>OY787638.1:11691350-16491350 GCA_963678965.1 Cruciata laevipes
CTCTTAATCGGCCTTGTAACATCCATCTCGTAGCGGATGCGTAATTACTGTCCCATACATCTTCCCCATCGATCTTTCTCCACACCCAAAAACCTACCGATCTCATCCCCAATCTGCTTCGCTGTGAACTCGTTTCTCATTTCGAACGGAACCTTATGTGCGTGTATCCACAAAGGAACCTTCGTAAATTCAAACCCTAGCCCCTCTAATTCCGGCTTTGGTTCCTTCAGCACCAAGAGATGGCGTTCATGCACATTGAACAACCATGGCTCTCTCTCTGAAACCCTTTCTTTATCCACTGGATCCGAAAACTCGAACAACGTGACATTCTCCTCGAACGGCGAGCATGTCACAGATCCGGCCACTGCCCATCTTTAATTAAGACATTGGATGCACTTGATTTTTGAAATTTAGTTAAGATTAGTAATAAATAATTAAATTTAATAATTTTAGAAATTCGTTAATTTAATTATCTTGGTATATTTAGTACTTTATTAATTTGTAATTATTAAAGTAATAATAATAATTAAGGTTAATAATTTTAGAAATCAGTTAACTTAATTATGTTTCATGGAGAATTATATATGTAATTATGTGATAATAAATTACTGTGATGATTTAGAATTTTCAAGGTGATAACGAGGTTAATAATTTGGGAAATAATTAACTCCTTTTGCATGGTAGATTGTGTGTCTCAATTATTATGCATGTTAGACCATTCACTTTAGAAGGGAAAAGTCAAAATATATGAATTGGATTCAGTGTTTTATCATTTTATGTGCATTTATTTATGCCTTATAATTTATTGCTTTATATGATAAATGTATATAAACAGTTTATGTGTGTGGAATAATTATGGAATAGTTCACTAATAATCAAACCAGCATAATGAACCGAAGTCTCAAAGTAACAATGAGCTAAAATTTGTCTTTCCAAACATATAACACTCATTTAGCCTTTGATCACTGATGATAGGTTTCGCTAAAGCGATAGTATCGTCTCTAATATTGGGAGTAAAATGCGAGTAGACCTAGTGAAAGGGGCCTGCATATTAGTTTTGGTTTGCTCATCAATATCACTGAGGGGTACTCAGATGTTGAGACAAAATGAGATGGGAATTACATTGGATGTATCTCATCAACCAAGAGTAGTATTGGATACTATTAACAATGAGATTTCTTACCTAAAATCAAAGGATTTAAGACAAGTTAAAGCATTCTTAATTTCTTGTAATTTTTTTTGAAAAGAAACGTGTTATCATTTTAAGGTCCTGGAAAACGTCCAGAATCGTTTGATACAAGGAACGGGGGTGGAGTAGACCACGAATTAAAAATATTAACACTCGACTTAGCAAAATGAGCTATTAAGTTAGCCGAGGAATTTTCCAAACGCGGCACCCAAAAAGGCAAATCCAGGCCTAACATAAGAATCTGGCTCCTGATTTCATCAACCACGGCAGCAACCTCTAATGTGCATGCAATATCCCCCCGAATCATCTGAACAAGCTGCAAACAGTCACCAACGAGAATGGGAGGAACAGACAACATCCCCGCGAGTTGGCAGGCTTCCCTGGCTGCATAAGCTTCGGCCAACCGGGGATCTCCGACCAGGTGTAGCCGCCTAGCAATAGCTTTGATGAAATGACCGTGAGAATCCGTGGCCAAGTCTCCTAGTCCCGCGAAACCAGGTCCTATTCCCGCGTCGAAAAAACCCTTGGCAAGTCCGACGAGGCCCGAAGAAGTGTCGTCTCCTCCAAAGTCGATGAAAGGCATTCAGGCTCGTGGTTGGCTCAATGGAAGCTCGAAAGATTACCAGTGACCATGGGTGGCACAATTGAGCTGTCAAGATGGCAATTCTCAAAGACTTCCCTATTTCGATGAGACCAGACCGCATCACAAAGCATCAGTAGCAACTCCGACTTCTACGCATCATTATCTAGGACAAACCGGCGAAACCATAACTCGCCTCTATTCCTTTCCGCAGCTAAAACTGTCGGCCACAATCCCGCAGTAGTGTGTACATGTCGGGCATACGGACAAGAGAATAACATATGAGCAGAAGATTCATTGGCTGTACCACATAGTCGACAAGTCGGTGAAACCTGAAGCGTTCTCCTTCGAAGATTCTCAATAGTAGGCAACGAGTCAGTAGCAAGCCTCAAAGCGAAATGTAGCCCGCGGTTCGGTACACAGAGGCTCCAAATATTTTTCCAGAAGATAGAGTCGGCCTGAACAGTGGTTGGAACATTGTTGTGCTGAAGATACTAGGGCTGCTCCACCAGAACATGATACATCGACTTTACTGTAAACTTTCCGGATGAAGTAAAATGCCATCTCCATGGATCTCGCATGCCTCGACTCTCAATCGGTATAGACCTTATAAGAGCAGCATCAGTAGAATCAAAATATGCATCTAAGAGGTCTTCTCTCCACCAGCTGGTGTCTGGGTCAACAAGGTCACTGACAAAACGTAGATTTCCCGGGACACGCTCCGGGGAAGTAACAAAGAAGGACTGTGCACTAGGTAGCCAAGGAATCATTTTATTTATTCACGAGACAATTGGATTTGAATAAAAATGTAGATAACTTGTTTGATTGCATGTATTTTTCTTGCTTGTTATTTACTTATTAAATGTTTTTTATTGTATTTTATTTATATTGTAATAATCATGTATGGCAACAAACAACAACACTTCTTATCTGTGTTCAAACCCTTGGAAGGTTGAATTGAACCGCAGTTTCTTGGCAAATTAACTTCGGGATAGTTCTATTGCAAGAAAAGAAAAGAAGTATTTCGTTGATATTCAAATCATTGATGTCAAATGTCTTATGTTGTATAGTATGTGTCCAAATTTGCTAGGCACGTTTTGAACATAGATACTTAAAACATCAACCTGGAGCTCTGAAATGTGATTCAGGAGCAGTCCATGGTTGAAAGGTTTGAGGCCTTAAGATCATTCTTAATTATAAAAGTTAAGAAAGGATAACAAGTTAAATCTCATGTTTTGAAAAATGATTAGATTATTTGATAACATGGAGATACTCGGTTTACCTATGGCTGATAGTTAGCAAGTGACATCATTCATTTCATTGATGGTTTAGAATCGTTTTAGTTGGAATGAGAAGACTTTAACTAAGTTGCATGGGATGATTAAAATGTTAAGTCAAGTGTCTAAATTGAGAGCAAGAACGAGGTTCTATTGGTACAATAAGAGATATGGTTTGAATATAACATGGAAGAATGAAGAAGTGGGATAGGATAAGGGCTAACATAGTGATGATGCGCCTAAATTCCCAACACTTCTGTTACAATAGAAAAATATACACTACCCTTAGTCCTTAGAGAACAAAGAGATTGGCGAGTAATTTACAATTAATTGCATTTATTTACGTTATAGACAATCTCTACGATCACTCTACTAATTGGTATTAGATACCATATGGTTCTCACAATTTTAGAAAATGTGGAGGGACCAAAGTAGGAGTTTAGTTAATGAGATGTCAACCTACTCAAAGGTAATGAAGCAAGAGTTGCTGCATTTACCATAGGAGTTTATGGTTTATCTATGCCTTTAGGGTTTAGGGCTTTCACTGGATCATATAAGGGTTATTTGGATCCAAGTGTTACAACAAAACAATCATTTTCTACATTTTATATGTTGGACTAGGAAATGTATTATGATAAAAGGGGCAATGGTTGTTCCATTTTATGTAATTGTGTTGGAGTTTTGCAAAATTGGACACGAGTCTTTATTTGCTATATATAGATAAACAAGATTGTAGCGTAAATATTTAAAGGGCTAAAAACAAATGATTCAAATTTGACCTCATATATTGTCAATTATGATAATACGAAATACGTCATCCTCCAGGAGGAGCATGATGACTCAGCTACTTAAGAAAAATACCCGGAAAACACATAGAGCACGTGAAGAGATCTTAGCAACATACAGGAGGTACAGTCTCGTGATACAGACGTGAGGAGGAGGAAAGAAATGATGAGTCAGCAGAGGGAAAGAGGGGATGAACCAGATGCTCTAGGACGCCTATAAAAGGAGGACGCACTCAGCCATTTCAGGTAAGTTCTCTAACTCTTGAATACAAAGTTTTATCTTTCCTTTCAATACACGAAATCTCATCATCACACCGGAGCTGCTACCCTCGGGTGGCTCTGGGGCTTGATTTGCAGGCTTCAGACGAACATGTCCTTAGCAAATATCATCCGAGGCCCAGGTGCTCGGACAGGCAAACATTTTTAGCAAGTAGTCTGCATACTTCACCAACCATCTACATCTCGAAGCTCTCGGATACATCAACTATCTGAGGCACCATTTACTGGAGCGAACTACCCCGCATATTGGCACGCCCAGTGGGACCCGACTTGGAGGGTTCTTATTTTTATTCATCATGGCAGACACCACAAAACGCCGACCTAGTCGGCCTCGCAAGTCCACTACCACCCCGGCTTTGACGGTGGAAAACACAGACGAGGTGATGCAAAATGAAGAGAATCCCACACTTTTACAATTGCAAGCCAAAGGGCTGACACAAAGGAGCACACCCGAGGGAACGCCAGAGGGAGTGCCAGTCACAGAAGGAGAAGAGGATGAGGCCAAGGATAATCCTCAGGAGGTGCTAGACATGGGGGCACTACCTAGGGCAGGGCAAGTAGAGACTGTTCAAAACAATCCAAGTTATACGGACACGGTTCAAAACAACCAAGACCGTCCGGGGCAGTTCGGAACAATCCGAGACAGAGGGGAGAGGATCTGTCAGTACTGGATTTTATGATGCCCCACAAGGAGTTATATCATCAGTGGATGATACAACATCGGAGAGAGCCGGAAGGGGGACCAGCTCCGCCTGTAAGACCGGTGATCGACCTAGAAGGTCTGAATAAAAGGATGGAGCTAGAGAGAAAGAGGTTGGTTAGTTCCAGCACGGTACCTCCAACTGTTCCACCTCTAAGGACAGGAGGAGACGTAGGCAGCTTGCAGCTGAACCATTTGCACGGGAGCACACAGGGCAAGGGGGATGGGCATATCCTTCGGGTCTGATGCTGCCAGAAGTTTCATTCGTAACTCCGGGATTCTTGGTCTCTACCTTGGCAAGTTTACCCAACGAGCAATTACCGCCAGGATACTATGATGTGGGAATTTCAGGAGGGTATCAGACAAGAGAGGGATATCAAGGAGGATTAAATGAGGAGAGATTTTATGGAAATGAGGTTGCGTATCCCCCGCCGGATCCGAACTCATTGGAGGCACGTCTGGACAAGCTAATCAGAAGGCATAGAGCAAGGCCCTCTTTCCCTTGGATTCCGGAAATTTTGGCCCAACCTTGGCCTCAAGGGTTGTGACTACCAGGGGGATTCCTACATACAATGGAGAGACGGACCCTGAGGAATTCGTTGGGACTTACCAAAATTTGATGGTGCTGTGATTTGATCACCCACGAGCCCACCGATGACCTCCGTCGGTTCGCCGGACGTAACTTGCAAAGTCCCGGAATGGATTCCGGGAAGACTCTCCGATGCTAAATTCAGTTTCTTGATTGCCAAATATAATGATCTAGTCTCAGAAGTGCGTACCTTGCTTCTTGTCTTTGGTTGCTATTTATAGAGAACATAGTGCTGTCCTATTTCCATGGATTCCACTATCTTCGTGTGATATTGATTCCTTCTTCTTCTCTCTTCTTCTGATTAGTGTATTTGACTTAGTCTTTGGGCCAAAGCCCTCTGGGCCTAATATTCTCCTTGTGGTTGGTTTAACCCGGTATATACCATAAGCCCCCAGTCATTATGGTATGAGTTGGATGTCGAACTGTGTTGTTCTAACTGTAATCGCCCATGTTTACCAAACTTCCGAAATATTTAGTGCGTTTGCTTGTTTTGGGTGAAGCCTGTTTGAACTGCTAGTTGGGCATGATAACTTGGTATAATGACTAAAGTAAATTATTATTATTATTATTATTATTATTATTATTATTTATGTTTTTGAAATTCAAACTTTTGAATATCAAGAAAGCTGGTGGGGCTATTTTATCGGGTTATAATTGTACCGTTCCTGGTTTCTTTCCTTATTTATCTCTATGATTAGTTAATGTGCATCTATAAAGGTAACAAAAATAAACGCGCTCATCATTACCTTTTTCGGCTCCTTTGTTTTATTGACGACTGGGTTAAGTTCCACATTCCGCACCATTGAATATAGGCAACTGTCAAAGGTAAATATAAAACGCTTTTCTTTTCATTTTCTTTTTCATTGCTCTTCATCTTCTTTAGCGAAAAACCGTCCAGTAGTCCTCAAGTTTTCCTTTTCAGATCCAAGTAAAGCTCTAATCTTTCTGGCTGCTCTTATTATATCGTTTTCGTAGGGTTTCCTGTGTCTATAACTCGTTGCTTATATTGATTGCATGTGATATTTATTCTGTGGGTTAATAAGGGTATCAGATGGATTCCAGCGAGGGTTTAAGTGGTTTTACTAATCCGGCAATCAATATGGATGATTTCGATGGTTTAGAAAATAGATCCCCTCCTTTGGAATCGACTAGTGGTGTCGAACTGGACGGGGAAGATAGTGTTCCGGTGGATTCTCCAGACATGGATGTCGGAGATGATGATGAAGATGGGAATGAGGTTGCTTTTATTCCTGTCCAAAGTGTCGTGACAGACCGCATGTATAAGATGGATCTAGGTGAGGTCCCTAGCTTAGATAGTCGAGAGCTTGTGATTCCTCAGCCGAGGGATATTGTGGATAGGCCTCCGGATTGCTATTTCTCTATGTACAGGGAGTATTTTAAATATGATACATTTCCTCCATTTCCTGATTGGTTGGTAGATATTGTCAGAGGGTATAATATTGCTTTAGCTCAGCTTGCCTCTAAGAGCGTTATGATTCTGTATGCTCTTCACTCTGTTTGTGGTCAAGCCGGGGTTGTATTTGATTTTGAGCTTATAAAGTCTATGTATTATCTTAAGGTGACTAGAAAAGGTCAACAGAATTATACCCTTATTGGATACTTTTCTGAGTTGGCGTTTGTTACTGAGTTTCCCAATAATTTTAAAACTTGGCAAGCGGGGTTTTATTTTATCAATTATGAGGCTGGTGAGTCAGAGATGCCTATTTGGAATAGACGTATTGGGGATTGAGGATATCAGGTTCCGTCTAGAAGGGTTGTTTTAAATGAAGATGTTTATAGGAAATTGGCAGCTTTTGCTATCAAAGTTGACAAGGAGATTCCTCCAGTGAAAGAGGTAAAGGACCCTTATCATAATAAAAAGAGAGTTGCTATTAAGGCAAAAGGGACCTCCCATAAAGGTTGTTTGAATTATGTAAATTGCTACTTGTTTATTTGCATTGTGCTTAGAATTTTTTAGTGTATGTTTCTCATGGATTTGTGTTTTGTTTTGCTAGTTTATAGTTTTAAATTTTTTAATCTATTTTTGGTAGGCATGAGGAACCTCGCCAACGCCAGGGCTGCTACCTACAAGTTTGGGCCAGTTTCGGCCTCCGGGGTGTCTCGAAAACACCTACTCATGTTAAGACAGTCGTTTTAAAACCGGTGGTTACTTCTCCTGACCATCAAGAGCGTGATAAGCGTAAGGTGACTGGTGGTCCCTCTGGTAATCAGTCGAAGAAGGCGAAGAGTTCTTTGGTCGATGCTTCACTTGCTGGCCCTGCTCGGGGGGAATCGTTCGCCGATCAGTTGAAGAAGTTAACTATCAGTGAGGCGATGCAAGCGGTAATAAAAATTTTATATTTTTTTATATCTGTTTGTACTAGTTGTGGTTTTGACTGTGTGTATTTATTTTTTAGGTCGAGGATGGTTGCCGAGCTGTTAATTGTATGGCCGTCAACCTATCTAGTTTTTATACTACCTTAGAGGCGGAGTATAAGGACAAGGTCCCTTATCTTACTGCTGAGCTTAGTAAGAAGGAGAAAATGGTCGTTGAGGCGAATGCCCGTAGGGACGAGTTGCGGAAGTTCGTGGAAAAACTCAAGGTTGACGGGCCTTTCCAGTATCAGCAATTGTTTATGGATAAGCTAGCCAAGACTCATTCCTTCTTCGACTTGTTCGCCGATGTTTTAGCTGCTGGGAAAGAGATAGGGACTATCGAGTATTATCGGCTGATGAAAGAGAAGTACCCCGATCCCTCTATGATTGAGTGGCTGGATGATGAGCGGATACAGAAGGATGTGGATGATGCAAATGCCAAAGCCCACCTGTTTTGACACCAAGACGAAGGATGGTGGTCACATTTATGGGCTGATAGAGCGCGTCAAGAATCTTGACTTTCCTATGAGCATGAAGGAGCTAATCGCCTATAATGAGGATGAGGTTACTCCCGTTTTGGGATAACTTGGCTGGCTCGTTAGTGGGCGATGACTCTGCTGGTGCGAGCTCTCTCGACCCCATCTTGTCTCATGTAATCACTGGTGTGGAGAATGGCGAAGATATGGCGAATGCACAACCAACTAATGTACCTGCGGCGATTGTAACCCCGGTGATTGTTGAAGGGGCGAATGTTGATCAGGGGAATTTAGCTGATGTACCTCCACCACCAGCTACTCAGACCCAAGCGGTTGATCCGGCAAGTGTGGGAGGTGTTGCCATCAACGATGTTAGTACTTCTTCTTAGTAGGAAATTTTTTTATCTATCAGAATATTTGTACTTTAAATATTATTATGTAAGAATTCGGCCATTGATATGGTATTTTACTTGTTTTGTAGGCGAATTTTATTAAAGATCTGGCCTCTCGTTCTGTTGAATTGAGTATGACTACTCGAAGTCTGGATCTCCATTCTTTGATTCAAACGTCTCCTATCGGAATCATGCAGAATCGCATCGAGGTTCTATTAAATGAGGCTGGTAAAATTAGTCAAGCTTCGTTTACTAAGGCTTCTGAATCTTCCAACTTAGAAAAGATGAAAGCGCCATTGTATGATGTTCCTCATGTTGCTTCATCATCGGTTCCTGAGATGCCATGTTTTAATGATGAGGTGAATGAGGCTGAGTATGGTTTTCATGATGTGATTGCAAAATGCATGTCAGATGTGGATTTCGTTGCTCTACACATCTCGACTTTATGTCTTCCGCCCGGGCCCCTTCAATGGATAACTGATATGGGCCGCAGGCTTCGGGCCGTTCTGTTGGGTTGTCGAGAGCGGGAGGATTCTTGGGATAATGTGACAAAGGAGATTGAGATGTTGAGGGGCGAATGGTAGACCTGTGCTCCCAGCACAACGCTCTTATACCCACCAGACTCAAATTAAGACGTATGTTGTTTAAACCAGAGCACTTCGAACTCGTTATGAGCAGAAACGTAATCATTGTGCTTTTCTTGAGGAGAACATTGCCAAGGCCATTGATAATGAGAAGGCTCTGATTGAGAGGATTAATCATCGTACCCAACAATGTGAGTGCCTTGAGGGCGACATCTGGAGGATTAAGTTCGATGAGCAATATGCTCTTAATGTTGACTTGTCCGCGAGGTATAATGATTAGGAAGTTAAGTATAATGAAGTGACGGAGCTGTTGAAGGAGATGGAGGCTGAGCTTCGTGCAGATGACTCTCAACTTCAAGTTGTGAAGCAGGAGAACACCGATTTAAAAGGCAGTTGTATTCAGAGGGTAACGGTAAAACTAGGCGAGTAGAGCATATATTTACGAATGGTAATTCTTCTTGGTCTGCAGATGACGTGACTAATGAGTATATTGAGAAATTGCAAACTACTATTAACAAGCAGACGCTGGAGATCTCAAGGTATCATGATTCGTGTTATGTGATGGCTTGCAGCTGCGTCGGGACGTATATGGTCCAATTCGTAACTTCAGGGCTTATTATGAGGAAGAGTTGGCTAAGATGGATGCCAATAATGAAGATAGGAGAGGACTTGCCTATTCGTATATGCGCAATCAATTGAATGACATTATGCGTCGGGAGGCTGAAGATCCGGAGATAGCTCGCCTACGACGTCGTCGGGATGCTGGTCTATCTCGGGCGGATGAGCCTCAGAGGCGTGTGCGAGTCGGATCGCCACATAGAGGTTTCCTTCGAAACGAGACCTCTAGGGGCGAATCCTCTCGTGGTAATGTTTCTCGTGGGAGAACTGGTCGTGCTAGAACCGTTAAGGGTAGGGGTTCATCTTAGCTATGTTGTGTTTATCATAATATATAATATTATGGGCTAGTTACTACTATTTGTTATAGTTTTTTGGTTGTTTATTTCTTATGTATCATGATATTAGTTTTTGTGAGAATATTTTTATGGAATTTTGTCCCATATTAATTTTAGTGAACGATGTCATTCTTTGTTCAGTTTAATTTTTACTAAAGTTTTTGAACACTTTAGTGGGCGTATTCTGCTTGTAGTATTTTCTGCTAAGTGTGGCGTTCGCCTTTTTAGCCTTCGCTGCTATTGAAGATGGTGCCCTCAAGTTGGGTCTTATTGCGGCATTCGCCTCTTTAGCTTTCGCTGTCATTGAAGATGGTCCCCATTATTTGGGTCTTATTGTGGCGTTCACCTTTTTAGCTTTCGCTGTTTTTTGAAGATGGTGCCCTTAATTTGGGTCTTATTGTTCGCCAGTCGCGGAGGACTTTTAGTAGGCGTATGCTGACTATGGGTATACATCAGTCTTGAAATTATTGCGTTCAGCCTTTGTCGACGTGTTGTCGTTATACCATAAGTATGGCTCACATTATAGGCCCTTGGTTTTTGTGCCGAAAAAATTGTGAAATTATGTAAATTTTTTTTTTTTGAAATTATGAGTTTGCAAAGCATGACTACTATTGGCTCTTGGTTTTGTGCCGAATAAGTTGGTGTTTTTGTATTTTTATATATATTCAAAGGGGGTGATTATATCACCTTTATAAAACCTCAAAAATAGCCACCAATGATTATGTCATGGTTCCTATACATGTGTTGTTATACTCCACCTTTTATACTAGGCATAGTATTTTCTAAGATTCATGGCGTGCCATGAGTTAAGAATTATGCTATCATCCAGCCGGCTAGCTTGTAGGAGTTAGATTGTCTGGCTTCAATCACTTTGTATGGTCCTTCCCATTTAGGACATAGCTTTCCTGTTTTCTCCGCCAAACTTGCTTCATTTTTGCGGAGTACTAAGTCGCCTGTCTTGAACCTTACTTCTCGACTACGGAGATTGAATGCTTTAGCTATTTTTTCTTTGTAGCTAGCGCTTTTTATGTTCGCCTTTTCACGCTGTTCTTTCAACAAATCCAGATCTAATCTCATTGTCTTGTCGTTCTGGATTTCATCAAAGGACATTATCCTATGAGATGGTGTGTTAAGCTCAAGCGGAATCATTGCCTCATGTCCATAAGTCAGGCTATAAGGCGTTTCGCCTGTTGGCGTTCTTGGTGTGGTTCGATATGCCCAAAGTACCTTCGGCAGTTGCTCACCCCATCATGTTCGTTTTCCATCCAAGCGTTTCTATATGCCTTGTAGGATAGTGCGGTTTGTGACCGTTCGCCTGAGGGTGGGCAATTGAGGTGAATTTTTGCGTGATTATCCATTTGGTGCACCACTCGGAAAAAATGGCGCTGGTGAACTGGGTCCCATTGTCAGATACAATAGTATTGGGTATTCCAAAACGACAAATCACATTTTTCCATACAAACGCCATTGTGGCTTCCGCTGTCATCTTGGGTAAGGCTTTTGCTTCTACCCACTTTGTAAAGTAATCGATCATGACAATGAGGAATCTAGCATTTCCGGTTCCTCGTGGAAATGGTCCAACAAAGTCTATTCCCCATTTCTCGAACGGCCATGCCCCTTGAATTCCCACCAATTGGGATTTTGGTGTACTCGTTGAGTTGGAATTTTTTTGACAGGTTCGGCACCTTTGGACATAGTTGTATGTGTCATTGAACATAGTTGGCCAATAGTATCCAGCTCTTAATATTTTTTTGGCAAGTGTTCGTGCACCTTGGTGAGAACCACAATCATCTTCATGAATTTCAGCCACCACTGCATTAGCTTGTTGGGGTCCTATACATCTTAGCCATGGCATAAGGTATCCTTTTTTATATATAACGTCTCCTTCTAGCACAAAAGAGTGGCATTTACGTTCAATGACTCTCGCTATCTTTGTGCCCTCTGGTAACTTTTGATGTCGTAGATAGTCGACGATTGATGTCATCCATGAGTTGGGCTCATCCAGTATTGTGGATACAATTTCCACTTTCTGGTTCTTCGAGGTTATCACTTCGATTATGACATCCTTATGACTGCTTAGTTCGGGATAACCTGTGTTCGCCAGTCTACTCAATGCATCCGCCCTTTGGTTGAGATTTCTTGGTATTTTCTGGATATGTACAGAGTCGAACTTTGTCAAGAGGGTTTTTACTTTAACGAGGTATTTAGCTAGGTGAGCTTCTCGAACCTCGAAATCGCCCATTACTTGTCCTTCAACAATCTGTGAATCGCTGAATACCTTGATGCTTCTTATATTCAGTCTGTTGGTGGTTTCGAGTCCGGCCATTAGTGCTTCGTATTCTGCCTCATTATTCGATAAATGAAAATCGAATCTTATTGCATGCTTGTGCTCATATCTTTCCGGGCTAATGAGTAGCAGGCCAGCACCGCAACCGTCCTTATTTGACGATCCATCCACGTATAAGTGCCATGCAATGTCCTCTAGCTTGGCTTTGTCTTTATCCGGTTTGTCCTCCGGAGTTAAGGTTCCAGGTGAAGACTCATTGCTACCATCTATCGATATCATTTCTGCTAGGAAATCTGCCAATATTTGCCCTTTGATCGCTTTTTTGGGCTGAAAGTGATGTCATGCTCGCTTAGCTCGATCGCCCATTTGGTCATTCTCCCTGATAAGTCCGGCTTCATGAGGACTTGTTTAATCGGTTGATCAGTGAGTATGGTGACATGATGGCTGTGAAAATAAGTTCTCAAACTCCTGGTTGCATGTACTAGTGCCAGTATGAGTTTTTCTAACATTGAATAGTCCTCCACCGGTTGTAGGCTTCTACTGGCGTAGTATACGTGCTTTTGTATCATATTGTCCATCCTTATGAGTACCGAGCTAACCGCCTTATTTGAAGTTGCCATATATACAAATAGTGGTTTGCCCTTCACTGGTATTGATAAGGAAGGTAATGATGAAATCTCAGATTTGAGTTGTACGTATGCTTCCTCACAGTGTTCATCCCATTTGAATTTCTTAGATTTTTTAAGGATGTCGAAGAAAGACATGTGTTTGTCTGCGGCTTTTGCCATGAATCTGTTGAGAGCAGCAAGCGATCCAGTTAAGACCTGTATGTCCTTGATGGATTATGGTGTAGATAGCTTCATGATATTTTCTATCTTTTCTGGATTTGGGCCAAGTCCTTTAGATGAGACTTGATATCCCATAAATCGCCCTTCGCCCACCCCAATGGTGCATTTTTTAGGGTTCAACTTCATGCCCAAATTCTGAAGAGTTTTAAATGTCTCCTCAAGGGCGTTTGGGAAAAGGTCAACGTGTTCGCTTTTTACCACCATGTCATCCACGTACGCCTCCAGGTTTCGCCCAATTTGGTGGGCGAATGCTTTGTCAATGGTACGTTGGTATGTTGCTCCAGCATTCTTTAGTCCGAAAGGCATTCTGTTATAGCAGAATGATCCCATTGTGGTAATGAAGGCTGTTTTTTCTGCATCTTTTGTATCCATTAGAATTTGGTGATACCCTTTGTAGGCATCTAAAAATGCCAAGGCTTCATGGCCTGGAGATTGATCCTACCAATTTATCAATTTTTGGTAGTGGGTAACAATCCTTCGGACAGTACTTGTTGAGGGTTGAATTGTCTACACACATTCTGCAGCCACCATTCACCTTTTTCACCATGACTGGGTTGGCTAGCCATGTTGGGTACTTCACTTCTCGTAAAATACCGACTTCCGTTAGTGTCTGGACTTCGTCCTCTATAGCTTGCTGCCTATCGGAAGTGAAGTTTCGTTGTTTATGCTTGATTGGTCTAACTCCCAGGTCTACATGTAACTCATGTGTAACAATATTTGGGTCGACTCCGCCCATATTCATAGGAGACCAGGCAAAAACATCAGCGTACTGTTGTAGGATGAGTTTTATACTCCTTTTGATGCTATCCGGTAGGTTGCGGTCTATCTTAATTACTGACAACGGATCGTTATCAGTCATTTTAAATTTCTCTGTTTCTTCTCCCAGATGGATTTTGGGTTTATGAGGAATGTTTTGCCCTTTGGCCACAGTATTTACCATTGGGAGATCAGGCTTTTCGTCAACCTAAGGTGGATGCGGATTTAGCAAGATATGCAAGGACAGATGGAATGGAAGTGCATTCATGATAGTTATTCTAAAATCCTAGCAATATCTTGATGAACTAGTTATGATCATAGCCACTTGCATTTCATAAGGCTGTAGAATAGTTGTTTTTCTCCTTTTGCATTTCACATGGCTGTAGAACGATGTTTTTCTAACAATTGCTATCCCGTTTGGAGTTGGAAACTTCATGACCAGGTGATAAGGAGACCAAATTGCTTTCGCCGCGTTCATCCATGGGCGCCCTATTATTGCGTTAAATGGGCTTTGTGCCTCCATGACGACGATATCACATAGGATTGTACAGCACTTATCGCCCTCTCCCGCAATTACTGGTAGTTGAATTTGTCCTGTCGGCATTTCTGATTTTCCTGTAAATTCGACTAGAGCTAAAGTGGGTTTTTTAAGATTTTCCCTTTTTAGACCTAATTTGTCAAAACAGTTGGCAAACAAAATGTCTACCGCGCTTCCATCATCCACGAAGACTTTATGAACTGTTGAATTCCCGATTTTTGCCACTATCACCAGTGGATCGTTGTGTGGTAAGGCGGTTGGCACCGTGTCATTTTCATCAAATGTGATGACCTCGCTCATCTTAAACCTTTTGCAATTGGTTCTTGTGGTGATACATATCTCGCCCTCTGTTTCCAAGCATTATTTGAGATACACTAAGTTGTACCATGGATAGAAAGTATGATCTTTTCAGACGTTTGGTATGATGGTTCCGCCTGGATTACTGCTGCGGTCATTTTACCTTGTGATTTCGTCTCTTCTCCCGGTTGTGCGACAGCCCTACCACCGTAGCTAGTGTTTTTCTTGTATTGGAGGAGATTGCCCTGTCGCAGATTATCCTCGATCTGCCTCTTGAGGGCTGTGCAACCTTCTGTGTCATGTCTATGATCCCGATGAAAGGAAAAATAGAACTCCTTCGGGCGTTTATCTGGTGGTGCTAGCATCGGTTTTGGATCTCTGAATAGGTCCTTGTTATTCTGCCAAATCTCTTTCCTTGGCTTTGTCAGTGGCGTTTCCTCGAAGGTTTTTTATCCAAAGCCATCCCTTGTCTTGGATGCTTGTAGTGGCTTGTCCTTCTTGCCCTGTCGTTTGGAATCATCATCAAATGATTATTTTCCGCCTCTCTCATTCTCTATTTTTCTATCGTTCGCCTCTTCAATGCGAACATACCTTTCCACCAGTTTTTGTAGGTCACGTTCATTACTAGGCATTTCCTCTCGTATCTTTTTATAAAAATTGCCTGATTTTAGCCCACTCATGAACGCCCCTAAAAACATTTGATAGGAGAGATCTTTGACCTGGAGACTTTCCATTACCATTTTTGAATGATATTCTCTAATGCTGTCGTTATTTTGCTTAATATTAACTAGATCGGCGATTGTGCGCTCGAACTTCTGGTTTCTATAAAATCTTCCTAGAAACATATCGGATAACTGGGCCCATGACCTGATGCTTTGTCTGGGAAGATTTTCGTACCAGGTGATCGCCGGTCCGGTTAAGAATATCGGGAACGCCTTGCATACAACAGGTAATGGGGCGTTCCAAAATCTCATACTGTTTCTATATGAGTGTAAGAAATCTTTTGGGTCTGACGTTCTATCGTATATCTTGACATGGAGAGGCAACTTGAATGTATCACTCATCGGGTAATCTTGTATTTCCTTGACGAAAGGAGAATAGTCACTCTCGTCCTCTGCAATGATTGACTGTAACTCTTTGCCGTAGACGAACGTGTCCCTATGCCCAATTAGGATAGATCTTTCTTCCTTTCTTTCGCCTCGTCCAATTAGAATAGAGCGTTCCTCCCTCCTATCTATATTTACCCTGCGACTTCCTTGAAAGGTTTCTGGGCGATCAATTGGAACTGATCTCTCACCCCCATGATCAGTATTAGCCTTAGAGTCATCCTGAGTTCTCCTGGCCCTTTTGAACTGAACGAACAGGGTTTCTCTGATGTTATCCTCTGGTTGTTCGTATCCTTGTGACTGATATTCTTCTTCTTCATATTGTTCTCCCTCCTCCCGCTTCTCTCCTCTTCTGTCAGTTACTATTCTGGAAGCGGAGTTGCTGTTTTGAGGAGTTTCCCTCCGGTTCCTTCTGGTGGTCACCATGGGAATTAAAGGATGATCCCCACAGACGGCGCCAGATGGTGTCTAGGGATATTCCGCACAATCTGAGATGCAAATTGCTAGGCTGCTATCTCCGAGGAAATTGCCTTACGTGGTTCGACGCCCTTCCAAGGGTAAGTTTAAGAAATTTTTATGATTTCAGTCGGGCCTTGCTGTACAGGTATTCTCAGTTGAAGAAATCAGGGAAGCTGTTAGCCGAATTGTTGGCAAGCAAGCAGAAAGCCTCGGAGGAACCAATGGAGAACTATAGAAGATATATGGATGACAGCATGCAAGTCTCGGATAGACAGCAGTAAGAGAAGGCAGTCATCAGCGGATTCATTAATGGGTTAAGGGATGATGTGTTGTTCCAGAAGCTGATGGGGAATATCTCTAGCACCTTCCATGCGCTGCAAATCGCTGTACAATTGTATTGCGCAGTCAATGATGCAACCCGGAAGTGGAAGGAAGATAATGATGGTCTTTTCTCGGGAAAGAACGATAAGAAGAAAGCTTCGGATACAAGGAAGATCCAGGAGCCATGGTGACGGGAAAATCCAGAGTGGAGATTTACACGCCTCTGATCAAGCCTCGCTCGGAGATATTGGCAGTGTACATGAACTTATTTGGAGACCCACCACTGATTCAGGGAATCCCATCGAAAGAGAACGCAGAAAAGTGGTGTGCTTACCATAAGTCTCATGGGCATACCTTGAGAAACGAGATAGAAAGGTTGATAGAGAGGGGACAGTTGCGAGACTGTTTGAAAACCCAGACTCGGTACATGCCGCCAGGAGAAGAGCCAGGTAAGAGATTCCGACCCTGTGAAACCATTACCTTTTCAGAAGAGGATGCGGTGTCCGCACAGGCCTTGCACTCAGATCCAATGATAGTAACGGCATAAATAGAGGGCTTTGTTATAAAGAGGGTTTTCATAGATGACAACAGGATCGTGGAAATTATGTTCGCAAACTGCTTCGACCAGCTAGGGATTGGAAGGCAAAATTTGAGACCTCCAATATCACCATTGTCAGGGTTTGCTGGAAAGGCCGAGATGCCCCTCTGAGTGATTACCCTCAGAGTGACCATGGTGGACGACATGGATAGGAGACGTCGAACATCGGCGCTGTGCAATTTCGATGACCATGTTGACGGCTATCCTAGACGCTAGAAGGGTTGTTGGGGCTATCCACCAGGGATCTGGAGGCAAGGGAAATGCAAAGGTGAAGGGTTCGTCCTCAGAAAAAGGGAAGGCGAAGAAAGAGAAATGCTAGGAGGAATTAAAAACGGAGGAGTTAATTGAGACCTCGGATACAGAGAGAGAGAACTCGGAAAAAGAACCATCAGGCAGGGGTATAGAGGTAATCATGGAAACAAACTGAATCAGGTATGTTCTCCTTAAGACCCTTGAATTATGAGAAGGAAGGAAGTAAGATTTGGTGTGGATACACTGAAGCCAGTAGCGTGGATACACTTGCTGGCAAGTCGCGTGGATACGTAAAAAATGATGCAAGGTATTGGATAATGCTTTGTGGGAAAAGAAATGGTGTGGATACGCCCTAGGAAGGAAAATTACTAAGTATTAGATAGTACTTTGTAATAGGAAGACGGGACCTCGGGTTCGCTCCCACGATGGTGCCCCGCAAAAGAAGGATATTTTATGAAGGAAATCGGATATATTATATTAAGGATTTAAAGGTTTCAAATCTTCGGATGGACACCCTCATCAGAAAAGGACCATCCGATGAACGCATAAAAGAACTTAAAAGGTTCCAAAATTTTAAGGTTTCCAATCTTCGGATGGACGCCCTCATCAGAAGAGGACCATCCAATGAACGCTTGAAAGGTTTCTAGAATTTAAAGGATTCAAATCCTCGGATGGATGTGCTCATCATAAGAGGACTATCCGATGAACGCATAAAAGAACTTAAAAGGTTCCAAGGATTTAAAGGTTTCAAATCTTAAGATGAACGCCCTCATCAGAAGAGGACCATTCGATGAACGCTTTCAAGGTTTCAAGAATTTTAAAGGTTTCGAATTCTCGGATGGATGCCCTCATCAGAAGAAGACCATCTGATGAACGCATAAAAGAACTTAAAAGGCTCCAAGAATTTTAAGGTTTCAAATCTTCGGATGGACGCCCTCATCAGAAAAGGACCATCCGATGAACGCTTACAAGGTTTCAAGAATTTAAAGGTTTCAAATCCTCGGATGGATGCCCTCATCAGAAGAGGACCATCCGATGAACGCTATCAAGGTTTCAAGAATTTAAAGGTTTCAAATCCTCGGATGGATGCCCTCATCAGAAGAGGACCATCCGATTAACGCATAAAAGAACTTAAAAGGTTCCAAAAATTTAAAGGTTTCAAATCTTCGGATGGACGCCCTCATCAGAAGAGGACCATCCGATGAACGCTTACAAGGTTTCAAGAATTTAAAGGTTTCAAATCCTCGGATGGATGCCCTCATCAGAAGAGGACCATCTGATGAACGCATAAAAGAACTTAAAAGGCTCCAAGAATTTTAAGGTTTCAAATCTTCGAATGGACGCACTCATCAGAAGAGGACCAACCGATGAACGCTTTCAAGGTTTCAAGAATTTACAGGTTTCAAATCCTCGGATGGATGCCCTCATCAGAAGAGGACCATCCGATGAACGCATAAAAGAACTTAAAAGGTTCCAAAAATTTAAAGGTTTCAAATCTTCGGATGGACGCCCTCATCAGAAGAGGACCATCCGATGAACGCTTACAAGGTTTCAAGAATTTAAAGGTTTCAAATACTCGGATGGATGCCCTCATTAGAAGAGGACCATCTGATGAACGCATAAAAGAATTTAAAAGGCTCCAAGAATTTTAAGGTTTCAAATCTTCGGATGGACGCACTCATCAGAAGAGGACCAACCGTTGAACGCTTTCAAGGTTTCAAGACTTTACAGGTTTCAAATCCTCGGATGGATGCCCTCATCAGAAGAGGACCATCCGATTAACGCATAAAAGAACTTAAAAGGTTCCAAAAATTTAAAGGTTTCAAATCTTCGGATGGACGCCCTCATCAGAAGAGGACCATCCGATGAATGCTTACAAGGTTTCAAGAATTTAAAGGTTTCAAATACTCGGATGGATGCCCTCATCAGAAGAGGACCATCTAATGAACGCATAAAAGAACTTAAAAGGCTCCAAGAATTTTAAGGTTTCAAATCTTCGGATGGACGCACTCATCAGAAGAGGACCAACCGATGAACGCTTTCAAGAATTAACAGGTTTCAAATCCTCGGATGGATGCCCTCATCAGAAGAGGACCATCCGATGAACGCATAAAAGAACTTAAAAGGTTCCGAAAATTTAAAGGTTTCAAATCTTCGGATGGACGCCCTAATGAGAAGAGGACCATCCGATGAACGCTATCAAGGTTTCAAGAATGTAAAGGTTTCAAATCCTCGGATGGATGCCCTCATCAGAAGAGGACCATCTGATGAACGCATAAAAAAAATTAAAAGGCTCCAAGAATTTTAAGGTTTCAAATCTTCGGATGGACGCCCTCATCAGAAGAGGACCAACCGATGAACGCTTTCAAGGTTTCAAGAATTTAACGGTTTCAAATCCTCTGATGGATGCCCTCATCAGAAGAGAACCATCCGATGAACGCATAAAAGAGCTTAAGAGATTCCAAGGATTTAAAGGTTTCAAATCTTCGGATGGACGCCCTCATCAGAAGAGGACCAACCGATGAACGCTTACAAGGTTTCAAGAATTTAACGGTTTCAAATCCTCTGATGGATGCCCTCATCAGAAGAGAACCATCCGATAAACGCATAAAAGAACATAAAAGGTTCCAAAAATTTAAAGGTTTCAAATCTTCGGATGGACGCCCTCATCAGAAGAGGACCATCCGATGAACGCTTACAAGGTTTCAAGAATTTAAAGGTTTCAAATACTCGGATGGATGCCCTCATCAGAAGAGGACCATCTGATGAACGCATAAAAAAATTTAAAAGGCTCCAAGAATTTTAAGGTTTCAAATCTTCGGATGGACGCCCTCATCAGAAGAGGACCAACCGATGAACGCTTTCAAGGTTTCAAGAATTTGACGGTTTCAAATCCTCTGATGGATGCCCTCATCAGAAGAGGACCATCCGATGAACGCATAACAGAGCTTAAGAGGTTCCTAGGATTTAAAGGTTTCAAATCTTCGGATGGACGCACTCATCAGAAGAGGACCAACCGATGAACGCTTTCAAGGTTTCAAGAATTTACAGGTTTCAAATCCTCGGATGGATGCCCTCATCAGAAGAGGACCATCCGATGAACGCATAAAAGAACTTAAAAGGTTCCAAAAATTTAAAAGTTTCAAATCTTCGGATGGACGCCCTCATCAGAAGAGGACCATCCGATGAACGCTTACAAGGTTTCAAGAATTTAAAGGTTTCAAATCCTCGGATGGATGCCCTCATCAGAAGAGGACCATCTGATGAACGCAGAAAAGAACTTCAAAGGTTCCAGGAATTTTAAGGTTTCAAATCTTCGGATGGACGCCCTAATGAGAAGTGGACCACCGATGAACGCTTACAAGATTTCAAGTATTAAAAGGTTTCAAATCCTCGGATGGATGCCCTCATCAGAAGAGGACCATCCGATGAACGCATAAAAGAACTTAAATGGTTTCAAAAATTTAAAGGTTTCAAATCTTCGGATGGACGCCCTCATCAGAAGAGGACCATCCGATGAACGCTTACAAAGTTTCAAGAATTTAAAGGTTTCAAATACTCGGATGGATGCCCTCATCAGAAGAGGACCATCTGATGAACGCATAAAAGAACTTAAAAGGCTCCAAGAATTTTAAGGTTTCAAATCTTCGGATGGACGCACTCATCAGAAGAGGACCAACCGATGAACGCTTTCAAGGTTTCAAGAATTTACAGGTTTCAAATCATCGGATGGATGCCCTCATCAGAAGAGGACCATCCGATCAACGCATAAAAGAACTTAAAAGGTTCCAAAAATTCAAAGGTTTCAAATCTTCGGATGGACGCCCTTATCAGAAGAGGACCATCCGATGAACGCTATCAAGGTTTCAAGAATTTACAGGTTTCAAATCCTCGGATGGATGCCCTCATCAGAAGAGGACCATCCGATGAACGCATAAAAGAACTTAAAAGGCTCCAAGAATTTTAAGGTTTCAAATCTTCGGATGGACGCACTCATCAGAAGAGGACCAACCGATGAACGCTTTCAAGGTTTCAAGAATTTACAGGTTTCAAATCCTCGGATGGATGCCCTCATCAGAAGAGAACCATCCGATGAACGCTATCAAGGTTTCAAGAATTTAAAGGTTTCAAATCCTCGGATGGATGCCCTCATCAGAAGAGGACCATCCGATTAACGCATAAAAGAACTTAAAAGGTTCCAAAAATTTAAAGGTTTCAAATCTTCGGATGGACGCCCTCATCAGAAGAGGACCATCCGATGAACGCTTACAAGGTTTCAAGAATTTAAAGGTTTCAAATCCTCGGATGGATGCCCTCATCAGAAGAGGGCCATCCGATGAACGCATACAAGATTTCAATTATTAAAAGGTTTCAAATCCTCGGATGGATGCCCTCATCAGAAGAGGACCATCCGATGAACGCATAAAAGAACTTAAAAGGTTCCAAAAATTTAAAGGTTTCAAATCTTCGGATGGACGCCCTCATCAGAAGAGGACCATCCGATGAACGCTTACAAGGTTTCAAGAATTTAAAGGTTTCAAATCCTCGGATGTATGCCCTCATCAGAAGAGGACCATCCGATGAACGCTATCAAGGTTTCAAGAATTTAAAGGTTTCAAATCCTCGGATGGATGCCCTCATCAGAAGAGGACCATCCGATTAACGCATAAAAGAACTTAAAAGGTTCCAAAAATTTAAAGGTTTCAAATCTTCGGATGGACGCCCTCATCAGAAGAGGACCATCCGATGAACGCTTTCAAGGTTTCAAGAATTTACAGGTTTCAAATCCTCTGATGGATGCCCTCATCAGAAGAGGACCATCCGATGAACGCTATCAAGGTTTCAAGAATTTAAAGGTTTCAAATCCTCGGATGGATGCCCTCATCAGAAGAGGACCATCCGATTAACGCATAAAAGAACTTAAAAGGTTCCAAAAATTTAAAGGTTTCAAATCTTCGGATGGACGCCCTCATCAGAAGAGGACCATCCGATGAACGCTTACAAGGTTTCAAAGACTTTAAAGGTTTCAAATCCTCGGATGGATGCCCTCATCAGAAGAGGACCATCCGATGAACGCTATCAAGGTTTCAAGAATTTAAAGGTTTCAAAACCTCGGATGGACGCCCTCATCAGAAGAGGACCATCCGATGAACGCTATCAAGGTTTCAAGAATTTAAAGGTTTCAAATCCTCGGATGGATGCCCTCATCAGAAGAGGACCATCCGATTAACGCATAAAAGAACTTAAAAGGTTCCAAAAATTTAAAGGTTTCAAATCTTCGGATGGACGCCCTCATCAGAAGAGGACCATCCGATGAACGCTTACAAGGTTTCAAGAATTTAAAGGTTTCAAATCCTCGGATGGATGCCCTCATCAGAAAAGGACCATCCGATGAACGCATAAAAGAACTTAAATGGTTTAAAAATTTTAAAGGTTTCAAATCTTCGGATGGACGCCCTCATCAGAAGAGGACGATCCGATGAACGCTTACAAAGTTTCAAGAATTTAAAGGTTTCAAATACTAGGATGGATGCCCTCATCAGAAGAGGACCATCTGATGAACGCATAAAAGAACTTAAAAGGCTCCAAGAATTTTAAGGTTTCAAATCTTCGGATGGACGCACTCATCAGAAGAGGACCAACCGATGAACGCTTTCAAGAATTTACAGGTTTCAAATCCTCGGACGGATGCCCTCATCAGAAGAGGACCATCCGATGAACGCATAAAAGAACTTAAAAGGTTCCAAAAATTTAAAGGTTTCAAATCTTCGGATGGATGCCCTCATCAGAAGAGGACCATCTGATGAACGCATAAAAGAACTTAAAAGGCTCCAAGAATTTTAAGGTTTCAAATCTTCGGATGGACGCACTCATCAGAAGAGGACCAACCGATGAACGCTTTCAAGAATTTACAGGTTTCAAATCCTCGGATGGATGCCCTCATCAAAAGAGGACCATCCGATGAACGCATAAAAGAACTTAAAAGGTTCCAAAAATTTAAAGGTTTCAAATCTTCGGATGGATGCCCTCATCAGAAGAGGACCATCTGATGAACGCATAAAAGAACTTAAAAGGTTTCCAGGATTTTAAAGTTTCAAATCCTCGAATGGATGCCCTCATCAGAAGAGGGCCATCCGATGAACGCATACAAGATTTCAATTATTAAAAGGTTTCAAATCCTCGGATGGATGCCCTCATCAGAAGAGGACCATCCGATGAACGCATAAAAGAACTTAAAAGGTTCCAAAAATTTAAAGGTTTCAAATCTTCGGATGGACGCCCTCATCAGAAGAGGACCATCCGATGAACGCTTACAAGGTTTCAAGAATTTAAAGGTTTCAAATCCTCGGATGTATGCCCTCATCAGAAGAGGACCATCCGATGAACGCTATCAAGGTTTCAAGAATTTAAAGGTTTCAAATCCTCGGATGGATGCCCTCATCAGAAGAGGACCATCCGATTAACGCATAAAAGAACTTAAAAGGTTCTAAAAATTTAAAGGTTTCAAATCTTCGGATGGACGCCCTCATCAGAAGAGGACCATCCGATGAACGCTTACAAGGTTTCAAGAATTTAAAGGTTTCAAATCCTCGGATGGATGCCCTCATCAGAAGAGGACCATCTGATGAACGCATAAAAGAACTTAAAAGGCTCCAAGAATTTTAAGGTTTCAAATCTTCGGATGGACGGACTCATCAGAAGAGGACCAACCGATGAACGCTTTCAAGGTTTCAATAATTTACAGGTTTCAAATCCTCGGATGGATGCCCTCATCAGAAGAGGACCATCCGATGAACGCATAAAAGAACTTTAAAGGTTCCAAAAATTTTAAGGTTTCAAATCTTCGGATGGACGCCCTCATCAGAAGAGGACCATCCGATGAACGCTTACAAGGTTTCAAGAATTTAAAGGTTTCAAATCCTCGGATGTATGCCCTCATCAGAAGAGGACCATCCGATGAACGCTATTAAGGTTTCAAGAATTTAAAGGTTTCAAATCCTCGGATGGATGCCCTCATCAGAAGAGGACCATCCCATTAACGCATAAAAGAACTTAAAAGGTTCCAAAAATTTAAAGGTTTCAAATCTCCGGATGGACGCCCTCATCAGAAGAGGACCATCCGATGAACGCTTACAAGGTTTCAAGAATTTAAAGGTTTCAAATCCTCGGATGGATGCCCTCATCAGAAGAGGACCATCTGATGAACGCATAAAAGAACTTAAAAGGCTCCAAGAATTTTAAGGTTTCAAATCTTCGGATGGACGCACTCATCAGAAGAGGACCAACCGATGAACACTTTCAAGAATTTACAGGTTTCAAATCCTCGGATGGATGCCCTCATCAGAAGAGGACCATCCGATGAACGCATAAAAGAACTTTAAAGGTTCCAAAAATTTAAAGGTTTCAAATCTCCGGATGGATGCCCTCATCAGAAGAGGACCATCTGATGAACGCATAAAAGAACTTAAAAGGTTCCCAGGATTTTAAAGTTTCAAATCCTCGGATGGATGCCCTCATCAGAAGAGGGCCATCCGATGAACGCATACAAGATTTCAATTATTAAAAGGTTTCAAATCCTCGGATGGATGCCCTCATCAGAAGAGGACCATCCGATGAACGCATAAAAGAACTTAAAAGGTTCCAAAAATTTAAAGGTTTCAAATCTTCGGATGGACGCCCTCATCAGAAGAGGACCATCCGATGAACGCTTACAAGGTTTCAAGAATTTAAAGGTTTCAAATCCTCGGATGTATGCCCTCATCAGAAGAGGACCATCCGATGAACGCTATCAAGGTTTCAAGAATTTAAAGGTTTCAAATCCTCGGATGGATGCCCTCATCAGAAGAGGACCATCCGATTAACGCATAAAAGAACTTAAAAGGTTCTAAAAATTTAAAGGTTTCAAATCTTCGGATGGACGCCCTCATCAGAAGAGGACCATCCGATGAACGCTTACAAGGTTTCAAGAATTTAAAGGTTTCAAATCCTCGGATGGATGCCCTCATCAGAAGAGGACCATCTGCTGAACGCATAAAAGAACTTAAAAGGCTCCAAGAATTTTAAGGTTTCAAATCTTCAGATGGACGGACTCATCAGAAGAGGACCAACCGATGAACGCTTTCAAGGTTTCAAGAATTTACAGATTTCAAATCCTCGGATGGATGCCCTCATCAGAAGAGGACCATCCGATGAACGCATAAAAGAACTTTAAAGGTTCCAAAAATTTTAAGGTTTCAAATCTTCGGATGGACGCCCTCATCAGAAGAGGACCATCCGATGAACGCTTACAAGGTTTCAAGAATTTAAAGGTTTCAAATCCTCGGATGTATGCCCTCATCAGAAGAGGACCATCCGATGAACGCTATTAAGGTTTCAAGAATTTAAAGGTTTCAAATCCTCGGATGGATGCCCTCATCAGAAGAGGACCATCCGATTAACGCATAAAAGAACTTAAAAGGTTCCAAAAATTTAAAGGTTTCAAATCTTCGGATGGATGCCCTCATCAGAAGAGGACCATCTGATGAACGCTTAAAAGAACTTAAAAGGCTCCAAGAATTTTAAGGTTTCAAATCTTCGGATGGACGCACTCATCAGAAGAGGACCAACCGATGAACGCTTTCAAGAATTTACAGGTTTCAAATCCTCGGATGGATGCCCTCATCAAAAGAGGACCATCCGATGAACGCATAAAAGAACTTAAAAGGTTCCAAAAATTTAAAGGTTTCAAATCTTCGGATGGATGCCCTCATCAGAAGAGGACCATCTGATGAACGCATAAAAGAACTTAAAAGGTTTCCAGGATTTTAAAGTTTCAAATCCTCGAATGGATGCCCTCATCAGAAGAGGGCCATCCGATGAACGCATACAAGATTTCAATTATTAAAAGGTTTCAAATCCTCGGATGGATGCCCTCATCAGAAGAGGACCATCCGATGAACGCATAAAAGAACTTAAAAGGTTCCAAAAATTTAAAGGTTTCAAATCTTCGGATGGACGCCCTCATCAGAAGAGGACCATCCGATGAACGCTTACAAGGTTTCAAGAATTTAAAGGTTTCAAATCCTCGGATGTATGCCCTCATCAGAAGAGGACCATCCGATGAACGCTATCAAGGTTTCAAGAATTTAAAGGTTTCAAATCCTCGGATGGATGCCCTCATCAGAAGAGGACCATCCGATTAACGCATAAAAGAACTTAAAAGGTTCTAAAAATTTAAAGGTTTCAAATCTTCGGATGGACGCCCTCATCAGAAGAGGACCATCCGATGAACGCTTACAAGGTTTCAAGAATTTAAAGGTTTCAAATCCTCGGATGGATGCCCTCATCAGAAGAGGACCATCTGATGAACGCATAAAAGAACTTAAAAGGCTCCAAGAATTTTAAGGTTTCAAATCTTCGGATGGACGGACTCATCAGAAGAGGACCAACCGATGAACGCTTTCAAGGTTTCAAGAATTTACAGGTTTCAAATCCTCGGATGGATGCCCTCATCAGAAGAGGACCATCCGATGAACGCATAAAAGAACTTTAAAGGTTCCAAAAATTTTAAGGTTTCAAATCTTCGGATGGACGCCCTCATCAGAAGAGGACCATCCGATGAACGCTTACAAGGTTTCAAGAATTTAAAGGTTTCAAATCCTCGGATGTATGCCCTCATCAGAAGAGGACCATCCGATGAACGCTATTAAGGTTTCAAGAATTTAAAGGTTTCAAATCCTCGGATGGATGCCCTCATCAGAAGAGGACCATCCCATTAACGCATAAAAGAACTTAAAAGGTTCCAAAAATTTAAAGGTTTCAAATCTCCGGATGGACGCCCTCATCAGAAGAGGACCATCCGATGAACGCTTACAAGGTTTCAAGAATTTAAAGGTTTCAAATCCTCGGATGGATGCCCTCATCAGAAGAGGACCATCTGATGAACGCATAAAAGAACTTAAAAGGCTCCAAGAATTTTAAGGTTTCAAATCTTCGGATGGACGCACTCATCAGAAGAGGACCAACCGATGAACGCTTTCAAGAATTTACAGGTTTCAAATCCTCGGATGGATGCCCTCATCAGAAGAGGACCATCCGATGAACGCATAAAAGAACTTTAAAGGTTCCAAAAATTTTAAGGTTTCAAATCTTCGGATGGACGCCCTCATCAGAAGAGGACCATCCGATGAACGCTTACAAGGTTTCAAGAATTTAAAGGTTTCAAATCCTCGGATGTATGCCCTCATCAGAAGAGGACCATCCGATGAACGCTATTAAGGTTTCAAGAATTTAAAGGTTTCAAATCCTCGGATGGATGCCCTCATCAGAAGAGGACCATCCGATTAACGCATAAAAGAACTTAAAAGGTTCCAAAAATTTAAAGGTTTCAAATCTTCGGATGGATGCCCTCATCAGAAGAGGACCATCTGATGAACGCTTAAAAGAACTTAAAAGGCTCCAAGAATTTTAAGGTTTCAAATCTTCGGATGGACGCACTCATCAGAAGAGGACCAACCGATGAACGCTTTCAAGAATTTACAGGTTTCAAATCCTCGGATGGATGCCCTCATCAAAAGAGGACCATCCGATGAACGCATAAAAGAACTTAAAAGGTTCCAAAAATTTAAAGGTTTCAAATCTTCGGATGGATGCCCTCATCAGAAGAGGACCATCTGATGAACGCATAAAAGAACTTAAAAGGTTTCCAGGATTTTAAAGTTTCAAATCCTCGAATGGATGCCCTCATCAGAAGAGGGCCATCCGATGAACGCATACAAGATTTCAATTATTAAAAGGTTTCAAATCCTCGGATGGATGCCCTCATCAGAAGAGGACCATCCGATGAACGCATAAAAGAACTTAAAAGGTTCCAAAAATTTAAAGGTTTCAAATCTTCGGATGGACGCCCTCATCAGAAGAGGACCATCCGATGAACGCTTACAAGGTTTCAAGAATTTAAAGGTTTCAAATCCTCGGATGTATGCCCTCATCAGAAGAGGACCATCCGATGAACGCTATCAAGGTTTCAAGAATTTAAAGGTTTCAAATCCTCGGATGGATGCCCTCATCAGAAGAGGACCATCCGATTAACGCATAAAAGAACTTAAAAGGTTCTAAAAATTTAAAGGTTTCAAATCTTCGGATGGACGCCCTCATCAGAAGAGGACCATCCGATGAACGCTTACAAGGTTTCAAGAATTTAAAGGTTTCAAATCCTCGGATGGATGCCCTCATCAGAAGAGGACCATCTGATGAACGCATAAAAGAACTTAAAAGGCTCCAAGAATTTTAAGGTTTCAAATCTTCGGATGGACGGACTCATCAGAAGAGGACCAACCGATGAACGCTTTCAAGGTTTCAAGAATTTACAGGTTTCAAATCCTCGGATGGATGCCCTCATCAGAAGAGGACCATCCGATGAACGCATAAAAGAACTTTAAAGGTTCCAAAAATTTTAAGGTTTCAAATCTTCGGATGGACGCCCTCATCAGAAGAGGACCATCCGATGAACGCTTACAAGGTTTCAAGAATTTAAAGGTTTCAAATCCTCGGATGTATGCCCTCATCAGAAGAGGACCATCCGATGAACGCTATTAAGGTTTCAAGAATTTAAAGGTTTCAAATCCTCGGATGGATGCCCTCATCAGAAGAGGACCATCCCATTAACGCATAAAAGAACTTAAAAGGTTCCAAAAATTTAAAGGTTTCAAATCTCCGGATGGACGCCCTCATCAGAAGAGGACCATCCGATGAACGCTTACAAGGTTTCAAGAATTTAAAGGTTTCAAATCCTCGGATGGATGCCCTCATCAGAAGAGGACCATCTGATGAACGCATAAAAGAACTTAAAAGGCTCCAAGAATTTTAAGGTTTCAAATCTTCGGATGGACGCACTCATCAGAAGAGGACCAACCGATGAACGCTTTCAAGAATTTACAGGTTTCAAATCCTCGGATGGATGCCCTCATCAGAAGAGGACCATCCGATGAACGCATAAAAGAACTTAAAAGTTCCCAAAAATTTAAAGGTTTCAAATCTCCGGATGGATGCCCTCATCAGAAGAGGACCATCTGATGAACGCATAAAAGAACTTAAAAGGTTCCCAGGATTTTAAAGTTTCAAATCCTCGGATGGATGCCCTCATCAGAAGAGGGCCATCCGATGAACGCATACAAGATTTCAATTATTAAAAGGTTTCAAATCCTCGGATGGATGCCCTCATCAGAAGAGGACCATCCGATGAACGCAAAAAAGAACTTAAAAGGTTCCAAAAATTTAAAGGTTTCAAATCTTCGGATGGACGCCCTCATCAGAAGAGGACCATCCGATGAACGCTTACAAGGTTTCAAGAATTTAAAGGTTTCAAATCCTCGGATGTATGCCCTCATCAGAAGAGGACCATCCGATGAACGCTATCAAGGTTTCAAGAATTTAAAGGTTTCAAATCCTCGGATGGATGCCCTCATCAGAAGAGGACCATCCGATTAACGCATAAAAGAACTTAAAAGGTTCTAAAAATTTAAAGGTTTCAAATCTTCGGATGGACGCCCTCATCAGAAGAGGACCATCCGATGAACGCTTACAAGGTTTCAAGAATTTAAAGGTTTCAAATCCTCGGATGGATGCCCTCATCAGAAGAGGACCATCTGCTGAACGCATAAAAGAACTTAAAAGGCTCCAAGAATTTTAAGGTTTCAAATCTTCGGATGGACGGACTCATCAGAAGAGGACCAACCGATGAACGCTTTCAAGGTTTCAAGAATTTACAGATTTCAAATCCTCGGATGGATGCCCTCATCAGAAGAGGACCATCCGATGAACGCATAAAAGAACTTTAAAGGTTCCAAAAATTTTAAGGTTTCAAATCTTCGGATGGACGCTCTCATCAGAAGAGGACCATCCGATGAACGCTTACAAAGTTTCAAGAATTTAAAGGTTTCAAATCCTCGGATGGATGCCCTCATCAGAAGAGGACCATCTGATGAACGCATAAAAGAACTTAAAAGGCTCCAAGAATTTTAAGGTTTCAAATCTTCGGATGGACGGACTCATCAGAAGAGGACCAACCGATGAACGCTTTCAAGGTTTCAAGAATTTACAGGTTTCAAATCCTCGGATGGATGCCCTCATCAGAAGAGGACCATCCGATGAACGCATAAAAGAACTTTAAAGGTTCCAAAAATTTTAAGGTTTCAAATCTTCGGATGGACGCCCTCATCAGAAGAGGACCATCCGATGAACGCTTACAAGGTTTCAAGAATTTAAAGGTTTCAAATCCTCGGATGTATGCCCTCATCAGAAGAGGACCATCCGATGAACGCTATTAAGGTTTCAAGAATTTAAAGGTTTCAAATCCTCGGATGGATGCCCTCATCAGAAGAGGACCATCCCATTAACGCATAAAAGAACTTAAAAGGTTCCAAAAATTTAAAGGTTTCAAATCTCCGGATGGACGCCCTCATCAGAAGAGGACCATCCGATGAACGCTTACAAGGTTTCAAGAATTTAAAGGTTTCAAATCCTCGGATGGATGCCCTCATCAGAAGAGGACCATCTGATGAACGCATAAAAGAACTTAAAAGGCTCCAAGAATTTTAAGGTTTCAAATCTTCGGATGGACGCACTCATCAGAAGAGGACCAACCGATGAACGCTTTCAAGAATTTACAGGTTTCAAATCCTCGGATGGATGCCCTCATCAGAAGAGGACCATCCGATGAACGCATAAAAGAACTTAAAAGTTCCCAAAAATTTAAAGGTTTCAAATCTCCGGATGGATGCCCTCATCAGAAGAGGACCATCTGATGAACGCATAAAAGAACTTAAAAGGTTCCCAGGATTTTAAAGTTTCAAATCCTCGGATGGATGCCCTCATCAGAAGAGGGCCATCCGATGAACGCATACAAGATTTCAATTATTAAAAGGTTTCAAATCCTCGGATGGATGCCCTCATCAGAAGAGGACCATCCGATGAACGCAAAAAAGAACTTAAAAGGTTCCAAAAATTTAAAGGTTTCAAATCTTCGGATGGACGCCCTCATCAGAAGAGGACCATCCGATGAACGCTTACAAGGTTTCAAGAATTTAAAGGTTTCAAATCCTCGGATGTATGCCCTCATCAGAAGAGGACCATCCGATGAACGCTATCAAGGTTTCAAGAATTTAAAGGTTTCAAATCCTCGGATGGATGCCCTCATCAGAAGAGGACCATCCGATTAACGCATAAAAGAACTTAAAAGGTTCTAAAAATTTAAAGGTTTCAAATCTTCGGATGGACGCCCTCATCAGAAGAGGACCATCCGATGAACGCTTACAAGGTTTCAAGAATTTAAAGGTTTCAAATCCTCGGATGGATGCCCTCATCAGAAGAGGACCATCTGCTGAACGCATAAAAGAACTTAAAAGGCTCCAAGAATTTTAAGGTTTCAAATCTTCGGATGGACGGACTCATCAGAAGAGGACCAACCGATGAACGCTTTCAAGGTTTCAAGAATTTACAGATTTCAAATCCTCGGATGGATGCCCTCATCAGAAGAGGACCATCCGATGAACGCATAAAAGAACTTTAAAGGTTCCAAAAATTTTAAGGTTTCAAATCTTCGGATGGACGCCCTCATCAGAAGAGGACCATCCGATGAACGCTTACAAAGTTTCAAGAATTTAAAGGTTTCAAATCCTCGGATGGATGCCCTCATCAGAAGAGGACCATCTGATGAACGCATAAAAGAACTTAAAAGGCTCCAAGAATTTTAAGGTTTCAAATCTTCGGATGGACGGACTCATCAGAAGAGGACCAACCGATGAACGCTTTCAAGGTTTCAAGAATTTACAGGTTTCAAATCCTCGGATGGATGCCCTCATCAGAAGAGGACCATCCGATGAACGCATAAAAGAACTTTAAAGGTTCCAAAAATTTTAAGGTTTCAAATCTTCGGATGGACGCCCTCATCAGAAGAGGACCATCCGATGAACGCTTACAAGGTTTCAAGAATTTAAAGGTTTCAAATCCTCGGATGTATGCCCTCATCAGAAGAGGACCATCCGATGAACGCTATTAAGGTTTCAAGAATTTAAAGGTTTCAAATCCTCGGATGGATGCCCTCATCAGAAGAGGACCATCCCATTAACGCATAAAAGAACTTAAAAGGTTCCAAAAATTTAAAGGTTTCAAATCTCCGGATGGACGCCCTCATCAGAAGAGGACCATCCGATGAACGCTTACAAGGTTTCAAGAATTTAAAGGTTTCAAATCCTCGGATGGATGCCCTCATCAGAAGAGGACCATCTGATGAACGCATAAAAGAACTTAAAAGGCTCCAAGAATTTTAAGGTTTCAAATCTTCGGATGGACGCACTCATCAGAAGAGGACCAACCGATGAACGCTTTCAAGAATTTACAGGTTTCAAATCCTCGGATGGATGCCCTCATCAGAAGAGGACCATCCGATGAACGCATAAAAGAACTTAAAAGTTCCCAAAAATTTAAAGGTTTCAAATCTCCGGATGGATGCCCTCATCAGAAGAGGACCATCTGATGAACGCATAAAAGAACTTAAAAGGTTCCCAGGATTTTAAAGTTTCAAATCCTCGGATGGATGCCCTCATCAGAAGAGGGCCATCCGATGAACGCATACAAGATTTCAATTATTAAAAGGTTTCAAATCCTCGGATGGATGCCCTCATCAGAAGAGGACCATCCGATGAACGCAAAAAAGAACTTAAAAGGTTCCAAAAATTTAAAGGTTTCAAATCTTCGGATGGACGCCCTCATCAGAAGAGGACCATCCGATGAACGCTTACAAGGTTTCAAGAATTTAAAGGTTTCAAATCCTCGGATGTATGCCCTCATCAGAAGAGGACCATCCGATGAACGCTATCAAGGTTTCAAGAATTTAAAGGTTTCAAATCCTCGGATGGATGCCCTCATCAGAAGAGGACCATCCGATTAACGCATAAAAGAACTTAAAAGGTTCTAAAAATTTAAAGGTTTCAAATCTTCGGATGGACGCCCTCATCAGAAGAGGACCATCCGATGAACGCTTACAAGGTTTCAAGAATTTAAAGGTTTCAAATCCTCGGATGGATGCCCTCATCAGAAGAGGACCATCTGCTGAACGCATAAAAGAACTTAAAAGGCTCCAAGAATTTTAAGGTTTCAAATCTTCGGATGGACGGACTCATCAGAAGAGGACCAACCGATGAACGCTTTCAAGGTTTCAAGAATTTACAGATTTCAAATCCTCGGATGGATGCCCTCATCAGAAGAGGACCATCCGATGAACGCATAAAAGAACTTTAAAGGTTCCAAAAATTTTAAGGTTTCAAATCTTCGGATGGACGCCCTCATCAGAAGAGGACCATCCGATGAACGCTTACAAAGTTTCAAGAATTTAAAGGTTTCAAATCCTCGGATGGATGCCCTCATCAGAAGAGGACCATCTGATGAACGCATAAAAGAACTTAAAAGGCTCCAAGAATTTTAAGGTTTCAAATCTTCGGATGGACGGACTCATCAGAAGAGGACCAACCGATGAACGCTTTCAAGGTTTCAAGAATTTACAGGTTTCAAATCCTCGGATGGATGCCCTCATCAGAAGAGGACCATCCGATGAACGCATAAAAGAACTTTAAAGGTTCCAAAAATTTTAAGGTTTCAAATCTTCGGATGGACGCCCTCATCAGAAGAGGACCATCCGATGAACGCTTACAAGGTTTCAAGAATTTAAAGGTTTCAAATCCTCGGATGTATGCCCTCATCAGAAGAGGACCATCCGATGAACGCTATTAAGGTTTCAAGAATTTAAAGGTTTCAAATCCTCGGATGGATGCCCTCATCAGAAGAGGACCATCCCATTAACGCATAAAAGAACTTAAAAGGTTCCAAAAATTTAAAGGTTTCAAATCTCCGGATGGACGCCCTCATCAGAAGAGGACCATCCGATGAACGCTTACAAGGTTTCAAGAATTTAAAGGTTTCAAATCCTCGGATGGATGCCCTCATCAGAAGAGGACCATCTGATGAACGCATAAAAGAACTTAAAAGGCTCCAAGAATTTTAAGGGTTCAAATCTTCGGATGGACGCACTCATCAGAAGAGGACCAACCGATGAACGCTTTCAAGAATTTACAGGTTTCAAATCCTCGGATGGATGCCCTCATCAGAAGAGGACCATCCGATGAACGCATAAAAGAACTTAAAAGTTCCCAAAAATTTAAAGGTTTCAAATCTCCGGATGGATGCCCTCATCAGAAGAGGACCATCTGATGAACGCATAAAAGAACTTAAAAGGTTCCCAGGATTTTAAAGTTTCAAATCCTCGGATGGATGCCCTCATCAGAAGAGGGCCATCCGATGAACGCATACAAGATTTCAATTATTAAAAGGTTTCAAATCCTCGGATGGATGCCCTCATCAGAAGAGGACCATCCGATGAACGCATAAAAGAACTTAAAAGGTTCCAAAAATTTAAAGGTTTCAAATCTTCGGATGGACGCCCTCATCAGAAGAGGACCATCCGATGAACGCTTACAAGGTTTCAAGAATTTAAAGGTTTCAAATCCTCGGATGTATGCCCTCATCAGAAGAGGACCATCCGATGAACGCTATCAAGGTTTCAAGAATTTAAAGGTTTCAAATCCTCGGATGGATGCCCTCATCAGAAGAGGACCATCCGATTAACGCATAAAAGAACTTAAAAGGTTCTAAAAATTTAAAGGTTTCAAATCTTCGGATGGACGCCCTCATCAGAAGAGGACCATCCGATGAACGCTTACAAGGTTTCAAGAATTTAAAGGTTTCAAATCCTCGGATGGATGCCCTCATCAGAAGAGGACCATCTGCTGAACGCATAAAAGAACTTAAAAGGCTCCAAGAATTTTAAGGTTTCAAATCTTCGGATGGACGGACTCATCAGAAGAGGACCAACCGATGAACGCTTTCAAGGTTTCAAGAATTTACAGATTTCAAATCCTCGGATGGATGCCCTCATCAGAAGAGGACCATCCGATGAACGCATAAAAGAACTTTAAAGGTTCCAAAAATTTTAAGGTTTCAAATCTTCGGATGGACGCCCTCATCAGAAGAGGACCATCCGATGAACGCTTACAAGGTTTCAAGAATTTAAAGGTTTCAAATCCTCGGATGTATGCCCTCATCAGAAGAGGACCATCCGATGAACGCTATTAAGGTTTCAAGAATTTAAAGGTTTCAAATCCTCGGATGGATGCCCTCATCAGAAGAGGACCATCCGATTAACGCATAAAAGAACTTAAAAGGTTCCAAAAATTTAAAGGTTTCAAATCTTCGGATGGACGCCCTCATCAGAAGAGGACCATCCGATGAAGGCTTACAAGGTTTCAAGAATTTTAAGGTTTCAAATCTTCGGATGGATGCCCTCATCAGAAGAGGACCATCCGTTGAACGCATACAAGATTTCAATTATTAAAAGGTTTCAAATCCTCGGATGGATGCCCTCATCAGAAGAGGACCATCCGATGAACGCATAAAAGAACTTAAAAGGTTCCAAAAATTTAAAGGTTTCAAATCTTCGGATGGACGCCCTCATCAGAAGAGGACCATCCGATGAACGCTTACAAGGTTTCAAGAATTTAAAGGTTTCAAATCCTCGGATGTATGCCCTCATCAGAAGAGGACCATCCGATGAACGCTATCAAGGTTTCAAGAATTTAAAGGTTTCAAATCCTCGGATGGATGCCCTCATCAGAAGAGGACCATCCGATTAACGCATAAAAGAACTTAAAAGGTTCTAAAAATTTAAAGGTTTCAAATCTTCGGATGGACGCCCTCATCAGAAGAGGGCCATCCGATGAACGCATACAAGATTTCAATTATTAAAAGGTTTCAAATCCTCGGATGGATGCCCTCATCAGAAGAGGACCATCCGATTAACGCATAAAAGAACTTAAAAGGTTCTAAAAATTTAAAGATTTCAAATCTTCGGATGGATGCCCTCATCAGAAGAGGACCATCTGATGAACGCATAAAAGAACTTAAAAGGTTTCCAGGATTTTAAAGTTTCAAATCCTCGAATGGATGCCCTCATCAGAAGAGGGCCATCCGATGAACGCATACAAGATTTCAATTATTAAAAGGTTTCAAATCCTCGGATGGATGCCCTCATCAGAAGAGGACCATCCGATGAACGCATAAAAGAACTTAAAAGGTTCCAAAAATTTAAAGGTTTCAAATCTTCGGATGGACGCCCTCATCAGAAGAGGACCATCCGATGAACGCTTACAAGGTTTCAAGAATTTAAAGGTTTCAAATCCTCGGATGTATGCCCTCATCAGAAGAGGACCATCCGATGAACGCTATCAAGGTTTCAAGAATTTAAAGGTTTCAAATCCTCGGATGGATGCCCTCATCAGAAGAGGACCATCCGATTAACGCATAAAAGAACTTAAAAGGTTCTAAAAATTTAAAGGTTTCAAATCTTCGGATGGACGCCCTCATCAGAAGAGGACCATCCGATGAACGCTTACAAGGTTTCAAGAATTTAAAGGTTTCAAATCCTCGGATGGATGCCCCCATCAGAAGAGGACCATCTGATGAACGCATAAAAGAACTTAAAAGGCTCCAAGAATTTTAAGGTTTCAAATCTTCGGATGGACGCACTCATCAGAAGAGGACCAACCGATGAACGCTTTCAAGGTTTCAAGAATTTACAGGTTTCAAATCCTCGGATGGATGCCCTCATCAGAAGAAGACCATCTGATGAACGCATAAAAGAACTTAAAAGGTTCCAAAAATTTAAAGGTTTCAAATCCTCGGATGGACGCCCTCATCAGAAGAGGACCATCCGATGAAGGCTTACAAGGTTTCAAGAATTTAAAGGTTTCAAATCCTCGGATGGATGCCCTCATCAGAAGAGGACCATCCGATGAACGCTATCAAGGTTTCAAGAATTTAAAGGTTTCAAATCCTCGGATGGATGCCCTCATCAGAAGAGGACCATCCTATTAACGCATAAAAGAACTTAAAAGGTTCCAAAAATTTAAAGGTTTCAAATCTTCGGATGGACGCCCTCATCCGAAGAGGACCATCCGATGTACGCTTACAAGGTTTCAAGAATTTAAAGGTTTCAAATCCTCGGATGGATGCCCTCATCAGAACAGGACCATCTGATGAACGCATAAAAGAACTTAAAAGGCTCCAAGAATTTTAAGGTTTCAAATCTTCGGATGGACGCACTCATCAGAAGAGGACCAACCCATGAACGCTTTCAAGGTTTCAAGAATTTACAGGTTTCAAATCCTCGGATGGATGCCCTCATCAGAAGAGGACCATCCGATGAACGCATAAAAGAACTTAAAAGGTTCCAAAAATTTTAAGGTTTTAAATCTTCGGATGGACGCCCTCATCAGAAGAGGACCATCCGATGAACGCTTACAAGGTTTCAAGAATTTAAAGGTTTCAAATACTCGGATGGATGCCCTCATTAGAAGAGGACCATCTGATGAACGAATAAAAGAATTTAAAAGGCTCCAAGAATTTTAAGGTTTCAAATCTTCGGATGGACGCACTCATCAGAAGAGGACCAACCGTTGAACGCTTTTAAGGTTTCGAGACTTTACAGGTTTCAAATCCTCGGATGGATGCCCTCATCAGAAGAGGACCATCCGATGAACGCATAAAAGAACTTAAAAGGTTCCAAAAATTTATAGGTTTCAAATCTTCGGATGGACGCCCTCATCAGAAGAGGACCATCCGATGAACGCTTACAAGGTTTCAAGAATTTAAAGGTTTCAAATGCTCGGATGGATGCCCTCATCAGAAGAGGACAATCTGATGAACGCATAAAAGAACTTAAAAGGCTCCAAGAATTTTAAGGTTTCAAATCATCGGATGGACGCACTCATCAGAAGAGGACCAACCGATGAACGCTTTCAAGAATTTACAGGTTTCAAATCATCGGATGGATGCCTTCATCAGAAGAGGACCATCCGATGAAGGCTTACAAGGTTTCAAGAATTTAAAGGTTTCAAATCCTCGGATGGATGCCCTCATCAGAAGAGGACCATCCGATGAAGGCTTACAAGGTTTCAAGAATTTAAAGGTTTCAAATCCTCGGATGGATGCCCTCATCAGAAGAGGACCATCCGATGAACGCTATCAAGGTTTCAAGAATTTAAAGGTTTCAAATCCTCGGATGGATGCCCTCATCAGAAGAGGACCATCCTATTAACGCATAAAAGAACTTAAAAGGTTCCAAAAATTTAAAGGTTTCAAATCTTCGGATGGACGCCCTCATCAGAAGAGGACCATCCGATGTACGCTTACAAGGTTTCAAGAATTTAAAGGTTTCAAATCCTCGGATGGATGCCCTCATCAGAACAGGACCATCTGATGAACGCATAAAAGAACTTAAAAGGCTCCAAGAATTTTAAGGTTTCAAATCTTCGGATGGACGCACTCATCAGAAGAGGACCAACCCATGAACGCTTTCAAGGTTTCAAGAATTTACAGGTTTCAAATCCTCGGATGGATGCCCTCATCAGAAGAGGACCATCCGATGAACGCATAAAAGAACTTAAAAGGTTCCAAAAATTTTAAGGTTTTAAATCTTCGGATGGACGCCCTCATCAGAAGAGGACCATCCGATGAACGCTTACAAGGTTTCAAGAATTTAAAGGTTTCAAATACTCGGATGGATGCCCTCATTAGAAGAGGACCATCTGATGAACGAATAAAAGAATTTAAAAGGCTCCAAGAATTTTAAGGTTTCAAATCTTCGGATGGACGCACTCATCAGAAGAGGACCAACCGTTGAACGCTTTTAAGGTTTCAAGACTTTACAGGTTTCAAATCCTCGGATGGATGCCCTCATCAGAAGAGGACCATCCGATGAACGCATAAAAGAACTTAAAAGGTTCCAAAAATTTAAAGGTTTCAAATCTTCGGATGGACGCCCTCATCAGAAGAGGACCATCCGATGAACGCTTACAAGGTTTCAAGAATTTAAAGGTTTCAAATGCTCGGATGGATGCCCTCATCAGAAGAGGACAATCTGATGAACGCATAAAAGAACTTAAAAGGCTCCAAGAATTTTAAGGTTTCAAATCATCGGATGGACGCACTCATCAGAAGAGGACCAACCGATGAACGCTTTCAAGAATTTACAGGTTTCAAATCATCGGATGGATGCCTTCATCAGAAGAGGACCATCCGATGAACGCATAAAAGAACTTAAAAGGTTCCAAAAATTTAAAGGTTTCAAATCTTCGGATGGACACCCTCATCAGAAGAGGACCATCCGATGAACGCTTACAAGGTTTCAAGAATTTAAAGGTTTCAAATGCTCGGATGGATGCCCTCATCAGAAGAGGACCATCTGATGAACGCATAAAAGAACTTAAAAGGCTCCAAGAATTTTAAGGTTTCAAATCTTCGGATGGACGCACTCATCAGAAGAGGACCAACCGATGAACGCTTTCAAGAATTTACAGGTTTCAAATCATCGGATGGATGCCTTCATCAGAAGAGGACCATCCGATGAACGCATAAAAGAACTTAAAAGGTTCCAAAAATTTAAAGGTTTCAAATCTTCGGATGGATGCCCTCATCAGAAGAGGCCCATCCGATGAACGCATAAAAGAACTTAAAAGGTTCCAAGGATTTTAAGGTTTCAAATCTTCGGATGGATGCCCTCATCAGAAGAGGACCATTCGATGAACGCTTTCAAGGTTTCAAGAATTTAGAGGTTTCAAATCCTCGGATGGATGCCCTCATCAGAAGAGGACCATCCGATGAACGCATAAAAGAGCTTAAGAGGTTCCAAGGATTTAAAGGTTTCCAATCTTCGGATGGACGCCCTCATCAGAAGAGGACCATCCAATGAACGCATAAAAGAACTTAAAAGGTTCCAAGGATTTTAAGGTTTCAAATTTTCGGATGGACGACCTCATCAGAAGAGGACCATCCGATGAACGCTCACATGGTTTCAAGAATTTAAAGCTTTTAAATCCTCGGATGGATGTCCTCATCAGTATAGGAGTATCTGATGAATGCATAAAAGAACTCAAAAGGTTCCAAGTACTTTAAGGTTTCAAATATTCGGATGGACGCTCTCACCAGAAGAGGACCATCCGATGAACGTTTTCCGATGAACGTTTTGAAGGTTTCAAGAATAAACCCAACCCTACATCAACCCAACCTGACCGAATAGGAAAAAAGGACCGATTCAAACCGAAACCGTTTTTAACCAAAACCGTTTTTGGACGATCGAAACCGACCTATCTACCTGAATCGACTTTCCCTTAATCATATACGAGCTGGAGATAGAAATGGAACGTTGAAGACACCAAAGCTCCAAAGTTGGATGCAGATTAAGCAAGATATGCAAGGACATATGGAATGGAAGTGCATTCATGATAGTTATTCTAAAATCCTTGCAATATCTTGATGAACTAGTTATGATCATAGCCACTTGCATTTCATATGGCTGTAGAATAGTTGTTTTTCTCCTTTTGGTTAGTTATTTATATCTGTTGAATGTTTGGCTTAGAGTGATGGTCAAATCAGTTGTATGAACTTTTGAGCAATTTAATAGAAGAAAATATTACATAAAAAAAAAGGACCATAATGAAACAGGCGCTTCGGAATGCACGGCCCATTGGTTTGATATTCATCTAGCCGTAAGGAGGTAAGTTGGGCATCCATCACCAAGGGATAGAACATCCTGGAGACAACTTCATGAATTTCCGCATCAACCCAATCTTGCGCTGGGTTAGCAAGGGGCCTTGGAACGTTGGAAACAACTCCTAGTGGCCGGATACGCGAGAATTCAGCTGGGGTTCGACCGGTCTCCGTCTGAAAATTTGGACACTGAGAACTGGTACCTTCACCGAAAGGGAGAATCTTAGAGCGAGATATGTCACTGCAGGAGGATGAAGTAGTGGTGTTAACAGGGGAGTCAAAGGGAATTGAAGAAACCAGACGCGAACGGTTTAGAGCAAGTGCACAAGAATCTTCAGAAAAGAGGAAGAGTTGCTGGAAGGGTGATCAGCCATACGAGTGGAATGGGAGAAAAGGGGGAGGAATTTATAGTACAGATAAAAGACCAAGGCGTCGGAAGATAAAGGAGCAAGGACAAGCCGTACCTAGGAAGAAGTCAAAATGATTAAGTCACTCAAAAGAAGGGGAAAATCGGAAACTGCGCAGCCATCAGGTAAAAAGCGTGCTAACAGTGGCCACGCATTGAAAAGGGGTTACTCCTGGGGTAACGAAACGGCAAAGCCCATAGAGGTTCGGCTAGGGGGGCTCGGATAGAAAACCAGATGGATCGAGTAAAATCAAGACAAGCATTGTTCCCATGAGAGCCAACGCTCGTCTTGGGGGGCTTGTGATAATACGAAATACTTCATCCTCCAGGAGGAGCATGATGACTCAGCTACTTAAGGAAATTACCCCCGGAAAACACATAGAGAACGTGAGGAGATCTTAGCAAGATATAAGAGGTACAATGTCACGTAATACAGACGTGAGGAGGGGGAAAGAAATGATGAGTCAGCAGAGGGAAAGAGGGGTTGAACCAGACGCTCTAGGACGCCTATAAAAGCAGGCCGCAATCATCCATTTCAGGTAAGTTCTCTTGCTCTTGAATACAGAGTTTTATCTTTCCTTTTAATACACGAAATCTTATCATCACACCGGAGCTGCTACCATCGGGTGGCTCCGGGGGCTTGTTTTGCAGGCTTCAGACAAACAGGTCCTTAGCAAATCTCATCCGAGGCCCAGGAGCTCGGACAGGCAAGCATTTTTAGCAAGTAGTCTGCATATTTCACAAACCATCTACATCTCGAAGCCCTCAGATACATCAACTATCTGAGGCACCATTTACTCCCAGCATCAAATTATGCCACCAACAATGAACACTCATAGTAACTCGAGTGTGAGGTTATATGAAATCGTTTGACTTGGAGTCATTTGATATGTGTATATAGTGTGATGGTAAAATGACCAAATTACCCTTCATGGTGATTGGTGATGGAACATGAAATTTATTGGGTCTTATTAACAAAGTGTTATGCAGATCAATGAGTTAAATTCCATGAGGTGATATACTTCATTAACTTGGTCAGTGACTTGAGTATAAATGGTTGTCTACTCGAGAAAACAAGTTTGAATCCTTTAAAAAATTTAAAGAGTTCAAAAATGAAGTTTTGAATGAACTTGACAAGATAATTGAATGAACCATCTGACAAGAAAGAAATAATCATGTTGGATATGATTTTTCATGATGGGACGTCAAGCCAATCTTCCAAGAAAATACTTATATAAGGTAGTATTCACACTGACCAATGCATTGTGCAAAGCTGAAGGAAAGACATCATATGAGATGAGTAGGAATGGTTCCTTAAATGTCTTTTCTCATTAGATTTGGGGTTGCGAAGCATACGTGAAACATTGCTTTTCTTAAGTTTGCACCAAGTCTAATAATTGTCTCGTTATGGAAATGAGACAATGGGGGTACTTCTACAAACATTTTGAGAACTATGAGATGTTGCTCAAGAATGTTTCCTTTTTGAGAATTGTCATCTTTCGAAAATGACAAGTGGGAGAAATTTAGACCTCCATAGCATTCGAGGTGAGCAACAATCAGAACCGAGAAATATCGATCCCTTCTTTAGACGTGGTGAAGATGAATGCGGTAAAGTCTTAGAGACTGCTGAAGTTACTCATGCCCCATGTAAGTCAATGAGATGTAGTGTTCAGACAAAAGGTACATTTATGTCCTTACAACTGAAACTATGAAATCTCACCTTAGAAATTGTGAACCTATGTGACTTACAGTAAAGCTTTGACAAGCGCTAACTCCACCAAATGGTTTAAGGCCATGAAATTTGGATTAGATATTTTGTATTAAATCACGTTTGGAATTTAGTGAGTTTATAGTAGATCAGTCAGCCTGATGGGCTGTAGGCCCAGTATATACCATAAGCCCCCAGTCATTGTGGGTGAATACTATATGGCGAATACTAGTCAGTCATTATTGAGGACGAAACATGATATGGGCGATTTGCCTATATATGTTTCGGTGTAACATGGCGAACAACTAGTTTTTGCCCAGTGTTCGCCTATGTTGACTATGTGTAACATAAGATGGGCTGGGCCATTTCTTATCGCTTTTTGAATTTCAAATTTTGAAATTCGCTAAAACTGTCAGCACTAAAGTCACGCGTTTTAGAAGACGTCGTTCTGCTAATCTTGTCCATTTTTTTCTCTAATTGGTTAGCATATTTTCTATAAATAATGGTTGGGTATCCGCGCTCATCATTGCTTTTTGCATTTTGTCATTCATTCTGACGGCTGGGTTGATTTTTTGCAATTAAATATTCTTGTGAATACTGCCACCATAACTAAGGTAGCCATTAATTTCACCATTCTCATTATTCTCAAATTTTCCGCCTTCCTTCTGAAGTTCTGAATAAAGCTCTTCCTTTTCTTACAACAAGTAAATCTCTACTTCTTCATCCTTGATTTCGTTTTTTGTTTCAAGTCGGTTAGTGTCTTGTTGATTTTGTTTATTTCTGTGTTCTAGCTTGCATGTTGTGTCGGTTAGGAATATTGTAGAGATTAAAAATGGGATCTGGAGAGGGTTTTGTCAGTACCGCCGATCCATCAATTGATATGGATGATTTCCCCATCCCTGATGATAGATCCCCCACCGCTGAAACGTCTAGTAGTGTTGGTGATGGCGCTACTAATAGTGCTCCGGTTGAGTCACCGGAGATTGACTTAGAGGGTACTGAGGAAGGGGGGAGGAGACAATGATTCCCATGAATAGTAAGGTAACCGAGCGAATGTTGAAGTTGGATTTAGATAGGTCCCCTAGTTTACGGGGCCGTGAAATCATTCTTCCCCAGCCTGGGGAGACTGTCGATAAGCCTCCGGTCGGTTATTTTTCCGTTTACATGGAGTATTTTAAGTACAATGTTTCTCTGCCATTTCCTGATTGGCTGATTGAGGTACTTAAAGGGTATGAAATTGCCTTGTGTCAGGTAGCCCCTAAGAGTGTGATGATCTTGTATTCGCTTCACTTTATTTGTGAGGTAGCCCCTAAGAGGTGGCGTTTGATTTTAAGTTAGTTAACTCTCTGTATTATCTAAAAGCTACTCGAGTTGGGCAGGGGCGATATACTCTGATCCCCTATTTCCCAGAAATGGCATTCTTGCCTGAGTTTCCCAATATATTTAAGACTTGGTGGGAGGGATTCTATTATATTAAGTATGAGGATGGTGTGGATAAGGAGATTCCTACTTGGAATAGGAGGTTTGGGATTGGGAAGTTTGTATCCTCTTCTGGGCGCATAAGTTTGAGTGATACTCACTGTGCCAAATTAATGAAGTTCGCCATTAAGGTTGATCCGGTCCCGTCCATTCCGAAGGAGAAAACGCTTTAATGTACTAAGAAGAAGAAGCTAGCCCATAAGGCGAAAGTTCCCCCTTCTCATAAAGGTGTTTTTGTGTTTTGTGTAATGTGTTGTTTTTTCCTTTATTATGGTGTTAGGTAATAATCTATTTTAGCTTGTTTGCCTCTACCTCTGTATTGATGGTTAGCTGACCTCATTTTTTAATGTTTTTTATAGGCATGAGGATTACGAGGAATATAGCTGATGCCAAAGCTACTTACAAATTCGGGTCTGCATCATCTCTTGGCGGTAGCTCTAAGAAGCAGACGCCCACCAACTCTGATGTTTTTGGGTCATTGGCAAATGAAACTCCCGTTACTTCTCCCCCTACTCGCCAGGAGCAAGATAAACGCCAGGAACGCGAGATGCGTAAAGAATCCAAGGACATTCTTGTTCAGCAGCCCACTCTTTTAGTGAGGCAATGCAATCGGTATGACTAAATCAAGTTTTTTTTTAAAAAAAAAAAATTATATCCTACTTGCTTGGGTCATATTTTTGATTTACGTGTATGTTTCTTTAGATAGCTGATGCTATCCAGGCGACCAATAATAAGGCGATCACCTTTTCCGATGCCTATAAGTCTCTATGTTCGGAGCACAAGAAGAGTGTCACTTCTCTGAAGAGTGAGCTCGCCAAGAGGGGGGAGTTGGTCTTGGAGGCGAACTCACGCAGGGAGGCTATACTAAAATCTTTCAACGATCTCAAAGCCAACGGTTTTACCATTCTCATTATCAAAAGACATGGATAAGCTTGCTGAAATTCAATCCTTTTTTGAGTTGTTCTCCGAATTTCTTGCCGCTGGAAAGGAGATAGGTGCCATGGAGTACTATCAGAAAATGAAGGATCGACATCCAGATCCGTCCAGCATTATATGAGAGGATGATGAACAGATTAAGGCTGATTTGAACGATGCGAATGCTAGAGCCAACGATTTATTTGACTCTAAAATCCAAGATGGTGGTCATACCTATAGCCTCATAGAGCATTGCAAGATTAATCCTATGACTATAGAGGAGTTGCGTGCCTAGGATGAAAAGAATGACGATTCACATGCAAATACTCTAGGTGAAGCCTCCCTTGAGAACGCCTCTATTGGTGGCAATCCCTTGGAGCCAGTTGTGGTGCAGCCAGCGTAGGCGGATGAGCGCGATGTAGAGCCGATCACAACAGGGGAACTCCTACTCAGGCGCATGCTGAAGTTGACAAGGTTGCGGGGGCGGACGTTGAGGTGGCGAGTGCAAATGTTGCAAGCGCCCAGAGTGCTCAGAATGCATCAGCTGATGGATCATTGGCGGCTGGTCCTGTTGGTGAGGGGAGCCTCGCCACTAATAATGTTAGTAATCCTTTGAAATAAACTCTCAGGATATTAGTTTATTATTGTTTTATTCGGAATAATTATTTTATTTTGTAAGGATTTCACACTTTTATTGATTTTATGGTATTTATCTATTTTGTAGGCGAAATTTAACAGAGATCTAAATTCTCATCCCATCGAATTAAAAATGATTACTCAAAACTTAGATCCTCAAGCGTTGATTCAAACCTCCCCTATTCGGATGTTGCAAAATCGTATTGAGTCTATATTCCATGAGTTTGGCGTTTCTCCCAAGCCTGTGATTCTAATTTTGCATCTTCGTCAGGGAAGATGAAAGCGCCGATGGAAGGGGCTTCCTAAGATGAATCAGCTTCTCACTCGGAGATTCAATCTGATAGTAATAGTGGGAGAGGGACTCGTTATGAGTTTCATGATATTATCACTCAATGTTTACTTGATGTGGATTCTGCCGCTCTCCATGTGTCAACCTTATGTCTTCCTCCTGGACTGCGTAATTTGGTGATCGACATGGGGCGCAGACTTCGAGCTGTTCTTCTAACGTGTCGTGAGTGCGAAGACACTTGGACTAATGTCACCAAGGAAATTGAGGTCTTGAAAGGAGAATGGTATGAGTTATGTACCCAGCATAACGCCTCGATTCATACTCATCGCACTCAGATGAAGACAATCGTTCAACAAATAGAGACTTGAGGGTTCGCTATGAGCGGAAGTGTGATGAGTGTCAAATCCAGAGAGATAGTCTCCTCCGGGCCGCCCATAATGAGAAGGTTTTGACTGAAAGGCTTCTACATCGCAATTAGCAATGTGAGTATTTTCGTCTTGAAGGCGAAAGTTGGTGAAATAAGTATGATGAGCAATATTCTATAAATGTTGATCTGTCAGCTAAGTATGGAGATATGGAGACTAAGTACGAAGAGGTAGAGGGTTTATTGAAGGAAATGGAGGGGAGAAAAGTTTTCAGGATTGTTTATTGAGTGGATAAGACGATGCGTTGAGGATACCACTTATTGTTTCAGCACTAGCAAGGCATATGAATACCTCAAAGGGGCAGGCCAAGAAAACTATTGGTCAACGAATATATTGTGGAAGTCAGGACTACAGCCTAAACACTCATTCTTTCTATGGATGTTGTTAAAAGGGAGATTATCGACCATAGCGAGACTTTAGTCGAAAGGGATAATACCTCATGTGGCAGATGTTTGTACTCTGTGTGGTGTTTTTGGTTTGGTTAATTTGGTTCTGGGGCTTCTGGGTGATGTCTAATGTTGGGCCGATTGTGTTGTTGTTGTGTACAGGCTCAATTAGAAGAGTGGCCTGAAGGGGTTGACTTACCGTGGTCAAGTCGCGTTCCAGCTGGAGCTGGTAGGGGGGCATCTGTAGGTGAGTGGTTGGGGTTAACTCCCTGTCAGAGTCGTTGTCAGACTAGGACACACTTGTTGCCCACGGTGGTGCCTGAATTGAACCGGGCTCTATGGCGGCAGTGTTTTCTCCGGCGTCCACAGTAGACCGCCGAAATTTGTCAATGTTGGCTTGGATTCTTTCAATTGCCTCCTTATTCCGCTCCGCGATCGTTTGCAGCGATATGCGATCACTGTGCCGCTCGATCAACGCCCCTACCTCTTTGATTATTGCCGCTTCATTTTTCTCATCATCGTCCCCTGGGGACCAGTTTTCCTCAGAGATGATGATCCCATTTGTTTCAGTGTCATTGCAAATCCATTGGGGTGGCACCGCCGCCATCTCGGTCACCAAAGGGTCATCCTCCTCTGGCAGGGCATCCTCCGCAAAGATGGCATAGGGGTTGGACACAATCTTGTTGATGTTGACTGGGCCGCTCTCCTCAATTGGGTCCTCCTCTGGCGAGGATGGTTGGGGAGTTGAGACCGCGCCGCCAAAAATATCGAAGTCTCCATAGTTTTCCGGTGAAGAGCTGTTTATTGCATCCTCCATTGCCATGTACTCCATGTCCTCCCATCCCTCCGGTTCTGCACCATATCTTGCGAGGCGTTCTTCAATGTTCACTGGGGGTGTCCATTGATTGTTTGCTCTCTCCCCAGCGTGCATCTTCTGTAGGCGGTTTGCCGCCATTTCCGATTCCCTGGTGAACTCCTTGGGAAATTGTGGAGCGTCTGGTACATATGGCACATCTATGTTCCCCAGTTCCGGCGGAGTTGGAGCGTTGTTGATATGATAGTGGAAGGTGTCTACGACATCTCTGATGGCAAACCGAAATCTTGCATCATTTGACCTAAGGTATTCATTAGGTAATCTTGTTGATCTCTTTCCCTGCATATTTCTGTGTACTCGAAGCGAAGGTGGATAGTGCTCTTGGTACGGGTCTCTTGAGATATGGATTCCCATTTCATGGCAGAGCCGAGCGAGTCTATCTTCTATGGCCTCCTCCACCTCACAATCAGCGCGGAAGGGACATTGTGCAAGTGTATGCCCAATGCAGCCGCACCGGTGGCAGCATTTGTGGATACGTTCGTAACCAATTGGGATCCAAACAACATTGCCCTTTCTGCAATGCAGAGCTAAACCAGGGATGAGGGGCATGTTGATTGGTGTCCAAACTCGGACTCTTACAAATGCAGAATTCTCCAGGGGTTCCCCGGTCTGTAAGTCAACTTCATGAGTTGTACCGACGACTGCTGCATAGTCTGGGACGATTTCCGGCGTCTGGTACTGTTCCGGAAGCCCATCGATGCGTATCCACATGGCACATGGGTCACATTAACATGGGTAAGGGGTAGTTCCGGCGCCCACCGATTGAGAGCGAGGAGCCCCCTGCTACTGAAACGGGGCTGTTATGAAGAACCCCTAGCATGTGGGCATGGGATTCGAAAGTGAACGTGAAGAACCGGCCCGATTTTGATCGTGCTCGCACACCATCTCCCCATAGTTGCTGGACTAGTGCCTCCATTCTTGGCCGACAAAAGTACCTCTCGTCGACGAAGTAGGCAATAAGGCAGTTGGCATAGTCTTGAATCCCTGTCATGTAGTCGTGTTTTTGAGCTGTCAAGATTGGACCCCTTCGTGTTGGTCTGAATACTTCCCTGTTAAGCATTCTCCAGGGGGTACATCGCGCTCATCTTCCAAAAAGTTGGAGCCTGGTCAAGATTCCTCCGACCATTGTTCCTCAGTGATATTGTGGGTCATGGTTTTGTTTGGCTATTTTTGTAAGTTTCCAGGTATGTAGAAGAATCTGGATTTTTTTCCAGATTTGGATGTGGGGGTTGTTGACGCTTGAAAAGGACAATGCTAGATTACTTGTGTTTACTGATTGGATGATTTGCTTTGGAGAGTTTTGGAAATATGGGTTTTTGGAATTTTGAAAAGGACAGATGCAAAGTTACTGTTTGTATGATTTCCGGTTGAGGAAAGGAGGTGCTCTCTAGAGAGAGAATTTTGATGGCTCGCAGTTGATGTAAGGAATAATTGGTCTTTTATAGTTTGTCAGGTATGTTTTAATTGGCGATCACCTGTTTGACTATTATGTCGTAATGCCATTTGATAAGGCTATTACTAAAGTCATATATATAGTCTCCGTAATGACAATTTGTCATGGACATTTATCATGTATATACCACCTTTGGTGAAAGGTGGGTGTTTCTTGTTTATAGATGATTATATCATCTTTGAAATTGTATGTACATATTTGAAGGAAAAAGAAAAACCAATGATAATATCATGGTCCCAACCTTGGTCCATGACACTATCTAAAGATTTGATGGGATGGATTGAACAAGATTATAAGCATACTCAGACCAGGCTACATATGGCTTATTTGATTTCTATGGGAACTGAACCGGGGCAGACTTGTGTTTAGGCATGTCAATTCGCAGATATGCTACGGTGGATTTTCCCTTAATCATATACGAGATGAAGACAGAACTGGAACGTTGAAGACACCAAAGCTCCAAATGTGGATGCGGATTTAGCAAGATATACAAGGACAGATAGAATGGAAGTGCATTCATGATAGTTATTCTAAAATCCTAGCAATATCTTGATGAACTAGTTATGATCATAGCCACTTGCATTTCATATGGCTGTAGAATAGTTGTTTTCTCCTTTTGGTTAGTTATTTATATCTGTTGAATGTTTGGTTTAGAGTGATGGCCAAATCAGTTGTATGAACTTTTTGAGCAATTTAATAGAAGAAAATATTACATCAAAAAAAAAACTCCAACTCAACGAATTCACCAAAGTCTTCGCTGATAGGAATACAGGGCACATGGCCTTTTGAAAAATAGGGAATAGATTTTGTTGACCCATTCCCAAGAGGAACCGGAAACACCAGATTCCTTATTGTCATGATCGACTAATTTACGAAGTGGATAGAGGGGAAAGTCATACCCAAAATGACGGGGGAGGCAACGGTGGTGTTTGTTTGGGAAATTGTGGTGTGCCGATTTGGAGTGCCAAATACAATAGTTTCGAACAATGGGACTCAATTTACTAGCATGGTGTTTTCCGAATCGTGCACAAAACAGAGGATAACACAGAAGTTTACATCGGTTTCTCATCCCCGGGCGAATGGACAGGTGGAAGTCACTAATTGCACAATCTTACAAGGCATACAAAAATGCTTGGAAGGGAAACACACAGGATGGGTAGAACAACTTCCGGAAGTTCTTTGGGCGTATCGAACTACGCCCAGGACTCCAACAGGCGAAACACCATACAGCCTGACCTATGGACATGAGGCGATTATTCCTGTGGAACTAAAAACGTCATCACCCAGAGTCATCTCTTTTGAGGAGACTCAAAATGATGAAAAAATGAGGCTTGATCTGGACTTATTGGAAGAACAGCGTGAGAAGGCGAACACAAAAAATGCCAGTTATAAGATAAGGTCGCCAAAGCATATAATCGCCGAAGCAGAGAAGTTAGATTCAAAGTGGGAGACCTGGTTCTTCGCAAAAATGAGGCAAGTCTGGCAGAGAAAACCGGAAAGCTTTGTCCCAAATGGAAAGGACCCTACAAAGTTATCGAAAACAGACAATCTAACTCTTACAAGCTAGCACGGCTGGTTGGCACAATAGTACCAAACTCTTAGCACGCCATGAATCTCATTTGATATTACGCCTAAGACAGGGCCTAGAGTATAATACCCATGTACAGGGACCATGGTTTTTTTGATATATTATTTTCTTCTATTAAATTGTTCAAAAAGTTCATGCAACTGATTTGGCCATCACTCTAAGCCAAACATTCAACAGATATAAATAACTAACCAAAAAGAGAAAACAACTATTCTACAGCCATATGAAATGCAAGTGGCTATGATCATAACTAGTTCATCAAGATATTGCTAGGATTTTAGAATAACTATCATGAATGCACTTCCATTCCATCTGTACTTGCATATCTTGCCAAATCCGCATCCACATTTGGAGCTTTGGTGTCTTCAACGTTCCCTTTCTATCTCCAGCTCGTATATGATTAAGGGAAAATCCACCGTAGTATATTTGTGAATTGACCTGTCAAAACACAAGTCTGCCCCGTTTCAGTTCCCATAGAAATCAAATAAGCCATATGTAGTCTGGTCTGAGTATGCTTATAATCTTTTTCGATCCAACCCGTCAAGTCTTTAGATAGTGTCATGGGCCATGGTTGGGTAGCTGGTTTTACCCAGCAGCCCAAGACCTCTGAAATACCAAAGGTAATCAGTGCGGTACCTACGACATATGTACAAGTTTCATACTAGGGCCATAATCCCTCATCCAATCCGTCAAATATTTTTGATAGTGTCTTGGGCCAAGGCTGGGTAACTGGCTTTTATGCCAGCAGCCCAACACCTCTGAAATACCAAAAGGTAATCAGTGCGGTACCTACGACATAGTACCAGTTTTATACTTGGGGTAAAACTCCTCAACCATTCCATCAAATCAAATAGTGTCATGGGCCAAGGTTGAGTTGGAGTTAATCAGGCATGATCGGCATTTTTGCACGTGATTATGAGTGTCATCGAACATTGTCGGGCAATAGTATCCTGCTTGCATTATTTTCTTGGCGATTGTTCTTGCGCCTTGGTGAGAACCGCATTCTCCTTCGTGGACGTCTGTTATGATCGCCTTAGCTTGTTGTGGACCAATGCATCTGAGCCAAACTTTATATAAGGTATCGTCCACTAATGTGTAAGAGTAAGATCGCCGTTCAATAGCTTTCGCCATTTTTGTATCTTCTGGTAACTTCTTATTCCTTAGAAAATCAACTATTGGCGACATCCATGACCTTGGGTCATCCAATATAGCAGATACGACCTCAATTGTTGGGTTTCTTGAAGATATTACTTCGATTTCAATATCTCTATGCTTGCTCAAGTCGGAGTAACTCGCATTCGCCAATCTACTCAATGCGTCTGCCCGGTTGAGGCTTCTTGGTATCTTCTGAATGTGTATGTAATCGAACTTGGTCATGAGCTTTCTAACTTTTACAAGATACCTGACCAGATGGGCCTCTCGTACTTCAAAGTCGCCCATTACTTGTCCTGCCACAATTTGCGAGTCACTGAATACTTTAATGCTTTTTACGTTCATTCGACTTGCTGTCTCAAGTCCGCCCACTAGTGCTTCATACTCCACCTCATTATTAGATAGATGAAAATCGAATCTAATGGCGTGTTTGTATTCATATCCTTCTGGGCTAATGAGTAATAGTCCTGCTCCACATCCGTCTTTATTTGATGAACTATCTACATATAGATACCATGCGATCTCCTCTAACTTGGATTTTCCCTTATCCTGACTATCATTAGTTGTTATAGATCTGAGTGGAGATTCCTGTGCGGTCCATTGAGGACATCTCCGCCAGGAAGTCTGCTAGTACTTGTCCCTTGATCGCCTTCCTTGGGCTGAAAGTGATGTCGTGCTCACTTAATTCGATCGCCCATTTTGTCATTCTTCTTGATGAATCTGGCCTGGATAAGACTTGCTTAATCGGCTGATCAGTAAGTATGGTGACATGCTGGCTTTGAAAGTAAGTTCTCAAACGCCTAGTTGCATGAACCAGCGCTAATATAAGCTTTTCAAGCGGCGAATAGTTTTCCTCTGCCGGTTGTAAGCTCCTACTAGCGTAGCAGACTGGCTTTTGCACCATACCATCATTTCGGATGAGGACCGAGCTATCCGCCTTATGTGAGGCTGCTAGATATATAAATAATGGTTCGCCTTGTTCTGGTATGGATAGACAGGATAGTGCTGGTAGTGATGCGATTTCCAACTTCAGCCGGGCGTATGCTGCTTCACAATGCTCATCCCACTTGAACTTCTTAGATTTCTTGAGAATGGCGAAGAAGGGCATGTGTTTGTCTGCAGCTTTCGCCATAAACCTATTGAGTGCTGCGAGTGATCCCGTCAGGACTTGTATGTCTTTTATAGATTTTGGCGTAGGCATGTTCAAGATATTCTCAATGTTTTCTGGATTTGGGCCAAGTCCTTTAGATGAGACCTGATATCCCAGGAAACGTCCCTCACCCACTCCAATGGTGCATTTCTTTGGGTTCAACTTAATGCCTATGTTCTGAAGGGTTTTGAAGGCCTTTTCCAAATCTTTTGGAAAGAGGTCCACACGTTCGCTTTTGACGACCATGTCATCAACATATACTTCAAGGTTTCGTCCAATTTGGTGGGCGAATACCTTGTCAACAGTACGCTGGTATGTTGCTCCTGCGTTTTTTAGACCGAATGGCATTCTGACATAACAGAAAGATTCCAGTGTTGTGATAAAGGTTGTATTTTCCGCATCCATTGGATCCATCATTACTTGGTGATATCCTTTGTAAGCATCCAGGAATGCTAAGACTTCGTGACCTGAGATCCACTAGTTATTAATCTTTGGTAATGGATAGCAATCCTTTAGGAAATATTTGTTTAAGGTCGAATAGTCCACGCACACGCCATCCACCATCCGCCTTTTTTACCATTACCGGTTCGCCAACCAAGATGGGTACTTAACTTCCTGTAGAATACCAGCTTCCGATAGGGCTCAGACCTCCTTCTCAATGGCCTGTTGTCTATAAGAAGCTAAGTTTTGTTGTTTTTGCTTGATTGGTCTACATGCCTTGTCAACATGTAGTTCATGTGTTGCAATACTAAGATCTACTACTCCCATGTTGTTGGGAGACCATGCGAAAACGTCAGCATACTTTAGCAAGATGAGTTTTATGTCTATTTTGACACTCTCTGGTAAGTGACGTCCAATCCTAATGACAGATAATGGGTCATTTCCGACCATCTGGAAATCCTCAGTTTCTTCTACTAGATCCTAGATGTATTTTAGGTATAGGCGAAACCTTTGGACCAGCACCCACAGTACTCACCATTGGAAGGGCGTCCGCTTCTGTTAATTTGGTTGTTTTCATGGCGATCGCCATACATTACCTGGCCGCCTGTTGACTACCTCTGATGACCGCTACCCGTTTGGTGTCGGAAACTTCATAACTAAGTGATATGGAGACCAGATATCTTTCGCCACATTCATCCTTGGCCGTCCTATAACAGGGTTAAAAGGACTCTGTGCATTCATTACTACGAAATCGCAAAGGATAGTATAACACTTATCGCCTTCGCCAACCGTCACTGGTAGTTGGATTTGTCCCAATGGCATTTTTCTGATTTTCCAATGAATCCAACTAATGCCGAAGTGGGTTTCTTCAGATCCTCACGTTTTAAGCCTAGTTTATTGAAGCAGTCGACGAAGAGAATGTCTACCGCACTTCCATCGTCCACAAAAATTCTATGACCTGTTGAGTTTCCGATTTTATATAGTGGATCGTTATGTGGGGAGGTGTTTGGTACGGTGTCGTTCTCATCGAAAGTAATAACCTCGCTGACCTTGAATCTTTTATCCATTGGTTCTTGGGGTGGTACATGCCACGCCCACATAATTATAGATATATTCTGTTGTGCCATAGATGGATAATATTATCTTATCAGGCGTTTGGTAAGATGGTTCCGCCTGTATAACAATGGCTGTCATCTTCCCAGGTGTCTTCGCCGTCTCCCCAAGATTAGTAATCGCCTTATTTCCATAAGGGTTTTCTTTCTTGTATTGGAGGAGGTTTCCTTGCCGAAGATCGTCCTCAACTTGTCTCTTGAGTGCTGTACAGTCTTCGGTGTCATGTCCGTGATCTCGATGGAAGGAACGGTAACACTCTTTGGGCGTTTGTCCGGTGGGGCTTGCATTGGTTTAGGATCTCGAAAGAGCGCTTTATTGTTCTGCCAAACCTCCTTTCTGGGAGGAGGATATCACATAATATTCTCCTAGCGCAAGAGCTTTTAACAGGATATAAGAAGCCGAGCAATATTCCGAGCTGCATGATAAAAATTGATATACAGAAGGCTTTCGACAGTATAAGCTGGGAGTTTCTATTCAAATGGCTGGCAGTTCTAAAGTTTCCAGGATTGTTTATTGAGTGGATAAGACGATGCGTTGAGGATACCACTTATTGTTTCTCTTTGAATGGTGCGTACACAGATTGTTTTAAAGGGAGGAGTGGTGTTAAACAGGGGGATCCGATATCACCTTTATTGTTTGTAATTGGGATGGAATATCTATCAAGACAGCTTAGCCTGACGATAAAAACGAAAGCTATAGAGTTCCATCAGAGGAGTTTGAAGGGGGAAATACACAGTTTGATGTTTGCGGATGATCTGTTAATTTTCTGTAGGTCAAGCAAGCATTCAATGGAAGGGGTTAAAACTGTTTTGGAGGAGTTTAGGAAGGTTTCTGGCCTGAGGATAAATGAAGGAAAATCTGAGGCTTTCTTCTCGACAATGACAGAAACTGAATCAAAGATGTTGGCTGATACTCTGAATATAGTTCAAGGAAGTTTTCCAATGAATTACCTGGGCTTCCAGTCTCAACAGGGAAATGGAGAGTTGAAGATTGTGAGAAAATTGTGGAGAAGATTGCAGGACAAATAGGCACTTAGGGTTCCAGGAATATGGCATATGCAGGTAAAATACAGCTTATAAACACAATTCTGTTGAGTGAAGCTAGTCATTGGGCGAATGTTTTTCAAATACCTGAGAGTGTGCACAAAGCCATTGAGACAAAATGCAGAAATTTTCTATGGGGCAGAAAGGAAGGGGAGAAAAGAGTTACACCAGTGTCTTGGAAAACACTTTGCATGACAAAGAAAAGTGGAGGAAATGGCCTAAGGGATCCTTCATTCTGGAATAGAGCTTCTCTGTGTATGCTGGTTTGGGATGTATGTCAAAAGAAGGATATATTGTGACTGAAATGGGTGCAGGCATACTACTTGAAGGATTACGAGTTTCTTGACTACAGCCTAGAAGGGCACACATACAGTTGGAGTTGGGGCAAGTTGGTGTCACTGAAAGATGAAATTCGTCCATATCTAATGGAATGTGTTGACATGAAGGGATATTTCAGCACGAGCAAGGTATATGGATACCTCAAAGGGGCAGGCCAAGAAAACCATGGGTCAACGAATATTTTGTGGAAGTCAGGACTACAGCCTAAACACTCATTTTTTCTATGGATGTTGTTAAAATGGAGATTATCGACCATAGCGAGACTTCAGTCGAAAGGGATAATACCTCATGTGGCAGATGTTTGTACTCTTTGTGGGCAGCATGGAGAAACGATGCAGCACATATTTTGTACATACCAGTTTACAGTGGAGCTCCAAAAACATTACAGGGTGGAGACTGGCGGAAACTTCAGAGAGTGCTTGAGGAGGATGAGAAGAATGGTAGGATGGAGAAAGAAAATAAGATTCCACCGACTTATCAGCATCTTCTATAGTGTACGGAGGGAGAGGAATAACAGAATCTTTGAGTGAAAATTTAGGCAGGTGGATGCTCTAAAGGTGATGATTGAAACAGGGTATGACCCCTTTGATTGATGATGATGATGGTGTGAATGGATCCTAGTATGAAACTTGGTACATATGTCGTAGGTACCGCACTGATTACCTTTGGTATTTCAGAGGTGTTGGGCTGCTGGTGTAAAAACCAGTTACCCATCCATGGCCCGTGACACTATCTAAAGACTTGACGGATTTGTTGTGGGGATATATCCCTAGTATGAAACTTGTACATATGTCGTAGGTACCGTACTGATTACCTTTTGGTATTTCAGAGGTGTTGGGCTGCTGGTATAAAAACCAGTTACCCAGCCTTGACCAATGACACTATCTGATTTGATGGAATGGTTGAGGGGTTTTGCCCCAAGTATGAAACTTGTACATATGTCGTAGGTACCGCACTGATCACCTTAGGTATTTCAGAGGTGTTGGGCTGCTGGGTAAAACCAGTTACCCAACCTTGGCCCATGACATTATCTAAAGACTTGATGGGCTGGATTGAAGAAGATTATAAGCATGCTCAGACCAGGCTACATATGGCTTATTTAATTCCTATGGGAACTGAACTGGAGCAGACTTGTGTTTTGACATGTCAATTCGCATATATGATATGGTGGATTTTCCCTTAATCATACACGAGCTGGAGACAGTAATGGAACGTTGAAGACACCAAAGCTCTAAAGGTGGATGCAGATTTAGCAAGATATGCAAGGACCAAAGGAATGGAAGCGCATTCATGATAGTTATTCTAAAATCTTAGCAATATCTTGATGAACTAGTTATGATCATAGCCACTTGTATTTCATATGGCTGTAGAATAGTTGTTTTCTCCTTTTGGTTAAATTTTTATATCTGTTGAATGTTTGGTTTAGAGTGATGGCCCAATCAGTTGTTGTGTTTGGTTTAATAGAAGAAAATATTACATCAAAAAAAGAATAGCAAGGTACTGAGTGCGCTATACAATGGTGTCAAGGATGATCAGTTCAAAATCATCTCTAGTTGCACTACTGCCAAAGATGCTTGGGAAGCCCTTGAGAAAGAGCATGAGGGTTCCAGGTCTGTCAGAAAAATCAAACTTGGAATGATCAAATCTGAATTTGAAAGCCTGGAGATGTTGGAACATGAGACTGTTGATCAATTCAGCACTAGATTGAAAGATTTAATCCATAGACCACGCTAGTTTGGAGAAAGATATACTGAGGCTCAAGTTCTGGACAAGGTAAAGAGGTCACTGCCTGAGAGATTTTCAGGATTAGTCATGAACTTGGAGATTAATTCTCAGCTGGATGTGGTTACTCTAGATGAGCTAATGGGGGTATATGAAGACATCAGAGATGCACATTGATAGGAATAAGGACAAAAAGGCACTGCCCTTTCATGTTTCTCAATCAAAAGGGAAAGGAAAATTGGAGGAGATGGATAGTGCTGGATCAGATGACACGACATTGCTGGCAAGAAACTTTGGAAGATTTATGAGGGGAAATCAAGGCAGAGGCTTTTCTGGAAATCAAGTAAGAGGAAATCAAGTTGCTCAGAATCAAGGTATTCAGAGTCAAGTCAGAGTGTTTCCAGGTTCACAAGGTGTACAAGCTCAAGTGAATCAAGGTCAGGGAACTCAGGTTTTTCAAAACCAAGGAGCTCAGCCTTTAGATCCACAGAGCATTGCCAAAAAATTTCAAGTTGTGGATTCCACTCAGAATAGACTCAGATCTGTTGATGATTTACCCAGTGGCCCTGAAGGTATAAAGCATGCTGGAAAACCTCAGTGTAAGGAATGCAGTGGTTATGGACATCTTGCTTATCAATGTGGAAATTTTCTAAATCAACCTAAGGCATTTGTAGCATCTGGTGAAACTTGGAGTGATGATGAAGATGAAAGTCAACCAGAGAAGCATGTGTTTTTTGGGGTTAGAGTTGTGGAATCAGGACCAGTTCCAGATGAATGAAAGTGGCTCTATTCAGAATGCATATGATGACCTGTATAGGGAATGGGAAAAATCAATTGAGATCATCAAAAGCTTGAAGGATACACAAAGTGGAGGAGCTGAAGCCTTAAAACTTGATGAAGAAGTTGAGTCTCTGAAAGTAAAGGTCAATACCTTAGTGAATGATTCACTGGTTGAGGAGCAGGAAATTGAAGAGCTGACTTTGAGTCTTAAATCCATGACTAAAAGAGCTGAGAAAGCTGAAGGGTTGCTTGCTGATCTGAAGAAAAATGAGATTTCAGAAGGAAAGAAACCCATGGATGATGTAGATAAAGCCATGAAACTAGAGACAATGACCAAGAGAGCTAAAGATGCTGAGGTAACCTCTGAAATTCTAAGCAAGAAGCTGGTGATCATGACCACCAGAGCTGTGAATGCTGAAGAAAAAGTCAGGGCCAGAACTATTGACTGTGACAATCTGGGAAAGAAACTGAGATCTCTGACTGCCAGGGGTGAGGAAGCTGAAGCAACTATTCAGAAACTAAACAAGGGCACTGCCAAATTGAATGATCTTCTGATAATGGGAAAGAATGCAGGAAATAGACATGGTCTAGGTTACAACAACTTTGGTACAAGTTCTCAGTCGAAGAAAACAGTGTTTGTCACTGCTGGGACTCAAGCTTCTACTAGTAAGAGAATCTCCAGAGTCAACCAGAGCCCCATGTTCCTAACTCTGAAGGGATATCACAGGGCACATTGCCAAGAAAAACCCCTCCCAAGTGTTGTGAATATTATATGATGCAGGGTCATGATGATTATCAATGTATGAGATTACTGAGAGACATTATGAGAGGAAAGTAGTTCTCTTCATGAGATGAACCGTTGATCTGTTTTTGACGTTCTAGTAGTCCATTTTGTAGTACTCGAGAAGACGAAGCCAATGGTACCACTTATGCACTCCAATTCCTCTTGTAACATTTCCAAATTTCAGCTTCAAAACGTTAGTGCACAAGTCTTTCTTCAAAATGCAAGGTAAGAGAAATTTAGCCTTAATTCTTAACCCTTTGCACTAAATGCTACCCCAAATGAACTCTCAAATGTGCTAAAAGTAGAGTATATATTGGCTACATCAAATACCCCCACACTTAAACCTTTCTTGTTCTCGAGAAAGAACGATTAAAGTTTAAGATTATACTCAATTTTTTTTTCTAATACACATTTGAACTCCTCCAAAACTATGACACTAAACAAGAACTTCCAACAAGTAAAAAGCACAATCACAATAAAGATCATATCAAATTTCTATGCTTCAACTTGATGACAAGTTCTACCCAAAAATCCAAACAAAATAAAAACATACACCACATGTAGAACACCCCCACACTTAAACCTTTCTCGTCCTCGAGAAAGAACGATTCAAGGCCAAGATGACAATTTCACAACAATCGAACATATGGCATACTCAAACAAAACATTGCAAAGTAGAATATCCCAAAGTGTACTACTTTGCTCCCACTATATGAAACATCCTAACAAAGCCAAATGATGCAAAACTACCCAACTCTCCATTAATCACCGCATCCTTATGACTTCAACCATCGGAAAATGAAGATAAAATGAGATTTCTCTCCTTTTGCCTAGGTATTTATACCTAGCCACTCTTTTTTTTATTGTTTCTCTCACTCTCCTTTTGCCTAGGATGTACCTAGCCACTCTTTTTTTTTCTTCACACAAAGCCTCTCAATTTTGCATAAGTCTCTATTTCTTTTGGACTTATCCAGGCTTCAGCCTCTCATTTTTGCCTAAGTCCCTATTTCTTTTGGACTTATCCGGGCTTTCATTTTTTTTTTAATTTTTTTTTAAACAAAGTCTTCAAAGAAGTACATATTTACACCAAAAACAAAAATCCTAAACCTCTCCCCCACACTTAAACCAAACATTGTCCTCAATATTCAAGAACAACTATCAAAATTGTGAGGAAAGGGAAGGACTCACACACTAAATGTTGGCTAAAATTTTATTTTTTTTTCGCGGCCCGCGAGCCCGATTTTTTTTTTCTCGCGGGCCGCGAGGACCTTTTCGCGGGCCACGAAAAACAGCCGATTTGTGGCATTGGGCTGCCTCAAAATCCACTATTTTCGCGAGTCGCGAGCCCGATTTTTTTTTTTAATTCAAATCAACTAACAAAAGAAAAACAAGAATAAAAACGAAACAAAAAAACAAGAATAAAAACGTAATCTACTAATTAAAACAATGAAAGACACAAAGAAACTTTTTTTAAAAAAACTTTATATAAACACAATAAAAGCTAAATAAAAATTAAACGAGAATCGTTTAATGGAAGTGTTATTTCCAAACGATCAAAATCGATTTATTTAACGTCGTCGACACGACCCAAATGTTATTCATAGAACAAAAGTTTGGAATCCTTCACTTTTGAAAGAAAAGTGAAGGGTGGTAGAGAAGGTGTTGGAGGAGGGATGAATGGTTGTGGTCTTAAAGGAGGGAGGATGATAGGATGTGTAAACAAGTAACAAGATTTCCTAGGCTCCTTTTAGATTTCCGGAAGTAGTGGAATTTGTTGCATAGGTGGAGGTGAGGGTATCAATGGTGATTGTAAAGGTTCAAAAACACTACATCCCTTTCTACTTCATAATCCTCAACAAAAATTTCCTCATCACTTTCGAACTCTTCCTCATGCATTGTGGTGATATCACTCACCATAGCAATAGGATTATGTTCTGCTTCGAATGGTACTTCCTTGGAGTATTGAGCTTCTAATCTCATCACCACATTCAACATTTCGCTCAATTGCCTCTCAAGATTCTCTAAACGTAAATTTTCATCATAACTCATCGAATCTTGTTCTAGAGGCAATTCACAAGGATGTGGGGGTAGATTTTGTTGCTCAAAATATTGGTTTTCCGGTTGATATCCATAATTCGAATTCGAATAACCACTCCATTGTGGATTATAAGAATCATCATATGGATTAAAACAATTTTGACCTTGAAAACCAATATTTGTCTCCTCCTCATAGCACTCATCATCATAGTACCCTTGGTATAAAGAACCAAGGGGCCTTTCAAGTTCATAGTGCTCACTTCTCGACTCAAAATAACAAGGCTCGTAAAAATCATTTGAAAGATAAGAATCACACGAGCTTGCTACATTCTTCCTCATCCTTTCATGGTTAAAGGTGAGGAATTCAAGAAAATCATTTTTCTTCAAACTAAACATGACTAAAAAAAAAGTTTTGAAATGGTAGTGCAAGTGTTCTAGGGTAATACACACTACAAGGTGCCGTTTACACGAAGAACTCGAGCAATACACTTTCAAAGAAAATAAAGAAAACAAAGAAGATAAACAATAAAATCTAAGATAAAACACAAAACAAGAAATGCCTTCTCCCCGGCAGCGGCGCCATTTTTGACAAGCGATTTCCCCACGTCGTAAATGGGAATCCCACTCAATCAAAACACATTTATATTTCACCTACAACTTCTAACTACTATAGAGTAGATAGTGGGAAGTAGGGATCGAACCACAAGGAGAAGGAGTTTGTTTAGTGTTTTATCGAAGATCATTAACACATACATATATATTATATAGAAAGCAAGGTAAACAAGGGGGGGTTTTGAGTTTGGTTTATTACACTACGAAATGAATCAACTATCATTAAATAAGCTAAGAGGAAAACACTAATATTATGAGACCTTGGGAGGCAAATGACTTCAATTTCCAACTATCAACTTATCACCGGGCAAATGCTATTACAAAGGAGTTTCGACCATTTGTCAAGGATGAAAGCATCTCATTCTCCCAATTGTAGCTAGAGAAGATGATAACACCTCTCAAAGCTCTTTTTGTCGAGTCACCTAGACGATAACATCTAGATAGCTCAACAATGGTGTTAAGAATGGAGAATTGACAAGCTTACTCACATACCCACGATAACGAGAGCATACAAACAAGACATTTGATAAATATAAAGAACTAAGACGATGATAACATACAAATCTCAATTCATACTTGTTACTTCATGATATTGGAGAAAACGATCACGTTCTACCCACGAATCTAGTTATTTATTGCTAACAATCATACGTCAAAAAGGAATCTTCAACTCAAGTATACAATCACATATTAGGGGGACCAATGGTAGCATTACATCCTTACCTAAAAACATAATTGATTGATCATGCAATCTCATAAGATTTCCAATTCTAACAACTCATATTTATCATGGCATTTCTCAACTACAATCACATAACCAAGGGGAGAGTTTGTCATCACTCAACCCCTTTCCATAGTCACTAAACTAACTACTTGAGATAACATTACACTACAATCCATCATCATTCCAAATTACACTAGAATTACTCTAAAACTATATTACCTTAACCTTGAGAACTAATCTATTCTAATTAGTGACTATGAGGCATACAATTGATATAAAACACAAAGCCATAACAAATTAAGCAAGATTGAACAATATTCATGCATAAGAATTTGAGTTCATCAAATGATAATCAAAATCCAAAGTTTAAACATACATACCCTCAAAGTCTCAAGGGAAAGTGAATTCAAATGCTCCCAAGGAAGATTAAGCTACAACAAGCATTCTAATACAACATTACATAAGAATCAAATCTAGAAGAAGAAAGATTGAAAAAGGGGAAAAAACTAGAGAAAATGGGGTTTGGATTCAAGGGGAACTCGTTTTTCTCATAAGGGATAAGAGGGGTATTTATAGCCCTTCAAAATTTGCTTTTCTGGCCTTCATTCAGCCAAAAATCCGCCCATTTTCGCGGCCCACGAGGCCCATTTCGCGGCCCGCGAGATGCTTGTGGCTGGTTGGCACCAATCTTCTTTGCTTCGCCATGGATGAATCGTTGATCCGTTTTTGACGTTCTAGTAGTCCATTTTGTAGTACTCGAGAAGACGAAACCAATGGTACCACTTATGCACTCCAATTCCTCTTGTAACATTTCCAAATTTCAGCTTCAAAACGTTAGTGCACAAGTCTTTCTTCAAAATGCAAGGTAAGAGAAATTTAGCCTTAATTCTTAACCCTTTGCACTAAATGCTACCCCAAATGAACTCTCAAATGTGCTAAAAGTAGAGTATATATTGGCTACATCAGTCACTGAAAGATGAAATTCGTCCATACCTAATGGAATGTGTTGACATAAAGGGAAATTTCCTTACTAGCAAGGCATATGAATACCTCAAAGGGGCAGGCCAAGAAAACCACTGGTCAACGAAAATATTGTGGAAGTCAGGACTACAGCCTAAACATTCATTCTTTCTATGGATGTTGTTAAAAGGAAGATTATCGACCATAGCGAGACTTCGGTCGAAAGGAAGAATACCTCATGTGGCAGATGTTTGTACTCTGTGTGGGCAGAATGGAGAAACGATGCAACACATATTTTGTACATGCCAGTTTACAGTGGAGCTCCAAAAACATTACAGGGTGGAGACTAGCGGAAACATCAGAGAGTGCTTGAGGAGGATGAGAAGAATGGTAGGATGGAGAAAGAGAATAAGATTCCACCGACTTATCAGCATCTTCTATAATGTATGGAGGGAGAGGAATAACATAATCTTTGAGGGGAAATTTAGGCAGGTGGATGCTTCAAAGGTGATGATTGAAACAGGCTATGACCCCTTTGATTGATGTTGAGGATAGTGTGAATGGATCCTTTTTTTTGATGTAATATTTTCTTCTATTAAATTGCTCAAAAAAGTTCATACAACTGATTTGGCCATCACTCTAAGCCAAACATTCAACGGATATAAATAACTAACCAAAAGGAGAAAAACAACTATTCTACAGCCATATGAAGACTTTCCCAAATCAAGACTTTCCCATCTTCCAACCCAAATCAAGACTTTCCCATCTGTCCACTTCATTTTCTACCTTCACCTTTGTTTCCAGCAAGGCCTATATTATTTTCAAAACAAAATTGCCGGCATTTTCTCTGCTTACTAGGCTGATTTATACCCCTAACATTCCAGAATAGCATAGTACTATGCATCATTAACAATATTATAAAGGGGATCATACCTTGAATGAACTTCAAGGTCTATGTTATTAGCCGCTTCTCTCTCATTGACGCCAACATTTGTAGACTGTGAAATCTGCAATACCACACTATCATTCGATTCAGCCGGTTGTTTCCCTTCTCTGTGTTGCCTTATTTCTCTACCCGGAACATCCCTAGCTTCAGTCTCTCTTGATTGTGCATCCAAAACTGTGCTACTGCTCGTTCCACCACTTTTTGCACCCCTTTCTTTTTCATACCCTGCTTTCTTTTCCGGTTCTTTTTCGGCCCCAAGAACAGCCTCTCGGTCTCCCTTTTTCTGTTCTACATTGGTCCCTTTGGTGCCCATTTTATTTCCCTCAATTTTGTCTCCATTCTTCTCTGCCCTTTTTACACCAACAACCACCCAATCCCCGGTATTTCTGCCATATCGTCGATGAGGAGCAACTATGCTTGGTCCCCTTTCCCTTGGGGCTGATTGAGTTTGGTTCTCCCTTTTGCCTCTATTTGTGCTCAACTGCGTCCTGCCATTCACTCCAGGCGAAAGGGATTTGGGCTTCCAGACACATTCTTCTGTTTCATGTCCAATCAGCTTGCATTTACTACACTTTGATGGCTTCCACTCATACTCCACATCTTGGTGTTGAATGATATTATTCTCATCTTTGTATGGAATTCTTTTTTGCATTACCTTCCCCATGTTCACCTCAACTAGTACCCTTGCAAACTTTGTCTTTTCCATGTGCCATGTGGCCTCATCAATCCGCAAGGGGATTCCGATTACACTTGCCAATCTACATAACAGGCTCGGCTCCCAATAGACTGGATCCAATCCAGGAAATTGCACCCATATAGGAATTGTATCTGGCTCATCAAACTCCATTTTTTGTTTCCATAACTTTACAAAAACTGGTTTTTTATCAAAGAAAACCATCCCCCGTTCTATCACGTCATCTCTATGTTTTTCATTAACAAGTTTCACCAGAAAGATCCCTGGTTTTGCCTGCCAGACCTTTTCAACCAAACCAAACCATATTCTTCTAAGAAAGCCTTCAAAATATTTAATCGGAGGATGACCACCAATAACCTTGCATACAACCACATTCTTCCATTTTTTCACGCTGTTTTCAACCTCATTCAAAGGAAAAGAAGGCAAAAGCATACCGTCTACAAATCCCCAAATCGCCGTGCGTACAGATCCCCAAATCCCCAAATTTGTGAGCGGCCGTGCGTACAGATTCGGGCGTACAGATCCCCAAATCGTTTGCTGTTAATTAATAAATCCCAGTCTGTGCGCCCAGGTTGGATTTGTGCGCCCAGTTTGTTAGTGTGAATGGATCCTAGTATGAAACTTGGTGCATATGTCGTAGTAACCGCACTGATTACCTTTGGTATTTCAGAGGTGTTGGGCTGCTGGTGTAAAAACCAGTTACCCAGCCTTGGCCCGTGACACTATCTAAAGACTTGACGGATTGGTTGTGGGGATATATCCCTAGTATGAAACTTGTACATATGTCGTAGGTACCGCAGTGATTACCTTTTGGTATTTCAGAGGTGTTGGGCTGCTGGTACAAAAACCAGTTACCCACCCTTGGCCCATGACACTATCTGATTTGATGGAATGGTTGAGGGGTTTTACCCCAAGTATGAAACTTGTACATATGTCGTAGGTACCGCACTGATTACCTTTTGGTATTTCAGAGGTGTTGGGCTGCTGGTATAAAAACCAGTTACCCAGACTTGGCCCAAGACACTATCAAAAATATTTGACGGACTGGATGAGGGACTATGGCCCTAGTATGAAACTTGTACATATGTCGTAGGTACCGCACTGATTACCTTTGGTATTTCAGAGGTGTTGGGCTGCAGGGTGAAACCAGTTACCCAACCTTGGCCCATGACACTATCTAAAGACGGCTGGATCGAAGAACATTATAAGCATACTCAGACCAGGCTACATAATGGCTTATTTGATTTCTATGGGAAATGAACCAGGGTAGACTTGTGTTTTGACATGTCAATTCACAGATATGCTATGGTGGATTTTCCCTTAATCATATACGAGCTGGAGACAGAAATGGAACGTTGAAGACACCAAAGCTCCAAAGGTGGATGCGGATTTGGCAAGATATGCAAGGACAGATGGAATGGAAGCGCATTCATTATAGTTATTCTAAAATCCTAGCAATATCTTGATGAACTGGTTATGATCATAGCCACTTGCATTTCATATGGCTGTAGAATAGTTGTTTTTCTCCTTTTGGTTAGTTATTTATATTCGTTGAATGTTTGGCTTAGAGTGATGGCCAAATAAGTTTGTATGAACTTTTTTGAGCAATTTAATAGAAGAAAATATTACATCAAAAAAAAAAAAACCTCCTTTCTGGACATTGATAGTGGCGTTTCTTCAAAGTTTTTTTGTCCAAAGCTCTCCTTCCCTTTGGGCGCTTGCAATGACTTTTCCTTTTTGCCTTGTTGTCTTGAATCATTGTCAAATGGTTTTTTACCACCCCTCTCGTTTTCTATTTTCCTTTCGTTTGCCTCTTCAGTATGAACATATCGTTCCACCAACTTTTGTAGGTCCCGTTCGTTGGTAGGCATCTCCTCACGTAGCTTTTTGTAGAAATCGCCTGATTTGAGACCACTCATGAGCGCCCCTAAGAACATTTGGTAGGAGAGATCTTTGACCTGGAGACTCTCCATTACCATATTAGAGTGGCATTCGCAAATGTTGTCATTATTTTGTTTTATATTAACTAGATCGGCGATCGTACGCTCAAATTTCTGATTTCTATAAAGTCTTCCTAGAAACATATCCGATAATTGGGCCCATGATCTGATGCTTTGCCGAGTAATGTTTTCATACCACGTAATCGCCTGTCCAGTCAAGAATATTGGAAATGCCTTACATACAACGGGTAATGGGGTGTTTCTAAATCTCATATTGTTTCGGTACAAGTGTAAAAAGTCCTTTGGATTCGAAGTTCCATCATATATCTTCACATGAAGAGGGAGTTTGAAAGTATTGCTCATTGGATAATCCTGTATTTCTCTGACAAAGGGAGAATAGTCGCTTTCATCCTCAGCGATCATTGATTGTAATTCCTTTCCATAAACAAGGTTGTTCCTATGCCCTATTAGGATAGATCATTCTCTTTATACTATTGCTCTTCTAAACAATTTTTGACAGTTAAATATTGGCTCGGAACAAAATATAATTGCCAAAATGTTGAAAATCTAGACAGTCATTATCACCACTCACCAGCTTCATAAACACAAATCTCGGGTGCAAATTTTGCTCTTATACGTATGTAAATTAAATGTTTCATCTTCAAACAATGAAAAGAACAAAATTAGCAGATTTCTTAAAAAGGGAATTGCATATTAAAGGCTAATAAGATGTGTGGTTGGTGTCTAAACTAATACATGAAATAAATATACAATGATTGATAATTGCAAGGGCTAGATTACAACTCATAAAATACAAATCACGGCTGCGCTTGCAAACCCTGTAGTTGCTCCATCCCAACTGGTCAGTACCACAATTCACCAATGCATCAAATTTCTTAATCCAAAATGTGAGACATACATCGCCTGAGCAGCTGCAAACCATTCAGCCTCAAATACAAAGTAAAGAATGAGAACAAATATCATTACTTTTGACTGCATGTAGAAAGATATTACTTTACTAAAAGTAAAAAATAGTCCATGGAAATTTCCAAACATGTTTCTATATTGCCAAATTCCTAAGTATAATCATATATTAACTTCTTATTGTCGGTCGAAATATTTGTCATTTTCACTCTAGTAAACCTGAGGGACTTTGCTAAAGTTTATTAGAGATGCTTGACACCAAACTTTATTATCACACAAGCTAACAAGAACCTTTCTCTCTACTACTCAATCTTGCTGATGTTCTTTGAGTTATAATAGTTTGGTTACATAACTAACACAATTGTACATAACGTAACCACAAAAAGCATGACACAAGAGGAACAACTGTCTACCATACCAGAACCAAGTGTTTGTTACCAGTTAAATTAATTGGATTCAGAAATTAAGTTTTTCTTGAATAAGAATTTTTTTACTAACTTATTCTATAAATAGTTCTTTCTTAAATGTACAAGTTCCTAACACGCAAGTTGGGGTTGGGGCAAGTTGGTGTCACTGAAAGATGAAATTCGTCCATACCTAATGGAATGTGTTGACATGAAGGGAAATTTCAGCACGAGCAAGGCATATGGATACCTCAAAGGAGCAGGCCAAGAAAAACATTGGTCAACGAATATATTGTGGAAGTCAGGACTACAGCCTAAACACTCATTCTTTCTATGGATGTTGTTAAAAGGGAGATTATCGACCATAGCGAGACTTCAGTCGAAAGGGATAATACCTCATGTGGCAGATGTTTGTACTCTGTGTGGGCAGAATGGAGAAACGATGCAGCACATATTTTGTACATGCCAGTTTACAGTGGAGCTCCAAAAACATTACAGGGTGGAGACTGGCGGAAACTTCAGAGAGTGCTTGAGGAGGATGAGAAGAATGGTAGGATGGAGAAAGAGAATAAGATTCCACCGACTTATCAGCATCTTCTATAATGTATGGAGGGAGAGGAATAACAGAATCTTTGAGGGGAAATTTAGGCAGGTGGATGCTCTAAAGGTGATGATTGAAACAGGCTATGACCCCTTTGATTGATGTTGAGGATAGCGTGAATGGATCCTAGTATGAAACTTGGTACATATGTCGTAGGTACCGCACTGATTACCTTTGGTATTTCAGAGGTGTTGGGCTGCTGGTGTAAAAACCAGTTACCCAGCCTTGGCCCGTGACACTATCTTAAGACTTGACGGATTGGTTTTGGGGATATATCCCTAGTATGAAACTTGTACATATGTCGTAGGTACCGCACTGATTACCTTTTGGTATTTCAGAGGTGTTGGGCTGCTGGTATAAAAACCAGTTACCCAGCCTTGGCCCATGACACTATCTGATTTGATGGAATGGTGGAGGGGTTTTACCCCAAGTATGAAACTTGTACATATGTCGTAGGTACCGCACTGATTACCTTTTGGTATTTCAGAGGTGTTGGGCTGCTGGTATAAAAACCAGTTACCCAGTCTTGGCCCATGACACTATCTGATTTGATGGAATGGTTGAGGGGTTTTACCCCAAGTATGAAACTTGTACATATGTCGTAGGTACCGCACTGATTACCTTTGGTATACAGAGGTGTTGGGCTGCTGGGTGAAACCAGTTACCCAACCTTGGCCCATGACACTATCTAAAGACTTGACGGGCTGGATCAAAGAAGATTATAAGCATACTCAAACCAGACTACATATGGCTTATTTGATTTCTATGGGAAATCAACTAGGGCAGACTTGTGTTTTGACATGTCAATTCACAGATATGCTATGGTGGATTTTCCCTTAATCATATACGAGCCGGAGACCAAAATGGAACGTTGAAGACACCAAAGCTCCAAAGGTGGATGCAGATTTGGCAAGATATGCAAGGACATAAAGAATGGATGGGTTTCTAAAATCCTAGCAATATCTTGATGAACTAGTTATGATCATAGCCACTTGCATTTCATATGGCTGTAGAATAGTTGTTTTTTCTCCTTTTGGTTAGTTATTTATATCTGTTGAATGTTTGGCTTAGAGTGATGGCCAAATCAGTTGTATGAACTTTTTTGAGCAATTTAATAGAAGAAAATATTACATCAAAAAAAAAAAAAAAAAGTTCCTAACACGCAAGGGGAAGAAATTTTTGTGACCTTACCATCCTTGAAATGTAAGAATCCAGTATCGCCTGAAGAGAAGAATAATCATTTCATTATCACTATTCACGAATGCAAATCTTGCTAAAAGAAATTAATATGTAAGTAAATTACAAAAAACTTTTTGTTGGCAACTTTCTACCCTATCACTTAATCATCAAATAGGTACTTCTAATTTGTGGTCAGAAAATTTGTCATTTCAACCCTTTGAGAAAATTACTTTAATTTATGGTATGAATTTTCTGCTTGCATCATCAAAATATCCAAGACATCAATTGCAATAGTACTGATTTTTGAAGGAAAGTATTGACAATTGTAGTTACCAGTTCATTTGTCTTCGTATCTTTCGAAGGAATCCAACAGCAGCATCACTTACCAGTCAAAGCTCATACTGCTTATCTTCAGCAAGCCACATCTCTGTTGCATAAACATTTTCGAAAGGTGAAGATTAGAAGATATGTTTAGATTTCAATTCAATAAATGCAAACTAGAAGTACACAAAAATCCAAACAAACGGACAGTAAGATCTTAGTTAGGAAATAAAAATAATAGTACAAAAAATTAACATGCAGAGGTTGAAAATTCAGACAATTAATTAGCAGGGCTACATAAAATTAATATTCAGGGATACAATCCTTTATTTTAATTTTGGAAAGGACTAAAACAGGAGACATGCAAAGATTTCTTCAACACATCATGACTCCTATTTTTATCAATAGTCTTCTAGCATGAAAATTCATATTAAAAACTAATGAGATGTGTAAACTAATACATGAAAGAAATATGCAAAGACTGAAAATTTCAATCAACTGAAAAATGAAAATCACGGCTGCTCTTAAATACCCTGTAGTTGCTCCCGCCACCACAGCTGGTTTGCACGTTATTGCCGGCAATTGACCATTACCTTAAATTTTAAGCCACCAGGCAGTGTATGGGAGAGTTTCAACAAACAGACAATGTATCACCATCAACAGATCAACTCCTTTACAATAGGAACCTGTTTCACAAACAAGAAAAGACATAAATTTCCAAAACTGGTGAACCATAAACACTAGAATAACAAAATATCAAATAGCTCCTGAATTAAGTGAGTGATCCTTCAAAGTTGTAATTTATTTTATGACACTTCTTTAGTTCAGGTCAATCTTATCACATTATCTAAAAACTACTCTATCTACTCATTAACTAACGCTACTTAACATCAATGATATGGCAAAATCACTGATTGGCTTTTGGCCATTGAACAAAAAACAGGTCCATCGCCACTTTGTAAGAGGTAACACAACCTCCAAAAATATTGGAGGAATCATCCTGACCTAGGCTTATCTCAGGCATACAACTGAACTATAGCAAATAAAATTGTGGTAATCACTGGAATCTGAAAGTCCCTGCTTACGTGATCTAACTTCTACCGTGTTCAAGTTTTAACTAAACAATCAACTAATTAAAACTGTAAGTGCGGAATAAAAGAGAACACGATATGATCACCCAGTTCAGTGCAATGCACCTACGTCTGGGGGGCCGTAGCTCGTGGTAAATATCCTTCACTAGTTGTAATAAATATGTCCGGTCTATTATAAACTGTGGACTGCGTTGCCTTCTTGCTCAAAAGATAAAAACCCTGAATTACAGAATTTTGCTATTAAAATCGGCTATTGAGCATGCAACTGATGTCCTCCTTTTATAGCACAATGCCGTGGAAAAACTTCCTTTTTCACGGCTCTTGAATCCTTCCTTCAATACACTTCTATTCCAAATCTAAATCCTTGAAGAAAAGGAATTTATGGTTGTCTCAACTTCTATTTATGGAATATTTCATTCCCTGAATATTCTCATCTTAATACAGCTGCAAAACGCGTTGTAGACATCCATTAGAACTGTAGTTTCCATAGAAAAACAGCACACAATATTTTCTTCCATATTTCAAAACCTGCGCTGGAACATGGAAAATATTCTATTTTTTTCTGTCAACCAAAGTCATGTTGCAACATGACATTCCACAAAGCAGCCAACAAAAACAGGACTTTACAATCTCCCCCTTTGGCAATTTGTGGACCCAACACTTCAAAAACTTCCACTGAACTCAGAACCTCAGAAAGCCATAACCAACGCTGAAATACATAATTCTAAACAGGTGCTGAAATACGAATTGGATCCTTCAACAAAAACCAACTGGCAGAAAAATATAGAATCAATATAACTACAGTCATCCAGAAATCCAAAGTCACCAAACAATTCTATCCTCCGTTAAGCAATATCTCCCCCTGGAGCCATAAAATGCTAAAGGACCCCAACAAAATGCAGAAATATCAAAGAAAACACAGGGAAGAATAACACAAAAACCACAACACCCAGCGCCAACAAGTGAGACAGAGGAAATGCACTAGGTTCAGTCATGAGGAATAGTAGACTTGGAATTCTTTGTTGCAGACTTCTTCACAGAGACTGGAGAGCGAGCACGCTTAGCCAAAGAGGAAGGAGTAGCAGAGGTAGAAGGACCAGGCACCCCAGTAGATGGTTCAACCCTGGCACCCTCTTTAGCAATAGCAGCAAGAACTTTCTCCCTGTCCTCATAACTCTTTCGAAGCAACTCCCCATACATTGCCATCTGATCCATATGAAACTGAATCCTCTTGTCAACAGCCCGCAACTCAAAATCGTTGGACATAATCATATTACCAATAGATGCTTCCTGATCCCATGGTAAATCCAACACCTCTCTCTTCAATGTACTAGCAGTAAATGCAAATTTCCCAGTAGACTGTACTCTAGCAACATCAACTTCAAATCCTTCAGCCCTTAGAAAGGCTGTAATCAAGCAGGGATAAGGTGAAGCCTCAATGCACCTAGTCAAGAGCACCATGAATTCTCTTGAGAATTTACTTCCCAAGATTGACTTCAAATCCAGAGCCAACCCCATAAAGCTCTTCTGCCTGATCCAAGGTCAAGGTGGTTGTATTATTTGTCTGCATCCAATAGTTTATGTGCACTTTGAAGAGCAACCATAATCTCAAAGTGAGAGAACTAGTGGGCATGTATCTAGAGGACCAGGAACCAAGATTTCCATAGGTTAAAGCTCTGGCCAACACATGCTAATCCACCTTGTAGTCCCCAGGATATACCAGATCAGATCCCAATATTAAATGAATCCCTAAAATAGAATTTAGCTTCTCAGAAATTAATGCAATGATTCTCCCCTTGAAATACAGCTTCCTTGACCAATAATCACCATAAAGTAGAGTCCCCTTCATCAGATTGTTATAGAATTCAAGAACCATCTCTGGATCATACTCCTTAAATACAGTAGCTGCTTGAACATACCCAATCTAGCCTAGAAAAGTGTCAAACCCACTTTCTGCACACTTCTTCATCTCTAGCACTTTCTCAGCAAAGAAACCTCTTGTGGCCAACATATCATAATTGACACTGGTTTCAACAGAATAGAACCTGTCAGAATAAGCCAAAGATAACAGTATGGCACTGGTCATTTCAAAATCCTCCTCAGGTGCATTCTCTGCAGCTGGCATGTCATCATCCATCACAACCCCTTTCTCCACTGTCTCCTCCTCCTCCTCCTCTAACACAACATTCTCATCCTCAAGATTAGCATAGTCCTCCTCAACATGCATTTCATAATTATTGGTAGGGGATGGAATGTCGTGGTCTTCATTATCCATATCAGTGAAATCCAAATCAATAGGAGGAGAATTAGGCACAGTCAGCTTGATGGTTTAGGCTTCACAAAGCTAGGTTTATAAACATCAGAGGCTATCATAAAATTTGTCTTTGGGGGATTTGGCCTCATCTTGCCATTACAACAACATCTTCCAGGGTTGTTTTTACTCCCAAAAGTACTATGGTAGAAATCATCCAACCCTTTAGCATATTCCCAAGTTTCCAACCTATCATAATAGGCTTTCAGTTTAGTTGCGTCCTTGGTGCTGGGAGCAGCAATACAGTTCTCGGGCAATACATCCAGAGTATGAGTAGGGGGTGGAGTAGGCAGGGTCTGAATAGTTCCAGTAAGATTAGCCTCGGGCTCAATCAGTTCAGTATAAGGATCCCATAAACCCCTAGTCCATCGAGTATTAAAAACTCCCCCTAAATCTGTCAGTTCTTGACCATCAACCCCACGCAAAAAGGATAACTATCTCGGAAATACATACTTCAGATTACTCAATCAAATCGAATCCCAGATAGTCTCCAAGAACTACAATTACCCTAGCATGCAACTCACACTAAACCACAGAAAGTCCGAAAAAATCTGAGATGTAGGCAGTACCTTAACAGATGAGAATACCAAAATTCCGATGACCTCTGTGAATCCAATAAGTTCCCGGTAGAGAGCAGCTGCAACTGATTCGCGATAAAGAAGTGGAAATTTCGGATGGGGTTCGAATGTTGCAATAGGAATTGGGAAGGGTTTCTGCTTGGGCGCGAATAAGAGAAGGTAAAATAATTGTTCTGCCTTTTTAAGCAGCAATTTAAAGCGACCCAACGGAAAAACAACACATAAATATCATGGGCCCCAAGTGTCTCTTACTCCCCACGCGCCTCACTTTCTAAACACACGCACCTTATATCTCCATGTTGCAACACGAAATGCAACCTCACTTCACCATCATATTTTTGGTATTTTCTGATTTTATCAAAGCTAAAAATACAGAAATTGAAACAACAACTATACAAGTAGGTAAACTCCAGTACCTTATAATCTGCACACCCCAAGGTACTGTCTTAGGGTCTGAAATGTGGAAGCATCCCATGGCTTAGTAAAAATATCATCATATTGAATCTCAGTAGGCACAAGCTTGAGTTCCACCTCTTTTCGTTCCACCAAAACATCTCGAACGTAACCTTTCTGAAGCAAGAACTGGGTTAATCTGTCATACCAAGCTCTAGGTGCTTGCTTCAGTCTGTACAAGGATTTCTTGAGTTTAAAGACATGATTCGGTTGATGTGGATCCTCAAACCCTTTAGGTTGCTCTACGTACACTTCTTCATTCACAATGTCATTCAGACAAGCACTATTGACATCCATCTGGTGCAACTTAAAATTCAACACACATTGCAGCACATGACGGCTTCCATGGTGCATCTGAGCAAGGTTCAACCGTGATACTTCTCGTAGATTTTTCAATATCGGAGACACTCCAGTAATTCCTTCTGTACTTTCCTCGTCAGATTCATCAGAGGTATCTAACTCATTACCGATTGGCTTAGGCATATCATCCAAGGGAGTTTCATCATTACCATGTGAGGAAATTGTAGTAGTTGGACTGTCGGTCTTAATTTCTGGAGTCTGAGGAATTTCACTTTTGCAACTAGAGGTGATGTTGCAACATGAGAACTGGGACTTGGTTCCTGGGGGGAGAGAATTTTTGAGACATCATTTTTTTGAATTGAGATTTGCTGAATTTCTACATCATCAATTTCTTCAGAAACATCCTTAACAACAACCTTAGCACTCAAACAGGTAATTGATGGCTCCAAAATATAACAATTATTAGAAGATCTTCTCCCTGTGAGAATCCCATTAGACCCTTGCTTGACAGTACATAGTGACTCATCAAAGTGCACAGTCATTTGATGATCACACAGATGACTAATGCTGATGAGATTTGCTTTAAGATCCTCCACCAAAAGCACATCATAGAACACTGGAAAATCCCGAATTTGAAATTCCCCCTTTCCAATGACTTTGCTAATTTTTCCATCTCCAAATTGAACCGTACCACTCCACGGGAGTACATTTCTGAACAACTCAGGTGATCCCGTCATGTGTCTGGAGCATCCACTGTCAAAATACCAAGTGTCCCTGGCATACACACTATAACAGGTATGTACTACAAAGCAGTTTAAAGAAGATTTCGGTACCCATACCTTCTTGGTGAGTCTCTTCTGCTGCTCAGGTTCCATGTTGCAACATGAAGAGAACTGCTTGCCTCTCATAATGTCTCTCAGTAATCTCATACATTGATAATCATCATGACCCTGCATCATATAATATTCACAACACTTGGGAGAGGTTTTTTTTGGCAATGTACCCTGTGATATCCCTTCAGAGTTAGGAACATAGGGCTCTGGTTGACTCTGGAGATTCTCTTACTAGTAGAAGCTTGAGTCCCAGCAGAGACAAACACTGTTTTCTTCGACTGAGAACTTGTACCAAAGTTGTTGTAACCTAGACCATGTCTATTTCCTGCATTCTTTCCCATTATCAGAAGATCATTCAATTTGGCAGTGCCCTTGTTTAGTTTCTGAATAGTTGCTTATGCTTCCTCACCCCTGGCAGTCAGAGATCTCAGTTTCTTTCCCAGATTGTCACAGTCAATAGTTCTGGCCCTGACTTTTTCTTCAGCATTCACAGCTCTGGTGGTCATGATCACCAGCTTCTTGCTTAGAATTTCAGAGGTTACCTCAGCATCTTTAGCTCTCTTGGTCATTGTCTCTAGTTTCATGGCTTTATCTACATCATCCATGGGTTTCTTTCCTTCTGAAATCTCATTTTTCTTCAACAGATCAGCAAGCAACCCTTCAGCTTTCTCAGCTCTTTTAGTCATGGATTTAAGACTCAAAGTCAGCTCTTCAATTTCCTGCTCCTCAACCATTGAATCATTCACTAAGGTGTTGACCTTTACTTTCAGAGACTCAACTTCTTCAGCAAGTTTTAAGGCTTCAGCTCCTCCACTTTGTGTATCCTTCAAGCTTTTGATGATCTCAATTGATTTTTCCCATTCCCTATACAGGTCATCATATGCATTCTGAATAGAGCCACTTTCATTCATCTGGAACTGGTCCTGATTCCACAACTCTAACCCCAAAAAACACATGCTTCTCTGGTTGACTCTCATCTTCATCATCACTCCAAGTTTCACCAGATGCTACAAATGCCTTAGGTTGATTTAGAAAATTTCCACATTGATAAGCAAGATGTCCATAACCACTGCATTCCTTAGACTGAGGTTTTCCAGCATGCTTTGTACCTTCAGGGCCACTGGGTAAATCATCAACAGATCTGAGTCTATTCTGAGTGGAATCCACAACTTGAAATTTTTTGGCAATGCTCTGTGGATCTAAAGGCTGAGCTCCTTGACCTTGATAGGGCTGAATTCCCTGGTTCTGATAAGATTGAGTTCCCTGGTTCTGAAAGGGCTGAGCTCCTTGGTTTTGAAAAACCTGAGTTCCCTGACCTTGATTCACTTGAGCTTGTACACCTTGTGAACCTGGAAACACTCTGACTTGACTCTGAATACCTTGATTCTGAGCAACTTGATTTCCTCTTACTTGATTTCCAGAAAAGCCTCTGCCTTGATTTCCCCTCATAAATCTTCCAAAGTTTCTTGCCAGCAATGTCGTGTCATCTGATCCAGCACTATCCATCTCCTCCAATTTTCCTTTCCCTTTTGATTGAGAAACATGAAAGGGCAGTGCCTTTTTGTCCTTATTCCTATCAATGTGCATCTCTGATGTCTTCATATACCCCATTAGCTCATCTAGAGTAACCACATCCAGCTGAGAATTAATCTCCAAGTTCATGACTAATCCTGAAAATCTCTCAGGCCACTCCTCTTTACCTTGTCCAGAACTTGAGCCTCAGTATATCTTTCTCCAAACTGGTGTGGTCTATGGATTAAATCTTTCAATCTAGTGCTGAATTCATCAACAGTCTCATGTTCCAACATCTCCAGGCTTTCAAATTCAGATTTGATCATTCCAAGTTTGATTTTTCTAACAGACCTGGAACCCTCATGCTCTTTCTCAAGGGCTTCCCAAGCATCTTTGGCAGTAGCGCAACTAGAGATGATTTTGAACTGATCATCCTTGACACCATTGTATAGCGCACTCAGTACCTTGCTATTCTTTTTTTGATGTAATATTTTCTTCTATTAAATTGCTCAAAAATTTCATACAACCGATTTGGCCATCACTCTAAACCAAACATTCAACAGATATAAAAATTTAACCAAAAGGAGAAAACAACTATTCTACAGCCATATGATTTACAAGTGGCTATGATCATAACTAGTTCATCAAGATATTGCTAAGATTTTAGAATAACTATCATGAATGCGCTTCCATTCCATCTGTCCTTGCATATCTTGCTAAATCTGCATCCACCTTTAGAGCTTTGGTGTCTTCAACGTTCCATTACTGTCTTCAGCTCGTGTATGATTAAGGGAAAATCCACCATATCATATCTGCGAATTGACATGTCAAAACACAAGTCTGCTCCAGTTCAGTTCCCATAGGAATTAAATAAGCCATATGTAGCCTGGTCTGAGCATGCTTATAATCTTCTTCAATCCAGCCCGTCAAGTCTTTAGATAGTGTCATGGGCCAAGGTTGGGTAACTGGTTTTACCCAGTAGTCCAACACCTCTGAAATACCTAAGGTAATCGGTGCGGTACCTACGTCATATGTACAAGTTTCATACTTGGGGTAAAACCCCTCAACCATTCCATCAAATCAGATAGTGTCATTGGTCAAGGCTGGGTAACTGGTTTTTATACCAGCAGCCCAACACCTCTGAAATATCAAAAGGTAATCAGTACGGTACCTACGACATATGTACAAGTTTCATACTAGGGATATATCCCCACAACAAATCCGTCAAGTCTTTAGATAGTGTCACGGGCCATGGCTGGGTAACTGGTTTTTACACCAGCAGCCCAACACCTCTGAAATACCAAAGGTAATCAGTGCGGTACCTACGACATATGTACCAAGTTTCATACTAGGATCCATTCACACCATCATCATCATCAATCATCACCTTTAGAGCATCCACCTGCCTAAATTTCCCCTCAAAGATTCTGTTATTCCTCTCCCTCCATACATTATAGAAGATGCTGATAAGTCGGTGGAATCTTATTTTCTTTCTCCATCCTACCATTCTTCTCATCCTTCTCAAGCACTCTCTGAAGTTTCCGCCAGTCTCCACCCTGTAATGTTTTTGGAGCTCCACTGTAAACTGGCATGTACAAAATATGTGCTGCTTCGTTTCTCCATTCTGCCCACAAAGAGTACAAACATCTGCCACATGAGGTATTATCCCTTTCGACTGAAGTCTCGCTATGGTCGATAATCTCCCTTTTAACAACATCCATAGAAAGAATGAGTGTTTAGGCTGTAGTCCTGACTTCCACAAAATATTTGTTGACCCATGGTTTTCTTGGCCTGCCCCTTTGAGGTATCCATATACCTTGCTCGTGCTGAAATTTCCCTTCATGTCAACACATTCCATTAGGTATGGACGAATTTCATCTTTCAGCGACACCAACTTGCCCCAACTCCAACTGTATGTGTGCCCTTCTAGGCTGTAGTCAAGAAACTCTTCATCCTTCAAGTAGTATGCCTGCACCCATTTCAGCCACAATATATAGTTCTTTTGACATACATCCCAAACCAGTATACACAGAGAAGCTCTATTCCAGAATGAAGGATCCCTTAGGCCATTTCCTCCACTTTTCTTTGTCATACAAAGTGTTTTCCAAGACACTGGTGTAACTCTTTTCTCCCCTTCCTTTCTGCCCCATAGAAAATTTCTGCATTTTGTCTCAATGGCTTTGTGCACACTCTCAGGTATTTGAAAAACATTCGCCCAATGACTAGCTTTACTCAACAGAATTGTGTTTATAAGCTGTATTTTACCTGCATATGCCATATTCCTGGAACCCCAAGTGCCTATTTGTCCTGCAATCTTCTCCACAATTTTCTCACAATCTTCAACTCCACACTTCCCTGTTGAGACTGGAAGTCCCAGGTAATTCATTGGAAAACTTCCTTGAACTATATTCAGAGTATCAGCCAACATCTTTGATTCAGTTTCTGTCATTGTCGAGAAGAAAGCCTCAGATTTTCCTTCATTTATCCTCAGGCCAGAAACCTTCCTAAACTCCTCCAAAACAGTTTTAACCCCTTCCATTGAATGCTTGCTTGACCTACAGAAAATTAACAGATCATCCGCAAACATCAAACTGTGTATTTCCCCCTTCAAACTCCTCTGATGGAACTCTATAGCTTTCATTTTTATCGCCAGGCTAAGCTGTCTTGATAGATATTCCATCCCAATTACAAACAATAAAGGTGATATCGGATCCCCCTGTTTAACACCACTCCTCCCTTTAAAACAATCCGTGTACGCACCATTCAAAGAGAAACAATAAATGGTATCCTCAACGCATCGTCTTATCCACTCAATAAACAATCCTGGAAACTTTAGAACTGCCAGCCATTTGAATAGAAACTCCCAGCTTATACTGTCGAAAGCCTTCTGTATATCAATTTTTATCATGCAGCTCGGAATATTGCTCGGCTTCTTATATCCTGTTAAAAGCTCTTGCGCTAGGAGAATATTATGTGATATCCTCCTCCCTTTCACGAATGAACCTTGGTTTCCATTTATCACTTCGGGGAGTACCTCACTTAACCTGTTACTCATGATCTTTGTGATGACTTTATATAAAACAGGGCAGCAGGAAATCGGCATGTAGTCCCCATCTGACTGCGGATTATCAACTTTCATTATTAGTGTTAAAACAACCCTGCTAAATTCCCATGGTACTTCATCACCCTGAAAAAAATTCCTAATCCCCTTTTTGAAATCATCACCAACAATCCCCCATGCTTTCTTGAAGAAAAAGCTTGAATATCCATCTACTCCAGGACTTTTGTCATTCTCAATGCTATTCAGAGCTCTCCATATCTCATCATCTGTAATCGGCTTTATCAAGGGTATTTTTTGTTCCACTGTAAGAAAGTTACCTTCAGCTGCAACTAAAGGATCAATTTCACTCTCTACAATCACTGTCTTTTCCATTCGGTCACCAAAGAACTGCAGTAGATGCTGCTCCACCCCCTCTCTTCCATCCACTCTGTCGCTTACCACCTTCAGGCTGACTATATGATTTCTGTATTGCCTCTTTTTCATGCTTGCATAGAAAATTTTGGTTGGCCCGTCCCCCTCCTTTATCCATTTCTCCTTAGACCGTTGCTGTAAGAAACTGAACTCCGCTTCAGCTAGTTCCATAGATTCTCTCCTTGCCCTTGCTTCGTTTTCTTGCAGCCCTTTATCCAATACATTTGTTTGTAATAGATTGAACTGGTTCTCCCACTTCTCTTTTGCTTCCATGGCTCTTTCTGAATGTCTGAAAATTCCCTCTTGTTCAATCGTTTAAGTGCTATTTCCAGCACCTTCAGAGTTTTAAATAGATCCACGAGAGTACTGTGTTTCCTCATCCTCCAATTCTGCTTCACTAAAGTAAGAAAGTCTGGCGAGTTCACCCACATATTGAAGAACTTAAAAGGACGTTTAGCAGAACACTTTCTTGGCGTATCTAGGTGCATAAGTAAAGGTAAATGATCCGATGCATCATTGGGTTTTACCTCACATATCGTTTCCATCCATCTGTCCATCCACATCTCATTCACCATTGCTCTGTCGATTCTACTGAAAATTCTGCCTTCTTCCCTTTTATTGTCCCACATGAAAAAAGGTCCTGTACTTTTCACATCATGCAGTTGAATCAAGTTCACCGTGTCTCTAAAATTTTCCACCTCAGCTAGCTGTACATCCTCTCCTCCAGTTCGGTCTCCCAAATTTAGGGGGGAGTTGAAATCCCCCACCACCATCCATGGCATATCCTGGTGATTTGCAGTCTCCATATAACGCCATAACTTTAGCCTAAGTGGTTGTTTGGTCCCTGCTTATACTTCACTATTATGAGCATAAACAACCGTCAAGTAAAACTCCAGCCCGAGTTCTTTTTTCCGGCAAATACAGTCAATCCACTGATCTCCAATGTTTATTACCGATATATCATACAAATCTGGCTTCCAACATAGCCATATTCTTCCTGTTTGTGCTATCGGGCAGTTTGTTAGTAGCTTCCAACCCAAATCAAGACTTTCCCATCTGTCCACTTCATTTTCTACCTTCACCTTTGTTTCCAGCAAGCTAGCAAGGCCTGTATTATTTTCCAAACAAAATTGCTGGCATTTTCTCTGCTTACTTGGCTGATTTAGACCCCTAACATTCTAGAATAGCATAGTACTATGCATCATTAACAATATTATAAAGAGGACCATACCTTGAATGAACTTCAAGGTCTATGTTATTAGCCGCTTCTCTCTCATTGACGCCAACATTTGTAGACTGTGAAATCTGCAATACCACACTATCATTCGATTCAGCCGGTTGTTTCCCTTCTCTGTGTTTCCTTATTTCTCTACCCGGAACATCCCTCGCTTCAGTCTCTCTTGATTGTGCATCCAAAACTGTGCTACTGCTCGTTCCACCACTTTTTGCACCCGTTTCTTTTTCATACCCTGCTTTCTTTTCCTGTTCTTTTTCGGCCCCAAGAACAGCCTCTCGGTCTCCCTTTTTCTGTTCTACATTGGTCCCTTTGGTGCCCGTTTTATTTCCCTCAATTTTGTCTCCATTCTTCTCTGCCCTTTTTACACCAACAACCACCCAACCCCCAGTATTTCTGCCATATCGTCGATGAGGAGCAACTATGCTTGGTCCCCTTTCCCTTGGGGCTGATTGAGTTTGGTTCTCCCTTTTGCCTTTATTTGTGCTCAACTGCGTCCTGCCATTCACTCCAGGCGAAAGGGATTTGGGCTTCCAGACACATTCTTCTGTTTCATGTCCAATCAGCTTGCATTTACTGCACTTTGCTGGCTTCCACTCATACTCCACAACTTTGTTTTTTACAGTGGCAACACCATCACCTTCGGGTTGAGTGATCACAGTCAACAAAACAACATTCTCCAAACCCTTGCTTCATCTCGGTTTGTAAACCTTGCTCCATTGTCTTAGACGTATCCTTGCTGCCCTCACTCTCCTCTCTTCCCATTGTTTCCAAGAACCTCGAAATTGGTATGCCGGTTTTTATCATCATCGGCTGCCTACGAACCCCGGCTGCCATCATCGATTTATTGCTGCCCCCTTCGCTTTCTCGATCATATATACTCTCAACCGCCGGCAATGTAGTCCTACCCCCAGATTGAATCGGATTCATCCCATTGTTTTCCTTTTCCAATCCAAACAAGGGTTTTCCTCCATCCTCCATAACCTCACGTTCAGCCACATTCAACGGATATAAATAACTAACCAAAAGGAGAAAAACAACTATTCTACAGCCATATGAAATGCAAGTGGCTATGATCATAACTAGTTCATCAAGATATTGCTAGGATTTTAGAATAACTATAATGAATGCGCTTCCATTCCATCTGTCCTTGCATATCTTGCCAAATCTGCATCCACCTTTGGAGCTTTGGTGTCTTCAACGTTCCATTTCTGTCTCCAGCTCGTATATGATTAAGGGAAAATCCACCATAGCATATCTGTGAATTGACATGTCAAAACACAAGTCTGCCCTGGTTCATTTCCCATAGAAACCAAATTATCCATTATGTAGCCTGGTCTGAGTATGCTTATAATCTTTTTCGATCCAGCCCGTCAAGTCTTTAGATAGTGTCATGGGCCAAGGTTGGGTAACTGGTTTCACCCAGCAGCCCAACACCTCTGAAATACCAAAGGTAATCAGTGCGGTACCTACGACATATGTACAAGTTTCATACTAGGGCCATAGTCCCTCATCCAGTCCGTCAAATATTTTTGATAGTATCTTGGGCCAAGGCTGGGTAACTGGTTTTTATACCTGCAGCCCAACACCTCTGAAATACCAAAAGGTAATCAGTGCGGTACTTACGACATATGTACAAGTTTCATACTAGGGATATATCCCCACAACCAATCCGTCAAGTCTTTAGATATTGTCACATTCAATAGTTCTTCTCCAGCTTTTTCCTTAAGTTTCTGTTCAATCATTCTAAAACCTTCGTAAGCTTTCCCCATATTTTCAAAGAGCTCTTCGACCGACGCTTTTTGAATCCATTTTTTCATCGCCTCACTGTGTGAATTTGACGCTGCCTTTACATCAATATCTCCGATGCTAAGGTTTTTCTTTTCTGCTGCAGCCCGAGGGTTTTTTGCCGCATCTACCATCCCTGCGATAGGGTTCTGCCCGCGAGCCAACCCATCGTTTCCTCTCCGTTCAACATGAAAGTTTAATCCGGAGAGAGTGCCCGGGTTTTCAATCGCGGTTGGCCGTTTCGGCAAAACCTCACCATCATCGCCAAACAAACTCCGGCCATCACTTCCCAAGACCATCTTCGTCACATCCTTAGGCTTATTTCCCGCATTTCGTTTACCACTACTATTCTTGCCCATGGCGGCAGAATCAAACGAATTCAATTCACCAGAAAAATAGTGGAAAAAGAATAACGGAAATAGCACATGTTAGGATTTAGAATCGCAGCATAGGGTTTAGGATAGCCGTGCCTACAGATCGTTCGTACTGAATCTGATCGTCCCCACCGTCACTGTGCCGTGCGTACAGATCCGTGCGTACAGAATCCAAAATCCGATTTGGAGCAGGATCGCCGTAAACCCTTTGCGTACAGAACCCAAAATCCAATAATAATCTGTGCGCCCTTGGATTAATCGTCGTTCGTACGTACGTGCCCAGGGATTAAACTATACTTCCGCTGTAGCAGGGATTAATCAGGTCGCACATGAATAATCTGTGCTTCTTGGATTAATCACCGTTCGTACGTACGTGCCTTGGATTAATCGCCCAGGGAGAAGAAAATTATCGCCCAGGAAGAAAATGAATTACCTTCCGACTGAAGTAGGGACTCTGAGAAGAAAACCTTCAGAAATAGCTACGAATATTAGGCACAAAGGGTTAAGTACCTTGCTATTCGGCCTTTTCAGTGCCTTTTCAGTATCAGTCTAGGGAGCAGATTTTGGAATTGTCTGTCCAGCAGGATTGGTTGAGGTAGGTGGACTGTAACCAATTTCGATAATACTCCAAGCATCATCATCAAGCTGATCAATAAACATACGTATTCTAGTCTTCCAATCCGGGTAGTTTCCATCAACCAGTAACGGCGCCCTTGTGATAGATCCTCCTTCCTTGGCCATCGTAAGCAGGTCGTTCACTCACCTCGCAAGAGGATTAAAAGAGTGATTAAGCTCTGATAGCAACTGAAAGTCCCTGCTTACGTGATCTAACTTCTACCGTGTTCAAGTTTTAACTAAACAATCAACTAATTAAAACTGTAAGTGCGGAATAAAAGAGAACACGATATGATCACTCAGTTCAGTGCAATGCACCTACGTCTGGGGGGCGTAGCCTATAGTAAAGATCCTTCACTAGATGCAATAAATATGTCCGGTCTATTACAAACTAATGGCTACTCTAGCAAGCCTATCACACTACCGATTGGCTACTCTAGCTTTGATAGTTGCTTCTATGATTACCTTCTATTCCACGAAGGTGCGGCAAGATCGTGTACCACCCGAGCTTTAACACAAGTCCCTAGTGTTTGTGTAGTGGTTGAAAACCGTGGACTGCGTTGCCTTCTTTCTCAAAAGATAAAAACCCTGAATTACAGAATTTCTCAAAAGATAAAAACCCTGAAAAAGGAAGTTTTTCCACGGCTCTTGAATCCTTCCTTCAATACACTTCTATTCCAAATCTAAATCCTTGATGAAAGAGAATTTAGGTTGTCTCAACTTCTATTTATGGAATATTTCATTCCCTGAATATTCTCATCTTAATACAGCTGCAAAACGCGTTGTAGACATCCATTAGGACTGTAGTTTCCATAAAAAACAGCACACAATATTTCCTTCCATATTTCAAAACCTGCGCTGGAGCATGAAAAATATTCTATTTTTTTCTGTCAACCAAAGTCATGTTGCATCATGACATTCCACAAAGCAGCCAACAAAAACAGGACTTTACAGAATCAATGTAAAAGGTGGGGATCACTGGAATGGATATTTACCTGCCATTGAGGAAGCTAAGGTGACTCTAGGCATATCTTATGGTGGAAATCATACCTCTCTTTGTAGAGCCTCATGAAGCAATACCATGCCCAATTCCATCGAGAAACCTTTGCTTGAGAAATAACTCTGCATTAGTAACGTCATTTAAGGAATTGTACAATTACCCAGACTAATAAAGGAGAACTCACCTTGCTGAAAACTGTAGCCTCAGTGATGATACCAATGCAACAAAAACAATGATTGGACCCCCGAATAAAAATGATACTACTGAACAAGGCAAACACAAAAGCATCATTTAAATGTGCCAACTGGAAGCTCTCCGAAAAAAGTAGTAGAGCAAGCAAGGTAGAGCAAGGACCCCAAGAAATCTGAAACAGACCTTTCATTGTTGATCACCATCTAAGACTCCAACATTTCATTGTTCTGATAGGAGAAGGCCTGATATGACATTAACTGGCATCTGCGATGAAAACGGAACATAAGGTTAAACTAAACAAAACAAAGAGCAAGTATGATAGAACAGAACACACAGCTAGACCATTATTCTCATCTTTAAAATGTTAAAAGAATAATGGATTAGACACCATCGTTATATTGCTAACCTGAGATTCAGATTGAGCCCCTGTATCTCCAATAGCTACAGGAAGCATGCATCACCTGCAATGAAAATTGACTTCTCTACTTCCACTCTAAATTGATATAACATGGTTTATGCCCTTAGTCTGAATTAAATTACAAAGCATCTTCATCCTTGCCGCCGTCCTGCACCACAAGGGATGGATCTTAAAAATGAGTTAAGCTAAAACAATGACTTATAGTGATGTGATGTAGATATTACCCTCATCCTCAGCTTTTTGGCTTCTCCAAGTTTCGTCAAACTCCTTCTCGTGAGATAATCTAGAATGATCTTCTGAAGTGGCTCCAGTGCCCATTTCAACCAAAGATCAGAAGGCAACTGCAACTTCTGAAGTGGCTCAACAGGGTCGATGTAAGGGTATTTCAGGAAGAGTACTGAAATATTGCTCTAGAAGCTAATAATTGCTCTGACAATATCAGTTGCCTTATTTTAAAATATTTATTGCTTAACATTTTATTGGGCTTGATGATTTAAAAATTCAACCCAAATCTAATTAATTTGCCCAAATAGCAAAATCGACTTGACCGTACCGGGACTGTTTTCATCGGACTCCAATCATGTCACTTACCGATATCCAAACCAAACAATCCGGCGTCTAATGAAAGTTTCAGCCATCGCAATGGCAGCGACGAATCACAACCCATTGAAAAGTAGCACAATGAATGCGATGAATCGCTTCGGAATAGCTCAAATTTGGCCTCAAAATACCTGCCACAACGATTTCAAATAGCACCAGAAACGTGAATAAATAAGTACGTCATATAAGCCATTGTTGTGGACACGGGATTTACATTCATATAAACATACAAAAACAGCAGATCTGCAGATTAACTAAATCCAACTAACACCATCGACAAGTAGTGCAATAAGTGCATCAATCAAGCTGAACACAAACTACAATAGTAAAGTTACAGATCTTTCTTTAGCAGAGTAATTACTACTAGATCTCGTCATGTCATAATTCATGCACAGTTCATGTTTTACACATCCCAACCCTCCAAATCCCCAGAAAATACAATGTAACAGAACATCTAGCTTTTTTACCTGAAGGCCTTAACTTGCTCGGGTCCGAAGCAGTTGCAGAAGCAATAACAGAAGCTCAGGCGCTCGTATCGGAATCCATTGACCGGAGATCATCGGAGATTGAGTTACATTTTTTGCTGCTGTTTGAGATCCTGGTGCAGCACTTTGGTGAGGTACGAGACGAGGTTCATTGCTATGACCACATAATCAAACGAGCAGGAAACATCAAACACAAACCCGCCATCATCATCGAGATAAATACCAAGAAAGCATGGGGTTATATATATATGTACTTCAAGAAAAGTTTTGACAGGTTTGGTTAAAGTGAAAACTTTAATATGGATCCCCTTACCCATGGAGGAATTGAACAGAGCATCCCACCCCTTCAGCGCTATTAGAGGTTCATGCTTGGGCATTCTTAGTTTCATTGTGCTGAACATTGGATCTGTAATAAGGTGAAAACCAGGCTGTGTTTAATCAAAACCAGTTTCCTGTCAGCATGCGGTATTCATATTCGTATTATTATAAAATAATTTGAATTATGTTCCTCGAATTATAAAACAATTTCATTTTATTTCCTGTTTTTCTTGACTTTTCTTGGGTGCCTTTCTCTAACCTCATAATTAGCACTTTCAGTACTTTTCAGAAAGTAAACGAATGAATTGATAATGCTATTTAGAGAGTAATTCTAGCAGTTCTTGAAATGACCATGAGCTTGATCCCATTAGATTATGGAAAATTCACACAATAAATTTTAAGGAATACTTAGTTGTCAGGTAGCCTTTTTGGTAATCCAACAACTATAGTCTACTATACATAGCACGAGTAATTAAAGATAATTGGCATGTAATACAGGAAGTCATCACCATAGGAAATTAGGAATACTGAAAGTGTCCATTGCAGTACGCCAGTACCAGTACTTAATGCTAATCCTTGAAAAGAAAGGAAAAGCATGAAATTCTGTCATTCAGACCCAACCTTCTGGTTTAAGATTCTAAACAAAAGAGAATGCATCATTTAAAGATACATAAAAAACATATGAGCCTCCATAGATGAACTATCAGCAGGGTATTAGCCAAGTTTGCACATATGGTCTACCCTAAGATTCCAACTTCCATCTCATGATGAACCATGCATAGTCTAATCTAAGATTCAAAAGCCTCAAGTGCTAACTGAAGGTCAACTTCTCACACCCAGTCTGAAGTTGCTGCTCCTGCTGCTGTACACATAGTCCAAGAGTAAAGATTTAGCTTACATGAAATCATTGCAATAAATATACAAAACAAGAAATGGTTAGTTCGTCCTCACCGTTGAATGCCTAAGTATCATAGATTAAACTAATCGCGGCTCTCGCTAAACCCCATTCTGCATTTTCAACACAATTGAGCATGGACCAAAAGAATAACATACATGAGCAAATGAAAGGATGATAAAAGAAATCAGAAACTTGAATGAGAGATTCACCTGAGAAGGAGCAGATGGGGTGAGGCCAACTGTGCCAGAACCTCGATATATTATTTCCTTTTCATTTCAAACTTGAACTTGGCCTGATCCAACACTCCCTGTTCCCTATGCATGTCTTCCACCAGCCTTTCCTTTCTCCACTTCTCTTGCTTCACTGCTTCTTCAATGTGAAAATAGTCTTCAGTGAGAGTTAAATGATCTCTTTGAGGATTTCGGAAACCTCAAACCTGCTTCTGCACTGCATATGCAAGAAGATCAAAGTCCAAACAAATAACTAAAAGGCCAACACATAATGAATTTTATGTAATCAGGATCAAGTTTCTTACGGCCGGTCTAAGCAAATCGTGTCCCCACTTTTCAAAATCCCACCATCCAGTGAAACAGCACCATCAACAAGAAGAGGGAGAGCCTGTAACATATCTTCCCTTGTTTTGTAAATTTGTAAGCGGTCAAAGAGGTTGTAAAAGAGAGTCTCTCTCAAGCCATGACCATGGGGGGTGTGTCATACTCAATGTTGATCAAATTCACAGCAAATCCAAGAAAGCCAGGAGGGGTTTCACCATTTGGCAATCTTGGCTTTAGCATATCAAGCCTATTCTGTGGATCATTTTCCAAAAAAACTCCAGGATATGGTCTGAATATATACAAGACAGAAGAAAAAGTAAATTTAAGAGTAGAGCAAAAGTAACAGAAGATGAAGCAAGAACACACCTCATTTGTTCAAGGCAGATAGCTACAAAACAAATACAACCACCCTCTAAAGGCTTATCAGCGAGGCCTTCCTTAACATAAAATTCCAGATCTCTAACAGATGCATCTGTTTTGCAGACAATAGTTAGCATATCTTCCATACCCAAATACTCTGATAAAACCCTGTTTCATTCAGTATTCAGCTCAGATAATTATCCAAAATATGGTCTTTACAAACTTGGTAGTCAGACATTTGATTACAAGTAAAATAGAAGAAAGAGATTCACCTGCTTAGGCTGTCATCTTCAACGGTTGCAAGCGTAGCGACAACACCGACCACGTCCTTGATCAATGGCGGGGGAGGATCTTGCTTTCTCATTTTGCATACAAGAGCAGCTTCAGGGTTAGGGGACTTGAGAATCTGTTCAACAACTGCCTCCTCATTGTAGTCATCAGAATCATTCGCATTCCCCATGACACGGGTTGCTTCGGCGAGATGACTCTCCAGAGTGACTAAGAAAAAAATGGAATCGAACCATCAGACAATAGTAGAGTTGCAATAAAAACTGCTAGCTAGTTTTGATTAAAACCAAACCTTGCATTTGATGAATAGTATCATCAATGAGGGACGTTTGGTGTTGTAAGAAGGCAACTCTGGTCTCGTAATGCTTAATTTTAAGACCAAGAGAGAGTACATCATCTTCCAGCTTCTGCAACTGTTGTGAAAGAGGATACTATGACATTCCGCACTGGAAAAAAAAAAGACGAGACGTGGATTGATCGATACCTTAGTCATGCGATCCATGGCTCCTCCTGCAGACTGCAAGCACACCACAATTCCTAATTACGTCACGATCGGATCGAACAAACAAAACAATTGATAGAAATAATTGAACAAAAATTGCGGTTCCTAAAAATTCAGACAATGCACAAATTAAACAAAATCGAGAATTCCTTAAAATCAACAAATTCATTAAAAAAAAGCTCAGAAATTGCGGTTCCTAAGAATTCAAACAACGCACAAACAAGCTTAGAAATCGAGAATTCCTAAAAATTAATCAACAAAAAAATCATAAAAAAAAGCTCAGAAATTCCTAAAACTTGCATGCTCCAGCAGCATACAAAACGACGTACGAATAGATTAATCGAACAGTTGAATGAGATCGGAAACATACAGGTGAGCTTACCGTTCAAAGACGAGTTGGTGAGATGCTGCGGTTGACTGCGGGGGTTCGATACAAATAAGGCTGCGGGAGCCTATATTATAGTTCGAAAATGCACCAGCCACCAGGCCGCTCCCAATATATATATTTCTAACATCTAACTGCACCCAGTAAATGGAGCATTAAGGTCCCGTTTGGTGACGAGAGTTTTGAGTAGCGTTTAGCTTTTTGGGTTAAATATGGACAGTTGACTGGTCAATCATCTCTTCTTAGTGTTTGGTGAATAGCTTTTTCTGATTAGCTGTTTTGGTGAAACCTCTCGTTTCTGAAACGCTAGAAAGAGCAGCGTTTACAAAGAATTAATTAAAACAATATTACAAAATATCTTTTTTATCCTTATTCTTACAAAATTTCCTTTTAAAAAAAATCAAATTACTAAACCAAATTTTAATCAGATTAGCGTGCGTACAAATTCATATGTGTCAAATTCATATAATATTAATCAAATTTTAATAGTACAATTCATATATTCATATGCGTGCGTACACAAAATGTGTACGTATATATTTATTCTAAAATATTATTTTTAATTAATATTTTAAGTATTTTATATCTTAATATTAAAATGTCCAGCTAAACATATATTATTATGAAATGTTAATCATTTTAATTTTTTTTAAAGAAAATGGGTATATTAATAAGGAATGAAATAACAAATAGTATAAAAATAAATAAATATAGGTAATAAAAATACCTTTCGATACTTCAAAACAAATAATACACTCCATAAAAGAAATTAATAATAAATTATATTAATGTCTATTTCGGTCTTTTAACGTAACAAAACAGCTATCAGCTAATTGTCATTTGCCAAACACTCAAATACAAACAGCTAATCAAACCGCTAGTCAAAACAGCTAATAGAATCAGCTAACAGCTAACAGCTAATAAAATCCGCTAACAGCTAACAGCTAAACGCTGATAGCCAAACGAGGCCTAATTCTTTTCTTTTTTCTTTTTGTTATGTTTTCTTTTTTCAGTCCTTCAATTCAACTTATTTTTTTAAATATTAATATATATATATATATATATATATATATATATATATATATATATCGCCAGTATTGAGTGTGAGGCCTCTATTATCGCCAGTATATTGCTGCTTGAATGATGGAGTTTGATGCCCAGTATTGAGTGTGAGACCTCCATTATATTGCATGCTTAAAAGATGAAGTTTGAGACCCTCCATTACCTCTGCTGCTTTTTGTATATTAGAACTCGTTTGGCCCTCGAGCCTAATAATTAACGCGGGTTGGACAACTTATAATGGCAGTAATTTTCGTACCGCCGTTAACTAAATTGGATTGGTTATTGGTACACTGCAGTTGATTTACGGTGGTTTGAGATGAGCCGCCGTGAAACATAGTCCTTCTGATAGCGAACTCTGAAATTTTGATTTAAAATCAGATCGAAATTATATGTGGATAAGAAATTATAAATAAAAATGAAACTCCCACTCTCGTTGCTGATCCTCATCTGCTTCAGTCTCTGAGCACAAGGGAGAATATAATAGAGGCTCAGATCTATGATTCGGGCAAGAAGAAGGTGAGCCGCCATGGCTGCAAACTTCCGGTTGCAGATGATTTCTGCGGTCCGGGAAGTTTGCCCGGCCAAGATACGGCCACCTTTTCTCCACAGCCCAGGAGCTCAGAGGATCCATGACCATCATCGTCACAGCCTCGAAAGGTCAATCATTCTCTGTGTGTGTTCATCTTTGAACCAAAGAAAAGGCCAATTTTTATCCAAAGTGAGGAAATGAATTGTTGGAGTAGTAGTAAACAAGTACCGGTACGAATTCTCAGCTTAAAAGGGTTGTTGGTTTAGATGGAGAATCATGGGATAAAAAAAGAGGGCAACAACCCTTTTATTAAGAAATCCCACATTTCTCTGCTTAGCCTCATGATTAGTTCATTTATCTACTTAATTGAACTGAATTGAACTGAAATGAAAATTAATGTGAAAAATAGAATGCATGACAAACGAGGCCTTACTCATACTACCAACATACATATCGAGTCAAATAATCACTTCCAATTCTAGCTGGAAAGTGCATAGAAATTTTCCGGGTTTTGAGAAACTAATGATGATGATCATAGTACAAAGAGAGAATATACAAATCGAAAGAGAAAAGAAAAGGAACTTTAAAGCTAGCTTTTCAACGGATACAGTGATCTGTGTAAACTTCTTTCAACGGCAGTCAAAAGAACATTTTGGTAATATCCGACAATATTAGAAAGCTTTTCCAATATCTGTCCCTGCAATTTTCCCTTTTAGAATCGTTCAATGTTCAAACACAAGTCATCAATATGCAACTTTGTAATTAACACCCATCTCCAAGTCCCATTTTCAACACCCTATATTTCACCCCTCTATTTATACTTAGATTCATCCAATCTTCACCTCACTTCACTTCTAGTTAAACATAAGACTACTAAGCAGTACTTGCAAATTTCTTTGGGATCAAGCCTTCAATCAAGGTAATTCTTCCCTGATTTTTGATATATGGTCACATGAAGGAAGCAATGATTTGTTTTGGCTAAGGTAACCACCAATCATATATAAATAAATGAATGTACTGTAAAGCTGCTTCAGTTTGATCAACATGACTTTTTCCTTATACGCGTGCATCAAATCCAATATACTATAATTGATTTTCTAATTGCATGTCACAGAAATGATCCATCACCAACATCTTATCATTAGCTGAAGATTGAGCAGATATTGATTAATAAGATGGCCAAAAAAGAGCAAGTTTTCCATTTCATTTCCATGGTGTTCTTGTCAGCATGGAAACCATGCATATCCAATGACTTCCCAGAGCTCCAGCTGCTTCAATCTGTCAAAGCATCGTTCGGTGATCCGAACGGATGTCTCTCCACCTGGAATTCCTCTATGAATTATTGCCAATGGCAAGGCGTTTAGTGTAACGGTTTCTCCGGTGGTGGTCGGGTGTCGAAAATCGATCTCTCTTGCAAGAATTTGACTGGGAGAGTTCCTGAGGCAATATTCCAATTCCAGCATGTTGAGACAATTGATCTCTCCAATAATCTCTTGTTTGGTGCACTTCCAGGCAATTTGTCTTCTTCTTTCTCGCTTAAGCATCTCAACTTAAGCGACAATAATTTCACAGGTCCACTCCCTACTGAAAGATCAACTCCAATCCTCCAAACACTTGATCTTTCAAACAACATGCTCTCTGGTGAAATCCCAGAAAATATTGGTTGTTTTTCAGGCCTGAGATTTCTTGATTTTGGTGGAAATCTTTTGCAAGGAAGAATTCCAAAATCCATCACAAATATGAGTGTCCTGCAATCCCTTACCTTAGCCTCAAACCAGCTCACTGGAGAAATCCCACCTGAATTAGGCCTCATGAAGAGCTTAAAGCTGGTTTACCTTGGGTACAACAACTTCTCCGGTCGAATTCCCGAAGAAATCCATGGACTAACATCCTTGTATCATCTTGATCTTGTCAACAACAATCTCACCGGTGAAATCCCGGCATCTTTTGGTAACCTCACCAACCTCAAGTACCTCTTCCTTTACCTCAACAACCTCACTGGCCCTGTCCCTGTCCCTGAATCGATTTTCGGTCTTGAGAGCTTGATATCACTGGACCTGAGTGATAACCTTTTATCTGGAAAAGTCCCTGAAGCCATTTCACAATTGCATAACTTGGAAGTGCTCCATTTGTTTTCCAACAATTTTTCAGGAAAAATACCAAACTCCTTATCTTCTCTGCCTCATCTTAGAGTTCTTCAGCTATGGGAAAATCAATTTTCAGGTCAGATTCCTCAACATCTTGGGAAGCAGAATAACCTGACAATCTTGGACCTTTCCACAAACAACCTCACCGGAAAAATCCCGGAAAACCTTTGTGAATCCGGCCAGCTTTTCAAGCTTATCCTTTTCTCAAATTCCCTTCACAAGGACCTATACCAAAAGGCTTATCTCATTGCAAAAGCTTGCAGAGAATTCGTATGGAAAGAAACAAATTATCCGGCGAATTGCCGCCTGATTTCACTACTCTGCCACTCGTATATTTTTTGGATGTCTCCGAAAACAATCTTGTCGGAAAAATCAAGAATGGAAGGAAATGGAGCATGCCGGAACTTCAAATGCTGAACTTGGCGAAAAACAGATTTTCCGGCGAGTTGCCTGATTCTTTCGGCAGCAGCAAGCTTCAAAATCTAGACTTGTCGGTCAATGGTTTCTCCGGTCGTATTCCCCCGAGTTTTGGAACCTTCTCGGAGATGGTCGAGCTCAAACTCAGTGACAACAAACTCAAAGGTAGTACTACTAGTTAATCTTAAATTTGTTTTTTTTTTCTTACTTTTAAGAAGTCAAAAGTCCTTAAACTCTAAAGTTTAATTATATAACTTGTATGAAAACAAAAACAAGTAATTTTTTAAATTTTTCATAGCTTGGAAATATCATAAATATTGTGGGGGAAAAGGTAACTTAAGGATAAAGGGAATGGTAGTTTCTTAATTTTAAAATTTGAAAATGTCATGAACAGAACTACTCAAGGATTAATTTATTTTTTTATAAATGTTTGTTCAGGTAAAATTCCAGAGGAACTATCTTGGTGTGAGACGCTAGTTATTCTTGATCTTAGTCACAACCAGCTAAGTGGGAACATACCCATTAGACTCTCGAAAATGCCCGTTCTTGGGCAGCTGGATTTGTCCGTAAATCAGTTCTCTGGTGAAATCCCTCCAAATTTAGGAAGTGTTGGATCACTAGTCCAGGTGAACCTCTCCCATAATCACTTCCATGGAAGCTTGCCGTCCACCAGTGCTTTCCTCGCGATCAATTCGAGTGCCATAGTCGGAAATTATCTCTGTGGCGGAGAGAAAACAACCGGCTTGCCACCATGCAAACGTAGTAGAAATCCATCTTGGTGGTTGCTCTTGACTTGCCTTCTTTTCTCCATCTTGGTTGGATTATTTGTGACCATGATTTTTGTCACAAAACGAAGAAATGAAGCCCTTTATTTGGATGCAAAGAAGGTGGAAAATGAATATGGAACATGGGAGGTGCAATTCTTCAGCTCAAGAGCTTCGAAAAAGATGTCCATAGTGAATATTGTCTCATCAACAAAGGAAGAAAATATCATTTCCAGGGGAAAGAAAGGCTCTGCAACGTATAAATGCGTAGCTAGTATTAACGACACAAAATTCGTCACTAAATCTTTTAGTGACACAAGTTCTTTGCCATTGAATTACTGGAATGAATTAGGCAGAAATATCAATCATCCAAACATTGTTAAGCTTCCTGGCTGCATGCAGATCAGGGAAAGAGTTGATTTTGGTGTGTGATTACGTCCAAGGGAAAATGTTGAGTGAAGCAGTTGCAGAGCTGAGTTGGGATGGTCGCCAAAAGGTTGCCATTGGGATAACTAGAGCTATTAGGTATCTTCACTGCTGCTCTTCTCCGAGCATTCAAGCCGCTGAAATCTCTGCTCGCAAAATAATTGTAGATGTCAATGATGAACCGCATCTGATCAGATCAAGTTTTTCCACCAATTGCATTAACACCAAGAGTTTCGTCTCATCAGCCCTTGTTGCTCCAGGTACGTTCAACTTCTCTCTTTCTCTTTCTGTTTTTTTTTTTTCATTTCATCTCTTCAAAATCATATAATTGCTTATGAATATTTTGCGTATCTTTTTTTCGAGTTAAATCATCTTTTAGAATAAAATCCAGTGAGATCGAAGAAAACAGACATCATACGCATGATTAAATATCAGCTTTCCACATTGTATATATATAATATGCATTGCACCATGACTCTCGTGTCATAATGGGTTTTCGCCTCATTGGAAATGCTGCAAGTGCTCTGTTCATCATTGCTACTTTGACCCGAGCACATCAGTTTGTTGTTTTCCTGAATTTCGTCGCGCCAAACTTGTTTTGGTCCAGTCGATCAAAGAATAAATTCTGAAAATACAGAAAAGATATTGTCTTTTATGATTTGAATGCATGTGATACCAGAAGTGGAGTATAATATTTGGCATTATTGCTCTTTGATATATAATGCCTGCCTATATAAACGTAAGAATTATTGAAACAATTTAACGGTAGTCATTTATCCAAGTATATATACCGTACGTAAAAAAAAGCAGCATTAGTCCTTGGAATATTGTTTACGTAATTTAACGTATAACATAAGTGTGACAATCGTTATACAAGATTAATTAATAAACTAGTTGTACTTGATTATCTGCAGAAACCTCATGTCACAAGACCATCACCAGGGAGAAGGACATTTACGGGTACGGACTCCTCTTGACCGGAGAAGGTTCTGGGGACACCGAGCTTGGGGTGCACGACAGCGTCGTCGAATGGGCTCGGTATTGCTACTCGGACTGTCGTATCGAAGCTTGGATTGATCCGAACATGAAATCAGATGGTTTGGAAAACAATGAGGATCAGATTGTTGAGATCATGAACTTGGCATTGCAATGCACCGCCGGTGACCCATCTGCTAGGCCATGTGCTGTTGATGTGGCCAAAGTTCTGGAATCGGCTGTGACCACGTCGATATATAGTTCTTGTGCTTTAAGTTTTAACAAGTTTTTCTAGTATAATACACTATTAAATTAGTCTTGTTTTGGATTTCCCTTAGTAAGTAAGGATTTGGTTTTAGTATGCGGTCTCTGATCGAGTGTGTTACCTTTGGAATTTTCGTAGAATGTAGATTCATTATCATGTCTCCAAGCCACTAAATAAATAGGATTATTTGTGCATGGAATTGAGTACCTTATGTATTCATATTGTGCCAATTTGTTACCTTGTTCTCCAATTAAATACCTTTATGTATTTAGATTCTGCCAATTTAGTTCTTTTAACACGTGATTACAATTTACAAGTCAACATGTCATATGGGGGCACATTTGCAAATAGCTAAAATTAGTGGGTGAATTTGTGATTTTTCAAAAATAAAAGGATAATACATTAATTATTGTTTAAAAATAACAATAACTCATAATTTTTTTTTTGTTCATTTTCAATTAACTCGTCAATAGCTGTCTAGTTGATTTGCAGTGGTTTATTAGTGTTGCAGTTAGTTTATTGGAGCTTCAACCAGACACTTTAAAAACTTCCCAAAACTTAAAATTCATAACACTTTTTAGAATAGCTCGGACACTAGAGAGATGTAGAGATCTTAATTTGCTCTTTAATTCATAAAGAAACCTCCTAAACCCTCCTTCCGGGAAAACACACCCCTCTTTTCCTTCAATCTTTTCTCCTTCTTCCCATGATCGTGTGGAGATAAACAATTGTTTCTTTGTTTATTAATACTTTGTTACATTGAATAAGTGTAATTCATACATTAAAATTGATCGACTAAATCTGTGATTTAGTTGTTCGTCGATGTTTTATTCTCTGTTTATTGTTCTCGATCCGGTAAAATGGATCGTGTGTTCTGTTCATGTGGTTTTCAAGTTGTTTAGAGTATGAAAAACGTAGATCATGTTTTGGATCTAGTGATGTTACGATTGTAGCAGATCCTTGATTGGCGCAGTGATTGATGTAGGAGACGTTCCTCTTTGCCGAGCGGTTGTGGTGTTCGTGGTTGCAAGATAATATGCGGTATTACAGTTCTTTATTGGATCTCTTAATCTGTTATATATAGTAGAGACGATATGAGTCCGGTTAGCATATGATGTAATAAGCTTGTAGTCTTGCAATTGGTTAGCTGATTCGATGTGGTTGCAAGATAATATGCGGTATTACAGTCTAGCCATCTCATGTGCAGTTTCCGAGTTAAAATATAAGGAGAAGCTTTCGTCTCTTAGTACGGAGCTTAAGAATAGGGATAAACTGATCTCAGAGGCGAATGCTCGTAGAGATTTATTGCGGAAATATATATAGATAAGCTCAAGGTTGATGGTCCTCTGAACTCCCAGTACCTGCAAGTGTTTGTAGATAAGCTTGCTAAGACGCAATCATTCTTTGACTTGTTTGCTGATGTTCTCGCTGCTGGGAAGGACATAGGTGCTATTGAGTATTATCAGGAATTAAAGGCGAGGCACCCCGATCCCTCCACAATTGAGTGGCTTGATGATGAGCGAATTCAGCGAGATGTTGATGCTGCGAGGGCCAATGCTAATCTTCTGTTCGATGCCAAGACTAAGGATGGTGGGCATACTTATGGCCTGATTGAGCGCATGAAGAACCGAGATCAGCCAATGACCATGCAGGAGTTGATTGCCTATGTTTGAAGAGGAGGTTACTCCAGTGGGAGAGAGCGTGATTAATTCCACCTTGGGTGGGCATGTAATGAGGGGAGCTCCCAGGAGCCTATTGTTTCTCCTACTGCCGTTCTGGCGAATCATGATACTGGCGCAGCTGGGGCGAATGATCCACTTAATGTTCTTCCTGTGGCGGATGCGACGCTAGTGACCGGTATAGGGGAGAATACAAATGGCGCTTCCATTAATACTGAAGGGGAGAGTACCCAGAGGGCGAATGCTACCCAGGCGACATCTCCAGGGATTCCAGTGGTCAACCCGACGAATGAAGAAGCTAATGTCACCCATGATGTTAGTATATCTTCTAATTAGATAATTATTCATTGTGGCGCATTTTCGAATATTAGTATTATTAAATGTAAGAATTATGGATTACTATTTCTTATATTTCTATATTTCCTAATTCTGTAGGCGAGAATTATGAAGGATTTAGCCTCGAAATCTGTTGATCTAAAAATGATTACCCGGAGCTTGGATCCAAATGCGTTAATTCGAACTTCTCCTATTGGGATTATGCAAGATCGCATCGAAACTATGTTTCACGAGGATAATAATTTTTCCCCTTCCGCGGTAGATAGAGCGTCTAAGTCTTCTTTGGAAAAAATGAAAACTTCTATGGGTGGGTCTTCTCAGGGTACCACTCCTTCTGTTAATGAAGGCCCGTATTTTGATGTTGGCGGAACCGAGACTGAATATGGATTCTAGGATGTTATATCTAAGTGCCTATCTGATGTGGATTCCGTTGCCCTCCATATCTCTACATTATGTCTTCCACCTGAGCCTTTACGGTGGATAACTGAAATGGGCCGTTGGCTTCGTGCCGTTCTGTTGACATGTCGTGAGCGAGAGGAATCATGGGATAATGTGACCAAGGAGATCGAGATGTTAAGGGGTGAATGGCATGACCTATATACCCAGCATAATGCTCTCATCGATACTCATCGGGATCATATTAAGGCATTTGTCCACCAGACTAGAGAATTGAAGGGCTGCTATGAACGTATTCGGGCAGAGTATCAATTTCTTCGTAAAAATATTGGTAAAGTTGCTCATGATGAGAAGATTCTGGTTGATAAGAGTGGTAATCGCACCCAGCAATGTGAGTATTATCGCCTTGAGGGAGAAAGCTGTAGGACTAAGTATGATGAACAGTACGCCATTATAATATTGATCTATCAGCAAGATATAATGAACAGGAGAGTAAGTATAATGAGGTGGTGGAGCTGCTGAGGGAAATGGAATCCCAATTACAAGCTGCAGAGACTCAACTTCACGTTGTGAAGCAGGAGAACGTTGTTCTAAAAGGTGAGTTATTCTCACAAGATAATTGTAGAGTTAGGCGTGTAGAGCATATATTTACAAATGGAAATTCAACTTGGTCTGCAGATGATGTCACGAATGAGTATGTTGAGAAGTTGCAAAGGACTATTGACCAGCAAGCCTTGGAGATTACAAGATATCATGACACATGCTATGTGATGGGTCTGCAACTGGGCCGAGATGCATATGGTCCCATTCGCAATTTCAGGACTTATTATGAAGAAGGACTGGCTAAAATAGATGCCAATGGTGAAGATAGGAGGGGACCTGCCTATTCTTATATGCGTGCTCAGTTGAATGATATTATGATTAGAGAGGCTGAAGATCTGGAGATAGCTCGATTGCGACATCGCCGGGGTGCAGGACTTCCTGATCCAGGCAAAACTCAAAGGCGATCTCAGGATGGATCGCCCCGTAGAGGTTTTCTTAGAGGCGAATCCTCTCGAGGGAGTTCATCTCGTGGACGATCTAACCGTGATAGGTCTGGGAGGGTTAGAGGTTCCTCTTAAGTTTCTTATTAGAGCTAAGTAGTTTCATCCTACTCCGTACATTATCGTTATATGTATTTATTTGTAGTGGGATAATGTCACCACATTATTATTATTTCTAAAAAATATAGCTTTTGTTTTTTATGTTAAGGTTTGTTTTGATATCATCTGTATATATGTGAGTATATACATACGTACATGTATACATGTATTAAAGATATCGGCTATGCATGGCGTTTGCCTCTATAGTTTCTTGATATCGATAATTATTGTGCTCTTGTTTAGGGTCTTTATTCATCGCCAGTCAGAAATGACTTTAGTAGGCGTTTACTGACTTCAGATGTGTAATCTTTTTTGTCAGGTTATGTATGTTTGGCGTTTAGCCTTTATCGGCATGTTGCTGTTATGGTCTTATTGATCGCTAGTCAGTAATGACTTCAGTAGGCGTTTACTGACTTCAGATGTGTAATCTTTTTCGTCAATTTATGTATGTTTGGCGTTCAGCCTTTTATTGGCATGTTGTCGTCGTGCCATCATTGTGGCGTTTACTGACTTCAGATGTGTAATCCTTTTCGTCAGTTTATGCATGTTTGGCGTTTATTCTTTTTATCGGCATGTTGCCGTTGTGCCATTATTGTGGCGTTTCCCTAGTAGGGTTGACGTGTCTAATGACTGTTGCCTCACGGGCGTCAGTATCAATATTCATGATACGAGTGTCTTTAGACTCTTTAGTTGTGCCGAAATAATGGCGTTTTTGTATTTATATATGTGCAAAAGATGATTATATCATCTTATAAAAACGTGCAAAGATTGAAAAATAGCCACCAATGATTATATCATGGTTCCTATACATGTACTGTTCTACTTAATCATTCAGGCATAGTACCTTCTGAGATTCATTGCATGCCAGGAATTAGGTATCTCGCTGCCGTCCAATCTAGCCAATTTGTATGAGTTACCCGTCTTCTCTGCCAAGCTTGCTTCATTCTTGCGAAGCACCAAATCACCCACCTTGAATCTAGTTTCTCTGCTGCGGAGGTTGTAAGCCTTAGCGATTTTTTCCTTGTAGCTTGCATTTCTTATGCTAGCTTTTTCTCGTTTCTCTTCTAACAAACCCAGATCGAGTCTCATTGCTTCATCATTTCCGATTTCATCGAATGAGATTATTCTTGGTGAAGGTGTATTTAACTCGATAGGAATCATCGCCTCGTGTCCATATGTTAGGCTATAAGGCGTTTCGCCTATTGGCGTTCTTGGTGTCGTTCTATACGCCCATAGCACATCCGGTAGCTGCTCCACCTATCCTGTGCGTTTTCCTTCTAGGAACCTTTGTATACCTTGTAGTATAGTCCGATTTGTGACTTCTACTTGGCCATTCGCCTGAGGATGAGGCACCGAGGTGAATTTTTGTGTTATTTTTTGCTTGGCGCACCATTCAGAGAAAACAACGCTTGTGAACTATGTTCCGTTATCTGACACGATAGTGTTGGGTATTCCGAAACGGCACACTACGTTTCGCCATACGAATGCCACTGTGGCCTCAGCCGTTATCTTGGGAATGGCGTTTGCTTCCACCCATTTTGTGAAGTAGTCTATCATGACAATGAGGAACCTTGCATTACCAGTTCCTCGGGGGAACGGTCCAACAAAGTCTATTCCCCATTTTTCGGACGGTCATGCGGCTTGGATTCCCACCAATTGTGATTTTGGTGTATTCGTTGAATTGGAATTTATCTGCCATGATCGGCACCTTTGGACATGGCTGTATGTATCATTAAATAGGGTTGGCCAATAATAACCAGCACGGAGTATCTTCTTTGCTAGAGTTCTTGCTCCCTGGTGAGAGCCACAATCTCCATCGTGTATTTCAGCTACTACCGCTTTAGCCTGTTCTGGTCTTATGAATCTTAGCCAGGGCATAAGGTATCCCTTTTTATACAAGACATCACCTTGCAGTGTGAAAGAGTAGCATATTCGTTCTATGGCTTTCGCCTCCTTTGTGTCCTCTGGTAATGTTTTGTGTCGTAGAAAAGCGACAATTGGTGTCATCAATGAGTTTGGTTCCTCTATGATGGTGGAAACAATTTCCACTTTGTGATCTTTCGAGGATACCACTTCAATTGTAACATCTGTATGTTTGCTTAACTCCTGGTAGCTTGCATTAGCCAATCTACTGAGTGCATCCGCCCGTTGATTGAGGTTTCTTGGTATTTTTTGACATGTATATAATCAAACTTTGTCAAAAGGTTTCTAACTTTGATTAGGTACTTAACTAAATGTGCCTCTCTGACTTCAAAGTCTCCTAATACTTGTCCTACCACGATCTGTGAGTCACTGAACACCTTGATGCTTTTTATATTCATTCGGTTGGCGGTTTCGAGTCTGCCAACCAATGCTTCGTATTCTGCCTCATTATTTGATAAATGAAACTCGAACCTTATGGCATGTTTGTGGTCATATCCTTCCGGGCTAATGAGTAATAGTCCTGCCCCACAGCCATCCTTACTTGATGATCCATCTACATACAAGTGCCATGCTATGTCGCTTAGCTTAGATTTTCCTTTGTCTTGTATGGTTTCCGGAGTTAAGGTTTCGAACGAAGAACTGTTAGCATTTTCTAACGATGACATTTCGGCTAGAAAATCTGCCATTATTTGTCCTTTTATTGCCTTTCTTGGGCTAAAAGTAATGTCATGTTCACTCATCTCAATCGCCCATTTGGCCATTCTTCCTGATAGATCTGGCCTCATGAGAACTTGTTTTACTGGCTATTCCGTGAGCACAGTTATGTGATGGCTGTGAAAATAAGTTCTCAATCGCCTAGTAGCATGTACTAGCGCTAGGACGAGTTTTTTCACTGGGGAATAATTCTCCTCCGCTGGCTGCAAACTTCTACTGGCGTAGTATACGGGTTTTTGTACCGCATTATCTATCTTGATTAGTACAGAGCTAACCGCCTTGTTTGAAGCTGCTAGGTATACGAACAGTGGTTCGCCCTTCCTTGGTATTGATAATGATGGTAACGATGCTATCTCAGTTTTGAGTTGTGCGTACGCTACATCACATTGTTCGTCACATTTGAACTTTTTACACTTCTTGAGGATATCAAAGTATGGCATGTGTTTTTCTGCCGCTTTCGCCATGAATCTATTGGGGGCCGCCAGTGAACCCGTCAGGATTTGTATATCCTTTATAGATTTTGGGGTTGGTAGGTTCATGATGTTTTCTATTTTTTCTAGATTTGGGCCAAGTCCTTTGGATGAGACTTGATATCCTAAAAATCTTCCTTCTCCCACCCCAATGGTACATTTCTTTGGGTTTAACTTCATACCTAAATTTTGCAAAGTTTTAAAAGTTTCCTCTAGGGCGTTTGGGAAAAGGTCTACACCTTCACTCTTGACTACCATGTCATCGACATAAGCTTCAAGGTTTCGCCCAATTTGGTGAGCGAATGCCTTGTCGATAGTTCTCTGATATGTTGCTCCAGCATTCTTTAGGCCGAATGGCATTCTGACATAACAGAATGATCCCATCGTGGTAATGAAGACTGCCTTCTCTTCATCCTTGGGGTCCATCATGATATTATGGTATCCTTTGTAAGCATCTAAGAAGGCCAAGGCTTCATGTCCCGAGATTGATTCTACTAATCTATCAATCTTTGGTAGTGGGTAAGAGTCCTTCAGACAATATTTGTTGATAGTCGAATAATCCACACACATTCGCCATCCACCTTTTTAACCATTACTGGGTTACCATGTCGGGTATTTCACCTCTTTTAGGATGCCTGCTTCTGTTAAGGCATGAACTTCGTCTTCTATAGCTTGTTGTCTATCTGAAGCGAAGTTTCGTTGTTTTTGTTTGATCGGTCTAACTCCCGGATCCACGCGTAATTCATGTGTGGCAATATTCGGGTCAACTCCGCCCATATTTACAGGAGACCAGGCGAAGACATCATTGTACTGTTTCAAGATGAGTATATACTGTTTTTGATGCTCCTTGGTAGGTGTTTACCTATTTTTATGGTTGACAGTTGGTCGTCCTCGACTATTTGAAAATCCTCTATTTCCGATCCTAAATGGATTTTGGATGCGTTAGGGATGTTCGGCCCTGTGCCTACGGAATTGACCATTGGTAAATCCTTCTCTTATGATGACTTGCTGGTTCTCATGGCGATTGCCATGCATTGTCTTGCTGTTTGCTGACTTCCTCAAATGACTGCTATACCATTTGGTGTTGGGAATTTCATGACTAAGTGGTATGGCGACCAAATGGCATTCGTCGCGTTCATCCATGGGCGTCCTATTATTGAGTTGAACGGGCTTAATGCATCCATTACTACGAAATCACACAGGATTGTACAACATTTATTGCCTTCTCCTACCGTTACCGGAAGTTGAATTTGTCCTAGTGGCATCTCTGATTTTCCGGTAAATCCAACTAGTGCGGAAGTAGGTTTTTTGAGATCTTCCCCTTTTAGTCCTAACTTTTTTTTTGATGCAATATTTTCTTCTATTAAATTGCTCAAAAAAGTTCATACAACTGATTTGGCCATCACTCTAAGCCAAACATTCAACGGATATAAATAACTAACTAAAAGGAGAAAAAACAACTATTCTCCAGCCGTATGAAATGCAAGTGGCTATGATCATAACTAGTTCATCAAGATATTGCTAGGATTTTAGCATAACTATCATGAATGCGCTTCCATTCCATCTGTCCTTGCATATCTTGCCAAATCCGCATCCACTTTTGGAGCTTTGGTGTCTTCAAACGTTCCATTTCTGTCTCCGGCTCGTATATGATTAAGGGAAAATCCACCATAGGATATCTGTGAATTGACATGTCAAAACACAAGTCTGCCCTAGTTCATTTCCCACAGAAATCAAATAAGCCATTATGTAGTCTGGTCTGAGTATGCATATAATCTTCTTCGATCCAGCCCGTCAAGTCTTTAGATAGTGTCATGGGCCAAGGTTGGGTAACTGGTTTCACCCAGCAGCCCAACACCTCTGAAATACTAAAGGTAATCAGTGCGGTACTTACGACATATGTACGAGTTCATAGCCCCTCATCCAGTCCGTCAAATATTTTTGATAGTGTCTTGGGCCAAGGCTGGGTTACTGGTTTTTATACCAGCGGCCCAACACCTCTGAAATACCAAAAGGTAATCACTGCGGTACCTACGACATATGTACAAGCTTCATACTAGGGATATATACCCACAACCAATCCGTCAAGTCTTTAGATAGTGTCACGGGCCAAGGTTGGGTAACTGGTTTTTACACCAGCAGCCCAACACCTCTGAAATTCCAAAGGTAATCAGTGCGGTACCTACGACATATGTACCAAGTTTCATACTAGGATCCATTCACACCATTCTCAACATCAATCAGAGGGGTCATAGCCTGTTTCAATCATCACATTTAGAGCATCCACCTGCCTAAATTCCCCCTCAAAGATTCTGTTATTCCTCTCCCTCCATACATTATAGAAGATGCTGATAAGTCGGTGGAATCTTATTCTCTTTCTCCATCCTACCATTCTTCTCATCCTCCTCAAGCACTCTTTGAAGTTTCCGCCAGTCTCCACCCTGTAATGTTTTTGGAGCTCCACTGTAAACTGGCATGTACAAAATATGTGCTGCATCGTTTCTCCATTCTGCCCACACAGAGTACAAACATCTGCCACATGAGGTATTATCCCTTTCGACTGAAGTCTCGCGATGGTCGATAATCTCCCTTTTAACAACATCCATAGAAAGAATGAGTGTTTAGGCTGTAGTCCTGACTTCCACAATATTTTCGTTGACCAATGGTTTTCTTGGCCTGCCCCTTTGAGGTTTCCATATGCCTTGCTAGTGCTGAAATTTCCCTTCATGTACATCCTCTCCTCCAGTTCGGTCTCCCAAATTTAGGGGGGAGTTGAAATCCCCCACCACCATCCATGGCATATCCTGGTGATTTGCAGTTTCCAGATAACGCCATAAATTCAGCCTGAGTGGTTGTTTGGTCCTCGCTTCTACTTCACTATTATGAGCATAAACAACCGTCAAGTAAAACTCCAGTCCGAGTTCCTTTTTCCGGCAAATGCAGTCAATCCACTGATCTCCAATGCTTATTACCGAAATATCATACAAATCTGGCTTCCAACATAGCCATATCCTTCCTGTTTGTGCTATCGGGCAGTTTGTTAGTAGCTTCCAACCCAAATCAAGACTTTCCCATCTGTCCACTTCATTTTCTACCTTCACCTTCGTTTCCAGCAAGCCAGCAAGGCCTATATTATTTTCAAAACAAAATTGCCGGCATTTTTTTTGCTTACTTGGCTGATTTAGACCCCTAACATTCCAGAATAGCATAGCACTATGCATCATTAACAATATTATAAAGGAGACCATACCTTGAATGAACTTCAAGATCTATGTTATTAGCTGCTTCTCTCTCATTGACGCCAACATTTGTAGACTGTGAAATCTGCAATACCACACTATCATTCGATTCAGCCGGTTGTTTCCCTTCTCCGTGTTGCCTTATTTCTCTACCCGGAACATCCCTAGCTTCAGTCTCTCTTGATTGTGCATCCAAAACTGTGCTCCTACTCGTTCCACCACTTTTTGCACCCCTTTCTTTTTCATACCCTGCTTTCTTTTCCTGCTCTTTTTCAGCCCCAAGAACAGCATCCCGGTCTCCCTTTTTCTGTTCTACATTGGTCCCTTTAGTTCCCGTTTTATTTCCCTCAATTTTGTCTCCATTCTTCTCATCCCTTTTTACCCCAACAACCATCCAATCCCCAGTATTTCTGCCATATCGTCGATGAGGAGCAACTATGTTTGGTCCCTTTTCCCTTGGGGCTGATTGAGTTTGGTTCTCCCTTTTGCCTCTATTTGTGCTCAACTGCGTCCTGCCATTCACTCCAGGAGAAAGGGCTTTGGGCTTCCAGACACATTCTCCTGTTTCATGTCCGATCAGCTTGCATTTACAAACTTGTCAAAGCATTCAGCGAACAGGATATCTATTGCGCTTCCATCATCCACAAAGACTCTGTGAACTCCCAATTTTCGCCACTATTACCAGTGGATCGTTATGAGGTGATGCGGTTGGTACCGTTTTAATTTCATCAAATGTAATGACCTCATTCATTTTAAACCTCTTATCTTCCGGTTCTTGTGGTGGTACGTATCTCGCCCTTTGTTTCCAAGCGTTGTTTGAGATATGCTCCGTTGTGCCATGAATGGACAATATGATCCTCTCAGCTGTTTGATATGACGGCTCCGCTTGGATTACTGCTGCCGCTATCTTCCCTTGAGCTTTTGCCTCTCCTCCTGTTTGAGCAACCGCCTTATTGATATAACTGGTATTTTTCTTGTATTGGAGGAGATTCCCTAGGTTATCTTCAATTTGCCTCTTGAGGGCTGTGCAATCTTCGGTGTCATGATGTCCATGATCCCGATGGAAAGAGCAATAAAATTCTTTCAGGCATTTATCTGGTGGCGCTAGCATTGGTTTAGGATCCTTAAAGAGATCTTTATTACTTTTCTAAATTTCCTTTCTTGGTTTCGTCAGTGGCATTTCGTCAAAGGTTTTTGCCCCGAAGCCATCTTTTGTCTTGGATGATTGAGGTGGCTTGTCTCTCTTGCCTTGCTGTTTTGAGTCACTATCAAACAGTTTTTTGACGCCCCTTTCATTTTCTATCTTTCTGTCATTCGCCTCTTCCGTGCGAACGTGTCGCTCTACAAGTTTTTGTAGGTCATGTTCATTATTTGGCATTTCCTCTCGTAACTTTTTATAGAAATCGCCCGATTTGAGTCCACTCATGAACGCCCCTAAAAACATTTGGTATGAGAGGTCTTTAACCTGAAAACTTTCCATTACCATTTTGAGTGCTATTCCCCAATGTTGTCATTATTCTGCTTGATATTAACCAAATCGGCGATTGTGCGCTCGAACTTTTGATTTCTGTAAAATCTTCCCAAGAACATATCGGATAATTGAGCCCACGATCTAATACTTTGTCTTGGAAGATTTTCGTACCAGGTGATCGCCGGTCCTGTTAAGAATATCGGAAATGCCTTGCATACAGCAGGTAATGGAGTGTTCCGAAATCTCATACTATTTCTATATGAGTGTAAGAAATCTTTTGGGTCTGTCGTTCCATCGTATATCTTGAAATGGAGAGGCAAATTGAAAGTATCACTCATCGGGTAATCCTGTATTTCCTTGACGAAAAGAGAATAGTCGCTTTCGTCTTCTGCAATGATCGACTGTAACTCTTTGCCGTAAATGAGAGTGTCTCTATGTCCAATTAGGATAGATCTTTCTTCCTTTCTTTCTCCTCTCCCGATCAGGAAAGAGCGTTCCTCCCTCCTTTCTACATTTACTCTGCGACTTCACTGAAAGTTTTCTAGGTGATCGATTGGAAACGGTCTCTCACCCCTCTGATCAGTATTGGCCCTAGAGTCATCTTGAGTTCTTTTGGCCCTTTTGAACTGGACGAACAGGGTTTCTTTTTGCGCCTCTAAAAAGGCTTTGAATGCTTCTTTTATTTGAGATGGGCGTGGTCCGAGGATTCTGATGTGATTTGATCACCCACAAGCCCACCGATGACCTCCGTCAGTTTTCCGGACGTAACCTACAAAGTCCTGGAATGGATTCCGGGAAGACTCTCCGATGGTAAAGTCAGTTTTGGATGGCCAAGTATAATAATCTAGTCTTAGTTGTGCGTACCTTTCTTCTTCTCCTTCGTCGCTATTTATATAGAGTCTGGCGTTCTCCTACTTTCTCGGGTCATACCCTATTCGTGTGATCGTGTTTCCTTCATTCATTCGATCGTGTGTGATCATGTTATTGACTAGTATGGATTCTGTTTCCGTTCTTGGGCTCAGGTTCCTGGGCTTTGTGAGCCAGCCCTGTCGTTGTGACTAGCTTAGCCCAGTATATACCAAACATGTTGGGAGCCTGGGTAGGTCTTCCAGGGACCATCTCTGAAAAGTCCCCCAATCCTTGTGTGGAGCAACATGATTCGTGCATTGGATATAGTTCTCCGTGCGGCAGAAGATAGTGGATTTTTTCCTATTGCCTCACGTTCAAGGTCAACATGTTGACGTTTGGGGTCAACATGTTGCATCCCTGGGCCGGTTCGGGTTTACCCGACCGTGAAACATGTTGTATCTCGCGCGTCTGAGATGTTGTGTCCCTGAACAGGTTCGGGTTTACCCGACCGTGAAACAAGATGCACCTCGCGCATCTGAGATGCTTCATTCCTGAACCGGTTCGGGTTTACCAGACCGTGAAACAGATTGCATCATGCGCGTCTGAGATGATTCATCCTTGAACCGGTTCGGGTTTACCCGACAGTATAACAGGTTGCATCCCGTGCGTCTGAGATGCTTCATCCCTGAACCGGTTCAGGTTTACCCAACCGTGAAACAGGTTGCATCCCGCGCGTCTGAGATGCTTCATCCCTGAACCGGTTCGGGTTACCCGACCGTGAAACAGGTGGCATCTCGAGCGTTTGAGATGTTGCATCCTTGGACCGGTTCGGGTTTACGCGACCGTGAAACAAGTTGCATCTCGAGGGTTGATAAATATGCTACTATTCAATGGAATAGTCAAAGGCCCACGCAGAAAGCCAAGCTGGATTATACCAGACACTAGCCCACGGACGGGTCCAAGCACTGTAGCAACTTCTACTGTTCGATGTCGGCAGCTCAGAAGACTATAAATGGAACCAGATCCACGACCAGAACAGTTAAGTTCTCTGCTAATCCCTACCAATTATCACGATCAGATCTCGGAGTTTCCTCTCTAATTTGATCGTCGGAGCAGGCGTAGGCTTAAGCCGACCTGTCTGACCTCTGTTCTATCTGTGTAGGTTTACAGGTCTGAGCAGCAGGAACATATACAGAGAAATCCCAATTATAACTTTAACATTGGCGCCGTGTGTGGGGATATCGTTATCTTCACAGCCCACGCAGCTTTTGCATCATGACAGAAGAAAGAGCAGACCCGGATCCATTCCCGGAACTACCAAGAATCCCGTTGGGAGGAGCTCGCGCTCTATTGGAGGCCAATAGGGACGGTCCCATTTTGGACTCCGTTGATAGGCCGGTCGTTGCGGTGAGCAGGCCGATCACATCGACGAGCAGGCCGACCGTGACAACGGAACAAACCCCCAGTAATCCGATCCAACGAATCCGGCGCATCACTGAGGTGACGGATACGGCCGATATCCTAAAACAGGTCGTGGCTACGCAAAACGAGACGCTCCGAGAACTCCAAAAGTTGAAAGAGGGCACACCGGCAAGCCAGTATATGGGAAACACGGCTGGAGCCTCTATGAGATCCAACACATATGCGGGTCAAACGATGATCCCGCGTATACGACCGGTCAGACTGTTCGACGAAGGAGAGGATGCGTCTGGAGGTAACAGGACACGTCGCGAGGCGATACCTACTCGTAGGGGAGATGAGGCCCATTCCTCCCCGAGAAACTCAACCAGGGAAAGGTCGGGACGGAGCGACGACCAGGCCAAGCAATGGGCGGCAGTCTACGTACACACCCCAATGGTACCAAGGGTCCCAGTTAGACAGCGCCTCGCAGTCGACTTCGAAGAGGACCCAGAACTGGACACGAGAGGGTGTCCGTTCAAGGCTGAAGTGATGAGTTACTCGGCGTCCAACAAATTGAAAATACCGCCAAACTTGGGGGTATACGACGGAACATCGGACCCAGCGGACCATCTCCACACCTTCACCTCCAACATGTCGACGTTTGGCATCCCAGAACCCATTTGGTGTAAAGTTTTTGCCACAACGCTGACCAAGGCAGCCAGGCTTTGGTTCACAAATCTGCCGAATGACACCATCTCACGGTTCGCAGAGCTGGAAGAAGAGTTCCTGAGCCGGTTCATCCAGAAGAGGAAATTCACAAAGACTAGGAACGATTTGCTGACGATCATGCAGCACGTGGGAGAAACGTTGTCGGAGTATTGGGAATGGTTCAACGAACTGGTTAATGCGGTTGATCACCGCGGAGGTGCTCGATTCGTCATCGATGCCTTTATCCGCGGATTATGCCATAAAGCCCTTAGTCGGGACCTGGTGTTAAACCCAGTGTACTCTGTGCATGCGTTAATGATCAGAGTAGAATTCTTCGACAAGGCAGACATAATGAAGGTACGCATAGATGAGAAACCTATTATAGGAACCGGGTCGAAGACAAGACAGTCCTATCAAGCGGGAAGAAGATCACTGGAGCGAATGGAGGCGGGTGGAGACCTGTAAAGGAAAGGTTGGGAAAGAGAGAATACCCACAAGCAAGCACAGACCGCGTTTCACCGCTAAAGACGTTCACACCGTTGAATAAAACACCAAAGGAGATATTCGCCTTGGTGGCGCACAAGAATGTCCTCGATCCGGCTCACAAGATGAAGACCCCCGGCAACAATCGAAACACGAAGCTATTCGGCGATTACCACAACGACCACGGGCATGACACGAATGAGTGCAAACACTTGAGACAGGCCATTGAAAATTGTATCAAGACAGGTCAGCTTTCACACTTCGCAGAAGAGGCGCGATCCCATAATGATGCGGAGTACTCGAGGAAATCTGGAGGGTCGACCAGGCAAGCTGGTGGATATAATTCCCGATATCAGGACTGTCCAGGTAATGGAGATAAAGGAAAGGAGGTTGCCCTATCCCGTGCAGACCAGCCGGAGGCGACGCAACTGTCATAACTGTCCAGGTGATTGACAAACTCATCCACCGGGCTTACGTGGATGGCGGCAGCTCGGCAGAAATCATGTACTGGCACTATTTTGAAAAGATGGATGACACAATGAAGGCCAAGCTACGACCAACCGACACTCCGCTGGTAGATTTCGCAGACAGAACTATATGGCCAGAAGGAACCGTCACCTTACCAGTAGTGTTCGGGGATCACCCAACGTGAAAAGTAATCGAACTGGAGTTCGTAGTTGTCAAAGCAAACAGTCCCTATAACCTCATTATAGGACGACCAGCTTTGGCGCTATTGAAAGGGATAGTATCTACTTTGCATTTGCTACTAAAATTCCCAACCAAGTACGGTGTGGCTACCGTGAAAGGAGACCAAGTTTTCTCTCTCCTAGTGTGGGCGATTACACCTTCACTATGTGCTGCCATTATTGACCTGCAAATCCGTCCTTTTCTTAGCTCCAGCTTTTAGTTCCTTGCTATGGGAAGCTCGGCTAGGAAGAAGAGGATCCAGATCATATGGGATGCTTTCCAGAAGCTCCCTTTGGAGAGGAGAGAAGAGCTGCTCGCAATTGCTACAAGCGATTTGAAAAAGAAAGAAAGGAGTTCTAAAGATAGTTCTCAATCACACCCCCCACCGGCCCAGCTATGAATCCGGTCAGCTCTGATCCGACCCCACCGGTTAATGAACAAGATCTCATCACTCCCCCGCCCATTCGACCAGCTGCTAGCTCAGTCAAACCGGTTGCCCAAGAACAGCCTAAACCTGCCCACAGGAAGCTGGATTGGGAGAAGCCAGTGATAGCTGATCTCTTCAAAGACAGGACGGCTGGAATGCAGTTCTACAAACCTGAAGAAATTGATGGTGTTCAGATGGGGAAAATACCAAAAAAGTGTGTGGAGGAAAGCTTTCAACAGTGGGCAAACACTCTGATATGCACAGTTCTAGGGAATCACCCTCCTCTTCATGTTATGGAAGGTTTCTTCAAAAGTGTTTGGTGGCAGTTCTCTATTCTCAAGGTATGGATCTTATCTCCTGGTGTTTTTATGATAAAGTTCAAAGATGTAGATTCTTGTGCACAGATTCTTGCTAGGGGTGCTTTGTTATTCCAGAACAAGCCTGTGTTGGTTCATCCTTGGACCAAGGATTTTCAGAGTGTTACTCCCACTAGAGTGCCTGTATGGATTCAATTACATGGTCTCAATCCTATTTACTGGACTCCTGAAATACTGAGTAGGATTCTAAGCCCCTTAGGGAAGCCACTGAAGATTGATACAACCACTCATTCGTTGGATAGGTTGACCTTTGCTAGAGTCCAGGTTGAAATGGATATAAAACCAGACCTCCCTACTCAACTTGAATATATTGATGAAAATGACATAGTTCAAAAACAGGAAGTGGTGTTTGAATGGGCTCCAATACAGTGCTCTCACTGTAAAATGCTAGGTCATGCACTCAGGATTGCAAAAAACTGCATCATGTCCCAGTGGCTCCCAAGCCAGCTCCTAAGCCTAAGAAAAAGCCTGAAAAGCTGTTCCAACCTAAACAGCAAGCTACAATGGTTCCTAACCAGAACAACCCCCCTCATAGGCCTGGAAAAGAGCCTATCACTGAATTGGAAAAAGTCCGTGATCCTGATCCTTCCTGTAGGGTCAATTTCCCCCTATTACTCCTTCCCCAAGCTCTAATGCTAAAACCAGCCCACTGTCCAAAATGCAGTTTGGTTTAGTAGACCATCCCCCACCTTCTCAATGATGGATACAAACATTCTTGTATGGAATGTTAGGGAGGTAAATAGTAGTGCTAGACAAAAACAGGTTAGACATCATTGTCTTGTACATAATGTTGGTCTTCTTTGTATGGTTGAAACAAAGGTTAAACAGAAAAATGAAACAAAGGTTTGGGATGCCCTAGGCCTTGGTTGGAAATTCATCTCTAACAACTCTTGTAATGACTGTGGTCGAATGATAGTGGGATGGAGGCAGGACCTGTTTGATATTCAAGTAGTATCTATGGGAGAGCAATGGATTCATGCCACTTGCTTTCTAAGGACTCTTAATCTGCCATGTGTCATCACTTTTGTTTATGGAGAAAATCTGGGCTCCAAGAGAACTCCTCTATGGGATGCATTAAAGCAGCAGGAAGTTCAACATATCCCTTGGCTAATTGTAGGGGATTTTAATTTCCCCCTTTCTTTTGATGATAGACTGGGTGGTGCTTCAGTTCTGGCAGATGAATTTGCAGATTTCAAGGATGTTTATGAAGTTCTAGGCTTGGCTGAACTAAAAACCTTTGGCCCTTCTTCACATGGAGTAAACAAGCAGCCTGCCAGAGGATTTTTAGGAAACTCGACAGAGCCTTAGTAAATCAACAATGGCTGGAAGACCTAAAGGAATCTAAATGCAAGGTGCTTATGGAAGGCCAGTCAAATCACAATCCTCTCCTACTTCAACTTTCTGCTCACCAACACAGGGTAAGAAAGCCATTCAAATTTTTTAACATGTGGAGTCTCTCCCCCAAATTTCTGACTACTGTGGAGGAAGTTTGGAAGGCTCATCCAGTTTCTACTCTCACTGATCTCTACTTCAACCTCTCCTTATTGCAACCCCCTTAACAAAGGATCAATAAGACTGATTTTATTGAGATTCGGAACAGAGCTATAGCTATCACAGAAGACTTGTCCAGAGCTCAGGCTGCTGTTCACTCTGATCCCTTGAATGTAGTTTTACAGGAGAAGGAGAAGGAGATAAGAACACAGGCTGTCTTGATTTATGAGGCAGAGGTCCAATTCTTAAGGCAAAGGACTAAGAGTACTTGGCTTTTGGCTGGTGACAGGCCAACAAAAGTCTTCTATGATTTCTTGAAGGCTAGGCAGTTTAAAAACCATATCTTATGTCTTTATAATGGGAATACACTCCTGGAATCCCCTTCTTTGGTTGAACAACACCTGGTGACTTTCTTTTCCACACAGCTTGGTACTAGCTCACCACCTTCCAGTCTTTTAGATCCTCTGGTTATAGCCCAAGGCAAAGTGCTTACTCAATCTCAGCAGTTGTCCCTCATCAGGCCGATTTCTTCAGTTGAAATATCTACTGCCCTCAACAGTAAACCTGATAATAAGAGGACCTGGCATCTTATTGGTCCTGACTGTGTTGCTGCCATCCAGGATTTTTTTCAGGGGGGATTCCACCAGAACAGTTCAACTAGACAGTGATTACTCTGCTTCCTAAACTGGATAACCCCCAGGTAGCCTCTGACTACAGGCCTATTTCTTGTTGCTTAGTACTGTACAAAATTATTGCAAAGGTCCTATGTACTAGGCTAGGAGCAGTTCTACCTGACATAATAGGACTTAACTAAGGAGCCTTTGTAAAAGGCAGGCTGATATCTCACAATATCCAATTGACCCAGGAGTTGCTTCAGACTTACAATTGGAAATATGCTGGTATGCAAAGCTGCTTTTTCAAAGTGGATATCCAAAAAGCTTTTGATAATCTTGAATGGACTTTCTTGATAGATCTTATGGTTGCTCTCAAATTCCCCTCTGCCTTTGTTTCTTGGATCAAAACTTGTTTGGAGAGTGCTACTTTTAGCTGTCTCTGAATGGAGGCTACACTGATCACTTTGCTGCAAAAAGAGGGTTAAGCAGGGAGACCCCCTCTCACCTCTTCTCTTTGTTCTTTCCATGGAATACTTTACCAGAATGCTGCAACTTGCTTTTAAGCAAAAACTAATTGATTATCATACAAAATGCAAGTATGTACATCTTCACTGCTTGCTTTTTGCCGATGACCTTTTAATTTTTTGCAAAGCCAACCAGAAATCTATTCATGGGGTGCTGCAGACTCTTGACTCATTCAAGTCTATCACTGGCCTGTCCATAAATGCACCTAAATCTCAAGTCTTCTTCTCCAGGATGGATGATGCCACTGCAGATTCTCTTCTATCCTTAATGCAAATCCAGAGAGGAGTATTACCTGTCTCTTATCTAGGATTACCCCTATCTGGGAAGAGATGGACCATTCTCAACTGCCAGAAACTATTGGATAAGCTTAAGGTCAAACTAAGTAAGTGGCAAGGGAGAACACTTTCTTATGCAGGGAAGATGGAGCTTATTAACACTGTCCTATTTAGCATTACCAGTTACTGGATCAGTGCCTTCCAACTGCCTACTCATGTGTACAATGACATTAAATCCATCTGCAAAAACTATCTGTGGGGGAATCCAGATGGGAAGGGGATTTTTCCAGTGGCATGGGAAACTCTCTGTCTCAGAAAAGCCTATGGTGGTGCGGGGCTTAGAGATCCCCATCTTTGGGGCCAAGCTTTAGTCTGCAAGCAGCTCTGGTGTATTCAAAGTGATCAGAACAACCTTTGGGTAAAATGGGTGCATGAATACTATATGAAAGGGAGAACTTTAAGCAAGGCCATAGCACCTTCTCAATGTAGCAATGCTTGGACTGTACTGATTATTCTGAAGAATCAGGTTATTAATTTCCTCCCTCTTTGCCTCAATCAGAAAGGAATATTCCAGGTCTCTCTGGCCTACAATTTCCTTTTAGGACAAAGAACCTCCATGGCTTTCTCTGCTACTATATGGAGCAGTGAGCTTCTTCCCAAACACTCCTTTTTCCTGTGGAGATTGGCATTGGGGAGACTATCTACAGTTGACAGATTACAACACCTTGGCATTCCACTTCCTTCATCCTTATGTTGTTTCTGTCATCAAGTCACAGAATCTGTATCACACCTATTGATCCAATGTCCTTACTTCAAGCAAGTCCTGCAACTCCTACATCTTCCTGCTCCTCAGGATCTGAGGCATCTGAAGAAGCTCTTATTCATTTGGCAAGCCAGGAAGAACAAGAGGGTTTTCACACTCCTGGTGACAAGTCTTTATCACCTCTGGAATGAGAGAAACCAAAGAATTTTTCAGGGACAAGCCATGACAGTTCAAAGGCTTTGCTCCCTCATTGAAACTGAATTTAAACTTTGGCATTAATTTGTCTTGTACTTCATGTACCTGTAGGACTAGTGTTTCTTTCATATGTTAGGACACTTAGTTTCTAGTTTCTTTTTGTAAGTAAGGCTGGGAGTGAAGGCTATAATCTTGTACTACATTGATTCTTGATGAAATGAAAACTTATGTTCATCAAAAAAAAAAAAAGTGAAAGGAGATCAACAAAAGGCCAGAGAATGCCACCGGATAGCCCTTAGCAAAAGAAAAAGGGAGATAAACAGAGACATCCCCGTGGTCAGGACACACACCAGACGAGAAGTGCTAATGACAGTCACGGAAGGAGAATCCAGGCCTACTGAACTGTCTGGAGAAGTGGTTGAGATGAAGCTTGATTGTGCCCACGAGGCGATTGTCCAAATTGGCAAGACACCCCCTGCGTCCGTCCAACGAGAGTTGTTGGCCGTACTGTCCAAACATGTATCGGCATTTGCCTGGAAACCAAGTGACATGACTGGTGTGTCTCCAACTATAGGCTACCATGCGTTAAAAGTGGACCCAGACCACAAACCAGTATTACAGCGTAGAAGACCGCAATGTCCGGAGCGCAATTCCGCAATCAATCAAGAGGTCACCGACTTATTGAACGCTGGAGTCCTAATTGATGTGCCATATCCAACGTGGCTCAGCAACCCTGTACTGGTCAAAAAACCGGATGGCAGCTGGAGAATGTGTATTGATTATGCCGTGCTAAACAAATCATCCCCGAAAGACTACTACCCATCCCCGCTAATCGATCAAAAGGTGGACTCGTTGGTAGCGTACCCCATCAAGTGTTTCCTGGACGTCTACAAAGGATATCATCAGATACCAATGCTGGAATCCGACGCAGAAAAGATGGCTTTTATAACAGAGAAGGGTGCGTTCGGATATAGGATGATGCTGTTCGGATTAAAGAACGCAGGGGCCGCTTACCAGCGAATTGTCGACAAGATTTTCGAAGACCAACTGGGAAAAAACCTCGAGATATACGTGGACGACATGGTGATCAAAAGCCACCGGTTCTCCGACCTGATCAATGATGTGGAAGAAATCTGAAAAAACTCGAGCAATCGGGGTTAAAGCTAAACCCGAAGAAATGTCAATTCGGCGTCGGAGAAGGAAAATTCCTAGGGCACATGGTATCGAAGGAGGGTTTGAGAGCGAACCCGAAAAAGATACAGGCGATCGTTGATATGCGTTCACCCTGGACATTCAAAGCCTCAATGGCCGGATGGCAGCAATGAACCGGTTCCTATCGAGGGCGGCGGAGAGAACCCTCTCGTTCCTACGAGTCCTGAAAGGGAATGTGGAGAAGGGAGGTATAGTGCAATGGGGAGAGACAGAGGAACGAGCATTTACGGAGCTGAAAGAATACCTTCATGAACTGCCGGTCCTATCACCTCCGACTGTCGGGGAAACTCTCTTTCTATATGTATTTGCAGGAACGGAAGCCGTCAGCGGAGCAATAATCAGAGTGTCCAGGGTACAAAGACCGGTCCATTACATCAGCCGCACTCTACAAGCAGCAGAAACCACATACTCAGCCCAAGAAAAATTGGTGTTAGCATTGGTGCACGTGGCCCGGAGACTGTGGACGTATTTCCAGTCCCATCCGGTTGTAGTATTGACGAATGAACCTCTAAAAACAATCCTAACCAAGCCCGAGGCATCCGGCCGCATGGCCAAATGGGCCGTGGAGCTAAGCGAACACTCCATTTAGTTCTCACCTAGAAAGGCGATCAAGGGCCAGGTCATGGCAGACTTCTTAGCAAAAATGCCGGAAGAGATCAACGTTCCATCCAATGCGGTGGATTCGGATATAACCTCTGAAGAAATACCGGACAGAAAGCGTCATGTAAGGCATAAAGATAGAAGTGACTGGTGGAAATTGCACGTCGATGGAGCATCCGGTGTGGAAGGCGCATGAGCCGGTCTAATCGTCACAGACCCGGGAGGAGTAGAGACTACATACGCTCTACGATTTGACTTTCCAGCAACCAACAACGAGGCCGAATATGAGGCTTTAATTTCTGGAATGGAAATGACAAAGAAGCTAGGCGCTATCAAGGTGGACGCATATGGAGACTCCACTTTAGCCGCAAATCAATTCAACGGGTCCTACGCCACGAGAGAACCAGCCATACAGAAATTCTTGGAGAAGGTCAAGAGTTTGGCTCTTGGGTTTGAGGAGTTCGACGTCACTCGAGTTCCCAGATCAGAGAACACTCGCGCGGACGCTTTGAGTAAGTTGGTATCCTCGGCCAGTGGACATCTCACAAAAACTGTGATGGTGGAGACGCTTGCAGTCAGGTCAACGGATTGTGTGAATGTCGGTCTGATAGCAGAAGGCACGGAATGTTGGACGAAGCCACTGAAAAGGCTTATAATGCACGGGGTCAGACCTGCGGACGCCAAAGAGGCAAGCGCATTGGCGAGAAAGGAGTTAGGGTTCACAGTCAAGAAGTGCCATCAGTGCCAGATTCATTCCACTATACCCAGGTTACCAGGACTAAAAATGACCAGCATATCTTCACCGTGGCCGTTTGCAATATGGGGCACCGACATCGTCGGACCATTCCCGATGGCGGTCGGGAGACAGCGTTTCTTAGTTGTGGCCGTGGACTATTTCACGAAATGGGGGGAAGCTATACCACTAGCTACCATAACCGGACGGCGGGTAATAAACTTTGTTTGGAATAACATCGTTTGTCGCTTCGGACTCCCCCACACTCTTGTGAGCGACAATGGAAGACAGTTCGCCAATGAACCTTTCAGATCATGGTGCACGAATTAAAACATCGGACAGAATTTCACATCCGTGGCACATCCCCAAGCAAATGGTCAGACTGAGAGGACAAACCGGACGATTGTTGAAGGGATCAAGAAAAATCTGACTCGCGCAAAAGGAAACTTGGTAGAAGAGCTTTACAGTGTCTTGTGGGCCTACCGAACCACTCCCCGAACGGCGACTGGAGAAACCCCATACCTTCTCTGTTTTGGAAGCGAAGCCATCGTACCGCCCGAAATCATTGTCCCCTGACTGAAGTGATAAATGGAAACCAAGGTACATTTGTGAAAGGGAGGAGGATATCACATAATATTTTCCTAGCGCAAGAGCTTTTAACAGGATATAAGAAGCCGAGCAATATTCCGAGCTGCATGATAAAAATTGATATACATAAGGCTTTCGACAGTATAAACTGGGAGTTTCTATTCAAATGGCTGACAGTTCTAAAGTTTCCAGGATTGTTTATTGAGTGGATAAGACGATGCGTTGAGGATACCACTTATTGTTTCTCTTTGAATGGTGCGGACACGGATTGTTTTAAAGGAAGGAGTGGAGTTAAACAGGGGGATCCGATATCACCTTTATTGTTTGTAATTGGGATGAAATATTTGTCGAGACAGCTTAGCCTGGCCATAAAAACGAAAGCTATAGAGTTCCATCAGAGGAGTTTGAAGGGGGAAATACACAGTTTGATGTTTGCAGATGATCTGTTAATTTTCTGTAGGGCGAGCAAGCACTCAATGGAAGGGGTTAAAGCCGTTTTGGAGGAGTTTAGGAAGGTTTCTGGCCTTAGGATAAATGAAGGAAAATCTGAGGCTTTCTTCTCAACAATGACAGAAACTGAATCAATGATGTTGGTTGATACTCTAAATATAGTTCAAGGAAGTTTCCCAATGAATTACCTGGGACTTCCAGTCTCGACAGGGAAGTGGAGAGCTGAAGATTGTGAGAAAATGGTGGAGAAGATTGCAGGACAAATAGGCACTTGGGGTTCCAGGAATATGGCATATGTAGGTAAAGTGCAGCTTATAAACACAATTCTGCTGAGTAAAGCTAGTCACTGGGCAAATGTTTTTCAAATACCTGAGAGTGTGCACAAAGCCATTGAGGCAAAATGCAGAAATTTTCTGTGAGGCAGAATGGAAGGGGAGAAAAGAGTTACACCAGTGTCTTGGAAAAGACTTTGTATGCCAAAGAAAAGTGGAGGAGTTGGCCTTAGGGATCCTTCATTCTGGAATAGAGCTTCTCTGTGTAAGTTGGTTTGGGATGTATGTCAAAAGAGGGATATATTGTGGCTGAAATGGGTGCAGGCATACTACTTGAAGGATGAAGAGTTTCTTGACTACAGCCTAGAAGTGCACACATATAGTTGACATGAAGATGAAATCCGTCCATACCTAATGGAATGTGTTGACATGAAGGGAAATTTCAGCACTAGCAAGGCATATGAATACCTCAAAGGGGCATGCCAAGAAACCATTGGTCAACGAAAATATTGTGGACGTCAGGACTATAGCCTAAACACTCATTCTTTCTATGGATGTTGTTAAAAGGGAGATTATCGACCATATCGAGACTTCAGTCGAAAGGGATAATACCTCAAGTGGTAGATGTTTGTACTCTGTGTGGGCAGATCGGAGAAACGATGCAGCACATATTTTGTACATGCCAGTTTACAGTGGAGCTCCAAAAACATTACAGGGTGGAGACTGGCTGAAACTTCAGAGAGTGCTTGAGGAGGATGAGAAGAATGGTAGGATGGAGAAAGAGTATAAGATTCCACCGACTTATCAGCATCTTCTATAATGTATGGAGGGAGAGGAATAACAGAATCTTTGAGGGGAAATTTAGGCAGGTGGATGCTCTAAAGGTGATGATTGAAACAGGCTATGACCCCTTTGATTGATGTTGAGGATAGTGTGAATGGATCCTAGTATGAAACTTGGTGCATATGTCGTAGTTACCGCACTGATTACCTTTGGTATTTCAGAGGTGTTGGGCTACTGGTGTAAAAACTATTACCCAGCCTTGGCGCGTGACACTGTCTAAAGACTTGACGGATTGGTTGTGGGGATATATCCTTAGTATGAAACTTGTACATATGTCGTAGGTACCGCAGTGATTACCTTTTGGTATTTCAGAGGTGTTGGGCTGCTGGTATAAAAACCAGTTACCCAGCCTTGACCCATGATACTATCTGATTTGATGGAATGGTTGAGGGGTTTTACCCCAAGTATGAAACTTGTACATATGTCGTAAGTACCGCACTGATTACCTTTTGGCATTTCAGAGGTGTTGGGCTGCTGGTATAAAAACCAGTTACCCAGCCTTGGCCCAAGACACCATCAAAAATATTTGACGGACTGGATGAGGGACTATGGCCCTAGTATGAAACTTGTACATATGTCGTAGGTACCGCACTGATTACCTTTGGTATTTCAGAGGTGTTGGGCAGCTGGGTGAAACCAGTTACCGAACCTTGGCCCATGACACTATCTAAAGACTCAAACGGCTGGATCGAAGAAGATTATAAGCATACTCAGACCAGACTACATAATAGCTTATTTGATTTCTATGGGAAATGAACCAGGGCAGACTTGTGTTTTGACATGTCAATTCACAGATATGCTATGGTGGATTTTCTCTTAATCATATACGAGCCGGAGACAGAAATGGAATGTTGAAGACACCAAGAACTAGATGGAAAACTTTCTAAGGGAAGGTTACAGTCAAATGTCTGGACAGTCTGATCCTCAGTCCAAGGACCAAAAGGAAACCTTCCTAAGGGAAGGTTACAGACAAATGGCTGGACAGTCTGATTCTCAGTCTAAGGACTAGATGGAAAACTTCCTAAGGGAAGGTTACAGACCAATGTCTGAACAGTCTGATCCTCAGTCCAAGGACTAGATGGAAAACTTTCTAAGGGAAGGTTACAGACAAATGTCTGGACAGTCTGATCCTCAGTCCAAGGACCAGAAGGAAAGCTTCCTAAAGGAAGGTTACAGACAAATGTCTGGACAGTCTGATCCTCAGTCCAAGGACTAGATGGAAAACTTCCTAAGGGAAGGTTATAGACCAATGTCTGAACAGTCTGATCCTCAGTCCAAGGACTAGAGGGAAAACTTTCTAAGGGAAGGTTACAGACAAATGTCTGGACAGTCTGATCCTCAGTCCAAGGACTAGAAGGAAAGTTTCCTAAGGGAAGGTTACAGACAAATGTCTGGACAGTCTGATCCTCAGTCCAAGGACCAAAAGGAAAGCTTCCTAAGGGAAGGTTACAGACAAATTTCTGGACAGTCTGATCCTCAGTCCAAGGACTAGATGGAAAACTTCATAAGGGAAGGTTACAGACCAATGTCTGGACAGTCTGACCGTTAATCCAAGGACTAGATGAAGAACTTCCTATGGGAAGGTTACAAACAAATATCTGGACAGTTTGATCATCAGTCCAAGGACTAGACGGAAAACTTCATAAGGGAAGGTTACAGACCAATGTCTGAACAGTCTGATCCTGAGTCCAAGGACTAGATGGAAAACTTTCTAAGGGAAGACCAATGTCTGGACAGTCTGATCCTCAGTCCAAGGACTAGAAGTAAAGCTTCCTAAGGGAAGGTTACAGACAAATGTCTGGACAATCTGATCCTCAGTCCAAGGACCAGAAGGAAAGCTTCCAAAGGGAAGGTTACAGAAAAATGTCTGAACAGTCTGATCCTCAGTCCAAGGACTAGATGGAAAACTTCCTAAGGGAAGGTTACAGACCAATGTCTGGACAGTCTGATCCTCAGTACAAGGACCAGAAGGAAAGCTTCTTAAAGGTTACAGATCAATGTCTGGACAGTATGATCCTCAGTCCAAGGACCAGAAGGAAAACTGGTTAAGGGAATGTTACAGACCAATGTCTGAACAGTCTGATCCTCAGTCCAAGGACTAGATGGAAAACTTCCTATGGGAAGGTTACAGACCAATGTCTGGACAGTCTGATCCTTAGTCTAAGGACCAGAAGGAAAGCTTCCTAAGGGAAGGTTACAGACCAATGTCTGAACAGTCTGATTCTCAGTCCAAGGACTAGATGGAAAACTTCCTAAGGAAAGGTTACAGACAAATGTCTGGACAGTCTGATCCTCAGTCCAAGGACCAGAAGAAAAGCTTCCTAAGGGAAGGTTACAGACAAATGTCTGGACAGTCTGATCCTCAGTCCAAGGACTAGATGGAAAACTTTCTAAGGGATGGTTACAGACCAATGCATAGAAAAATCCGCAGCCAAACAGCTGAAATTATCCTTAAAAAGTAAAAGCACACATTGCGCACAAAACAGCGCACACGCCTGTGTTAGCTAAATTAAGTTGGCAGAGTGATACTTAAGACTGGTTCCCAGGCTTAGCCACCGATTGGTCCAACTGCGATTGGTTCCCGGGCTGAACCGCAGACATTGCTGGAGCTTCCCATGCCTCCATCTCCTCCCCAGTATTCATTGCGGCTAGGGTGTTAAAATATTTAGAATACTGGCGTCCAGAGAAGACCTGAAACAGATTGTCTAGAGTGGCAAAGTGCTTGGCAGGATCCTCGTTAAACTTCGTCTGGGAAAGCCGCCGAGTCACGAAGAGCAGTGGTGAACGCTGCGGCTGACTCGTCAGATTGGACCATCTTGGAAAATACCAGAGCAGAGCCTCCAGCTCCGCGACGCTATACCTCAGAGCAGAAGCGGCATTACGCTCAACGGACAAAGAATCCTCGAGGTCAGCCTTTGCACGGAGCATTTCCCATTCCACCTCGCGGAGACGCGCACACTCAGCCTCGGCATCCTTCAGCTTGGCCAACTCGGTGTCCTATTTTTCAAGCTCAGAGCCCAGATCAGCGCTTCTCAACCTTAGCCGGGACATCTCCCCTCTCAGCACCTGGGACATGCGCAAGTGCTGAAGAAAGAAAAAGGAAAACTCAGTTATCATAGGCAAGCAAATGAAACTCTAAAAGACCATAGTAAAACGTCGACAAAATCAGTCACATACCTCGATAGCGATGAAGGCTTGTCTGTAGGCGATGTCAGAGGTCTTCGGCTAGCTCCTAGGGCCATGAGCCACCCAGTCCTCCAAGTAAGCCGGGGAAAAGATCTGATCCATGAAAGCATTGCGCCCCCTGGGAGTGTCCAGAATTCGCTCCTGTAAGGTCTCAATGATCCGCTCGTTATTGTGCGGAGGGCTCAGGATCTTGACCTCGTCGTCATCCACTTACTTGACAGGCGATTGGATGGTCGGACTGAGAGGTCGGAACTGAATGTCAGAGTGGGACTGCGCTATGTCCTCGTCATCCTGCCCCTCGGTTCTCTGGCGCTTTCGGGTCATCTTGGACATCTCAATTTCCAGATCGGCTCGGACTCCTCCTCCCTTGCTATTTCCAACCTGCGCGTCGTCGGCGTCCTCAGACTGCTTGACAGACCCAGACGCGGTCACGGACAACGAATCCCCTGCACAGTCCCAGCATCCGCCTCCTCCTTTATCTGTCGCAGTCCTGGTCTGTTGCGTGGTCTTGGCATGGTGGCCAGCTCGTTGATAATGGATTGCAGAGACTTCCCCAAAGCACCTGCACCTGCGGAGACATAATGAAAACATAGTCAGAATCAGGAGCGGCCGGTGGGCCGGACCATTATCAAATAAAGCTAAAATACAGAACTAGATTAATACCCAAATCATCATCGGGGATCTGATTTACGTAGTATGGTATACTAGCAGCCCGGAGGACCCTGTCGTCTGTCAAGATGGAGTAACTGTAGCTCTTAAGCCCTATTTTCGCTATCTGAGGGCCAGACGAGATGCCTCTGTAGGAAGAGGCGCTTTACTCCGGATCGCCAGAGGAAGGACCGGGACTGTCATATCCTCCGGACCCTCGCCAAAGACCATAGTGTTCTCCACGAAAACCCAACGGGTTTTCCAGTCATGCCTCTTCGGACGCTCATCAACTAGCTTCAGCATCGTCTCGCGGCACTTCAGTTGAAGCCAGCCACCACCGCCGCTCATGTTGGCCGGGTAAAGAAAGGCCCTGAACAGCTGTGGACTGGCCCGAACCTTGCGTAGGATACACAGGACCTCGAACCCAATCAGGACCCGAACGAAGTTAGGCGAAAGGGCGTGCAGGGGAGTGTCAAAATAACGCAAGACCGACCGGAAGAATGGCGACACGGGGAAGCGAAGCCCACATGCTAATAGATACTCGCAGTAAACTGGGATAAAGCCGACGGGGGCGGAGGTTACGATATCCTCGCCGATCCAAGGCATCAGGACTTTCGACTCAACCTCTTCGACGTTGAGCCCGCCGACTGAGCGACAGAGCTCACGCACGAAGACGACGTTCTCGTCAACGGTGGCAGATCGGATGTTGCTCATGGTACTCATTCTAGTCAATCGAAAATAAAACAGAAGAAATAAATCGGAGCTTTTAGAAGAGAGAAGCGAACGCTTTACCTGGAAGAAGAAAATGATGAATCTGGAGAAAAGTAAAGGTCCTCCTAGAGCCTATCTAGATTTAAATGAGAGGCGTATCGGGGAAGGAAGCCAGGCGGATTTTACGAAAAATAATAAACGCCCGTGGGTCCTTCTACGACGCAGAGAACGAGACAGTGGAGCGCGTGGGCTGAACGATGAATCTGAACCGTCCATCTCACCTAGGACTGCATCACCGACTGACATGTCCTCTGACCAACAGTCCAATGAATATAGTACTTTGACTATACACATGGACTGGGGGACTTGATAAATATGCTACTATTCCATGGAATAGTCAGAGGCCCACGCAGAAAGCCCAAGCTGGATTATACCAGACACCAGCCCACGGACGGGTCCAAGCACTGTAGCAACTTTTACTGTTCGATGTCGGCAGCTCAGAAGACTATAAATGGAACAAGATCCACGACCAGAACAGTTAAGTTCTCTGCTAATCCCTACCAATTATCACGATCAGATCTCGGAGTTTCCTCTCTAATTTGATCGTCGGAGCAGGCGTAGGCTTAAGCCGGCCTGTCTGACCTTCGTTCTATCTGTGCAGGTTTACAGGTCTGAGCAGCAGGAACATATACAGAGAAATCCCAATTATAACTTTAACAAGGGTCTGAGATGTTGCATCCCTGAACCGGTTCGAGTTTACCAGACCGTGAAACTGGTTGCATCTCGAGCGTCTGAGATGTTGCATCCTGAACCGGTTCGGGTTTACCCGACCGTGAAACAGGTTGCATCCCGAGCGTCTGAGATATTGCATCCCTGAACTGGTTCGGGTTTACCCGACCGTGAAACAAGTTGCATCTCGAGCGTCTGAGATGTTGCGTCCCTGAACTGGTTTGGGTTTACCCGTCTAGAAGTGACGATTGGTATGATCACCTACATGCTGACAATTTGTTTGGTGCCCGAGGACAAGTATACCAATCACACCTCGGCCACTCTTTCCAGATTTGAACCTGTCTCGTTAGAACAGGTTCAATTGCGCTTAGCAGCGTTTTTCGGGAACATGATTAATCAGATCACATCCCTCTCCCCAGAAGTGATGATTGATGAAGTTTCCTACATGATGGTGGTTACGTTATTAACATGTTTGGTGGCTAAGGTTGAGCGAAATCATCGTTGCTTCTATCCTTAACCATTTTTTGAATTTTTCGGGCAGGGGAAATATAAGCTTTTTTCCTCTCTGCCTCGCATTTCAGTCTAGTTTGAGCAATACAGGGTAAAATTTCCCCTTCCTTCCATGGCGAGGCCATGAAGGTATCTCCGTGGAGACGAGGTCATGAAGGCGTCGCCGTGAAGGTGAGTTCTTGAAGGTGAGGCCGTTAAGGAATCACCGTGAAAGAGAGCTCTTGAAGGTGAGGCCGTTAAGGCGTCACCGTGAAGGCGAGCTCTTGAAGGTGAGGCCGTTAAGTCGTCACTGATAGGCTCTATATATACTCTTATTTTGTAACATTTGAGAGCTATTTTAGATAGTATTTTGTACATTTATATTAGACTTTTAGACCGAATCATTCATAATGGTTTGAAATTGAAGACGTGCATTTCGACCTTGAATTGCACTTGCGATAGACTTGGATGATTTGAAGACCTTCTATGACCAACCTGAAGGAAGTAGATACATTGAAGAACCGGTCGTAGAAGTGGCGTGAAGGCACACTCTCGCGGACCGCGGAACCTAGGTCGCGAACCGCGAAGGTGTGTGTTGCTGTTTTGAAGATGCCATGTTTCGCGCGGTCCGCGAAACTCCGGTCGCGAGCCGCGAGGACCAGCACGAGGACTAGAGCGAAGCCAAGACGCGCGATCCGCGAAACGTCGGCCATGGCTCGCGAGTACCGGACGCACGGTCCGCGAAACCTCGGTCGCGGACCGCGGAAGCCGAAGACGCGCGATCCGCGAAACGTCGGCCGCGGCTCGCGAGGACCAGACGCGCGGTCCGCGAAACCTCGGTCGCGGACCGCGGAAACCGAAGACGCGCGGGCCGCGAATCCTCGGCCGCGAGCCGCGAGAACCAGGCTCGCGGTCCGCGAAGGATTTCTCACGACCCGCGAAAATCCTCTGCAACTTGCATTTTGTTTGCTTTAATTTTAATTATTTTTGGACTATAAAAGAAACTTATCCTCAATTGTTAGAGGATCGGTTTTTACAGAGCTTGAGATTCTTTTCTTCATTTTCTCTTCATTTTGATCTTTGAATTCACCATGATTTCTTGTATGGATTATCTTTGTGATTATGCAATTATGGTTGTAGGCTAAAACCCACCTTGGGTATATGTGATTGGACTTCTTGTTATGGATTGAGAACATGATTTATGAAGTTTAGGAATGGTGATTTGCTATTGAATGATCATAATTTATATGTGTATTTGATGCTTGAAATGATTAGGAATGATTTCCTAGTGATAGATATGTGTTGGATATGTGTTATATATTGCTTTTCCATGGTTAGAATGTTATCATTCTTTCTAAGTAAGAGTAGTAAATTAGGAATCGAATGCATCTTGTTATCAATTGTATTTGTTCTTAAGATCATTCATTAGCATTGTATCTATGTCAAGTTTGTTATCAAATTGCATGGGTAAGTTTGAGAAACATCTAATTTGAAATGATATTGATGTGTTTCTATTGGTGTGTTTCTATTACAATGGTTTGAATGATAGAGAAACCGAGTTGATAAATCGGTCTTGTTACGGCTCCATTGCTAACCTTGGCTCTTCCGATGCCATGATGCTATTTGAGCAATTAGCCGAGGGATGCAAACCAAAGAGGGACCGGAGACTACGAGTAGGTAACTCCGGTGGGATCAATGATGGTACTCGTCAAGATATCAAGGAGCTTACGGCATTGATGAAAGGTTTCATGATGGGAAATAGCTCCGGAGGGAACACGGGGAACCAACCGAGGCAACAAGTGATGACGTGTGGGATTTGTGCTTCGAACCATCTCACCGAATCTTGTCCTCAAGCAAACGAGGATTATAACGAAGAAGTCAATGCCATGGGGGTCTATGGTGGAAACCAAGGTTTTAGAGGTGGCCAAGGATTTCAAGGAGGACGAGGCTACCAAGGTGGTAGGGGTTTTCAAGGTGGACAAGGTCAAGGTGGTGATAGGGGTAACCAAAGGAAGTATGATCCTTTTGCTCAACACTACAACCCCGGAACTAGAGATCACCCCAACTTTCGGTGGAGAGATGAACCAACGGGGCAACAAGGCCAACAAGGTGGCTACCAAGGGGGTTACCAAGGTCAAAGTGGTCAATCTTTTGATAGGTCGAGGGGGAAAAATGACCAAGGCTACCAAGGAGACCAAAGCAACCAAAACCAAGGCTACCAAGGTTACCAAAACCAAGGGTACCAAGATTTTGGCTACCAAGGGTACCAAGATCATCAAAACCCTTAATATCACCCTCAACCCCAACAATACCAAAGAAACCAAGGACAAGGCCGTTTCAATAATCGTGCTCCTCAAAATGCTTACCCGAGGTTGGAAGCTAAATCTCGTGATCAAGGTCAAAGCTCGGGCCAATTCCCACAAGACGCTCGATTCAAAAGCATTGAGGTGCAAATGAGTCAAATGGCCACTGTTTTGGGGAAATTGGAAGCACAAAACTCCGGGAAACTACCCGCACAACCGGAATTAAATCCAAGGCCTCATGCGAGTGCCATGACCTTGAGGAGTGGTAAACAAGCGATTGAACCCGAAGTGGTTGTGAAAAAGGCACCCAAGAGAGGCCTTGTGAAGAAGAGCTTGACCAATGACGAAGTTGAGGTAACCTTGGCCGATGAAGAAGTGATTCTTGAGGGGCTAACCAAAGAAAAAGGTGATGCCGAGGTTGAGAAGGAGAAGGAACTAATTGATGAGGAACATGTGGACTCAACCGCTCATGTTGAACCAATGTCACCTCCATTCTCACCTCTCCACAAGAAAACTAGGGTAGACACTCCCTTCGAAGTGGAAGCACCATTTCCCGAGGCTTTGAAGAATACTCGCAAAAAGGAGATGGACAAGGAAGCTTTCGAAGTTCTTCGAAAGTGTGAGGTAAACATTCCTTTACTCGATGCTATTGATCAAGTTCCTAGATATTCTAAGTTCTTGAAAGAATTATGTGTGAACCATCGTCAACAAAGGTCTAAGCATGTTAAAAATGAAAGAGTCAATGAACATGTGTCGGCTTTGTTTCAAGACAAAATGCCTACTAAGTGTGGTGATCCCAGCATGTTTACAATTCCTTGCATTTTAGGGAACACTTATTTTCCTAGAGCCATGCTAGATTTAGGTGCATTCATAAATGTCATCCCATACACATTGTATGAATCATTAAATCTTGGCACTTTGCATAAAACCGGTGTAGTGATCCAACTTGCCGACCGCTCTAATGCATACCCTAAGGGTATTGTTGAAGATGTCTTGGTGAAAGTCGACAAGTTGGTGTTCCCGGCCGATTTTTACGTTCTTGACATGGAACATGATAAATTTGCTACCCCTGTCTTGTTAGGGCGTCCCTTTTTGAAAACGTCAAGAACTATTATCGATGTGCATAGTGGTAGGCTTACCATGGAATTTGATGAAGATAAAATAGAGTTCAACATTTATGGTGCAATGAAATACGATGATGATGAAACTTCTTGCAATGCTATTGATGTGATTGAATCTTTTGTGCAAAAACTTTATGAAAATGATGGTGATGATCCTTTGTTAAATGCTTTAGCCAATAGTTTACACACAAGTAATGTTCATACATATGCTTTGAGTGCTAACTTGAAGGAAAGCATTTTTGAGCTAGATACTTTCGAGGAACTTTCTCTTGATGCACCACTTTTAGACCTCGAGGTATTGAAAGGCTCGGGCAACCGACCATCTCTCAATAAACCTCCGGTGGTGGAATTGAAACCACTACCCGAGAATCTAAAATATGCATTCCTTGGTGATGGTGAAAAATTACCGGTGATCATCTCAAACAAACTCACCAAGGAACAAGAGGAAAGGTTGATGAAAGTGCTACAAGATCATAAGGAGGCCATTGGATGGACTATTGCCGACATCAAAGGTATGAGTCCAAGTACTTGCATGCACCGTATTCTATTGGAGGATGATGCTAAACCCATCCGACAACCTCAAAGGCGATTGAACCCTCCTATGATGGAGGTAGTAAAAGCCGAGGTGCTTAAATTGTTGGATGCGGGAATGATCTATCCAATCTCCGATAGTAAATGGGTAAGCCCAACGCAAGTGGTACCAAAGAAGACCGGAGTGACCGTGGTGGAGAATAGCCATGGCGAGTTGATCCCCACTCGTATTCAAAATGGATGGCGTGTTTGCATTGATTACCGAAGGCTAAATGCGGTATCGAGGAAAGACCATTTCCCTTTGCCATTTATTGACCAAATGCTTAACCGACTCGCGGGCCACTCTTTCTATTGTTTTCTTGATGGCTATTCAGGGTACTTTCAGGTTGCCATTGCACCAGAGGATCAAGAGAAGACCACTTTCACATGTCCCTTTGGCACATTTGCATATCGACGCATGCCTTTTGGCCTTTGCAATGCACCGGCCACATTCCAAAGGTGTATGGTTAGCATTTTTTCAGAATATCTTGAAAAGTTTGTAGAGGTTTTTATGGATGATTTCACTGTTCATGGAAACTCTTTTGACAATTGCTTACTCCATTTGTCATTGGTCCTAAAAACTTGCATTGATAGAAATCTTGTGCTTAATTCTGAAAAATGTCATTTTATGGTTGAAAAGGGCATTGTGTTAGGTCATGAAGTGTCATCTAAGGGTATTGAAGTAGATAAAGCAAAAATTGATACCATACAATCTCTTCCTTACCCTACTTGTGTGCGTGATGTGAGATCTTTTCTTGGCCACGCGGGTTTCTACCGCCGTTTTATAAAAGATTTCTCGAAAATTTCTTCCCGTTTATGTAGATTGTTACAAAAGGATGTGGAATTTGTGGTAGATGAAGGTTGTAAGAGGGCATTTGATTGTTTGAAGTCTATGCTAGTGTCGGCCCCTATTATACAACCTCCAAATTGGTCCCTTCCATTTGAGATCATGTGTGATGCAAGTGACTATGCCGTTGGTGCGGTGTTAGATCAAAGGGTGGGAAAAGTTCCCCATGCCATTTACTATGCATCCATGACTCTCAATGATGCTCAAAGGAACTATACCACTACCGAGAAAGAATTGCTAGCGGTAGTCTTTTCATTAGAAAATTTTAGGCCATATTTGCTTGGTACAAAGATTATTGTTTTCACTGACCATGCAGCTCTTCGTTACTTGATGACGAAGAAAGAAGCAAAGCCTAGGTTGCTCCGATGGATCTTACTTTTGAGTGAGTTCGACTTGGAGGTCAAAGACAAGAAAGGAGCTGAGAATCTAGTGGCCGACCATTTAAGCCGTTTGGTGCCCAATGAAGAGTTTGGGAACAAAGCATTGAAGGACCATCTTCACGAAGAATTTCCCGACGAGCAATTGTTTGCTCTTAGTGTTTCTCTTCCATGGTATGCCAACATTGTGAATTTCCTTGTCACAAGTAAGTACCCTTCTCACTTCACAAAAGCACAAAAGGATAAGCTAAAGCATGATGCTAGGTTTTATGTGTGGGATGATCCCTATGTGTGGAAACATTGTGCCGACCAAGTGATTAGGAGATGCATTCCCAATAATGAAACCAACTCAATCCTTGCTTTTTGCCATTCATATGCATGTGGTGGTCATTTTGGTGCTAGGCGAACCGCTAGGAAAGTGCTAGATTGTGGATTTTATTGGCCTAGTTTGAATAAGGATGCATACACCTTTTGCAAATCTTGTGATAAATGCCAAAGAGTAGGGAATATCTCTTCTAGGAATGAAATGCCCCAACATTGATGTTTGGGGAACCGATTTTATGGGACCTTTCCCTACTTCCTTTGGTTTTAAATATATCTTGCTTCCGGTTGACTATGTTTCTAAGTGGGTTGAAGCAATCCCCACTCGTACTGATGATTCTAAAGTGGTTGCAGAGTTCATCAAATCTCACATCTTCTCTAGGTTCGGGGTACCCCGAGCTCTGATCAGTGATCGAGGCACTCACTTTTGCAATAGAACCATTGCCGCATTGTTGAAGAAGTATGGGGTAAATCACAAAACTTCTACCGCCTATCACCCACAAACAAATGGACAAGCCGAAGTTTCCAATAGAGAAATCAAGTCCATCCTTGAGAAAACGGTTAGGCCGACTCGCAAGGATTGGAGTACTCGGTTGGATGATGGATTGTGGGCATATAGGACGGCTTATAAGACTCCAATTGGTATGTCTCCATACCGATTAGTCTTTGGAAAGCCGTGTCATTTACCGGTGGAGTTAGCACACAAAGCTTATTGGGCGATCACAAGGTTCAATTTGAACTTGGACGAAGCCGAGAATGAAAGGAAGCTTCAATTGCAAGAGCTTGAGGAAATCCGGAACGAGTCCTATGAGAACGCCGCCATTTACAAAGAGAAAACGAAGGCATGGCATGGCAAGATGATAATTAGGAAAACCTTTGAGGTAGGTCAAAAGGTTCTCCTATTTCAATCACGCCTCCGTTTGTTTCAGGTAAACTGCGTTCTCGGTGGACTGGACCATTTGTAGTGGTGAGAGTTTTCCCTCATGGTGCGGTGGAGATCCAAAGCGCCGAAGATGCCAAAGTCATCAAGGTCAACGGCCAAAGATTGAAACCGTATTACGAGGGTTTCAAATCGGAGATCCTAGAGGACATGTCTCTAGGACCCCCCCCACCTACGAGTGATCTTTACCATTGAAGTACATCGTGCCGACGATGTTAAATAAACGAGTTTTGATCTTTAAAAGCATTTCGTCAAACGATTTCAACATTTGGAACATTACTCTATTTCTATATATATTGTTTATGTACATTTTATTAAACTTGTAATTCAGATATGATGCGAGTTTTTGATTTGTGTTTTTTGTAGAAAAAGATGTGACATGGTGCAAACAAAAAGGCTAGGGAGCCATTTCTTCGCGGCCCGCGAATTTATCGCGCGGACCGCGACCGGAGACTTCGCGAACCGCGAACGGAGCGCGCGAACCGCGACCGTGTCTCGCGGCCCACGAACGGAGTCTCGCGACGCGCGAGAAGGCTTGATTTCTAGGAAACTCCACCCAAATCAATCTCCCATTCATTCCCAACAAAACCCACCAAAAAATCCAAATCAAAAACATCCTCTTTCACCTCCATTGCCCAAATTCCAACCGAAACTTCTCCACTCCGATTCGCCGGCCTCCGGCGACTTTTTCCCCAACCCAACTACACAAAAACCTTCCCTCCACCAACCTTAACCTTTTCCCAATCACCAATTCCAAATTCCAATTCCCAATCAAATACCCCCAAATCTCATGAACCCTAATTTTTGGATTCTTTGATTTGGTGGTGTTTTGATCAAATTGGCGATCTAATTGCATTTAATTGTTTATTTGGAATGCTACATTGTAGTTTTTGAGTAATTAGGGCTTGCCGCCTCTGGTTTTTCTTGTTGATTTTGATTGGGCTTGCCGCCACTAGTTGCAATTTGCTTGTTGAGTAAGGGCTTGCCGCCTTGTAGCTAGTTTAGTTGTGCTGGACTGTTGTTGAGTAGATTTTGATAATGGCACCGAGGAAAAGGTCTCGCCGAGGGGAAGCCTCTAGTTCGCATGAGCCCGTGATCCCCGAATCCCCCCCTCGCCAACCTGGCCCTCCCCCTGCAGAAAACCTGCCTCCTATTGACCTTATGGGACTGCAAGGTTTGGATAACGATGCCCAACAACGGTGGAGAAAGTTGATTGGGAATGGGAGACGAACAATCATGGAGACGAAGTTCCTCTCCTCTGAGCTACTTCAGGAGCTAGGTTTGCAGCAGCCTGTGCTATTTTTATTGGATCGCGTTGGCATGAGAGGATTCATTGATCGGTCGGCACCGACCTACATCCGCTATACACTTGAGTTCCTATCCACTCTAGCCAAGCACTATGACAAGGAGCGAGACATGCAGTACATCACCTTCAGGTTGAATGATGTAGACCGCCGGGTGTCCTATGATGAAATCCATACTGCTTTTGGATTTGAATATGCGGAAGGCTACAAGAATCCGAAAGATAATGCCCCGGACGGATTTGATCTAGCTTTCTTTTGGAATTGCTTGTCTGGATCTCCCAACATCACGGGCGCCACGAAGAACAACCACATCATACATCCAGCTGTTCGTATGGTGCACAAGCTCATAGTGATGACGATCTTTTGCCAACGAGAGTTGACACACATCAATAGGGAGCAGGTCCAATGCCTTTGGACCATGTTTTGGAGGCCGGAGCACCCGTGTTGGGTTGACCTCTTTGTGCAGAAATGTCTGGAGACCTCCCAGAAGAGCTCAGGGAAGATACCGCAGGGGGGTATGATTTCTCTTCTGGCAGCTTATCTGAACATCCACCTACCTCCAGACATTCAGGCAATAGGCAAGACAGCCGAGAGAGCTCACCAGTTCTACTCCATTGCTACTTTGGAGTCCACTAATGTCTTGGCCATGCACATATTTCCTCCTCCTAGATTCATCTGGCTAGTAGCCAAGAGTCAGCATATGTACCTGCCTAATCCGGAGGCTGTGCAGTTGACTGGGCGCACTCGCATGGAGGAGCTCACCTTGCCCACCCAGATCACAATTCCTACACCTACCATTGCCCTTGCCAGGCTAGAGGCACCTCCGGAGCATGGAGAGCAGTATGTTCCTCCACATCAGGAGCCTCAGTTTGTCACTCAGCAGCAGTTCCAGGAGTTTACGCAGAGGCATGACGCGTTTACTCAGAGATATGAGGACGACATGGAGGTGATGTTCGCCATGATGGCATCCATGCACCCACATGGACCAGGGGCATTTGACTATGAGGGCCATCGCAGATCGCGAGCTCAGCGCCGTCGCGACGGTTCCGGCCCCTCGCAGTGAGTATATCCTACACCCTTTCCTTTCACTATGTTTTTCATTGATATATTTAAACATTGAGGGCAATGTTTAGGCTAAGTGTGGGGGAGAGATGTAGGACTATGATTCTGCTTTTGTTGCTGTTTTTAATACTAAAAAAAAACATTTTCTTTTCTCTTGTATAGATATGTAAAGCTCTCAAATGTTATGTGCTTAATTATTCAGAGTATGCACTTGGATTTTAATCGTTCTTTCTCGAGGACGAGAAAGGTTCAAGTGTGGGGGATTTTGATAAGCCCTATATATACTCTTATTTTGTAACATTTGAGAGCTATTTTAGATAGTATTTTGTACATTTATATTAGACTTTTAGACCGAATCATTCATAATGGTTTGAAATTGAAGACGTGCATTTCGACCTTGAATTGCACTTGCGATAGACTTGGATGATTTGAAGACCTTCTATGACCAACCTGAAGGAAGTAGATACATTGAAGAACCGGTCGTAGAAGTGGCATGAAGGCACACTCTCGCGGACCGCGGAACCTAGGTCGCGAACCGCGAAGGTGTGTGTTGCTGTTTTGAAGATGCCATGTTTCGCGCGGTCCGCGAAACTCCGGTCGCGAGCCGCGAGGACCAGCACGAGGACCAGAGCGAAGCCAAGACGCGCGATCCGCGAAACGTCGGCCACGACTCGCGAGGACCAGACGCGCGGTCCGCGAAACCTCGGTCGCGGACCGCGGAAGCCGAAGACGCGCGATCCGCGAAACGTCGGCCGCGGCTCGCGAGGACCAGACGCGCGGTCCGCGAAACCTCGGTCGCGGACCGCGGAAACCGAAGACGCGCGGGCCGCGAGCCGCGAGAAGCAGGCTCGCGGTCCGCGAAGGATTTCTCGCGACCCGCGAAAATCCTCTGCAACTTGCATTTTGTTTGCTTTAATTTTAATTATTTTTGGACTATAAAAGAAACTTATCCTCAATTGTTAGAGGATCGGTTTTTACAGAGCTTGAGATTCTTTTCTTCATTTTCTCTTCATTTTGATCTTTGAATTCACCATGATTTCTTGTATGGATTATCTTTGTGATTATGCAATTATGGTTGTAGGCTAAAACCCACCTTGGGTATATGTGATTGGACTTCTTGTTATGGATTGAGAACATGATTTATGAAGTTTAGGAATGGTGATTTGCTATTGAATGATCATAATTTATATGTGTATTTGATGCTTGAAATGATTAGGAATGATTTCCTAGTGATAGATATGTGTTGGATATGTGTTAGATATTGCTTTTCCATGGTTAGAATGTTATCATTCTTTCTAAGTAAGAGTAGTAAATTAGGAATCGAATGCATCTTGTTATCAATTGTATTTGTTCTTAAGATCATTCATTAGCATTGTATCTATGTCAAGTTTGTTATCAAATTGCATGGGTAAGTTTGAGAAACATCTAATTTGAAATGATATTGATCAATTGAACTAGTTGTTATCATCTAGTAAAGTTGTCAATTGAAGTTGTGAAGATGCTTTCATCTTTCATAGCTATGGTTAAAGATAGTTTCTCACTACAAACAATCACCATTCTCAAAGCAACATGATAAAGTTTGAGGAAAATCTCATAATAAGAAGTCACCAATCTCATATGTCCGAGTCTAGTATTCTCATTAGTTAATCCTTTAGTTAAAACCTTAAATGCTAAACTAGTTGTAATTCTAGAATTCTAGTTGCTTTACTTAGTAGTGTTTCTTACAAAAACTCAACTCAAAACACCCCCCCTTGTTTACATTGCTTTTATATATGTATATATATATATATACATACTACAAGATATACATAGAAATAACCTTTTCCCTGTGGAACGAACCTTACTTGCCACTATATGCTTAATTGTGTGTAGAAGTAGTAAGTGAACATAAATTGTATATTTGAGAGGTACGGCGACGACCTCCCAAATTTTGGCGCCGCTGCCGGGGACTTCGCGTATTTCTATGTGTTTATTGTAGTTGTACTAACACCCTATCTTTCTTTTTCATCTTATTTTTAGTTTGGAACCCTATTGCTCTAGCTCTTGGTGCATGGTTCATACAAGAGCCTCGAACCAAGACCCTTTGCAATACGATTCCGAATTAGTTAGGAGTGTTCGTCAACTCAAGCGACAAGTGCAAGAGACACTAGCCGCCAATCCATTCTCCCTTGATAGTGAAGTACCACCTTCCACCATGGCGGAGGAGGACCAAGAAGAGGGGATCGGGCAAAACCACCCCCGAAACCAATTCTACAACCCTTTCCAAAACCCTAACACTTCTCCTACCAACATTTCTATGAGAGAGTACATGTCCCCCAACTATGAGCAACAACAATCGAGCCTTGTTTACCCGGACTCTCAATATGAAATCAAGACGGGAGTGATAAATTTGCTTCCAACTTTCCATGGTAGAGAAGTGGATGACCCCAATGACTTCCTTGAGGCTTTTCACCGAGTTTGTAGTAGTTTGAAACCTTCCGAGATGAGTGTGGATGAGTTTAAGTTGAAAACATTCACCTTTACCTTGAAAGACAAGGCCGCCAAATGGTTAAGCCGTTTGCCTTCATCATCAATCACTACATGGCCACAATTGAAGAAAAAGTTCCTTGACAAGTACTTTCCTCCCTCTAAATCCTCGGTCTTGATACAAGCCATTAGCAACATCACTCAAGACGATGATGAGACGTTGTATGAGTATTGGGAAAGATTCCAAACTCTCCTCTCAAGTTGCCCGTACCATAGCTTCATCGAACCTCAATTGGTGTGTTTCTATTACAATGGTTTGAATGATAGAGAAACCGAGTTGATAAATCGGTCTTGTTACGGCTCCATTGCTAACCTTGGCTCTTCCGATGCCATGATGCTATTTGAGCAATTAGCCGAGGGATGCAAACCAAAGAGGGACCGGAGACTACGAGTAGGTAACTCCGGTGGGAACAATGATGGTACTCGTCAAGATATCAAGGAGCTTACGGCATTGATGAAAGGTTTCATGATGGGAAATAGCTCCGGAGGGAACACGGGGAACCAACCGAGGCAACAAGTGATGACGTGTGGGATTTGTGCTTCGAACCATCTCACTGAATCTTGTCCTCAAGCAAACGAGGATTATAACGAAGAAGTCAATGCCATGGGGGGTCTATGGTGGAAACCAAGGTTTTAGAGGTGGCCAAGGATTTCAACGAGGACGAGGCTACCAAGGTGGTAGGGGTTTTCAAGGTGGACAGGGCCAAGGTGGTGATAGGGGTAACCAAAGGAAGTATGATCCTTTTGCTCAACACTACAACCCCGGAACTAGAGATCACCCCAACTTTCGGTGGAGAGATGAACCAACGGGGCAACAAGGCCAACAAGGTGGCTACCAAGGGGGTTACCAAGGTCAAAGTGGTCAATCTTTTGATAGGTCGAGGGGACAAAATGACAAAGGCTACCAAAGAGACCAAAGCAACCAAAACCAAGGGTACCAAGATTTTGGCTACCAAGGGTACCAAGATCATCAAAACCCTCAATATCACCCTCAACCCCAACAATACCAAAGAAACCAAGGACAAGGCCGTTTCAATAATCGTGCTCCTCAAAATGCTTACCCGAGGTTGGAAGATAAATCTCGTGATCAAGGTCAAAGCTCGGGCCAATTCCCACAAGACGCTCGATTCAAAAGCATTGAGGGGCAAATGAGTCAAATGGCCACTGTTTTGGGGAAATTGGAAGCACAAAACTCCGGGAAACTACCCGCACAACCGGAATTAAATCCAAGGCCTCATGCGAGTGCCATGACCTTGAGGAGTGGTAAACAAGCGATTGAACCCGAAGTGGTTGTGAAAAAGGCACCCAAGAGAGGCCTTGTGAAGAAGAGCTTGACCAATGACGAAGTTGAGGTAACCTTGGCCGATGAAGAAGTGATTCTTGAGGGGCTAACCAAAGAAAAAGGTGATGCCGAGGTTGAGAAGGAGAAGGAACTAATTGATGAGGAACATGTGGACTCAACCGCTCATGTTGAACCAATGTCACCTCCATTCTCACCTCTCCACAAGAAAACTAGGGTAGACACTCCCTTCGAAGTGGAAGCACCATTTCCCGAGGCTTTGAAGAATACTCGCAAAAAGGAGATGGACAAGGAAGCTTTCGAAGTTCTTCGAAAGTGTGAGGTAAACATTCCTTTACTCGATGCTATTGATCAAGTTCCTAGATATTCTAAGTTCTTGAAAGAATTATGTGTGAACCATCGTCAACAAAGGTCTAAGCATGTTAAAAATGAAAGAGTCAATGAACATGTGTCGGCTTTGTTTAAGGACAAAATGCCTACTAAGTGTGGTGATCCCAGCATGTTTACAATTCCTTGCATTTTAGGGAACACTTATTTTCCTAGAGCCATGCTAGATTTAGGTGCATCCATAGGGTCTGCTGCACCTAGAGGGTTTTTTGCCGCATCTACCATCCCAACGATAGGGTTCTGCCCGCGAGCCATCCCATCGTTTCCTCTCCGTTCAACATGAAAGTTTAATCCCGACAGAGTGCCCGGGTTTTCAATCGCGGTTGGCTGTTTCGGCAAAACCTCACCATCATCGCCAAACAAACTCCGTCCATCACTTCCCAAGACCATCTTTGTCACATCCTTAGGCTTATTTCCCGCGTTTCGTTTTTTTATGTAATATTTTCGCTATTAAATTGCTCAAAAAGTTCATACAACTGATTTGGCTATCACTCTAAGCCAAACATTCAACAAATATAAATAACTAACCAAAAGGAGAAAAACAACTATTCTACAGCCATCTGAAATACAAGTGGCTATGATCATAACTAGTTCATCAAGATATTGTTAAGATTTTAGCATAACTATCATGAATGCGCTTTCATTCCATCTGTCCTTGCATATCTCGCTAAATCCGCATCCACCTTTGGAGCTTTGGTGTCTTCAACGTTCCATTTATATTTCCAGCTCGTGTATGATTAAGGGAAAATCCACCATAGCATATCTGCGAATTGACATGTCAAAACACAAGTCTGCCCCGGTTCAGTTCCCATAGAAATCAAATTAGCCATATGAAGCCTGGTCTGAGCATGCTTATAATCTTCTTCAATCCAGCCCGTCAAGTCCTTAGATAGTGTCATGGGCCAAGGTTGGGTAACTGGTTTTACCCAGCAGCCCAACACCTCTGAAATACCAAAGGTAATCAGTGCGGTACCTACAACATATGTACAAGTTTCATACTAGGGCCATAATCCCTCATCTTATCCGTCAAATATTTTTGATAGTGTCATGGACCAAGCCTGGGTAACTGGTTTTTACACCAACAGCCCAACACCTCTGAAATACCTAAGGGTAATCAGTGTGGTACCTACAACATATGTACAAGTTTCATACTTGGGGTAAAACCCCTCAACCATTCCATCAAATCAGATAGTGTCATGGGCCAAGGTTGGGTAACTGGTTTTTATACTAGCAGCCCAACACCTCTGAAATACCAAAAGGTAATCAGTGCGGTACCTACGACATATGTACAAGTTTCATACTTAGGGTAAAACCCCTCAACCATTCCATCAAATCAGATAGTGTCATGGCCAAGGCTGGGTAACTGGTTTTTATACCAGCAGCCCAACACCTCTGAAATACCAAAAGGTAATCAGTGTAGTGTCATTTCCCGCGTTTCGTTTACTACTATTCTTGCCCATGGCGGCAGAATCGAACGAATTCGATTCACCAGAAAATAGTGGAAAAAGAAAAACGGAAATCGCACATATTTTCGAACGGCAGAATATTCTCCGAACGGCAACGGCAGGGAATCTCAGGGACGAGCTCTTCTGGTTCGGAAATCGCTAAACCTCTTCTATGGGACGAACTCTGGAACGAGCCTGATGTTTGCAGATGATCTTTTAATCTTTTGCAGAGCAAGTAATCGTTCTATGGAGAGGGTGGAGAAGGTGTTGCTGGAGTTTAAAGATGTCTTTGGTTTACAGTAAAACGAAGGGAAATCATGTGTTCTTCTCAAAAATGCCTGAGATGGAGGTGGATATACTAGCTTCGACGCTGAATGTTGTCAAGGGTAGCTTTCCGGTTAAGTACCTAGGCCTTCCTCTATCCATTGGTAAATGGGTAAGGCGACCTTTGAAAAACTAGTAGCCAAGATAGCATCAATACGTGGAGTTCGCGAAAACTTGCATATCCTGGAAGAGTTCAACAGATAAATACAATTCTGCTTAGCATGGCAAGTCACTGGGCTAATGTATTTCAGATACCGAAAAGTGTACATACATCAATTGTGCAGAAGTATAGAGACTATTTGTGGGGTAAAGAAGAAGGGGTAAGAAAGTTGATGTCCGTTGCTTGGGATACACTTTGTATGCCAAAACATGGCGGTGGGGGTTGGTTTACCAGATCCATCGATATGGAATACATCATCTCTAGTAAACTAGTATGGGACATATGCCTAAAGAGAGTTGTTCTTTGGATGAAGTGGGTTCAGGAGTACTACCTAAAAGGCCAGGCCTTGGGTAGCTTTCCGGTTAAGTACCTAGGCGAATTGTGAAAGTAGACAAGATAGCAGGGAGGATCAATATGTGGAGTTCGCGAAAACTTGCATATCTTGGAAGAGTTCAATTGATAAATACAGTTCTGCTTAGCATGGCAAGTCACTGGGCCAATGTATTTCAGATACCGGAAAAGTGTGCATACAGCAATTGTGCAGAAGTGTAGAAACTATTTGTGGGGGTAAAGAAGAGGGAGTAAGAAAGTTGATGCCCGTTGCTTGGGATGAACTTGGGATACACTTTGTATGCCAAAATATGGCGGTGGAGTTGGTTTAAGAGATCCATCGATATGGAATACAACATCTCTAAGTAAACTAATATGGGACATATGCCTAAAGAAAGATGTTCTTTGGCTGAAGTGGGTTCAGGAGTACTACCTAAAAGGTCAGGCCTTCCAAGGCTACAGTTTGGAGGGTCATTGTCATAGCTTGAGTTGGGGAAAATTGGTGGAGGTAAAGGAAAGAATAAAGCCTTTTCTGGCCAAATGTGTGGATGTCAAAGAAACATACAGTGTCAGAATAGCTTACAATCATCTGAAAGGGGCGGCTGAAGACAAACACTGGGCAGCATCGATGACATGGAGATCAAAACTTCAGCCAAAGCACTCCTTCTTGTGAATGTTATTAAATGGAAGAGTATCGACGATAGTAAGACTTCACTCGAAAGGTATGCAAAAAAAATGTAAAGGATGAGTGTTGTTTTTGGGGAAAGGTGGGAGAAACGGCACAACATTTGTTTGCTCATTGTACATTCATCACCAAGGTAAAGGTTTATTCGATATTGGAAGGTGGGGAAATTTTAGAGAATGGTTTAAACGTATGAGAAGGATGGCAAGATGGAAAGATAAGAAAAAATTTCATTGTCTTGTTATCATATTCTATAATGTATGGTTGGAAAGGTATAGGAGAATCTTCCAAAAAATGGAGCTGAAACTGGAGGATTTAAAGGCGAGAATTGAAGCTGGATATGACCGAACTTAAGGATAGAGGGGAGGATATCCTAGTTGTAACTATGAATTGACGTTCTGGTGAAGCTTGTTAGTGAAAAACATAGAGATGAGTTGATAGAACGGGGGATGGTTTTCTTTGATTAAAAAAAATCAGTTTTTGTAAATTTATGGAAACAAATAATGGATTTTGATGAGCTAGATACAATTCCCATATGGGTGCAATTTCCTGGATTGGATCCAGTCTATTGGAAGCCGAGGCTGTTATGTAGATTGGCAAATGTAATTGGAATCCCTTTGCGGATTGATGAGGCCACATGGCACATGGAAAAGACAAAGTTTGCAAGGGTACTGGTTGAGGTGAACATGGGGAAGGTAATGCATAAAATAATTCCATACAAAGATGAGAATAATATCATTCAACACCAAGAAGTGGAGTATGAGTGGAAGCCAGTAAAGTGCAGTAAATGGAAGCTGATTGGACATGAAACAGAAGAATGTGTCTGGAAGCCCAAAGTCCTTTCGCCTGGAGTGAATGGCAGGACGCAGTTGAGCACAAATAGAGGCAAAAGGGAGAACCAAACTCAATCAGCCCCAACGGAAAGGGGACCAAGCATAGTTGCTCCTCATCGACGATACGGCAGAAATACCGGGGATTGGGTGGTTGTTGGGGTAAAAAAGGCAGAGAATAATGGAGACAAAAGGGGCCCGAATGGAACAGTTGTTAACCCGCCTAGAGGGGAGACTAAACTGAACACTAAAGGGACAAATGTAGAACAAAAAAAGGGAGACCGAGATACATCATTGGGGCCGGAGAAGGAACGGGAAAAGGAAGCACGGTATGAAAAAGAAAGGGGTAAACACAATGGTGGAATGAGCAGTAGCATAGACTTTGATGCACAATCAAGAGGGACTGAAGTTGGGGATGAACTGAGGGGAGAAACAAGACAACACAGAGAAGGGAAACAACCGGCTGAATCAAATGATAGTGTGGGATTACAGATTTCACAGTCTACAAATGTTGACGGCAATGAGAGAGAAGCAGCTAATAACATAGACCTTGAAGTTCATTCAAGGTATGGTCCCCTTTATAATATTGTTAATGATGCATAGTACTATGCTATTTTGGAATGTTAGGGGGATAAATCAGACAAGTAAGCAGAGAAAATTTCGGCAATTTTGTTTTGAAAATAAATAGGCCTTGCTGGATTGCTGGAAACAAAGGTGAAGGTAGAAAATGAAGTGGACAGATGGGAAAGTCTTGATTTGGGTTGGAAGCTACTAACAAACTGCTCAATAGCAAAAAATGGAAGAATATGGCTATGTTGCAAGCCAGATTTGTAGGATATTTCGGTAATAAGCATTGGAGACTAGTGGATTGACTGCAATTGCCGGAAAAAGGAACTCGGGTTGGAGTTTTACTTGACGGTTGTTTATGCTCATAATAGTGAAGTAGAAGCAGGGACCAGGATTTATGGCGTTATCTGGAGACTGCAAATTTACCAGGATATTCCATGGGTGGTGGTGGGGGATTTCAACTCCTCCCTAAATTTGGGAGATAGAACTAGAGGAGAGGATGTACAGCTAGCTGAGGTGGAAAATTTTACAGACACTGTGAACTTGATTTTGCATGAGCTGAAAAGTACAGGATCTTTTTTCACGTGGGACAATAAAAGAGAAGAATGTAGAATTTTCACTAGAAACAACAGAGCATCGGTGAATGAGATGTGGATGGACAGATGGATGGAAGCGATATGTGAGGTAAAACCCAATGATGCATCAGATCATTTACCTTTACTTATACACCTAGATAAGCCAAGAAAGTGTTCTGGTAAACGTCCCTTTAAGTTCTTCAACATGTGGGTGAACTCGCCGGACTTTCTTACTTTAGTGGAGCAGAATTGGAGGATGCGGAAACACACTACTCTCGTGGATCTATTTAAAACTCTGAAGGTGCTGGAAATAGCACTTAAATGATTGAACAAGAAGGAATTTTCAAACATTCAGAAAAGAGCCATGGAAGCAAAAGAGAAGTGGGAGAACCAGTTCAATCTATTAGAAACAAATGTATTGGATAAAGGGCTGCAAGAAAACGAAGAAAAGGTAAGGAGAGAATCTATGGAACTAGCTGAAGCGGAGTTTTCTATGGATGAAGGAGGGGGACAGGGCAACCAAAATTTTCTATGCAAGCATGAAAAGAGGCAATACAGAAATCATATATTCAGCCTGAAGGTGGGAAGCGACAGAGTTGATTGAAGAGAGGGGGTGGAGCAGCATCAACTGCAGTTCTTTGGTGACCGAATGGGAAAGACAGTGATTACAAAGAGTGAAATTAATCCTTTAGTGTCAGCTGAAGGTAACTTTCTTACAGTGGAGCAACAAATACCCTTGATAAAGCCGATTACAGATGATGAGATATGGAGAGCTATGAATAGCATGGAGAATGACAAAAGTCCTGGAGTAGATGGATATTCGAGCTTTTTCTTCAAGAAAGCATGGGGGATTGTTGGTAATGATATAAAAAAGGGGATTAGGAGTTTCTTTCAGAGTGATGAAGTACCACAAGAATCTAGCAGGGCTATTTTAACACTAATACCGGAAGTTGATAATCCGCAGTTAGCTGGGGACTATAGGCCGATTTCCTGCTGCCCTGTTTTATATAAAGTCGTCACAAAGATCATGAGTAACAGGTTAAGTGAGGTACTCCTTGAAGTGATAAATGGAAACCAAGGTGCATTCGTGAAAGGGAGGAGGGTATCACATAATATTCTTCAGCGCAAGAGGTTTGAGCAGGATATAAGAAGCCGAGCAATATTCCGAGCTGCATGATAAAAATTGATATACAGAAGGCTTTCGACAGTATAAGCTGGGAGTTTCTATTCAAATGGCTGGCAGTTTTGAAGTTTCCAGGATTGTTTATTGAGTGGATAAGACGATGCGTTGAGGATGCCACTTATTATTGTTTCTCTTTGAATGGTGCGTACACGGATTGTTTTAAAGGGAGGAGTGGTGTTAAACAGGGGGATCCGATATCACCTTTATTGTTTGTAATTGGGATGGAATATCTGCCGAGACAACTTAGTCTAGACATAAAAATGAAAGCTATAGAGTTCCATCAGAGGAGTTTGAAGGAGGAAATACACAGTTTAATGTTTGCAGATGATCTGTTAATTTTCTGTAGAGCGAGCAAGCACTCATTGGAAGGGGTTAAAACTATTTTGGAGGAGTTTAGGAAGGTTTCTGGTCTGGGGATAAATGAAGGAAAATCCGAGGCTTTCTTCTCGACAATGACATAAACTGAATCAAAGATGTTGGCTGATACTCCGAATATAGTTCAAGGAAGTTTCCCAATGACCAGGGACTTCCAGTCTCGACTGGGAAGTGGAGAGCTGAAGATTGTGAGAAAATGGTGGAGAAGATTGCAGGACAAATAGGCACTTGGGGGGTCCAGAAATATGGCATATGCAGGTACAATGCAGCTTATAAGCACAATTCTGTTGAGTAAAGCTAGTCACCGGGTGAATGTTTTAAAATACCTGAGAGTGTGCACAAAGCCATTGAGACAAAATGCAGAAATTTTTTATGGGGTAGAAAGGAAGGGGAGAAAAGAGTTACACCAGTGTCTTGGAAAACACTTTGTATGCCAAAGAAAAGTGGAGGAGTTAGCCTAAGGGATCCTTCATTCTGGAATAGAGCTTCTCTGTGTAAGCTGGAAACTCTGAATTGAGCAATTTAATAGAAGAAAATAGTATGGAACTTGGTACATGTGTTGTTGTTTTAGAGAATTCACAATAGTGCGCGCATTACTGTTATATCTATCGAAAACCTTGTATGAAACTTGTAGGTACCGCACTGATTACCTTTGGTATTTCAGAGGTGTTGAGTTGCTGGTGTAAAAACCAATTACCCTGCCTTGGCCCATGACACTATCTAAGGATTTTACGGCTGGAGCATGACCCTAGTTTGAAACTTGTGCATATGTCGTAAGTACCGCACTGAATACCTTAGGTATTTCAGAGGTGTTGTGCTGCTGGTGTAAAAACCAGGTACCCAACCCTAGCCCATGACACTATCAAATATTTGACGGGCTGAATTGAATGAGATCATAACCAGGCTCAGACCAGACTACTTATGGCTTCTTTGTTTTCTTTGTTAACACAGGAACTGTAAAAATTGCTCCGGGGCAGACTTGTGTTTTGACATGTCAATTCGCAGATGTGCTACGGAGGACCATTCCTCTATCCAACAAGAACATAGAAAAAGATAAGGAACGTTGAAGACCTCAAAGCTTCTAAAGTTGAAGCGGATTAAGCAAGATATGCATGGACAACTAGAATGAAACTCTAGAATAGATGTTTGAGACTCTTAGTAATTAATATCTTGATAAACTTGTTATGATAATTGCCACTTGTACCTTGAGTGACTATAGAATAGTTGTTTCAAAAGATATGCAAGGACAGATGGAATGGAAATGCATTCATAATAGTTATTCTAAAATCCTAGCACTATCTTGATGAACTAGTTATGATCATAGCCACTTTGTATTTCATATGGCTGTAGAATAGTTGTTTTTCTCCTTTTGGTTAGTTATTTATATTTGTTGAATGTTTAGATTAGAGTGATAGCCAAATCAGTTGTATGAACTTTTAATAGAGAAAAAATTACATAAAAAAAAACGAAACGCGGGAAATAAGCCTAAGGATGTGACAAAGATGGTCTTGGGAAGTGATGGACGGAGTTTGTTTGGCGATGATGGTGAGGTTTTGCCGAAACAGCCAACTGCGATTGAAAACCCGGGCACTCTGTCGGGATTAAACTTTCATGTTGAACGGAGAGAAAATGATGGGATGGCTCGCGGGCAGAACTCTATCGTTGGGATGGTAGATGCGGCAAAAAACCCTCGGGCTGCAGCAGAAAAGAAAAACCTTAGCAGCGGAGATATTGATGGGGAAAGCTTACAAAGGTTTTAGAATGATTGAACAGAAACTTAAGGAAAAAGCTGGAGAAGAACTATTGAATGTGGCTGAACGTGAGGTTATGGAGAATGGAGGAAAACCCTTGTTTGTATTGGAAAAGGAAAACGATGGTATGAATCCGATTCAATCTAGGAATAGGACTACATGGCCAGCAGATAAGAGTATATATGATCGGGAAAGCGAAGGGGGCAGCAAGAAATCGATGATGGCATCCGGGGTTCGTAGGCAGCCGATGATGTTAAACAATGGGGCAGAGAGGAGAGTGGGGCAGCAAGGATACGTCTAAGACAATGGAGCAAGGTGTACTTACAGAGATGAAGAGTTCAGAACAAGCCGAGAAGTCTCATTTAGAGAAGGGTTTGGAGAATACTGTTTTGTCGACTGTGATCACTCAACCCGAAGGTGATGGTGTTGCCACAGTAAAAAACAAAGTTGGGGAGAACTCACAAGTACGTATACTGAAGAGAGGGGAAGAGCTAGAGACACCAGTAAATGAGAAGGCAAGCTGGTCGAAACTGTTCACAAGCCAAAAGGCGGAGGTAAAATATTACATAAACCTGAACTTGTAGACGGTATGCTTCTGCCTTTTTTGCTTTTGAATGAGGTTGAAAATAGTGTGAAAAAATGGAAGAATGTGGTTGTATGCAAGGTTATTGATGGTCATCCTCTGATTAAATATTTTGAAGGCTTTCTTAGAAGAATATGGTTTGGTATGGTTGAAAATGTCTGGCAGGCAAAGCCAGAGATCTTTCTGGTGAAGCTTGTTAATGAAAAACATAGAGATGAGGTGATAGAAAGGGGGGTGGTTTTCTTTGATAAAAAACCAGTTTTTGTAAAGGTATGGAAACAAAAAATGGATTTTGATGAGCCAGATACAATTCCCATATGGGTGCAATTTCCTGGATTGGATCCAGTCTGTTAGGTAGATTGGCAAGTGTAATTGGAATCCCTTTGCGGATTGATGAGGCCACATAGCACATGGAAAAGACAAAGTTTGCAAGGGTACTGGTTGAGGTGAACATGGGGAAGGTAATGCAGAAAATAAGGCAGAATTTTCTGTAGAATCGACAGAGCAATGGTGAATGAGATGTGGATGGACAGATGGATGGAAGCGATATGTGAGGTAAAACCCAATGATGCATCAGATCATTTACCATTACTTATACACCTAGATAAGCCAAGAAACTGTTCTGCTAAAAGTCCTTTTAAGTTCTTCAATATGTGGGTGAACTCGCCGGACTTTCTTACTTTTTTTTATGTAATATTTTCTTCTATTAAATTGCTCAAAAAGTTCATACAACTGATTTGGCCATCACTCTAAGCCAAACATTCAACAGATATAAATAACTAACCAAAAGGAGAAAAACAACTATTCTACAGCCATATGAAATTATGATCATAACTAGTTCATCAAGATATTGCTATGATTTTAGAATAACTATCATGAATGCACTTCCATTCCATCTGTCCTTGCATATCTTGCTAAATCCGCATCCACCTTTGGAGCTTTGGTGTCTTCAACGTTCCATTTCTATCTCCAGCTCGTATATTAAGGGAAAATCCACCGTAGCATATTTGTGAATTGACATGTCAAAACACAAGTCTGCCCCGGTTCAGTTCCCATAGAAAACAAATAAGCCATATGTAGTCTGGTCTGAGTATGCTTATAATCTTCTTCGATCCAGCCCGTCAAATCTTTAGATAGTGTCATGGGCCAAAGTTGGGTAGCTGGTTTTACCCAGCAGCCCAACACTTTCGAAATACCAAAGGTAATCAGTGCGGTACCTACGACATATGTACCAAGTTTCATACTAGGATCCATTATACCATCATCAACATCAATCAAAGGGGTCATAGCCTGTTTCAATCATCACCTTTAGAGCATCTATCTGCCTAAAAGAGGCAATACAGAAATCATATAATTAGCCTGAAAGTGGGAAACGACATAGTGGATGGAAGAGGGGGGTGGAACAGCATCTACTGCAATTCTTTGGTGACCGAATGGTAAAGACAGTGGTTACAGAGAGTGGAATTGACCCTTTAGTGGCAGCTGAAGGTAACTTTCTTACAGTGGAGCAACAAATACCCTTGATAAAGGGAAATTCTACCGTAGCATGTCTGCGAATTGACAAATCAAAACACAAGTCTGCCCCGGTTCAGTTCCCATAGAAATCAAATAAGCCATATGTAGTCTGGTCTGAGCATAATCTTCTTCAATCCAGCCCGTCAAGTCTTTAGATAGTGTCATGGGCCAAGGTTGGGTAACTGGTTTTACCCAGCAGCCCAACACCTCTGAAATACCAAAGGTAATCAGTGTGGTACCTACGACATATGTACAAGTTTCATACTAGGGCCTTAATCCCTCATCCAGTCTGTCAAACATTGTTGATAGTGTCATGGGTCAAGGCTGGGTAACTGGTTTTTATACCAGCAGCCCAACACATCTGAATTACCAAAAGGTAATTAGTGCGGTACCTACGACATATGTACAAGTTTCATACTTGGGGTAAAATCCCTAAACCATTCCATCAAATCAGATAGTGTCATGGGCCAAGGCTGGGTAACTGGTTTTATACCAACAGCCCAACACCTCTGAAATACCAAAAGGTAATTAGTGCGGTACCTACGACATATGTACAAGTTTTATACTAGGGATGTATCCCCACAACCAATACGTCAAGTCTTTAGATAATGTCACGGGCCAAGGCTGGGTAACTGATTTTTACACCAGCAGCCCAACACCTCTGAAATACCAAACGTAATCAGTGTGGTACCTACGACATATGTACCAAGTTTCATACTAGGATCCATTCACACCATCCTCAACATCATCAGAGAGGTGGTCATAGCATGTTTCAATCATCACCTTTAGAGCATCTACTTGCCTAAATTTCCCCTCAAATATTCTGTTATTCCTCTCCCTCCATACATTATAGAAGATGCTGATAAGTCGGTGAAATCTTATTCTCTTTCTCCATCCTACCATTCTTCTCATCCTCCTTGGAGCACTGTCTGAAGTTTCCGCCAGTTTCCACCCTGTAATGTTTTTGGAGCTCCACAGTAAACTGACATGTACAAAATATGTGATGCTTCGTTTCTCCATTCGGCCGACAAAGAGTACAAACATCTGCCACATGAAGTATTATCCCTTTCGACTGAAGTCTCGCTATGGTCGATAATCTCCCTTTTAACAACATCCATAGAAAGAATGAGTGTTTAGGTTGTAATCCTGACATCTACAATATATTCGTTGACCAATGGTTTTCTTGGCCTTGGCCCTGGCCCTTTGAGGTATCCATATGCCTTTTTTTCATGTAATATTTTCTTTTATTAAATTGCTCAAAAAGTTCATACAACTGATTTGGCCATCACTCTAAGCCAAACATTTAACAGATATAAATAACTAACCAAAAGGAGAAAACATTTATTCTACAGCCACATGAAATGCAAGTGGCTATGATCATAACTAGTTTATCAAGATATTGCTAGGATTTTAGAATAACTATCATGAATGCGCTTCCATTCCATCTGTCCTTGCATATCTTGCTAAATCCGCATCCACCTTTGGAGCTTTGGTGTCTTCAACGTAAGATTGATGGTGAAAAAATGTAAAATTAATCTCCAATGCAAGCATCAATGTGAGGGTCAATCTTATGTGGAATATGAGGTGGATTGAAAGCCTCAATTAGACCCTCTATATATTGATGGTCACATTGAAGCCTTCAATTTGATTACATAGCATATTTAGAACTATTTTCCTTTTTTCACGAATTTGTAGTTGAATTTAAAATACTAATTTTGGTAGGAAAAGATTTACATGATATTTGACACTCTTGCATTGGAGCACATAATTTTAAATTGGAGATCAACCAAAATTTCAATGTCTATGTCATAGTGATGCCCAATTAAAACTTGACAGATGTTAGTTTTTTAAAAGACGCATGCCTGTCTCTAAAACCTAGGGTTTAAGAGAAAACCTTCTTGCCCCCGCAAGCAATTTGGCGACGACGATCCACCGATCTTCTAAGCAATATCGACGCGATCTCGACTGCTTCAGGCACAGAGACGACATGGACGAGTTTACGAAGATGTATGCTGGACTTTCGCTGCGTGACGACGAGAAGAAAGTCACGCCTCCGCAGGCGGCTCCCATGGTCGCGAACGACCTGTCCCGGCTTCTGGTCGGGAAGGTTTTAGCCCATCGGCGCATTCCGCTTGGAAGCGTAGCTAGTGTGTTTGGCGATCTATGGTATGTAACAGGGAAGGTGAAGTGTTCATCGCTGGAGGAAAACGTGACGCTTTTTGAATTCACGGACGTGGTGGACAAAGAGCGGGTCTTGGAGAGAGAACCGTGGTTGTTTGACAACCGTGAGCGCCACCTGATGGTGCTGGTGGAACCGAAGCCAGGGTCGGAAGGGCTACAAGTGGAGTTCAACAGGGATTCATGCGCATCGGGTTCCTTTTGAGCGTAGGAACGAATACACTGCTAAACAATTGGCGATGGTGTTGGTAAGTTCCTGGGAGTATAGATGGGGAAGATGCATGGGGCAGTACTTGCGTATCAGATGCGAAGTGGATGTTACGAAGCCGATCAAGAGGGTGCAAGCGTTGCCAGGAGTGGAAGAACTGATTCTGTTACAATATGAGAAGCTACCAAACTACTGCTCATATTGTGGCATCATTGGGCATGGTAGATTGGATTGCACAGATAGATTGAGAGCTTCGAAAGCGGAGAGAGAGCAGGTGAATTATCCTACTCCCTCTGGACCACTTGGATCTGCAGAGGGAGAAACTCAATGTTTTTTTTCGGCTATGGAAAATGCCAGTTTTGCCCCTTACTATTTTTCAATATTTACGCCTCACCCAAACAGTTTCTATCGTCCCCTCCAACCCATCCTTTTCAGTTTCTACACAATTACAGAATCCAAATATCCCCACCATTGCCACCGCAGTGAAATAGAACAGCAACCACCTTCACACCAACTAACCACCAACTAACCACCAACATAACCCAATCGCAAACCCCAGGCGAATACTCCTACAATCGCCAACCGAACCGAATCGAAATCAAAACTCCAATCAAAATAAAACTCCAGATCAACTACAGAACCTCAAATGAACAAAACCCCAGATCCAAGCGAAAGATGGAAATTTCAAAGATGTGTTTGCAATTATTTGGGTGGAGGGAATGAATGATGATAAAAAAAATTGAGAAAAGGGATGACCATAGAGGTGGGCGTGGAGTGGAAAATAATTGGGAAAAAAGGATGAACAAAGAGGATACTTGGGGGGGGGGGGGGGCTGGGAAAGAGATATGGTGATGTTGGGTGGGTGATGACTAATGACCGAAAATAAGGTGAAGGGGAAATTGGGTGGCTTTTATATTTAAAGTATAGTTAGGGGCAATTTAGTCTTTAAGCCAGATAAAATAAAGAGTGCAGATTTAAGTGGGACTGACTAAAAGAGAAAGAGTGCAGATATAGTTGGTACGGAAGGAGTAGTATATTCAGAGTTGGGGCGAATTTGTCACCTTTCAATAGGGAGCAAAGACACCCTAACTCCGGAGATGGCTTTACCCTAGGATTTCGCACAAGAGAGGCAAACAGTGAGGGGAGCAATATGGGGAAGGGCCTGGACCGTCGCGGGGAAGCAGTGGAGAGGGAGCCTGTAGCGCCGACGTTGAAGAGGCCGGGGCCGGTGATGAAGATGGACCTTCCAGCGCCTGACCCGGACTGGGCATTCAAGCTGACAGAGGAAAAGAGGCGCAGGAAAATGAAGGTCGGAGAGGAGCAGCAACCGTCCAGGATGGAGATAATGGTGGAGGAGTCCCGTGAACTGGTGGGAAAGGTGGGCCAGTTTGATGGGAATGAAGGGAACGGTGATGTAGAGACCATAATGGTGGTGGAGATGCCATCGGAGGATGAGCCGGGGTGGCGGGAGAAAGTTATGCAGGCTATGGGAGTGGGCTCGGGGCAGCTCTCGGATGCCATGGAGGAGAAAGGAGCCGCGGCTCAGGTCAATACAATGGTCTTAACGGCAAAAGATATGAGTTTGCCGCCTAGGTGGGATCCGAGAATGGAACCGATTATACCTCTTAGTCCGTTCTTATTTCCAGTGCCTGTGAACCTTGATACACCAGGTCGCATGCTAGAGAAACAAAAGGAGAAAAAATTGAAAGGAAAGGACGGGGCAGTGAGAGGCCAAAGAGGAAGAGGAAGGGTCGAGGTGGATTCTGGTGACGGATTGGGCAGCGAAGCAAAAGATGGTGATGGATCGTCTGCTATGAGGAAATTGTCCTTGTTGGAGGACATGGAGGAGGAGAGTGGAAACTCGGGACATAAGAAACCAAGGGCTAGCGAGACAAGCGCTTCCCTTGGTGACAATGTGCTCACTATTCAGGCGGAGACTGGCGAGGAGGTCCAGTCCCGCCAGGGGCCATGAGTATCATCAGCTGGAACTGTCGAGGGGACCTGAGGGACTCGGACTCCAAGACAGTTCAGGAACTGCGTGCTCTGGTGCGCTTAAAATCACCTTCAGTTATTTTTCTTTGCGAAACACGATGTCCTACTTCTTTTATAGATAGTTTAAAATTTTAGTTGAACTATAATGGTGTAGCAGTAGATGCCCAAGGTCAGTCCGGAGGCTTAGCTATGCTGTGGAAAAAACAAAAAAAATAGAATGACAGTCTTCTTCTTTTTATTACATTGATGTCTTCGCTTTTATTTCCAATGTAAAGTTGCGTATAACCGGAGTTTACTGTGAGCCTAACCCAGCACTTAGGCAACAAGCCTGGATTCGGTTTAGAGAGCTGGTGAGGGATGATGGTGTACCGTGGCTATGCTTGGGCGACTTCAACGAAGTTCTGACACAGGAGGAGTTCGTCGGGCGGGCACCACGGTCGGATAGACTTATCGAAAACTTTCGAGAGGCCTTAAGATTTTGCGGGCTGATGGAGTTGAAGGATGAGGGATACAGCAATTCCAGGTTTACTTGGTTCAGGACTTGGAGGGGAGAACCAACAGTGAAGGCCAAGCTGGACAGAGCTACGGGGTGTCAACTTCTTATGGATGCATTTTTGTGGTCTTCTAGCCACACGGTTTCCATGCCGTCATCGGACCACATGGCAGTGGTGGTTCAACTACGACAAAGGGATTCATCGGCTAATAGGACAAGGAGGAAGAGACGGTTCAGGTTCGAAGCATTCTGGATCAAGTCCGAAGAATGTGAGGTTCGGATCCGGGAAAGTTGGAGTGATGAGAATGTCCATTTAGCGGATAAACTGGAGCAGTGCGCGGTGGGGCTGGTGGATTGGAGCCGTCGCACTTTTCCATCCAGTTCGAAGAGGATAGAGGAGCTGAAAAAGCTCATCCATGACATGGAGAATGGGGACTCTGCTCTATTGGACCATGACGAGCTAGCTAATTTGAAACAGGAATATAGTTTCTTACTTCTGCGGAAGGAATCAAATGGCGCCAACGGGTAAAGCAGCATTAGTACAGGGAGGGAGATCGAAACACTCGATTCTTCCATCGATTTGCAACTAATCGAAGGACTAGGAACCAGATCGCGGGCTTGAAGGATGATTCTTAGGTTCTTCGTACAGATATGGAGGGCATGGAGAAAATCACTGTGGATTATTTTGGGGGATTATTTTCCTCTTCCAATCCGGATAGGGGAAAAATGGCGCAGGTTTTGGATAGAATGCCCAAGAGGATTATACGAGATATGTCGGACAGGCTCTCGAGGATATACACTGAAGCGGAGGTGACGAAGGCGGTGAAGCAGATGAATCCTCTGAAGGCCCCAGGGCCTGACGGTATGAGTCCTATATTCTTTCAGAAATTCTGGCATACAGTTAAGAAAGATGTAGTTTCCTGTGTGCTAGATTTTTTGAACAAAGGTGATTGGAATCCAAGGATGAACTATACACACATCGTCCTCCTGCCAAAAGTACAACCTGAACTTATTACACAGTTTAGGCCTGTAAGTTTGTGCAATGTGGTGTATAGGCTGGCATCCAAGGTGGTGGCGAATAGGGTGAGGCCGATTATTCGGAGTATTATATCGCCTTCACAATCAGCTTTCATCCCCGGAAGGTTGATCACACATAATGTCCTGGTGGCTCACGAGATTCACCATACAATGAAAGTGAAGACGAGAGGAAGGGTTGGAGAGATGAGTATCAAACTGGATATGAGCAAGGCTTTCGACGGGATTGAATGGAGTTTTGTGACGAAGACGTTGGAAAAGATGGGCTTCCCGCCATCTTTTGTATCGACCATTGATCAATTCCTGTCATCAGTCCAGTTCTCGTTTATATTGAACGGGGAGGAGTTTGGACAGCTGCTGCCAAGAAGAGGAATCAGGCAAGGGGATCCCCTATCCCCATATCTGTTCATTATCTGCTCGGAGGTTCTTTCTATGTTACTCTCGGACTTGGCGGACGTAGGTCGAATTGCTTCTCCAAATGGACCGAGAATATCTCATATATTTTTTGCAGATGATACACTGCTTTTCGGAGAAGCTTCGGAGGAGGAGGCGAGCCGAATACACTGGGCGTTAACTCTCTACGAGGCGGTTTCAGGACAGAAGATCAATGTGGATAAGTCGGGAGTGCTCTTCAGTCCTAACACAGCTATGGATCTCAGACCACGAATCTGCAATATACTAAAAATTCTGGAGGTGGAGGCACATGACAAGTACCTTGGATTGCCAACGATAATTGGTAGGAGGAAGGGGGAAATCTTTCAGGCCATAAAGGATCGCATCAGACAGAAGATAGATGGGTGGAACGAGCAAAACCTGTCAAAAGCTGGTAAAGAGATCATGATTAAATCTGTCTTGCAGGCTATTCCGAGCTACACGATGAGATGCTTTCAACTACCAGGATATGTGGTGGATGAGATACATGGCTTGCTGAGTAACTTTTGGTGGGGAGGATCTTCGTCGGAACGGAAAATACCATGGGTGGGATGGAAGAAGATGTCAAGGTCTAAACAGAAAGGAGGATTGGGATTCAGGGACCTGGGAGCTTTTAATCAGGCACTTCTCGGGAAACATGCTTGGAGGTTACTGACTCAGCCAGGATCCTTGCTAGCAAGAGTTATGCGTGTTAAATATTACAGAAACGGGGACCTGCTTTCTTCTGAGCTCGGCTCGAGACCATCGTGGGCCTGGAGAAGTATTCATGGGGCATTGGAGTTGACTCGGAGAGGGGGCAGGAGGTCGATTGGATCCGGTCATCATACATCAATATGTAATAATCCGTGGATTCCGAAGGAGGGGAGCTTCATGATTCAGAATCCGCATAATATCCCAGGACATCTTTCCAGGGTGGCAGATTTAATCGATGAAGACACTAGATGGTGGAGGATGGAGCTGCTCGAGGAGCTGTTCACTGCAGAGGAAGTGGCCGCGATCAAGGGTATACCCCTCCGTAATATGAACTCTTCCAACAAATGGGTATGGCACTATACGAACTCGGGTGCCTATACAGTACGATCGGCTTACCATTCGGTCGTGGAGGCGAGGCACTTGCAGCAAACGCCGGCTCAGCACGCGGAGGCACCGGCTTTCTGGACTCGGTTCTGGAAATTTAAGGTTCCAAAGAGGGCATTGCATTTCGCATGGAGATTATGCAGAGACTCACTACCGACCGTAGCTAATCTGAGGAGACGTGAAGTTGAGGTCGCATCGAACTTTCTGCATGGAGAAGGATGATTCAGATGCTCATCTATTTTTCGAATGCGAGTATGCAAAAGCAGTATGGGGAACAGTGGCACTAAGGTCGAAGGTGGAGAGTGCGAGGAAGAAGAGAGGAGATGCCTAGTTTCGCGAGATACGGAAGGATGGGGATGGGGAATTCTGTTCTCTAGTGATTATGGTCTGTGATGGACTATGGTTTCAAAGGAACAAGAGAATTTTCGAACAGACCCAGTTGGCAGCCAATGTTGTAGCTGCGGGGGTGGTGGCATATCTGAGGAACTACAGGACAGCGTAGAACTGGAGAGAGGATGCTTCGAACTCTCTACTGCCGCAGACACTACTGAGACCGCCAGATCTGGGTATCCAGATTAATTTCGATGCAGGAATCCTGCATGGGGATGCTGGAGTAGGAGCAGTGGCACTGGATCATTCGGGACACTTCATTCGGGAAACTGCACGAAGGATACCGCACGTCAGCGACCCAGTTTTGGCTGAATGCTTGGCACTGGAGGAGGCAATCGTGTTGGCCAGGGACTTGAACCAACCCGAGGTGAAGCTGGTGAGGGACGCTCTTCAGGTGATTCAGATGGTACATGGAGAGGTGGAATGCTCAGTGAATTGCATGGAGACAGTTCAGCGAATTCGTGGCCTGATAGAGTATAGTTCTTGGTTAGGTCCCTTCTGGGTACCCCGTAGTCAGAACTTTATAGCTCATTCGCTAGCGAACTATGCTAAGTCGAACCCCCTATTGTATGACTCTTGGAACTCACCCCCGAGTTTCCTATCATTCGTTTCTGGATGATTTCCAGAACCTTGAAGTTGAATGAAAGCATTACATTTTTCAAAAAAAACTTGACAGATTACCCTATTTTTGCTTTTGACGCCCATAGCATTGGAGATGCTCTAAGATCCTGCAAAAGTGAGTCTCGCAAAAATATTGACATTCAAATTCTTAAGTAAGAAAGCTATAAAAATTAAATACATAAATAATGTTCAACCCTTTCATTCAAAAAAAAAAAAAAACCAAATCTTAATCCATCAAAACTAAACACAAAAACTTCACCTTTGAATGATAAAGTATAATGCGAACTAAGAATAAATATTGTTAGCCACAAAGTACATAAACAATTAAAGAGATAACCATATAACCCTTACCTGATATAACCATCTCAGATTTTATCTACAACCAGGAAACATATTTGAATGAGTTAACTGTTGGCCTAGATTCAGAATATATTGTTATGCTGAGGAAAGATTTTGCTTTGTATGAAAACTATCCTGATTCTTTGGTATGGAAACCTGAAAAAAATGGCTTTTTCACTTTGATTTCTGCATATGATATACTTAGACCTAGGAGAAATATAATTCCATCTTTTAAACACCTATGGTCTAAGATACTCCCCAGAAAGTTTACAATCTTTGCATGGAGACTCTTGAACAGACTTGTACCAATGTGTGATGTACTGGAAGATTTTAACTTCCATTTACCCTCTATTTGTCCTTTCTGCAAGAAGGACAGTGAGGACATACACCATTGTTTCAACGACTGTGAAAAGGTCATGATTTTATGGAAGTACATTAATCAGTGGTTTGATATTGGTAATGTCAACTGCTCGAACCTATGGGACAGATTCCATTACTATTGGAACATTGACATTAAAATAAAAACCCAAGCTCAAGCAATAAGGTTGGTACCTAGCATTACATGTTGGTATATCTGGTGTGCTAGAAATGCATGGCTTTATGACTCCAAAGCAGCAAACTGGTTGACTATTGCAACCAATGTTTTCGGGACAATCAAAGCCATACTCAAGCTCCATGATTTCAAATGGAAACAACCAGAAGTTAATCAAATCAGTCCTACCTTACTCTCCCTGGTTCCAGTTTGTAGAGTAGTTAAAAGAATCCAACATGCTACTGTGGTTTGGAAATTACCCCAAAACCATAGTGTTAAAGTTAACACTGATGGCTCCTCATTAAAAGATGGGTCAGCCGAAGCTAGCATTGTTATCAGGGACCAAGATGGGAGAGTCCTTGTGGCTAAATCAAGATATCTTGCCCAGATGGATAGTCTAGAGGCTGAGATCCATGGTTTAGCCATTGGGCTGGAAACAGCTTATGCGAATGGCTACGAAAATATCCAATGTGATGTTGATTCTCAGGTGCTTCTTAAAATGGTGAGAAGGGAATTTAAAATCCCTTGGAGGTTCAACAATCTGATCAGAAACATTTGGAGCTTAACAGGTGAGTTCAATGTCTCTTTTCACCATATCTTTAGAGAAGGTAATTCAGTTGCAGATGCTCTAGCTAAAATGGCAAGTATTAATAAACTATCTAGCAACTTTATACATACTTCACTCCCTTCTGAAATCAGAGGATTAGTTCAACTAGATAGCATAGAGTTCCCATATGTTAGAAATCAGTAAAATCTGTGAGAATGGGTTCTGCTTTCTTTTTTACATGTATTGCAGGATAGACAAGGACAGAAAAGGAGTGAAGCATCATGGAGACAACATAAAAGAGGAAAGGAAATACTGCATCTGGATCAGGTGTCCTCCTTCCTTTTTTTTCACTTGTTTTAACCTCTTACCTTCGGGTACTGATGACACTATATTTCGTTGCAGGATAACCACAAGGTCAAATGACCTTGTGGTAGGTTGAAATGACCTCAGATTCAGCTACAGCTTGCATTCTCTTGAATTTCTGGATTCTGGAACTCAAAATCCCATATGGAGGTTGGATTCTGGAGCCAAGTTCATCACACAGACGGCCAGCTCTCACCAAAAAGGAAACCTCAGATTGGCTGCTGGAGAGAACTTCATTCTTTTTACTCTGGAAAAATGCACTTATGGACTAAATCTAACTCAAATTTATTTCACAAGTTAGCAATTTTTAATCACACTCAAGTGGCTAATATGTGTTTACTCAAGTTCATCTTGATATTCACAGACTTGCTCCTTGTAGTGATATCCTCGCTGGGGCAAAATTGTGCTCTCGACTGGGAAACTGGTCGATCACTAAACTAGATCAGCTGAGTCGATATGGATTAAGAATTGCTAACTACAATCTTCTCATAGAACTTAGAACTTCCCAAGTTTTTTCATCCCAACTAGTTGTTTTTTTCTTTTTTTCCATCTCACTTAGTTGGGGTTTTTCTTGGACAATTTGTATTAAGTTTTAAGACTTTGTGAGATATGGTCTAGGGAGCCAAATAAATATCCCTCCAGCACTGCTGGTTAATTAAAAAAAAACATAAACAATTAAAGAGAAAACAAAATTTACCTTGATATTGAGATTTCTAGCATCATTATTACCACCAAGTAAGGTAATTGACCAAGCTCTTATGTAAGATTATGAAAGCACCAAGTAAAAAAAATTAATGCACATATAAAACCCAATAGTTCAGACCAAAATCATACATTGAATGCATATGAACTTTGGCATCAAAAGCCACCGATCACATAAATCGTTATGATCATATAAGTTCCTCAAATTAAATTCAAAAGCCACAAATCAAATACCCTCACGATGATATAAGATCCTACAAAAGAAGCTAATAACCAAACGGTTTTATAATTGAAGAGAGTACCGAAGAAAATATTTCACTAAATTTGTATAATATACAAATTTTGGCCAGCCATGGCCCATCATTAATTTATGAAGATACTACTAATTATTTACATATTCTTGGTAATGAATTTGTGTTTCGTAACAAATTTGTTAGGCCCTGTTTACCAGAGCTTATCTGTAGATCAGTTCAGTTCAGTTCAGTTCAATTCAGTTCAGTTCAGTTCAGTTCAGTTCAGTTCAATTCAGTTCAGTTCAGTTCAGTTCAGTGAAAATGTAATTTGATGAAATTCAGGTTAATTCAGTCATGCTGATTCCATTTTTCAATACATCAATTTTCACTTCAGTTCAGTTCAGTTCAGTTCAATTCAGTTCAGTTCAGTTCAATTCAATTCAGTTCAGTTCAGTACATCAAGAAATAAGCTCTAGTAAACAGGGCCTTAATGTCAATATTATCACCATAAATTAAATATTATTAAATATTTTTTATAATCATACCAAATTAGTTGGATGTGTAATTTCTGAAGTAAATTTACAAATGTATCCATTTTACACACGAAAAACGGAGCGAATTGGCTTTATATATATACTATATAAGATAAAATATATTTTCACATAGTTCTGTTTCGACATTTATTTACAATATAACCGTTTTTTCCCGCACTTTAGCATCCAGATCCATATTTCCACCAATAAATTATAAATCCTTTCAACACAGTACTTGATAGCTATAAGATATCACTCTGTGCGAATAAGTCCATATATAACAAAGTGTGCAAATGATTATGGCCTTGTTTGGAGAACAGCGTTTAGCTGTTAGCGGTTTTTATTAGCTGTTAGCGGATTTCATTAGCGGTTTTTATTAGCTGTTAGCGGATTTCATTAGCTGTTTTAACTAGCGGTTTGTATATAAGTGTTTGGTAAATAACAATTAGCTGATAGCTGTTTCATTATGTTAAATGACTGAAATAGACATTAGTACAATTTAGTTACTATATTTTTTTATGTATTGCTTATTACTTGTTTTGAACCGAAAAATATTTTTAATTATATAATTTTTATTTGAAATATTATTCATTATTAATATACCTATAATGCTTTATTCTTGACTACAGCCTAGAAGGGCACACATATAGTTGGGGTTGGGGCAAGTTGGTGTCACTGAAAGATGAAATTTGTCCATACCTAATGGAATGTGTTGACACGAAGGGAAATTTCAGCACTAGCAAGGCATATGGATACCTCAAAGGGGCAGGCCAAGAAAACCATTGGTCAACGAAAATATTGTGGAAGTCAGGACTACAGCCTAAACACTCATTCTTTCTATGGATGTTGTTAAAAGGGAGATTATCGACCATAGCGAGACTTCAGTCGAAAGGGATAATACCTCATGTGGCAGATGTTTGTCTCTGTGTGGGCACAATGGAGAAACGATGCAGCACATATTTTGTACATGCCAGTTTACAGTGGAGCTCCAAAAACATTACAGGGTGGAGACTGGCGGAAACTTCAGAGAGTGCCTGAGGAGGATAATTAGAATGGTAGGATGGAGAAAGAGAATAAGATTCCACCGACTTATCAGCATCTTCTATAATGTATGGAGGGAGAGAAATAACAGAATCTTCGAGGGGAAATTTAGGCAGGTGGATGCTCTAAAGGTGATGATTGAAACAGGCTTTGACCCCTCTGAGTGATGATGAGGATGGTGTGAATGGATCCTAGTATGAAACTTGGTACATATGTCGTAGGTACCGCACTGATTACCTATGGTATTTCAGAGGTGTTGGGCTGCCGGTGTAAAAACCAGTTACCCAGTCTTGGCCCGTGACAATATCTAAAGACTTGACGGATTGGTTGTGGGGATATATCTCTAGTATGAAACTTGTACATATGTCGTAGGTACAGCAGTGATTGCCTTTTGGTATTTCAGAGGTGTTGGGCTGCTGGTATAAAAACCAGTTACCCAGCCTTGGCCCATGACACTATCTGATTTGATGGAATGGTTGAGGGTTTTACCCCAAGTATGAAACTTGTACATATGTCGTAGGTACCGCACTGATTACCTTTTGGTATTTCAGAGGTGTTGGGCTGCAGGTATAAAAACCAGTTACCCAGCCTTGGCCCAAGACACTATCAAAAATATTTGACGGACTGGATGAGGGACTATGGCCCTAGTATGAAACTTGTACATATGTCGTAGGTACCGCACTGATTACCTTTGGTATTTCAGAGGTGTTGGGCTGCTGGGTGAAACCAGTTACCCAACCTTGGCCCATGACACTATCTAAAGACTTGACGGGCTAGATCGAAGAAGATTATAAGCATACTCAGACCAGGCTACATAATGGCTTATTTGATTTCTATGGGAAATGAACCAGGGCAGACTTGTGTTTTGACATGTCAATTCACAGATATGCTATGGTGGATTTTCCCTTAATCATATACGAGATGGAGACAGAAATGGAACGTTGAAGACTCCAAAGCTCCAAAGGTGGATGCAGATTTGGCAAGATATGCAAGGACAGATGGAATGGAAGCGCATTCATTATAGTTATTCTAAAATCCTAGCAATATCTTGATGAACTAGTTATGATCATAGCCACTTGCATTTCATATGGCTGTAGAATAGTTGTTTTTCTCCTTTTGGTTAGTTATTTATATCCGTTGAATGTTTGGTTTAGAGTGATGGCCAAATCAGTTGTATGAACTTTTTTGAGCAATTTAATAGAAGAAAATATTACATCAAAAAAAAAACCTATAATGCTTTAAATTTTTATTTGTAGAGTTAAAAAGTTTGAAATTTTTACCGTGGTATATGTTTAGTTCGGGCCATTTTAATTCCATTCAAATATAAATTGTAATTTTTTGTAAACAAATTTATACAATGCTTGATTTTTTTTTTTAATATGCTTGAGACGTACAAGATTTTAATATTTTAAGAATTACAAGACGTACGCAGTTTGAATGAATAAATAAAAGAAAAGGAAATTTGTGAAGGATAAGGATAAAAAAGATATTTTGTAATATTCTTTTGATTAAATTCTTGTAAACGCTTCTCTTTCTAGCGTTTCGGAAATCAGAGTTTTCACCAAAACAACTAATTAGAAAACTCTTCTCACCAAACACAAGAAAGAGTTGATTGACTAGTCAACTATCCATATTTAACCAAAAAAGCTAAACGCTCTTCAAAACTCTCTTTACCAAACGAGGCCTATTCTAAGCATCGTTAAAATGTGTAAGACTAGAAAGCATGGATTTAGTACTTGTTGGTAAGTGTAGCAGGGAGTTCTGAGACAAAGAAGCATTACCCTAAGCTAGCAATCCCCTCACAAATCTAACACTGAGCAAGTGTTTACCATCATCTGAAATTACATCCTCTCAATGTGCCATCAGACCGCCGATTTGGCATCACTGGTATCTGTCATGAAACATAAACATGAGGCTAAGCTTCATTAACAGAAAACAAATACAAAACAAACAAAAAAATAATAATAATGCAAAAAATGGTTGCAGAAAAAATGGTTGCAGAAAAAATGGTCAGACCGCCATTATATATTCTGAGTGAACCCCTGTATCATCAATAGCCACAGTACATGCCTTAACTATTAGAGCAAGCAGAATACTTTTTAAAGTATGCTGCAATGGAAAATAAAAGTGACTTCCTTACATCCATTCCATATTGATAGAATACTTTTTAAATCTTATAATATTGAAAGAATAACCTGTAGAGCTGAACTCTCCGACTGTGTAAAAGAGACATATCCTGGACCTACCATCATCCTTCAATACATCTCTCACTGGGTAGGTGCACTTCTCGAAGCCAACTGGTATCTATGATGAAAGCATTGAACAAGTTAAACACATGATACATTAAGATATTTGAAACTGAAAAATAAACAAATGGCATAAAGGCAATCAAGTACACAACTTATAAAAGCATTATGCTTTTCTTGTTTTATGCAACTTAGGTAACCACAAAGACATTCAGAGCCTTAAAAAGATATGAAATAGATTATTTTAATAACAAAAGGACATCCAATATCAATACTATTCGAAACCAACATGTTTTCCACACATCACTTTAGTTTCCAACAAACAATGAGACCAACTCTATTTACAATAACATATATTTTCACATACTCTTTTTTTGACAATTTATTTAAAATACAACAGTTTTTTCAAGCATCATTGCATCCATATTTCCACCAATATATTACAAAGTCATTTCACACAATACTTAGGCCCTGTTTACTAGAGCTTATATGTAGATCAGTTCAGTTCAGTTCAATTCAGTTCGGTTCAATTCAGTTCAGTTCAGTTCAGCGAAAATGCAATTTGATGAAATTCAGGTTAATTCAGTCATGCTGATTCCATTTTTCAATACATCAATTTTCACTTCAGTTCAGTTCAGTTCAGTTCAATTCAGTTCAGTTCAATTCAATTCAGTTCAGTTCAGTTCAGTACATCAAGAAATAAGCTCAAATAAACAGGGCCTTAATAGTTGTAAGTCATCACTCTGCACAAATAAGTCCATTTATAGCAAAGTGCGCGAGTAAATGAGTAGACTAAGCATCATTTAAATGTGCAAGGCTAGAGAAAGCTCCCTGGAGAAGTAGTAAAGAATGGATTTAGTACAAGTTGGAAAGGTTAGAAGGGAGGTCTGACCCTGCAATCCCTTCCATATATCTAGCACTGAGCCCTCACCTAATATTTGCAGCAATTTCAATATAACAAGCACAACTGTCAGTTACATGCATGATGTTTATAGGCACATGTATCCAGATCATATGGAAGAACTCCTCAATAACTGCACACCAGACTATTCATGATAAGCTTAACTGGAAACAAACCAGAAATTATGCAAATTAAATTGTAACAAAATAACACATACTTTGCTCATCTACCAGATAGACAAGGAGCCTGCGTGGTGCAGTAAAGAACAAGGACTCCGCAGGAAATAGATCTGGTGTGAAATGCGACTTTTGTCAAGGGGAAGGCCATACAAGAGACACTTGCTTTCAAATTAATTAAGATTTCATGGACCGAATCTTGAATACTTGCTATGATATAATTTTCATGTGAGACTTTCTCAGATTTTACAATTTCAATAAATCTAGCACTGAGCCCTAACCATTATCTGCAGTTGCTCGTCACAATTTCAATAACAAGCACAACTGTCTGTTACATGCATGATGTTTATAGGCACATGTATCCAGATCATATGGAAGAACTCCTCAATCGGCACACCATGTCTCATGATAAGCTTAACTGGAAACAAACCAGATCTTATGCAAATTTAATTGTAACAAAATAACACATACTTTGCTCTGGTGTGTCATATTTCTTAATCACACCATTAGCATCAAACAGATGCATATTGCTTGTGCTGATTGTGGTGGTTAGCTTGAATTTCTTCAGCAAACCCTCTTGCTTGGCCATGGCTAGATTTGTCTCACTCAAGCCGATCTCGAAATACACAGAAGTGTCATCACTATAGTCCCTAAAATCCTACAAGAAAATATTCCTTTCAAGTTTAGCAAAACTACAGATGAATCAAAACTTTAATATGCCATAAGGAAAGGGGGTTGATACATAGATTCTAAAAACTCCTTGTAGTCATGGGTCTACTTTCTGATTGGCAACTCTGTCATCCTAACCGTCGCTTCATTATTTTCCTCCAAAACTCCTGTTGCTGTATAGGTATAGGTAATTGTTTTCTCAATGGCTCCTTTGAAACCTCTGTACCAAGGATCTACAGGTTCCATTGGTTCACCATTCATCAACCACCTAATGTTAGCAATAATATCCCTTGGATTGTAATTTGGAACATAAGAGCTCCACCCTGTACATTCCCTTCACTACCATTCACAAGTACTGTTGGAATCGTAGGCATATACCTATTTACATTTAAAATATAATCAGGCCATGAAGTTCAGGGTGAAATTTAAAGGATTTTAATTTTTGTCAGAAACAACGGTTACTAAGTAGGCTCGATAGACTGTCCATCTTCATTCAAGTAAGCCATTAGACCATCATCATCTTTAGGGAAAAGGAACCGGGTGATGGGAGAAAGTCTAGTATATATATACCTAGAGTTTGCATGATCTTTCCCACCCTGCAAAACATAGCAAATATTTTCCATCAAAAAAGAGGAATATGTACACTTCCAAACATCTCCAACTGCTATAAGTTATTATAGTACCTGATTTCTTGTCCCAAATTGACCATTTGGTTGAAGAAATTATAAGTTATTATAGTACCTGCTATAAGTTGTTATTGCTGCCAACAAAATCCTGAGCCATACGAATAATAGTACTTCCAAGACTTGTCTCACAGTGATGATAAGCTGAGAGCTCAGAAACGGAACCAGCGAACTGTACTACTTTCTTTTCCGTGATGAAATTCTTCTTGAAAGAACTCAAAAGAATTTTCCTTTGACCAGAGGCTTCAGGCCGTCAACCATTGATGGAATTGACCTCTGAAGAGCCATTGAAAACAATATGAGTTCCTTGTTCACGAAGTCACTATATGTTATCAACTTTTCTTTATGATCCAGATGAGTTCCCGGCTGCAAAGTATCACACAAATTCTTCTGGTTAGATATAAGCACATTTTCCAAGTAAGAAATTAAAAAGATGCATTACTGTTGTTCCAAACCTCAAACTGTCGCAGACAATTCTTTCTAGCTTCAATCTTCTTTTTACTGAAAGCGAGTTCTATTGCTTCTCCATCTTCTTCAGTCCCCCACACAAAGTCTTTCTTGTGCTTCTCAAGAGCTTTGGAATACTCCTGTCCTTCTTTTGCAGTACTTGTTCCCAGCCCCTGTCAATGTTAACAGTTAAAATCATGCATACAAAGTCATAAATCACTAGTTTATTTTCTGGAAGCACAGACCTTATAATACTTGATTGTCCAAACCTTTGCATCACCGATACTTTCCTTCCATGACTCATACTCAGGCATTGAGTAGAATGGCAAAGACCTTCCACCTTTAGTTGCCTGCAACAGAAGAATTTACAGAAATTAATATATTTGTAGATAAGCTATGAACATTTGAACAGAAATGCAATCTTCCAATTTGTAAGTAAGTAACCTTGATGATAGGAGTGACAAATTACACTAAGAAAGATGGAACTTTCAGCAATGATGGCCAAAAGGAATGGATGAAATTGATCAAAAGCCCCTTGATGTGGGAACCATCGTGATCCTGCCGGAGAAAGTTAAAATTCATGATCAGGAAGGGTACAATCTAATCAGACAGGATGGAAGTCGGAAATGAGATTAAGAAAATAAACCTAATCAGTCATGATAATTAGGTGACCATATCTTAACTCTTTCACATTTGTACTATTGTACTCTTAATTTTCTTAATATGTTGAATTTCATCATTCTCCATAATCTGCTTATGGCTGGCTTCCCTAACATTTAATAGTTTACCTCGAAGGGGGGAAACTCCATAGTTGTCTCTCCCAACAACTGCAATTCCAGCCAGCTGCAGAGATAATTGTAACCATCAAGTTCCCACAAAAGATAAACACCAAACTTTGTGTATCAGGAGCACAGAAACTTACCGCAAGGGTCTTGGCAGAATCCCCTTCAGTCAAAATCAGTGTGCATTGCTGGACTTGGGCTTTTTGTCAACATTATTGGCATCATCAAGTTTTGGAATGTCAGTGATCCTTCCCTCTGAATTCTTTCCATCAGTTTTCTTGAGCTCTTTCTTTTGCTTGAATTCTGCCCATGAAAGGAGACTGTCTACAACTCCAGAGAGAAACCAATTTCATATTCATAGAAATGTTATGAGACAACATTCAGCAGTGATTACAAAATTGCAAACCTTTCTTAAAGAAATCATCAGAAACTTCACACTTAGAACCAAAACTGCCCTGCTTGAGGGTCAAAGTTTCCTTGGTTTGAGAATCAAATGCAGGGTTGACAATCAGAGCATTAACATATACCCACAAATGATTTTTCACAGCACTGGCCTTAAGATTAGCAGTCTTATTCTTCTTGTATAACTCAACATGAGTGCCACCCTTGATAGTTGCAATACTATTCACAAAGCTGACCTGGTAAGAGATATCAAACGAAGTTAGAACCAAAAGGAAAGAAAAGATGGTAGTAAACTTCAGTCAACTATTGCAGTACCTGCTGAAATTGCCCTTCGCTCAAACTCACACAAAGTCCAAAAAAAATAACAAATAACAAAAACTAACTTTGGATATTGTCACAAAATCAGACCTTTTGTTATTTCGAAGCACCGTCCCAGTAGGAAACTAGCTTGTTTCCGATGTCTTCAAGTGCCCCCCTTCCTACATCTGCCATGTTCACAAGACTCATTATCAGCACGGGCGTCTAAAAGGGAAAATGCAAATGAAAAATACACCAAACTGGGCAAATTGGATGCACAAATTGTAATGACGCTGAACTTCACTGAACAACAAAGAATTCTTTTGCGATCTTGCATCACCTTATCTCCAAAAACAATTTACAAATATCTTAAAACTATTAAAGTTACTACCTCAGAGAGAGAGAGAGAGAGAGAGAGAGAGAGAGAGAGAGAGAGAACCTGTGCAGTGATACATCCAACCCGGTCTCCAGAAAATCCCCATTTTCAGGGCCACAAGTCATGTGACTTTGCAGCACCATACTTTCTTCTCATGGAAAACCTGTAAGGTTGGCGGCCATACTCAGTGACAGCCAGATTATTTCTCCCATCTGTAGCATCGATGTCGACCACATTCTCCACCTTGAGTGTCAAAATAGAAAATACAAATAAATGACTTCAGATTAATTAGTATATATCTACAAAACCTCTGAGCTATAGCTCAGCACTGTTCTGAGAAATCAATGACATGAGAAATCAATGACATGAGAAATCAAACGAAGTTGAAGACGAGAGAGAGAGAGATAAACTCAACACAAAGACACCTTTAAATTGAGATATTAACTCAAAACCAAGAAGATATGCAGGAGAAGCTCCTTCAAGGCAATGCTTCACAGTCTTAGCTGATAGTAATGATAACATAGACATAACTTTAAATTGAGATATTAACTCATAACCAAGAAGATATGCAGGAGAAGCTCCTTCAAGGCAATGCTTCTCAGCCTTAGCTGATGCGTCCTCATGCAGACAAAAACGATAGCAGTGATAACATAAGTCACAATGCACACTCACAAGCTGTATAAATTATGATTTAACTAAAACTAAAACCAAAGTATTCACCTTTATGGTAACTCTGTCACACAGACACACGTCAGAATAAGGTGTGCTCCCCTATAAGCATAAGTAGTAACGCATGGGTATTTGAGGTTTTCTTCCTTATCATCCTGCAGATAAAAAGATGAAAAAAATAAAAGCCAAAGACCGCGACTTGTTAATAAATAAACACATTAATTACGGTATCAAGAAGAGAGTACCAGATCAGAAACTTATATGTATGAAGATAAAATGGATATTGTCATAAACTATGCCTAAAGCATTCACCACCTAAGGCAAAATTAAATAAATTTAAAAAATCATAAGGGTTTATAACATGATGAAACTGTGAGTAGTTTCCCAGTTCAGGAAGGGTAATAACTCAAGTGTAGCACACAATCTTTAAAACTGATACCTGGTGATAATTTTGATTTCTTTCCTGGTCACTCTTTATGCTCTAACCATATTGCACGGGGGTGATCCTTCTCCCATTGGTTAATATCCAATCTGTATGCACCCAACTTAACAAAAACCACCTAGACAAAAAACCAACACCAAAACAGTTGGACAAAATATAATATTTGCAACTCTCCATGAAAAATAAAAACATAAAAGAAATACTATATCTGGGTTTCCAATCTTCTAGAAGGTCATAGTTCATGTTTTCTCTGGGGTTAACCATATAAGGTCATACCTCTGAAAAACGTAAATCAAATATATCAGATATGAGACTGAAGTGAGAAACGGGATGATGCAAATATGCCATTGAACAACCAAAATGACCACTCCCCATACCAGAAACAGGTGACTACTCCAGTAGTTGAATGATTATCCTCAGCTGATATTCCCAGTAAAGCTCCTCCTATCCAATCTGAAAGAGAGTCAACAACCTTCTTAGATCCCCGCTTACACATTATCCTATAAATCAGGAACGCCACAATATTTAGCTTGGATTTCTTTTACCTTATTTATCAGCAATCAGTTAATGCAGTTTGATCATCACCCTCTCAAAAATAGGAGATGCCAGAAGCATTAATTCACTGCAACCAAAAGTTCCTGACATCCTCAAAATGTTGAGAGATTTATACCTGGGAGTCAACGAACACACATTTCTGAAACCTAGTAACTTTTCCTCGACAGTGACTATAGCGGACCAGTTTTAGGAACGTTCATCAATTTCAGCAATGGTACGCATTTGAGCCATCTGAGAATACAATATTTATTGTTGTCAAACATTTAAACTAAAATATCCAAATACACATCAATTAACCATTAAAACAAATGCCGAAGTTCAGAAGTATTCATATCAAGAAACCATTAAAGTACAGTCAAGAACACATCTTTCACATCAAAGTACAGACTCAAACAATAGCAAAAGGCAACTCTATAGCTCCATATATTGTCAACCATTACAGCAAAAAGGAAACTCTCTGCTGCTGACTCAAAAATTTATTGATTCTTCGTGATAAACTTGAGTGTAGCAACCTCTTTATCTACTCATAAATATCTTGATGTCAAAACTGAGGTGTTTTATTCATAATTATTCAATGGGATTTCACAAATTTGACCATTAGGAGAAAAGTGCAGTTCCTGGATTCTAAAAGTGAGACCTTCTGAAGCCTCAGATTTGAAATTTGACCATTAGGAGAAAAGTGCAGTTCCTGGATGAAACAAATTTCAAATCTGAGGCTTCAGAAGGATAACAATCTGAGAAAATATAAGATAATGAAGGAATTACCTTTCGGAACTGTAAAATTCTGAGACTTCAATTTGTGGCTTCTTCGGGTGATAACAAAGAATCTGAAAAATCAAGATTTCAAATTTCAAATTAGCAAAGAAATATCTAGAGAGAACTTGAACACAAATCAAATTTGTGTAGTTGAAGAATTAGAAAGACGTGCCTTCAAATGTTGCAACTGAGAATTATAAGCTCTCTTTGCTCACTCAGACAAGAGTTGGCCCAGGTGGTCGAGCTACACCAAGTCCAGCCGGCGTTCCGTCTATGCCACTGTTTTCTTTAACTTTTTCTGTAGGAGGAGTTAGAGAAAATCTGTCAATTAAGATACATTATCAATATACCAAAAGACAATGTAATGAAATGAGAGATTCAAAAAGATTGTGCAGCATTAAGGTTACTAATTTTAGAAATCCACGTATTCTACGGGACAGTGATAGCACAATTAAATTCATGACAAAGCTTTTCTAGGGCATGATATGCAATCCAAAATCAAATGACCTCAACATTTAGCCCCAATTTCTAATTCCAGAAGTCGAAAAGTAATGGAAAGAGGATCGGATTCTGAGAATTACCGTCCATGGGAACCATTTCATTGGTTCTGGAGAATGGAAAACCTTTTGATTTATAGGGTCACTAAAAGCAACGAAAGGGATGCACTAATACCCTGGTCATTCAGGTCTGGTAGCTTCTGCGAGTTTTGCTGGCTTTAAGTTGTGGTATCAGCTGCAAATTCATTTAGCCTAGTAAGGCCGAAATCCGTATCTGTCCTCCTCAATCTGACTCAAATTTGTGGAAACTCACAGAGGATTCCAGAAATAATCAGAAAGGCATAAAAACATTATGCTATTGAACACAGGTAACAGATAATTCTCCAGCTACAAATCAATGAGTTATTATGTTTACCTTTAGGGCATTTTATCACAGCACTAAAGCTCTAATCTGCTACTGCAAATTAAACAAACACCAGTACTAACTAACTATCAATTCACGTTTGGATATCCACTTTGAAACAAGATTAAAGATAACAGTAGCCTGACTGCCTCCTACAGACCTATTAATGGAGTATTGTGCTGGAAACACTTGATATGATGATTCTTCTAAGCAATAATAATTTCAAATTTGGGATTCCAGAGGTACTTGCAAGTAATCAAACATAAGCACAGTTGAGAATAAGTTCAGAGAAAAACTACAGTTGTTTAATGACCCCTCCTCAATTATATATTATTACTAGTGCCATTGGATCATATGGGACGTTTGACACAGCAAGCAGCACACGAGGTATTCAATTAAGATTCAGTAGAAGCTTTCAAAAGGATGGTACATTTCAAAGCTATATTATCTCAAAGAGAAAACACATTTGATTCTTTGATCTGGCTCACGTAGAAATCAAGTAAAGCAAGTTGGTATTAAAATTCCACAAACAGCAGACTAGAAAAGAGGAACTCACTTGTATTTGAGAAATGAAAGTGACTTGTATTTTTTTTTTTCAATCTCATGTACATGATGATGTTTATATCAAGGCAAACAAGCCACAGTTGACTACGTTCAGATATATCTTCTTAAGAGGACGGTGGAAGTTATATGATAGTTATTGAGAATAGGAACTCACCTGATTATCCCATCATCTTCAGTGTGAGAAGTGCACTTGACAAGGGAATCTATCTTTTCAAGCTCTGGAGTTGAGTACTCACCTAAGAGGCCACTGCAATGAATTGACAACATGACAATGAAAATGACCTAAAACATAAGTAAATCAGAAGTCAAATATCAAAATTTGAGACCATGGAATGTGGTGTGTGCTTATACAGAAACTTGTGAAGGCATGAACAAGCAGAAAAAATAGTCAATTGAAGAAAAATATAGTCTCAATCCAACTGTTAAGAATTTGGTACCTTTAATCTCCATTTTTTGTTGTGTTATGCCCAAGCCGCTTCCTAGCCTTGGACACACAATCTCTGGATAAAACAAGAACAATTAGAACTAGATAAAAATATAAAAATTAAAACAAGAAAAGATCAGACCTTGTGAACCTGCCTTGGGATATTTGGAACTGATTTTCCTAAAGCCACTGCCCCAGCAGTAACCTTGTTTTTTATGTCTCCAAGTACTCGGCGGTTCCCTCCTCCTATATTACACACAATCTCTGGATAAAACAAGCACAATTAGAACTAGATAAATATATAAAAACCAAAAAATCAAAACAAGAAAAGATCAGACCTTGTGAACCTGCCTTGGGATATTTGGAACTGATTTTCCTAAAGCCACTGCCCCATCAGTAACCTTGTTTTTGATGTCTCCAAGTACTCGGCGGTTCCCTCATCCTATATTAGCCATCTTTGTTTGCCTCCTTCAGCCTGAGTCTACAGCCTGGCACCTTGGGCAGCCTGTTCACTGGGCCCATCTACCTGACAGTTATTTTCGATTATATTTGATCTACACATAGTGACATCGAAAGTATATCATATTAGCCCGATTAGAATAAGTGGTCCTAGCTCCATACTTTCTTCTCATGATATCCTAGATTTTAGTGACCTTTTTTATTTAAAGCCACAAGTACATTAATGTGAAACTTTAGGGAGTCACAAAGTTGTGTTTAAGCGTAAAACTGGGACCTACCCATATACAATTTCATATAACTAGAACCTGGAACCTCTATTTGCTTCAAAAGCAGAAAACTAAGTAACTTAACACACATTAAGCTCACCAGAACTATGCTTATCAAATTAACAAAACATAACGGGTGTAAAGTACACACATATACAGATAACACAAGTTATACTTGTTTATTCTCCTAAGTTTACCCAACTCAAATGTACCATGCAGACAAACAAACACCACACCAATCTACAAAAGTTTTTTAATTAACCACCGTAATCATCACCATAATCCAGAAAAAAACTTGGTCAGTTTCAACACTCATCTTTCTCTTCACATAAAACACTTAATTGTACAAAACTAGACAATAAGAGATCCTAGTCTGTATCACACACCCTTAAAGTGGATATTAATTACAAAACAAACAAGTTCAGATAGTTTATTGAATTATCAACAAAACTTATGTTTATAATTCTTTCTATTGTTCAACACTGTTCCTAAGAATCTAGTGATGGGAAGAAATAAAACCGGGTTCAAGTTAAGTTAAGCCAGAAAAATACACAACCTAAAAAATTCAACACAAAACGTACCTTTGAAATTATCAGAAGTTTTGCCTAGCTTATTACTCCTCATGCGCACCTATACAACATAAATGAAATTACAACTGTGTGAAATTTTCCTAATAGGCATGCAGAAAACTAGGATCAGAAAGCACAAAGTTGAAAAGAAATGCTTAGCAAAAGGCTAAAGACAAATGACAACCTGAATATTGCCTCCTGGAGCAACTCATAGGCATCTGATTCAAGACCATTATTCTTCAATAAAAATAAATGAAAGCATCATCAATCAGCTGATAATACCAATAAACCAGTCATTATCACCGACCATATAGAAAGACAAACCAAAACGAGGTAACCTCTTCCTCCTTTTCTTCTTCTTTTGTCTCTGTTCAGCCTCATCCCCATCTCCTGGAGCAACTTACAGTCGTCTGATTCAAGACCAGCCTCTCTACAATATAAGTGAAAGCGTCATCAATCAGAGGATAATATCAATAAACCCAATATTATCACCAACTATATAGAAGAAAAACAAAACGAGGTAACCTCTTGCTCCGTTTCTTCTTCCTTTTTCTCTGTTCAGCATCATTCCTATCTTCCTCTTCCTCAACATCACTTACCCATCAACCTCGTACTTGTCTTGTCCCTCCTCTGCAAAAAAGATCCCTCAAACGAGTACGCATTAACCAAATCACAATACTTAGCAGTAACATCCAATTAAACATGCAACATTACTCATAACAATGTTGAGACTTTTTAGCTAACATGCAAACACAAAAACAAAACCCCGGGCCCAACAGCATTTCCTAAACAAATTGATTATAGTTCACCCATAACCCATCAAATATTCAAAAAAAAATTTGCATTCAACATTTTCTTAACTTCAACCCAAACCAGAATCTTACCAAAGAAGGAGTACAGTCATCTCCACCCTTATCGTTATCTTCCTTGCCACACTCAACCCTTCAACTTCCAGCTCTTAGTCTCTCTCCTCATGCACGCTGCGGGCAAAACAAAAATAAAAATCAACAGCACGCTGAAATCGCATATAAACTTTTCAGGGTACAAAATTTCTAACCTTAGCATTAACCTTGAGCAGAACATTCATTACTAAGGTCCTATTCAGCCAGATTCTTCTTTTTCCATGGGACCTCAAAGAAACACCAGAAGATGATTAAACAAACAGCAGACAACACACGGAATGTTATCAGTAGTATTAAGGCATGGGAATTCGAAGTTTTCGCATGTATCTTCCTGTAGTAAGGAAAATGACAAGGAATCAGAATCTACAAATGTCAAGAAAAACTGCAGCTGACATAATAGATACATTTATTAAGTTCTCAGATCTGAAACTTATCTGCTTGAAGATTCGTATGGATATTGGAAGTCCAAATCACAAAAGGACCCAAACCCACGGAATCCTATGTAGAATTTATGAAATAATCAGAAAGGATATCAAACAGTATCAAAAGTAACATATGTAGCATATAAATCTCCTAAGAATTATATAAGAAAATTTACAGCATCAAAATTAATTTACGTAAGGGAAAAAATAAAAGGGCAAAATTTCCAGCACAAAAGCTCTGTTCTCAATTGAACAAGCATCATAATTTTGATCAAACGAACAAGCATCATAATTTTGATCAATAGATTCAAGTCCATTTACTTTCTTTCAAACAACCCTTAACCACATCATGTGATCAGACACATAGTCGCTGATGGAATGTTAATCAACAATTATTCCTTCGCTAACTGGACTGACCGTATAAACTATATGCAACCCCTGTCCTAAGTTGAGATACAATGCTTCAACCTTTAATAGTTAGGTATTAAATTCAAACACTTGACAAATAGTTACAAAATTGGTCAGTTTTAAATTTTAACATTCATATTATATTCATTATACTACTCTCATCTTTCTCTTCACCTATACAAAAATATGGAACAAAACTGAAAAGTCACACCGAAACAGATAAGTGTCATATGCCACTCAAAGTGCAGTCAACTCACTCTCAAATTTAATTTAAAGTACCTAGAAAAAATTGAGTTACTCATATTGACAAAGCACCAGTCCTTTTAAGCCTTCAAATTATCTATTTACCATTTGGGGGGAAAAACTATGTACATTTTGAGAATCTTTCTGACAGAAACACTGATGCACCTCTAGCAATTCATCCAACGAACTGAATAAAAATTAAAAAAACGCGAATTAATATACATATTCATAGTTTCATGAAGATAAGAAGAGAAACTTATCTGTATGAAAACCAGTATCCATATTCGCATAAGCTGTGCTATACACTTTCCACCACCTAGCCCAAAAAAGAAGCGACAGTCAGTCAAATAATCCTAATCAGGCGAAAGATGCAAGGAAAAAACCACGTGCTATCAATAATACAGTAGCAACAACTCAGTGTCATAAACTCATGCAAAACAAAAAAAAACAAAACTACATGCTGGCCAAAAATGATGAATGTACGTACATAAGGGAAATCAACATGCATATATACAAACCACCATCAATATAAACAGACACTTGTAACACACACAAAGCCAAAGTTCATAAAATGACAATGACTCAAATACACAAGAGAAACATCAGAAGCTAAGACATTTGGATAACCAATGGAAGCAAATGAAGCAATTCAGAAGAAGACCACAAAACCCACTGGTGGAGGCAAGCTATTATACTTGTTGAATGACATATTAATTCAATGTTTCACTCAAAAAAAAAAAAAAAAGAGCACAACAGATTACTTTTTGGAAGTGATTTTCCTAGAGCCACTGCCCGAGCAGTAACCACGTTTCTTACCAAGATCTGATACCGAATCAGAACTTCTTTCAACCAAACCTGTTTTCTTTCATGATACCATAAACAAAGGGTAGTTAACTACAGAACCAACACAGGGAATTTGTCCTCAAACTAGAGAAAAATTGAAGTTGTTTACCTATGCAATCTTGTGTAACCTGTATAGGTCATCAACGTGATCAGTGGCAGCCAACTCACAGCCACATCTACAGCATCAATGCCCACCACATGCCACATTGGATCCTTTGGTGAGAATAGATGTAAGAGTTGGGGGCCTTCTTGGAATTGCTTAAAAACATTTTTTTAGGGCCGGTTTCTTGATCTTGACAGCACCTTCAATATTCACTGTCGCTGCTGCCTTGGTATTTTCCAGCAGTAGATCACAGAAACAAGCATAAATTAAGCCAATGCAACTGGAATAAAGAATAAATACAAGAAAAGAGATGAAAAACGAAATCAGACCTTGTGATATTTGGAAGCACCACCCGAGCAATAATAACTAAGTGCCCTTCCTCCTACGCCTTCCAGGTTCTTTGGCCTCCTTCAGCAACTCCCTCAACAGTACAAGAAAACCATCAGAACCATTTCTCACATATTTAAGAGTCAGGGTTTTCATTTTGAATGGCTTGACAACACTTTTCTTAAGAGCCGATTTCTTGGTCTTGACAGCAGGTCCAACATTCACCGCTGCTGCTGCCTTGGCATTTTCTAGCAGTTGATCACAGAAACTCCAGACAAAACAAGCATAAATTAGTTCAATGAAACTTGAATAAAGAATCAAAACAAGAAGAGGGATGAAAAACGAAATCAGACCTTGTGTTATTTGGAAGCACAGCCCGAGCAAAACCTCGTTTCTGATGTCTCCAAATGTCCTTTTTCCTACACCTTCTGTGTTCTTTCTTGCCTCCTTTAGCAACTCCCTCAACAATACAAGACAACCATTTCTCACATATGAAAGATGATGCTAATTCATTTCTGAGGTTGCTGGCAGAATTCAGGTAGACATGTTATTGTTACCTTTTGAGGAACTTTTCTTTCACTGCCACATGGATTGAAATCCTGCATTCCTTAAAGCTCCCGCTTAGCTTCCTTGGAAAGCCCACATTCTGGTAGCATTGTGACTGATAATGAGTAGAATACAGTAGTTACAACATGTTTCTATACTTATAACTGATAATCAGAAGAAAAACTAGCTACAATTAGTCTATATAATCTGCAGAAATTAAACATTAGAATGAAAGAGCAAGAAGCACATGTAAGACTATGTTATATGACCAAAAAGCAGTACCTGCTCATTAAAGTTCTCTCACTTTTCCTCAATGGTAGAGATGAGGAATGCAATTGATAAAGATAAGTTGCTAGAATATCTAAGCATCAATATCACACATCACAACATAGTGCTAATCTCATATCAAAATTAGTTGTTATCTATAAGAATTGTGTTCACTGCAGTTTCTTTTCAAATATGTTTTCAACAAATGGAAAGTTCAGCACACCAATTTCAGATAACTACAATTCAGTGCTACAATTTACAATCAAAATTCTACTATCTTTCCACTTTCATCTACCCCACATACTAAACATACCAGGTACATAAACACATACTACACACAGCAATAATTTGAATAGAATCCATCAGGCTTCAACATATAGTACAGATCAAACCTTTTAAAACCACAACTGTGTGTCAATATCTTCGATTATGCCTTCAAAAATATGACATCCTGAAACCACCATTCAAAAGAGTGATTAACCAAATCTAAACAATCAGAAAAAATGAAAAAATCCCACAAACAAATGTGACACAGGTTTTGTGTATACCTGAGCTCTTGGAAAGGGTTCTACCACAACTTTTTTAGATGGATATCCTCCCAGATACATAATTTTGGTTTCTTGGCTTCTTGGTCAATGTAATTCCATATATCTCACACCTTTGTACCGCTAATTCTGAAAGAGACTTCGTACATTGAAACACACACACAAAAACATCCCAGATCAGTAAAATAATCATCAAGAACACATTATTATCCAAACCAACAACAACAAAATTAACCGACCTTGTGATTGGGCTGTCTGTTGGACGATTATAGGCATTCTGCGTTCTTGGGAAACCAACACCCGAAAGAAACCTTACATCAAAATCTCATTCTGATTGAAAAGAGGGGAAATTAGAACTTGATGAATACCTCTGATAAACCTCCATTTCCGATCGCATTCTGAATACCCCGCTAGACTGGAAGAACATTTAGAGATTGACATTGAGGCTGAAAGTACACGGAGGTCCTTTTTTACAATTTCTGAAAGTTTATTAATCTACACGCGCGCGCGTGTTATAATCCGATACGGAGATCCTTCTTTTTCACCCCTCTCCCCTTCCTTCTTCGACACTCATCCCTGCAGCACCAGATCTGCAATCGAATCTACTCAAAAAGCAACACGAGATCCAATCTAATCGGTGCTTTCGTCGGACGGAGCCTTTGAAGGTTTAGATTGCGTCAGCCACGCGCTATCACATAAACTTCAGATTTATTCGTTAGAGAAGGGGGCGACTGGGAGACGGGGACGGCTTCGTCGTCATATTTCGCAGGAGGAGGAGCTCCGATCAGGCGCCGGTGACGACGTCAATATGCAGTAGCCTCATCGATCGCGGCTGCCGTCGTAGCCTTCGAGCCAATCGCTCGCCGTCTGCAGCATTCGGTTGCAAATGGCCGGCGCCATGGTCTGAGGCGGAAGGAGAATTTGGAATCTTGGATTGGGGATGGATGATGAATGGGTTTAAATCAGAAATTGGGGATGGATGATGAATGGTGCGAGGCGGAAGGAGAATTTGGAATCTTGGATTGGGGATAAATGGGTTTTAAGCAGTGTATTGGGGAAGAAAGAACAAGCTTCACTTTTTTGTTGGGTTTCTGGAAATATGACCGTTCGAAACCAACGGTCTGATTCCTTATTTGCCTATAATCTCAATTCATTTAAATTTCTTGCCTAGTTTATAAATACGGGAGGTATGCGATAATCAGTTTTTTCAATTTCATTCAAAATAAAAGACTAAATTGTTTTTTATAAATCCAGATAAATGATCAATTTTTGAACCCAACATAAAAGTGCATAATTTCTAGCCCCATATAAATCTGGACATTTTATGTCTCCATGACCATTTCCGTTATAACACAGATATTTTGGTAATTTCATTTTAATATTTTATTTTTTCCGTTTACTAAAGATATAAATTTAAAACATATGAAAAAAGAAAAAGAAGAGGAAAAAGGCTACGGATTTTCTGTACCACTTTTGTATATCACTCCATGTTCCACCAACCAAATTGTGCCACAATACCTCATTAACTTAACTCTAGTTAATCTCATAGTAATTACTTTTTCATCTATTTTTGACAGTAAATTCTTTTTCCTCTTCTTCTATCTAAAAAATTAAATTAAGTTTATGTCTTAATTTTTCTAAGTAAATTGTCTTAATTTTTCTAAGTAAATTGTCTAAGAAAAATAAAATAAATTTTAAAGGTGCATGTAATGCAAATAGTGCCGAATATCATGAGCTTATATTTCATCTGAACTGAACTACACTGAACCAAACTGAACTATTTTGATTGAACGGAATTATTTTGAACTGACGTAAAAATAATGTATTAAAAAAGAAAATTGAGATGAATAATATAAATTTATAGAGACATATGGTTTGAACTGAACGGAATTAAACATGCCCAAATAATATAAAAAAGAATCAAGAAAATTTATACAGAAAATCACCCAATATTTGATTCTTTGATCTGGCTAACGTAGAAATCAAGTAAAGCAAGTTGGTATTAAAATTCCACAAACAGCAGACCAAAAAAGAGGAACTCACTTGTATTTGAGATATGAAAGTGACTTGTATTTTTTTTTCAATCTCATGTACATGATGAGGTTTATATCAAGGAAAACAAGCCACAATTGACTACATTCAGATATATCTTCTCAAGAGGACGGTGGAAGTTATATGATAGTTATTGAGAATAGGAACTCACTTGATTATCCCATCATCTTCAATGTGAGAAGTGTGCTTGACAAGTGTTAAAGCTGTAAATGGGATATTCCTGTAGATCTTCTCTGCCCTGTAAACCTGCACGGACGGAACAGAGGTCAGACAGGCCGGCTTATGCCTGCGCTTGCTCCGACGATCTAATTAGAGGGATCTCTGATATTAGATATCGATTGTCAATAGGGTATGAGCAGAGAACTTAGCTTTCTCATGGTGGATCTGGTTCCATTTTATAGGAGCTGAGCTACCGACATGGAACAGTATAGATCGCTACAGTGCTTTGGTCTGTCAGTGGGCCGGTGCTCTGTTCAGTCCGGCTTGGGCTTTCACTGTGGGCCTTTGACTAGGACTAAAATAGTGCCATATTTATCAAGTCCCCCCAATCCATGTATATAGTCAACACACTATATTCATTGGACAGTGGTCAGAGAACGTTTGAACGATCTTGAATTTTCTGGTCTGTCCGAGCAGTTGGTGGTGCAGTCTGGGATGAGGCGGACGGTTCAGATTCCTCGTGCCTCTCACGCGCTCCACTATCTCGTTCACAGCGTCAGAGGGGGGACCCACGGGCGTTTATTGGTTTTGGAAACGCCACCCAGCTTCCTCCCCCGATACACCTCTATTTAGATCTAAAGAGGCTCGAGGATAACCTTTATTTTCCCCCAGATTCATCTTCTTCTCTCAGGTAAAGCATCCGATTCTTTCCTCTGAAATTCAATTTGTTTCTTCTGCTTTTCTCGTAGATTAGGATGAGTAATATGGATAATATCCGGTCCGCCACTGTCGACGAGGACGTCGTCTTCGCGCGGGAGCTTTACCGCTCAGTTTGCGGGCTTACCGCCGAAGAAGCTGAGTCTAAAGTCCGGATGCCTCGGTTTGGCGAGGATACTGTAGCAACCACCCCCGACAGGTTTATCTTGGTGTATTGTGAGTATCTGTTTGCGTGCGGACTTCGTTTCCCCGTATCGCCTTTCTTCCGGACGGTTTTGCGCTATTTTGACGCTCCTCTGCCCACCCTCTCGCCGAACTTTGTTCGGGTCCTGATTGGGTTTGAGATTTTATGTACCCTGCGTAAGGTCCAGGCCACTCCCCCACTGTTCAGGGCCTTCTTTTATCCGGCCAATATGGGCGGTGGTGGTGGCTGGCTTCAGTTGAAAAGCCGCGAGAAGATGCTAAAATTGGTCGACGCAACCCGAAGAGGCATGATTGGAAAACCCGTTGGGTCTTTGTAGAGAACGTGTTGGTCTTCGGTGAGGGTCCGGAGGACATGACAATCTCGGTCCTTGCTCTAGCGATTCGGGGCAAGGCCCCTCTCCCTGCCGAGGCATCGCGCCTGGCCCCCCAGATAGCGAATATGGGGCTCAAAAGCTACAATTACTCTGTTCTAACTGGCGACAGGGTCCTCCGGGCTGCTAATATGCCCTACTATGTAGATCAGATTCCTGATGAGGATTTGGGTATTTACCTAATTTTGCTTTTTAGATTTCTTTGATAATGGTCCGGGCCATTGGTCGTTCCTCTCGCTGACTGTGTTTTCACTCTCTTTTTTCGCAGGTACAGTCACCATGAGGAAAACTCTGCAATCTCTGATTAATGAGCTGAGCACCATGCCGAAGCCGCGTAATAGGCCTAGACTGCGGCAGATAATGGAAGAGACTGATGTTGAGGATTCGCTGTCAATGACCGCCACTGGGTCCACCAAGCAGCTTGAGGACGTCGACGATATGCATGTTGAAAGCAGTGTGGGAGGAGGAAAACGAGCCGCGCTGGTAATTGAGGAGACCAAAGCGACCCGAAAATGCCAGAAAATTGGGGGAAATGATGACGAGGACATGGCGCAGTCCCAGTTCGATGCGCCGTCTCAGCCTTCCAGCCAGGCCGCCCAATCGCCTGTCAAGTCCTTAGATGACGACGAGGTTAAGATTGTTGACCCTCCGTCTTCTCTGGTCCGTTCTTCTCTGAACGAGCGGATCGTTGATACTGTGGCGGAGCAAGTCCTGGACACTCCCCGTGGGCGCAATGCTTTCATGAATCAGATCTTTTCTGCACCTTACTTGGAGGACTGGGTGACGCATGGTCCTAGGAACTATCCAAAGACCTCGACATCGCCGACCGCCAAGCCTTCATCGCTATCGAGGTATGTGATTTGTTCTGTTAAGGCTCTAACATAGTCTTTTGGAATTTCATCTACCTGCTTCTGAGCGCTAAGCTTCCTTTTTCTTTCTTCAGCACTTGCGCATGTCCCAGGTGCTGAGAGGGGAGATGTCCCGGCTGAGGTTGAGGAGCTCTGCTCTAAGCGCTGAGCTTGAAAAGCAGGATGCAGAGTTGGCCAAGCTGAAAAGTGTTGAGGCTGACAATGCGCGGGTCCGCGTGGCGGAACAAGAGATGCTCCGTGTAAGGGCTGACCTTGAGGGCTCTTTGTCCGCCGAGCGTGATGCCGCTTTGGTTCTGAGGGCCAGGGTCGCGGAACAGGAGGCTCTGTTGAAGGAAAGGGATGGCCAGTTGACCTTCTCCGAGACCCAGCGTGCGCGCCTGATCCGTACTACCTTTCCTCTGGTGTTTTCCAAGATAATCCAGTCTGATGAGTCAGCTGCAGCATTCACCACCGCTCTTCAAGACTCTGCGGCCTTCCCAGATGAGGTTTATGATGTTCCCGCCAAGCATTTTGAAGCTCTGGATAGTTTGTTTCAAATCTTCTCTGGACGCTAGTATTCTGATTACTTCAACGCCTTAGCTGCTATGAATACTGCAGGGGAGATGGAGGCATGGGAAGCTCATGCGATATCGCGCCATGCTGCTCAGCATTATTCACCTCCAGCTGTAGATGATCAGTCTAAGGCTGGCTGTTCGCAGATTCATAATTCTGGTGATCAGACCAAGGACCAGTTGGTGGCTCAGCCCGGGGATCAGACCAAGGCCTAGAATCAATCTGCCAAGTTGCTTTTGTTAACGCGCATGTGTGCGCTGTTTTGTGCGCGTATGAGCGCTTTTGCTTTAAGGATAATTTCAGTTGTTCAGCTGCAACAGATTTTCCTTTTTTCTATGCATCGTGATTAATTTATATTCGTGCACCTTTTGTTTATGGTTTTTTGAGGATTTTTACCCTCTCTCCTTCCCTTAGGAAATTTGGCATCGAGTCCTTGGACTGATGGCTAGACTGTCCAGACATTGGTCTGCAACCTTCCCTTGGGAAGTTCTTCAACGAGTCCTTGGACTGATGGCTAGACTGTCCAGACATTGGTCTGCGACCTTCCCTTAGGAAGTTCTTCATCTAGCCCTTGGACTGATGGACAGACTGTCCAGACATTGGTCTGCAACCTTCCCTTAGGAAGTTCTTCATCTAGTCCTTGGACTGATGGCTAGACTATCCAGACATTGGTCTGCAACCTTCCCTTAGGAAGTTCTTCATCTAGTCCTTGGATTGATGGACAGACTGTCCAGACATTGGTCTGCAACCTTCCCTTAAGAAGTTCTTCATCTAGTCCTTGGACTGATGGCTAGATTGTCCAGACATTGGTCTGCGACCTTCCGTTAGGAAGTTCTTCATCTAGTCCTTGGACTGATGGACAGACTGTCCAGACATTGGTCTGCAACCTTCCCTTAGGAAGTTCTTCATCTAGTCCTTGGACTGATGGACAGACTGTCCAGACATTAGTCTGTGAGAGTCAATTTTGAATGCTTCAGTAGTTAAGGATTTTTTGGATACTTAATCCTAGCCACGTTCATTGCTTTTAAGCAAAAAAAAATATAGGTACGGTTACACAGAAAGTGCTAATTTTGATCACTTCCCCTATTGGGTGGCCAAAAGATGTGATCAAAATGAATTTCTACACAAAATTCCTATCTTACCGTCCTATCAGGCACAAAAGGTATGTACATAACGGTACTGACACTTCTTCACTGCCTTTTCTAGCCATAATACCTCCGAAGGTTGTTGATGTTCCAGGTTCGGGGTATTGGCTCTCCTGCCATAGTTTCCAGTCGATACGCGCCGTTTCTGATGACTTCGGACACTCGGTACGGGCCTTCCCAGGTCACGTCCAGCTTCTTCTGTCCTTCCACACGGCTGGCTTAATTTTTTCTCAAGGCCAGGTCTCCCACACGCAGATTTCGGACTCGGACCCTTGCGTTATACCGCTATTCTACATAAGATTTGTAGGACCGCTTCTTTCAACTGTGCGGCCTCTTTGTTTCTTTCCAGTTCTTCCAGCTTTTGCGTGACTGCTTCATCATTATCCCCTTGGTCCAAAGGCTCAGACACTCGTGCTTAGGCCTGTCAAACGGATAAAACGGATATATCCGTGATCCATATCCAATGGATAATTATCCATTGGATCATTTAATTAAATGGATCAAATGGATAATTATCCATTGGGCCTAATTATCCATTGGTACCATTTAAATGGATCAGATACCCATTTATCCATTGGTACCATTTAAATGGATCAGATATCCATTTATCCAATGGATAAAACTTATTGATCTATTAGATCAATGTCTAATAAATCGCATACTACTTTTAACTTAATTATTCCGAGTTTGATTTTACTGAGTTGAACTCAACTGTATTGAATTGAGATGGCATGAAAATACTAAGTTGATTTGATAAATTAAATTAATTTTTTTTTTCTTAATACTCATAATTTATCAAAGATAAATTAAATTAGGTTGATTTGATTGATACTAGGTTGATTTGATTGATACTAGATTAATTTGTTTGTTACCATGTTACTTTTAAAATATAAACGAGCCCATGCAAGATTAGTATTGACAACGGTATAACTATGGTATATAAAATAATAGATCGTTTTTATTAGTACTATATTAGTTTGATTTATACTAGGTTGTTTACTAGGTACCATTTTACGTCGGAAATGGAAAAATTAATTTAACAAAATTTGAGAAATGTAACTAATAATGTCATCGCTATGGAGTGTAAAATATTTGATGCGGTTTGATATGTACAAGATTTTTTTGTTTTATACTAGGTTGTTTGTCTGGTACTGTGTTATATCGAAAATAAAAATAACGTTTAACACAACTTATATAATATTAATAATTGTATCAATGTCGCATATGAAGCAACGGTTGATATTTGATTTATACTAGGTTGTTTGATTGTAACTAGGTTATATGTGTGTTTGAACCCAATGGGTTGTTTGATCAAAATTATCCAATGGATAACCGTTATCCATATCCATTTAACCCGTTTATCTAATTATCCAATAAGCTAATTATCCAATAAGTCTTTATCCAATAAGTTAATTATCCATTTAATCCATTTATTTTTTTTATCCAATAAGTTCATCATCCAATAAGTCTTATCCAATGAGTTCAAATTGTAAATGGATATGGGTTATCCATTGGATAACTTATCCAGTTTGACAGGCCTACTCGTGCTGTAGGGATGATGATTTCCGGGGGTATGATGGCTTCACTCCCAAAACAAAGTAGGTATGGGGTTTCTCCTGTCGCCGTTCGTGGAGTGGTTCTGTAGGCCCACAGGACACTGAAAAGTTCTTCTACCTAATTTCCTTTAGCGCGAGTCAATTTTTTCTTAATCCCTTCAACAATTATCCGGTTTGTCCTTTCGGTTTGACCATTTGCTTGAGCCAGCGCACCATGATCAAAAAGGTTCATTGGCGAATTGTTTCCCATTGTCGCTGACGATAGTGTGGGGGAGTCCGAAACGACAAACGATGTTTTTCCAAACAAAGTTTGCTATTCGCCGTCCGGTTATTGTGGCTAAGGGTACAGCTTCCACCCACTTCGTGAAATAGTCCACAGCAACGACCATGAAGCGTTCTCTTCCGACCACCATCGGGAATAGTCCGACGATGTCGATGCCCCATATGGTAAATGGCCACGGCGAAGATATGGTGGTCATTTTGTGTCCCGATAGCCTTTGTATCTTGGAATGAATCTGGCACTGATGGCACTTCTTGACGAGTTCGTCTGTGTCGTCTTTCATCTTTGGCCAGTAATATCCGGCTCGGGTCGCGTGCAGAGCTAGTGTGCGTGATCCCTGATGTGCACTACAAGACCCTTCATGAAGTTCTTTCAACACTTGCTCGCCTTGGGTTTTATTTACACATCTCAGCCATGGTTCGAGAAAATCTTGTTTGTAGAGGATTCCGTCCTTGACTATGAACCCTAGTGCTTTTTTAGCCAGTGTACTTGCCTCTTTAGCGTCCGCAGGTCTGACCCCATGCATTATGAATCTTTTCAGCGACGTCGTCCAGCATTCTGTACCTCTGCTATCAAACTGACTTCTGCATGATTCGTTGACCTGATCGCGAGCGTCTCCACTAGCACGGTTTTTGTGAGGTGTCCGCTGGCTGAGGACGCCAACTTACTCAGACGTCTGCATAAGTGTTCTCTGATCTGGGAACTCGAGTGACATCAAATTCCTCAAACCCGAGAGCCAAGCTTTTGATCTTTTCCAGGTATTTCTGCATGGCCGGTTCTCTTGTAGCATACGACCCGTTGAATTGATTTGCGACTAAGGCGGAGTCTCCATATGCGTCCACCTTGATGGCGCCTAGTTTCTTAGCTATTTCCATTCCAGAAATCAGAGCCTCATATTCGGCCTCGTTGTTGGTTGCTGGAAAAGCGAAACGGAGAGTGTATGTGGTCTCTACTCCTCCTGGGTCCGTGATGATCAAACCGGCTCCTGCACCCTCTACACCAAACGCTCCATCAACGTGCAGTTTCCACCAGTCAGCTCTATCTCCGTGCCTCACACGATGCTTTTTGGCTGTAATTTCTTCGACAGTCTGGCCCGAGTTTACAGGGTTAGCTGGACCGTCGACCTCTTCCGGCATCTCTGCTAGAAAATCCGCCATGACCTGGCCTTTGATCGCCTTTCTGGGTGAGAATGCAATGGAGTGTTAGCATAAAATATTGGAGGCGTTGGAGAATTCAATGGAGTGTCCGCCATGAATTGGATAAATAATTTTTTATTGAACCAATTCAATAATTTTGTCAGTTCAATAATTTATTATTATTATAAATTACAATGATATAGGATAAATTTTAAAATTATTTCAGTTCAGTTGAATATATTTAAAATTATTTCAGTTTTGCTAAATATACTTAAATTTATTTCAGTTTAGTGCATTATATTTAAATTTATTCAGACACCTTTAAACTTCCTTCCGACCACCGTTATCTTTCACCATGTTTCAGTAAATTCACTAGTAGTCTTACATATGCTCTAGAATTCTTCTCTATTTTTATCGTGACAAACAAGAAGAAAAGCTCCGTAAAAATCATTTCTTTTCCCCTGGCCATGAAAAGCTGCAAATTCAACCACTTAGTCGAATGCTTAAAAGGCTCGTGTGTAGAATCTTTCTCCAACATCACAATCAAACCTTCACAACTGCTATCAGCTGCAAATTCAAAGAAATTATGGATTTCCTCAACATAATTCGATGTTAACTTCTTTAGAAACTGAAAAAAGAATGACAAATTCGTCAACAAAGAATTTGTGCAAATGCTCTCTACGTTTCTCAAGTTGTTCTTGCAGAAGTGATTGCCCATTAACGTATAACAAATCAAATGCAAATATACAAATATCAACCTTAATTTCACTCACAATAACATCTTTCCAAGCTCGCATAGAAAATGCCAAGAATAGGAAGGATCTTCTTCATATGCAACGAGCTCGTAGTTTAGAACAAATGAACTCACTGAGGTTTTCTTCACTATAAAAACTGCTTTGAAAAAGCCAGGATAATTTCTAGTATTTTGCTATAATGTCAACCGAACCATCATGCATATAGTGAAGTTGAGCTCGCCCTCCATCGTACTTAAAGTCATGTGAATATTGTACCATGAAACTTATTCAGTATCTCGACAACAACCTTTATCACTTTCGCAAACATAAGTCCTATAGGAATCCCAGATGAAAAGCAACACGTTTTTTAAAGATTTCAGACAACATAATCAAGAATTGTTAGGATTTGTTTTTTTAAAAAAATTGGGTAATAATCCAAATGAACTCCCAATAAAATCACACCTCGTTTACCCAGCGAGAATCGAACCCAGAACCTCAGGATAATTCTACAAGTGTTTTACCACTTGAGTTATTATGATATTCCCTAAGTATTGCTAGGATTATTCTCTCATAGAAAGGGAAACAAAAAGGAAAAAAACAAAGGGAAGAGGAAATATGATGCGGATGCAGATAGAGAGCTATTGGCCAAATACAATAGTTCTAAACTATAATTAATTAGAATTGTTCCTTTACCAAAATTTTGAATTTTTCCTAAAATGGTATTTTTTAATTTTGAAATTAATTTATTTTCCATACATATTTTCGATATGTATGTTTGGTTATTATTTTCTTATCCCTCCTCCCTAAAGAGATGTATCAAATTTTCTTTTTGGTACGTACCAAAGAAATTTTCCAATTTCCTTTTTCGGCTAAAAACTGTAATACAAACTATTAATATTCATTCACATACTTCACCATCTCTACCATCCACATCACCGCCACAATAAATTCTTAAAAATTGTGCCAAAAGTAATTGGACACAAAGATTTGGGACGAGAAGTAAATTATTGGTAGGATTAGGAATTTTATTAGGGTTATAGATATTCCTCTTCCCATGGTAATATATTGCATATTTTGACATTGATAATAAAGGAATTTTGTGATTAAAGAATTTCAGGTTTGGAAATTTTGGCGGTGATGTGGATGGTAGAGATGGTGAGCTATGTGAGGGAATGTTAATAGTTTATATTACAATTTTTTGCCAAAAAAGGAAATTGGAAAATTCCTATGGTACATACCAAAAAGAAAATTTTATACATCTCTTTGGGGCGGATGAATAAGAAAATAATAACCAAACATACAACTATAAGAAAAATAAAATAATTTTACCAAGATAAAAAAAAAACCATTTTAGGAAAAATTAAAAATTTGGTAAAGGAAAAAATCTAATTAATTATAGTTTAGAACTATTGTATTGACTAAAAGATTTTTTATGGCCCCTAAAATTTCTAAAAAATAGTTTTTTGGCCCTCAAAAAACAAATGCAGGGTTTATGGCCCCCTAAATTACAAAATGAGTTTTTATGGCCTTCGGTCATTTCCGTTATAACTTCAGTTAAATGATGGGGGTATTTTAGTAATTTTCTTCAATTTAAAATAAAAATAAAATTAAAACTCCAGCTTACATCATCATGAACTTATTGATTTTTTATAATAAGATCAAGAACAAAATCTTTCCAAACTTGAAATGATTTTCTTTCCAAAACTTGAATGATCTTCCAAAACTCAAAAAGGAAATCTTATATCAATCTTCCTAAAATCAAAAAGGAAGTTTTCAAACAATATATCAAATCTTCAACCGAGATATTCCACAAATTCAAGGAATCCCTGCCCAACCATTGATTCAGGCCGGTCGAAACATGATTCCTGGCGGGGATGTTCTTCGTGTTCTTCTATCCCGATGAACTCCGGTGAGTTTTACCCAGTAAACATCAAGTAGAATCCCAAAAGAATACCAGGAATTCAATTGCAATTCATCCATAAAAATCCTGAAAATTTAAATCCCGTAGCGACGGCGACTCTGGAGATGACAGAGGTCAGAGATGATGCCACCGGCAGACCGAAGACGGCGAAAATGGAAGCCGGAGCAGGGCTACCGGAGAGAGCAAAAATGGACAACGGGTGACGGTGCCTGGAAACTGAGGTTTATTTGATCAGATGATGACGATGGGAATTGGGATCTGGATTTGAAATCGGTTGATCGGAGGTCTGATTTACAATCGATCGCATTGGAGATTCGAGATTACAGTCGATCGGTGAATGGGTGGCCCGGGATTGTTCAAATCTACTTGCTCGTTGATTTCATTTACAATGGGGCGGAGGTAAGTTGAGCAGAACCGGCGGCGGGGATTTGCAGGCTGCAAATTTGTGAAGGGACTGGGGATAGGGTAGTGGTGATGATGACGACCTGCAAAAGATGACATCACGGTGACGTCATGCTGGTGTCATCGCTGATTTTAATTGTTTTTGTAGTTTTAATTTTTTGAAAGTATAAAATAGAATAATATTACTGAAATGCCCCTAACAGAAATCAAGTGTTATACTCTCTCCGTACCAGTTGGATGTGAACTCTCTCCGTACCAGTTGGATGTGAACTGTTGACTTTTCACGGTCTTCATTACACGTGTTTGACTGCTAATATCTTTAACTACATATATTATCAAGATATAAAAATTTGATATTAATAAACTACATGTTATGACGATTCCAACAATATTAGATATGATAATATTTTTATTCATATATTCATTCAAAATTTCAGTCAAAATTTAGCATAGTTGACTGAAAAAGTCTCCTGTGCAGAAACAGCTGGTCCAGAGGGAGTAATGGAATTGGCCCAAAAGCCCACAAAAACTCAATTTAAAATCACAGAGGGCCACAAAAACTCATTTTGTAATTATAGGGGCTATAAACCCTACACTTTTTTTTGAGGGCAAAAAAACTACCTTTTAGATATTTTAGGAGTCATAAAAACCTTTTAGTCCTATTGTATTTGGCCAATAGCTCTTTATCTGCATCTGCATCCGCATCATATTTCCTCTTCCCTTTGTTTTTTTGTTTTTTTTTGTTTCCCTTTCTTTGAGAGAATAATCCTATCAATTCTTAGGGAATTGATAATAACTCAAGTGGTAAAACACTTGTAGAATTACCCAGAGGTTCTGGTTTCGATTCTCGCTAGGTAAAGGAGCTTGGGATTTTTTGGGGGTTCATTTGGATTATTACCCAAATTTTTATTTATTTTTAAATCCTAGCAATTCTTGATTCTGGAGTTTGAAATCTTTAAAAAACATGTTGCTTTTCATCTGGGATTCCTATAGGACCTATGTTTGCGAAAGTGATAATGGTTGTTGTCGAGATACTGAATAAGTTTCATGGTACAATATTCACGTGAGTTTAAGTAAGATGGAGGGCGAGCTCAACTTCACTATATGCATGATGGTTCAGTTGACATTATAGAAAAATGCTAGAAATTATCTTGGCTTTTTTGAAGCAGTCTTTATAGTGAAGAAAACCTCAGTGAGTTCATTTGTTCTAAACTATGAGCTCGTTGCATATGAAGAAGATCCTTCCTTTTCTGGCATTTTCCTTTCGAGATTGGAAAGATGTTATTGTGAGTGAAATTAAGGTTAATATTTGCATATCTGCATTTGATTTGTTATACCTTAATGGGCAATCACTTCTCAAGAACAACTTGTGAAACGTAGAGAGCATTTACACAAATTCTTTGTTGACGAGTTTATTTTGATATAAATGAATGAAAGGTTGGTTGCTAGGGTTTAACAGGGTTTAGTAAAAGGGTGTGGGAAGCCCGAGCCCAACTGCCCACGACGTCGTTACATGATGCCGCCCACAATTTCATGGGCCTGTTTTAGGCCATTAAGGCATTAACCGGTAACACCCTTCTTTGAATTACGTGTTCTCCTCTGTGCTTCGACTGTTCACTTCTTCCAAACCATTACTTGCTACGCCGGTTCCCAGTCGATGCAAGTCAATACCCGCCACGGTCCTGCTTGCTTTATTTGATTGCCCAGCCATTTGCCACGCACTTGGCTGCTTCAGCATCGAGTTCCCTCTCACACAACCACGCACTTACTGCAAATTGCCCAGCCATTGCCACGCATTTGGCTGTAAGGTTAGCCCTATTCTATATGCTGGTTCTTCTATCACACTTCCTTACTTAGTTTTTCTTTAATTCCTGTTTTAGTTCTTCACTTCACCTTTGTACTCTATCATGAATCATGTATGCTTTGCAGTTAAATCCAATTCTCATTCTTCTTCGCTTTTAGTTTTTGACTGTTTTTTGGGGACTTCCATATTATCCTTTCCTGCATTCCAACTGTTCGATAAAATGCTTCAACTACAACATTGGCTTATTAACACCTGTTTGAGGTTTGATGATGGCTAAGTGCATTTCTGTCACTTTTCCCTTATACTCTGTAGTCCTGTAAATCTTGAAACATTGACTTTACAAGTTTCTAGCCACGGCAAGTGTTGGTTTCCTGTACACTCATTATGTAGAATTCTTGAAAGATTGACATTTTTGTGGAGCTCTTTTGCTTTCATACTAGGTTATTCTCTGCATCTCTTGTGTTTGTTGCGCTTAATTTTCTATGAACTGATAAAATATTGTCTTCTATGATTTGAAATTAATGTCATCAAGAATACGACGGATTAAAGTTTGAAAAGATGCACTTTCCCCATATTAGGTGTTAGCTGATGCATGACTGATAAAATGTTTCCCATATTTAGATGTAATCTCAAGCGTGTTGTTTTTGTTTTGGTTTGTGTGATTTGCATGGAACCTGTTTGACAAATTGTCGGCATCCAAAACATTTCAGATTTTCTAATGAAGATTTGTTGTTTGTGCATGTAAGGTGCTCCATAATCTGCCAAAGTTAACATCATTTCATGTTAGTTCAATTTTGGTTTGGTTCAAGATTTTCAGATTATGATTAATTTTGAATTTATTTTTTGCATCCAAGGTTCTCAATGGTCTTTTTTGAAGAACAAGTTCTGGCTTCCATAAAAAATTGATTAGTTTTGGTCTCTTGGAAGATTTTCAGATTTAGATCAGATTTGGTTGATCCTCGTCATTATCTTAATTCTTTAACATTTAGATATGGCTTTGCATTTATGGTGTGCTTCATGATTAGTTTCTGTTGTTGGTGGGTTTTACAGTACACATTACAATTTTACATTGCCATCTTTTCCCACCATTTCCAATATTACAGTAACAGTTTGACTGTTAGTTTCAGCGACGTAACAATGCTAGAAATGTAGCTTCTTCTCTCATGCCTCAAGTTATAACTTAAGTTATAGTGAAAATGGTCAGAGGAAGATGCATACATGGGAGTTGGTTCAGGGAGACGTGATAGGTACATTTTTTAAGCTAGCATTGCATTTGTTTGGGTTTTCATTTAAGACATTAGGCTTTGAGATGTTGTCTAGCCGCCAATTCACCAATGCATTTTCTTATTTGGTCATTTTATCTCATGGTTCGAGATTTTAGCTTAATGGTATTCTGTGTATCTCTTTTTTCAGCTGCAAACCACCGCCGGACTTTGAAGCCATGGCTCTTCATGATGCTGAGCAGTTAGACAGGGTAATTGACGTGAGTTCCTTAACGCAAGTACATATTGTATACTTTTCTATTGTGGTTATTTCATGTCCAATTCCCATGTAACAGAATTCGTTTAGGGTCCCCCCGGAGGTAGAGAGGTTTCTGTGTGACCAGTTGCTGGATCAAACTAAGCCGATTTATGATCGTTTTAGAGCTCTCTTTTCGCTTCGCAACCTTCGAGGCCCAGGGCCATGGGATGCTCTTATTAGTGGTTGGTTTTCTCCCTCATATAAGCATCTTCTTATGGCCACCCTTTTGTAGTTCCCGACCTATCAATTTGCTTGTTTTTGTGTACTGATGTATGGGGCATTAAGTTAGTGGTGGTTGGCAAATTTGCTTTTGTATTCTTCTTGTTTGTGTTTTGATAAAATTATTGAATTTGGGTCGATGCACTAGTGCAAATCATGTGATTTACGGCAGGTAATTACGGCGGTTCCGCAAAACACCCAGGAACCGCCGTAACTGTGTACATCTTTCGAGTTCGAAAGTCAAATTCGGTCGTTTTTATTGCCCTAGTTTTCTGGGTACTAATTAACGGCGGTTCCTTCCATATTTCACGGCGATCGGTAATAACCGCCGTACTTTGAAACTACATACGATATCGTAGGTTTGTTAATATGTATCTACGATATCGCAAACAAATATGTTGATTGTTACGAATTCGTAACTAGTTTGTTTTTACTAAAGTTGGATGAAACGAATCTTGAGTCGAGTTCGAACAACATTGTTCTGGCCAAATTGTATACTAATATAACAGCTACGATATCGTAACACAAACATTATGTGTTGATATCGAAAATGTACTCGCACAGAGCCCTGTGTCAATAGACGAACGGGAATACGATATCGTATCGTATGTACCATAAACTTGCGATATCGAAAGTCCTGTGTCAGACGAACGGTCTAAAAATATCTCATGTCTAACTTGTAGTTTTCTCCGTCCAACTAATGACATGGGGACCACAACTTGTTGTTTTCTCCGTCCAATTAAACACATATGTGATCACAACCATCATTTTCAGTTAAACCTTTTGTTTTCTTCCTTCTTCCTCCTCTCCTTGGTTTTTTTTTTCATATTATGGCGGGCAGTAGCAATTTATCCCCTGCTGAACAAAGAAGGATCTCAATGGAAGCAAGGATTGCAAAGTTGAGGACTGATAGGATGACAGGTATTAATTAATACTCAACATTGTGCTGGATCTTCAATGATTTTACATTTTTTGGTTACACACTTCATTATTACTAATTTGAATCTTGTATGCAATATATAGAGTGGGAAGACGTTGTTGAACCTGAGCAACGCCGCAAACTGGACTTCTTGAAGAATCAATTTCAATATCTTTTTCCTCGGTTTGGGGCAGCACGAATTCCGTGGGATGATTCGTACATAATCTTAGAATCTCAAAAGGAGTTTGACAAAGAATACACTCGTGGTGTAGTAAGTTATTCCCTCAATTATTCTTTTATGAAATTGACTTCAATATTAATCATATATACAGTTGTAAAGATCAAATTATGGGGATGTTGTTTTACTTATTGCTATAATTTATGATGAACAGAAAAAAATTGAGTTGATGCGCCGTGCGGTTGAGAAAGGGCTGATTAGGGCGGAGAAAGAAATTAGGGAGACCCATGAAGCTAAGGAAGAAATTATCAGACTAGGCAGACAACATTTCATTGGAGTTACTGTGGATCCATCAGAACCAGAGTACACTATTTAAAGTTTTTTGTACTGCGACATTTCTGCAGAATCCTGTTCAAGTTCAACAGGTGAAGGATGGTCTTCAGAAGCTGAAGAAGATTGAATTTGAATGCTTTATCTATTCATCACATTTGATCATGTTATAGTTATGTGCACGAAAGACAGTTTCGACTTCGCTTCGTTTATAAAGTAGGCCTTCGATATCGCACTTATTACTCGTGGTGGTTGCGATATCGTAACGAGTTGGTTTTTAATAAAGTTTCATGAAACGAAATTTTACTGCTCATTTGGTCATACAAGACTAACCTTACGATATCGAAAGACTACCCGGCAATGTTGTCGAACTCGAATGAGTGCGTGGTCTTGAATCAGCAAGCATACCCTATACGTAGTTCATTTGTTTGATGGATAGTTTTTTAAGTTACTGCATGCTGGATAGATAATTATCGTAATGTTTTACATGAAAATCTTCCAGAAAACATATTTGAATTCATAAACCATTGATAATTCATGAAAAGTGAAAAGAACAAGGACAATGTCAATACATAGAATAAAACAAGAGTAGTGACAATCTCGTAAGATAAAGAAAACAAGAGTAGAATTGTAGAAATAGCCTAGAGGTGGGACAATGTCATCTAAGTCAATGAACATCTAAGGTTTGGGGAAAAAATCATCCTCGTTTGCCGGTTCAAGATAAACAAAGTTTTCTTCATCATCAATGGTGTCGCCATCTCTAATCCAACCATAGCAAGGTTTTCGTATCTTCTTAATCGGTACTGATGGTTGTGGTTGTACAAGAACACCATCATCCTCATCACTGTTGTCTGCATCATCTTCTGTTAAAGATATTGATAGCAAGGTAGAAGAGGTTTCACCAATATCGTCTCCATCTGTGATTGGTTGCATCGGCTCAACACTCTGTCAAAACACATTCACATATGCCCAATAACAAGGAGATTCAGAATTTATATCATAACAAATCATAAACCATGAATGTGCTTATAAGTTGAATTTACAAGATTTGAAAGTAATATTCAAACCCAAAAAATATTGTAAGTTTCCTCATCAACTATCAATCTCATAACATCAATATGGATTCCATAAGCCAAGGGTTACAAAAGATCTAATCAAATATTGACTCCATAAGCTCTAATCAAAAGTTTACCTCTTTCGATATTGAATCTTCATCCGGCTCGTTGAACTTGGGGGTAACAACAACCTCTTTGTTGGCAGTGATAGGGACAATGTCAGCATGATTACTATCCATGGTCGAATTGATGATGTTCTTGGAGATTACCAGAGAATTTCTTGTTATTTCCGCTTTGGGGTTTTTGAGATTCGGTGGCTGGATGATTTTTTTTTTTTGGGTCGTTATGTTTCTATATATAGATTTTTGTCTTTCGACATCGTAACGTAATTCGGCCAAAGTACAGGGATTGTAGGCGATATGCGATACGATATCGCAGGAAGCATTTTACATATATTCGAGTTCGAATCGTTCATCGCTAGTTCTTTAAAATATATACGAATTTGAATTCGAAATCGAATAGGTATATTAAGTTCCCTACGAGTTCGTATGACCTACGGGATCTTCCTTAAAAACCACATTTTTTCTCAAAAAGTTAGAAGTTTATCTATTTGAGTTTGTGGGCTGTTTATTAAAACCAATCATTCTCATTTTGAAGGTCATTCCAAGGCATTCAAGGCATTTGTTTGTGATTTGCTCCCACTTACGAGTTACACGAAGGTTTGAATTTACGGCTTCTATATGACTTTGTTCATTTATTAATTCATACGATTTATTAATATTGCTTTATGATTATATAGGAGTTTGTTGTAGAAATTCCGTTTGGGTTAGACATTGTGGGACGTTGTTGATATGGATCGAGTTGAAGTTATAAGGCAAAATAATAGATTGTCCGTCGAGTATAGTGAGTTGATTGAAGAATTTATTAATGTGGCTTTTGAGGATGCAAATAGCAACGGGGTTGAGGCTGTTAGATGTCCATGCAAAGATTGCAAAAACAATGCTTATTTTGATGACGGAATGGTTATACGTGAACATTTGATTTGTCGTGGTTTTGACCCTAACTATACGCATTGGATATGGCATGGTGAAGTTGAAGTTGACACGGATATGCCCGATATCGAAATTGGTAGTCAAAATATGGAATATGATGATGATCTAGGAGAATTGGTGTACGATGTTGCTAGGGAATTTGTGGGAAAGCCTAGCGTTTTAGCGGCAATGTTGAATGATAAAGAGACACCATTATACAAAGGGTCTAGGCATTGTATTATGGCTGCAACATTGTTGATGATGAATTTGAAGGCAAGACATGGGATTACCGATAATGGGATGAGTGAGTTGTTCGAGGTTGTGAAAGAATTGCTACCTGTAGGTAATTTGTTGCCTAATAGAGATGATGCGAAAAAAATATTGTGTCCAATGGGGATGGAATTGGAGAAGATACATGCATGCCCTAATGATTGTATGTTGTTTAGGTCGATGGAGGAAAAAAAATTGAACAGTTGTCTAGTTTGTGGGGAGTCTCGATACAAAGCCAAGGAGAAAGAATCAATTAATGTTGGGGATGAAGACAGTACATTTAGCGATAAGAAAACACCCGCAAAAGTTATGTGGTATCTCCCAATTGTGCCCAGACTAAAAAGGTTGTTTGCAAATCCCGATGATGCTAAATTGTTTACGTGGCATGCAGAAAGGGAGCGAGTGGGGGATGACATTATTAGTCATGCATCCGATGGAGAACAATGGAAAAAAATGGATGAATTGTATCCTGAATTTGGAACCGAAGACAGAAACCTCCGCTTAGGGTTATCAACAGATGGTATGAATCCTTTTGGGAATTTGTCTAGCACACACAGTTCATGGCCTGTGATGTTGGTGATTTATAATCTACCATCTTGGTTGATGATAAAAAGAAAATATGTGTTGCTATCTATGTTGATTTCAGGGCCTAAACAACCCGGTAATGACATTGATGTATACTTGGAGCCACTTATTGAAGATTTGAAGTCTTTGTTCAACCCGGGAGTGTGGATAGCCGACGGGAGTCGCGGGGATGAGAAATTTCAATTAAAAGCGATGTTGATGTGGACCATTAATGATTTTCCGGCTTTGGGCAATTTAAAGGGTTATTCTGTGAAAGGTCATCTTGCATGTCCTGTTTGTGAGAAAAATACAAGTCATACTCAATTGAAAAATGGTGGGAAAACAGTTTATCTAGGTCATCGACGATTCCTACCTGTAAATCATCCATGGAGGTTTGCGAAGAAATGGTTCAATGGCAAAGTTGAGACCGATCCAGAACCTATCCCACCAACCGGCATTGAAATACTTGCAAATATGGAGACATTGAGACATGTGTACGGGAAAAAGGAGAAGGTAGCCAAAAATAGTGGTAATTGGAAAAAGAGGTCAATTTTTTTCAACTTGCCATATTGGAAGTATTTGGAAGTAACACATTGTCTAGATGTCATGCACATTGAAAAGAATGTATGTGACGCGTTGGTAGGAACACTTTTGAACACCGAGGGGAAAACAAAAGATGGGTTGAAGTCACGACAAGATTTGGTGAGTTTAGGTATAAGACCCTCACTTGCACCCGTGGAGGAAGGGGACAAAACTTACTTACCACCGGCGTGTTATACAATGTCGACAAAAGAGAAGGAGAGTTTTTGTAGGACGTTAAAGTCGGTCAAAGTTCCTACGGGGTATTCTTCCAATATAAGGTCTTGTGTCCAAATGAAGGAACTTAAGCTAGCCGGTATGAAGTCACATGATTGCCACAATTTGATGCAAGAGTTGAATGTCATAGCCATTAGAGGTTGTCTCCCGACGCATGTGAGGTCCGCAATAACCAAGCTTTGCTATTTTTTTAAGGCTATTTGTCGAAAAAGTCTCAGTCATCGGAGGTTAGACAAGTTGCAAAGATTGGTGATCGAAGTATTGTGTCGCTTGGAGATGTACTTTCCTCCATCTTTTTTCGATATAATGGTTCACTTGATTGTCCATTTAGTGCGTGAGATCAAAATTTGTGGCCCTGTGTTTCTACGTTGGATGTATCCATTTGAACGGTATATGAAGATCTTCAAGTTGTTTGTGAAAAACCGTTATCGCCCAGACGCAAGTATAGTGCAATGCTATGTGGCCGAAGAGGTAATTGAGTTTTGTAACAACTACTTAAAAGATGTTGATACAATTGGGGTTCCAAGTTCTAGGCATGAAAGTCGGTTGGAAGGTCACGGTTTGAGGCACAGGTTCTTGTTTAGTCCATCAGCTGATGATCTCGTTAAAGCTCATATTTATGTTCTTCGGAATCATAAAGAAATTGCCCCCTACATTGAACAACACATGAAGGAAATAGTGGAGGACAATGGTAGTTTAACCGATGAGGTTGTGCTTGAGGAACACAATCGAACATTTGTAAGTTGGCTCCAAACACATGTTCAAAGTGGAGAGCATTCGGAAACTGTCAAATGGCTATCTCGGCGACCTCTCGGTACGGTCCAATCATTTGGTGGATATGATATTAATGGATATACATTTGGAACAAAAGAGATGGATGACAATGGAGCTTCACAAAATAGTGGAGTCTCAAATATATCGGAGACGTTGGATGGTGAGGGCTTGAAAAAAACTTTGTTCTTCGGAACTATAACCGATATTTGGGAACTTGATTACGTAAAGTTGAGAATTGCAATTTTTAAATGCAATTGGGTCGATGAAAAGCGGGGTATTAGGCGAGAGGTTGGAGGAATGACTCTTGTTGATCGTGCTCGCCAAGGTTCTCAAAATGATCCTTTCATTTTGGCCGTCCAAGCCGACCAAGTGTTTTATGTTAAAGATCCCGTTGATCCTCGTTGGGATGTAGTGGTGAACGGGAAGAAAACTTTTGTTGACGATGCCTTTACAGAAGGTGATGTTTTAGTTGAGGAAAATACTCCTTCGGAATACCTAGTGGATGAAGAGAACCTTTTAGAAGATGAAGCTAGTTTGAAGCGTTATATGGCTCGGGTTGATCATGACGAAGGCTTGTGGGTAACTAGCACCGGAAAGGTATCTAAGAGGAAGAGAAAGAAGGCCACCAAGAAGAAGTAGATGTCACATTTATCTTTTCATCACATTTGATCATGTAATAGCTATGTGGACGAAAGACACTTTCGAACTCGCTTGGTTTATTATGGAAGTTTTCGATATCGATTATATATTTCTACATACTGTGACGAACTCGTATGCATTGATAAACCCATGTGCGAATTCGAATCTAATTTCGACACAAATAACAAAATACCACGATAGTATTATAGATATCGAAAACTGTATGTCAGACATATTCGAATTCGTTTGTTGATTCTACTTAGTCCCTGCCAAACATGTCGATACATCCTTCGAACTCGTGTTATACTAAGTCATACATACGAGTTCGAATAGGTAACATCCCAACGTTACGATATCGAATCCGTAGTCGTGACGCCTTGAATTCTGCTATTGGTGCATTGAATTTGGAAAGGTTCAATGTGAAGTCTAACAGACCAACACATTGAACCTTGCAGAATTGTCCCTATGTTCAACATTGTAATTAAGATTTCATTTACTAGTCCCTTAAATACAAGGGGTCCGCTATCCTCCTATAGCCTCTATATATACTATGCAAATGTTGAACTCTATCAAACCACTCTCATACCCACTTCTTCCTTCCCAGAATTTCAAATGGCTGCCAATGGTGATCTTACTCCAGCTGCACAAAGGATGGTGAAATTGGAAGAAGCTGTTGCAAGGATGCGGAGAGAGAAGATGACAGGTACAATTTGTAGTTAATAAATATCGCTTCCTAATTTGTTATTTTTTCCACACGTTTGACACATATTTCTTCACTGTTTTTGTAGAATGGACTCACGTGGAGGCGAGAATGCGTCGCCAATGGGAGTACAAGAGAGATGACTTCGAGAGAAAATTTCAACTGTTTGGTTGGGCAACGTTTTATGCCCTAGATGGTGTCCGTCCAGTCGTCATTTTGACTAGGACATTGTTTGAAAAACATTTTGCTCAAGGCCAAGTAAGTTCTATATTTTGTAGTTTAAAAATTAATATGTATACTAATAATTTTGTACAAGTAGTTAATCAGTTTCAAATTTGCAGCGAAGGATCTTAAAAATGCGCCGTGCTCTAGAACGTGGCATGAACAGGGCGGAGATGGAGCTACGAGAAGATCATCGTAGGTTTGAAGAACGTGTTCTAGAGTTTGGAGAGGACGCTGTCCATGCCGGTTTATTGGTTGAGCATCCAAGAAGGCATAACACTGGATACATGGTGATGGTGGACATTTCGGATGAAGAAGTCGAACCATCAAACAATTAAAAAATTAGTTTCTACATTGTACTATTTAATTTTATGTTAATTTGTAATTGGAGTAATCTCTCCTTTTATTTTTAATTAAATACAATTTCATGTTTATTACTATTCATTGAATTTAAATTATTCATATTTGATGTCATTTTAAACAGATAAAAGGTTATTGTACTATGTTCTACCAAACCATTCGATATCGAAGCCAGTTTTATATCATATGCGATATCGAAACGTAAATTCCCTTAATCACAGGCTTAGTCGAAACAAAAATCTAAGAAATCATAATCAGTCTATACACAGATTATTCATGCGAATTCGTATGACCAATTTAAATTGTTTCGATATCGAAACAAAAATCTACTAAAGCACAGGCTTAGTTGGCGAATTACGTTGCGAAGGCTTAAGACCATTTTCCATGGTAACGAATTCGAAAGATAAATCTGCTAAAGCACTGCTCTTCCTAGCGATTCACTACTCGATATCGTAGGATTATAATATATTCCTACGATATCGAATGAGGTTACTCAATCGATATCGTATAGCGATGTTTATCTCTTCCGACTTCGAAGGTACAGTCGACTGTTACAGAACACAACATTAAAACAACACCATTCCATGGAATTGACCAAGTCATTTAAATCATGACTCATAATTTGTGCTGGGAATAAAGGGAAATCAAATATGAATTGATAACTTGAAACAAGAATTCATGAAATCATTCAATTTCAAATCCTAATATTACATATAAAATTCAATGGGACTCAAAGTATGTAAAATTCAGGAAATTAAATTATAATGTTTTTCATCACATCTTCATCATCATCATCAACGCCCTGATTTGAATCATGGCCTGACTGATCATCTTGGTTCCCGGCCTCGTTAGCGACAATGGCATCTGAAGGTAAGGGCTCCACATTGTCAGATTCTTTCTCTGCCTCAAGCTTCTGTTCTGTGGGGACATTTTGCTCAGCCTCATGGTTTGCCTCAACCTCATGCTCAACAGGGACATCTTTCTGAACTTCATGCTCATCATTGACATTTTCCTTATCCAGCTCGCCCTCAGCAGTTATAGGTTCTTTCTCAAGCTCATGATCGGCATTGACAGCTTCTCTTCCTTGATTGGGATGAGCATTAACATCATCCATCTCCTGCTGTGGCTCAACGAGGTCATTGGAAGACCGGGGCTCGGCATTGGCTTGTTGTCCGTGAGAGGGCGAAGGATGATCTTGTAGGACACTCATTAGCATTCTCATTCTTTTCCTGTCATACCATATCTGCTGTCGCCCCTTCATTATAGCTTTTCTGACCCTTAACATTTTGCCTTGGACCCTCTTGAAAAATGCATCGCCACCCTCTGCAACAAAATCATTAGCTCAGTTAAATATCATACCAATAACATAAGAATGAGTATAATTAGTACAAAGCGTTTAAATTACCTTCTTCCCGCTGTTCGGTATTTGGGGGTGCATTTTTAACCCAAGTCCCTTCAACAAGACTCCAATTCTTCTTTTTAAAATATCTCTCCTCATAGAATTTACAAGGTTTTGGAGCAGAGGCGGAAGAAAATTGGAAATTTTCATCCGTTTTCAAAAGGCGGGCGAAGAGATTACCATAAGGCAAGCATGTAACTAGCTTTCCTTTCCTAGCCACGATATCCATGTGACTCATGATGGTATGGCCGACATTAAATGGTTTCTTCTCGTACCCCCACCGGCCATACTTGAAAATAAATGAAGTTCGGCGAAGAAAATTGGGGGAGAATTTGAGCGTAAGTTTAAAGTTCTTCGCGATTTGGGGGTTTTAGTTCTTCCCCCCGTTTTTTTTTATTTATATGCAGACTTCTTTCGAACTCGTAGCCAATCAATACATAGGTTTCGATATCGTATCGGGAAACCCTATGCCAAAAACGCTGCCGTTTAAGAAGACGAAATAAGTTCTCGAGTTCGAACTTGTACTTGGAGTATTTCATATGAAAATTCAAATAAAGTGACGTGTCCACACTTTTATCGAAATACATACAATTTGTGAATCGTTTCTCGAACTCGTTAGGACTACAAACCCTGGTTGCGATATCGTATCGTATATCGATAAAATCAAGTGGCTGACAAATTAAGACGCTGTCGTTTTGATAAACGAACTACAGTTTCGAAATCGAGAAGGTACTTAGTGAATTTAAACAAGGTTTTCCCTGGTGACGTCCCGACTTACGTTACGATATCGTAGGGAGCTTCCTACATCCATACGACTTCGTGTCTAAGATCGTCTTTATCTCTGTTCCCAAGACGATTACTCCTGCGATATCGTGTACAACAGACATACGTCGTATCGATATCGTAATATGTAAAATAAACAGTTACGAGTTCGAATACAAAATCGATCAAAGTTTTTAATTTGAAATTTACATCCATACGAAGTCGTGTCTTGGATCGTCTTTATTTCTACTCTTAAGACGATTAATCCTTCGATATCGTGTACATCAAACTTAACCGCTTCGATATCGTCCTGTCGTTCGCTTAGTTCGTTTCGATATCGTAAGGTTTTGTGATCCATGTTACGAAGTCGACAACAAGATCGGTGACAGTTTTTTATTTGTTAGTTTTTACCATTATACAAAACTTTTTCAACTTACAAATCATGTTCTAGAATTTATCAAGAAGTAGAAGAGCAAAATGTAACTAAAAGCATGGTTTGAAGAAGTAGAAATGATATTAAATGACAATAAACTTGGATCCATTTCCAAAAACTAAAAACATAGTTTCAAACTATTACAAAAACACAATAGTCTAACATTATCCATGATGCATAAATAACACAAATGAAAGGTTACACAGATTCATTTTGGGTCTAGGTCTCCAATCTCGAGGAGGACACTCTCATCCAAATTTTCATTGATTTCCTCCGGATTGATTGGTGGATTTGATGGAGCTTGACTTTGTCCATCATCATCGTCAGAGCTGCTGCCGAATTCTGAGGTTTCAGAAGAATCATCTTCTACCTGTGGGCGCTTATTCTTTACTAGCTCACCATCTGAGTCTTCTTCCTCAATGACTTCCTCAGGCTGATCATCTTCGTCACCCTCGCCCTCAAAGTTGTTACCTTCTGAAGTCTCTTCCTCATCATACTCGCTTGATGCGGAGTCATCCGTACAAGCATCAACATCAAAATCCTCATCAATGTTATAAGTAGCTGCTTCTTCATCGGTCTCCTTAAGGGGCAAACCAAGCATATCGGCCAGCTTGGTGAAGTCTTCACGGTGATACTTCAATTCATTATTGTACAACTCAACCTCCTCCTCTATTTTAACTAGAGTATCGTCCAAGTGTGAATGCTACTTCTGAATTTGCCCTACACATATATTATAAACAAAATAAAGTACAGTTTATGAAAATAAATAACAGAAATTCAAAGACCATGAAATATGCATTACTTACTAGGAGTCAACCGCCGCTTCTTTGGGTCCTTATGTCCATATTTACCATCTTCTTGGATGACCAACCCTTTCTTGATCAACCATGCATTGTCGTAGTACTCGGACACCTCTGGACGACCTTGAGGTACAACCCCTTCCTTGCGGATCAATGCAGTGATCAAACGACCATATGGGTATGACTTCCCCGTCGAGTTTGCAGCCTTTACCATGTAGTGGAGGATGGCATAACCAGGGTTTATCTTATGCCCCTCCATGATGAAGTAGAAGAGCATGATGTTATGAACCGTGGCTTCACAAGCATGACCACCGGATGGGAAAACATTCAGAGCTATGAACTCGTAAACAAGTCTTTGCTCTAGACTGAGTTCAAGAATGGAGTAGTCGGTCTTAGGTTTTCCTAAATCAGGGGCTGTTACTCGGAAATACTTCTTTGCCACTTTCCGAAGATCAAAAGGTAGCTTAATGTCAATATTTCTTTTAAAGCTTTGTTGGATGAACATGTCATAGGGACCATTCGGATCAGTTCCTCTCAGAAAACTAGAATCAATATAAGGACATCCTATAGCAGCATTGATAGTAAATTGATCAACCAATATGTCCTTACCTCTAACCCTAGTTAAATAGCTATTACCATCCTTTCTCCAGTTTGAATAAAATTGGAGAACTTCTTCATGATAAACATCCTCCTCTAAAGTCAATAAACCATCCAAGTAATGGGGCTTAAACCAATTCAACACATAATCAAATTTAACCTCATCTTCTAGTTGAGATTTTTTGAATACCTTGGTGGAGAGGGTTTTCCTATCAGCCCATTCTTGGTAGCGAAGGGCAGCATCGTCATCGATGAATGTGGGCTTCAACTCAAGATCTACATCCTCTTCCGAGCTTGAGTTTTCAGTTTCCGGTTGTGGCTGTGGAGGGTTCACCGGTGCCTCTCCACCACCAACATTTTCTCCCCGACCCCGGCCTCTACCACGCCGAGTACCATGGCTCTCAACCGCATGTGCAGCCTCATTAATTAATCCAGAGCGGGGAGCTCTTGCACGGCCACCACCGCGGCTGCTCTCCGCCTCATTGGCGGCGGACTCAGTCCGACCACCACGCCCTTTTTTTTTTTTTTTTTTGATGTAATATTTTCTTCTATTAAATTGCTCAAAAAAGTTCATACAACTGATTTGGCCATCACTCTAAGCCAAACATTCAACGGATATAAATAACTAACCAAAAGAAGAAAAACAACTATTCTACAGCCACCTTTTAGAATAACTATAATGAATGCGCTTCCATTCCATCCACCTTTGGAGCTTTGGTGTCTTCAACGTTCCATTTCTGTCTCCAGCTCGTATATGATTAAGGGAAAATCCACCATAGCATATCTGTGAATTGACATGTCAAAACACAAGTCTGCCCTGGTTCATTTCCCATAGAAACCAAATTATCCATTATGTAGCCTGGTCTGAGTATGCTTATAATCTTCTTCGATCCAGCCCGTCAAGTCTTTAGATAGTGTCATGGGCCAAGGTTGGGTAACTGGTTTCACCCAGCAGCCCAACACCTCTGAAATACCAAAGGTAATCAGTGCGGTACCTACGACATATGTACAAGTTTCATACTAGGGCCATAGTCCCTCATCCAGTCCGTCAAATATTTTTGATAGTGTCTTGGGCCAAGGCTGGGTAACTGGTTTTTATACCTGCAGCCCAACACCTCTGAAATACCAAAAGGTAATCAGTGCGGTACCTACGACATATGTACAAGTTTCATACTAGGGATATATCCCCACAACCAATCCGTCAAGTCTTTAGATATTGTCACGGGCCAAGGCTGGGTAACTGGTTTTACACCGGCAGCCCAACACCTCTGAAATACCATAGGTAATCAGTGCGGTACCTACGACATATGTACCAAGTTTCATACTAGGATCCATTCACACCATCCTCATCATCAACCAGAGGGGTCAAAGCCTGTTTCAATCATCACCTTTAGAGCATCCACCTGCCTAAATTTCCCCTGGAAGATTCTGTTATTCCTCTCCCTCCATACATTATAGAAGATGCTGATAAGTCGGTGGAATCTTATTCTCTTTCTCCATCCTACCATTCTTCTCATCCTCCTCAGGCACTCTCTGAAGTTTCCGCCAGTCTCCACCCTGTAATGTTTTTGGAGCTCCACTGTAAACTGGCATGTACAAAATATGTGCTGCATCGTTTCTCCATTGTGCCCACAAAGAGTACAAACATCTGCCACATGAGGTATTATCCCTTTCGACTGAAGTCTCGCTATGGTCGATAATCTCCCTTTTAACAACATCCATAGAAAGAATGAATGTTTAGGCTGTAGTCCTGACTTCCACAATATTTTCGTTGACCAATGGTTTTCTTGGCCTGCCCCTTTGAGGTATCCATATGCCTTGCTAGTGCTGAAATTTCCCTTCGTGTCAACACATTCCATTAGGTATGGACGAATTTCATCTTTCAGTGACACCAACTTGCCCCAACCCCAACTATATGTGTGCCCTTCTAGGCTGTAGTCAAGAAACTCTTCATCCTTCAAGTAGTATGCCTGCACCCATTTCAGCCACAATATATCCTTCTTTTGACATACATCCCAAACCAGCTTACACAGAGAAGCTCTATTCCAGGATGAAGGATCCCTTAGGCCAACTCCGCCACTTTTCTTTGGCATACAAAGTGTTTTCCAAGACACTGGTGTAACTCTTTTCTCCCCTTCCTTTCTGCCCCACAGAAAATTTCTGCATTTTGTCTCAATGGCTTTGTGCACACTCTCAGGTATTTGAAAAACATTTGCCCAGTGACTAGCTTTACTCAGCAGAATTGTGTTTATAAGCTGCACTTTACCTGCATATGCCATATTCCTGGAACCCCAAGTGCCTATTTGTCCTGCAATCTTCTCCACCATTTTCTCACAATCTTCAGCTCTCCACTTCCCTGTTGAGACTGGAAGTCCCAGGTAATTCATTGGGAAACTTCCTTGAACTATATTCAGAGTATCAGCCAACATCTTTGATTCAGTTTCTGTCATTGTCGAGAAGAAAGCCTCAGATTTTCCTTCATTTATCCTAAGGCCATAAACCTTCCTAAACTCCTCCAAAACAGTTTTAACCCCATCCATTGAGTGCTTGCTTGCCCTACAGAAAATTAACAGATCATCTGCAAACATCAAACTGTGTATTTCCCCCTTCAAACTCCTCTGATGGAACTCTATAGCTTTCGTTTTTATCGCCAGGCTAAGCTGTCTTGATAGATATTCCATCCCAATTACAAACAATAAAGGTGATATCGGATCCTCCTGTTTAACACCACTCCTCCCTTTAAAACAATCCGTGTACGCACCATTCAAAGAGAAACAATAAGTGGTATCCTCAACGCATCGTCTTATCCACTCAATAAACAATCCTGGAAACTTTAGAACTGCCAGCCATTTGAATAGAAACTCCCAGCTTATACTGTCGAAAGCCTTCTGTATATCAATTTTTATCATGCAGCTCGGAATATTGCTCGGCTTCTTATATCCTGTTAATAGCTCTTGGGCTAGGAGAATATTATGTGATATCCTCCTCCCTTTCACGAATGCACCTTGGTTTCCATTTGTCACTTCAGGGATTACCTCACTTAACCTGTTACTCATGATCTTTGTGATGACTTTATATAAAACAGGGCAGCAGGAAATCGGCCTATAGTCCCCAGCTGACTGCGGATTATATTTTGTTAAGCTTTCGTTGCATAACTAGCATTCTTGATTTTTGCCCACAACAAAGTACAAGAGGCAAAGACGTAATTGGGAGTCCGGCTACTATACCTTCGTATTTGCCAACAAGTGTGTTGAAAATCTAACGTTGGACAAACTTGATCTTCGTCAAGTAAGTTCAATGTATTCATCACCATATTTTTTATTTCATGATGACTATGAAATCTAACTTGACTTGGAAACTACCTTATTCCAAATCCGGTTTTTGAAGATGACCAAACTCCCTACACCATCGCCGACTTAAATGATGCAAGAGATAAGTTAGCTCGCTACCTTGTTTTGGCTCGTAGTAAAGTCATATCCACACCGCTCTTACATAAGAAAAATGTAGTATAGATTTGTGTACTGTTAGAAGGAAGGTTGCTTGTGGTGCTGTTAAAATTGTAGATTTCAGTAGAGATTTTTGGAATATGGTTACTGGAAAGAATTTTCTTTCGAACTCGTGTCCAGCATTCGGTTCAGTACCATAATGCATTCGAACTCGTGTCAATGTAGTATATACATTCGATATCGAATCATTTCTCACCCTGAATTTAGCAGAAATGGTTTTCGACTTCGTGCATTTTCTGTTTACAGTGTCGATATCGTACCATTTATCGGTCTTGGGACAGGGATGACAGCGGAATGATCTTGCGAGAGCGCCTACTGAATAGTGCCATTCATAAATATAAAGAGTTCGTATAGCCTGAATGAATATATCGAACTCGTAACTAACTTTTCAAAACAACCGATATCGCACAGGTCACAAAGATCACAAACTGGACACGAGCTCGCAAAATATATTTACAACGAATCGATTTCGTAACATTGAATTTGGAATTAATATTTACCTGAACCACCTACGATATCGCAAGTTAAGAACCTCTTTAATCGATTTCGTTTCATTATTAGGATTTGACAACTCTCTACGATATCGTGTTTAGTTAAAGTCGAAATGTCGTATCCGATTTCGTATCTGTGTTCAGTATTTTTTCGAACTCGTGTCCGTGTAGATGGAATCCCGGAGTTTCTTAACCAAGTTCGATTTCGAGTCATTACCAACACCCGATGCGACTTCTCTAATATGGTTATATCATTCGATATCGGATCGTGTATTACATCTATACGATATCGAAAGCCTAACATTATCGAGTCACCGGAATTGCATACGAACTCGTCAATATGAGTACCGGGAATGCCATATATAAATACATAGTTACGATTTCGATTCAACTTTCGCTTTGAATGGATTACGATATCGTAACACCATTAAACTACTTAAGATCTACCTTCGATTTCGTACAGAAATGGAGAAACAACGTATGGAATGCACACCTGCGATATCGTAAGACCTTGTGCCGAATTTGACTTACGATATCGAAGGATCTGTAAATAACACGGCGGTTCTGGGAACCGCCGTAACGGGTTGCGCCATTTACGGCACAGCCAGTAACGGCGGTTCCCAGGTGTCTTCGTTGGTACGATGGAACCGCCGTAAAAACATGGTTTCTGCACTAGTGATGATATGGATTGTTACTCAGAATTACTTCTTGAGACAGTATGGTTGATATGGAATCTGATATTCAGGATGATTATTTTGTCCAAAGTCCAATTATTTATATTGATAGTAAGGTTCCGAGGGGACTCTGAACCAAACAGGCTAATCTCTTCACTTCACGGAATGAGATACATAGTAGTTCATTAGAAAAAGGCTGAGCCATGCACTTGTTCCTTTGCACACTTTGTTCTTTGTCAGTTACTCCTTTCACTGCAGCATCACAATGTGAAATCGTTTCGATCTGCTGTATTAATTCTTAATAATTTCCTAGATGCCAAGATTTGTTTCTGGCATTCTTATTGAAGCTTGACTCTTGGTGATATCCCAACATATCTCTAGTTGTCCTGAAATTTTCACTGTTATTTGCATTTCAACTCATATTTGTTTGCAAGTATCTCATTGTACAACTCTGATTTTCATGCCCCCCTTTTAAATAGCTGCAAGGGACTCTTCAAAATCTCTTGGCACATGAGGCTGCTTTTGCATTAGGGCAAATGCAAGATAGTGATGCAATACCTGCTCTGGTATCAATTCTAAATGATCTGGCGCTGCATCCCATTGTTTGTCATGAGGTATGAAGGTTAGATATGCAATTACATCTAATGCATATGAGACTTATCCTCCACGTGACATTTGTATTATTTACTGTGCATGTAAAGGCTGCGGAGGCACTTGGTTCAATTGCTTTAGAGAGTAATGTTCCATTGCTCAAGAAGAGTATGATTTCTTATCCAGCTCAAGAGGTAAGAGAAACCTGTATTTTGATGTAAAGATTTATTGACGTACATGATGCAGATCTGCATACCGTGGGTCAACTGGTGCTGTTGGGGTTGATGAAATGATGGTAAAACTTCTACACTCACACGATTAGCTGAAGGCTAAGTATTAATGCAATTGATGATGATGATGATGATGATCTTGCAAAAGGGGACTCAGTTTAGCTGGTTCACAGAATTGTATTGCTTGCTCAATATACTTCAACCATAACAATTGAGTCATCAAGAATCATCATAAGAATCACTCCTGGTTTCTTTGTGGACCGTAGAGTATCTTTGTTCATGTAACTAGTTGGGCTCACCCGCACGTTGTGCGGTATATTTGATCACTTTTTAATAACTATCTAAATATTTTAATTTATGTAATAAATTTAAATGATTGTAGTATTTGTACTAAGATAGTAATATGAAATATTAGGTGAAATCAAACCAAATTTTGAAAATATGATAATATATATGTATATTACATGTTTTATATTATTGAACGAAATGAAATTTAAAAAATTAATTAAAACTCTAATAAATGTAATAATGAACCATCCCCCAAGCCTAATAGACAAAATATTCCTATTCTATTTCAAACGAACTGAACCAAACAAAATATATTTAAGGTGTACTTGAGCACTTTTAAAATAAGTTTCGATTTTCTAAGAAGTTTTATCGTTGTACGTATATTAACTCAAATTATTACAATTATCCTACCTTTTATCATTTTTATACAATTGAAAAACATAACTATTTTTCTTAAGAACTCCTCATTCATGATTGACTCTTCCTTGCTTAATCTTCAATATTTAACCGTCAATAAAATCTTCACGGTAGTATATATTTAGGAAAAACTCCATCGCGCATCATATTTTTCTAGGCATCCGTTGAATACAACTGAACCCTAAACCAACAAATCTGAACACCAATTAATCATTTTTCCAATGATATTTGACACCAATATATTATACATAAGCTAGCATGAACATTGACGGATTTGAGCTGGTATATTTATAGTAGAGTCAATAAGAAAATTAGTTATTATGAAATCCAAGTATTGAGTTTCCTTTTTAACTTTCAGAGCACATCCACAAAGTTGTAGATTCTGTGATTGTGTTAGCTTCCTCAAAACAATTAGGTAAATATATATCAATCTTAGATTCTTAGCAATGACTTTAAAAAAATCAATCTTTGCAGTTAGTTTGGTAAAATGAAAATATTCCATACTCGAAATAGTGTATATATCTAAATATATAATATATAAATTTCAATAAATAAAACAAATGTATTTACATACGTTAAATTTAGGTTAAACAAAATATTTCATAACATGCACAATATCAGTAACATTTACATTTCTAGCACATAACATAACATAGTACCCATTCAAACATTTGAGGAATCTATATGAAATTACTAATTATTAAGAAAGCTTTCAAATCAAACACTATATCAAGAAAAATTCAAAAACAAAATTTACTAGAAAGAATCCATACCAACATCAAACACAAGCACACAAATATATAAAAATAAAATGCCAACAAAGAATCGATTTTCGCAAAATAATAATAATAATATACTCAAACTTAACAAAACATGAAAAATTTATTTCACCAAATTTAGAATACAAAATCCGTTTAATTGCTAATAATAAAGAAAGGAATCACAAAACAATTATGAACACCTTCATATTGCACAGAACAGAAAAATGAACTTTAATTACGGATGAAATTCTAAACAATTATGTTTCACAACATTGAATCCAACCCAACCCAAAACTTGTTACAAATGAAATTCTAAACAATGAACTCTAAGCATCACCTGAAGTAAAGGAGGTCACTTTTACTTCCTATTTGTGTAGAAGAGAAACTAAGATAAGAGTGATAGAGAAGCTTAAAAATTGAACATCTTTTAGCATAAATTATGGAGTAAAATGTCAATACCTTTCTGATAAGCTCCTAGCACCAAGAAATTGTTTTGATCGACATAGACAAAGTGCTTATTAGACAATAAAAAGTTATAAAACAAAAGATTAAACACAAGCCATCCCTAAGCTCTTGAACCATAAAGACTAATAAGAAAAATAAATAATTGAAATTAGAAATCACGTGTATTGACATTAGAATTTTGCTCCTACATATGACGGTAGTATTTAATAAGAACAATATAGATCTAAATGTCATACCATCAACTTACCCGGAGAAGAAGAAGGCATCAAGAATAAGGCGCACCAAGAGTATCGAAATTATTTGTCCCGGGGATCATAGGCTTTTTTACTTCATCTTCATCGCAAGGGGTATGTTTCATGTTCATTAATATAATCATCCACATTGTGGGTGATTACAATCTTTTTTTTTTTTAAGGTGAAACCCACCATTGGTGGGAGGAAACTTGTTTATGGGTTCCTAAGCCCAAAAAGACCATACAAATATTATGAATATTTATACAGACTTTGTTAGGAGTGGAGTCCTCCTGATGCATTTCTATTGCATCCAAAAATTTGAAACTAAAAAGGAGAAAAATTCATTCTCATGACCAACTCCCACAACTTGGACTCATTAATCAACCAAGCTTGTTAGCGAATCCTAAGAAACACAGTTCAGCCGAGATGAGAAGAATCCAAGTGTACAGATGAAAATTAGTCTGAGAATGATTCGGATGGTATGAGCTGTGGTTTATCCATGACTTGAAGCTCCTTCCTTTAGTGGCAATATGTCTGGAGATGGTGCCTTCTTTTTCTATTTCAGATCCAATCTGCAAAAGAGTGATTCACAGTTAGTAGCATCCATTCAGGTTCACTCTTAGAGTGGGTAGTTGGAGCTTATCCAATTGGATAAGCCCCTTAACTTTGTGTGGAATGTGACCAGGCTGAAAAACTCTATTGGACAACTCAGAGAGTGCAACCTTTGAGAGTTCATCAGCTGGTTGGTTTCCCTCTCTAAGAACATGGACTAGAGTTGATGAGGAAAATCTAGAATGAAGCTGCTCAACATAATCAAACAGATTCCATGGGGCAAGAGATGGCTTATGTATCATATTGATAGCATTTATACAATCAGATTCAACAATGCAAATGATTGGATAGAAAGTCTCAGCAATTAAACAACCTTTATGAATAGCAAGGATTTCAGCATGCAAAGCAGATTTGGTCATCTCATAATAGCAATTTGCCTGAATACAGTCAGCCCTATTGTTCCTAGTGATAACACCTATACCAGTATGGCCATTTGATTTGGTCCAAGCAGCATCAACATTGATTTTTAGGCCCTGCTGTGGAAGTGACCAGATAATGGGGATGGCATTTGGACTGTTAATGTTTCTAAAAGAATAGGCAGGAAGAATTCCTAAATGAACCAGTTCTTTATCAAAAGTCTTGTGAATTCTAACAGGTTTAGCCAAAAAAATGTTAAAAATCAGTTTTTTAACATTCTTAAAGAGAATATCAGGATTTGAGGAAATGTTATCATAAAGAAAACTATTCCTGGCTTTCCAGATAAACCAACATAAGTAGCATGAGTAGATGATAATCAAATTAGAATGTAGTTTGGTGAATCCCTCATATGACCAATATACTGATAGCCTCTCCCATAGAGAATGGAATGAAGTGTCAGGGAGACCAAGAGCTATATTAAAGGATTTCCAGACTAAACTTGCAAAATCACAGTCATTAAAAAAGTGGTTAAGACTGTCTAGATTTTTACAAAAACAGCATTTTGATGGCAAATAGTATCCATAACAAGTAATAATATCATCAAATGGCAGCAATGCATTAACAAGTTTCCATATGAATACTGAGACCTTTTTTTGAATTCTCTGATTCCAGATTTTAGAAAAAAATTGGATATCACCTTGATTGGGTCTGAACAGTTTGTATGCCGATTTAAATGTGAAGTTGCCCCTTATGTCAGGTCTCCATATGAGTCTGTCTGGTCTATGACTGTGTAGCATAATATCCTGCAAAAGATGGCAGATTTCAGCTTGTATCAATGGTGATATAGATGGTAGGAAAAGGATTTTGTTCACCTGGAAATCTCTAACAGTAGTGTCTGGGGGGATAGTTGTGATGGCAGGGTCTATGAGATCCATTAGTGGTCCAAATCCAGTCCAATTTGAGGACCAGAAATTGCAGTCTCCTTTACCATGAATAACTCTGGAGTTCTGTTCAGCTGTGGCATTGACAGCTACAATTCTTTTCCAGTTTTGAGACTTTCTGCAAGAGAGTGGGTGATTACAATCAATATTGCATATTAATTAAATATGGCATGCTAATTATTTACATGACAACTATACAAAATTATAAATTTGTTTGCTCAATATTGCATATTAATTAAATATGGCATGCTAATTATTTACATGGCAGTTATACAAAATTATAAAAATTTTGCTTGATCCTATACCAAATTACTAACTTTGAATTAACTTTTAATCATTTTAAAATATTTAGAAAATATTTTGTATCATAAATACCATAACAATATAAAATATACTAAACTTGTATAAAATATACTAAATTTTGTACATACATAATTAATACATATTTAGTCCAATTTATGCCGTGATTTTTAAAAATAAATTTGTGTGTATTATATCCCAATTTTTTGCCCTAATTATGTAAGTATATAATCCATATTTAATCCAACGTAATTTTTTATAATTACTACCATATTTAAGTTGCGAAACGACGTCGTTTATTCCACACACTTTTTGAAGTGAATAACTTTTCAAGTTCCCTTTAGGGATTACTTGACGAATTTCACGTGTCTTTGTAGTTTTCTGATTTTTCCAACTAAAAGTTTGAAGTTCTGCCAGGTATTTGAAGTACCTAAATTATTCTCATGACACACGATCAACATTGGATGAATGCAAGTTACTTTTATAATTGTCGTTGCAATGAAAATCATGTATACAAAGTTGGCAGTTTATCTAAATATTTTTTACTTAGTTACGGGCTAATTTTAAAAGAAAGTTAATTATAAATATGATTATTTTTATTTTTATTATTGAAAAACAAATATGATTATTTGACTATAAGAACTAATGTTTAAAGTTTTTTTTTGGATTTAGACCAAGTTCTCCTACACTTATTAGTTCAGTTCAGTAAAACTAGATTTATGAAATTCAAATTAGTTTAGTTTTTTATATTTCAAATATGTTGAAACTAATCACATGTATTTCAATTCAATTTAGTTTAGTTCAGTTATTAATATATTTCAGTTTAGCTTAGTTCAATATATTTTAGCAAACATAATCATATTTTTGAACATTAAATGTATTATGTTATATTTACATTAAAACTTTCAAATATAATTAAGTTGATCATATTTATTTCAATTTAGTTCAGTTCAGTTTTCCTATCTTTTAGTTCAGATCACTTTAGTGTATTTAACATTAAATTTTTTATGTTATATTTACCTTAATAAATTTAAAATATATTGAAATTGAACATATTTATTTCAATTAAGTTAAATTTAGTTTAGTTCAGTGTTTATCTATGTATTTCAGTTCAACTCAGTTCAGTATAATTTAACCAACATAACCATATTTAATGTTAAATGAATTATATTATATTTCATCTCTAAAGGGAACTATAATAGTTAATCGCTTCAAACAGTATACTCTAAATATTTTTATGGTATTCATAATACAATTATTCTCTAAACATGTTTATATGGATCTAGGTAGTTTAAAATTAGTATAGTTAGTACTATATGCGCAATTCATTACAAAACCTATCTTCTCTTTTGTGCCGCCCACAATTGTGCAATCCACTATAAAAATATAAACAATTACTTAATGCATAAATTTTCTGGGTAAAAGTGTAGGTCTTTATAAATAAATTTTTTTATATAAGTTATTATGTATTTATAAAATTGATAAAGTATAAATAAATTTGTTCTACTTCATATGAAGTTATTAAAAGCCTTTATAAAATTGAAAGGTTTGTGGATATTATTCCAACTGTGAACCATGAATCAAAAAGACAAAGGCCTCGTTTGGCTATCAGCTGTTAGCTGTTAGCTGTTAGCGGATTCTATCAGCTGTTAGCTGTTAGCGGATTCTATTAGCTGTTTTGACTAGCGGTTTGACTAGCTGTTTGTATTTAAGTGTTTGGTGAATAACAATTAGCTGTTAGCGGTTTTGTTTTGTTAAATGACTGAAATAGACATTAGTAAAATTTATGATAAGTTATTTTTATGTAGTGTGTATTACTTGTTTTAAAATATCAAAAAGTATTTTTATTACTAATATGTTTATCTATTTTAATGTTATTTGAAATATTATTCATTATTAATATACTTACATTTATTTAAAAAAAATAAATGTTTAGATTAAAATGCTTGAAATTTTCACAATGACATATGTTTAGAATATATATTTCGGTTATTATTCTTTATTAATATATCTACATTTATTTATTTTAAAAAATTTAGAATTGAAATACTTGAAGTTTTTATTTTGGTGTCATTTTAATTTTAATATGTGTAATACTTTAAAAACAAATTGAAAATATAATTTTTAAAAATCTAAAATGCACGTACGTACACAAAAAATGCGTACTTTCTTTTAAAGAAACCAAATATGCGTACTTTAATTTTACAAATTGTGTACGTATATAAATTATTTTTTAAAGGAATTCAATTAATTAAGAAAGGAAATTTGTGAGGGATAAGGATAAAAAAGATATTTCTTTGATTAACTTTTTACAAACGCTGCTCTTTCTAGCGTTTCAGAAATCAGAGGTTTCACCAAAAAAGCTAATTTGAAAACTCTCCTCACCAAACACTTGAAAGAGCTGATTGACCAGTCAACTATCCATATTTAACCAAAAAAGCTAAACGCTCTCCAAAACTCTTGTCACCAAACGGGACCAAAGGTTACTTGTTTTACGATAACCTCAACGATTTATTTAATTCAGTTTTTCTTAATATACTATTGTTTCTTCCGACCCAAATTGTCGTGAGAACTTTGATTTTTTCTAATTAGATGGATGGACCATTGTTCCCTGCATCCTTAGTCTTGATGACAAAAGTATGAGCTAATTTTGACATGAACATAAAAACCTTTCTACTCTAATACCTCACCCGAGCCGAGTACCCTATTTCTCATATGTTTCGTCTCCCATCTGCCACACTCAACATATTAAAAATATAATTAAAACCACACCATGGTGAAGGATATTTATTGGTCACCCGAAACCTTCATAAGGACCAAATGGCCGAAAACAGTGATGTACAATAACTCCACAAGTGGAGGCGATTTGTGAGATCCCAGAGAAGTTTCTTAAAATCTAACAATGCTAAGTTTTCTTCGTATCTGATGCCGGTAATAACATATCTAGAAATTACACTAAAACTACAACTAAAACAGATATGGAGGATAAGGCAATACTACCAGCATATCCAACCAATGCCAGTCTCACTGGCAGGTTGTCCGTTGTAAAATTCATTATACTATGCTTAGATATCACCGTCTATTTTCCAGTTAGTCTCACGGTAAAAAAATACCCCTAGTCAATTTTGACTCTATCAACTCAACACTCTCACTTTTGGGGGGTTTTTTTTTATCATAACTAGTTCTTTTTTTTTATGTAATATTTTCTTCTATTAAATTGCTCAAAAAGTTCATACAACTGATTTGGCAATCACTCTAAGCCAAACATTCAACAAATATAAATAACTAACCAAAAGGGGAAAAAAAACTATTCTACAGCCATCTGAAATACACTTCATAACTTAGTTCATCAAGATATTGCTAAGATTTTAGCATAACTATCATGACTGCGCTTCCATTCCACCTGTCCTTGCATATCTTGCTAAATCCGCATCCCCTTTGGAGCTTTGGTGTCTTCAACGTTCCATTTCTGTTTCCAGCTCGTATATGATTAAGGGAAAATCCACCGTAGCATATCTGCGAATTGACATGTCAAAACACAAGTCTGTCCCGGTTCAGTTCCCATAGAAATCAAATTAGCTCTCACGGGAAAAGAGATTTTCCAGAGAGCTATGAGAGTTTAAAGCCACACTCAACAAATGTGACTTTAACTTTGACTTTAGTTTCATACGTCATCTATATTTAACCTAATAAATAATAGGAACAAACTATGAATTATAGTCTCATTATAGCCAAACACAAGGAACTAGTATACTTTCATCAAAACACTGATTGAAGTATAAATAAAGTACATGTATTATTGAGTAAATGTTACTCCCACTCATTAATTTTTACTGGAGGATTAATACCATTGTTAACATAAAAACCTTCTTTGATTGTCCAGTAACATTTCCAGCATACGTACGTACGTACGAACGGTGATTAATCCAAGAAGCACAGATTTCATGTGCGACCGGATTAATCCCTGCTACAGCGGAAGCATAGTTTAATCCCTGGGCACGTACGTACGAACGGCGATTAATCCAAGGGCGCACAAATTATTATTGGATTTTGGGTTCTGTACGCAAAGGGTTTACGGCGATCCTGCTCCAAATCGGATTTTGGATTCTATACGCACGGCACAGTGACGGTGGGGACGATCAGATTCAGTACGAACGATCTGTACGCACGGCGATCCTAAACCCTATGCTGCGATTCTAAATCCTAACATGTGCTATTTCCGTTATTCTTTTTCCACTATTTTTCTGGTGAATTGAATTCGTTTGATTCTGCCGCCATGGGCAAGAATAGTAGTGGTAAACGAAACGCGGGAAATAAGCCTAAGGATGTCACGAAGATGGTCTTGGGAAGTGATGGACGGAGTTTGTTTGGCGATGATGGTGGGGTTTTGCCGAAACGGGCAACCGCGATTGAAAACCCGGGCACTCTCTCGGGATTAAACTTTCATGTAGAACGGAGAGGAAACGATGGGATGGCTCGCGGGCAGAACCCTATCGCTAGGATGGTAGATGCGGCAAAAAACCCTCGGGCTGCAGTTGAAAAGAAAAACCTTAGCATCGGAGATATTGATGTAAAGGCAGCGTCAAATTCACACAGTGAGGCGATGAAAAAATGGATTCAAAAAGCGTCGGTCGAAGAGCTCTTTGAAAATATGGGGAAAGCTTACGAAGGTTTTAGAATGATTGAACAGAAACTTAAGGAAAAAGCTAGAGAAGAACTATTGAATGTGGGTAAACGTGAGGTTATGGAGAATGGAGGAAAACCCTTGTTTGGATTGGAAAAGGAAAACGATGGGATGAATCCGATTCAATCTGGGAGTAGGACTACATTGCCGGCGGTTGAGAGTATATATGATCGGGAAAGCGAAGGGGGCAGCAATAAATCGATGATGGCAGCCGGGGTTCGTAGGCAGCCGATGATGATAAAAACCGGCATACCAATTTCGAGGTTCTTGGAAACAATGGGAAGAGAGGAGAGTGAGGGCAGCAAGGATACGTCTAAGACAATGGAGCAAGGTTTACAAACCGAGATGAAGAGTTCAGAACAAGCCGTGAAATCAATTTTAGATAAGGGTTTGGAGAATGTTGTTTTGTCGACTGTGATCACTCAACCCGAAGGTGATGGTGTTGCCACTGTAATAAACAAAGTTGGGGAGAATTCACAAGTACGTATACTAAAGAGAGGGGAAGAGCTAGAGACACCATTAAATGAGAAGGCAAGCTGGTCGAAACTGTTCACAAGCCACCAGGCAGAGGTAAAATACTATAAACCTGAACTTGTAGACGGTATGCTTCTGCCTTCTTTTCCTTTGAATGAGGTTGAAAACAGCGTGAAAAAATGGAAGAATGTGGTTGTATGCAAGGTTATTGGTGGTCATCCTCCGATAAAATATTTTGAAGGCTTTCTTAAAAGAATATGGTTTGGTATGGCTGAAAAGGTTTGGCAGGAAAAGCCAGGGATCTTTCTGGTGAAGCTTGTTAATGAAAAACATAGAGATGAGGTGATAGAAAGGGGGATGGTTTTCTTTGATAAAAAACCAGTTTTTGTAAAGGTATGGAAACAAATAATGGATTTTGATGAGCCAGATACAATTCCAATATGGGTGCAATTTCCTGAATTGGATCCAGTCTATTGGGAGCCGAGTTTGTTATGTAGATTGGCAAGTGTAATCGGAATCCCCTTGCGGATTGATGAAGCCACATGGCACATGGAAAAGACAAAGTTTGCAAGGGTACTAGTTGAGGTGAACATGGGGAAGGTAATGCAAAAAAAGAATTCCATACAAAGATGAGAATAATATCATCCAGCACCAAGATGTGGAGTATGAGTGGAAGCCAGCAAAGTGCATTAAATGCAAGCTGATTGGACATGAAACAGAAGAATGTGTCTGGAAGCCCAAATCCCTTTCGCCTAGAGTGAATGGCAGGACGCAGTTGAGCACAAATAGAGGCAAAAGGGAGAACCAAACTCAATCAGCCCCAAGGGAAAGGGGACCAAGCATAGTTGCTCCTCATCGACGATATGGCAGAAATACCGGGGATTGGGTGGTTGTTGGTGTAAAGAGGGCAGAGAAGAATGGAGACAAAATTGAGGGAAATAAAACGGGCACCAAAGGGACCAATATAGAACAGAAAAAGGGAGACCGAGCTGGAGATATGATATGGTGAGAACAGAAACGGGCACCAAAGGGACTTGTGTTTTGACATGTCAATTCACAGATATGATATGGTGGATTTTCCCTTAATCATACACGAGCTGGAGACAGTAATGGAACGTTGAAGACACCAAAGCTCCAAAGGTGGATGCAGATTTAGCAAGATATGCAAGGACAGATGGAATGGAAGCGCATTCATGATAGTTATTCTAAAATCTTAGCAATATCTTGATGAACTAGTTATTATCATAGCCACTTGTATTTCATATGGCTGTAGAATAGTTATTTTCTCCTTTTGGTTAATTATTTATATCTGTTGAATGTTTGGTTTAGAGTGATGGCCAAATCAGTTGTATGAACTTTTTGAGCAATTTAATAGAAGAAAATATTACATCAAAAAAAAAAGGGAGACCGAGAGGCTGTTCTTGGGGCCGAAAAAGAACAGGAAAACAAAGCAGGGTATGAAAAAGAAAGGGGTGCAAAAGGTGGTGGAACGAGCAGTAGCACAGTTTTGGATGCACAATCAAGAGAGACTGAACTAGGGATGTTCCGGGTAGATAAATAAGGCAACACAGAGAAGGAAATCGAATGATAGTGTGGTATTGCAGATTTCACAGTCTACAAATGTTGGCGTCAATGAGAGAGAAGCGGCTAATAACATAGACCTTGAAGTTCATTCAAGGTATGGTCCCCTTTATAATATTGCTAATGATGCATAGTACTATGCTATTCTGGAATGTTAGGGGTCTAAATCAGCCAAGTAAGCAGAGAAAATGCCGGCAATTTTGTTTTGAAAATAATATAGGCCTTGCTGGCTTGCTGGAAACAAAGGTGAAGGTAGAAAATGAAGTGGACAGATGGGAAAGTCTTGATTTGGGTTGGAAGCTACTAACAAACTGCCCGATAGCACAAACAGGAAGAATATGGCTATGTTGGAAGCCAGATTTATTTTTTTTGATGTAATATTTTCTTCTATTAAATTGCTCAAAAAGTTCATACAACTGATTTGGCCATCACTCTAAACCAAACATTCAACAGATATAAAAATTTAACCAAAAGAAGAAAACAACTATTCTACAGCCATATGAAATACAAGTGGCTATGATCATAACTAGTTCATCAAGATATTGCTAAGATTTTAGAATAACTATCATGAATGCGCTTCCATTCCATCTGTCCTTGCATATCTTGCTAAATCTGCATCCACCTTTGGAGCTTTGGTGTCTTCAACGTTCCATTACTGTCTCCAGCTCGTGTATGATTAAGGGAAAATCCACCATATCATATCTGCGAATTGACATGTCAAAACACAAGTCTGCTCCAGTTCAGTTTCCATAGGAATTAAATAAGCCATATGTAGCCTGGTCTGAGCATGCTTATAATCTTCTTCAATCCTGCCCGTCAAGTCTTTAGATAATGTCATGGGCCAAGGTTGGGTAACTGGTTTTACCCAGCAGCCCAACACCTCTGAAATACCTAAGGTAATCAGTGCGGTACCTACGACGTATGTACAAGTTTCATACTAGGGCCATAATCCCTCATCCAGTCCGTCAAATATTTTTGATAGTGTCATGGGCCAAGGCTGGGTAATTGGTTTTTACACCAGCAGCCCAACACCTCTGAAATACCTAAAGGTAATCAGTGCGGTACCTACGACATATGTACAAGTTTCATACTTGGGGTAAAACCCCTCAACCATTCCATCAAATCAGATAGTGTCATTGGTCAAGGATGGGTAACTGGTTTTTATACCAGCAGCCCAACACCTCTGAAATACCAAAAGGTAATCAGTACGGTACCTACGACATATGTACAAGTTTCATACTAGGGATATATCCCCACAACAAATCCGTCAAGTCTTTAGATAGTGTCACGGACCATGGCTGGGTAACTGGTTTTTACACCAGCAGCCCAACACCTCTGAAATACCAAAGGTAATCAGTGCGGTACCTACGACATATGTACCAAGTTTCATACTAGGATCCATTCACACCATCATCATCATCAATCAAAGGGGTCATACCCTGTTTCAATCATCACCTTTAGAGCATCCACCTGCCTAAATTTCCCCTCAAAGATTCTGTTATTTCCCTCCCTCCATACATTATAGAAGATGCTGATAAGTCGGTGGAATCTTATTTTCTTTCTCCATCCTACCATTCTTCTCATCCTCCTCAAGCACTCTCTGAAGTTTCCGCCAGTCTCCACCCAGTAATGTTTTTGGAGCTCCACTGTAAACTGGCATGTACAAAATATGTGCTGCATCGTTTCTCCATTCTGCCCACAAAGAGTACAAACATCTGCCATATGGCATAGCGAGACTTCAGTCGAAAGGTATAATACCTCATGTGGCAGATGTTTGTACTCTTTGTGGGCAGAATGGAGAAATGATGCAACACATATTTTGTACATGCCAGTTTACAGTGGAGCTCCAAAAACATTACAGGGTGGAGACTGGCGAAAACTTCAGAGAGTGCTTGAGGAGGATGAGAAAAATGGTAGGATGGAGAAAGAAAATAAGATTCCACCGACTTATCAGCATCTTCTATAATGTATGGAGGGAGAGGAATAACAGAATCTTTGAGGTGAAATTAAGGCAGGTGGATGCTCTAAAGGTGATGATTGAAACAGGGTATGACCCCTTTGATTGATGATGATGATGGTGTGAATGGAACCTAGTATGAAACTTGGTACATATGTCGTAGGTACCGCACTGATTACCTTTGGTGTTTCAAAGGTGTTGGGCTGCTGGTGTAAAAACCAGTTACCCAGCCATGGCCCGTGACACTATCTAAAGACTTGACGGATTTGTTGTGGGGATATATCCCTAGTATGAAACTTGTACATATGTCGTAGGTACCGTACTGATTACCTTTTGGTATTTCAGAGGTGTTGGGCTGCTGGTATAAAAACCAGTTACCCATCCTTGACCAATGACACTATCTGATTTGATGGAATGGTTGAGGGGTTTTACCCCAAGTATGAAACTTGTACATATGTCGTAGGTACCGCACTGATTACCTTTAGGTATTTCAGAGGTGTTGGGCTGCTGGTGTAAAAACCAATTACCCAGCCTTGGCCCATGACACTATCAAAAATATTTGACGGACTGGATGAGGGATTATGGCCCTAGTATGAAACTTGTACATATGTCGTAGGTACCACACTGATTACCTTAGGTATTTCAGAGGTGTTGGGCTGCTGGGTAAAACCAGTTACCCAACCTTGGCCCATGACATTATCTAAACACTTGACGGGCTGGATTGAAGTAGATTATAAGCATGCTCAGACTAGGCTACATAGGCTTATTTAATTCCTATGGGAACTGAACTGGAGCAGACTTGTGTTTTGACATGTCAATTCGTAGATATGATATGGTGGATTTTCCCTTAATCATACACGAGCTGGAGACAGTAATGGAACGTTGAAGACACCAAAGCTCCAAGGTGGATGCAGATTTAGCAAGATATGCAAGGACAAATGGAATGGAAGCACATTCATGATAGTTATTCTAAAATCTTAGCAATATCTTGATGAACTAGTTATGATCATAGCCACTTGTATTTCATATGGCTGTAGAATAGTTGTTTTCTCCTTTTGGTTAATTATTTATATCTGTTGAGTGTTTGGTTTAGAGTGATGGCCAAATCAGTTGCATGAAATTTTTGAGCAATTTAATAGAAGAAAATATTACATCAAAAAAAAAAAAGCTTCTAAAGTGGAAGCATATTTAGCAAGATATGCATGGGCGGATGGAAATGAAACTCTAGCATGACAATCCTAGCAATATCTTGATGAACTTGTTATGATCTTCGCCACTGTACCTTCCATGGCTGTAGAATAATTGCTTTGCTTTATATTTGTTAAATGTTGTCTTAGAGTGATGGCCAAACAGTTGTATGAACATTTTTGAGCGATTAATAAAAGAAAATTTTCCATCAAAAAAAATGTGTGTCGTATTATATTTCTTTGACAACTTCAATTTTATAGTGGTTGAGTCAAGGAAGTTTTTAATATACTCACCTAACATATTTAATGGCATTTCCCTTTATAAAAATGCAGTTACAATAATTCAAATGATAAAATTGATTTTATGGATCTAACGAATATTAGATGGTCAAGGTTTGGTCTCAATATAAAAAGTGTCTAATTCATAAAACTTGACATTTTACGGCCCCAAGGCCACTTTTACCATAACACTGTTAATTGTTCAAGTTTTCTTGCTAATTTCTGTTAATTTTAATCTAAAAATGAAAGTATATATAATTCTAATTTCCTTATCCTCCCACACTTGCACGTCATCTCATCCCAGATGTTTGTCGTAGGAGCATTGGATCAGAGAAGATGAGGATGGCACGACCTGGCCGGTTTTACCAGATTATATCCTACCTACTGGATTTCAAGCTCCACCACTCTCGCAGGCATCTAGGTTCTCAGATTAATTTGAAATACTATTGCATGTTGTGATTAGCTTCAATTTGGATCATGTTCTTGAAGATTGGCTGTGAATTATCAACAAACAAGTAGAATAGCCTAGAAGTTCTACCTTGGTCACCAAGGGCATTTTCGGTACAAGCTACTGTATCAGTGATTTCCAGCTCCCTGTTCATGTGTACAATGATATAAAAACCATCTGCAAGAATTATCTATGGGGAATCCTGATGGGAAGGGACTGTTTCCAGTGGCTTGGGAAACACTATGTCTCACAAAGACTTATGGTGATGCAGGACTAAGAGATCCTCATCTTTGGGCCAAGCTTTACTTTGTAAACAACTCTGGTGTATTCAGAGTGATCATAATAACTTATGGGTAAAATGGGTGCATGAATACTATATGAAAGGGAGAACCTTAAGAGAAGCCATAGCACCTTCTCATTGTAGCAATGCTTGGACTGTCCTGGTTGCCTTGAAGAATCAGGTTATAGACTTCCTCCCCCTTTATCTCAATCAGAAGGGGAAGTTTCAAGTTTCTCTGGCTTATAATTTTCTTTTAGGTCAAAGAACCACCAGGGCTTTCTCTGCTACTATATGGAGCAGAACACTTCTCCCCAAGCAGTCATTTTTCCTTTGGAGATTGGCTTTGGGGAGGCTATCTACTGTTGACAAGTTGCAGCACCTTGGCATTCCACTTCCTTCATCCACATGTTGTTTCTGTCATCAAGTCCCAGAGACTGTGTCTCACTTATTTATCCAGTGTCCTTATTCAAAGAAAGTACTGCAGCTTCTTCGTCTTCTAGCTCCTCAGGATCTCAGGAACTTGAAGAAACTCTTATTCATTTGGCAAACCAGGAAGAACAAGAAGATTTTTCCGCTCCGGTGACAAGTCCTAATCACCTATGGAATGAGAGAAACCAAAGGATTTTTCAGGGACAATCCATGATAGCTCAGCGGCTTTCTTCCCTCATTGATACTGAGTTTAAACTTTGCCATTAATTTGTCTTGTAATTCTGTTTTTTATCTGTGGGACTAGTGTTTAATTTGTCAAGGCACTTAGTTAGTTCTATTTTGTAAGGTTGGGAGTGAAGGCTGTAATCATGTACTATTTTTGCTTCTTGATGAAATGAAATTTATGTTCATAAAAAAAAGGGCATTTTCGATTTTTCATGCACTTTGGACCGTGAAACGACGCCGCTTTATGTTCTACATCTTACTTGATTCTTTTCTTTCTTCCCTACCTGTGCCCCTACACTAAACAAAAACCTCCAGCCCAAACTTACAAGTCGCGAGATATCAAATTTCGTCATCTTTGTCAGTTTTGTCATTGCTTCAATACTGTTCGTTTTCTGGTCTAATGTAATCTTTGCATGGGTGCCGTTGGTTTGTTGGTCGGTGGAGTCGGAAATCTGAACCGTTATGTTGAAAGCGGTGGCAACATTTTTTCATTCTATATAAGGGGTGCTTATGGTTGTTTATCATCATCCAACTCTCAAACAACAAAATGTCAATTTTCATCTATATTTAACTTAACAATTAATAGGAAAAAACTATGAAATTATAATCTGATTGTTGAAAAGCCAAAGGGAAAGGAATTAGTATTCATTATACTTTATCAAAATACTAATCGAAGTATAAATAAAGTACATGTATTATCGAGTAAAATGTTACTCCCACTCATTAATTTTTACTGGAGCCTTAATACCATTGCTAACATAAAAACCACCTTCTTTGATTGTCCAATAACATTGATAGAATACGTGTATTACTTTTGGCACCGGTACTGCACAATAATCCTCTATACGATTGTCATAAACAACAAATGATCTTTGTTTGTTACCCCACCAAAAGTGACAGTATAATTTTGTTGGAATAAGAGGACCTCTCGAAGTAAAATACCAATTCCATACTTCTTGTGGCCGAAGATCTTTGTATCCTAGATCGTCGTCTCCGGAGTAACAATGGCTCTTGTAGTAACTAGTAAGTTTTTCACATGAACTTCATCGTGGCCTCTTTTACCAATGACGGATTCAAAAGTTAAAAAATAAATAATGAAAACAATGGGTGCATGGGTACTATATGAAAGGGAGAACCCTAAAGGAAGCCAAGGCACCTTCTCATTGCAGCAATGCTTGGACTGTTCTGGTTGCTCTGAAGAACCAGGTTATACATCTCCTCCACCTTTGCCTCAATCAGAAAGGGATTTTTCAAGTGTCTCTGGCTTATAATTTTCTTTTAGAGCAAAGAACCACTAAGGCTTTCTATGCTACTATATGGAGCAGAAAGCTTCTCCCCAAGCAATCCTTTTTCCTTTGGAGATTGGCTTTGGGGAGATTATCTTCCGTTGACAGGCTGCAACACCTTGGCATTCCTCTTCCTTCATCCACTTGTTGTTTCTGTCATAAAGTCTCAGAGACAGTATCTCACCTACTGATCCAGTGTCCTTTTTTCAAACAAGTGCTGCAACTGCTTCACCTTCCAGCTCCTCAGGATCTCAGGCATTTGAAAAGACTCTTGTTCATATGGCAGGCCAGGAAGAACAAAAGAATTTTCCTCCTCTTGGTGGCAAGCCTTTATCACCTCTGGAATGAGAGGAACCAAAGAATATTTCAGGGACAAGCCTTGTCCGCTCAAAGACTTTGCTCCCTCATTGAATCCGAATTTAAACTTTGGCACTAATTAGTTTTTTGCTTCTTTTCCCCTTTGGGACTAGTGTTTTCTTCTGACAAGACACCTAGTTTTAGTTGCTTTTGTAAGGCTGGGAGAGAAGGCTGTAACTTTGTACTATTTTTTAGTCCTTGATGAAATGAAATTTATATTCATCAAAAAAAGAAAAAGAAAACAACACTATTGATTTTACTCATTTTGAGCGTGTCCTATTATTTCTTTGACATGTTTTATTATATAGTGGGTTGATTCAACGAAGTTTTTAATGTACTCACCTAACATATTTAATGGCATTGACTAAATCTTGTTCATTAAAAATTATTATTGCAGTTACAGTAATTTATGTTAATTAACGAAAAAAATTAAATGAGGTTGAAATTAACTAATTGGAGAATGATGGTATGTAATTTTTTAAATGTCACTTTGGTTTTCAAGAAATGTAAAATGATGCAAAAACAGTGATCGAAGACCTAATCAGGATGGAATATGAGAAGAGAAGCAACCATTGCCCATATAAAATAATTACAAGATATAATCTAATTATTTCATCATAAATCCCTCCAATTAGCATTTTTGAATCATTTAATATTTTTCAAATATCGGAATAACACATACTTTCTCCGTGAGTCCGTCCCAACCAAAATGTCTTACTTTGAATTTTCAAAGTCAAATAGAGACAAGTTTGACCATTAATATGTACTTAAAAACATAATATGTTAGATTATTATTATGTAATGTTGTTATTGGATTGATAATAACATATATTGTTTAAAAATATTTTTTTCAATTGATATTTTACACAATTAAATAAAAATATTAGCGGTTAAAGTTGTATCACTTTGACATTAAGACATGGAGATCAAAACTTCAGCCCACTCCTTCTTGTGGATGTTATTGAAGGGAAGACTATCGACGATAGGAAGACTCCACTCAAAGGCATGCAAAAAAATGTAAAGGATGAGTGTTGTTTTTGTGGAAAGGTGGGAGAAATGGCACAATATTTGTTTGCTCATAGTACATTCATCACGGAGGTAAAAGGTTTATTCAATATTGGAAGGGGAAGAAATTTCAGAGAATGGTTGAAAAGTACGAGAAGGATGGCAAGATGGAAAGATGAGAAGAAGTTTCATTGTCTTGTTATAATATTCTATAACGTATGGTTGGAAAGGAATAGGAGAATCTTCCAAAAAACGGAGCTGAAACCGGAGGGTTTAAAGGTTGAAGCTGGATATGATTGAAGTTAAGGAAGGGAGGGGAGGATATGCTAGTTGTAACTATGAATTGACGGAAACACTATTGCTTACAATAGTATGGAACTTGGTACATATGTTGTTAGTTTAGAGAATGAAGCAATAGTGTGTGCATTAGTATTACATCTCTCGAAAACCTAGTATGAAACTTGTACATATGTCGTAGGTACTAGAATGATTAGCTTTGGTATTTCATAGGTGTTGGGCTGCTAGTGTAAAAACCTGTTACCCTGCATTGGCCCATGACACTATCTAAGGATTTGATGGCTGGATGTGGGGTTATGACCCTAATATGAAACTTGTACATATGTCGTAGGTACCGCACTGATTACCTTAGGTATTTCAGAGGTGTTGGGAAGCGTGTTAAAACCAGTTACCCAGCCTTAGCCCATGACACTATCTAAGGATTTGACGGGCTGGATTGAATGAGAGCATAACCAGCTCAGACCAGACTGCATATGGCTTCTTTGTTTTCTCTGTTAACACAGGAATTGTAAAAATTGCTTCGGGGAAGACTTGTGTTTTGACATGTCAATTCGCAGATATGCTACGGAGGACCATTCCCTTATCCAACAAGAGCAGAGAAAAAGATAAGGAACGTTGAAGACCCAAAGCTTCTAAAGTTGAAGCGGATTTAGCAAGATATGCATGGACAGCTGGAATGAAACTGTAGCATAGATGTTTGAGAATCCTAGTAAAATTTATAAACTTGTTATGATAATTTCCACTTGTACTTCGACTGGCTCTAGAATAGTTGATTCGGTTTATTTTGCACTTGTTAGATGTTAGCTTAGAGTGATGGCCAAAACCGTTGTATGAACCTCTTGAGTGATAGCTTGAGCTGGAAATTCATGTTTAGATGGATGAAGGTGCTGAAGATACCAGGTAAGTTCATTGAATGGGTTAGAAAGTGTGTAGAGAGCACTAGGTATTGCTTCTCTCTGAATGGAAAATATACAAGGAGCTTTCCTGGCCGATGTGGAGTGAAACAAAGAGATCCAATATCGCCATTACTATTTGTGATCGGGATGGAATATTTGACTAGGCAATTAAATTTGGCAATAATGCAAAAGACAATAGAATATCATCAGAGACAGGCCGATGTTTTTTTTTGATGTAATATTTTTTTCTATTAAATTGCTCAAAAAGTTATACAACTGATTTGGCCATCACTCTAAGCCAAACATTCAACAAATATAAATAACTAACCAAAAGGAGAAAAAACAACTATTCTACAGCCATCTCAAATACAAGTGGCTATGATCATAACTAGTTCATCAAGATATTGCCAAGATTTTAGCATAACTATCATGACTGCGCTTCCATTCCATCTGTCCTTACATATCTTGCTAAATCTGCATCCACCTTTGGAGCTTTGGTGTCTTCAACGTTCCATTTATGTCTCCAGCTCATATATGATTAAGGGAAAATCCACCGTAGCATATCTGCGAATTGACATGTCAAAACACAAGTCTGCTCCGGTTCAGTTCCCATAGAAATTAAATAAGCAACATGTAGCATGGTCTGAGCATGCTTATAATCTTCTTCAATCCAGCCCGTCATGTCTTTAGATAGTGTCTTGGGCCAAGGTTGGGTAATTGGTTTTACCCAGCAGCCCAACACCTCTGAAATACCAAAGGTAATTAGTGCGGTACCAACGACATATGTACAAGTTTCATACTAGGGCCATAATCCCTCATCCACTCTGTCAAATATTTTTGATAGTGTCAAGGGCCAAGGCTGGGTAACTGGTTTTTACACCAGCAGTCCAACACCTTTCAAATACCTAAAGGTAATCAGTGTGGTACCTACGACATATGTAAGTTTCATACTTGGGGTAAAACCCCTCAACCATTCCATCAAATCAGATAGAGTTGATGCTACCAGTTTCCGTCCGTCTTCCTAGATTGGACGCTTCCCTAGTCCCCTCCTCGGCCGGCCCTCTTTAGTCCTGCAAAACAATCCCCGGAGGGTGTCCCGGGGAAGAAGCTCCGGCGTGATGATGAGATGGGGATAGTGGGGAAGGAAAACGTACGGAAGGAACTCTCAATATAAGGTAGAGAGATATAAGTCACATACCTTGTTCACTGTTTGAGACTAGTATTTATAGCCGAGCTAGCCTGCTTGAGATAAGATGCAGGACCACTTTCCTTTGCCCCCATCCGTCCTTCTTTCTTGTCCGGACGTGCTCCTTAGCGGGAAAGGTATCGCCCTAGACGTGCTGGGCCGTGGACCCTGTTATCGGCCCAGTAGGCCTCTGGGCCAGTAATATCACTAGCCCCCCAGACCAGTCACCCGGGTTTCCGTGATGCGGGGAACTGGTCTCATAACCTTCCCCTGACGTTACCCTTGGGGTAGGGCCCCTCCGTGTTAAAATCAGTTTCTGTTGACACCGCCTTTTCCCATTCTGCATTAATCAGTACCTCTTTTGCCGTGTCATGATTACTTTCCCTTCTTTTGAGGTGGCGGTTCCTATTCACCTGCCTATATAAGGTCCCAAACCCCTTTTCTCTAAACTTCTCTCCTCAAAACTTCCCTGAAGCTCTGCTCTCTTGATCAAGTAAGCTCTCGCTCTCCCTCTCCTTCTTCCCCCATCATGAACTCTCCAATTCTTTCCCACTCTTCTTCTGACACCGAGGAAGCTCGATATCAGCTCGAGGTCCAGTCCCGGGTTGCTGATAACCTTATCCCTTCCCCCGCCTCCTCTCCAGACATCTATTCCGAGACTTTTAGTTCACCCCGGGAACTACTTACCCCGGGTGAGTCGAATTTGGATGAGGCGGGTTCGCGCCCATCCGGGGATCCTGACTTCCCTCTAGATGATCAGGATGCGGACATGTTCGGCGGGGAAATCGGCGATGATATTCCCCGGGGGCCTACTCACGGAGTGCGCCCCTTGGGTCTCAAATTTTTCGACGTCCCCAGGGATTCCCCTTCGTTAGATAGGGATGTTCTAGACTTAGCGAAGCGCTCTTTTATCCCTCTTCCTTTAAACGCCCGTCTTTCCAAACTTCCCCCGGGAGTCTCAGAGCGAGGGGCCACGTGCATCCCGCGGATTCATTTTCAGTACGGGCTTAGCCTGCCCTTCCCTCCTCTCTTTCTTGATATCCTCCAATTTTATAACGTGGCCCCGGCCCAACTACACCCTAACGGGGTCATTCTTATTCTGGCCTTCTTACTTAACTGTGCCCGGTGCGCCGTTTTTCCTTCCCTCTTGCTCTTCCGATCCTTCTACGCCTTACGGAAGGCACACGCATCCTTCCCGGGCGTTTTCTCTTTTACCATTCGATCCGGGATAAAGGACTTCATCCTGTCCAAACCCAAATCCGCCAAAGGATATCCTTCAAAGGGTTTCTTCCTGTGCGATTCTCAGGCTTATCCTATGCCTACTTGGAACGACTTCCTCGTTCCAGAAGAGAAGAAGCCTCTTTCCAATCTCCCGGCGAACATTGCCAGTGACCATAACTTCCTCCGCCTCACCCCCCTTGATATGGATTCCTTCTATAAGAACGGGAACGCGGGCTATTTCTGGCCTCGCGGGATCTATCCCCGCGACCTCTTCACGCTCCCGCGCATCTCCGCGGTGTGGCCAGATGGAGGTGCCTATTATGGTTTTATCAAGATTTTTTTTTTTTTTTTAGTTGTTTGTTTGGTTTCAGTACAACCTTCTTTGTACGCAGACGTCATGGCCCTCACCGACAAGTCTTCCGGGGGCGATGCTCTAGCGGGGGACGCTCACCCAGATCAACAGACTCCTTCAACACCGCCAGTAGCTTCCCAACCTGGGCCACCTCCCCCCGAGAACCCTGCTCTTGTCCCTCAGAGGCCTCGTGCGCCGCCCAAGTCTCGCCAGCAGACATCCTCCGGGCCTTCTTCTGAGGCCCGCGCTACTCCCGGCTCGGCGCCCACCCCCGGGCGTCGATCCTTCATCCAACACCCTACTTACAGCGGTGGGGCAAGCTCGCGGTTCAAACGGCCGCCTCCTAGCGAGCTATCCCGGTCGCCCCCTTCCTCTCGTCAGAGGACCCAGGACTTCCCTTCTCCTCCTCCTCCGCGGGCTACTGCTTCCGAAGCTATCCCGGAAGAAAAAGAAGAGGTAACCGCTATTCTAGATCTGTCTTTTATCTAAGGTAATTCCTTCGTTTTCCTTACTTTCTTGCTTCTTCTTTGTTGTGCAGAGCATTGCCTTTGCCGACGCTGTCTTGGCGGACTCTCAGTTTGCCGAGGCATTGAACCGGACCTACTCCAAATACAGCGCGGGGCTGTTTGCTAAGATGGAGAAGGAACTCCGCGAGACCAGGGAGAAGCTAGCCGGGCAAGATGGCCTCGCGGCCCAGCTAGAAGAGGCCAAAAGGAAGCTGGCTGATAAGGAGAAGCGGCTTGCTGACAAAGAGAAAAAGTTGGCGGAGGTGGAAAAGAAGTACTCCGCCCTGAAGAAGGACAACAAGAGTTCTCAGCTCGAGGCCTTCAATGCTGTCACACAGAAGCTCCTTCGCTCTGAGGCGTTCGAGAAGAAGCTGGAGGGGATTGCTGCTGCGGCCAGCGCGGACGCCTGTCATGAGATGTATCGGAGTTTGCGGGGTTGGTTGCCCGGGCCCGCGCGTCTTGATACCCAGGCGTCCTATTATCGGCCCAAGGCCAATGACCTGTTAAACCATCGCTTCCGGGATCTTCAGGAAGCGAGCCTGGAAAGTTTGGTGCCCCAGCTGTGGCGATCCCTAGAGATGTCCTCCCGGGCTTCTTCTGCTTCTGATATCAGGAAAATGAAGCTCCCTGCGATCGGTGAGGCCTCCTGCCCCGACCCTGGCTCCGAGGACTTCAATGTTTATGGGGTCGTCCCAGAGACACCCCATTGGGCAGAGAATTATCTCGAATACTGCGCGGTGCCTGACAATTTTGGGTACCAAGCGGTTCAAGTCCAAGGGGGGGACTACCGGGTTGGCCTTGCTGCGGGTCAAGACGACCTTCTTTACCAAACCCGGAAGGCTACACGGAAGGTGGGATACCCTGAACGGTCCGCTGATGAGCCCGCCGTGGACGCCCCTGCTTATGCCGGCCCCGAGTGGACCACCGAGGATCTGGTGAAGCTGGAGAGGAGGTTCGAAAGAGCTCACGCTGTTCCGGGAGAGGGGCACTCTACTGGAGACCATGTATAACTCTAGACTTTAGCCTGCCTTTTCCCTTGTAATCTTCCTTTTTTAAGCATTTTGTAGCTTTCCTTCCCCCGGGGAAGTGTATGTAGAACTTTGGCCTTGGTGCCTATTTTGATTAATGACAAGTTCTGCCTTTTAATGATATTACCGTTTTCTTTTTTTTTTTGTAGTCTGAGCGCCCCTTAGAGGAGATTCTCCCGCGCGGGCCCATGCCTTATGTTTTTCCTCATCCTAGTAGTTCTTCCGGCACCTACTTCTCTCTCCCCCGCGCTGGGTGCCTCCAATGCTCTTTCCTTCAAAGGAAGCTAGCCCATTGGCGGTTTGGAGGCGACCAGGCTAACCGGGCATTAGCTGAGGCGGGGTTGGAATGCTTCCTTCAAGAGTTTGGGTCGATCCGGGTGCTGGTGGCGTTTCTTAAGGCAGTTGATGCCAAGTTCGGGTCGTTGAACCAGTGCTTCGACCTTGCTTCTGATCATATGCGGGAGGCCCTGAACTCTCACCAGACCATAGCTGAGCTGCAAGCCCTTCACGATGACTCCCAGCATCGTACTGCCAAGGAGTTAGGCATGGTGTGGGGTGAACTAGAGCGGGCGCAGGAGAAACTGAGGACATTGGAGACCCGCTCCGCTCAGAACAAGCTTCTCTGCGACTTTGAGAAGGAGAATCGGTCCCTTACTCATAGGAATAGGGTCCTCCAGGATGCTCTATTAATCACCCGGTTATCCTACCACCTGTTGGGTCTCAAGAATGGCTTAGTTGGGGTATCTCCTCTTACCGATATTCCAGCCGGGGTTCGCAGGACGATAGAACGTATGGAGGCTAACCCGAAGAGGTTTGGTGAGGGAGCTCCTCATCATAAGGCCTATCTGGATGTCGTTGAATGGCATAATAAGATAGCCGCGGGAGAAGTTGAGCCCTATCCCTCCAGCCTTCGCTGAGTTCCTGCCCGGGTGGAGGTGGACGTGGCATACGAAAGATATGAGGACATGACTGTGTCCATTGACCCGGAAGAGGTGGCCCGCCGGATAAGACGCATCCAGGAGATTGCCGACTCTAGGGTCACCACGAAGGGGATTAAGACCGCCGAAGGTACTCGTATTAGCCGGGAAGAGAAGGGTAAAAGTGCAGCAGTTATGTTTCCTAAGTACAGGTTTGTTACTTCTGCCGGGGTGAGAAGAATGCGCCTGGCGGAGCCTCTTCCAGAGGGATCCGTGGTTGTGCCCATCCCTGAATTAAACGAAGAAGACGCCGCGCAATTGGAGGAGGAGCTTGCGTGGAATCAAGCTCCGGATGCCCGCTTTGCCGAAGATCTCCTGTCCTCACAATTCTTCGGAGGGGGTTTCCGCCCGGGTAACCCTGAGGGTGCTTCCGGGGTCAGGTCCCAAGTGGGTATAGTAGCAAGTAGATAGGGATACTTGTATGTAAATTGCTTTTGTAATCGTCCTACAATAAATATGACCGCATATTCATGCGATTTGTAATTCAGCGGATTGAATAAAATTGTTTTTTTTTCTTTCTTTTTCAAAAAGACCCTTCTCATTAACTTTTAAGCAAATATTCCTCTAAACCCGGAACGAGGCCAAGCGTCGGGTTCTCTCTCTCTCCGGGCATATTCATGCTTCCGGGAGGGGTATATCCATACCTGGCATATTCATGCTTAGCGTGTTCACGCTTCCGGGAGGGGTATATCCATACCTGGCATATTCATGCCTAGCCTATTCAGGCTTAGCGTATTCACGCTTTCGGGAGGGGCATACCTATGCCTAGCATATCCATGCCTGGCATATTCATGCTTTAGTAGCTGTGGTATGATGCGGGGTGCTCTACTTCCCGTAAAACCTTCTCAGGTTAGCTACGTTCCACCTCCTGGGGATCTCCTTTCCCTGCTTGTCCTCCAGCACATAGCTCCCTCCCGGGTGTGCTTCCTTGATCTTGTATGGTCCTTCCCAGTTGGGTGCAAGTTTGCCCTCCGGGGCTTGGCGGCTCTTATCGTTCCTCCTCATTACCCAGTCTTCTGGGATGAAGACTTCTTTCCGCACCCTTCTGTCGTGGTACCTCTTTACTCTCTCCTTCTCCTTGGCTTCCTGAAGTGCCGCATTCTCTCGCTTCTCTTCCAGGAGATCCAAGTCAAGGCGTCGTCCATCGTCTTCTTCTTCCGGGCGCTGGTATTGAGTTCGAGGGCTTGGGATCCCAATCTCTGCGGGTATTACTGCCTCTGACCCGTACACCAAGCCATACGGAGATTCCCCGGTAGCTGAGCTTTCTGTAGTCCTATGGGCCCAAAGAACACTGGGTAGCTCCCAGATCCAATTTCCCCGCGCGCCTTCCAAGCGGGTTTTTAGTCCTTTGATGATGGTGCGGTTGGTGACCTCTACTTGCCCGTTCGCCTGGGGGTGGTACACCGACGTCAGCTTCTGTTCTATACCATACTTGACACACCATGATTTGAAAGGATCGTTCTCGAACTGCGCCCCGTTATCCGTGACTATGACCTTCGGGATGCCGAATCGACAGATGATGTTCTTCCAGCAAAACTTGACACAAGTTAGTCCCCGTATGTTGGTGAGCGGCTCTGCCTCCACCCATTTGCTGAAGTAATCGATCGCTACGATCAGGTACTTGGCTCCTCCCGGGGCAGTCGGGAATGGTCCGACCAACTCAATTCCCCATCTGCTGAACGGCCAAGCTCCTGTGACTCCGACTAATTCTTCCCGGGGAACATGGATTAGCGGGGCAAATGCCTGGCATTCCAAGCACTTCTGTACATGTTCTTCCGCATCTTTGAACAACGTCGGCCAATAGTACCCCCGCCTTAAGATCCTTTTGGCCAAGGTGCGTGCTCCCTGGTGGCTCCCGTTAGATCCCTCGTGCATCTCCCGGATGAGGTATCGGCCTTCCAACCTCTCTACACACTTTAGCAGAGGCTGGAGGTACCCTCTTTTGTACAGCTCCCCTCCCTGGATCACATACCTAGGCGCCTTAACTCTTAGCTTCCGGGCCTGGGCCCTATCCTCCGGGATGGTTCCTTCTTCTAGGTATGCCCGCATGGGCCTGATCCAGGATTCTTCCTCGTTCACCAGCATTACTTGATTGCTCTCCTGGTAGCTCCTCCTCCCTAATACTTTCAAGTATAACTTTTGGTCGGGCTCAGGTTTCAACTCTGAGGAGGCCAGTTTGCTCAAAACGTCTGCTTTGCTGTTCTTTTCCCGGGGAACTTGAACCAAGTCGAAGGTTTTAAACCCGGCTATCAAAGGCTTTACCACTTCCAGATATTTTTGCAGGCTCCTCTCCCGGGCTTCATACTCTCCCTTTACCTGTTGCACCACAATTTGGGAATCACTGTGTGCCGTGAGAGTTTTGATGTCCATCTCCTTTGCCAACCTTAACCCTGCGATCAAAGCTTCGTACTCGGCTTCATTGTTGGTTGTTCTGAAAGTGAATTGGACTGCATAAGGATACTCCTTCCCTTCCGGGCTGATTAACAATATTCCTGCTCCACTGCCCCCGGAGTGCGCCGATCCATCCACATATAACTTCCAAGCCGGGTCTGTCTCAGCCTTAGCCGTATCCTCCGGAGTGTTAGGCGTCTTCTGTTCCTGATTTATCCTTGCTTCTGATTCCAACAGGAAGTCCGCTAGGGCCTGGCCCTTGATAGCCCTCCTTGGCTCATACCGGATTTCATACTCTCCCAGCTCTATGGCCCATTTCATCATTCTCCCTGATGCCTCCGGCTTGAACATGACTTGTCTTAGCGGGTAATTGGTAAGAACCACTATGGGATGGCCCTGGAAGTAGGGCTTAAGCCTCCTTGAAGCATGCACCAGCGCCAGAACCAACTGCTCCAACTCAGTATACCGGGTTTCTGCCCCCCGAAGTGCCCGGCTAACAAAATAGATTGGGTGCTGCTTTCCCTCCTCTTCTTTGATTAGTACAGCACTTACCGCCTCCCGGGACGCCGCTATGTACAGAAAAAGCTCCTCCCCCGGGAGGGGCTTCTTTAAAGTTGGCAACTGTTGAAGGTGCTATTTCAGATTTTGGAATGCCTTCTCACATTCTCCAGACCACTCAAACGCCTTGGCCCTCCTGAGAATGTTGAAGAAAGGCAACTGCCTCTCTGCTCCCATTGACAGGAACCGACTGAGGGCCGCGAGGGACCCTGTTAACCGCTGTACTTCTTTCACCGACCTAGGGGAGGTCATCTTAGCTAAGGCTTCCACCTTCTCCGGGTTGACGTCGATGCCCCGGCTTGACACCATAAAACCCAAGAACTTCCCCGCACCCACTCCAATGGTACTTTTGGAGGGGTTCAGCTTTAGATTGCTCCGTTCCAGCTTTTCGAACATCTCCTCCAGGTCATTCAAGAAAGCCCCGTAAGCCCTACTTTTAACCACCATGTCGTCAACATACACCTCCATGTTTCTTCCCACTTGATCCTTAAAGAGTTTGTCCACCATTCTCTGGTACGTGCCCCAGCGTTCTTCAGCCCGAAGGGCATCTTCTTGTAGCAAAAGGTTCCAAAATCGGTGATGAATGAGGTTTTCGCCTTGTCCGCCTCATCCATCTGCACCTGGTGATACCCTTTATGTGCGTCGAAGAAGGCCAGCACCGAATACCCCGCAATAGCCTCTGCCAGCCGGTCCAGATTTGGGAGAGGATAGCTGTCTTTGGGGCAGCACTTATTCAAATCCGTAAAGTCAATACACATGCGCCAGCTTCCATCGTGCTTCTTTACTAAGACCGGGTTAGCTATCCATTCCGGGTAGATGATTTCCTCGACCACCCCGGCTCTCTCCAGCTTCTTTACTTCATTCTTTATAAATTCTGCTCTTTCCGGTGCTACAGGCCTTTTGTTCTGCCTGATTGGTTTAGTTGCAGGGCTTATGTTCAGCTTGTGTACCCCCAACTCTGGTAACACCCCCACCATGTCCTCCGGGCTCCATGAGAATACTCCCTGATACTTGGCCAAAAGTTCCTTCAGTGCGCCTTTTACTTCCTCCGGGAGGTCTTTTCCCACCGTGACCGTCCCTTTGTCCGCCACCTGCATCTCCTCCAACTCCTGGCGGGGAACTTCTCCGTGTACCACCCCTACTGCTTTCTTTGCGTCCAGCACCGCCGTCATCATGCAACTTCTTGCGACTGCTTGACTACCCCGCACGACCGCCACACCTTGCGCCGTGGGGAACTTCATCGTCAGCAGATACGGACAACTCGCTGCCCGGGCTTGAGTTAGCCATGGCCTTCCTATGATCACGTTGTACGGTGAGGGTGCGTCAATAACCGCAAAGTTGCATGTCACCGAGATCCTCTTGCTCCGGTCCTTCTCATCCACCATACACACTGCGAGGGGAATTACACCTAGTGGAACTTCGGGTTTGCCCGTGAACCCTGACAAGGGAGATAAGGGAGGTTTAAGGTTCTGTCTCCCAATTCCCAACTGATCGAAACAAGAAGCGAACATGATCTCCACGCTGCTCCCATCGTCCACAAACACCCTTTTGACCAAGAAGCCTTCAATCTCCGCCGTTACCACCATCGGGTCAGAATGGGGTATCTGCGGCGGGGCTGCATCCGCTTCAGAGAAAGTGAGAGCTTCATCGGGGCGAAACCTTTTCCCCTGAACCTCCCCCGGGGGGACATACCGGGTCCGGGCCCGGATAGCGGAGACTGACTGACATGCTTCTCCGACTTCTCCACTGATCACGTTGATCATCCTGTTGGGTATTGGGGCCGGCTCCACTGCTTGGACCGGCGCGGCGGCTATGGCGGGCCTCCCCGGGGCCCTGTTACCTTGGTTGCCTTGGATTCTTCCGTTTCCTCTCCCCGGGTTAGGTCTCCACCTCCTGCGGGGCTGCTCCTGAGGCTGGTCCCGGGGATTCTCCTTCTTTACCTCCGCTGCCACGCAATCTCTCAGCTGTCCCCGTTCTATCAGTCTTTCTATCTCGTTCCTCAGCATCCTACACCCCTCTGTCGCATGCCCATAAGACTTGTGGTAGGCACACCATTTGTCCGCGTTTTCCCTAGACAGGGTCCCGTGGATGGGCAATGGATCCGGGAACAGGTCCTTGTGGATAGCATGAATCTCCGCTCGGGATTTGCTGAGCGGGGTGAAACTGTCCGCCCTTGCCCGGTTTACCAGTGCGGGAGCGGGGTCCCTTCTACTTGGGTCTGCCATTCTCCTTCTTTCTATTTTATCCGGGAGGAATCCCCCAGATTCTTCCTTTCTCTTCCGTGTGGCATCATTAATCGCGCAGTATAGTTGTACCGCCATTTGCAAGTTGTGAAAGGTTTCCGGGATATTTTCCATCAACTTCTGGAACAGCACCATATCCCTCAAGCCATTTATAAATCCGCTAATCACTGCCTTCTCCTGCTGCTGCCTGTCGACAACCTTCATGCTATCGTCCATGTACCTGCGATAGTATTCCATTGACCCTTCTGCAGCCTTCTGCCGGGTAGCCAAAAGCTCAGTCAACTGCTTTCCTTCCTTCTTTAATCCGGCGTATCTAAACAGCAAGGCCTTAGAGAAATCGTAATAATCTCTGAGACTTTCTCGAGGCAACGAATCGAACCATGAGAGACAGTTTCCTCTCAGGTAACAGCCCACCAGCTTGCATCTTAATTCCTCCGGGAAGTCCCTTGACACCATTAGGTTCTGGTACGTCCTGACAAACTCCTCCGGGTCTGTCTCTCCATTATATGTTGGGATTCCCTCCGGGGTCCGGAGGCCCGGGGGCCATGGGTACGCGAGCACTCGAGGTACCCAAGGGGAGGTAGGTTTAGCTCCGTTTCTTCCCACCAATTTGTCTAGTCGAGCCTCCAAGGAGTTGGGGTCCTGCTGTACCACCTGATAGCCCCGCATCCTATCGTCCTCCCGATAGTATCTCTCCGGGTAACCGAAGTTCATCCCCATTGATCCATACATGGGTCCGGAACACTGGATCGGGTTTCCCTGGGTTCCAGGGGCCTGATACCCAAACGGCTCCGTAGGCATGACTGGCAGGTCATACCCGATTTGTCCCGCCCCCCAACTGGAACGCGGGTAATAGGGTGGAGCATGTGGAACCAGATTCGATTGTTGTCCCGTAGCCGCTCCTCCTCCAACCCCGAAATTCTGAGGGAAAGAGGGTGGGACGGTGGAGGAATTTACACGCCCCTGTAGCTTTGGCTGCTGAACGGCTCCGTCCAAATCAATAACCTCTCTTTGGTACCCCCCTAGAGGACCTGCCTGGTTCCTCCCGGGTTCCCTTCGCCTCAGGCTTTCCCGGGTGGAGAGTACCCACTGGCGGTACAACTCCTTGTTGGCTCTCATGAATTCCAAGGCCGCCACTTCCTCCGTACTAACTAAGGGCTGCCCCTCCTCCCGGGCTTCAGGTCCCTGGTCCCGGGTGGTGCCATCCCCGGCAAGCCCAAGCCCTTCCTGCTCATCCTGGTACTCTTCTTCCGAGTAGGCTTCGTCGGAGGCAGTTTCAACGTGGCCGTCTTGCGGTACCCCTAGCTCTCGCTGGTGTCTAGCCTCCTCCTGCAACTGCCTTAAGGTCACCTCGTCTCCCGGGGGTGGAAGAGAATCTCCCCCTGAAGGTGCCGCGTTCTTCTTAGGGCGCCCGCGCCCTCTCCTTGGCGACTCCATCCTGCGAAGGTGGAAAGGTCCCACCGGGCGTGCCAATTGATGCTACCAGTTTCCGTCCGTCTTCCTAGATTGGACGCTTCCCTAGTCACCTCCTCGGCCGGCCCTCTTTAGTCCTGCAAAACAATCCCCGGGGGGTGTCCCGGGGAAGAAGCTCCGGCGTGATGATGAGATGGGGATAGTGGGGAAGGAAAACGTACGGAAGGAACTCTCAATATAAGGTAGAGAGATATAAGTCACATACCTTGTTCACTGTTTGAGACTAGTATTTATAGCCGAGCTAGCCTGCTTGAGATAAGATGCAGGACCACTTTCCTTTGCCCCCATCCGTCCTTCTTTCTTGTCCGGACGTGCTCCTTAGCGGGAAAGGTATCGCCCTAGACGTGCTGGGCCGTGGACCCTGTTATCGGCCCAGTAGGCCTCTGGGCCAGTAATATCAAGAGTCATGGACCAAAGTTGGGTAACTGGTTTTTATTATAGCAGCCCAACACCTCTGAAATACCAAAAGGTAATCATTGCGGTACCTACGACATATGTACAAGTTTCACACTAGGGAATTATCCCCACAACCAATCCGTCAAGTCTTTAGATAGTGTCACGGGCCATAGCTGGGTAACTGGTTTTTACACCAGCAGCCCAACACCTCTGAAATACCAAAGGTAATCAGTGCCGTACCTACGACATATGTACCAAGTTTCATACTAGGATCCATTCACACCATCCTCAACATTAATCAGAGGGTTCACAGCCTGTTTCAATCATCACCTTTAGCGCACCCACCTACCTATATTTCCCCTCAAAGATTCTGTTATTCCTCTCCCTCCATACATTATAGAAGATGCTGATAAGTCGGTGGAATCTTATTTTCTTTCTCCATTCTACCATTCTTCTCATCCTCCTCAAGCACTCTCTGAAGTTTCCGCCAGTCTCCACCCAATAATGTTTTTGGAGCTCCAGTGTAAACTGGCATGTACAAAATATGTGCTGCATCGTTTATCCACTTTCCCACAAAGAGTACAAACATCTGCCACATGAGGTTAATCCTTTCGACCGAAGTCTCGCTATGGTCGATAATCCCTCTTTTAACAACATCCATAGAAATAATGAGTGTTTAGGCTGTAGTCCTGACTTCCTCAATATATTCGTTGACCAATGGTTTTCTTGGCCTGCCCCTTTGAGGTATCCATATGCCTTGCTCGTGCTGAAATTTCTCTTCATGTCAACACATTCCATTAGGTATGGACGAATTTCATCTTTCAGTGATACCAACTTTCCCCAACTCCAACTGTATGTGTGCCCTTCTAGGCTGTAGTCAAGAAACTCTTCATCCTTCAAGTAGTATGCCTGCACCCATTTCAGCCACAATATATCCTTCTTTTGACATACATCCCAAACCAGCTTACACAGAGAAGCTCTATTCCAGAATGAAGGATCCCTTAGGCCAACTCCTCCACTTTTCTTTGGCATACAAAGCGTTTTCCAAGACACTGGTGTAACTCTTTTCTCCCCTTCCTTTCTGCACCATAGAAAATTTCTGCATTTTGTCTCAATGGCTTTGTGTACACTTTCAGGTATTTGGAAAACATTCGCCCAGTGACTAGCTTTACTCAACAGAATTGTGTTTATAAGCTGCACTTTACCTGCATATGCTATATTCCTGGAACCCCAAGTGCCTATTTGTCCTGCAATATTCTCCACCATTTTCTCACAATCTTCAGCTCTTCACTTCCTTGTCGAGACTGGAAGTCCCAGGTAATTCATTGGGAAACTTCGTTGAACTATATTCAAAGTATTAGCTAACATCTTTGATTCAGTTTCTGTCATTGTGGAGAAGAAAGCCTAATATTTTCCTTCATTTATCCTCAGGCCAGAAAGCTTCCTGAACTCCTCCAAAACAGTTTTAACCCCTTCCATTAAGTGCTTGCTCGCCCTACAAAAAATTAACAGATCATCTGCAAACATCAAACTGTGTATCTCCCTCCTTCAAACTCCTCTGATGGAACTCTATAGTATTTGTTTTTATGGCAAGGCTAAGCTGTCTCGACAAATATTCCATCCCAATTACAAACAGTAAAGCTGATATCGGATCCTCCTGTTTAATCCCAATGGAAGGGGTTAAACTGTTTTGGAGGATTTCAGAAGGGTTTCAGGCTTGAGGATAAATGAAGGAAAATCAGAGGCTTTCTTCTCGACAATGACGGAATCTGAATCAAAGGAGAGCTGTGGATTGTGAGAAAATGGTGGAGAAGATTGCAAGACAAATCAACACTTGAGTTTCCAGAAACATGGCATATGCAGGTAAGGTGCAGCTTATAAACACAATTTTGTTGAGTAAAACTAGTCGATGGGCGAATGTTTTTGAAATACCTGAAAAGGGGAATTGTGTTGATGTAAAGGGGGAATTTCGGTACGAGCAAGGCATATGGGTATCTCAAAGGGGCAAGACGAGAAAAACACTGGTCAATGACTATATTATGGAAGTCAGGCCTACACCCTTTGTGACAGATGTTTGTATTCTTTGTGGGGAGAATGGGGAAACGATGCAGCACCTGTTTTGTACATGCAAGTTCACAGTTGACAGTTCTCAGCACCTGAGGAGGATGAGAAGAATGTTAGGATGGAGGAAATGAGTAAGATTCCACCGACTAATCAACATTTTTTTTAATGTATGGCGGGAGAGGAACAACAGAATCTTCGAGGGGAAAATTAGGCAAGCTGATTCTCTGAAGGTGCTAATTGAAACAGGTTACGACCTCTCTGATTGATGTTGAGGATGGAGTGAAGAGATCCTAGCATGAAACTTTGTACACAATGTCATTGGCTGGAAAAACTGAAGTTGTGCATGCATTACAACATTTTCTATTGCCAAGTAATGAAACTTGTACATATGTCGTAGGTACCACACTGATTACCTTTGCTATTTCAGAGGTGTTGGGCTGCTGGTATAAATACCAATTATCCAACCTTGGCCCATGACACTATCTAATGATTTCACGGGTTGGATGAAGGGTTATGACCCTAGCATGAAACTTGTACATATGTCATAGGTACCGCACTGATTACCTTAGGTATTTTAGAGGTGTTGGGCTGCTGGTGTAAAAATCAGTTACCCAGCCTTGGCCCATGACACTATATAAAGATTTGACAGGCTAGATTGAATGAGATCAAAACTAGGCTCAGACCAGATTGCATATGGCTTCTTTGTTTTCTCTGTTAACACAGGAACTGTAAAAATTGCTTCGGGGCAGATTTGTGTTTTAACATGCTAATTCGCAGATATGCTACGGAGGACCATTCCTCTATCCAACAAGAACAGAGAAAAAGATAAGAAACATTGAAGACCTCAAAGCTTCTAAAGTTGAAGCGGATTTAGCAAGATATGCATGGACAGCTGGAATGAAACTCTAGCATAGATGTTTGAGAATCCTAGTAATATCTTGATAAACTTGTTATGATAATTGCAACTTCTACCTTGAATGGGAATTTCTCAGTGGGAATTGCTCCTGGGCAGACTTGTGTCTTGACATGTCAACTCGCAGATATGCTACGGAGGACCTTTCCTCTATCCAATGAGAACAGGGAAAAAGATAAAGTAACATTGAAGACATCAAAACTTCTAAAGTGGAAGCAGTTTTATCAAGATATGCATGGACAGATGGAATGAAATCTCTAGCATGAAAATCCTAGCAATATCCTAGCAAGAATAGGGACATTGTCTAAACCCGCCGATGTCCTAGAGCCTCTTCACATCAGATTCCAGGTGAATGACCTACGAGGCACCAGCGACCACTTGGAGATATCAGAAATGTTCGAGTGCCGCTGGCTTGAGTAAAGGCACTCGGTAATATCACAAGACGGCCAGTCACACGGTCAGCACTCGTTTTTTATCTCAGGTTTCATGTTTTGATTTCCCCATTCTTCTAGTTTTATTGACCTAAATTCTGATTTGGTATTGGGAGTTCCGGTGCCCAACTTCTGGCCAATGCTGCTGCCTGAGAAGAAGGCCTTCTCAAGGAGGAGGAGAGCATGGTGGACATCTATGCGGCAGATGCGAGTAATACATGTTGATGCGGGGCGTTTTCGCACTAGTGATCTGGACCTCAGATAGCTGAGGTATACAGGGGCATCTGGGTGTTGATTGCTGATGAAGTACGCAGACTGCTTGCTAATGGCTCCTGACTATCCGAGCTCCTTGGCCTTGGATAGGACTTGCTTGGGACCTGTTCTCCGAAGCCTGCAAAACAAGCCCACCCGGCGCTACCCCGGGGGTGGTAGCTCCAGTGTGATGATGAGATTTCGTGTACCAAAAGATAAAACTCTGTATTCAAGAGTTAGAGAACTTACCTGAAATGGTTTATCGTGGCCTCTATTTATAGGCGTTCCGAGCCTTCCCTTTGTGCCTCATCATCAGTGTGCGTCATCTCCCCGTACGAGCGGTGCCTCCTATCCACGTGAGCGTACGGGCCGATCCTTATCTTTTCCACGTGATTCGGAAGCTTCCTGGAAAGTCACCTAAATCTGAACTTTTGATATCATCACAAGCCCCCCAAGACAGAAGGTCTGAGGGCCGATCCTTTTGATATCATCGGCGTTTCCGGTGTCCTGGCGAGTTATCGTTACGCGCTTTCAAACGGTCCCTACCACCTCCTAATTTTTCGGCGGCTACACGATTCCCCTATCCAATGTCTCCTTTTCTTTTTTCCCGTGTGTAATCATTTCCCCTTCCCCCAATATTTTCCTTGTTTTCTCCCCCGCCTTTAAAAATAACCCCTTTTTCTTTCCTCCTCTCTTCACCATCTCGCCCTTTCAAATTCAGGTATCCCTCTTATTCATATTCATTCTTTTTCTTCCGTCTCTTCTTTCCTTTTCCGTCTATTAGTGTGGCCTGCTGTAAGACCTCCCTCTAGCATTGACCTAATCCCCAGGATCAAGAGCGCTATGGATATCTCCCTTTCTCAATCCGACTCTTCCACCACCCTGTCTGATCCTACGAACCGAGCTGTTCATCAGGGGTCTGATGGCCTTACCTCTGATTTGGGTTCTCTGATTCCCATTGATCAACCTGCAACAACCTCGTCCGCTAAGAGGGCGAGAAAGGGTAAGGATCGAGTTGACAAGGTGAAGAAACCCCGTCGATCCGTTACCCGTGTTCCTCGCATTCTTCCCCTTGGATTCCGCTGTAACCCCGAGCCCTGCCCTGCCTGGCTCACTAAGGACGTGAGAAATCTTGCTGAGAGCTCTTTCATTCTGCTCCCCTTAGATTCCCAATTATCTTTTATAGATGATGACCAGTTCCTGTCTGGTACTCCTTGCATCCCAGCCCGTCACATCCACTTTGGGATTTCTCTTTCTTTTCCTCCCCTCTTTTCCTCCATCCTTAGGTACTTCTCTATATCCCTTGCTCAACTCCATCCTAATGGGGTTGCCACTGTCCTCGGGTTCCTCACTCTTTGTCGTCGGCATAACGTGAAAGAAACCATTAACCTGTTCCGATCCTTTCATCGCATTGCTCTTTCTCATTCTTCTACTCCCGGGGTGTTTACCTTTTACCCGAGGGGTAGTCCGGTCGTGCGTAGTAAAAGCGATTGCGTCAAAAGCTGGATGAATTCTGGGTGTTACTCTTTCAATTTGGCTGCCTATCCTACTCCTTCCTGGAATGAAAAGCTTCAATCCGAGGAAGCTGGATCTTTTCTCCTGGATGATGTGATGTCCGAACATTACTCCCTTGCTAATCATTCCATTGATTTCCTTCAATATTGGATTAAAGGAAACAACGCGTTCAGCTGGCCCTACGAGATTTATCCTCCAAGCATCTTTACGGTTCCTCGATTCTACTCCGAGTGGCCCTCCGAAGGTTTCCTTGTGATTTCCCATTGCTGTCGTTACTTGTTGTTTTCTTTCCCTTCATGTTTCCTTCTTGCTTTCTTATCCTGTGTTGTTTCTTTGTAGTTATCCGAGGTTTGCCCGATGAGCTTTTTTTAATTTCCAATCCTCAAATGACAGGCAACCACTCTCAACGCCGCCTAACAATCGAGAAGCCTGCCGAAAAGATTTTGAAGTGGTTGCCTTCTTCACAAACCGCCTCTACCTTACCTCCTAGTGATTCTGCTTTCATGGAGCCTACCATAAATTATGCTTCCAGACCTCGGCCTTCCTTGAAGAGGACTCGGACCGACGAGATTCGTCCGAGTCTGCCTCCACCAATCAGTTTTGAACAGGTGCAGCCTCTTCCTCGTGCCAACAAGCAGCCAACTCCGACCCCAACGGCCGACCCCACCACCCGAGCCCCTCTGCTCGTTCCACTGTAAGTCTTTCCTTCTTACCTTTTTTTCCCTTATTCCGTGTGTCTTTCCCTTTATTAACCTGTCATTCAAGGCACGCGCTTTCATGAAGGGCATATGCAAATCTCCCCTATTCCAATTTCTTTTATCCGAGCAGCTTAGTGAGTCTCATGCTGGTCTAGTGCAAGAGCTAGAGCAATGTCGGGTGGAGTTGACCTTGGAGAAAGAGCACTCATCCGCTCTACACAACGAGATGAGGTCTTTGAAAATAGTTCAGCTTCTCTGCAGAGCAAGCTGAAATCCCTAGAAGATGGGTCCCTCCTTAAGGACTTTGGGGAAACCGTAGTGGAGGAAGTGGTTAGTTCCAAAGCCTTCAGTGACACTGTGACCGAGGTGGTTAAGGAAGCTAACCACCGCCAAGCCACTATCTACAAGAAGCTCCGCGAGTGGATTCCCGGACTCTAGCGCTTGGAGTTTCAGAAATCCTATTACCACCCTGGGGCTTGGGCCCGGTATGAGCAACGCTTCCGAGCACTCCGCCAAGGCAATTTACGTACTTTGCTCCAAATATATTGGATGCTCTTTGTTCTTCTTCTCCTCCTACCTCGGCTAGCGACCTTTTGGCAGTCGGTGAGCCCAAGAGTTCCCTTCCTAAGGAAAGGACCGTGGTTGAGGTTGATTTTTGCAATACTGCCGGGGTTTGCCCTGAGTCCCCTTCACACCTATCTTCTGAGGGTGACCAGAGATATGTGGAGCATTGCGCTAACCGAGCAACTTCGGATTCGTTGCTTCCTTGGCCGATGGCATTCCAAGGATTGACATAAAAGATGGGATGTCTCCACTTCTAATGCCCGAGGCCAAACTAGATCATCCTCAGGTCGCCTCTGATTACAGTCCTATTTCTTGTTGCTCTGTGGCAAAGGTACTTTGTACTAGGCTGGGAGCAGTTCTGCCAGACATCATAGGCCTTAATCAAGGGGCCTTTGTCGAGGGCAGATTGATATCTCACAATATACAATTGACCCAGGAGTTACTTCAGACTTACAATTTGAAATATACCGGTATGCAAAGCTGTTTTTTCAAAGTGGATATTCAAAAGGATTTTGATAATCTTGAGTGGACATTCGGATCAAAACATGCTTAGAGAGTGCTACTTTTAGCTTGTCTCTAAATGGTGGTTACACTGACCATTTTGCTGCTAAAAGAGGGGTTAAACAGGGGGACCCCCTCTCTCCCCTTCTCTTTGTTCTTTCTATGGAGTACTTTACCAGAATGCTACAACTGGCTTTTAAGCAGAAGCTAATTGATTATCATACAAAGTGCAGGTCCGTGCATCTTCATTGCTTGCTATTTGCTGATGACCTATTAATTTTTTCCAAAGCCAACCAGAAATCTATTCATGGGGTGCTGCAGACTCTTAACACTTTTAAATCAGTCACTGGTTTGTCCATTAATGCAGCTAAATCTCAAGTCTTCTTCTCCAGGATAGATGATACTACAACTGACACTCTTTTGTCCTTAATGCATATCCAGAAGGGAGTCTTGCCTGTTTCTTATCTAGGTTTACATCTTTCTGGAAAGCGATGGACCGCTCTTAATTGCCAAAAGCTACTAGATAAGCTTAAGGGTAAACTAAGTAAATGGCAAGGGAGAACTCTATCTTATGCAGGGAAGATAGAGCTTATTAATACTGTCCTTTTTAGCATTACAAGCTACTGGATCAGTGCTCTCCAGCTGCCTACTCATGTGTACAATGATATCAAATCCATCTGCAGAAATTATCTTTGGGGGAATCCTGATGGGAAGGGAGTGTTTCCAGTGGCTTGGGAAACACTATGTCTCATAAAGGCTTATGGTGATGCAGGACTAAGAGATCCTCATCTTTGGGGCCAAGCTTTACTTTGTAAGCAGCTCTGGTGTCTTCAGAGTGACCAGAACAACTTATGGGTAAAATGGGTGCATGAATACTATATGAAAAGGAGATCCTTAAGAGAAGCCGTAGCACCTTCTCATTGCAACAATGCTTGGACTGTCCTGGTTGCTTTGAAGACTCAAGTTATAGACTTAAGTCAGAAGGGGAAATTTCAAGTTTCTCTGGCTTATAATTTTCTTTTAGGTCAAAGAATCACCGTCGCAGCTATGTTACTATATGGAGCAGGAAACTTCTCCCCAAGCAATCCTTTTTCCTTTGGAGATTGGCTTTGGGGAGGTTATCTACTGTTGATAGGTTGCATTCCACTTCCTTCATCTACTTGCTGTTTCTGCCATCAAGTCTTTTTTTTTTTTTTGATGTAATATTTTCTTCTATTAAATTGCTCAAAAAGTTCATACAACTGATTTGGCCATCACTTTAATCCAAACATTCAACAAATATAAATAACTAACCAAAAGGAGAAAAACAACTATTCTACATCCATCTGAAATACAAGTGGCTATGATCATAACTTAGTTCATCAAGATATTGCTAAGATTTTAGCATAACTATCATGACCGCGCTTCCATTCCATCTGTCTTTGCATATCTTGCTAAATCCGCATCCACCTTTGGAGCTTTGGTGTCTTCAACATTCCATTTCTGTTTCCAGCTCGTATATGATAAAGGGAAAATCCACCGTAGCATATCTGCGAATTGACTTGTCAAAACACAAGTCTGTCCCGGTTCAGGTCCCATAGAAATCAAATTAGCCATATGAATCCTGGTCTGAGCATGCTTATAATCTTCTTCAATCCAGCCCGTCAAGTCTTTCGATAGTGTCATGGGCCAAAGTTGGGTAGCTGGTCTTACCCAGCAGCCCAACACCTCTAAAATACCAAAGGTAATCAGTGCGGTACCTACGACATATGTAAAAGTTTCATACTAGGGCTATAATCCCTCATCCAGTCCGTCAAATATTTTTGTTAGTGTCATGGGCCAAGGCTGGGTAACTGGTTTTTACACCAGTAGCCCAACACCTCTAAAATACCTAAGGGTAATTAGTGCGGTACCTACGACATATGTACAAGTTTCATACTTGGGGTAAAATTCCTCAACCATTCCATCAAATCAGATTGTGTCATGGGCCAAGGCTGGGTAACTGGTTTTTATACTAGCGGCCCAATACCTCTGAAATACCAAAAGGTAATCAGTGCGGTACCTACGACATATGTACAAGTTTCATACTTGGGGTAAAACCCCTCAACCATTCCATCAAATCAAATAGTGTCATGGGCCAATGCTGGATAACTGGTTTTTACACCAGCAGCCCCACACCTCTGAAATACCAAAAGGTAATCAGTGTGGTACCTACGAAATGTGTACAAGTTTCATACTAGGGATATATCCCCACAACCAATCCGTCAAGTCTTTAGATAGTGTCACGGGCCAATGCTGGGTAACTGGTTTGTACACCAGCAGCCCAACACCTCTGAAATACCAAAGGTAATCAGTGCGGTACCTACGACATATGTACCAAGTTTCATACTAAGATCCATTCACACCATCCTCAACATCAATCAGAGGATTCATAATCTGTTTCAATCATCACCTTTAGAGCATCCACTTGCCTAAATTTCCCCTCAAAGATTCCGCAAGTCTTATTCCTCTCTTTCCATACATTATAGAATATGCTGATAAGTCGGTGGAATGTTATTCTCGTTCTCCATCCTACCATTCTTCTCATCCTCCTCAAGCACTCTGAAGTTTCCGCCAGTCTCCACCCTGTAATGTTTTTGGAGCTCCACTGTAAACTGGCATGTACAAAATATGTGATGCATCGTTTCTCCATTCTGCCCACAAAGAGTACAAACATCTGCCACATAAGGTATTATCCCTTTCGACTGAAGTCTCGATATGGTCGATAATCTCCCTTTTAACAACATCCATAGAAAGAATGAGTCTTTAGGCTGTAGTCCTGAATTCCACAATATATTCGTTGACCAATGGTTTTCTTGTCCTGCCCCTGATGCTACCAAAATTCGTCCGATCCCCGGTGTTCGATGTTATCCGGGCTTCTTCGCTGGTATGCCCGCAACGATCCTGCAAAACAATCCCCGGGAGGCATCCCGGGGAAGAGTCTCCGGCGTGATGATGAGATGGGGGTAGCGATGCGGGGAAACGTACGGAAATGCTCTCAATATAAAGTAGAGAGATATAAGTCACATACCTTGTTCACAGTTCGAAACTAGTATTTATAGATGAGCTTGCCTGCTTGGGATAAGGTTCAGGACTACTTCTCCTTGTCACTATCTATCTTATTTCTTGTCCGGACTTGCCTCCAGCGGGAAAGATACCGCTCTTTTAGTTCTGGGCCACGGGCCCTTTTCCTGGCCCAGTAGGATGCTGGGCCGGTATTATCACTAGCCCCCCTGACCAGTCGTTCGGGTTTCTAAGATGCGGGGGACTGGTCTCATACGCTCCTCTTCCTATTGTTATTTCTTTTGGTGGGACCCATCCATGTTAAAATTAATTTCTAACGCCGTCTTTCCCTATTCTGCATTGATCAGTACCTTGTGTACCATGTCATCATTGTTTTTTCTTCTTTTGAGGTGGAAGTTCTGATTCCTCTGCCTATATAAGGGGCCTAACCCCCCCTTTCTCAAGATTACTTTCTTCGAAAATTTTCCAGACGCTCAGCTTTTCCAATCCCCCGCTTTTCCAACCAAGTAAGCTCTAATTCCCTCCTTTCCTTCTCTTCTATTCATGGGTTCCCCGCTTATCTCCAACTCCTCTTTAGACACCGAAGGAGTCGAAGATCAGTTTGAGATTCACTTTAGGGCTGCTGATAACCCAGTTCCCTCTCCGAATTCCTCCCCGGACACTCATTCTGAGGCTTTCAGCGTGCCCCAGGAACAAGACGTCCCGGGTGCGTCCACCTTGGATGAGGCGGGGTCACACCCGGGCGATCATTCTAGCCACCCCCGGGAGGGTCCGGATGAAGAGGTCTTCGACGAAGAACTTGGCGACGACGTCCCCCGGGGGCCGACCCATGGAGTGCGCCCGTTGGGGCTTAAATTCTTTGGCGTTCCTGGGGATTCTCCTTCTTTAGATAGGGATGTTTTAGATCTAGCTAAGCGTTCCTTCATTCCTCTTCCCCTGAATACTTCTTTATCTAAGTTTCCTCCGGGGACCTCCGAGCGAGAGGTCGCATGTATCCCCATGATCCACTTTCTGTATGGACTCAGCCTTCCCTTCCCTCCTATTTTCCTTAAGATAATAACATTCTACAAAGTAGCCCCGGTCCAGCTGCATCCTAATGGGGTGGTTATGATCTTGGCCTTCCTTCTCAACTGTGCTAGATGCGCCATCCCTCCTACTGTCCTACTCTTCCGTTCCTTCTATGCCATTCCGTTCCTAACGGGTTACTTCTGGCCTCGCGGGATTTATCCCAGCGATCTCTTCACACTCCCGCGCATCTCTGCGGTCTGGCCAAATGGAGGTGCCCGTTAAGGCTTTATTTCTTAACATGTATTATATATATATATTTTTTATATACCATGTTCTAACTTTGTTGTTTGCTTGATTTCAGTTCAACCCTCCCTATACGCGGACGCCATGACGTTCGTCGAGAAGCCTTCCGGGGGAGATGTTCAAGTAAGAAATTCACACCCGGGTCAGCAGACCCCTTCTGCACAACAAGTGGTCTCCGAACCTGGGCCAAATCCTGCTGAGAACCCTGCTCTCATTCCACAGAAGGCCCGCGCACCACCGCGGTCTCGCCAACAGAACTCTTTCGAGCTATCCTCTCCCCTGGCCGTCTCTACGGCTACAACTACTACTACTGACTCGTCCCCCGCTCCCGGGCGACGATCCTTTGTTACCCACCCAACTTACAGCGGTGGGGCCAGCTCACGGTTCAAGCGGCCGCCTCCTGGCGAATTATCCGGATCGCCCCCTCCCTCTCGTCAGAGGACCAATGATTTCCCTCCTCTTCCTCCTCCTCCTCCTGCTCGCAACACTCCCCCGCGGGCAGCTACTTCTGAGGCTATCCCGGAGGAGAAAGAAGAGGTAATTGCCTGCCTGAGGGCCCGTCTTCTTTCTAAGTTTAATCAAAATTTATCTAAGTTTTATGCCCTGTCTTGCAGACTACCGCCTTTGCTGATGCCCTCCTCGCGGACTCCCAGTTCACCGAGGTGCTGAACCGGGGCTATTCCAAGTATAGCGCTGGGTTGTTCGTCAAAATGGAGAAAGAACTCCGCGATGCCCGGGAAAAGATAGCCGGGCGGGATGACCTGGAGGCCCGGCTGGAGGCATCCCAGAAGAAGTTGGCCGAAAGGGAGAAGATGCTGTGACCTAGAAGGTCCTTCGCTCCACCGAGTTTGACAAGAGGCTGGAGGGTATCGCCGCTGCGGCGAGTGCGGATGCCTGCCACGAGATGTATCGCAATTTGCGGGGTTGGCTTCCGGGGACTGCTCGCCTTGAAGCCCAAGCCTCCTACTACCGTCCCAAGGCGAACGACCTGTTGAAACACCGCTGGAGGTCCCTCCAGGAAGCGGACCTAAAGGGCCTGGTGCCCCAGCTATGGGAATCACTGAAGATGTCTTCCCGGGTCCCTTCTGCTTCTGACATCAAGAAGGCCAAGCTTCCAGAGATTGATGAGGCTTCTTTTCCTGACCCCGGCCCGGAAAGCTACAATACTTATGGGGTAGTCCCAGAGACGCCCCATTGGGCAGAGAACTACTATGAGTATTGCGCGGTGCCTGACAACTTTGGGTACCGCGCGGTCCATGATGAAGGGGGTGACTGCCGGGTAGGTCTTGGCGCGGGTCAAGACGACCTGCTGTACCAATCCCGGTAGGCCACGCGGAAGGTAGGGTTTCCCGAGCGATCCGCAGATGAGCTCACAGTGGATGCTCCTGCTTATGCCGGCCCGGAGTGGACTACTGAGGATCTCGCGGAGCTAAAGAGGAGGTTTGACAGAGCTCACGTTGCTCCGGGGGAAAGGGGCCCTGCTGAAGACCATGCACAACCCTAGACTCTAGTCTACTTTTTTTTTGTAATCCTCTTTTTTTTTTCAAGTGTTTTGTAACGTACCTCCCCGGGGGGGTGTATGTAGAACTTTGGCCTTTGTGCCCATTTTGATTAATATAAAGTTCTATTTTTCAATCAGATTATTATCTTTTGTAGTCTGAGCGCCATTTAAAGGAGGTTCTCCCGCAAGGACCCACACCTTATGTTTTCCCTCATCCGAGTAGCTCTTCCGACACCTAATTTTTTCTCCTCCGCGTTGGGTGCCTCCAGTGATCTTTCCTTCAGAGGAAACTAGCCAATTGGAGGTTTGGAGGCAACCAGGCTAGGGTCGATCCGGGTGCTGGTGTCATTTCTCAAGGCGGTTGAGACCAAGTTTGGGTCGTTAAACCAGTGCTTCGACCTTGCTTCCGACCATATGCGGGAAGCCCTGAATTCCCACCAAACCATTGCCGAGTTGCAGGCCCTTCATGACGACACTCAACATCGTACCGCCAAGGACTAGGTATGGTGTGGGGTGAACTCGAGCGTGCCCAGGAAAAGCTTAAGAAGCTAGAAACCTGCACCGCTCAGAATAGACTAATCTATGACTTGGAGAAGGAGAATAGGTCCCTTACTCACAGGAATAGGGTCCTTCAAGATGCTCTACTGGTTGTCCAGTTATCCTACCACCTTCTGGGTCTCAATGTCGACTTAGTTGGGGTTTGACCCCTTACTGACATTCCAGCCGGGGTTCGCAGGACAATTGAACGCATAGAGGCTAACCCGAGGAAGTTTGGTGAGGGAGCTCCTAGTCATGGGGCCTATCTGGACGCCGTGGAGTGGCATAATAAGATTGCCGCGGGAGACGTAGGGCCTTATCCCCCTAGCCTTCGCCGAGTCCCTGCCCGGGTGGAGGTAGATGTGGCGTTTGAAAGGTACGAGGATATGTCCGTATCTATCGACCCGAAAGAAGTAGCGCGCCGGATAAGGCGCGTCCGGGAGATTTCCGATCCTGGAGTCACCACCAAAGGGGTGAAGACCGCTGAAGGTACCCGCCTTAGTCGGGAAGAGAAGGGTAAAGGCGCAGTGGACTTGTTTCCTAAATACAAGTTCGTCACTTCTGCCGGGGTAAGAAGGATGCGCCTGGCGGAACCACTTCCAGAGGGGTCCGTAGTTGTTCCCATCCCAGAACTAAACGAAGAAGATGCTGAGCAATTGGAAGAGGAACTTGCGTGGAATCAAGCTCCGGACGCCCGCTTTGCTGAAGACATCCTATCTTCTCAATTCTTCGGAGGTGGTTTCCGCCCGGGTAACCCTGAGGGTGCTTCCGGGTCAGGCCCCAAGTGGGTATAGGAAAACCTGTGTGTAAAATGCTTATGTAATTGTTCCCTTGTAATACAATAGCATATTTGTGTGCTTTGAAATTTAAAGATAACGAAAAACAGTTCTTTCGGAAACCCATTTTCATTGATACTTTTCTGCAAGCATTACATTCTCTATTCCCCGGGCTTCATTCAAGCTCCGGGTTCAATCTAGCGGGGCACCCAAATGGGAGCTACCCATGGGTCCCTGTTTTACAATCCTTCCTCTCTAAACCCGGGATGAGCCCAACGTCAGGGCTATCTCTCCGGGCATATTCATGCTTCCGGGAGGGGCATTTCCATGCCTCAATAGCTAAGGTTCCGCGCGGGGCACTCTACTTCCCGTAAAACCTTCTTAAATTAGCTACATTCCATCTCCTGGGGATCTCCTTCCCCTGCTTGTCCTCTAGCACATAGCTTCCTCCCGGGTATGCCTCCTTTACCCTATATGGCCCTTCCCAGTTGGGTGCCAGTTTCCCATCCGGGGATTGGTGGCTCTTGTCATTCCTCCTCATCACCCAGTCCCCGGGGTGAAAACTTCCCGGGTCACCCCGCCTTTGCTGGTGCCCTCCTCGCGGACTCCCAGTTCACCGAGGTGCTGAACCGGGGCTATTCCAAGTATAGCGCTGGGTTGTTCGCCAAAATGGAGAAAGAACTCCGCGATGCCCGGGAAAAGGTAGCCGGGCGGGATGACCTGGAGGCCCGGCTGGAGGCATCCCAGAAGAAGCTGGCCGAAAGGGAGAAGAAGCTGGCGGACAAGGAAAAGAAGCTAGCTGAGGTAGAGAAGAAATACTCCTCCTTCAAGAAGGACAAGAAAGGACAGATGAACTATTTGTGATCGGGATGGAATATTTGACTAGGCAATTAAATTTGGCAATAAAGCAGAAGACAATAGAATATCATCAGAGATGCAAGAATGCGGGGGTGCACAGCCTGATGTTTGCAGATGATCTTTTAATATTTTGCAGAGCAAGTAATCATTCTATGGAGGGGGTGAAGAAGGTGTTGCGGGAGTTTAAAGATGTCTCGGGTCTACAGATAAACGAAGGAAAATCAGAGGTGTTCTTCTCAAAAATGTCTGAGATGGAGGCGGATATACTTGCTTCGACGCTGAATGTTGTCAAGGGTAGCTTTCCGGTTAAGTACCTAGGCCTTCCTCTATCCATTGGTAAATGGGGTAAGGTGGACTGTGAAAAACTAGTAGACAAGATAGCAGGGAGGATCAATACGTGGAGTTCGCGAAAACTTGCATATCCTGGAAGAGTTCAATTGATAAATACAGTTCTTCTTAGCATGGCAAGTCACTGGGCCAATGTTTTTCAGATACCGGAAAGTGTACATACATCAATTGTGCAGAAGTGTAGAGACTATTTGTGGGGTAAAGAAGATGGGGTAAGAAAGTTAATGCCCGTTGCTTGGGATACACTTTGTATGCCAAAATATGGAGGTGGAGTTGGTTTACGTGATCCATCGATATGGAATACAGCATCTCTAAGTAAACTGGTATGGGACATATGCCTAAAGAAAGATGTTCTTTGGCTGAAGTGGGTTCAGGAGTACTACCTAAAAGGTCAAGCCTTCCTAGACTACAGTTTGGAGGGTCATTGCCATAGCTGGAGTTGGGGAAAATTGGTGGAGGTAAAGGAAAAAATAAAGCCTTTTCTGGAGAAATGTGTGGATGTCAAAGGAAGATACAGTGTCAGAAAAGCTTACAATCATCTTAAAGGGGCGGCTGAAGACAAACACTGGGCAGCATCGATGACATGGAGATCAAAACTTCAGCAAAAACACTCCTTCTTCTTGTGGATGTTATTGAAGGGAAGACTATCGACGATAGGAAGACTCCACTCAAAAGGTATGCAAAAAAATGTAAAGGATGAGTGTTGTTTATGTGGAAAGGTGGGAGAAACGGTACAACATTTGTTTGCTCATTGTACATTCATCACGGAGGTAAAAAACTTATTCAATATTGGAAGGGGAGGAAATTTCAGAGAATGGTTGAAAAGTATGAGAAGGATGGCAAGATGGAAAGATAAGAAGAAGTTTCATTGTCTTGTTAGCATATTCTATAACGTATGGTTGGAAAGGAATAGGAGAATCTTCCAAAAAACGGAGCAGAAACCGGAGGGTTTAAAGGCGAGAATTGAAGCTGGATATGACTGAAGTTAAGGATGGAGGGGAGGATATCCTAGTTGTAACTATGAATTGACGGAACTCTATTGCTTACAAAAGTATGAAACTAGGTACATATGTTGTTGGTTTAGAGAATGAAGCAATAGTGCATGCATTACTGTTATATCTCTCGAAAACCTAGTATGAAACTTGTACATATGTCATAGGTACCGCACTGATTACCTTTGGTATTTCAGAGGTGTTGGGCTGCTGGTGTAAAAACCAGTTACCCAGCCTTGACCCATGACACTATTGAAAGATTTGACGGGCTGGATTGAATGAGAACAGACTGAGGCTCAGACTGCATATGGCTTCTTTGTTTTCTCTGTTAACACAGGAACTGTGGGAATTGCTTAGGGGCAGACTTGTGTTTTGACATGTCAATTCGCAGATATGCTACGGAGGATCATCCATCTATCCAATAAGAACCGAGAAAAATAAAAATAAATAAGGAACGTTGAAGACCTCAAAGCTTCTAAAGTGGGAGCGGATTTAGCAAGATATGCATGGACAACTGGAATGAAACTCTAGCATTGATGTTTGAGAATCATAGTAATATCTTGATAAACTTGTTATGGTAGTGCCACTTGTACCCTGAGTGGCTTTAGAATAGTTGTTTCGGTTTTTTTTCCACTTGTTAGATGTTGGCTTAGAGCGATGGCCAAAATCGTTGTATGAACCTTTTGAGTGATTAATAGAAAATTATTTACATCAAAAAAAAAAAAGGACAGATGAACTAGTTATGATCATAGCCACTTGCATTTCATATGGCTGTAGAATAGTTGTTTTTCTCCTTTTGGTTAGTTATTTATATCCGTTGAATGTTTGGCTTAGAGTGATGGCCAAATCAGTTGTATGAACTTTTTTGAGCAATTTAATAGAAGAAAATATTACATCAAAAAAAAAAAGGACAAGAAAGATGCCCAGCTTGAAGCCCTAGATGCTGTGACCTAGAAGGTCCTTCGCTCCACCGAGTTTGACAAGAGGCTGGAGGGTATCGCCGCTGCGGCGAGTGCGGATGCCTGCCACGAGATGTATCACAATTTGCGGGGTTGGCTTCCGGGGCCTGATACCGTCCCAAGGCGAACGACCTGTTGAACCACCGCTGGAGGTCCCTCTAGGAAGTGGACCTAAAGGGCCTGGTGCCCCAGCTATGGGAATCACTGAAGATGTCTTCCCGGGTCCCTTCTGCTTCAGACATCAAGAAGGCCAAGCTTCCAGAGATTGATGAGGCTTCTTTTCTTGACCCCGGCCCGGAAAGCTACAATACTTATGGGGTAGTCCCAGAGACGCCCCATTGGGCAGAGAACTACTATGAGTACTGCGTGGTGCCTGACAACATTGGGTACCGCGCGGTCCATGATGAAGGGGGTGACTGTCGGGTAGGTCTTGGCGCGGGTCAAGACGACCTGCTGTACCAACCCCGGAAGGCCACGCGGAAGGTAGGGTTTCCCGAGCGATCCGCTGATGAGCTCACAGTGGATGGTCCTGCTTATGCCGGCCCGGAGTGGACTACTGAGGATCTCGCGGAGCAGGAGAGGACGTTTGACAGAGCTCTCGCTGCTCCGGGGGAAAGGGGCCCTGCTGAAGACCATGCACAACCCTAGACTCTAGTCTGTTTTTTTTTGTAATCCTCTTTTTTTTTTCAAGTGTTTTGTAACTTACCTCCCCGGGGGGTGTATGTAGAACTTTGGCCTTTGTGCCCATTTTGATTAATATAAAGTTCTATTTTTTAATCAGGTTATTATCTTTTGTAATCTGAGAGCCATTTAAAGGAGGTTCTCCCGCAAGGACCCACACCTTATGTTTCCCTCATCCGAGTAGCTCTTCCGACACCTACTTCTTTCTCCCCCGCGTTGGGTGCCTCCAGTGCTCTTTCCTTCAGAGGAAACTAGCCATTGGAGGTTTGGAGGCAACCAGGCTAGGGTCGATCCGGGTGCTGGTGTCATTTCTCAAGGCGGTTGAGACCAAGTTTGGGTCGTTAAACCAGTGCTTCGACCTTGCTTCCGACCATATGCGGGAAGCCCTGAATTCCCACCAAACCATTGCCGAGTTGCAGGCCCTTCATGACGACACTCAACATCGTACCGCCAAGGACTAGGTATGGTGTGGGGTGAACTCGAGCGGGCCCAGGAAAAGCTTAAGAAGCTAGAAACCCGCACCGCTCAGAATAGACTAATCTATGACTTGGAGAAGGAGAATAGGTCCCTTACTCACAGGAATAGGGTCCTTCAAAATGCTCTACTGGTTGTCCGGTTATCCTACCACCTTCTGGGTCTCAATGTCGGCTTAGTTGGGGTGTGACCCCTTACTGACATTCCAGCCGGGGTTCGCAGGACAATTGAACGCATGGAGGCTAACCCGAGGAAGTTTGGTGAGGGAGCTCCTAGTCATGGGGCCTATCTGGACACCGTGGAGTGGCATAATAAGATAGTCGCGGGAAACGTTGAGCCTTATCCCCCTAGCCTTCGCCGAGTCCCTGCCCGGGTGGAGGTAGATGTGGCGTTTGAAAGGTACGAGGATATGTCCGTATCTATCGACCCGGAAGAAGTAGCGCGCCGGATAAGGCGCGTCCGGGAGATTTCCGATCCTGGAGTCACCACCAAAGGGGTGAAGACCGTTGAAGGTACCCGCCTTAGTCGGGAAGAGAAGGGTAAAGGCACAGCGGACTTGTTTCCTAAATACAAGTTCGTCACTTCTGCCGGGGTAAGAAGGATGCGCCTGGCGGAACCACTTCCAGAGGGGTCCGTAGTTGTTCCCATCCCAGAACTAAACGAAGAAGATGCTGAGCAATTGGAAGAGGAACTTGCGTGGAATCAAGCTCCGGACGCCCGCTTTGTTGAAGACATCCTATCTTCTCAATTCTTCGGAGGGGGTTTACGCCCGGGTAACCCTGAGGGTGCTTCCGGGTCAGGCCCCCAGTGGGTATAGCGTGCCTAGATGGGAAAACCTGTGTGTAAAATGCTTATGTAATTGTTCCCTTGTAATACAATAGCATATTTGTGTGCTTTGAAATTTAAAGATAATGAATAACAGTTCTTTCGGAAAGCTGAGCTTCCATGTAGCTGAGCTTTCTGTGGTTCGGTGGGCCCAGGGGACACTGGGCAACTCCCAAATCCAATTCCCCCGCGCTCCTTCCAAGCGGGTTTTTAGGCCTTTGACGATGGTACGGTTGGTGACTTCCACTTGCCCATTTGCTTGGGGGTGGTACACAGATGTCAACCTCTGCTCTATGCCATACTTGACGCACCATACTTTGAAAGGATCATTCTCGAACTGCGCTCCGTTGTCTGTGACTATGATCTTTGGGATACCGAACCGACAAATGATGTTCTTCCAACAAAACTTGACACAAGTTAGCCCCCGTATGTTGGTAAGTGGCTCTGCCTCCACTCATTTGCTGAAGTAGTCAATTGCCACAATTACGTACTTTGCTCCTCCCGGGGCAGTGGGAAATGGTCCTACCAAGTCGATTCCTCATCTGCTGAACGGCCAGGCTCCTGTGATTCCGACTAACTCCTCCTGGGGAATATGGATTAGCGGGGCAAAGGTTTGGTATGGCAGGCATTCCTGGGCATGTTTTCCTGCGTCTTTGAACAGCGTCGGCCAGTAATGCCATTGTGCGGGCTCCCTGGTGACTCCCACTAGATCCCTCGTGCACTTCCCGGATAAGGTGTTGACCTTCTGATCTTTCCACGCACTTTAGCAAAGGCCAGGGTATCCTCTCTTACAAAGCTCCCCTCCCTGAACCACAAACTTTGGCGCTTTAACTCTCAACTTCCGGGCCTGCACTCTATCCTCCGGGAGGGTCCCTTCTTCTAGGTACGCCCATATGGGGGCGATCCAGGATTCTTCCTTGCTTATCAACATTACTTGATCATTCTCCTGGTAGCTCCTTCTTCCTAATACCTCCATGTACAACTTTTAGTTAGGCTCAGGTTTTAGTTCCGAGGAAACCAACTTGCTCAAAGCGTCCGCTTTACTATTCTCCTCCTGGGGAACTTGGACTAGGTTGAAGGTTTCGAACCCGGCTATCAGAGGTTTTACCATCTCCAGGTACTTTTGTAGGCTCCTCTCCCGGGCTTCATATTCCCCCTTTACCTGTTGTACCACGATCTGGGAGTCACTGTGTGCGTGAGAGCTTTGATGTCCATCTCCTTTGCCAACCTTAATCCTGCGATCAAAGCCTCATACTCAGCTTCATTGTTGGTTGTTTTGAAAGTGAACTGGACCGCATAGGGGTATTCCTTCCCTTCTGGGCTAACCAACAAGACTCCCGCTCCGCTGCCTCTGGAGTGTGCCGATCCATCCACGTATAACTTCCAAGCCGGGATTATCTCAGCCTCAGTCGTTTCCTGCTCCTCGTGCATCCTTGCTTCTGATTCCACCAGAAAGTCCACTAGGGCCTGTCCCTTGATAGCCCTTCTTGGCTCTCCCAGCTCTATGGACCACTTCATCATTCTCCCCGATGCCTCCAGCTTGAACATGACTTGTTTGAGCGGGTAATTGGTGAGGACTACTATGGAATGGTCCTGGAAGTACGGTTTAAACCTTCTTGAAGCATGCACCAGCGCCAGAACCAGTTGCTCCAACTCAGTAGACCGGGTTTCTGTCCCCCTAAGTGCAAGGCTGACAAAGTAGATTGGGTGCTGCCTTCCCTCCTCTTCTTTGATTGGCACGGCACTTACTGCTTCCCGGGACGCCGCTATGTACAGAAAAAGCTCTTCCCCCGGGTATGGCTTTTTTAAGGTTGGTAGCTGTCGAAGGTGCTCTTTCAGGCCTTGGAACGCCTTTTCACACTCCCCTGACTACTCAAACGCCTTGGCCTTCCTAAGAATGTTGAAGAAGGGCAGTTGCCTATCTGCTCCCTTCGATAGGAATCGGCTGAGAGCTGCGAGGGACCCTGTCAACCGCTGTACTTCTTTCACCGACCTGGGGGAGGTCATTTTGGCTATGGCCTCTACCTTCTCCGGGTTGACGTCAATGCCCCGACTTGATACCATGAAACCTAAAAACTTTTCCGCGCCCACTCCAATAGTACTTTTGGAGGGGTTCAGCTTTAGATTGCTCCGCTGTACTTCTTTGCCTTGTCCACCTCATCCATCTGCACCTGGTGATAACCTTTGTGCGCATCGAAGAAAGCCAGCACCGAATACCCCACGATAGCCTCTGCCAACCGGTCCAAATTTGGGAGAGGGTAGCTGTCTTTGGGGCTGCACTTATTCAAGTCTGTAAAGTCGGTGCACATGCGCCAGCTCCCATCATGCTTTTTTACTAAGACCGGGTTAGCTATCCACTCCGGGTAAATGATTTCCTCGACTACCCCGGCTCTCTCCAACTTCTGGACTTCATTCTTTATGAATTCTGCTCTCTCCGGGGCTACATGTCTTTTCTTCTGCCTGATTGGCTTGGTTACTAGGCTTATGTTCAACTTGTGTACCCCCAGCTCTGGTAACACTCCCACCATATCCTCTGGGCTCCATGAAAACACTTCTTGGTATCTGGCCAAGAGTTCCTTTAATGCGCCTTTTACTTCCTCCGGGAGATCCTTTCCCACAGTGACCATCCCTTTATCCGCCACTTGCATTTCTTCCATGCAGCTTTTGGCGACTGCTTGGCTTCCCCGCATGACCGTCACCCTTTGCGCGGTGGGGAACTTCATTGTCAACAGATACGGGCAATTCACTGCCCGGGCTTGGGTGAGTCATGGCCTCCCTATGATTACATTGTACGGTGAGGGCGCATCCATCACCGCAAAGTTACATGTTACTGAGACCCGCTTGCTCCGATCCTTCTCATCCACCATGCACACCGCGAGGGGGATAACACCGAGAGGAATTTCTGGTTTGCCTGTAAATTATGACAAGGGAGACGAGGGAGGTTTCAAGTTCTGTCTCCCGATCCCCAACTGATCGAAGCAAGAGACGAACAAGATTTCCACACTACTCCCATCGTCCACGAACACCCTCTTGACTAGGAATCCTTCAATCTCTGCTGTTACAATCATTGAGTCTGAGTGGGGTATCTGTGATAGCTTTATTGGGGCGAAATCATTTCCCATGTGTCTCCCCCGGGGAGACATACCGCGTCCGGGCCCCGATAGCGGAAACTGACTGGCATGCTTCTCCAATTTCTCCGCTTATCACGTTGATCATCCTATTGGGTACTGGGGCCGGTTCCACCACTTGGACTGGTACGGAAGCTATGGCGGGCCGCCCCGGGGCCTTGTTGCCTTGGGTTCTCCCATTTCCTCTCCCGGGGTTGGGCCTCCACCTCCTCCGGGGTTGCTCCTGAGGCTTCTCCCGAGCCGGATGTTCCTTCTTTGCTTCCGCCGCCACACAGTCTCTCAGCTGCCCCCGCTCTATCAACTTTTCTATCTCATTCCTCAGCCCCCTGCATCCCTCTGTCGTGTGTCCGTAAGACTTGTGATAGGCGCACCACTTTTCTTTGGCATACAAAGTGTTTTCCAAGACACTGGTGTAACTCTTTTCTCCTATTCCTTTCTGCCCCATAAAAAATTTCTGCATTTTGTCTCAATGGCTTTGTGCACACTCTCAGGTATTTGAAAAACATTCGCCCAGTGACTAGCTTTACTCAACAAAATTGTGTTTATAAACTGCACTTTACATGCATATGCCATATTCATGGACCCCTAAGTGCCTATTTGTCCTGCAATCTTCTCCACCATTTTCTCAATCTTCAGCTCTCCACTTCCCTGTCGAGACTTGAAGTCCCATGTAATTCATTCAGAAACTTCCTTGAACTATATTCAGAGTATCAGCCAACATCTTTGATTCAGTTTCTGTCATTGTCGAGAAGAAAGCCTCAGATTTTCCTTCATTTATTCTCAGACCAGAAACCTTCCTAAACTCTTCCAAAACAGTTTTAACCCCTTCCATTGAGTGCTTGCTCACCCTACAGAAAATTAACAGATCATCTACAAACATCAAACTGTGTATTTCCCCCCTTTAAACTCCCCTGATGGAACTCTATAGCTTTCGTTTTTATTGACAGGCTAAGCTGTCTCGACAGATATTCCATCCCAATGACAAACAATAAAGGTGATATCGGATCCCCCTGTTTAACACCACTCCTCCCTTTAAAAGAATCTGTGTACGCACCATTCAAAGAGAAACAATAAGTGGTATCCTCAACGCATCGTCTTATCCACTCAATAAACAATCCTGGAAACTTTAGAACTGCCAGCCATTTGAATAGAAACTCCCAGCTTATACTGTCGAAAGCCTTCTGTATATCAATTTTTATCATGCAGTTCGGAATATTGCTCGGCTTCTTATATCATGTTAAAAACTCTTGCGCTAGGAGAATATTATGTGATATCCTCCTCCCTTTCACGAATGCACCTTGGTTTCCATTTATCACTTCAGGGAGTACCTCACTTAACCTGTTACTCATGATCTTTGTGACGACTTTATATAAAGCAGGGCAGCAGGAAATCGGCCTATAGTCCCCAGCTGACTGCGGATTATCAACTTTCGGTATTAGTGTTAAAACAGCCATGCTAAATTCCTGTGGTACTTCATCACCCTGAAAGAAACTCCTAATCCCCTTTTTGATATCATCACCAACAATCAAGTCAGAGACTGTGTCTCACTTATTGATCCAGTGTTCTTATTCAAAACAAGTACTGCAACTTCTTCATCTTCCATCTCAGGATCTCAGGCATTTGAAGAGACTCTTATTCATTTGGCAAGCCAGGAAGAACAAGAGGATTTTTCCCCTCCTGGTGACAAGTCTTTATCACCATTGGAATGAGAGAAACAAAAGGATTTTTCAGGGACAATCCATGACAACTCATAGGCTTTTTTCCCTCATTGATACTGAGTTTAAACTTTGGTATTAATTTGTCTTGTACTTCTTTTTATTATCTGTGGGACTAGTGTTTAATTTGTTAAGATACTTAGTTTAATTCTATTGTGAGGCTGGGAGTGAAGGCTGTAACCATGTATTTTTTATTGCTTCTTGATGAAATGAAATTTATGTTCAACAAAAAATTAAAAAAAAAACACTTATCTTTTGAACTCTTCATGTCCCTCTTCTCTGTTGTAGGGTTTAAATTTCCTCTTTATGTATCAAGCATCATCTTGTATTAATATTTTGAATTTTCTCCTCCAGCATCTTATTTCTCTATTTTCATCTTCGTTTCTCTTTTCTTGACATAGGATTTGCGCCCTCCTTTCCCCCCATCGGATAACCCTTCTTCCTCGAGTCCCTCCAGCCCAGTTAGCCGAGAAAAGAGGTTATTCGATATTGAACTCGGGTCTCTCCTTGATGAGTTTCCCTCCGTGGATGATATCTCTAGTTCCCTTGAATTTGTGAGGAAGAGGTTTGGCTCTCTGCAAGATTGCCTTAAGCTTGCTACTTCTTATGTAGATGATTCTGACAACATTTGCAAAACTCTCCATCAATTGCAACTTTCCCATGAAGAACTTTATCGTCGAAAACATGAGGAGTTGGAAATGGTCTGGAGCGATTATGCCCAAGCCGTTAAAAAGCTGCGCCTTTTGGAAAATAGGGGCCAAATAAACCAAGCTATCTCCAAGATGGAGTCCGGAAATAGGAGGCTTACTTTCGAAACCAAGAGCTCCAAAATCACCTTCTGATTCTAAAGTTGTTTTTTCATCTCATGTCTCTTCTTTCTGGCAAGACTGGTGCCACTCCCTTTTCTGACATGCTTGGTGCCGTTCAAAATGCAATAAACGATATGGAAGACTCGGGCAATTTCAGCAAGGCAGCCCCAAATTTCCCTCCTATTCTGAAGCCTTGGAATGGCGCCAGCATATCTTATCTGAAATGCCCAATCCTCTTCCTCCTTCCTTGCAACAAATCCCTCGAAAGATCGAGGTGGATTTCATCTTTTATCGATATGAAAATGCTCAGTTGTCCCTTGATCCTGAACAGATTCAAAGAAGAATACAAAAATTACTCAGAATTCGGAAAATGAACCTTCTGGATGTGGGTAATGCCCCTAGGCCTTCTGTCTAAGTTACCCTTCTTCGAACAAATAACCATCCTCTCTTCCGGCATACATCGCTTGAGTCTGTTCCTTCTTTCAAGGGTAAAGCTCTCCAAATCTCTCACCAAGGAGAGAAGTCTAACCAACGTGCCTCGTTGAGACAGAAGCATTAACTATTCATAGGCTTTCATCTTATGATACCCCTCCGAGCCCCAATGGGTCCTCGTCATCTGATGCCTTATCTTGATTTTTCTTGTAATCAAGACTCAATTTCTTCTATGAATTGCTTTATGTATCTTAAGTTCTTATTATGTAATGTATAAGCCCCGAGAGGACGTCTCCCCAAGGGTGCTCAACATCTTCTTATTTTCCTTGCAAAAATATTTGTTGTTTTCTGTTATCTTTCGTTCCTTTATGCCCGGATTACCCTTTCCGAGGCTTACCCTTAACGGACCGGTGCTCAACGTTCCATTTCTGTTTCCAGCTCGTACATGATTAAGGGAAAATCCACCGTAGCATATCTGTGAATTGACATGTCAAAACTCAAGTCTGCCCCGGTTCAGTTCCCATAGAAATCAAATAAGCCATATGTAGTCTGGTCTGAGTATGCTTATAATCTTCTTCGATCCAGCCCGTCAAGTATTTAGATAGTGTCATGGGCCAAGGTTGGGTAGCTGGTTTTACCCAGCAGCCCAACACCTCTGAAATACCAAAGGTAATCAGTGCGGTACCTACGACATATATACAAGTTTCATACTAGGGCCATAATCCTTCATCCAGTCCGTCAAATATTTTTGATAGTGTCATGGGCCAAGGTTGGGTAACTGGCTTTTATACCAGCAGCCCTACACCTCTGAAATACCAAAAGGTAATCAGTGCGGTACTTACGACATATGTACAAGTTTCATACTTGGGGTAAAACTCCTCAACCATTCCATCAAATCAATTAGTGTCATGGGCCAAGGCTGAGTAACTGGGTTTTATACCAGCATCCCAACACCTCTGAAATACCAAAAGGTAATCAGTGCGGTAGCTCCTCTTCCCTTTTCTTTCTCTCTCTTCTCTCTCTCTTTTTATTTTTATTTCTTATTTTAAACTCCCTTACCTTCCCTTGCTCTCCTGATATCTTTTTTCCGACTCTCTTCTCTCATTTCCCCCCTTTTTCATTCTCTTTCTTCTTGAAATTCTACCAGCAATTCTTATTTTCCTCCCTGCTTGTCATCTCCTCTTTTTCCCTAAATCAACTCCCCTTCCTTCGTCTGATCGATAACCCTCTGCATCCTGTTACCGTGTCCCTCGGCTTTTCAGACATCCGACCATGTGCTGTCATCATGACCAACCTGAAACCGCTATCCTGTCGGTTCTTTCCTATGCGATATCTATCCCTCGAAAGGATCTAAACCCTAATTCTCCCGTATCTGACCTATGCTCATGAGCTGACTCTAATTGATTTCCTACGTATTCCTCTCTTCTATATTTTTATCCTTCCTACCTATTTAACTTATGCAATCTTGCAATTATCAAATACTTTAGCGGAAAAAGAATTATTTATCATTTGAATAATACTCAACATATCGTTAATTACCTACATACCTCCACCTTCAAGCCTCCACGCTCCTGGGTGGATCGTGGCTTTGACCGTACCCCTGGTTCTTGCAACATCTGAGTTTCGTTGCGCACAATCATGCCTCGGCTGAACTGCCATCCGCCGAGGTGAAGTCTACTTTTTGAGCAGCCCCTTTAGGTGCTGAGTTGCATGTGTCGTTTTGTATCGAGGGTGAGATCTCCTAAAGTTGGGTCCCACCGGGCGTGCCAACTAATGCGGGGTGTTTCCGCACTAGTGATCTGAGCCTCGGATAGCTGAGATATCCGAGGGCTTCTGGGTGTTGATTGCTGATGAAGTACGCAAACTGCTTGCTAATGGCTCCTGACTATCCGAGCTCCTTGGTCTCGGATAGGACTTGCTTGGGACCTGTTCTCCGAAGCCTGCAAGAGTTAGAGAACTTACCTGGAATGCTTGAGACTCTGTATTCAAGAGTTAGAGAATATACCTGGAATGCTTGATCGTGGCCTCTATTTAAAGGCATCCTGAGCCTTCCCTTTGTGCCTCGTCATCAGTGTGTGTCACTCCCTATACGAGCGGTGCCTCCTATCCACGTGAGCGTATGGGCCGATCCTTATCTTTTCCACGTGATTCGGAAGCTTCCTGGAAAGTCACCTAAATCCGAATCTTTGATATCATCTCATGTGGACGATCTCTATGAAACTGTTCTTGCTGGTATGCTTCATGATGTTATTGATGATACCCATGAAAGTTGGCACTCCCAGAGCTTCTTCACGTCAGATTCCAGGTACATTTCACACATGGAACCAGCGACCATTTCGAGATATTGGAATGTCATTATTGCTCAAGTGCCGGCGGAAAATCAAATTGTCAGATCTCGTTTCTCATCTCTTCTTGATGTAGGGTTCATATTTTTATTCCCTCCCCCCCCCCTCCCCCCCTTGTTCTAGATTTAATTGACTAATTTCTGATTGTTTTTAACGGGGAGTTTCGGTGCCCAACTTCTGGCCAATTCTCAGGCAGCGGCTGAAAAGAAAGCCCATACTCTTCATGGGCTGAGCAGTAGGATTGTCAAGGAAGAGGAGAGCGTGGTTGACACCAACGCTGCAAATGGCTCTTCCTGGGCTGCACTGATAATGGTAAAGCATTATTTTCCCACACCATTTAACCTTTATGTGATGTTGTATTAAATAAAAACTCAAAACGACTCACGATTCTGAGTTCAATACCACTTCCTTGTTGCTTATAGGTCTAATTATTGCATGGACTGGGATTGAGCATTTCCGGGTGGAAAGATTTGATCCTCCTCCTCCAGCCCATGAACCGGCTCGGTTGGATGTCCCAGAGCTTCTTCACGCCGGCTGCTCAAGGAAAGGCACTCGCTAATATCACAAGGTGACCAATCACACGGCCAGTTGTCGTTTGGTATCGGGAGTGCCCAACTTCTGGCTTATTCGTTTCAAGACTTTTTTATGGGCTCTGAGCAGACGGCCTCTCAAGAAGGAGGAGAGCGTGGTGGAATGCTTAAATATTGCTGCCTCCTTTCAGGTGATATGTGTTGGGTGTTTGTTAGGTTTCCTTTTCCTTTTTACTATTTGTTTTTCAGAAAAAAATTGAAATGATCAGTATTGCATATTCAGAGGTGTTGGGCTGCTAGTGTAAAACCAGTTACCCAACTTTGGCCCATGACACTATCTAAATATTTGACGGGTTGGATTGAATGAGATCATAACCAGGCTCAGACCAGACTGCATATGGCTTCTTTGTTTTCTCTGTTAACACAGGAACTGTAAAAATTGCTCCGGGGCAGACTTGTGTTTTGACATGTCAATTCGTAGATATGCTACGGAGGACCATTAATTCCTCTATCCAACAAGAACAGAGAAAAAGATAAGGAACGTTGAAGACCTCAAAGCTTCTAAAGTTGAAGTGGATTTAGCAAGATATGCATGGACAGCTGGAATGAAACTCTAGCATAGATGTTTGAGAATCTTAGTAATATCTATATAAACTTGTTATGATGATTGCCACTTGTACCTTGGGTGGCTTTAAAATAGTTGTTTCGGTTTTTTTCTAATTGTTAGATGTTGGCTTAGAGTGATGGCCAAAACCGTTGTATGAACCTTTTGAGTGATAGCTTGAGCTGGGAATTCATGTTTAGATGGACTAGCATAGTGACACCGCACGATGCCCGGTGTATTTGGGTGGTTCAAAATACTTGAAGACGAACTTGATGACAGTAGGAGAACTGATGCGCGCCGGCGACAGATTCTCAGGGTCGTTAGGGAGATTGAGTTTTTGGATGATTACTTTGGTGACACGATGCAATTTATACATCCAAATGTATCAGAATCATAATCGAATTAGGTGACGGCAGTTCAGAAAACCGATAGGAGAAGGATAAGTTGAGCTCAATAGTTTCTCAAATTTTACTAAAACTTTTGTCAATTAAAACGTCTAAAACTTCCTTAAAATACTACCAAAGTTCTCATAAACTACTGTAGAATGACATGTACACAACTTGAGCCATCATGACGTGGCATCATGTGTTCAGAGAAAAATAAATATAATGATTGAGCAATATTTAAATATGTAATATAAACTTAAACATAAAGACAATAATTAAACCGTGGCACTCTTTTCATTAAAACAAACTGATGTCATTTCACGATCAATCAGCAAACTTGATTTCAATACACTAATATTGTTGAAATTTCATCCTAAGAAAATATTTTGATTGAACCATTAACTCACTAATTTTTTCTATTTCTAGCTTTAAATTAACTCAGTCTCTTAGGCCAAACATCAAAAACCTATCGTGCCCACAACAAGTAAGACAAAAAATGAATGCTAAATCAAACAAAAGTAACCAAAACCTATACCTATGATCCGCTTCAACAATTTCGGTTCCTGGATAGTGGGGTGCCAATCCCTTCTGGTTTTAATACAACCTGTAAAACAAAATTTACAGCATCCAAACTTTCTGTTTCAAACTCATTGAAATTGTGTCCAGAATATCCTCTATGACTATTACCAGACAACATGTAACCACTTTTGAGAATTGGCAGCCAAAGATGACACAAATTTGACCCAAAACAATTACGAACACGACCATATACACTTTTAAGCATTGAAACTACATCAATAGATAGAAATAATTAAGAAGACCTCTAAGAAATTTTGACAGAATTAAATGCAGCATTCACAACTCACAAGGACCAATTAAGAAAATGAATGTTGAAATATATGACAACTATTTTTAAAATCCGTGGTTTTACGACTATATTAATCGGTCAAATAAACATAGTGACAAAAAATGCTGATTCCAATGTATTCTTACGAAAAGATTGACTACAAAGTGTTATCAACAACACATAGAAAGGCAAACTACGAAAACACCATATTAGCTTCTTAAACCATAATAACTGAATTCCACTATGCAAATACATATGTCTCCACGTCATAAGAAAATTAATGGACATCTAGAGTAACCAAGGGACAGTGTGATATTCTAACCCGTTCTATTCTAACCCACTCCTTTACCCATATAAAAAACCAATAATTACCTTGAATCAGTAGTTATCTAGCTCAAGCTCTATAGTCTAACAATACCATCCTCCGATAAGATAACCTCCGGCAATGAGGAATCCTCTGATGAGAAGGCGGTGATGAAGATAAAAATATTAGATGATAAACAAGAATCGATGTAAAAAAAATGGTTTTCCTCTGGCAGCTCTCAAAATCTCTTGCGTAGGGAGAGGGATCATGGGCTGTCTCGGAAACAAGGTAAATAAATGCAATAATGCATAGTATGCTTTTGTCCTGCCACTTGAAACCATTTCTCCACTCTAACCGCCATATAAACTGCTAAAAAACTCCATACTCATCTTAGCACATGGATTATAAATATAGTATATTCTATTTTGTTATCAGCTTATCATCCTAGCTTAGAAGCTGCTACAAGCCTCCAAGCCGATCGAAAAACCAATGAAACCCGCAGTACATATATCCTTTCCATATCAAAAACCTGCGCAGTCACATAACAGTTCTGACACTGATCGATGTGGCAACAACATAATCCATAAAAACAATCAAAGGTTATGGTAAAATCATATCATCTTAGACAACATAAACCAAGATCAAATTAGTAAAATTGACTCCATAGACAATTATTAATCTTGATCATAAGAAGCTCTGTAGATGTTGGAGTGATTTTTTGCATGTCATATCAACAAGTCATATTTTGTATCAAGTTGTACATAATTACTATAGAATTTGTACATAGGTACATGGTAATACAATTTGATTCTACGATTAAGCCCTCAGTTTGAAAGTAAAATTGCTAATTAGTGAACCAACTTAAGCAAGAAAAGAGGCCATTGGGAATGAGCTAATAAATTTCAGCATATCTCACCATTTTTGTCAGTGGCCACTTAGAATGTTTCAGGAATTGAAACTCCAGCTCCGCCACCCATAGTAATTCCATTCAAAAGTGCAACCTTAAACAATAGAATGTCATGCTACAATAAGGTGTAGCAAGAACAGAGCTCCTAAATTGACATAAAAATGAAGTAATAACTACTCAGCCACAGGATCAATATGTGATGCACATATATCTAATTTCCAGATGATAGCTAATTTTATTATTTTTCACGTAGCTTCAGTTTATTTTTGAATTAGATTATAGTTATGTATATTTTCTCTCCTACTGGCCTAACACGAAACTAATTGCCACTATATAAGCATTAGTGTCAGCCAATTATAAGTAAGATTAAGGATGAAGGCCTTCTTCCAAGGGCTCCCAAGTATCATTAATATCAGTGGAAGTAATGGGAGTAATCAGGTGAAGGCCGATAATCCTCAACTAACATTATTATTCCTCAACTAACTAAAACAAACCTTGATCGACTCCACAATTGTCACAGTCCTGTTGAATTGTTGATGGCTACATCTTCCTCAGAAACCTTCTCCTAAATAATACCAGGAGTATACAAATTCAAACACAAAATATACAGAATACAGAAGCAGTAACATAATAACTACTCAAACAACAATACTTTTCGCAGCCTATGCTCCTCTTCCTAGTTATGTGAAGGTAAGAGTAACAGTATAAAGGGAAGAAAAAGTTAAGATTTGTAATAGTCTAGCAATGCCATTGAAATAATGTAATTAAGGGACAGAGTCAAACCTTCACTCTCTTATCTCCTCTTGTGGATTGATCCAACATACCCTTTACTGGCTGCAAAATGCATGGGCCACCTCAATAGTTTCTTTAGTCTACCAGTTCCACAATAGACCCACACAACATAAAACTACACACAGAGGCAAAATGAAGACAAAAATAATCATAGATTACAGAAGAGTAATTCTAAAAGAAAGTAATTCAAACCTATCTGAGATTACAGAAGCCCTTATAACTGATATAACACACTCAAAAGCTTTCAACAAAGATGATCAGGATCCACCGTTTATGTTTCAATCGCCGCGTCGGCGGAGCAGCGGCCCACCAAGAAAAGGTAGTCTTGGGCGATCTTTGTAACTTTCCGTGAAATCAAAATCGAAATCGAATTCAGCTAAACTTCATATGCAGAATTTAAAGTTAATCAGAATCGAATAAAATGTCCAAATCAGAATCGAATTCGGTGAAGAAGAAAGCCGGAAGAAGGGAGACCATAAACCCAAACCCTGAAGGAGAAAGGTATTTGAATTGAATACAGAGCTTAAACGACGTTGTTTAAGTAATTGGAGGTTTTTAATTACAAAAATACCCATGCGGGATCCGGATACCAAAATCAAAACGATTCTTATTATATAGTGTTCTAGGATGAAGGTGCTGAAGATACCAGGTAAGTTCATTGAATGGGTTAGAAAGTGTGTAGAGAGCACTAGCTATTGCTTTTCTCTGAATGGAACATGTACAAGGAGCTTTCCTGGTCAATGTGGAGTGAAACAAGGAGATCCAATATCGCCATTACTATTTACTATCGGGATAAAATATTTGACTAGGCTATTAAGTATAATCAGAGATGCAAGAATGCGGGGGTGCACAGCCTGATGTTTGCAGATGATCTTTTAATATTTTGCAGAGCAAGTAATCGTTCTATGGAGGGGGTGAAGAAGGTGTTGCGGGAGTTTAAAGATGTCTCGAGTCTACAGATTAACGAAGGGAAATCAGATGTGTTCTTCTCAAAAATGCCTGAGATGGAGGTGGATATACTAGCTTCGACGCTGAATGTTGTCAAGGGTAGCTTTCCGGTTAAGTACCTAGGCCTTCCTCTATCCATTGGTAAATGGGGTAAGGCGGACTATGAAATACTGGTAGACAAGATAGCAGGGAGGATACGTGGAGTTCGAGAAACTTGCATATCCTAGAAGAGTTCAATTGATAAATACAGTTCTGCTTAGCATGACAAGTCACTAGGCCAATTTATTTCAGATACCGGAAAGTGTACATACAGCAATGGTGCAGAAGTATAGAGACTATTTGTGGGGTAAAGAAGAGGGGGTAAGAAAGTTGATGCCCGTTGCTTGGGATACACTTTGTATGCCAAAATATGGCAGGTGGAGTTGGTTTACAAGATCCATCGATATGGAATACAGCATCTCTAAGTAAACTAGTATAGGACATATACCTAAAGAAAGATGTTTTTTGGCTGAAGTAGGTTCAGGAGTACTACCTAAAAGGTCAGGCCTTCCTAGGCTACAGTTTGGAGGGTCATTTCCGTAGCCAGCTACAGTTGGGGAAAATTGGTGTAGGTAAAGGAAAGAACAAAGCCTTTTCTGGCCAAATGTGTGGATGTCAATGGAAGATACAATGTCATAAAAGCTTACAATCATCTTAAAGGGGCGGCTGAAGACAAACACTGGCATGATCGATGACATGGAGATCAAACTTCAGCCAAAGCACTCCTTCTTCTTGTGGATGTTATTGAAGGGAAGACTATCGACGATAGGAAAACTCCACTCGAAAGGTATGCAAAAAAAAATGTAAAGGATGAGTGTTGTTTTTGTGGAAATGTGGGAGAAACGACACCACATTTGTTTGCTCATTGTACATTCATGACGGGGGTAAAAGGTTTAATCAATATTAGAAGGGGAGGAAATTTCAGAGAATGGTTGAAAAGTATGAGAAGAATGGCAAGATGGAAAGATAAGAAGAAGTTTCATTGTTTTGTTAGCATATTCTATAACGTATGGTTGGAAAGGAATAGGAGAATCTTCCAAGAAACGGAGCTGAAACCGGAGGGTTTAAAGGCGATAATTGAAACTGGATATGACTGAAGTTAAGGATGGAGGGGAGGATGTCCTAGTTGTAACTATGAATTGACGGAAACTCTATTGCTTACAATAGTATGGAACTTGGTACATACGTTGTTGGTTTAGAGAGTGAAGCAATAGTGCGTGCATTACTGTTATATCTCTCGAAAACCTAGTATGAAACTACCTAGTATGAAACTTGTACATATGTCGTAGGTACCGCACTGATTACCGTTGGTATTTCAGAGGTGTTGGACTGCTGGTGTAAAAACAGTTACCTAACCTTGGCCCATGACACTATCTGACCTGCTGATGTCGTAGAGCCTCTTCACATCAGATTCCAGGTGAATGACCTGTTTCACACATGGCACCAGCGACCACTTGGATATATCCGAAACGTTCGAGTGTCGCTGGCTTGAGTAAAGGCACTCGGTAATATCACAAGACGGCCATTCACACGGTCAGAATTCGTTTTTATCTCAAGTTTCATGTTTTGATTTCCCCCCTTGTTCTAGTTTTATTGACCTAATTTATGATTTGGTATTGGGAGTTCCGGTGCCCAACTTCTAGCCAATGTTGCTGCCTGAGAAGAAGGCCTTCTCAAGGAGGAGGAGAGCATGGTGGACATTGATGAGGCAGATGCGAGTAATACATGTGATAGATCTCTATGAAACTGTTCTTGCTGGTATGCTTCATGATGTTATTGATGATGCCCATGAAAGTTTGCACTCCCGGAGCTTCAGGTAGTGGCACCAGCGACCACTTCGAGATATTGGAATGTCATTACTGCTCGAGTTCTGGCGGTTGTAGGAAAAGCATTCGCCAAAATCACAAGGCTGCAAATCAAATGGTCAAATATCGTTTCTCATCTCTTCTTGATGTAGGGCTCATATTTTTATCCCCCCCCCCCCCCCCCCCGTTCTAGTTATATTGACCTAATTTCTGATTGTTTTTAATGGGGAGTTTCGGTGCCCAACTTCTGGCCAATCCTCAAGCAGCGGCTGAAAAGAAAGCCCATACTCTTCATGGGCTAAGCAGTAGGCTTGTCAAGGAAGAGGAAAGTGTGGTTGACATCGAGGCTGCAAATGGCTCTTCCTGGGCTGCACTGATAATGGTAAATCATTATTTTCCCACACCATTTAACCTTTATGTGATGTTGTATTAAAAATAAGAACTCAAAACGACTCACGATTCTGAGTTCAATACCACTTCCTTGTTGCTTATAGGTGTAATTATTGCATGGACTGGGATTGAGCATTTCCGGGTGGGAAGATTTGATCCAGAAGAACAGGGTATCCGTCGACCCGGTTGTTACAATAATATTAATATTTTTTAAAGATTTAATTCTAACAAATCGGCTTAACTAATCCACGTATTATGTTTTAAATAAAGAAAACTTGAAATTTTTCTTTCTAACATGAAAAATGAGTGTGAGAAAAATTTTGTAAAATAAAAATACTAAGAGTATATAACTACGCATAACATTTTCACAAAAAGATTTGTATTCAATTCAAGAATTCAATTCAAATATCTATTTGCAATGAAAAATTCAAACAAATTATAATTTGAGTTGAAGGTTTATTTGAACAGAGTAAATATTATATATGAACTAAACTGTACATGGAAAATTGTAAGATATTTAAACTTAATTACTCTCGCTATTGCCTACAAAAAATGTATAATCTTAAGTATCTATTATAATTGAGGAAATAAACAAGACACTTGTATTGAGTTGAGAAGTTCAAGAGGGTAAATTTATTTCTCATGTCCAAAATTACAATATTTAACATTAATAAAATAAATAAACATATATAATACCGGGTTTCCGGAAAAAATATTTGTGTGACCGGACCCGAAAAATTGTATAATAATCGGGGCGGGTACCCGACCCAGAAAAATAAAAATTACCCGGTTATATTATGCCGGGTCGGCGGGTCAATGGGCCGGGTAGTGCGGGCCGGGTATTTTTGAACACCCCAACACTATCTAAGGACTTGACGGGCTGGACTGAAGGAGAGCATAACCAGTGGGGATTGCTCCGGGGCAGACTTGTGTCTTGGCATGTCAATTCGCAGATATGCTACGGAGGACCTTTCCTCTATCCAATAACGGGGGAAAAAAATAAAGGAACGTTGAAAACATCAAAGCTTCTAAAGTGAAAGCGGATCTAGTAAGATATGTATGGACAGATGGAATGAAACTCTAGCATAAAAAATCCTAGCAATATCTTGATGAACATGTTATGATCACCGCCACTGTACTTTCCGTGGCTGTAGAATAGTTGTTTCGGTTTTTTTTTCATACTTGTTAAATGTTGGTTTAGATTGATGGCCAAACAGTTGTATGAACTTTTTTGAGCGATTAATAGAAGAAAATTTTACATCAAAAAAAAAAAAGGATCGAGCCTTCTGTAAAATTTATGGTGTGTCACTGTTTTGGTTGCCATTAGGACATTATATCTTGGTCTGTTATTTAGTCAGTTTGTTTCTATCTTTCCCTAGTGTAGGTAGCCTCAGGAGGTGTTGCTTCAAACAAGTACGTGAGGTCCCGCCTTAAGGAGATGGTAGAAAAGAATGGCCTGCAACTCGTATGCCCTCCTCCAAGCCTCTGCACTGATAATGGTAAAGCATTTTCCCACACCATTTAACCTTTATGTGATGTTGTATTAAATATGAACTCAAAACGACTCACAATTCTGAGCTCCATACCACTAATGATTGCATGGACTGGGATTGAGCATTTCCCTGTTGCTTATAGACATCTCCGACGTCTACTTGCATTCTTTCCAGAAAACGGTCAAATTAAGACAGCATGTTGAATCTTTATGCAAAAATTCTAGTAAGTTTTCAACCTACAAAAATGGAAAACACACTAAATGAAAGAACAAGAGGAGAAATCCACCTTATCAGAAGTCCAGTCCATAGTATTCTAGATGGAGTAGTTCTCCAAAAAAATTGATTCTGCAGTAGTGAAAATAGGTTCATTTAAACACATGTAGGAGAAACTATGGGAGATTCTATGCTTAACCAAAAAATAATAAAAAATGGAGCAAAATCACTTTTCAACTTGTTTCGTGCTCAAACAATTGCTTGCTTCATATAAGTAGACTTGTATCCATCAAATCTATTCTCACCATTTTTCAAGACATAGAAAGAGGGGGATGAACTGAAAAGTTTCTTCAAATTTAAGTCATTCAAATAACCAAATGGATTGTACCAAATTAATTAAATAAAACTTTCCTTCCTGTACAATGGAAGACATTAGTAGTGTATATCTGAACAGTAAGAAAAATTAGGGCTAGATGTGTAGACACACCTTAATTCAATTCCCCGCAAAATTCAAATGGCATGTGGCGGTGGAGAACAAACAGAACAGAAGGGACCACCCGTTGCTCATTTATTGCTGCAAAAATGAAACAACTTCAACATATTAAGTGGCCCCGCAAGAGGGGTATGGCACCACCTCAGGGCTGTTAAAGATTTATTTATAAATTGAGACTCTAGAATTAACAAGTATAAGGGAGTTTTTCTTACCAGGTTGTTTGTCAGTAATCTGTTCAACCGAGTCTGCCATGAACTCGTTCATTTGCGATTCCACCACTTAAAGCTTTGGTTTTCTCTGTTTGCCTTAGCCTTAACACAGTTGTTCTCTGCCATTTTTGCCAAAGAGCAGTGGCTCTGATTGCTTAATTCTTACAGCCAATTGCTTAATTTCCAATATGCATCATAAAAAGTTTAAAATAATAACACGAAAATTCGTTGATGAAAAAATTGCAAAACACCACACCATTATATAGATTCTGAGTCAGCTCCTGCATCTTCAATAGCTACGGTACATGCCTCAACCATTAGAGCAAGCAGCATCTGCATTGAATAAAAGTGACTTCCTTACTTCCATTCTATATTGATTGAACATTTTTTTAATCTTAATTTTGAAAGAAATAACCTGTATAAATTCCAGGAATAGTTTATTAGGATTATAAATTTACCTTAACCCAATCAAGGGAAAATGGATCCTTAGCATTTTGGCTGCCAATCAAAAGTCAACTACAAGACCAGCTGGATTATCAACAATTGTTCCTTCATAGTCTCTAACAGGACTAACCATATACACAATATGCAAACACTGTCCTAAGTTCAGATAAAATGCTTTTTTTCCCGAAAAAATTTGAGATGTATTGCTTCAACTTTTAATAGTTAGGTATTAAATTCAAACATCTGACAAACAGTTACCCTATTAAAGATGAAATAGATAAATTAAGCTTAAAAAACTTTATGTTCAAGTAATAATGGATCAGAGACAACCATTTTATAGCCAGCGCAGATATCTCCAACAGTTCCAGTATATTCCTCCATCATTAAAGCAAGCTCTGTGGATGGGTAGTAAAATATTGAATTAGTACAAGTATAGCGGAAAAACAAAAGCAGAGACAAAGAAATAACTTGAACCTACCATCACCCTTCAATAAATCAATCTCAAAATGACCAGGTGTACATCGTCATCTAAAACTCCAACCTCTCAGTGGCTGATATTTAAAGCCAACTGGTATCTGGGATGAAAACAATATAAACACATGATACAAAAATCAGAGCCAACCCATGCATCTCCAAAAGTTCCAGTACAAGAATCAACAACTATCTGTACTTCCATTCTTAAGAGTCAACTTCTAGAACTTTATACCTGGATGACGAAAAAGCTTCAGCCAATCCAATTCCAGCAAGCCCAGCGGCCAGCTTTCCCAGCTTCAAAGCAAACCAAAAGAGAAGTTATGTCACATCAATATCATTTCTGAAAGTTCTTTATGCGAATAAATTTGTGCAAGTGACAGAGAGGCATAAAGGCAGTCAAGCAGAGAACTTATCAAAGCACTAAGCTTTGCTTGTTTTATGCACTAAGACAACCAGAGAGACATTCAGAGCCTTAAAGAGATCATACAAATCCAAGACAATATCCCCATGCTTACCAGCAAGACTAGTTGTATCAAAAGGCCATCCAAGATCAATATTATTCCACACCAACATCTTTTGCACACATCATTTTAGTTTCCAACAAACATACGAGACAAACTCTATTTACAATAAAATTTATTTTCACATAGTTCTCTTTCGACATTTATTTACAATATAACAGTTTTTTCCCGCATCAAGATCCATATTTCCACCAATAAATTACAAATCCTTTTAACACAGTACTTGCTTGATAGCTATAAGATATCACTCTGTGCGAATAAGTCCATATATAGCAAAGTGTGCAAATGAGTATACTAAGCATCATTAAAAAATGTGTAAGGCTAGAAAGCATGGATTTAGTACATGTTGGCAAGTGTAGTAGGGAGGTCTGAGACAAAGAAGCATTACCCTAAGCCAGCAATCCCCTCACAATCTAACACTGAGCAAGTGTTTACCACCATCTGAAATTACATCCTCTCAATGTGCCATCAGCAGGCCGATTTGGCATCACTGGTATCTGTCATGAAACATAAACACGAGGTTAAGCTTCATTAACAGAAAAAAAATACAAAATAAACAAAAAAAAAATAATAATGCAAAAAATGGTTGCAGAAAAAATGGTCAGACCGCCATTATATATTCTGAGTGAACCCCTGCATCATCAATAGCTACAGTACAAGCCTCAACTATTAGAGCAAGCAGCACCTGCAACGAAAAAAAAGTGACTTCCTTACATCCATTCCATATTGATAGAATATTTTTTAAATCTTAATATTGAAAGAATAACCTGTAGAGCTGAACTCTCCGACTGCGTAAAAGAGACATATCCTGGACCTACGATCACCCTCAATAAATCCGAGCAAGTGTACATCATCGTCTCACACTCCAACCTCTCAGTAGATATGTGGCGAAAATGACCAAAAACTTATTATAAGATAAATAAATTAAGCAAATTTAACAACGAACACAAGAAATATATTAAGCTTAAAAAAAGTATGCTCAAGGAATAATGGATCAGAGACGACCATTGTAGAGCCAGCACAGATATCTCCAACAGTTCCAGTTCACTCCTCCACCATTAAAGAAAGCTCTCTGAATGGGTAGTAGAACATCGAATTAGTAGAAGGATAGTGCAAAACTGAAATCAGAGACAGAGATATAACTTGAACCTACCATCAGCCTTCAATACATCTCTCACTGGGTAGGTGCACTTCTCGAAGCCAACTGGTATCTGTGATGAAAGCATTGAACAAGTTAAACACATGATACATTAAGATATTTGAAACTTAAAAGTAAACAAATGGTTAAACTTAGCAAAAACCATTGTATTGCTATCCTCTGATTCAGAGCCAATCCATGCATCTCCAAAAGTTCCAGTACACGCATTCGGCATGCCGATTTGGCATCAACTCGTATCTGACATGAAACATAAACACAAGTTTAAGCTTCATAAAAAATTTAAAACAATAACACAAAAATTAGTTGATGAAAAAATTGTCAAACACCACACCATTATAGATTCTGAGTCAGCCCCTGCATCTTCAATAGCTACAGTACATGCATCAACCATTAGAGGAAGTAGCATCTGCAATGAATAAAAGTGACTTCCTTACTTCCATTGTATATTGATAGGACATTTTTTCAATATTAATTTTGAAAAAATAACATAAACAGCTGAACTCACCGACTGCGTAAAAGAGATAACCTGGACCTACGATCACGTTCAATAAATCAGACACAGAGCAAGACATTATCGTTTAAAGCCCCATCCTCTCAATAGGCCTGATACTGCTATCTGTGATGAAAAAGACCAAAAACTTAATATAAGATAAAATTAAGAAATTTGAACACCGGACACAAGAAAAAAATTAAGCTTAACAGAATTGTGTTCAAGGAATAATGGATCAGAGACAACCATTGTATAGCCTGCACAGATATCTCCAACAGTTCCAGTACACTCCTCCACCATTAAAGAAAGCTCTCTGAATGGGTAGTAGAACATCGAATTAGTGCAAAACTGAAATCAGAGACAGAGAAATAACTTGAGCCTACCACAATATCAGCCTTCAATAAACTTCTCGCTGGGCAGGTGCACGTCTCTCCAGCCTCTCGAAGCCAACTGGTATCTGTGATGAAACCATAGAACAAGTTAAACACTCATACACTAAAATATTTGAAACTGAAAAATAAACAAATGGCATAAAGGCAATCAAGTACAGAACTTATAAAAGCATTATGCTTTTCTTGTTTTATGCAACTTAGGTAAATCCTACTGTATCCCACTGTAAATCGAACAAGGATCATAATTTGATCAATAGATTCAAGTCAATTTATTCATGTTCAAGCAAGCATAACCACATCATGTGAGCAACCACAAATTCGCTGCCGGAATAAATATCAACAATTGTTCCTTCATAGTCTCTAACAGGACTGACCATATACACAATATGCAACCACTGTCCTAAGTTCAGATAAAATGCTTTTTTTCCCGAAAAAATAATAACTTGAGATGTATTGCTTCAACTTTTAATAGTTAGGTATTAAATTCAAACATCTGACAAACAGTTACCCTATTAAAGATGAAATAAATAAATTAAGCTTAAAAAACTTTATGTTCAAGTAATAATGGATCAGAGACAACCATTTTATAGCCAGCGCAGATATCTCCAACAGTTCCAGTATATTCCTCCATCATTAAAGCAAGCTCTGTGGATGGGTAGTAAAATATTGAATTAGTACAAGTATAGCGGAAAAACAAAAGCAGAGACAAAGAAATAACTTGAACCTACCATCACCCTTCAATAAATCAATCTCAAAATGACCAGGTGTACATCGTCATCTAAAACTCCAACCTCTCAGTGGCTGATATTTAAAGCCAACTGGTATCTGGGATGAAAACAATATAAACACATGATACAAAAATCAGAGCCAACCCATGCATCTCCAAAAGTTCCAGTACAAGAATCAACAACTATCTGTACTTCCATTCTTAAGAGTCAACTTCTAGAACTTTATACCTGGATGACGAAAAAGCTTCAGCCAATCCAATTCCAGCAAGCCCAGCGGCCAGCTTTCCCAGCTTCAAAGCAAACCAAAAGAGAAGTTATGTCACATCAATATCATTTCTGAAAGTTCTTTATGCGAATAAATTTGTGCAAGTGACAGAGAGGCATAAAGGCAGTCAAGCAGAGAACTTATCAAAGCACTAAGCTTTGCTTGTTTTATGCACTAAGACAACCAGAGAGACATTCAGAGCCTTAAAGAGATCATACAAATCATACAAATCCAAGACAATATCCCCATGCTTACCAGCAAGACTAGTTGTATCAAAAGGCCATCCAAGATCAATATTATTCCACACCAACATCTTTTGCACACATCATTTTAGTTTCCAACAAACATACGAGACTAACTCTATTTACAATAAAATTTATTTTCACATAGTTCTCTTTCGACATTTATTTACAATATAACAGTTTTTTCCCGCACTTTAGCATCAAGATCCATATTTCCACCAATAAATTACAAATCCTTTTAACACAGTACTTGCTTGATAGCTATAAGATATCACTCTGTGCGAATAAGTCCATATATAGCAAAGTGTGCAAATGAGTATACTAAGCATCATTAAAAAATGTGTAAGGCTAGAAAGCATGGATTTAGTACATGTTGGCAAGTGTAGTAGGGAGGTCTGAGACAAAGAAGCATTACCCTAAGCCAGCAATCCCCTCACAATCTAACACTGAGCAAGTGTTTACCACCATCTGAAATTACATCCTCTCAATGTGCCATCAGCAGGCCGATTTGGCATCACTGGTATCTGTCATGAAACATAAACACGAGGTTAAGCTTCATTAACAGAAAAAAAATACAAAATAAACAAAAAAAAGATAATAATGCAAAAAATGGTTGCAGAAAAAATGGTCAGACCGCCATTATATATTCTGAGTGAACCCCTGCATCATCAATAGCTACAGTACAAGCCTCAACTATTAGAGCAAGCAGCACCTGCAACGAAAAAAAAGTGACTTCCTTACATCCATTCCATATTGATAGAATGTTTTTTAAATCTTAATATTGAAAGAATAACCTGTAGAGCTGAACTCTCCGACTGCGTAAAAGAGACATATCCTGGACCTACGATCACCCTCAATAAATCCGAGCAAGTGTACATCATCGTCTCACACTCCAACCTCTCAGTAGATATGTGGCGAAAATGACCAAAAACTTATTATAAGATAAATAAATTAAGCAAATTTAACAACGAACACAAGAAATATATTAAGCTTAAAAAAAGTATGCTCAAGGAATAATGGATCAGAGACGACCATTGTAGAGCCAGCACAGATATCTCCAACAGTTCCAGTTCACTCCTCCACCATTAAAGAAAGCTCTCTGAATGGGTAGTAGAACATCGAATTAGTAGAAGGATAGTGCAAAACTGAAATCAGAGACAGAGATATAACTTGAACCTACCATCAGCCTTCAATACATCTCTCACTGGGTAGGTGCACTTCTCGAAGCCAACTGGTATCTGTGATGAAAGCATTGAACAAGTTAAACACATGATACATTAAGATATTTGAAACTTAAAAGTAAACAAATGGTTAAACTTAGCAAAAACCATTGTATTGCTATCCTCTGATTCAGAGCCAATCCATGCATCTCCAAAAGTTCCAGTACACGCATTCGGCATGCCGATTTGGCATCAACTCGTATCTGACATGAAACATAAACACAAGTTTAAGCTTCATAAAAAATTTAAAACAATAACACAAAAATTAGTTGATGAAAAAATTGTCAAACACCACACCATTATAGATTCTGAGTCAGCCCCTGCATCTTCAATAGCTACAGTACATGCATCAACCATTAGAGGAAGTAGCATCTGCAATGAATAAAAGTGACTTCCTTACTTCCATTGTATATTGATAGGACATTTTTTCAATATTAATTTTGAAAAAATAACATAAACAGCTGAACTCACCGACTGCGTAAAAGAGATAACCTGGACCTACGATCACGTTCAATAAATCAGACACAGAGCAAGACATTATCGTTTAAAGCCCCATCCTCTCAATAGGCCTGATACTGCTATCTGTGATGAAAAAGACCAAAAACTTAATATAAGATAAAATTAAGAAATTTGAACACCGGACACAAGAAAAAAATTAAGCTTAACAGAATTGTGTTCAAGGAATAATGGATCAGAGACAACCATTGTATAGCCTGCACAGATATCTCCAACAGTTCCAGTACACTCCTCCACCATTAAAGAAAGCTCTCTGAATGGGTAGTAGAACATCGAATTAGTGCAAAACTGAAATCAGAGACAGAGAAATAACTTGAGCCTACCACAATATCAGCCTTCAATAAACTTCTCGCTGGGCAGGTGCACGTCTCTGTCTAATACTCCAGCCTCTCGAAGCCAACTGGTATCTGTGATGAAATCATAGAACAAGTTAAACACATGATACATTAAAATATTTGAAACTGAAAAATAAACAAATGGCATAAAGGCAATCAAGTACAGAACTTATAAAAGCATTATGCTTTTCTTGTTTTATGCAACTTAGGTAAATCCTACTGTATCCCACTGTAAATCGAAAAGGATCATAATTTGATCAATAGATTCAAGTCAATTTATTCATGTTCAAGCAAGCATAACCACATCATGTGAGCAACCACAAATTCGCTGCCGGAATAAATATCAATAATTGTTCCTTCATAGTCTCTAACAGGACTGACCATATACACAATATGCAACCACTGTCCTAAGTTCAGATAAAATGCTTTTTTTCCCGAAAAAATAATAACTTGAGATGTATTGCTTCAACTTTTAATAGTTAGGTATTAAATTCAAACATCTTTGATGAAAAAGACCAAAAACTTAATATAAGATAAAATTCAGAAATTTGAACACCGGACACAAGAAAAAAATTAAGCTTAACAAAATTGTGTTCAAGGAATAATGGATCAGAGACAACCATTGTATAGCCTGCACAGATATCTCCAACAGTTCCAGTACACTCCTCCACCATTAAAGAAAGCTCTCTGAATGGGTAGTAGAACATCGAATTAGTGCAAAACTGAAATCAGAGACAGAGAAATAACTTGAGCATACCACAATATCAGCCTTCAATAAATTCTCGCTGGGCAGGTGCACGTCTCTGTCTAATACTCCAGCCTCTCGAAGCCAACTGGTATCTGTGATGAAACCATAGAACAAGTTAAACATGATACATTAAGATTCTGAGAATAACCATCCATGGGAGAATGGAAAACCTTTTGATTTATAGGGTCACTAAAAGCAACAAAAGGGATGCACTAATACCCTGGTCATTCAGGTCTGGTACCTTCTGCGAGTTTTGCTGGCTTTAAGTTCCACATCAGCTGCAAATTCATTTAGCCTAGTAAGGCCGAAATCCGTATCGTCCTCCTCAATCTGACTCAAATTTGTGGAAACTCACAGAGAATTTCAGAAATAATCAGAAAGGCATAAAACATTATGCTATGTTCACACAGGTAACAGATAATTCTCCAGCTACAAATCAATGAGTTATAATAAAGTTTACCTTTAGGGCATTTTATCACAGCACTAAAGCTCTAATCTTCTAACTGCAAATTGAACAAACACCAGTACTAACTAACTATCAATTCACTTTTGGATATCCAATTTGTAACAAGATTCTTTTGGATGTCTACTTTTGGATAACAGTAGCCTGACTATCTCCTGCAGACCTATTAATGGAGTATTGTGCTGGAAACACTTGGTATGATGATTCTTCTAAGCAATAATAATTTCAAATTTGGGATTCCAGAGGTACTTGCAAGCAATCAAACATAAGCACAATTGAGAGTAAGTTCAGAGAAGAACTACAGTTGTTTAATGACCCCTCCTCAATTATATGCATTTTTTAATCTTAATGATCTAGTTTTGTTCGATTTTCAGAAGTTGATTGAATTTATATTCGCTGACACCATCCCTGAAAATAAATAGCATATATTTTATTACTAGTGCCATTAGATCATATGGGACGTTTGACACAGAGCAAGCAGCAAACGAAGTATTCAATTAAGATTCAGTATAGAAGCTTTCAAAAAGATGGTACATTTCAAAGCTACAATATCTCAAAGAGAAGACATTTGATTCTTTGATCTGGCTCACGTAGAAATCAAGTAAAGCAAGTTGGTATTAAAATTCCACAAACAGCAGACCAAAAAAGAGGAACTCACTTGTATTTGAGAAATGAAAGTGACTTGTTTTTTTTTTCAATCTCATGTACATGATGATGTTTATAATCAAGGCAATAAAGCCACAAATGACTATGTTCAGATATATCTTTTCAAGGGACGGTGGAAGTTATATGATAGTTATTGAGAATAGGAACTCACCTGATTATCCCATCATATTCAGTGTGAGAAGTGCGCTTGACAAGGGAATCTATCTTTTCAAGCTCTGGAGTTGATTACTCACCTAAGAGGCCACTGCGATGAATTGACAACATGAGAATGAAAATGACCTAAAACACAAGTAAATCAGAAGTTAAATATCAAAATTTGAGACCACGGAATGTGGTGTGTGCTTATACAGAAACTTGTGAAGGCATGAACAAGGAGAAAAAATAGTCAATTGAAGAAAAATAGAGTCTCAATCCAACTATTAAGAATTTGGTACCTTTAATCTCCATTTTTTGGTGTGTTCTGCCCAAGTCGCTTCCTAGCCTTGGACACAGAATCTCCTGATAAAACAAGCACAATTATAACTGGATAAAATATAAAAATAAAAGAATCAAAACAAGAAAAGAACAGACCTTGTGAGCCTGCCTTGGGATATTTGGAACTGATTTTCATAGTGCATCTGCCCAGCAGTAACCACGTTTCTGACATCTCCAAGTACTCGGCGGTTCCCTCCTCAAAGAGAAGACGAAATCAGACTGTGTTATTTGGAAGTACCGCCCGAGTCATTTCCGATGTCTTCCAGTGACCTCACTCCTACACGTGCCATGTTCTGCCAGATAACTACAAAGATGAAATGGTCATTCAACATCAATTACATTCAATTAATCCTAATTTTCGTATTATTAAAATCCCACGTTCCAAAACAGAGAATTGTCCAGGAGAAATATGAAGTTGATGTTGAAAAATTCCATATTTCTAACAAAAATGAAACTGAGTATGTTCATACCTCGGGTGTTATCTTGGAAAACCCCAGTTATATATCCCATCGGCAGCATCGATGTCAACCACACTATCCACCTTGCCAAGTCATTGCTTAAACCACATGCCACCTTGATTGTCAATAAAAAATACAAATAAAATGACTTCATATTAATTAGTAAATATCTACAAAACCTCTGTTTACTATCTGAACTATAGCTCAGCACCCTCTTGAAATTCCGCTTTGTAATCCAACATGCTTACCGATAATAATTCAAATATACAGATTTCAGAATGCAAAATATAAAGAAGGGAACATGTTAAATAGTAATCAATGAAAGAAGTGGAACTTATCTGCAGCATTTTAAATCTGTTTCATTTTTCACATCTGCAGCATCAGTGTCCACCACATTTCGACTCTGTCATGCCTTTTGCTCAACCCACATGGCTACCTTCTTGTGGCCGGTTTATTGATCTTGACAGCGCCTCCAACGTTCACCACCACTGCTGCCTTTATATTTGCCAGCAGAAACTCCAGATAAAGTAATGCATAAATTAGGCCATGTAACTGGAAGAATCAAAAGAAGAAGACACGAAATCAGACCTTATGTTATTTCGAAGCACCGTCCCAGTAAGAAACTACCTTGTTTCCGATGTCTTCAAGTGCCCCTATTCCTACATCTGCCATGTTCACAAGACTCGTCATTATCAGCACGGGCGTCTGAAAGGAAAAATGCAGATGAAAAATACACCAAACTGGGCAAATTGGATGCACAAATTGTAAGGACGCTGAACAACAAAGAATTCTTTGCGATCTTGCATCAACTTATCTCCAAAAACAATTTACAAATATCTTTAAACTATTAAAGTTACTACAGAGAGAGAGAGAGAGAGAGAGAGAGAACCTGTGCAGTGACACATCCAACCCACTCTCCAGAAAATCCCCATTTTCAGGGCCACAAGTCACGTGACATGCCACCTTGAGTGTCAAAATAAAAAATACAAATAAATGACTTCAGATTAATTAGTATATATCTACAAAACCTCTGAACTATAGCTCAGCACTGTTCTGAGAAATCAAACTAAGTTGAAGACGAGAGAGAGAGAGAGAGAGAGAGAGAGAGAGAGATAAACTCAGCACAAAGACATACCTTTAAATTGAGATATTAACTCAAAACCAAGACGATATGCAGGAGAAGCTCCTTCAAGGAAATGCTCTCAGCCTTAGCACTCTCATGCAGACAAAAACAATAGCAATGATAACATAAGTCACAATGCACACTCACAAGCTGTATAAATTATGATTTAACTAAAACTAAAACCAAAGTATTCACCTTTATGGTAACTCTGTCACACAGCACACGTCAGAATAATGTGTGCTCCCCTATAAGCATAAGTAGTATTAACGCATGGGCATTTGAGGTTTTCTTCCTTATCATTAATTACGGTATCAAGAAGATGAAAAAGATGAAAAAAATAAAAGCCAAAGACCGCAACTTGTTAATAAATAAACACATTAATTACGGTATCAAGAAGAGAGTACCAGATCAGAAACTTATATGTATGAAGATAAAATGGATAGTCATATAATGGATACTGTCCTAAGTTTACCCAACTCAAATGTACCATGCAGACAAACAAACACCACACCAATCTACAAAAGTTTTTTAATTAACCAGCGTAATCATCACCATAATCCAGAAAAAAACTCGGTCAGTTTATAGTTTAACTCGGCCAACACTTATCTTTCTCTTCACATATAACACTTAATTGTACAAAACTAGACAATAAGAGATCCTAGTCTGTATCACATCCTTAGAGTGGATATTAATTACAAAACAAACAAGTTCAGATCGTTTATTGAATTATCAACAAAACTTCTGTTTATAATTCTTTCTATTGCTCAACGCTGTTCCTAAGAATCTAGTGATGGGCAGAAATCAAACCAGGTTCAAGTTAAGTTAGGACAGAAAAATACACAATCTAAAAAATTCAACACAGAAAACATACCTTTGAAATTATCAGAAGTTTTGCCTAGCTTATTAATTCTAAACCAGACAATGCTTTGAACAAGCATCATGATTCTGATCAATAAATTCAAGTCTATTTACTTTCTTTCAAACAACCCTTAACCACATCATGTGATCAGACACATAGTCGCTGATGGAATGTTAATCAACAATTATTCCTTCACTAACTGGACTGACCGTATAAACTATATGCAACCCCTGTCCTAAGTTGAGATACAATGCTTCAACTTTTAATAGTTAGGTATTAAATTCAAACACTTGAGAAATAGTTACAAAATTGGTCAGTTTTAAATTTTAACATTCATACTATATTCATTATACTACTCTCATCTTTCTCTTAACCTATACAAAAATATGGAACAAAACTGAAAAGCCACACCGAAACAGATAAGTGTCATATGCCACTCAAAGTGCAGTCAACTCACTATCAAATTTAATTTAAAGTACCTAGAAAAAATTGAGTTACTCAAATTGACAAAGCGCCAGTCCTTTTAAGCCTTCAAATTATCTATTTATCATCATTTGGGGGGGAAAACTATGTACATTTTGAGAATCTTTCTGACAGAAACACTGATGCACCTCTAGCAATTCATCCAACGAACTGAATAAAAAAAATAAAAAACACGCGAATTAATATACATATTCATAGTTTCATGAAGACAAGAAGAGAAACTTATCTTTATGAAAACCAGTATCCATATTCGCATAAGCTGTTGCTATACACTTTCCACCACCTAGCCCAAAAAAGAAGCAACAGTCAGTCAAATAATCCTAATCAGGCGAAAGATGCAAGGAAAAAACCACGTGCTATCAATAAATACAGTAGCAACAACTCAGTGTCATAAACTCATGCAAAGCAAAAAAACAAAACTACATGCTAACCAAAAATGATGAATGTACATAAGGGAAATCAACATACATATATACAAACCACCATCAATATAAACAGACACTTGTAAGACACACAAAGCCAAAGTTCATAAAATGACAAGGACTCAAAAACACAAGAGAAACATCAGAAGCTAAGACATTTGGAAAACCAATGGAAGCAAATGAAGGAACTCAGAAGAAGACCACAAAACCCACTGGTGGAGGCAAGCTATTATACTTGTTGAATGACATATTAATTCAATGTTTCACTCAAATAATTAATTCAACGTTTCACTCAAAAAAAAAAAAGAAAAAAAAAAAGAGCACAACAGATAACTTTTTGGAAGTGATTTTCCTAGAGCCACTGCCCGAGCAGTAACCACGTTTCTTACCAAGATCTGAAACCGAATCAGTACTTCTTTCAACCAAACCTGTTTTCTTTCATGATACCATAAACAAAGGGTAGTTAACTACAGAACCAACACAGGGAATTTGTCTTCAAACTAGAGAAAAATTGAAGTTGTTTACCTATGCAATCTTGTGTAACCTGTATAGGTCACCAACGTGATCAGTGGCAGCCAACTCACAGCCACATCTACAGCATCAATCTCCACCACATTCCACATTGGATCCTTTGGTGAGAATAGATGTAAGAGTTGGGGGCCTTCTTGGAATTGCTTAACAACATTTTTCTTTAGGGCCGGTTTCTTGATCTTGACAGCACCTTCAATATTCACTGTCGCTGCTGCCTTGGTATTTTCCAGCAGTAGATCACAGAAACTCCAGACAAAACAAGCATAAATTAAGCCAATGCAACCGGAATAAAGAATAAATACAAGAAAAGAGATGAAAAACGAAATCAGACCTTGTGATATTTGGAAGCACCACCCGAGCAATAATCTCCAAGTGCCCTTCCTCCTACGCCTTCCAGGTTCTTTGGCCTCCTTCAGCAACACCCTCAACAGTACAAGAAAACCATCAGAACCATTTCTCACATATTTAAGAGTCAAGGCTTTCATTTTGAATGGCTTGACAACATTTTTCTTCAGAGCCGATTTCTTGGTCTTGACAGCAGGTCCAACATTCACCGCTGCTGCTGCCTTGGAATTTTCCAGCAGTTGATCACAGAAACTCCAGACAAAACAAGCATAAATTAAATTAATTCAATGAAACTTGAATAAAGAATCAAAACAAGAAGAGGGATGAAAAACGAAATCAGACCTTGTGTTATTTGGAAGCACAGCCCAAGCAAAACCTCGTTTCTAATGTCTCCAAATGCCCTTCTTCCTACGCCTTCTGTGTTCTTTTTTGCCTCCTTTAGCAACTCCCTCAACAATACAAGACAACCATTTCTCACATATGAAAGATGATGCTAATTCATTTCTGAGGTTGCTGGCAGAATTCAGGTAGACATGTTATTGTTACCTTTTGAGGAACTTTTCTTTCACTGCCTCATGGATTGAAATCCTGCATTCCTTAAAGCTCTCGCTTACCTTCCTTGGAAAGCCCACATTCTGGTAGCATTGTGACTGATAATGAGTAGAATACAGGTAGTTTACAACATGTTTCTATACTTATAACTGATAATCAGAAGAAAAACTAGCTACAATTAGTCTATAATCTGCAGAAATGAAACATTAGAATGAAAGAGCAAGAAGCACATGTAAGACTATGTTATATGACCAAAAAGCAGCACTTGTTCATTAAAGTTCTCTCACTTTTCCTCAATGGTAGATGAGGAATGCAATTGATAAAGATAAGTTGCTAGAATATCTGAGCATCAATATCACACATCACAACATAGTGCTAATCTCATATCAAAATTAGTTGTTATCTCAATTCTCACATAACTATAAGAATTGTGTTCACTGCAGTTTCTTTTCAAATATGTTCTTCAACAAATGGAAAGTTCAGAGCATCAATATCACACATCACAACATAGTGCTAATCTCATATCAAAATTAGTTGTTATCTCAATTCTCACATAACTATAAGAATTGTGTTCACTGCAGTTTCTTTTCAAATATGTTCTTCAACAAATGGAAAGTTCAGCACACCAATTTCAGATAACTACAATTCAGTGCTACAATTTACAATCAAAATTCTACTATCTTTCCACTTTCATCTACCCCACATACTAAACATACCAGGTACATAAACACAACAATAATTTGAATAGAATCCATCAGGCTTCAACATATAGTTCAGATCAAACCTTTTAAAACCACAACTGTGTGTCAATATCTTCGATTATGCCTTCAAAAATATGACATCCTGAAACCACCATTAAAAAGAGTGATTAACCAAATCTAAACAATCAGAAAAAATGAAAAAATCCCACAAACAAATGTGACACAGGTTTTGTGTATACCTGAGCTCTTGGAAAGGGTTCTTCCACAACTTTTTTAGAGGGATATCCTCCCAGATACATAATTCCATATATCTCACACCTTTGTACCGCTAATTCTGAAAGAGACTTCGTACATTGAAACACACACACAAAAACATCCCAGATCAGTAAAATAATCATCAAGAACACATTATTATCCAAACCAACAACAACAAAATTAACCGACCTTGTGATTGGGCTGTCTGTTGGACGATTATAGGCATTCTACGTTCTTGGGAAACCAACACCCGAAAGAAACCTTACATCAAAATCTCATTCTGATTGAAAAGAGGGGAAATTAGAACTTGATGAATACCTCTGATAAACCTCCATTTCCGATCGCATTCTGAATACCCCGCTAGACTGGAAGAACATTTAGAGATTGACATTGAGGCTGAAAGTACACGGAGGTCCTTTTTTACAATTTCTGAAAGTTTATTAATCTACACGCGCGCGCGTGTTATAATCCGATACGGAGATCCTTCTTTTTCACCCCTCTCCCCTTCCTTCTTCGACACTCATCCCTGCAGCACCAGATCTGCAATCGAATCTACTCAAAAAGCAACACGAGATCCAATCTAATCGGTGCTTTCGTCGGACGGAGCCTTTGAAGGTTTAGATTGCGTCAGCCACGCGCTATCACATAAACTTCAGATTTATTCGTTAGAGAAGGGGGCGACTGGGAGACGGGGACGGCTTCGTCGTCATATTTCGCAGGAGGAGGAGCTCCGATCAGGCGCCGGTGACGACGTCAATATGCAGTAGCCTCATCGATCGCGCCTGCCGTCGTAGCCTTCGAGCCAATCGCTCGCCGTCTGCAGCATTCGGTTGCAAATGGCCGGCGCCATGGTCTGAGGCGGAAGGAGAATTTGGAATCTTGGATTGGGGATGGATGATGAATGGGTTTAAATCAGAAATTGGGGATGGATGATGAATGGTGCGAGGCGGAAGGAGAATTTGGAATCTTGGATTGGGGATAAATGGGTTTTAAGCAGTGTATTGGGGAAGAAAGAACAAGCTTCACTTTTTTGTTGGGTTTCTGGAAATATGACCGTTCGAAACCAACGGTCTGATTCCTTATTTGCCTATAATCTCAATTCATTTAAATTTCTTGCCTTGTTTATAAATACGAGGTATGCGATAATCAGTTTTTTCAATTTCATTCAAAATAAAAGACTAAATTGTTTTTTTATAAATCCAGATAAATGATCAATTTTTGAACCCAACATAAAAGTGCATAATTTTTAGCCCCATATAAATCTGGACATTTTATGTCTCCATGACCATTTCCGTTATAACACAGATATTTTGGTAATTTCATTTTAATATATTATTTTTTCCATTTACTAAAGATATAAATTTAAAACATATGAAAAAAGAAAAAGAAGAGGAAAAAGGCTACGGATTTTTTGTACCACTTTTGTATATCACTCCCTGTTTCACCAACCAAATTGTGCCACATGACCTTATTAACTTAACTCTAGTTAATCTCACAGTAATTACTTTTTCATCTATTTTTGACAGTAAATTCTTTTCCTCTTCTTCTATCTAAAAAATTAAATTAAGTTTATGTCATAATTTTTCTAAGTAAATTGTCTAAGAAAAATAAAATAAATTCTAAAGGTGCATGTATTGCAAATTGTGCCGAATATCATGAGCTTATATTTCATCTGAACTGAACTACACTGAACCAAACTGAACTATTTTGATTGAACGGAATTATTTTGAACTGACGTAAAAATAATGTATTAAAAAAGAAAATTGAGATGAATAATATAAATTTATAGAGACATATGGTTTGAACTGAACGGAATTAAACATGCACAAATAATATAAAAAAGAATCAAAAAAATTTATACAGAAAATTTCTAAAATTAAATTTTAGGAGTCGATAAACTAAACTGAAATAAATTTAAATTTATTTATCTGAACAGAGCTGAAATAAACTTAAATATACTAAACTCAACGGAAATTTTTTTATATATATATTTAACTGAGCTAAACTGAACTACAAATAAATTCTGCCAAACAGGCCTTTGTATCTTTAAAGTTTATTTTATTTTTCTTTGATAATTTACTTAGCAAAATTATAACATCAACATAATTTAATTTTTGATAGAAAAAAAAGAAAAGGAATATACAATCAAAGTTGGATGAAAAAATAATTACTATGAGCTTAACTAGAGTTAAGTTAATAAAGACATGTAGCATAATTTGATTGGTGGAACAGGGAGTAGTATAAAAAAGTAGTATAGAGAATCCGGAGCCGTTACTCTAACAGTCTGACCCGACTGACATGAACCTGTCGTCCGCCGCTTCGACCAAACCCACACATTTCTATTTTCAAAACCATGAACCTAAAGCGCTGGGTTTTCTTTTTTTCCTAGAGCACTCTATAATGAGAATTCTTTGAAAAAAGTATCTCCTATCTCCCATCTCCCCGCTAGGGGCAGATCCGTAATTTTGCACCACCATGAGAGTGAAACGACGTCGTTTGGTGTTGCCTTTTTAGTTTAATTTTCTTTCTCCTTTTCACCTCTTTTTCTTCATTAACGTTTTCCTTCTTCTAGATTTCGGTGTAGATTTTGGAACGTCTTTGGGACGATCACTGGCTTGATTACATCCACCACTCCACCGGGCTCGGGAGGGATTTCCTGCACAATCATATAAAAAGCTCGAGCATCATCATCGCAGATAGCCTGGTCCAAAGATTTTCCATTTCGGGACGGAAGATCTCTGCACGGAGATACAACCGGCGGAAGAGGGTAGAGGGAACGAGAAGGTACATGGCACCGGAGTTCACCAAAACCGGGGCGCCGTCGGAGAAGACGGATTTGTATGGCGTTTGGGGTAGTGCTGTTGTCGGGGCGGGAGGAGGTGAAGTACAGGTTTGACGAGAGGAGTGGGGTGAGTACGTGCGGGAGGCGGTGACTGAGACGGCGTGGGAAGCGGTGGAGGGAGGGGACGGTGTGCGGCGGGAGGAGATGTTTGAAAGTCTTAAGGTTGATGAATAAATTGGATGGGCAGTGGATGTTCATGGTCTCCGAGCGATTGGGTAAACCGACCCGTATCCTGGCAGGGCAAGCCGTATGGTATCCTCGATGCAACCGGGATTTGCAGCCATGGCGGTGTCGGGCTATCGCCCGATCCAGTCATACACTGATCTGAGCCTTTTGTCAAAAATGATTTATTTTAATAATTTAGCTGTGTCTTTGTGCTAAGCTGTAGTCCTTTTTTATGGCAATGCTTTTCTTATTTAATGAATTTGTTTGTTAGTATTTTGTGGCTTCTTGCTGAGTTTTCTTAACTTGATAGTAATGATTTGTTCCGTCATCTGTTTAATGTCATGTTATGACTTATGGGATGCTTATTATAGCATGTTAATGACTTATTGGTTCTTTGTAATAATAATGCTTGGTTCTTTAGTTTTTCCGTGGTGAGTGAACTGTCCTGATGAGTTACTATGTATTTAAAACTTGAGCCTGGAAAATTGTAATTTTTGTTTGAGCTTGAGATTGTAATAGAATGTTTTTAATGTCTGCCTAATCTTGATTTATAATGTTGTAGGAAAATATGGCTGCTAGGTAGTTTTGGTGGGATTTGATCCTTCTTCACAATCCTGCGTCGATTTTAATTTTACAATTAGTTTATTTTTTAATATCTAAATGTATTGTTTTAGCTTCAAGTTAATAGGCAGTAGCAAGAGAAGGCGGTGATAAATGGATTTATAAACGGTTTAAAAGATATGGCGTTGTTTCAGAAGCTAATGGAGAACATTCTGGAAACCTTTCATAACCTGCAGATGGCGGTACAATTGTACTGTGTCATCAATGACGCTACTCGGAAAAGAAAAGAAGAATCTGAGGGGTTCTTCCCGGAAAAGGTGGAAAGGAGAAGGGCGAAAGAACCAGGTAGAAGGGATCCGGGTCTCGAGTCGGTGAACCGGGCAAGGGCAGACAGCTTTACCCCGCTCAGCAAGTCCCCGGCGGAGATCCACGCCATCCATAAGGATTTATTCCCGGATCCGCCGCCTATTCAGGGAACCCCATCCAAAGAAAACGTGGATAAATGGTGCGCCTACCATAAATCTTATGGACACACGACGGAAGGGTGTAGGGGGCTAAGGAACGAGATAGAAAAGTTGATAGAGCGAGGTCAGCTTACAATGAAGTTCCCCTGCCGCGCAAAGAGTGGCGGTCGTGCGGGGAAGCCAAACGGTCGCAAGAAGTTGCATGATGACAGCAGTATTGGATGCAAAGAATGCAGTGGGGGCGGTGCATGGGGAAGCTCCCCGCCAGGAGTTAGAAGAAATGCAAGTGGCGGACAAAGGGATGGTCACGGTGGGAAAGGATCTCCCAGAGGAAGTAAAAGGCGCACTGAGGGAACTTTCGGCCAAATACCAGGGAGTGTTTTCATGGAGCCCGGAGGACATGGTAGGAGTGTCACCAGAGCTGGGGGTACACAAGTTGAACATAAGCCCGACAACCAAGCCAATCAAGCACAAGAAAAGACATGTAGCCCCAGAGAGAGCAGAATTCATAAAAAACGAGGTGCAGAAGTTGAAGAGAGCCAGTGTAGTCGAGGAAATCATTTACCCGGAGTGGATATCTAACCCGGTCTTAGTAAAGAAGCATGATGGAAGCTGGCGCATGTGCATTGACTTTACAGACTTGAATAAGTGCTGCCCCAAAGACAGCTACCCTCTCCCAAACTTGGATCGATTGGCAGAGGCTATCGCAGAATATTCGGTGTTTGTTTTTTTTGATACGCACAAAGGTTATCACCAGGTGCAAATGGACGAGGCGGACAAGGCTAAAACCTCCTTCATCACCGACTTTGGAACTTTTTGCTACAAGCAGATGCCCTTTGGGTTGAAGAACACGGGGGCTACTTATCAGAGGATGGTGGATAAACTCTTTAAGGACCAAGTAGGCAGGAAGATGGAGGTGTATGTCGATGACATGGTGGTCAAGAGTAGGGCTTACATGGCCTTTCTGAATGACTTGGAGGAGATGTTTGAAAAGTTGGAGCGGAGCAACCTAAAGTTGAACCCTTCCAAAAGTACTATTGGAGTAGGTGCGGGGAAATTTTTGGGTTTTATGGTGTCAAGCCGGGGCATTGACGTCAACCCGGAGAAGGTGGAGGCCATAGCAAAGATGACCTCCCCCAGGACGGTAAAAGAAGTACAGCATTTGACGGGATCCCTGGAAACTCTCAGCCGGTTTCTATCGAAGGGAGCAGAAAGGCAACTGCCCTTCTTCAATATTCTCAGGAAGGCCAAGACGTTTGAATGGTCCGAGGAGAGCGAAAGGGCGTTCCAGAACCTGAAAGAGCACCTTCAACAATTGCCAACTCTAAAGAAGCCATACCCGGGGGAGGAGCTTTTTTTGTACATAGCGTCATCCCGGGAAGTAGCGAGCGCTGTGCTAATCAAAGAAGAGGAGGGAAAGCAGCACACAATCTACTTTGTCAGCCGGGCACTTCGGGGGGCAGAGACCCAGTATACTAAGTTGGAGCAACTGGTTCTGGCATTGGTGCATGCTTCAAGGAGGCTTAAACCTTACTTCCAAGGCCATCCCATAGTGGTCCTCACTAATTACCCGCTTGAATGATGAAATGGGCTATAGAGCTGAGAGAATATGAAATCCGGTATGAGCCAAGAAGGACTATCAAGGGGCAGGCTCTAGCAGATTTCCTGGTGGAATCAGAAGCAAGGATATTCGAGGAGCAGGAAATGCCTGAGGCTGAAATAGTCCCGGCTTGGAAGTTGAACATGGACGGATCGGCACACTCCGGAGGCAGCGGAGCGGGAGTCTTGTTGGTTATCCCGGAAGGGAATGAGTACCCCTATGCGGTCCAATTCACTTTCAAAACAACTAACAATGAGGCCGAGTACGAGGCTTTGATCGCAGGATTAAGATTGGCAAGGGAGATGTACATCAAGGTTTTCACGGGACACAATGACTCCCAGATAGTGGTGCAGCAGGTAAAGGGAGATTATGAAGCCCGGGAGAGGAGCCTGCAAAAGTACTTGGAAATGGTAAAACCTCTAGTAGCCGGTTTCGAGTCCTTCAATCTGATCCAAGTTCCCCGGGAGGAGAATAGTAAAGTAGATGCTTTGAGCAAGTTGGCTTCTTCGGAATTAAAACCCGAGCCTAACCAAAAGTTGTACATGGAGGTACTGGGAAAAATGAGCTACCAGGAAAACGACCAAGTGATGCTGGTAAACAAGGAAGAATCCTGGATCGCCCCCATGCAGGCGTACCTAGAAGAAGGAATCGCCCCGGAAGATAAGGTGCAGGGCCGAAAGCTGAGAGTTAAAGCGCCAAAGTATGTGGTCCAAGACGGGGAGCTGTACAAGAGAGGATACCTCCAGCCTTTGCTCAAGTGCGTGGAAAGGTCAGAAGGTCAACACCTCATTCGGGAAATGCATGAGGGATCTAATGGGAGCCACCAAGGAGCCCGCACGATGGCTAGAAAAATCCTAAGGCTGGGATATTACTGGCCGACGCTGTTCAAAGATGCGGAAAAACATGCCCTGTAATGCCTGTCATGCCAAACCTTTGCCCCGCTAATCCATGTTCCCCGGGAAGAGTTAATCGGGGTCACAGGAGCTTGGCCATTCAGCAGATGGGGAATCGACTTGGTAGGACCATTCCCCACCGTCCCGGGAGGAACCAAGTACGTAATTGTGGCAATTGACTACTTTAGCAAATGGGTGGAGGCAGAGTCACTCACCAACATACGGGGGCTAACTTGTGCCAAGTTTTGTTGGAAGAACATCATTTGCCGATTTGGTATCCCAAAGATCATCGTCACAGACAACGGGGCACAATTTCAGAACGATCCCTTCAAGTCATGGTGCGTCAAGTACTGCATAGAGCAGAAGTTGACATCTGTGTACCACCCCCAAGCAAATAGGCAAGTGGAAGTCACCAACCGCACCATCGTCAAAGACTTAAAAACCAGCTTGGAGGGTGCGCGGGGGAATTGAATTTGGGAGCTGCCCAGTGTCCTCTGGGCCCACCGACCCACAGAAAGCTCAGCTACCGGGGAGTCTCCATACTACCTGGTATATGGATCTGAGGCAGTGATACCCGCGGAGATCGGGATCCCGAGCCCTCAGACCCAATTTATGCGCCCGGAGGAAGAAGATGTCGGACGGCGCTTCGACTTGGATCTTTTGGAAGAAAAACGAGAGAATGCGGCACTCCAGGAAGCAAATGTGAAGGAACGAGTGAAAAGGTATCACGATAGAAAGGTACGGAAGGAAGTTTTCACTCCGGGAGATTGGGTGATGAGGAGAAATGACAAGAGCCACCAAGCCCCGAAAGGGAAACTTGCACCCAACTGGGAAGGGCCATACAAGGTGAATGAAGCATACCCAGGAGGAAGTTATGTGTTGGAGGACAAGCAGGGGAAGGAGATCCCCAGGAGATGGAATGTAGCTAACTTAAGAAAGTTCTACGGGAAGTAGAGTACCCCGCGCTGAACCTTAGCTACTAAGGCATGAATATGCCCCCTCCCGGAAGCATGAATATGCCCGGAGAGATAGCCCCGACGTTTGGCCTCGTACCGGGTTTAGAGAGGAAGAATTGTAAAAGGGACCCATGGGTAGCTCCCATTTGGGTGCCCCGCTAGATAGGACCCGGAGCTTGAATGAAGCCCGGGGACCAGAGGATGTAACGCTTGCAGGAAAGAATTAATGAAAAGATGGGTTTCCGAAAAAACTTTTATTCAATCATCTTTAAATCACAAGCACATAAATATGCTGTTATATTACAAAGGAACAATTACATAGTATTTTACATACAAGCTTTCCTATCCAGGTGCTGCTATACCCACTTAGGACCTGACCCGGAAGCACCCTCAGGGTTACCCGGGCGGAAACCCCCTCCGAAGAATTGAGAAGACAGGATGTCTTCGGCAAAGCGGGCATCCGGAGCTTGATTCCATGCAAGTTCCTCCTCCAATTGCTCGGCATTTTCTTCGTCAGTTCTGGGATAGGAACAACTACGGACCCTTCTGGAAGTGGTTCCGCCAGATGCATCCTCCTTACCCCGGCAGTAGTGACAAACTTGTATTTAGGGACCAAGTCCGCTGCACCCTTATCCTTCTCTTCTCGGCTGACATGGGTGCCCTCGGCGGTCTTCACCCCCTTGGTGGTAACTCCAGAAGTGGCAATATCCTGGACACGCCTTATCCGGCGTGCTACTTCTTCCGGGTCAATAGACACAGTCATATCCTCGTACCTTTCGTACGCCACATCTACCTCCACCCGGGCGGGGACCCGGCGAAGGCTAGAAGGATAAGGCTCGGCCTCTCCTGCGACTATCTTGTTATGCCACTCCATGGCGTCCAGAAAGTCCCCGTGACTAGGAGCTCCCTCACCAAACTTCCTCGGGTTAGCCTCCATGCGTTCAATTGTCCTACGAACCCCGGCTGGAATATCAGTAAGGGGAGACACCCCAACTAAGCCAACTTTGAGATCCAGAAGGTGGTAAGACAGCCGGACAACCAGCAGAGCATCTTGGAGGACCCTATTCCTGTGAGTAAGGGACCGATTCTCCTTCTCCAAGTCACGGATTAGTCTATTCTGCGCGGTGCGAGTTTCTAGCTTCTTAAGCTTTTCCTGGGCTCGCTCGAGTTCACCCCACACCATACCTAGCTCTTTGGCGGTGCGATGCTGAGCATCGTCGTGAAGGGCTTGCAGCTCAGCAATGGTTTGGTGGGAATTCAGGGCTTTCTGCATATGATCGGAGGCCAGATCAAAGCAGTGATTTAGCGACCCAAACTTGTTCTCGACCGCCTTGAGAAAAAACACCAACACCCGGATCGACCCAAACTCCTGAAGGAATGAACACAACCCCGCCTCGACCAATGCCCGGTTTGCCTGGTTGCCCCCAAACCTCCAATGGACCAATTTCCTCTAAAGGAAAGAGCACTGGAGGCATCCCGCGCGGAGGAGAGATAAGTAGATGCCGGAAGAACTATTAGGATGGGGGAAAATATAAGGCACGGGCCCTCGCGGGAGAATCTCCTCTAAGGGGCGCTCAGACTACAAAAGATAATGATTTCATTAAAAGGCAGAACTTTTTATTAATCAAAATAGGCGCTAAGGCCAAGTTCTAGACATACCTCCCGGGGAGGACAATTACAAAAGATTTAAACACTACGAAAGGAAAGAAAAATACAGACTAGAGTCTAGAGGTGTACATTATCCTCAGCAGAGTTCCCTCACGGGGTAGCATGGGCCCTCTCCCATCTTCTCTCTAGCTCCGCTATGTCCTCAGCGAACCAGCCAGGACCACCGTAAGCAGGAACATCCACCTTGGGCTCATCTTCGGGACGCTCGGGGAATCCAACCTTCTGGGTAGACTTCCGGGACTGATACAGCAAGTCATCTTGTCCCTCGGTAAGCCCCACAACATACCTATCCTCCTTCCCCTCATAGACAACTTGGTACCCAAAATTGTTAGGGACCGCGCAGTACTCGTGATAGTTTTCAGACCAGTGAGGGGTCTCCGGAACAACCGAATAAGCATTAAAGCTCTCCAGGCCAGGATCGGGAAAAGAAGCTTCGCCTAACTCCGGAAGCTTCACCTTCTTGACTTCCGAGGCATAAGGGACCCAGGAGGACATTTCCAGTGAATGCCACAGCTGGGGGACGAGGCTCTTCAGATCAGACTCCTGGAGGGATCGCCAGCGATGATTCAACAGATCAGCTGCCTTAGGGCGGTAATAAGACGCCTGGGCGTCGAGACGGGCGAGCCCCGGAAGCCAACCCGCAGGCTGCGGTATATCTCATGGCAAGCCTCAGCACTCGCCGCAGCGGCAATCCCCTCCAGCCTTTGATCAAACTCCACTGAGCGGAGAAGCTTCTGAGTCACAGCGTCGAAGGCTTCGAGCTGAGAACTCTTCTTGTCCTTCTTCAAGGAGAAGTACTTCTCCACCTCTGACAACTTCTTCTCCTTATCGGCGAGTTTCTTTTCCTTCTCAGCCAGCTTCTTTTGGGAATCTTCCAACTAGGCCTTGAGACTATCCTGCTCGGCCAGCTTTTTTCTAGCCTCGTAGAGCTTCTTCTCCATCTTGACGTACAACCCAGCGTTGTACTTGGAGTAGGTCCGATTTAATGCCTTGGCAAGCTGCAGGTCCGCCAAGAGGGAATCAGCGAAGGTAGTGCTCTGCAAAACGAAGAAATGAGGAAAGGTTAAAGAAATCCGGGGAATCAGAAAACTTAGGTAAAAGGTGAGACCTCAGAAGAATAGTTACCTCTTCTTTTTCCTCCGGTATGGCCTCAGGAGAGGTGGTCCGCGGGGGAAGGCTCTGAGGAGGAGAAGGAGGAGGAGGAGGAAGATCATCTGTCCTCTGCCGGAAGGATGGTGGAGACCCGAACAGCTCGTCAGAAGGCGGCTGCTTGAACCGAAAACTGGCCCCGCCGCTGTAATTGGGGTGACTGATAAAGGATCGTCGCCCGGGAGTAAGTGACGAGCCGGAATGAGTGGCATTGGCCGTGGAGGCGGCCAAAGAAGAAGTCGACCCGGAGGGGTTTTGTTGTCGAGACCGCTGTTGCGGACGGGCCCTTTGCGTGATAAGGGCGGGGTTCTCGATAGGTGGCCTAGGTTGGGGAGCCACTTGTTGTGAAGATGAGGGGTGCTGTCTCGGGTGAGGATTCCCTGCTTGACCATCGCCCCCGGAAGATGTATCAACATGTGTCACGGCGTCCACGTACAAAGAAGGTTGAACTGAAACCAAGCAAAGAAAAACAGAGTTAGAACATGGGATAACAAAAAATATAGCTAGAAAAAAAAAAGGAATAAATCCTTAACAGGCACCTCCATCTGGCCACACCACGGATATGCGCGGGAGCGTGAAAAGATCGCCATGATAGATCCCGCGAGGCCATAAATAACCCGCATTCCCATTCTTATAGAAATCGTCCATGTTTAGGGGGAAAGGCGGAGGAGGTTGTGGTCGCTGAGAGTGATGGTTGGAAGAGTAGAGAGGGGTTTCTTGTCCTCGGGGAGGAGAGAATCATTCTAGGCGGGCATAGGATACATCTGGGAGTCACACTGGAAGAAAACTTTTGAAAGATATCCCTTGGCAGATTTAGGCTTAGCCGAGAGGAAATCTTTTATCCCGGAATGAATGGTGAAAGAAAAAACACCCGGGAAATACGCGTGCACCTTTCGCAAAGCGTAGAAGGAGCGAAAAAGTAAGAGAGAAGGAGGAATGGCACACCTGGCGCAATTGACCAGGAAGGCAATTATTAAAACAATCCCGTTGGGATGTAGCTGGGTCGGGGCTACTTTATAAAAATTTATTATTTCGAGAAAGAGGGGGAAAAGGGAGGTTAAGCCCGTATTGAAAATGGATCCAGGGAATACATGCGACCCCTCGTTCAGAGATCCCCAGGGGAAGTTTAGAAAGTAAAGTATCTAGTGGAAGTGGAATAAAAGAGCGTTTAGCTAAATCTAGAACGTTCTTATCTAGAGAAGGAGAATCCCCGGGGACGTCAAAAAACTTGAGACCCAGTGGACACACCCCATGAGTAGGACCCCGGGGAACGTCATCACCAACCTCTTCGTCAAAACCCTCATCTGGATCCCCCGGGGGTGACTAGAATGCCCGGTCGGGTGTGAACCCACCTCACCCAAGGTCGACACGCCCGGAATGCTTAGATCCCGAGGTGTGCTGAAAGCCTCGGAGTAAGTATCCGGGGAAGAATCCGGAGAGGGGATCAGATTGTTAGCGGCCCTAAACTGGACCTCAAACTGATTCTGGACCCCCTCGGTGTCCAAGGAAGAGGTGGAGGGAAGCGGGGAACTTATGATTAGAAGTAAAGGAGAGGGAGAAGGAGCAGGAGCTTACTTGATCAAAAAAACGGAGCGTTTGGAAGATTTTTGGAGAGAGAAGCTTAGTGAAGGGGGGATGGACTCTCATATAGGTAGGGGAATCCCAAACTCCACCTAAAAAGAAGGAAAAGAAAATGTGGGTGCGATAAACGAGGTACTGATCAATGCGGAATAGGGAAAGGCGGCGTCAGAAATTATATCTAGCACGAAATGGTCCCACACATAAAAAAATAATAATGAATAGATATATGTACGAAAGAGGAGAAGTTTATGAGACCAGTCCCCCGCATTGCAGAAACCCGGGTGACTGGTCTGGGGGGCTAGTGATAATACCGGCCCAGCGCCCCACTGGGCCGGGAGAATGGCCCATAGCCCAGACTAAAGGAGGTAGTACCTTTCCCGGAGTAATGCACATCCGGACGAGCAAGAGGACGGATAGTGACAAGGAAAGGTGGTCCTGACCCTTATCCGAAGAAGGCAACCTCAGCTATAAATACTTATCTCAAACAGTGAATCAGGTATGTAACTTATATCTCTCTACATTATATTGAGAGCATTTCCGTACGTTTTCCCCTCATCGCTATCCCCATCTTATCATCACACCGGAGCCTCTTCCCCGGGAAGCCTCCCGGGAATTTTTTTTGCAGGTGCGTTGTGGGCATATTTGGAAGGACGCCCGGATAGCGCTGACACCCGGGGATCCGGCGGATTTTGGGTAGCATCAGTCCTAATAAAAACTGAAGAGCATTTGAGGAAAAAGTGGATTCAAGCTCGGCAGGATGCATAAGAAAACAAGTAGGGTATGAAAAAGAAAGGGGTGCAAAAAGTGGTGGAACGAGTAGGAGCACAGTTTTGGATGCACAATCAAGAGAGACTGAAGTTAGGGATGTTCCGGGTAGAGAAATAAGGCAACACAGAGATGGAAAACAACCGGCTGAATCGAATGATAGTGTGGTATTGCAGATTTCACAGTCTACAAATGTTGGCGTCAATGAGAGAGAAGCAGCTAATAACATAGACCTTGAAGTTCATTCAAGGTATGGTCCCCTTTATAATATTGTTAATGATGCATAGTATTATGCTATTCTGGAATGTTAGGGGTCTAAATCAGCCAAGTAAGCAAAGAAAATGCCGGCAATTTTGTTTTGAAAATAATATAGGCCTTGCTGGCTTGCTGGAAACAAAGGTGAAGGTAGAAAATGAAGTGGACAGATGGGAAAGTCTTGATTTGGGTTGGAAGCTACTAACAAACTGCCCGATAGCACAAACAGGAAGAATATGGCTATGTTGTAAGCCAGATTTGTATGATATTTCGGTAATAAGCACTGGAGATCAGTGGATTGACTGCATTTGCCGGAAAAAGGAACTCGGGCTGGAGTTTTACTTGACGGTTGTTTATGCTCATAATAGTGAAGTAGAAGCGGGGACCAAACAACCACTCAGGCTGAATTTATGGCGTTATCTGGAGACTGCAAATCACCAGGATATGCCATGGATGGTGGTGGGGGATTTCAACTCCCTCTTAAATTTGGGAGACCGAACTGGAGGAGAGGATGTACAGCTAGCTGAGGTGGAAAATTTTAGAGACACGGTGAACTTGATTCAACTGCATGAGCTGAAAAGTACAGGACCTTTTTTCACGTGGGACAATAAAAGGGAAGAAGGCAGAATTTTCAGTAGAATCGACAGAGCAATGGTGAATGAGATGTGGATGGACAGATGGATGAAAGCGATATGTGAGGTAAAATCCAATGATGCGTCGGATCATTTACCTTTACTTATACACCTAGATAAGCCAAAAAAGTGTTCAGGTAAACGTCCTTTTAAGTTCTTCAATATGTGGGTGAACTCGCCGGACTTTCTTACTTTAGTGGAGCAGAATTGGAGGATGCGGAAACACAGTACTCTCGTGGATCTATTTAAAACTTTGAAGGTGCTGGAAATAGCACTTAAACGATTGAACAAGAGGGAATTTTCAGACATTCAGAAAAGAGCCATAGAAGCAAAAGAGAAGTGGGAGAACCAGTTCAATCTATTACAAACAAATGTATTAGATAAAGGGCTGCAAGAAAACGAAGCAAAGGAAAGGAGAGAATCTATGGAACTAGGTGAAGCGGAGTTCAGTTTCTTACAGCAGCGGTCTAAGGAGAAATGGATAAAGAAGGGGGACAGGCCAACCAAAATTTTCTATGCAAGCATGAAAAAGAGGCAATACAGAAATCATATAGTCAGCCTGAAGGTGGGAAATGACAGAGTGGATGGAAGAGAGGGGGTGGAGCAGCATCTACTGCAGTTCTTTGGTGACCGAATGGGAAAGACTGTGATTACAGAGAGTGAAATTGATCCTTTAGTGGCAGCTGAAGGTAACTTTCTTACAGTGGAGCAACAAATACCCTTGATAAAGCCGATTACAGATGATGAGATATGGAGAGCTCTGAATAGCATTGAGAATGACAAAAGTCCTGGAGTAGATGGATTTTCGAGCTTTTTCTTCAAGAAAGCATGAGGGATTGTTGGTGATGATTTCAAAAAGGGGATTAGGAGTTTCTTTCAGGGTGATGAAGTACCACAGGAATTTAGCAGGCCTGTTTTAACACTAATACCGAAAATTGATAATCCGCAGTCAGCTGGGGACTATAGGTCGATTTCCTGCTGCCCTGTTTTATGTAAAGTTGTCACAAAGATCATGAGTAACAGGTTAAGTGAGGTACTCCCTGAAGTGATAAATGGAAACCAAGGTGCATTCGTGAAAGGGAGGAGGATATCACATAATATTCTCCTAGCGCAAGAGCTTTTAACAGGATATAAGAAGCCGAGCAATATTTCGAGCTGCATGATAAAAATTGATATACAGAAGGCTTTCGACAGTATAAGCTGGGAGTTTCTATTCAAATGGCTGACAGTTCTAAAGTTTCCAGGATTGTTTATTGAGTGGATAAGACGATGCGTTGAGGATACCACTTATTGTTTCTCTTTGAATGGTGCATACACGGATTGTTTTAAAGGGAGGAGTGGTGTTAAACATGGGGATCCGATATCACCTTTATTGTTTGTAATTGGGATGGAATATCTATCGAGGCAGCTTAGCCTGGCCATAAAAACGAAAGCTATAGAGTTCCATCAGAGGAGTTTGAAGGGGGAAATACACAGTTTGATGTTTGCAGATGATCTGTTAATTTTCTGTAGGCCGAGCAAGCACTCAATGGAAGGGGTTAAAGCCGTTTTGGAGGAGTTTAGGAAGGTTTCTGGTCTGAGGATAAATGAAGGAAAATCTGAGGCTTTCTTCTCGACAATGACAGAAACTGAATCAAAGATGTTGGCTGATACTCTGAATATAGTTCAAGGAAGTTTTCCAATGAATTACCTGGGACTTACAGTCTCGACAGGGAAGTGGAGAGCTGAAGATTGTGAGAAAATGGTGGAGAAAATTGCAGGACAAATAGGCTCTTGGGTTCCAGGAATATGGCATATGCAGGTAAAGTGCAGCTTATAAACACAATTCTGCTGAGTAAAGCTAGTCACTGGGCGAATGTTTTTCAAATACCTGAGAGTGTGCACAAAGCCATTGAGACAAAATGCAGAAATTTTCTATGGGGCAGAAAGGAAGGGGAGAAAAGAGTTACACCAGTGTCTTGGAAAACACTTTGTATGCCAAAGAAAAGTGGAGGAGTTGGCCTAAGGGATCCTTCATTCTGGAATAGAGCTTCTCTGTGTAAGCTGGTTTGGGATGTATGTCAAAAGAAGGATATGTTGTGGCTGAAATGGGTGCAGGCATACTACTTGAAGGATGAAAAGTTTCTTGACTACAGCCTAGAAGGGCACACGTATAGTTAGAGTTGGGGCAAGTTGGTGTCACTGAAAGATGAAATTCGTCCATACCTAATGGAATGTGTTGACATGAAGGGAAATTTCAGTACTAGCAAGGCATATGGATACCTCAAAGGGGCAGGCCAAGAAAACCATTGGTCAACGAAAATATTGTGGAAGTCAGGACTACAGCCTAAACACTCATTCTTTCTATGGATGTTGTTAAAATGGAGATTATCGACCATAGCGAGACTTCAGTCGAAAGGGATAATACCTCATGTTGCAGATGTTTGTACTCTGTGTGGGCAGAATGGAGAAACGATGCAGCACATATTTTGTACATGCCAGTTTACAGTGGAGCTCCAAAAACATTACAGGGTGGAGACTGGCGGAAACTTCAGAGAGTGCTTGAGGAGGATGAGAAGAATGGTAGGATGGAGAAAGAGAATAAGATTCCACCGACTTATCAGCATCTTCTATAATGTATGGAGGGAGAGGAATAATAGAATCTTTGAGGGGAAATTTAGGCAGGTGGATGCTCTAAAGGTGATGATTGAAACAGGCTATGACCCCTTTGATCGATGTTGAGGATAGTGTGAATGGATCCTAGTATGAAACTTGGTGCATATGTCGTAGGTACCGCACTGATTACCTTTGGTATTTCAGAGGTGTTGGGCTGCTGGTGTAAAAACCAGTTACCCAGCCTTGGCCCGTGACACTATCTAAAGACTTAACGGATTGGTTGTGGGGATATATCCCTAGTATGAAACTTGTACATATGTCGTAGGTACCGCAGTGATTACCTTTTGGTATTTCAGAGGTGTTGGGCTGCTGGTACAAAAACCAGTTACCCACCCTTGGCCCATGACACTATCTGATTTGATGGAATGGTTGAGGGGTTTTACCCCTAGTATGAAACTTGTACATATGTCGTAGGTACCGCAGTGATTACCTTTTGGTATTTCAGAGGTGTTGGGTTGCTGGTATAAAAACCAGTTACCCAGCCTTGGCCCATGACACTATCTGATTTGATGGAATGGTTGAGGGGTTTTACCTCAAGTATGAAACTTGTACATATGTCGTAGGTACCGCACTGATTACCTTTAGGTATTTCAGAGGTGTTGGGCTGCTGGTATAAAAACCAGTTACCCAGCCTTGGCCCAAGACACTATCAAAAATATTTGACGGACTGGATGAGAGACTATGGCCCTAGTATGAAAGTTGTACATATGTCGTAGGTACCGCACTGATTACCTTTGGTATTTCAGAGGTGTTGGTCTGCTGGGTGAAACCAGTTACCCAACCTTGGCCCATGACACTATCTAAAGACTTGACGGGCTGGATCGAAGAAGATTATAAGCATACTCAGAACAGACTACATAATGGCTTATTTGATTTCTATGGGAAATGAACCAGGGCAGACTTGTGTTTTGACATGTCAATTCATAGATATGCTATGGTGGATTTTCCCTTAATCATATACGAGCCGGAGACAGAAATGGAACGTTGAAGACACCAAAGCTCCAAAGGTGGATGCGGATTTGGCAAGATATGCAAGGACAGATGGAACGGAAGCGCATTCATGATAGTTATTCTAAAATCCTAGCAATATCTTGATGAACTAGTTATGATCATAGCCACTTGCATTTCATATGGCTGTAGAATAGTTGTTTTTCTCCTTTTGGTTAGTTATTTATATCCGTTGAATGTTTGGCTTAGAGTGATGGCCAAATCAGTTGTATGAACTTTTTTTGAGAAATTTAATAGAAGAAAATATTACATAAAAAAATGATGCATAAGAAAATCGGATTCTCATTTTTCAAAACTAACCCTCGTGTTTATCAGTTGGATTTTTTTCGGATAGGATAGGAATTTCAGTTTCATCACTTAAATTATGATCAACTTCAATATATAATGATATTGATTGACAACCGAAACTAATTCACCATAATCAGGACACGTATGTATTTTCATGGAACAAAGGAGGAAAAATATGAGAAAATGTGGTTTTGTATCGGGGGGGGGGGGGTCGCCCAGAATGGAGGGGATAAGGGGGTATTTATTGCCTCCAAATTAAGCCTCAAAATGTCCTTCACATTGACACTTCTTCTTCAATGACAATTCTTCTGGGCAGCAGCGACACTACTTCTGGTCAGCAGCGACACCTTCTTCATATATCGTGACACTTCCTTCAAGCTCCATCGACACTTTTCTGGGGACTTACGCTTCTTAAAAACTAAAACTTCTGATAGTAAATTAGCGACATTTTATTAATATATAGCGACAATTTCTTCAAGCTACAACAACTCTTTTTTGGGAACGATCGCATTTCTTCTGGGAAAATTTGATACTTCTGCTTCTACCACCTTTAGTTGAGTGGCCTTCTCGCCACCTCTATGACCAATTCTTCAAGTTTATTGCATCAAATCATCAACTCTATAGCATACTTATAATTGATCTATATTTTGAATATTTAAACCAATCCCCCTTGCTGCTAAATTGTGCAACAAAAGCAAATTCAAACTGGAAACACAAATTAAAATCCATTTTATATGAATAAAAAAGGAGTCACATGTTAAACATCATTACAACTTAATTAATTTGCATCAACTTCTGAGCTACCGTTACAGAACAGAAGAATCCACACAACTTTGTACAAATTACATAAGCAACCAAAATCGAAAAAAACAGCATTATCTTCTTTCCACTGGCTGATTTATAGCAATTCAGCTCCATCTTCAACCTCCGATTTTCTTCCTTCAAAATGGTGGCTTCCTCTTTCGCAATCTTGGCCAGATCTTCCGCATTCATCATCTTTGATTGATCAACCTTATTCTTCTTAACGTACCTGTGCATCATTGGCTTGCAAGATGTGTAGTAATCCGGTTCGATCCATTCCCAGAAACTGCATCTCCTGCCATTATGCGATCCTAGACGGTCACAAACCGCAAACCGTCGACCCGGGTTTCGATCGGTGTGAGACGTGTACACAACTGAAGATTCACGGCATTTGCACAACGGAGCTAGGGTAGATCTAGTTCTAGTGCTACTGAAGGCGGTGGAAGAAGACATTTTTGGAAATCTGGTTTCCAAAACTGGTTAAAGGAGCCTACTTAATATAAAGAAAAACAAAAGTGTGCCCAGCAAAATAAAAAAAATAGAATCGAATGGTAAAGCAAGGTCAAGATAATGATTCCTTTTGGACATAAAATAAGGAAAGCAAAGTGTCACAGTCAGTGCACTATCATTACAACTAGTTGGGCTCATCCGCACGTTGTGCGGTACATTTGATCACTTTTTAATAACTATCTAAATATTTTAATTTATATAATAAATTTAAATGATTGTAGTATTTATATACTAACATAGTAATATGAAATATTAGGTGAAATCAAATCAAATATAGAAAATATGGTAATATATATGTATTCCTTTTGAGAAAGTCTCAAATAAGGGCACCTTACGGTAATGGCAGCCCAAAAATAGCCCAAAAATATTCATATTCTATTTCAATCAAACTGAACCAAACAAAATTCAATAAAAAATAAATCCCTACGCAAAGTCTCAAATAAGGTCAGCTAATTTAAGAGGTTTAAGTATTTTTCAACATTATATGTTTCAACAATCAGTAGAATATTATATTACAAATTTACTACTCCCTCTGGACCACTTGGATCTGCAGAGAGAGAAAAGTGATCTAAAATTTTCGTCCATGCAAAATTACTTTACTGCCCCATAGGTGTCTGCTAAATTACACCGCTCCATCACCACCATTATCCCTCCATCCGCCACCATATTTCACTATCACCTGCAACAACAAACCGCCACCACCTTACCAAACACCATCAAAGCCACCACCAAAAGAACACCGATTGTTTTAACCAGCAAAAGAATAATGACCGAAACCCCAAATCGAATCAGACTGGAGTTAGGTCAGATCGAAGGTGGGAGAGAGTTGGGTCAGATCCGAGTTACGTCAGACCAGAGCTGGGTCAGATCAAATCTGATCGGAGCTAAGCGAGAGTCAACGGAGATGGATCAGATCTCCTTATTGACAACGTCACCACCGTAGATATTGCGCCAGATTGGAAGTAAAGCTTGGACTTTGAAAAGCATGAAGGTTGGAAAGGTTTTGCCCAGTTACAGGTTCTCTGAGAACTGAGAAGGGGACTTCCGATCAAAAATAAAAAGAGAAGGTTGACTTTTTGGTGTAATTAAGAAAGGAAAGGAAAGTGTTGAAGAAACGTTCAGGAGGAAGAGTTGAAAAAGGGGTGGAGAAAGAAAAAGAATTAATATTAAAAGGGTAACAAAGTCTTTTACTCTGTTAAGTATTAACTAAAGAGGAAAGAGTGCAGATTCAGCTGGTACAGCCTAAAAAGGAAAGAGTGCAGAAACAGCTGGTACGGAGGGAGTATTATAATTACAAAAACATATTTGTACAAATTTACTAATATAACATATTAACAACTAATTATACAATATAATCAACACATGCCTAATTTAAAATAGTATTCGATATATTTTTAGCAAAAAAATTATTAATTCAAGATATATTAGCTAGCGGCTAAAGATACAAATGAAGTCCACGTAATAAAAACAATTAACGTGGAGATTCCTACTTCATACTCAAAAAAATAAAAATAATCACATATCCGCTTGAAACCTTCTTTGGAGAGTTGGATATTCTCATCTGTTTACATATTAATCTCACAAGTTTGCAATCATATATAGCGAAATTTCTTCGTGGTAATTAATCCCTAATGCTTGGGTTTGAACAAATTAAAAATACTAAGCAGTAACATAATATACTCAAGAAGAAAACATAGCTTCTTATGTTGATATATGTGAAATAATATACACAAAAGCCTTGATTTTTGTATAACCTTGTGAAGCAATTGTGTTTGTGAACAATAAGCTTCTAGCCCCAACATATTTCATGCCCAAGCAATTGTGTTTCTTGATATCTAGAGAAAGAATTTATTAGATGTATCAGAAAGCTTGTAAAGCGTACCAAACCAAGAAGAAGAAATTCGAAGATCAGGCCGCCCAAATTAATATCAACACACCATGCTACCGAAGCAAAGGAATTCATTCGTGAACCGGAACCCTTTGATCCCTCATTGACCGATATCCCTGAACGTTGATGTTTGTATCGTCCATGCTACCATGCTACCGAAGAAAAGGAATTCATTAGTGAACCGGAACCTTTGATTCCTCATTGACCGATATCCCTGAACGTTGGTGTTTGTATCGTTCAAGATAGTCGAACCGTTGCTGAGATTTTCAAAATTCGGTCTAAATTACACGTTGTCCTCGTAATTACACAAATAGGCCGAAAAATTAAACAAAATCACTCGGAAAATCGACGATCGGACCGCAGAGCCCTTCGCAGGTCGATCGATCAATCCAATCCAAATGAAAATAGAAGGGCGGCGATATGGTGAGGCGACAGATAATAGAAGGTCTGGGTAGTTGATAAGCTTCATCGTCAATTATAGAGTTGATTATATAACAATCGTACGTGATTTATGGTATAATAATATTACAGTGAAATGTGGTACAAAATATGTTAACAAACAACCAATAATTAATTGACATAATTAGGGTATACATATATATCATATGAGTTTGCATTAACAATTACAAGATTTTTTGGATATTAGCATTAATCTATATATAACATAATTAGGGTACATTATGGGAATCTCATATCATATATGTCATCTGAGTTTGCATTATCAATTACAGGACTTTCCGAATATTAGAATTAATATATTAATTGTATATGTATGATAATTTTAGCAAGTTTGTGGTGGCATCATTAATTTACAACTAACAAAATAAAAATTTTAGCAAGTTTGCGGTGTATAATATATTGATTGCCTTGAGATGCACAATTTAAATTACATATTTTTAGTCTAATAAAATACCATATTTAGGTTGAATGTCAATACGAAACTACGTCGTTTATTCCACACACTTTTTGAAGCGAATAATTATTCAAGTTCCCTTTAGGGATAAAGGTGCACTATCATTACAATAAAGATTTGTCATGACACTAAATTAACTGTGGGGCCCATACTTGTGATTATGTAAACTTGCAGGTTGCTGAGTAAACTTCTTTTTTCATTGTAGGTTTTAATGTTGGAGAAACTTTATTTGCAAATACATTTGCAGTGATTATAAAAGCAAAGTGAAAATGAATTTTGATAATATGGTTGATGCAACCAAATACCAAATTGCATTAAAATTACTTAATGGAGAAATCCAAAACCATTTCTTCAAATTTATTACAAACCAGTTCATAATTATCCAAAACTCAAAAATGGACAACCAAAATTCAACACATTAATTAAGGATTCCGAATAACTGCACAAAAGAGACGATAGAAGGTGGTTAATAACCCAAAATCAAGCCTCGAAAACATCATAAATTCCGATATATGTCAATGCAGTCATCCCTCATGTAGAAGCTGAACGGAATTTATGTTGGACATTGAGTGCAACAGCCCGCATAACCATGTGTCGGTTGTAGTTGGTGGTGCTGTAAGCAATTCTTGAGCATAACACAATCCTCTTTCTCATGCGGTAATCAGGCTGCATGATTATCAATGTAAATTTATGAAATGATCAAAAAGTGATAGGAAATTACATAATACTTGTATTTTAGCTACTGTGATTATGATTAACATTTTAAAAATTACCTCATTGAAACGGATTAGATCAACCTCATCAGAACGGATTAGATCAACCTCATCAGATGATCCACTAAACACTTCCATGAGGTGCATGACAAACACACCAGAATCAACGTCTTCGTATGTGTTGCTCCACCTTGGGTATATCACTTCATACACAAATTCATCAAAAACCCTCATGAATCGTGGATCATCGTAACGAGCCATGTAACGAAAAAAGTAGGACACCTAGAATGCAGTTGAATATAAGTTGCATGTCAATCTGTATAAAAATGTCAAAATATTGAATGCGGGTTTGCTTATTAAATTGATTGGGATTTTGATTTTGATTTTTCCATTACCACAAGCTTGAATACGGCCATCCACAAGTCCTTGTTTTCGTGAGAGACACTGTCCACGAACTGGAATTTATTGTTCTTAAAATTCACTATCAGTAGCGCGTAGTGGCCGGAGTTCTTAACCGGGACAAAAATCTGTGATATTTGCAAACGGGGAAATTTTTTTAAAACATATTCCAAAATTGGTAGTTCCTATCAAATAAACTTGGTTAGTTCATAGAACTTACTAAATCTGCTAAAGCCAAATTCAAACTGCCGCAATCTTCGTATTGGTCCCAGTTATGAAAGAGATAATCAGTCCTCGAATGCAAGTTGTCATCCTAAATAGCAACCACGCAAATAACTAAAATATTGTTCCAAAAAAATGCAAATTAAAAAACTTTGATAAGACTTTCATATTAACCAATCTCACCAGGTTGATCGGTTCCATACAAACAGAATACCTCAGAGGACCATCCCCATGCAGTGAGGATTGGGGATAAGACGACGTGGTTGATGTCAAAAGTTGAAAAGTCTAACCTTGTCAATGAGGCCGGCGGCCATCTATCCATGTATATAAACTCACTTGGATGGGTATTCAAAACAAAAATAATCAATAACCAATTGTTTTAATACCTAATCAGTGCTGAAACACCAAAAATTAACTACAACATAAATAATACTTGTCTTCGCTTTGGGGAGTTGGAGCAATGCAGTAATCTGCAACTTCCATTTGGTGTTTCCACATTGGGGGCTTCTTCTTGGCGTAAATGGAGCAGATGAAGCTCGCGAAGTCTCTCGTCCCATAAGATGGGGGAAAAGGCACTTTATTATATTGTTCCACACAGAGACAGTCTGGTTCGGTTTCTGCTTGTTCAAGCTCGGGATTTTTCGGAGAATTTTCATCTGCAAGGGCAAACAGTTAATATCTCCCCAACAAACCCTCTTATTAAAAAGTAAATGTCTAAAAACTTACCACCCCATCACATGTCTGCACCTCCACAGAATTCAGCGGATGTAAATGGCTGCTCCTAGCACCGCCCGTAGCCGAAGTGCTTGCACCAAGTTGGATCTGGGAAGGGATGATAGGCTGCGGTGGGCGGGAGGCCTGGAAATAACGCCGCATTGCAGCAACTAGGTCGGAGTAGGCGATGTCCCCTAGCGGAACCCTGGTTGAAGGATCCATGGCCTGAATAGTGCAGGAGAGAGGGAAGATTTGGAAAGATAAGATCTGAAAGATTTTTTAGGGGATACTAGGTGTAGGAGAAGGCATCAGAAATCAGAGAAGGATAAGATTATGATGTGTATTGTATTTGTTTTTTTAAAAAAATTATGTAGAATTTGAATTAATGCGCTACATTTAGGGCTCCGTGAGAAGTGATTGATGTGGGACTGCAAGTCAAAATTACTATTGTAGGGCCGGCCTGGAAATTTCAACAGCCAGACTTTTTTCTTTTGCTGCATTGGGTAATGATGACTATTGCAGTTCCAAGATGAAGAAAATAAATATTATGCAGCTCCTATGTGTAGTGTGTAATTAATTATACCTGGTCCACAATATAGAGCATTTATAAAAAAAAGAAATGTAAAAGCTTAAATTAAATAAAAGAGAATGAAGAACAGATAAAAGCATATAACACAAAGAATTAAATAAATGTAAATAATAAAAACAATTTATTTTATTATTTTGATCATGTCAGATTTATGTACGTATATATATATATATATATATATATATATATATATATATATATATGGATTTGTTTAAAGACAAAAGAATTGAAGTTTCGGATGGGATGGTCAAATAAATACTTTTCGATGGGAGGGGCCCAAAGTTGACCAAAGTTCGAACCCCAATAGTTTTCATTTTTTGGACATGTTATAATTTTTTGGACATGGGAGGGGCCTTGGACATGGGAGGGGCCAAAAAATGCAGTTTTTAAGTTGTATATTTCAGTAACGTTTTAAAATAAACATTTACTTAATATTAATTCCTATATAATATAGAATTTCAAATATACTAATATTAAGATTAGTAAATCAATTTTAAATGAATGTTTTATAATAACACAGTATCAACTGTATTTTAGAGTGAAAATTGGAGTAAAAACAGTGTAGTAGTTGTAAAAATTACTGCAGAAGCAGAAGGTCAGATATAAACCCTTCGAGATGCATAATTGTTAAGTTAAAATTTATATACTTAACATGTAACTATTTAGAAATAAGGGGAAAATTACATTACATTAAACATTTATATTGATTGACTTATGTTTAGGAACACATATTTTTTGTACGGTTTTTCTAACGAGTGCCCATGGGCACTCGTTAACATGTATGAGATTCCATAGATATTTGTGTAATTAATGTTGGTAATTGCATAATCAATTAATTACGAACATCTACACATTAATTGAGTGTGAATGCATTAAATTTACGTGGTAAATACATGTATTAGTCTAATTACTTTATATTTACTATGTGTTTGGTTACGATGATTATTCATGGTACACAAATTCGAGATTTTAGTATATATGAATCAAACATCACTGTATTGGAAAACAAATCCGTCTAATAAACATAATAAATATCTTTAATTGATATTATTCCATTTGAAATCATGTTGTATTTGAATTCAAAAAAGTTTAAAATTTCCAAGATAACAATAATTTAAATGTTAGAATTTATTATTGCTTAATTAATATTTAATATGTTAATTACATGTATATTATTTCAAAAAAAAAACTCCATACACATTATTTATAAAGATATCCGGATACACCTTTGTCATTGGGTTTATAAAAACTAAAATATACCTACTAAATTGTATGAATATATTTATTATCTAACACTATAAATTTTAAATATGTGTGCGATGAATATCATTATCGTTGATATAATTATCCATAAATAGAATTTAATGGTAAGTATATAGTAATTGAGAAAGATAGATGTTTACCGGTAAAAAGAAACAGATGACCTAGTAAATATAAAGTAATTAAGACAAATAGATGTATTTACCACGTAAATTCAATGCATTCACACCCAATAAATGTATAGATGTTCGTAATCTGCATTTATAAACGTTAACTACACAATTATCCATGGAATCTCATCCATGTTAAAGAGTGCCCATGGACACTCGTTAGAAAAACCGTTTTTCGTATTTTAATATCAACAAAGGTAGTACTGAATAAATTTTTCTGAGTTAATGTAGTTGTAGTAATTGTGTACAAATATAATTTGTTAATAATTGATTTCAAAATAAATATTTGTATCAATAACGATTGCGGAAATTAAAATAATATTAATGAAAGTATCAACGAAATTGGCAGTACTTATGTTTTACTGTCGCAAAAATAGTTACCTATTCGATAAATATTTGTCTAGCCAAGAATTATTAGAAAGTCGAACTTATATTTTACATTACTAGACCTGAAAAGTGGCTATCTAACTCGCATTTGATCGGCAAATTATTTTATTATTTATATTAATACTACATGATTACTTCCAAAAATTATATGTAAAATTAAGTTATTGTTAAAAAAATTTAGATTATTTGGGAATTTTTATTTATAGTTATAATTTAGATTTTGCAACAAACTCTTGCAATATAGGAGATAGGAAATCAAACGGCACTAAACAAAAGTCCATTTGACACATAATAGGAATAGTACATTACATTCAGAATAGGAAATCAAAATGTCCAAAACAAAAGTTTCACACTGATGATAATTAACTGACCCTTATTTAGGGTAAACACCACCAAGTTTACTAGGGATCTGAGTTAATCAATGTAGTCCCAGATGGAAGTGCTACTGAGAACGATGGACTGCCCTTCCCCAGGACCTCCATGAGCAAGGACATCCTCAATAAAAATGTGATTTTCGCGTATGTCCTTCTCCATTGCAACCAGACCCGTCATTCTCGCTCCAACGATTCATTGCATTATGTTTTTACACCAGATGCACTCGTATTAGATTAATTATCATACAGACTTCCAAAACGAAAGGTCAGGGATAAAAAGGCTGACCTTGGTTGCATGATACCTCCCCAGAAACCTAGCCTTTCCACGATGATCGGCCCTGTTAACGAGTTCCAAAAACCTGAAAATGTTGAAATGCGGCTGCATTTCGGAATTGAACTTCTCCTCGGCTTCTTCGATCTCTGCATGTTGTCAAATATGATTCAGATCATTGTATTTGCACATGATAGGTGAGTTACAACAACAATCAACACTAGTGATATAACCATCTCAATCAACAACAATCTACTTTCATACCAGTCATCTAATCATATACACTAGTGATCATCTAAGCTGAACAAGACAATGACTATACGAAATGAACGCTAATGACCCTCATCATTACATTACAACACAACATTAGTCTTTCAAATTGCTAAAACAATGAACAAATCAACACATTAAACTCCATCGGTTTATCCTACATCAAATACAAATACTTACCATCTAACATTGGGAGTATGGTTTCTATAATACGTAATCTTGATCTTGTCCCTTCATTTAGTGTTCTCCAAAATATACACCATTGGTCTTAGCTTGTACTCATTTCCGTTTAACCTTCATTGTAATTTACATTCTTATGCCGATAGACTCTTTCATGGCTAACATATCGCATGAGTATTTGGTTCATCATAAAGGGTTGAGGGATTGTGTATGGGTTTAGGGTTACGTGGGTTTAGGGCTCATTTGATAACTAGTACTAATGAATTTAGGCTTAACCCCAAATCTTGACCAACTCTATTTTTCTCCATTTTGTTCATCAAATATTGTAATATTTTTTTAAAATTTAAAAATATATCAATACACGTGGCTAAATCGGTGTGCTACAAGTGGCTAATCCCTAAACAAACAAGTGGACAGTCCCTGTGGCGCCAAGTGTCGTACCAGTGAAAAGACACATGTTTAGGACCTGCAAAATAAAAAAAAATCAGCATCAGATGGGCTCAAAGCCAATTTTACCACATCTGTTTATTGAAAGGAATCAGCCTATCCGTTTTAATGTTATTTCAGCCCAGGTTATACAATGCAAATCAGGCCAAACACTAACTGCAGTTCCAGCATCAAACAAACTGCAGTTCAACCGACAAATCGATCTTTCCGGGCGACTCTCACGACTTATTCACCTGAAGTTTCTACACAAATCAGAGTTCTTCATATTGAATTGTTCACCTGAATTTCCTACACAACAATGCCCAACTTTTCGCCTCAAGTCAAATGACTTTACATCGCCGTTGCCGATCTCCGTCTCTCCAGACCTCCATCCCTCAAGATCTCCTTAATCCATTCAGGTCAGTTCTCTGGATCTCTGGATCTCTGGACCTTTGTCGCCGGTCGGTACCTCCATATCACTGGATCTCTGTCTTCGGTGGGACTTTGGTTCTTCGTCGTTGGTGAGGCTTTGGATCTCTGACGGTACATATGGATCTCCGATCTGGATATCCGATGCCTATCACCTCATCTGAATCACCGACGCCGATCTGTTTGTCAGGATCTCTGTCGCTGGTTCGCTCTTCGACCCTTCCATATCTGTCCGTCAGGTGATGGACAAAAAAGCCATCGTTTATGCTCTTTTTCCGGTCACTGTAATTTCATGGTCAACACTTCTCAGCATTTTCACTTCTGGAGTAAAAAGAGAGGGACAAGGATTATTGTTGCAAACTTCAACAAGTTCAGATGGTTTAACTTCCAAATTACAAAACATTCAAGGACTCAAATGAAATACAAATTACAGCAGGCCCCGCATTGCATTTCAGCCCCTGAAGCCATGACACAGAAAACTAACTCGTGGGCTAGGAACTGCATGGCAAAAGCTGGACCTGCATGAGCAATATGTCACTGCAAATAGCAATTGCGTATTTCTAAAAGTGTTTTTAGAAAAAAATTTAGGTTATAGAATTAGAGGGTTGCTCCATGAAGGTCCATTTTTCTCTTGCAGGTACGTATTTTTACCATAATACCCCTAATATTGTTAAGGCAAAAAATAGGCTTGAAATCATAGGGTTCCATCAGGGGGCATTATGGTAAAAATACGGACCTGCATGGAGAAATTGCTTAGAATTATTACAACTTGGAATTGAGAGAATTACAATGATAAGAGAATATTTCAGGCCAATGGCCATTTTAATTACTCTTTTATGGCCAAAGGCCTTTGCTTGAGGAAAATTTTTAATAAGCTAAAGAGAATATTTTAGACCAATGGCCATTTTAATTACTCTTTTTGGCCTAAGGCCATTGCTTATTTCACTCTTTTATTTTCTTTCAAGTATTTCATTGTTTCCCATTATTCTCCCTAAAGTGTGTAACTTTAGATGAAGGAATTAATGTAAATCTTGATAAATTATTTATTAAACTAAAGGAATTTATATAATAAAACGGGAGTGATTTGGGCTGAAGAAATAAGCTTGGTTGAAGAGAATAGTTTGGGCTGAAATGAGCTCAAGCTTATTCCCAATTTCTCTTTCTAGCATTTTCTTTCTTATTCAGATTTTACCCATATACCCATTTATTTTAGAATAAGTCTTGGAAGTGACCGTCACTATATAGTGACCAGGGTTTCAATTGCAAATAAAAAGACACGGACCCTATTATGTAATTTTCCAAAATTCCTCACGCATAAACACCAAAATTCCTCACACATAAATGTATAAATTCCCGGCGCGTGCTTATATCACCAAATTGTTTCGCTTTCACCTTTTCCAGCTTCTATAAAACTTTCGATCGCCCGTTCATTTTGTGGTCCGCCAAGCCCTGGTGAATCGCAGCGGTGGATCGCCGGAAGAGATTTGATCGTCGGCAGAGATTGCAGATCAGGTCACGGCGGAGACTGCATAGTAAATCCACGTCGGAGATTGCAGAGCAGATCATGACTGCCGTCGCTATCACGAAGGTTCAGATTTAGTCGTTGGAGACGGTACGGCGACGGTGATAGCGACTGGGAGACGGTGACGGAGGAAGCCTTGATCGACGGATTTTGATTTCAATTCAGTGAGGTTAACCGTTTTCCCTGTTATTCAATTACTCAATTTCCTTTTACATTTGTTAGTTGTATTTCTATAATCGCGGATGATTTTGCTATGGCGGTTGAATGCCTGTAGTAATATGGATTTTTGAAAAGTTCGGCTGAATTAGTTCGTCTAATTTTCCAGGTGTTTTGAAGTCAAAACAAAAGAAAGAAACTCCGGGCTCTGGCACATCTAAAAGAGGTACTAATTTCTAGTATTTTGAGCGAATGATTTTGTTTAGTTGTGGTGTTTTTAGAACGCTGTTGATTTTCCAAATCGCCGATATTTTTAAAACGTTAGCAGTCTAGCCTGAAAGGTTGTTGTTTGACATGTTGCTTAGAATTGATGTTTTTAAAAAATGTTACTAATACTCACTGTGATTTGTTGTTGTTTTTGGTATGTTTCTAAAAGGTTTATGGTTAGTCATGAAAGGTTGATATTTAAATGTAAAAGGTGTGTTTGGTCTGATTTTAAAAGGTTTCTGTTTAGTCATGAAAGGTTGATATTTAAATGTAAAAGGTGTGTTTGGTCTGATCCTAAAAGGTTTATGTTTAGTCATGAAAGGTTGATTTTTAAATGTAAACGGTGTGTTTGGTCTGATCCTAAAAGGTGTATGTTTAGTCATAAAATGTTGATATTCTAATGTAAAAGGTGTGTTTGGTCTGTTCCAAAAGGGGCTGTGTATAGTGATGAAAGGTTGATATTTGAATGTAAAAGGTGTGTTTCGTCTGTTCCAAAAAGGTTTATATTTAGTCATGAAATGTTGATATTTAAATGTAAAAGGTGTGTTTGGTCTGATCCTAAAAGGTGTATGTTTAGTCATGAAAGGTTGATATTTAAATGTAAAAGGTGTGTTTGGTCTGATCCTAAAAGGTTTATGTTTAGTCATGAAAGATTGATATTTGAATGTAAAAAGTGTGTTTGGTCTGACTCTAAAAGGTTTATGTTTAGTCATGAAAGGTTGATATTTAAATGTAAAAGGTGTGTTTGGTCTGATCCTAAAAGGTTTATGTTTAGTCATGAAAGGTTGATATTTAAATGTAAAAGGTGTATTTGGTCTGATCCTAAAAGGTTTATGTTTACTGTTTAGTTATGAAATGTTGATATTTTAATGTAAAAGTTGTGTTTAACCTATATAATACTTCGAATGTTTTAGGCTTAATTGTCCACTTTTTATTTTTATTTTTTGTCAAGGTTTTTAACAAAGAAGATGCCTGGGTGTTTTGGAAATGAGAAAGAAAAGGGAGCAGGTGGAGGTGGGAAAAGGAAAGCAATAAGGCAAGTGGGAAAAGGAAAGTAAAGAAAGAGCGGGTGGAGTTTGTCTTTCTTCTGGGAAGAAGATAAAAATGTAGATAAAAATGGAGTATGGGAGCCGCATTTCTCAATTTGTTTCTAAATTTCTTACACGCGCTGGCGCGTGATTTTCGCAATTTATATGAAATTGCAATTAAGGACCTCCGTGTCCTTTAGTTTATAAACAAGTCCGGTCACTATATAGTGACGGTCACTCAAGAGACGGACTCTTTATTTTAACTTCCTTTATTAGGATTTTATTACTTTCCTTTTCTTCTTGATTAATCAGAAAAGAATCGCGTCTTCCAGAGTATTCTCCGGTCGACTCTAACCGCGTGCACTAGCTATTCTCCGACGGCGGGCGGCTGTAGACCTCTATGCCACAAAGAATGAAACCACACTGCTCAGATCTCGAATCCGCATCAGTGGCTGCAGGAAACAAATCACCGCCGTCGATAGGTGGAGCTTGGGCTTGTCTTTGTTTCCGTCGCGGGAGGCTACTTGCTTGGAAACCACCTATTGCCGCCAGGAACTTCTGCTCACCTGGGTTTCGCAGAGGTTTTAGGAAATCACGTTGGGACTTCTGCTCACCCGGGAGACTGTTCCGCTCCGGTGGCTGGGATTCAGCTCTGCTCCGGCGGCTGGGATCGTCGTCGTTGCGCCTATTTACTTCAAACTGGCATTATCAGATTTCGATATTATGGCATTATCGAATTTCGATAGAGAAATGTCTGCGGCGGAACTATTTACTTGTTCGGCGACTCGAGGACAATGAGGTGGACCTCGTTAATTCTCTGTTTGTCGTCCTGATATCTATCATGTTGGGACTCGATGTTAACAGCTGGGCTTTCTGCCTCCGAGCTTGTCCAGTTCTGGTCGGGATCATCACCGTTGGCCTGCCAAGTCATTTTCAGACCGAGGCGTGATGGTGATCGGAAGATTCACCGGTGAATGGTGCATGCGAATCGTATTGAGGTCTGCCCGAAAGGTATCAATAAACTCGCTGTCTGGGCTTGCCTCGGAATATGTATGTTATTGTTCCCGTCATGAGCTCACATGCCCATGTTGATTGTGACATGTACATGATCCTGCCTTTGTGAGGGGTGGTTATGACGGGGTAGTCGTGACAGGATTAAGCATCCGTGATCACATCCTCTCAGTTCGAGGTGAATCTATGATGGCAACTACCAGCCGCGGTCTGAGCTGTTTAAGCTGTGACGCCACATGCAGGGTGCCATATGAGGGTGAACTACTTCAAGGTGTGGTGTATGAACCTACAGTTCTGGTCTTTTGAGTGAAACTGCTTCTAGAATGACCTTGCCGCTTACTGCCTACAGATTATGGTTAGACATGTTCGGCACTGTGCTGCTTACTGGTCCGTGTTGCTAGTCTCTAGGCTCCAACGTGCAAACTATGACGCCATTGTAACGGTTGGTGTCATGTCTGTGTCTAATATGACGTATGCATGTTTCCACCATTATACCGGCCTGTTCGGGCCTGAGGTTGCTACGTTATTGCAAGACGTGTCAACTCGTTCGGGTTCGGACACGTTATTGATTAACTTGTCGTCCCTTAGCATGTTAATTTTCAACATGCGCCTCTCTCAATGATGTTCTCTTACTACCACTTCTCTGTATCCACGGTGTAAATGCCATTGTTGGTAAAGGGCAATTAGGAATGTCGATATCGTTTCTCAACATGTTGTCTAATGTCGTCTCTCTATGCCGCTTCTCTGTATCCACGGCGGAGACGACATTGCTAGCAGAGGACACTACATCTACGGCGTCATGCTAGTAACACCATGGAGTAAAGGGGTCAACCCGGGATCGCAGTCCCGAAACTCTTAACATGTTTCTGCTCGCACCACGACGGGGAGCAGGACAAAGGTGGTTCGACGGGGAGCCAAGACCGGGGTGGTACGACACAGAGCGCAGAATGGCTCTGGCCAATCACCTTCGAGGTGTTCCTGCTCGCACTACGACGGGGAGCAGGTTCGAGGGATGGCTCTGTGACGCCCATCACCTTCGAGGTGTTCCTACTCGAACAAATAATTGGGGCCAAGGTATGCTATACTCCCTCTCCCCTCAAAAAGAATTTGTGTAAAGAAAAGAATGTATCTTTTACACAAATAAGTAAAACCTTCATCGTTTGTTGGAAAAAATGTTCTTTTTTTGGATTCTAGGTTGTGTTTTCAGATCTATTTTAGCTCTTTTAATAGCTAGTTGTACTGATCTAAATATCATGCTTTCTATCAGCTATTTCAATGTAAAGTTTCATTTTTGCAAGATTTTACCAACCTAGAGCAGATCGTATTTGCTCGAATGGGAGGCATGAGGCCTTTGTTGTTGTAGGCCTGCTTGGATATGCCTCTGATCTGTATGGGGAACCTTAGGGACGGATCCCCACAGACGACGCTAATGTCAGAGCAGGATTTGGCCGTCGACGTGACAGACGCGTCATGCTCCGGCGGGAAGCTCTTCCTCCTATCTGGATCTATTGGTGGCGCTGCGGTGGTCCTATGTACCTGTACAACAGCACTGGGATTACTCAGGGCGGGGCGGCAGGTTGTTGTAGCCCGCTCCGACGCCCAAGTCAGGTTGGGTCATGGAGCTATTATAGGGGGGTTCTATATGCAGGACGTTATTTCTTTTTGCAGGACAGAAAAAAAGTTAAATTTCCCCTAATACCCCCACTTAGTTTTATTTCGTACACCCTTGATCAGAACTTGCAATTCCCCCCCCTCTGTAGCTTTTATTCACAATCTTGTCCTCACCAATTATGCATAAATTGCAAATGTGGGCTAGTACGTATGTATGTTAAGGAGAAAAGGAAAATTCATCATTTCAGATTACTTTCACCTCAAATTTTGAATCTGATTACTTTCACCTCAATCTCAGATTTTTGATCTTATTTCTACACGCCTATCCGATATCTGATTCAGAAGTCAAAATAATGTGTCTTTCTTCACCCCCATCCAGGATCTGATTTGGAAGTAAAAAAACTGAGTCTTTCTTCACCCCCATCCGAGATCTGATTCGGAAGTAAAAAAACCATGTCTTTTTTCACCCCGTCGTTGAAAAAAAAAAAAAAAAACACTATGCAGTCAAAGAGATGAAGAAAAGAAAGAAGAAGGGATGAAGAAGGAGGGACGATGAAGAAGAAGACACTGTGCAGTTAAAGAAAGGAAGTCAAATTATATCTAAATATATGAAGGTATGTATCTTTTACGCTAGAGAACAATAAGGAAGGTTCGGTGGCTTGATGGTTAAAGTACATCTCCCTAGGTAGGAGGTGATTCGTTTGGCCAAGGTTCAAGACACATTGGGTAACATTTTTTTGGCTCAAATATAAATATGAATGCACTAGGCTCTTTTAATTCGAATTAGCCCGTTAGTTGAAAATATAAATAAAGCTGCATGCGCTAGATCTTTTAATTTGATTTAGCCCATTAGTTGAAAAAAAATAAAGATGAACACACTGGACTCGAACCCCAGTTAATTGAAATCTTAAAATAAGGCTTCAATAGTTCACCAACAAATGTCCAATTAAGGCCCTGGTTGTCACTTGTCAGTTCAATTCATAAAAAATATAATTTTATGAAATTTAGTTTAATTTAGTTATATTGATTCCATTTTTCAATACATTAATTTTGAGTTCAGTTCAATGCAATGCAACAAGAAATAAGCTCTAGGTACACTCTCATATATGTTGTTGTAGTCCTTTAAATGATTTTGCAACGTTAAATACTCAATCTGAACCAATAAATGTCCAATTGAGTATACTCTCATGTTTCATTGCGTCTTATTTCGATTATCTAAAAAATACAAATGTTTAAATTGTACGTAAAGTAACTGTAATATTCATATAAGTTGTTTAATAAATTTTCACATTTAATTTGCTTATATAAAATTTCTATTAATTTTTAATATTCGTAAAAATTATACTATTCAAATCATTAAAAATTTTATCTACACTTTATTGACGAGTTATCAATGCTAATATGTTTAACCTTTGTTAACCTTCTCGTATAGTTCATGGATTTGTTCTACACCAGCTACTTGCGCTAGTAGAAAAAATCTAAAATTTTTGTGTGCATTACTATATCATATTAGGAGATAATAGTGAGTTATAATGTCGCAAACATCTTTAACGTATTTAAATTTATTTATAAAACGTTGAAAAATGATATTTAAATAATTTTCAAACGATTTATACTGTGTTCGAACAAATGAATAAACTAACTATGAATACTCTCATGTTTCATCATGTCTTATGCCGGATATTAAACAAACACACCCGTTGAATTGTACGTAAAGTAACCATTACTTTAAAATTTTAAGAGTCGGGAATTTTTGTGAAATAAATTAAAATATGTTAAAGATGTTTACATCATTGCAACTCAATATTAGCATCTAATATGATATATGTAACGCACGCAAAAAATAATTATATTTTTTCAAATTGCGAAAGTAATTGGTATAGAACAAATCGAAGAGTATAATAGTTAGTTTACAAAGGTTAAACATTCAAAGTAAATGGTAATTTATGTTCAATTCAAGATACGCATTTGTTTTACAACCAACATAACACGTAATAAACTTGTTAGTCCATTAAATTGTGAAAATTTTTAATTCAATTTGGGAGGAAAGTGTTTCAAAATTAGTTAAAGGGCTAGAAAAATATATGTGAAAATTACGAACAACATATATTATTATTATTTTTTCTAAAACAACCGATACTGAAAAAATGTTCTTAAATTAGCAATATCACAACATCATATATTTTAATTCCCAATTTCTTGTAGGAATCCAGGTGGAAAAAGTAAAAACTATAAAAACGTCGAAATTGAAATCCGCTCAAATGATATTTAATTAACATCCCGTAACTAACATAATACTATTTACGTCATTAGGATTTTTATATACACTCTATTAACGAGCAGGGCTGGTTCTGGGATTTTGATGGCCTCAAGCAAAAATAATAATTTTTTAGTTTTCAAAACTGAAAAATTTAAAAATAGGTTTATATAAAAATATTTTATGAATTATACATTAAAAATCACTATAAATATTGACTTTCTTATTTATAGTTAATTTCATACGATATCTAAGGGACTAATTATAGGAAACAATACAATTTCTTTATTTAATTGAGTTTTAATTAATAAAAATACTATATATTTTTTCTAAAAATGGGCCCCTTTTCCAAAATTATTTGGGGGCCTCAAGCAATTGCGTAACCTACGTACATAGAGGGCCGGCCCCCGTTAACGAGTCATCGACTTGTTCTACACCAACTAGTATAATTTTGAAACACTTTCCTCCCAAATTGAACACTCGGGTGTTTTGGAGATTATTCAACAACATTTTTGGAACTTTCGAGCAACATATGTAAATATTTTTTCTACCACCCACGTTGACCCAAAAAACCTCAAAATGGTAATTTCATATTGCGTGAGCTTTCAATTAGATTTTGGAATACTAAATTTTTTAAATTCGACGCTTCCAACATTCTTGGAGGGACGTAGGTGAATAAAGTAAAAAGTTTGTATAAATGCCGAAATTGAAATCCGCTTGAAAGAATTTCTAACAAAAATCCTAACAACTAATATTGTAGTTTAACACCATCAAATTTTCATTCGAATTACAACACTAAAGAGTCAATGTGTTAATCTCTTGAACCTTTGTATCATAACTTGTAAACACTACTAGTAAACACTGCCGATTTGTTCTACACCACCTATTTCTGCACCTCAGAAAAATTCAAAAATTTGCACGAGCATTATTTGTATTATAGTAGGAAATAATATTAACTCAAAATTTCACGAATGTTCTTAATACGTTGAAATTTATTTTTAATAAAAATCCTACTCTTAAAAATTCAAGGTAACGGTGATTTACGTTCAGTTTGAAGTGTGCATTTGTCAAATAAGCGATGTAATATTTCCTGAAGCATGTGCTTGTACTAAATCAGGTATGCTTTGGTTAAATCTTGAAAAAAAAATTAAATGGCCACAACAACATTTTTGGAACTTTCGGGCAACATATGTAAATATTTTTTCTACCACCCACGTTGACCCAAAAAACCTTAAAATGGTAATTTCAAATTTCGTGAGCCTTCAATTAGGTTTCGGAATACTAAATTTTGAAATTCGACGCTTCCAATATTCTTGGAGGGACGTAGGTGAATAAAGTAAAAAGTTTGTATAAATGCCGAAATTGAAATCCGTTTGAAGGAATTTCTAACAAAAATCCTAACAACTAATATTGTACTTTAACACCATCAAATTTTCATTCGAATTACAACACTAAAGAGTCAATGTGTTAATCTCTTGAACCTTTGTATCGTAACTTGTATTCACTACTATTAAACACTGCTGATTTGTTCTACACCACCTATTTCTGTACCTCAGAAAATTCAAAAATTTGCACGAACATTATTTATATTATATTAGAAAATAACATTAAGTTAAAATTTCACGAATGTTCTTAATACGTTGAAATTTATTTAAAATGCAAGTCCGAATCTTAAAAATTCAAGGTAACAGGTGATTTACGCTCAGTTTGAAGTGTGTATTTGTCAAATAAGCGATGTGATATTTCTTGAAGCATGTGCTTATACTAAATCAGTTATTGTTTGGTTAAATTTGAGGGGAAAATCTTGAAAAAAAATATTTAATGGCCACAACAATATTTTTGAAACTTTCGAGCAACATATGTTAATTTTTTTTACCACCACGTTGACCCAAAAAGCCTTAAAATGGTAATTTCATATTTCGTGAGTCTTCAATTAGGTTTCGGAATACTAAATTTTGAAATTCGACGCTTCCAACATTCTTGGAGGGACGTAGGTGAATAAAGTAAAAAGTTTGTATAAATGCCGAAATTGAAATCCGCTTGAAGGAATTTCTAACAAAAATCCTAACAACTAATATTGTACTTTAACACCATCAAATTTTCATTCGAATTACAACACTAAAGAGTCAATGTGTTAATCTCTTGAACCTTTGTATCGTAACTTGTAAACACTACTAGTAAACACTGCTGATTTGTTCTACACCACCTATTTCTGCACCTCAGAAAAATTCAAAAATTTGCAATAACATTATTTATATTATATTAGGAAATAATATTAAGTTAAAATTTCACGAATGTCATTAATACGTTGAAATTTATTTTAAATACAAGTCTGAATCTTAAAATTCAAGGTAACATGTGATTTACGCTCAGTTTGAAATGTGTATTTGTCAAATAAGCGATGTAATATTTCCTGAAGTATGTGCTTGTACTAAATCAGGTATTATTTGGTTAAATTTGAGTGAAAAATCTTGAAAATAAAATATTAAATATTAATCTTGCAAAAAGTCCACTCACTTATCTATACCACAAATAACATGCCAATTATTTTTGATGAATGAGAAGCTGCCACGTGTGGGGATATAATCTCCAACAATTTTGTTTCTCAAAAACCAAAAATAATAAATATAAAAACCGTGAATGGCCCCAGTTTCAAGCACGTGACCTCAGATGGATCCATCTCAGTTTCATTATTTTCTCTTTTAGCAAATAAAACAACTAAAATAAATAAATATACTCTTAATGAATTCTTAAAAGCAAGTAAGCAACCATAAAATAAGTGATATTTCATATATACCCTTAATAAGATGTAACATATATACTTTTCTTAAAATCCGAGTTAAAGTCAATTAAGAAGTTTTGGTTGGAACTGATTCTCATGTACATTAAATTTAAAGTTTCTCATGCATATTTAAATATATTTTTTCATAATTAATACATTTAGGCCCTGTTTACCAGAGCTTATCTGTAGATCAGTTCAGTTCAGTTCAATTCAGTTCAGTTCAATTCAGTTCAGTTCAGTGAAAATGTAATTGATGAAATTCAGGTTAATTCAGTTATGCTGATTCCATTTTTCAATACATCATTTTTACTTCAGTTCAGTTTAGTATGTGGTGGAAATAAACTCTACCAAACAGGGCCTTATTATAGCGTTCAATAAAAATTACGGAAATCGTCCAGGTACTTGGAATAACTTTTTGACAGGACAAGAAAAATAATTCTTGATGAGGCAGGGGCTTGGGCCAAAATAGAGTGCCAATGTTCTCTGTACAAAAGCCTACATGGCATTTCGTCCGTAGAATTTCAGTGAGGCCCAATAATTACTAACTACTTAGAAGACGTCCATTCAGTTGATTCTCAATAAGCAAAAAAAGAAAAAGAAACCATGAAAGGACAGTTTTCGAACACGGGACCACATCTACAATCAGCTTAAAAGGCTGAAACAAAACCACCCACACCAAGACATCTTTTGTTTCCAACTCGCAAGCATATAAATTTGTTCATATAGCTAAGGTAAGTAACATGAACCGGGTCTTCTTCCCCAGTTTCTAGATCTAACTTGCAGAGATCTGATTTTAAAATCTCCGCCACACTCAAATGGATAATACCTATACACGCGCACACCGAGAAGTCCCGCGTTCTGCTCTTTGTTGTTTTGTTCATCAGGCCAATCATTTAATGAAACGAGGTCAGCCATAGAGTTCGTAACCGGCAATGACTGAGTCAAGCCGGAAGCGCTTTAACGGTAACATTTATCCCGGCTCAGCTGCTCGGAATAATCCTCTAGATCAATGGATTTTCCAGCGGTTGATCTCCGTTGCGCCGATCAGTTCTTCCTGGGATGTGCTCTGAGAACCGAATTCAGATGTCCAGTCGGAAAATCCTCCCTCGCTTGTTACCATCGAGAAATCTGAGTGACCACCGTAGTTGTCGCTTCGGTAGCCCAAGCTTGCAGATTTTGTTGGCGGCGAAGGGAGCATTAGCATGGACGGCGACTTGGAAGTGGCCGGAAAAGACCTGATTTTGTCACCGGACACGATATTTCTTGCTTTCACTAGCGTTATGGGACATCTCGTCGGAGATGAAGCTCTCCGGCAAGGAGACGACGAACCAATTCAGATCCGCCCGGGAACTCCGATCTCTTTAATTAGCCCCCCAGTGAAAACTCAGTTCTTGCATAACAATCCCACATTCTTCTCCCTTTACAATTGCAGAACGCCATTATTGCAAAACAGTCCCCCGAAATTGGAACTCAGGAACAAATGGCTCCATAATAGCAGGGGTATTAGGGGAAGTTCAACTTTTGTTTTGTCCTGCAAAAGAAAAGCCGTCCTGCGTTTAGCAGCCCCCCTATTATATGGTGGAGAAGATGATGAATAGTGCGGGAGGAAGAGATATATCACTGTGGATATTTCAGATTGAACTCCCCTTTATCTTTCTCTCTCTCATGGTATATATACTAGTGGGAGGGGTCCCACTAGTGGCTGCCGGAACACGTTGCCTGGATACGTCGCGGGGCAACATGTTGGGAGCCTGGGATGGTCTTCCAGGGGCCATCTCTGACACCGTACAACCAGATCGAGAACAATAAACATAAACACAAAAACATAACCTTTAAATCAGATCGACAACAAAACATCGATCTGAGCAAGTAAATCATAGATTTTATCCGATCAAATCAAATAAATTCTACCATGTGAATAAATTCACACTTATTTGAAAATATAAAGAATAAAAAAACAATTACTTCCCCATCTCCCCGTGTTAGAAAGACGGGGGAGATCAAAGACATAAGAGGTTTTTTTTTCCTGTGCGGCTAAGGAGGATTATACTTGTGAAATAAATGATTTTTTTTAAAAAAATTGGGTAATAATCCCAATGGACCCCCAATAAAATCTCACCCCTCTTTACCCGGCGAGTGAAATAAATGATTTATATTTACTTATTCAAGAATTCAACTAAATTATCTATTTAAGTTGAACGTTAATTTGAAAAGAGTAAAAATGAAATATCATACATGAACTTGACTATTCATTGAAAATTGATCGTAAGATATTTAAACTTGATTACTCTAGATATTGCTCTACAAATTATATGTAATCTTAACTCTCTATTATAATTGAGGGAAAAAACACGATAAATTGCATTGAGGTGAGAAATTAAGGGGGTAAATTCAGTCCCTATAATCAAAATCACAAGTATGAATGATATTTAACATTAATATTTAATGAGTGGATACCCGAAAAAAGTATTTGTGTGACACGGACACGGACCCAGACCCAAAAGAGTGTAACCCGACCCGGAAAAATAAAAGAATTATTTTATCACAGGTCGGCGGGTCAACGTATTGGGTAGTCAGTGTCAGATATTTTTGAACATCCCTAGCAACGGTTGTGTTTTGGGCCTTGTGGCATAGGTGGGGGAATTAGAGAGCAAAATTAAACAGAAATGTAATAATTTGGGAACTGGAGGGGCTATTTGTAATTTAAGTTCCCATATTTTCTACAATGTTAAAACAAGACCCATCCCAAGTAAATTGTCTAGCAGTAACTATAATATGACCTCTGCCTCATGCATTGTCTTTTTGTAATACATTTTCCCTCTATCTGCATCTACATATATATTTTTCTACAAGTTTAGAGGATGTGATTCTCCTTCTCTTTCATCCAAGTCTTTGGGTGTGTGTTTGAAACCCCTCCCGTGTGTGTGTTTTATTTTTGGCCCACGCTCAATTGTGTCGAAAATGCAAAATGGGGTTTAGCAAGAGCCGCGATGGTGAGGACACATACTAAGCATTCCATTTTTGGGGTATTTGTTGCAATGATTTTCATGTAAGCCAACATAACTCTGGGACTAATGGACAGCAGTAGGAGGAGCAACTTAAGTCTAGATGTGAGAAGTTGACCCACCCTAGTTAGGTTAGCACACGAAGCTTGTGAACATAGATTAGACAATGGTTCATCATAGAGATGGAAGGCTCGAGTTCAAGCCATTTGTTATAGGTTTGGAGGGCTTGACTTCTCGGACAAGATGAATGTAAGTTTTGAGTGCTAGGGTTAAGAGGATCTACATATTTGAATACTGGAGAACCATATGCATCAACACTATCCTAAGGTTATTAATTTGAGATCGGACAAAATTTATTTTAGTTTAGTCTACTAATTTTATTTTCAATAAATTAATTTTCAGTTAAGTTTAAACCAAATCGGTAAAAAATAAGCTAGGGGAACATGCCCCAACACTAACAATATGACAATTACTATAATATTTTATGGTTCAAATATGTTTACAACCGTCAACCGGTAAATATGTTGTCAAGAGCCTAGTACGATTACCTAAGCTGTAATCAAAGGCCGATTCTCCTTCTTGCATGAGAAATTTCGACAAATCTAAAATTTCCCAATTTCGTCACCATGTACTCAGCATTCACACCCCACACAAAATGCTCTGCAGCAGCGTGTATATTCATAGAAAGCTCAAAAAGTTAAAGAGCCTTTTCAGAAAATTTGAATATATTTGTACCTCTCATCCTGAAAATCGAGCACCAGGCCAACTAATCGCAGCTAAACGGTTAAAAAACACCATCCAAGCACATTATGACAAAATTCTAAATGGTTAAGTATGTAAACTACAGACACATGGAAGAATGAACTAAGATTGTAATAATGATTCTTTGTATTAGAGCAGCGCAATCCTATGATGAGTTAAGTCTCCCACAAATTACATTACAAACACAAATTAAGTAGCAGAATAAAACTAGAAACAATACAAGCCTTGCTTCTCTGACGCGATCCACTTATTCCACAGACACTCCTTTTCAACCCAAGGCTTGACCCCATACATTTGGGATCATGAATTTCAGCACCCTTGCTTTTAGCTTACATAATGAAAAAAATAACTACCAAGAGAGGAGAATCACAAGACACCAAAGGGAGTATCAATTGTTGACACCAATTGCTGCTGCAGCCAACAACTTATCTATGACAAGTTTAAGAGCAGGGGCACTCACTTGACATCTAGCATCAGAAAAACATGATCTTCCTTCTTCGGCTGCCTTGCCTAGCTGAGGGTCTAGTGGAATTTTACCAAGAAAAGGAACATCCATTTCCCGACACATTCTTTCAGCACCTCCTACACTGCTATCAAATACATTGGTGGAAGCAATAACATTTAGCCATTCTGGAGCGTTCTTCCTCATGTATGAAAGGAACGACTCAGTTACATCTTTCAGTTCACCATCTTCTGCTGTTCTCAAAAATTTAATATCTTTAAGCGGCTGGCATAGACCACTCATGTTTTCCACGACCCCGAGTACCTTAATACCAACTTTCTGGGTAACTGTTTTTTATACCAGCAGCCCAACACCTCTGAAATACCAAAAGGTAATCAGTGCGGTACCTACGACATATGTACAAGTTTCATACTTGGGGTAAAACCCCTCAACCATTCCATCAAATCAGATAGTGTCATGGGTCAAGGCTGAGTAACTGGTTTTTATACCAGCAGCCCAACACCTCTGAAATACCAAAAGGTAATCAGTGCGGTACCTACGACATATGTACAAGTTTCATACTAGGGATATATCCCCATAACCAATCCGTTAAGTCTTTAGATAGTGTCACGAGCCAAGGCTGGGTAACTGGTTTTTACACCAGCAGCCCAACACCTCTGAAATACCAAAGGTAATCAGTGCGGTACCTACGCCATATGCACCAAGTTTCATACTAGGATCCATTCACACTATCCTCAACATCGATCAAAGGGGTCATAGCCTGTTTCAATCATCACCTTTAGAGCATCCACCTGCCTAAATTTCCCCTCAAAGATTCTGTTATTCCTCTCCCTCCATACATTATAGAAGATGCTGATAAGTCGGTGGAATCTTATTCTCTTTCTCCATCCTACCATTCTTCTCATCCTCCTCAAGCACTCTCTGAAGTTTCCGCCAGTCTCCACCCTGTAATGTTTTTGGAGCTCCACTGTAAACTGGCATGTACAAAATATGTGCTGCATCGTTTCTCCATTCTGCCCACACAGAGTACAAACATATGCAACATGAGGTATTATCCCCTTCGACTGAAGTCTCGCTATGGTCGATAATCTCCCTTTTAACAACATCCATAGAAAGAATGAGTGTTTAGGCTGTAGTCCTGACTTCCACAATATTTTCGTTGACCAATGGTTTTCTTGGCCTGCCCCTTTGAGGTATCCATATGCCTTGCTAGTACTGAAATTTCCCTTCATGTCAACACATTCCATTAGGTATGGACGAATTTCATCTTTCAGTGACACCAACTTGCTCCAACTCCAACTATATGTGTGCCCTTCTAGGCTATAGTCAAGAAACTCTTCATCCTTCAAGTAGTATGCCTGCACCCATTTCAGCCACAATATATCCTTCTTTTGACATACATCCCAAACCAGCTTACACAGAGAAGCTCTATTCCAGAATGAAGGATCCCTTAGGCCAACTCCTCCACTTTTCTTTGGCATACAAAGTGTTTTCCAAGACACTTGTGTAACTCTTTTCTCCCCTTCCTTTCTGCCCCATAGAAAATTTCTGCATTTTGTCTCAATGGCTTTGTGCACACTCTCATGTATTTGAAAAATATTCGCCCAGTGACTAGCTTTACTCAGCAGAATTGTCTTTATAAGCTGCACTTTACCTGCATATGCCATATTCCTGGAACCCCAAGTGCCTATTTGTCCTGCAATCTTCTCCACCATTTTCTCACAATCTTCAGCTCCCCACTTCCCTGTTAAGACTGGAAGTCCCAGGTAATTCATTGGGAAACTTCCTTGAACTATATTCAGAGTATTACCCAACATCTTTGATTCAGTTTCTGTCATTGTCGAGAAGAAAGCCTCAGATTTTCCTTCATTTATCCTCAGGCCAGAAACCTCCCTAAACTCCTCCAAAACAGTTTTAACCCCTTCCATTGAGTGCTTGCTTGCCCTACAGAAAATTAACAGATCATCTGCAAATATCAAACTGTGTATTTTCCCCTTCAAACTCCTCTGATGGAACTCTATAGCTTTCGTTTTTATCGTCAGGCTAAGCTATCTTGATAGATATTCCATCCCAATTACAAACAATAAAGGTGATATCGGATCCCCCTGTTTAACACCACTCCTCCCTTTAAAACAATCCGTGTACGCATCATTCAAAGAGAAACAATAAGTAGTATCCTCAACGCATCGTCTTATCCACTCAATAAACAATCCTGGAAACTTTAGAACTGTCAGCCATTTGAATAGAAACTCCCAGCTTATACTGTCGAAAGCCTTCTGTATATCAATTTTTATCATGCAGCTCGGAATATTGCTCAGCTTCTTATATCCTGTTAAAAGCTCTTGCGCTAGGAGAATATTATGTGATATCCTCCTTCCTTTCACGAATGCACCTTGGTTTCCATTTATCACTTCAGGGAGTACCTCACTTAACCTGTTACTCATGATCTTTGTGATGACTTTATATAAAACAGGGCAGCAGGAAATCGGCCTATAGTCCCCAGCTGACTAAGGATTATCAACTTTCGGTATTAGTGTTAAAACAGCCCTGCTAAATTCCCGTGGTACTTCATCACCCTGAAAGAAACTCCTAATCCCCTTTTTGAAATCATCACCAACAATCCCCCATGCTTTCTTGCTTCAGTGTTCACTCTCTCTATGTTATATTGTTGACAAGATCAAGCAATTTTAGGTAAAAGCTAACTTCTACAGTTATTAGGGCTATGTGCTTGACCATTTAGTTTCAATTGGATATGGTTTGGTGGTCGGAACAAAGTAAGGACTGAGATTCTGAGAATGCAAGTATATTATAAGCAATTAAGGCATCCCAATAATGTCAGACATGTGTTTTTTGGTGGGCAAATTCTCAAATGAGACCTGTCTCAAATGAGACCAAACATTATATGAGACTGCAATTGATTGTATTTGTCGTTGGTGAGCTTTAAACCCGCCGATTTCCTTGATTGAATTTGTCGTTGGTGAAATTGACCAAGGAAATGATCAAGAAAATTGACCGAAAGATCAAGCAAATTGAACGAAAATCAAATTAACTAAAAAATCAAGGCAAAACAAAAATTCTCAAGGACATTGATTGAAAGATCAAACAAACTGACTAAAAGATCAAGTAGAAACAGTAAATGCTCATTCCCCTGCTCTTGGTCTCCACAAGGACAGGTCTCACCCAAGACTTTCTCTTTTTGGTGAGGTAAAGATTTTATTTCTTTAGATGGATTGAAGATGTTAGATATCCCAAAATATTGTGTCTCTGACGTGTTTGAAGCACTATTTTCATAAAATCAAACATTAGTGTTCAGGTATAGAGAGCTTTAATTTTATGAGGAAGGTTTATACCTTATGTTGAAGCTCATGTGAAGTTAACGCCAAATCTTCGAAAGTGTCATTGGAGCATGGTAATTTTGTCGATCCTCTTTAAGCCCTTTTTTTGTTTTTTGGAAGGATCCTTTTTAAGCCCATAGCAACTAATGTTTGTAATATGCCAGTATTTGTGTTAGAGTGACAATTTCTTTAGAATATTGTGCATGGAAATATTTAATATACTAGACCTGGGTAAATTTGGAGGTAGTTAATGTCACACTATGCGTGTCGGATTTTTAAAAGTTAAACTGCTAATAAGTTATAAAGTATTTGTGTGAGAGTAACTCTGCTGTGATTGGTGATTTATAATTAACCAGCCTTGAAGAAATTGTGCATGCAGTGAAAGTCTTCGGCCCTGTTTGCTAGAGCTTATTTCCACCATGAAATGAAATGAAATGAACTGAAATGAAATGAACTGAACTGAACTGAACTGAGCTGAACTAAACTGAATTGAACTGAACTGAAGTAAAAATGATGTATTGAAAAATGGAATCAGCATAACTGAATTAACCTGAATTTCATCAATAACATTTTCAATGAACTGAATTGAACTGAACTGATCTACAGATAAGCTCTGGAAAACAGAGCCTTCATGTACACTTAGGATTTTTTTCAAGTCAAACTGCTAATTAATATGTTATGCTAATTTTTATTATTTCAGAAATCCTTCTAATTCTATTTTTTTTTCAGCTGTATGAAATGTGTTGTAGGGAGAGCTGTCTCAGTATTCCAACTAGATGGTATCCTTTTGCTTCCCTTTTTGCAATTTTTTAAATTTACATTATAGGCACGAGTAGAGTAGAAGAAAAAGTGTACACCAAATCTGAAGAGTGGTATCTAAATCCGTTCTTACAGATTGGTAAGAATAATGAGCCAAGGTACTTCCCTCAGGATTTTCAGCTCTATCTTCCATTTTACCTAAGCCAATAAAGCCACTATGCCATGTTTTTCGTATCATTTGATGCTGCCAAAATCCGTCAGTTCCCCAAGGCTCAACGCTACCCGGGTTTCCTTGAACGCGTACCCGCAACGGTCCTGCAAAACAATCCCCGGGAGGCTTCCCGGGGAAGAAGCTCCGGTGTGATGATGAGACGAGGATAGCGATGAGGGGTACACGTACGGAAATACTCTCAATATAAAGTAGAGAGATATAAGTCACTTACCTTGTTCACTGTTTGAGACTAATATTTATAGCTGAACTCGCCTGCTTTGGATAAGGGTCAGGACCACTTCTGATTGTCACTATCTGTCCTCTTTCTTGTCCGGACATGCCTGATCCCGGGAAGGACATCTTCTCTCGCTATGGGCCCTGGGCCCTTTTCCCGGCCCAGCAGGATGTTGGGCCGGTATTATCACTAGCCCCCCAGACCAGTCGCCCGGGTTTTGGTGACTGATAAGCTGCTAAATGTGCGTATTTCTAGAGCTATATATTGTTATATTTGTTATTAAAAGTGCTTACGAGTGGTATTTTATGCAAGATTTGATGAAGAGCACTGATCGATGCACATTGGAGCAGAAAGTGAAGATTTCAGCCAGTTTAATGCTATATTGAGACTGAAGAACCAAATTCCGGTGAAACTTTAATTAGATTATTTTATGTGGCAGAGTTGTGTTTCGTCTAACGATTCCTAAGTTGCTCCATAGAGTGGTTTAGTTGAGGAAGATCCAATGAAAGGGGGTTCGTTATACTCTTTTTCCCTAAAAAGGTTTTTAATGAGGTAACGGCCCGATCCTTAGTTTTAAGGAGTTGATGGAGATGCACTGGATGGCCATAATTTCGGCCATGCTATGGATCAGAAAGAGGAATTTAGCCCAAGATGAAGAAAGTTCGGTCAAAGCCCAGAAGAAGGATAAATTCCGGTTCCGAGAAGGATTGGGATTCCTACTGTGAAGAGGATTAGGTCAGAAATCCGATACCACAAGGAATGGAGCTTTAGACGTGTAATTCAAGATGGAAAGAGGCTGAATTCGAGTTTAACAAGGAAAGAAGAGGTCGGCTGCCTGATAAGAAAGGAAAAGAAATTCAACTGCGAAAAGGATTAAAACATTACCATAAACCGTTTTATAATTATAGTCCAAATATAACGGTGTAGAGTAGATTATAAATAGATGGAGGTGGCTGAATACTTTACCAACCAATCACCACTTTATTCTTAGAATAGCCACTTTCAATGTTCGAGCAGTTGAAGAAGCCGCAGCCGACCGAAGAGCGCAAGACTGAAGAACCCTGAGATCTTCATCAGCAAGTTTCGGCCATAGCCATAGCAGTGCAGTTTCTTTGTATCTTTAAGACAATTTTCGTTTTCAATTCATAATGTTTTCTTATTTGATTTTCGTGTGTTTTTATGCCATGTTTCGTGAGTAGTTAATTAAATCGGCTAAGGATTGATCATATAGGAATTGAACTAATGATATGATTGCATGAAACTTGTTCTTTGGATTCTCGATTGTTTATGTGCTTAATTTATGCTTGCATGTTTAGGAGTCGCGAACCTTGCCATGTTAAGTTAATGCTAGAAAAGTAGCGCAACTTTGTGAAAAACAGATAACTAGGTAAGACTGTAATAGCAAAGTGATAAACAATTGAGTGGATATCTGCATGCGAATACGTGTTTGTATATCTGTTTTGGGTTCCTCAAAGTGCTTGAATTCGGTTATGTATGTATCTAGGATAGCAAATACTGGCTAGAGAAATACATTAATCAGGGATAACAACATAGCAAATACTAGTTCGTTACTATAAACTGAGGGGGAATTTAGAGGGTTTAGCAAATACTTGCTCTCTTATAACTGAATGATCCATAAGAATAAGTGAATTGCATGACTAAAATTGAACTATGTTATGATTAATTCTGTGCCGGTTGTCTTTTATTTGATAAAGTTTTCGTAAATTACCTTTTTGCCCTTAGGGTTTCGAGTGATCTTTTCCAAAACCTAGGTTTTCCATTGTTTTCTTAATTAGGTTTTATTTGACTTTCTCATTAGGTTTTGTTCTCATTATTTCGAGTAGTTTATTATTTAGGTTTAAATTGTTTTAGTTTATTTTCTTTAACTCATATTCATCCAAACTTAAGGACGTGGTAGCAAACCGACGTGTTAGTATTTGAATTGAAATTGTAGAGATTTTACTCGTTTCTCTGTGGGATCGACCCTACTTATCATTGTACTAATTATTTTTAGTTGCTGTGATTTGCAGGATTGTTTTGATTGAGAACCTAACAACATCTCCTTTCAAATGGCGCCGCTGCCGGGGAGACGGTGAAAAATTCTCTACATTTTTTCTTTTCGTGTTAGTACTAACGCTCTCATAGTTTTCTTGTTGTTTTAGTTTATGACCAGGTCGAACCCAGGGGACTTGATTTATCATCCAGAACCCGTTTAGCCAGGTCGAACCGACAAGCAGCGTGGAAATTAGAGTTCGAGACGGTTTTAGAGACAGCCAGTGATAATTCCGAGACAGTTTCGGAGTGTGAAGACATGGGTGACCAGGTAGTAGTTGACCCGAACGCCGGTAACCCCTATATGTGGGAGTTACACGGCCACAGTGAGGAAGACCCGCAAACCCCTATCCATATACAGCCTGATGCCCCTCCAATCGAGATCAAACTCGCCCTCCTCAACAGGCTGCCGAAGTTTTACGGCCGAAGCACCGACGACCCTTACAGCCACATAACCGAGTTTGTTAAGATATGTAAAGTGCAGAAACGGCCAACCAATGTGACGGAAGACCAATTTAAACTCGTAGCCTTTCCATTCACCCTGTCTGGTTCGGCCAACCAATGGTTTTCGAGCCTACCTCCTAACTCGATCACCACATGGGCGCAGCTCAAGAAACTCTTCCTTGAGTATTTCTTCCCCTCGACCAAAACCGAGGCTCTGAAGAAAGAAATCTCGTCCATAAGCCAAGATTTTGATGAACCGCTCAGTACATTCTGGCTTCGATTCAAGCGTCTGACAGATAGTTGTCCAAACCACAGATTTTCCGATGGCCAGCTACTCTCGTACTTTTACCAGGGAGCCACATCAGCCACCAAGGACCTGCTAAACACCTCAAGCAGTGGAGGCTTTTCGGAAATCAGAGTTAACGAGGCAAAGGATATCGTGAAGAGACTCGTCAACTCGAAGAAAGAGTATGGTACTGGGGAAGTCAGGATTCTGAAACGAGTAGCACAAGTTGAACCGAGTATCCGAGATGAGGTAAATGAGAGGATGGAGAGGATGGAGAAGCTACTCTCCAAAGTGGTGGACAAGGTTGATCAAGTAGCAGCAACGAGTGCAGCCCCACGAAAACAATGCAATTCATGTGGAGATTTCGGTCATTCAACATTGCAGTGCCCACACCAAGTCGATGAACAAATCAATGCAATGGGGAATTGGAATGATCGACCACCGTAGAAGAGGGACCCTTACTCGAACACATATAACTCGGGATGGAGAGACCATCCAAATCTGAGATGGAGGGATTCGAGCAACCCGGCACCCCAACCCCAACCTCAACCATACGTGCCTCCACACCAGAACGCTCAATATCAGCCCCGTTATCAACAAAACCAGCCAAACCAGCAATCTGCACAGAGAAACCCAAATGATGATAAGCTGGATATGCTGATTAACATGTTCCAAGAGCAGAAGCGGACAACTGAGGAGTAGAAGAGGGAAACTGAGGCAACACTGCAAGAGCATACGCGGCAGATCACCAATCTATCAAACTCTTTTAACGAGTTCAGAATGAAGCAGCCGAGATTGCCGTCACAAGTACAGTTAAATCCGAGGGAGACGGCGAATCAGGTTTCTGCCGTTCTGAGGAGTGGACGAGAAACGGGCACCCTAGACCGTAATTCGGCCATGCAAGACAGCCAAACCGTGGCCAGGCCAGCCCCTAATCGTGACCCAGAGCAGCAGCAAGAACCGGCCACCAATGCAAACAAGAGGTCCGGAAATAACGAGCCAAAAGTGAGGTCTCCACCACCGTTTCCGCATCGACTAGCCAGGAAGAAGCAAGACGCGATCGACTTCATGTCAATTTTTGGCAAGATGGATATCAATCTTCCTCTCCTCCAAGCCATCAAGATGCCCCCGTTCAGCAAGTTCTTAAAAGACTTTATCGCGGGGAAGCAAACTGAAACGGCAAAGGTGATATTGAACGAGTCACTTTCAGCAGTCCTCAATCCAAATCTTCCTCAGAAATGTAAGGACCCAGGTATGTTTTCATTACCTTGCTTAATTGGTGATCATATGATAGAAGCTGCTATGTGTGACCTTGGTGCTTCCATTAATGTTATGCCTTTATCTGTGTTTAATCGTCTAAAGGGTGCTGAATTGGTTAAAACTGGAATAGAAATATGCCTAGCTGATCGTTCATTTATCTACCCGGTTGGTATGCTTGAGAATGTGTTAGTAAGGATTAATGACTTTGTTTACCCTACTGATTTCATTGTCATAAACATGAGAAACGTGGGTAATGAAAATTCTGGCGTATTACTAGGTAGACCTTTCCTGAAAACGGCTAAAACTATGATAGACGTAGGAAAAGGGACGATTTGTTTAGATTACTTTGGTGAGAAATACACGTTTAGTATTGAAGATGCTATGAAGCAACCTATTGACGTGGAAAATGTGTTCTCTATAGATGTTTTTGACCCTCTTGTCCAAGAATATCTTGAGACTACATTTTTGCAGGACGATTCAAACTTCTCAGAACCTGAATGGATGGCAAGTATAGATTTCACACGGCAGACTGATGCAGAAATCCGAGAGTTATTGTTTTCAGCATTTACAATGGAAGGTACTGAACCCAAGGCTATAGGGCCTGAACCATGGCAAGTTGACCGGGCAGCAACCGAAGCCGCTGAAAACCTAGCCCAAACCGTGGCCAATAGAACTGAAACCTTCGTCCAGCCCGCGCTCGAGACTCGTTCAGACCTTGTCCGAGGAATTCAGCACAGCCTGGCCGAGAATTGCCCCAATGTCCGCGAAACCATAGCCGAAGCAGCCCAAATCGCAGACCAAACCGTGGCCGAAGCTGTGAAACCATCGGCCACCTCGTTTGTTAAACCTTTTCCGTCTTCCGTCTTACCTCCGATCCTAGAACTCAAAGACCTTCCATCGAACCTGAAATATGCTTATCTAGGAGACGACGAGACGCTGCCTGTGATCATAAATTCGAGCCTAACCGAGCAGCAGGAGAAAGATTTGGTTGGTTTGCTGAGGAATTACAAAACGGCAATTGGGTGGACTTTAGCGGATATTAATGGGATCAGCCCAGACGTTTGTCAGCATCATATTCTCATGGAGGAGAATGTTGAACCAGTTCGAGACGCACAAAGGAAGCTAAACCCGAATATGAGAGATGTCGTCTTGAAAGAGGTGTTAAAGTTGCTATCCATGGGGATCATATACCCGATTTCAGATAGCAAGTGGGTGAGCCCAGTTCATGTTGTACCGAAGAAGTCTGGTATTCAGGTGGTCAGAAATGAGAAGAACGAGTTAGTGCCAACAAGACTAGTGACTGGATGGCGTATGTGCATCGATTACAGGAAGTTGAACGCCGCAACCAGAAAAGACCATTTCCCATTGCCCTTCATCGACGAAATGCTCGAACGGTTGGCCGGAAATAGTTTTTTCTGCTTCCTAGATGGGTATAGTGGTTATTTTCAGATCTGTGTGAACCCAGATGATCAGGAGAAGACCACATTTACTTGTCCGTTCGGGACTTATGCTTACAGACGAATGCCGTTCGGTTTGTGCAATGCACCCGGCACATTTCAACGTTGCATGATGAGCATATTTTCGGATCTGATAGAACAGTGCATCGAGGTTTTTATGGACGATTTCACAGTCTATGGCAGTTCGTTCAAGACATGTTTGGAGAATTTAGAGAAGGTACTTAGCCGATGTGTGAAACGTAACCTTGTGTTGAACTACGAGAAATGTCACTTTATGGTGAATGAGGGGATCGTGCTGGGACACATAGTATCCAAGGAGGGCATTCGAGTGGATAAAGCAAAGGTGGAGACAATCGAGAAATTACCATACCCGACCAACGTCCGAGAGGTCCGCGGATTTCTAGGCCATGCCGGGTTTTACAGACGCTTTATCAAAGACTTTGCACAAATAGCTCAACCTTTAACCCAATTACTCCAGGATGAGGTGCCGTTTGAGATGACAAAATCGAGAAGACAAGCATTCACCGTGTTGAAAGAAAAGCTAATCTCGGCCCCCATCATGCAACCTCCGAACTGGGATTTGCCGTTTGAGCTCATGTGTGATGCGTCTGATTATGCAGTTGGAGCCGTTTTGGGTCAGAAAATTGGGAAGGAAAGCCACGTAATTCACTATGCTTCGAAAACCCTGAATCCGGCTCAATGTAATTACACCACTACCGAAAAAGAGCTGCTGGGCGTGGTGTTTGCATTCGAAAAATTCAGATCCTACTTGATCGGCTCAAAGATCATCGTGTATACCGATCACTCTGCTTTAAAATACCTATTTTCAAAAAAAGAATCCAAACCCAGAATTATCCGATGGATTCTACTCTTACAAGAGTTTGATTGGGAGGTTCGAGACAAGAAAGGGGCCGAGAATTTGGTAGCTGATCACCTCAGTCGGTTAGTAATTCCCGCAGACCAGGATCCAATCCAGGAATCATCACCGGTGGAGCATTTGTGCTCGATTCGGATAGGAAGGCCGAGAACGCAGTTAGGCCGCGAGAATTCAGAACCGTGGTACGCCGACATTGTAAATTTCATCACCGCTGGAGAGGTCCCGGAAGTCTTCACACGTGCGCAAAGAATGAAGATGGAGAGTGAGTGCATACATTATATATGGGACGAGCCATATCTCTGGAGAATCGGTTCAGATCAGATCATCCGACGATGCATCCCGGATGAAGAACAAGGTAAGATCCTAGCCCATTGTCACTCGTATGCATGTGGTGGTCATTTTGGTCCGAAAAGAACTGCTAGGAAAGTGCTAGATTCTGGTTTTTTCTGGTTAACTCTTCATCGTGATGCATATATTTTCTGTAAAACATGCTCTAATTGCCAACGTGTAGGAAACATATCTAGACGTGATGAAATGCCTCAGATTCCTGTTATTGTATGTGAAATATTTGATGTATGGGGCATGGATTTTATGGGACCGTTTCCAAGTTCGTATGGTTATATGTACATATTACTTGCGGTCGATTATGTTTCAAAATGGGTGGAAGCGACCGCCACCCGTACTAATGATTCACAAGTGGTTGCAGGTTTCTTGAAGTCTAATATTTTCAGCAGATTCGGTGTTCCGAAAGCGATCATCAGTGATCAGGGGACGCACTTCAAGAACCGAACCATTGAAGCGCTAATGAAGAAATATGGAGTGCATCACCGTCTGGCCACTACTTATCATCCTCAATCAAATGGCCAGGCCGAGTTATCCAACCGCGAGATCAAGCTGATTCTCGAGAAAACCGTAAATCCTTCGAGGAAGGATTGGAGCAAACGGTTGGAAGACGCACTGTGGGCGTACCGGACAGCCTACAAGACTCCAATTGGCATGTCTCCTTATCGGCTCGTTTTTGGCAAAATGTGCCATCTGCCTGTTGAACTAGAACACAATGCGTATTGGGCAGTTAAGGAGATGAACTTGCAAGCAGACAAGTGTGAGGAGGAGCGCAAGTACCAGCTCCAAGAGCTTGAGGAAATTCGTTTGGAAGCGTTCGATTCGGCTATGGCGTATAAGGATCGAACGAAATTGTGGCATGACCGGAACCTGCGAGCCAAGACATTTGTCGTTGGTCAGAAAGTTTTAATGTTCCAGTCGAAACTCCGGTTGATGCCCGGAAAGCTCAAATTCAAGTGGATTGGTCCGTTTGTGGTGACCAAAGTAAAGTCCAACGGTGCAGTGGAGGTTCAGAGTTTAGAAACGGCCAAGACGTTCCTAGTGAACGGCCATCGTCTCAAGCCGTTTTATGATGCTTCCGAAGTGGCTATAGTGGAGGATATTCCGCTGAGCTTATCGAATCTCGACTGAACGTCCCGTTCCGTCTAGCCATAGACGTTAAACGAAGGCGCTACTGGGAGGCAACCCATGGGTTTTATTTCGTTTTCTATTTTTTTTCCGTTAATTTTTCTTGTCGTTTTAGATTCTTTATAGTCTAATGTATGTGTGTGTAAAATTTCGTACAGATTTTCCTCAAGACTGTCAGGAAACCGCGAAGAAACCTTGGTAGGTTGAGAACCGTGGTTCGCCAAGGTTTTGGACGGTCGACCCTCAACAACGAACCTTGGCATATTCGGGCCATTTTGCTGGAACCCTGCGACCGTGAATCTGCTCCGGTCTATTTCCAGCGCCACCCCTCATCATCAGTTTTCAGCTGTCGAATCTGCTCCAGCTGAACGACGACCGAATTGGCCGTGAATCTGCTCCGGCCGACTTCTTTACTTCCCTATTCTTTTCTCGGTTTTGTCTATTTTATGGTGATGAGTTCGGTTTCGGTTTTCTAATGCTAACGTGTTGGTTTGTCTATTTTTTCTCTGTTGTCTATGCCGAGTGAAAACTCGAGCTCTCCTTTCTACAGTTTCTGACGTTGTGGATGGTTCGAGTCGTTGTTATTGATACTATGGATTCGGTTTGGATGCTGGACTTTGGTCGTGGACTTGCAATTTTGTGATTATCAAACGCGCCAAAACAGACAAGCTTCTTATAATCCCTACACTTTTTAGATTCTCATTTCTTAGATTCTCGTTTTTGGTTCTTTTTAAGATTTTATATTTTTTTAGGATTCATCCTCGCTTTTAAGCTGAGCTTGCTTGAGGGAAAGCAAGGTTTAAGTGTGAGGAACTTAGATATGTATGTTTGTATGTATATTTCGTGTGTTTTGCATGCTTTATTTGTAGAGTCGGTCATATTTTTCAGCATGATGGTTAGTAAAGGAATGAGTTTTGATATGAATTAACCTTGCTAATTAAAGAATCGTAATAGTAAATAATTATTGCCCTCGTCCCTTTTAACATGCTTAATGATAAACTTTTAAATACTATCTGAACTTAATTAAATGATATTTGGGATGACGAACAAGACTGCATGAATAAGCCTAGTATATGGTGAGATATGAGCCTAGAGTAGAGCAGTCTCTACATCAATCTTTTGTTCTGAGTGGTGTGGTAGCTGAGGTCGATGCATGATAGGTTATATGAAGGCAAAATTAGGTTTAACCACACATCGTAAATAGCCTACCCTTTATATCCCCTAGTTAGCCCCCTGAGCTTGATCCTTTTCTTTCTTGAAGCCACTATATATAAACCTGAGCCTGTTCTTATATCCAACGTAAATTTACCCCATGGATGCATGCTTTTGAACCTGAAAATTTGTAGCTTTTGATAATGGATTTGTATTGATGTATGCTAGTGCTATGGTTCATATTTTTCCAAAGCACTATAGATTATCATAAGCATATGTGTTGTGTTTCAGTATTTTGGTCTGGACAAAGAAAAAGGTTCCGGAAAAAATAAAAAAAAATAAAAAATATTTCGGAAAAAAGAAAAAAAAGTATTTCGAGAAAAAAAGAAAGAAAAAAACCAAAAAGGAAAAAATGAAGTCCAGACCTCAGTTGTTTTTTTTTATTTCAAGTAGGATGTAAATATGTGTTTTGTTGTGCTTGTATATTTTTAGTCGTTTTGTTCCTAAGCATGTGTGCATGATATTTGTTTAAACCTTAGAGCCCCTAGGTTCTCACCAACATTACAACCCCCTAGCCCCGTTACAACCCTTAAAGACCTTTTTGGCTTGTTATGTGTTGACCGAGGCTACTGCATGGAAATTTATGAGTGATTTTCCCTTTATATATGAGCGTTGAGAGAAAAACCTGTGAGGATTCATGTCTTTCTATTTTTGATCAAATTGATAATTGAGTGATGAGAAATACTTGAGGGGATTGATTTATGCACTAGGAAGAGATGACATCAATTTTTGTTTATCAACTGAGACTTGAATTTAGTAAGGGGACATTTACTTGATATACTTATGATATGAACGCTTGAAGTGCTGAATTTTGTGACCATTGTATGTAAGTTTTCGAGTCTGTGTCAAATTAGGGTTAATTTCGAATATTGTCAAACCTAGGGTTAGTTCGTAATTTTCTGTTTTTAGGGTTAGGTTTAAATTTGAAAAAAGAAAAAAATATAAGAAAAAATATTTTCATATTTTCTTGTTTTCTGTTAGGTTTAATTTTCGAGTTTGTATGTTTACGTGTGAATTGTTTTTAGGGATTATGAACTAATATTTTGATGATATATATTATATTCCATACTTGAGGTCAAGCATGACTTAAGTGTGAGGATCTTGATAAGCTGCTAAATGTGCGTATTTCTAGAGCTATATATTGTTATATTTGTTATTAAAAGTGCTTACGAGTGGTATTTTATGCAAGATTTGATGAAGAGCACTGATCGATGCACATTGGAGCAGAAAGTGAAGATTTCAGCCAGTTTAATGCTATATTGAGACTGAAGAACCAAATTCCGGTGAAACTTTAATTAGATTATTTTATGTGGCAGAGTTGTGTTTCGTCTAACGATTCCTAAGTTGCTCCATAGAGTGGTTTAGTTGAGGAAGATCCGATTAAAGGGGGTTCGTTATACTCTTTTTCCCTAAAAAGGTTTTTAATGAGGTAACGGCCCGATCCTTAGTTTTAAGGAGTTGATGGAGATGCACTGGATGGCCATAATTTCGGCCATGCTATGGATCAGAAAGAGGAATTTAGCCCAAGATGAAGAAAGTTCGGTCAAAGCCCAGAAGAAGGATAAATTCCGGTTCCGAGAAGGATTGGGATTCCTACTGTGAAGAGGATTAGGTCAGAAATCCGATACCACAAGGAATGGAGCTTTAGACGTGTAATTCAAGATGGAAAGAGGCTGAATTCGAGTTTAACAAGGAAAGAAGAGGTCGGCTGCCTGATAAGAAAGGAAAAGAAATTCAACTGCGAAAAGGATTAAAACTTTACCATAAACCGTTTTGTAATTGTAGTCCAAATATAACGGTGTAGAGTAGATTATAAATAGATGGAGGTGGCTGAATACTTTACCAACCAATCACCACTTTATTCTTAGAATAGCCACTTTCAAAGTTTGAGCAGTTGAAGAAGCCGCAGCCGACCGAAGAGCGCAAGACTGAAGAACCCTGAGATCTTCATCAGCAAGTTTCGGCCATAGCCATAGCAGTGCAGTTTCTTTGTATCTTTAAGACAATTTTCGTTTTCAATTCATAATGTTTTCTTATTTGATTTTCGTGTGTTTTTATGCCATGTTTCTTGAGTAGTTAATTAAATCGGCTAAGGATTAATCATATAGGAATTGAACTAATGATATGATTGCATGAAACTTGTTCTTTGGATTCTCGATTCTTTATGTGCTTAATTTATGCTTGCATGTTTAGGAGTCGCGAACCTTGCCATGTTAAGTTAATGCTAGAAAAAAAGCGCAACTTTGTGAAAAACAGATAACTAGGTAAGACTGTAATAGCAAAGTGATAAACAATTGAGTGGATATCTGCATGCGAATACGTGTTTGTATATCTGTTTTGGGTTCCTCAAAGTGCTTGAATTCGGTTATGTATGTATCTAGGATAGCAAATACTGGCTAGAGAAATACATTAATCAGGGATAACGACATAGCAAATACTAGTTCGTTACTATAAACTGAGGGGGAATTTAGAGGGTTTAGCAAATACTTGCTCTCTTATAACTGAATGATCCATAAGAATAAGTGAATTGCATGACTAAAATTGAACTATGTTATGATTAATTCTGTGCCGGTTGTCTTTTATTTGATAAAGTTTTCGTAAATTACCTTTTTGCCCTTAGGGTTTCGAGTGATCTTTTCCAAAACCTAGGTTTTCCATTGTTTTCTTAATTAGGTTTTATTTGACTTTCTCATTAGGTTTTGTTCTCATTATTTCGAGTAGTTTATTATTTAGGTTTAAATTGTTTTAGTTTATTTTCTTTAACTCATATTCATCCAAACTTAAGGGCGTGGTAGCAAACCGACGTGTTAGTATTTGAATTGAAATTGTAGAGATTTTATTCGTTTCTCAGTGGGATCGACCATACTTATCATTGTACTAATTATTTTTAGTTGCTGTGATTTGCAGGATTGTTTTGATTGAGAACCTAACGACATCTCCTTTCAGTGACGCGGGAGATTGGTCTTACTGGCTTCCTTCTTTTCCTTATTTATATATTTTTCCCTCTTTTTTTTTCTTTTTTTTAATATATATCATCATCATTATTATTTTTCGTAGGACCCATCTGTGCCGAATTAAGTTTCTACCGCCGCCTTTCCGTATTCCACATTTTTCCGCGCCTCGTTTATCGCACCAGGTTCACTTTATCTCCCTTTGAGGTGGCGTTTACTATTCCGTTGCCTATATAAGGGTCCAAACCCCCCTTCACTGAGCTTCTCTCTTCCATAAATCTTCCAGGCGCTCTGCCCTTTCGATCAAGTAAGCTCTAATTCTCTCCATTCTTTTCTTCCAGTTCTCTCCCTCCTTTTCTTCCAGTCATGAGTTCCTCGCGTCTCTCCGCCTCTTCCTTAGATACCGAGGAGGCTCAAAATCAGTTCGAGGTCCATTTCCGGGCCGCTGACAATCTGATTTCCTCTCCTGGCTCTTCCCCGGATACCCACTCCGAGGCTTTCAGCACGCCCCGGGAACCAAACAACCCGGGTGCGTCGGCCTTGGATGAGGCGGGTTCGCACCCTTTGGGTCATTCTAGTAACCCCCGGAGGGACCCAGAGGAGGAGGTGTTTGACGAGGAACTTGGCAACGATGTTCCCCGGGGCCCCACTCATGGAGTGCGCCCGCTGGGCCTTAAGTTTTTTGATATTCCCAAGGATTCTCCTCCTTTAGATAGGGACGTCTTAGATCTGGCTAAACGCTCATTCATCCCTCTTCCCCTAAATGCTTCTTTGTCTAAACTTCCCCCGGGGGTCTCCGAGCGAGAGGTCGCGTGTATTCCCTGGATTCATTTTCAGTACGGGCTTAGCCTTCCATTCCCTCCTCTTTTCCTTGAGATAGTAACCAAATAAAGTAGTCCCAGCCTAGCTACATCCAAACGGGGTGGTCCTGATCATGGCCTTTCTTCTTAATTGCGCCAGATGCGCCGTTCCTTCTACTCTCCTACTTTTCCGCTCCTTCTATGCCCTGCGGAAGGCACACGCTTCTTTCCTGGGCGTTTTTTCCTTTACCATCCGTACCGGGGTAAAGGATTTCCTCATGAGCAAGCCCAAATCCGCTAAGGGATATCCTACAAAAGGCTTTTTCCAGTGCGACTCCCGGGTATATCCTATGCCTACCTGGAACGACTCCCTCTTCCTGAGGACAAGAGACCACTCTCCAATCTCCCGGCAATCATTGCCAGCGACCACAACCTCCTCCGCCTTTCCCCCTTAGATATGGATGCCTTTTATAAGAATGGGAATGCGGGTTACTTCTGGCCTCGCGGGATCTATCCCAACGATCTCTTCACGCTCCCGCGCATATCCGCGGTGTGGCCAGATGGAGGTGCCCATTAAGGTTTTGTTTCTTATTTTTTATTTATTTTTTATATATATCCCATGTTCTAACTTTGTTATTTTCTTGGCTTCAGTTCAACCTTCCCTCTACGCGGACCCCATGACATTCATTGAGAAGCCTTCCAGGGGAGATGGGCAAGAAAGAGATACTCACCCGGGCCAGCAGACCCCTCTACACAACAAGTGGCCTCTCAGCCTGGGCCCTCTCCTACCAAGAACCCTGCCCTCATTCTGCAAAGGACCCGCATGCAACCGCGGTCTCGCCCGCAAAATTCTCCCGGGTCGTCTTCTTCCCCGGCCGCCTCTGTGGCTCCTGCTACTACTTTTGGCTCGTCACCTGTTCCTGGGCGGCGATCCTTTATCACCCAACCAACTTACAGTGGCGGGGCTAGTCGCGGTTCAAGCGGTCGCCGGTTGATGAGCTGTCCGGGTCTCCCCCTTCCTCTCGTCAGAGGACAAATGATCTTCCTCCTCCTCCCCTCCTCCTGCACAGAACATTCCCCCGCCGGCTACTGCTTCTGAGGCCATCCCGGAGGAGAAAGAAGAGGTAACTATTTTTCTAGGGCCCCGTCTTTTTCTAAGTTTTTTTTAATTCCCCGAGTTTCCTTAACTCCTTGCCTCTTCTTTGTTGTGCAGAGCATTGCCTTTGCCGACTCCCTCCTGGCGGACTCACAGTTCACCGAGGCACTGAACAAGACCTACTCCAAATACAGCGCGGGGCTGTTTGCCAAGATGGAGAAAGAGCTCCGCGAAGCCAGGGAGAAGCTGGCCGAGCAAGATGGCCTCACGGCCCAGCTAGAAGAGACCAAGAAAAAGCTGGCCGATAAAGAGGAGAAGCTCGCCGACAAAGAGAAGAAGTTGGCTGAGGTGGAGAAGAAGTACTCCTCTCTGAAGAAGGACAAGAAAAACTCTCAGCTCGAGGCCTTTGATGCTGTGACCCGGAAGCTTCTCCGCTCAGTGGAGTTTGATCAGAAGCTTGAGGGGATAGCTGCTGCGGCGAGTGCTGAGGCTTGCCACGAGATGTATCGCAGCCTGCGAAGCTGGCTTCCAGGGCCTGCTCGTCTTGATGCCCAGGCGTCTTATTACCGCCCTAAGGCGGTTGACTTGTTGAATCATCCTGGCGATCCCTCCAGGAGTCTAGCCTAAAGAGCCTTGTCCCCCAGCTGTGGGAGTCGCTGGAGATGTCCTCCCGGGTCCCTTATGCCTCGGTAATCAAGAACGTGAAGCTTCCGGAAATTGGCGAAGCTTCTTTTCCTGATCCTGGCCCGGAGAACTTTAATGCTTATTCGGTTGTCCCGGAGACCCCCCACTGGTCTGACAGTTATCATGAGTACTGCGCGGTCCCTGACAATTATGGGTACCAAGCTGTCTACGAGGAGAGGGAGGAGAGGTACGTCGTGAGGCTTGCCGAGGGACAAGATGATTTGCTGTATCAATCCCGGAAAGCGGGATTCCCTGAGCGTCCGGAAGATGAGCCCAAGGTGGATGCTCCAGCTTACGGTGGTCCTGGCTGGTCCGCTGAGGACATAGCTGAACTGGAGAGGAGGTGGAAGAGGGTGCATGCTACCCCGGGCGACGGGGACTGTACTGCCCTAGTCTCTAGCCCATATTTTCTTTCCTTTTGTAATGCTTATCTTTTGTAATTTTCCTCCCCGGGAGGTATATGTAGAACTTGGCCTTAGTGCCTATTTTGATTAATATAAAGTTCTGCTATTTAATGTCATCATTCTTTTGTAGTCTGAACGCCTCTTGGAGAAGACTCTCCTGCAAGGGCTTGCACCCTATATTTTCCCACATCCTAATAGTTCTTCCAGCGTCTACTTTTCTCTCCCCCGCGCTGGATGCCTTCAATGCTCCTTCCTTCAGAGGAAGCTGGCTCACTGGAGGTTTGGAGGCAATCAATCTACCCGGGCAATGACCGAGGCGGGGTTATGTGCGTTCATTTATGAGTTTGGGTCTGTCCGGGCATTAGTATCGTTTCTTAAGGCTGTGGAAAACAAATTTGGCTCACTGAATCACAGATTCAACTTGGTTTCTGATCATATGAGGGAAGCCCTGAATTCCCACCAAACCATTGCTGAGTTGCAGGCCCTTCATGACGATTCTCAGCATCGCACTGCCAAGGAGCTAGGCATGGTGTGGGGTGAACTCGAGCGAGCGCAAGAAAAACTTAGGAAGCTGGAGACCCGCTCCGCACAGAATAGGCTTCTTGGTGACTTGGAGAAGGAAAACCGACCCCTTACTCATAGGAACAGGGTCCTCCAAGACGCTTTGTTAGTTGTTCGGCTATCTTATCATCTTCTAGGCCTGAAGGTTGGCCTTGTTGGGGTGTCTCCCATCGCCGGACAATTGAACGCATGGAGGCTAACCCGAGGAAGTTTGGTGAGGGAGCTCCTAGTCATGGGGCCTATCTGGACGCAGTGGAGTGGCATAATAAGATAGCCGCAGGGAAAGTTGAGCCTTATCCCTCTAGCCTTCGCCGAGTCCCTGCCCGGGTGGAGGTAGATGTGGCGTATGAAAGGTACGAGGATATGTCCGTGTCTATTGATCCGGAAGAAGTAGCACGCCGGATAAGGCGTGTCCGGGAGATTGCCGATTATGGAGTTACCACTAAGGGGGTGAAGACCGCTGAGGGCACCCGCATCAAGAGAGGACACTGGGCAACTCTCAAATCCAATTCCCCCGCGCACCTTCCAAGCGGGTTTTTAAACCTTTAATGATGGTACGGTTGGTAACCTCCACTTTCCCATTAGCTTGTGGGTGGTACACAGATGTTAACCTCTGCTCTATGCCATACTTGACACACCATGATTTGAATGGATCGTTTCCAAATTGCGTCTCGTTGTCTGTGACTATGATCTTTGGAATACAGCCATGACTTGTTTGAGCGGGTAATTGGTGAGGACCACTATGGAATGGCCCTGGAAGTAAGGTTTAAGCCTCCTTGAAGCGTGCACCAATGCCAGAACCAGTTGCTCCAACTCAGTATACCGGGTCTCTGCCCCCCGAAGTGCCCGGCTAACGAAGTAGATTGGGTGCTGCTTCCCGGGATGATGCTATGTACAGGAAAAACTCATCCCCGGGGCATGGCTTCTTTAAGGTTGGCAACTGTCGAAGGTGTTTGTACTCTGTGTAGGCAGAATAGAGAAACGATGCAGCACATATTTTGCACATGCCAGTTTATAATGGAGCTCCAAAAACATTACAGGGTGGATACTGGCGAAAACTTCAAGAGTGTTTGAGAAGGATGAGAAGAATGGTAGGATGGAGAAAGAGAATAAGATTCCACCGACTTATCAGCATCTTCTATAATGTATGGAGGGAGAGGATTAACAGATGTTTTGAGGGGAAATTTAGGCAGGTGGATGCTCTAAAGGTGATGATTAAAACAGGCTATGACCCATCTGATTGATTTTGAGGATGGTGTGAATGAATCCTAGTATGAAACTTGGTACATATGTCGTAGGTACCGCACTGATTACCTTTGGTATTTCAGAGGTGTTGGGCTGCTGGTGTAAAAACCAGTTACCCAGCCTTGCCCCGTGACACTATCTAAAGATTTGACAGATTGGTTATGGGGATATATCCCTAGTATGAAACTTGTACATATGTTGTAGGTACCGCACTGATTACCTTTTGGTATTTCAGAGGTGTTGGGCTGCTGGTATAAAAACCAGTTGCCCACCTTTGGCCCATGACACTATTTGATTTCATGGAATGGTTGAGGGGTTTTACCCCAAGTATGAAACTTGTACATATGTCGTAGGTACCGTACTAATTGCATTTTGGTATTTCAGAGGTGTTGGGCTGCTGGTATAAAAGCCAGTTACCCAGCCTTGGCCAATGACACTATCAAAAATATTTGACAGACTGGATGAGGGATTATGGCCCTAGTATGAAACTTGTACATATGTCGTAGGTACCGCACTGATTACCTTTGGTATTTCAGAGGTGTTGGGCTGCTGGACAAAACCAGCTACCCAACCTTGGCCCATAACACTATCTAAAGACTTGACGGGCTGGATCGAAGAAGATTATAAGCATACTCAGACCAGACTACATATGGCTTATTTGATTTCTATGGGAACTGAATCGGGGCAGACTTGTGTTTTGACATGTCAATTCACAGATATGCTACGGTGGATTTTCCCTTAATCATATACAAGCTGGAGATAGAAATGAAACGTTAAAGACACCAAAACTCCAAAGGTGGATGCGGATTTAGCAAGATATGCAAGGACATATGCAATGGAAGTGCATTCATGATAGTTATTCTAAAATCCTAGCAATATCTTGATGAAATAGTTATGATCATGGCCACTTGCATTTCATATGGTTGTAGAATAGTTGTTTTCTCCTTTTGGTTAGTTATTTATATCTGTTGAATGTTTGGCTTAGAGTGATGGCCAAATCAGTTGTATGAACTTTTTGAGCAATTTAAAAGAAGAAAATATTACATCAAAAAAAAACTTGAAAGAAGAGTTTGGAATCTTTCCCAATATTCATACAAGGTCTCATCATTGTCTTGGGTGATGTTGCTAATGGCTTGTATCAAGACAGAGGATATAGAGGTAGAGAAGTACTTTTCGAGAAATTTCTTCTTCAATTGTGGCCATGTATTGATTGAGGCCGAGGGGAGACAACTTAACCATTTGGCGGCCTTATCCTTCAAGGTAAAGGTGAATGTCTTCAATTTAAACTCATCCACACTCATCTCGGAAGGCTTCAAACTACTACAAACTCGGTGAAAAACCTCAAGGAAGTCATTTGGATCATCAATCTCTCTACCATGGAAAGTTGGAAGCAAATTTATCACTCCCGTCTTGATTTCATATTGAGAGTTTGGGTAAACAATACTCGATTGTTATTGTTCATAGTTGGGGGACATGTACTCTCTCATGGAAATGTTGGTAGGGGAAGTGTTTGGATTTTGAAAAGGGTTGTAGAATTGGTTTCAGGGAATGGTTTGGTTGGTCTCTTCTCCGCCATCTTCCGCCATGTTGAAAGGTAATGCTTCACTTTCAAGGGAAAATGGGTTAGCGGCTAGTGTCTCTTGCACCTTCCTCTTGAGTTGGTGGAGATTTCTTACTAGTTCGGAATCGTATTGCAAAGGGTCTTGGTTCGAAGATCGTGTATGAACCATGCACCAAGAGGTAGAGCAATAGGGTTCCAAACCAAAGTAGGACTAGAAAGGAGGATAAAGTGTAAATAAAACTACAATAAACACATATAAATACGCCTCTTCCCCGGTAGCGGCGCCAAAATTTGGGAGGTCGTCGTCGTACCTCTCAAAAGTACAATTTATAATCACTCACTACCGCTACATACAAATAGCATATAATGGCAAGCAAGGGTCACATGAGATTTAACTAATGAGAATAAAAGCCTTGGACCTCAAACTTTATCATGTTGCTTTGAGAATGGTGATTGTTTGTAATGAGAAACCATCTCTAATCATAGTTATGAAAAATGAAAGCATCATCACAACTCTTATTGACAACTTTTCTAGATGATAGCAACTAGATCAATTCATCAACGTCATTTCAAATTAGAGGTTTTACAAACATACCCATGCAATTTGATAGCAAACTTAACATGTATACAATGCTAATGAATGATCTCAAGAACAAATACAATTGATAGCAACTTGCATTTGATTCCTAATTTACTACTCTTTCATGGGAGGAATGATAACATTCCAACCATGAAAATAGCAATATCTAAGACATCTCTATAACTAGGAAATCATTCCTAACCATTTCATGCATCAAATACACATACACATCATGATCATTCAATTGCAAATCACACATTCATAAGCTTCATAAATCAAGTTCTCAACCCATTACAAGAAGTCTAATCACATGCCCCCAAGATGAGTTTTAGCCTACAATCATAATTATATAATCAAAACATAAATCAGTACAAGAATTCATGGTGAAATTGAAGAACAAAGTGAAAAGGAAATGAAGAACAAAGGTTCTAATGTTCAGAAATTCGATCCCCTTCAAAATGAGGATTAGATCACTTATATAGTACAATAGATTTAAAATAAAATAAATAAGATGTCACTTGCAGCAGACGTTCGCGGCCCGCGAGCTGTCCTTCGTGACCCGCGAGAAGCAGCAAACATCAAAACCAGCATCACACATACTTCGCGGCTCGCGGTCAGTTCTTCGTGGCCCGCGAGAGTATGGCCTTCACGCCACTTCTATGACCGGTTCTTCAATGCTTCTTGATCCTTTTGGACGGTCATAGAAGGTCTTCAAATCATCCAACTCCATAGCAAGTGCAAATCAAAGACCAAAATGCACATTTTCACTTTTAAACCACTATGAATGATTCGGCTTTAAAGTTCAAGATTTAGGTACAAAATACTACCTAAACTAGCTCTTAAATGTTGTAAAACAAGAGTATATTTAGGGCCTATCATGAGACTGTACCTCCCATATCTTTCTTAAGATTCTCTCACGTGCCCATGCATTTTCCTGGCAATTTCCTTAAGCAACTGAGTCACCACCTTTCCTAATTGGGGTGACGCGTTCTGTATCATCATTTTTCAGTCATACCCACTTCGAAATGGTATTATTTCATTCCTCCCACTAAATGCATTTCCTGGAAGCTCCATTCATAAGCAAAACTATCTTCAGGATGGCCTCTCTATAGTCAAAAAAATTTAAACTTTGTAGTTAATGGGAGTCTTAAAATTCTGATAATAATACGAAGAAAACAGTTGAATCTATTTTTCAAAAAGCGATATTAGCTTTCAACAAACATGTTCACAAGTACTTTGTATAATACAACTTCCCTTACATCACTGTCACAATAATTGGGGTATAATCCAAAATCCGAACCTATATTGTTTCATCGGGAACAAACAAAATCTCCAAATAAATGTTTTAAGCCACATTGAAATTAAGAAATCTTACCGTTTGGGGTTATAATCCAAAATCCGATCTCTATTTCATCCGATCACACGACAAATTCTCCCTGATACTAAACCCTTCGAGTCGACAAAATATTTCCCATAGATTGCAAGAGCTCCAACATCAACGATCATCCATCATCCGTATTAACTTACGGACTGAAAAAACGATAAGAAAAAAAAATTGTGCTTTGGAGATATTTGATGGAGTATAAACGTCTGCCAATACCAGTTAATGCAAATATTACGTACTCTAAATATGTTAATTGCAGTACAGAAAATTTCCTAAATAACTACGAAAATTATGTCTAATCGTGATTTTATATATGTTCTTACTAAATACTAAACAAAGAGAATATTGATTTGATGCTTATAATTAAAAGAGTGCACTATTTAATACCATAAATACACAAAAAGAAAATGCATTAATATTTTGTACCATAAATTAGTAAAATACTTCAAATATGTTCACTGAAGCAAATACGACGTCATTTATTTCACACACATTTTTGAAGCGAATAACTATTCTAGATCCCTTTAGAGATAAAAAAAATACAAGATCAAATAACGAAAAAATTCAAAATTTCCAAGGAAAGATTATTACAACGCACAAAAATAAAAATGCACAAAACAAACGGAATTAAAAAAAGATACAAAAATAAATTCAAAGCACAAAAAGGGCAAAGTCAGTGGGCCCAAGTTCATTTTCGAACTCGGTTTGACCAGTTCGAACTCGAACTCGAGCTCGTTTGTTTATATACGAATTCGAACTCGAGCTCATAAGAGCCAGCTCGATAAGCTCGTCGAGCAGCTCGAATATGATTTATACATAGAATTTTATAAAAAAAATTAAAATTTATTCATCAAGGCTTCATGTTCTCGAACTAGCTCGAGTTCGAATTCGAACTCGATCTTTTATCGAGCTCATGAGTCGAGTTCGAACTTTCTAAAAGTTAGACGAATCGAACTCGAACTAAAATTCTCAACTCGTACGAGTTCGAACTCGATCACGAACATGCAAAACGAACTCGAACTTGAACTCGAACATAGATCTGTTCGAGCTCGACTCGACTCGTTTACACTGTTTGGGGGCAGCCACACCTCTTCAAACACAACTCCAAACACCCATGGTGGATGCAAGATTAATTGATAACCTAGTTGTACTTGATTATCTACAGAAACCTCATATCACAAGACCATCACTAGGGAGAAGGACATTTACGAGTTCGGGCTTCTCTCTTGACCGGAAAAGGTTCCGGGGACACCGAGCTTGGGGTGCACGACAGCGTTGTCGAATGGGCTCGGTACTGCTACTCGGACTGTCGTATCGAAGCCTGGATTGATCTGAACATGAAATCAGATGGTTTGGAAAACAGTGAGAATCAGATTGTTGAGATCATGAACTTGGCACTCCAATTCACCGCCGGTGACCCATCTCCTAGGCCATGTGCTGTTGATGTGGCCAAAGTTCTGGAATTGGCTGTGACCACGTCGATATATAGTTCTTGTGCTTTAAGTTTGTACATGTTTTTCTAGTATAATACATTATTAAATTAGCCTTGTTTTGGATTTCCCTTAGAGCAAGAGTAATGGGGAAACCACTCCCTCACCACTCTCCTCAATTCTCCAAATTAAATTAATATTTCTCTCTCCTCCACATCATCAATAACCACTACTTACTCACCACTCCAAATTTTCTCCTACAATCATCCTCACCACTATCTCCACTATTCAATACTATTCAACACTATTCATTAGACCCTACTTAATTATACATTCATTACATTTTTTGATTGTGTTTAATTAGGTTCTAATATAAATGTAATTGATACATATTCCATTCACTGATATATTGTGAGACTTACATTCATTAAATTTAATATATGACACAAAATATTAGGAAATAAAATTATAATATATAGTCGTTGCTTGATCGAAATATAAAAACACTAATATTGGAAATAAAAAAAATACATTACATTATAACACTTATAAAATTACAATATTGATCTAATCTGACCAATTCTTAAAAATCGAAAGCAAACATATTGATCTAGTCTGACCAATTATTGAACATCAAAAGCAAACATATTGATATAAGTCTGATCAATTACTACAAACATAAAACAAATTGTAAAATATCTAAAACACAAAAAAAACAAAAAACAATCGTATGCAAAAAAAGAAAAAAAAAAAGCTCATGCTGTTTAAGTGTGAATGAATAGTGCAGAGGACCCCACCTGCCTCCTTCTTTTGTGGTTTCTCCAAAGAGAAACCATCCTCCAATTTCTCCCTCCACTAACCGCCCAAACACCACCTCCTCACCACCATTGTAGGCTTTTGGTGGTTTCCCCTCCACCAAGAAACCACCAAAACACCACTATTACCCTTGCTCTTAGTAAGTAAGGATTTGGTTTTAGTATACGGTCTCTGATCGAGTGTGTTGCCTTTGGAATTTTTGTAGAATGTAGATTCATTATCATGTCTCCAAGCCACTAAATAAATAGGATTATTTGTGCCTGGAATTGGTACCTTATGTATTCATATTGTGCCAATTTGTTACCTTGTTCTCCAATTAAGTACCTTATGTATTTAAATTCTGCCAATTTAGTTCTTTTAACATGTGATTACAATTTACAAGTCAACATGTCATATGGGCATAGTTGCAAATAGCTAAAATTAGTGGGTTAATTTGTGGTTTTTCAAAAATAAAAGGATATAATACATTAATTATTGTTTAAAAACAACAATAACTCATAATATTTTTTGTTCGTTTTCATTAACTCGTCAATAAAGTTCTGCCTAGTTGAGTTGCAGTGGTTTATTGATGTTGCAGTTAGTTTATTGGAGGTTCAACCAGACACTTTAAAAACTTAAAATTAATAACACTTCTTAGAATAGCTCGGATACTAGAGAGATGTAGAGATCTTAATTTGCGCTTTAATTCATAAAGAAACCTCCTAAACCCTCCTTCCCTGGAAAACACACCCCTCTTTTCCTTCAATCTTTTCTCCATCTTCCCATGATCATGTGGAGATGAACAATTGTTTCTTTGTTTATTAATACTTTGTTACATTGAATAAGTGTAATTCATACATTAAAATTGATCGACTAAACCTGTGATTTAGTTGTTCGTCGATGTTATATTCTCTGTTTATTGTTCCCGATCTGGTAAAACGGATCGTGTTTCTGTTCATGTGGTTTTCAAGTTGTTTGGAGTATGAAGAACGTAGATCATGTTTTGGATCTAGTGATGTTACGATTGTAGCAGATCCCTGATTTGCGCAGTGATTGATGCAAGCTCCTCTTTGCCGAGCGGTTGTGGGGTTCGCGGTTGCAAGATAATATGCGGTATTACAGTTCTTTATTGTATCTCTTAATCTGTAATAGTACAGACGATATGAGTCTGCTTAGCATATGATGTAATTAGCTTGTAGTCTTGCAATTGGTTAGCTGATTCGATGTTGATCTACTTATAATCGCTACTAGTTTCCGATACCTTGAATGAATTTACAATAAATATTTAAATAATTGCTCTTTAATTCATTCAACTATGGAAAGTAAATGGTAGGAGAGGAAATTAAACCAAAAATGTGATTCACTTTCTCTTTTGTTATCTATAGACAAAGGTAACTTCTTTTCTACTGTGCAACTGGAGCTTTAGAAGCAGCTTTTGTGCAAAATTCGTTGCCTTCTTTGAGCGGCAACCATGGTCCCCTAAGCAATTAGAATATTGGTCCTTGTTTTTTACCCTGCACCCTCATCTTTCTTCATCTAGACTCTACACCATTTCACTTTAATCATTCTCATACTCCTACTTTAGCAGAACATTCAATTATGCAAAAAACAAAAAACAAAACATAAAATTTATTAATAAACAAAGAAAAGGTTGCGAGGAAATTCTACGATAGGGACAATCCACGTATCTTACTAGTTAATATTGTTCAATTTAGTTTTAGTTATAAATTTATAATGATGATGAATGCCTTACAAACTAATCTCTCTTTAAGCTAATCATTATTCCACACGCATTGGGTTTTTTTATTAATCATGTGAGTGAGTGATATCTAATCATGCAGTAAGAAGAGAACAGCTAAAGATAAGCTGGAAATGAATGTGATATCTCTATCTAAAGTAACTTCAATTGATAGATTTTTCAATGATGCATGTTTTTTTCTTAGAGACCATGCAAAAAAGAAAAGACGATCTCGGCCTCTTTCGTTGTGTATCGACTCAAACAAGTCATGTTCAAGCCGGAGGCATCGGGAAGAATGATGAAATGGGCTATAGAACTGGGAGAGTATGAAATCCTGTATGAACCAATAAGGGCTATCAAGGGGCAGACCCTAGCAGACTTCCTGGTAGAGTCAGAAGCAAGGATACACGAAGAGAGGGAAATGGAGGAGATAGTCCCGGCTTGGAAGTTGTATGTAGATGGTTCGGCGCACTCTGGAGGCAGTGGAGCGGGAGTTTTGCTGGTTAGCCCGGAAGGGAAGGAATACCCCTATGCGATCCGGTTCGCTTTTAAAACGACCAACAATGAGGCCGAGTACGAGGCTTTGATCACAGGATTAAGGCTGGCAAGGGAGATGAACATCAAAGCTCTCACGGCACACAGCGATTCCCAGATTGTGGTACAGCAGGTAAAAAGGGAATACGAAACCCGGGAGAGGAGCCTGCAAAAATACTTGGAGATGGTAAAGCCTCTGATAGCCAGGTTCGAAACTTTCGACTTGGTTCAGGTTCCCCGGGAGGAGAATAGTAAAGCGGATGCTTTGAGTAAATTGGCTTCTTCAGAATTAAAACCGGAGCCTAACCAAAAGTTGTGTATGGAGGTGTTAGGAAGAAGGAGCTACCTGGAGAATGGCCAAGTAATGTTGATAAATGAGGAAGAATCCTGGATTGCCCCTATGCGGGCGTACCTGGAGGAAGGGACAACCCCGGAGGATAGGGTGCAAGCCCGGAAGCTGAGAGTCAAAGCACCGAAGTATGTGGTTCAGGGCGGGGAATTGTACAAAAGAGGGTACCTTCAGCCTTTGCTAAAATGTGTGGAGAGGTCAGAAGGTCAGCACCTCATCCGGGAGGTGCACGAAGGATCTAATGGGAGCCACCAGGGAGCCCGCACAATGGCTAGGAAAATTTTAAGGCTGGGGTATTACTGGCCGACGTTGTTCAAAGATGCAGAAAAATATGTCCAAGAATGCTTGTCATGCCAAACCTTTGCGCCACTAATCCATGTTCACCGGGAGGAGTTAATTGGGGTCACAGGAGCTTGGCCCTTCAGCAGATGGGGAATTGACTTGGTGGGACCATTTCCCACTGCCCCGGGAGGAGCCAAGTACGTAATTGTGGCAATTGACTACTTCAGCAAATGGGTGGAGGCAGAGCCGCTCACCAACATACGGGGGCTAACTTGTGTCAAGTTTTGTTGGAAGAACATCATTTGTCGGTTTGGTATCCCAAAAATCATAGTCACAGACAACGGAGTACAGTTCGAAAATGACCCCTTCAAAGCATGGTGTGTCAAGTATGGCATAGAGCAAAGGTTGACATCTGTGTACCACCCCCAAACAAATGGGCAAGTGGAAGTTACCAATCGCACCATTGTCAAAGGCTTAAAAACCCGCTTGGAAGGAGCGCGGGGAAATTGGATCTGGGAGTTGCCTAGTGTCCTTTGGGCCCACCGAACCACAAAAACCTCGGCCACGGGGGAGTCTCCATACTGCCTGGTATATGGATCCGAGGCGGTGATACCCGCAGAGATTGGGATCTCGAGCCCTCGAACCCAACTCCAGCGCCCGGAGGAGGAGGACGCTGGACGGCGCCTTGACTTGGATCTTTTGGAAGAAAAACGAGAAAATGCGGCACTCCATGAAGCAAAGGTGAAGGAACGAGTAAAGAGATACCACGATAGAAGGATGCGAAAGGAAGCTTTCATCCCGGGAAACTGGGTGATGAGGAGGAATGATAAGAGCCACCAATCCCCGGAAGGGAAGCTGGCACCCAACTGGGAAGGGCCATACAGGGTAAAGGAGGCACACCCAGGAGGAAGTTATGTGCTGGAGGACAAGCAGGGAAAGGAGATCCCCAGGAGATGGAATGTGGCTAACCTAAGAAGGTTCTACGGGAAGTAGAGTACCCCGCGAAGAACCTTAGCTACTAGGGCATGGGTATGCCCCCTCCCGTAAGCATGAATATGCCCGGAGAGATAACCCCGACGTTTGGCCTCGGCTCGGGTTTAGAGAAGAAGGACTGCAAAAGGGACCCATGGGTAGCTCCCATTCGGGTGCCCCGCTAGAATGGACCTGGAGCTTGAATGAAGCCCGGGGACCAGATGATGTAATGCTTACAAAAAAGAATTAATGAAAAGACTGGTGATTTTTCCGAAAAATCTTTAGATATTTATTTAGTCATCTTTAAATTTCAAATTGCATGGATATGCTATTTCATTACAGAGGAATAATAACATAGGATTTTACATGTTTTTCTATGTATTTGTTACTATACCCACTTGGGACCTGACCCGGAAGCACCCTCAGGGTTACCCGGGCGGAAGCCCCTTCCGAAGAATTGGGAAGAAAGGATGTCCTCAGCAAAGTGGGTGATAATACCGGCCCAGGATCTCACTGGGCCGGGAAAAGGGCCTGCGGCCCAGGAGTGGGAAAGCAGCGCCTCTCCCGTGAGAGGCACATCTGGACAAGAAGAAGGACAGATAGTGACAAGGAGAAGTGGTCCTGAGTCTTATCCAAGGCAGACAGCCTCAACTATGAATTCTAGTCCGAAACAGTGAACAAGGTATGTGACTTATATCTCTCTACTTCATATTGAGAGCATCTTCCGTACGTTTTCCCCTCATCGCTATCCCCATCTCATCATCGTGCCGGAGCTTCTCCCCCGGGACGCCTCCCGAGGATTGTTTTGCAGGATCGGTGCGGGCTTGCTCGGAAAGAAGCCCGGATAGCGTCACCCCCGGGAGACGGATGGATTTCGGTAGCATCAAAGGGCTTTTGGATGAATCCTTTGCAGTAATAAGGGATGCTACAATAAAGTCACCCTTGAATATGTGTGCAGCTTTGCTAACAGGTTGCAACTGATGTCTTGTTTGAGAACGTAGCCCTCATGCACATGGATAAAATTAAAAAACCAAGACTTATCCTTTCTCTTTATATAAGATCTATGAAAGATTATGAAATCTCAGGAATAGGCTACATTCCAGGAGCAAGTTATTTGCTTGCTGATGTAGATGACCACGAAGAATCACTATGTCCACATCACAGTGAAAATATGGCTCTTTCATTTAGGATTTTAAAAACAGTTGATTTGGCTCAGGTGAGTCTTGTCCAGAATAATAGGATATGTTTTGATTGTCATGATGTTGTGAAAGCAATATCATTAGTTAGTAGATTTTACTTCAATACCATGTTTTGAGGGAAGGCAGTAGAATTCATCAAAATTTGTTTGAAGAACATGCAGCGTGTGAGAATGAGAGCTAATTCCAGTGCTTATTGTGCATAAGAAAAGCTCTAATTCAAAGAACACCTTGATCATCGAAAGTCCTTCGTCGTCCAATCAGAAGCATGTGTGGTTCAAAGTCAAATTCCTTGTATAAACGGCAGTGCAATAGATTAAGGCATAAGTTAGTAGCAACATAACTGTGTAATCTTAGGATACATATTATATTGTTTATTGATAAGTCTTTCCAAGCATTTTGAACTGGACATTTTGATGTTAAATTGTTTCATATTTTCCAGCACCTTCTTTAATTTGCTCACGTGTCAACAAAATGTATTATTTATCCTTTATCGCAATTGCAACTTTTGGATTTATGCTATTTGTATTTATTTTTTGACAATTTTGCACTAGATTTTTATTTCTTTGTTGTTCGGAGTTGAATTAGGGTTATTTTATCAGTCAAAACTTAAAATGAGTTCCAATACCATAATTTAGTAAAATGTTTCTTTTCTTTAAAAATAAAAAGGCCCTGTTTGCCGGAACTTATCTGTAGATCAGTTCAGTGAATTGAAGTGAAAATGTAATTTGATGAATTTTAGGTTAATTTAGTCATGTTGATTCCATTTTTCAATACATTAATTTTTACTTCAGTTCAATTCAATTCAAAATCAAGAAATAAGCTCTAGCAAGCAGGGCCAAATTATGCCCCTGTTTGCATGAGTTTATTCTTGTTGAACTGAATTGAAGTGAAATAAGTTTGAAATTTATCATATCTTTGTAATATGTATTAAAAAACCAATTTAAAAATTATTGAACTGTGCTGAATCGAACTGGAAAACAAATACATTTAATTGAACTTAAAAATATAAATGTAATAAATTGAACTAAAAAATATAGATATATTCAACTGAACTAATCTATAGAATGGATTAACCAAACATGATGTCAGTTGTATATTGTTCTTGTCTTAATCTATTGAACTATATCTCCACGAACATCTATTTACTAACAATTTTAACTATTTTTTTGTAGATGGTGTCAGCGAAATTTCAATTCATTAATAATCAAGCCTTTAAAAAAACTTATCAATTACTTATAATCACTCTCTAAAATTTCAGCATATTTTTTTCTAATTTGTTTTTTTTAAAATAAATTGGGTAATAATTCAAATGGGACCCCCAATAAAATCCCAATCCCCTTTACCCCAGCGAGAAAAGGATGGACCCCCCAATTTTTTCTTATTTCTCACTCATTAATATAAGTCGTAAAATGGATGATGCACCAATTTTTTATGTAACACTAATATTAAATTAAATATTTATCAATTACTTCGCGCATCGCGCGAAGAGGGCACACTAGTACCTTAGAATTGGGATGGAATTGGAATTGGGAGAAGGGAGGATACCACTTACTGTTTTTCTCTGAATGGTGCTTACACTAACTGCTTTAAAGGGAGAAGTGGGGCTAAACAAGGGGACCCGATATCACCGTTATTGTTTGTAATTGGGATGGAATATCTATCGAGGCAGCTCAGCCTGGCCATCAAAACTAAACTTGTAGAGTTCCATCAAAGGAGTTTGAAAGGAGAAATACACAATTTGATGTTTGCAGATGATCTATTAATTTTCTGCAGGGCAAGCAAGCACTCAATGGAAGGGGTTAAAACTGTTTTGGAGGATTTCAGAAGGGTTTCAGGCTTGAGGATAAATGAAGGAAAATCAGAGGCTTTCTTCTCGACAATGACGGAATCTGAATCAAAGTTACTGGCCGATACTCTAAATATACACTAGTGGGAGAGCATAGGATTAACGGCTGTTATTTGGGTGATAGAAGGCATTTTGGAGGAGTCGTAGGTGGCTGAGCCGTCCATTGTATTTCTTTAGACAGCGTTTAATTAGGAGACGTCCAATGAGATAATCAAAGGCTTTTTTAAACGTTATCCATTGTTTATTTTCCACCCGAAGTCCATTTATTTCTGGTGGCGGAACTTAAGATTCTGGGATTTACTCTACATTAGTTCCGTGTTCAGAAGTTAGTGTATATCCGTTGATTTGTCGCCGGGATAAAATTATTCGGCCATTAGGTTTATTAACGAGTCCATATTCGATTTTGCATAGTTTACGTATTCTAGGTTCCATTCTAGTTAATGAGTATTGTTCTGAATCAGGAAATCCAATTCTACTTGTTGGTTGTTTTTCACCGTTTTCCAGATTCTAGAAGCGTTTCGATTTATTATACGTTACGGTATCTAGTATGAATTCTAGTTAGTTTTAAAGTTTCCGACACCGGAAATTCAATTCTGTTTCACACTAATATTGACCGCAATCGACCGTCAATTACGGATTCTATGACTGTTTTGATATATTTAATGTTACAATGTCGAGTATGAATTTTATTTGTTATAAATGTTTAAAAGCCCAATTCGAGACCAAACATCTAAATATGGCTTTGCACATGGAAATCCACCAAAGCAAGTTGGACTAATAATGGTTAGGAAATGAGATCAATTTATAACTTAGAGAATATTTCAACCTTTCTTGCCACCGATGTGGGATTCAAACTTTCATCTCTTCCCTTTTTCTCTTTCTTTTTACCTCAAGATTTATTTTACTTCTTTCTTCAATCTTCATTACGTCAAAGCTTATCCATTTCTTATTCAAAATGTATTCTCTTAGTTTTTTATATAAAAAACACTAAAATAAATAAAGGAAAAGAACTAAAATTAATAAACATATAATTACCTTCTTAAGACATGTAAATTATTTTTATAAATTCTAAATATATCATCTATAAATTATTCCTGAACTGTTCAATGAGCCTATCGAGTTATGATCCCGAGTTCGAACTCATTTATTAACTAACGAGCTTGAGTTCGATAAACTCCCTATATTCAGTAGATGTTCGAATATTCGATCCAACAATAAGAACACAATTCAAGTTCATACTCCTGCAATGTAAATCACATTATATTTAAATCATATCAATTAAATTAATCAATCAATGAATTCACATAAAAAGCCCCAAATAATCTTGTAAAATATGATAGTTCATGTATTCAATATCTCATAAGTAAGTAAGAGCATCCAAAATGGTTTGAAGATAAAGAGCACTTCTTAAGTGCCACATAATCAATTTTGAGCAAACCAGAGGAAAAACCCAACACTAACAATGGAACAATACTTAAGAAGCACTTCTTTTCTTTATTTTAATTTTAAACTTATAATTAAAAAAATATTCAATGGCAAGAGTAATGTTTTTATTGTCTAGTCAAGTACAATAAAAGAGGTAATCACTCCCTAAATAAGGAGTTGTTCTTAAAACTCCACAATGGACCTTCTTAATTAAGGAGTGCTCCTTATTAAGAAAAGTGCACTTAAGGAGCACCATTGTGGATGCTCTAATAACCTTGTATTGTTCGTTACCTTGTTCTATTCGTTGTAGACGGATCACAAATTTCTTCACAAATTAATACAAAGCTTTACGGCATTCACAAGTGATTACCCGTTCCTGAATGTATAGGTATTGCCCCTTTGTTTATATAGTCTTCCGACTCGGCCCTTTAAAATTGAGTATCCCTTTCCTGCTAGATTTTCGAAAAAATATAGTCATGTATTTTAGGTTAACATATTTTCAATTTTTTTAAATTTAGTTCCGAATCCGGAACTAAAAGGGATTGGGAAATTATATTCACTTCCGATCCCAGAACCTAAAAAATACTAGAATAAGGGTTCCGATCTCGGAACTATGATGAGATTCTACGTAAAATATGTCGAAACAGTAAAATATTTACGCCGGTCAAACTTTAAAAAAGTCAAAAGTTAGCTCCGATTACTACATTAACCGGGATCGGGAACTTATTAGTACTTCCGAATTCGGAACCTAAAAATATATATTAGAATTGGTCCTAGATATCGGAAATATGCTTGTTTTCCGGTTAATCGCTAACTTCTTTACTTCCAACTTCGGAACCCAAAAATTATTTACTAGAATATTGTTTCCCATCTCGGAACTGGACTTCCGTTATCGGAAACTACTTTGTTTCGACAGCGTTTCTAAAAAAACGCCGTCTTTTATTACATTGGACAGCTGGTATTATAAAACGTCGTTCATGAAAATTTTTAGACAGCGGTTCAGATTTGACCGCTTTCTAAAAAATTTCAAAAGTTGTCTAATGATAGAGCTCCTAGAATTACATGCTTCCGATATCGGAAATATTGTTGCACAGCGTTTTCTTGAATTTTTCAACGAACAGCCTTCCATTTGAAGTCTTTAATCAAGCTTTCTGCACTAGTGATAGTTCAAGGGAGTTTCCCAATGACTTACCTTGGACTTCCAGTCTCGACGGGAAGATGGAGAGCTGCGGATTGCGAAAAAATGGTTGAGAAGATTGCAGGACAAATCGGCACTTGGGGTTCCAGAAACATGGCATATGCAGGTAAGGTGCAGCTTATAAACACAATTTTGCTGAGTAAAGCAAGTCACTGGGCGAATGTTTTTCAAATACCTGAGAGTGTGCACAAAGCCATTGAGAAAAAAATGCAGGGATTTTTTATGGGGCAGAAACGAAGGGGGAAAAAAAAGGTATACCAGTATCTTGGAAGACACTTTGTATGCCAAAGAAAAGTGGAGGAGTTGGCCTACGAGATCCTTCTTTCTAGAATCGAGCTTCTCTATGTAAATTGATTTGGGACTTATGCCAGAAGAAGGATATTTTGTGGCTGAAATGGGTGCAAGCGTGCTACTTGAAGAGTGAAGAGTTTCTTGACTACAGGGCATCAATATAGCTGGAGCTGGGGCAAGTTGGTATCTCTGAAAAATGAAATTAGGCCATATCTAATGGAATGTGTTGATGTAAAAGGGAATCTCAGCACGAGCAAGGCATATAGGTATCTCAAAGGGGCAAGTCAAGAAAAACACTGGTCAACGACTATATTATGGAAGTCAGACCTACACCCTAAACATTCGTTCTTTCTATTTCTATGGATGTTATTAAAAGGGAGATTATCGACCATAGCAAGATTTCGGTCAAAAGGGATGATACCACATGTGACAGATGTTTGTATTCTTTGTGGGGGGAATGGGGAAACGATGCAGCACCTGTTTTGTACATGCAAGTTTACAGTTGAACTTCAAAAATATTACAGGGTGGAGACTGGTGGGAATGCCTGAGGAGGATGAGAAGAATGGTAGGATGGAGGAAAAGAATAATATTTCACCGACTAATCAGCATTTTATATAATGCATGGCGGGAGAGGAACAATAGAATCTTCGAGGGGAAAATTAGGCAAGTTGATTCTCTGAAGGTGCTAATTGAAACAAGTTACGACCCCTCTGGTTGGTGTTGAGGATGAAGTGAAGAGTTCCTAGCATGAAAAATTGTACACAATGTCATTGGCTGGAAAAAAAGTGAAGTTGTACATGCATTACAACACTTTCTATAGCTAAATAATGAAACTTGTGCATATGTCGTAGGTACCGCACTGATTACCTTTGGTATTTCAGAGGTGTTGGGCTGCTGGTATAAAAATCAATTACCTAGCCTTGACCCATGACACTATCTAATGATTTGACAGACTGGATGAGGGGTTATGAGTATGAAACTTGTACATATGTCGTAGGTACCGCACTGATTACCTTTGGTATTTCAGAGGTGTTGGGCTGCTGGTGTAAAAACCGGTTACCCAGCTTTGGCCCATGACACTATCTAAAGATTTGACGGGTTGGATGAGGGATTATGGCCATAGTATGAAACTTGTACATATGTCGTAGGTACCGCACTGATTACCTTTGGTATTTCAGAGGTGTTGGGCTGCTGGTGTAAAAGCCCGTTACCTAACTTTGGCCCATGACACTATCTAAGGACTTGACGGATTAGACACAACCATGATCAGATTTCTTTGTAGGAATTGCTCAGGGGCAGACTTGTGTCTTGACATGTCAACTCGCGGATATGCTACGGAAGATCTTTCCTCTATCCAATAAGAACAGGGAAAAAGATAAAGGAACATTGAAGATATCAAAGCTTCTAAAGGGGAAGCAAATTTAGCAAGATATGCATGGACAAATGTAATGAAACTCTAGCATGAAAATCCTAGCAGTATCTTGATGAACTTGTTATGATCATCGCCACTGTACCTTCCGTGGTTGTAGAATAGTTGTTTTCGGTTTATATTTGTTAAATGTTGGCTTAGAGTGATGGCCAAACAGTTGTATGAACTTTTTTGAGCGATTAATAGAAGAAAATTTTCCATTAAAAAAAACCTTAGAATTTATAAGGGCGAAATGTAATTTTGCAAGAACGAAAAAAATACATCAGTTTTCTCTCTCTGCAGATCCAAGTGGTCCCGAGGGAGTATAAAAAGGATAGAATCGTGACTTTTTAAGAATATACATGCTGAAAGAAAAACACTAGGAAACACAAACAATGTACTGTACCTTACAATAAAAACATTTTGTAAATGTTAAGATTATAAATACAAAGTGAATTTTAATTGAAACATTCGTTGATAATTTTAATCTTTAAAATATTAAACGTTAAGAATACTTACTTGCATTTTAGTTTTTACTTTATTTTATTTAAACCATCATTGCTAGAGGGAATTTTATTTTGCTCCCTAAACCATAAATCTCAAAGTCTCAAAATACATACAATATTTCCAAGAAAAACCTCAACAAAGATGGGATGAAAAAACTTGAGGTTCAAGAAAAACCCCACTAGTTGGGATGAATAAACTTGGTGGTAGTTTAAGTACATTTAGAATATCAAGGTTAGCATTTTTAATCCATATCTACTCAGCTGATCCAGGTTAATGCTCAAAAGGTTTCCCAATCGAGACAACAAGTTTGCCACAGCGAGGATATCACTACAAAAGAGCAAATCTGTGATTATCAAGAGCAAACTTGACAAAACACATGTTAGCCCCTTGAGTGTGATTAAAAATGCTAACTGGTGAAATAAAAAATGATGTTTAAAAAGGAAACCATAAGTTCATTCTATCCAGGTATTGGCAGTCACAACAGCATATGGATCTTCCCAAACGTATGGACTTTCCAGGTTTTTTTTTTTGAGCAATTTAATAGAAGAAAATATTATCACTCTGTCCCAGCCATAACTGCACACTTTTTGGTCAATTTTTTTAGACCATGTTTGACTGTGAATAACTTTATTTTTATACATTATTATGGTCTAAAAAATTTTATATCTAAAAAATAGAGTGCATTGTGAATCTAACCATATCTCATATGATACTATTATAGCACATATGCCAATTGCAATTTACGGTCAAACATGCTTAGACAAAGTTGACTAAAAAGTGTGCAGGTTCGGCTGGGACGGAGGGAGTACAAAAAAAAACAAGAATGAAGTGGAATCTGCTCTGTTATGTGAGTGGTTTCTAGCTGGGCATCTTTGGCTTTTCTTACCATTGGCCTTGTGGTCTCCCTGAAAGTACAATTCAAAAGCCAATTATATGTTCCAGAAAGAAGTTTTGATGAAAAAAATAGCTTTTGAAACTGATAATACTGGCCCAGAATCCTTCTGGGCCAGGAAGAAAGCCCGCGGCCCAGAACCATAAGAGCGTCATCTTTCCCGCTGAGAAGCACATCCAGACAAGGAAGAGGACAGATGGTGACAAAGGGAGTGGTCCTGCACCTTATCCCCAAAGCAGGCAAAGCTCGGCTATAAATACTAGTCCCAAACAGTAAGCAAGGTAGGTGACTCATATCTCTCTATTTCATATTGAGAGTCTTTCCCGTACGATTTCCCCCGCATCACTACCCCCATCTCATCATCACGCCGGAGCTTCTTCCCCGGGACGCCGCTCGGGGATTGTTTTGCAGGGTTGTTGCGGGTATCTCAGCTAGGAGGCGCGGGTAGCAACAAGTGCGGGGACCCGGACGGTTTTTGGTAGCATCAATTGGCACGCCAAGTGGGACCTTTCCACCTTCGCATGATGGAGTCGCCAAGGAGAGGGCGCGGGCGCCCTAAGAAGAACGCGGCACCTTCAGGGGGTGATTCTCTTCCACCCCCGGGAGACGATGTGACCTTGAGGCAGTTGCAGGAGGAGGCTAGACACCAGCGAGAGTTAGGGGTACCGCAAGACGGCCACGTGGAAACTGCCTCCGACGAAGCCTACTCGGAAGGAGAGTACCAGGATGAGCAGGAAGGGCTTGGGCTCGCCGGGGATGGCACCACCCGGGGCCAGGGACCTGAAGCCCGGGAGGAGGGGCAGCCCTTAGTTAGTACGGAGGAAGTGGCGGCCTTGGAGTTCATGAGAGCCAACAAGGAGTTGTACCGCCAGTGGGTACTCTCCACTCGGGAAAGCCTGAGGCGAAGGGAACCCGGGAGGAACCAGGCAGGTCCTCTAGGGGGGCACCAAAGAGAGGTTATCGATCTGGACGGAGACGTTCAGCCGCCAAAGCTACAGGGGCGTGTAAATTCCTCCACCGTCCCACCTTCTTTCCCTCCGAATTTCGGGGTTGGAGGGGGAGCGGCTACGGGACAACAATCGAATCTGGTTCCACATGCTCCACCCTATTACCCGCGTTCCAGTTGGGGGGCGGGACAAATTGGGTATGACCTGCCAGTCATGCCGGCGGAGCCGTTAGGTTATCAGGCCCCTGGAACCCAGGGAAACCCGATCCAGTATTCCGGACCCATTTATGGATCAATGGGGATGAACTTCGGTTACCCGGAGAGATACTATCGGGAGGACGATAGGATGCGGGGCTATCAGGTGGCACAGCAGGACCCCAACTCCTTGGAGGCTCGACTAGACAAACTGGTGGGAAGAAACGGAGCTAAACCTACCTCCCCTTGGGTACCTCGAGTGCTCGCGTACCCATGGCCGCCGGGCCTCCGGACCCCGGAGGGAATCCCAACATATAATGGAGAGACAGACCCGGAGGAGTTTGTCAGGACGTACCAGAACCTAATGGTGTCAAGGGACTTCCCGGAGGAATTAAGATGCAAGCTGGTGGGCTGTTACCTGAGAGGAAACTGTCTCTCATGGTTCGATTCTTTGCCTCGAGAAAGTCTCAGAGATTATTACGATTTCTCTATGGCTTTGCTGTTTAGATACGCCGGATTAAAGAAGGAAGGAAAGCAGTTGACTGAACTTTTAGCTACCCGGCAGAAGGCTGCAGAAGGATCAATGGAATACTATCGAAGGTACATGGATGATAGCATGAAGGTTGTCGACAGGCAGCAGCAGGAGAAGGCAGTGATTAGCGGGTTTATAAATGGCTTGAAGGATATGGCGCTGTTCCAGAAGTTGATGGAAAATATCCCGGAAACCTTTCACAACTTGCAAATGGCGGTACAACTATACTGCGCGGTTAATGGTGCCACACGGAAGAGAAAGGAAGAATCTGGAGGATTCCTCCCGGATAAGATAGAAAGAAGGAGAACGGCAGACCCAAGTAGAAGGGACCCCGCCCCCGCGTTGGTAAACCGGGCAAGGGCGGACAGTTTCACCCCGCTCAGCAAATCCCGAGCGGAGATTCATGCTATCCACAAGGATCTGTTCCCGGATCCATTGCTTATCCACGGGACCCCGTCTAGGGAAAACGCGGACAAGTGGTGCGCCTACCACAAGTCTTATGGGCATGCGACAGAGGGGTGTAGGATGCTGAGGAACGAGATAGAAAGACTGATAGAATGGGGACAACTGAGAGATTGCGTGGCAGCGGAGGTAAAGAAGGAGAATCCCCGGGACCAACCTCAGGAGCAGCCCCGCAGGAGGTGGAGACCTAACCCGAGGAGAGGAAACGGAAGAATCCAAGGCAACCAAGGTAACAGGGCCCCGGGGAGGCCCGCCATAGCCGCCGCACCGGTCCAAGCAGTGGAGCCGGCCCCAATACCCAACAGGATGATCAACGTGATCAGTGGAGAAGTCGGAGAAGCATGTCAGTCAGTCTCCGCTATCCGGGCCCGGACCCGGTATGTTCCCCCGGGGGAGGTTCAGGGGAAAAGGTTTCGCCCCGATGAAGCTCTCACTTTCTCTGAAGCGCATGCAGCCCCGCCGCAGATACCCCATTCTGACCCAATGGTGGTAACGGCGGAGATTGAAGGCTTCTTGGTCAAAATGGTGTTTGTGGACGATGGGAGCAGCGTGGAGATCATGTTCGCTTCTTGTTTCGATCAGTTGGGAATTGGGAGACAGAACCTGAAACCTCCCTTATCTCCCTTGTCAGGGTTCACGGGCAAACCCGAAGTTCCACTAGGTGTTATTCCCCTCGCAGTGTGTATGGTGGATGAGAAGGACCGGAGCAAGAGGATCTCGGTGACATGCAACTTTGCGGTTATTGACGCACCCTCACCGTACAACGTAATCATAGGAAGACCATGGCTAACTCAAGCCCGGGCAGCGAGTTGTCCGTATCTGCTGACGATGAAGTTCCCCACTGGGCAAGGTGTGGCGGTCGTGCGGGGTAGTCAAGCAGTCGCAAGAAGTTGCATGATGACGGCGGTGCTGGACGCAAAGAAAGCAGTAGGGGTGGTACACGGAGAAGTTCCCCGCCAGGAGTTGGAGGAGATGCAGGTGGCGGACAAAGGGACGGTCACGGTGGGAAAAGACCTCCCGGAGGAAGTAAAAGGTGCGCTGAAGGAACTTTTGGCCAAGTATCAGGGAGTATTCTCGTGGAGCCCGGAGGACATGGTGGGGGTGTTACCAGAGTTGGGGGTACACAAGCTGAACATAAGCCCTGCAACTAAACCAATCAGGCAGAAGAAAAGGCCTATAGCCCCGGAAAGAGCAGAATTTATAAAGAATGAGGTAAAGAAGCTGGAGAGAGCCGGGGTGGTCGAGGAAATCATCTACCCGGAATGGATAGCTAACCCGGTCTTAGTAAAGAAGCACGATGGAAGCTGGCGCATGTGTATTGACTTTACGGATTTGAATAAGTGCTGCCCCAAAGACAGCTATCCTCTCCCAAATCTGGACCGGCTGGCAGAGGCTATTGCGGGGTATTCGGTGCTGGCCTTCTTCGACGCACATAAAGGGTATCACCAGGTGCAGATGGATGAGGCGGACAAGGCGAAAACCTCATTCATCACCGATTTTGGAACCTTTTTCTACAAGAAGATGCCCTTCGGGCTGAAGAACGCGGGGGCTACGTACCAGAGAATGGTGGACAAACTCTTCAAGGACCAAGTGGGAAGAAACATGGAGGTGTATGTTGACGACATGGTGGTTAAAAGTAGGGCTTACGGGGCTTTCTTGAATGACCTGGAGGAGATGTTCGAAAAGCTGGAACGGAGCAATCTAAAGCTGAACCCCTCCAAAAGTACCATTGGAATGGGTGCGGGGAAGTTCTTGGGTTTTATGGTGTCAAGCCGGGGCATCGACGTCAACCCGGAGAAGGTGGAAGCCATAGCTAAGATGACCTCCCCTAGGTCGGTGAAAGAAGTACAGCGGTTAACAGGGTCCCTCGCGGCCCTCAGTCGGTTCCTGTCAAAGGGGGCAGACAGGCAGTTGCCTTTCTTCAACATTCTCAGGAGGACCAAGGCGTTTGAGTGGTCCGGGGAATGTGAGAAGGCATTCCAAAATCTGAAAGAGCACCTTCAACAATTGCCAACTTTAAAGAAGCCACTCCCGGGGGAGGAGCTTTTTCTGTACATAGCGGCGTCCCGGGAGGCGGTAAGTGCCGTACTAATCAAAGAAGAGGAGGGAAAGCAGCACCCAATCTATTTTGTTAGCCGGGCACTTCGGGGGGCAGAAACCCGGTATACTGAGTTGGAGCAGTTGGTTCTGGCGCTGGTGCATGCTTCAAGGAGGCTTAAGCCCTACTTCCAGGGCCATCCCATAGTGGTTCTTACCAATTACCCGCTAAGACAAGTCATGTTCAAGCCGGAGGCATCAGGGAGAATGATGAAATGGGCTATAGAGGTGGGAGAGTATGAAATCCGGTATGAGCCAAGGAGGGCTATCAAGGGCCAGGCCCTAGCGGACTTCCTGTTGGAATCAGAAGCAAGGATAAATGAGGAACAGGAGACGCCTAACACTCCGGAGGATACGGCTAAGGCTGAGACAGACCCGGCTTGGAAGCTATATGTGGATGGATCGGCGCACTCCGGGGGCAGTGGAGCAGGAATATTGTTAGTCAGCCCGGAAGGGAAGGAGTATCCCTATGCAGTCCAATTCACTTTCAGAACAACTAACAATGAAGCCGAGTACGAAGCTTTGATAGCAGGGTTAAGGTTGGCAAAGGAGATGGACATCAAAACTCTCACGGCACACAATGATTCCCAGATTGTGGTGCAACAGGTAAAGGGAGAGTATGAAGCCCGGGAGAGGAGCCTGCAAAAATATCTGGAAGTGGTAAAACCTTCGACTTGGTTCAAGTTCCCCGGGAGAAGAACAGCAAAGCAGACGTTTTGAGCAAATTGGCCTCCTCAGAATTGAAACCTGAGCCCGACCAAAAGTTATACTTGGAAGTACTAGGAAGAAGGAGCTACCAGGAGAGCAATCAAGTAATGCTGGTGAACGAGGAAGAATCCTGGATCAGGCCCATGCGGGCATACCTAGAAGAAGGAACCATCCCGGAGGATAGGGCCCAGGCCCGGAAGCTAAGAGTTAAGGCGCCTAAGTATGTGATCCAGGGAGGGGAGCTGTACAAAAGAGGGTACCTCCAGCCTCTGCTAAAGTGTGTAGAGAGGTTGGAAGGCCGATACCTCATCCGGGAGATGCACGAGGGATCTAATGGGAGCCACCAGGGAGCACGCACCTTGGCCAAAAGGATCTTAAGGCTGGGGTATTATTGGCCGACGTTGTTCAAAGATGCGGAAGAACATGTACAGAAGTGCTTGGAATGCCAGACATTCGCCCCGCTAATCCATGTTCCCCGGGAAGAATTAGTCGGAGTCACAGGAGCTTGGCCGTTCAGCAGATGGGGAATTGACTTGGTCGGACCATTCCCGACTGCCCCGGGAGGAGCCAAGTACCTGATCGTGGCGATCGATTACTTCAGCAAATGGGTGGAGGCAGAACCGCTCACCAACATACGGGGACTAACTTGTGTCAAGTTTTGCTGGAAGAACATCATCTGTCGATTCGGCATCCCGAAGGTCATAGTCACGGATAACGGGGCGCAGTTCGAGAATGATCCTTTCAAAGCATGGTGTGTCAAGTATGGTATAGAACAGAAGTTGACGTCGGTGTACCACCCCCAGGCGAACGGGCAAGTAGAGGTCACCAACCGCACCATCATCAAAGGACTAAAAACCCGCTTGGAAGGCGCGCGGGGGAATTGGATCTGGGAGCTACCCAGTGTTCTTTGGGCCCATAGGACTTCAGAAAGCTCAGCTACCGGGGAATCTCCGTATGGCTTGGTGTACGGGTCAGAGGCAGTAATACCCGCAGAGATTGGGATCCCAAGCCCTCGAACTCAATACCAGCGCCCGGAAGAAGAAAACGATGGACGACGCCTTGACTTGGATCTCCTGGAAGAGAAGCGAGAGAATGTGGCACTTCAGGAAGCCAAGGTGAAGGAGCGAGTAAAGAGGTATCATGACAGAAGGGTGCGGAAAGAAGTCTTCATCCCAGAAGACTGGGTAATGAGGAGGAACGATAAGAGCCGCCAAGCCCCGGAGGGCAAACTTGCACCCAACTGGGAAGGGCCATACAAGATCAAGGAAGCACACCCGGGAGGGAGCTATGTGCTGGAGGACAAGCAGGGAAAGGAGATCCCCAGAAGGTGGAACGTAGCTAACCTAAGAAGGTTTTACGGGAAGTAGAGCACCCCGCATCATACCACAGCTACTAAAGCATGAATATGCCAGGCATGGATATGCTAGGCATGGATATGCCCCTCCCGGAAGCGTGAATACGCTAAGCATGAATATGCTAGGCATGAATATGCCAGGTATGGATATACCCCTCCCGGAAGCATGAATATGCCCGGAGAGAGAACCCGACGTTTGGCCTCGTTCCGGGTTTAGAGAGGAATATTTGTTTAAAAGGGACCCTTGGGTAGCTCCCATTTGGGTGCCCCGCTAGAGCGGACCCGGAGCTTGGATGAAGCCCGGGGACCCGAGAATGTAATGTTTACAGGAGAGAGTTAATGAAAAGGGCTATTCAAAAGGCAATTTTATTCAATCATCTTTTAAAAGCAAATCGCATGAACATGTGGTTATATTACAAAGGAACAATGTCATAGAATTTTACAAGATCGCATGAACATATGATCATATTGCAAAGAAACGATTACACGAAATTTTACACAGGTTTTTCTATCTATGCATCTTTAAACCCACTTAGGGCCTGACCCGGAAGCACCCTCTGGGTTACCCGGGCGGAAACCCCCACCAAAGAATTGAGAAGACAAGATGTCTTCAGCAAACCGAGCATCCGGAGCTTGATTCCATGCTAGCTCCTCCTCCAATTGCTCGGCGTCCTCTTCATTCAGCTCGGGGATAGGAACCACTACGGACCCTTCCGGAAGCGGTTCCGCCAGGCGCATTCTTCTTACACCGGCAGAGGTAACGAACCGGTACTTAGGGAACAAGTTGGCAGCACCCTTGCCCTTCTCCTCTCGGCTAATGCGGGTACCCTCGGCGGTCTTCACTCCTTTGGTGGTAACCCCGGAAGCAGCAATCTCCCGGATACGCCTTATCCGGGGCGCCACCTCTTCTGGGTCGATGGACACGGTCATGTCCTCATACCGCTTATAAGCAATATCTACCTCTACCCGGGCAGGGACCCGGCGGAGACTGGAGGGATAAGGCTCGGCCTCCCCATCAGTTATCTTGGTATACCATTCCACGACATCTAGATAGGCCTTGTGATTAGGAGCCCCTTCACCAAACTTCCCTGGGTTGGCCTCCATACGCTCAATGGTCCTACGAACCCCGGCGGGAACATCGGTAAGGGGAGAAACCCCGACTAGTTCGTTCTTGAGGCCAAGAAGATGGTAAGACAGCCGGACGGTCGTCAGCGCTCAATCTACAAAAGATAAGTGATTTTATCAAAAAATAGAACTTATATTAATCAAAATGGGCACCGAGGCCAAGTTCTACATATGCCTCCCGGGGAGGAAAATTACAAAAGAAATGTAAACTAAAGTCTAGGGGAGTACATTATCCTCAGCAGGGTCCCTTCCTCCCGGGGTAGCGTGAGCCCTCTTCCATCTCCTTTCCAGTTCAGCCACGTCTTCCTCAGACCAGCAGGGACCATAGTAGGCGGGGGCATCTACCCTTGGCTCGTCTTCCGGGCACTCAGGAAATCCCGCCTTCCGGACAGACTTCCGGGATTGATACAGCAGGTCATCTTGGCCCCTTGGGAGTCCCACGACGTAAGCGCCGGTATTCTCTTCAAGGACAGCCTGGTACCCGAAGTTATCAGGAATAGCGCAGAATTCCTGATAATTATCGGCCCAGTGGGGCGTCTCCGGGACCACCCCATAGGCATTGAAGCTTTCTGGGCCGGGGGACTCAGGAACGGCTGCCTCTTTGATCCCCGGAAGCTTGATCTTCTTAATATCCGAGGCTGAAGGGACCCGGGAAGACATCTTAAGCGAATCCCACAGTTGGGGCACCAGGTTCTCCAGTTTGGCCTCTTGGAGAGATCTCCAACGGTGGTTCAGCAGATCGCCTGCCTTGGGGCGATAGTAGGATCCCTGGGCTTCAAGGCGAGCAGGTCCCGGAAGCCAACCCCGCAGTCTGCGGTACATCTCGTGGCAGGCATCCTCACTAGCTGCAGTGGCGATATCCTCCAGCCTTTTCTCAAAGTCGGTTGAGTGGAGAACCTTTCGGACCACAGCATCCAGGGCCTCGAGCTGAGCCTCTTTCTTTTCTTTCTTAAGAGAAGAATATTTCTTCTCCACCTCCGCCAGCTTCGCCTCTTTATAAGACAGCTTCTTCTCCCGATCGGCTAGTTTCTTTTGAGAAGCCTCCAACCGGGCTTCCAGGTCGCCCCTCTCGGCCAACCGCTCCCGGGCGTCGCGGAGCTCCTTCTCCTTCTTAGCAAACAAACCCGCGCTGTACTTAGAATACGTCCGGTTGAGCGCGTCGGCTAGCTGGGAGTCCGCCAGGAGCGAGTCGGCGAAAGTGGTGGTCTATAAAATTTAAGCAAGAGTAAGGTTACCCGGAAGGATAGAAATGTGAGAAGTAATGACGAGCAATAAGATTAACATACCTCTTCCCTATCCTCAGGGATAGCTTGAGAATTATCCCGCAAAGGAGAATTCACAGGGGGGGGAGGAGGTGGGGGCGGGGTCGCACCCTCTAACCTTTGACGAGAAGGCGGAGGAGTTTCCTTATCATCGGTCAGAGGCCGCTTAAAGCGAGAGCTAGCCCCGCCACTGTAAGTAGGGTGATGAATGAAAGATCTCCTCCCCGGGGTAGGAGAGGACTCCGGGGCCGTCTGTTGGGCAGGCGGTCGCTGCTGGCGGGCCCTTTGAGCAATGAACCCGGGGTTTTCGGCGGCACCTGGACCAGGTGGGGGAGTTACCTGCTGCTCAGAAGGAGTAACCACCCCCGGATGAGGATTTCTCTGCTGATTGTGATCCCCGGAAGGCATCCCGTTGAATGGTGTAACGTCCGCGTATAAAGGGGGCTGAACTGAAATCAAGTAAAATGAATGTCAAAGCGAGGCACATATACATATATATCAAAATAAGCAAAGAATAAAGCCTTAATAGACACCTCCAGCCGGCCACACAGCGGAGACGGTTGGAAGAGAAAAGAGTTTTTCAGGGTATATCCCGCGAGGCCAATAATAGCCCGCGTTCCCGGTCTTAAAGAAGATATCCGTGTCCAGGGGAGATAGGCAGAGGAAGGTATGATCGTTGGTGAGGTCTATTGAAAGAGAGGAAAGAGGTTGTTTATCTTCAGGAACGAGGGAATCGTTCCAAGGGGGCATGGGATAAGCCCGGGAGTCGCAGCGAAAGAAACCTTTTGCCAGATACCCCTTGGCAGACTTGGGCTTACCCTTAACAAAGTCCTTCGTCATGGAACGGATCGCAAAGGAAAACACACCCGGGAAGGACGCATGAGCGCGTCGCAGGCCGTAGAAAGAACGAAAGAGAAGGAGGGAGGAAGAGACGTTGCATCTCGCACAGTTGACCAAGAAGCCCAGCACCAATACGACCCCGTTGGGGTGAAGCTGGGCCGGGCCCATTCGGTAGAAGTCGAAGATTTCTGAAAATAGAGGAGGAAAGGGGAGGCTGAGCCCGTACTGGAAGTGAATCCGGGGAATGCAAGGCACTTCCCGCTCGGACATTCCCGGGGGGAGTTTGGATAAAGACGCATCCAATGGAAAAGGAATAAAGCAGCGCCTAACTAAATCTACAACATCCCTATCTAAGGAAGGGGCAGGCCCGGAAAGATTAAAAAATTGATGACCGGAAGGCTTCACTCCGTGGGTAGGACCCCGGGGAGCATCCTCGCCAACTTCATCGAACACCTCTTCATCCTGGCCCTCCCGGGGGTGATTAGGACGCCCGGATGGATGAGAATCCTCCCCATCCAAGGTCGACGCGTCCGGGACGTTTAGTCCCCGGGGCGTATTGAAAGCCTCAGAATGAGAATCCGGGGAAGAGACGGGGGAGGAAGCCAAGTTATCAACAGCCCTGAACTGGACTTCAAACTGACCCTGAGCTCCCTCGGTGTTCAAGGAAGAGTCGGAGTGGAGCGGGGAATCCATGAAAGTAAGAGGAAGAGGGAATGAGAGCTTACTTGGCAGAAAAGACGAAAGGAAAAGCGGAGCGTCTGGAAATTAGCCGAGGAAAGTAACCTTGTGAGGAGGGTTAGGCTCCTTATATAGGCAGGGGAATAGGAAAAGTTGCCTCAAAAGAAGGGAAAGGATAATGATGATACAGTAAATGAGGGACTGATTAATGCGGAAGGGGAAAAGACGGCGACGCAGAAATCAACTCTGACATGAATGGGCCCCACCAGAAGAAGGAGCGAAGGGAGAAGCGTATGAAGACCAGTCTCCCGTGCCTCAGAAACCCGGATGACCAGTCTGGGGGGGCTAGTGATAATACTGGCCCAGAATCCTTCTGGGCCAGGAAGAAAGCCCGCGGCCCAGAACCATCAGAGCGGCATCTTTCCCGCTGAGAAGCACATCCAGACAAGGAAGAGGACAGATGGTGACAAAGGGATTGGTCCTGCACCTTATCCCCAAAGCAGGCAAAGCTCGGCTATAAATACTAGTCCCAAACAGTAAGCAAGGTAGGTGACTCATATCTCTCTATTTCATATTGAGAGTCTTTCCCGTACGATTTCCCCCGCATCACTACCCCCGTCTCATCATCACGCCGGAGCTTCTTCCCCGGGACGCCGCCCGGGGATTGTTTTGCAGGGTTGTTGCGGGTATCTCAGCTAGGAGGCGCGGGTAGCAACAAGTGCGGGGACCCGGACGGTTTTTGGTAGCATCAGAAACATGAACACCTGAGCATTGCAGATAAAACCCAAGTTCTGTTTGAGCTGCATTGGTTTGATTCCCGTCTTCATTTCCTGTCCAAAACAAAACCAACCAGCAATATCCAGAATTCCCAAAACAACATTCATATAACTCTAACATAGGGAAATTCATAGCTATCTAATTGAACCAAGTCTTTTATCTTAGCTGGTAGATTTTGATGGTTAAAAGTTTCAGATATTTTGCTTGTACTAGCCAATTTTGCAAGTGAATCTGCCACAGAATTTGCTTCTCTAAAAGTATGACAGAAATGAATAGTATAACATCTAAATGTTTCTCATCAGGTTGGTGAACCTCCATGGAATTTTGAATTCTTTCCTCGCCATTTTTAGTAGAACTAGTGAATCAACCTCACAGTCAATTTCCATGACATCCTGTATATAAGCAGTCTCTAGTCATATGGCCAAAGCATTGATTTCAGCCTCCAAACTATCCATATTGCCTAAAAATATGGATTTTGCTATCATTACTCTCCCTTGTTGATCCCTTAGAACCACTCCTGCTCCAGCAACACCATTACTCAGTGATGAGCCATCTGTGTTGAGTTTTGCTTGTGTATGAGGAAGTCTCCACATCACATGAATTGCCTGACTTGTCCTGGTACCTGCAGATGTTGGAGCTAGAGACAACAAACTAGTATGGAGGTCAATTGTTTCAGCAGGGTTCCATCTTTTTCCATGGATCTTAATAATTGCTTTTACTATGCTATACACATTTGAAACCATTTTAATCCAGTTTGGTTCCTTTGATTCATATAACCTTGAGTTTCTAGCACACCAAATGAACCAAACAACAATGCATGGAAGTAATCTTACTGCAATTTCCTGTGTATTAGCTTTAAATTCCATATTCCAATAATAATAGAATCTGTCCCATAGACTTTGAAAGATAATGTTTGGGAGGTCAAACCACCGATTTAATTGTTTCCAAATATTTGAACTTTGACACAACTATTAAAGCAGTGGTGTATGTGCTCAACATTATTTTTACATAATGGGCACATAGAAGGCAAATGGAATTTGAAGTCCTCTAACACATCAGGAAAAGGAATCAGCCTGTTAAGTAGTCTCCAACTAAAGATGGTATATTTCCTTGGGAGATACTTTGACCATAAGTGTTTAAAAGATGGAATTTCAACTTTCTTAGGTCTGAGTAATGTGTAAGCTGATGACAGAGTAAACTGTCCATTTTCTCTCTGGTTTCCTAAGAGTCATACAGAGAGAAATCCCTAGACAACAAAGCTATATGATTCATATCCAAGCCAATATTTAAACTATGCACATATGTTTCTAGATAAGTTATGAATTCAACAATAGTTAAATCAGGAAAGGGCATTTCATAGTTTTCATCCCATATATCAGCAAGGGGGTATTCCTTTAGTCTGTTTGAGTTCCAGAAAGAGACTTTCTCTTCTCCAATTTGGACTATGGTATTTTCTGAGGCTAAGTGATGAACACCCATAATTCCCTTCCAAGTCTTTGAATTTTTTAGGTAGTTGGGTAAACCCCACATAAAGCTTGACCAAAGACTATTTCCTTTTTGCAATTTCCACCATAGTTTTAATGAGAAACTATCTATTATTACATGAAGATCTTTTGTGTTTAAGCCATTTTCACACTCAGGGAAGCATAAATTTGATTAAGATCTCCATATTTTCTTCTGTCCAAAGCTAAATGTTCCCCAAATTTTTTTTGCAAAACGTACGTGATGCTACCAAAATCCGTCCGCTTCCTCGGGTACCGACGCTATCTGGGCCTCCGTCCCAGCCAGCCCGCAACAACCCTGCAAAACAATCCCCGGGAGGTGTCTCGGGGAAGAAGCTCCGGTGTGATGATGAGATGGGGATAGCGGTGAGGGAAAATGTACGGAAGGTGCTCTCGATATAGGTTAGATAGATATAACTCACATACCTTACTCACTGTTTGGGACTAGTATTTATAGCTTGAGTTGCTTGCGTTGGGTAAGACTCAGGACCACTTCTCCTTGTCACCATCCGTCCTTTCTCTTGTCCGGATGTGCCTTTACGCAGGAAAGGTGTTGCTCCTCCGGTCCTGGGCCCTGGGCCTTTTCCCGGCCCAACAGAGTGCTGGGCCAGTATCATCACTAGCCCCCCAGACCAGTCATCCGGGTTTCTGCGACGCTGGGGACTGGTCTAATGCCTCCTCTTCTGTCATTATTCCTTTTGGTAGGACCCATCTGTGCGAAAATTAATTTCTGACGCCGCCGTTCTCTATTCCGCCTTGATCAGTATCTCGTTTACCGTGTCATAATTGTTTTTCCTTCTTTTGAGGTGGCGTTTCCTATTCATCCGCCTATATAAAGGTCCAAACCCCCTTTACTAAACTTCTCTCTCCAAAATCTTCCAGGCGCTCCGCTCTCTTAATCAAGTAAGCACTACGTCTCTCCCTTTTTTTCTTCCCATCATGGCTTCCCCTCTTCCCTCCAACTCTTCCTTGGATACCGAGGAAGTTCAAAATCAGTTTGAGGTCCAATTCCGGGCTGATGATAATATGATTTCTTCCCCTTCCTCCCCGAAAACCTCTTCCGAGGTTTTCAGTACGCCCCGGGAACCAGTCGTCCCAGGTGCGCTGTCCTCCGAAGGGGCTGGTTCGCACCCAACCGGGCATTCTAATCATCCCCGCAAGGATCAGGATGAGGAGGTGTTTGGCGAGGAAGCCGGTGATGACATTCCCCGGGGGCCTACTCACGGAGTACGCCCTTTGGGTATCAAATACTATGATGTCCCCGGGGATTCTCCTTCTCTAGATAGGGATGTCTTGGATTTAGCCAAGTGTTCCTTTATTCCCCTACCTTTAAATGCTTCTCTTTCTAAACTTCCCCCGGGGGTTTTCGAGCGGGAGGTTTCGTGCATCCCGCGGATCCATTTTCAATACGGGCTTAGCCTGCCCTTCCCCCTTCTCTTCCTTGAAATCCTTCAGTTCTATGATGTAGCCCCGGCTCAGCTACACCCCAACGGGGTTGTTCTAATCCTGGCTTTTTTGCTTAACTGCGCCAGGTGCCACATTCCCCCTTCTCTCTTACTTTTTCGTTCCTTTTATGCCTTACGGAAGGCCCATGCCTCTTTCCCGGGCGTTTTTTCTTTTACCGTTTGCTCCGGGATAAAGGACTTTATCCTTTCCAAGCCTAAATCTGCCAAAGGATACCTTTCGAAAGGTTTCTTTCTATGTGATGCCCTGGTGTATCCCATGCCTTCTTGGAACGATTCTCTCGCTCCCGAGGACAAGAGACCCCTCGCCAACCTCCCCGGCATTATTACTAGTGATCACAGCCTCCTCCGTCTTTCCCCCATAAGAATGGATGATTTTTATAAGACTGGGAACGCGGGCTATTATTGGCCTAGCGGGATCTATCCTGCCGAGCTCTTCACTCTCCCGCGCATAGCTGCGGTGTGGCCGGATGGAGGTGCCTATTAAGGCTTTTTATTTTATTTTGGGTCTCTGTTCCCCTGCTATTTATTATTATGTATTTTGTTTTTCTAACTTTCTTTGCTTGGTTTCAGCCCAACCTCCATTGTACGCGGACGCTGTGACTTTCGTGGAAAGGTCCTCCGTCGGTAGCGATCAAGCCGGGCCTGCTCAACAAGTGGCTCCCCACCCTGACCCATCTTCTATTGAGAATCCGGCCATCATCCCCCAAGGGGCCCGCATGCAGCAGCGATCTCGCCCGCCGCCTCCTTCCGGGCAATCTTCAGGGGCCCGCGCTGCTCCCACCTCATCACCTACTCCCGGGCGCCGGTCCTTTATCCAGCACCCGACTTATAACGGCGGGGCCAGCTCGAGGTTCAAAAGGCCGCCTCACGGTGAGCTATCCGGGTCGCCCCCTTCCTTTCGCCAGAAGACCCATGACTTCCCTCCCCCTCCTCCTCCTGTTCGCAGCCCTCCTCCGCGGGCTGCTACTTCCGAAACCATACCGGAGGAGAAAGAAGAGGTAACCACCTTCCTTAGGCCCCATCTTTCTTCTAAGCTTAATCCAAATTTTGTCTAAGTTTTATGCCCTGTTTTGCAGAGTATCGCCTTCGCTGATTCCCTCCTCACGGACCCCCAGTTTACCGAGGCACTTAACCGGGGCTATTCCAAATATAGCGCCGGGTTGTTTGCTAAGATGGAGAAAGATCTCCGGGATACCCAGGAAAAGTTAGCCGGGCGGGATGACCTAGAAGCCCGGCTAGAAGCGTCTCAAAAGAAGCTGGCCGAGAGGGAGAAGAAGCTGGCGGACAAGGAGAAGAAACTTGCCGAGGTGGAGAAGAAATAATCCTCTCTCAAGAAGGAAAAGAAGGACGCCCAGCTTGAGGCCCTGGATGCTGTGACCTAGAGGTCCTCCGCTCCACCGATTTTGATCAGAGGCTGGAGGGTATCGCAGCTGAGGCAAGCGCGGTCGCCTGCCACGAAATGTACCGCAGTCTGCGGGGTTGGCTTCCGGGGCCCACTCGTCTTGAAGCCCAAGCCTCCACTACCGCCCTAAGTCTAACGACTTGCTGAACCACCGCTGGAGATCCCTCCAGGAGGCAGACCTGAAAAACCTGGTACCCCGACTATGGGAATCTTTGAAGATGTCCTCCCGGGCTCCTTCCGCTTCAGATATCAAGAAGGCCAAGCTACCAACGATTGACGAGGCTTCTTTCCCTGACCCCGGCCCAGAAAACTTTAATACTTATGGGGTAGTCCCGGAGACTCCTCATTGGTCAGACAATTATTATGAGTACTGCGCAGTGCCTGACAACTTTGGGTACCGCGCGGTCCACGATCAAGGGGGCGACTGTCGGGTAGGCCTTGGCGCGGGTCAAGATGACTTGTTATATCAGTCCCGGAAGGCCACGCGGAAGGTAGGGTTTCCCGAGCGGCCCGATAATGAACTGGTGGTAGACGAACCTGCCTATGCCGGCCCGGAGTGGAGCACCGAGGACCTCGTGGAGTTGGAGAGGCGGTTTGAGAGGGCTCACACTGTTCCGGGGGAAGGGAACTCTGCTGAAGATAATGTATAACTCTAGACTCTAGTTTATATATTTTTTTTGTAGTCCCGTTTTTCTTAGTATTTTGTAACTTTCCTCCCCCGGGGAGTGTATGTAGAACTTTCGGCCTTAGTGCCCATTTTGATTAATAACAAGTTCTACTTTTGACGAAATTATTATCTTTTGTAGTCTGAGCGCCATTTAAAGGAAGTTCTCCCGCAAGAGCCCACCCCTTATATTTTTCCTCATCCGAGCAGTTCTTCTGGTACCTACTTCTCTCTCCCTCGCGCTGGGTGTCTCCAATGCTCTTTCCTTCAAAGGAAACTAGCCCATTGGAGATTTGGAGGCAACCAGGCTGACCGGGCATTGGCTGAGGCGGGACTGGATTGCTTCCTTCAGGAGTTTGGAACGATCCGGGTGCTGGTATCATTCCTCAAGGCAGTCGAGGCCAAGTTTGGGTCATTAAACCAGTGCTTCGACCTTGCCTCCGATCATATGCGGGAAGCCCTGAATTCCCACCAAACCATTGCCGAGTTGCAGGCCCTTCATGACGACTCTCAACATCGCACCGCCAAGGAGCTAGGTATGGTGTGGGGCGAACTTGAGCGGGCCCAGGAAAAGCTTAAGAAGCTAGAAACCCGCACTGCTCAGAATAAACTAATCTGTGACTAGGAGAAGGATAATCGGTCCCTAATTCACAGAAATAGGGTCCTCCAAGATGCTCTACTGGTTACCCGGCTATCCTACCACCTTTTGGGTCTCAGGAATGGTTTAGTTGGGGTGTCTCCTCTTACCGATATTCCTGCCGGGGTTCGCAGAACGATTGAACACATGGAGGCTAACCCGAAAAAGTTTGGTGAGGGAGCTCCTAGTCATAAGGCCTATATGGACGCCGTGGAGTGGCATACTAAGATAGCTGCGGGGGAAGTTGAGCCCTATCCCTCTAGCCTTTGCCGAGTCCCTGCCCGGGTGGAGGTGGATGTGGCGTATGAAAGATACAAGGATATGTCTGTGTCTATTGACCCGGAAGAAGTAGCACGCCGAATAAGGCGCATCCGGGAAATTGCCGATTCTGGAGTAACCACGAAGGGAGTTAAAACCGCTGAGGGCGCCCGCATCAGTCGGGAAGAGAAAGGTAAAGGCGCGGCGAACTTGTTTCCTAAATACAAATTCGTCCCGTCTGCTGGGGTAAGAAGGATGCGTCTGGCGGAACCCCTTCCAGAGGGGTCCGTAGTTGTCCCCATCCCCGAACTAAACGAAGAAGATGCTGAGCAATTGGAAGAGGAGCTTGCATGGAATCAAGCTCCGGACGCCCGCTTTGCTGAAGACATTCTTTCTTCCCAATTCTTCGGAGGGAGTTTCCGCCTGGGTAACCCTGAGGGTGCTTCCGGGTCAGGTCCCAAGTGGGTATAGTAGCAAATAGATAGGAAAACATGTATGTAAAATCCTATGTTATTATTCCTTTGTAATGTAATAGCATATTCATGCTATTTGAAATTTAAAGATAACTGAATAAGCATCTACGAATTATTTTTCGGAAAATCCATCTTTTCATTAACTCTTTTGGTAAGCATTACATCATCTGGTCCCCGGGCTTCGTTCAAGCTCCGGGTCCATTCTAGCGGGGCACCCGAATGGGAGCTACCCATGGGTCCCTCTTACAGTCCTTCCTCTCTAAGCCCAAGACGAGGCCAAACGTCGGGACTATCTCTCCGGGCATATTCATGCTTCCGGGGGGCATATCCATGCCTGGCATATCCATGCCTGGCGTATCCATGCCTTAGCAGCTAAGGTTCTACGCGGGGCACTCTACTTCCCGTAGAACCTTCTTAAGTTAGCCACATTCCATCTCCTGGGAATCTCCTTTCCCTGCTTGTCCTCCAGCACATAACTTCCTCCTGGGTGTGCCTCCTTTACTTTGTATGGCCCTTCCCAGTTGGGTGCCAGCTTCCCTTCCGGGGATTGGTGGCTCTTATCATTCCTCCTCATCACCCAGTTTCCCGGGATGAAAACTTCCTTTCGCACCCTTCTATCGTGGTATCTCTTTACTCGTTCCTTCACCTTTGCTTCCTGGAGTACCGCATTTTCTCGTTTTTCTTCCAAAAGATCCAAGTCAAGGCGCCGTCCAGCGTCCTCCTCCTCCGGGCGCTGGAGTTGGGTTCGAGGGCTCGAGATCCCAATCTCTGCGGGTATCACCGCCTCGGATCCATATACCAGGCAGTATGGAGACTCCCCCGTGGCCGAGCTTTTTGTGGTTTGGTGGGCCCAAAGGACACTAGGCAACTCCCAGATCCAATTTCCCCGCGCTCCTTCCAAGCGGATTTTTAAGCCTTTGACAATGGTGCGATTGGTAACTTCCACTTGCCCATTTGCTTGGGGGTGGTACACAGATGTCAACCTTTGCTCTATGCCATACTTGACACACCATGCTTTGAAGGGGTCATTTTCGAACTGTACTCCGTTGTCTGTGACTATGATTTTTGGGATACCAAACCGACAAATGATGTTCTTCCAACAAAACTTGACACAAGTTAGCCCCCGTATGTTGGTGAGCGGCTCTGCCTCCACCCATTTGCTGAAGTAGTCTATTGCCACAATTACGTACTTGGCTCCTCCCGGGGCAGTGGGAAATGGTCCCACCAAGTCAATTCCCCATCTGCTGAAGGGCCAAGCTCCTCTGACCCCAATTAACTCCTCCCGGGGAACATGGATTAGTGGCGCAAAGGTTTGGCATGACAAGCATTCTTGGACATATTTTTCTGCATCTTTGAACAACGTCGGCCAGTAATACCCCAGCCTTAAGATTTTCCTAGCCATTGTGCGGGCTCCCTGGTGGCTCTCATTAGATCCTTCGTGCACCTCCCGGATGAGGTGCTGACCTTCTGACCTCTCCACACATTTTAGCAAAGGCTGAAGGTACCCTCTTTTGTACAATTCCCCGCCCTAAACCACATACTTCGGTGCTTTGACTCTCAGCTTCCGGGTTTGCACCCTATCCTCTGGGGTTGTCCCTTCCTCCAGGTACGCCCGCATAGGGGCAATCCAGGATTCTTCCTCATTTATCAACATTACTTGGTCTTTCTCCAGGTAGCTCCTTCTTCCTAACACCTCCATACACAACTTTTGGTTAGGCTCCGGTTTTAATTCTGAAGAAGCCAATTTACTCAAAGCATCCGCTTTACTATTCTCCTCCCGGGGAACCTGAACCAAGTCGAAAGTTTCGAACCTGGCTATCAGAGGCTTTACCATCTCCAAGTATTTTTGCAGGCTCCTCTCCCGGGCTTCGTATTCCCCTTTTACCTGCTGTACCACAATCTGGGAATCGCTGTGTGCCGTGAGAGCTTTGATGTTCATCTCCCTTGCCAGCCTTAATCCTGTGATCAAAGCCTCGTACTCGGCCTCATTATTGGTCGTTTTAAAAGTGAACCGGATCGCATAGGGGTATTCCTTCCCTTCCGGGCTAACCAGCAAAACTCCCGCTCCACTGCCTCCAGAGTACGCCGAACCATCCACATACAACTTCCATGTCGGGACTATCTCCTCCATTTCCCTCTCTTCGTGTATCCTTGCTTCTGACTCTACCAGGAAGTCTGCTAGGGCCTGGCCCTTGATAGCCCTTCTTGGTTCATACCGGATTTCATGCTCTCCCAGTTCTATAGCCCATTTCATCATGGTGAGGACCACTATGGGATGGCCCTGGAAATAAGGCTTAAGCCTCCTGGAGGCGTGCACCAATGCCAGAACTAGTTGCTCCAACTCAGTATAGCAGGTCTCTGCCCCCCGAAGTGCCCGGCTAAAAAAGTAGATTGGGTGTTGTTTTCCCTCCTCTTCTTTGATTAGCACAGCACTTACTGCCTCCCGGGACGCCGCTATGTACAGAAAGAGCTCCTCTCCCGGGTGTGGCTTCTTTAAGGTGGGCAGTTGCTGAAGGTGCTCTTTCAGGCTTTGGAACGCCTTTTCACACTCCCCATACCACTCAAACGCCTTGGCCTTCCTGAGAATGTTGAAGAAGGGCAGTTTCCTGTCTGCTCCTCTCGACAAAAAACGGCTGAGAGCCGCGAGGGACCCTGTTAACCGTTGTACTTCCTTCGCCGTCCTGGGAGAGGTCATCTTGGCTATGGCTTCCACCTTCTCCGGGTTAACATCGATGCCCCGACTTGATACCATAAAACCTAGGAACTTTCCCGCACCTACTCCAATGGTACTTTTGGAGGGGTTCAGCTTTAGGTTGCTCTTTTCCAGCTTTTCAAACATCTCCTCTAGGTCGTTTAAGAAAGCCCCGTAAGCCCTGCTTTTAACCACCATGTCATCAACATACACCTCCATGTTTCTTCCCACTTGGTCCTTAAAGAGTTTGTCCACCATCCTTTGATACGTAGCCCCCGCGTTTTTCAACCCAAAGGGCATCTTTTTATAGCAAAAGGTGCCAAAGTCAGTAATGAAGGAGGTTTTTGCCTTGTCCGCCTCATCCATATATATCTGGTGATAGCCCTTGTGCGCATCGAAGAAAGCCAGCACCGAGTAACCCGCAATAGCCTCTGCCAATCGATTCAAATTTGGGAAGGGGTAACTGTCTTTGGGGCAGCACTTATTCAAGTCTGTAAAGTTGATACACATACGCCAGCTTCCATCGTGCTTCTTTACCAAGACCGGGTTAGCTATCCATTCCGGGTAAATTATTTCCTCGACCACCCCGGCTCTCTCCAACTTTTGAACTTCATTTTTTATGGATTCCGCTCTCTCCGGGGCTACATGTCTTTTCTTCTGCCTGATCGGCTTGGTTGCCGGGCTTATGTTCAACTTGTGTACCCCCAGCTCTGGTAACACTCCCACCATATCCTCCGGGCTCCATGAGAACACTCCCTGGTATCTGGTTAGATGTTCTTCCAGCTCTGGTAACACTCCCACCGTGACCATCCCTTTATCCGCCACTTGCATTTCCTCTAACTCTTGGCGGGGAGCTTCTCCATGTACCGCCCCTACTGCTTTCTTTGCATCCAAGACCGCAGTCATCATGCAACTTCTGGCAACTGCTTGGCTTCCCCGTACGACCACTACTCTTTGCGCGATGGGGAACTTCATCGTTAACAGATATGGGCAATTTGCTGCCCGGCCTTGGGTTAGCCATGGTCTCCCTATGATTACGTTGTATGGTGAGGGCGCGTCAATAACCGCAAAGTTGCATGTCACTGAGACCCTCTTACTCCGATCTTTTTCGTCCACCATGCATACTGCAAGGGGGATAACACCTAGAGGAACTTCAGGTTTGCCCGTGAACCCTGATAGGGGAGACGATGGAGGTTTCAGGTTCTGTCTCCCAATCCCAAGTTGATCGAAACAGGAGGCGAACATTATTTCCACGCTGCTCCCGTCATCCACAAACACCCTCTTCACCAGGAAGCCTTCAATCTCCGCTGTTACCACCATTGGGTCTGAATGGGGTATCTATGGCGGGGCTGCATCCGTTTCAGAAAAAGTGATAGTTTCGTCGGGGCGAAACCTTTTCCCCTGAATCTCCCCCGGGAGGACATACCGTGTCCGGGCCCGGATAGCGGAAACTGACTGGCATGCTTCTCCGATTTCTCCGCTTATCACGTTGATCATCCTGTTGGGTACTGGGGCAGGCTCCACTGCTTGGATTGGTACGGCCGCTATGGCGGGCCTCCCCGGGGCCCTGTTGCCTTGGTTGCCTTGGGTTCTCCCATTTCCTCTCCCAGGGTTAGGCATCCACCTCCTCCGGGGTTGTTCCTGAGGTTGGTCCCGGGCCGGGTACTCCTTCTTTGCTTCTGCCGCCACACAATCTCTCAGTTGCCCCCGTTCTATCAACTTTTCTATCTCGTTCCTCAGCCCCCTACACCCCTCTGTCGAGTGTCCATAAGACTTGTGATAAGCACACCATTTGTCCGCATTTTCCCTATACGAGGTCCCCTGGATAGGCAACGGATCCGGGAATAAATCCTTGTGAATAGCATGTATCTCTGTCCGGGATTTGCTGAGCGGGGTAAAGCTGTCTGCCCTTGCCCGGTTCACCGGCGCGGGACCCAGATCCCTTCTACTTGGGTCAACCGCCCTCCTTCTTTCCGTCTTATCCGGGAGGAATCCCCCGGATTCTTCCTTTCTCTTCCAGGTGGCGTCATTAACTGCGCAGTACAGTTGCACCGCCATCTGTAAGTTGTGAAATGTTTCCGGGATGTTTTCCATCAACTTCTAGAACAACGCCATATCCCTCATGCCATTTATAAATCCGCTAATCAACGCCTTCTCCTGCTGCTGTCTGTCAATAACCTTCATACTATCGTCCATGTACCTTCGGTAATACTCCATTGGTCCCTCTGCAGCCTTCTGCCGAGTGGCGAGAAGCTCAGTCAGCTGCTTTCCTTCCTTCTTCAGTCCGGCGTACCTGAACAGTAGAGCCTTGGAGAAATCATAATAATCTCTAAGACTCTGCCGGGCAAAGAATCAAACCACAGGAGACAGTTTCCCCTCAGGTAGCAGCCCACTAACTTGCATCTTAGTTCCTCCGGGAAATCCCGTGACACCATTAGGTTCTGGTACGTCCTGACAAACTCTTCTGGGTCTGTCTCTCCATTATATGTTGGGATTCCCTCCGGGACCCGGAGACCCGGAGGCCATGGGTATGCGAGCACCCGTGGTACCCATGGGGAGGTGGGTTGAGCTTCGTTTCTTCCCACCAGCTTGTCCAGTCGTGCTTCCAAAGAGTTGGGGTCCTGCTGCGCCACCTGATAACCCCGCATCCTATCGTCCTCCCGATAATATCTAACCGGGTAACCATAGTTCATCCCCATCGACCCATGTATGGGCACGGAATACTGGATCGGGTTCCCCTGGGTTCCAGGGGCCTGATAACCCAATAACTCCGCGGGCATGACTGGAGGGTCATACCCAACCCCCCAGTTAGAACGCGGGTAATAGGGTGGAACATGTGGAACTAAATTTGATTGTTGTCATGTAGCCACTCCCCCTCCGACCCCGAAACTCGGGGGGAAAGAAGGTGGGATGGTTGAAGGATTCACACGCCCCTATATCCTTGGCGGCTGAACAACTCCGTCCAGATCAATAACTTCTCTTTGATGTCCCGTGGAGGGCCTGCCAGGTTCCCCCCGGGTTCCCTTCGTCTATGGCTTTCCCGGGTAGAGAGTACCCACTGGCGGTACAACTCCTTGTTGGCTCTCATGAACTCCAACGCTGCCGATTCCTCCGTATCGGCTAAAGGTTGCCCCTCTTCCCGGGTTTCAGGTCCCTGAGCCCGGGGACTGTCTTCCCTGGCGGGCCTAGATCCTCCTTGCTCGTCCTGATACTCTCTTTCCGAGTCAGCTTCGTCGGAGTCAGTTTCCACATGACCATCCTGTGGTACTCCTAGCTCACGCTGGTGTCTAGCCTCCTCCTGCAACTGCCTCAAGGTTACATCGTCCCCCGGGGAGGAAGAGGACCATCCCCAGAAGGTGCCGCGTTCTTCTTCGGGCGCCCGCGCCCTCTCCTTGGCGACTCCATCGTGCGAAGGTGGAAATGTCCCACTGGGCGTGCCAATTGATGCTACCAAAATCCGTCCGCTACCTCGGGTACCGACGCTATCTGGGCCTCCGTCCCAGCCAGCCCGCAACAACCCTGCAAAACAATCCCCGGGAGGTGTCCCGAGGAAGAAGCTCCGGTGTGATGATGAGATGGGGATAGCAGTGAGGGAAAATGTACGGAAGGTGCTCTCGATATAGGGTAGATAGATATAAGTCACATACCTTACTCACTGTTTGGGACTAGTATTTATAGCTTGAGTTGCTTGCGTTGGGTAAGACTCAGGACCACTTCTCCTTGTCGCCATCTGTCCTTTCTCTTGTCCGGATGTGCCTTTACGTGGCAAAGGTGTTGCTCCTCCGGTCCTGGGCCCTGGGCCTTTTCCCGGCCCAGCAGAGTGCTGGGCCAGTATCATCAGTATGTCAGCTAGTATATGCAAAGGAATAGAAGATAAAACATGTTTTATCATGACTAGTCTACCTACCTGGTTTAACCATTTGTTCTGCCATAGTAGAAGTCTAGATGTCATTTTCTCAAAAATAGATTGGAAGTAGTTATGTTTAGTTCTACCAACAAAGATGGGGCATCCCAAATACTGGAATGGGAAAGTGCCTGGAGATATTACTGTGATGGTTTGGACCAGATTCCTATGTGTTGTAGATGCATGTTTTGAAAGATAGAAGGAAGATTTTTGAAAATTTATTTTTTGACCTGTTGATGCTTTATATCTTTCTAAAAAACCTTTGAGATTATTCAGACTAGTCCTGTTTTCTTTTTAAAAAACTACAATGTCATCAGCAAAACTGAGATGAGTTACTTTGTACACTGAATTTGGCAGCTGGTAATATCCAATGCTTGATTGTTCAAAAAGAATCCTAAGGTTTCTTGTAAATGCCTCAGTTAGTAGGATAAAAAGGTAAGGGGATAAAGGATCTCCTTGCTTTAATCCTCTAGATGTTTTAAAAAACCAAAAGGTTTCCCATTGACAAGAATGGCGAAGCTTGCTGCAGCCATGTTGCCCATAATTATTTTAACAAATTTTCCATGAAATCCTAGTTTTAAAAGCAGGGAATTTAGAAAGGACCATGAGACTCTGTCAAATGCTTTCATCATATCCAATTTTATACACAAATTAGGACCCCCATGATTATTATTAATCAGTTTGACCATTTCCTGCATGAGTAAAACATTTTGGCTTTTACTATATGCAGTCCAAGATTACTTTTTGCAGTCCATATTTAAACATGAACTACCATAAATATCCTCTATTAGTTGAGCAACATTTAACTTGCAATTCAATCCATTATAATCACATAAATTTCATTTCAGTACCCATGCCAAAATATCCTGACAAAGTAATTTCCCTTTTTCTTTCCTCTTCCATTAATTCATTCTTCCTTAATTTTCGTTTTTTATAAATGTGGAATTTACTTTCCAATTTTCAAGAATATATGAGAATTTACTTTTATTTAGTTAATAGTTCAATAATTATTTATTATGTTTATGATGTTTAGTGTAGAAATTGCATAATCTACTAAACCCTAAAACCTAAACCCACTAAACCCACTAAACCCACAACCCAAGTCTTATTTCACATTCTATAAACATTAGTAACTAAATTGATTTTAATTAGTAAACTTTAAATCTTATTTAACTTTCAATAAGCACTAGTAACTGAATTGAGTTTAGCTAGTGAATATCTTACTTGACTTTCTATAACGCAAGTATCTAAATTAAATTTAACTAGTGATAAATCAAATATTACTTACCTAGCTAAAATCGTAACTAAATTGAGTTTAACTAGTAAAATGTCATCTTACTTGATCTTCTATACTTAGTAGTTACTAAACTGAGTTTAACTGATGAAAGGTTAAATTTTGCTTGACTTTTTATAAGCACTAGTTAATAAATTGAATTTAACTAGTGAAATGTCAAATCCTACTTAAACACTAGTAACTTAATTGAGTTTAACTAATTGATTATGCATACTAATTTTAAATTTAAAGGGTGTATGTTTGGATAAAAGGTTATGAGTTTGTAAGCATTGTAGTTCATGATCCATATTTTATTTAAGTATTAGACAGTTTGTCGAGAGACCTTCTCTAATTATTTATAAAAATATATTTTATTACTAAATTGAAAATTTTATTGATGTATGTATATTTCCCTAGTAGGATGTTTGATGTAATTAAAAATTTATTTTAAAAACTTTTATTGTACGGCCATGTTTGCTAAAGCTCATTTTTGCTGAACTGAACTAGATTGAAATGAACAACTGGGTTGAAAATTAACGCATTGAAAAAATCAACATGACTGAATTAACCTTAATTTCATCAAATTACACTTGAACTGAACTAACTAAATTAAATTGAACTGAAATTAATAGAATTGAATTGAACTGATTTACTTAATACTGATCTAATTCAAATATATTTGTCATTGAAACAACCCTTTTTAAGTTGATTTTTCAAATACTAGGAACATGCAAGCCTTTCCCTTTTCAAGTAATAAATATTGGTCCATTAATGTTATGGAGAAACATCAAATTTCAATGCTATTAATTAGTATATATTAATAGGATAGTAAAGTCAATTATTTGAAAATCAATATCTAAAAATTTCATCTTAACATTGTCAAAAATTGAGAAATGTTGAAGTTTTAAAGTTTATTTTATCCAACTTATTTAAATTTATTCAAACTAATCTGATTTGAAATGAATTAAAATTTATTCCAACAAAAATATTATGACTTAATCAATATTGAATATAATTAAATTATAATTTACTTGAACTAAACTGAAATATAAAATAGGAATATAAATTATGTTGAAATTATAATTTTAATATGAATTGAAAAATTCAAATAAAATAGGAATATAAATTTTGTCTTACATGAAATATAAAGAACTGAATGTGAATCGATGATCATGTTTTTCCTTTACGCATTTGTTCATGTTAAGATTGTTGTTAATATTGAATCTAAGACTATTGTATTTAATTCAGTTAATATATATTTCTTTTTTCGTCATGTCATTTCATAATGAGAATATATATACCTAAACGGTACACACACGGTCTTGTTGAAGAAGAAGATTAATTGAAGATTAATTAGAGATAAGGATTGTAATGAAATTAGTGTGAATATATGGGTGTAATGTCAAGTTGAATGTAACTTAACTAATTAAGGGTATTTATGGTATATTATATATAAATATGGACTGCAAATAGAGAATTTGGACTGCATATAGTAAAGGCCAACATTTTCTGCTAATTCTCTCTCTTGAACAAAGGCTGACTGTTCAGGAGAAATTAGCAATGGCATTATGGGTTTAACCTATTTGTATAGACCTTTGAAAATATTTTATTGATGAAGTTTGAGAGACTGATTGATCTATAATCATTAAAGCATGTATTTATAGTCCTTTTGGGGATTAAAACTATGAATGCAGATGCAATGGCTCTAGGTATTGGAACTCCAGACAAAAACTCATTCACAACACATAATAAGTCATCAGCTATTATATCCCAGCATACAGTACAGAACTTACCTTACCTGGGAATCCATCAGGCCCAGGAGATGCATCTCCATCCATGCTGAAGACTAATTCCTTCATGATCTCCAATGTGGTGTTGCTCAGCAGAGACTCTTTTGATTGATCTGAGATCAACTTTGGAATGTTCTGTAGCATATCACGAGCTGCTGATCCATCTATATCTGTGTTCTCTGCACTCAAGAGATTATGAAAAAAAGATACAGCTTCATTACCAATGTCATCAGGATTGTTAATCCATTGACCATTTGTATTCTTAATCTCAGTTATGGCTTGTCTAGCATGTTTAGAATTAACGGATGCATGGAAAAACTTGGTGTTTGAATCACCTTCAGCTAGCCATTTAATTCTAGCCTTTTGTTTCCAGAAATTTCTTTTCTATTCAATGCTAGAGTAAGTTCAGCTTGTGCTTGATGCAGTTCCATTCTAGATTTCGGATTTTTTTGTTGCTGATGATTAAGCTCTTTTTCAAGTACTCTATCTTCAGCAATTTGGACTGCATCATTTATATTACCAAAAACTAGCTTGTTCCATTCTTTTAAAACATGTTTATGTCTAATCAATTCAATGGAAAACTTAAGCATACCCTGTCCCTCACAATCTAGATTCCAATTATTTGAAACTGTTTCTAGAAAATTATTATGTGTTATCCAACAGTTTTGGAATCTAAATGATTTAGGGCCTGAAGAGTAGTTCAAGTTGGCTATGGACACAAGTAAAGGAGAGTGGTCAGAAGGATGTCTAGCTTTAACTCTGATACTGGTGTTGGGAAAAAGGTTCAAGAAACCTTCATTTGAAAGTCCTCTATCTAATCTTTCCCAAACATTTCCATTTCTAACCCCACTCCAAGTGAAGTGGTTACCAGATGGTGGAAGCTCAATTAAACCATTATTTTCTATGAAAACATTAAAATCTATCATGCAATTTAAGACAGGGGATGATAATCTTTGATACTCACTAGGCTCTCTGATATAGTTAAAATCACCAATTAACATAATTGGGTTATTACAGTGGTGGGATAAGTCAAACCAGAGAGGATATCTAGCATCTCTATCATGTCTTGCATATATAAAAGCAGACAACCATGTAAATGTAGAAGAAGAATGTTTTAACTCTGCTAAAATATACTGGTCATGTATAGGACAATGGATATGTTAAAATTATCGTTCCAAAAAATCCATATTTTATTTCTAGGTTCTCCATAATAATGATTATATCCCAGTTGAAAAGCAATGGAGGCAATTTGGTCAGATTGTAGCATTGGTTCAATAAGAACAAAGAGACGAATATCATACTTCCTTTTGATGTTCCTAACTTTATTTTGAGCTTTATCGTTTCTAAGACCCCTAATGTTCCAGACACATATTTTAAATGCTACCATTAGTATTAAGGGCCTGGGAATCAATTTGATCTTTAGTCTGAACATTTTTGGTTGAAGCCATATAGTTCTTTTTGTTCTTATTGTTTCTTTGCTTAGGCTCCACCAGTGAGAAAATTAGGTTTTCATCTGTTACATCACCATCTAGTTGGAGACTTCTAAAACTATTTGGGGTTAAGATTGATGGTTCTAAAAAAAATCACCCCCTTTACCAGTTGAGCTTTTTCCTTGGGACCATATCACTTTAGGTTGAGGCTCAATATTATTCAGGAGAATCCTGTCCTCTAGACAATTTAACTGGAGTTTTTAGGTTAGAAGAAATATCTTCTCTTACCTGGATAGACTCTGGTTCTGATATTTCCTCTCCAATGGTTGAATTTGAGTTGAAGCTTCTGTCTCCAGTATCTGCTTTTAGTGCATTTTCTAGCTTCTCATTGTGTACTTTGGTCCCCATGGAAAATTCTTGTTGGACCTGTTCATCGTTCCCTGCAGTGTCTTCATTCAAAGCATTAGCAAGCTTGTTTACACCAGGAGATACCTCAATGGTGTAAACAGTAGTAACTTCCTTATTAAGATTAGCTTTGAAAGTTGTATTTAAACAGAGTTGGTGATCATTTTCACAGTCAACTTCTTCTGGTATATTTTCTATAAGAACAAATTCATTGATACCTTCGACCTGTTTGCTTCTTATTTCTGTTCTGTGGGAGCTGGGTATCTGATTAGGTTGGTGATGAGAAATATGCAGCACCATCTGAGTTTGATTAGGTTGGAAAAGCAATGCTGTTTTTCCTTCCATGTCTGGTTTTGTTGATGTTTATATTGTTTTCCTCCAAAAAATTGCCTTTCTTTTCCAATGGGGTTTTCTTGACAGCAAGATTAGTGTGCATAACATCAATTGGTACATTCTCTTTTTCCTTTGATGTTAAACCAGATGATGATGGGTTTGGTTCAGTAATTGTAACTTATGGGATTTGGGGTCTCCATGGAACATTTTGCTTAGAAACAAACTGACTTCTACAGGATCCCTTAGGGTGACCTATTTTAGAGCAGTTTGTACAATAATCTGGGAGCCCTTCATATTTAACTTTCTGCCAAAAACCATTTTTTCTATGACTGATCCAAACTCTATTAATCAGGAGCTTTGTAACATCTATTTCAACACAGACTCTAGCAACATGAGTCTAGTACGATTCAGTGTGGCTTTATCAACTTTAACAGGTTGTCCAATAAGATTACCTATTGATAACATAGCATATTCCTCAAAAAATTGTTGTTTAAGGCCATATAAAGCAATCCATACCGGCACTATTAGAGTTCTATGCTTGGATCAAAATCAGGACTCCATTTGGCGATGATGCGGATGCAGTGAGCGAGACCATTTGATTGATCTGATGAAATAATTCATTAGATACATGTTTTCTCTTACCAAGGTTTTTCCTCCAAAGAGAGTTTTTTTCATCTTGGCAAGATTTTCTTTTCCTTATAGTTGTAGGATTTGGTTATTGTTTTCTTAGATTATGGGTAGGATTAAGAATTCTATTAGGGTTATAAATATTGTTCTTTTCATTGTAATAGGCAGACTTTGAGACTTTAAGATTAATACAAGAGATTTCGTGATTCAGGAATTTCGACTTTGAGCTGTGTGTTCAATTTTAAGACTCGGTTGCAGTCGCCCAGGGACGGTGGTTCATGGTTTTCCGGGTAATTATTTGACGGTTGTTAAGTAATTATCATATCCCAGGTAATTATTTGACGACTGTTGAATAATTATCATATCCGATTCGTTTTTGTTTTATTCCGTGGAAAATTCACATCAATTTGGTATCAGAGCCCAGTTTTTTATGAATTCTCATTCATAAACGGTCCTGATTGAAGACAATGGTAATAGTGCACACTTAGCCCAATTGGTGGAGTTAATGAAACAAGAGAGGTTGGAAATTCCAGAATTCGGAGGAGCCATTATATATTCAAGTACTTATTTGGAATGGATTAAGCGTGCTGAAAGAGTTTTTGATTTCAAAGAATATGATGAAAGAAAAAAATTCAAGAAAGCAGTTCTAAAGCTTACCGGGATTGCATGGTTATGGTATGATACCTTAAAATATAGACGAAAACGTGAGGGAAAATCAAAGATCGATTCATGGACTAAGTTGAAGAAACATCTTGATAGAAGATTTTTACCTTGTACCATGAAGAATAAATTGAATCAAGATATACCAAAATCATCGGTGGCAGGTGAAGAGGAAAAACAAGAAAAACTATTCCATGGCCGTTGTCATATCCAAGAGAAGGTTTGCAATATCGTAGTGGACGGTGGAAGTTGTTCAAATATGGTTTCCAGCATAGTGATAGAGAAATTGAAGCTACCTGTTCAAGACCATCCAGAACCTTACCGACTACGATGGCTTAGTGATGGTGATGAAGTAACAGTTACTCATCAAGCTTGGATTGCATTTGCGATGGGTGGTTATAAGGATGAAATTTTGTGTGATGTTGTACCTATGAGTGTGTGTCATCTTTTTCTAGGACGTTCATGGCAACTTGCTCGTGAAGTTCTACACTATGAGAGGTCCAATGAATACGTGATTACGAAAGGGAACAAAAGATTTAAGCTTATTCCTTTGTCACATCCTGAAGTAACTATCACAAAACACACTGCTCAAAAACAATCTTTATTAGTCAGTGAGGAAGCAGTTGACAAAGAGCTTGATAGTGAGTTTAGTTCTATGGTGAAATCGTCGTTGGAAAAATGTAATGATGTCTTTTCCAAAGAACTGTCTGGTTTATCTTCAGATAGGGGAACTGAGCAACAAATTGATCTTGTTTCTAAAGCACCTTTGCAGAACCAATTTCCTCATGATATTGATGATGGTGTTTATGTTAGCATTGACAATCAAAGAAGTTCTCTAATGATTGATGATATGGATTGTGATAAACGACAAGTGTTTGATTCTGATGCTAATCGAGCTGATGTTGTTGATAATGATGGAGAGGATACTGAGAAGTATCATACTTTTCTATTTGATGGCAATATCAATGATAATGATCATGTTGAGATCTACTCTGACCTTTCAGTCTCTAATGTTCATGATGATGGTATTAAAGAAGAAGACCTTGAAAGAAGTCGTGAAGTATCAATATTTAATATTGGTGTAGAGAATGAAGTTAGAGAGAGCGATCTAGTTGTTCATTTTCAATATGAAGGTGCTGGAAAAGAGATTGTTCCTTTAAGGGATAAAGATGAAATCCCGAAGATGGAAGCTCAGACACTTGTGGATGTTAAAGTTGAAAAGAAAGTACTTCATTCTTGTGTTGCTGGAAGTGATGATTATAAATTTGGTTCACTAGAAAAATTAATTCCAACACTTTCGCGGAATGGTCATCTTCTTGAGAAAGATCAGCTATTGAGTCATGCAAGATCTACCTCTAATGATTTGTACATTGTGATGGAGCCCAAGGAAGTTGAAAAAAATCAAGATAAGGTGTGTTTTCCCATCCGGAAAATATTTCTTGCTTTTGATGAAGGATCCCTGAGAGGCAAAACCCGAGGTAGAATATATTCTAATTCAAAGAGAATAATGTCAGCTGGAATGGGAAGCAACAAGTGTGTCATATTGCAGATTTTTGGAAGACATCCCCATATCTTAGTAGGAGATGAAACACCTCAAAATTTTAGGCATGTTCTCATTGAAGAAGGGGAGAATGGTAAAAGCTCAAAAGATATGGTTGTCAAGCTTGAAAAGCTATTGTTGGCACAGTTACATGTGGTATTTACAGCTACTGAATGGGCTATGGAGATTGAAGCTCGTCATGGTGGTGGAAATGTTTTCAAGTCAAGATTCGCTCTACAGTGGTCAAAGTTTAATTTGTAATGGTATACATACTCTCTTACCTAGAGATGAAGAGGTTCAAGAATTGAGGACAATTCTTTTCAAAGAAGGGGAGTATGATGCGGATGCAGTGAGCGAGACCATTTGATTGATCTGATGAAATAATTCATTAGATACATGTTTTCTCTTACCAAGGTTTTTCCTCCAAAGAGAGTTTTTTTCATCTTGGCAAGATTTTCTTTTCCTTATAGTTGTAGGATTTGGTTATTGTTTTCTTAGATTATGGGTAGGATTAGGAATTCTATTAGGGTTATAAATATTGTTTTTTTTCATTGTAATAGGCAGACTTTGAGACTTTAAGATTAATACAAGAGATTTCGTGATTCAGGAATTTCGACTTTGAGCTGTGTGTTCAATTTTAAGACTCGGTTGCAGTCGCCCAGGGACGGTGGTTCGTGGTTTTCCAGGTAATTATTTGACGGTTGTTAAGTAATTATCATATCCCAGGTAATTATTTGACGACTGTTGAATAATTATCATATCCGATTCGTTTTTGTTTTATTCCGTGGAAAATTCACATCAGGTGATCCGGATCGAGTAAGCCCTAAAGTTCCAGATTTTATGAAGCCAACACTTGTAATAATCATCAGGAAGATTAAAGTGGATTAGTACCTGGTGATTATCTAGCAAGTAGATTTTGAGATGGCCCAGGAACCCTGCTGTGTGAAAATCGCGTCTGAGTTTCTCTAGTTTCGGCCGGGCTCTGGAGAACTTTCCAACCAGCGTCAGCTTCAGGGGTTCCTCGAGGCGGTAACACTATTCGTCGGAGAAGTGCAGACCCGGTTCCCCTAGGTGGTCAATCCTCGGTTTTGGATTGAAGGGGCCTCTAGATCGAATCTGATCTAGATCGACAACGGTTTTAGCGAAGGTGATCGGAGGAGTCGTGATTGGAGGAGTCGTGATCGGAGGAGTCGTGTGCGGTTGGGCACCGGAGATGAACTCCGCCGCCATGGCGTCGCCGTGAGAATCAGAAAGTTGCCGATCCGTTCAGTTCGAAGCGTTTAAAATAATAATTTTCACTTGCATTTTAGTATAAGAATACATAAAAAACTAATTATTAAAAATTGTAAACAACAATAATCTAGTTATTTATATAACCACGACTTTTATATAAATCGCAATAAAAGCATGGCCATTTTGCCTTGCAATTCCTAAAACAGTAACCATTCATAACATGCAGTAGAAACCCCATACATATAACATGTACTATAAGTAATGAAGTCTACAAATATAGAACAGACATAAGTGCTTAGGAGGAACGCTGAAAGCTAGGTTCAGAGTACAAGACACAAAATATGATTTTTTTTATGCATAATCCAGTAATCCTACATGTTCTTATCAAACAAAGGACCAGTTAACAAACATGAAGCAAATGCAGTGAGCATTTTCCTCTTCGTTCAGCACTTTCCAAGCTACCGCCCTCTCGTAAGTGATGGGCCTTCCCATACTCGACATACAGATGCCACTTTGAAGACATGCAAATCCCTGCACAGAGGACACGATTAATCCAGCTGAATTGCAAACACAATATACTGTTTCTAGTTGAAGAAGTGTACCTGCTGCATGATTTGAGGAAGCTCAGAGAATAGCGTCTTTCTACCATTGTCATCGAAAATCTTATTCAGAGTGATGTCTTGAAGAGAGACTAAGGTAGTTTCTAGCATATCCAGTCCGGCCTGATTGGCGAATGTGAAAACTGGCAATGGCTGCACAAATCATGGATAGCATTTCAAATTTCATTAACAAGGCACCTAAATGATTTCCAGACCCTAACCTAAAGAGAGTTACAGTTAAGACGTTATTGTGTTAATGGTTCACTCATTGAGATTCTCTCTCTGGAAAGTTGAGGTTTGGTCGAACTAAATGCATGTCACCCAAGAGAACAAAGTAAATCGATCTCTTTTAAAAGGTTACTGAAAAATGGTGGCACAAAAAATACCTTCAATGAGCAGCACATGATGGCATCTGAGTGATGCCAGAGGGTTTTGAGGACTGATTCACTTGTCTCGATACCAGGTTTGAGTAACTCCACACCTAAAAAGAACCTGCAAATCAACAGGGAAGTTCAAGCAAATATGTTTCTGGTAATATTGTCAGATATTTTTAGAGAAGCTTCCCCATTACTTCAATCAACTTCAAATTAAAAAAATATACTTTCATGATTTGTAGGCTGAAAGCTAGAAAAGATTGAAATTGAGAAAATATTGGCACACGATAGAGCAAAAGATGGAAGTCTATATGTGACCGAGGATGAAATAAGGAATAAGTTCATTAGGGTTGCAAATCTAAATTCAGAAGGATGAAACTAGTAGAACTAATTGCAGAATTAATAAACAGGTAAAGAATTCAAATACATCAAGTTCTTAACTTCAAATATTTTTAAAAGGGCAGACATGAAGCATAAACTGCGCTCCATGAATTTTGATATCAAGAATTAAACCCTTACAAAGGGTGGCCCCTTACTTTTAGTCCTCCATTAGCCCCACGTTTTCAAGTATATAGAAAACTAAAGTACAAGCTAATTAGAAGAATATAGCAACTCACCTATAGCTTTGGCATATCCAGCGGGCTAGTGTCTGTGCCTCAGGTGTGCCTGGTAGTGGCCGGAGACCTGGATGTGAACCAAGATGAGAAGGGGAAAGAGCCAGCGCCACTCTCTGGACAGATGATATTATGCTGCGCACGTACTGGCGGGCCATAGCTGCCACATTTTCTTGAAGATGAATCTCATATGCAAACTGAAGTGCTATCGTCATCACTGATTTTTCACTGCCAGAGTGGCTGCTAAATTCACCAGGGATCCGGATTCCCGACGGTCCAACTTCAAGAGTAGATGCAAGGTCAAGAGTGCGGTTTGGACTTGAGGAGTCCTGCATGCATAAATCAGGCAAAGTCTAAATAGAGGGAAGCCAGATGGAAAAAGAGACTCGGATGGTTTATCACCTTGGAGTCAACAGGAATGATGCGGAAACCAGATGGAAGAAGTGGTGCATCATCAGAGAAAGAAGCATCTATCGGGGCAAAAACAAGTTCGGCTGAACTGCCAATAGCATTTTCATCCACTCCACTGCATAACTGCGAAGGCAGAAAAATGACATGGTTGCTTTCATAAAATGTAAAATTTTAGTGTAGATTCAATACAATAATTCTTAAATATTAATCTTAGGCGGGGAATAGAGATAGGAAACAACTAACAAAACCTACTTGTAAAAGGAAGATATCCACTGGCATAATCATGTCTTCTTGGTAATGGCTCATATTTTCCAGCCTAATCACTTCCATGAACTGTTTTAGGAATCCAAACAAATCTTTTAGAAAACTGAAGTGCGATATAGTAATGCATTGATATGAAAAGACGGCTTCGGTTGACAGAATAAATAACTAACCTCTTCATTTTCAATTGTGTGAGCAAGTGGTAAGATAACTTGTCCACTAAAATTCCCTGATCGTGACACCGGTATAGTACAAGGGCTAGCTTTAATTGCAGCCGCGGAATACGCATCAATGCCACTATCAGCCCACTCTGATCGGTGCTCCCGCAGAAACCTCAAAAGTATAGCCGGAGGCACATTCTACCAAAATGAGGATTTAACAGTGGCATAAGTACTGACCAAAGGAAGATGAATGGCAAAAGATAAGTAGCAAAATGTATGAGACGTTGATAATGTGTAATTTTTGACAGGCCAAATGTATGAGACAGTATACTCTTAACATGTTTTACAGCCTCTGGGTTTTTCAAAGAAACAATTTATATAACCGTCCTATGTATTCACCTGTAAAAGCATGGAGGCCTTGGCACAGAGGACTGCGTTAGTGACAGGTGGAAAGCCATTGACATAATGAAAATGTGCACCCATCAGTTTGCTGGGAGTTGAATTCACAAGAACAGTAACATCATCAATGCCATCACTGTCGATCATAGACCATCCCTCATCTGCAAAACCACTGACAGCCTCATTGAAGCCCCTACACAAAATAGCCAAAGTAAGTTTCCATTCACATTTATTGAAAAGCAATTTGAATCAAATGGCCTTGGAACCTACTTGCTTAATCTTTGGCTAAGAGCCCGTAATGCTGCTGGCCTCCTTCCCCAACCCGCAATAGTAGGCTGAGAAACTTCCTGAGACATTTGCCTTAACTGGCGTAAAGCCTGAAATGGTTTTTTTGCTACATGTTATTTTTGTGAACATTACTTTCTCACTCATCATGAAAAGTTGCAACACATGGAAATAAGTGACGAAAGACACAAGTTATTCACGAACATATAGCTATATAACATAAAAGCGAGACAGTATATGGCATACCGCCATAGTTGTCTTCTGAGCTAGCAAAGTTGATGATTCATACAGAGGACGGATAACTTCAGGCACACTCCAAGGCTGGTAAACATGATAAAACATGGTTAATAGAGCTAAGAGCTGTCAAGAAGCCAATTCTCAAATTTATCGTGTATAGCAAAAACTACCTCCAAGTCTATGTGGTCAACAATGTGGATTATGGAGCCACCTCCTTCACATGGTCTGATCAAGTATCCACTTGCAAACATTTCAGCTCTTACAAAATGAGGAACAGGTGGCATGCTAGGACCATTCTGAGTATTGTTCAGAGATCTTTCACAAATCTAAAATATGGCAACAATAAAGTGTCAAGATTTCATTCCAGTGAAAATTGCTGACAGATTTTTTTTGGCATTTCCATAATACTGTACATACCACAAGACTGCCATCTTCCATTACGGATGTATATCGAAGCAACCAAAAGTCACGAGCTGGTGCTAAAGTAGTTGGAGCATAGAGCTGAACAAGAGGTCATAGAATTTACTTAAGAAATTCAGCCAGTAGACACAATCTGAAAGCTAAAGGAGTAATAACCTGCATGTAAAGCAGTTCTATGGTTCCACCATTTCCAGTCGACATTGCATTGAGGGTATCCACAGCTCGACAATCACGAAACCATGATGGTCGATCCTTTAAGATTTCAGCAACCTGTATGCCATCATTTCAGATTATAAACCTCCTATATTTTTAAAAAAAAAAAAAACTTATTTTGTGTATTAAAATACTAGGGTGACTTACTCTTGTAGGCTCAAGACCAACAAGACCGCATGCACGTGATGCTATACCAGTGCACCCGTGAGAAATAGCAATGATTCCAATGGAATCCGGACCAGGCTGCAAGTTCAGGAAAATAAATATCAGATGAAATATTAACCGACTTTAGATATAATTAAAACTAGCAAGTATACAAGGTTCAATTTGGTAAAGCGACATTATCTTGTAGAACTGGATCACCAGCTGAAATCTCAAATTCCAAATAGAAACTAATTTACTAAATTACTGGAAGCACATAAGAAGATTCGAAATTTGGGAGATATTGGACATAAAGGCTGAGAAGATAGGCAAGAGAGTGATCATAGTTTGCAAGTTCAGATGAAACAAAAACACTAGTTCTTCATGCTATCAAACTTTCTTTCAAAATTATTTAAGAGTTCAAAACAATGGATATTAAAAATAATGTCTCTGGATAAAGAAATGATTAACTAACCTTCATCCCAGGCATTTGGACCCACTCAACGGCAGTTCCAGTGGCCTTAGATAAAAACTCTGTTAAAGTTTCCTCTGCAATGGACAAAAGTCTAGGGAAAATACAAACATCATCATATTAGCCATGTGAAAAAGGAACATGTACAATAAAAAAATTAAAGAAATGTTTTTCCTTTTAAAAAATACAAATAACAAGGAACATTCACCATAACAAGAAACATTCTCCACTCACCCTGCAGGGCTGGCATCCCTTGGTGGATGATGGGGAGTCAACTGGGGTTGACCACTGGTCACCACCGAGTCGCAACTGTTGTCTGTCGTTGCAAGGGCTGCCTGCAAATATCATAGATCTCAGCATATTTGCTCACTGTACATTCTTAACATGTGGCATTAAAATACAGATGGAGAAGCTAATTTAGTAACTATGCCAAACATTTAACACATCAATGCCAAGAGATAAATGAGAAGCTATATCATCAAAGAAAACTCAAAAGTTTGAATGAAAGAGATTTGCAGGCAATGAACCTAAACTACGTTTACTGAAACTTGAATTGTCACAGTACGATGTTTTATAAAGCTTAATTAACAAATCGGCACAATTCAATTCATTTCTTACAAAGTACATAAAAAAGGGTAAATTAGACTTGCATTTTGATTCTGTTGGCGGAAAAAGCCATTCTCATACACCAAATGAGAAACCTGTTTCTGCAACCTATCATTCTCCTCCATCAACAGCTTATTCATTGCCGACAATTTTCTGTTCACAGCTTGAAGGCGTGAGGACTCTTTCCGCTGTTTTTCCCTACATCTGGATCATACAATTCAAGCATATCTCACATCAACAAATCTGAATCCACTTACACACACACACGAATCAGGTAAAAACATACCTTCGGTTCTGAAACCAAACTTTGATCTGTTTGGGCTCGATGTTGGAGAGAATAGGGCATTCCCTGATGAGCTGCTGGCGGCGAAGAGAGCTAGGTTTGGGACAATCGTGATAGAGCCTCTCCAGAGCCTCCACTTGCTCAGGCGTGTAGCGGACGTATTTCCCATTATCCATTTGCATTTTCACACTGCCGTCTTTGCAAGCAGAACTAACCCCCATCATCACTTATATACTGCAAACATAAAAACAAAGCCTCAAGAAAACAAACACAAACCAACAAACTTCAGTACGTTTCAATCACTTTTTCCCACAATTTTATACACAAGTTAACAATCAGTGAATAAAGTGGTCACCAAAGATGAACAAAAAAACATACAAGAAGGAGAAAAACAAGAAGTTTCGGCCCTCTTTACCTAAAAAGCAAATTGAAGGGATGTGTGGATTATCTGAACTGAATTTGAACTGCAAACAAACAAAAGAAACTTCCTTCTTTTTTCATTTTAGTGCATAAAGTCCCCAGCTTTAAATCCCAAATCACCACAAGATTCACATCACACCCCCTTTACTTTCCATGTACATATATGTAGGTGTAAATATTTATAGAACCCAGAAATGTTCTTTGTGTTAGTGTGTGAGTGTGAGTGTGTGAGTGTGTGTGTGTGTGTGAGTGTGTGAGTGTGTGTCTGTGTGAGTTTCTGTAAATATTCTTCACAACCCATTCCAACGTGTTATGCTCATGCATAGAAAACTGAGAACTTCCTTTAACCAATCAGTCTTACAAAAATCAAGACAAGATTTCTACAGACTCCTTCAGTCACACATGCACACAGAAAATCACGCAAGCTGGTGGGTGATGGGGGACATGAATTACCTAGTGTTCAACAAATCCCACAAAAAAAACAAAACCGCAGTCTTTCTTCAATCCTTCAAAACCGCTCAGCATCAAGCACAAAGGCCTCCTCCAGATCTTTCTGCATCGGATCCCACCAATTTTTTATATGCAAAAAATGAAGGAGTGGAGAAATGAAGAGAGAAAAGGATGAAGGGGGAGAGCAGAGACTTTAATTGATTTTATTGTTTTTTCAGGTTCATAATCGTGTGTTTGAGTTGTTGCTTTCTGCTGCTATTCCTATTATTATAATGATTGAAATGGGCAGCTGGTTTTACTTTTCTTTTGTTTTCTTGTCTACTTTTTTGCTTTCTCACTGCAATATACTCTGGTTACTGATCACACTGAGTAGGTGAGTGTGTGAGAGAGAGTGTGTGAGAGAGAGTGAGTGAGATATGGCTTTGAAGGTTTTAGCACTTTTTGGAGTGAAAACTGGAAAAAGTAGCCTTGGAGTTTATACCTCTGTTTTGTGTCATAAAACTCATGATGGCTTTGCAGACCCACAGAAACTCTATGAGAGATTTCTTGGGCATCCATGAGGTTCAATCCATCCCATCACCTCTTCCATCTTTGTCATACACACCCTTACAGAATGAAAACTGGAAAAAGTAGCCTTGGAGTTTAATCGGTGTTACTACACATCTAAACATAACAAAATGATGAATTGATTCAAATACTAGGTAATACCCGAGCCACTACCCAAAAATTATAGAGTGTGAAAATAAGGTTCTGTTGGAGTTGAAAAAAATTGCATAAACAACCATTAAATTAGAAAATAAGATTTAAAATTATAAAAATCCGCTCTAATTCACTTCATGTGTTAGATTATTGCTTTAGTTATAGTTGTATAAATAGCACATCTTACTTATATAAACTCAATTACGCATGCACGGAATCTTTAAAAGAGATTGATAAGGATAAAACTATAAATTAAAAAAATGTATTCTTCAAAATTATCGATGGTATAATTTTAATTTCATTTAATACAAATTCTCAATTGAAACATGTGTCAATTGGTCTCGCCGGTGAATGATCATACTTAATATTTAAAGATCAATCTTGAAAGTGAAAAGATCAGACGTGAAAGTGAGAAGATCGGCAATATGATATATTTAATATATAAAATGTCGGGTTTGAATGCAATAAGATCAACATTTGTTCGTGGTCTCAATTGATACTGGTCTTACATGAAACCTTCTCTTTCATTTAATTTAACACTAATCCCACCTGAAATACATACTTTAACTTATTCAGTTGGTTGAATCTCATTATTCCAAAAAACAAATTTGGTTGAATCTCAATTAACAGAAGACATCAATGGATATAAAATTGAAATATATTTCCTATCTCACGTTTGGCATCCAAAAAGAGGCTTTACGGTGTTCAAATGATAAATCGTTTCTCTTCTCTTGTTATAGAATCGAGCTACAAAGGTTTGGACATATTTGTTGTTTCCAGCGCTTGCCTCATTGCAAACTGGTCTTCAAGTCGATGCTTGCAAATTGGTACAGACAAAAACTAATGAACTACAACTCTACAAAGAAAAAAAACACATCAATTGATTTTAGAGAGAGTATCCGTGAGACGGTCCTAATTAGGACAAAAGGACAAAAAGAATCCATATAAATACAGAAAAAGAGAGCTTTAAAAATTATTGGGGTTCAATACGTGATTATTTAGGACTCGGCGCAATAGTCATATTAGGCTGAACTTAAAGGACCAAAATGCAAATACTTTGGAAAAATTATAAATTGACTCAACATCCTGCAACATTCGATCAGACTTTGCCCAAATCTTATGCAGATCCAATTGATCTCGAAAAGGGGTGCCGACGGTCTACTTGATGTCAGCCAATATCTCCGGGGAGACGGAGCTCCGTTACGGCTCCCAAATGGCGGTTTGATTTTTAACGGCGGAAACGACGACGATAAGGCGGTAAGGGTTTGGAATTTGGGGATGGGTTTGAGATAGGGAGTCGGCGGCGAGCGGGGTGGTCTGGATTTGGGTATGGGTTTGGGTTTGGGTTTGGGAGTCGACGGCGAGCGGGGTTGATCTAGGAGTCACCGCTGCTGCGGTGGGAGTTTCTGGGTTTTCCGACGATAGGTTCTGCCTCACCGTCGAATACTCCCATCCCGATGAGGAATAATCATCGTCAGATCCATGAATCTCTTGTTTAAGTGGAGCGTTATCGTGTTCTCTAGTTATTTGATTGATGAATTGATGAAAACAGGATGATGTTTGATGAACGGTAATTAATTGATGATTTGATGATTGATGAACCTCTGGATTTGATGCAGAATGGTAAATATTGGTTGACTGAGAGATAATGTTTGGCTCTCATCATGTTGTCTTTTGCAACATTCCGTACTAGGATTTGTCTGCTGTGAGATACGTTAGGCTCTCATCGACAAGGCTCTCATCGACAATTTTTGTTTTTGGTTATAAATCTTCAATCCTCTTCTAGCGTGCTATTTGTTGTAGAAATTATAAATCAAGTTTTATTTATAAATTATCAAGTTTTAAAATATCAAGTCGTAGTTATAAACTATCAAATTATAGTTATGAATCATCTTTTTTTTTATGTAAATTTTCTTCTATTAATCACTCAAAGGTTCATACAACGGTTATGGTCATCGCTCTAACCCAACATCTAACAAGTGGAAAAAAAACCGAAACAACTATTCTAAAGTCACTCAAGGTACAAGTGGCAATTATCATAACAAGTTTATCAAGATATTACTAGGATTCTCAAACATCTATGCTAGAGTTTCATTCCAGCTGTCCATGCATATCTTGCTAAATTCGCTCCCACTTTAGAAGCTTTGAGGTATTCAACGTTCCTTATCTTTTTCTCGGTTCTTGTTGGATAGAGGAATGGTCCTCCGTAGCATTTTTGTGAATTGACATGTCAAAACACAAGTCTGCCCCGAAGCAATTCCCACAGTTCCTGTGTTAATAGAGAAAAACAAAGAAGCCATATGCAGTCTGGTCTGAGCCTGAGTCTGATCTCATTCAATCCAACCCGTCAAATCTTTAGATAGTGTCATGGGCCAAGGATAGGTAACGGGTTTTAACACCAGCAGCCCAACACCTCTGAAATACCTAAGGTAATCAATGTGGTACCTACGACATATGTACAAGTTTCATACTAGGGTCATAACCCCTCATCCAGCTGTCAAATCCTTAGATAGTGTCATGGACCAAGGTTGGGTAACTGGTTTTTACAACAGTAACCCAACACCTCTGAAATACCAAAGGTAATCACTGTGGTGCCTACAACATATGCACAAGTTTCATACTAGATTTTTGAGAGATATAACATTCATGCATGCACTATTGCTTCATTCTTTAAACCAACAACATATGTACCTAGTTCCATACTATTGTAAACAATAGAGCTCCGTCAATTCTGAGTTACAACTAGGATATCCTCCCCTCCATCCTTAACTTCAGTCATGTCCAGCTTCAATTCTCGCCTTTAAACCGTCCGGTTTCAGTTCTGTTTTTTGGAAGATTCTCCTATTCCTCTTCAACCATGCGTTATAGAATATGCTAACAAGACAATGAAACTTCTTCTTATCTTTCCATCTTGCCATCTTTCTCATACTTTTCAACCATTTTCTGAAATTTCCTCCCCTTCCAATATTGAATAAACCTTTTACCTCCGTGATGAATGTACAATGAGCAAACAAATGTTGTTCCGTTTCTCCCACCTTTCCACAAAAACAACACTCATCCTTTACATTTTTTGCATACCTTTCGAATGGAGTCTTCCTACGTCGATAGTCTTCCCTTCAATAACATCCACAAGAAGAAAAAATGATTTGGTTGAAGTTTTGATCTCCATGTCATCGATGCTGCCCAGTGTTTGTCTTCAGCCACTCCTTTAAGATGATTGTGAACTTTTCTGACATTGTATCTTCCTTTGACATCCACACATTTGTCTAGAAAAGGTTTTATTCTTTCCTTTACCTCCACCAATTTTCCCCAACTCCAGCTATGGCAATGACCCTCCAAACTGTAGCCTAAGAAAGCTTGGCCTTTCAGTTATGAATCATCAACCTAATCATCAAATCATATTTATAAATCATCAAGTTTTAAAACATTAAGTAATATTTATAAATCACCATATTTTAAATATCAAATCATATTTTAAAATCATCAAGTCATAATTATAAATCGTCAACATTTAATTTATGAATAAGTCTTGGAAGTGACCGTCACTATATAGTGACCAGGGTTTGTTTCATAAACATGAAAACAAGGAGTAATTAAAATGCAATTTATGTAAATCATTATTTTCACGCGCGTGTAGCAAATGTGCCTAATAATAACACGCGCCTATTCCATGAAGCAGCCCATGGATGAAATACTGGTGGACCCCACCTCTGTTTTTGTCGCATTTGCAAATAACCTGCAAGTTTCCATCTTTTAAACTAAAGAAATTAAAACCTTTTAATATTATATAAAACCTCAATCTTATCCTCATTTTCACGCCTGATTACTCATGTTTTAACTTATAAACTTGATATTTTAAATTAAAGGTATTTTTTACTTGTAACTTGGATTGCAAAATCATATTTTAACTCTTTAGTTTATGTTCAATGTTAAAACATTCATATTTTAAATTAAAATTCTCATGTTTTATAATATTTATGTTTATGTTTAACTTTGAAATTTTCATGTTCTAACTTAGAAACTTTTAAGTTTTAATTTTAAAATATTTAAAGTTAAAATATCAACCTTGCACTCTTAAATGTCAACCTTCCACACTTAAAAAACCACCTTTAAAAAAAAGATAAAAAATGCACATTGACAACATTTCACTTTTAAATGTCAATCTTCAACCATTAAACTACAACCTTTAAAAAAAGACAAAAGGTGCATACAAAAATATATCAGACAATCTTTCACACTTAAATGTCAACCTTTCATGTTTAAACAACAATCTTATAGAAACAATAAAAAATGCATATAGAAGCAACAAACAAACCTTTCACTCTTAAATGTCAATCTTTCACCCTTAAACAACAACATTGTTTGCTATATTTTTGTATGCACCTTTGTAGTTTAATGGTGGAAGATTGTCCTTTAAAAGTGAAGGATTATATGTTTATAAATGCACATTCGTCTTTTTTAAAAGGTGGGCAGTTTATGTTAGAACATTAAAGGTTTATGAAAGATGTGATGTTTATCTTAAAACATGAATGTTTTACAGCACAACATGCACACAACAAAAAAACAAGAGGCTAAATTTAGTCAATGACAGATTAGCCTTCAAAGGTGGGCAATTTATGTTAGAACATTAAAGATTTATAAAAGGTGTGTTGTTTATTTTAAAGCATGAAGGTTTTACAGCACAACATGTACCAGCAAAAAACAAGAGGCTAAATTAAGTCATTGCCAGATTAGGATTCAAAGGTGGGCCGTTTATGTTAGAACATTAAAGGTTTATGAAAGGTGTGATGTTTACCTTAAAACATGAAGGTTTTACAGCACAACATGCCCACAACAAAAAACAAGAGGCTAAATTCAGTCAATGATAGATTAGGTTTCAAAGGTGGGCAGCTTATGTTAGAACATTAAAGGTTTATGAAAGGTGTGTTGTTTATCTTAAAACATGATGGTTTTACAACACAACATGCACCAACAAAAAACAAGAGGCTAAATTAAGTCATTGCCAGATTAGGTTTCAAAGGTGGGCAGTTTATGTTAGAACATTAAAGGTTTATGAAAGGTGTGTTGTTTATCTTAAAACATGAAAGTTTTACAGCACAACATGCACACAGTAAAAAACAAGAGGCTAACTTATACGATTGATATTTTATATTTATGTTTTAACTTATAACTTCCAATTTTAACCTTTTACTATCAACACCACATCTTTTACCTTAAAATATTAATTTTTTACTATAAAATTATATTTTAACCCTTTACTATAAACATTATACCATTTACCTTAACATTAACCTTTTACAATAAAACAATATAAAGTTAAGTTTTTAACTTTGTGCTATAAACACTATATCTTTTACCTTATAATGTTAACCTTTTATTATAAATAACATAAACCTATATGTTAACCTTTTACGATAAACACTATATATACATTTTATCTTTTACCTTTTACTTTGTACTATAAACACCATATCTTTTACCTTATAATGTTAACCTTTTATTATAAATAATATAAACCTATATGTTAACCTTTTACGACAAACACTATATATACATTTTATCTTATAACATTTACTATAAAAATCCAAACTTTCAAGCTAAAATAGTCATTCAAAATGTAATAATAAAGGGAATGATCTTTCTTACAGGTGGGCCCCGATATATGAAGAAAAGAAAATGGACAAAAGGTGCGCAAGAGAGAGAGTGTAAGACCATGTTTATCGCTAGCCTTCCAAGAGAAGGCCACCTACGTGCCTTTTCAAAAAAAATGAATAAAATAAGAGGTCCAGCCCAACCCCATGATTATTTAGTCTCTGAAACAACCGCCTGACTGCCCCTTCACTTGTCGGCTTCCAATTGAGAAGATGGGGTCTTTTGCTACGTGGCAACTTATTATTGGATAATTTTGATTTATTTAAGATTTTTAATATATATATGAATTATAGTATTTTGCATTACAAAAAGAGTCGGTCTCTGAGGAGACCGTAGAATATAGACCAGGGACTATATAGCAAATATAGAATCTGGGAGCCAAAATTCGTGGGTCGACCCGATCCGGATATTGACCCGCGACTGAATCACACGCGCCTTATATATTACCCAGCTTTGATCACTTTCCTGCACGATTTCCGCGCTGCTCTCTTCTCCTCTCTTCTTCACCGTTTTTCTCCGCCGATCCCCACAAATCAACAACTCTAGAAAAGCTTCGCCGAACGAATCTGTGGTTGCATAAAGTTTCTTCGATCGAATTGCAGTTCTAGAAAGCTGCAAAAATGGTCAGTTTCAGTCGATTTTATTCCTTTGTCATTCCGATTTGATTCTATACTAATTATTCAGTTTCTGTTACAAAAATTCGATGATTTCATGAGCTGTACACTATGATCTGATCAGGAGGTTCTGAATTGTGGACACCAACAACATCCAGGCATTCGTGAAGGTATAAGTTCTTTGTTTAATGTTTTGAATAGAACGTGTAGGTTTTCTAATAGAACTTGTAGGTTTTACTTTAAAACATGTGACATGTAGCTATACACTATTATCTACAGGTGCAAAAACTAGTGAACAACAATATCCAGATTTCATGAGTTATACACTATTATCTGATCAGGATCTTTTGAATAGTGGACATGAACAACGGCTAGGCATTGGTGAAGGTATGAGTTCTGTCTTCAATAAGGTGGTTAATGCACTTTTTTGTTTGTGATGATTTTTACAAATATAAAATAACATGCAGGTTTTGAGTTAGAACATGAATGTTTTACCTTAGAACATATGGCATGTAGGTTATACTTCAAAACCTGCAAGTATTAAAACTAGACATGTTGTTTCCCCCTTATTTTAGTCTAGGCAGTTCTGTGATAAACCTGCAAATTTTAAGTTAGAACCTGCATGTTTTATCTTAGAACATAAAACATACAGGTTTAATGCAAAACATGCAAGGTAAAAAACTAGACATGTTGTTCCCCCCTTATTTTAGCCTAGGCAGTTTTGTGATAAAAATTGCAAGTTTTAAGATAGAACTTGCATGTTTTATCTTAGAACAGAAAACATACTGGTTTTAATGCAAAACCTGCAGGCTAAAAAACTAGACATGTTATTCCCCCTTATTTTAGCGTAGGCAGTTTCTGTAATAAAACCTGCATGTTTTGTCATTGAAGATGCTGATTTTAAGACATAACATGTATCAAAAACTTCATTTTGTTTTACGAAAACTGGAGAAGCTGGGGATCATCAGTCACTTTTGAAATTTGGAAAACAAAAAGTGTTAGCCACTGATGAAGGTGACCCGCGTTTTACAGTTTAAGATGCATTTTTGGAGTATGATATTGTTTTAAATAAAATTCTGTAACATGCTTGCTTCTCTTATGTTAGTGTGATTGTTATTTTTTTTTAAATGCCACAAATCATAGAACATCCAGGTTATTATATACAACATGCATGTTTAAAAATAGAACATGCATGCTTTAACATATAACCTGAAGTTTACTTCGGCTAAAATAAAACTGCAAACTGTAAACTAGGCTTTAGTTTACAACTTGCAAGTTTTTAGATAAAACATGCACCTTTGACAACTGTTTTGTTCACTGTGGCAGGGGACAACCAACTTCCAAATTTAGCTGAAGTTGACATCACAGAATGTTTCACAAGACTCCAAGCAAGAACATTGGAAGAATTTGAGAAGCTGTACAAAGATCATGCTGCTGAGTTGGGATTTAGTTACAGGAAAACCACACAGCGGAGGAATAAGGTTGATGTTATTGTTGAGAAATATTATACATGCTCATGTGCGGGAAACCCTAAGGATAAGGCCACACCACCTACACCTTTGCCAAACTGTGATGGAGCTGAAAGTTCAACCTCAAAGGTGAAAAGGAAGAAGCGATTTTCCAATACCCAAAACAGGATGCAAAGCTTCAATCCGTATAAAATTGGTAGACAATCTTTATACGGTTAAGCACCACATTGTGCACCACAACCACGAGATGACCAGATCTGCTTGGTCTCATTTCCAGCGAAGTGAGAGGAAAATTCCACCAGAAAGGGCACTGTTTATAGAGGCCATGGAAGCTGCAGGTTTGAAGCCGTCAGTTGGGTACAAGTATCTCGCTTATACAGCCGGAGGTGAGGCAGCAGTAGGACACGAACAAAGGGATCATATAAATTTGGTTGGAAGGCTGAGAATGAAACAGATTGAATGTGGAGATGCACAAACAGTTCTTGAGGCACTTAAAAAGAGGGAAAAAGAGGATAAGGATTTTTTTTACCGAGTTTTAAGGGATGAAAAAGACCAAATCCTGTCAACTTTGTTTTGGAGAGACTCGATAATGAAAGAAGACTTTATATTGTATGGTGATGTGCTGGTTTTTGACACCACTTTCAGAACAAACAGGTACAACTTGATATGTGCACCGTTTGTATGCCTCAACAACCATGGGAAGAATGTGATGTTTGCATATGCGTTCATTTCTGATGAGAAGACAGAAACATTCGAATGGTTACTGGATACATTCAAAAAAAGCATGGAAGACAAATCACCAGCAAGCATCTTCACTGACCAAGATCAAGCAATGGCCACTGCTATTGAAAAGGTAATGTTTCATTATAAAACCTCAACCTTTTACTATAAAACATGCATCCTTCAGTGCATAGCCTTAACCTTTTATAGTGTTCTATTATTTCTGTAACTTTTGTTATATTCTTAGAGATTTATAATGTCTTGTTACTGCTCTAAATATAGCTGGTTCCCCCCTTATTATAGTGTTCTAGGAAGGCTGTTTGTTAAAACATACATGTTTTAATATAGAAATTTATGTTTTACCTTAGAACATAACTGATTTTAGGGCAAAACCTGCAGGTTTAAATACTAGGCATGTTGTTCCCCCTTATTTTAGCATAGGAAAGTCATGTGATAAAACATGCAGGTTTTAAGATAGAACCTGCATGTTTTATCTTAGAACATATAACATGCATGTTTTAGGATTTATCTGTTTGTGATTAAACCTTAGAGTTTTGACTTAAATCCTTGTTGTTTGGTATTAAAACCTTCATGTTTGATATTAAAACATTTATGTTTGTTTAATGAACAGGTTTTCCCTGAGGCAAGGCACAGGCTGTGTCTATGGCACCTCAAGCAAAACGTCATTTCTCATTACGGGGAATTAAAGAAAGACGAGCCATTCAAACAAGCATTCGACCATTGCTTGACAGGTTGTGCAAATGAAGCTGAGTTTGAAGAGAGCTGGCAGAGCATGATCACAAAATTCAACCTGGAAGAACACAGCTGGTTTAAGCGGTTGTTCGACATACGAGAGAAATGGTCTCCAGTTTACAGTAAGGATTTTTTCTCAGCTGGTACGCTAGCAACACAGAGAAGTTAGAGTACCAATCATGCCATCCAAATGAATGCTAGTAAGACAGCCTCTCTCACTCAGTTCTTGAAACTTTTTGGGGATACAGTATCGAAATGGAGAACAACTGAGCAGAAGGACGAACACGACTGCATTAGATTCTTCCCAAGGGCATCCCTGGCTGGTCTCCTTAAACATGCAGCTGAGGTGTACACTTTGGTGATATATCAGGACTTCAAAAGGGAATTTGACCATGCAATGGCAACAAAAGTAAGTAACCCTTTCCATATGATGGCTACCAAATATATCAAGTCAGAGATTTGATAGAGCCTAAGAGAGCTGAAGTTGTACTAATTAACAGATTGGAAACAGAATCAGTTGGGTCACATGCTCTTGTGAAGCTTTTGATGAGACGGGATTATTGTGTTTTCACATCATTAGAATTTTACACATCATCTCCATCTCTGAAATTCCTCAATAGTACATAGTTAGTAGGTGGACAAAAAATGTAAAGAAGCAGGTCTGGGACAAGTACCTTGTGCCGGAAAAGGATTTGACTGTCAATAGGTTGAAGGACGCTGTTGAATGGCGTCATGCAATAGCAAGGAAGTTCTACAACCTGATCATCAAGAGTCAGGACAACCCAGATGCTAGAAGCAGTTTGGAAAATGCTCTTGATAGAGAGACTATCTCGATTGATCAGATTGTGGCTATTCAGACAGATTGTTGGAATGATGCCAGCACATCCAGTATAGTTGTTGATGGAGAAACAACTTTAAATGATCCAAAGCAAGCAGTCACAAATGGAAGGCGTAAAAGAATCAAGTCAGCCATGGAGAAGCCCAACAAAAAATCTAAAGTTGAGTTTAGATCAAAGACACCGAAACAGCAAATGTTTTGAGTGAAATTAGACACGTGTTTTAGAGTATTGGTATTCCTTGTGATTCTTTATAAAACAACTTTGATTTGATAAGTTCAGTTGCATTATATTTGTTTGAGACAGAACCTGCTGGCTTTGTATCACAACATGCAAGTTTTATCTTAGAACCTGCATGTTCTATTTTTAAACATGCATGTTTTGAGTGAAATTAGATAACTTTGATTTGATAAGTTCAGTTGCATTATATTTGTTTGAGACAGAACCTGCTGGCTTTGTATCACAACATGCAAGTTTTATCTTAGAACCTGCATGTTTTATGGTTTTATCTTAGAGCATGTATAACATGAATATTTTGAGCTAGAACATGCAGTTTTTATCAAATATACATTATCTTAAACTATTGTTTGCAATGCACTCATTAGAGTATTAATTTTCAATTTATTTCTTTGTTATTAAACACTTTGCTTATGTCACATTATTTATCTTATAATATAAATCTCCTAGCAAAAGAACATGCTAGTTTTAACACAATACATTTGAACCTGTAGATTTTATATACTAACATGCATATGTGACGTAGCGGAAGCTTTCACGAACAAGGGTTTTCTTCGATATATCTAGATTAACCTGCAAACTCCGTTGGTTCTTGGAATACCCGGAAATCGGAAGCAATCTTGATTAGTATTCAAACTCCATTGATCCTTGGAATACCCGGAAATCGGAAGCAATCTTGATTAGTATTCAAACTCCGTTGATCCTTGGAATACCCGGAAATTGAAGAATAAATAAAATTCAACACACGATTTTTATTAAAACAAACATCTCTCAAAACTCTCAATATCTCAATTAATCTAAAACTCATAAACTATCTATTACAATAAAGGAGGGCCAATATTTATAGCCAAATTTTAAAGGTAAATAAGGTAAAATAACTCCTAAATCTAATTGGAATAAAGAAATCATTAAATAAACCTAACCCCAAATCATTTAGGTTTCGTCCAAGCGTCCATTCTTGGAATATTTCAAATCTCGCAAGAATGCTTATGCATATTCTTGATCCAGCCTGCATCATTCTCTCCGGGTTGGATAGAATTCGTCCTCGAATTCGACCGCGTAATGATCCTTTATCAAAAAATAAACATACTTTCTGAATTGGTCTAAACCATGAAGTTAAATGATTTGCTCCAACCTCCTCGAACTTCAAAACATACGGAACAATATATGGGAGGTCGTCGCCGTACCTCTCAAATATACAATTTGTGTTCACTTACTACCTCTACACACAATTAAGCATATAGTGGCAAGTAAGGTTCGTTCCACGGGGAAAAGGTTATTTCAATGTATATCTTGTAGTATGTATATATGTATATAAAAGCAATGTAAACAAGGGGGGGGGGGGGGGGGGGGGGGGGGTTTGAGTTGAGTTTTGTTCAAGACACTACTAAGTAAAACTACTAGAACTTTAAAGTTACAACTACTTTACCATAAGATTACTCTAACTAGAGATTTAACTAAGAGAATAAGAAACTTGGACATATGAGATTGGTGACTTCTTATTATGAGATTTTCCTCAAACTTTATCATGATGCCTTGAGAATGGTGAACATTAGTGAGAAACTATCTTTAACCATAGCTATGAAACATGAAAGCATCTTCACAACTTCAATTGACAACTTTACTAGATGATAACAACTAGTTCAATTAAATCAATATTACTTCAAATTAGATGTTTCTCAACCCTACCCATGCAATTTGATAACAAACTTGACATAGGTACCATGCTAATGAATGATCTTAAGAACAAATACAATTGATAACAACATGCATTCGATTCATAATATACTACTCCTACATAGAAAGAATGATAACATTCTAACCATGGAAAAGCAATATCTAACACATATCCAACACATATCTATCACTAGGAAATCATTCCTAATCATTTCAAGCAAACAAAATGCAAGTTGCAGAAGTTTTCGCGGGCCGCGCGAAATCCTTCGCGGACCGCGAGCTTGGTTCTCTCGGTTTGCGGCCGAGGATTCGCGGCCCGCGCGTCCGTGGCGTCCGCGGTCCGCGACCGAGGTTTCGCGGACCGCGCGTCTGATCCTCGCGAACCGCGACCGACGTTTCGCGGATCACGCGTCTCGGCTTCGCTGCGGTTCTCGCGCTGGTCCTCACGGTTCGCGACCGGAGTTTCGCGGACCGCGCGTCTTCGGCTTTCGCGGTCCTCGTGCTGGTCCTCGCGGCTCGCGACCGGAGTTTCACGGACCGCGCGAAACTCGGCATCTTCAAAACAGCAACACATACCCTCGCGAGTCGCACCTAGGTTTCGCGGTCAGCGAGAGTGTGCCTTCACGCCACTTCTACGACCGGTTCTTCAATGTATCTGCTTCCTCCAGGACGGTCATAGAAGGTCTTCAAATCATCCAAATCTATCGCAAGTGCAATTCAAGGTCGAAATGCACGTCTTCAATTTCAAACCATCATGAATGATTCGGTCCAAAAGTCTAATATAAAGTACAAAATACTATCTAAAACAGCTCTCAAATGCTACAAAATAAGAGTATATCTAGGACCTATCAATATAACTCAAAGGTGATTTTCCACCATTAATCTACTCATCTTTGGGAGCTTCAGTTTTGATTTCCACCAGAAGGGAATGACTAACTTCTTCTTCAACAACATATTTATGATTGTCAATCTCACATGTAGAAAACTCAAAACTATCTTCAATGATGTCTTCACTAGTTTCAATGCCATCAATATCAAACACATATTTTCCAAAATAACCATCAATGTCATCATCGTATTTTGGAGGATCGGAATAGATACATCCGACATCAACTTTATCACTAATGCCAACATCAAATACTGATGATCCAAAATAATCGTCTTCTTCATAATCATCAAATTTCGGAGGACCAGAATTGACATCACCAGCATCATCATCATGAAGAACTAGCGGTGAATTGTCTTTCTTGAATTTTTCTTGAAAAACTGGTGGATCAATATGCTTGTGATTGGGTTTCCTGGGTAAAAAATTTGGACTAGAAGTATCCATGCTACTGTTCTTCAAATCATGGACTCTTCTTGCCAATTGTGCCATGAGGCCACTCTGTGTCAACGCATGACTAACTGCTTCTGTCACTTGTGACACAGCTTGAGACATGGCTTGCGACACGGCTTGCGACACTTGCTCATTTATTCGAGCCACCATGTCTTTTTCGTTGTAGACATCCTCTAGCGATCGGTCTCTGCCGTAGAGTTGTTTATTACAATGATGCAGGATGGATCAAGAATATGCATAAGCATTCTTGCGAGATTTGGAATATTCCAAGAATGGACGCCTGGACGAAACCTAAATGATTTGGGGTTAGGTTTATTTAATGATTTCTTTATTCCAATTAGATTTAGGAGTTATTTTACCTTATTTACCTTTAAAATTTGGCTATAAATATTGGCCCTCCTTTATTGTAATAGATAGTTTATGAGTTTTTGATTAATTGAGATATTGAGAGTTTTGAGAGATGTTTATTTTAATAAAATTCGTGTGTTGAATTTTATTTATTCTTCAATTTCCGGGTATTCCAAGGATCAACGGAGTTTGAATACTAATCAAGATTGCTTCCGATTTCCGGGTATTCCAAGAATCAACGGAGTTTGCAGGTTAATCTAGATATATCGAAGAAAACCCTTGTTCGTGAAAGCTTCCGCTACGTCAGTTGGTACCAGGGCCATGTTTGTTCCAGGGATGCCGTCGAAACAACTCTACGGCAGAGACCGATCGCTAGAGAATGTCTACAACGAAAAAGACATAGTGGCTCGAATAAATGAGCAAGTGTCGCAACCTTCCACACAGGAAACCTTGCCTCCTAAAATAGCAACCTTACACTCTAAAACAACAGACTTACACTCTTAACTGCCTAACCTTCCACACAAGCAACCTTGCCTCCTAAAATAGCAACCTTACACTCTAAAACAACAGCCTAACACTCTAAACAGTCCACATTCCACACAGGAAACCTTGCCTCCTAAAATAGCAACCTTACACTCTAAAACAACAGCCTTACACTCTAAACTGCCAACATTCCACACAGGAAAAGGACAAAAACATTCAAACTAAAAAAACAACAAAACAACGCGGGAAACCAAAAACAGAAACAATTTCAACATCAAGCAGCAACATGTTATAGCGTTAAACTACGACCTTTCACACCAAAAACCAAACATTTTGAAACAAAAGGATTTAGCAAAATCAAACAGCGTACTCAAATATGCGCGCATTTACAGAATCATTTGCAACGACGCAAAAAACAACAAATCTGTAAGCAACTATACAATCAAACACAGAGCAACAAAAACTCATTACCTTTAGAAACAAAACCTGTAGATGAACTCGGTTTCTTCACCTGTAACAGAAAATCGCACAACACAATCGAACGAATTAAAAACACGAACCGGAAAATATGAAAACGAACTAATGAATCAGAAATAAAAAAAATACCTCGCCGGATTCGTCTACACGCGAGCACGAGCACGTCGCCGAATTCAATGAGTTGCAGAGCATGTAAACCACACAGATTCGATGAGTTGTAGAGCACGAAAAGGCGGAACGAAAAGGGGAAAGTGAAGATATAGGGTGAGGGCGGAATCAATATATACTGCAGATTATGACATGCGCGCGCGTGCCGTAAAGTAATAAAAATTGCAAATCAGCCCCCGCGTCTCTGGGTTATCAGAATGTAGACCCCGGTCTATATTCTGGTAGAATATAGATCGTCTATTCCAAGACTTATTCTTACAAAAATGTTAAGCTTAATTTTTCATATTGTAAGTAGATCAAAAATGCTTATCAAAAATGCTAAACTTATTTATATTTAATTCATTTAATGCTTATCAAAAATTTCTCAAATCAATTTAATTAAATTGATTAATTAATTTATATTTAGTTAATCAAAAATTTTAAGATAAATTAATAATAATTAGATGATAGATGCATTATATTTAATAATAAAGTAATATAAAGAAAAGTGATAAATTTTGGTTGGGTTGGATCAGGGATAAACCATTGAAAAAGAAGATATATGGTTGGATTGAGATTTTGAGTAGGTGGATGAGAGAGATAATATTTAATTGAAATTTTCGGTTGGGTTGGGTTTGGGATAAACATGCTCTAAGCACTAAAAACAATAAAACAACGAAAATTAGGAAAAAGGGGGAGTCAATTCAAAGTTAAATGGTTGGGTTGTCAATTCAAAGGTTTAAAGGGCCGCGCGTGCAATGCGCGTGATTTTCTTAATGTTTTCAAAATTGCATATAAGGACCTCCGTGTTTTTGAGGTTCTATTTGCTATATTTGGTCACTATATAGTGACGGTCACTCAGGAGACCAACTCATAAATTATCATATCGTATTTATAAAATCACCAAATTTTAAAACATCAAGTCATATTTTAAAATCATCAAATCATATTTTCATACCGTCAACCTTTAAATCATCAAGTCATATTTACAAATCGTAAACCTTAAAAACATCAAGTCATATACATAAATCGTCAAATTATATTTATAAATCGTCAACATTTAAATCATCTTGTCGTATTTATAAATCATTAAATTGAAAACATCAAATAATATTTCAAAATCATCAAATCATATTTATCAACCATCATCATTTAAATCATCAAATCATATTTTTAAATCATCAATTTTATTGTAAAATAAAAAAATATATATATAATGTAAAAATATTAAAAAGTAAACATCAAATAAAAATATTAAAACATCAAATTTGGAGAATTGGAGAGAAGATGCCGCGTGAAAGAAATAGATTGGGCTGATTTTTCTTTTTTCCCTGAAAGTTTGCAAAATGATCCCTGAACTTCAGCGCCTTTTATAAAAATAGAACCATAGTTTATTAAATCAACAGAAAGTCTCTTATACCTTCCCGTCCTAATTAGGACCGTCCTAACCAAGACTTTGGCCCTGTTAACTAGAGCTTATTTCTTGATGTACTGAATTAAACTGAACTGAACTGAATTGAATTGAACTGAACTGAACTGAAGTAAAAAATGATGTATTGAAAAATGGAATCAGCATGACTGAATTAACCTGAATTTCATCAAATTACATTTTCACTGAACTGAATTGATCTACAGATAACCTCTGGTAAACAGGACCTTTGTCTTAATTTTAATAATAAACAGTTAAAGCTTTCTAGTACTGCATTTTAGTCACAAAAACACACTTTAACATAACAAACAATGATTTGCATTGACGGGAGTAAAGAAAACCATGTTAATACACTTATGCAAAAGTAACACAGTTATCGCACTCAAATCTAAAAAAACAAATATATAAATTAGATGACAATATAGAGACAAAGATGATACAGGCAGGGGCGAGTCACGAACTTGATTTATATTTTTCGAATTATAAATATCTTAAAAAACACAAATCACAAAAGAAAGCCGATCTATTCAATCAGATCGAGACTAATAAAACAAGCACAACATGTACAACTTGATCAACAAAAATAAAATATATACAGAAAGTGAAATGTACAATTGCATCGATGTGACCAAAACATCAAGAACACAATATCTAACTGAAAAAATCGAGCAACAACTCTAGTATATGGACGAACCAACATTTATCCACAAAATAGATAAATAATTATTTATCATTTATCCATGATGGAAAAATGGGGAAAGTGGGTGACTTTGTCTATTCTTGTTTTGGGTAAACCTACAGTCACGTAAATCTAATGTACTGGGTGACTTTGTCTATTTTTGGCAAAATTGAGTTTTAAATTTTGAACTCATCTTTACTTTTTAGACCACAAATCATTTGACTAAAGTTCACGGGTTTGTAGTCTTGTCCAATATTTAGAATACTATAAAAATAAATTGAATTGAAATAAAACAAAACATGAAATAAATTGAACAAATTCTTGGGTGAGGCTACAAATTCTTGGGTGAGGCAGCCTCACCCAAAAGGCATGACCAAATAAACCCTCTTTTTATTGAGGTTTGATGAACTAGTAGCGATGTTTTGATGATGTGCCATGTTTGATGAACTGACATTGATGTTTAATGAGGTGGCGTCGATGTTTGATGAGGTGGTAGTGAGGTATGATAAAGTGGCAGCAATGAAATAAGGAAATTTGGCCTTGCCTCACAGGAGAATTACTCAATAAATTGAGACATTGAACTGGATTTATTTAAATAGAATATATTGTCACTAAAGTTAGAGTTTAATTACATTTAATTAACTACAGTATTTTATTTAAAGCAATTGGACAGGAATGTATCTCTAACTGCAATTAGTACCCCAGACCCTATTTTGTAAATAAAAATAGTGAAACCTGCACATTATTCATTCCAAATATGCACATTCCCACGTTCACATGAATTTCTCCTCTAAATTCGAGTTTAAACTTGTTCTTCTCCAAATCTTTAAATACCCCATTTTAACCTAATTATTCACCTCCTTATTTTACTTTTTTTTTTTTTGTTATTTTCGTCATGAATCACGATAAAAAAATGCAGCAAATTATTTCATATGGTAATCGATCGAATCAATCGTTGTGGGTTGTAATTCATTTATTTTCCATTAATTTTGTTTTTATCAATGTTTAATAGTGATTTCATATAAAGATAAGTTAATTCATGAAATTATTGACGATGTACACCAGTACTACTGTATTAAATTTCAAATTCATAATGCACATCATTGAATAGTAAAATGCACCTGCAGCTGTGTAGTGTGATTGCATTATTTTTATTTTGTATAGATTGGGAAATTCATAATGCATATCTTGAATAGTAAAATGCACATGCATTAGTGTAGTGTGATTGCACTTTTTGTTTTGTATAGCTATTGGGAAAGTTTTATATAATTAATTACATTTTAGTTGTTACTGCATTCAAATGTTTTTGGACAAAATTTTAACTATTAATTTATCCATAAACTTTAAATCTATATAATTATATAAATTTGAAAATTGTTTTTTAATTAAAAATAAATGTGCATTTCAAAGGTGATGATTGTGCATTCTAAAAATTTATCTACTATTAAAGTTTATGTATGATGTGCAATTTAATACGTAAAATTCTTTAGCAAAATTCAAAATAAACATTGATAATCATAAACTTAGAAATGAAAAACTATTCATCTTCAAAATGCACGTATAGCATCGACAGAATGCACATTTTAAAGATTTCAAATGCACATTACAGAAAATTAAAACTAGAGGGGTTATAAGCTATCATTATATTAATTTACAAAATTATAAAGCAATTATACCTTAAATATTACACAAAATGTGATTGACGGTGATAAATAGTGTTTAAAAATTAAAAGGATGATGATTGGATAAAGATTTGATAAGTATGATAAACATTGAAATTTGAAGAGAGAATTAAGGATTTGGGGGATGATTCTTTATTAGCAAAACGTGTGCAATTGGAAGTTACAAATTTACGTATTACGTGAAACCAATTTTACAATTTAACTTTAAATATAGTAAATTATATTTTAATTAATTTATTTAGATGTGTCTGGGGGTATGATGCTCTACATACCCTGGGTGTATGTAATAAATTGCCCTAACCGCATATCAAGTCCCTCTTAATAATTAAAAAAAAACCTCTTAAAAAACATTTGAAAGATAGCAAATAATAATTTTAAAAAATCCTTGAAGATGACACATTCTGATAAACCTTTGACTATGCGTTAACATGTATTTTCCATATATTTGAAAACAAACAACATTGATGACTTGTTTTTTTCCCCCACGAGTACCCATTTCATGGGCATAGATGATATAGGACGGAATATAATATAGGCAGTTAATGTACTAGAAATTAGGGATGAGTTTAGAAGTATATTCCAAATGTCTCAAGTTTTACAAGACATTAAAAAGGGATGTCAATCAATGTATTCCCTTCCACCCTCTTCCCTGCCTTTAGCAAACAAGCAATAGAGAGTGAGACAAGCATGAAAGAGACCACTTGTTTGTGTTCCTTCTAAGTTACTCTTGTTAGTAACTGTTATAATATAGTGGACCAATGCTAAAACCCCTTTACTAGAGAGGAGACACATATGTCATGCGTGCATTGAAAAAATGGGTAAAAGAAAGGAGAGAATCCAGAACAAAGAAACAGCAGATCCCAGAAACAGATATTGAAAAATGCTGGAGATTGCTTGCTTGGTATGATGGCATCCAAAGTGGACAGAATTATGAGGATGCTCTGCATGCGCCTTCGTATGCAGAAACAACCTTAATTTTGATGTTTCAAGCTATGCTATGTGCCGGCTGGCTTCTGCTCATATTTGTATGCTCTGTGATTTCCTGCAACACACTAGGAAGGAGGAAACTGCTATCCAAGTCAATAAAAGGGCTGTGTCACTGTGTGTATTTAACCATAAAGTTGTATTTTGTAGGGGAATGGGAGATATGCAGGTTTCCGTTAACAAAGAAACGCAATGATTTAGCTTCATATACTGACTCGGATTGAAGAAAAGAATTCCATATCCAAACGGAACGCACACTGTTTGACGGCAAATTTTACCGTGGATAACTTTAGTTATATAATTTAACTCAATTTAAAATTTTGATTAATACACAATACATACAATGATATTTTTACTCATATACAACTTCAAATTGATGGTCAAACTTATAACAAAAATTATAATAAATGGCAAAGTGTCAATTATTGTGAAACAGATGGAGTAGTTAATTTCACAGATTGTGCTTGTACTACATAAACGTCAAGGAAAATAAATATGGGAGTTGCATTTTTTTTCGTCTGTAAATTCAACATGAATTCCCTTCACCCGGTAAATTCACATGTACAGCGGGAACTTAAAAAGTATCAAAATTTCTACATGCCCTTTCAAATGGACAGTGATTCATTTAGAGTGGTACAAAAGGAAGCATCGTTGATAATGTAAAACCCATCATTCTACTCTATTAAGGGTCAATGTCATTGGCTCACAGTATATAAACAAAGACTTCAGGATTGGCTATAAGAATTTCAGGTACTTCACTGGATATGTTTCTGAAGGAGGACCAAGCCTTCAAAATGCCTCCATGCTCTATAGAAGAAGAGAAACTACAAGTCCCAAAGTTGATTTACTCGTGCTCTCTGACCATGTTCCATCATCAGGTACATAAGAATTTAGAAACTGAAACCATCATATAATGCAAATGTCAAACTTTTTTTATGCTGTGTAATTGTATTGTATTTTATCAACCAAAAGTTTCATTAAAGCTTTGATTCACTTAATCGTGCATACACTTTTGTTTCAAGGAAAAGGGCAAAAGTACAGAACCCCAATGTGATTCTAAATGGAACACTACACAATGGTCAAGGGCAAGAAAACCATATTCACCTCCTGTGACACTTGCTTGTATTCAAGGCTTCAATAAAAACCAAAGTTCTAATCTGAACTACAAGGTATAAGTATGAAAAAATGAGCGGGGTATACAGGTCGCACATTGAAGATAGCAAACTATAATTATAAATCTTAAAAGGAAAATGTGTCATGTAACTGAGGATTATACACTTGTTCAGGGTAATTTTTTTATAATTTTAAAGTAATTACTATTTAAGTGTCCATGAAACCACAAGTTAAAAGTAAGTACAGTTTCAAGTATTACCTATTTACCATTCACGTAGTCGAGAAGAAGCTTATCAAGCTCAAAATGCCGGCAAATATATTTCTGCATCACATATAAAACACTTTATAAAACATCCAACCAAGAATACAAGAGTCTGCCAGACTCCTTCACCTTGACAAGAATAATTTTTGAAACTGAAATAGACAGAGCTATAAAATAATGCTAGAAGCCTACAAATACATACACACTGGTCCACAGTGGAGTTGACAGGGGCAGCTGGCAAGGGGGTACCGTAAGTGTATAAATACATGCTAAAGATGGATACACAGTCTAAATCCTGATTTGTCATAATAGGGGCCAATTCGGGAACTTTTGAAACTTACATGAGTAGTTTTTTGTTTTGTTGTTGTCTATATAGAGAGGTAATAATGTGATTTACTGTTTTCTGTGATATCTATATATGAGCTGTCAAGATTTTATTAATTAACTTGCTGATCTAGAGAAGTTCCCTCAAGCCTATAATATATACTTTTTAATCTCTGTTTCCAAATTTAATTTAGGTAAATGTTACCCATTTGCTAACAAGCTGATAGAATGTCCAATTGTCCATTCTTTAGGGAAATGAAGGTAGAACAAAAACTGCTACTATTTGTTTTGAAGCAAGTAAATGATGAATTCTAAGTTAAGTTCAAATAAAGATGACTTTGGGTTTCTTGTCTCATTTATCGTGTATTCGTGTCACCCAGGGAATGTATTAATCCTAAGAAATAAAAACTATAGTATTATAGTTGGTGACACAATAACTGTTTACAGAATGTAACAGGAAATCCAAAAGTACATTTAGACACTGCTCAAAATATAACACTTAGCTTGAAAATCCATGGCAAAAAAAGCATATACTGTTTATGAGAAATGATTTCATAGACACGGCTGAATAAGAGCAACAGTAGACAGGCAGTGAAGAAAGCAACGAAGAAAGCAATGAACAAATGACCTGATTATTCCCCAAATGACTTACAAAATGTAAGTTGAATCCACCTTTTTAGAGGAAAACATTTAGACTGAAAAAGATTACCTTTGCATGGGAAGATGCGAAGAGATTCGCTCCCAAATCCACCTCCGAGAGGCAAGAAACCTCTACTCCATTCTCAAACAATATATAGGCTGGAAGCTGGTTAAAGCTACCTATGAAAAGTATATAGAAAAGATATTTCAGCTTTCATGGGAACCAGTGGCGGATCTAGGATATTATAGTTGAGGTGCACCAAAATTTTATAACATAAATAAAATTTTGAAATCATTTAAGCAATGTAATTTACCATCAAGATAATATATATTGTCTCACCAAAAATTCACTTGTACATTTTATGAAATCGAGTTAAAAGCGCATTAAGAGTAATATATATCTAATACTAAATAAAATATCTAAATTATAATCTTTCATCGTGAAAAAATAAAATTACAAAATTACAACCACGGCCATAAAAGTATGGAGAGATGATTTGGATTTGGAAAAGTTAGACTTTGCAAAAATTAATATGGATTTGCAAAAAATTAGGGCACATTCTCCTAAATTCATATGGACGTATCTGAACTGTTTTGAATTGATATTGAACTAAAATTAAAATTAATGTATTAAGAAATATAAATAAAACAACTAAATTAACTTTGATATCATCACATTGTAATTCATATGATCTGAATAATCTAATTTATATAAATTAAACTGAACTAATTAGAACTAAAAATTTGGTAAAAAGAAATTATTTTTTATGAAAGATTCTAAGAACAAATCCTTATACGAGAGGAAGTAAACTGGAAGCTACAGTCTTGCGAAAATCACGTGGTTAATTGGAAAAGGGTTTGCAAACTAGGGGTGCATTTCTTTTCATTTTTTATTCTTGGCTTAATTAAATAAAAGAAATAAAACAAACAAAAAATTTGAAGCTGATGGGAACACAGGAAAATGAACTAGGCATCTACAGTCACTTGCCAGAAATCTCAGGGAAGGCACGTTTTGAAATGATATTTTGAAGCTGAAGCTACTTAAGTATCAGAAAGTAGTTAAATAAATCTTACCAAGAGAAATTCCAAACTTCTCAGCAGCATTTGGAAAGAGCCCCAGATCAACTGACCCAAATGACAGATTTTTGTTTGAATATCTGTTCAATAAAACGTAGATGATCCTCAGATTTAATATCAGCTAGTGGTTGAATGTTTTGCATTTTCCATACTAGCACAGTACCCTCAAGAGTAGAAATATAGCATTTGGATATCATGTACTGCACTGATACACTAAAGCCATGCTTTTGAAATGCAGGATAAACTACTCGCAGAAGGTGAGCTGCAGAATAACTGCATATAGATTGACATAAATTGTAGAGAACTGAGGTCTTCTGAACTTCTTTGACCTTAGATAAAATTATAGTAAGAATCCCAATATGCTGACTATTCCATAGAGTAACTTTTGGAAAATGAGTATCATATAAGGAAAAACTTTATAAAAGAAAACTTTGGTTGTTCAGTCGAACAGAAATAATCATGATAGCATAATATCACTTAACAAGCCTATTACAAAGAAAGGAGCACTCACGTAATTGAGAGTTCTGGAAAGAATGAACTAGTTATCACGCAAGAAGACATGGACAAAGCCCGGAATTCAACCTGTCAGAGTTTATATTAGAAAAACAATACTAGCAAAATTTTCCACGCCTTTGCAAATGCATCATAAATTTTAAAAGTATAAATAATGAAAATCAACCAACCAGCCAGAATCTTGATGTGTTTCCTTCAGTGAGTGAGGTCTCTAACTGTAACGGTGTTAGAGGATGTAAATCACCTATACAAGTTATAGATAAAAAATTACTAAGATACAGAGAAAATTAAATTTCATCACACTTCAACAATTATGCACCAGCAACAATAGTCAATAACAAAAAAGGTTACCTAGATCTTCACAAGGAGGCTGTTGTGTGGAGATATAAATAACTACAAAGGGAAAAGAAACCTGGAGGTTACTTGAAAGTTTGAGAGTACAGTCCTCAATAAAAATGTGTGTTAAGTACAGGAAGCATATTTAATTGCCACAATATACATGTTGGCAATTTTGGAACAACATATGATTTTAAAAAGGAAGACAGTATTATATAACACAGACCAAAAAAACAACTGAATAGAATGTTAAAGAGAAAAAGAAATTTAAAGTATGCCAACAGACATTCAGAGCTCGCTTTGCATTCGTAGGGAGTACAGTACTGCATGTTGCACTTCAAATTTGTATAAAACACAACTTCAAGAGCCATTTTGTACATTGTTACCAACAAACTCAACTAAATAACCAAAAAACTTCAGCATTAGAACTGAATACAGCAATATTTACAAGATTTCAGTTCCCTTTACAGTCAAAAACAAAGTGAGGAGTACCAGAAAATAGAAATTTATCCATAAATTTACCAGGATCAAGAACCCTATAAACATATCATGTACTTGTGTATGTAATCATCATCTTTATAGAGATAATAAATAATTCCTACCGAAAAATCCCAAGGTATACCAGAGAGCTAAGTGATAATCCATGATGAAAGCGAGGCCAGCAAGGAAAATCTGGATAAAAAAAAGAATTGGCAACAGATAAAAAATATATCCAATTAAAATGAGAGAGCGATTCAAATGACCAGAGTTATGTAGACAGCTCATCCTACAAGAATCCTAGTTGCAATTAGCAGAAAATCTCATTAGTCTCAATTATCTTCTTAATGTATACAGCCGCATAGCCACTGATCAAAATCGCACAACATTCTATCCGTCCTATTTCTGGGTTTTAAACATTAAAATGTGGTTAATTGAAACTAAACTAGATTATCGGATATATCACCTTGGCAAAGAACAGGGTGTTGGATATGAGCCCTTCCCATGTTTCTTCTCTGACAAACTGACAAATATGAGAAAACAAAGCATTAACTGAGACAAAATTTTGGTCATAAATGCACTTACAAACTACAAGAAGAAAAAAAGGAAAGTATGAGAGTGTACCTTGACAACAGTTAAAAGGCAGAATGCAATTACAGCTTGAATTTCCTGTTCAAGAGGAGGGGGGAAAACAGCTCAAACATAGCATGAAACTAATTAATAATGCGAAAATTGAGTGCCGGAATCAGATAAAATGCAGGTAAGACTACGGCCTTACACGGATGAAGAGAGTGCCGGCGCGGGAAGGGGAGAGGAGCCGTGAAGCGGAGCAGCGAATAGGGATGTAAGAGAAGAACAAGAGAAGGTGGAAGAGATAGTAAGGTTCTGACACCGTTTTGTTCCATATTCTCACAGTGAAGTCTATGAGATCACCATCCCTCTCTACGCTGCTCTGACTCTTATTCGTCGACATTGTCTGTTCACCCCGGCGATCAACTATCTAGAAAAGGAGATCCCAGGATTCCAATTAGGTGTCTGGTGGGTTGGGTACTTGGGTAATGTAGCCGAAAGGTAAAATTTACAAGTTTTAAGAGTAGAAAAGTGCTGGGGTACCCTTAAGTTTTTCTATAAGTGCTAATGTACCCTTGAGTTTCTAGAAAGTGCTCACATACCCTTGTGTGAAAGTCAACAACCGGTAAATATAGAAAATTACGTGCATGACCGAAATGCCCTCTTTTTCTTCGTCTAAAGTTACTGCCGTCTTCATCTATCTAAATTCAAATTCAAAAATCCAAACCCAAATTCAGAAATCCACAGATTCTTCCATCTCAACAAACTTTTCCGGCTTACTTGTAATATTCCTTCATCTTCAAAACTGTTGGAATTGTTGATTTCATCATAATAAAAGGCTCTGCTCGAGCTCAATCGGCAGCCTTGTTTGCAGCCTTGTTTTCTCTGTTTTATTTCCGTTTTAATAGGTAGTGAACATGTGTCTTAGTTTTATTTGCTGTCAAAATTGTATATAAGCCCCTAAATTGGGGCTGAACGTGAAGATTGGGAAATTGGAAAATCAGTTTCTCCGCAAATTTTGTTCTTCTCTCCCCTTTCTGGCTCGTTTGATTTGCAGATTTCTTCATGGTATCAGAGCCCCAGGTGGCTAGATCCTGTTTATTACAGTGATATGATCAAAGCCCAGTTGGTTTCATCCACGGGTTCGTTTTCTTTGGCGATCGAAAATCAAATCTCGATCTGCTTTTTTAATTTCAGGAAATTTGGGAAAAGTTTCTCCAAGTCTGGTTTGATGATTATCTTCAGTCATCCATGGATAAAACCTACAATCGAGTAAGTTGTTGCTTTGAATCTGGATACGCTTTTGGATGTTGATGAATAATCTACAGTATTATTGATGAATTAGATTATGGTAATGGTGTCGTGCTTGTGACTGTGAGATTTAAGTGTAGTGTTGTGTTGTGTTGGCTGAACTGTAAAGTTGGGTGTTGTTAGTTTATGACTACAGTTTGTTAGTTGATGTATTTAAGGTTTCTGGACAGTTTTATGTGGATGTGTTGCAGGGTTTTCGTAGAAAGTGTTTTGTAGGCTTGATGTTTTGTTGCTAAGTGTTGGTGTGTTTGGGGTCTCTGGACAGTTATGCTCAGGGTTCTCATCGAAGGTGTTTGGTGTGCTTGACCTCTTCTTTGATGTGTTTGGGTGAATTTCAGTTTAAAAATTGAATGGGATAGTGTTTAGAAAGATGATGTCTCCTTAAGGGCTTGTGCTAAGAAAGATGGGGAAAGAAAGAAAATTAAAGAAATGAAAGAAGAAAAGAATTAGTAGAAGTTTAAATGATGAATGGGATCGTGTTTAGAAAGATGGGGTCTCCTTTAGGACTTGTGCTAGAAAGATAGTGAAAGAAGAAGTAGTTGTAGAAGAGTGAATGGGATAGTGTTTAAAAAGATGGGGTCTTCTTTAGGGCTTGTGCTAGAAAGATGGTGAAAGAAGAAGTAGTAGTAGAAGAAGAAGTAAGAAAAGAAGAAGTAGTGATGAAAGAGGAAGAAGGAGTACTGGTAGAAGAAGAAGAACAGAAAGAAAGAATGCAGCAAGAAGAAAGATGAAGGAGATGCTTATTTTGCAGTTTTGGTCTTCTCCACGGCATTCTGTCCAAGCTCAGCTTCTCTCCCTTCGCTGAGCTTGAGGAGGGGTGTTGGAATTGTTGATTTCATCAGAATAAAAGGCTCTGCTCGAGCTCAATCGGCAGCCTTGTTTGCAGCCTTGTTTTCTCTGTTTTATTTCCGTTTTAATAGGTAGTGAACACGTGTCTTAGTTTTATTTGCTGTCAAAATTGTATTGAATTACCAGCCCAAAGGCCTACTGAGCTGGGAAGAGGGTCCACGGCCCAGCACCAAAAGGGCGGTGCCTTTCCCGCTAGGGGGCACGTCCGGACAAGAAAAAAGGACGGACGGGGACAAAGGGAAGTGGTCCTGCACCTTATCTCAAGTAGGCAAGCTCGGCTATAAATACTAGTCTCAAACAGTGAGCAAGGTATGTGACTTATATCTCTCTACTTTATATTGAGAGCACCTTCCGTACGTTTTCCTCCTCCGCTATCCCCATCTCATCATGACGCCGGAGCTTCTTCCCCGGGACGCCTCCCGGGGATTGTTTTGCAGGATTGTGGCGGGCTGATTACCAAGGAGACCTGGATAGCGTTAACCCCGGGAAACGGACGGATTTTGGTAGCATCAATTGGCACGCCCAGTGGGACCAGTTCCACCTTCGCACGATGGAGTCGCCAAGGAGAGAGCGTGGGCGCCCGAAGAAGAACGCGACACCTTCAGGGAGTGGTCCTCCTCCACCCCCGGGAGATGACGTGACCCTGAGGCAGTTGCAGGAGGAGGCCAGACACTAGCGTGAGCTAGGAGTACCACAGGATGGTCACGTGGAAACTGCCTCCGACGAAGCCGACTCGGAAAGAGAGTACCAGGATGAGCAGGAGCCTAGGCCCGCTAGGGAAGGCAGTCCCCGGGCCCGGGAACCTGAGACCCGGGAGGAGGGGCAATACCTGGTCGGCAACCCTCAAACTCGGGGACCGGCTTTCCCGGAAGAGGGGCAACCCTTAGCTAATACGGAGGAATCGGCAGCGTTGGAATTCATAAGAGCCAACAAGGAGTTGTACCGCCAGTGGGTACTCTCTGCCCGGGAAAACTTAAGACGAATGGAACCTGGAGGGGACCCGGCAGGCCCTCTGCGGGGACATCAAAGGGAAGTTATTGATCTAGACGGGGCTGTTCAGCCGCCAAGAATACAAGGGCGAATTCATTCCTCAACCATCCCACCTTCCTTCCCCCCCCCCCCCCCCCCCCGAGTTTCGGAGTTTGAGGAGGAGTACCTACTGGACAACAATCAAACTTAGTTCCACATGCTCCACCCTACTACCCGCGTTCTAGCTGGGGGATGGAGCAGATCGGGTATGATCTTCCAGTCATGCCTGCGGAATTATTGGGTTATCAGGCCCCTGGAACCCATGGGAACCCGATCCAGTATTTCATGCCTATGTATGGGTTAGTGGGGGTGAACTACGGTTACCCGGAGAGATACTGTAGGGAGGATGATAGGACGCGGGGCTATCAGGTGGCGCAGCAGGACCCCAACTCTTTGGAGGCGCGGTTGGACAAGTTAGTGGGGAGAAACGGAGCTCAACCCACTTCCCCATGGGTACCTCGGGTGCTGGCGTACCCATGGCCTCCGGGCCTTCGGGTCCCTGACGTATAATGGAGAGACAGACCCGGAGGAGTTTGTCAGGACATACCAGAACCTAATGGTGTCACGGGACTTCCCGGAAGAACTAAGATGCAAGTTGGTAGGCTGCTACCTGAGGGGAAACTGTCTCCTATGGTTCGATTCCTTGCCCCGGCAGAGTCTTAGAGATTATTATGATTTCTCCAAGGCCCTGCTGTTCCGGTACGCGGGATTGAAAAAGGAAGGGAAGCAACTGACTGAGCTTCTCGCCACTCGGCAGAAAGCTGCAGAAGGGCCAATGGAATATTACCGAAGGTACATGGACGATATCATGAAGGTCATAGATAGACAGCAGCAGGAGAAGGCGGTGATTAGCGGATTCATAAATGGCTTGAGGGATATGACGTTGTTCCAGAAGTTGATGGAAAACATCCCGGAAACCTTTCACAACTTACAGATGGCGGTGCAACTGTACTGTGCGGTTAATGACGCCACCCGGAAGAGGAAGGAAGAATCTGGGGGATTCCTCCCGGATAAGATGGAAATGATGAGGGTGGCTGACCCGAGTAGAAGGGATTCGGGTCCTGCGCCAGTGTTCCGGGCAAGGGCAGATAGTTTTACCCCGCTCAGCAAGTCCCGGACAGAGATACATGCTATTCACAAAGATCTGTTCCCGGACCCGCTGCCCATCCAGGGGACCCCGTCTAGGGAAAATGCGGACAAATGGTGCTCCTACCACAAGTCTTATGGACACTCGACAGAGGGGTGTAGAGGGCTGAGGAATGAGATAGAAAAGTTGATAGAGTGGGGGCAGCTGAGAGATTGCGTAGCGACAGAAGCAAAGAAGGAGAGTCCCCGGGACCAGGCTCAGGAGCAACCCCGGAGGAGGTGGAGGCCTAACCCCGGGAGAGGAAACGGGAGAGCCCAAGGCAACCAAGGCAACAAGGCCTCGGGGAGGCCCGCCATAGCCGCTGTACCGGTCCAGGCAGTAGAGCCAGCCCCAGTACCAAACAGAATGATCAACGTGATAAGCGGAGACGTCGGAGAAGCATGCCAGTCAGTTTCCGCTATTCGGGCCCGGACGAGATATGTTCCCCCGGGGAAGACTCAGGGGAAAAGGTTTCGCCCCGACGAAGCTCTCACTTTCTCTGAGGCGGATGCAGCCCCACCACAGATACCCCACTCAGACCCAATGGTGGTAACGGCGGAGATTGAAGGCTTTTTGATCAAGAGGGTGTTTGTGGACGACGGGAGTAGCGTGGAAATCATGTTCGCTTCTTATTTCGATCAAATGGGAATCGGGAGACAGAATCTGAAACCTCCTTCGTCTCCCTTATCAGGGTTCACGGGCAAACCTGAAGTTCCTCTAGGTGTTATTCCCCTCGCAGTGTGTATGGTGGATGAGAAGGACCGGAGCAAGAGGGTCTCAGTGACATGCAATTTTGCGGTTATTGATGCACCCTCACCGTACAACGTAATCATAGGGAGGCCATGGCTAACCCTAGCCCGGGTAGCGAGTTGTCCATACCCGCTGACAATGAAGTTCCCCACCGCACAGGGAGTGGCGGTCGTACGGGAAAGTCAAGCAGTCGCGAAAAGTTGCATGATGACGGCGGTCTTAGATGCAAAGAAAGCGGTAGGGGCGGTGTATGGAGAAACTCCCCGCCAAGAGTTGGAAGAAATGCAAGTGGCGGACAAAGAGATGGTCACGGTGGGAAAAGATCTCCCGAAGGAAGTAAAAGCTGCATTGAAGGAACTCTTGACCAGATATCAAGGAGTATTCTCATGGAGCCCGGAGGACATGGTGGGGGTGTTGCCATTGTTGGGGGTACACAAGCTGCCCGGCAACCAAGCCAATCAGGCAGAAGAAAAGACCTGTAGCCCCGGAGATAGCGGAATTCATAAAGAATGAAGTGAAGAAGCTGGAGAGAGCCGGGGTGGTCGAGGAAATCATCTACCCGGAGTGGATAGCTAACCCGGTCTTAGTAAAGAAGCATGACGGAAGCTGGCGCATGTGTATCGACTTTACAGATTTGAATAAATGTTGCCCCAAAGATAGCTACCCTCTCCCGAATTTGGACCGGCTGGCAGAGGCTATCGCGGGGTACTTGGTGCTGGCTTTCTTTGATGCACATAAAGGGTATCATCAGTTTCAGATGGATGAGGCGGACAAGGCGAAAACCTCCTTCATCACCGATTTTGGGACCTTTTGCTACAAGAAGATGCCCTTTGGGTTGAAAAACGCGGGGGCTACTTATCAGAGAATGGTGGACAAACTCTTTAAGGACCAAGTGGGAAGGAACATGGAGGTATACGTCGATGACATGGTGGTTAAAAGCAGGACTTATGGGGCTTTCCTGAATGATCTGGAGGAGATGTTCAAAAAACTTGAGCTGAGCAATCTAAAGCTGAACCCCTCCAAGAGTACCATTGGAGTGGGAGCGGGGAAGTTCTTGGGCTTCATGGTGTCAAGTTGGGGCATTGATGTCAACCCGGAAAAGGTAGAGGCCATGGCTAAGATGACCTCCCCCAGATCGGTGAAAGAAGTACAACGGTTGACATGTTCCCTTGCGGCCCTCAGCCGATTCCTATCAAAGGGGGCAGATAGGCAGCTACCTTTCTTCAACATTCTCAGGAAGACCAAGGCATTCGAGTGGTCCGGGGAGTGTGAGAAGGCGTTCCAAAACTTGAAAGATCACCTTCGACAGTTGCCAACTTTAAAGAAACCATACCCGGGGGATGAGCTTTTTCTGTACATAGCGGCATCTCGGGAGGCAGTAAGTGCCGTGCTAATCAAAGAAGAGGAGGGAAAGCAGCACCCAATCTACTTTGTTAGTCGGGCACTTCGGGGGGCAGAGACCCGGTATACTGAATTGGAGCAATTAGTTCTAGCACTGGTGCATGCTTCAAGGAGGCTTAAACCCTACTTCCAGGGCCATTCAATAGTGGTCCTCACCAATTACCCGCTCAAACAAGTCATGTTCAAGCCGGAGGCATCAGGGAGAATGATGAAATAGGCTATAGAGTTGGGAGAATATGAAATTCGGTATGAGCCAAGGAGGGCTATCAAGGGGCAGGCCCTAGCAGACTTTCTGGTGGAATCAGAAGTAAGGATACAGGAGGAGCAGGAGACGACCGAGGCTGAAATAGTCCCGGCTTGGAGGTTATATGTAGATGGATCGGCACACTCCGGAGGCAGCGGAGCGGGAGTCTTGTTGATTAGCCCGGAAGGGAAGGAATACCCCTATGCGGTCCAATTCACTTTCAAAACAACCAATAATGAAGCCGAGTACGAAGCCCTGATAGCAGGATTAAGATTGGCAAAAGAGATGGACATCAAAGCTCTCACGGCATACAACGACTCCCAGATTGTGGTACAGCAGGTAAAAGGAGAATATGAAGCCCGGGAGAGGAGCCTGCAAAAGTACTTGGAAACGGTAAAACCTCTGGTAGCCGGTTTTGAAACCTTCAACCTGGTCCAAGTCCCCCGGGAAGAAAATAGTAAAGCGGATGCTTTGAGCAAGTTGGCTTCCTCGGAATTAAAGCCCGAGCCTAGCCAAAAGTTGTACATGGAAGTACTAGGAAGAAGGAGCTACCAGGAGAATAACCAAGTAATGGTAGTAAATGAGGAAGAATCCTAGATCATTCCCATGCGGGCGTACCTAGAAGAAGGAACCACCCCGGAGGATAGGGTTCAGGCCCGGAAGCTGAGAGTCAAAGCGCCTAAGTATGTGATCCAGGGCGGGGAGTTGTATAAGAGAGGATACTGGCCTTTGCTTAAGTGTGTAGAAAGGGCAGAAGGCCGACACCTCATCCGGGAGGTGCATGAGGGATCTAACGGGAGTCGCCAGGGAGCTCGCACAATGGCTAGGAAGATCTTAAGGTTGGGGTATTACTGGCCGACGTTGTTCAAAGATGCGGAAGAGTATGTTCAGAAGTGCTTGGCATGCCAAACATTCGCCCCGCTAATCCATGTGCCCCGGGAGGAGTTAATCGGGGTCACGGGAGCTTGGTCGTTCAGCAGGTGGGGAATTGACTTGGTGGGACCTTTCCCGACTGCCCCGGGAGGAGCTAAGTACGTAATTGTGGCGATCGACTACTTCAGCAAATGGGTGGAGGCAGAACCACTCACCAACATACGGGGACTAACTTGTGTTAAGTTTTGCTGGAAGAACATCATTTGTCGATTCGGTATCCCAAAGATCATAGTCACAGACAATGGGGCGCAGTTTGAAAATGATCCTTTCAAATCATGGTGTATCAAGTATGGCATAGAGCAGAGGTTGACGTCTGTGTACCACCCCCAGGCGAACGGGCAAGTGGAAATCACCAACCGCACTATCATCAAAGGGTTAAAAACCCGCTTGGAAGGCGCGCGGGGAAATTGGATTTGGGAGTTGCCCAGCGTTCTCTGGGCCCACTGGACTACAGAAAGCTCAGCCACCGGGGAATCCCCATATTGCTTGGTATATGGGTCGGAGGCAGTGATACCCGCGGAGATTGGGATCCCGAGCCCTCGGACTCAACACCAACGCCCGGAAGAAGAAGATGCTGGACGACGCCTTGACTTGGATCTCCTGGAAGAAAAACGAGAGAATGCAGCACTCCAGGAAGCCAAGGTGAAGGAGCGAGTAAAGAGGTACCACGATAGGAGGGTACGGAAAGAGGTTTTCGCCCCCGGAGATTGGGTGATGAGGAGAAATGACAAGAGCCGCCAAGCCCTGGAGGGGAAGCTTGCACCCAATTGGGAAGGACCATACAAGGTGAAGGAAACACACCCGGGAGGAAGCTACGTGTTGGAGGACAAGCAGGGAAAAGAGATCCCCAGGAGATGGAATGTAGCTAACTTAAGAAGGTTTTACGGGAAGTAGAATGCCCCGCGCAGAACCTTAGCTAGTTAGGCATGAATATGCCAGGCATGGATATCCCCCCCCGGAAACATGAATATGCCTGGAGAGATAGTCCCGACGTTTGGCCTCGTCCCGGGCTTAGAGAGGAAGGATGGTAAAAGGGACCCATGGGTAGCTCCCATTCAGGTACCCAGCTAGATTGGATCCGGGACTTGAATGAAGCCCGGGGACCAAAAGAATGTAATGCTTATAGAGTTAATGAGAAGGGATTTTCGAAAGAACATTTATTCATTGATTCATAAATTTCAAAGCACACATGCTGATATGTTACAAAGTATTTTACATACAAATTTTTCTATCTATTTTCTACTACACCCACTTGGGGCCTGACCCGGAAGCACCCTCAGGGTTACCCGGGCAGAAACCCCCTCCGAAGAATTGAGAAGACAAGAGGTCTTCGGCAAAGCGGGCATCTGGAGATTGATTCCACGCAAGTTCCTCTTCCAATTGCGCGGCGTCTTCCTCGTTCAATTCGGGAATAGGAACAACCACGGATCCTTCGGGAAGCGGTTCTGCCAAACGCATCCTCCTTACCCCGGCTGATGTAACAAACTTGTACTTAGGAAACAAGTCTGCTACACTTTTGCCCTTCTCCTCCCGACTGATGCGGGTGCCCTCAGCGGTCTTGACCCCCTTCGTGGTAACTCCAGAGTCAGCAATCTCCCAGATGCGTCTTATCCGGCGTGCTACTTCTTCCGGGTCAATAGATACAGACATATCTTCGTATCTTTCATACGCCACATCCACCTCCACCCGGGCAGGGACTCGGCGAAGGCTAGAGGGATAGGGCTCAACCTCCCCCGCGGCTATCTTAGTATGCCACTCCACGGCGTCCAGATAGGCCTTATGACTAGGAGCTCCCTCACCAAACTTTTTAGGGTTAGCCTCCATGCGTTCAATCGTTCTGCGAACCCCGGCAGGAATATCGGTAAGAGGAGACACCCCAACTAAACCATTCCTGAGACCCAAAAGGTGGTAGGATAGCCGGGTAACCAGTAGAGCATCTTGGAGGACCCTATTCCTGTGAGTTAGGGACCGATTTTCCTTCTCCAAGTCACCGATTAGTTTATTCTGAGCAGTGCGGGTTTCTAGCTTCTTAAGCTTCTCCTGGGCCCGCTCGAGTTCGCCACACACCATACCTAGCTCCTTGGCGGTGCGATGTTGAGAATCGTCATGAAGGGCCTGCAATTCGGCAATGGTTTGGTGGGAGTTCAGGGCCTCCCGCATATGGTCGGAAGCAAGGTCAAAGCACTGGTTCAACGACCCAAATCTGGTCTCAACCATCTTGAGGAACGACACCAGCACCCGGATCGATCCAAACTCCTGAAGGAAGCAGTCCAATCCCGCCTCACCTAATGCCCGGTTAGCCTGGTTGCCCCCAAACCTCCAATGGGCTAGTTTCCTTTAAAGGAAAGAGCATTGGAGGCACCCAGCACGGGGGAGGGAGAAATAGGTACCGGAAGAATGGTTGGGATGAGAAAAAACATAAGGCATGGGCCCGCGCGAGAGAATCTCCTTTAGGGGGCGCTCAGACTACAAAAGAGTAATTTCGTGAAGAATTAGAACTTTATATTAAATCAAAATGGGCACCAAGGCCAAGTCTTACATAAACCTCCCGGGGAGGTGAGTTACAATAGACTTAGAAAAAAACATAAGAAACTACAAGGGAAAAGGCTAGGGTCTAGGGGTGTACATGGTCTTCAGTAGGCACCCTTTCCCCCGGGGTGGCGTGAGCCCTCTCAAATCGCCTCTCCAACTCTGCAAGGTCCTCGGCAGTCCATTCCGGGCCGGCATAAGCAGGGGCATCCGCAGTAGGTTCATCAGCGGAGCGCTCGGGAAACCCTACCTTTCGTGTGGCCTTTCGTGCGGCAAGACCCACCCGGCAGTCGCCCTCCTGATCATGGACCGCGCGGTACCCAAAGTTATCAGGCACTGCGCAGTATTCATAGCAATGCTCCGCCCAATGAGGCGTCTCCGGGACTACCCCATAGGTATTGAAGCTTTCCGGGCCGGGGTCGGGGTAAGAAGCCTCGTCAATCTCCGACAGCTTGACCTTCTTGATATTAGAAGCAAAAGGGACCCGGGAGGACATCCTCAAAGATTCCCATAACTTGGGCACCAGACCCTTCAGATCCGCGTCCTGGAGGGATCTCCAGCGGTGGTTTAGCAGGTCATTAGCCTTGGAGCGGTAGTAGGAAGTTTGGGCTTCAAGGCGAGCAGGGCCCGGAAGACAACCCCGCAAGCTGCGGTACATTTCGTGGCAGCCTGGCAGGCGACCGCGCTCGCCGCAGCCGCGATGCCCTCCAGCCTCTGGTCAAAGTCGGTGGAGTGAAGGACCTTCTGGGTCACGACATTTAGGGCCTCAAGTTGGGCGTCTTTCTTCTCCTTCTTGAGGGAGGAGTATTTCTTCTCCACCTCGGCGAGCTTCTTCTCCTCTTCCGCCAGCTTCTTTTCCTTCTCGGCTAGCTTCTTCTGAGACGCCTCCAGCCGGGCTTCCAGGTCATCCCGCTCGGCTAGCTTTTCCCGGGTGTCGCGGAGGTCTTTCTCCATCTTAGCGAACAATCCGGCGCTGTATTTGGAATAGCCCCGGTTTAGCGCCTCGGTAAAATGGGGATCTGCGAGGAGGGAGTCAGCAAAAGCAGTACTCTGCAAGACGGCAAAACAAAAAAAAAACTTAGGCAAAAATTGGATCAAACTTAGATAAAAGATGAGGCCTAAGGAAGGCAGTTACCTCTTCTTTCTCCTCCGGGATAGTTTCGGAAGCAGCAGCCCGTGAAGGATGAGGAGGAGGAGGGAAGTCCTGGGTCCTCTGACGAGAGGAAGGGGGCGACCCGGATAGCTCGCCAGGAGGTGGCCGTTTGAACCTCGAGCTTGCCCCACCGCTGTAAGTCGGGTGTTGGATAAAGGATCGACGCCCGGGTGTAGGCGACGAGCCGGGCGTAGCGCGGGCCTCAGAAGAAGGCCCGGAGGATGTCTGCTGGCGAGATTTGGGCGGCGCACGGGGCTTCTGAGGGATAAGAGCAGGATTCTCGGTTGGAGGTGGCCCAGGTTGGGAGGCCACTTGTGGTGTAGAAGGGGTCTGTTGATCCGGGTGAGTGTTCCTCGCTTGAGCATCACCCCCGGAAGACTTATCAGTAAGGGCCATGACGTCTGCGTACAAGGAAGGTTGAACTGAAACCAAACAAACAATGAAGTTAGACCACGAGATAAAAAAAAATCTTGACAAAACATAAAGCCATAATAGGCACCTCCATCTGGCCACACCGCGGAGATACGCGGGAGCGTGAAGAGGTCGCGGGGATAGATCCCGCGAGGCCAGAAATAGCATGCGTTCCCGTTCTTATAGAAGGAATCCATATCGAGGGGAGTGAGGCGAAGGAAGTTATGGTCGCTGGCAATGGTCGCCGGGAGATTGGAAAGAGGTTTCTTCTCCTCAGGAACAAGGGAGTCGTCCCAAGTAGGCATAGGATACGCCCGGGCATCACATAGGAAGAAACCCTTTGAAGGGTATCCGTTGGCGGATTTGGATTCGGAAAGGATGAAGTCCTTTATCCCGGATCGAACAGTAAAAGAGAAGACGCCCGGGAAGGACGCGTGTGCCTTCCGTAAAGCATAGAAGGAGCGGAAGAGTAAGAGGGAAGGAGAAACGGCGCACCGGGCACAATTAAGTAAGAAAGCCAGAATAAGGACGACCCCGTTATGGTGTAGCTGGGTCGGGGCTACGTTATAAAACTGGAGGATATCAAGAAAGAGAGGGGGGAAGGGCAGGCTAAGCCCGTATTTAAAATGGATCCGCGGGATGCACGTAACCCCCCGCTCTGAGACTCCCGGGGGAAGTTTAGAAAGACAGGCATTTAAAGGAAGAGGGATAAAAGAGCGCTTGGCCAAATCTAAAACATCCCTATCTAACGAAGGGGAATCCCCGGGGACATCGTAAAACTTGAGGCCCAAGGGGCGCACTCTGTGAGTAGGCCCCCGGGGAACGTCATCACCAATTTCCCCGCCAAACACGTCCTCATCCTGATCATCCAGAGGGTGGTCAGGATTCCCGGATGGGTGCGAACCCGCCTCATCCAAGTTCGACGCACCCGGGATGTGTAGTTCCCGGGGCGAGCTGAAAGCCTCGGAATAGGTGTCCGGAGAGGAGACTGGGGAGAGGATAAGGTTATCAGCGGCCCGGGACTGGACCTCAAACTGATTTTGAGCTCCCTCGGTGTCTGAGAAAGAGTTTGAAAGAATTGGAGAATTCATGATTGGAGGAGAAGGAGAGGGAGAGAGCGAGAGCTTACTTGATCAAAAGAGCAGAGCTTCAGGGAAGTTTTGTGAAGAGAGAAGTTTAGTGAGAAGGGGCTTGGGTCCTTATATAGGCAGGTGAATAGGAACCGCCACCTCAAAAGAAGGAAAAGTAATCATGACACGGTAAATGAGGTACTGATTAATGCAGAAGGGGAAAAGGCGGCGTCGACAGAAATCAATTTCAACACGGATGGGCCCTACCAAAAGTAGCGTCAGAAGGAGGAGCTTATGAGACCAGTTCCCCGCGTTACGGAAACCCGGGTGACTGGTCTGGGGGACTAGTGATATTACCGGCCCAAAGGCCTACTGAGCTGGGAAGAGGGTCCACGGCCCAGCACCAAAAGGGCGGTGCCTTTCCCGCTAGGGGGCACGTCCGGACAAGAAAGAAGGACGGACGGGGACAAAGGGAAGTGGTCCTGCACCTTATCTCAAGCAGGCAAGCTCGGCTATAAATACTAGTCTCAAACAGTGAGCAAGGTATGTGACTTATATCTCTCTACTTTATATTGAGAGCACCTTCCGTACGTTTTCCTCCTCCGCTATCCCCATCTCATCATGACGCCAGAGCTTCTTCCCCGGGACGCCTCCCGGGGATTGTTTTGCAGGATTGTGGCGGGCTGATTACCAAGGAGACCCGGATAGCGTTAACCCCGGGAAACGGACGGATTTTGGTAGCATCATGTATATAAGCCCCTTTGGGGCTGAACGTGAAGATTGGGAAATTGGAAAATCAGTTTCTCCGCAAATTTTGTTCTTCTCTCCCCTTTCTGGCTCGTTTGATTTGCAGATTTCTTCAAAAGCCTGTCCAAATCATCAATCAAAGCCCTCTTCATCTCCGACTGGTCCAAATTGAGCCACCCCAAACGCCGTTCTAGCGCCCGGCCGCCGTAGTCGTCATTGTCGTACGGAAAACTTGTAGAAATTCATGACCGTGTTGTCGAAGATGAGCTCAAAGAATCGCTTGTCGTTCTTCGGCTCGATGTTGACAACCGTCATTTGAGGTCAATCACGTCCCGGAAGCTGTCTGTTTGAGGGGACCTTGGTTGCAGAGGTAAATCTCCACCTCGGGACATGTCGTTGTGCTCATCAATGACGATCGTTGCCGAATTTGACGGCGGCGTGAAGAAGCGGGACCGGAGGCAAGCGGGGATGACGTCATCGACAGGGAGGCGAACAACAAGAACAGGGGCAGTTTGCATCTGTGAAGACGATTTCATCTGAAAAAAGACTGAATTTTGACTGATTTGGGATTTTTTGTGTTTGAGCAACAAGAGCGAGGCGAAAACAAAAACCTTTCAACGCTGCAACGGCGGCAGAACCTTCGTACCATCGACATTTCCATTGTAAGAACTCAGATTTCGTTGATGAATCTAAGCAAGAATACAGATTTTGGTGTGGGTAAGCCACTGGGCCACTGGTAGTGTAGTTAAAAGACCAAAGAAATTCTATCTAAGATGTAAGGATATTTATGTCTTTTTAGTTGATTAATTTGTCGGGAAGTTTGAGTCAATACCGGTCAATTCTGTCAGGGGTACAAGAGCACAAAACTTTGTAAAATCAGGGGTACCAGGACTCTTTCTAAGAACTCAGGGGTACATGAGCACTTATAGAAGAACTGAGGGGTACCCCAACACTTTTCTTTTTTAAAATTTTTTTACAACCACCAGTGGTGGAGGTTATTTATTTGGTTCCCCAAACCATAAATAGCTCATAGGCTTGAAAGTATAGTGTATACAAGTATATGTCCAGGAAAAATCCCTACTTATTAGGATGAAAAACTTGAAGATCAAGAAAAATTCCAACAAGGTGGGTGAAAAACTTGGGAAACACAAGCTCATTGAGACTATAACTAGTTGTTTCTATCTGATATCTACTCAGCCGATTGAAGTTAGTGCTCGACCAGTTTGTGATCATCAAGGCCAGGCTTGATGAAGCACAGATTAGCCCCTTGAATGTGAATAAAACAAACTAGTTGTTCTTGTTGAAACAAGAGAAGACTTAGTGGTAATGAAGCTGGCTGACTCTCCTGGTAATACAGTTGCAATCCAATGAGATTCGTGATACATTTTGCTTTCCAGTTCAAGATTAGCACAAGCCCAAGAGGCCTTTTGTTTAGAACCTGCAAGATGAAATATTTCTTAGAGCTGGACTCTGTTCAAAAGTATCCAATTGAGTGAAGAAGAAAGGTAGCACCTGAGCTATGGAAGAATCCTTGATGAGGGCTGCTAGCATTCATCATCACCTGCTGACATGAAAATACAATACACCAGTAAATAGTTCTAGTCATTATTTTACTCTTATATAAGGAAACTCTCTGCTATCTAGTGCTACTAGGCCCTTGATTTCTCTAGGAAGAGTAAAATGAGTAAAATCATGTGATAATGTAGAAGTGCTAGCTAGTTTTGCCAGAGAATCAGCAACTGAGTTAGGCTCTCTAAAAATATGGGTAAAGGTTATAGTACTCACTTTGCAGGTCCCATATAACATTAAATCACACTCTTAATTTTCTATATATTAATTATTTAATTACAAATATTTGTCAAAAATGAATTTCTACACAAACTCAATATGAACAACGATAACATCAATTGATAATCATCGAAAATAAAATGAAATTCAACAATAAATACAAAACATCAATTACAATACATAATCAACATCAAAATATGGTAATGGAATATCTTGCTGTTTCACACAAGACTTTTTCTTAAGAAAACGGTTTTACCCAATTTCTTGAAAAGCCCAGAAAATAGTTAATTTACTATTAATTAAAAGACGCTAATATCCCTCTCATTGTAGCTATAATTTAGTTTACTTGTATTTAGATATATTTAGTTTGTCTTTATTAAGTTCAATCCCATTTAACTAAAATTTATTTCCAATCAAATTAGGTCAATTTCTATATCTCATTTTCTCTAGTTTAGCTCCATTTAGTTCACTTAAATAGTATTAAATTTAGTTCATTTTCATTAAATTCTTTTAATTCGATTGAATTTAGCCAAATTCAATTCATTTGAATCCACTTTTTCTTATTCCAATTAATGTATTTTTATTTGGATCAATTAGAGGTTAAATTAGTTATATAACTATTTTTAGAACTATGAATATAATTTTACACCCCTAAGAGGGATATTGAAAATTTTCGCCATTAGTAGAAATTTAACTTTTAATTACGCTTTTAATGGTAAATTTTCCATAAAATATTTGGAATGCGGCATTAGTGTCTTTTAATCAATGATTATATTAAGCAATTATAAGTTAATTATTTATCATCATTTCAGAAATTATCAAAATAAGATTTGGGTTGTCGAAAATGAGGTTTGGGCCAATAAGTGAGTGTGAGTTTGTGGTGGCTGGAGTGTGGAGAAGAGGTTGAGGTGGAATTACGGTAGTAAGTAGAAGAATGGATAAAAATAATTAATATACTAAAAATTGGATATTTATAAATTAATCCATAAGTTTATAGTACGGGCCAGACATGTTTGGAACATTGTCAAAGACTCGTCATCCATCTTAGCAAGGTACATGGCTAAGTATATTGGAAATAAGGATCTTAAGTCTCTAGAACCTAAACCAGGGGATTCCTGGGGCTGAAGATCAGTCTTGTGGGCAAAGGATCCGATTCTGGATAACCTTGCTTGGCAGGTGGGAAATGGCAAGGATATCAGCCTACTTGATCAGTGGATTCCAAACATAAATAACCCGTTGTGGTAGTGTGGTTCAGACTCAGACTCATACTCATTTGAAAGTAAGTCATTTAATCACGAGATCAAGTGAATGAAGAATGCCACTAGTCAGAGCGATGTTTCCATTTGTCATCCCTTACATTCAGGCCATACATATCTCCAACAACAAAGAGAAAAAAGACAAGCCAATATGGTCTCTGAACAATAATGGTCGCTACATAGTCAAGAAGGGTTACCATGTAGCGGCGAAGAAAAAAGGGTGCCAAGATCTCAGAAGGAAAAAGCTGCGGGAACAGATTTGGAATTTGAAAGTTCTTTACAAAATAATAATCTCGCTCTGGAGATTGATAGAGAAAGCTTCCCCTACAACAGTCAATCTTATGAGACGGAAAATAATCACATTTGAGGTATACCAAAGATGTGCAGTTGAGAATGAAGACGAAGCCATCTTTTTGAAAATAATCACATCTGAGGTATGCTCAGGAAAGATTATAGACAACTAAGTTCATTTGCTCAGGAAAGATTGAAGGAAGAGGATTGCATTGGATGTCATAGGACCATATGTGTAAGCCAAAACCTCAAGGGGTTTAGGTTTAGGAATGAGAAAAACAATTCATATGAATAGAGTATGCAATTTTACAATTGATAATCATATTAATAGTACATATATAAAGCCAATTCATTTCAGTTTTTCGTGTGTAAAATGGGTAGATTTATAAATTTGCGCGTAATTGTTGTTGAATACAATTAAATTTTCCAAATAAATGCAATGTTAATAAAAGAGTATTTTAGAAATTGTACAACCAACATATTAGGTATAATTATATACAATATATTTTATTTATAGTAACAATATAATATACAATATTATCCACCTTTTAATTGATTTATTAACCAAAAATATGTTACAACTTTTGGACGAAAAATATAATATATAGGACGAAACAATTCATGATCACTCAGAGAATATTTTTGTAAGAAACAATTTGTAGACGGTTTCAGTTTCCTGCATGAAATTGTATTTTGGAGTTAGCGACTATTGATTTTTGTGAATCTTCTAGACCTAATGAAGTCACTGTAGGTAAACATTGTGGATATGCTTATTGCATGCATTAATGATTATTGCAGGTTTGGATCACATATCGACAAAGCATATAGCTTCCGACCACGAAAACAAATCTGAAAAACGTGATTTGCAGGTTGATTTGATTTGATTTGATTTTTACATCTTGATTTATGATTTGATTTTCACATTTTGGTTTTTGGCTTCTAATTAATGATTTGTATTCATAATGCACTATTTACATATTTGTCATGTGTAAGTACTATGCAAAATTGCAGGTGAACGTTCTATATTTTGATCGATTTGCACTTGATTAACGCAGTTAGCATAGTGATTGCACTCCTTCCAAAAAATTGGTGAAATTTACTATTTTATGAGTATTTGTTTATGTGATAGTTGCGAAAATTTTGAATTTCTTTATACATGTTGTGATTGATTTTTTTTTTTTCTCCGATCTCTATTAGGCATATCAGCAAGTGAAAAGAAGTTGTGTGAGTGGCGTACGTACTGTAGTACTTATAATCTAAAGTTGACAGCCAGAGTATTTTTCTTTACTATTTCATTCATTTTCTATTCAAATTCGACAGCTTAATACTCGGAAAAATGTCACGACTTTTAGCACATTCACACTGAGGTCGTGGTTTTTTATTCGTTTACTGTAACGAATTTCTGTTCATCCGGAATGCATGCATGAGCTAATTGCAGAAGATTACGTCAAAATGGGAGGAACTAATGACTTCACTGTAGGTAAAACGTGGTGGATATGCATATCGTATGCATGGATAATTTTTGCAGGATGATTTGGATCACATATTTATGCTTCCGACCACACTAACAAAACTAAAACACGCTACGATATTTCCAGGTTGATTTGATTTGTGATTTGATTTGACTTTTGCAAGTTGATTTATCATTTGATTTTCGCATGTAGTTTTCAACTTCTTATTAATGCTTTGTATTCATAATGCATCGATCGTTTACCTATGTACTATTTTGATCCACATTCGATTTGCTCTTTGGTACAAGAAAGTGGAATCATTGGAAAAGTTAGGCCCTGTCCAATAAGCTGCTGAAAAGTGTTGAAAAGTGCTGAAAGGTGCTGAACCTTGCTGAAGGGTGTTGAACCTTGCTGAATGGTGCTGAACTTTGCTGAATGGTGCTCTGAACGTCTGAATGGTGCTGAACGTCTGAAAATAAGCTGAAGGGAGCTTTGAAAATAAGCTGAAGGGTGCTGAAAATAAGCTGAAGGGTGCTGAAACGTGCTGAAATTAAATTAAAATTGTATGATATATATGATTATGTGTTGTGATTAATAAAATAATGTCAATGTTACATTTTGAAATGCGTTGAATAAATTTTTTTTAGTAGTTGAACATAATTTTAATTTGGCATAAGTGTATCATAAAATTATATCCAATAGAATAACTATAATCCATCTATATATTATCATCTATATATTATTAATTTTAATTTTATATTCAGATACAATATTTTAAAAATTTACTGCTTGGATGGGAAGGAAGTGCCCACGACACAACAGTGTGGAGAGATGCATTGGGTAACCCAGAATTCTGTTTTCCGGTAATATTTCTAATTTACACCCACTTACCTAACAAATAATAATGTATAATGTATTTACGTATTGGTCAATCTGTGTAGGAAAATATTATTTGGTAGATTCGGTATATCCAAACACCCTTGGATACTTGGCTCCATACAGTGATTGAACAAGCCGAACGCATCTACCGCAATTTAGAACCGCACCACCTCGAGGTATGAAGGAACATTTTAACAAACGACATTCTTCTTTAAGAATGAAAGTAGAAGGAGCTTTCGGTCAGTTGAAGAGTACTTGGAAAATCTTAATAAGAATGCCTCAAACTGACATTGATTCCCAAAAAGCAATAATTGTTTCGTGTTTCACACTTCATAACTTCATTCGAATGCAAAAACGAGACATTCCTGTATTAGATCATCCTGAGGGTGAAGGACACTACAAGAAACTACCCCCAATAACAAGAATTATTTTTGTTGTAAAAGGACTCAAATTGGTTGTAGAAGATTATTTACAACAAGCACCTTGTAGGTTGTAAAGTGGTTGTAATCGGCTTGGTCGTAATTGATATTACAACTAGATTTGCCTACTTGTTGTAATTAAGCCATTTACAACCATTGTACTTTTTTGTTGTAAAAAGGTTCTATTACAACCATGTTTCTTGTTGTCATAGATTTTTTTTTGCCAAGTCATCTCTAATGAACTACAACAATGAATTCTCTTCGTTGTAAGTTTACACCTCTAAAAATCTAATATTTTATTTAATTAAATATTTCTATTTATTTGACGAAAAAAAACTAATTTGGGCAAACTAAATATAAATATGAAATCTAATGAATCTCAATAGGTAAAAGACTTCAAAATACAAGTGATTGTACATAGTACCTAAACAAAAGGAGCATTTAGCTAGTTTTGAAGTCACAATAACAAAAGGGTCCAAGTTCTTTCACTACACGTACATAGAAATACTAAGAAATGTAAGTGATCATCATCCACATGATAATTACACAAGCAAGATAAGTCTCTTGGAGTGAATTACATGAACTCGTCCATATTCACCTACACAAAATCAAAAGAAACAAAAAGACTTTAAAAGGACTTATATTAAGCAAAGTGTGTAATCAACAATCACCAAATATATATCATGCACAAGTATCTAATCAACACTAAGAGATCAAATAAAATCATCAATCACAATAGAACAAGTATCCTTTCAAAACAGAACAGGAAAAGTATCCTTTCACAATATTAGCTTCACAATACACAGCACCACAATATTAGCATCACAAAAAGAACAAACTTCTTCCTATACACAAACTAAAAGTAGCACAATCCTCAAATCACATCAAGATTTAATCCTCAAACCTTCAATCTTAAAACCACATACTGACATCAGAACAAGCATCAATCCTAAGTTTAGTATAAGAAATGTCGGATAGGAAAATTAAAGTTAAAAACTAAGAAACTAAGAACTAGAAGATTTAAACATACCTTTATTTTGATATAGCGGAAGATTGGATCACTTTTGGCATAACTCTGTCAAGAAAAAGATCTAATTAATAATATGTTGGAGAACTAAAAATTTGAATAAAAGTACAAGATAGTAAATGGTAACACCTTTTCATTTGTCCAGAAATGGGAAATTTGCAGCACCATTAACTTGCTGAAATGCCATTGACATAAGCATATCCACCCTTTGTGCCAATCCATGAGTTTCTTCTCTTAACTGTTTCACTTCTTCATCGTGTTTTGCCTCCATTTCATCCATCTGTCTTTTCATTTCAGCAATTTCCTTGTCCTTATCACGCAGCTTGCAAGTCAGTTCTACACGACTAGGTAATTCTCCCCTAACATCTTTGGGTTTTGTGCCATAGCCATAACCATTCACATGACCACATCGTTGGCGTCCAAAACTCTTCTCAATCACTTCATAACGTGAAAGAGATTCATCTTCTTCGATATTAACGATCTCTTCCTTAACATAATAAAAATATTCATCAAAACACAAACACATGTATACGTATATAGATCACTAAATACTCATTTAAATATGATAAACATACATATTTCTTAGCTGCCTCTTCATCCATATTCCCACCTTTTTGCTTTCTTGTCCTTTTCCATACCTCAGACACAGAGGGTAAATTTCCATCCTTTCCTCCCTATGTTAAAATAAATTCAAAGAATATCGTCATTCTTAGAAATATTATTCAAAAATAAACTTCATGGAATTGTAATTTTGAAATAAAACATACCATTTCACTCCAAACAATATCTTTAGTTGACCTACTGCCGGTACGATGCGGCATGTTCTTTTTGTCTCTATTCTTTGAATTCCGCTCACTTTTTTTCTGAAAGAAATGTGTAATTTAAATAATAAACATAGAAAAGCCATGATAACAGAAGAATTAATATAATTAGAAATTTTGAGGCTACCTTAAAGTCATCAGTCATGAAGTGGTGGTTTACGAGCCATTCCCAATCTGCTTTACTCACATGAGTCGGCACATTCTCGAGTGCATCTTTAATGGTTTTCTTAGTATTAATTTTATCTCGCATCATAAGACCTCGCCAATTTTGCCATAACCTCTTCATGCGGTATAAAATTGCATCACGTTGCAAATCAATATGCTCATTACGAAATTTGTCCTAGAAACATGAATACATATTAGTTAGACATTAGTCATTCATAAGAAATTGAAAATAGTGGTCAGTATAGGTTGATATAGTCATGTAAATTAAAATTTTAGTAGCAGTGATAACTTTACCGTGATTGTCACCCACAAATGTTCCATCACACTTGGCTCAAGCTCACTCCATGCGTGTATTCGAAATGGCACAATATTTTTATCACGAACTAGCCTACCCATGTGTCTTACAATATCCTTGTGGTGTCGCCCGACTTTGAGAATTCATAAAAAAATCCACTTCTAGCTTATCCCCTCTTGGTAGACTAGCAACTCGTTTGCACTTGTTCGTACCTCGAACCTTTCCATTTGCATTTGTTTTCTTCATTCTGCACTTACTTGCTAAACCTACAAATAATGGTCAAATACTGGGTAAGAAAATTTTTGATTGATTAATCAGTTTATTTTTGGTAACTCTATATCAAATAGAAACATCACAGGGCCTTCATATTATAGAGGTAAACCTTCATCATTTGATGGCCTCTCAGGATCTTCGCTGTCATGGTTTCTGGTTTCAAATTCTTCATCAAAAAAATTGCTTACCAAATCTGCACAATCAAGAACCACTCATAAATGTATAAACGAATCATGCTTTACATGAATTAATGAAAATAAGGGGAAAATTTAACCTGTGTTGTTTTGTAGGCTTAAAGCATCTTCACTCTCAAAGTTTTGTGTTTCAAGCTCCATTCTAACATGACTTGTCAAGTCTGGGACTCTTTTTCTCTTCTTACTACCAATACCCGATTCTACAATAAGTCACAAGTTGAAAGTAAAATTAATGATGAAAAACTAGTACCATAATAAGTAAGATAAGGTACAAAACCCTGCAGATAGATAATATTAACATCAACTTGAAATACTTACAAAATTTGAAATATCAAAATTCAACTATCGAAACGTCCGAATAAACTGAAATTACAATTCAGGCATGAATAAATGAAAATTGATTAAAAAACCTGTCTGGTCTTCAAAATGTTCCTCGAGGCTTTGGACTGGTCTTGATATGCTTCCCGTGCTATTAAGCAATGATTCCAAATCAACTCCACCATGAATTCTCTTCGTCAATGCAGCTGAAAAGTAGAATTTTATAAACTTAAAAATATAAGGGAAAAATCTAAAAAGCCAAGAAATTGATGAAACTCTGAAATATGGTGTGAAAACCTGTCTGGTCATCGAAACTTTCATCAAGACCCAGGACTGCCCTCGATAAGCTTTCCGCACCATTAAACAATGATTCAAAATCAACTCCACCATGAATCCTCTTTCTCATTGTAACTGAAAGATAAGATTTACATATATAAACGAGATCCGTGAAACTGAAGTTAAAAGAAATTTTAAAAAATCTAAAAATTGATATGAAAACCTGGTCATTGAAATTTTCTTGAAGGCTTGAAACTGGTCTTGATGGACTTCCCTCACCATTAAGTAATGTTTCAAAATAACCTCCACCATGAATCCTCTTACTCATTGCAGCTAGAAGATAGATATAAAAATTATGTAAATAAATATACAAGGTTGAAATATGATGCGCTACAAAACAGAATAATGAAACAAAGTTCTAAAATCTGAAATTTACGAACAATACCTGTTCGGCCATCGAAATATGCTTGAAGGCCTTTGTTGGGTGATCTCGATAAGCTTCCTCCGTTGAGCAGTGCTTCAAAATAAATCCCACCATAAATTTTTAAATAGCAAAGAAACATGAAAATATAACATAGTTATAAGAGATCAAATATACAAGTAAACCTGTCTCATCATCAATCATGATTGAATTTTTCTTGAGCGGTCCTGATTTGCTTCCCACTTCTTTAAGTTGAGAGTCAAAATTAGCTCCTTCGCGAATTTTATTTCTCGTTGTAACTAAAATAGATGAGGACATAGATTGTATAGTTATATACAAGATAGAAAATTGAAAGTATAAGAAAGTCAAAGAAAATGGAATTTGAAATGATAACCTGTTTCATCTTCAGAAGGGAGCTTCTTTGTACTGGAAGCTGCAGCAGCGGATGGCATAGTCGAATGTGTTCTTCGAAGTTCTCCAGTTCCAATGTTTGAAGAGAATCCAGGCAAGAAACTTGGCTTAACAAACTTAGAATGTTTCTTGCTCTTACTTAGAAGAACTGGAGCCAAAAACTGAGCTTTTGTTGGCTTCTTAGACGAATCCATTATCCTGAAAAATAAGTAAAAGTATAATGACAATATTTATTTGTATGCCAAAGCAAACCAATCATGATTGAATCCCAAATAAAAATCTAAAAGCTCTCATAATATAGCACGAAAATTATTTTTGAACCATAAAGTATATATGAATGAGGATTTGAAATTTCTCATTGATAAAATAGTAAAATATTCTCATATCCCAGATAACAAATTTAACTAACATGGGATTGTGTATTTCTCCTTTTCCTCTTCCTTGATACCGAAGATTCATCTACTATCTCTGGTTCGATATTCTGGTCCCAGTTGTAATCACGTTCCATGTGTGTGTAACGTGACTCATCAACTAGAAAGTTGAATGATTCATCATCCTGGTATGCATCTTCAGGATTACCAGAATCATCTACACCATCTTCATCACCACCATCATCGTCATCACTATCTCTTGAAGGTATGTCATATATATCTCGGGGACTTGTCTTAATTGCTACATGCCAACTACCCTTGTTAACAAAATCTGACACATAAAACACCTGTGACGCTTGGCTGGCTAGCACAAATTGTTCACTTGTCTTTAGCTGCCGCCGAACATCAACACTTACAAAACCAAATCTATCGGTTTTTATCCCCTTTTTTGAATCATTCACATCAAACCAATTGCATCGAAATAACACAACACAATTTCCACCTAAATACTGCAGTTCAATAACTTCTGTCAATACCCCATAGTAGTCTACACCCTCAACACCATGAACAACCACACCAGAATTTTGAGTTCTCAAACCTGCTTCACGAGTCTTTGTGCGAAACCTAAATCCATCAGTCACATAACCACTATATGACTTTATATATAGAGTAGGGCCACGAGCTAATGACATAAATTCATCTTCATAAGGACAATTTCCCTCTTTCTTCAACATTTCAATCTGATAAGCAAGTATAAGAAACATCACATAAACATAAATTAATCAAATGCTTTTATTTTTGAAGCACAATAATGACACAAATTATACCTTTCCTTTGAACCACTTTGGAAATTGTCTATCCATTTCTTCATGGTCTAGTTGAACTCCACTTGATTGGATTTCATTGAGAAATTCTCTAGCAAAATAAAATAAATTAATTATAGCTGAATATATATATATATATATATATATATTTTTTAATGAAAGCATAAGTTAAAAAAAAAGACTTACTCAAAAAATGGTCTGACTTCATCACAATTCTTCAACACATATATGTGGGCATTTTCCTTTTCATTGCTGTCAAAGACATATGCCTTTGTTGCTCCTAATGGCCTTCCAGGATGAGAAAATATTGACAACCTTTTGTCATCCTTACTACCACCATCATAATTTCGCTCACAGCGGTTGAATTTTGTGTCCACATTATGCAAGTATCTGGAGCACAGAGTTATGCACTCATTTGCAAGATAGCCTTCAGCTATGGAACCTTCGGGGCGAGCATTATTACGTATGTATGACTTCAAGGTAAATAAATATCTCTCGGCTGGGTACATCCAACGATAATAAACAGGCCCATATATGATAGCCTCATCAGCAAGGTGCACTACTAAATGTAACATAACATTGAAACAAGAAGGTGGCAACCAGTTCTCTAGCTTGGATAGGGTGATAGGAATCTGAGCCTTAATTTGCTCTAAATCTTCAATTCTGAGAGACTTGGCACACAAAACCTTAAAAAACAAACACAACTCGATCAGAGGCTCACTAACATCTTTAACCAAAAGGCCACGCAATGCTAGAGGAAGCAACCGCTGTATGAGTATATGATTATCATGACTTTTCAAACCCATTATTTTGCATTCCTTCTCATTAACACAAGAAGAGATATTAGCTGAGAACCCATCTGGAACTTTAATTCCCTTCAAAAATTGACAAAACATCAATTTTTCATCTTTTGTAAAGTTATATGGGGCATGAGCCAACTCGATTCTTTTTCCATTTTCTTTCGGATGCAAATGGGACATTATGCCTATATCTTTCATATCCAAACGAGAGTTGATTTCCTTATCCTTCCCTTTTGACCTCATGAGAGTTCCAAGCACAATATCACACACATTTTTTCCGATGTGCATGACATCTAAGTTGTGCCTTAATAATAACGTTTTCCAATAGGGCAAATCAAAAAATATACTCTTCTTGTTCCAATTATCCCCTCTCTGCTGGTGTGAAATCTTTACCTGCTTGTCGGGATACTTACTCAAAATGTTCCCATCCAGATCTTGAACTTGCTGAAGTACCTCTTCCCCAGACAAAGGTTTAGGTGGCAGCCCTTTCTCCTTCTTTCCATACAAATCTACTTTTTTCCTTAAGGGGTGATTTATAGAAAGAAAACGACGATGCTTCATGTAGGCCTGCTTTGAGCTCTTAGATAGCCTCATAGAATGAGTTTCTGTATGACAAGAAGGACACGCCAACTTTCCTTTAGTACTCCATCCTGATAAGTTTGCGTAGGCTGGAAAATCATTAATGGTTGATAATAGCGCGGCATGCAACTTAAAGTTTTTACGCCGATAAGCATCATAAGTTTCAACCCCATCTTCCCAAAGCTCTTTCAACTCTTCTATTAGAGGCTGTAAGTACACATCAATTGCATCACCAGGACCACTAGGTCCAGGAATAAGCATAGATAGAATGAAATTGGACTGTTTCATACAAATCCATGGAGGCATATTGTAAGGAATCAACATCACAGGCCAAATACTATAGGATGATTTTTTGAAGGGCTGAAAACCATCACTAGCAAGACCAAGTCTAACATTTCGAGGATCTGCTGAAAAAGAATCGTGAAGTTCATCAAAATGTTTCCATCCCTTGGAGTCAGCAGGATGCCTCATTATCCCATCATTGACACGCTTATCATGATGCCAGGTCATATCAGATGCAGTTTTAGAACACATGAATAAACGCTGCAATCGAGGTTTTAACGGAAAGTATCTAAGGGTTTTATTAGGAATCTTCTTTCCATTTTTCTTACATTTAACACCCTTACTATGCTTCTCTACTTTCCACCTCGAAGTACCACAAACCTTACAAGCATCAAGCTTTTTATCTTCTTCCTTCCAAAACAGCATGCAGTCGTTTACACAAGCATCAATCTTCTCGTATGACAAGCCTAAGTCTTTGATGAACTTTTTTGTATCATAATATGAACTAGGCAAGGTTGAGTCAGGTGGAAGTACATGGCCATTTAAATACTGTGATAGTGATGTGAATGACTCGTTGCTCCATTTGCCAAGTGTTTTAATCTGAAGCAAGTTTAAAGTTGCTGACAACATAGAAGACCCTTCCTTCAAACAACGGCTTATTAAATCCCTCTAACAATCTATAAAACTTCTTAGCATCATCATTCGGCTCTTCTTCCAAATCTGTTGTTCCTCTCAAATCATCCTCCAAATCTTCATTAGCACCACCACGATTTGGAAAAATGTCTCCTAATAATGTGCCAATCTCGTCTCCAGTCTCGAAATGGTCTCTTAAATCCTCATCGGTATCCACTTCATCGGCAGAATCACTTATTACTTCATCCTCTGGCTGGTGTGCCTTTTCCCCATGATGATACCATAATGTATAACTAGGAATTATCCCCCATACTATAAGATGATCCTTAACAGTTTGCTTAGAACCCATAACAGAATTATTGCACTTAATGCACGGGCATCGCATTCGTTCTTCTCCAGTTTTCTCAATAGCATCATAATTAATGAAGTCTTCAACACCAATTTCATACTCCACATTCAAACGATCAGTTTGAGCTAATCTCATCCAACATTTACTTGGTGCCATAATTGTCTAAAAAATAAATCTTATCAATAAGTTAAAAAATAAATTGACTTTAAAAAAATGATGTACTAAACTATAGAATCAAAAACATATATTAAAAATTATTTTAATGTCATGACATATTTAGTGTTGTCAAGCAAAACACAAGTTTTCCAATCTGAAATTAGATACTCCATGCAGATATACATAAAATTTTAAAAAACAAGAGAAAGGTTTTTAGAAAAATTACCTCTTAGATGATGTTCAGGTTCTTGATGATATACCCTTGCCGACACTTTAAACTTTTAAACAAGAAGTGCCTTCAAACACATTATACTGCAGTATAGAAAGAATATTTTATTACATCCTACATGTAAAAGCTTTGGAAAATAAATATACTCCGTACATGTAAGAATATTGGTAAAAAGGCATTGGTGCTTACAACCATCTTTATGTATAATAACAAGAAATATCTGATCATTAGGTTGAAACAACAAATGAATATGATGATAGTCTCGTATTGACCCAGCTATATTGACAAGATATAGCTTAAAGTTTTGAGTACAACTATATTGAGAAATACTAATTGGTGAAGCAAACAAAAGCAATATATTACCTTCATATTTAGAGCGGGTTAGTCACATTATCAAAATGAGTTCCAAGGGCATCATGATAATAAAGCCTGATGGGCAAGCACAAGTAAATGAATTGAACAGTTTTTTAGGTTTGACCAGTTCAAACTAAAACTCAAACTAGTTCATATGTATACGAGTTCGAACTCGATCTCATAAGAGCTAACTCGATAGCATCTTGAGTATAATTTATATATAGAGTATAGGTTTTACAGAAAAAATAAATAAATTTTATATATAGTATAACAAACTCGCTAGAGCTTGAGTTGGAACTCTGATTATAATTGAGCTCACGAGTCGAGTTCGAAGTTTCTAAAAATTTGACAAATGGAGAGAACGATTCATAGCCCTAAGAAAAACCACAAGTATCCCTACGACCCCTAGGAAACTAAACAGAGTAATAATTACCAGAAAAGAAATAAGCACCCAAAATCAATCAAGAATAAATGTATATTCTTAAACCACCTAACTTTCCAGTTAGGTACAATCACCCAAAATATTAGCATTCAAAATCTTTTCAAGTTAAGAGTGAAAAAATTCACCTTAAACTAATTGACTTGCGAAGCTTAGTCGGCAACGCGGAAGATTTGTTGTTTGCAGAGACCGGAAACGGGAGCGGCGGTCGGCGTTGCGTGCACGGAGGACGACCCCGATCGGCGGCTGGATGTTAGAGAGGCGGCGAGGAGGATTGAGGAGGTTCAGAGGCGAGGTCGAGGTTGGCGATTTTGCAGAAGAGATGAAAATTGGGAGAAATTAATTAGGGTTAAGTTATCTCAAAAATCAACCTGAAATTTTGAGTGAAAAAAAGGCGCCCAGCAGCGCGGGGATGAAATTTTCGGCAGCGCAGGATAAAATTTTCGACAGCGCGGGGGATGAAATTTGGTTTGAGAAACCTGCTAGGCGATGGGAAAAGAGTTGGTGTTCCCAAAAAGAAAAGGAAAAGAAAACAAACAGGCTCAAAATATCCTTATTAATTATTATTATTTTGATGACAATATTAATGACAAAGGTAGATATCTATTTACAACCATTCCATAGTTATTTACGTCATTCTTTTTTATTTGTTGTAGTTGGTTTCAAGTATTTACTACCATTTTTAAAGTTTGGTTGTAGATATAAATTATTACAACTTTTTCCATATTTTGTTGTAATTTTTGGTTGTTAAAGGGGGTAGTTTCTAGTAGTGGGAAGTAGTGATTCAGGTTTGTACGCTGATGATCGAAAAGCTGCTATGAACGAAGTGCGTGAGAGTATTGCATTACAAATTTGGCATACAGAAGGTGGTGATTTAGAAGTTAGTGATGTTGGCGAAGATGAATCATTAGATGATAGCGATTATTGTATATGTAATTTTTACTATTATTGGAAGTACTAATATGTTTGCAACAGTTGTAAAATGTTTATATATAAATTTGGTTTACCATTGCTCAAATTTTTATTTATATATATTTGAAAAATGATTAAGAATTAGGAAACTATATATTTGAAGAAGAGAAAGTCTTGGGTGAGACCTGTCCTTGCGGAGACCAAGAGCTGGGGAATGAGCATTTATTGTTTCTGCTTGATCTTTTAGTCAGTTTGTTTGATCTTTCAATCAATGTGCTTGAGTATTTTTGTTTTGCCTTGATTTTTCAGTTAATTTGATCTTTCGTTCAATTTGCTTGATCTTTCGGTCAAATTTCCTTGATCATTTCCTTGGTCAATTTCACCAACGACAAATTCAATCAAGGAAATCGGCGGGTGAGCTTAATTCAATCAATAACAGTCTCATATAATCTTTGGTCTCAATGGAGACAGGTCTCAATTGAGAATTAGTATTTGAAGAATGATTAATTCGTTTTTTAAATTTTTTTTATAACATTTTCATGTATGTGAATAGTGACAAGTGCTGAAACGTGCTGAAAATAAGCTGAAGGGTGCTGAAGATGTGCTGAAAGGTGCTGAACCTTGCTGAAAGGTACTGAACCTTGCTGAAGGGTGCTGAACCTTGCTGAAAGGTGCTGAAAGTGTTGAAAATAAGCTGGATTGGACAGGGCCTTAAACTCACCAATTACTAGCAGGCACTCACTGCGCGATGCGCGATGTATTCTCACATATTCATATACAAAGTATTGCACTCATCCAATGGTGTTGGGGGTTTTTGATTAATTTTAATAAGAAATTATTTTGTTATGATATTCTCTACAAATCAAGAGTGGCTAAGGTAGTTTTACTTTGAATATTTTTTTAAACAGATGGTATAAATCATAAGAAGGAAAACTATTTGAACATGTCATTAAATGATTTGTAGTTTTCCTGATCAAGTTTTGAACTATATTTGAGTAGTAAAATGTGAATTCAAAAAAAAAAAGAGTAATGTAATGAAGAAAAAGCCAAACACGCATTAATACAAAGTCTTGAGACATGATTCAGCCAAAACCCAAATCAAGAGACATAAAACTAAGCCTAAAACATTGCAAACATACAAACACTTATTCTCTGATTCCTCCACAGCTCTGTTCACTCCCACTTTTTGACCTATTTCTCTCTGAAGCTTTTTCATGGCCTCTGGATTTCTGATCAGCAAGGTTTTCTGGCTGCTGCTACCAATTGCAATCAACCACATTGTCACAGTTAATACTTCATCCAAGAAGAGCAGTAAATGAGGAAATGAGGAGTACAAGAAGAAGAAAAACAGTTATTGTTGGGGATTTTAACCCCGACCTCGTTCATAGTCAAAGATCAAAAACCCCCTTTGTGGTCCCATAAACACAATCAACGAATAACAAAAACAACAATGGATAAAACACACACCGATTTTACGTGGAAACCCAAATCGGGAGAAAACCACGGGAATCAACGATTCCAATTCACTAGATAATAGAAGAGCCTTACAAAGCATGTTCTTATCACTAACATACTATGTCTAACTGTCACTCTAACTATCTCTAATCTACCAAAACTCTCAAAGGACTAACCAATCCCCTTCTTCACCATAGCTAAAGATGAAGAACACTCAACAAGTTTCTCCTCCCTAACTCTTTCTCTAAGATGATGGTTTAATACAATAGCACACATCATGTCTATTTATACTAAACACCCTCTTAAACCCTAGGCTTAATCTATTGAGCCTAACCTAGCCATCAAGAATTAAAACCCTAACTCAACTTACTATTTGGGCTTTGAGGAGTAAACCAACAGTTATCAACTTGACCACGAACTAAATGCTAACCACGTGTTTGAATAGATATCACAGGATGCAGTATTGCAATATCTCACGATTGCAACGCTCAAACTAAAACTATTATGCCTTTAAAACATCCGAATTCTCCAACTAATCATGGTAAAGCCCAAAAAGTAACATAACTTTTAATCACAGAGAAACATATGAATATAGTAACGAACCTGTATGAAATTGAGCTGGACTATATGGTGTCTGATCACCTGAAAAAACAGCAGAGAAAATAACATCAATGTCACAAGGCAAACACAGATGATCTGGAGATGTATTACTGCACATTTGGCGATCTTGGAGATTACTGAGGAAGTAATTCCTCAAAGGCGGAGCATGAAGGAAATCTTGCAAGATAGAATTCATAAAGCAAGTACTTCCTAAATTGTTCAAACCTTTCAAGCCCAAAGGAAAACACGATTTTGAATGAAACCAACCTCTTTATACTCTTCACATCCGAATCGACATTTAAATTCAATCTCTTGTTGAGCTATCTAGATGAAACAATTGACCATTTGGCAATCTAGTGATTTTGGAAAATGAAGAACATTGGAAAATTGACTTAACCTCGTGAGTCCCAATATTTTAAGTTGTATCGAGTTATTTTGTTGGTTCATAATTTTGTTTAACTAAAGGCAGTTGTTATTGCCAGAGGTAAAATTTGCTGCCAGAGGTAAAATTAGTTGTCAGAGCGAAATTTAAACTATTTTTACTATAATGCCCTTAAATTATTTAATTACCTTATCATCGCGTCTTTGTGTTAAGCGATGCTTTTATTCAACCATTACTAGATCATGAACGAGAAGATTTGAGTTTTTTTTAAATAGAAGATTTGAGTTGATTTGCAATCTTCGTTACCTGATTTTTTATGTGGGAGACATTAATATTGAATATTGATGGTAAAATATTGTCAGTTTATCAAAAAAATTATGATTTAACCCGTGTGTGCCTGAATATTTCTCACTTTATCAGTTTAGTTCAAATTAGTTTATTTTAATAATTTGATGAAATTCATGTTAATTTAATTATGCTGAAAAAATTAAATATATTAATTCTCACTTTAGTAAAATTCAATTCAATTCAATGTTCAATTTAGCAAAAAATAACGTCAAGCAAATATTATTAAGATTGCGGAAGAATGGAAAGTTGAAAGTTGTAGTCATCCTCCCCAGAAGTGAGTGCCTTGCATTTAGGCCGATTTGCTAGAGTTTTTCTGTAAATCAATTCAGTTCAATTCAATCAATTTAGTTCAGTTCAGTTCAATTCAATCAATTTAGTTTAGTTCAATGAAAATATATTTGATGGAATTCGGGTTGAAAAAAGTCATTATGATTATAGTTTTAATACATTATTAGTTCAAGTCAGATCAATTACGATCTGTTCCGTTGATTAAGAAATAAGTTGGGGCAAACAAAGCCTTTCACATTCATTCATTCTCTAACAGAAACGGAGAGAATTCGAAGACAAGCAGGGATCAGTTGGCAGGGATATGGCTGCTGGCTCTTCAATTAGAGCGTTAGGCTCATTACTTTGCAGGTTCTCATTCACTCATCAGAGTAAGTCTCAAGAATTAAGCAAACGTACTCTAGGATTTGTATTCGATGCAGGTTTTGGGGTAAGAGTATCGTCTTCAGGGAAATCGGTTTCGGTATTTCAAATTCCATCGGCCACTTGTGTTAGGAATATTCAAACTTCTGCCCCTCTTTGTATGGGCAGGCGCTCTTGCAAAATTGCTGGCAGAAAGGTAAGCATTAGTGTGTTTATGCGCTTTTTAAGGTTCCATATATTAAACTTAGTTGGTGTTAGCATGATAGTGAATGTATGTATTATCGCAAGTATTCTATTTTGGGCACCAAAACGATGGAATGTTCGTGCATCCAGTTTTGTAATCCATAAATTTGAAACACGAGTGTCATGAATTAGGAAGGTTGCATATTTTTTCTGTTGTGAATTTAGAGGTTGCATTTTTTGAAAAAGAGGATGACTGAATGAACTCATAAGGTGGTTATTCAACATTTGTTCTCATGGGAAAGAAATCTGATTAAGTATACAAGGCTGGCATGAATTCATTTATCCTGTCACTTGCATGGCATTTGAGGCTGGATTATGTAAATGCGGTTTTATCAAAAGCTTTATTGTTTGCAGACTGCCCAGGATGCTAAGAAGGCAAAGTTATGTTCAAAAGTTGGAAAGCAGGTTGTGTCTGCGTAAGTTTTTTCTCACCCACTTTATTTTTGATAAATTGTTTTTCTCACAGGTGCTATTCATTAATTGAAGTAGCCAAAATAAAATTAATAATCAGTAGGATAGTATTGGTAAAGAATGAAGGTGTTTCATTTTCTTGGAATGTTGGACTGTATTTATTTGTCACTTCCTTTTCTAACTACAATTTCTTGGTGCCACTCATGAAGGGTTAAGAGAGGCGGTACCAATCCAGTATCTAATACTGCTCTTGCTGCAATATTCGAAAAAATTAAGGAGCTTGATGTGCCCAAGGATATTGTTGAGCGTAACATTAAGAGAGCTTTAGAGAAAGGACAAGAAGCTTTCACTGATAAAATCTATGAGGTAGCTTATCTCTTGTATGATGTTTGGAGTATCCCTCTTTTTATAACATCTCCTTCTGTCTTCATGGTAGTTTTAATCCTGAAAATCCTGATGTATCTCTTTTGTATTGATACTGTATTCTGTCAGATATATGGCTATGGTGGAGTTGGTATTGTTGTTGAAGTATCAACAGATAATATAAACAGATCAATACAAGCCATTAGAGGGGTTGCTAAGGACTTTGGAGGAAAGATGGCCGATTCTGGCTCCATCTTGTTCAAGTTCAATCGTGCTCGGGTTGTGAACATAAAAGTTGCAGGCACTGATAAAGATCAACTTCTTTCAGTCGCACTAGACGCTGGTGCCGAAGATGTTATAGAGCCATCACTGAATGGAGATGATTCTGAAGATGATAGCTCAGAGAGGTATTGGCTGCTTTTGTTCCGAAAAATACATATGATTTCTGCAAGTTATATAACTCTCCTCCTATGATTATTATGTTTCATGTGTATAGCTGTCCTATATGCTTCTGCAAGAAGTGAAACCTGTACAATTCATTTTGAAACCCATTTCTCTCGATGAACTTAGAGGATCAAAGAGCGTTTACTTTTCATTTCCCAAGGAGATTTAACCCCTAGTCTTTTGATCCTTTAACATGATTATTATTCTTTTGATAGAGTCTATAAAGTTGTTGGTTCATCACAAAATTACACTGAAATACTATCAAAGCTGCGTGATGCTGGAATACAATGTGAATCTGATGGTGGATCCGAGCTACTTCCTATAAGCACCATTGAGGTAAAAAACATTTTAAAGAAAAAATTTATATTCTTTTCATTGCCCTGAATGCATAATTAAGTTATGAAAGAGTGTTGTACTTGACAATATTGGGTTTGATCCTCTGATTTACGTGTATGGTGACAGAATGTAAACATTGTGAATTTTTGGATAAGTGCTAACAAAGATGAATTGAGATCTTGTTAACATGTAGTATTATACATGAATTACAATGTTGGTTGCTTGCCTGCAAAATATCTACTGATAATTGTTAGGAAAGAATTTCTTGACACATTAGTAGGAAGGGACAAATTTTAACAATTATAATTCTTGTGTTTACATCAACAAATGATAAATTACAGAAAGTATTCCAGACCCTGACTGAGTAGAAGAACTGTAGAAGAATGGTACTGTGACAAGCGAGCTGAGTGCCATTAGTACAAAGTGGCCAGCATTTGATTTTATTTTATGTTTTGAAGATGGTGTTTGATTTTTTTGGGTCCTTTATATGACAGTATTTGTACTTCATTTTTCTCACTACACCTTTGCTTCAAAAACATTATTTTAAATATGATTCTGTATTATCCGGTTTTAATTTCTTAATTGTAGTACACATGTAGTTACACTGATTACCGAATAATCAGCATCTTCTTAGGAATTAGGACAGTTTAGCAATTGAAGTATGATAGGCCTGTTATGAAGTACATAATCACAGTTTGTACTTTTTTTTTCTTCACCCATTGCATATTTATTTATTGATGAATACAAATCGGAATCTGAAGATTCCAAGAACAAGTCTCTGGACATTATGAAGAGGTTTAATGTTGTGGATTTCAGGTAGATGACGAGGCTATGGAGTTGAACAAGCAACTTGTATCTAAATTTCTTGAACTTGATGATGTCGATGCTGTATACACTGACCAGAAGTAGTGAGTTAACCAATTCTTAGTTACTGTTGTATCGGTGTGAAGGTTATGTTCTGGAACCTTACATGTGACGTGGGAGTATTGTCCAAAGTTAGTTATAAATGCACAGAAAGGATGCTTGAAAATGTTACTATTGAGTATTTTTTTCCCCTTTCAAAAGCTTAATACAAAGTAGTACATTCTTGATCTAAAGTTTGATGATTAAAGATAACCCTAACAAAGGCTAAACATCCTGATCTACAACGAACAAATAATTAAATAATTAATTGTAAAGACCAATGATTGATAGACAGAGCATCTAATTAATTTGGATTATGAGTTTGTCAATGGCGAACATGTATGGTATATTAGTTCCTAGTTTATTACGTTTGTTGAGGTTTAGTAGCTGTTGAATCATTTCTTGTTCTTAAGCCATCATATATTCAGACTGGACTGGATGGTAACCATATTCAAACTGAGATAAAAAGTGTAAAGTTTGATGTCTAAACCATCAACTCACATGTAGTTAAATCACAAAACTAAGTACAGTCTTTGTCGTCAACATGATGTTTGCTTCAAATGATCAAATGTCTATATTGATCTGAAAGTTCACCTACTTCTCATTATTAAGAAAAATGCACATAGGTGGAGCATGAAGAGGTGAGGATGAAGCAAAATCTTAACGGTGAGGGGCCTGAGGTGTAGGATCTGCTGGTGGAACCCTGAGGTGAAGTTTGTTCACCGGTACCTCGGCCTTGAGTGTGACTGTACTGTGTGAGCCTTGCCCGAGTCCTTGAATTATTTTGGAGAGAGTATATGTCCGTCTGAACATCTATGTCCCCAATGTCTAGATTCCTGCCTTTATTTCTTTGGAATTCCACCATAGGCCACCTTGTAAAAGATGTTGCAAGTCTTTGTTATATAAAAACTCAACGTGGGGTTCTATTTTGCGAGACTTGAGTTGAGCTTGGGCCGCTTGGGGCTGTTGTGCTGGAAAGAACGATAGGTTTCCTGGGGATGATGCGAACTAGCGGGCGTATATATATGGGCGTATATGGAGTTCAGAGAAGCCTGAGAGTGGCCAGAGTTTTGTGGAGATCATAGCTTGCGAAAGACATTCCACCACATCAGCCTTAAAAGTTTATAAATTAGTCATTAAGGTTCACTTGTAGGGTGATGAAATTGCGAGTATTCTTCCAATTTCAAGATAGTACTGCTACTTTATACACGCCTGTTCGGGGAAAAAGAAAAGGTTACATATGAGACCTTTTAAAAATAAAATTCCTTCTGCTCCATCTGCACTTCCCCCATAAGTGGTCCTAATCCTCTCGTCCTCCCAAAATGACCGGAAACCCATTGATAATTCATAAAATAATCATAAAATACACATTATCAAAAGAAACACATGTAGCAGATAACTCTCCTTTCAATATATCAGCGAGTTTCAAAAGTTTAACTTAAGAAAAAAAAAGGATAAAAGAGAAAGAAGGCAAAAACATTGTTGAGCTATTTAATTTATTAAGGTGAGACCAGTTTAAAGATTTGGGTGAATTAAGAGTTAAGGTTTTGGTCAGGAACTGCAGGTTTGGGGGAAGAACATGCAGGAGTCGCGCTTCTCTTTCTTTCTTTACAGCTATTTACTTTAGACTAGGTTTTCACTCCTATTCCAGTGAAATTCAACAAAAAAAATTTTTGATAATTAAATTCAACAATTTAAAACATGTTATAATCTAGGAACTAACAAAATCAATCCTATTATAGTTTCTTGAGAACAAAAGTGCACCTGAACTGTGGAGAGGCTGCCGGTAGCCAATTGACCAATGCACATTTGTTTCAAGCAAATAGAACCTGGAAGGAGAGAAGATTAAGAGCATATCATATTGAACAAAATTCAGTTCCCACATTACCACATAACAATATTCTTAGTAACACATGAAATACAGATAAAAAGTGGGGAAAAGACAGAAAAAATGAGTTGTAAATAATGGACTAAAGAGCATCCACAATGGTAGTGAAATAAGGAGCACTTTTATGTGCCATATTTTATGTTTTGGTAAAAATAAGGTAAGACCCTATTTGCCAGAGCTTATCTGTATATCAGATTAATTCAGTTCAGCGAAAATGTGATTTGATGAATTTCAATTTAATTATGTCATGCTGATTCTTTTTCTATACATTAATTTTACTTCAGTTCATTTCAGTTCAGTTCAGCAAAAAATAATCTCTAGCAAACAGGGCCTAAGAACCAATAATTAACAATGGTAAAGTAGATTAAGGCCCTGTTTACCAGAACTTATCTGTAGATCAGTTCAGTTCAGTTTAGTTCAATTCAGTGCAGTTCAGTTCAGTTCAGTGAAAATGCAATTTGATGAAATTCAGGTTAATTCAGTCATGCTGATTCCATTTTGCAATACATCAATTTTCACTTCAGTTCAGTTCAGTTCAATTCAGTTCAGTTCAGTTCAGTTCAATTCAGTTCAGTTCAATTCAGTTCAGTTCAATTCAGTTCAGTTCAGTTCAGTTCAGTGCATCAAGAAATAAGCTCTAGTAAATAGGGCCTAAGAAACACTTCTTATACTTTATTTAATATATAAATTATTTAAACAAGCAATATGAAAGAAATCAGGGCCGGCCCTGAGATTTTGGAGGCCCGGTGCAAAAAATAGAATTGTGGCCCAATATATATTTTATTAAAAAAAAATTTTTTGTTATGCGTAAATAATGTTAAAAAATACATATTTAATATAAAATAATTTTAAATATGAGTGTACATAAAGTTTCAATTTTTTATTTTCTTAAATTTAAATTCCATTTTTAATTAGTTAACTTAACAAATAAAAATATAAGCCTAAGAAGTGAGGTCACGTGAAAATTTTAAACATGAAGTAATTTAGGCCCTGTTTACCAGAGCTTATCTGTAGATCAGTTCATTTCAGTTCAATTCAGTTCAGTTCAATTCAGTTCAGTTCAGTTCGGTGAAAATGTAATTGATGAAATTCAGGTTAATTCAGTTATGCTGATTCCATTTTTCAATACATCATTTTTACTTCAGTTCAGTTCAGTTCAATTCAGTTCAGTTCAGTACATGGTGGAAATAAGGTCTAGCAAACAGGGCCTAAAAACTTTTAAACCTCGTGATTCATATCCATTATTATCTCTCCAACTCATAAATTATTATCTTTTTCATTCAATACAGTCTCATAAACGAATTTTTGCCATTTTATAGTTAATTGATTGATGCAAACGATATAATAGGCTAAATCTTCCCCAAAATTTTCTCAACTTCTCTCAAAATCTTTTCTATATTTATACAAATCTTCTCAACTTTTGCTTAAATCTTTTTCAATTTTATGCATTTAATTCGCCCAAACCTTATATACGGTAAAAAAAATCTCAATTTTGGGGCTCTGGGAATCGGGGGCCTTGTGCGGCGGCACCGGTTGCACACCCCTAGGGCCGGCCCTGAAAGAAATAATAATCCTATTGATTGGTCAAGCACAAAAAAAATAGGTAATCACTCATTAAGCAATACGTTATTAAAGAGTGGTTTCCAAAACTCCACAATGGTCATTTCCTAATAAGAAGTGCTCCATTGTGGATGTTTTAAGTTCCACTACAAATAATGTTCCGATTTTTTACAATCATCAAGATACCCAAAAGATAAATGTAAAGCAAGATACCAGGGTCGGTCCAAACTATTTTGAGACCCTGTGCGAGATAAAGTTTTGGGCCCTCATTTTTTAAACTATTTTTAATTAATGTAAAAAATGTATAAAAATAATATTTAAATAATTACCTTAATCGTCATGAAATTTTAAGCACTATTGTATATATTTTATGAAAGGAATATAAATTACATAATCTGTCTACTATATTTTGTCAAATTTCTTTTTTGACCCGTTTCATTATTTTTAAACTTTGTAACTTATTGAAAATATTTCAATCTCTCTAATTTTAGATGTCAATATAGTTTTTATGTATAATACTTAAAGTAATTTTATTAAGCAATTTGAGGGGTCCATCTCACATTTTTCATTTTCCATATTTTAAAACAAATAATCTAATTTCAGAGAGCAAAGGGCCTTTCAAAACCCAAAATTAAAATCTCTTCACTTTTCATTTTATATGACATAAAATTGAAACTGGTTAAAAAATTACATTATGGCCCCGTTTGGTGACGAGAGTTTTGAAGAGCGTTTAGCTTTTTGGGTTAAATATGGATAGTTGACTTGTCAAACAGCTCTTTCTAGTGTTTGGTTAGGAGAGTTTTCTAATTAGATTTTTTGGTGAAACCTCTGATTTCTGAAACGCTAGAAAGAGCAGCGTTTGTAAAAAGTTAATCAAAGAAATATTACAAAATATCTTTTTTATCCTTATTCCTCACAAATTTCTTTTTCTATAATTAATCGAATTCCTTAAATAATTTATACATACACAATCTTACAATTTAACTGTTCAGTAAATTTAACGTAAGCATATTTGCGTACGTACAAATAAGATTTTTCACATTATTTTTAATCTATTTTTGTAGTATTACACAATATATACTAAACTAAAATATTTAAGTATTTTAATTCTAAAAATGTTTTTTTAAATAAATGTAAATATATTAATAAAGAATAATAAGTCAAATAATAAACATCATGAAATATATATATAAGTGATTATAATTTTCGATGAACAATTAATACACGACAAAAAATAATTAATAATAAATTGTAGTAATGTCTATTTCTGTCATTTAACGTAATGAAACAGCTATCAGATAATTGTTATTTGCCAAACACTCATTTACAAAACGCTAGTCAAACCGTTAGTCAAAACAGGTAATAGAATCTGCTAACAGCTAATAAAATCCGCTAACAGCTAATAAAATCCGCTAACAGCTAACAGCTAAACGCTGGTAGCCAAACGAGACCTATATAATCTTGAAAATGTTTCACAGAATAAAATTAAAAAGTGTTTAAAACATTCAAGGCAAAGAAGGAAAATTAAGAGCAAGTCCAACATCTTCCCTACCACATTCTACATGGTAGGGATCCAAAACTCAATATTCTCTATCATTTTTTCCTCCAACTCTAACAGCTTCTCTCACTTAGAGATTGGAATTTAATTCATTCACATTAAACTTAAGTATTTTATTACTTTATTTTTGATTTATTTCCCTTTTTAGTACTCAAAGATGATTTTGAAATTTCAACAACTTAAATTATGCATGGTAAAAAAAGTGAAAATATAAATTATTAAAATACACATTATAACGAACATAACAAGATCCCATATGATAATATTTAAATTTATATATGCATTTGAATAAAGTCATGCAAGATCTTGTTACGTTCGTCATAATTCGCAAATTTAGAATATATATTTTTTATAATTTTTATTGTATATAATTAAATATATTTACATTTGAAATACATGTTTGAAATAGTAAAAGTAATAAAGACAAACATTGGGTAGAAAATAGTAAAGAGTAAATGCACAAGCATTAAATTTTGCTTCGTCAAATTTTCTTTCTCTCTCTACAGATTTGGGGAAGCAACATGAGAATTTTGAAGAAATCCCCAAGTTGGGGAATGGGATAGGGAAGCTGTTGGAGCTGAAAAATGGCTCATATTCCCTAAATTTATTAAAATCCCCCAACTTGGGGAAGCTGTTGGACTTGCTCTAAGAGTTGAGAACCCTACTTTAGATGATTTTTTTTAAGAAAGAATTAGCTAACCAAAAATAGAACTGACGGGCCCTACTGAAACTTTGCCAATAAAAGGAAAATATGCCTTAATGGACATAATTAGGCTGCTAACAAAAGGAAAATCTGCACTAGAAAATATAATTAGGCTGTCAAACATTAATGTGTAAAGGAGGCCTCTGATTTTGGGCCCTTGCCAGATGCGGGCCATGTGCGGTCGCACAACCCGCACTGGTCTTGGGCCGGCCCTGCAAGATACCCAAAAGTGAAATAGATAAAGTAATCTTGGAGATGAATGTACATAGCAAGAATCAACCATTTCAAGAACATAAAGAGAACTCTAATTTCAATCTTAGGAGCGAAGGGAGAACATATACATTTATCTTCATGGAATGTATATGTAGAATTTATATACAGATTTCCACATTCACAACGTTTGGATACTTTTAAGTGAATTAGTGGTATATACTGGGCTAAAGCCCAGCCCTAGTGGGCTACTCACATAAAGGCCCATCTAAAGTCACTTGGTCAAAGGCCATGAAGAAAGAGTGGGAGAACGAGATGGCTCCACGATGATGGAGAGTATGCGTGAAACAAGGACGACATGTATTAAAGGGAACTTTATAAATAGGTGAACCGGAGAAGAGAAAGGTACGCACTTATAGATATTGACATACTATTCTTTGAATCCTACTAATTTAGGCATCGGAGAATTTACCCCGGAAGCTTCCACAAAAGCTTCCACGATGAATTTCGCAGTGAAAAAATCTAGAGTGCGACTTTTGACGACCATATCGTCCACATATGCCTCAAGATTTCGCCCTATTTGATGGGCGAAAGCCTTATCGACCGTTCGTTGGTATGTTTCCCATGCATTCTTTAAGCCGAATGACATTCTTACATAACAGAAAGATCCCAACGTAGTGATGAACGCCATTTTTTCAGAGTCTTCTGGGTCCATCATTATTTGGTGATATCCTTTGTAAGCATCTAGAAACGCCAGTATATCATGACCTGATATGGATTCTACCAATTTATCAATATTTGGTAGTGGGTAGCAGTCCTTTGGGCAATACTTATTTAAGGTCGAATAATCAACGCACATCCTCCAACCTGCGTCTGCCTTTCGTACCATTACTGAATTTTCCAGCCAAGATGGATACTTGACTTCTTTCAAAATTCCAGCTTCCGTGAGAGATCAAACTTCGTTCTCTATCGCCTGTTGCTTATCGGCTTCGAAATTACGCTGTTTTTGTTTGATTGGCCTGATTGTCGGGTCCACCCGTAAACGATGTGTTGCTATGTTGGGATCCACCCTCCCATATGCTTGGGTGACCATGCAAAGATGTTAGTATGTTTTCTCAAAACAAACTTTACATTGTCCTTTATATCATCCGGCAGGCGTTTTCCTATTTTAACCATTGATGATGAGTCATTTTCCTTTAGCAGAAACTCTTCAACTTCCTCTCCTAAGTGGATAGTTAATGCATTTGTGGTTTCATGACCAACTGCCACTATACTAACCATCGGGAGATTATTAGGTTCAGTTACTTTTGATGGTCTCATGGCGATTGGCATGCATTGTCTAGCCGCTTGCTGATTTCCCTTAACAACCGCCACTCCATTTGGTGTTGGAAACTTCATGACCAGATGATAAGGGGACCAAATGGCCTTTGCTGCATTCATCCATGACCGCCCTATGATTGAGTTAAACGGACTTTGTGCATTCAGAACTACGAAGTCGCAGAGAATAGTACAACATATATCGCCATCTCCAATGGTAACTGGTAGTTGTATCTGTCCAAGGGGCATTTCGGATTTTCCTGTGAATCCGACCAATGCTGACGTTGGTTTTTTCAGGTCTTCCCTGTGAGGTCCAAGCTTGTCGAAGCAGTCAGCAAACAGTGTATCGAATGCGCTTCCATCGTCCACAAAGACTCTATGCACTGTGGAATTCCCAATTTTATCCCAATTTTATCCACAATCACCAATGGGTCATTATGAAGCGAAGCATTAGGTACCGTGTCATCTTCATCAAATGTGATGGCCTCACTAGATTTGAGTCTTTTGTCCATTGGCTCTTGTGATGGAACGTATCGTGCCCTTTGTTTCCATGCGTTGTTGGAAATGTATTCCGTTGCGCCGTGTATAGATATGATTATCTTTTCGGCTGTTTGGTATTAAGGCTCGCTTTGAATGACTGTGGCGGTCATTTTCCCTTGTGGTTTTGCCCCTCCTCCTGCGTGTGACGTCGTTTTATTTGCGTAAAGGGCGTCTTTGTTATACTGGAGGAGATTCCCCTGTCGGAGATTATCTTCGATTTGCCTTTTTAATGTTGTGCACTCTTCAGTGTCGTTGGGAGGTTGTCGCCGTACCTCTCAAATATACAATTTATAGATTACTTACTACCTTTCCACACTATTAAGTGTACAATGGCAAGTAAGGTTCGTTCCACAGGGAGAAGGTTATTTCTATGTATATCTCATAGCATAAATATATATATATACATATATAAAAGCAATGTAAACAAAGGGGGGGGTTTGAGTTGAGTTTTTGTTTAAGACACTACTAAATAAAACTACTAGAACTTTTAGAATTACAACTACTTTACCATAAGATTATTCTAGCTAGAGATTTAACTAAGAGAATGAGAAACTTGGACATATGAGATTGGTGACTTCTTATTATAGGATTTTCCTCAAACTTTATCATGATGCCTTGAGAATGGTGAACATTAGTGAGAACTATCTTTAACCAAAGCTATGCAAATGAAAGCATCTTCACAACTTCAATTGACAATTTTACTAGATGATAACAACTAGTTCAATTGAATCAATATAAATTCAAATTAGATATTTCTCAACCCTACCCATGCACTTTGATAACAAACTTGACATAGGTATAATGCTAATGAATGATCTTAAGAACAAATACAATTGATAACAACATGCATTCAATTCCTAATTTACTACTCATACATAGGAAGAATGATAACATTCTAACCATGGAAAAGCAATATCTAACACATATCCAACACATATCTATCACTAGAAAATCATTCCTAATCATTTCAAGCATCAAATACACATATAGATTATGATCATTCAATAGCAAATCACCATTCCTAAGCTTCATGAATCATGTTCTCAATCCATAACAAGAAGTCCAATCACATATATCCAAGAAGAGGTTTAGCCTACTATCATAGTTATGTAATCGAAACCATAATCAATACAACAAACCATAGTGAATTCAAAGCTCAAAATCAAAGAGAAATATGAAGGAAAAGAGTTAAGCTCTGTAAAAATTCGATCCCTCAAACAATGAGGATAAGTTGTTTTTATACTTTAAAAATTAACAAAAATAAAACAAAATAAAATGCCACTTGCAGGGCCTTCGCGGGTCGCGCGAAATCCTTCGCGGACCGCGAGCCGGGCTCGCGGCCGAGGATTCGCGCCCCGCGCGCCCGTGTCTCGGTCTCGGCGTGGTACGCGCGCCCGTGTCTCGCGCCCGTGTCTCGCGCCCGCGCGCGCCCGTGTCTCGCGCCCGCGCGCGCCCGTGTCTCGCACCCGCGCGCGCCCGTGTCTCGCGCCCGCGCGCGCCCGTGTCTCGGCATGGTCTTCGCGAGTCGCGGCTGAAGGTTCGCGCCTCGCGCACGTCTGGTCCTCGCGAGTCGCGGCCGAAGGTTCGCGCCCCGCGCGTCTGTGCCTCGGCGGTCCTCGTGCTGGTTCGCGCGGTTCGCGACCGGAGTCTCGCGCCCCGCGCGCGTCTGGCTCTCGCGGTTCGCGTCTGGTCCTCGCGGCTCGCGAAACTCGGCATCTTCAAAACAGCAACACACACCCTCGCGGTTCGCGACCTGGGGTTCGCGGCCCGCGAGAGTGTGCCTTCACGCCACTTCTACGACCGGTTCTTCAATGTATCAAACGCGGTCAGGACGGTCATAGAAGGTCTTCAAATCATTCAAATCCATCGCAAGTGCAATTCAAGATTGAAATGCACGTCTTCAATTTCAAACCACTATGAATGATTCGGTCTAAAAGTCTAATATAAATACACAAAATACTATCTAAAACAGCTCTTAAATGCTACAAAACAAGAATATATCTAGGGTCTATCAAAATCCCCCACACTTGAACCTTTCTCGTCCTCGAGAAAGAACGATTAAGATCCAAGTGTATACTCTAAATAATTAAGCACATAACATTTGAGAGCTTTACATATTTAAAAAAGAGAAAAGAAAATGTTTTTTTTTTTTTTTTTTTTTTTTTTTTTTTTTTTTTTTTTTTTGCCTCTCATTTTTGCCTGATTCTCTCGTATTTTTGGAACCATCCGGGCTTTTGTTTTTTTTTTTTTTTTTTTTTAAGAAAAATACAGTAGTAAAATAGCAGCAAAAACAGCAACAAAAGCAGCAATAAAAGTCCTATACCTCTCCCCCACACTTAGTCTAAACATTGCCCTCAATGTTTTAAATATATGAATGAAAACCATAGTGAAAGGAAAGGGTGTAGGATATACTCACTGCGAGGGGCCGGAACCATCGCGACGGCGCTGAGCTCGCGATCTGCGATGACCCTCATAGTCAAAAGCCCCTGGTCCATGTGGGTGCATGGATGCCATCATGGCGAACATCACCTCCATGTCGTCCTCATACCTCTGAGTGAACGCGTCATGTCTCTGCGTGAACTCCTGGAATTGCCGCTGAGTGACATACTGAGGATCCTGATGTGGAGGAACATACTGCTCTCCATGTTCCGGAGGTGCCTCTAGCCTGGCAAGGGCAATGGTAGGTGCAGGAACTGTGATCTGGGTTGGCAAGGTGAGATCCTCTATGCGGGTGCGCCCAGTCAGTTGTACAGCCTCTGGATTCGGCAGGTACATGTGCTGATTCTTGGCTACTAGCCAAATGAATCTAGGTGGAGGATATTTGTGCATGGCCAAAACATTAGTGAACTCCAAAGAAGCAATGGAGTAAAACTGGTGAGCTCTCTCAGCTGTCTTGCCTATTGCCTGAATGTCTGGAGGTAGGTGGATGTTCAGATAAGCTGCCAGAAGTGAAATCATACCCCCCTGTGGTATCTTTCCCTTGGTCTTCTCAGAGGCCTCCAGACATTTCTGCACAAAAAGGTCCACCCAACAAGGGTGTTCTGGTCCCCAGCACATGGTCCAAAGGCATTGGACCTGCTCCCTAGTAATATGCGTCAACTCTCCTTGGCAGAAGATCGTCATCACTAGGAGCTTGTGCACCATACGAACAGCTGGATGTATGATGTGGTTATTCTTCGTAGTGCCTGTGATGTTGGGAAATCCAGACAAGCAATTCCAAAAGTAAGTTAGATCAAATCCGTCCGGGTTAGCTTCTTTTGGATTCTTGTATCCCCCTGCATATTGGAACCCAAAAGCATCTTGGATCTCATCATAGGTCATCCGGCGGTCCACATCATTCAACCTGAAGGTGATGTAATGCATGTCATGGTCCTCGTCATAGTGCTTGGCTAGAGTGGATAAGAACTCAAATGTATAGCGCGTATAGGTCGGTGCCGACCGATCAATGAATCCTCTCATGCCAACGCGATCCAATAAAAATAGAACTGGTTGCTGCAAACCCAGCTCCTGAAGTAGCTCAGAGGACAAGAACTTCGTCTCCATGATTGTTCGCCTCCCATTCCCAATCAACTTTCTCCACCGTTGTTGGGCATCCTCATCTAAACCTTGCAGTCCCATAAGGTCTATAGGAGGCAGGTTTTCTGCAGGGGGAGGACTAGGTTGGCGAGGTGGGGGTTCGGGAACCACAGGATCATGCGAACTAGAGGCCTCTCCTCGGCGTGACCTTTTCCTCGGTGCCATTATCAAAATCTACTCAACAACAGTCCAGCACAGCTAAACTAGCTATAAGGCGGCAAGCCCCTACTCAAAAAGCTCAGTATATAACTAAAGGCGGCAAGCCTTTGAAATTTCAATGAAAACCTATTGGCGGCAAGCCCTAAATCACCCAAAATTTGAATAAATTCAGTAGGGTACCGTTAATTGAAGCCTATGGAGCTAATGTAGCTTGAGGAGATCATCAATTGAACCAAAATATCACCAAATCAAAAATGCCCAAAAATTAGGGTTCTTGAGATTTGGGGATATTTAAGTTCGTTTTGGCATTTGGAATTTGAGATGAGGAAAAGGTTAAGGGTGGTGTAGGGAAGGTTTTTGTGTAATTGGTTTGGGAAAAAGGTCGCCGGAGGCCGGCGAATCGGAATGAAGAACTTTCCGGTGGAAATTTGGCAATGTGGGTTAAAGATGGTGTTTTGGATTGGGATTTTTGGTGGGTTGTGTTGGGAAAGCTTGGGGGATTGATTTGGGTGGAAGAAATCGGTTCAAAACTCGCCGGAATGGAGGATTAGAGAAGGTGGCCGGAAAAGGGGTTTGGGGTCGGGTGGAAAGATTGGGAGAAGAAGGAGAAAAAAGATAGAAGAAAATTGAAGAAATAGGCTCCCCGTTTCGTCGCGGACCGCGAGCACTCCGGGGCGGGCCGCGAGCTTCCGTCGCGGGTCGCGAGACCGCTTCGCGGGCCGCGAAAATGGCCCAAAATGTTCCAGGGATTCCGAGAAAACTCGGCATGGTTTCGCGGTTCGCGCGGCCGGGCGCGCGGTTCGCGCGCAGGTCCGTCGCGGTCCGCGCGATGAAATCGCGGACCGCGCGCTGAAGACCGTTGAGGTGCGCGCGAATCCTCGTCGCGGGTCGCGCGCGCTGGAACTCGGCGCGGTGCGCGCGCGCACCGCGCGTAAAACCTCGGCGAACCTCGGCGCGGTCCGCGCGATGGAACCGCGGACCGCGAGCATAGTTTCGCGGTCCGCGCGACCAAGTCGCGGGCCGCGAAAATGTGTCATTTCGTTCCAGGGATTTCCCAGGAATCCAAGTTTTGCGCGCGGATCGCGAGTTTTCGGACGCGGACCGCGAAACACGGTCGCGGCTCGCGCGTTCTCGGCGCGGTCCGCGAATCCTTCGGTCGCGGTCCGCGCGATGAATTCGCGGACCGCGAGGAATGTCCCCTTGGCGTTTTCCGTTTTGCACCGCTTCAAACCTATTTCTACAAAAACAACATAAAAACTAGCATAATGTTCGAATTACAAGTTTAATGAAATACACATAGCAAATAAATATACAGAAGGTAGTGTTCTAAATGTTGAAATTGTTCGACGAAATGTATTTAAAGCTTAAAACTCGTTTATTTAACATCGTCGGCACGATGTACCTCCATGGTAAAGATCATTCGTAGGCCGGGTTGCCTAGAGACATGTCCTCTAGGATCTCCGATTTGAAACCCTCGTAATACGGTTTCAACCTTTGGCCGTTGACCTTGATGATTTTTGCATCCTCGCCGCTTTGGATCTCCACTGCTCCATGAGGGAAAACCTTCACAACTACAAATGGTCCGGTCCACCGAGAACGCAGTTTGCCTGGAAACAATCGAAGACGTGATTGAAATAGAAGAACTTTTTGACCTACCTCAAAAGTTTTCCTAATTATCATCTTGTCATGCCATGCCTTTGTCTTCTCCTTGTAAATGGCCGCGTTCTCATAGGACTCATTCCGGATTTCTTCAAGCTCTTGCAATTGAAGCTTCCTTTCATTCCCGGCCTCGTCCAAGTTCAAGTTGAACCTTGTGATTGCCCAATAGGCTTTGTGTGCTAACTCCACCGGTAAATGACACGGCTTTCCAAAGACTAATCGGTATGGAGACATACCAATTGGAGTCTTATAAGCCGTCCTATATGCCCACAATCCATCATCCAACCGAGTACTCCAATCCTTGCGAGTCGGCCTAACCGTTTTCTCAAGGATGGACTTGATTTCCCTATTGGAAACTTCGGCTTGTCCATTCGTTTGTGGGTGATAGGCGGTGGAAGTTTTGTGATTTACCCCATATTTCTTCAACAATGCGGCAATGGTTCTATTGCAAAAGTGAGTGCCTCGATCACTAATCAAAGCTCGGGGTACCCCGAACCTAGAGAAGATGTGGGATTTGATGAACTCTGCAACCACTTTAGAATCATCAGTACGAGTGGGGATTGCTTCAACCCACTTGGACACATAATCAACCGCAAGCAAGATATATTTGAAACCAAAGGAAGTAGGGAAAGGTCCCATAAAATCCATTCCCCAAACATCAAAAAGTTCACAATATAGAGGACAATGTTGGGGCATTTCATTCCTAGAAGAGATGTTTCCTACTCTTTGGCATTTATCACAAGACTTGCAAAATGTGTATGCATCTTTATTTAAGCTAGGCCAATAGAAACCACAATCTAGCACTTTCCTAGCGGTTCGCCTAGCACCAAAATGACCACCACATGCATACGAATGGCAAAAAGCAAGGATTGAGTTTGTTTCATTATTAGGAATGCATCTCCTAATCACTTGGTCGGCACAATGTTTCCATACATAGGGATCATCCCACACATAAAACCTAGCATCATGCTTTAGCTTATCCTTTTGTGCTTTTGTGAAGTGAGAAGGGTACTTACTTGTGACAAGGAAATTCACAAGGTTGGCATACCATGGAAGAGAAACACCAAGAGCAAATAATTGCTCGTCGGGGAATTCTTCATGAAGATGCTCCTTCAATGCTTTGGCCCCAAACTCCTCATTGGGCACCAATCGGCTCAAATGGTCGGCCACTAGATTTTCAGCTCCTTTCTTGTCCTTGACTTCCAAGTCGAACTCGCTCAAGAGTAAGATCCATCGGAGCAACCTAGGCTTTGCTTCTTTCTTCGTCATCAAGTAACGAAGAGCTGCATGGTCAGTGAAAACAATGATCTTTGTACCAAGCAAATATGGCCTAAACTTTTCTAAAGAAAAGACTACCGCTAGCAATTCCTTTTCAGTTGTGGTGTAGTTCCTTTGAGCATCATTGAGAGTCATGGATGCATAATAGATGGCATGGGGAATTTTCCCCACCCTTTGACCTAGCACCGCACCAACGGCGTAGTCACTTGCATCACACATGATCTCAAATGGAAGGGACCAATTTGGAGGTTGTATAATAGGGGCCGACACTAGCATAGACTTTAAACAATCAAATGCCCTTTTACAACCTTCATCTACCACAAATTCCACATCCTTTTGCAACAATCTACATAAAGGGGAAGAAATTTTTGAAAAGTCTTTTATGAAACGGCGGTAGAAACCCGCGTGGCCAAGAAAAGACCTCACATCACGCACACAAGTAGGGTAAGGAAGAGATTGGATGATATCAATTTTTGCTTTGTCTACTTCAATACCCTTAGATGACACTTCATGCCCTAACACAATGCCCTTTTCTACCATAAAATGACATTTCTCAGAATTAAGCACAAGGTTTTTATCAATGCAAGTTTTTAGGACTAATGACAAATGAATTAAGCAATTGTCAAAAGAGTTTCCATGAACAGTAAAGTCATCCATGAAAACCTCTACAAACTTCTCAAGATATTCTGAAAAAATGCTAACCATACACCTTTGGAATGTGGCTGGCGCATTGCAAAGGCCAAAAGGCATGCGTCGATATGCAAAGGTGCCAAAGGGACATGTGAAGGTTGTCTTTTCTTGATCCTCTGGTGCAATGGCAACCTGAAAGTACCCTGAATAGCCATCAAGAAAACAATAGAAAGAGTGGCCTGCAAGCCGGTTAAGCATTTGATCAATAAATGGCAAAGGGAAATGGTCTTTCCTTGTTACCGCATTTAACCTTCGGTAATCAATGCAAACACGCCATCCATTTTGGACACGAGTGGGAATCAATTCGCCATGGCTATTCTCCACTACGGTCACTCCGGTTTTCTTTGGCACTACTTGCGTTGGGCTTACCCACTTACTATCAGAGATTGGATAGATCATTCCCGCGTCCAACAATTTAAGCACCTCGGCTTTTACTACCTCCATCATTGGAGGGTTCAAACGCCTTTGAGGTTGTCGGACGGGTTTAGCATCATCCTCCAATAGTATACGGTGCATGCAAGTACTTGGACTCATACCTTTGATGTCGGCAATGGTCCACCCAATGGCCTCCTTATGATCTTGGAGCACTTTCATCAACCTTTCCTCTTGTTCCTTGGTGAGCTTGTTGGAGATGATCACCGGCAATTTCTCACCACCACCAAGGAATGCATATTTTAGATTCTCGGGTAGTGGTTTCAACTCCACCACCGGAGGTTTATTGAAAGATGGTCGGTTGCCCGAGCCCTTCAATACCTCAAGGTCTAAAATTGGTGCATCAAGAGAAAGTTCCTCAAAGGTATCTAGCTCAAAAATGCTTTCCTTCAAGTTAGCACTCAAAGCATATGTATGAACATTACTTGTGTGTAAACTATTGGTTAAAGCATTTAACAAGGGATCATCAATATCATTTTCATAAACTTTTTGCACATAAGGCTCAATCACATCAATAGCATTGCAAGAAGTTTCCTCATCATCGTATTTCATTGCACCATAAATGTTGAACTCTATTTTATCCTCATCAAATTCCATGGTAAGCCTACCACTATGCACATCTATGATAGTTCTTGACGTTTTCAAAAATGGACGCCCTAACAAAATAGGGGTAGCAAATTTATCATGTTCCATGTCAAGAACGTAAAAATCGGCCGGGAACACCAACTTGTCAACTTTCACCAAGACATCTTCAACAATACCCTTAGGGTATGCATTAGAGCGGTCGGCAAGTTGGATCACCACGCCGGTTTTATGCAAAGTGCCAAGATTCAATGATTCATACAATGTATATGGAATGACATTTATGGATGCACCTAGATCTAGCATGGCTCTAGGAAAGTAAGTGTTCCCTAAGATGCAAGGAATTGTAAACATGCCCGGATCACTACATTTAGTAGGCATTTTATCTTGAAACAAAGCCGACACATGTTCATTGATTTTTTCATTTTTAACATGCTTAGATCTTTGTTGACGATGATTCACACATAATTCCTTCAAGAACTTAGAATATCTAGGAACTTGATCAATAGCATCGAGCAAAGGAATGTTTACCTCACACTTTCGAAGGACTTCGAAAGCTTCTTTGTCCATCTCTTTTTTGCGAGTATGCTTCAAGGCTTCGGGAAATGGTGCTTCCACATCAAAGGTAGTGTCTACCCTAGTTTTCTTGTGAAGAGGTGAGAATGGAGGTGACATTGGTTCAATAAGGGGGGATGTCTCTACATGCTCCTCATCAATGGGTTCTTTCTCATTCTCAACCTCGGCCTCACCTTTTTCTTTGGCTAGCTCCTCAAGAATAACTTCTTCGTCGGCCAAGGTTGCCTCAACCTCGTCATTGGCTAAGCTCTTCTTCACAAAGCCTCTCTTGGGGGCCTTTTTCACAACCACCTCGGGTTCAAGAGCTTGTTTACCACTCCTCAAGGTCATGGCACTCGCATGAGGCCTTGGATTTAACTCCGTTTGCGCGGGTAGTTTCCCGGAGTTTTGTGCTTCCAACTTTCCCAAGACAGTGGCCATTTGACTCATTTGCACCTCAATGCTCTTGAGTCGAGCATCTTGTGGAAATTGGTCCGAGCTTTCACCTTGATTGTGAGATTTATCTTCCAACCTCGGATGGGCATTTTGAGGGGCACGGTTATTGAAACGGCCTTGACCTTGGTTCCTTTGGTATTGTTGTGGTTGAGGGTGATATTGAGGGTTTTGATGATCTTGGTATCCTTGATAGCCATAATCTTGGTATCCTTGGTTTTGGTAACCTTGGTACCCTTGAGTTTGGTGGCTTTGGTCCCCTTGGTACCTTTGATCATTTTGCCCCCTTTGCCTATCAAAAGATTGACCACCTTGACCTTGATAACCCCCTTGGTAGCCACCTTGTTGGCCTTGTTGTCCCGTCGGTTCATCTCTCCACCGAAAGTTGGGGTGATCTCTAGTTCCGGGGTTGTAGTGTTGAGCAAAAGGATCATACTTCCTTTGATTACCCCTATCACCCCCTTGGCCTTGTCCACCTTGAAAACCCCTACCACCTTGGTAGCCTCGTCCTCCTTGGTAGCCCCTAAAACCTTGGTTTCCTCCTTGATCACCTCTAAAACCTTGGTTTCCACCATAGACCCCCATGGCATTGACTTCTTCGTTATAATCCTCGTTTGCTTGAGGACAAGATTCGGTGAGATGGTTCGAAGCACAAATCCCACATGTCATCACTTGTTGCCTTGGTTGGTTCCCTCCGGAGCTATTTCCCATCATGAAACCTTTCATCAATGCCGTAAGCTCCTTGATATCTTGACGAGAGCTATCATTGTTCCCACCGGAGTTACCCACTCGTAGTCTCCGGTCTCTCTTTGGTTTGCACCCTTCGGCTAGTTGCTCAAATAGCATCATGGCATCGGAAGAGCCAAGGTTTGCAATGGAGCCATAGCAAGACCGATTTATCAACTCGGTTTCCCTATCATTCAAGCCATTGTAATAGAAACACACCAATTGAGGTTCGGTGAAGCTATGGTATGGGCAACTTGAAAGGAGAGTTTGGAATCTTTCCCAATACTCATACAAGGTCTCATCATCGTCTTGAGTGATGTTGCTAATGGCTTGTATCAAGACCGAGGATTTAGAGGGAGGAAAGTACTTGTCAAGGAATTTCTTCTTCAATTGTGGCCATGTAGTGATTGAAGATGAAGGTAAACGGCTTAACCATTTAGCGGCCTTGTCCTTCAAGGTGAAGGTGAAGGTTTTCAACTTAAACTCATCCACACTCATCTCGGAAGGTTTCAAACTACTACAAACCCTATGAAACGCCTCAAGGAAGTCATTAGGATCATCCACTTCTCTACCATGGAAAGTTGGAAGTAAATTTATCACTCCCGTCTTGATTTCATATTGAGAGTTTGGGTAAACAATGCTAGATTGTTGTTGCTCATAGTTGGGGGACATGTACTCTCTCATAGAAATGTTGGTAGGAGAAGTGTTAGGGTTTTGGAAAGGGTTGTAGTATTGGTTCCGGGGAGGGTTTTGGCCGGTATCCTCTTCTTCGTCCGCCATGTTGAAAGGTAGTGATTCACTTTCAAAGGAGAAAGGGTTAGATGCTAGTGACTCTTGCACTTGCCTCCTAAGTTGGCGGAGACTTCTTACTAGCTCGGAATCGTATTGCAAAGGGTCTTGGTTCGAGGATCGTGTAAGAACCATGCACCAAGAGCTAGAGCAATAGGGTTCCAAACCAAAATAGAACCTAAAAAGAAAGATAGATTAGAAATAAAACTACAATATACACATAAAAATACGCCTGCTCCCCGGCAGCGGCGCCAAAATTTGGGAGGTCGTCGCCGTACCTCTCAAATATACAATTTATAGATTACTTACTACCTTTCCACACTATTAAGTGTACAATGGCAAGTAAGGTTCGTTCCACAGGGAGAAGGTTATTTCTATGTATATCTCATAGCATAAATATATATATATACATATATAAAAGCAATGTAAACAAAGGGGGGGGTTTGAGTTGAGTTTTTGTTTAAGACACTACTAAATAAAACTACTAGAACTTTTAGAATTACAACTACTTTACCATAAGATTATTCTAGCTAGAGATTTAACTAAGAGAATGAGAAACTTGGACATATGAGATTGGTGACTTCTTATTATAGGATTTTCCTCAAACTTTATCATGATGCCTTGAGAATGGTGAACATTAGTGAGAACTATCTTTAACCAAAGCTATGCAAATGAAAGCATCTTCACAACTTCAATTGACAATTTTACTAGATGATAACAACTAGTTCAATTGAATCAATATAAATTCAAATTAGATATTTCTCAACCCTACCCATGCACTTTGATAACAAACTTGACATAGGTATAATGCTAATGAATGATCTTAAGAACAAATACAATTGATAACAACATGCATTCAATTCCTAATTTACTACTCATACATAGGAAGAATGATAACATTCTAACCATGGAAAAGCAATATCTAACACATATCCAACACATATCTATCACTAGAAAATCATTCCTAATCATTTCAAGCATCAAATACACATATATATTATGATCATTCAATAGCAAATCACCATTCCTAAGCTTCATGAATCATGTTCTCAATCCATAACAAGAAGTCCAATCACATATATCCAAGAAGAGGTTTAGCCTACTATCATAGTTATGTAATCGAAACCATAATCAATACAACAAACCATAGTGAATTCAAAGCTCAAAATCAAAGAGAAATATGAAGGAAAAGAGTTAAGCTCTGTAAAAATTCGATCCCTCAAACAATGAGGATAAGTTGTTTTTATACTTTAAAAATTAACAAAAATAAAACAAAATAAAATGCCACTTGCAGGGCCTTCGCGGGTCGCGCGAAATCCTTCGCGGACCGCGAGCCGGGCTCGCGGCCGAGGATTCGCGCCCCGCGCGCCCGTGTCTCGGTCTCAGCGTGGTACGCGCGCCCGTGTCTCGCGCCCGCGCGCGCCCGTGTCTCGCGCCCGCGCGCGCCCGTGTCTCGCACCCGCGCGCGCCCGTGTCTCGCGCCCGCGCGCGCCCGTGTCTCGGCATGGTCTTCGCGAGTCGCGGCTGAAGGTTCGCGCCTCGCGCACGTCTGGTCCTCGCGAGTCGCGGCCGAAGGTTCGCGCCCCGCGCGTCTGTGCCTCGGCGGTCCTCGTGCTGGTTCGCGCGGTTCGCGACCGGAGTCTCGCGCCCCGCGCGCGTCTGGCTCTCGCGGTTCGCGTCTGGTCCTCGCGGCTCGCGAAACTCGGCATCTTCAAAACAGCAACACACACCCTCGCGGTTCGCGACCTGGGGTTCGCGGCCCGCGAGAGTGTGCCTTCACGCCACTTCTACGACCGGTTCTTCAATGTATCAAACGCGGTCAGGACGGTCATAGAAGGTCTTCAAATCATTCAAATCCATCGCAAGTGCAATTCAAGATTGAAATGCACGTCTTCAATTTCAAACCACTATGAATGATTCGGTCTAAAAGTCTAATATAAATACACAAAATACTATCTAAAACAGCTCTTAAATGCTACAAAACAAGAATATATCTAGGGTCTATCAGTCGTGTCCGTGATCTTGGTGAAACGAACAATAAAATTCTTTTGGGCGTTTATCAGCTGGTGCTTGCATTGGTTTAGGATCTCGGAAAAACTCTTTGTTATTCTGCCAAATTTCTTTTCTGGACTTTATAAGCGGCGTTTCCTCGAAGATTTTTGGGGTAAAGCTGTCTTTTCCTTTGGGCGTTTGTAACGAGTTTCCCTTCTTTCCTTGGAGTTTTGACTCCTCCTCGGTTGCCTTTTTGCTACCCCTTTCATTATCAATTTTTCTATCATTCGCCTCTTCAGCCCGAACGTACCGCTCTATCAGTTTTTGTAATTTTCGCTCATTAGTGGGCATTTCTTCTCTCAACTTCTTGTAGAAGTCGCCTGGCTTAAGTCCACTCATGAATGCTCCTAAAAACATCTGATAGGATATATCCTTGACCTGTAGGCTTTCGATAACCATTCTAGAGTGGTATTCGCCCACACTGTCACCATTTTGTTTGACGTTTAACCAATTCGGCGATTGTATGTTCGAACTTCTGGTTTCGATAGAATCGCCCTAGAAACATGTCAGATAACTGGGCCCATGACCTGATGCTTTGTCGAGGGAAATTTTCATACCAGGTAATAGCTGGTCCAGTTAAAAATATTGGGAACGCCTTGCATACCACTGGTAATGGGGCGTTTCGGAATCACATGCTATTTCGGTATGAGTGTAGAAAGTCCTTGGGATCCGAAGTTCCATCATAAATTTTCACATGGAGAGGGAGTTTAAAATTGTCATTCATAGGGTAATCTTGGATTTCCTTAACAAATGGTGAATATTCCCCCTCATCTTTGGCGATAATTGACTGTAATTCCCGTTCATAAACAAGATTATCCTTTTGTCCGGCTAGGACGGATTTTTCCCTCTGTTCGTATAAGACAGATTTTTCTTCTTTCCTTTCCAAGTTTATCCTGCAACTTTCTTGGAAATTCTCATGTTGCCTGATTGGTATCGATCGTTCTTCCCTTCTATCAACATTGGATGTACGATCGTCTTGAGTTCGCCTGGCTCTCTTGAACTGTACATACAGATTTTCCTTTTGAGTTTCCAAGAAAGCCTCAAATGCCTCTTTCTCCCTTTGTTGAGAGTGATCTGAGGATTCTGCGTTGTCCTCCTGATATTCATCTTCCTGTGATTGGTATTCTTTTTCATTATACTGTTCTTCCTTCGGGTTGGTGATGAAAACCAACTGAATCAACTGAATTCGAATTGAAAATAAACTAAATCATTGTCGATCGGCACCAGTTTGGGGCGTGTTTAGGCCGTTGAATCTCAAGAAAGGCACATATTTTTTTTGATTTTTTTTTTTTTGCTATGTGCAGCTCATTTACTTAGTGCATCCATTTATCGAATTATTGTTTTAACACATTATATATACTATTAAGCAAATAATTTCGATAAATGATTTACTTAGTGATTTTTTTTTCTTCAGAATCCCACGTTAAAACAATGTCTTTTTGGATTTTGGTTATGTAATAGTTATTGGGTTATTTCTCGGTTTCTCCCTCTTATATTTTCCTTTTTTTATTACTTTTTTTCCAGAATCCCACGTTAAAACGATGTCCTTTTCGGTTTTGGATTTTTTCCTATTTTCCTTTTTTTGTTTTTTTTTCAGAATCCCACGTTAAAATATTGTCCTTTTGGGTTTTGGTTTTTTTTTCCTAATATAATCACACGTTAAACTGATTGAGTTTTTTTTCAGTTTTAATTGTATAGCAATCCTTGTCTGATTTGAGTTCCTATTCGAATTCAATTGCTTCAGTTGTTGTTGAATTACACTTCTTGTAGATTGAAAATCAACTGAATCAATTGAATTCGAACTGAAAATAAACTAAATCACTGTCGATCGGCACCAGTTTGGGGCGTGTGTAGGCCGTTGAATCTCAAGAAAGGCACGGATTTTTTTTTGACTTTTTTTTTGCTATGTGTGCAGCTCATTTACTTAGGGCATCCATTTATAAAATTAATGTTTTAACATTCAATTGCTTCAGTTGTTGTTGAATTACACTTCTTTTAGATTGAAAATCAACTGAATCAATTGAATTTGAATTGAAAATAAACTAAATCACTATCGATCGGCACCAGTTTGAGGCATGTGTAGGCCGTTGAATCTCAAGAAAGACACGAATTTGTTTTTTGATTTTTTCTTTTTTTTTGCTATGTGCAGCTCATCTACTTAGTGCAACCATTTATCAAATTAATGTTTTAACATTCAATTGTTTCAGTTATTGTTGAATTACACTTCTTGTAGATTGAAAACCAACTGAATCAATTGAATTTGAATTGAAAATAAACTAAATCACTATCGATCGGCACCAGTTTGGGGCGTGTTTAGGCCGTTGAATCTCAAGAAAGGCACGGATTTTTTTTTGATTTTTTTTTGCTATGTGCAGCTCATTTACTTAGTGCATCCATTTATTAAATTATTGTTTTAACACCTTATATATACTATTAAGCTAATAATTTCGTTGGATTTTTTTTTTCCAGAATCCCACGTTAAAACAATGTCTTTTTGGAATTTGGTTATGTAATAGTTATTGGGTTATTTCTCGGTTTCTCCCTCTTATATTTTCCTTTTTTTATTACTTTTTTTTCCAGAATCCCACGTTAAAACGATGTCGTTTTCGGTTTTGGATTTTTTCCTATTTTCCTTTTTTTTTTGTTTTTTGTCATAATCCCACGTTAAAATAATGTCCTTTTGGGTTTTGGTTTTTTTTCCTAATATAATCCCACGTTAAACTGATTGAATTTTTTTTCAGTTTTAATTGTATAGCAATCCTTGTCTGATTTGATTTCCTATTCGAATTCAATTGCTTCAGTTGTTGTTGAATTACATTTCTTGTAGATTGAAAACCAACTGAATCAATTGAATTCGAATTGAAAATAAACTAAATCACTGTCGATCGGCACTAGTTTGGAGCGTGTGTCGGCCGTTGAATCTCAAGAAAGGCACGAATTTTTTTTTTTTTTTTGCTATGTGCAGCTCAGTTACTTACTGCATCCATTTGTCAAATTAATGTTTTAACATTCAATTGCTTCAGTTGTTGTTGAATTACACTTCTTGTAGATTGAAAACCAACTGAATCAATTGAATTTGAATTGAAAATCAACTAAATCACTGTCGATCGGCACCAGTTTGGAGTGTGTTTAGCCCGTTGAATCTCAAGAAAGGCACGGATTTTCTTGAAAATTATTTTTTTGCAGCTCATTTACTTAGTGCATCCATTTATCAAATTGATGTTTTAACACATTATATATGCTATTAAGCCAATAATTTCGTAGAGTTTTTTTTTTTTTTCAGAATCCCACGTTAAAACAATGTCCTTTTGGGTTTTGATTTTTTTTCCTAATATAATCTCACGTTAAATTGATTTGTTTTTTTTTCCAGTTTTAATTGTATAGCAATCCTTGTCTGATTTGATTTCCTATTCGAATTCAATTGTTTCAGTATGTTGTTGAATTACACTTCTAGTAGATTGAAAACCAACTGAATCAATTGAATTCGAATTGAAAATAAACTAAATCACTGTTGATCGGCACCAGTTTGGGGCGTGTTAGGGCCGTTGAATCTCAAGAAAGGCACGGTGTCATCACGTTTCTGAGTAGGCCAACACGGGTAAACATGTTCTTGCTTATTTTTCATGGTTCTGAATGTTATTTTTTTTAGTTTAATCTTTCCATCAGCAAAATTAGTTGTTCCACCGGTTCTGAACGTTTCACTTTCGGGGTATCTCAAGAAGGATTGGGATTGATGACTTCTGGAATTGGTTGGATGATTGAACCTGGATTGAGTCCCTTTCCAGTCTAATGTAATTTAGTTTGGATAATTTTTGTGTCGTTTGCATGCTAAATTCTGCTCTGCCTTTTCTACTACTAAGTAGGACTGATCACGGTACGGTTAACCTTCCCGTTTCTAGAAAATATACTAACCGCTCAACTATTCAACGGTTCGGTTAACCTTTAAAATTGACAACTAAAATCAGATAACCTTTGTCTCGGTTAGTTAGAAATCCGGTTAGGTTAACCAGTTAACCAATAATTTTGATAATTCATTAATTATAAAATATTTTGAGATACAGTTTAGCATACTACAAAAGTTATATATATATATATATATATATATATATATATATATATATCCCCTTATGCCAAGAGTTATACAAAAGCTACCTCCAAGAGAAATACAAAAGCTAGCTATATATACATATTTCCCCATACACCAAGTGGCAAGAGGAATACAAAAGCTAGCTAGCTAGAGTGAATGTGTGAGGGTTAAGTTTTGGTAAGGGTTCGGTGCTATTTATATAGGGTTAATAAGTAATAATAATAATAATAATATAAATAAATAAATAATTGCAAAATAGTCTCCGGTTAGTCGGTTAACTATTCGTGTTGAATATTGAAAACCTTAACCTTAACCGAAAGACCGGTTAGTCAAAAAATGATAACCTTAATCTAACCCTACGGTTCGGTTAACCTTAAAATTGGTACAGTTCCGGTCGGTTAACCAGTCGGTTTCGGTTATCCGGTTAGTTTTGCTCAACCCTACTACTAAGGTATCTGTTGGGGCGTGTGATTGGTGGGAACGGTTTATCATATAGAAGTTTGATTGTGTAGTTTGCGTTTGTAAACGAGAGTTATAATAAATTGCTATATCTAGCGAGTTATTATTGGCTACTGTTTATGGTATTGAACTGAACTGAACTGAACTGAACTGAATTGAACTGAACTGAACTGAACTGAACTGAACTGAACTGATCTACAGATAAGCTCTGGTAAACAGGGCCCAAGTCTATTCTTAAATAATTTATCGTAGCAGTTTTGTTTAATTGAAAATAAACTAATATTTCAACTGAAATAAAACTATGCTTAACGGATGACAATTTGAAAAATATATATACATACTATGATTTCTTGAATTTTTATAACATCAGTAAGTCCCTATTCTGAGTAAACATGAACCTGTCCTATTAAGTACTTGAATGGTAGAATTTTACTTGTATCTGCTTTTATTGCACTACATATTTCTCAGCTATTATTGAATTATGTTTAACAAAAAATTTGTTTGGATCCACTTTAACAATGTATGCAGGTCACAAAAAAATAAAAGCCAGATTCTACTTACAATGGAAAAACAACCACAATCCAATGGAGGAATTGGATTTGCTATACCCATCAATGATAGCACAATATACACTACTATTGCACAAATACAACCCAGTCAAAAGGTATATATATTTCAAAGTTAATATGTATTCCTATTCCAGCGAACATGTATATTTAACATTTATATCTTTCAGATGGTAACTACAAAGGCAACAATATCCATTCAGGATATATCACAGAAATGCTACACATGGCATGAAAAAAGTGTTTGACTACTACATCAGCATCACACGACTGCGAATTTGTGTGCAATATGTGCGGAACAAAGCAAACTCCAGAACAAAGGTAAAACTACTATCATAAGAAATCATGAAACAATTTCGTATTAATAACTATTCACATTTACTAATAGTTTAAAAATAATGCAGGTCAATGTTAAAAGCAAACTTGGTAGATGATACTGGAATGATCACAGCAACATTTTTTGACAAGTATGCAGAAAAACTCATGGGACAAACCGCTAAACAAGCCATGAACATTACCCAGGCATCAAAGTACTTGTAACATAACATCATTGTAAAAATCTTTACCAACTCTTTCTTACATGTCTTTTTTATATAAATAGGAATATATACAGGAATGTAACGATGAAATTGCAAATTCAGAATATATACTCCAACTCAAGGTTACAACAAATGACTATGACATTTATCCAAGATACACAGTCATCTCTTATGGAGACGAAAACGAAAAACAAGCATCAAAACCAAAGATCAGACAAGAAGATATCAGTTCCGATGACGAAGACTATGTCCCGATTAAAACATTTACCAAGAAAAGGAAAATTACTCAAGGTATTGGTTACTAAAATATTACTAAATATTCTTTATAAATAATATATCATATCAGTACAAAAATATTTTTCTTTAAAGTCATTAACGAAGAAGAAGATCAAGAACAAGAAAACTTTCAACATTTAGAAGATGATGATCCAGTTCCTGAGAATTCAAAACAAAAAAATGGAGGAAAAAAATCCAAAGCGATATATAACTTTATAGCAAGGATGAATAATGAGGATGAAGACCAATCAGAAACTACCTGAAGACGGAACATTGAAACTCAGATGCTCTAAAAAAATATGCCGTGATCAGGATTTATTGTATTTCTTTTTCAAATTATTGGTATGAGCGTATTATATTTTACATACAGTTTTATAATTTGCTTATTCATATACAATCTATTTCAAAGAATATGCTTTTAATACGGTTGAGAGTTACACACGAGTTCATCAACAACTCCTTAAAAGTGTTACATCATTGAGGGATTTTTTTTTTTTTTTTTTAGCTAAAACCATCATAGATGGGAGGATTATTCATGGCTCCTCAACCGAAATAAAAAGCAGAACATAATACACATAAGACCAAAAGAGTCTTAGTGGCTACAAGTTGCCCGAAAGCTGTTTCTCCACAAGTGGAGGTAATTTGGTAGATAACATGAAACTTCCTGGAACGTAAGGCAATTCTAATCTTTCTTGTATCTAAATGAGGTTGCCCGAAAGCTATAATTCCTAGGCTTTCGCCCGGAAGCAGGGTGTTGCCCGAAGGCAGTGGTGCCCGAAGGCTTACATCAAAAAGGGGATACATCTTAAAATCTACTGTCTGAAACTACCTGGCAAGCGTAGCACCTTAACTTTGCATTCTAAACTATCTAATCAAAGTCTACTACTCTAGGCACAAATGTTACCTAGTCCAGAATCCCATGGGGTTTTCTCTCTCGCCAATTAAGGGTTAAGAGAGATATAACAAACAAATGGGCTTCAATGACTTTTGAGGGATTGAGGGATAAAGATAGGAAACAAAAATATACAGACTTTTGATTAAGATGCATGAGCTTCAATGATTATTTGGATTTTTTTATTCTTGATTAAAGGCAATATAAGTAAAACAACTTCAACAATTTACAAGCAAACAAAATCAAGCTATAAAAATTATAATTGACAAAGACTAATGCTTCAAGATCCAAGGAATGTACAACACTTTCATTTTAAGTTAATTCTATATTACACCAAAACTAATACTCGTCATCGGAATCCTTGACTTCTAAGTAACAAAAAAAATCCTAATCTGTAACTGTAGTAATATATATACACAAAATCCAAAAAAAAAAAATTAACATTGAATAACAAATATCAGACTCACCTGTGAAAAAAATAACTCAGACAAATCCTCGAACACCTTACTTGCTATTAAAGCAAAATCAGAGCAAGATTAAATTTTTTAGCAAAATCCCCCAGCAGCTAGCTTCCCGGCGCAGATGTCTGAGTGTGGATGTCTGGGTTTTTCTCAGGGCTTTGGTTATGTTTATGTGCAGGGATTCGAAGTAGAGGATTTCCTCGCCGAAAAATGGTTGGGGCGGCGAACGGAGAAGGTGAAGTAGTTTATGTGGTAAGTAAGAGGATGAACCATTTCGAAATTCAATCCTTCTTAATTTCGGCAGGACAGATCGCCGCCAAGATTTCGCATTCCTTCATCGGAATCGATGAAGACAGAAGTTTTAAAAAAAACAATTACCCATTGCTTTAGGCTGCCGCCGAAGATAGTTCACATTAAGTACTAATTGTTTTCAATTCACATTAAATACCGAATTAACTTTTACAGTATACAGTTTAGTAAAGATACACCGCGCAATGCGCGGTGGGTGCCCGCTAGTACACCTAATAGTTAAGGCAAAAAATGGGCTTGAATCATAGGGTTCCATCAGGGGACATTATGGTAAAATGTGGACCTGCAAGAGAAAAATGTACCTGCATAGAGAAATTGCCTAAAAGAATCATACTTGGGTTTCTGTAAATATGAGCTTCGAACAAGCCTAGCAACTTCCTTAGTTCCTTCCGTCGATTGATTAATATCCAATCTGTCATCAACCTCACAAAAATGATCAAGACAAAAACCATCACCAAAATAATTGGTCTAATACTTTGCAATGCATCCTCAAAAATACAAACATAAACCATTGAGTGAATTTTATAGAGGCACCCCAACGTTTCAGAAACCACCAGTTTGACCCACTAACGAAAGTAAATGTCAAAATGATTCTCTAACCTTCATTTTTGTTCCAAATCAACCTCTAGACGTCAAGTCTCCATGTTCTCAAGATTCTGTCACATTTTTAGGGTAAAGTTGTCTTTTTTTTTTTTTCATTCTCTCTTTCCTTTTCTTTCTTTTCCTTTTCTCCGTTCATTCAATTATATGGTTAACCCCAAAGTATTAGAACATGATAAAAAATAAAAATAAAAGAGTACAAACAAGAAAAGATCAGACCTTGTGACCAGCCGTGTCTTACTTGGAAATGGTTATCCTAGAGCCACTGCCCGAGGATTAGCCACGTTTTCGACGTCTCCAAGTACTCGACGGTTCCCTTCTCTTATACTAGCCATTTTTTTCCCTCCTCAAGCAACAAGAATTTTTCATTAAACAATTGGGCTTACGGTTAGGGGACCTTACAGAAGACGCTTTTAAAAGCCAAAGCTAGTAAGTTAATGGTGTCAATCAACTTGACTCAATGCCACAGGGCACACCACTACTGCAAAACAGGGCTATGGAGGCGCCGATTCACGGCGGTGGTTTGAGAACCGCCGTGATTTGTTCTTGTTCATGTACATGAAATAATTTTGGCAACATTGGACGTCGCCTGGATGACCATTTTCGGCGGTTTTGAGTAAACCGCCGTGGTTAAAAATGAATTAACGGCGGTTTTGTATTTATGGCGGTTATCCACGACCGCCGTAAATACCAATCGAATTCGCGGAGGTTTTGTAATAACGGCGTTAATTTCACGGCGGTGGCAGAAAAACCGCCGCGTTTAGGTAATGTTCTGTTACTGGAACGAAAGAATTGCAATTAAAATTTAATCGGAATTGATTTTGGATAATATAATTTTTGAAAAAAACAAATATTGGTGTTTTGAAAGATTTCCAATATTGGAACTGCAGTCAAGTTTTTTAAAAAATTAATTCCAACGTAGGAAGGGGAACTTAGTAGTGTAAAATTGGTCAACGACGACCAAAAGTTGTAAGTAACTTAACTTTCCGTGTAGGAACATGAGTACAGTATTTATAATTGAACATGCTAAAGTAGTTCTGGTGCCGGAACATAATTGTCTATAAATATTAAAACGGGTTTGCGTCAGAGATCAAAGATTAAAAAAATCCTAAATTTGTGGGCTATATCTGGGAACGGTGGAACGGTTGGGACGCGGGGTTTTGAACCTACAGGTACATCGATTTCAATTTTTATATATCATGTTGATATTATATTGAATTAGATGAATGATTTTTGTGTATTTGAATTGCAATTGATTGTTGTGTATTGGAATTACAGTTGATTGTTTAGGTAGCATGAGTTCTAACATGAGTACTTAACGAGGGCGAATTGTAAGCAGTGGTATGACAACTTCTGTGGAATACAGGGGATTGATTGAGGATTTCATTAATTTTTCTTTTGGTAATGCAAGTTTTGGTACCGTTAGATGCCCTTGTAAGGACTGTAAAAATGATGTATTTGTTGGACGTGATAAATTGGAAGAGCATTTGATATGTAGAGGATTTGAAAAATCTTATACACATTGGGTATGGCATGGTGAAGTTAGTAGGGAAATTGATGAAGTTGATCACATACCGATTGTTGAGGAGCGGTTAGATTACATGTATGGGTGGGATGAAATGGTTGATAATGTTGCTGAAGATTTCGTAGGTAAACCGGAGGTCCTACAATCAATGTTAGATGACAAAGAAACTCTTTTGTATGATGGTTCAAAACACACGGTTTTAAGTGCAACCTTGTCGTTGATGAATGTGAAGGCAAAATATGGGTATTCTGACAAAAGCATGAGTGAGTTGTTGTGTTTGTTGAGGGAATTACTTCCTAAAGGGAATAAAATTCTGGAGAGTTCGTATGAAGCGAAGAAGGTGTTGTGTCCAATGGGGTTGGAGTTAGAAAAAATACACGCTTGCCCTAATGACTGTATGTTGTACAGGGGTTTCGAGGATGAAGATCTTGATAAATGTAAAGTTTGTGGTATGCCACGGTACAAGGCTAAATCCAGCAGTATTGAAGTTGGGGCGGAGGATGTTCATAGGAGCAAAAAACCAACCCCTGCAAAGGTTATGTGGTATCTTTCTATAATTCCAAGGTTGAAACGATTGTTTGCAAGCAAGGATGATGCCAAGAATTTATGTTGACATAATTATAGGGAGACGGTGATCAGTGGCGTAAATTTGATGAAAAGCATCCCGATTTCAAAAATGAACCTCGAAATCTTAGGCTTGGCCTCTCCACCGATGGAATGAACCCGTTTGGAAATATGAGTAGTACTCACAGTTCTTGGCCTGTAATGGTTGGTATTTACAACCTTCCACCGTGGTTGATGCAAATATGTGCTATTGTCGCTGATGAAAGCCGGTCCTAAACAGCCGGGGAATGATATCGATGTTTATTTGGCTCCATTAGTTGAGGATCTTAAGAAGTTATGGTTTGAAAAGACTTGGGTGTATGATGGTTATTGTGAAGAGAAGTTTGTGCTCCGAGACATGTTGTTTTGTACTATAAACGATTTTCCTGCATTTGGCAATTTATTCGGTTATTCTGTGAAAGGCCATAATGCTTGCCCTGTATGTGAGGAAAAAACTGTATTTGAGCAGTTGGTCAATGGGAGTAAAAAACTCAAGTTCATTACACTAACAACAAAATCATTCTGAAAAGGTTTTTAAAAAAAATGTCCTTAAAAAAACCATCCTTAAAATTCTATTAAAAACTATCCTTAAACAGATTGGCACCAAAAGCCAGCCATCATTAAAAAGTTTGCCCTTTCTTCAAGCCAAATAAAACCCAACACCCCTTGGAGGTGGTTAATCAGCAGCATTTGAGGTTTCACCATGCCGTCGCAGTGCACGATTCTCCTTCTTCAACATGTAGTTGGGCTTTCTAAGCTCATGGATTATGAACCTTCAACGCCCAAAAAACCAAGCATCATAAGTCTTCCAAAGTGCCGTTGGGCTTTGGATTTGGAACCCTGCTATTGACTTCAATATCCTGGTTATCAAATTCCCAAATGGATGTTTTTTCCCATCTCTAGGGGATTTGAAGAAGTTGAGCATGTGTTGCATTACAGCAAACCCCGGATTCCGGCTTCATCATCACTTAAAACCAAGCGGATTCCGGCTTTCTCCAGATAGTCCAACTGCTCCGTTCTGGTCTCTTCCATTTCCTTCTTTGCAACATCAACCTGTCCCCCCCAACATATCCATGAATCGGTGGAGCCTTTTCAACCATTGCAACTTAGTGCCTACAACTACATCAATAAGATATGCAGAATACATTAGAACATGACAACAAAACCGACTACTTTTAAAAAACAAATACACCTTACCTTTGGACAATGATGACTCAGCTGCATCGTTATTCTTCCTAGCAGTGTCTCCAACTAGCCTGAGGGGTTTCTTATGAACGAACGTCTTGGTTGAGTAGTTGAACTCCAAGTGTTTCTTCTCCAACCAACTCTGATCATAAAAATCCAAGTGGGTAGGGCGTCAAACCGGCAGTATGCTACGCTTTTCAAGCATTGCAGTAATTACGCCACCATAAGGAAGATTTTTTTTTTCGCCATTTGCACACTTCAGCATGTACTCGTGAATGGTATGACCAGGATTCAGTGGCAAACCCTCCATGACATAGTAAAACAACATCAAATTACCTATGGTGGCTTCACACACATATTTCCCGCCCCCTAGTTGTACATTCAAAGCTATCCAATCATAAGCCATTCTGTCCTCTATGGACAACGAACTCAGAGGATATTGATTAGCACTAACATTATCACCCTCTTCTATCCCAAAATGGAGTTTGGAGAGTCTTTTTAGGCCAGCTTTGTAAATCTCATAAGGTCCATCGGGATTTAAGGGTTTCATAAAAGAGGCATCAATATACTGGCATCCTATAGCATGATTTTAACCGGGAATGTAAACCCATTCACCTTTGTGGAATTAGGGTTGTACGGGTCCTTGCCTAGGTTGGCATAAAACTGTATAACCTCATCTTTATAAGTAGGTTTCTCAAGAGTTATCAGTTTATCAAAACCACTAGGAACAAACCTTTGAATAACATCATATAAATGCAGAGCTTTAGCAGAGTCGAGTTTCAACACCTTAGTTGGATGACAGCGCCGGTTCTTCGATATCCAGCGCATACCGATTCTCTACATCTTTGTTGAAGATATTGGTGCTATGAGAAGGGTCTACTACGACTGGCGGTTTCCCTCGGTCATGCCTACTCTTCTTGTTTCGGATGGGTACCCTTTTTTCATCGGATTGGCTTAGCTGAGTTTCCGATGCAGATCCTGCCGCCGTAGAGATACCCGCCGCCGCCGTAGAGGTACCCGCTGCCGCCTTAGAGGTACCCGCCGCCGGCGACTTAGACCGAGCCGCCGCTGCATCGCCCTCTCCCGTTGCATTACCCTCCTCCATTGGCTTTTCCGCCGCTGGTCCTGTGTTGCCTCTTGTCCTCGCCATGATTGATGCGTGAAGAAACCGGTTAATCTAGACAAGATTTAGGATTTGGGGGTTTTTGGATCGCGTCGATTTTGGAGATAGAATGATTTGGGAGATAGTGTTTTTTTTAATCCACTTCCTTTGCAAAGATATATTTATATGACACTGAATTCCTATACAGGAACTTAATAAGGGATTTTAACTAGTGTTGTCAGTTCAGACCCGAACCCGAAAAACCGACCGAAACCGAATAGTACCGATCCAATAATGACCCAACTGATATCCGAATAACAACCCGACCTATAACCGAGCTAAACCGATTCAAACCGAGAAATAAACATCATAAATCAGGGTCACACAACATATGAACCTTAGTTACAATCTACAATAATGTCAGTTGGAATCGCAACAATAGATCTCCATCTTAAGTACAATCTACATTGTTAATCAGGGTTCACACAACATTGTATATTTAAGTACAATCTACAATGTTGTCTAGTTGGAATCGCAACAATAGATCTCCACCTTAAATACAAACTACATTGTAAATCAGGGTTCACACAACATCGTATATTTAAATGAGAAAAGATATCGATTAGGATTTGCTATGGAGATCGAGAAAAGATCGTATATTAGGGTTCACACAACATCGTATATTTAAATGGTTTAGGATTTGCTACGGAGATCGAGAAAAGATATCGATTTAAATGAATCAAACATATATATATATATATATAAAATCAAATTCGGCAACAAAAACATATATATAGGTTTCAGCCCATATACAAATTCCAATATAGGTACTAGTAAATTCAAGTAAAAAGTCAACTCTATTTAGTTCCGATCATGGAACTAAGAATTTGGATGGGTTAAATAATTGAGGTATTCGACCCCTTGGACTTCCTAAACAACGCGCGCAGTCAATTCTCTTTTACTCTGTTTAGCGGGAAGACGAAACCCATTCAAGTCTCTTCCTCTTCCCATCTGTTTACTTCCATAACAGGGCCCCAATCCAAACTTCCTTGTTTACCTCCTACGTATTCCATCAACATCTTGTTGTTCATCTCCGTTCATCCCTCTGTTTGGCGACTCTTCGATATATTGAAGATCCATCTATAAGGAGGCTTTACACATCATCAAAAGGTCTAATCTTTGTATGATATTTTTGATTATTAATTTTTTTTGGTACATGATGTGTTAAACCCTAGGGTCTTGTGTGATGATACATATGTTAAAACCTAGCAAGCGGCCTTTGATACAATTTTTTGTTTTGAAAGGTTGGGTATGTATATTTCTAATGTAATGGGTTTTTCATTGTATAGCTCAATGGGGAATACTAAAAGAGTGCGCAAGAGGAAGTCCGTTGCTCCAATTGGAGATGAAGCGGTTGATGAACACTTACATGAAGAGCCAACCAATGATAATCATACTCGTAGATCAATAGCTCATTGCCGTATTATAGAAGAAATGGTTAACAACTTTACCTACACACCAATGTAATTTGACAGGTTAGGTCGACCTATATCGAAGGAGAATGCTTTTTGGGCAAGTTGGGTTGGGAAGGTTGCTCGAACAAAGTTGCCCATTACTAGTGATAATTGGCACAAAGTCCATAAAGATGACAAAGAAGATCTATGGAAAGAATGCATGGTAAGATAAACTTTACTATCGATCATGATATATTATATCTATAATTATAAATTCAAGTATGGGTGAATTGACCATTAACATCCTTTTGTGTGTAGAGGCCTTTTGTGTTGAATGCCCCTAATTTGGAGGTAGTTAGGACAAAATGTATGAAATCGTTGGGAAAATGTGCTAGGGATTTTAGGTCAAACTTAGCCAAAGATTTTGTATATGGTGACAAGGACGATGTTGATCCATGGCTTGTATATAGGGATGGCACTGGGGCGAGTTTCTGGCGGGTACTAGCTATCCCATCCCCATCCCCATAATATTATTAATGTAATTATATTGAGGCGGGCCGGGTATGGGGCGGGTATAACGGGGATGGGGCGGGTGATGTATAAAACTCATCCCCGCCCCATGACCCATGATGGGTACAAAATTAAAAACCATCCCTGCCCCATCGGGTTTTATTATAAAACCATCTCCGCTCCATGACCCGCCCCACCCCATGCCCCATGACCCATGACCCATCCTCACCCACCTCTTATATCAGTTTAAAATACATTTGTTTATATAACTTTTACTCAAACGCAATAATAATTATATTGAGAAATATAAAATCTTTAAAAAGACAAAAATCTCAAACCCAAACAAAAAAAATGTAATTGAAATCTCACTCAAATTTGAAGCAAACAAGAAGTTTGTAATTATAAAAACGATTGCCAAAGAATAGTCCAAATACATTATCATTGTTAGTTTTCTTCTAATTTTAACTATTAGGGGTTAATTATTAAATTATAGCAAGAAATTAATTAATATTATTTTTTATTAATTAATATATATAATAATATTATTAATGTAATTATATTGAGGCGGGCCGGGTATGGGGCGGGTATAACGGGGATGGGGCGGGTGATGTATAAAATCCATCTCCGCCCCATGACCCATGACGGGTTGTGATTTCATCCCCATCCCCGCCCCATTACCCATCAACGTTTCCCCATCCCCGCCCCAAACCGGTGCAAATGGGGCGGGTCACCACCAAAACCCGCCCCAGTGCCATCCCTACTTGTATACCCAAGTATACAACCCGATGTATGGGAAACCTTCAAAGAACGAGCAATTCTACGTAAAGAATCGGTACTATGTCTCTCATCTTGCCTTTGATTATTTTTATTGTCATAAAAGCATCTTTGTTATTCTTGTGTTGTTTTGCTTTTCAGGGAATAACTAAATTGCGTTCTGAACAAGCTTTTCTCAACATAACTCCTCATACTATGGGTCGATCCGGATATCTAGGGACGGGTTTCAAAATGGTTGATGAGGACTATGAAAAACAAGTCAAGGACTTCATGGATGAGGGGATGACTGAAGAAGAAGCAAGGAGCAGGGCTCAACGCAAAAAGCCCGAAGACTTTAAGAGGCTCCACTTATTTTTAAGAGTGCGTGCAGACGAGAATGGTGTGATCACGCATGACAAAAATAATGAGCTACTTTCGAAAGTGGTAAGTACCGAAAAAATCACTAGTTTAATTCACTTTTACCTTTTCAATTATGATACCTTGTGTGTTTATCATGAATATATAGGAGGAAGTTCAACATAGAGAAGTCATTGGAGAACTCAAACCTACATTGGAACATGATGTCTTATGTGAGGCAACCGGGAAGGGAGACCACCCCGGCCGAGTTAGAGGGTACGGAGCTTATTTAAATCGTCGAGAAGTTTTTGGTAATGTTCATTCATCTTCCCCTTTAGGTGGATTGATCCGCTCCATTACCCACCTAGTCAACGCTTGATGTCTCTATTAGCATCGGCATTAAATGATATCAATAAGGACACATCTATACCGTTTCAAGTTATTGAAGTAAAGGTATTTACCACGAAACTATAATTGAAATGCCAATTTCAAATGCTCGATGACCTATTTACATTTGTTTAATTGATATATAGTTCAAGAAACAGGAGGTGGATGGGAGTGTGGCTATTACACAATGTTGTACGCAACGCACTTAGCAAGCATTTTGATACCTCAAACTCTAACATAATTACAAGATGTAAGAAATATTATTGTCATTCGCTTATGCATATTTTAATTTCCTTTGTCAAATGACTATAATTTGTTTCCCAAAACAGCTACTACCTAAGGATGTCACTCCCTACACTATGGTGGAGATGAATGCGGCCCGGAATGCCTTGGCTCATCACATTGTCTCAGTCCGTTCGATCAACATTGGAAATCCGACAACGGGACAAGTGTTAAAATAACTATTGGAGTGAAACATAGTAAGTGTATTTGCTATTGATTGAGTTAGGGTTGGAAAGATTTTAGATAGAGGATGGATTAGATGAATGATGATTTGTTTGAAGGCATTTTGAAATATGATTGCCTGGATAAATGTTTATTTTGGTGGTTCAAACGAAGACAATTTTGTGCCTGGAAAATATAATCAAAGCAGTTTTTTGCCATTTTTCCCGATAATTGTTCCGGTATAGGAACTGTTATTCCAACACAGGAACTATTTTTTTTTAAAATTCCAGTTTTTGGCTCGATTTACTAGGCCACGACAATGACATGGTACCCGACACCGGAATTGCGCAAGTCTGGTTAGGGCTCCCATCCACACTTCCGACGTCGGAACTCAACATAGTAATTGCTTACATTCTAACTTCCAACATCGGAACTGCATCAGCGACACGTGTAATCCTACACCGGAATTGCAATTTCGAAATTAATGTTTCACCGACTCCCTGTAAAGGAACTACAAATAATAAGTTGTTATCCATATATTGTGTTCCACCACTGGAACATAAACCCAACTAACTTTCAACATCGGAACTATATAAATGCCACGTGTTTTCCTACACCGGAACAGTAAATTTGAAATTATTGCTTAACGTACTTCCTCTAAAGGAACTACTGAGAATTAGTTCTTATCCGTCTATTGCGTTTCATCACAGGAACGAAAGGTCAAGTAGCCCCATAATTTTCCGACGTTCCTATCATGGAACGCTGACGCAAGCACCAATACCGCTGACGCATAACTCATATGTTCCGTAGAAGGAACCTATATATATGTTGAAGCATAATGGATCAGTTCCATCGTCGGAACTCTACTACGGCGGTTTTCTGCAACAAGTCGCGGCGGTGGAAAACCGCCTCGAATCTAAGCAATAACAGCGGTTTTTAGCAACCACCTAGAAAGGTAAACCCATTCGCAGCCCCTCTGCTGACAGCGCCAGATTACCGCCACGAAATCTCCTCTCCACCGCCGTGAATGTCATGTGTTTCCAGTAGTGCACAGACGCACAACTATCGGTATATTAAAAATGAGAATTGTTAGTGATATATACTAAAATTAAATACAAATTACAATTTGGTCACAAAATTTTTACAGTAATATATCTTATTTTTTATTTACTTATCGAGTCATTTGAAACCCTGCATAAACCCGTCTCATAGAAAACTTTCTCAATCGGAAAAAATCTTTTAAAAGCAACCACATTAGAATCATTAGATGTTCTAAAGCTATTAAGAAGTACTAAGAGCATCCACAATGGAGGTCCTTAAAAACACTTTTCTTAATAAGGAGCACTCCTTATTTAAGAAGTTCTATTGTTGAGTTTTAAGAACCACTCCTTAATAAGGACTTGCTTTTTTTTTTTTTTTTTGATGTAATATTTTCTTCTATTAAATTGCTCAATAAGTTCATACAACTGATTTGGTCATCACTATAAGCCAAACATTCAACAGATATATAACTAACCAAAAGGAGAAAACAACTATTCTACAGCCATATGAAATACAAGTGGCTATGATCATAACTAGTTCATCAAGATATTGCTTGGATTTTAGAATAACTATCATGAATGCGCTTCCATTCCATCTGTCCTTGCATATCTTGCTAAATCTGCATCCACCTTTTATTTTATCTAACTAACCAATAAATGGAAGCCATTGTCTTACTAATTTGAAATTAAAAATAATAAAGTAGCAATCAAGAAGTGCTTCTTATTTTTCTTACCATTGTTGCTAAATGATTTTACTTATTTTTTGTCAAAAATGATGATATGTCACTTAAGAAGTGGTCCTTAAATTCAAACCATTGTGGATGCTTGTTGCTGTCAGTTCAGACCCGAACCCGAAAAACCGACCGAAACCGAATAGTACCGATTCAATAATAACCCGAGAGATATAGGTCACCGAACCGAACCGACCCGAACCGAACTCAACCTGAAAACCGAACTGACCCGAGAATTTAGATCCGAACCCAACCGATATCCGAATTTGCACGGTACCGAACCGACCGAACCGAAATCAACCCGACCTGTAACCGACCTAAACCGATTCAAACCAAGAAATAACCATCATAAATCAATCGATTCAATCAACCAAAGAAAATGGAAAATTTCTATAAATGTAATTAAAGTTTGTATTACTACTAAGCAAATAAAACATTCAAACTTCCTAGTTCCTACCAATTAATTTAAACTAAAATTTTGATAGTAAACACCTAAAATATAGAATATACATATTCTATATACAATTCTACTCAATTTTAACAAAATAAATGTACACATTAACACATTCGACTTTTGTGTTAAATATTTACAATTTTACTACTAATTCATATAGAGAGGAAAATAATTAAAAGTAATCTAAATTGTTAATCAGGGAATTAATCACTTGACATGGATCTCCACCTTAAGTACAATCTACATTTTTAATCAGGGTTCACACAACATCTGTAATACCATAAACAAGATGATTTGTGGTCAAAATTATAAACATTTTGTATCAAACTATAAACACATTGGAATCGCAAAATTAAACATTTAAATAACAAGTAGTAACAAAATCATGATCTATTATAGATCAAAAACAAAAGTATCAGATGAATCAAACAAGAACTAGTAATTTCATTAATTTATAAAAGAATCAAAAGTACTCAATCTACCATGGAGATTGAGAAAAAATATCGATTTAAATGAATCAAACATATAAATTCGGCGAGAAGAACAAAAAAAATGTAAATGAATTTTATAAAACCAAACATATTTTGACCCAAAATCGTTTCAACCCGACCGATGACCCATATTGACATCAGTATCCAAACCGAACCGACCCGATTAATATTTATTTAAACCCGAAATGAACCGAAAAAGAAAAAATAACTAAATAAACCCGACCCGACATCAACCCGACCTGAGCGATATTGACCCAATAGGAAAAAATGACCGATTCAAACCGAAATCGTTTTTAACCGAACCCATTTTTGGAAGATCGAAACCGACCTATTTACCCGAATCGCACCAGATGCTCTAAGGCCCTGTTTACTAGAGCTTATTTCTTGATGGTACTAAACTGAACTGAACTGAATTGAACTGAACTGAATTGAATTGAACTGAACTGAACTGAAGTAAAATTGATGTATTGAAAAATGGAATCAGCAATTCAGCATGACTGAATTAACCTGAATTTCATCAAATTACATTTCACTGAACTGAACTGAACTGAACTGAATTGAACTGGACTGAACTGAATTGAACTGAACTGAACTGTACTGATCTACAGATAAGCTCTGGCAAACAGGGCCTAATATTAGTTAGAAAAGAATAAACCATAAAATCGATTGAAATTAAAGGCTAAGCAAAGGCCAAAGCTAATAAGCTAATGATGCCAATCAACTTGACTAGTGCCACAGGGACAGGGCACAGGTTCACAGCTATCAGTATCAGCTGTAAGCGATCACTAATTGAGTAGAGTTGTCTTCTCATTTACTCCAATTACCAAATTTCATATCTACTCTGCATCTACTAAACACCCGACTGTGTGTAAACCGCCGTCTCTCTCTCTCTCACACAAACATACATTCTCTTCCCCATTTCCCTTTTGCCTCTCTGTCCACAGAATTAACCTTCCATCATTGATCATTTTAATAACTAACAATGGCGTCTCTGTTTAGCAGAGACCGTACTTTGGGTTTGGGTCTGGGCCACTCCCGCAGAGACTCCCATTCCTCCTCCCCTTCCACCACCGCCACCCTCACCACCATGCCCTCCTCCACCGCCAGCTCCCGCTTCTCCCCCTCCAAACCCTCCGCCGCCCTCACATCTGCACTACCCTCCCCTTTCGGCGACCTCAATCCAGCTCTCTCCGCCACCGACCTCCGGGAAACCGCCTACGAGATCTTCGTCGCAACTTGCCGGACTGCCACCGCGAAGCCGTTGAGTTTCACTTCCAGTAACGGTGTCTCCACCAATGGGAACGTGAATTCGTCGCCGTCAACTCCAAATTCTCCGTCGCTGCAGAGATCGCTCACGTCGACTGCGGCTTCAAAGATGAAGAAGGCTCTGGGATTAAGATCCAGTTCCAGCATGAAGAGGGCCGAGGGGAGCCCTAGCCCTGGTTCAGGCGGAAAAGGGAAGAAGCCGGCGACTATTGGTGAGCTGATGAGGGTTCAGATGAGAGTTTCGGAGGCTTTTGATTCTAGGATTAGGAGGGCTTTACTCAGGATTTCTGCTGGACAGGTCTGTGTAAAGTCAAACAGAGTAAACTTTTGCATTTATCATGAATAATTTGCTTGTTTCTCTCAAATTATGGATATCTTTATATTGGTGTGATCTGAATGTTGTTCTTGTGATGATTCTCTGTATGATCAAAATTGATACTTTTTTGTGGTTGCCTTCTTGGTATGATTGAAATTTGGATTGTACTGGAACCTGCTGTGGTTAGAATTAGATGGCCTTTGTTCCTTTAGTTTGCTGATCACAATTTCATATTGTGTTCGTGGAAATAGCTTGTTCGTAAGCCACTTTGATCTTTGGGTCATCTCTCGCCTACAAAAGGGACTGTGTGATGTGTGCATTCTTTGACATATCTTTAATTACACTATTGAAGTTCAAAATATGGCATATTTTGTCCTTTTCTGCAGGCTCTTGTGTTAGATTTGATTCTTATCCTGCACTGAAACTCTTGAGATGTTGATTAATGATATTCTTCCTTCTTTCGGGCCTAAACTTTGGTCTTTTATCCAAAATATATGTATAAAGCTTTAGATCACTTTTGTTTGTTCTAGAATGAAAGAAGCATGTCACTGCAATCTCTTACTTAAGTACACATTCAGTGCCCATATTGAAGCTCTGTGTGTGGAATCCATATTTTCAATTATTTGTATGATTGAACTGACTTGTACATAAAAAAACTTGATAGGTTGGGCGAAGGGTTGAGTCTATGGTTCTTCCACTTGAACTGCTGCAGCAATTCAAATCATCTGATTTTACTGATGCTGAAGAGTATGATATTTGGCAGAAGAGAAATCTGAGACTTCTTGAGGCTGGTCTTCTTTTGTTTCCTCAAGTGCCAATTGACAAGTCCAATTCTGCTGCGCAACGGCTGAGGCAAATTGTTCAAGGGGCCTTGGATAGGCCTATTGAAACAGGAAGAAACAATGAGTCAATGCAAGTTTTGCGCAGTGCGGTGATGAATCTTGCTGGCAGGTCTTCCGATGGGATCCTGGAGTCATGCCACTGGGCTGATGGGATTCCATTAAATCTCAGACTCTACGAAGTGCTTCTTGAATCCTGCTTTGATGTCAATGATGAGACATCCATTATTGAGGAAGTTGATGAGGTTATGGAACTCATAAAGAAAACATGGGGAATCCTTGGACTTAATCAGATGCTACATAATCTTTGTTTCACATGGGTGTTATTCCATCGATTCGTTGCTACTGGTCAAGTAGCCAATGATCTTCTATTTGCTGCTGATAGTTCGTTAGCTGAAGTAGGGAAAGATGTAAAGACAACTAAAGATCCTTCTTATGCTAAGATCTTGAGTTCTACGTTGACTTCCATTCTGGGTTGGGCCGAGAAAAGACTTCTTGCCTATCATGACACGTTTGATCACGCTAACATTGATTCTATGCAAAGTATTGTATCTCTTGGGGTTTCATCGGCTAAAATCCTAGTTGAAGATATTTCGAACGAATATCGCCGTCGGAGAAAGAATGAAGTGGATGTTATGCGCACCAGGATTGACACTTATATCAGATCTTCACTTCGCACTGCTTTTGCTCAGGCAAGTTTCCTTTACTGCTAGTATTTCTTCGTTTGATGAGTAGTAAGCAGCTAGTGACTAGCCAATCTTTGAGTCTTGATACTTGCTATGGAACTACATTATCAATTTTAAATTGTTTTAATTGGAAAACAAGAGAAACGGAGTAGGAAAAAAATGGCTCAGAATTAGATAAATGAAGGAATGTTGACCTTTTGTATCAGAAATTTCAATTTCCACTAGATGCGCAGCAGATATCTTTGGGAAATTAATGAATTCTGGTTCAATTAGGTTGATACAAAATTATACTTCAGTTGAGACATACTTTTGCTGGAAATTTCAAATTTCAAAGCGAATGTTTAATTAAATTCACGACTCTGGGTATTGCTGAAGCAGTTTGAGCAATTGAAATCCACTGTATCTATATCAAATTATCAGCATGCTAGTCTGGCATGTGCTTGGTCTATTTCCAAGTAGTTTAAGCAAACTTGTTTGTATATTATTTTCCCTGACTGGTGTGTTGACTTTGAGTTTGACTGTCAGGGTTATTCAGTACTACCTCCGACCCAATATAGGTTCACTTTTCTGTTTTTCACTTTCTAATAACATTTTTACCCATTGTTATCTTTAGTATTGTGCAACTGAAAATTTGAAAAGTTAGTAGATGAAAAATATGCTCTGTGATGAATATAATAAGATTATGAGACAGGTTACTTGTACAATGATGACAATTTAGAACAAAATTAGTCAAATTAGTCAAATTGATCATTTGAATATTCTATATGAAGGGGATAGTTAATAGAGATACGTGAAGACATTCCAGATTTCTGATGTATGAACAAAATAAACAACAAATAATTGTAGAATGACTGCTGTTGGTAACTTGTTACACTAAGTCTAATGTTGCTTTATATTGACAAAAGAGGTGCATGGCTTTGAAAACCTAAAACAGAATGTTATCTAGAAGAGATTAAGCATATCCATTTCGAGCACTCTCACAGCATTTGTATTGGACTGTGTAAGGAGCATAAAAACAGAAATCAGCAAAGTGGTGATTAGTTTTGATTGAACTTTTTGACGTGAAAAGCTTCCCGGAATTGTCTATATAATGATTTTTGGTACCTGTCTTTTAGAGAATGGAGAAGGCTGATTCAAGCAGGAGAGCAACTAGACATCAGCCAAATCCTCTTCCAGTCCTTGCCATTCTTGCCAAAGATGTTGGTGAACTGGCTAATAAAGAGAAGGAGGTTTTTAGTCCCATCCTAAAGAGATGGCATCCTTTTGCTGCTGGTGTTGCTGTCGCCACACTTCATTCTTGTTATGGAAATGAGCTGAAGCAGTTCATTTCAGGCATTACAGAATTGACACCAGATGCTGTCCAAATTTTGAGAGCTGCAGATAAGTTGGAAAATGATCTTGTCCAGATTGCTGTTGAAGATTCTGTGGATAGTGATGATGGTGGGAAGGCCATCATTCGTGAAATGCCCCCATTTGAAGCTGAAGGTGTAATAGCCAACATGGTGAAGGATTGGATTAAGACAAGAATCGACCGGATCAAGGAATGGATAGACCGAAATCTGCAACAAGAGGTACATGCTGATTATGTCTTTAGTGTAATTTTTGATTCTCGATTGAGTTATGCTTGTGAAACATTAAATTTGCAAATTTGTTTTGTTCATTTATCAGTTTTGACTTTACCGTGCTTCTTGCCTTGGCTGGTTAAAAAGGACTGGACTTTGACATATTTTTGAAAATATTCCCATGTTGTACCAGTTAGTAAATTTGATAAGCATATGAAATATGGAGGCTTCAGGCTTGTTTGATTACTCTCATGTTTTAGTAGTTCAATGGATCAACAGATAAACTTTTTAAAACTCTTAATTAATAAGCATTATTCATTACCTGAATAAAATACTAAGGATTGGCCGTTTAAATTATCATCACTAAACATTCATCACCTAGTTGATACCCACAAACAAATATTATGGTAATTACATGTACAAATACTACAATTTTTCCTTTAAGTTTTATTCATACTGCTTTAACTGCTAAGCTTATTTGATCAAGAATATGGTTTTCCTTGTGCACCACATGGTATAAACAGGGTAGCTTGTTTCTTTTTTTTTTATTAAGATTGTGAAATATCAATTAGTTTAACTGTAGTCTAAATTTTTGGTTATACATCAATTTGAATTACCAATTTTTACTTTTTAAAAAGGAATGTCTATACAATTTTCTTTTTGATAGAACATACTTAGCAGTTGAGCTCAAAGGATTTGTCTTTCTGACTTGGTCACTATAACTGAATTTCAACTGCCTGGTTAACTTAGAATTTGGGTTTCAACATACATTTTTGCTTTGTGATACCGTCTTTTTATGAACTTATTATTTGTACAGTTGTTATTAGCTTAAGGTACTTCCTTGTTTTTGGCAAAGCATAGGTGTGGAATCCACGAGCTAATCAAGAAGGATGTGCACCCTCGGCTGTTGAAGTCCTAAGAATCATTGACGAAACCTTGGATGCATTCTTTCAGTTGCCTATACCAAGGCATCCAGCGCAGCTTCCTGACTTGATGACCGGGCTTGACAAATGCCTTCAGTATTATGCAACCAAGGCAAAATCAGGCAGTGGTAATGCTTGCATATATTTATGAAAATCCCCATACAATAAATAGTGACAGTGCATTATTTAATTTTATATTTACCCCTTTGTTCTTTTCATTTAGGATCAAGAAACAAATATATGCCAACTATGCCGGCATTAACAAGATGTACAGTGGGGAAAAAGTTTTTTAAAAAGAAAGAGAAGCCTGTTCAGTCCCAACAAAAAAATCCACAAGTTGCAACAGTAAATAGTGATGATTTGTCTGGGGTACCACAACTTTGTGCGCGGATCAATACTTTACAGAGGATCCGAATGGAGTTGGAAACTCTGGAGAAAAGAATTATCACTCTCCTACGGAACTCAGAATCAGCAAAAGTTGAAGACTTTTCAAATGGTTTAGCAAAAAAATTTGAGCTCACACCAGTAGCTTGTGTTGAGGGGATACAACAAATTTGTGAGGCATTGGCTTACAGAATTGTCTTTCATGATCTAGGTCATGTGCTGTGGGATAGTTTGTATGTTGGGGAGCCAGCATCATCCAGGATTGAGCCTTTTCTTCAGGAGCTTGAACAGAATCTGACTGTCATAGCAGATACCATTCATGACAGAGTACGCTCTCGAATTGTTGCTGATGTGATGAGAGCATCATTTGATGGTTTCCTGTTGGTACTGCTTGCTGGAGGACCTAACCGTGCTTTCACTAGGCAGGACACCCAAATAATAGAAGATGATTTCAAGTCCCTCAAAGATCTATTTTATGCAAATGGAGATGGGTTGCCTACAGATGTTATAAGTAAGCTTTCAGCTACTGTTAGAGACATCCTTCCTCTTTTCCGAACAGACACAGAAAGCCTCATAGAGCGCTACAGACGATTGACACTAGAAACTTTTGGTACCTCGACAAGATCCAGATTACCTCTGCCTCCAACCTCAGGACAGTGGAACCCTACTGAACCAAATACACTTCTGCGTGTTTTATGTTACCGAAATGATGATGCAGCATCCAAGTTCCTCAAGAAAACCTACAATTTACCCAAAAAGCTCTGAAATATCTGTTGAAGGAAATGGAATACTGCTGTTGAATGAGAGAAGCATTTGAAATACTCCAGTTTGTAATTAGTAATTACTAGTAATTTAACCAGATATGCTTTGTGTCATGCTTGGTACCACTAGCCCAATTTCAGAGTGCCCTAGAAAATGGTATATCTTGTATAGATTACTTTTCAAAAAGCTTGGTTCACTTCCAGTCAGCTGCGCTTGGGATCATAGTTTCTGGGCTCATCTGAAGCTCTGTTCCTAGGAAGAGTGATCAGAAATGTATGGTGTTGATTGGATTCCGTTGCCTGTAGATCATAGTATATATATACCTTTATTCTTTTTTTCTTCAAGTCGCTTTTGCTTTTTTTATTGAGATTCAACTGATACAAATTCTCATTTGAGATAGAGACAGGGGTATATATTACTTTCTACATATTTGGGCCAGTGTACAAAACACGCGGAATTATAGGGGCTTATTTGCAAACCTAATTTCTTTTCTCCTTCCTTACGCTTTAGATCATCACCGTCGCCGGCGACATTTCTCGACGTTGCTTCTCTACTTCCAACTCGATTTAAATGTTGACATTCCGAATCACAGATTTTGCCGACACCGATTCGAAGTTTGAAAATTGAGAGGAGTTGCAGAGTCTGAAACTTGATTTTCTGTAAATCGATGATGCCGTATTTTTGTAGATCGACGTATCTGATTTTCAATAAATCAATGGCCGTTAACGGACGATTGCGCTGGGCTTACTGATTGGACTTTCAGATGGTCCAGAATTCATAGGGGAATGACGTGTGGGTTGTGCCGGAGATGACTAGATGATGCAGGGGGTATTTGGACCTGTCATGATTTTAAATTAGAATAACTTTCTCATTTATACTTGAATTTGATCTTTTTCAGTTTGAATTTTTTTATCTTTTCTTTGATCTTTTCTGTTATAAACTTGACTTTGATCTTTTTCCATTATCACTTGATTATCTATGTTTATTGCTTGATCTTTTATTTGATCTTTTCCAGTTTTCACTTGAGCTTAATGTTTTGCAGTATTGACTTCATCAACTATGTTTATTATTTGATCTTTTCCAGTTTTCACTTGAGCTTAATGTTTTGCAGTATTGACTTCATCAACTATGTTTATTATTTGATCTTTTTCAGTTTGATCTTTTTCAATTATCACTTGACATTGATCTTTTTCAGTTTGACCTTTTTTATCTCCTCTTTGATCTTTTTCCGTTATCACTTGATCTTGATCTTTTTCAGTAATGACTTGATCATCTAGGTTTATTACGTGATTTTGTTGTTTGATCTTCTTAATATTTTCTTTGATCTTTTTCAGCTAACATTGAGCTTGATCTTATTATGTTTGATCTTTCAGCTAACACTTGAGTTTGATTTTTTACTTTTTTTTCCTTAATGTTTTCCAGTTAGCACTTGAGTTTTGATATTTTTCAGTTATCACTTGAGTTTTGATCTTTTTGATTTTTTTTATGATCTTTTTCAATTATAACTTGAATTTGTTTTTTTTGTTTGATCTCTTTGAATTTTTCTTTGATCTTTTTCAGTTATCACTTGAGTCTGATTTTTTTGCAATAATAACTAAATCATTTATATTTATTACTTGAGCTCAATCATTTACAATTTTTTACTTGATCATTTATGTTTATTACTTGAACTCAATCATTTGCGCTTATGAGCACTCTATTTATGACTTGATCATTTATATTTTTTACTTGAATATGTTTTTCATTTGATCTTTCTCTGGTTTGATTTATGACTGATAATACCGGACCAGGATTCTGCTGGGCCGGGAAAAGGGCCTGCGGCCCAAGAGTGGGAAAGCAGCGCCTCTCCCGCGAGAGGCACATCCGGACAAGGAGAAGGACAGATAGTGACAAGGAGAAGTGGTCCTGAGTCTTATCCAAGGCAGGTAGCCTCAACTATAAATGCTAGTCCAAAACAGTGAACAAGGTATGTGACTTATATCTCTCTACTTCATATTGAGAGTATCTTCCGTACGTTTTCCCCTCATCGCTATCCCCATCTCATCATCACGCCGGAACTTCTTCCCCGGGACACCACCCGGGGATTGTTTTGCAGGGTTGGTGCGGGCTTGCTCGGAAAGAAGCCCGGATAGCGTCAAGACCCGGGAGACGGACGGATTTTGGCAGCATCAATTGGCACGCCCGGTGGGACCCATTCCACCTTCGCACGATGGAGTCGCCAAGGAGAGGGCGCGGGCGCCTGAAGAAGAACGCGGCACCTACAGGGGGCGGCCCTCCTCCACCCCCGGGGGACGATGTGACCTTGAGGCAGTTGCAGGAGGAGGCTAGGCACTAGCGTGAGCTAGGAGTACCACAGGATGGTCATGTAGAAACTGCCTCCGACGAAGCCGACTCAGAAAGAGAGTACCAGGATGAGCAAGAAGGACCTGGGCCCGCCGGGGAAGGCAGTCCTCGGGCTCAGGGACCTGGAGCCCGGGAAGAGGGGCAATACCTGGCCCACAACCCTCAGACACGGGGACCGGTTTTCCCGGAGGAGGGGCAACCCTTAGCTAATGTGGAGGAATTGGCAGCGTTGGAGTTCATGAGAGCCAATAAGGAGTTGTATCGCCAGTGGGTACTCTCTACCCGGGAAGGCCTTAGGCGAAGGGAACCTGGGGGGAACTCGGCAGGCCCTCCTCAGGGACACCAAAGAGAGGTCATCGATCTGGATGGAGTTGTTCAGCCACCAAGGATCCAGGGGCGTGTGAATTCTTTAACCATTCTACCTTCATTCCCTCCAAGCTTTGGGGTTGGAGAGGGAGCGGCTACAGGGCAACAATCAAATTTAGTTCCACATGCTCCACCCTACTACCCGCGTTCTAGCTGGGGCATGGGGCAGACCGGGTATGACCCTCCAGTCATGCCTGCGGAATTATTGGGTTATCAGGCCTCTGGAACCCAGGGAACCCGAACCCGTATTCCAGGCCCATATATGGGTCAATGGGGATGAACTACGGTTACCCTGAGGGATACTATAGGGAGGATGATAGGATGTGGGGTTATCAGGTGGCGCAACAGGACCCCAACTCCTTGGAAGCGCGATTAGACAAGCTGGTGGGAAGAAACGGAGCTAAGCCCACCTCCCCGTGGGTACCTCGGGTGCTTGCATACCCATGGCCGCCGGGCCTTCGGGTCCCGGAGGGAATCCCAACGTATAATGGAGAGACTGACCCGGAAGAATTTGTCAAAACGTACCAGAACCTAATGGTGTCAAGGGACTTCCCAGAGGAACTAAGATGCAAGTTAGTGGGCTGCTACCTGAGGGGAAATTGTCTCCTATGGTTCGATTTCCTACCCCGGGAAAGCCTTAGGGATTATTATGATTTCTCCAAGGCTCTGCTGTTCAGGTACGCTGGACTGAAGAAGGAAGGAAAACAGCTGACTGAGCTTCTTGCCACCCGGCAGAAGGCTGCAGAAGGGTCAATGGAATATTATCGAAGGTACATGGACGATAATATGAAGGTCATTGATAGGCAGCAGCAGGAGAAAGCGGTGATTAGTGGATTTATAAATGGCTTGAGGGATATGGCGTTATTCCAGAAACTGATGGAAAACATCCCGGAAACCTTTCACAATTTGTAGATGGCGGTGCAACTGTACTGCGCGGTTAATGACGCCACCCGGAAGAGAAAATAAGAATCCGGGGGATTTCTCCCGGAGAAGGTGGAAAGAAGGAAGGCGACTGACCAAGGTAGAAGGGATCCGGGTCCTGCTCCGGTGAACCGGGCAAGGGCAGATAGCTTCACCCCGCTCAGCAAATCCCGGACAGAAATACATGCTATTCACAAGGATTTGTTCCCGGATCCGTTGCCCATCCAGGGGACCCCGTCTAGGGAAAACGCGGACAAATGGTGTGCCTACCACAAGTCCTATGGACATTCGACAGAGGGGTGTAGGGGGCTGAGGAACGAGATAGAAAAATTGATAGAGCGGGGGCAACTGAGAGATTGTGTGGCGGCAGAAGCAAAGAAGGAGCACCCGGCTCGGGACCAGCCTCAGGAGCAACCCCGGAGGAGGTGGAGGCCCAACCCCGGGAGAGGAAATGGGAGAACCCAAGGTAACCAAGGCAACAGGGCTCCGGGGAGACCTGCCATAGCTGCCGTACCGGTCCAAGCAGTGGAGTCGGCCCCAGCACCCAACAGGATGATCAACGTGATAAGCGGAGAAATCGAAGAAGCATTCCAGTCAGTTTCCGCTATCCGGGCCCGGACGCGATATGTCCCCCCGGGGGAAACTCAGGGGAAAAGGTTTCACCCCGATGAAACTATCACTTTCTCTGAGACGGATGCAGCCCCGCCTCAGATACCCCATTCAGACCCAATGGTTGTAACAACGGAGATTGAAGGCTTCCTGGTGAAGAGGGTGTTTGTGGATGACGGGAGCAGCGTGGAAATTATGTTCGCTTCCTGTTTCGATCAGTTGGGGATTAGGAGACAGAACCTGAAACCTCCCTCGTCTCCCTTGTCTGGATTCACGGGCAAACCAGAAGTTCCTCTAGGTGTCATCCCCCTTGCAGTATGTATGGTGGACGAGAAGGATCGGAGCAAGAGGGTCTCAGTGACATGCAACTTTGCGGTTATTGATGCGCCTTCACCATATAACGTAATCATAGGGAGACCATGGCTAACCCAAGCCCGGGCAACAAGTTGCCCATATTTGCTGACAATGAAGTTCTCCACCAAATTTGGATCGGTTGGCAGAGGCTATCGCGGGATACTCGGTGCTGGCTTTCTTCGATGCGCATAAAGGCTACCACCAGGTACAGATGGATGAGGCGGATAAGGCAAAAACCTCTTTCATCACCGAATTTTGGAACTTTTTGCTACAAGAAGATGCCCTTTGGGTTGAAGAACGCGGGGGCTACTTATCAAAGGTTGGTGGACAAACTCTTTAAGGACCAAGTGGGAAGGAACATGGAGGTGTATGTCGATGACATTGTGGTTAAAAGCAGGGCTTACGGGGCCTTCTTAAATGACCTAGAGGAGATGTTTGAAAAGCTGGAACGGAGCAACCTAAAGTTGAACCCCTCCAAGAGTACCATCGGAGTGGGTGCGGAGAAGTTCTTGGGATTCATGGTATCAAGCCGGGGCATTGATGTAAACCCAGAGAAGGTAGAGGCCATAGCCAAGATGACCTCCCCCAGGACGGTGAAAGAAGTGCATCGGTTGACAGGGTCCCTCGCGGCTCTCAGCCGATTCCTATCAAAGGGAGCAGACAGACAATTGCCCTTCTTCAACATTCTCAGAAAGGCCAAGGCGTTCGAGTGGTCCGAAGAATGTGAGAGGGTGTTCCAAAACCTAAAAGAGCACCTTCAACAGTTGCCAACTTTAAAGAAGCCATACCCGGGGGAGGAGCTTTTTCTTTACATAGCGGCATCCCGGGAAGCAGTGAGTGCTGTGCTAATCAAAAAAGAAGAGGGTAAGCAGCACCCAATCTACTTTGTTAGCCGGGCGCTTCGGGGGGCAGAAACCCGGTACACTGAGTTGGAGCAGCTGGTTCTGGCATTGGTGCACGCTTCAAGGAGGCTCAAACCTTACTTCCAGGGTCATTCCATAGTGGTTCTCACCAATTACCCGCTCAAACAAATCATGTTCAAGAAGGATGCTTCAAGCCAGAAGCATCAGGGAGAATGATGAAGTGGGCTATAGAGTTGGGAGAGTACGAAATCCGATATGAGCCAAGAAGGGCTATCAAGGGGCAGACCCTAGCACACTTCCTGGTGGAATCAGAAGCAAGGATATATGAAAAGCAGGAAACGACTAAAACGGAGATAGTCCCGGTGTGGAAGTTGTACGTGGACGGATCGGCACATTCCAGAGGCAGTGGGGCGGGGGTCTTGTTGGTTAGCCCGGAAGGGAAAGAATACCCCTATGCGGTCCAGTTCACTTTCAAAACAACCAACAATGAAGCTGAGTACGAGGCCTTGATCGCAGGATTGAGGTTGGCAAAGGAAATGGACATAAAGGCTCTCACGGTACACAGTGACTCACAGATCGTGGTGCAGCAGGTAAAGGGAGAATATGAGGCCCGGGAGAGGAGCTTGCAGAAGTACCTGGAGATGGTAAAACCTCTGGTAGCCGGTTTCGAAACCTTCAGCCTGGTCTAAGTGCCCCGGGAGGAGAACAGTAAGGCAGACGCTTTGAGCAAGCTGGCTTCCTCGGAATTAAAACCCGAGTCTAACCAAAAGTTGTACATGGAGGTACTAGGAAGAAGGAGCTACCAGGAGGAGGATCAAGTAATGATGGTAAACGAGGGAGAATCCTGGATCGCTCCCATACGGGCGTACCTAGAAGAGGGAAAGACCCCGGAAGATAGGGCGCAGGCCCGGAGGTTGAGAGTTAAAGCGCCAAAATATATGGTCTAGGGCGGGGAGTTGTATAAGAGAGGATACCTCCAGCCTTTGCTAAGGTGCGTGGAAAGGTCAGAAGGTCAGCACCTCATCCAGGAAGTACACGAGGAATCTAATGGGAGTCACCAAGGCGCCCACACAATGGCTAGGAAAATCTTAAGGATGGGGTATTACTAGCCGACGTTATTCAAAGATGCAGAAAAACACGCCCAGGAATGCCCGCCGTGCCAAGCTTTTGCCCCGCTAATCCATGTTCCCTGGGAAGAGCTAGTCGGGGTCACTGGAGCCTGGCCATTCAGCAGATGGGGAATCGACTTGGTAGGACCATTTCCCACAGCCCCGGGAGGAGCCAAGTACGTAATTGTGGCAATCGACTACTTCAGCAAATGGGTGGAGGCAGAGCCACTTACCAACATACGGGGGCTAACTTGTGTCAAGTTTTGTTGGAAGAACATCATTTGTCGGTTTGGTATTCCAAAAATCATAGTCACAGACAACGGAGCACAGTTCGAAAATGACCCCTTCAAAGCATGTTGTGTCAGGTATGGCATAGAGCAAAGGTTGACATCTGTGTACCACCCCCAAGCAAATGGGCAAGTGGAAGTTACCAATCGCACCATCGTCAAAGGCCTAAAAACCCGCTTGGAAGGAGCGCGGGGAAATTGGATCTGGGAGTTACCCAGTGTCCTTTGGGCCCACCGAACCACAGAAAGCTCGGCCACGGGAGAGTCTCCATATTGCCTGGTGTACGGATCCGAGGCGGTGATACCCGCGGAGATTGGGATCCCGAGCCCTCGGACCCAATTCCAGCGCCCGGAGGAGGAGGACGCTGAACGGCGCCTCGACTTGGATCTTTTGGAAGAAAAGCGAGATAATGCGGCACTCCAGGAAGCAAAGGTGAAGGAACGAGTAAAGAGGTATCACGATAGAAGGGTGCGAAAGGAAGTTTTTACCCCGGGAAACTGGGTGATGAGAAGGAATGATAAAAGCCACCAATCCCCGGAAGGGAAGCTGGCACCCAACTGGGAAGGGCCATATAGGGTAAAAGAGGCATACCCGGGAGGAAGCTACGTGCTGGAGGACAAGCAGGGAAAGGAGATCCCCAGGAGATGGAATGTAGCTAACTTAAGAAGATTCTACGGGAAGTAGAGTGCCCTGCGCAGAACCTTAGCTGCTAAGGCATGAATATGCCAGGCATGGATATGCCCCCCTCATAAGCATGAATATGCCCGGAGAGATAACCCTGACGTTTGGCCTCGTCTTGGGTTTAGAGAGGAAGGATTGCTAAAGGGACCCATGGGTAGCTCTCATTCGGGTGCCCCGCTAGAATGGACCCGGAGCTTGAATGAAGCCCGGGGACCAGATGATGTAATGCTTACAAAAAAGAATTAATGAAAAGATGGGTTTTTTCCGAAAAATCTTTAGATATTTATTCAGTCATCTTTAAATTTCAAATCGCATGGATATGCAATTACATTACAGAGGAATAAAAACATAGGATTTTACATGTTTGCCTATCTATTTGCTACTATACCCACTTGGGACCTGACCCGGAAGCACCCTCAGGGTTACCCGGGCGGAAGGCCCCTCCGAAAAATTGGGAAGAAAGGATGTCCTCAGCAAAGTGGGCATCCGGAGCTTGATTCCATGCAAGCTCCTCTTCCAATTGCTCAGCATCTTCTTCGTTTAGTTCGGGAATGGGGACAACTACGGACCCCTCTGGAAGGGGTTCTGCTAGACGCATCCTTCTTACCCCGACAGAAGTGACGAACTTGTATTTAGGAAAAAAGTCCGTTGCGCCTTTACCTTTCTCCTCCCGACTGATGCGGGTGCCCTCAGCGGTTTTAACTCCCTTAGTGGTGACTCCAGAATCAGCAATCTCCCGGATGCGTCTTATCCGGCGTGCCACTTCTTCTGGGTCAATAGATACGGACATATCTTCTTATCTCTCATACGCCACTTCCACCTCTACCCAGGCAGGGACTCGGCGAAGGCTAGAAGGGTAGGGCTCAGCTTCTCCCGCGGCTATCTTATTATGCCATTCCACGACGTCCAGATAGGCCTTATGGCTGGGAGCCCCCTCACCAAACTTTTTCGGGTTAGCCTCCATGTGTTCAATCGTTCTGCGAACCCCGGCTGGAATATCAGTAAGAGGAGACACCCCAACTAAGCCATTCTTGAGACCCAAAAGGTGGTAGGACAGCCGGGTAACCAGTAGAGCATCTTGGAGGACCCTATTCCTGTGAGTAAGGGACCGATTCTCTCTCTCCAAGTCACAGATCAGTCTGTTTTGAGCAGTGCGGGTTTCTAGCTTCTTAAACTTTTCTTGGGCCCGCTCGAGCTCGCCCCACACCATACCTAGCTCCTTGGTGGTGCGATGCTGAGTGTCGTCATGCAGGGCCTGCAACTCAGCAATGGTCTGGTGGGAATTCAGGGCTTCTCGCATATGGTCGGAAGCAAGGTCAAAACACTGGTTTAATGACCCAAATTTGGTCTCAACCGCCTTGAGAAACGACACCAGTACCCGGATTGACCCGAACTCGTGAAGGAAGCAATCCAACCCCGCCTCAGCCAATGCCCGGTTAGCCTGATCGCCCTTAAACCTCCAATGCGCTAGTTTCCTTTGAAGGAAAGAGCACTGGAGGCACCCAGCGCGGGAGAGAGAGAAGTAGGTGCCAGAAGAGCTACTGGGATGAGAAAAAACATAAGGGGCGGGCCCTTGCGGGAGAGCTTCCTGTAAAGGGCGCTCAGACTACAAAAGATAATAAATCTCGTCAAAAGTAGAACTTATTATTAATCAAAATGGGCACTAAGGCCAAAGTTCTACATACACCCCCCCGGGGGAGGAAAGTTACAAAAAAAAGATTACAAGAGAAGGTAGACTAGAGTAGAGTTATACATTGTCTTCAGCAGAGTTCCTTTCCCCCGGAACAGTGTGAGCTCTCTCGAACCTCCTCTCCAGCTCCACGAGATCCTCAGTAGTCCACTCAGGGACGGCGTAAGCAGGGGCGTCTACCACGGGCTTGTCAGCGGACCGCCCGGGATATCCTACCTTCCGCGTAGCCTTCCGGGACTGATAAAGCAGACCATCTTGTCCCGCACCGAGGCTGATAGACCCTAGATATACTCTTATTTTGTAACATTTGAGAGCTGTTTTAGATAGTATTTTGTAGATTTATATTAGACTTTTAGACCGAATCATTCATAGTGGTTTGAAATTGAAGACGTGCATTTTGATCTTGAATTGCACTTGCGATGGAGTTGAATGATTTGAAGACCTTCTATGACTGTCCTGACCGCGATTGATACATTGAAGAACCGGTCGTAGAAGTGGCGTGAAGGCACACTCTCGCAGGCCGCGAACCCTAGGTCGCGAACCGCGAGGGTGTGTGTTGCTGTTTTGAAGATGCCGAGTTTCGCGAGCCGCGAGGACCAGACGCGAACCGCGAGAGCCAGACGCGCGCGGGGCGCGAGACTCCGGTCGCGAACCGCGCGAACCAGCACGAGGACCGCCGAGGCACAGACGCGCGGGGCGCGAACCTTCGGCCGCGACTCGCGAGGACCAGACGTGCGCGAGGCGCGAACCTTCGGCCGCGACTCGCGAGGACCATGCCGAGACACGGGCGCGCGCGGGCGCGAGACACGGGCGCGCGCACCACGCCGAGACCGAGACACGGGCGCGCGGGGCGCGAATCCTCGGCCGCGAGCCCGGCTCGCGGTCCGCGAAGGATTTCGCGCGACCCGCGAAGGCCCTGCAAGTGGCATTTTATTTTATTATATTTTTTTTGTTAATTTTTAAAGTATAAATAGAAGTTATCCTCATTGTTGGAGGGATCGGATTTTTACAGAGGAAACTCCATTTTCCTTCACTTTTCTTCCCATTTTGATCTTTGAATTCACTATGGTTTGTTGTATTAATTATGGTTATGATTATCTAATTATGGTTGTAGGCTAAAACCCTTCTTGGATATATGTGATTGGACTTCTTGTTATGGATTGAGAACATGATTTATGAAGCTTAGGAATGGTGATTTGCTCTTGAATGATCATAATTTATATGTGTGTTTGATGCTTGAAATGATTAGGAATGATTTCCTAGTGATAGATAGGTGTTGGATATGTGTTAGATATTGCTTTTCCATGGTTAGAATGTTATCATTCTTTCTATGTAGGAGTAGTAAATTAGGGATTGAATGCATGTTGTTATCAATTGTATTTGTTCTTAAGATCATTCATTAGCATTGTACCTATGTCAAGTTTGTTATCAAATTGCATGGGTAGGATTGAGAAACATCTAATTAGAATTAATATTGATTCAATTGAACTAGTTGTTATCATCTAGTAAAGTTGTCAATTGAAGTTGTGAAGATGCTTTCATTTCTCATAACTATGGTTAAAGATAGTTTCTCACTAATGTTCACCATTCTCAAAGCATCATGATAAAGTTTGAGGAAAATCTCATAATAAGAAGTCACCAATCTCATATGTCCAAGTTTCTTATTCTCTTAGTTAAATCTCTAGTTAGGATAATCTTATAGTAAAGTAGTTGTGGCTTGAACGTTCTAGTAGTTTTAATTAGTAGTGTCTTAAACAAAAACTCAACTCAAACCCCCCCCCCCCTTGTTTACATTGCTTTTATATATGTATATTTATATATACACTACAAAATATACATAGAAATAACCTTTTCCCTGTGGAACGAACCTTACTTGCCATTGTACACTTAATAGTGTAGAAAGGTAGTAAGTGATCTAAAAATTGTATATTTGAGAGGTACGGCGACGACCTCCCAGAGGCCAACCCGGTAGTCTCCCCCTTGGTCCTGGACGGCACAATACCCAAAGTTGTCAGGCACCGCACAGTACTCAAGATAATTCTCTGCCCAATGGGGCGTCTCCGGAACTACCCCATAAGCATTGAAGCTTTCCGTGAAGGGATCGGGAAAAGAGGCCTCGTCAACTGCTGGCACCTTGGCCTTCTTGATATCCGAAGCAGAAGGGGCCAGGGAAGACATCTTCAAAGAGTCCCATAGCTGGGGCACCAGGCCCTTCAGTTCCGCTTCTTGGAGGGACCTCCAGCGGTAGTTCAGCAAGTCGCTGGCCTTGGGACGATAGTAGGAGGCCTGGGCTTCGAGACGAGCGGGCCCCGGAAGCCAACCCCGCAGACTGCGGTACATCTCGTGGCAAGCATCCGCACTGGCGGCAGCGTCAATGCCCTCCAGCCTCTTGTCGAAATCGACGGAGCGAAGGATCTTCTGGGTCAAAGCATCCAGGGCCTCGAGCTGGGCGTCCTTCTTCTCTTTCTTAAGGGAGGAATACTTCTTCTCCACATCGGCTAGCTTTTTCTCCCTATCCGCCAGCTTCTTCTCCCTCTCAGCTAGCTTCTTTTGGGAGGCCTCTAGCCGGGCCTCCAGGTCATCCTTCCCGGCTAACTTTTCCCGGGTATCGCGGAGATCCTTCTCCATCTTGGTGAATAACCCGGCGCTATACTTGGAGTAGCCCCGGTTCAGCGCCTCGGTAAACTGAGGGTCCGCAAGAAGGGAATCAGCGAAGGCAGTACTCTGCAAGACGGTACACAAAACTTAGACAAAATTCTGATTAACTTAGATAAAATACGAAATCTTAGGAAAGCAGTTACCTCCTCTTTCTCTTCCGGGAAAACCTCGGAAGTATCAGCCCGCGGGGGAGTGTTGCGAACAGGAGGAGGAGAAGGAAAGTCGTTAGTCCTCTGACGAGAGGATGGGGGGACCCGGGCAGCTCATTAGCAGACGGCCGCTTGAACCGAGAACTGGCCCCGCCACTATAAACCGAATGCTGGACAAAGGACCAACGCCCGGGAGTAGGTGAGGGGACGGGGGAAGCCCGGGACGCTGAAGATAACCCGGAGGAGGGCGGCGGCCGAGATCGCTGCTGAGGGCGGGCCCCTTGCGGGATGATGGCCGGGTTCTCTGTAGAGGATGGCTCAAGGTGGGGAGCCACTTGTTGAGCAGACCTGGCTTGATCGCCCCTCGCGGAAGACCTCTCCACGAAAGTCATAGCGTCCGCGTACAACGAAGGTTGGGCTGAAACCAAGCAAAGAAAGTTAAATATATATATATATATATATATATATATATAAATAGATAGAAGGGGAACAGAGATTCAAAATAAAATAAAAAGCCCTAATAGGCACCTCCATCCGGCCACACCGCAGCTATGCGTAGGAGAGTAAAGAGCTCGGCAGGATAGATCCCGCGAGGCCAATAATAGCCCGCGTTCCCGGTCTTAAAAAAATCATCCATACTTAAGGGGGAAAGACGGAGGAGGTTGTGATCACTGGTAATGATGCCGGGGAGATTGGCGAGGGGTTTTTTGTCCTCAGGAACGAGAGAATCATTCCAAGAAGGCATAGGGTACACCCGGGCATCACATAGAAAGAAACCTTTCGAGAGGTATCCTTTGGCAGATTTAGGCTTGGAAAGGATAAAGTCCTTTATCCCGGAGCGGATGGTGAAAGAAAAAACGCTCGGGAAAGAGGCATGCGCCTTCCGCAAGGCATAGAAGGATCGAAAGAGCAAGAGAGAAGGGGGAATGTGGCACCTGGCGCAGTTAAGCAAAAGGCCAGGATTAGAACAACCCCGTTAGGATGTAGTTGGGCCGGGGCTACATTATAGAATTGAAGAATTTAAAGAAAGAGAGGAGGGAAGGGCAGGCTAAGCCCGTATTGAAAGTGTATCCGCGGGATGCACGAAACCGCCCGCTCGGAGACCCCCGGAGGAAGTTTAGAAAGAGAAGCGTTTAAAGGAAGGGGAATAAAGGAACGCTTGGCTAAATCCAAGACATCCCTATCTAGAGAGGGAGAATCCCAGGGGACATCATAAAATTTGATACCCACCGAGCGCACTCCGTGAGTGGGCCCCCGGGGAATGTCATCACCGGCTTCCTCGCCAAATGCCTCCTCATCCTGATCCTTGCGGGGATGATTAGGATGCTCGGCTAGGTGCGGACCTGCCCCGTCCGAGGGCAACGCACCCGGGACGACTGGCTCCCGGGGCGTGCTGAAAACCTCGGAAGAGGTGTCCGGGGAGCAAGGGGAGGAAATCATATTATCATCGGCCCGGAATTGGACCTCAAATTGATTTTGAACTTCTTCGGTGTCCAAGGAAGAGTTGGAGGGAAGAGGGGAAGTCATGATGGGAAGAAAAGGAAAGAGATTTAATGCTTACTTGATTAAGAGAGCAGAGCGCCTGGAGGATTTTGGGGAGAGAGAAGCTTAAGGAAGGAGGGTTCGGACCCTTATATAGGCGGATGAATAGGATACGCCACCTCAAAAGAAGGAAAAGCAATGATGACACGAAGAACGAGGTATTGATTAGTGCAAAATAGAGAAAGACGGCGTTGTCAGAAGTTAATATTGGCACGGATGGGTCCTACCAAGAGAAATAGCAACACGAAGAGGAGCGTAGGAGACCAGTCCCCGGCATTCTCGAAGCCCGGACGACTGGTCTGGGGGGCTAGTGATAATACCGGCCCAGGATTCTGTTGGGCCGGGAAAAGGGCCTGCGGCCCAAGAGTGGGAAAGCAGCGCCTCTCCCGCGAGAGGCACATCCGGACAAGGAGAATGACAGATAGTGACAAGGAGTAGTGGTCCTGAGTCTTATCCAAGGCAGGTAGCCTCAACTATAAATGCTAGTCCAAAACAGTGAACAAGGTATGTGACTTATATCTCTCTACTTCATATTGAGAGTATCTTCCGTACGTTTTCCCCTCATCGCTATCCCCATCTCATCATCACGCCGGAACTTCTTCCCCGGGACACCACCCGGGGATTGTTTTGCAGGGTTGGTGCGGGCTTGCTCGGAAAGAAGCCCGGATAGCGTCAAGACCCGGGAGACGGACGGATTTTGGCAGCATCAATGACTTGATTTTTTAAAAAAATAATCTTGATCTTAATAGGATTTAATTTAATTTTTTAAACTTTTGTTTTGATTTTAAATTTGAGCCCAATCTTCGCCGCGATTAATGTTAGGCTTAAATTTGAGCCCCTCGTGTACGATGTCACCGACGCGTTGTCTTCTACTGTACCTAGTGGTGTCGATTCGGGTAAATAGGTCGGTTTCGATCTTTCAAAAACGGGTTCGGTTAAAAACGGTTTCGGTTTAAATCGGTCATTTTTTCCTATTCGGTCAATATCGGTCAGGTCGGGTCGGATTTATTCGGTTATTTTTCTTTTCCGGTTCATTTCGGGTTTAAATAAATATTAATCGGGTCGGTTCGGTTTGGATACTGATGTCAATACGGGTCATTCGGTCGGGTTGAAATGGTTTTGGATCAAAATATGTTTGGTTTTATAAAGTTCATTTAAATTTTTTTTTGTTCTTGTCGCCGAATTTGATTTTTCATATATATATATATATATATATATATGTGTGTTTTTTTGATTCATTTAAATCGATATCTTTTCTCGATCTCCATAGCAGATTGAGTACTTTTGATTCTTTTATAGATTAATGTAATTGCTAGTTATTATTTGATTCATCTGATACTTTTATTTTTTATCTATAATAGATCATGATTTTGTTACTACTTCTTGCTATTTAAATGTTTAATTTTGCGATTCCAACGTGCTTATAGTTTGATACAAAATCTTTATAATTTTAACCACAATCATCTTGTTTATGGTATTACAGATGTTCTGTGAACCCTGATTAAAAATTTAGATTGTACTTAAAGTGGAGATCAATATCAAGCGATTAATTCTCTGATTAACAATTTTGATTACTTTTAATTATTTTCCTCTCTATATGAAATAGTAATAAAATTGCAAATATTTAACACAAAAGTCGAATGTGTTAATGTGTACATTTATTTGGTTAAAATTGAGTAGAATTGTATATAGAATATGTATATTTTATATTTTAGGTGTTTACTATCAAAATTTTAGTTTAAATTAATTGGTAGGAACTCGGAAGTTTGAAAGTTTTATTTCCTTAGTATTAATACAAACTTTAATTACATTTATAGGAATTTTCCATTTTCTTTGGTTGATTGAATCGATTGATTTATGATGGTTATTTATTGGTTTGAATCGGTTTAGGTTGGTTATAAGTCGGGTTGATTTCGGTTCGGTACCGTGCAAATTCGGATATCGGTTGGCTTCGGGTCTAAATTCTCGGGTCAGTTCGGTTTTCAGGTTGAGTTCAGTTCGGATCGGTTCGGTTCGGTGACCTATATCTCTCGGGTTATTATTGGATCAGTATTATTCGGTTTCGGTCGGTTTTTCGAGTTCGGGTCTGAACTGACAGCACTAACTGTACCAAATTGATCCAGTGAGTAAAGAAGTAATCTTCCCAATTCTTCACGTGGAGGATGGAAATCTTCCCAAATTTTGCCCAATTATTTATACCCAGTTACAGTCACCGGGAAATTTTCCATGAAATCTGAATTTCCTTTATATGAAGTGGCTAAGCACCAGGAAATCTTGTCACAATCGCCGAGGTTTCTGCAATACCGATCGAAATCGAGGTCGGAGAGTTTGAGTTCGCCGGAAACGCGGTCCAGAGAAAGAAAGATCATAATTCTGTTTATTTTGCATGTTAGTCCCTGAAGTTTAGCGTATTTACACTATGGCGCTGAATATATAGTAATTACAAAAAGACCCCCAAAATTCTGAAAGCTCTTTCTTATTTATATAGGTAGACTCCCTTGGCCATTGGTCTCCACAAATACAGGTCTCACCCAAGATTTTCTCTTTAACTGATAGTATATATTCATTCTGTATATTCATTCTGTATGTTGTCTTCGTTTTTTGTTTTTTCTTTGATGATAATCTTATATATTCATTCTGTATGTTGTCTTCGTTTTTTGTTTGTCTTCTTTGTTTTTTCTTTGATGATAATCTTCTTCGTTTTCATCTACTTCTGATGTGTTTTTAATGAAGGCTTCTTAAGGAACGCTAGTTCCTCTACAACAATCAGGCACCAGTTTTCATTTACTTTTGATGGCACTGTTAATGAAAAATTGTGACAAAGGATTAATCCATGTTTTCGTATAAATTTCATGTGTTTGAATTATTAGATTTTTTTAACAATAATTTAATGTGTTTCGTTTTTTCAACGCCTATTTTTAATGAATGAACAAGGGGGCTTGTTTTGACTATGCTATCCCTATGATTCTTTAAAGTTAAAGGTACAAAAATTTTAACTAAATTAACTCAGAGAAAAGTATTTATGTAGTTTCTTATTAAGTGTTTATGTATCCCTGAGTTTTTTTAAAAGTGCTCTAGTACCTCTGGATTGACTTTGACTTTGTAAATTTAACCTCTAGAAACTCTGCTCGGCCATCCAAATATGTATATCCTACTATAAGGTAACTTGAAAATAAACATACAAGTGCGGAACAGAGCTTTTAGAGGTAAAATTTACAAAGTCAACGTCGGTCCAGGGTACCAGAACACTTTTCAAAAACCCAACAAATAACTCATGGGTACGTGGAAACTTTTTTCATTAACTTATTAGTAATTAACGTACTATTATGCTCATATTAAGAAGTTTTAATAAGTTTTCTTTTTCAATGACCATATTTGTGATCAAAATCCTTGCTCAATCTGTAACTTGATTAAGGTTCCTTCTATTTGGTTATTTCGACTGAATCTGATATTTGGATGCTTGATTTTGTGTTTTAATGTGTCTGCAGTTTGGATAAAAGTGTTTACAGTTTGAATCAGGATGTTAACAAATGTTCGTGGTGTAACAAATGTTGAAGATCACTAATAACAAGGTGGATTAAGTTTGGATGTGGATCTCTTGTTAGGCGGTCATATGATTTTCGATGGTATAACTTTGTTGGTGGCAGTATATTCACTGAAGGGGGATATTACTCTTTTATTGAATCTCTTTGTAATTGGAAAATTAGTCTGATTAAATTTTAGTTTGGTTATTCTTTAGATGGGATACCTAATTAGATGTTTAATCTCACGTATTGTAATTGCGGTTGAGCGTTTCCCAATATCATGAATGATTTTTTTTTATAAACAAAAATGGACAAATTAAGAGACACTCAAATTAAGGAACGGTAGAGCAAAACATCTCTGAAAATGTCACATGGGAACTGAGAAAGTTAGAGTAAGACGACGATTACTAGTTAGTTCATGGATATTAAATTAATATGATAGTGCAATTAAATTTAGAATTAAACTAATAAATATTCTAATAAATTTAAATAAATACAAAATAATCAATAAACTAAACTAGTTCATATATTCGTATCATCGGCAAACTGCCAATTTTATTTGACAGAAGGTTTCACCCAACTTTGTAATTGAATAAAGTTGACGATGAAAATCTGGTTTAATTACTACCGGGTAAGAGGTGAGATTTAATTGCGTCTCCATTTGAATTATAATTAATATTAATATTACACTTCTTTTTATAAGTTGCCAATGAAATCAGATTTATAACCAGAAACCCAATGAAGTTAGTAGAATTTAGGCCCTGTTTTTTTTTTTTTTTAAAGTTAAAACCACTCATGTGGTAGGAGTCTTTAAAGGGTTCCCAAGCCCGTAGGAAACACAAAAATATTACATATAGTTCATGAGCTAAGTTTCTGAGTTTTATAGACTAAAAACTAATAGCCAGACAATGGCTTAGATTACGGAGTATAACAAAACTCCCGAAGCAATAGGGATTGCTTCCAAAAGAATAAAAGGTAGAGACTTCCAAGAGGAAATCTTTATCCCAATGAATAATTATGTAAGTGATTGTCTGATAAAAGAAACTAGCTGAAGGAAAGACACACTTCTCAAATTGCAATTAGACTCCCAAGCATGTCTGCGAATCAAACCAAGTCAAGAACCCAGGATGAGACTCAAGTCGGCCGAGGAGTAACTACAAAGTGAGAGAGATGTGTTAGCACCATATGTATTCGGTCGGGTGCTGCTCAGTAGGCTTGAACTGCTACAGATGCCCCATATGCAGTTACTTCCAGTTGCTCGATGTACCAGTTGGTTTATTAATGAGAAAGACGTTGCTGTATATCCTCCCAAGATCCATCCAGTCCTGACCCTGTAAAAAAACAGGAAGAAACCAGTAAAAGTTTCTAAGGAGAAGAAAGAGCTCTCACAGTTGGAGTGCCTTGACTGTCCAGATTGATTAGACCCTTTAGTTTCCTAGGGGCATCCTGTAAAGACAGTTCCCCTGATTTAGGGTTAAACATCTTTTAGCAAGAAAATCAGCATGTTGATTAGCTTCTCTAAGCACATGAACCAGTTTGATGTCTCTAAGCCTAGACTTAAGTTCATAGCACAATGAAAAAACCTGCCATTCACTGGAAAAAGGATCATGGATCCCTTTAACTGCATTGTAACAGTCAGATTCTATGATGCATGGGTAAAACTAAAATTGATTGGCAAGAAAAATTCCAGTTTGAATTGCTAAAATCTCTGCTTCCAAGGGAGAAGAAGCGTGCATGAAAGTCATGTTCATTTTAAAAACCTTACCATCATTATTTCGAATGATAATACCTATCCCTGTGGAAGAGTTTTGAAAAGATGCATCAGTTCAGTTCAGTTCAGTTCAGTGAAAATGCAATTTGATGAAATTCAGTTATGCTGATTCCATTTTTCAATACATCAATTTTCACTTCAGTTCAGTTCAATTCAGTTTAGTTCAGTTCAGTTCAATTCATTTCAGTTCAGTACATCAAGAAATAAACTCTTGTAAACAGGGCCTTAGTCACATTCTTGATATCCAATGGAAGAAGGATAATAACAGTAACATACTACCAAAATTATGAATGAAAAATAAAATAGGCACTTGATAATTATACTATAAAAGGTCTCAAGAACTCTGAAACTATCGACTACATCTTTAGGGTGAATTGAGATTCCGGATACAAAATATAATAAGAAATATTTTAGTAAATTTGAATTTGATGAGATACGTACTCGGATAGGTTGTGCTTTTTATTTGAAGCTAATAGAGTTGTGTTAATTCTTGCAACTTGTCTATTGATGCCGATGATGATACGGATACTTGGTCCGGATTTGAATACAATGTCAATATACTTTTAGTTTAATCTTTGTTAATTTTAATTTGATGATTTGCATCAGAATTTGGATGTTTAGAAATGTATGCAATTTGCTTTTAGTAGACTGTAACTTAAACTAGGACAGTCGTATGATGTATTTTTAGGGCGGATACTGTTGGGTTGCCCTGCAGATGAAGCACAACACTGATATGGCAGATTCTATTGAAGGCTAAGGCTAAGGCTAAGGCTAGTAAGGCTACACAGAGTGCATAATGCACATTTAGTACAATTCCTCTCTTTTATTTACACAGACAAGCTTAACCTGTACAAACTGCACAGATTTCTCTTCAAAACTATCCTTGATATCTAGCTGATTCCAGTTAACGCAAAGAGCAGGGATATGGTCATCAGAAAAAAAAATCTATGTAACTCAGCAACTAAGTAATTAGACAGTGTATACACAGGTAACCAATTAACCTCATTATCACGAGATATATCTTAAATTTGTATCTTAATTCGGGCTTGGGGACCCGAATGAACAGTCCTCATCCTCGTTGTATGTTCTTAGAGATAAAAAAGAAGAAAGATACATGCTAATGAAATCAGAGCAGTCACTTTTTTTTTTAATCTCAACACCACATCACCAGAAATTACGGAGGGAAATATCACAAGACTCGTAACAGGACTACAGCAGTCTTATTCTTTAAGAATTGCACGTCCAAGGTTAGTACCAAGAGCTAATCTCACAGTATTTAGAGCTTCAGGTGGCAGATCCGAGTCAGTAAAGTCCGGCCGCAACTTCGCCATTGACAATTCTTGTAACTTGTTCAGCATCAAGTAAGTTTGAGAGGCATCAAGCAAGGGATACTCTGGCCAGTTGAATAATCTTAACTGCATCAAAACGAGAAAGATGAGAAGTAGTATCTAGAGTAATGCATATCTGTGGTGTAAATTTGAGGGTTCCAGAAATATTAATTACTTGTAAATGATTTTGAGCAGGTATGAAGAGCCACTGATCATTCAAGAGTTTAAAACCCATACAGTTCTATGAAATACTATAAGAGCAACTCACTGAGTCATGGAGAATTGGCAGCCAAAATCTCTGAGGTGTCGAAGGATTTTTCATTAGCTGCAGAACATTAACAGCAGGATTATTCCTCGACACAGGAATAGATTAAAGGCGAATAAGCACTCATTAAAATTTGCAGCTAGTTATAACAGGCGCTTTAAGTTTTAAAAAAAGGGGGATGGGGGTGGGGGGAGCGGCAAGTAAGCTCGAGCTAAAAAACACAACAACATCCTTAAAACAGAAGGTTGTGCCTCCAAGAATTTTATAAGTCGAACAACAGTGACAAACAAGTAAATTCAGAATTAGAGCCAAGAGTTTGATCATCTAGTTGCAGACTATACTAAGTCATAAATAAACATAGAGCATGGGAGATCCTCAATTGTGTGAGTAAGTGCAAATCATGATTTCTGAATAATGTACAGTCTAAGGGACATACTGTAATAAGAGCTTCAGCAGCTTTCTGAGCATCAGTAGCCACTCCACTATTAATCTGTAGCAGAGATCGCCTAAAATCTCTGTACCTGTCAGAACCAGAGAGCTAGAGTGAAAGGCATTTCAACTGGTTATTACTAACACAAAGAATGGAAGCCACCTCATCAAAGATGGTTAAGTTAAATGAGTACACACTTATTCAAAAACTCAAGCCCCCCAGCAGTCCTTGACTCAGAACCAAGCAGCTCAATAAGTCCTTCCCATTGCTGTAAGAGATCAACATCAACGAGCAGAAAAGTGGTTTAAAAACTATCGAATTGTTTGTCTCTCTTTCATCACCAATTCACGCAAACAAGACACTGCAAAAATCTATGATTGTTCAAGTTTCATAACCTTATTTGACTAACTTAAACATAAGAACGAGAAGGAATAGAAAAGAAAAAACTCGGTTCACAAACATTTATCCACAACCAAGTCGCCTAAATTTTTCTTACTCGATAATTTCCACCACAATGAAATAAAAATATTCTACATTTTAGACCCGCTCCAGTTTATTGAGTCCTGATTTACCTCAACAAACAAAGTTGCTCATGTTATAAACTTCAAATGAATTAGTCTATGTAATTTGGAGAAAAAACTATTCTAGTTCCTTGTGCTCCTATCAACCGAGTTCAATATATCTGGCAGATTTCTGATCACTTCAAAAGACCATTAGTTCTTGCTTTCTACAACAAATACAAATAAAACATCAATGAAGACCCAAAACTGTATTTGACTGCGAATACACTAATTAAATGTGCTCCAGCCAAATATGATCAACAATTAGAAAAAGTATAAAAAAATACAGCAGTATGAGTCAGATTTAGCCTATAGTTGTTTGAAATGACTTTAGCCTTTAATCAGATTTATAGTGTTATAAAATAATGAACAAACATATCTACTTGAACTCTAATATCATGTAAGCACCGGGTAAGACCAGGTGATGAACAGCCATAGACTCAGCTAAAAATGTCGAACGAACGTTAGAGAAAATTTGGGCCGTATATCCAAATAGATTATTACTATTACCTTGAAACTTTCGTCTGATACTGACTTTCCAACAAAATCAAATAACTGTTTAGCAATTCTACTTAAACGAACTTCATCGCGAACTTGTTGAAGCCAGAAGACTCCAGAACCTTTCTTTCCATGTTTCCAGGCATGCACTCCCGCTATCTGTATAAGGAAACGGTAAAATACTGAAATGGGAAGAAAGAACCTAAGCACAACAATTATCAATGTCAAAAAATTAATTAGCAATGATGAAGGTTATTTTTATAACGAGAAATTTAAAAGTTATGCATGACATTCATATTAGTCTAATTATTTAATTAATTCAGCTTCGGGGTAGGCCAAGTTTATTGCATCTTAAAAACTTACCTTCATTATCTTTGTACTAACTGCATCCAGTTGATATAGGCGGCAAATCTCTACTGTCTGCTCAAAACATAACAACATTTATCACTTCATCAAAATTAAGAAGGTAAATTTCGTCAATTTTGGGGTGGGGGTTGAGGAGAGTAGAACTGGACAATGGTCAAGCTTGTAGAATAAAGATTAGGTTAATCACCTTTAAAAGCACTTGATTATTTTGTAGGACTTGCTTGCACAATACAGTCTCCAACAAACTCATTCCTCCATTCATACAAGAAGACAAATATATAGGAGCAATCTGAAAGTTATTGCATTCAGGAGTATCATTTAGATAAGGCAAATTTTGAATGAGCATAAAAAAATAAGTAAAAAAGAAACAAGTATAAATACACATAATCATCTTATCAGGGAAGGGAAGAGGAGATAAGACACTGTCATGACCATCTATTACTGGTTTTTGATGTTCATAATATGACAGCAAATATACAAGTTTAACAGAGCAAGCAAGGACTAAAGATCCATACTAACCCCAGGAAATACAGTAATACACATCTGCATCATATAATGCTCCAGAGGCATCTTCAGCTAAATATAAATCGACACTATACTTGTAACTGGGTCAAGCTTATAAATATAGGAATTTAACATTTTTTAGTAATACATTTCTCATAAGAGAAATACTACATTATGCCAAGTTAAGTAAGTAACAGATTTAGCTGAGAAGTCATCTCTACACCTACTTGCCAAGTCAATGAGTTGGAAGATAGAACTTGAGAATATACAAGCCAGCTAAGCTCTTCCATGCACATTCCACCCAATTTATCTCTTGGCTCATGTAGAAGAATTCCGGCTTGAATGTTTCCCACCATTAACAGTTCAACAGCATGTGCAATCATCCTATTAAAAAGATAGGCAATGTCATAAAGTCTTGAAGATGTCATGATATGCTACTTAATGTGGCAGTAACTAAACAGATAAACAACAAAATACTCAACAAAGTGATCAAACTACCAAATTAAGTAACTCAGACTGCATCACATAAAGTACAAATTCTAAAAAAACAGGAGCTGAGTGATGGTAACACAGTAATCACAAAATTTTAAATGGCTCAGAAAAGCTAAAATATGTTTCAAAGGAATTGATTATCTCCAAAAATTAAAAAGTCTTAAATAATTAATTCAACTAAAAGATTCGCAAACATTTTGATCAAGCTAAGAATGATGTTGGAGTAAGAATGACTAAGTACAACCATTGCACTCACCCACATAAGCTATCAATCAGCCACATTCTATAAACAAGGAAATATTAAAAATATGGGCATCTCACCAGGGGTCAAATGATCTTGAACACTCTGCTATAACAGCCTGCAGCATCAGAAAGAACCAAATGGAGTATGAAACTTCATATAAATTTAAATTTGCATCACAAATACGTGTGTACTGCTCACCTCTGGATTTTCCCCAAGAATTCCAATTAATAGTCTAATCAATTTGTGGTCAGAACCTGGTTTCATCTGGATACATTTCTGAGCCAGATTGTACATGCCTTCGATACCCTGCAGAACAACAAAATCATCAATTCTAACATTCAGTGAAGATATGAGTGTGCATGTCTCTGCGAGGCAAACTTTCCATTTAGCTGTAGTATATAAGTTAAGTATATGGAGTTAATAAGTGAAAATGTCATTAACTGCCATGAAAGGTCTGATGTACAGGAAGTGAGCAATGTATAGCTCAATCCACTGTAATGTTGCATTGACCAGACTGCTAGAGTTTCCCAGCATGATTTGAACCATGTTTTTTAGCCCATCCCTTGTTTCCTGGTGTTTACATTGATGCCAAAATGGAGAGCAATCTAGCATGGTTATTTTTGCTCGCCACTTTTCCCAAGCCTAAAAATGGTAACAGAATGACGAACAATAAAAAGTTAATCAAAGGTTTAAAAAGACTTTCCAGGCATGGCAACATAAATTGTCCCACGTACCTTCACAAAATCAGCCTTGTTCTCATAACATTCACCAAGTTTATTTGCTTCTAGATTAGGTCGCAGACGAGGCATCGTTGATACAAGAACAGCAACTGCTTCAACCAGGCCGTTCTCCATCTGTTAGAGTAAGTGCCATATTATTGATACTACTGTGGTACCCGTTTTTTAATGCACAGAGAAAGCTCATATTTCAATTATCCTTAATCAAAAGTAAGGAATATACTGTAGACCCATTATAATAGGCATGCATTCCAAGAAAAAATAATATTAATATTGTTTCCAAGTTTTTTTACCAAATTACAGTATTCTTAATGAACTATTTAGCCCTATATACTTCAATTGTACACATTAATTCTGTGTGCCCTTTCCAAGCAATAATAATTTGTGGAAGGAGTCCAATGCATAAGCAAATTATAAGCATCCTCTCGATTATATCAAAATAAACTACTTCAACTGATAAAATAGAATAAAAAATTTACAATTCTGACTACATACTGTTTCTCCTAATAAAAGCACACAAGGTTATAAAAATAGGGTGCTGCGCTGCCCCTTCATCCTTCTCTGAGCAATCTGGAAAAAAAAAATACATATTTTTGTGCTCCATTCTTTTCCTGCAATGTCACATTTTTTTCAGGCATAATGAACCCTCTCCCATGAGGTCGAGAAGGATTTGGGGGCAGCGGACTGTTTTAAAGTGACCAGTTAATTGTCAAGTGTCAAAATATAGAATCGTCCAAATCCAGGATCATAAGAGAAATGTAGGCAGGCAGAAACTTTCATGGTTCAGCTACATTTACAAGAACAAACTTTAATTCATGCTTGAATTCATTTATAAAGACTCGTGATGTGGGAATGCCTAAGAATATAACAAAATTGTCATAATTCAAGTTTTGATGGAAACTGACAGCGGATTTCACTTACTTCACGGATCCCTTGCTGATCGAAGTTGTATGATCCATGCAAACGTAGCAATTTCACCTACAAGAGGAACACAAATTCTATGCATTTGCCAAAATTGTTTAAGGTAATCATAAATTGAAGATAATTTGCACGTATGCACAGAAAATTTCAAGTTCTAGAACAGATTTTTATAGAAATATATACGTACCACGATTTCTAGCCAGCCAATTGATAGAGCTGATGAGACTGCTTCCCAATATCTAGGATTATCTTCAAATGCCTATGTATGAGCAAATCAAAATATAAAAGGCTGAATGTATTGTATTATAGTGTCACAGTCAAGAAATAGAGATTTATCCACTCTGGCATGAAAATATGATTGCATAACTGATGATAGCGATAAACATATATACACCCAAAGACATACTATATACAAAAAATTTGGTGCAGAGAAAGACAAAGTATTTAATTCATCAATGGTGGTAACAAGTAAAGTAACACTTAGAAAGTAAGTGACCATGTGTTTCTGATAATGGAGAATCAATAGCCTTTAAAGAAATTTAAGAGGTTGTTTGAAGGACCTATATCAGAGCCCTTCCCATCATCACCTATGCAATATAGAAGTCAATGTGTTCAGCTACCTTTCAGCGAAACCAACCTTTAAACATATAGGAGCTTGAAGCTCTCAATTAAAGGTGATCACATCCGATCAAATATACAATAAACCAACACCTCAACCCCCACCGATGCCTAGGTGGTGTCTATGTTCAGGAATACCATGAGAAAGTCCAACCATTATAACACAAGAGGGAGGAACTTTACACTTTTCCTTTTATTAGAAATCATGTATTTAATCACCCTGGACTAAGATGTAGAGAACATGCTTATTCCTTTTGATATGCTGGTGGATATTTGGGGTAACAACCTGAGGAGTGGCAAGTTCCTTCTGAAAGTCCACAAGTTTTGAGTGTACTGTTGGTTGGGTTCCTGAGAGAAGAGAATCAAAGTCCTGAAAGGAGAAAGATAGTTTAGCGACTAAAAAACTATTCTAAATGAAGATTTGAGACCTCATATTACAACAGTGTCCTTACCGCCAACCATTCAAGAAGCCGTTCAGGGATCCAAGCTTGAGATTGCTGGTCTGCGTAGAATATGTCCATCAGCTCCCAGGCAGCTTTCAAGGATGTTGTCTTTTTGACATCCTGAATTTAGTTCCATTGATCAAATGAGAAAGATATGTAGCACTTATAAAACACTAAGTGAGTACTACTGAAAACACAAATTCACCTCAAAAATCGTCTTTGGGTTATCAATGGCCAATTTAGAAGAAAGCATTGGACTTCCAAGGAGAGAGAGTATATCCTTACTGTACTCCATAATGTGTTGCAACCTAAGGATTGAAATCTTAAGGATCATTTCCAAAAGGAAGATAAATATGCAGTGATGTTATTTCCCGTTGAGGAAGAAGAATCAAATAATTTTCTCGACAGCATAAGAGTACATGATGGGGAAGGAAGCATATAATATTACACTAAAATGAAACCTTGAGAGTTACTTTTGTAGTATTACAGAAAATTCTTAAAGCACAATAACTCATTAAAAAAGCTGATACGAATCTCATAGCATAACTTCCTCTCTAGTTCTCTTTTTGTTTAAAACTATATCTTTCATCTGCAGTAAGAGTTTTGCATTCTTTCATGATTAAGAGTACTCTCAGATGAACATCCAGTTTGTTATGCCTTTCAATTGAAAGATATTGGCAGCGCCAAGATCGGATTATATCAGAGCAATAGCGGCTTTTCGGGATAATATTTAGATCTATGTGGTTTATGTAGTTTATTTTCACCTATTTGTATCCAATTATTATCATGCATTAACAGTGTTGTATAGACAGCTCTCTTAAGTATCATGTAGCTACAATAACAAGAAAAAAGAATATCTATTCGCAATGTGGGGAAAATTTGACAAGAAGGCTTCAAATTGTCAGTACCTTTGAGAGTTATCCGCCGCTGTCAAAATGGAATTCTTCCTGCTCTGAAGAAGAGCGAATGGATTGACTGAACCATAGGCAATCCTCCGCCACTGAACACTGCCGATTTCACCACCTCCGTTTTCACTGAGCTTCACCTCTACCACGCTACCGCAGGGAACTTCCTCGGAGCAGGCAGATGGCTGAGGTGGACCGAGAACAGTGACTCGAAGACTGTTGCCACGTGCCCATGAAATTGAGAGGCGGGAGACTGGGGGTTTAAGCCCGTGGTGCAGAGGGAAGGTGGTGGGTAGAGGTTTTGGAGAGACCGGGACCGGTGAATTGTTTTCTTCACCGGAATCTGATGTCATTCCCGGCATGTTGGCCGGACAGATGGATTATAACTTCTAGGGTTTTGGAGGGGTTTAGCGTGTTTAAAATCGAGTGACACAGTTAGTCCATTGCGACCTGCAGCTGAGATCTCCTCACCACAACAACACAAAATTTTGTCAACAATAGTCAATAAGGCCCAGAGCTTATCTATAGATCAGTTCAGTTCAGTTCAGTTCAGTTCAGTGAAAATACAATTTGATGAAATTCAGGTTAATTTAGTCATACTGATTCTATTTTTCAATACATCAATTTTCAGTTCAGTTCAGTTTAGTACAACAAGAAATAATCTCTACCAAACCGGGCCTAAGTCTAATATTTTAGACCTTTCAAAAAAAATAAAAAATAATAATAAGTTTAATCCTAGGCCACTACATAATAAGAATTCTTTTGATCCATGGTCAACTAATTTTGATATCATGAGCCGCACAGGGGTATATTTGTAATTTAAAATCCTCCAAGGCAAAATGACGTCGTTTTATCTATGTTTTTTCCCTCAACTTATCCTTCTCCTTCCAGGTTAGTGATCTTCCCTTCTGAGTTTCTAATTTGATTTGAATGCGTAATCGACCTTCTCCTTCTAAGTTTCTAATTTGATTTGAATGCGAAATCGACCTTCTTCTTCCGGGTTTCTGATCTCTCCTCCAGGGTTTCTTATCCTAGACCACTACATGATAAGAATTCTTTTGATTCATGGTCAACCAATTTTGGTATCATGAGCCGCACAGGGGTATATTTGTAATTTAAACCCCTCCAGGGCAAAACGACGCCGTTTTATCTATGTTTTTGCCCTCAACTTATCCTTCTCCTTCCAGGTCAGTGATCTCCCTTTCTAGGTTACTAATTTGATTTGAATGCGTAATCGACCTTCTCCTTCTAAGTTTCTAATTTGATTTGAATGCGAAATCGACCTTCTTCTTCCGGGTTTCTGATCTCTCCTTCAGGGTTTCTTATCCTAGACCACTACATGATAAGAATTCTTTTGATCCATGGTCAACCAATTTTGGTATCATGAGCCGCACAGGGGTATATTTGTACTTTAAACCCCTCCAAGGCAAAACGACGCCGTTTTATCTATGTTTTTGCCCTCAACTTATCCTTCTACTTCCAGGTTTGTGATCTCCCCTTCTGGGTTTCTAATTTGATTTGAATGCGTAATCGACCTTCTCCTTCTAAGTTTCTAATTTGATTTGAATGCGAAATCGACCTTCTCCTTCCGGGTTTCTGATCTCTCCTTCGGGATTTCTTATCCCTCCTTCGGGATTTCTTATCCTAGACCACTACATGATAAGAATTCTTTTGATCAATGGTCAACCAATTTTGGTATCATGAGCTGCACAAGGGTATATTTGTACTTTAAACCCCTCCAAGGCAAAACGACGCCGTTTTATCTATTTTTTTGCCCTCAACTTATCCTTCTACTTCCAGGTTTGTGATCTCCCCTTCTGTGTTTCTAATTTGATTTGAATGTGTAATCGAAATTCTCCTTCTAAGTTTCTAATTTGATTTGAATGCGAAATCAACCTTCTCATTCCGAGTTTCTGATCTCTCCTTCAGAGTTTCTTAAATATTAATATCAACAAAATACCACAAGTTTAAGATGATGATCAAAATATTATCCCTTTTATTAAACACAAAATCAAGAGGATAAATTCAAGATATGTATTCATTTGGATTAACACAAGTCAATATCAAAAACCAACTATTCTGAATATGCAACAAATCAAAAGCGCATGAAACTTTAAATTAAATATTAATATCAACGAAATAACACAAAAATTAAGATGATGATTCCAATTCTGAGTCAAAAGATTATGCCTTTTATTAAACACAAAATCAAAAGTATAAATTTAAGACACATATTCATTTGGATTAACACAAGTCAATATCAAAAAACAACTATTCTGAATATGAATAAATCCAAAGCGCGTGGAACTTTAAATTATCATATGTTGGTATCATTTTCATCTTCAAAAGGGACAACCACATATGCAATTATAAGTGAATGGGACAAATTTTTATTTTTATTTTTAAAGGAGGGTAAAATAACCAGGATAAATAGACTAATTGAACAAAATCCCAAATGCCTTGGATGCAGCATAAAAAATCATACTATGCGGCCTTAGAGTGGATCTTAATTACCGAGCAGCCACAAATTAACAAGGCAAACATAGACCAAAGTAACATCAGATCCATTAGAATCATTACACTTGGGAAACTGAGATCAGAGATTCAGAGACATACCCTTGCCTACGATCGCCTCCAACATATCTCATACAGAGAAAGTATTCAGCGTCGCTTGAACCCCAACCTCTCACTGGTGATAGGCCCGATCTGACATCGACTGGTGATAAGCCCGATCTGACAACGCGCCGACCGAATCGTGCAGGAGGATCAGTGTCAGCGGGGCCCACCCTTTCATCAAATTTGGAGAGGAAAGTTGCAATTTATGCATACCAATCCATGGCGTTCCCCGACCTGATCCCTCTCTGTTGGAGGAAACCGCCGTTTCCGAAAAGGCCCCTGGCCCCCTTCCACAGAGAAAAAGCACAGGGCCTAGAAAAAGCTCTCCCCAAGGACGGCGCTGCCACTTCCACCATCGGCGACAAGAAGACAAAGAGGAACAAGCACGTGGAGACCTACAAGATCCACACTTTCAATGTGCTCACTAGCCCAAGCGGCTTCAAATCTCGGTAGATCCAGAAGATCCATACCACCGGTCTCTAAAGTTACCAAGGCAGTTACCAAGGTTTATGTTCAAAAAAATAAAATAAAAATAATAATATTTAATAAAATGCTGTAGTATTAAATATAACGGTCACATTACACGTCATCTGGGAAGGATGATGTGTTCGGAACTCGGAAGAATCTATACTATCTTGAGAAAATGCCCGAAATAGTACCCACTATTACTTGAAACTAGATAATGTCCGGGCTCATGCCCGATTCATATTAATTTTGTTATTCATGTTAATTTTACATATTTTAAGGTTCAAGGTTTCAAAAAAAAGATAATATATATGTATGATGATTAATCTTTAAAATAGTATTAGTAGTCATCAAATCGACACATGCAAGATTTATTATACTCCACAAATTCCATATCATGATTAGTAGAGTATATTTCATTAATTCTATTTTTTATAGGATTAGGTGGAAAATTTGTTATTTTAAATAAATTAGCATTAAAAAACTTGTTCAAGAGTCAAACATATTAATTGGCTAATTAAGGAAAAAGAAGGATTGCATCAGAAGTTTTTGCTCCAAGAACAAAAAAAAGAATATTCTAGAAACTCTTGTGAAAGTGGTGTTTTTAGTTTTTTAAAAAAAGGATGAGAAAATTCTATGAGATCGCTACGTGTCGCTTTCATATGCTCTCAAAATGTAGCACTTTATATATAGTATAGATAGATTCACACTTTAGTACCCATTTCTTCATTAATGTTCCAAAATACTACCCGCGACCTGCAATAACAGGTTTTAAGTAAGTCAACAAATAGTCAAAGGTTATTAGATTGATTCTCGTTATATTAAATTACAAAAAAATCCTACTCCGTACTAGATTCAATTCTTTTGTAGTACCATAAAATATCTTGGAAAATTAATTTATGTACTTAACAAAAAAAAATCCAACCATTAAATCTTAAATTTTGTAAACGTTTTTTCAGGACCTAATTCTGTTGCGTTAGTTCTTTCGTTACATTTTTTTTGAACACAAGCTTTAATTAATATTAAGACAAGGAACGATTACAAATTACACGGCCTAAACTAATGGCCATATTGTGTTCAATACTAAGAACGTTTCTACAAACTTTGTAAACATTAAAAAAGGAGAAAGAGTTCCTCAAAAGCTTGATGATACATTCTGTGATGCCCTTTATCTCCCATGGCGCTGACTCTAAATCGTTGAGTGCCACCACCAATTCCGAAGAGTTTGTAAGCAAGCAAATCCCTCTTGGGTGATCCCTGGATGCTGCTTTGATTGCCCTCCAACAAGCTTCCGTTTCAGCTTGTATCGGAGAGGTTGAGACAAAGAAATCAGATCCTCTTATTCTTTCTTCAGCTGATGAGATAGTCCAACCCGCAGTTCCAAGATTACATCTTCTTTGAAATGAGCCATCTACTTTGACAAGAACCACCTGATCCTCATGGCCTTGAGAGATATTCTGTGATGTGTTTTCAGAGAAAGATTGTCCTTCTGGGCATATTAAGGAGGAGCAAGGCTGGTGTACCACTTCCTGTTTTTTGAAAAGCAGGAATTTTGCAGTGGCTGTTTCTGCACAAATTCTTGAAGCTAGGTCTACATTGTCCATAAATTTCTTGTTCATTTGAATCCATATTTCCCAAAGGGAAAATATCATAAGCCTTGTGTCATCTTCCAAATTATCTGATAGCAGCCATTGGTGGAGCCAAGATCTGGAGTGTAATTGACTGTGCCTAAGAACTTTGTGGCCCAGTGGGGAATTCTCCCAGAATATTCTCCCAGAATCTTCTACTCTCCCTGCAGTTAACAAAGAGGTGGAGTTCATCTTCTTCATGTGATAGGCATCTCGGACAGGTTACCTGGTCTGATATCTTTCTTTTCTTTCTGTTCACCAGTGTTGGTAGAACCTTTGAGAGCATTTTCCAAAGGAACATATTCAGCTTATAGGGGACTTTTAAATTTCATACCTTGTCCCACAGCTTCTTTCTTCTTAAATCAACACATCCAATTTCACTCATGAAGATGTGGTATCCTTTCTTAGGAGAGTATATTCCATTTCTGTTATGAATCCAAAGAGGATCATCTTCAACATATGGATCAGCACTCATCTTCATTGCCAAGATATTTGGGATGACTGTTCTGGGGAAAATGGCTCTTAATAGGGGCTCTCTCCATGAGTTAGGTCCTTGTATAAGGTGTTCCACTCTCAATTCAGTATGTTGTGCTACCACATTACTGTCTCTGAGAGGGTTGTTGACAGCTGGAATCCATTGATCATGCACTCTCAGCTTCTTTCCATTGTTGATTTTCCAGGCTAGATTATCTGTAATCAGATCTTTTGCCCAGAGAATGGATTTCCAGCCCCAAGAGTAGGGGTGTTCAAAAATACCCGACCCGCACTACCCGACCCGATACCCGAGAAACCCGAACGTTAATATCTGGGTATTTAGTAATAAATTCGGGTCGGGTACCCGACCCGATAATTATGCATTCAACCGGGTACGGGTACGGGTCTCAAAAATAGGTTTTTCCGGGTACCCGGTACCCGATAAAATATTATTTATTTTTAATAAATTAATAAAATTATTAAAATATAAAATGTAAAATAATATTTTCCTAAAATATTCCTAAAAAGTCTACAAATTTAAGGCGGATATGGTTTGACTGCGATTTTAGTTTGTAACTTTTATATTTTTTGGGTTTTATGCACTTTATGACAACAATTTGGTTTTTAAATTGGTTAAAAATCTCAATATTTTTTGTGTAAAATTTACATAAACATGTATAAGGGTACCCGGTACCCGACCCGAACTATTCGGGTACCCGATAGTGCGGGTACCCGCACTTCCGGGTCGGACTCCGGGTTGCATTTTCAAATACCCGGTAGTGCGGGTACCCGAAAGTGCGGGTACCCGGTTATGAACACCCCTACCCAAGAGTCTCCTGGTTTCTGTCTGACTTCACTCATGTCACTGTTCCTGAGATATTTAGCCTGATATACCTTCACTAGAAGAGAATTCTTATTTTTCAGAACATTCCAAGCATGTTTGGCCAGGAGGGCCTTATTCATCCCCACTGTTGATCTGAGTCCAAGTCCTCCTTCACTTTTGGACTTGGAAATGGTTTTCCATGACCTCCAGTGTGTGGTTCTTCCTTCTAATTCTCCTTTCCAGATGAAGCACGCTGTCATCCTGTCTAATTTCTGAAGGATACATTTGGGAATTTTAAAAATGATCAAAGGATAAATAGAAAGAGCACTGAGAACATGCTTAGCCAATGTAACTCTTCCTGTGAAGTTCAGCAGCTTCGTTTTCCAGGATCCAAACTTTTCCTTAGCTTTCTTAATCAAGTTTTGGAAGATTTCTTTTTTCTTCTCCTGGAAGTTTATCTGTATACCCAAATATTTATCCCCAAGGCCAAGATTATGGATGTTCAAGGAATACATCAGGTACTGTTTCATTTCTTCTGAAGTATTTGGACTAAACTGTACTGAACATTTTTCCACATTCAGTCTTTGGCCTGAGAACCTTGCATATACATGGTTTTTGCAAGTTGGTTCACACTTTCATAAGTGACCATGGTAAACATGATGCAGTCATCTGCATACATAAGGTGGCTAATCCTGGGACCTCTTCAAGACATTTGAACTCTCAGATGTCTGTTTACTGTCATTTTGTGCTCCAGCCAGGAAGACATAAATTGTTGGGCTATGATGAAGAGGTATGGGGATAAGGGACAGCCCTGTCTAATTCCTTTGTTTGGGTGGAAAGTAGTAGATGATTTCCCATTGACAATGACTTGATAAGATACTGACCTTATACACCACATTATCAAGTTTATCCAACTTGTTGGGAAACCCATAGCCCCTAATGCCAGTTCCATAAAATTCCAAGAGATTCTATCATAAGGTTTACTCATGTCTAGCTTAATGGCAGCCATACCCACTTTTCCTTGAGTTCTGTGATTCAGACAATGCACTGGCTCATGAGCTAGTAGAACATTCTCAGTAATATTTCTTCCAAGAACAAATCCGTTATGACTTTCAGATATGAGGCTACCAATGCATTTTTTCAGTCTTCTAGCTAGCACCTTGGCTATGATCTTGTATTTGACATTGCATAGAGCGATGGGCCTAAAATCAGCTGCATTGGATGGAGACCTCTTTTTGGGGATCATAATCAGCTGTGTCTTGTTCCATTCCGAGGGAAAAGGTTCACCATTCAAAATTCTTAGTAAAGTAGCCGAAAGATCTTCACCAATGATTTTCCAATATCTCTTATAGAAGCCAGCAGGAAGGCCATCCTCACCTGGCGCATCCCAGGGTTTCATTTCTTTGATAGCCTGCCAGATTTCAGCTGCTGTGAAATTCCTATTTAGCTTAGAGCGCTGGAGATTTGATAGGACGTTCTGATTACAGTTCATAAAGGCTGAGATGCCTATATCTTCTTCTACTTCATGAGGATACCATTTGGGGGTGATGAAGGTGGTCTTGACATGGTTAGAGATGACTTCTACAATTTCTCTTTCTTCAGAAATCCAGTTTCCATCACTATCAAAGATTCCTTGGACCAAATTGTTATTCTGTCTCCTTCTTGCCCATTTGTGATAGAAGGTTGTGTTCCTTTCACGCTGGATCATCCAGTTGAGTTTGGTTCTCTGCTGCCAGTAGTCTGACTCTATCTGGAGCAGTTCCTCAAGTTTTAGCTCTGCTTGTTTCAATCTTTCCTGAAAAAATGGGTTTCCAGCTTTTCCCTGAAGAACTTCCACTTCCTTAAGGGATTCCTTGATTTTATTTTCTAGGTTTCCAAAAGTGTTCCAGTGCCAGTTAGACAGGTGCTTTAAGGATATACACAAGCTTTCATCCAAAGAATCAGTTTGCAACTGTTCCCCATATTTTATCCTCTGAAAATTCCATACTCTTTCAATAATCTGGTCAGCTTGTTCATGTTTAGACCAGAAGCTTTCAAATCTTAGTTTTCTATCTCTTCTTCTGTCAATCTGTTTCAGCTCCAGAACTATTGGACTATGGTCAGAGCTAACAATAGGAAGGTTGTTCACTTTAGCATTAGGAAAAAAATTCTTCCAGGATTCATTGCAGAATGCTCTGTCTAACCTTTCTATGATGTTGTCTGGAGGTTCCCTTTTATTTGTCCAGGTGAACCACAATCCTTTGTTCCCAATTTCAAATAGTTCCTGTTCTGCAATAAGGTCATGAAGCTCAGTGGTGAGAAGAGATGGTACAGGGTGGGAGGTCGTCGCCGTACCTCTCAAATATACAATTTATATCCACTTACTACCGCTACACACAACTAAGCATATAATGGCAAGTAAGGTTCGTTCCACATATACATATACATATACATATATAAAAGCAATGTAAACAAAGGGGGTTTGAGTTGAGTTTGTGTAAGAATGGGAGGTCGTCGCCGTACCTCTCAAATATATAATTTATAGATCGCTTACTACCTTTCCACACTATTAAGTGTACAATGGCAAGTAAGGTTCGTTCCACAGGGAAAAGGTTATTTCTATGTATATCTTGTAGGATATATATACATATACATATATATAAAAGCAATGTAAACAAGGGGGGGGGGGATTTGAGTTGAGTTTTGTTTAAGACACTACTAAGTAAAACTACTAGGACTTTAGAATTACAACTAGTTTAGCATCTAAAGATTCAACTAAAGGATTAACTAATGAGAATAAGAGACTTGGGTACATGAGATTTGTATCTTCTTGTTTGGATTTTTCCTCAAACCTACTTATGATACTTTGAGAATGGTGATTGTTTTTAATGAGAAACCATCTCTATTCTAGTTGTGAATCATGAAAGCATATTCACAACTCTTATTGGCAACTTATCTATATGATAGCAAATAGATAAATTGACCAATGTTAATTCAAATTAGATTTTTCCCCACCTTACCCATGCAATGTGATAACACAATTGACATAAATATAATGCTAATGAATGATCTCAAGAACAAATACAATTGATAACAACATATATTTGATTCCTAATTCACTACTTTTACATAGAAGAAATGATAGCATTTCAACCATGGAAAGGCAATGTCTAACACATATCCAACACATATCTATGGTTAAGAAATCATTCCTAACCATTTCAACAATCAAATACACATATAATTTATGATCATTCAATGACAAATCAACCATTCCTAAGCTTCATAAACCATGTTCTCAAACCATAACAAGAGGTTTAATCTCACATACCCAAGATGGGTTTTAGCCTACAATCATAACTAAATAATCATAACCATAATCCATACAATAATACATGGTGAATTCAAAGTGAAAATCCAAAGAGAAAAATGAAGAAAAGAGCTTAAGGCTCTGTAAAATTCGATCCCCAAAACAATGAGGATAAGTTTCTTTTATACTTCTCAAAATAAAAAAAATTAAACAAAACAAAATGCCACTTGCAGGTCCTTCGCGGGTCGCGCGAAATCCTTCGCGGACCGCGAGCCTGGTTCTCGCGGCTCGCGGCCGAGGATTCGCGGACCGCGCGCTGTGGCCTCCGCGGTTCGCAACCGATGTTTCGCGCACCGCGCGTCTCCGGTTTCCGCGGTCCGCGACCGAGGTTTCGCGGACCGCGCGTCTGGTCCTCGCGCTGGTCCTCGTGCTGGTCCTCGCGGCTAGCGACCGGAGTTTCGCGGACCGCGCGTCTGGTCCTCGCGGCTCGCGACCGGAGTTCCGCGGACCGCGCGAAACTCGGCATCATCAAAACAGCAACACACGCCCTCGCGGTTCGCGACCTAGGGTTCGCGGCCCGCGAGAGTGTGCCTTCACGCCACTTCTACGACCGGTTCTTCAATGCATCAATCGCGGTCAGGGCGGTCATAGAAGGTCTTCAAATCACTCAAATCCATCGCAAGTGCAATTCAAGATCGAAATGCACGTCTTCAATTTCAAACCACTATGAATGATTTGGTCCAAAAGTCTAATATAAATATACAAAATACTATCTAGAACAGCTCTCAAATGCTACAAAATAAGAGTATATCTAGGGCCTATCAAAATCCCCCACACTTGAACCTTTCTCGTCCTCGAGAAAGAACGATTAAGATTCAAGTGTATACTCTAAATAATTAAGCACATAACATTTGAGAGCTTACATATTTAAACAAGAGAAAAGAAATTTTTTTATTTTATTTTATTTTTTTTGCCTCTCATTTTTGCCTGATTCTCTCGTATTTTTGGAACCATCCGGGTTTTTTTTTTTTTTTTTTTTTTTTTTTTTAAAGAAAATACAGTAGTAAAATAGCAACAAAAAACAGCAACAAAAGCAGCAACAAAAGCAGTAATAAAAGTCCTACACCTCTCCCCCACACTTAGTCTAAACATTGCCCTCAATGTTTAAATATATCAATGAAAATCATAGTGTAAGAAAGAGTGTAGGATATACTCACTGCGAGGGGCCGGAACCGTCGCGACGGCGCTGAGCTCGCGATCTGCGATGGCCCTCATAGTCAAATGCCCCTGGTCCATGTGGGTGCATGGATGCCATCATGGAGAACATCACCTCCATGTCGTCCTCATACCTCTGAGTAAACGCGTCATGCCTCTGCGTGAACTCCTGGAATTGCTGCTGAGTGACATACTGAGGATCGTGATGTGGAGGAGCGTACTGATCTCCATGCTCCGGAGGTGCCTCTAGCCTGGCAAGGGCGATGGTAGGTGCAGGGACTGTGATCTGGATGGGCAAGGTGAGCTCCTCCATGCGGGTGCGCTCAGTCAGGTGCACAGCCTCCGGATTTGGCAGGTACATGTGCTGATTCTTGGCTACTAGCCAGATGAATCTAGGAGGAGGGAATTTGTGCATTTGCAAGACATTAGTGGACTCCAAAGAAGCAATGGAGTGTAACTGGTGAGCTCTCTCGGCTGTCTTGCCTATCGCCTGAATGTCTGGAGGTAGATGGATGCGCAAATAAGCTGCCAGAAGAGAAATCATACCCCCCTGCGGTATCTTCCCTGAGCTCTTCTGGGAGGTCTCCAGACATTTCTGCACAAAGAGGTCTACCCAACATGGGTGCTCTATCCTCCAAAACATAGTCCAAAGGCATTGGACTTGTTCCCTGCTGATATGTATCAACTCCCCCTGGCAAAAGATCGTCATCACTAGGAGCTTGTGCACCATACGAACAGCTGGATGTATGATGTGGTTGTTCTTTGTAGCGCCCGTGATGTTGGGAGATCCAGACAAACAATGCCAAAAGAAAGCTAGATCAAATCCTTGTGGGGCATATTCTCTTGGATTCTTGTAGCCCTCCGCATATTGGAATCCAAAAGCATCTTGGATTTCATCATAGGACATCCTGCGGTCTACATCATTCAACCTGAAGGTGATGTAATGCCTGTCATGGTCCTCGTCGTAGTGCTTGGCTAGAGTGGATAGGAACTCAAGTGTATAGCGGATGTATGTCAGTGCCGACCGATCAATGAATCCTCTCATGCCAACGCGATCCAATAAAAATAGCACAGGCTGCTGCAAACCTAGCTCCTGAAGAAGCTCAGAGGAGAGGAACTTCGTCTCCATGATCGTTCGCCTCCCATTCCCTATCAACTTTCTCCACCGTTGTTGGGCATCGTCATTCAAACCTTGCAGTCCCATAAGGTCAATAGGAGGCAGGTTTTCTGCAGGGGGAGGGCTAGGTTGGCGAGGGGGGGATTCGGGGAGCACGGGCTCACGGGAAGTAGAGGCTTCCCCTCGGCGAGACCTTTTCCTCGGTGCCATTATCAAAATCTACTCAACAACAGTCCAGCACAGCTAAACTAGCTACAAGGCGGCAAGCCCCTACTCAAAAAGTTCAGTATATAACTAAAGGCGGCAAGCCTTTGAAATTTCAATGAAAACCTATTGGCGGCAAGCCCTAAATCACCCAAAATTGAAATAAATTCAGTAGGGTACCGTCAATTGAAGTCTTTGGAAGCAATGTAGCTTGAGGAGATCATCAATTGAACCAAAATATCACCAAATCAAAAATGCCCAAAAATTAGGGTTCTTGAGATTTGGGGCTATTTAAGTTCGTTTTGGCATTTGGAAATTGAGATGGGGAAAAGGTTAAGGGTGGTGTAGGGAAGGTTTTTATGTATTGGGGTTGGAGAAAAGGTCGCCGGAGTCCGGCGAATCGGAATGGGGAAGTTTCGGTTTGAATTCGGGCAATGTGGTTAAAAGATGGTGTTTTGGATGTGGATTTTTGGTGGGTTTTGTTGGGAAAGCTTGGGGGATTGATTTGGGTGGAAGAAATTGGTTCAAAACCTGCCGGAATGGAGGATTGGAGAAGGTGGCCGGAAAAGGGGTTTTGGGTCGGGAGGGAATAGGAAGGAAGGAGAAGAAAAAAGATAGAAGAAAATGGGGAAGAAGTAGTGCCCGAAATCTCCCGGGTCGCGAGCAGAATTTGGCGGACCGCGAAACTTCGTCGCGGGCCGCGCGCCACCTTCGCGGGCCGCGAAAATGCCCCATTTTGTTCCAGCGATTTCCGAGAATTCTCGGCATTCTTCGCGGGTCACGCGGCATCCGTTGCGGGCCGCGCGCAAAATCGTCGCGGTCCGCGCGATGAATTCGCGGACCGCGTGCGCTGAATCCCGTCGCGGCGCGCGCGGTGAAATCGCGTGCCGCGCTCGCTAAAACTTCGCGGGCCGCGCGATGAAACCGCGGTCCGCGAGCACAATATCGCGGTCCGCGCGGCCAAGCCGCGGATCGCGAAATTTGTCATTTTTGTTCCAGGGAATTTTGAAAATCCCCTGTTTTTCGCGGTCCGCGCGGTCTAAGTCGCGGACCGCGCGCAAAACCTTCGCGGACCGCGCGATGAAACCGCGGTCCGCGCGATCAAGCCGCGGACCGCGAAACTCGGTGTTTTTGTGGCAGCGATTTCCAGGAAATCCAAGTTTGCCCGCGGACCGCGAGACCTAATTCGCGGACCGCGAGACCTAATTCGCGGACCGCGAGACACGGTTGCGGCTCGCGCGTGCTCGGTCGCGATTCGCGAAACCTTCGGTCGCGGTCCGCGCGATGAATTCGCGGCCCGCGAGGATTGGCTCCTTGGCGTTTGTCGTTTTGCACCACTTCAAACCTATTTCTACAAAAACAACATAAAAACTAGTGTAATGTTCGAATTACAAGCTTAATGAAATGTACATAGCAAATAAATATATAAAGAAAGTAATGTTCCAAATGTTGAAATTGTTCGATTAAATGCTTTTAAAGCTCAAAACTCGTTTATTTAACATCGTCGGCACGATGTACCTCCATGGTAAAGATCACTCGTAGGCCGGGTTGCCTAGAGACATGTCCTCTAGGATCTCCGATTTGAAACCCTCGTAATACGGTTTCAACCTTTGGCCGTTGACCTTGATGATTTTGGCATCCTTGTCGCTTTGGATTTCCACCGCACCATGAGGGAAAACTTGCACAACTACAAATGGCCCAGTCCACCGAGAACGCAGTTTACCTGGAAACAACCGAAGACGTGATTGAAATAGAAGAACTTTTTGACCTACCTCAAAAGTTTTCCTAATTATCATCTTGTCATGCCATGCCTTCGTCTTCTCTTTGTAAATGGCCGCGTTCTCATAGGACTCATTCCGGATTTCCTCAAGCTCTTGCAATTGAAGCTTCCTTTCATTCCCGGCCTCGTCCAAGTTCAAGTTGAACCTTGTGATTGCCCAATAGGCTTTGTGTGCTAACTCCACCGGCAAATGACACGGCTGTCCAAAGACTAATCGGTATGGAGACATACCAATTGGCGTCTTATAAGCCGTCCTATATGCCCACAATCCATCATCCAACCGAGAACTCCAATCCTTGCGAGTCGGCCTAACCGTTTTCTCAAGGATGGACTTGATTTCCCTATTGGAAACTTCGGCTTGTCCATTTGTTTGTGGGTGATAGGCGGTGGAAGTTTTGTGATTTACCCCATATTTCTTCAATAATGCGGCAATGGTTCTATTGCAAAAGTGAGTGCCTCGATCACTGATCAGAGCTCGGGGTACCCCGAACCTAGAGAAGATGTGAGATTTGATGAACTCTGCAACCACTTTAGAATCATCAGTACGAGTGGGGATTGCCTCAACCCACTTAGAAACATAGTCAACCGCAAGCAAGATATATTTAAAACCAAATGAAGTAGGGAAAGGTCCCATAAAATCAATTCCCCAAACATCAAAAAGTTCACAATATAGAGGGCAATGTTGGGGCATTTCATTCCGAGAAGAGATGTTTCCTACTCTTTGGCATTTATCACAAGACTTGCAAAATGTGTATGCATCTTTATTCAAGCTAGGCCAATAGAAACCACAATCTAGCACTTTCCTAGCGGTTCGCCTAGCACCAAAATGACCACCACATGCATATGAATGGCAAAAAGCAAGGATTGAATTTGTTTCATTATTAGGAATGCATCTCCTAATCACTTGGTCGGCACAATGTTTCCATACATAGGGATCATCCCATACATAAAACCTAGCATCATGCTTTAGCTTATCCTTTTGTGCTTTTGTGAAGTGAGAAGGGCACTTACTTGTGACAAGGAAATTCACAATGTTGGCATACCATGGGAGAGAAACACCAAGAGCAAACAATTGCTCGTCGGGGAACTCTTCGTGAAGATGCTCCTTCAATGATTTGGTCCCAAACTCCTCATTGGGCACCAATCGGCTCAAATGGTCGGCCACTAGATTTTCAGCTCCTTTCTTGTCCTTGACCTCCAAGTCGAACTCGCTCAAGAGCAAGATCCATCGGAGTAACCTAGGCTTTGCTTCTTTCTTCGTCATCAAGTAACGAAGAGCTGCATGGTCAGTGAAAACAATAATTTTCGTACCAAGCAAATATGGCCTAAACTTTTCTAAGGAAAAGACTACCGCTAGCAATTCCTTTTCAGTAGTGGTATAGTTCCTTTGAGCATCATTGAGAGTCATGGATGCATAATAGATGGCGTGGGGAATTTTCCCCACCCTTTGACCTAGCACCGCACCAACGGCGTAGTCACTTGCATCACACATGATCTCAAATGGGAGGGACCAATTTGGAGGTTGTATAATAGGGGCCGACACTAGCATAGACTTTAAACAATCAAATGCCCTTTTACAACCTTCATCTACCACAAATTCCACATCCTTTTGCAACAATCTACATAAAGGGGAAGAAATTTTTGAAAAGTCTTTTATGAAACGGCGGTAGAAACCCGCGTGGCCAAGAAAGGACCTCACATCACGCACACAAGTAGGGTAAGGAAGAGATTGGATGATATCAATTTTTGCTTTGTCTACTTCAATACCCTTAGATGACACTTCATGACCTAACACAATGCCCTTTTCTACCATAAAATGACATTTTTCAGAATTTAGCACAAGGTTTTTATCAATGCAAGTTTTTAGGACTAATGACAAATGGATTAAGCAATTGTCAAAAGAGTTTCCATGAACAGTAAAGTCATCCATGAAAACCTCTACAAACTTCTCAAGATATTCTGAAAAAATGCTAACCATACACCTTTGGAACGTGGCCGGTGCATTGCAAAGGCCAAAAGGCATGCGTCGATATGCAAAGGTGCCAAAGGGACATGTGAAGGTGGTCTTCTCTTGATCCTCTGGTGCAATGGCAACCTGAAAGTACCCTGAATAGCCATCAAGAAAACAGTAGAAAGAGTGGCCTGCAAGCCGGTTAAGCATTTGATCAATAAATGGCAAAGGGAAATGGTCTTTCCTTGTTACCGCATTTAACCTTCGGTAATCAATGCAAACACGCCATCCATTTTGGACACGAGTGGGAATCAATTCGCCATGGCTATTCTCCACTACGGTCACTCCGGTTTTCTTTGGCACCACTTGTGTTGGGCTTACCCATTTACTATCGGAGATTGGATAGATCATTCCCGCATCCAACAATTTAAGAACCTCGGCTTTTACTACCTCCATCATAGGAGGGTTCAACTGCCTTTGAGGTTGTCGGATGGGTTTAGCATCATCCTCCAATAGTATACGGTGCATGCAAGTACTTGGACTCATACCTTTGATGTCGGCAATAGTCCATCCAATGGCTTCCTTATGATCTTGAAGCACTTTCATCAACCTTTCCTCTTGTTCCTTGGTGAGTTTGTTGGAGATGATCACCGGCAATTTCTCACCATCACCAAGGAATGCATATTTTAGATTCTCGGGTAGTGGTTTCAACTCCACCACCGGAGGTTTATTGAAAGATGGTCGGTTGCCCGAGCCCTTCAATACCTCAAGGTCTAAAATTGGTGCATCAAGAGAAAGTTCCTCAAAGGTATCTAGCTCAAAAATGCTTTCCTTCAAGTTAGCACTCAAAGCATATGTATGAACATTACTTGTGTGTAAACTATTAGCTAAAGCATTTAACAAAGGATCATCAACATCATTTTCATAAACTTTTTGCACATAAGGCTCAATCACATCAATAGCATTGCAAGAAGTTTCTTCATCATCGTATTTCATTGCACCATAAATGTTGAACTCTATTTTATCCTCATCAAATTCCATGGTAAGCCTACCACTATGCACATCGATAATAGTTCTTGACGTTTTCAAAAAGGGACGCCCTAACAAGACAGGGGTAGCAAATTTATCATGTTCCATGTCAAGAACGTAAAAATCGGCCGGGAACACCAACTTGTCGACTTTTACCAAGACATCTTCAACAATACCCTTAGGGTATGCATTAGAGCGGTCGGCAAGTTGGATTACCACGCCGGTTTTATGCAAAGTGCCAAGATTCAACGATTCATACAATGTATATGGAATGACATTTATGGATGCACCTAGATCTAGCATGGCTCTAGGAAAGTAAGTGTTCCCTAAGATGCAAGGAATGGTAAACATGCCCGGATCACCACATTTAGTAGGCATTTTATCTTGAAATAAAGCCGACACATGTTCATTGACTCTTTCATTTTTAACATGCTTAGACCTTTGTTGACGATGGTTTACACATAATTCCTTCAAGAACTTAGAATATCTAGGAACTTGATCAATAGCATCGAGCAAAGGAATATTTACCTCACACCTTCGAAGGACCTCGAAAGCTTCCTTGTCCATCTCCTTTTTCCGAGTATTCTTCAAAGCTTCGGGAAATGGTGCTTCCACATCAAAGGTAGTGTCCACCCTAGTTTTCTTGTGAAGAGGTGAGAATGGAGGTGACATTGGTTCAACATGAGAAGTTGTGTCTACATGTTCCTCATCAATAAGTTCTTTCTCCTTCTCAACCTCGGCATCACCTTTTTCTTTGGCTAGCCCCTCAAGAATTACTTCTTCGTCGGCCAAGGTCGCCTCAACCTCGTCATTGGCTAAACTCTTCTTCACAAGGCCTCTCTTGGGTGCCTTTTTCACAACCACTTCGGGTTCAAGAGCTTGTTTACCACTCCTCAAGGTCATGGCACTCGCATGAGGCCTTGGATTTAACTCCGTTTGCGCGGGTAGTTTCCCGGAGTTTTGTGCTTCCAACTTTCCCAAAACCGTGGCCATTTGACTCATTTGCACCTCAATGCTTTTGAGTCTAGCATCTTGTGGGAATTGGTCCGAGCTTTCACCTTGGTTATGAGATTTATCTTCCAACCTCGGGTGAGCATTTTGAGGGGCACGGTTATTGAAACGGCCTTGACCTTGGTTTCTTGGGTATTGTTGTGGTTGAGGGTGATATTGAGGGTTTTGATGATCTTGGTACCCTTGATAGCCAAAATCTTGGTACCCTTGGTTTTGGTAACCTTGGTACCCTTGATTTTGGTGGCTTTGGTCTCCTTGGTAGCCTTGGTCATTTTGCCCCCTCGTCCTATCAAAGGATTGACCACTTTGACCTTGGTAACCCCCTTGGTAGCCACCTTGTAGGCCTTGTTGCCCCGTCGGTTCATCTCTCCACTGAAAGTTGGGGTGATCTCTAGTTCCGGGGTTATAATGTTGAGCAAACGGATCATACTTCCTTTGGTTACCCCTATCACCACCTTGGCCTTGTCCACCTTGAAAACCCCTACCACTTTGGTAGCCTCGTCCTCCTTGGTAGCCCCTAAAACCTTGGTTTCCTCCTTGATCGCCTCTAAAACCTTGGTTTCCTCCATAGACCCCCATGGCATTGACTTCTTCGTTATAATCCTCGTTTGCTTGAGGACAAGATTCGGTGAGATGGTTCGAAGCACAAATCCCACACGTCATCACTTGTTGCCTTGGTTGGTTCCCCCCGGAGCTATTTCCCATCATGAAACCTTTCATCAATGCCGTAAGCTCCTTGATATCTTGACGAGAGCTATCATTGTTCCCACCGGAGTTACCCACTCGTAGCCTCCGGTCTCTCTTTGGTTTGCATCCTTCGGCTAGTTGCTCAAATAGCATCATGGCATCGGAAGAGCCAAGGTTAGCAATGGAGCCATAGCAAGACCGATTTATCAACTCGGTTTCTCTATCATTCAAACCATTGTAATAGAAACACACCAATTGAGGTTCGGTGAAGCTATGGTATGGGCAACTTGAGAGGAGAGTTTGGAATCTTTCCCAATACTCATACAACGTCTCATCATCGTCTTGAGTGATGTTGCTAATGGCTTGTATCAAGACCGAGGACTTAGAGGGAGGAAAGTACTTGTCTAAGAACTTTTTCTTCAATTGTGGCCATGTAGTGATTGATGATGAAGGTAAACGGCTTAACCATTTAGCGGCCTTGTCCTTCAAGGTGAAGGTGAAGGTTTTCAGCTTAAACTCATCCACACTCATCTCGGAAGGTTTCAAACTACTACACACCCTATGAAAAGCCTCAAGGAAGTCATTCGGATCATCCACTTCTCTACCATGGAAAGTTGGAAGTAAATTTATCACTCCCGTCTTGATTTCGTATTGAGAGTTCGGGTAAACAATGCTCGATTGTTGTTGCTCATAGTTGGGGGACATGTACTCTCTCATAGAAATGTTGGTAGGAGAAGGATTAGGGTTTTGGAACGGGTTGTAGAATTGCTTTCGGGGAGGGTTTTGGCCGGTATCCTCTTCATCGTCCGCCATGTTGAAAGGTAGTGATTCACTTTCAAGGGAGAAAGGATTAGATGCTAGTGACTCTTGCACTTGCCTCCTAAGTTGGCGGAGACTTCTTACTAGCTCGGAATCGTATTGCAAAGGGTCTTGGTTCGAGGATCGTGTAAGAACCATGCACCAAGAGCTAGAGCAATAGGGTTCCAAACCAAAATAGAACCTAAAAAGAAAGATAGATTAGAAATAAAACTACAATATACACATAAAAATACGCCTTGTCCCCGGCAGCGGCGCCAAAATTTGGGAGGTCGTCGCCGTACCTCTCAAATATATAATTTATAGATCGCTTACTACCTTTCCACACTATTAAGTGTACAATGGCAAGTAAGGTTCGTTCCACAGGGAAAAGGTTATTTCTATGTATATCTTGTAGGATATATATACATATACATATATATAAAAGCAATGTAAACAAGGGGGGGGGGGGGGGGGATTTGAGTTGAGTTTTGTTTAAGACACTACTAAGTAAAACTACTAGGACTTTAGAATTACAACTAGTTTAGCATCTAAAGATTCAACTAAAGGATTAACTAATGAGAATAAGAGACTTGGGTACATGAGATTTGTATCTTCTTGTTATGGATTTTTCCTCAAACCTACTTATGATACTTTGAGAATGGTGATTGTTTTTAATGAGAAACCATCTCTATTCTAGTTGTGAATCATGAAAGCATATTCACAACTCTTATTGGCAACTTATCTATATGATAGCAAATAGATAAATTGACCAATGTTAATTCAAATTAGATGTTTCCCCACCTTACCCATGCAATGTGATAACACAATTGACATAAATATAATGCTAATGAATGATCTCAAGAACAAATACAATTGATAACAACATATATTTGATTCCTAATTCACTACTTTTACATAGAAGAAATGATAGCATTTCAACCATGGAAAGGCAATGTCTAACACATATCCAACACATATCTATGGTTAAGAAATCATTCCTAACCATTTCAACAATCAAATACACATATAATTTATGATCATTCAATGACAAATCAACCATTCCTAAGCTTCATAAACCATGTTCTCAAACCATAACAAGAGGTTTAACCTCACATACCCAAGATGGGTTTTAGCCTACAATCATAACTAAATAATCATAACCATAATCCATACAATAATACATGGTGAATTCAAAGTGAAAATCCAAAGAGAAAAATGAAGAAAAGAGCTTAAGGCTCTGTAAAATTCGATCCCCAAAACAATGAGGATAAGTTTCTTTTATACTTCTCAAAATAACAAAAATAAAACAAAACAAAATGCCACTTGCAGGTCCTTCGCGGGTCGCGCGAAATCCTTCGCGGACCGCGAGCCTGGTTCTCGCGGCTCGCGGCCGAGGATTCGCGGACCGCGCGCTGTGGCCTCCGCGGTTCGCAACCGATGTTTCGCGCACCGCGCGTCTCCGGTTTCCGCGGTCCGCGACCGAGGTTTCGCGGACCGCGCGTCTGGTCCTCGCGCTGGTCCTCGTGCTGGTCCTCGCGGCTCGCGACCGGAGTTTCGCGGACCGCGCGTCTGGTCCTCGCGGCTCGCGACCGGAGTTTCGCGGACCGCGCGAAACTCGGCATCATCAAAACAGCAACACACGCCCTCGCGGTTCGCGACCTAGGGTTCGCGGCCCGCGAGAGTGTGCCTTCACGCCACTTCTACGACCGGTTCTTCAATGCATCAATCGCGGTCAGGGCGGTCATAGAAGGTCTTCAAATCACTCAAATCCATCGCAAGTGCAATTCAAGATCGAAATGCACGTCTTCAATTTCAAACCACTATGAATGATTTGGTCCAAAAGTCTAATATAAATATACAAAATACTATCTAGAACAGCTCTCAAATGCTACAAAATAAGAGTATATCTAGGGCCTATCAAAGAAACACTACTATTTAAAGCTACTAGAACCCTAAAATTACAACTAATTTAGCATCTAAGGATTCAACTAAAAGATTAACTAATGAGAATACTAAACTTGGACATATGAAATTGGTGACTTCTTATTATGAAATTTTCCTCAAACTTTATCATGTTACTTTGAGAATGGTGATTGTTTGTAATGAGAAACTATCTATAACCATAGCTATGAAAGATGAAAGCATCTTCACAACTTCCATTGACAAATCTTTACTAGATGATAACAACTAATTCAATTGATCAATATTATTTCAAATTAGATGTTTCTCAAACTTACCCATGATAACAAACTTAACATAGATACAATGCTAATGAATGATCTTAAGAACAAATACAATTGATAACAACATGCATTCGATTCCTAATTTACTACTCCTACATAGAAAGAATGATAACATTCCAACCATGGAAAAGCAATATCTAACACATATCCAACACATATCCATCACTAGGAAATCATTCCCAATTATTTCAAGCATCAAATACACATATAAATTATGATCATTCAATAGCAAATCACACATTCCTAAGCTTCATAAATCATGTTCTCAATCCATAACAAGAAGTCCAATCTCATATACCCAAGGTGGGTTTTAGCCTACAACCATAATTGCATAATCACAAACATAATCCATACAAGAAATCATGATGAATTCAAAGATCAAAATGGAAAGGAAATGAAGAAAAGAGTTCAAGACTTTGTAAAATTCGATCCTCTCACAGATGAGGATGATTTTCTTTTTATACTCCAAAAATAACAAAAAAAATAAAAACAAAATGCCACTTGCAGAATCTTCACGGACCGCGAGAAATCCTTCGCGGCTCGCGAGACTGGTTTTCGCGGCTCGCGACCGAGGATTCGCGGCCCGCGCGTCTCTGGCTTCCGCGGCACGCGACCGAGGTTTCGCGGACCGCACGTCTCTGGCTCCCGCGGCACGCGACCGAGGTTTCGCGGCCCACGCGAGATTGTCCTCGCGGCTCACGACCGTGGTTTCACGGCCCACGCGACATGGCTTCTTCCAAAACAGCAACACACACCCTCGCGGCTCGCGAGAGATGTTTCGCGGCCCGCGAGAGTGTGCCTTCACGCCACTTCTACGACCGGTTCTTCAATGTATGTAACTCCTTCAGGACGAAATCCACCGCAAGTGCAATTCAAGGTGCAATTCAAGTGCAATTCAAGGTCGAAATGCACGTCTTCAATTTCAAACCACTATGAATGATTTGGTTTAAAATTCTAATATAAAAGTACAAAATACTATCTAAAACAGTTCTCAAATGCTACAAAATAAGAGTATATTTAGGACCTATCACAGGGTTACGTCCTTTCTTATCCTGTTGGCCAAGTACTTGATTGAAGTCACCAACCAATGCAACTGGCATACTTGCAAAATACTGAAAAGACCTAATTTCATTCCAAACCGCAGGTCTAAGTTCCTGCTCAGGGGCTCCATAGATCAGCCCTAAACACCATCTGTGCTGATCAGCACTTCTTACAAAAGCAAAAATAAAATTCCTACTGGCCTGAACTACATCTAAGGCCACATTACTATTCCATACAATAGCTAAACCCCCTGATCTCCCTAATGGATCAACAGCAGCCAAGTGTGAAAAAACTGAATTATCTACCCAACCTTCCATATTGTCTCTGCACATTTTGGTTTCAATCAGACAAAGAATTTTTGGCTTATGCTGTGTTTCACCAGTCTGGAGACCATATTCTTTTTAGAGGCCTTATTCAGGCCTCTATAGTTCCACACTATGAGACTCATGGCCCCCCCGGGGCCTGATGTGGTTTAGCCCCCTGCGACCTCAGATTAAAAAAGAAGCAGAATTTCAATCGCCGCCTCTGTGCACTACGATCAGTGCCACTGGGTTCCTCAATCTCTTCTTCAACCATCCCAGCTCCTTGTCCCAGCTCAACATTGTTCTCATCCACTGCAACCTCTTCTTCAGCTGCAACATCCTCTTGAACAACTTCGTTCTGAGCAACCCTAGCCTGGGCAATCACATTTTCATTTTGAGCAGATATGATTTCTGGGAAGACCAAATGGGGGATGTCATTTTCCACTCCTGGGGAGGTACTAATGACTTCTTTGATTACACTGTTGACCTCATCTTCATTGTTAATCAAGACTTCTCTGTTAACTCTTTCCTCATCTGCAAGAGATCTCCAGCCTTCCTGAACTAGGGAAACCTTTGCTTTTTTCCTCAGTCCTGCTCCAGGGTCGCCAATCACATGATCATCTGAGAACCCAACAGACCTGGTTCTCTTGACCCTTGCTACCTTTGGGCATTCCTGAGATGGTTTAGAAACAGCAGGACTGGAGCGAAGGCCTCTCCAGATAACAGGAACCCTCATTTCTCCTAGTGCTTGTTGTGTGCCTCCTTCCTCGCTGGACAGGTTCTGAGGAGAAGACCATCTTGCTCTCTTCCTTCCATGTTCTGCTTCCAAGTTTACCCAACTCAAAGTCCTGAAGAATTCCTTGAAACGAAAAACCGGGACTCTTTTCTTCAAAGTCTTCTTGACTCTAACTTGTGAGGGCTGCACTTTATTCACTGGTTCCCTCCTGTTTCTTTTCCTCTTCTGACCACTGAGGCTAGAATTTACACTCCCAACCGAGCTACCAGCAGAAGAGGAAGATCTTTGACGAGGGAGACCATGTCTACTAGGCTCTCCAATTTCATAAGTGCTCTTCAGGAAAGTGTTTTTGGGACAGGCTCATTTCTGACCCTGAATGCAAGCTCCCATTAGCAGCATCACCGACCCCTACCAAGTTCTCAGACAACTCCCCCTCGGAGCCTTTATCTTCTGATAAGTCATAGCTATTGAGTGGCAGTAAGAAATCTGAAAAAGGATCCGAAGCTGGTCTAGCAATGCTGTCCCATACTGAATTTGAGCTCTCATCCGATGAAATTGAAACAATGGGAATGTTCACCGCTGGGGGAGGGTTATCAGCACCCTCAACAGCTCATTTTTCAATTCCTAAGGCTTCCTCAATAGGAGGAGGAGCCCAGAACTGGTCATCAATTACCATCACTCTTTCATTGGCCAACTCTCCAACCATAAGATTTAGAGCATTTGCATTCATCTCTTGCTCATGCTGTAGAAACAATTCTCCCAGGTTCATCTGGTTCTCTGGGACATCCACCAGCATGTTCTGAAGTTCTTGCTCCATTGGTCCTCCAGCCACTGAATCTGATCATTATCATTCGATTCTTGCTCCGAGTGGATCTCTTTTCTGAACAGGTTCTTCCTCCATAAGTTGAACAAGAAAGCCAGCACCAAAGTAAGGATCAAAGTGCCTTTGATTGAAATGATGTAGAGCAACATAACCACCTTGTTGTCCCACATAATTGGCCATGTGCAGCTCTCCTTTAGTGGCCATGGAAAAGAGGAAACCTTATTGAACATCTTCATCAGCCAACTCTCTATATCTCTGCCACCTGGTGGCCATATAGTTTGTTGGAATGTTCGTGTTCCTTCTCTCCGGACAGTTCCTATGAGCGCTCATGGATGCCGGAAATAATACCCTCTTTGGATCATAGAGGACATCAGTCCCTCTTTCTGCATTATGGTGCAGGAACTTGCTTTCTATAAAATGATCTAATTCACTATCACATACAATGGGACACTGATGGATGAGATGGCCGATAACTCCACACCTTCTGCAGAAACGGTGCAAGCGTTCATACTTTATTCCAATCCAGACAGTGTCACCAGAAACAAGTTTGGCATAATAACCAGACACCAGAGGGTCGTCTGGTTTTACCCAAATAGTTGCCCGCTGGTACTTAATGTCTTCAGCAGGTCTGACATCCACGTCCACATCAATGACTTCACCAGCATGATTAGCTGCCTTGATGGCAGCCCTTGGGCAGAAGTATTTTCCAGGGAAGCCATGAAGTTGCACCGCTATCTTTATCTTCTCCACTTTAACATTCTTTAAAAAGAGATCCCCGCTCCATATCACCTTAGAGCCAGCAGACCTCCATCTACTGCATAAGGGCTTCTGTGAAGAACCGCCAGAGCCTCTTCTCTAGTGTTGAACTTGAAAACGAAGAAGTTTTCACATCTGTGTTGGACTTGTACATTGAGATTCCAGAACTGATGAACATAGGTTCTCATTCTCTCAATGTCAAAGTCCCTGTTGTCTGCCTAGAAACCAAGCAAACAGTTTTGCTCCATGCTTACTGCATCTTCGATATCAGCCTGATTGAACTCCAGTACTCCTCCTCTTCTGGTTGGACGAACAATGGCTCCGAGATCAGTCTCCGGGTCAACTCCATCTCTAAGTTCCTCATCATAATTTCCAGCATATTGGTGCGGATTAAACTCAGGCGAAGGATCAACAGAACCAAATGACATTTTGTCTTTGATTAACCAGAGGTGTTGGAAACTATATTTGTACTTAGGATTGTTTCTGGCTTTTTTATGGGAAAGCTCAGGGATGGAACGCCTATTTATAGGAGGAGGAATGTATTTCGCTCTCTGCTTATCCTCCACTATCTTCAAACGTTCCCTCTTCCTTACCCCTCGTGAATTGATTTCCATGATGATTTTTCGAAACCCAATATTCCAACCGATCTATAAGAAGCCTAGATACTCCTCTAAAGGCAATAAACTTTCTGGAAAAATGAGTAAAGAAAAGAAAAGTACCTTTTGTCGCCTTGAAACATCCCCAACATGGAGTATTCCCAGAATGAAGCCGCCCTTGGCCTCCTCGAAATGAAGAAAATAGAAAAGCAATAGATCCTTTTTATGTTACCCAGAGATGCCTCTTGGAACCTTTGAAAGTATGCTACGAGAGGTAGAAAAGCACCTTCAAAAACCCCGCATTAGTATGTTCCAAAAATTTAGCATGTCTTGGTAAAAAATACTTGATAACATTTAGTATGTTCCAAAATAAAATCATTAGGGCTGGAATTTTGTACCAAAATACCGTACCAACCAACTTACCAACCGTACCATTACCGAACAATACCAATTAAATTGGTTACCGACATTGTTGGTACGGTATTACCGTACCATGACTTAATATTAGTACGGTATTGGTATTAAATTTTAAATACCACGGTATTACCGTACCGTACCAACTTATTAAATAATATTTAAATAATTTAATTACACCATAATTTTAATTATCATTGATTTATTTTCCATTTTTAAGTTTTCTAGTATTCTTCTTCAAATTAAATTCTTTAAACATGACAACTAAGTTTCTATTTTTAAGACTAATCACCCATTATTCTTCTTCATACTACTAATTAATCTCTAGAGATTCATCATCATTCAAGAGTTCAAAATCAAAAACTCATTTTATACTACTTGCATAAATCCTATTTTGATTTTCATTACGAACTGTATCTTTAAAATTGAACTGGTTGGAAGCAACCAAATTGCATATTTGAGGTTGAAATTGTAAGATTTAAGCAATCAAATTTTTTAGTTTGGGATTTATTTTCGCATATTAAAGATTTCTTACAATTTTTATAATGTTGGTACGGTAACGGTATATACCGAGTACCAACCGAACTTGTTGGTTACCAACATATTGGTGTACCGACATATTTGGTTGGTATTGGTTTTCAAAATACGTGTACCAACATACTTGGTACGGTACATGGTATTGAGAAAAAAACATGGTATCCGTACCGATTCCAGCTCTAAAAATCATATCTTCCAAAAATTTACAGCTGAGTTTTTTAAAAAAAAATGAAGGTGAATTAATTGGCTAACTTAGTCCCTTTGGAGTATAGAACTGTTGTAGTGCCACTGGGCACTGGGGTATGTGAGTTTGAAGTCTATAACCATGATCTGCACAAAATTAAACTCATTTTAAAGCTCATGCTCAATATTGTATGTTGTATTCCTCCGGTTTGTTTTACTGACAAAACTGTATTAAGCTACGAAAACCCTTTATTGCATTGGATCATTGCTTTCCTTTTTGTTGTCAGCTCTTCTTTTAAGTCGTCCCACTGACCGGGCAGCTCCTTCGTAAAATTTCACGGAACAAGTTGCTATGTTTTATTGTCATGTTTGATCATCCATAATGTTTGACATGCCTTTAAAGTTAAACCAAGTGTACAGAAGCTTGCAAAGCCTGTCGTCTCCAGCAGTGTGGAACCACTGAAAGAAACCCCACAAAAAGCTAAAGGAGAAGAACTTGACCACTTGCACTTCCGTGAACATTATGAATACAATCAGTACAAATGAAATGTCACATGTAGACAAAATCTATCTCCAGAACAAATGCATTAGGAACACAACTAATTTCCAAATAAAAAATCTTCCATAGTCATTAATATTATACACTACATATACTTAAAGTTTTGGTTGGGAGGGGAACTACATTCAGTGACACACAAATGCATATAGGCATCATTCTACAATTTAAAAACTATCAGAGAATGATGGGCACTTGGAGATATCATACATATTTTCAACTTTCATATATACCCTGCTTCTTGGATGAAGTGGTGAAGAAAACTACACTATATTGGTACTTCACAAAGATTTGAAGCACTTGGGAAACTGGAGGGATATTCCCATGGAAGGTATATTTGAGTGTCATCATCCCGAATACACCAGCACACCACTTTGCACCCATCATCATGCCTATCCAATTTCGCATTCAACAAACCGTTTTTAGAGTATAACATCAAAGTCAAAAGCTCAAATTTAATACACGGATATAAACAACAGTAAGTTCGACTATGTACATGAAGGAAAATCAAGAAAATAAACATCCCGAATTCACTAATCTATATGACTTGTTCAAAATTTTAAACTGCACACCTCAAGAAGAAAATCATTAGAGAAGCGACTCATAAAGAAAATGAAAAACTAATTAAGAGCTCAACTAACACTAATACTAATAGAGAACAGGAGACGCAATTAAAATAAAAAACCAAATAAAATGCGGTGAGTGGATTAGGATACAGTATCCGTACAAAAAATAAAATTAAAACACTACTAAAAAGAACAAGTCATTGAAGATGAATGGCTAACACATCTGTACATTTCCATGAAGCTAGAACACAAACAAAATGAGGTTGTTTGCAAACATCAAGCATCCAGTTTAGCAAGCTTAGAGTTAAATCTTTACCAGAAATCAGGTTGATCAAGGAAATAATAACTTGATTTTACACATAAAATCCACCTACATAATGAAAGATATTGTTGTCTAGTTTATAACACTAGTGGAAAACAGGGAATTTAAGGCGGTTCCAACGTACCAGAGAAGGCACAAAGGAACCGCCTTCTCTGGCTGTGCCGTAAAATTTCCAATTTTTTAAGGCGGTTCCCCCAACCGCCGTAAAATTTTGACATCTTTCGAATTCGAAAGTTTCACATTTCATGTTACGAATTCGAAAGTTTCACATTTCATGTTACGAATTCGAAAGTGTCATCTACATAACCATAGTAAATGTAAAAAACCTTGCGAATTCGTAAAACTTTGGTAACCCAGCAGAAAGGTCTTTCTCATTCGAAAGACCTTGTAAACCAGCAGAAAGGTCTTTCTCATTCGAAAGAGGTTACAGATCCTCCAAAAAAAAAACCACTCGCGATAGTGCTTACGAACTCGAAGCACTCTCGCGAGTGGGTGAAAACATTTATATGAGAGCTCGAAATTAATAAAAACCAATCACATTAGCTTTATACATTATGGTTGTATCATACTAAAATACATCAATATCAATAACTTCATTTACACTGCCATAAGCAGCAGTTATAGAGCTCAACAAACAGCATCAACTCCAATCTATCATAAAAAAGCAACATCATCTAGGTAGACGCTCCTACACACCAACTTCTACTACATTGGAATGGACCTGCGAAAGCGTAGCTGCACACTCAATCTTTTAAGGCTTCAAGCAAAGGAACATCCATTCTGCGCCATCATTGAGATGAGAGTAATACAAGTCGCCACACAGCCTGATCGCCGTTCAGATTCTGAATGCTCACCGGTCTTCACCTGAAAAATGTTCCATTTGAGCCTTCAAGCGCTGATGTTCCTCCTTCTTCATCATGGTCAGATTCGGTAACCTGCAATAATACGTCCACTTGTAAACAGAAACATGAAATCTTAACTTCCACAAAACAGCTACACCATTTAATAAGTCCATAGAAACTCTTCCACTCACAAAATAAATCAGTACATATACATTCATCCTTATTAGTGTGAAGCACCGGAAAAAAAAAAAGTATATATATTGCTAACAAAAATATAAGAGTTAGGGATAAATTTAATAGTTTACAAGGAAGATAAAATATAGAGTACAATGGAAGTTCTTAATTTAAGAAGGAATAAAGAAATAAGAATAAATTATCATCTTTTCCAATCCTAATGAAACATAAATTAAGAAATTAAATAAAATGAAATATAAGCAAAAGGAAGTTGAAGAAAGAACAAGAACAAACCTGAGGGTGTGTTTGTTTTTTCTGGAATTGACCCATTCTTTTTTAATTCTATAGAATTGTCCATTTCTGCTGTTTGTTTTTACAAAAGTTTTGGGCTAGAATTGGTTTTTGATAACTTTTGGGGCTTGAATTCTATGGATCTAATTCTTTTGTGGGAGCAAAGTTTTCCAACACCAATTCCATGATTTTGGAAAAAACTCGCGGATCCTATTCCGGATCGAATGCGGGTTATAACAAATCTGGTATATATTTTGTCTCTTCCGCTCTCTGTCGAAACTTCCCCGCCGTAAAAACTTTTCATCGCCGCTGTCGACCACCGGAAACCGCCATCGCCGCAGTCGACCCTCCAAATTTCCAGGTAAGCTCATTCTATTCTCTTACTTTCAAAACCCACCTCAAAATTCAATTTAATCCTCAGTTTTGACCATTGTTATTCTCGGTTTAGAGGTGTATTGAAATCCCCAAATATCAAAGCCCAATTGTTTTTTCGGTTGGAAATCATGAATGTATGTTGTGGGTTTTCTGATTCAGTACTGTTTTAGTGGATTGTTCACGTTGGTTATGATTTTTATGTGTTGGTTATGAATTTTTATGTATTGGAGATTTGGGGGCTGATTTGATGTAGAAAACTAGTCTTTTGCTTCTTAAGTTGTCTAGCTTTAGGTGTGAAATTTTATACATTCATCTTGGTGAACTTTGGTTGCAATGAGCCCTGGGGTCCTCATGGAATACTTCTGGCTGAAGTTTCTGATGCTTTGAGGAACTAGTGAGCTTATGTTCATATTGTGTTTGTATATGATTTTCAGTAACTGTCGTGAAAAATTAAAACTCCGATCTTTTATACTGCTTTTCACCGATAATAGTTCCAGAACTTATTAGATATGATTCTCATTGCGTGCTGGAATTTCAATTTCATGATTTTTGGTATACTGAGTTTGTTTCTTGTTGTTGTCTAGGAGAACTGCTGGGGTTGTCTTTGAAGCACAAAAATGCGCCGCGAATAGCACGTTTGTGGTGAGTGCAACTGACAAGCGAATTCCCCACGTCGTAAATGGGAATCCCACTCAATCAAAACACATTTATATTCACCTACGACTTCTAACTACTATAGAGTAGATAGTGGGAAGTAGGGATCGAACCACAAGGAGAAGGAGTCTTGTTTAGTGTTTTAGCAAAGATTATAAACACATACATATATATTATATAGAAAGCAAGGTAAACAAGGGGGGGTTTTGATGTTGGTTTTGTTACACTACGAAAGAAAGCAACTAAGATGAACTACACTACAATGCAAATACAAGGCCTTGGGAGGCAATTGACTTCAACTTCAACTATCGATTATCATTGAGTGAACGCTTCATATATAGGATTTATGATCATAAGTCGTAGATGAAAACATCATATTCTCTCGATAATGGCTAGTGAGCATGAACACATCACTCAAGAGCCCTCATTATCAATCCACCTAGATGATAACATCTAGATACATCGACAATGGAATTAACAATGGAGAATCGACAAACTCATCCATACTCGACGTTAACGTGAGCATTGGACAAGACATTTGAAGACTATAAAGAACTAAGATGATGATAACATACAAATCTCAATTCATACTTTATGATATATACAATCACATATTAGGGGGATCGATGATAACATTAGATCATTACCTAAACACACAATTGATTAATCATGCAAGTTCATAAGATTTCCAATTCTAACAACTTATATTCATCATGGCATATCTCAACTACAATCACATAACCAAGGGGAGAGTTTGTCATCACTCAACCCCTTTCCATAGTCACTAAACTACTAGAGATCACTACATTACAATGCATCACCTAGAATTACTCTAAAACTATATTACTTTAACACCAAGAACTAATCTACTCTAATTAGTGACTATGAGGCATGCAATTTATATAAAACATAAAGCCCATGGCAAATATAGCAAGATTGAACAACATTCATGCATAAGAACTCAAGTTCATCAAGAATTCAAATGATAATCTAACCCAAAATAGAAGCATAATGAAGTTAATGAAGATTTCAAGCAAAGAAGTTTACATCAATAGCTCCCAAGGAAGAAACTAAGCTAATACAATCATATTAATCAATACATGTTTGTTCAACAAATCAAAGGGAAGAAAGATTGAAGAAAGGATGAAAAACTAGAGAAAAAAGGGATTTGGATTGGGAGAGCTCGTCCAAAATGAGGGAAAAAATGGAGTATTTATAGCCCCAAAAATTCAGCTCAAGAGTGCAAGTGGGCAAGAGTTTAGCGACGCTTTATTTGGTCGCTGTTTATCATAGCGACACTTCTGGGCAGCTAGTGACACTTCTGGGCAGCAGTGACACTTTCTTCATCTGGAGTGACACTTCCTTCAAGCTCCAGCGACACTTTTCTGGGCACAAGCGACACTTTTCTGGGCATCTTCTACCACCTTTAGTAAAGTGGCCTTCTCGCCACTTCTATGACCAATTATTCAAGTTCCAAGCATCAAATCATCAACTCTATAACATAGTCATAGAAGGTCTTCAAGAATATCAATCCAATTACTCCAAAACATGTACATTATCAAAAAATCTTGCAATTACAAATCTAATGTACAATGAGCTATTTAATACCAAAAGTTGCTCAAAAACAAGTCTTAAAATGTGCTAAAACTAGGGTATAAATAGGGCTCATCAGCAACCTGTGAGATGACAGACATTCAAAGGTAAGACATGGATTCCCAACTTTTTCTGCTGCTTTGAGTATTGTTATTGTGTATGTATGTGTATTGGATATTTGTTTGTTTGTCCAGAGAATGTATCTCATAGTTTGAATTTTGAATGCATGGCTACATTTTTCTCTAATTTTCTTTATGTTTTTCAAGATAAGATTTAGTGTGTAGTGTGTGACATTCTCCCTTGCCTGAGCAGCTTAATATGAATTAAAAATATAGCTGGGTGATCTGTAAACAGTCGTAGTGATGTTCTGTTTAGAACTTACTTAGGGATAGTTAATAGATTGCTTGACATGTTCTGCTACCGTTCAAGAGATAGTTGTATTTATGATTTCTAAATGCTCTTGTGTCTTTTTCTTTTGATGCCAGTATGGTCATAGTGCTAATGGACTGTTGTTTTCTTTTCCAGCAGAGTAGTGATCTTTTTGTGTTAAGAAATGTTGTAGGAAGTCTGTTGTTTCACATCCAGCTTCATTTCTAAATTTGGAAGCGTCAAAATTTCTGTTGGTTCTATTTATTTGTCCCCTATTATCTGTACCTTACAATAAAAAATTGAGTTTCTAATTTATCCATTTTAATGTGTGTAGAGAAAAGTTGATGCTTTAGAAGCCAAGTTTTCTAAGTGTAGAGAAGTTTCTTAAAGGATATGAAACAATCTGAAGCTGAAACCTCTACAACAAAGAGGAGAAAAGTGATTGTTGCAAATCGCATGATCACTGCGGCTGCCATAGCTATTTGGTGGAGGAGTAATCATATGGTGAAAGAACCTAGGATTGATTATTCTGTAGCAAGGAAAGTTTATTTGAGGAGACTTTATTATGGGAGTGATAGGGTTTGTTATGAACAATTGCGACTTAATAAGCACTGTTTTACCCTTTTATGCAAGAAATTAAGAGAAGAACAAGGCTTTTATTTTAAAAAAAATTTATCTTGATTAAGTTGTGTGATGTTTGAGAAAAATACCTTGGATATATTTAAAAATATGGCATATTTGATGTGTATTATAATCATCTGCCTAGTATGGAAGTTTTAAAAATAGATCAAAGTATGGAGTAAAAAAAAGATAAAATAGACAAATCATAGGTTATGAAAGAAAGAAAAGTACATTGTAATTAAAAAAAATAGGAAGCACAAAAATAATATTAATAAGTCAATTCCAATTCTATTACTATGTTTATTTTTAATCATCCAAACACAAGAATTGGCATTACAATTCAATTCTTAAGCAATTGTTTTGATTATCCAAACACTAGAATTCACTATGAATTGTAACACCAATTCTTAATTTCAATTCTCTTGAATTTGAATACCAATGCCAATACCAATTCTAGCAACCAAACGCACCCTCCAAATAGCAACCAGGGTGTGTTTGTTTTTTCTGGAATTGACCCATTCTTTTTTAATTCTATAGAATTGTCCAATTCTGCTGTTTGTTTTTACAAAAGTTTTGGGCTAGAATTGGTTTTTGAAAACTTTTGGGGCTTGAATTCTATGGATCTAATTCTTTTGTGGGAGCAAAGTTTTCCAACACCAATTCCATGATTTTGGAAAAAACTCGCGGATCCTATTCCGGATCGAATGCGGGTTATAACAAATCTGGTATATATTTTGTCTCTTCCGCTCTCTGTCGAAACTTCCCCGCCGTAAAAACTTTTCATCGCCGCTGTCGACCACCGGAAACCGCCATCGCCGCAGTCGACCCTCCAAATTTCCAGGTAAGCTCATTCTATTCTCTTACTTTCAAAACCCACCTCAAAATTCAATTTAATCCTCAGTTTTGACCATTGTTATTCTCGGTTTAGAGGTGTATTGAAATCCCCAAATATCAAAGCCCAATTGTTTTTTCGGTTGGAAATCACGAATGTATGTTGTGGGTTTTCTGATTCAGTACTGTTTTAGTGGATTGTTCACGTTGGTTATGATTTTTATGTGTTGGTTATGAATTTTTATGTATTGGAGATTTGGGGGCTGATTTGATGTAGAAAACTAGTCTTTTGCTTCTTAAGTTGTCTAGCTTTAGGTGTGAAATTTTATACATTCATCTTGGTGAACTTTGGTTGCAATGAGCCCTGGGGTCCTCATGGAATACTTCTGGCTGAAGTTTCTGATGCTTTGAGGAACTAGTGAGCTTATGTTCATATTGTGTTTGTATATGATTTTCAGTAACTGTCGTGAAAAATTAAAACTCCGATCTTTTATACTGCTTTTCACCGATAATAGTTCCAGAACTTATTAGATATGATTCTCATTGCGTGCTGGAATTTCAATTTCATGATTTTTGGTATACTGAGTTTGTTTCTTGTTGTCTAGGAGAACTGCTGGGGTTGTCTTTGAAGCACAAAAATGCGCCGCGAATAGCACGTTTGTGGTGAGTGCAACTGACAAGCGAATTCCCCACGTCGTAAATGGGAATCCCACTCAATCAAAACACATTTATATTCACCTACGACTTCTAACTACTATAGAGTAGATAGTGGGAAGTAGGGATCGAACCACAAGGAGAAGGAGTCTTGTTTAGTGTTTTAGCAAAGATTATAAACACATACATATATATTATATAGAAAGCAAGGTAAACAAGGGGGGGTTTTGATGTTGGTTTTGTTACACTACGAAAGAAAGCAACTAAGATGAACTACACTACAATGCAAATACAAGGCCAAGTTTCTAATTTATCCATTTTAATGTGTGTAGAGAAAAGTCGATGCTTTAGAAGCCAAGTTTTCTAAGTGTAGAGAAGTTTCTTAAAGGATATGAAACAATCTGAAGTTGAAACCTCTACAACAAAGAGGAGAAAAGTGATTGTTGCAAATCGCATGATCACTGCGGCTGCCATAGCTATTTGGTGGAGGAGTAATCATATGGTGAAAGAACCTAGGATTGATTATTCTGTAGCAAGGAAAGTTTATTTGAGGAGACTTTATTATGGGAGTGATAGGGTTTGTTATGAACAATTGCGACTTAATAAGCACTGTTTTACCCTTTTATGCAAGAAATTAAGAGAAGAACAAGGCTTTTATTTAAAAAAAAATTTATCTTGATTAAGTTGTGTGATGTTTGAGAAAAATACCTTGGACATATTTAAAAATATGGCATATTTGATGTGTATTATAATCATCTGCCTAGTATGGAAGTTTTAAAAATAGATCAAAGTATGGAGTAAAAAAAAGATAAAATAGACAAATCATAGGTTATGAAAGAAAGAAAAGTACATTGTAATTAAAAAAAATAGGAAGCACAAAAATAATATTAATAAGTCAATTCCAATTCTATTACTATGTTTATTTTTAATCATCCAAACACAAGAATTGGCATTACAATTCAATTCTTAAGCAATTCTTTTGATTATCCAAACACTAGAATATTCACTATGTAACACCAATTCTTAATTTCAATTCTCTTGAATTTGAATACCAATGCCAATGCCAATTCTAGCAACCAAACGCACCCTGAATTTAATTAGGATAGAAGTCTGGAGGAAACTTTTCCTACTCCTTCACCAACACGCTGTCTTCTTCCTTCATCCTTGACCGCCATCACCTTCGCCTAATCACCACCATGGCGTGTTCATTCCCCTCCGCTGCCCTATTCAACCAAAATCATCCTTTTCGTTTACTTTTTTCGTTTACTTTTTAATAGAAAGCATTAAGCATCTGAATTATTGGGGAAATCAGGAGAGCCAAAGAACAGGAGATTGGGAACTTGGAAATTATCAAGAGGAAGAAGCAAGGATCAAGGAAATTAAGGACCAGCGGTGCAGGGTGGGGATTTTAGGACGGAGCAGAACACATCAAGATTATAAAAGGTAAACTCTTGATTCTGTAGTGTTGGGGATTATTCATAGATTTTGATTATCTTGATGAAATCGTATGAATAGGCATGAGATTGAAGTTTACAGATACTGAGTAAAATAGAAATTTGTTTGGAAAACTGGTTAGGTAATCTGAATCTAACAAACATACAGTTATACAGCCCACTCAGAGTAGCCAATACAGAAACATTGAACACGGTAAAATCCCAATTCATATTGTAATATGCACAAACATTAACCACAACAATGAAGGCACACAGATGAAACAAAACCAAAATACCTTACGCCGATTGGGGAAGAGCAGAGACGGCCGACGGGCAAGCGGCGTCCGGAGAGATGACGACACCGATAGGGTAGCGCAGGAAGTGCCCCGGAGGCTCTCGCTTGAGCTCCACGGCCATATTAGAGCCCAGAAACAAGCTTCAGAGGAGGGGCAATGGGCTATTACAGAAGCATCCAAAAACATGCGCTAAAAACAGGCCGGCAGTGACGACGGCGGGCAAGGGAGAAGGCAACGGGACGGGCAAGGAAAAGGGCGGTGCAGGCGCGGGGGCGACGGGACGGGGCGGGTGGGGGTGGAGGGCGACGGGAAGGGGTTTTTCGGGACGATTGAGATCTAGTGAAGGGATAAGGGAATGCTTTGATTTATACCATTAAAATAAATTATTTTTATTTTATTTTAAGAGTAATTCTCTTGTGAGTAGGGATGGCACTGGGGCGGGTACTAGCTATCACATCCCCATCTAATATTTTAAAACTCATCCCCGCCCCATGACCCATGATGGGTATAAAATTAAAAACCATCCCCGCCCCATCGGGTTTTATTATAAAACCATCCCCGCTTCATGACCCGCCCCACTCCATGCCCCATGACCCATCCCCGCCCCATGACCCATCCTCACCCACCTCTTATATCAGTTTAAAATAAATTTGTTTATATAATTTTTACTCAAACGCAATATTAGTTATATTGAGAAATAGAAAATCTTTAAAAAGACAAAAATCTCAAACCCAAACAAAAAAATGTAATTGAAATCTCATTCAAATTTGAAGCAAACAAGAAGTTTGTAATTATAAAAACGATTGTCAAAGAATAGTCCAAATGCATTGTTATTGTTAGTTTTCTTCTCATTTTAACTATTAGGGGTTGATTATTAAATTATAGTAAGAAATTAATTAATATTTTTTTTATTAATTAATATATATAATAATATTATTAATATAATTATATTGGGGCGAGCCGGGTATGGAGCGGGTATAACGGGGATGGGGCGGGTGATGTATAAAATACATCCCCGCCCCATGACCCATGACAGGTTGTGATTTCATCCCCATCCCCGCCCCATTACCCATCAACTTTTCCCCATCCCCGCCCCAAACCGGTGCAAATGGGGCGGGTCACCACCAAAACCCGCCCCAGTGCCATCCCTACTTGTGAGGCAGCCTCACCCATGAGGCAATGCCAAATTTCCTTATTTCATTGCTGCTACTTTATTATACCTCACTACCACCTCATCAAAACTCGACGTCACCTCATCAAACATCGATGTCAGTTTATCAAACATGTCACATCATCAAAACATCGCTATTAGTTCATCAAACCTCACTAAAAAGAGGGTTTATTTGGTCCTGCCTCTTGGGTGAGGCTGCCTCACCCAAGAATTTGTCTTATTTTAAAAGGGTTTTTAATTAGTAATAATATTATTATTAAATTTCTTTAAAATTCCAGTGCAATTAAAAAACTAATTTCTAGTGTTTAATGACAATCAAGTAAAAAATTTGACTTTTCACTAGTTAAACTCAATTTAGTTATTTATAGATTGTAAGAAGTAATTCAATAGGATTTAAATAAGTCGAATTAGCCATTAGTAGTATTTTTAGAAAGTCAAGTAACCTTCAACTAATTGGTTTAACTCAATTACTGAGTAAATGTTTATTGTTAAGTGTCAAATTTAATTCAATATATATATAGTTTTGTTTATGGAATGGTTATCAATGTTTGACCTTTGATTAGTTGACTCGACTTTGTTAGTGTGTAGAATAAGTTAAGCAAGATTCAACTTTTGATAACTTAAACACAATATATATGGTTATTAATCTTGAGTTAAGAGTTTGAGTAGTTTAAACTTAGTTTGTGACTATATAAAGTTATGTTAGATTTGACTTTTAACTAGTTAAACTCAATTTAACTAAAACGCGTATAACCATATATATTTCAATCATTTGAAAAAAAGCGCGTTTCAACGGTACTAAATATGAACCGCTTAAATATACTTGGTGGCAGTTGTGTTATGTTGCTATTTAAGTAACATAATTAGATTAATATGAGTTATCAGTGATTATAGAAATCAAGCGATGGTTGACCTTATATGGGATAACTTAGTATAGTTGGTATGTATAGAGAGTCAAATAATGGTTAATCTTTCATTAGTTTAACACAATTTAGTTAGTAGTGTTTTTAAGTCATAAGGTACGTATGAGTTAGAGTTTGTAAAAAGTCTAGTAACAGTTAAGTTTTGAATGTGTATAAGTGTCAAGTTTGAATCAATATAGTTGTTGTTATTAGAAGGTCAATTAAAGTTTGATCTTTGACTAGTTCAAATAATTTAGTTAGTATATAAAGTCATAAGAATTGACCTTCCATTAGTTAAAGTAATTTTAGATACCAGTGTTTATAAAAGATTAAGTGAGTTTTGATATTTCATTAGTCTAATTTAATAATTTTGTGAAAAGTCAATAACTTGTTAGTTAAGGTTTGTAGAAAATCAAGTAATGTGTGAATTTTGATTGATTCATCTTAATTTAATTAGTGCCTATAAAAAATCAAATAAGAATTGATTTTTGTTTAGTATAAACTCAATTTATTGTGGTTAGAGTTTTAGTAGTTTAGAATTTAGATTTAGTGTGTTTAGGGTTTATTGGGTTGAAAGTCAAAATAAGTCAACCGAAAACCTTCTTTCTCATTCGTAAGACACCAGAACCATCTTTCTCATTCGAAAGAACAAATAAAGCAGCAGAACTACTCTTTCTCATTCGAAAAAATAAATAAAGCAGCAGAACTACTCTTTCGAATTCGAAAGACAATGGGTTTTACGGCACTTTTTTTATAACCGCCGTAAAAATATCACGAACCGCCTTCTCTGGTCACCCGCCATCTCATACCTTAGGAATTGGTCTTTCGAATTCGAAAGAGATGACCATTTACGACGGTTCCAAGGTGGTCTACGGAACCGCCTTAAAAAAGTGCCTTAAATCCCCTGATTTGCACTAGTGTAACGATATAAGTTTCATAATTTTATGAACTATGTGTGAAAAGTTATGATTGTTTAGGTGAGCACTAGTCAGTAATAGACTCTCCGGTTCTAGTTCATGTTAAAGGGGATGGTTATAGGGTAAATCGTAAATGAAATTCAGATTATGAACTATCAAATAAAAGGTACAGAAGTCTAATTTTTAAATATTTAAACCCAATAATTTTATGAGTAAAGTGCTATGAGTTATGATCATTTTTGTAAGTACTGGTCAGTAGTAAACTCTTGGGAAAATTCCCATTAAGGGCGTAATAAGAATCAAAATTCCTATTTAGGGCGTAAAACTTTCATAATTCCTATTAAGGGCGTTAAATAAATTTTATAGTTAAAATAACGTTTAAGTGACTATTCTACCCTTTATTTTGTAGCCAAAAAAAAGTTGAACTTAATTTTTAGCCGAAAACAAATATGAAAAATAATTTCAGTTCAATTTAAATAAATTTAGTTCAGTCTCATTCCAAATTTATATTAAAAAAAGCTCAGTTTCATTAAGTTCTCTTAAATTCAATTAAATTAGTTCGTCTAAATTTAAGTCAATGAAAATTTAATTACTTAAACTATTTTTCCCTATGTCTAATTTTGTTCAGTTCAATTCAATTCAGTTTTGCTAAGTTCAGTTTAATTTAATTCATTTCAAATCAATCCAACCACAAATTGACTCGTTCACACTGAAATTTGCCAACTTAGTTCACTTCAGTTTTATTTTAGATATATTGAGTTTAGTTTAGTTCAACTAAAATGACCTTAAGTGAATGATGTTATAGAATTAAAAATTATAGAACTAAAATACTAAATAATGGCTACAAGAATAATTAAAGGTTAAAGTAGTCATTTAACTATTTTTAAAACAATATATATATTCCACACCCTTAATAGGAATTATGAAAGTTTTACGCCCTAAGTAGGAATTTTGATTCTTATTACGCCCTTAATGGAAATTTTCCCTAAACTCTTCAGTTCTAGTTCATGTGAAAAGAAATTTACGGAGGGTAAATCGTGAATGGAGTTTAGATTAAAAATATTCAAATGAAAGATACAGATGTCTAGTTTCTAAATATTAAAATCCTATAATTTTAATAAACACGTGAGTTATGATCAGTTTCATGAGTACTAGCTATAAGTGTCAATTTAGTTTCAACAATTGTTAATTCGATTTATGTAAATCCTAAATGGTGGTTGATTAGTTGCATGCTATATAATATCAGTTTCAACAATAAGATGTTTTAATGTTTTTCAATCCCTTTTTGGAAAGCACTTGTGATTAGTTAAATGCTCAATTATTTATATGTTTAATTAAAGATGTGCTCTGGTGGTTGGTCTTTGCTATGATTATTTGCAACATGTGAATTGCTTGTTATAATCGATAGGTTACACTAAATGTTAAGTGTATATGTGATCATTGAATTGCATGATTGTTCTGGATTTTCAAGGAACTAAGAGCAAGTCCAACAGGATCTCTATAATAGAGATTTTCTATATTTTTAGAGTTTTTTGTCTCCAACAGATTTGCTATCCCAATCTCTATTATAGAAAAATGACGAGAGAGAAGATTTCATTCTCTATATATGCATAATGAGAGAGTAAATTTGGAGAACGAAATTTATGGGAATTGAATTAGAATTCCTATTTTTAGTAAATTTTTAAAAAAACATTCCATTTTTTCTCTAAAATCTCTAAAATAGCAAAACTGTTGGATTGGAAGGAAAAATTTATAGCAAATATCACCTTTTTTTCTCTACTTTAGAAAAAGATTTAGAAAACCTGTTGGACTTGCTCTAAGTGCTACATACGGGAGCCACCACTAGAACCCATATGGGACTAAGTGCTACGTATGGGAGCCATCGCTAGAATCCTGGAAGGAAAAGTGAGTGTATCGTGTTACCATGGGATCACTCGGTGACCCGTGAAAGTGAACTGCATGATAGTGGAACCATGGGATCACTCGGTGACCCATGAAAGTGAACTGAATGATAGTGGAACCATGAGATCACTTGGTGACTCATGTTATTGTACTGAATGATAGTGGAACCATGAGATCACTCGATGACCCATGAAAGTGAATTGAATGATAGTGGAACCATGATATCATTTGGTGACTCATGTTATTGTACGGAATGATAGTGGAACCATGAGATCACTCGGTGACCAATGAAAGTGAACGGAATGATAGTGGAACCATGAGATCACTTGGTGACATGTTATTGAACTGGATGATAGTGGAACCATGAGATCACTTTGTGACCCATGTTATTGTACTGAATTAATCGTGAATTGTGTATTGTTTATTGTAAATCGTGTATGCTTGTTGATATATTGTGTGTCTCATAAGCCTGTATCGTGGATCGTTTTATTTGAGATTGATTTGAGTGCTCCATTTTAGGAACTGCATAAAAAGATTAGAGTAGAATTTTGTAAACTTGTATTAGCTTCTAAGCAATTATACTTTATAAATTGTAATAATGCATTAACATCCCAACCAAATTTTAATAAATGATTATTTTATCGAATGAAAAATAAAATTGGGGTGTTCACAGTAAATTAATGAATAAATAGAGAAAACAACACAAGAAGGAAAAAGGCAAATTCACCCTCGGTTCGAAGAAATAGAGCGACGGAGAGTTCTTTGTCCTTGCTGGATTGATCCACTTCCTGGGAATTTCACACCTTAAAAAGGTTAATTCCATGGAAATACTAAGGGCTCGTTTGATTCATGTGGGAATTAAGTTCCCACAGAATTTAAAATTACTCAAATTATAATTCCTTAATAAAATACGCAGAAATAGATAAAATTGTTTGGTTGTACGTGTAGGAATTTGTAATTCCGTGAATTTACTACGTAGTTTTGAAAAACTAACGATTAATAGAATAGTAAACGCGGAATTGTAAATTACCTAGGTGGAACAAGGTAACAATTTTCCCACGTTTTGCAGAATTGTAACATCCGCGTAATTTTAAATTACTCCGGTTTTCTTATAATACACAAACCAAACAACTACACCAATTCCAAAATGCGAGTATTTGTAATTTACCGCATACAATACGCGTACCAAACGACCCCTAAGAAATTCAAAGAAGAGGTTACAAGAAGGAAACCTTACGTGTTTGTCTTAGAAAACCAAATCAGAATTCGTATTCTTAGCCCAATTAAACTTCGCCTGGGTACTATATGCCCAATCAAAATCAAAATTCTTGTTCCTCATCCAATTCAACTTCGATAATAACAGCGTCCACAGATTGTAAGTGATGTCAACTTCACCCAGTTAGTCTCGTAAGCGCGTACATTGAAAACTACAAACCAGCTCTATAAAATCCAATGGAATTGATTCCCATCAAACCACAACCAGCTCCATAAAATGAAATTAGCATAGCAGATTAATTAGCAGTTTGAGTTGAAAAAAATCCTAAGTGTACAGGAAGACTTTTACCGCATGCACAATTTCTCCAAGGCTGGTTCATTATAAATTACCAATCACAGCAGAGTTACTCTCACACAATTACTTCATAACATATTAGCAGTTTAACTTTTAAAAATCCGACACACATAGGGTGACATTAACTACCTCCAAATTTACCCAGGTCTAGTATATTAAATATTTCCATGCACAATATTCTAAGGAAATTGTCACTCTAACACAAATACTGGCATATGACAAACATTAGTTGCTATGGGCTTAAAAATGATCCTTCCAAAAAACAAAAAAAAAGGCTTAAAGACTTCTGAACATAAATTAGCTGAAATCAGAAGACAAGCATCCAGAGATCAAATAAAACTAACGAAGACCAAACAACAGAAAAATTAAGGCAACTGTAATATCGATGGAAAATAAAAATCTCATAAGCAGTCTACAGTTTTTTATCATTGTCATTAGGTTCTTAATATGATTTCTTGATATTTCAAACTTCATAATCAATGTCTTTGAGTGCCATAAATGACTGGAAAATTACCAGTTAAAAGTTTGAGAGCATTAAGTTGAAATGTTAGTAAACTTAACTACAATTTCCCCGAGCAAGAAACGTTTTAATTAACCTAAACTGTAAATGCAGAACTATAGAGCAACTTACCAGTCTGTGAGAAGGTGCTGCTGCTTTTCAACAGAACTGTCTACCTTGCTATAGTACTCACAGTTATCAAAGTCGAATGTCAATTTCGGGGATGCTGCTGCAGCAAAGTAAGCATAGAACATCAACATAGTTCCTTATAACAAAATATTCCAAACCTATACAAGTAAATCACACAGAATGAAGATAAAATACTCAAAAACCTAGCATCCAGATCAAAACTCTATCGCGCATTTCTATTTAGTATTTCTGTTTAGCAATCTCTACATTCAAACTTCCGCATTCAAACTTCAAAGTGTCCTTCGCGTTCTTAAATTCGTTAGTTAAAGGTTTTATTTGATGTTTCACAGATTCATAATGCATGATGTGATAATCTTCAATGCGAATTTTGAGTTAAATTTTGTACAGGACAAAGAAAGTTTTATATGGAGTTGAGCATCTTCATGTGCAGTACATAAATATGGTCAATAAAAGTAGTTTACTTTATTTTTTAAAAGAGAGTTAAACATCATCGTAATGACCATCAAACATTCAAACCTTAGCTATCAAGAGGTCAGAGAAAATTTGGAAACATAATCGTACGCAACTTCAGCAGAGAAAACAATGTAATTAAGCAACATAATATCCAAGACTGCTAATAGGAATTCAAGTGAGAACCCTAACACATTTATATGACTTAATTATCACAACCATCCTGACATAGGTTTGTACTTTGTCCACATGATTCATTTTCTACACCAAATAAAACAAAAAGAAAGCATTTTTATACGAAGAAAAAAAATTATACTGTGAATACATGATACGAAAAACATGGCATAGTGGCTTTATTGGCTTATGTAAACTGGAAGATAGAGCTGAAAATCCTGAGGGAAGTACCTTGGCTCATTATTCTTACCAATCTGTAAGAACGGATTTAGATACCACTCTTCAGATTTGGTGTACACTTTTTCTTCTACTCCACTCGTGCCTATAATGTAAATTCCAAAAATTGAAAAAGGGAAGCAAAAGGATACCATCTAGTTGGATTACTGAGACAGCTCTCCCTATAACACATTTCATACAGCTGAAAAAAAAAAGAATTAGAGGGATTTCTGAAATAATAAAAATTAGCATAACATATTAATTAGCAGTTTGACTTGAAAAAAATCCTAAGTGTACATGAAGGCCCTGTTTGCCAGAGATTATCTGTAGATCAGTTCAGTTCAGTTCAGTTCATTGAAAATGTTATTGATGAAATTCAGGTTAATTCAGTTAGGTTGATTCCATTTTTCAATACATCATTTTTACTTCAGTTCAGTTCAGTTCATTTCATTTCATTTCATTTCATTTCATTTCATTTCAGTTCAGTTCAGTTCAGTTCATGGTGGAAATAAGCTCTATCAAACAGGGCCGAAGACTTTCACTGCATGCACAATTTCTTCAAGGCTGGTTAATTATAAATCACCAATCACAGCAGAGTTACTCTCACACAAATACTTTATAACATATTAGCAGTTTAACTTTTAAAAATCCGACACACATAGTGTGACATTAAGGTCTTGTTCTCTTCACGGTATTTGAACTTATCTGAACTCATCTGAACTTAAAAAAGTTTATCTGAACTAAAAAAAGTTTATCTGAACTTAAAAAACTTTATCTGAACTCATCTGAACTTAAAAAACTTTATCTGAACTAAAAAAACTTTATCTGAACTTAAAAAACTTTATCTGAACTAATCTGAACTTAAAAAACTTTATCTGAACTCATCTGAACTTAAAAAACTTTATCTGAACTCATCTGAACTGAACTCATTTGTAATAGCTGAACTTATTTGAACTTAAAAACTGAGCTGAATTGAAATATATAGATAAATTGAATTGAACTAAATTGAAACTAACTAAAAAATATATGATCATTTCCAATATATTTGAAATTCATTAATTTAAATATAACATAATACATTTAATATTAAAAGATACTGAACTGAATTGCACTGGCGTAGATAAACTGAACTGAATCATTTCAAGCAAACATTTGAAATTTAATAATTTGAGTATAACTTAGAGTTTGATATAGTTTATTTCTTGTTCAACTGAACTGAACTTGATTGAATTGAACTGAAGTTAAAATTAATGTACCGAAAAAAAGAATCAACATGACTGAATTAACCTGAATTTCATCAAATTACATTTCACTTTAATCTACTGAACTGAACTGAATTGAATTGAATTGAACTGAACTAATATATAAAAGTTCTGGCACACAGGGCCTTAATGTTAAAAAATATGATCATGTTTGCTAGCTAAACACATTGATTTGAGTTGAGCTGAAGCATATAGATAACTGAACTGAACTGAATTGAAAATTAATAAGTGTGATGAAAATAAACGGTATGAATAAATTAACCTTAATTAATTGCACCAAATTATATTGTTGTTGAGCTAAACTGAACTGAACTGAAGTAAAATTAATGTATTGAAAAAAATAATCGGTATGACTAAATTAATCTAAATTTCATCAAATCATATTGAAACTGAACTAAACTGGATGAAGTTGAACTGAACTGATATGAACCATTAAGCTTAAAAGATTAAAATGATTTAAATTGAAATGAACTAAATTACAAATAAGTGTCTGAACTTAACTTATCTGAAAACTAAAAAAGTTTACTGAACTGAACTCATCTGAACTGAAAAAAGATTATCTGAACTCATCTGAACTAAAAAACATTTATCTAGAACTAAAAAAACTTTATCTGAACTAAAAAAACTTTATCTGAACTCATCTGAACTAAAAAACATTTATCTGAACTAAAAAAAGTTTATCTGAACTAAAAAAACTTTATCTGAACTAAAAAATATTCAAATAATCTCTAGAGAACAGACCTTACTACCTCCAAATTTACCCAGGTCTAGTATATTAAATATTTCCATGCACAATATTCTAAAGAAATTGTCACTCTAACACAAATACTGGCATATTACAAACATTAGTTGCTATGGCTTAAAAAGGATCCTTCCAAAAAACAAAAAAAGGGCTTAAAGAGGATCGACAAAATTACCATGCTCCAATGACACTTTCGAAGATTTGGCGTTAACTTCACATGAGCTTCAACATAAGGTATAAACCTTCCTCATACAAATAAAGCTCTCTATACCTGAACACTAATGTTTGATTTTATGAAAATAGAGCTTCAAACACGTCAGAGACACAATATTTTGGGATATCTAACATCTTCAATCCATCTAAAGAAATAAAATCTTTACCTCACCAAAAAACACATGTCTGACATTATTGGGATGCCTTAATGGCTTATAATATACTTGCATTCTCAGAATCTCAGTCCTTACTTTGTTCCGACCAAACCATATCCAATTGAAACTAAATGGTCAAGCACATAGCCTTTTTTTTTTTAAATCAAATATCATTCATATGTTGCTGAGAAATGCCCAACATCGATTTACAGTGAAATTGACATACAATCAAACCAACCTATGAAAAGGGTAACCAAACTACATGTCAACCAGACTATCTGTCTGTACTATTACATTAAAGAGATCCAATGAAATTGTAATATCGCCCTCGGGGAAATTAACTTGCTGCTGCGAAAACTATATCTGGTTGGCAAAGAGGAGCATCACGCATCAACCACAAAGCCAATCAGGGATCTGCTATAACTGCAACACCACCTGATAAAAAGCATGATTTATATTCTCCAAGCTTCCAGCCCTTGAAAGACACAAATCACGAATAGAAACACGATCCGCAACAGCAGATCAAGAACAAGAAACAAAAAAACACGAAACACAATCTGTAAACTAGATCGCGAGCAAAACTTCAACATGAACAACCAGACCGATCAGCATCATAAACACAAGATCTAATTGATCATATCGAAGAACACTATTAATGTGTGAATTCACACTTATTTAAAGCAAAAAAAAAAATCAAAAAAGAAATAAACGATTGTTTTCCCATCTCCCCATGATGGGGGAGATGGGAAAATCGCCAAAAACTAAGGTTTTTTTTTGGCCGGCGGCTAGGGTTTAGAGTGGGGAAGAAGAAAAGAGGGGAAGAAGGAGTTGTGGATGCTCTTCAATTTGCTAGTGATTTCTTATTTTAAAAATGTCAAGCACATAGCCCTAATAACCATAGAAGTTAGCTTTTACCTAAAATTGCTTGATCTTGTCAACAATATAACATAGAGAAAGTGAACACTGAAGCAAGATAGTGTTAACTGAAGCCCAAACCTCCCGGGGTTTCGATCGGTTCATCACTATTCTGCGATGTACGGAGCTTAAAGCCTATACACCATTGCCGCCTCTCTTCCCTGCTACCGCCGCTGTACACCGCCGTGCCATGGCTTCCTCCCGAGGAAAACAGAATGAGCATAAAAACGGTGAAAAAAAGCCGTGAGAGCTCTTAAAAATTGGAGAGCCCAAAATTCTGACAAGGAATCCAACGATGTTGATTATACACAAGACTTCATCTACCTTCACCTGACCCTGAAAAAGGTGCCCCCAGAAAATCTCTCCAAAACCCCCCATAAAATCCCTCCTCGGACCAACCACGATCTTAGAAACCTCTGTCTCGTCATAGACGACCGCCCAATCGAGTCTCCGGACAGAATCACAGCGGAGGCGGCGCTCAAGAGGGTGAAATCTGACAACATTTCGATCATGAATGGATCAGATACGTATGTGTCTGAAAGAGTTATTTCCCTCTGATTCTTATGAGCAAACCGAACCGGAGTTGAATGGGCTAAACCGGGCTGGTTCATCTAGTACTAAGTCATTGACTGATTGACTTTAGGAATTTTGCTCTCCTTTGTCTCTTTGTGCAGCTGTTCTTATTTGTCTTTTGTAGAGCAGATTAGAAAGATCTAGATGTGAATATTCGTTCTGTTAATAGCAGATTGGTAGGTCTGCTAGATTGAGAATAGGGATAGATTGAGAAAGATAGATTGGTATATATAGGACCATGTACAGATTCTTCCATTCATATTGAGAATATACACTACTAGAAGACCCCCTATAGGCACCGGTTTTTGACCCCTCAAGCAGCGGTTTTTAGGCCAAATTTTGACCGGTGTGTATGTATAGATGTGCTAGATTTGGACTTTTCTTAGCAGCGGTTTTTGTACCGCTGCTACTTTAATTTTGACAAACAGCGATTTTAAAACCGCTGCTTTAAAACGTTACTAGATTTCTCTAGCAGCGGTTTTCAAACAGCTGCTTTAAAACGTGACTAGATTTCTCTAGCAGCGGTAAAATATAGCACCGCCTGAATTTCGCCAACCACTGCTAGATTAGTAACAATTCAGTCCCCATAACTTTCTCATTTGCAAATTACCTATCAAAACTTTTATATTTGCGAAAAAAAATCCAATATTTTATATATTAACAAATCGAACTACAAAGTTTTTTTTACTTACAATTTTATTCTAAAATCCCTATACTATCTGCTTTTTACAACAAAAAAAAATTCACACTAAAAGTTCTATATTTGCCTTAGCAAATCCACAAAATTCATCTCGAAATCTCATCTACATAAAAAAATATATTCATCTTGAAACCCTCCTACTTCATCATCGTCACCAGAAATTGCTTCTATCTCTCTTCTGGCCATGCCAAGGCGGTAATATATAGTATGTAAATGAGATTACTAACTGAGTCCAACATCCTTCTTGTCCACATCAAGCACGACATCTAGTGATTCCAAAACCTGCAAAGTCAGTCAGACATTTCATCAAACACCTAGTCTGCACATTAAAAAAATTGCTCACGTATACGTAAAACCCAGCAAATCATGAATCGGGTCGCGACCAAAAACGACATGAGAGCACATAGAAGCGAGAAAAACGACAATGGTATCTGCAGGTTGCGGGCGAGGAGGATTTGGGCGAAGGACGAATTTCGAAGCAACCGAGCATCGCAAAGAATTGGAACCTGCAGTGGAAGCCGTGAGGGATTTTGAGAGAGAAAGTGATGAATATAGAGATACTTTGAGAAAAATGATAATTATTTTAAGGTGAGATTTAATTGATAAAGAGATTGTCAGTTTACTTATTTGAGAATTATTTTAAGGTGAGATTTAATTGATAAAAGAGATTAATGAGTGCACTTGTTAAAGATTCTATAGTTATTTGTGCAAAAGTTATTTTAGTACTGATTTACTACACCTAATGTTACCATAAATACACTAATTATGCCATAACAGTTGAAGATATCAACGGATACTTTAATTACCATAAATACACTAACTATTCATTTTTATAAATTTTCTCTAACAAATAAAAACAAATTATGTGAAAAATTCGTATGAGATTGGTCTCTTGGTTTGTTTAATGGATAAGTTAACACAAATTTTCACTTATTTTTGAGAAAAAAATGTGTTTAAAATCATAGAACAATATGAATGAGAGTTCAACGATTTTTGCAAATACAAACTTGTGGTCTTAAATTTGGTTGTTTTGACTCTTCACAGTTTCAATAAAAGTAACATGGCGTACTTCATTTTTTAAAAATAATCACAAAATAGTATACTCATGATCATATTTCATAATTTTCATATACAAATTATCTATTTTATCGGATGCGGGATTTAAATTTAAACTCAATTTCAAATTTAATTGGTAAAACATAAAATTAAAATAGTTTCATAACAACTTAACTACAGTAAAAAAATTGACATTTATATCAGAATTTGACATTAGTTAGTCAAAAATACAATACTCAATTTTCATTAAAAATATTTATATTTATATTATTTTAATTATTATATATTTGATATATTAATCATGTAATATTTAATAATCGTATTTCATCAATCAATCAGCGGTAAATAATTTCACACGAAATTTAGTTTTTAATTAAATAAACTGAAAAAAATTTAGTTTTATTATTCCACACCAAGCAGCGCTTAAAAATTTTAGTTTTTGTTTTAGAATGTAAAAAAATATCTTAGCAGCGGTGCATCAATGCTAATGATTAAATCAGCTGCTTATTGTACTTCCAGCACCGGTTTCGGTGGAGCGTCGTTATAAACCGGTGCTCATTCTACTTTCAGCACCGATTTTGGTGAATCGCTGCTAAAAACCGGTGCTCATTGTACTTCCAGCACCGGTTTTGATGAAGTGCTGCTATAAACCGGTGCTTATTGTACTTTCAGCACCGATTTTGATAAAGTGCTGCTGAAAACCGGTGCCTATAGGGGGGTCTCCTAGTAGTGATACACAGAAAATTCCCCAAATTGTTTTCCCATGTTTTCTTTCTTCTTCACTACGTTTTCCCCTGTGTGGATCAGATCCTCATGATCCATTGAACATTTTCATGGTATCAGAGCGATCAGGATTGCTCGATCATACTCACATACTATACCTTTGATTTTATATTTTTTTTAACAGATCAAAATACATACCCACTTCATTTGAAGTACAAATACGATTTGAATTGTTGCAGCAAAGATGCCGACTACAGAAACTGGTGAGGTGAAGGGCGATGAGCAGTTTGATGATGTGAAGAACAAGGATATCGGTGGGGATGAGGAGCTCTACTACAATATTCGAGTGGAAGATCTGATGTACCTGCAGAACAACGATCAATCGAATCAGATGTTGGTTACTGAGCCTTTGACAGAGGTAAACTATCTTTCCTGGAGCCAATCTATGATGACTGCTCTAGAAACTAGGGATAAGCTAGGCTTTATTACTGGTGAATTTGAGAAACAAGATCCTGACCATAAGACATACAAACAGTGGAAGAGAGTTAATGCTATGGTTGTTGCCTGGATTAAGAATTCATTATCTAGGGAGATTGCTAGGGGTTTTCTGTTTGCTGTCAGTGCTAGGGATTTATGGGGAACTGAAGGAAAGGTTTGGGGTAAGCAATGGTGCACAGATCCATAATCTGAAGAAGGAGATAAGCAACATGAAGCAAGAGGGAGATTCTGTGGCACTGTATTACACTAAGCTGAAAGGGCTCTAGGATCATCTGGCTTGCATCAGACCTAGGAAGAGGTGTGTTTGTTGTTCATGCTGCAAATGTGGGTTCTATAAAGCTATGGTGGCAGATGAAGATGAAGACAGGATGCACCAGTTCTTGATGGGCCTTACTGAAGATTACAGGATTGTTATTGATCAAATTTTGATGCAGGATCCCCTCCCAAGTTTGGCCAGAGCTTGTGCCATCATTGGCAATGTGGAGAAACAAAGAACTGTTCACTCAGGCTACCAGGGAACAGGGCAGATCTCAGCATATGTTGGGAGAAAGATGCCATCTAATGGATTTGCTGAGAATGCACCACCTGCTGCTGCTATGTTGGCTAAAGGAAATGGATATAACAGGGGAACAAGTTACACAGGATCAAGAGATGGATATAAACAAAAGGTCTTAAGAAATCCAGATCTTAAGTGTGACTATTGTGGAAAAATAGGACATATCAAGGACACATGCTTTAAGCTTAAGGTCCTTCCAGACTGGCTCTATGAGAACAGGGGAGAGAGGCCACCACAGAGAGGGAGATTTTCCCACAATACTCATGCTGTTGGTACACAAATGCCTAATGCTGCTAAGCCAGATGATCATACTGGTAATATGATACAGGGGACGGATGCTGCTGCCCAGTCTGGACAGATGCAAATTCAAGGAATGCTGGCTATTATGATTCAGCAAGAGCTGGGAAGACACATGAGGGGGAACCAGAAACAAAATGCACCCACAGACTTTGTCAACCTGGCACATTTGACTGATTTTTAAGGTAGCACCCTACTTCATGCTTGTCATGCTTCTTTTATATATAATTGTGGCTCTTGGATTATTGATAGTGGGGCAAGTAGTCATATGTGTAGTAATATAAGCCTATTTCATACACATACAAATATACAAATACCAACACCAGTACACTTACCAGATAACACCATAAAATTTGTGTCAGCTTCAGGTGAAGTCCATATGCCTAATGGACTGAAACTTACTGAGTGCCTCCATGTGCCATCCTTCCATTTCAATCTTCTGTCTGTCAGCAAGTTGCTAAATACCACCTCTATACATGTTGGATTTTTCAAGTCTTTCTGTCTGTTGCAGGACCTTAGGAGCAGTAAAGTCATTGTTGTTGCAAAGGAAGTGCAAGGTGTAACATCCCTCCTAGACCCCCCTTTTTACCGAAATAAAATATATATTAAAATAAGTCCATTCGGGATGTTATTAAAAAATTAAAATTTAGATTGTCTAAAATCGGCTAAATTCTATTACAATTTATTTATTCAACTGCAAAATATAATTTTCCGACACTATCCTCACGTTCTTCGAAAATTGCTCAATGGTCAAACACATCCACAAACTTTCGATATTCGAAATCTGAAAAGAAGAGTGATTTGAAAAGAGGGTGAGCTACAACTAGCTCGTGAGAATTTCACATTTCCCCAAAACCTTAACAATCGGTAATTTACAATCAAACACACATTGCAAATAATTAGTCAACAAAGCATGCATTCAATCGAGTTCACACATAAACAATCCATGATTAATTATAAAAATGCTTCGTGAAAAGGAATCAAGAAAATGATAAAACCCTCACCTTTGTTGATCCTAAAATTTAGCATCAAACTTGATTATTTTCCAAACTGATTTCATCCCCAAACATATCTTCCCCTCCTATTTATACAAGTTTGGTGACTGTTTAGTTGCTTAAGTTATTATTGGTATTTAATGTACTCATCAATTTACACAATTTAACTTCCATTTTGAATGCTTAAACTCCTAAATTAATGTTATTTAGAAACTAAATAGTCTCTCTTCTATTCACTACATACTAAATTTAAAACTTATTGTACTTTTCAGTTTCCATATAATTATTAATGAAACACAACAAAAACACAATCAATTCATTTTAGTCTAAAATTATTTTTAAGGGAAAACTTTCCTACTTAATCGATGCCTCAATAATCTCTTGAAAATTCAATATTTTTAAAGCTTACCTAATAAAACATCTTTTATTTATGTCCGCAATTGCTCCCTTCAATTACCATTCTATAATTCTACAGTTAATACTATATTTATAGCATATATCAATTGATCACATTCTCTAATCAAATTGATTTACTTTTTACATTTTTTTTATATTCACCTTTTAAACTTATCTTAATTGCAAGTATAGTCAACTTAACCCTATCATTTTTCTACAATATAAATTTAAATAATATTAAAATGGTATTAAATAATATCCAAAAATACGGGGTCTCACACAAGGTCTCTATGTTCTAGATGTGAACTCTTTTTCAGAAGCCACCATCCAAGTTGCTGTTCATAGCTTGAGTATTTCTTATGTCAGCAAAACTCATCATTCTCTTTATGCAAACAAAAGTGTCAAGTGTGACTTCCACACATGGCACAGTAAACTAGGACATCCTTCTATGGTAGCTTTCAAGCACCTAGTTGGTCATGTACCTATTTCAATTCCTAGTAGTTATATTTGTACTGTTTGCCCTCAAGCTAAACAAAAGAGACTTGAATTCCCCATTAATGAAGAGATTTCTGCTCATGTTTTTGATCTTCTGCACATTGACTTGTGGGGGCCATACAATATTTCAACTATTTCTGGCACTAAACATTTCTTAACTATAGTTGATGATTTCAGTAAATACACCTGGACAATACTCATTAAATCTAAATACTCATTAAATCTAAAGATACAGTCCCTTTCATTTTAAAATCCTTCTTTACTCTCATTCATAATCAATTCCAAACCACCATCAAAGCTATTAAAACAGAAAATGGAACAGAGTTCATAAACAACACTTTTCTCACTATTCTATCTGAGCTTGGAATATTCCATCAAAAGACCTGCTCCCATACACCCCAACAAAATGGGACTGTTGAGAGAAAACATCAGCATTTGCTGAATGTTGCTAGGTCACTACTCTTCCAGTCACACTTACCCAAGAGATTTTGGGGGGAATCCATACTCACTGCCACTTTCCTTATCAATAGAACACCATCAGCCCTTCTGTCATGGAAATCACCATACCATCTTTTGATGAATAAGCTAGCTGATTACTCACTTCTCAGAGTGTTTGGGTGTTTATGCTTTGCCACAAACACGACACCATACAAAGATAAGCTTCAGTCAAGGGCTTTTCCATGTGTTTTCATACACTACCACAGAAAACCCCTTTTACTTCGGCTCTGGAAGGCATATAACTTCGGTTATTTTTCAGGAATAACCGTAGTCAGAAGAGGCGCAGTAAAAACTATATTTTTGACTTCGGTTCGAAAACCGAAGTAGAAAGATTATTTTACTGCGGTTCCTACCGACACCGTACAGATATCGATTGGACTTCAGTTAGTATAATTTTGAAGAGACAGCTAGCCGAACTCGGTTCGGTCACGACAACAGAACAATGATGCCAATCCGAACACGCACCGATTTCGGCAAGACAAAATTGTTAACGATATCTAATCGGCGTCGGTCCGCATGCAGTACTAGAAAAAATAGCATACCGAAGTCGGCTCGCATGCAGTACTAGAAAATATAGCATATCGAAGTCGGTTTGCATGCGGTATTAGGAACAATAGCATACCGAAGTCGGTTCGCATGCAGTACTAGAAAAATACCATATCGAAGTCGGTTTGCATGCGGTAGTAGGAAAAATAGCATACCGAAGTCGCTTCGCATGCACTACTAGAAAAATAGCATACCGAAGTCGGTTCGCATGCACTACTAGAAAAATAGCATATCGAAGTCGGTTTGCATGCAGTACTAGAAAAATAGCATATCGAAGTCGGTTAGCATGCGGTAGTTGGAAAAATAGCATACCGAAATCAGTTCGCATGCAGTACGAGATAAAATAGCATACCGAAGTCGGTTTGCAGGACAGTGCATATCGGTTTGCTCTCGGTTGTGGCTCTCGGGATGACGTCATACTACGTATTAGTCCGTTTACCGAACCGATACCGGGCGGCAATATACTAAACAGATATCGGTTTGATGAATGGAGGGATTATTGAACCGATTTCGGCATGAACCCGGTTTGGTGTTTGTGTTGATCTGAGAGCAGACCTTACGATCGACCGACATCGACATGGATTATGTTGGGTTTCTGTTCAATAAAAATTCTTACAGGATTTGGTCGAATAATGCAAAACGGACCACAATGTCCAAAGAAAAATTCCATTGCATGAATACTTTTCATTGTGTCTAAAAAATTCAAAATTCTCAATGACAAATATCCAAAAAAAATCCCAAATTTTTGTGAATGTACTATGCCAACATAAGCGTTCTGGAGAGTAATGCATTCAAGAGATGAGCCCGTACCATATGTTAATGGTCTGCCGGGTAAAGGATATAATCTAAATGCTTCACCATCATAAACTACCAACTCCATTAGTTCCTTGCAAATAGTAATATCCCTCTACCTTTTTTTTGTATCTTCTTCGTTGGACTTGTATCGCCTTCTTCTGCTCCATCTTCGCTGATTCTTTTTCTCTTATCATCATTGCCCATTTTCCTATACACAACACCAAAAATTCAAAAACCGAAAGCATAATAAAACTGAAATAAAAAATACTATAACAACTTAAGAACATATGACCTATTGCAGTATCTCAAAACACGAGCTAAAAGGACATGGAAAAATAGGATCTCCGTGCTTCTCAAATTCAAGATGAAAGGTACAACCTTTTTCATCCCCAAATAATAAAATATATATCAAACATGTACATGGATGCCATTGAACTCATTTACATGTATGGACGAAAATATGGGAACAACAATTAGCTCAAATACACTACATTGATGAATACCATATATCGAGATAAGAAAATCTTACCTTTGATGGGTTGAAATAAGCGAATGACGGAGTGAAGTATCAAAGTTGGACGACCGAAGCAGAGTGGAGGCTCATGAAAGAATGGCGGGATATCTATATATACCATTCATACCCGATTAGGGTTTATTTTCATGGAAAGTTTTTCGTTTATAACAGAAATCGTACATAAACCGAACCGACATCAAACCTAAATCCAATATTAATGTTGGACCGTGATCTATTATTAATGGTTAGGCCCAACATGTAACAATAGGCTTTAGCCCAATCCAACATTTTGATTTCGGTTTGCCGTCACTTCGACATAGGTGTGCTTAATTATGATTATGTTGAACACAATATAACTAATTAGTGACTAAATTTAAAATAATTTTATTATGTTGAACACAATATAACTAATTAGTGACTAAATTTAAAATAATTTTATGTAGTTTAATTATGAAAATCTTGAGGACATTATACCACTACGTACAAGAAAATAAGATTTGAATTATGATCATTTGTACAATAATATTATTTTGCTCTTTAACTTGTATATATAAATCAATATACAGTTAAGCAAGCCTCTATAAATTAATAATGTTGGGATTTTAATAATTCAGTGAGATATATATTGTTATATCAATAAATTAATAATATATTAATTTAGAGAGGATATACGCATGACCTTTAAACTTAAGATACTAGCTAGTTAATTACAATATATATTAGTTAGATCAAATTTCTTTTCAAAAAATGTATAATACTTAGAGATGAAAAGTAAATTACAAAAACAAGTTCCACTGCACATTTTATGATTGTATATTCACAAATTTAATTAAAGTTGTCAAATTCATTTTTTTTGAACAAGTAAGAAATTAGTTCACGGGTTTAGCGTCTAGGGTTTAGGGTTCAATTATCTTTGAGGGTTATCGATTGATGAGGTCCAATTTTACTGGTTCCAATTTGGGACTGGACCAATATATACTCACCTAACATTTTATTCTTGACTAGTTAACTCGTTTAGTGATTGCATAGAGATCAAGGTTTTGATAGTTTACTTCATCTAAGCTAGTGTAAGGTTCAAAGTCTACATAGAAATCAATATAAGGTTAACTCAAGTAATATTTGACTTTCACAATATTCGTACTTCATTTATTTAATATTTTTATATTTGCAAGTTAAAAATTAGTTAGCTAGATTGGTTTTCAAATCGATGTTGGTTTGATATATGTATGCCATCGGTTGTTCCACTCCTTAATCGACATCGCAATGATATTGGCTTTCATCATTCTTTAACCGATATCGGTATGCCTACGTCATTGATTTCGGTAAGTTTTAACTAAAACTACGTCAAGCGTAATGACCTCGGTCCGTTATCTATATGGTTTCGTTAAGTTGAAAAGTAGGACAACATTTTCAAATCGATGTTGGTTTGATATATGTTTGCCTTCGGTCGTTCCACTCCTTAATCGATCTCGCAATGATATCGGCTTTCATCATTCTTTAACCGATATCGGTTTGCCTACGTCATTGACTTCGGTAAGTTTTAACTAAAACTACGTCAAACGTAACGATCTCGGTACGGTATCCATATGGTTTCGGTAAGTTGAAAAGTAGGACAACATTTTCAAATCGATGTTGGTTTGATATATGTTTGCCTTCGGTGGTTCCACTCCTTAATCGATCTCGCAATGATATTGGCTTTCATCACTCTTTAACCGATATCGGTATGCGTACGTCAGTGACTTCGGTAAGTTTTAACTAAAACTACGTCAAACGTAACGACCTCGGTATGTTATCCATATGGTTTCGGTAAGTTGAAAAGTAGGACAACATTTTCAAATCGATGTTGGTTTGATATATGTTTGCCTACAGTTGTTCCACTCTTTTATCGATCTCGCAATGATATTGGCTTTCATCATTTTTTTAACCGATATCGGTATGCCTACGTCAGTGACTTCGGTAAGTTTTAACTAAAACTACATCAAACGTAACGACCTCGGTACGTTATCCATATGCTTTCGGTAAGTTGAAAAGTAGGACAACATTTTCAAATCGATGTTGGTTGGATATATGTTTGCCTTCGTTCGTTCCACTCCTTAATCGATCTCGCAATGATATCGGCTTTCATCATTCTTTAATCGATATCGATATGCCTACGTCATTGACTTTGGTAAGTTTTAACTAAAACTACGTCAAACGTAACGACCTCGGTACGGTATCCATATGGTTTCGGTAAGTTGAAAAGTAGGACAACATTTTCAAATCGATGTTGGTTTGATATATGTTTGCCTTCGGTTGTTCCACTCCTTAATCGATCTCGTAATGATATCGGCTTTCTTGATTCTTTGACCGACTTCGGTATGCCTACGCCATTGACTTCGTTAAGCTTTAACTAAAACTACGTTAAACGTAACGACATTGGTACGTTATCCATATGGTTTCGGTAAGTTGAAAAGTAGGACAACATTTTCAAATCGATGTTGGTTTGATATATGTTTGCCTTCGGTTGTTCCACTCCTTAATCGATCTCGCAATGATATCGGCTTTCATCATTATTTATCGACATCGGTATGCCTACACCATTGACTTCGGTAAGGTTTAACTAAAACTACGTCAAACGTAACGACCTGAGTAAGTTATCCATATGGTTTCGGTAAGTTGAAAAGTAGGACAACATTTTCAAATCGATGTTGGTTTGATATATGTTTGCCTACAGTTGTTCCACTCCTTTATCGATCTCGCAATGATATTGGCTTTCATCATTTTTTTAACCGATATCGGTATGCCTACGTCAGTGACTTCGGTAAGTTTTAACTAAAACTACGTCAAACGTAACGACCTCGGTACGTTATCCATATGCTTTCGGTAAGTTGAAAAGTAGGACAACATTTTCAAATCGATGTTGGTTGGATATATGTTTGCCTTCGTTCGTTCCACTCCTTAATCGATCTCGCAATGATATCGGCTTTCATCATTCTTTAATCGATATCGGTATGCCTACGTCATTGACTTTGGTAAGTTTTAACTAAAACTACGTCAAACGTAACGACCTCGGTACGGTATCCATATGGTTTCGGTAAGTTGAAAAGTAGGACAACATTTTCAAATCGATGTTGGTTTGATATAAGTTTGCCTTCGGTTGTTCCACTCCTTAATCGATCTCGTAATGAAATGGGCTTTTTGATTCTTTGACCGACATCGGTATGCCTACGCCATTGACTTCGTTAAGCTTTAACTAAAACTACGTTAAACGTAACGACCTTGGTACGTTATCCATATGGTTTCGGTAAGTTGAAAAGTAGGACAACATTTTCAAATCGATGTTGGTTTGATATATGTTTGCTTTCGGTTGTTCCACTCCTTAATCGATCTCGCAATGATATCGGCTTTCATCATTATTTATCGACATCGGTATGCCTACACCATTGACTTCGGTAAGGTTTAACTAAAACTACGTCAAACGTAACGACCTCGGTAAGTTATCCATATGGTTTCAGTAAGTTGAAAAGTAGGACAACATTTTGAAATCGATGTTGGTTTGATATATGTTTGCCTTCGGTTGTTCCACTCCTTAATCGATCTCGCAATGATATCGGCTTTCATCATTCTTTAACCGATATCGGTATGCCTACGTCATTGACTTCGCTAAGGTTTAACTAAATCTACGTCAAACGTAACGACCTCGGTACGTTATCCATATGGTTTCAGTAAGTTTAAAACTCGGACAACATTTTCAAATCGATGTTGGTTGGATATATGTTTGCCTTCTGTTGTTCCACTCCTTAATCGATCTCGCAATCATATCGGCTTTCATCATTATTTAACCGACATCGGTATGCCTATTAACTAAAACTACGTCAAACGTAACGACCTCGGTACGTTATTCATATGGTTTCGGTAAGTTGAAAAGTAGGACAACATTTTCAAATCGATATTGGTTTGATATATGTTTGCCTTCGGTTGTTCCACTCCTTAATTGATCTCGCAATGATATCAGCTTTCATCATTCTTTAACCGATATCGGTATGCCTACGTCATTGACTTCGGTAATGTTTAACTAAAACTACGTCAAACGTAACGACCTCGGTACGTTATCCATATGGTTTCGGTAAGTTTAAAACTCGGACAACATTTTCAAATCGATGTTGGTTGGATATATGTTTGCCTTCTGTTGTTCCACTCCTTAATCGATCTCGCAATCATATCGGCTTTCATCATTATTTAACCGACATCGGTATGCCTACGTCATTGACTTCGGTAAGCTTTAACTAAAACTACGTCAAACGTAACGACCTCGGTACGTTATTCATATGGTTTCGGTAAGTTGAAAAGTAGGACAACATTTTCAAATCGATATTGGTTTGATATATGTTTGCCTTCGGTCGTTCCACTCCTTAATCGATCTCGCAATGATATCGGTTTTCATCATTCTTTAACCGACATCGGTATGCCTACACCATTGACTTCGGTAAGTTTTAACTAAAACTACGTCAAACGTAACGACCTCGGTACGTTATCCATATGGTTTCGGTAAGTTGAAAAGTAGGACAACATTTTCAAATCGTTGTTGGTTTGAAATATGTTTGCCTTCGGGTGTTCCATTCCCTAATCAATATCGCAATGATATCGGCTTTCATAATTCTTTAGCTTCGTTTCTTTGTAACCGAAGTAAATAAATAGTATTTACTTCGGTTTCAAATAAACCGTAGTAAATACTCTATTTTTTACTCCGGTTTCAAATAAACCGTAGTAAAAAGTGGTTTTTACTTCGGTTATCCAAAAAAGCGTAGTAAAAATACTATTTACTTCGGTTATTTTCCCAATTATTGAAAATCGAAGTATAATGGGCGAAGTTAAAAGTCTGTTTTGTAGTAGTGATAGGATACCCCCTGATAAAAAAGGATACAAGCTGTTTGACATCACCACTCAGAAAATCTTAGTGTCTAGAGATGTCAAGTTTCATGAAAATGTTTTTCCTTTTGATAAGTCCACTACTTCTACAGCTACTAAATCTTGGCATCTTCACCAGCTGGACATTAACAATGCTTTCTTGCATGGTTATTTAGATGAAGAAGTATATCTAGTACCTCCTGAACGATATGCAAAGGCAAAACCTGGTCAGGTCTGTAAGCTTAACAGGTTACTCTATGGGCTCAAGCAAGCTTCTAGGCAATGGAACTCTGAATTGACTAAGGCCTTGTTAGCCTATGGCTTTGTACAATCTCCAAATAATCATTGTTTATTCCTGAAATCTACTGCTGCACACCAGTTGGCTCTCCTGGTATGTGTAGATGATATCTTAGTTGCAGGCTCTTCTAAGGAGGGGATTCAACAAGTTAAATCCTACTTGCACTCCAGGTTCACCATCAAGGATCTTGGCCCTGCAAAATTCTTTTCAGGCCTAGAATTAGCCAGATCATCAGCAGGCATTTACCTCACTTAGAAGAAATATATTGCAGACATAGCAGAAGATTGTGGCTGCCTGAATGCCAGAGCTACCTCCACTCCTATACATGCAAATTGGAACATGGATACCCCTTCTCCTTTACTCACTGATCCCAGTTCATACAGAAAGCTTGTTTGAAGGTTACTTTACCTCAATGCTACTAGACCTGATGTGACATATGCTGTCAATCAGTTGAGTCAATTTATGCAATTTCCCACTGAACATCACATGGTTGGAGTTCTTCATGTTGTGAAGTATTTGAACACCTATCCCAGCCATGGCATCTTTTACTCTAGCATCAATGATTTACAAATCTCGGCCTACTGTGATGCTGATTGGGCCAGATGCAAAGACACCAGAATGTCAGTTACTGGTTTTTGTGTCTTTCTAGGCCAAGCAATGATCTCCTGGAAATCTAAGAAGCAGCAAACTGTGTCCAGATCTTCAGCTGAATTAGAATACAGGAGCATGGCTCTCACCACTACTGAGCTGCAATGGATTTCCTATCTCCTGACAGACTTCCAGATACCTCTTTCACTCCCAATTCCACTCTGGTGTGATAACAAGGTAGCTATTCACATTGTTGAAAATCCCAAGTTCCACGAACGAACTAAGCATATTGAAATAGATTGCCATGTCACCAGAAATCAGTGCAAGGCTGGCTTTCTTGTCCCTTGTTCAGTCTCTTCTAGACTGCAACTAGCTGATATCTTCACCAAACCGGTCTGTGCTGAAATTCTTCAAACGTTACTGTTCAAGATGAACTTTTATGCTCTCCCCCAAGTCCATCTTGAGGGGGGGTGTGAAGGAGTTATTTCCCTCTGATTCTTATGAGCAAACTGAACCGGAGTTGAATGGGCTAAACCGGGCTGGTTCATCTAGCACTAAGTCATTGACTAATTGACTTTAGGAATTTTGCTCTTCTTTGTCTCTTTGTGCAGCTGTTCTTATTTGTCTTTTGTAGAGCAGATTAGAAAGATCTAGATGTGAATATTCGTTCTGTTAATAGCAGATTGGTAGGTCTGCTAGATTGAGAATAGGGATAGATTGAGAAAGATAGATTGGTATATATAGGACCATGTACAGATTCTTCCATTCATATTGAGAATATACACAGAAAATTCCCCAAATTGTTTTCCCATGTTTTCTTTCTTCTTCACTACGTTTTCCCCTGTGTGGATCAGATCCTCATGATCCATTGAACATTTTCAGTGTTTATCAGCTTTCAGAGGATGATTCAGGAGCCGACAGGGAGTGACGAAGGCCGGAGAAGATATGGACGAAAGCGAGTTCCATTTGGGGATCCAACTAAGAACGACGTCGTTTTAGACGTGTGGAGTTAAAAAAAAAAAGGAAAATTTGAAAAGGGAGGTACCAAAAACAGACCCAATATCTGTTTAAGTTTACTCCAGGATTAATTTAATTAGCTTTTTACCCTTTCTTTCACGCACCCAAACTCTAACCTTCTGAAAGAAAATCATCTTCCATCTCCGTATTAGGCCCTGTTTACCAGAGATTATCTGTAGATCAGTTTAGTTCAGTGAAAATGCAATTTGATAAAATTTAGGTTAATTCAGTCATGCCGATTTCATTTTTCAATACATCAATTTTCACTTCAGTTCAATTCAATTCAGTATATCAAGAAATAATCTCTAGAAAACAGGGTCTTATTCCAACTATATTTTAGAAAACAATTTAGCAAATCGGTTGGACTTTCCAAGATTTTGTCAAAACGGAAACCCGGGAGGTGGAAATTTGGCTACTTCTCTTTCAAGTTTCAAGTATTCGTCAATCGAAGAAACCAGAACTCTCTTTTGAGGCGGCGCCATGGAGAACGGAATCCCAGAAAACGCTAACGAAGGTATGCTGCTATTCTATTTAGTTCTCTGATTTCTTGCTTCTTGATTGTTGATTTAATTCCTTGAGGGTTTTTGGGTAAAAGACTGTCCCGGCACCCAGTCGGAGTCCGCTGGAAAATCAGATTCATGCAGAGGTTGCCCTAACCAGGAAGCCTGCGCAACTGCTCCCAAGGGTCCCGACCCAGGTTTCCCCTTTGCTGCTGATGCTTGGAGTTGATTGTTTTGTTGCGCACTTTTGCATTATTACTTTTATCCTGTGTTTTTGTTGTCTGATTCCGTGTTGAACACCATCTCATAGATTGTATAGTAGGGATGGAGTGCCTTCTGAAAAGAGTAAAATTTTTGAATGCAATCTACTTGCCATTATTACTTTGGATGAAATTTTAAATTGTGGAATTGTTTCTTCTAGTTGACATTTTATGGCTGGATATTTTGTTTGTGACATCGAAGATAAATGATAACAGCAAACATGGAGTTATTTTGTAAAATGATTTAGCTTGAGTACTTCCTGATTGTTTTGAAGACGAAAGTAAAATTCTCAGTTTAGTGTTTTTTGTGATGGCCATCACATGGGAACTTATTATTTGTTATTCACCTTAGATAATTTGTTTATACACATGAGCATGATAGTAGTGTTGTAATTAGCTATTCTTTGTGTAGCTTATAGTTTATAACTTTGCCATCTTGCAGCTGATCAAGATAGTGTAGAAATACAAATAATTCATTTTGCATTGCCTTAATGCTGCACTGTTTTTCGTCAATAAGGCTGATTGATTGAAATTATCTCAATAATTTGTTTATATTGGCAGATTTGGTTGCAATCACAGAGCGGATGGCTACTGTGAAACACAAGATATTGGTTCTCTCTGGCAAGGGTGGGGTTGGGAAGAGTACAGTTTCAGCTCAGCTGTCCTTTGCGCTAGCAGCTATGGACTTTGAAGTAGGTTTGCTTGACGTAGATATATGTGGACCTAGTGTTCCCAAGATGCTGGGGCTTGAAGACCAAGAGATACACCAGAGTAATCTAGGATGGTCCCCTGTGTATGTTAATCCTAATCTTGGGGTTATGTCCATTGGATTCATGCTACCCAACCCAGACGATGCTGTAATATGGAGGGGCCCTCGCAAGAATGGCCTCATCAAACAATTTTTGAAGGATGTTGATTGGGGGGTGCTTGATTTTCTTATTGTTGATGCTCCACCAGGGACATCTGATGAGCACATCTCAATTGTTCAGTATCTTCAAGCTGCTGGAATAGATGGCGCTATTATTGTTACTACTCCACAGCAAGTTTCTCTGATAGATGTCAGGAAAGAAGTGAGCTTCTGCAAGAAAGTTGGTATTAAGGTACTCGGGGTCGTGGAAAACATGAGTGGTCTATGCCAGCCGCTTAAAGATATTAAATTTTTGAGAACAGCAGAAGATGGTGAACAGAAAGATGTAACTGAGTCGTTCCTTTCATACATGAGGGAGAAGGCTCCAGAATGGCTAAATGTTATTGCTTCCACTGATGTATTTGATAGCAGTGCAGGAGGTGCTGAAAGAATGTGTCGGGAAATGGATGTTCCTTTTCTTGGAAAAATTCCACTAGACCCTCAGCTAGGCAAGGCAGCCGAAGAAGGAAGATCATGTTTTTCTGATGCTAGATGTCAAGTGAGTGCCCCTGCTCTTAAACTTGTCATAGATAAGTTGTTGGCTGCAGCAGCAATTGGTGTCAACAATTGATACTCCCTTTGGTGTCTTGTGATTCTCCTCTCTTGGTAGTTATTTTTTTCATTATGTAAGCTAAAAGCAAGGGTGCTGAAATTCATGATCCCAAATGTATGGGGTCAAGCCTTGGGTTGAAAAGGAGTGTCTGTGGAATAAGTGGATCGCGTCAGAGAAGCAAGGCTTGTATTGTTTCTAGTTTTATTCTGCTACTTAATTTGTGTTTGTAATGTAATTTGTGGGAGACTTAACTCATCACAGGATTGCACTGCTCTTATACAAAGAATCATTATTACAATCTTAGTTCATTCTTCCATGTGTCTGTAGTTTACATAATTAACCATTTAGAATTTTGTCATAATGTGCTTAGATGGTGTTTTTTAACCGTTTAGCTGCGATTAGTTGGCCCGGTGCTCGATTTTCAGGATGAGAGGTACAAATATATTAGTAATCTCAAATTTTCTGAAAAGGTTCTTTAACTTTTTGAGCTTTCTATGAATATACACGCTGCAGCTGCAGAGCATTTTGTGTGGGGTGTGCATTTCGTTGGCTTCCAAGTGATGTCGCATCAAATGATCAACAAGCTACTATTTCTTGAAATCATTGAGAGCTTGATCCCATTAGATCATGGAATATTTACACAATCGAATCCAAGGAATACTTATTGGTCAAGTAGCCTTGTTTGTTAAGCCAACTATAGGCTGTAGCACCAGTACTTAATGTGAATGCTAAACCTTGAAAAGCAAGGAAATGCAACAAATTTGGTCAACTGCTGTCCATTAGTCCCAGAGTTATGTTGGCTTACATGAAAATCATTGCAACAAATACCCAAAAAATGGAATGCTTAGTATGTGTCCTCACCATCGCGGCTCTTGCTAAACCCCATTTTGCATTTTCGACACAATTGAGCGTGGGCCAAAAATAAAACACACACACGGGAGGGGTTTCAAACACACACCCAAAGACTTGGATGAAAGAGAAGGAGAATCACATCCTCTAAACTTGTAGAAAAATATATATGTAGATGCAGATAGAGGGAAAATGTATTACAAAAAGACAATGCATGAGGCAGAGGTCATATTATAGTTACTGCTAGACAATTTACTTGGGATGGGTCTTGTTTTAACATTGTAGAAAATATGGGAACTTAAATTACAAATAGCCCCTCCAGTTCCCAAATTATTACATTTCTGTTTAATTTCGCTCTCTAATTCCCCCACCTATGCCACAAGGCCCAAAACACAACCGTCGCTAGGGATGTTCAAAAATATCCGACACTCACTACCTAATACGTTGACCCGTCGACCTGTGATAAAATAATTCTTTTAATTTTCCGGGCCGGGTACCCGGCCCAAATATTACACTCTTTCGGGTCTGGGTCCGTGTCCGTGTCACACAAATACTTTTTTCGGGTACCCACTCATTAAATAGGCTGCTGTTATTGCCAGAGCAACAATTAGCTGCCAGAGCAAAATATTAGTGAAATTCCATAAATACCCTTTTCTTGTAAAATGATTTCTTTCATCTTTTCAGCTGCGTAATCCCCACCACTGCTCAACTCACTACACCTAATCAAGATCAATACCCCTACTCCCTTATTTAATTTCCAGGACAAGTTTGCAACCCCACGGTCCCCAACCTACGTAGTTGAGCAGTGGTCGCCGACGGCGCTCGCGTTCACCTGTAAGGAATAAGTCCCTTTAATCCCCACGGGCACATAGGTACACTGCTCACTTGTTGGAAGCTCTGTTAACTCCTAGTAGTCCTTGTCCGAGTGAGCAGCCAGGGGCTGAGTCTCCCTATACTTGAAGCTTCACATCTATTTTCTGCCATTGCGGTTCTTCAAGAAATCGAAAAAATCTCTGTTTTCCCTTGGTGCCATCTATTGTTAAGGGGTTCAACAAGGGCCAATACCATCAAGTGGTACAAAACTGAATGTAGATGCTGCATGGAATCACTCATGTCATAAAGCTGGTATTGGGATAATATTTAGGGACTCTACAGGTTCTCTTATACTTGCAAGATCCTTTTATGTTAACTCCCTCTCCCCTCTGGATGCAGAATTACAGGCTATTAGTTTAGGCATCCAAATTGCACATCTTCTTAACCTGTTTGTGTTCTCTGTTGAATCAGACTACTTAAATGCTGTCTCTATGGTCCATGATCAAAACAAGGCCCCCCGGAATATGTTTTCTCTTGTAGAATCCATATCCAGTAACCTCTACCCTGCTGTCCTCACTCATACTCTTAGGCAGGGAAACTGTGTAGCTGATCTCCTAGCCAAACATGCTTTGAAAAATCATCAAGATGCAGAATATATTTTTCATACTCTTCCAGTCAAAGTGAGAGGAGCTTTAATTTTAGATAAAATTGAGCTCCCTTCACTGCGCATCCAGAACTAGATACTGCTGATCCTTTTGCTGTTTTTTGCAGAAATAGCACTCAAGGTTCTAAGCTGCACTCCAAACTGCACTCCAGTTTTTGCAGAAATTGCAGAAACTATTCCTACACCAATCCAAGCTGCACAACAAAGATGCACCCCAAGGACATTGTAACTCTGGTGCTGCACTTTCCACTTGGTCAAATAAAATGGGAAAGCTTTCATCCATAGGCTGAATTGGAATTTTGTGTTTGCTCATGAAATCACTGACAAGCAAGTGGACTGAAGCTCTCCTAGCTTTTATTTGACACCATTCTTTTATTCTGCTATTCAGAATGAGAAGCAATGCTTACTCTATTCTTTTTGAAGGCAACCACTGTTGCCTTGTGTAGTGCATGACTACACCATAGTCTCCTAGCTTTAGGTTTCTATGTTTTCTTCTATTGCTGCACTGTGCTCTAGGCCTTACCTGATTGCAGCCAAATGTATTCTTCTTTTTTGGTTATTTAAAAGGCAAGGGGAAACCAATATAACTCCCCCACTAACAGTGGTTATTTAAAAAAAAAAAAACCAAGGGCCAATACCAGCTGCATAACTTTGTGGCTCCTGGATACACCAAGGGAGATGCCCCTGATCTTGTGTGCTAGGATTCCTTTTAATAAAAATTATCACTTTAATCAATATGTCATCCCACTAGTCCATAACCATTCAATAACAGCACTTATCCGTCATTTTCCGGCTAAGCTTGATTGTTCGATCTCTGAATCGATTTTGATCTCATTGATTGAAGCTATCAGAGATTTTGATCATGAATATTACAGAACAACATGCGTCTGGTTATAGAAGAGAACCGGATGTGGAGGCTGATGAAGGGTATTTTTGGAAAATAAATATATTTTTGCTCTGGCAGCTAATTGTTGCTCTGGCAATAACAGCCGCCCATTAAATATTAATGTTAAATATCATTCATACTTGTGATTTTGATTACAGGGACTGAATTTACCCCCTTAATTTCTCACCTCAATGCAATTTATCGTGTTTTTTCCCTCAATTATAATAGAGAGTTAAGATTACATATAATTTGTAGAGCAATATCTAGAGTAATCAAGTTTAAATATCTTACGATTAATTTTCAATGAATAGTCAAGTTCATATATGATATTTCATTTTTACTCTTTTCAAATTAACGTTCAACTTAAATATATAATTTAGTTGAATTCTTGAATAAGTGAATATAAATCATTTATTTCACTCGTCGGGTAAAGAGGGGTGAGATTTTATTGGGGGTCCAATTGGATGATTACCCAAAATTTTTTTAAAAAAATATTTATTTCACAAGTATAATCCTCCTTAGCCGCACAGGAAAAAAAAACCTCTTATGTCTTTGATCTTCCCCATCTTTCTAACATGGGGAGATGGGGAAGTAATTATTTTTTTATTCTTTATATTTTCAAATTAGTGTGAATTTATTCACACAGTAGAATTTATTTGATTTGATCGGTTAAAATCTATGATTTACTTGCTCAGATCGATGCTTTGTTGTCGATCTGATTTAAAGGTTATATTTTTGTGTTTATGTTTATTGTTCTCGATCTGGTTGTACGGTGTCAGACATGGCCCCTTGAAGACCATCTCAGGCTCCCAACATGTTGCCCCGCGACGTATCCAGGCAATGTGTTCCGTTAGCCACTAGTGGGACCCCTAGCCACTAGTATATATACCATGAGAGAGAGAAAGGTAAAGCGGAGTTCAATCTGAAATATCCACAGTGATATCTCTTCCTCCCGCACTATTCATCACCTTCTCCACCATATAATAGCTCCATGACCCAACTTGACTTGGGCGTCGGAGCCGGCTAAGGCAACCTGCCGCCCCTCCCTGAGTAATCTCAGTGCTGCTGTACAGGTACACAGGACCACCGCAGCGCCACCAACAGATCCAGATAGGAGGAAGAGCTTCCCGCCGGAGCATGACGCGTCTGTCACATCGACGGCCAAATCCTGCTCTGACATTGGCGCCGTCTGTGGGGATCCGTCACTAAGGTTCCCCATACAGCTCAGAGGCGTATCCAAGCAAGCCTACAACAACAAAGGCCTCACGCCTCCCATTCGAGCAAATACGATCTGCTCTAGGCTGGTAAAATCTTGCAAAAATGAAACTTTACATTGAAATAGCTGATAGAAAGCATGATATTTAGATCTGTACAACTAGCTATTAAAAGAGTTAAAATAGATCTGAAAACACAACCTAGAATCCAAAAAAAAACCTTTTTTCAAACAAACGAAGAAGGTTTTACTTATTTGTGTAAAAGATACATTCTTTTCTTTACACAAATTCTTTTTGAGGGGAGAGGGAGTATAGCATACCTTGGCCCTAATTATTTGTGCGATCAGGAACACCTCAAAGGTGATGGGCGTCACAGAGCCATCCCTCGGTCCTGCTCCCCGTCGTAGTGCGAGCAGGAACACCTCGAAGGTGATGGGCCAGAGCCATTCTGCGCTCTGTGTCGTACCACCCCGGTCTTGGCTCCCCGTCGAACCACCTTTGTCCTGCTCCCCGTCGTGGTGCGAGCAGAAACATGTTAAGAGTTTCGGGACATCGATCCCGGGTTGACCCCTTTACCCCATGGTGTTACTAGCATGACGCCGTAGATGTAGTGTCCTCTACTAGCAATGTCGTCTCCGCCGTGGATACAGAGAAGTGGTATAGAGAGACGACATTAGACAACATGTTGAGAAACGATGTCGACATTCCTAATTGCCCTTTACCAACAATGGCATCTGCACCGTGGGTAAAGAGAAACGGTAGTAAGAGAACAACATTGAGAGAGACGCGTGTTTAAAAGTAACATGCTAAGGGACGACAAGTCAAGCAATAACGTGTCCGAACTCGAACAAGTTGACACGTCTTGCAATAACGTAGCAACCTCAGGCCCAAACAGGCCGGTATAATGGTGGAAACATGCATACGCCATATTAGACACATACATGACACCAACCGGTACAGTGGCATCGTAGTTTGCACGTTGGAGCCTAGAGACCGCAACACGGCCCAATAAGCATCACAGTGCCGAACATGTCTAACCACGACCTGTAGACAGTAAACGGCAAGGCCATCCTAGAAGCAGTTTCACTCCAAAGACCGGAACTGTAGGTTCATACACCACACCTTGAAGTAGTTCACCCTCATATGGCACCCTGCATGTGGCGTCACAGCTAAAACAGCTCAGACCGCGGCTGGTAGTTGCCATCATGGATTCACCTCGAACTCACCTCGAACTGAGAGGACGTGATCACGGATGCTTAATCCTGTCACGACCACCCCTCAAAAATGCAGGATCATGTACATGTCACGATCGACATGAGCATGTGAGCTCATGACGGGAACTATAACATACATATTCCGAGGCAAGCCCAGACAACGAGTTTATTGCTACGTTTCGGGCATACCTCAATACGATTTGCCTGCATCATTCACCGGTGAATCTTCCGATCACCATCACGCCCCGGTTTGAAAACGACTTGGCAGGCCAATGGTGATGATCCTGACCAGAACTGGACAAGCTCGGAGGTAGAAAACCCAACAGTTAACATCGAGTCCCAACATGATAGATATCAGGATGGCAAACAGAGAATTAAAGAGGTCCACCTCATTGCCCTCGAGCCGCCGAACAAGTAAATAGTTCCGCCGCAGACATTTCTCTGTCGAAATCCGATAATGCCAGTTTGAAGTAAATAGGCACAACGACGACGATCCCAGCCGCCGGAGCAGAGCTGAATCCCAGCCAACAGAGCGGAACAGTCCCCCAGGTGAGGAGAAGTCCCAACGTGATTTCCTAAAATCTCCGCGAAACCCAGGTGAGCAGAAGTTCCTGGCGGCAATAGGCGGTTTCCGAGCAAGTAGCCTCCCGCGACGGAGACAAAGACAAGCCCAGGCTCCACCCATTGACGGCGGCGATTTGTTTCCTGCAGCCACTGGTGCGGATTCGAGATCTGAGCTGTGTAGTTTCGTTCTTTACGGCATAGAGGTCTACAGCCGCCCGCCGTCGGAGAATAGCTAGTGCGCGCTGTTAGAGTCTACTGGAGAATACTCTGGAAGACGCAATTCTTTTCTGATTAATCAAGAAGAAAAGGAAAATAATAAAATGCTAATAAAGGAAGTTAAAATAAACGGGTTTATGGGTAAAATCTGAATAAGAAAGAAAATGCTAGAAAGAGAGAGAAATTGGGAATAAGCTTGAGTCCATTTCAGCCCAAACTATTCTCTTCAACCAAGCTTATTTCTTCAGCCCAAATCACTCCCATTTTATTATATAGATCCCTTTATTTTAATAAATAATTTATCAAGATTTACATTAATTCCTTCATCTAAAGTTACACACTTTAGGGAGAATAATGGGAAACAATGAAATTCTTGAAAGAAAATAAAGTCAATTTCTCTATGCAGGTCCATATTTTTACCATAATGCCCCCTGATGGAAGCCTATGATTTCAATCACATTTTTTGCCTTAACAATATTAGGGGTATTATGGTAAAAATACGGACCTGCAAGATAAAAATGGACCTGCATGGAGCAACCCCAAAATAAAAGAGGGAAATAAGCAAAGGCCTTAGGCCAAAAAGAGTAACTAAAATGGTCATTGGCCTAAAATATTCTCTTTAGCTTATTACAAATTTTCCTCAAGCAAAGGCCTTTGGCCATAAAAGAGTAATTAAAATGGCCATTGGCCTGAAATATTCTCTTATCATAGTAATTCTCTTAATTCCAAGTTGTAATAATTCTATAACCTAAATAAATTTCTAAAAACTCTTTTAGACATAATGAGGAGAAAATATAAATGATTGGAAAAACCTTAGAGTGATGCATCAATGTCCTCTAAGTAGAATGAAATGCCAGGCAAACGGGTCTATAGATCCGTTTGCCAGGACATGTCGAGGGTGGTAGGGTCCTGGTCACCCCGAACCCCGCAACCAGAGCAGTCTTACGCCCATGACATGGGTCAACGCCTTCGAGACGCATCTGGAGAAGTAGCTAGTGGGAATTTCAAAAAGGCCATATGGATTCGCCTTTACGGCCTCACGATCACGAATTCGTCTTTACGACGATTCCTTTATGACCTCACCTTCACAGTGACGGCTTCATGGCCTCGCCTTTACGGTGACGCCTTAATTGCCTCGCCTGCAAGAGCTCGCCTTTACGGTGACGCCTTAACATCCTCGCCTACAGAGCTCGTCTTCACGGTGACGCCTTAACGGCCTCACCTTTAAGAGCTCGCATTCACGGTGACGCCTTAACGCCTCGCCCTCAAGAACTCGCTTTTAAGAGCTCGCCTTTACGGCGATGCCTTCATGGCCTTGCCATGGTGACGCCTTAACGGCCTCACCTTCAAGAGCTCACCTCCACGGCGATGCCTTCATAGCCTCGCCTTCACGGTGACACCTTAGAGTGATGCAACGACATCCTCTAAGTAGAATGAGGTGCCAGGTAAACGGGTTTATAGATCTATTTTCCTGGACATGACGAGGGTGGTAGGGTCCTGGAACCCCTCGACTAGAGCATTCTCACGACCATGACAAGGGAAAGTAGTCATGGTTAATTCCAAATCAATGATTGCATATTTGGTTCCATAAAATTTTCTCTTGATCCCCAAATTTGTCTCTTATTCCCTAGTAGAAGTAAAAGGAAGGAAAGATAAATATTTGGATAAACCTTAGAGTGGTGCAACGACACCCTCTATGTATAACAAGGTGCCAGGCAAACGGGTCCAACGATCCCTTACCTGGACATGTCGAGGGTGGTATGGCCTCCTGGTAATCACGACCACGCCTTCTCGGGCAGGTCCAATGATCTCGCGATCACGGCCTCGCCTTCATGGCCTCGCCTTTAATTGCTTCGCCTTCGCGGGATGACCTTCATGGCCTTACCTTTGCGGCTGCGTTACACAAGAACATACATGTTCTTAATTCACGTATATAGACAAGGGTAAGTAGCCATGGTTAATTCCAAATCCATGATTACGTATTTGGTTCCATGAAACTTTCTCTAAATACTAGAAATCAAACGATGGAGTGGCAACGCTAAACCTGTTCCCCATGGACATGGTCATAAGCTAGCCCAGAAGCATTTCGTCTTTCACATTCATTATCTTATAATCAATATCTGTCAAAGGCTGACGTGTTCCTCAGAGAGTACTTCTAGACATGTTAAAGGCCAACACGGTAGTTGAGTTAGGTAATATGTCTTATGCCAGACATGTCTGACATGTCCGACAAGTCTAAAATACGAGGCAAGGAAGACAAAATTTTACCCTGTAATGCTCAAACCAGACTAAAATACGAGGCAAGGAAGGGGAAATTTTACTCTGCAATGCTCAAACTAGACTAAAATACGAGACAATGAAGGGGAAATTTTACCATGTATTACTCAAACTAGACTGAAATACGAGGCAATGAGGAAAAAGGCCTATCTTTTCCCTGCCCGAAAAAGTCAAAGAAATGGTTAGGATAGAAGCAACGATGATTTCGCTCAACCTTAGCCACCAAACAAATTAATAACGTAACCACCAGCATGTAGGCGACTTTATCAATCATCACTTTTTGGAAGAAGGATGTGATCTGATTAATCATGTTCCCGAAAGACGCAGATTAGCGCAACTCAACCTGTTCAAACGAGACAGGTTGAAGTCCAGAAAAAGACGCATATAAGCGCAACTCAACCTGTTCAAACGAGACAGGTCGAAGTCCAGAAAAATACGCTGCTAATCGCAATTGAACCTGTTCAAACGAGATAGGTTCAAATCTGAAAAGAGTGGCCGAGGTGCAATTGGTATACTTGTCCTCGGGCACCAAACAAGTTGTCAGCATGTAGGCGATCATACCAATCGTCACTTATGAAAAGAGAGGAACATGGCACCACCAGTCATGTTCCCAAGAGCTAGAAGATGCAACATGTTTCACGGTCGGGTAAAACCGAACCGGTTTAGGGATGCAACATCTCAGGCACTCGAGATACAACCTGTTTCACGTTTGGGTAAATCCGAACCGGATCAGGGAGCCAACATCTCAGACACATGAGATGCAACCTGTTTCACGGTCGGGTAAACCCGAACCGGTTCAGGGATGCAACATCTCAGGCACGCGAGATGCAACCTGTTTCACGGTCGGGTAAACCCGAACCAGATCAGGGAGCAAACATCTCAGACGCGTGAGATGCAATCTATTTCACGGTCGGGTAAACCCCAACCGGTTCAGGGATGCAACATCTCAGACGCTCGAGATGCAACCTGTTTCACGTTCGGGTAAACCCGAACCGGATCAGGGAGCCAACATCTCAGACTCGTGAGATGCAACCTGTTTCACGGACGGGTAAACCCGAACTGGTTCAGGGATGCAACATCTCAGACGCGCGAGATGCAACCTGTTTCACGATCGGGTAAACCCGAACCGGTTCAGGTGTGCAACATCTCAGGTGCTCGAGATGCAACCTGTTTCACGTACGGGTAAATCCGAACCGGATCAGGGAGCCAACATCTCAGACGCGTGAGATGCAACCTGTTTCACGGTCGGGTAAACCCGAACCGGTTCAGGGATGCAACATCTCAGACGCGCGAGATGCAACATGTTTCACGGTCGGGTAAACCCGAACCGGATCAGGGAGCAAACATCTCATACGCGTGAGATGCAATCTGTTTCACGGTCGGGTAAACCCCAACCGGTTCAGGGATGCAACATCTCAGACGCTCGAGATGCAACCTGTTTCACGTTCGGGTAAACCCGAACCGGATCAGAGAGCCAACATCTCAGACTCGTGAGATGCAACCTGTTTCACGGTCGGGTAAACCCGAACCGGTTCAGGGATGCAACATCTCAGACGCGCGAGATGCAACATCTCAGACGCGCGAGATGCAACCTGTTTCACGATCGGGTAAACCCGAACCGGTTCAGGGATGCAACATCTCAGACTCTCGGGATGCAACATGTTTCACGGTCGGGTAAAACCCGAACCTATTCAGGGATGCAACATCTCAGACGCTCGGGATGCAACCTATTTCACGGTCGGGTAAACCTGAACCGGATCAAGGATGCAACATGTTGGCCCCAAACGTCAACATGTTGACCTTGAACATGAGGCAATAGGAAGAAATTCACTATCTTCTGCCGCACGAAGAATTATATGCAACATGGGCCAGCTAGGTCTAAATCCAATGCACGGATCATGTTGCTCCGCACAAGAATTGGGGGACTTGTCAGAGATGGTCCCTGGAAGACCATCCCAGGCTCCCAAACATGTTGCCCCGCAACGTATCCTGGCAACGTGTTCCGTCAGCCACTAGTGGGACCCCTCCCACTAGTATATATACCATGAGAGAGAGAAAGGTAAAGGGGAGTTCAATCTGAAATATCCACATTGATATCTCTTCCTCCCGCACTATTCATCATCTTCTCCACCATATAATAGTTCCATGACCCAACCTGACTTGGGCGTCGGAGCGGGCTACGGCAACCTGCCGCCCCGCCCTGAGTAATCCCAGTGCTGCTGTACAGGTACACAAGACCACCGCAGCGCCACCAACAGATCCATATAGGAGGAAGAGCTTCCCGCCGGAGCATGACGCGCCTGTCACGTCGACGGCCAAATCCTGCTCTGACATACGGATCGTGTTTCCGGTCATGATCTATGGGTTTCAAGGTGCTTGCAGTTTGAAGAACATGGATCATGTTTTGAATGAAGTGGTGTTGCGGTTGTAACAGATCCCGGAGTGATTGATACAGGAGACGCCCCTCTCTGCCAAGCGGGTAGGATATGGTTTTCGTGGTTGCAAGATAATATCCCCGAGGGCACTTTTTATTGGATCTCTGAAGTTGTAATAGTACACACTATGGTTTACATGTACTTCATTTATTCTTGTAATATGCCAGTTGAATATGATGTCAATTCCAATCATTGTAATCGTTTCTGGCGTTTCCGGTACCATGAATGAATTTCTTCAAAACAAAAGTGAATACAAATCATTTTTGAGAACGTTATGCGTATTTATGTAGTCTTAGTATTCTTTCACTTATTTTCTTTACACATTCTTTCTTCCACTCAATTTTTTTTTTTATGTTTGAAATAAAATTCTCAAGTTTTGTTTATTTAAAACTAAAAACTTGGATTAATGTTGACGATTTGTTAGTATGAAATCCCTAAAAATATGTTAATATACTGTGTAATAGGGTTGGCTGGTACCCTGAAACCAGACCGATATTTCGGGAGCCCGCACTTCTAGGTACCTTATTCTTCCTGGTAGGGCCACATGCTGCATTTTAAACTATCCGCACATGCGGGTACCCAGATGCGCTAGTACTCGAAAGTTCGATACCATGTTTTGAACACCCTTAACCGTTGCCAACAACGGCTTCACCTGCAACGCCGATGATATCCTCCACACACACTCTTTTGTAATTCATCAAATGATTTGTTGTTAATTTATGTTGCTCTAATGCAGCGGAAACAACAGAACATGGGCATCACCGACAACAATACAATGACAATCGATACCACCAGATCGACAACATGCATCGACATTAGTGGGATGACGCGATGACAACACTATGATTGTGCAGTGAAAACACTCTAACGACAACACCATACCCAATCTCTGACGATAAGAATGTATTGTAATTTTTTGGCACTTCTATTTGCAGGACCAATTTACTAGTGCAGGATCATATTTAACATTATGAGACATATATGCCCCCATTTAGTTTTGCCCATTTCAAATGAAAGTATGACCCATTGAGAAGTTATATATTGCAATTGAATACTCGGAAAATACCTGTCCCATGTTCAGTTAATTTTGGAGTGTCCGAACTTGGCGAAGACTCCATCACCGCCGTGCAAAGCATGTCTCTATGAATGCCGGTTAGATCCGGAGGTAGAGAAACACAGCACGGCGAAGTCCATCACCGCCGTGCAAACCTCCATAAATCAATGTGGAGACTTGTCAGCTGGTCATCTTCTTCATCTCATTCAGGTTGACTCCTTCTGCAACGGCTCCGGTCGATAGATCCCCAGCTCAAGTTGACCGGCGGCGCCGGACCGCCGTGTCTCCGCCTCTGATTCATTGTTATTGATTTAGCAGTGTTCAGATATGTTAATCCGATCTCGGAACGATTAAATTCCGCTTCTTGATTTACAAGATTCATAATCATCGCAAAGAGCATCCTAATTTGCAGTGAGGAACGCCGGGAAATCGTCGATGCCGGCAAGAAATTACAGTAGACTAGGGATCAACTCGGTGGTCGTGACAGTGGCGCCCGAGCGTGTGGAACCCGAAGTCAAGGACCAAAGTGAAGCTCCCAAATTCATTTATTATTAGAAAGGTCCCTCATGGGGCTCTTCAAATTTAGCAAACTTTGAAACTAGAAGACCACAAAATTACCTGGACAATTATGTCTTTTACGGGTCCTGCACTAGTAAGTTGGTCCTGCATTTAGTAACCCCCTAATATTTTCATGGTTATAAAATTCCTATAATCATACAAATTGTCTCCTATCAGGAGTCTTGAGATTTACGATGTAACTTTTGATTATTTTCGTTTGGATGAGCCATGAATAATGATCGCTTTTAACTTCTTTTTTTTAAATGGCAATATAAAACTCTTACAAAAAAGCAAAAGTTTTAATGAATATAACCTCGGTCCATAACAAATAAAATTTTTTAGTTGAACCTATAAACCACACTTTATTTGTTGGGATAGAAATCATCTTTTCAACATATGTTGGAGCCATAAAATTCAGTTTAGTCTAATATAAAATCATAACTTAAGATAAGATTGTTTTTTTTTTTTTTTTGAAAATAACACTACTTATTAAATAAACTTAGAGAAACATAGTACAAATTTAAAGCATGGCACAAATTTAAATTCAGTGCAGGTCTTCATGTTGATCAGTGCTTTCAAAAAAATTTAAGGTGATGACTTCTACAGCTTGCAAAGGCAATCAAGAATGAACTCTTTAATTTGCTTGTAAACAATGCATGCCACAAGTTGGTTTTAACAAGTGAAACTATAAAATCAACCCTTAAGATAGCTTGGATTGACTTTAGGGAATTGGGATAGCTAAAATATAATATGCATGCATGAAATCTCCTGAAGCAAGTCCATGTGCAATTGCAACATATATAAGCTAGCAAGTTCAAAAAGAGTTATATGATAGAGTAAGAAACACTATTCCTGTAATTCTAATTCTCAGTAAGCCAATCTCCCAACAAAGTCAACCAATAATATTGCTTTATAAGGCAAAATGTATACTTTTAGTAACTATAAAAGGAGCCTCGCCCAATGCACATTCATCACCAAAACTGAACTCCCTATATAGTTCAATGGCCAATCCAGCAGCCATAGTTCGCTATCTTCCATGCATTGTTATCCTTATTATGGCAGCCACCATGGTGGCCGAAGGACAACCTTCCGGCTCAGTCAAACGTGCCAAAGCTAAATGTGCTGACAGAAAATTCTACTCATGTTATGAGGAGCCAGCAAAGAACTGCCCTGATAGTTGCCCAGATTTCTGTGCAGTTGATTGTTCTTCATGCCAACCTGTTTGCGTCCCAAGACCACCTCCTCGTGCACCACCACCACCACCGAAAAAACCAAGATCCCCTCCTCTACCAAAGAAGCCAAAATCCCCGCCTCCATATTATCCTCCCCCACTCACACCTAGTCCACCACCAACACCCACAATTAGCCCCCCTCCACCTACACCTGCTCCACCACCAACACCTACACTTAGCCCCCCTCCACCTTCACCTAGTCCACCACCAACACCGACACTTAGCCCCCCTCCACCTACACCTAGTCCACCACCACTGATAGCCGGAATGGGAAGAATGGTTTCTTGTAAGAACAAAGATCCGCTTTATAACAAGTGCTACCGGATGGAGCAGAGATGCCCAGCTACTTGTCCAGACAGCTGTGAGGTTGATTGTGTCACCTGCAGTCCAGTTTGCAGTAAGTTTTATCTTGTCCCTTCCTTATACATATATTTACCGTCATAAATAGAATATCACAAATGTGCAAGAGCAACATTGATTTATTGCTACAAACCATAGTGATCAACATTTCTTGTTAAAATTCTATGACCCATGCTATAATAAAGTTTGCTAATACTTACCTTGGATCATGTACAGTCTGCAACAGACCAGGAGCAGTCTGCCAAGATCCTAGATTTGTTGGGGCAGATGGACCTTCTACTTCCATGGAAATAAAGACAGAGACTTCTGCATAGTTTCTGATTCCAACCTCCACATCAATGCTCACTTCATTGGAAAGAAGAATGAAAACATGACAAGAGACTTCACTTGGGTCCAATCACTCGGCATTCTGTTCGACAATCATCAAATATTCATTGGTGCCAAGAAGACAGGAGCTTGGGACAGTGCAGAAGACCACCTGAATGTGGTTTTCGATGAAATACCAATTTCGCTGCCCGAAGGTGAAGGCAGCAGATGGCAACCAGCAACAGAGCCTAGCGTTTCCATCACAAGGTTCCGGGACATCAATGCTGCAGTAATTGAAGTGGAAGGGAACTTCCAGATCAAAGTAAGTGTGGTTCCTATAACAAAACAGGAATCCAGGATGCACAACTACGGTATCACAGATGAAGACTGTTTTGCTCATCTGGATATGAGCTTCAAGTTTTACTCACTCAGTAGAGCGGTAAATGGAGTTTTAGGTCAAACATATGCCAGTACTTATGTGAGCAGAGTGAAGATGGGAGTCAGCATATGCCTGTTTTGGGAGGAGACAAGGAATTTTCATCTTCAGACTTATTCTCTACTGACTGTGCTGCCGCTAAATTCAATGGAACTCCTTCAAGTTCCACAGAAAACTTCAAGTACGAGAATTTGAAATGTGCAACACACCTTGATGGGGCTGGAGTAGTCTGCAAGAGATAATCAATCTCTTACTCTTTACTCTAGCTATCTACTTGGTGAAGGTGTAATTGTCATATAATGATAAAAGAATAAAGCAAGATCCAAAAAGTAGTCTGGTCTGGCCAACTTGGCTGTATGCAAAAATTTGAGTAAAGATCAAGGCATGCTATTCTATTCATACTGAGAACTTGGTTTCTCTGAAATACTTATGCGTACATGCAATATTTTCAGTTAAGCCCAATAAGTCAACCTTACATATTATTTCTTGATCAAGTCTGTTACATGGAAAAAACGTTTGAGTATACTATTAGTGACCATGTTTCAAATGGAAGCAGTATGGTAGAAGATATCTACTATGATTTCATTATAAAAACAAATGATGAGCAAGATCAGGAAGTCATGGTAAAGACAAGATGCACCTATAAAGTAGAAGACTAGTAAGATTTATTTAATTTAAATTACATCAACTAATTTTAGAGGAAGTTTGTGAGCATCAGCTCACTGAGCTCACTTTTGATAACACACAATTGAAGGTTAGGTTATGGAAATTTGAGTCCAACAATTCTTCTTCAAGTTATATCCAAATTCTGTTATAGATCTTCTTCAAGTTGTAAACTGGGACAGACTCAGACGTACTACAGACAATCTTAATCCAAGCCAATTCTATCCGTTTATTAGGCTATCATTTTCTGAAATGTGCAACAAATCCCCAATCCAGGAAGAACACAAATCGTGATTGAACAGAGATCCTTTTATAACTACCACTTCCTTAATGAAAAAATGATAAACCCTAACAATACACACTATTTTACAATAGTAATGAAACGAAGTGGTGAGAGAGAAGATACAGTAAATCCAGGTAAAAATGTTAGCTAGATGTATCCTCAAGTAGAGGATTATCAAAATATCATGCAATCCTAACATCTGAATAGCTTAATAAGTACACTTTAGGTAGATATCAACAGCCCTTAGCTAATATTCTCTTAGAATTAGCCCTTAGCCCTTAGCTAATATAAACCCTAAAAACTCAGGCAAAACTACAGGCAACCACTAATATTCTCATCGTCTTGGTTCTAATTTTCAGAGAGGTTCCAACCATCTCCTATCTGAGGAGTCATGATTGCGAAGAGGTCTTTCTGTTTCCATCTTCTTCATCCAAAAATCTAAACCCTGCACAACACACTAGTTCACAAATGGAAGTAAAAAGGAACAAAGTACCCAGACATAGAAGTGACTAATTGCTTAGAATATATAACAGAGACTCCTTTACAGCCAGGAAGTATTTGCCAAACTGAAGATAAAACTTCAATTATTGAACAAATATTCTTTACATAAATATCAGATCCCACGCATGTATACAATATTTATTTTGCAATGTAATCAATCACTCTCAACAAGAATTACTTCAAAATGAAAATTCAAAGATGTAAAGTAACAATCTTATTTTCTAACCTTCGCCACAATTTGCAATATCCAATCTCAATATCGGAGAGCTATGAGTCTATGACATTCAGAACTTTCCCGTCGTTGAAGATTTAAGAGATTCATTAACTAATTCATGTATCCTCTTCTTTAATAATTTGTCTTTTACACCTGCAAGCATATTCCTGTAAAAGGTCTCCATCCGGACAAGTCTGCTATGATCTGCTGAGTCGAGCATGTTCTCCCACTCCTTAGCAATGTCAAATCCAGTTGATTGTTGTAGTGACGGCGGAATATCTTGCTCTTCCAAAGGCTTCCCAAAGATCGAGCCATGAAGAATACTCGCATACTTTTCCATTGTGGAAAGCTTTGAACTGAGAAGCTTCATCTCCTCCATTGCATGTAATAATCTTCTTTCTACCTCTGCAAATTGCGCATGGCTTTTAGCATCATCTTTTGTGGCTCCAATGACATTTGTTAATGCGTCTTCTTTGAAATCCTCCACAAGTGGTGGCCACAACACAGGGGTAGGAGCATAATGAAAATCCGTGTTACCATTTCCAAGGGCCCCACTTCTTCCCCTGCCCCATGCCCAAAGCTTATACCCTTTATCTCCAACAAGAACTGTATGGGCGGCACCACAAGCAACTTGAACTGGTTCAGGGAACTTGGAACCATAGTGACCACTGGGCGAAATCAACAGAGGAGAAAGAGCATCTCCGGGGTCAGTTCCAGGGAGATTAGCATCAGGGCATAAACCAAGACCCTTCTCCATTCCCCAGGACCATACATCTCCTGACGACGAAGCAACACTAGTATGGAATAAGCCACAATCAATAGAAATGAGAAACGTGTTTTGAGGCAACTCTCTTACAGATTCGGGAGTTAGGCAACTTTGTGTAGTTCCATGACCAAGCTGCCCATTATCCCCAAGGCCAAATGTCCAGCAAATACTCTCTAACATGTCATCAGATCCCTTTTTGTTACTTAGTACTGCAGTGTGGAAAGCTCCACATGCAACCTCATAGACCTCCCACGACGATTCCAAATCAAACATTCTAATGACTTCAGGTATTAATCTGCTCTCCTTATCCCCTAAGCCTAACTGTCCATGGTTATTGGAACCCCAAGAATAACACAAAAGATCAGCACCACTAAACGTTTCAGCAGCACTAGCTAATGCTACAACATGCTCATTTCCACATGCGACTTTTACAACAGTGTGGCCGTGGAGATGCCAGACGGGAATAGGGGAAAAACAGCTAATGAGCGTGAATTCTCCTTCAGGAGTCCTGCTCTGCTGAGGATGAGGGCAATTTCCCCACATCCAGACACCACCAAGATCATCGATTGCGAGTGACATCATCCCTCCAGCTTTAATAGAAGATACCTATGAAGACAAAAGAAATCATTCAGTAAAAAGATAAAAGTCACGCGACGCACAAATTTCTTAGATGTCTCGACCACTACCTTCAGGGGTGGCTTAGTTTCCAAATCATCAACTGCAGAAATGGGAGAGCCCAGCTGAAGAAATTCCTCTAGCAGACAAGGAGATAAAGAATTTTCTCCATCACCACCAATTTGGCCATCCAAAAGTATCAGTCAAGGAATCATACATAATCAAGAACCAAAAATAAAAAAACTAGGAATCTGAACTCGAATTTGAACATTGATTACGTACATAAAAAAAGACTAGGCTACACTCAAGGATACAGAGATTATAGCCCCAGCCCCAGATTGATCCATCATCTGCAACCAATACTCCAAAAGTTAATTGAATGCAAAAATCAATTGACCCAAAATCCTATATATTAACTCATTTCATTTTTCGTTTTTATAAATTTTATAAAGGATTTTGAGTTGAGACCCCATCTAAAAACCAATTGGTGTAAGTGCAATTGACCCAAAATCTTATCTATTTCGTTTCAATTTCAAGGCTCTAATACCATGTAAAAATGTTTTTGTAAACCACCTAAATATGAACTGGTCTTATATTGTATCATTTATAAATCAAACCGACCAAGTGAGAGTATGTATCAATGATAAATAAAAACAAACATTCAAAATAACCTGCAAGAGCAAGATTGTGATAAGCTCCAGCCGCGATTCCAACAATCTTGAGCCTTTTATCCTCAAAGAAACTGATTTTCACCGGGAAAAGCTGGTCAGCATCGGAACCAGTACCCAGACGCCCAAACATTCCTCTGCCCCATGAATACACGCTGCCATCACCTGCACATTTGGAACCGCAACATCATCATATACTGCATAAATTCAACTACGACCAAGAAGCAAAAAATTCAAACAAAGAAATATTGAAGAAAATTTGGAGTTTACCGGCAAGAGCAAGAGTGTGGGCTTCGCCAGAGGCTGCTGCAATAACTTTTTGCGCCATCATGCGAGAATCTTGGGGGTGGGTTGTGGATGCAGCCATATCCATTATTTGAGTAAGTAAAGCAAATCAAAGGGAATAAACTAATTGAAAGAATAATAATTCACCGTGTGGTGAGTCTGTCATATTACTGCGTGAAGAATACAGTATTGGTGGAAATGAACAGGTGGACTTGCGTGAAGATCAAAGATTCAAACTTCAAAGTTGAGGTAACTGGTAAGTAGAAGAAGAAGAGCCTCTGGAGAAAAGTCCAGGTTCTATCACTATACTGTAGTACTAGATAATAACCCCGGATGCTCGAATATTTATTAATTGATAGTATTACGCCAAATTTGAATATGATAATAGTATAATATTTGTATTAATTATAAAATATGTAAATATGTGTAATGAACTGAATAAATAATTAAATTAATCACAAATTTTAGAAAGATGTACATAAATCTTGTAAAATAATTTGAAAATAATTAAATGATGGAAAACAATTATGCATAACAAATTGTGATAAAAATGAAAGACTCTCGTGGTAAAAAACATCTTACTTTAAGGAAATTCAACATTTTACAATTGATATTCTTCAATAGCAATTTAGAGAAGAATAGTTGAGATAAAAATGAAAAGAAAGTGATAAAAAGAGTTAAAATGCATTAAATAAAGCTTATTTACTGAATTTTTTATAAAGAAAATTATAAATTGAGGAAATTTTGTGAAAGAGCCATTTGTCTTTTTCACAGTCACTCTCACAAGTTTCTCCTTTTTATATATATATATGATAACTAGCGTGGCCGCGCCCACGCGGCCATGGGCCAATTACTAATTTATATATAATAGTCAAATTAATATGTTTAAAATAAGTGAATAAATATATTTATTAATACATTATTTAACTAATTGTGTGAACAAAGTTAAGTTAGTATATAATAAAATATTAATTTTACATTAAACATAAAAAATATCTTTTTCTAAATATAATTTAACAAAAGTATTCATTTGAAAAGGTTATTACCTATCATCATATAATTAAGATATGAAATATTATAAACTAAGTTTAGGTCTTTTTATATGTAATTAACATACAAAAATTAAACACCTGTAATGTTATTTACCACACCTGTTGTAATTATTTTGAAATTAAAACATTTATGTGATTACTACGAATTATAAATGATTAAAATATATTTTAATATTAAATTAATTACATCAGTGCAATAACGGTTCTACAATTTACTATTTAATTAAATTTAATAAATTAGAGTTAAATGTGATTAAATGCATGCTTTTAATTGATCAATATTTCAAATAAAAGAGATTTAACTAAAAATTAATTAGAAAAAAATATACTTGTATAATAGTTAATTTGTTCTAATATCTCTTCTTAAACACAAATTCTCATATAATATGGTCTTACTGTCAATCTACTTATTATGTTACCAAATGATCAAACAATATAAGTTAAATAAAAACAACATCAATATCGATGTAAATCTGTTTTATATGAGACCACCTACTCCTTGAAAAGTGTTCTAGAGTTTTTAATTTTAAATATACATTTTTATAAATGGTAAAATACTTTACAATACAGTAGCGATTAAAAATAGTTTTATATCCAATTTATATCAAAGAGACCATCAAGTCCTAAAACGTCCACTTAAATATTATCTGAATGTTACGAAAATTTTCTCATACTCAATTCAATTGAGTATTATTAATAGCAACTTCATGATTCATGAAAGTGATCAGGCATAGTACTCTTTAAAAAACATTGGTGTATTTTCAGAGGCAACTAAAATTCAAAGCTCTTACAAAAACAATGTCAATGAGTGTTGTAGAGGTTAAACACATGTTTTGTAGAGCTCTATAATTACTGAGTTCTACTTTGCAATAAAAAATAGTTTATCTAACAAAATTGTTAATAGTAACTTGAAAATCACATCAATATTGTTGTACAATGGACGCAGCAACAAAGGAATTGCGAGTAGCCTACATTGGAGAAAAAAATTTGAAAGACAGATAATCACGGCTAAAACCTAATGTACATATTTACATACATTCTCTTTGACATATCCGGCAAATAGTTTTAAAAATGTAGTTACATATTCCAGTCATCAAATAGTGATCACGAGTAGAATACTCCATAGACCTACCTGTAAAAATTTTAAAAAAAGAACATATTAGCGCCGAGTTATTCGTTATAATGTCCTCAGCACGTAGTGCCAAATTGAGATAGTTTTTTTTTTGAAATAGATAGTTTTGTTATATATAGGTTGCGTCCATCCTGATCTGATTGCTTCAAAATTGTTACGTTCTGCATGTGAAAAAGAATATTATGTTGCATGTATTGTTTATTAATTTATTCTTGATTCTCATTAGTTTACGTCTGTAATTCAAACAAAATGCTCCACAATATTAGTTGTAGGGTGCAGCTATTATGAAAATAAAAGGTGAAAATTAAAGATCAAGAAAAGGAAGGCAATACGTTTACTGTCGGCAATTGTTTGGTCATAAACTAGCTATTCAGTTCCTAGGCTTGTAATTCAGATTGTTCCTTTTTCAAATTATGAATGATCAATTCGCACAATTACAATCAATTCTATCAAAATTGACTAATAATTGAAGGGATATTTACCTGGATGATTTCGAGCCTCCTCATGTACATCTGCTAGTCGATCGAAAGCTAGAGATTCCATCAATCTCTACCTCCACAACCTGAACTCCGTCCACTCGTGCAAGCCCGATGCGTCTTGGATTAAATCTGTTGGAGAGTCCGGTAATATAATAAAAACCATGAGCACCATGCCATTAAGGCGGCCTAGGGCTAATACTCGGAAAAATTGAGCGTTGATAATGCTTGAGAGAGGTGTGAGAGCGGTTAATTTTATCGTGAAGATCCTTCAATCAGTTGTGCATCCTCGTTGCTGATTTAATATTATGTAGCTGCATTCCAGGTTTTATAGGAGGATATTTAGGTATTATTTCAATTTAAGTGAAGAAACTGAATGAGAATAATGGGCATTTGAATTAATGCTTTAATGGTAAGAAACTGAAAGGAGGAGAAGAAGAAGATGTTAAAGGGCATTTATGCATGAAATTGAAAGGTATATAAAAACTGAAAATTGAAGGAGAGAAGAGAAGGAGTCGAGAGGTGGAGGAAAGGTGTATTGAAGTAAAAGAATTTGAAGAATGGAGAGAAGTTATGTAAATTAATGACATTAAAAGCAAAATTGAATTTATGAATTTGAAACCGAAAGAGAAGATTGTGAGGAGTTGAGATGAGCTGAAATTTGGGCTGAAATTAATGGGGTGAGTCAGATGATGATGTGTAAATGAGGTGGCAGCTGATGTATTATGACAAATGGCAACATGTAAAGTATGCTTTGCTAAAAAAGCTTGTATTCGTATATATAGTTAGATATTCCGAACAATGTCCGGAATTTTAATACGATATATCTAACTATATATACGAAAACAAACTTTTTTAACAAAATCCACCTAACATGTTGACATGTGGCATACCACATCATCTGACATCTCATCATTCTGGCCACCTCAATATTTCTCTAACTTAATATTCTACCGAAAAATCTTTTCCATTTTCCATTCCTTCTTCTTCAATTAATTTCCATAAACCTCCGCATCAATTATTATTTTAGTAACGCTCATTCTTCAGTTTCTTTTCACACCATTAATCTCCTCATTAGTTCCTCTCCTTCAATCCTTGTTTAATATTGTAGTCTTTTAGTTTCCAAAATTAATTTGCCTCTTCCTCTTCTTCAATTTCTTTTCCTTATTTGCCATTTAAATGTCTCCCTATCCTCCGCTCATGAAGTCCCATTCGGGTGTGTAATCTGAGAAAGTGTGGAAGGAGGATTAAGATGCTAGAGCAAATGATGCAGTTCTTCGCCATATGCACAATGATTTTGAATATTCTGTAACCTGCACTTTTGACCTCTTAATTATAATGTTCGACTTTGTTTTCCTATTTGCGAATTTATATGGTTAGTAGTGTGTGAGGCATTTAGCTAGCTTTCAAGTTGGGAGAACGTGGATGGAATACTGTTGTGGGTAATCGCGGACTTGGAGAATTCCTATTGTTGTGAGTGTTAAGCCGTTAATTTTTATGGACATATTTAGTTCTTTTGAGCCTTAACTTCTTCAGTCATGATTCAATTTAGTTTTTGATCATGATGAGCTTATTAAAATTTCCAGATTTTGATTGATTTCCTGACACTAACACCCGATATTAAAAATTTTAGGTAAAACAATGATTGTTATTGATATTTTTGGAATGTCCTCTTTGATTTGGAATCGCCTAGACCTCTTTTCCAGGCTTTCGATTTTTTTTCCTGTGCTACAAAGCCATAGATTGTGATGTTGGGGTTTGATTCTATTACATTGAGAAAACATCAGCGTAAATATTTGACTTAAGTTCAAGGAAATATTTGTTAATTGGGTGTCTTTTTAGGCCAATTTTGGCAAGTGCAAGCAAAACGTACTATCACCGCCATTACAACTGTGCCGATGTAATTCTGCTCACATATCACTCATGGATGAAGTTTTGAGATGGCACTAACTAAGAAAACAAGAAACCAATTTGCCAATGAGACCTTATATACTATTTGTTTGAGTCAAATGTCAAGATTTTCATCGGTAACATCAAAGTCATGCAAGAACCTTACGTAAATGGTATACAGTTGTACTGAGAAGTGAGAAGATGAATCATTATTTCCACAGAAAAAGAGAGGATCATATAGTGTAGTTAAGTATGTTTAAGTCTAATTTTTTAACTACATCTTAGTTTAACACTGTTTTATGTTGATAAGAGTTTTCCATATTTGAAATTTGGGTGTTGTTGTTTGATTCAATAGCTAAAGATGTCGTTGTTTTATTGAGTGGCATATGTGGTAAATAAACATTTTTATTTGAATCATCCTAATCTATTTAGCTTATTTCATTTTGAGGTGAATCAGAATGAATTGAAAAATGGAATCAGTATCACTAAATTTAATGTCAATTTCACTCTAACTGCAACATCAATGCCGCCATTCATAACAATTAGAAAACCTATCAGGAAAATTCATGTTTTTATATAAGATTGTGTCCTTTTTAAAAATCTTCATCAAATAAGAAAATGATTTTATAAAGTCAAATATCAAATAAGGGACGACATGTTTCTATTCATTTATATCAATTTATTTATTGCATCGAATAAATCATATGCTATAATAAGTTCAAAAGAGCAAATTCTTAAAGTAATACTTTAATTTTTATCTTTTATTCATAAAATTTAATATAATATACAATCCAGATATGCACGAGGCTCTAATAATTTTATTCACATTTTAATTGAACAATACCTATCTCGTGAGTTGGGCTACGGTCGCACCTTGTGCGACCTGACTATGCTAGTGAATGATATAATAATTGCATTAATTATGAAAAGAAATATTTAAATATGTATGAGGAATTCAATAAATGATAAAGTCAATAACTTTTACAAATGTGTATATATATAATGTGAAAAATGATTGTAAATAATTTTTTTAAAAATAGATGAATGTCCAAAGAAATAGATGAATATCCTAAAAGTGAAAAACTTTCGTGGCAAATTTTAGTATTTAATATTAATATTTAACTTTTTAGAACTGTTATTCTTCTATAGACAATTTAGAGGAGCACAATTGAAATAAAAATGAAAAGAGAGTGTAAACGCATTAAATAAGACTTACTAAATGAACTTTTGAAAAAAATTATAATTTGGGTGAAATTTTGTGAGAGCGTTACGTGTTACTTTCACACTCACTTTTTCAAACTTAATAGTATATTGTTGGATTTACAATCCACTTTATTTTTTAACTACACAAATTTTAGACATGTTAATACATAAAAATAAAGTTATTGGCGATTTAATATCTCTGAAAAAATTAACTAAGAATTGTTCGGGAAGAACTGGGATAGAGAGTATTTCAATTTGGCTATTATTATCCCTAAAGAGAACTTGAATAGTATTGTTTCAAAAAGTGTGTGGAATAAACGACGTAATTTTGTATTATATATATGGTATAAGTCAACAATCTAAATATGTAATGTTTTTTTATCTAAATATATTTAAAAGCTATCGGATACTATATCTAAGTTAGCAGCTTCATCAATATATTGAATATATTAATATGTTTTTTTAATATATTGAATATATCTAAGTTTGGATGTATGTTTTTTTATTTATTTGAATATATTGATTAATTAAAGCTATTGCATACAACAATATATTTGTTGTACCAACTCATTCCTAAAGAATAATATATTGCGTAAGTATTTACATCTTAAGATAGGGACAAATTCTTGGGTGAGGCGCCTCACCCAAGAGGCATGACCAATTAAACACTATTTTTGGTGATGTTTGATGAACGGACACAAAAGTTTTGATGAGGTGACATGTTTGATGAACTAACACCGATGTTTGATAAGGTGACGTCGAAATTTGATGAGGTGGTAGTGAGTTATGATGAGGTGGCAGCAATGAAATTTTCCTTATTTGGCCTTGTCTCATGAGTGAGGCAGCCTCACCCAAGAGGCAGGGGTTTAAATGCAAAATTTATAATTATTAAAGAAAGTGGGGTAATTCAATAATTTCCTAAAACAACGGGGACCTTTCTGCAATCCCAATATAGTTCCCCCAAACCCATCGTCACATTTTCCCCAATACTAATTCTCAATTGAGACCTGTCTCCATTGAGACCAAAGATTATATGAACTACTATTGATTGAATTTGTCGTTGGTGAACTTTAAACCTGCCGATTTCCTTGATTGAATTTGTCGTTGGTGAAATTGACCAAGGAAATTGACCGAAAGATCAAGTAAATTGAACGAAAGATCAAATTAACTGAAAAATCAAGCAAAACAAAAATACTCAAGCACATTGATTGAAAGATCAAACAAACTGACTAAAAGATCAAGCAGAAACAGTAAATGCTCATTCCCCTGCTCTTGGTCTCCACAAGGACAGGTCTCACCCAAGACTTTCTCTTTCCCCAAATCAAAACCTGCAACCACCACTGCCTCTCACTGGAATCGCATCGCCGCTGCCTCGCACCGGAACCTCATCTCCAGAATACTCGCCGATATCGCGTCGATCTTACCGGATTCACTACACCGGAGCAAGCGAGGCAGAGCAGTACTTCAAAAATCGTAGAGAATTCCTCGGCCGAAGAAGATGACGACGACGATGTCGACTTCGCGAAGAATATTGAGCTGCTTCGCCTTCTTCATCAATCCGGCGCGCCGCTGCTTTGCTGACCGATTTGTCACACAAACTCACAGTTCCAGATTATTCGGTGGCGACAATATCGACAATTTCCAAGGGATCTCGACGGCGGATCGACAATTGCACGTGATTGAGGCACAATCCTTCGCAACGGTGATGCCTAGTGTTCCTCATGATACACGAACACAGGTGAGCCAGATCGAGATCGCTACGTGGCGGCTGAAAAGATACTGATCGTAGCGCGACAGAGAAGATTAGGATCGCGACAGCGGTGGAGAAGATCGTCGGAGCTCTGCAAATCGTTATCCGTTTGTATTATTTTGTGACTTTTTAGTGTTTTTGGTTATTCCAGATCGGTGTTCTCGGCATGTGGCAATGGCACGGTGGTGGTTGTGGCGGCAGTCCGACGACAATCCAACATTGAGGTTTGTGTTATCGGGTTGAGATTTGAGTGGTAAAAATGAGGTTTAATTCATTTATGAGGTTCTTGTCTTTCAAAATGAGTTTTGGGTCGTCGAAGTTGAGGTTTGTGTCATGGAATTTGAGTTTTTCCTTATCGAAAATGAGGTTTGTATGGTTGAAAATGAGGTTTATATCTTTAACGTTAAGGTTTGTGTTATCGCATTGAGATTTATGTCGTTAAAATGAGGTTTGATTCACTTATGTTGAGGTAAAACGAGGGTTCTGTTATCGACATTGAGGTTTCTGTTGTTGAGTTTGAGTTTTACCCATTGAAAATGAAATTTTTGTCATTGTTTATATCGTCGTTGATGACAAGCGATTTTCCCACGTCGTAAATGGGAATCCCACTCAATCAAAACACATTTATATTCACCTACAACTTCTAACTACTATAGAGTAGATAGTGGGAAGTAGGGATCGAACCACAAGGAGAAGTAGTTTTGTTTAGTGTTTTAGCGAAGATTATAAACACATACATATATATTATATAGAAAGCAAGGTAAACAAGGAGGTTTTGAGTTGGTTGATTACACTACGAAAAAAAGCAACTAAGATAAACTACACTACAATGCAAATACAAGGCCTTGGGAGGCAATTGACTTCAACTTCAACTATCGATTAATTATTGAGTGTACGCTTCATATATAGGGTTTATGATCATAAGTCGTGGATGAAAAACATCCTATTCTCTCGATAATAGCTAGTGAGCATGAACACATCACTCAAGAGCCTTCATTATCAATCCACCTAGATGATAGCATCTAGATACATCGACAATGGAATTAAAATGGAGAATCGACAAACTCATCCATACTCGTCGATAACGTGAGCATTGGACAAGACATTTGAAAACTATAAAGAACTAAGACGATGATAACATACAAATCTCAATTCATACTTTATGATATTGGGGTAAACGATCACGTTCTACCCACGACTCTAGCCTATTTGTTGCTAACAATCATATGTCAAAAAGGAATCTTCAACTAAAATATACAATCACATATTAGGGGGATCGATGATAACATTAGATCATTACCTAAACACACAATTGATTAATCATGCAAGTTCATAAGATTTCCAATTCTAACAACTTATATTCATCATGGCATATCTCAACTACAATCATATAACCAAGGGGAGAGTTTGTCATCACTCAACCCCTTTCCATAGTCACTAAACTACTAGAGATTACACTACATTACAATCCATCACCTAGAATTACTCTAAAACTATATTACTTTAACACTAAGAACTAATTTACTCTAATTAGTGACTATGAGGCATACAATTGATATAAAACATAAAGCCCATAACAAATTAAGCAAGATTGAACAACATTCATGCATAAGAACTCAAGTTCATCAAGAATTCAAATGATAATCTAACCCAAAATAGAAGCATAATGAAGTTAATGAAGATTTCAAGCAAAGAAGTCTACATCAATTGCTCCCAAGGAAGAAACTAAGCTAATACAATCATACTAATTAATACATGTTTGTTCATCAAATCAAAGGAAGAAAAATGGAAGAAAAGGAAGAAAAGATGATGAAAAAGGGTTTGGATTGTGAGGGAACTCGTTCAAAAAAGAAGAGGATAAGGAGGTATTTATAGCCTCAAAATTTCAGCTCAAGAGTGCAAGTGGGTTGAAGCTTTAGCGACGCTTTATTTGGTCGCTGTTCATCACAGCGACACTTCTGGGTAGCTGGTGACACTTCTGGGCAGCAGCGACACTTTCTTCATCTGGAGTGACACTTCCTTCAAACAAAAGCGACACTTTTCTGGGCAGGAGTGACACTTTTCTGGGCAGCTTCTACCACCTTTTGTAAAGTGGCCTTCTCGCCACTTCTATGACCAATTCTTCTAGTTCCGAGCATCAAATCATCAACTCCATAGCATAGTCATAGAAGGTCTTCAAGAATTCACATCAAGAAGTTCCAAAATACACACATAAACATAGGAATTTACAAGCTCTAAACATAAAGCTCTAATGATATAATTCACTCTAAAATCCTATGCTTTGTTACAAAATGGTCTTCAAAACAAGTCTCAAATACACTAAAAACTAGAGTATAAATAGGATACATCAGTCGACGTTGAGGTTTGTCTCGTCAACAATGAGGTTCGTATTGTCGAAATGGAAGTTCTTGCCGCTGGAATTGAGGTTTATGTTGTAAAAAATGAGGTTGTGTCGTCAACATCTACGTTGAGGTTGAGGTTCATGTTGTCGCGAATCGGAAATTAGGTTTCTACTTAGATTGATAAGGTTTAAGTGGTGAGATTTATGATCAAATTGATGAGGTTCCAGTGATATATGGTGGGCTATGATGCGGTGGCACGGTGGCAGTTCGGCGGTGGTTTGACAGTGGTCTGGTGATGGTTATGTGAGGTGGGATGTTGGTCTTGTGAGGTGGAAGGCTGGTTGGAGAAGAAATTGAGAATTAAGAGAAATAGAAGGTTTTGTTTGCAAATGAATCCTTGTACTTTTTTTTCCTTATACTATGGTCCCGAAAATAAATATTTATTTTTTACCCCAAAACTTTTTAGAATGTGTTTTGCCAAGCCCTTACTCTTATATTATGGGCCAAATTAGGCCTTGTCTCATGGGTGAGGCTGCTGTTAAGATCCGGCAAGCCGGAACTGTACAAAACTGTAAAAACGGTAAAGGAAAGGAAAATACACACACTCAATTGATCAGCAAACTATCTGATAACTACCATATGGATGAATCCCTTCTATTTGTAGGCTCCCTCTAACAGAAATGCAACCACGACTGATCTAACTAACTGGTGGCGTTGACCACGTAGCAAATTACCAAAGTGCCCCTGGGCCAATTCCGCGATCGTGACAATCCCCACCGCTAGAATTGAGCTTGTCCTCAAGCTCTGAAACAACACAGTATGAACGCATCCATAGTGTGAAGGAGCCTCCGCAGCAGCTCCATTGAAGAAAAAGAAAAGATGCAAAATGCTTATTCTGCTCTCCACATTTGCAATCACCTGTATTTTTATAATCACCTTATGCCAGCAATATCCTCGCATGAAGATGCATGGACCACGTGTAGTCATGCCTTGAAAATTCCAAATGTGCAAAATAATGACCAAGTGCACTTTCTTTGTACCAATCCTTTTCCAAATTATAGCCTTAGCATTACTCATATAATTCTGTACCCTTCCAACAGCTGCAAATGAAGTTCCTTGAACTGCTTCAGCTGCAAATGCTATTAACACAGCCTGGTTGATAAAATATAAAATATAAAATAAGGTTGATAATAGTATTTACATTGGCACTTCGTATTATCATCAAAAGGCAATTCATCAATGATGATGGTTACAATATTTATAGAGCTACAATACAAACTAAATGGGGAAACTATTCTAATCAATAACCTTCTCACTAAGAAAACAATATAACTAAATATCTATATTCCTAACATAACGATATACTGAATATCTTTATTTTCTTTCCTTAATCTCAACACCCTCCCTCAAGTTGGAGCATGGTGAAAACCATGGCCGACTTGCGAAAAAGATCATGAAATATCTGTCAGAAAGAGCACACTACCTCGTTAAAAAACCCAGTGGGAAAAAGAGTATAGTGTACTCCCCTTCATTAGCTCCATAAAAAAAACGGTAGTTTCCAAAGGGCGGAAAAGTTCGCCTAGTAAGAGTAGGTAAGGGCCCATCAAGTAGTATATCGGTGGTCCGTGTGGATGCCATAATCCTTTCACGCCTCCGCAAGTGCAAGGTACGGGCCGTAAGCACATTGCACTTGGACAATATATTAGTAGAGTAAAAAAACAGTATATTAGTAGCAATCGGCAAATCGGTGACGGAATCGACGGGCGGTGGCAACTTGATAGTGGCTAGCAGCAGTCGAACGATCAGCAAATCTACATCAATTAGGCAATCGGTAACCATCGATGATTCCAAGGTCAACTAGCGGCGGCAACTCTGGGCGGCTAGCAGCGGTCGACAAGAACTCAACGGCGGCAAGTAGTAGTCAGGTCCAGGAACGAACAGCTCTTGATACCATGATAAAATATAAAATATAAAATAAGGTTGATAATAGTATTTACATTGGCACTTCGTATTATCATCAAAAGGCAATTCATCAATGATGATGGTTACAATATTTATAGAGCTACAATACAAACTAAATGGGGAAACTATTCTAATCAATAACCTTCTCACTAAGAAAACAATATAACTAAATATCTATATTCCTAACATAACGATATACTGAATATCTTTATTTTCTTTCCTTAATCTCAACACTGGTCCCTTTTAATCTCAATCACAGCAGTCATCATTCTAGTTGCAGCTCTATAAAGTTCATCCAATAATTCCCGCCTTCTTAAACAGACCTTGACCTCAATCTTTTCAAATTGATCACCTGTATAGCTTTTCGAAATGCCAGATTTAATGGTTTCTGCTGCAGTAAAAAGAACGATACCACCAAAGTGCTTTACGAAAGCATTTGCTTCAGATAAGACCAAGTCACTCATTAGTATGGCTGAACTATTTTCCAAGGTCCTAGTACCGCTTTCACTAGCTGGTTCATTTATCCCGACCCTCTCATATCTGCAAGGCAGAAACAATTCCAGATCATCACTCTGCTTCTTCGACTTACCATCTGAAACAATGCCACCCACCAAAATACTCTGATACACACAACCCTCACCCAACAGAACTACTAGCATAATTATCACCACAATGTTCAGACCTCTTAAAATAATCAACTGAATTCCAGAAGCTTTCCCAGTCTGAACCATGTTGCCTTTAGTAGTATAAAAGACAACATTAAACTTCCCTCCATAAGTGACAAACCGCAAAGTTATGGTACCTCCTTTAAAAATCCACACTCTCAGCAAGAATAAAGTTGCTCTTTTCAACACTGTAATTAGTTTAATCCATGAGCTACATAATTTCTTGATATGTATACCAACCATCCCATCTGGTAAAGAAAGATTATTTTCCAACTTCTGGAAAATTAGAAAGCAATTGTCTCCACCCCGAAAAGCAGTCACCACTTTCTTATTACACCTCAGAGTTGAGAGACATGCAGCCTGAAATACATCCCCGGAGCAGCAACAAGTTTGAACCCCCCTTTCGAGAATGAGCTTGTCCTCAAGCTCAGAAATATCCATCAAAAGTACTCCTGCAACTAAGATATCATCAATCACAAGCTCCTTCACTATGCACTGCTGCTGCCCAAGACTTGGCGTTTCCTCTCCGTGCTTCTGAAATACAACTGAAATAGCAATTTGAAAATTCCCTTGCTTTTTAGAGATTTCAACTGGAGCAGAACAATTTAGCAACACAAAATTAACACAACCGTGAATACACACGCCGTGCATTGGAGTCGAAAGTATTCTCTTATTGAATGGAAAATCCAGCTCCGAAAAATGACAACTAACTTCACCACATACTCCAGAGCACACCATAGCTCTCATTAAGACGACTTCATTTCTCTGACTACTGATACACACTTCAGCCTCAACTGAACTTCCATTAACACTACCATAGCTCTCATTTTTCCTTGCTAGTTCAACACTGAGTTCACTATCAGAATTTCCTAGTATGATCACACAAATACCAGGATCAAAGCACTGAATAGAGCCAATCCATTTACTCCACTCACCAGCCCTATACTCCTCTAACTTGCAACTCTCACTAGTTCCCATCATTTCACTACTGAAATGAACTCCAAAACAGCCAACAAGATTCACCACAATGCCAGGATCAAAACACGTTATTGTTAGAATGCAATACTGAATGGCTGAATTGCTCATCTGAGCTTTCTGTATTCATTCATATAAATAGAGGTCTGTACAACTAGATTACCTAATATAACAGATAATTACAGAAAGAATATATTCTAAATATGCTAACTAATATTCAGTAAATATTCTATTTACTAACACTCCCCCTTAGTCGAAACAGGAGCAGAGCGAATGCAAAGACTAGAACGAAAATCTAGAAACAAAGGTGATGGAAGTCCCTTGGTAAAGATGTCAGCATACTGATGAGCCGATGGAACATGAAGAACACGAACCTGTCCGAGAGCCACCTTCTCGCGAACAAAGTGAATATCAATCTCCACATGCTTAGTACGTTGATGGTGTACCGGATTAGACGAAAGGTACACGGCAGAGATGTTGTCACAGTAGACCAAAGTAGCCCGCTGAAGAGGAACACGCAATTCACAAAGTAAGTTGCGCAACCAGCACGTCTCAGCTACAGCATTAGCAACTCCTCGATATTCAGCCTCGACACTCGATCTGGAGATAGTGGGTTGGCGCTTGGAAGACCATGAAACGAGATTGTCACCAAAGTACACACAATAACCAGAAGTAGACCGACGAGTGTCTGGACAGCCAGCCCAATCCGCATCTGAGTAAGCAGTGAGGGCTGAGGTAGAGGATGCCTGAAGATGAAGACCAAGAGCAAGAGTACCCTGGATGTACCGGATAATCCGCTTGAGAGCCTGAAAGTGTGGTTCTCTAGGGTCGTGCATAAAAAGACAAATTTGCTGCACGGCATAGGCAATGTCCGGCCTCGTGAAGGTGAGGTACTGAAGAGCACCGGCAAGACTGCGGTAAACTGAAGGATCAGCTAGAGGGAGCCCAACATCAGCAACAAGTTTTGACTTGGTGTCCACAGGTGTAGTAGCAGGCTTGCACGAAGTCATCTTGGCGCGATCAATGATATCCCTGGCATACTTTTGTTGAGACAAGAAAAGGCCTGACTCGGATCGAGTCACAGAAACACCAAGAAAGTAACTCAGAGGGCCGAGATCCGTCATAGCAAACTCAGCACCAAGCAATGCTGTGAGGCGGTGAAGCAGGGCATCAGAAGAGGCGGTGAGAATGATGTCATCAACATATAAGAGCAAGTATGCTGTCTCATTCCGGAAGGTGTATATGAAGAGCGAGTGATCGCTCTGACTGCCACGGAAACCAATCCTGGAAAGATAAGTAGCAAAACGGTGGTACCAAGCTCGGGGTGCCTGCTTTAGCCCGTAGAGAGACTTGCGCAGAAGACAAACCTGGCCTGGATAACGCTGGTCCGAAAAACCAGGAGCCTGATGCATATAAACGGTCTCATGCAAATCCCCATGTAAGAAAGCGTTCTTCACGTCGAACTGGTGAATAGGCCACGACCGAGAGACGGCGATGCTGAAAATGAGCCGAATGGTAGCCGGTTTAACCACGGGACTAAACGTCTCATCACAATCCACTCCGACCTGTTGAGACTTACCGTTAACCACCAGACGGGCTTTGTACCTCTCAAGTGTGCCATCAGACCTGTACTTATGCTTAAATAGCCACATGCAGCGAACAATATTAGCACCAGCCGGCCTCGGAACCAAGTCCCAAGTACCATTTTTAATAAGAGCATTAAACTCATCATTCATGGCGGCACGCCAATGGGGGTCCTGCAGGGCTTGTAGCGGAGATTTAGGAAGAGGGGAGACTTGAGTAGAAGAAGCCAAGAGGTTGTAGCGAGGATTAGGTTTGGAAATGCCAGCCTTAAGGCGTGTCGTCATTGGGTGACGAGGAGGTGGAGGGGGAGGAGGTGGAGGAGGTGAGTGGGTAGTCGGACTGAAAGTGGGCGAGGACCGAGGTGGGGATGGTGGGGATGGCATGGGTGAGGTATCTGGGGAAATTTGATGAACAAGATCCAAAAGAATAGGTGAAGGATCAGATGAGGGTATATCATTGGTGGATGGTTGGGTAAAACCAGACGGAGTGGCGAAAGGAAAAGTAGTTTCATCAAACACAACATGTCTGGAAGTGATGACTCGATGTGAGTTAAGATCCAAGCAACGAGAACCTCTATGGTCGGGAGAAGGACCCAGGTATAAGCATGGAACGGAACGGGGAGCCAGCTTGTGAGGAGCAGTGGCTGAGGTGTTAGGATAACACAGACACCCGAAAGTCCGAAGATGTGTATATGTGGGTTCCCGATGATATAAGATAAAAGTGGGGGTTTGATTATTGATAGCTTTGGATGGCAATATGTTATGTAGGTAGGTTGCCATTTGGAGAGATTCGACCCAAAAACGATAAGGTAGGGAAGCATGGGTTAACAATGTACGGGTAATGTCATTGAGTGTGCGAAGAGCTCGTTCTGCTTTCCCATTTTGAGGTGAGGTTTGAGGGCAGGAAAAACGTAGAAGAACCCCTTTTTGGGCACAAAAGGCACGAAAAAGGTTGTTGTCAAATTCACCCCCCATGTCGCATTGGAAAGTTTTGATATTGGACTGGAATTGAGTTTGGATCATTGTATGAAAAAGCACGAATTTGTGGTAGGTTTCAGACTTGTGTTTAAGAGGAAAAATCCAGGTAAAGTTAGAGTAGTCGTCCAAAAACAACAAATAATATTTAAACCCACTAGTGCTGGAAATGGGAGAAGTCCAAATATCACTATGAATTATATCAAACGGTTTAAAAGTAACAGTATGAGAAGGAGAAAATGGAAGACGTCTATGTTTAGAAATTTGACAAGAAGAACAAATAGCCGAACAAGTGTCTTTATTGAAGAACGGAAATCTACGCTTGAGCTGGTCCAAAACATGATCGCCCGGGTGACCCAATCGAGCATGCCATGGCGGTGGTTGGGAAGCGACAAGGGCGGTGGGTGAATACCATGCTCAATAAATTATGCTCAATACCATGGCGGTGAATACCATGCTCAATACCATGCTCAATATTCTATTTACTAACAGTTATATGCTCAATAAATTTCCTACTATCACTGATCCTTTCGATGCTTTTCCAACCTTTATGTTTATCAATCGTCAGTTTTAAGGCTCTCTCTTCATCCCCCACACAAACAACCAAAACTGATTTTTCCTTCTCTTTCATGTTAATGAACTCCAATGTACTACCATAAGAAAATTCAATCCCAGATTCAGCATACCCGTTCAAACATCTTAGTTCATTAGACAAACTAAGCATTTCACCACTCTCTGAATTCGCTAAATCAATCCTATGAATTCCAGGATCATCACATTGCTTCTTAATAATGCCATGACCTTTTGACCGTCCCTTACTAGACATAGAACCTCGACTAAACTTTTCAGAAATACCAGGGTCAAAGCATGCAATACATTCAGTAATTTCGACTCTATCATCATTTATTTCCAACAGTTCAAATGTACCACTAGTCATACTTTCAGAAACATCACAATCGTTATCCAAGAACTCAACAAAATTCCTAGGGCACTCATCTTCCATGAAAGCATAAACTGAATCAGAATAATGAGAAAGGTTGGAATTCATACTCTTGGAATTCTCCACCAAAGTTTCTTTTTCAGGAACAATTGCTGGAGAAATTTTAAGAACCTTCTCCATGTTCTGATCAAGAAACTGAACAGACTGCTCCTCCGCACCTTGAATTGTAGCGTCGGAACACTTCTCCATCTCTCGTTGTCCTCTTGTCACCGTTTGTTCTTCGAGTGGCGATTTTGGATTCGGCAATTCAGCAGTCGGTTTCACGCACCACGCAGCCGCCAGCTTATCATCCCCAACCTCCAGCGACAGCATAATCTTCGCCATTGAAGCTTGATACTCCTGCATCATCGTCGCCATTGAAGCTTGATACTCCTGCATCAAACCTTGAATAACCTGCCCCGAAGCTTGAACTGAAGCATGAGTTAAGGTCGCGACGCCGCAGGGTGAGTTCTCCATCACACAGCGCGAAACATCCAAAAACTGTGAGGTTTGCATCACGATGCGAGAATCCTCCTGAAATCGTCGCTGCTGAAACTCCTGAAATTGAATCGGACTTCTCCGATACTGCTCCTCCCTCTGAACATCTACCGGTGAAACTCCATAGCTCGAGCGACTCCAATAAATGCTCTCCGGTTCAACTCGTTGGGACTGATTGCAGCACCATGTGCTTCACTCCTCCGCTGGATTTCCATGATGAACACTGTAATTCAACAACTCTGAACTCCAAGGAGTGCTCGGCAATTCAACTCGTGAATCGCCATAGTCGTCAGCTGCTTGAATTCGTAAACTTCATAGTCATATTGCTGCTCCTCCGCCCGTGCCTGAGCTTCATAATTGTACCACATCAACGAATCCTCCATCAGATCTCACCGAGGTGGGAAATCCCCAAACTCGTAGGGCTCGTATTCATAATTCGAATTCTCAAACCCGTGGTGCTCGTAATTGCAGTCCTCATAGAACTCACAACCACCGTAATCGTACTCGCCGTAATCGTAATCGCCGTCCTCCGCCATTGATGCCGAGGAGCGCCGAGCTCTGATACCACTTGTTAAGATCCGGCAAGCCGGAACTGTACAAAACTGTAAAAACGGTAAAGGAAAGGAAAATACACACACTCAATTGATCAGCAAACTATCTGATAACTACCATATGGATGAATCCCTTCTATTTGTAGGCTCCCTCTAACAGAAATGCAACCACAAATGATCTAACTAACTGGTGGCGTTGACCACGTAGCAAATTACCAAAGTGCCCCTGGGCCAATTCCGAGATCGTGACAGCCCCAATATAATTATCATGCCCGAAGGTTATGCAAGTCAAATTCATCTCAAGGGTATTGAATTTGTTCCAGACTCTCCATTTGTTCTTGTGAAACTGTAATTAAAATATTCTTGTATTACATGTTTTTTTAATTTTTGTAATTAAATATGAATATTATACGCATTTTAAATGTGATGAATGTTTTTTTTGGAATAAACGTAATGACTGTTAGTCCCTTCTAACTTATTTGTTAGGATGAGAAAACAAATTATACTAATTCTCATTTGAGACATGTCTCTATAGAGACCAGGGACTACAGACTCAGATTAGGGTGTAAGGGGTTTTTACTAATATTACCGAAAAGTTTAGGGACTAGAATGTAAATAATGTTTTTATTATATAATCTCGCCCCCATTCCCCCAATTCTTCACAGATCAGAAACTTCCAGATCTTCAGCCGAGCGATTCTTCCAAATCCGAGCTTCGGAGCCGGCGCGATTCTTCTGTTAAATGTTATCAGATATTTTCCAGCGTTGTTTATATTTTTTTTTACTTTTGATCGTGCTCTGTGACATCTTTCCACGTTTTTTCTCCATGTGTGCTCTTGTGTTTTCGCCGGCGATATGTGGTTTTTGTGTTTGAATTTAGGTAGCTCCTTGCTGTTTTGATACAGTTCTTTTGCGGTTGTTTTTGTTTGCCTGTGTGTGCTAGGGTTTTTTTATTGATTGATTTATAGTGTTGCAGAATGTCACAGCTCCTAGAATTAATGCTTATGAGCGGAGGAAAGGTCCAGCTTCGAAGAAGGCAGGCTCACCGAAGATTGAGAATCAGAAATAGGCTCAAGGTATTTTACAGCTTTTTGTTTTAAAATTAAATGTATGTTTGGAGTTTTTTATGAATTATATTGATCTTCTTTGTATATTACTTGATTATATTTGATTATGAAATGCTTTTGATGCTCTTTGGTTTTGGTTTGAGCATTCATGCTTTTTACTTGATCGTGTTTGTATTTCACTTGATCATTTTTGTCCATGATGTGTCTTGGATTTTTTTTCCAGTTTCCTTGTTACTTGAGCTTTTATAGTAATTACTTGAGCATATATTTGTATTACTTGATCTTTTATAATGATTGTTTGATCTTTATTCACATAAAATGTATGATTGATTTTCTTATATTCCGGTGTTGATGTGTGTGTATTTATTTTCAGCTGTTAATGTGTGTGCAATTGATCTTGATGTGTATGTGATTGATCTTTTGATGTTGATGTGTGCAGTTTACGTGTTTTGTTTTGTAGACGTGTTTTGCAAGGTCTTGATGATTTTGTGTTTCCTTGTTATATTTCATGTTTCAAGTTTGAGTTTGTATGTGATTGGAGAGCTTGTGTTCTGCACTTAATGATGTTTGTTATATTCTGTCTTTTGTGATTTGAAGTTTGAGTGTTGTGTTGTTTTTAATTTGTTTTGGTACTATTGGGCTATGTGGGTTATGGCTGAAATCAAAAGTCAGTTTAAGAGGAATGTAGTGGTGATGATGATGTGAATTCCACAGCATAAGAACTTCTTGTTGTTGAAACTACCCCCATTTCGGTGAAGAAGAAGCAAAGAATGGCGAATCAAGATCCCCAATTGGTACTGGCTTACAAACTGCATCTACTCACACACCTAGATGTGAAGGATATCGAGAAGGTCCGCCTTCGAGACGAGTTTTGCAATGCTCTCATCTCAAACGACATGGCATTGTTGTACGATACCCTGCAAAGTATTGCCCTTGGATCAGAAAGTGCGCAATTCAATGTGTGCCAAGAATGGGGAGGAGTTTTGTGTGTTGATTTTCTGATGTTTTTGTTTTTTTATGGCTGTGAGGCCGTTCAATTGATGTAATTGACAAATTTTAGCCTTGCGAATATTTTAAATCATATTATGAAATAAAAATTCATCCTGAACTTTTATTGATCATTTTGATTTTTTCTTTGATCTTTTGTATTTATCAGTTGATCTTTTCCGGTTTGATCTTTTACAGTTCACTTGAGGTTGATCTCTTGCAAAAATGACTTGATCATATATGCTTATTACTTGATTTTTTTTGTTTGATCTTCTCATCTTTTATTTGATTTCATTTATCACCTGAACTTTATATTAATTATATTGATCATCTCTGTAATGACTCGATAATCTATGTGGTGAAAATTCATGACACGGTTTATATGCAAAGTCCATTAATCATGTTACTACAAAATCCAAGACATAAGAATATATATGGTCAAGCAAATTGATAGAAAGATCAGAACAAAACACTTAATGCTCCAGCACATTGAGTAAAAGTCAAAACATAACAAGAAATGCTCAAGTAAATTAGGTGAAAGATCAAGCAAATTGACAAAATCAAGACACAATAGTATATGCTCAAGCACATACTATCGTTACTAAAAAATCCAAGACATAAGAATATATATGGTCAAGCAAATTGATTGAAAGATCAGAACAAAACACTAAATGCTCCAGCACATTGAATAAAAGATCAAGACATAACAAGGAATGCTCAAGTAAATTAGCTGAAAGATCAAGCAAATTGACAAAATCAAGACACAATAATATATGTTCAAGCACAGTGACTAAAATATCAAGACATAAAGTAAATTAACTAAAATATCAAGCAATTAAGACAAACAAAAGGAAGGCTCAAGTAAATTAACTGAAAGATCAAGCAAATTGACTAAAAGATCAAAGAAAAACAGTGAATGCTCAAGTACAATAACTAAAAGATCAAAACAACACCAACTAGATCTCTTGAACTTGATTTCGTGTAGATTGAACTCTGCTGCAATTTGCAGTAGCTACAATTTGCAGTAACTTCTTCACTTTCATTTACAGTAGCTACAATTTCTCTAGTTCCTCATGATCAAAACAAAATGCTCAATGCCTCAATCCCACTTAAAAGTTGTCAATACATTATAATTTCCCAAGTTCTGTCTCGATTCATCATCAACAAATTCATCATCATCATCAACAAAATTTGTTCCTAACTCACCACCATCACCGCCACCACAACTGAACAAAGCCTCCGTCCATAAACCGCCAATCGTTGGAGATATGTCCAGACGACCAACGCCGCCCCCAAATTCAACGATGATTTGTTGAATCAGACTGGAGCTTCAATTCAAGGCGCTTCAGAATCACGGTGACACCCCGTTCACGATCTCTAGGAACTACAGAGAATCGCCGGAGAAACGACCGCGAATCGCGAGTCATCTGATCTCCACAAAACGGTTATTCAATTCTGTAGAAATCATGTGCTTCTGTATAATAGTTTACAGAAATTGCAAAATAATCCCTGAACGGTATGGTAATTCCTAAATGGCACGAATTTAAAGTAATCACATATTGACCCCCGTTTTCATGTTGTTGTTGTGGTGTCATTCCCTTGGCCCTTGGTCTCCATAGATTGGCCCTTGGTCTTACCTTCTCAACAAATTATTCCCTTCTAACTTAACTAGCAAGGTGACACGACGCGTTGCGTGGTGAACAATTGTAAATATATATATATATATATATATATATATATATATACTATAAAAATATATTACTTTATGACTAAATTATTATTTGCTACTTTTAATATTATAAATTAAATCTAGAAGTGGTTATTTTTACTTAATTGTCCTAAGCCTCATTCTCCTTCGTTCCCTATAGAAATCTCGCACACATTGGACTAATATGAAAATAAGCAAAAAAAAAAATCCTCGTTTAATGACAAACATCATTGAAAAAGAGTTGACGGGAGACAAATCAGGTTATTCAATCCGAGTTTTTGATTTTCATGTCTGAGCACTTTTATTGAAGAATAAAATGAAATAACACGAAAATCCTAGAAATTCTTAAAGATCAAAATATGCATATGATGATGCAAAAAGCTTTTTACAAAATATCTCCAGAAAGTAATTTAGACATATTATTAGAGAAGCTCCACCGAAAGAGCTATACACTTTGGCATGCAATTTTAATGACCATAGTGTATATAAATGTTCAATCACTTTCGTAATAATCAATTTTGGTTAGGATTATAAGCGAACGCCCCATTTATGTTTGAAAATTTAATGTGATTATGAATAATCATCAATTCATATGAAATGTTTGGTAATGTATCTGCATTTTCTAAACCATTCATTTATAGTAATGAGAAGGACTCCATATTCTCTTTTGCACAAAGCTGGTCCGTTCAAAGTTTAAACAATGAGCAGGCAAAAGATATGGGCTTCAGATGAGTAGGCAAAAGATACTGAAACGTTGAGCCTTCAGGAGAATGAGGCATAAGACAATTAAAGTAAAAATAACAGAAAATGAGGGAGGGGAACTAAGAAACAGGAACTGCATTTCAGCTCGGAGTCCCGAAATCCAACATTGCGTACGCCAGTTCAGCTATATCGGATCCGAATGCGTCTGTCGCGGAAAGGCCGCGAGGCAAATAGTTAGCGCAACAAAAAATTTGTTAGTTAGTAAATGATGTTCTAAGGAACTCAGAATATTACAGATTATAATGATTGTGATGACTACATCATTGCACCATATGCATGTTAGATGATAAATTAGAACTCTAGCTAGCATCAGTAAAAGTGACGAAAAATACTATATTGTAAACGCGGCCTCTTTAAGCTCAATCACTGCTGCTAGTTGACCCTTTAAGTACATACAGCTGCGGAAATCTCTCTCACACAACAAAACCTTGAATGCCAAGAGTATAACAAAAAACAAAATGCCTGCAATTATTTCAATGAATATTACTTTCAGAAATCATTGACTTCTAAAAAACAAATGAGATATCAAAGTAACAGTTCACATATGACCTATACACACAATATAAATCAGTATAGTAAGCAGCATTTGAGCTCAAGGGAGGTTGCAGCACTTCATCAATGTATTGAAATACAAATACATTCCTATAAAGCACAATAAACTTTACCTAATGCTTTCAGAGGACTACATGTCTAAATCCAAACAACTATTGAAAGAAAATACATTCCTTGTGTGTAAAATTTGGGCAAATTGAGCAATTGTGACTAAAAACTACACACTGGCAGGAGGCAAAAATAATCACATAAAAAAAGGAAAATAATTACGAAGAATTATGCAAAAACAACAAATCCTAAATGAAGCATTACCCGGCAATACCAACCTTAATTTCAAAAAAAAAACATGAATTCTTTGAAATCCAATAGTTTTCCGAGAGGGAAAACATTATTCATAAATTCTTTGAAATTAAATGAGCTACACACAATTTGGAACATGTCAAGTTGCAAACTTCTGTAATCGCTGATAGAAAGCTCACTTTTCTGCAAGTAACGATTCATAAAATGAACTATAAGAAAACCATCATCATACTATTTCATGAAACCCACCATTGGAGCTGCAATGATCGGCCTAAGTCCTGTGGTCGAGGGAATGAACATGGGATTCCTACCCTTAGCCTTCAACCAGATATCCAACAACCGCGGTATGCTGCACTACACTTCTGGAGGTCAGTTTAAGATTTCGATCGTGATCCGAGGACCAGCTAGGCGCTGAGCATTCACAGCGCCTAGAGTCATACTTCCAGTCAATTCCAGGCATCCAGATGGTAGCATGCTCAACTCCTTACAATGCCAAAGGCCTAATGAAAGCAGCTATCAGAAGCGAAAATCCCGTGATCCTATTTGATCATGTCTTGCTCTACAATCTGAAAGAGAGGATTCCAGATGAAGAATACGTGTTAAACCTTGAAGAAGCTGAGATGGTCAGGCCAGGTGAACATGTCACCATTCTGACATATTCTAGGATGAGGTACCATGTAATGCAAGCTGCAAAAACACTGATCAACAAAGGGTATGATCCTGAAGTTATTGACATCAGGTCTTTGAAGCCATTTGATCTTGTGAATGAATGAATGAAAAAAAATGAACGCTTTTCTTCTGAGACAGATAATTATTCTTTCTTGTGGAACACTAGAACCGGGCAGATAATAGCAATGGAGGGGACCAATCTTCCGGTAAACTCAACTGACTTACCAGAAGATTGCAGTTGACTCCTTCTGAATTCTGATCACTCCTGCTCCACCATCAGATCTATCGGAGCTCCGCCGCCGCCGCAGTTGATTATCAAATTCAACCAGCAGCTTATCCAATTCAACTGGCAGCTTATCCAATTCACAACCTCCGATTGATTGCTTGGTCGGTCCTTCGGCCGGTTTTCCCTTTTACGGATGTAATAATGATAAATAAAAAGAAGCGTGGTGATCAGTACTAATAATAATAGTAATTAGTGACGGGCGGCGGTGGTGATCTAACATCGATTAGCGATGTGTAGCTGCAGTCCAGCAACGTAGCGACAGGTGACGTCGAAAGTAAGATACGACCATTGATGGTGAATCACGAAGAGAGGCAGGAGTATTTGAAACGACAAAGGAAAAAAGGGGGAAAAGGGAGGACGAATACAGAGCTTAAACGACGTCGTTTAAGTAAGGGGTTTTTTAATTACAAAAATACCCCTGCGGGTTCCGATACCAAAATTGGTTGACCATCAATTAAAAGAATTCTTATTATATAGTGGTCTAGGATTAGTTAATTAATACGACTTATGACAAACAAATTTTAGAAACGCATAAATAAAAATAAGAAACAAATGAATTTGTCTTACCATAAGCTTGTGGTAGGACGGTGTCATCCAAAAATTTGTATATACTTTTTATTTTAACACTTTTAATTATCTCTGTTATTCATTGCTTCAATTACACATACTCCCTCCGTCCCTAATTATATGGCTTACTGAAATAGTAATTTTTTCACACATCATGTTTGACCATTAATAACTTTAATTATACTTAATATTAGAGTAAGTAATTTTAATTTTTTAAAAGTACATCATACGAGGATTCTAACGATATCTCATATGAGATTATATAATTTATATATTATAAGTTATTAATGGTCAAATATGGTGTAAAAAATTTGACTCAATGAGTAAGAAATTTATTTGGGGACGGAGGGAGTATATGGTTAACGTAGGTAATTAAAAAAACAGATTCATCCCTTGAGGACTACTTGATTTTCAGCATCAGCAAAGCAACCGTAATCAGTTTCAAATTTAGAAGCAATAAGTACTGGATCGTTCGTTCCAAAAAGTAGCAGAACTTCAGACAATCACTATCAGAACCAGAATTCCAAATCATACCTACAAACCTATATATGTACAAATCATGGATGGAGTGGCTACTACCAATTAATCTTCACCATGAAATCAGTCTCTTCTATCTTGTTTGAAAAAGAAAACAATTATCCAAGCAGTTTGACACCAAAGTTGGCCATCATGTGAGTTAAAATTAAGAACATAATTAATAGTTTATATCTACAAATTTATGGATGATCGATCTGTGTAGCCAAACATATCATTGTATTTATATACAAATTAGAACATGTGATCATATCTACATATAAATAAAATAGCCAAAATAATTGCAATTACAGAGTCAATATTTCTATCTGCAGTGACCTTGAATATGATCTTCTTCACTCATCATATACGCCGACAAGTTCAAATACTTGTCCTGCTCCGTCGTGTTCCTCCACCTGGCCCGACACAGCACGCAGCTCGTGGATCTTCTCCGGCTACTCTTCTTCCAAGCCATCAAACACTCCTCGTGAATCAGGTTCTTGCAGGTTCCACAAGCCACCAGCTTCTCACTTTTCCCCATCTCCTCCAGACACACCGGGCAGGCAGCGCCATCCTCCACCTCATCATGAACTACCGCGCCGCTGCCATTACGCCCTCCTGTCTGGAAGAACAGCTGCCGGAACATCTCCCGCACGGAGGCTCCGGCGAGCGTGTCGGCGGAGGACGGCGTGGAGAGAAGGCGGTTGAGCTGACACGGCCTCAGCGTCCGGCGCCAGAGGCAGGAGTCATCCGGGGACACGCCAAGGACGCGGATGAGGACGAAGAGGATGTGCTTGCATGGGGTTGTGCGGTCAGGACAGGTGCATGAAGCAGTGAAGGATAGGTTGACGGTGTAGACGTTTCCGGTTGAGCCAAGTACGAAGAAGCTGGTGTCGGAGCGGTGGAGGAGGCGGAGGCGGTGCTGGAGGGCGCGGATTACTCTGTCCGCGAGGGGCTGCGTCGGCTCGAAATCTCGGTGGTGGTGGTGGTGGTCCGGCGGACATGAAGTGGAAGCCACAGATTCCATATGGGCAGTAGTTTATGGTCTGGTTTTTGGATGTTCTTATAAGTCAAATGAGGATATTTACGTAGGGAGGGAGGGAGGTAATAACGTGGTTTGGATTCTTTGGAGAGTTTTGAGGGACACGTGAGGGATTGTGTACATTTTAAAACTTGACTTGGTCACCCTGGCGTGGTTGTCCTTTAAGTCACGCCATAGAGATGTACAATTATCAACTTGTTCATGAAAGCATATCTCCAATGGTTTTACTTTTAAATAAGTTTTGTAAGTGATCGTCATTATATAGTGACCAAAGTCATAATTATTAATATAGAAGAAATAAGAAGTATAGCTCCTTAAAGTTTAAAAAAGTTGACCTTTTTAACTTCTTGCAAATTGTGATTAAGTAGCTATACTTCTTTCGTGACATTTTCTAACTAATTAATTATGTCAACGCCTTCTTGTTACTAATTGATTATGGTCTCGTTTGGCAATCAGCGTTTAGCTGTTAGCGAATTTTATTAGCTGTTAACTGTTAGCAGATTCTATTAGCTGTTTTGACTAGCGGTTTGACTAGCGTTTTGTACTAGCGGTTTGACTAGCGTTTTGTACTAGCGGTTTGACTAGCGTTTTGTACTAGCGGTTTGACTAGCGTTTTGTACATTAGTGTTTGCCAAATAACAATTAGCTGATAGTTGTTTCAATGCGTTAAATGACTGAAATGGATATTAGTACAATTTATTATTAATTATTTTTTTAGTGTTTTGCTTGTTTATCGAAAATAATTATCACTTATATGTTTATTTATTTTTATTATTTAAATTATTATTCTTTATTATAATATATCTACGTTTATTAAAAAAATTATTTTCAGAATTACATTACATAAAAAATTTATTTTGATATATATTTAGCATGTGCCATTTTAATTTCAATATTTATAATACTTCAAAAATAAATTAAAAATATTGAAAAATGTACATACGTACGAAAATATCTTAAATATATTATGTACGTATGAAAATTTTTGCAAAGTTGAATTATACATATATAAATTATTATTAGTTTTAAGGAAATTTTGTGAGAATAAGGATAAAAAAGATATTTGAGTCGGTCTCTGAGTAGACCGTCTATATTCTGTCAGAATATAGACCAATGATTAAGTTGTAAATAGTGTATAAGACAAAAACACGGAGGGACCTTTATGCAATTTTAGAAAATTTTAGACAAAAACACGGAGGGACCTTTATGAAATTTTACAAAAATACGGAGGGACCTTTATGCAATTTTATAACATGGAACCTGAAGGTTAAAACATGAAGTTTTTAACATGTAACATGAAGGTTTTAACACGAAACATTAAGATTTTAACACGAAACATGAATGTTTTATAACATGGAACCTGGAGGTTAAAACATGAAGTTTTTAGCATGTAACATGAAGGTTTTAACACGAAACATTAAGATTTTAACACGAAACATGAAGGTTTTATAACATGGAATCTGGAGGTTAAAACATGAAGTTTTTAACATGTAACATGAAGGTTTTAAAACGAAACATTAAGATTTTAACACGAAACATGAATGTTTCATAACATGGAACCTGGAGGTTCAAACATGAAGTTTTTAACATGTAACATGAAGATTTTAACACGAAACATTAAGATTTTAACACGAAACATGAAAGTTTTATAACATAGAACCTGGAGGTTAAAACATGAAGTTTTTAACATGTAACATGAAGGTTTTAACACGAAACATTAAGATTTTAACACGAAACATGAAAGTTTTATAACATGGAACCTGGATGTTCAAACATGAAGGTCTGGCACTATTCACTGACACTGCTCACGCGCTAGCGCGTGAAAATCCTAATTTTTCAGAAATTGCAAAATGGTCCCTCCGTGTTTGTATAGTTAACATATCAGTCCCGTCTATATTTTAATCAGAATATAGACGGTCTATTCCAAGACTTATCCAAGATATTTTGATATATTGATATATTGTTTTGTTAAATTTTTTGTAAACGCTGCTCTTTCTAGCGTTTCAGAAACGAGAGGTTTCATCAAAACAGCTAATTAGAAAAAGCTTTTCACCAAACACCAAGAAGAGCTGATTGACCAGTCAACTGTTCATATTTAACCCAAAAAACTAAACGCTCTTCAAAACTCTCGTCACCAAACGGGGCCTATGCCAATCTCCCGCTTCTTGCTTAATTAATTTTGCGAATCTTATAAAGTATATTACTCTTATTCAATCTTGTCTTTCTTCCATGAATGTTTTCTAATTAATTGTGCAAAAATTATAGTATGCATGTTAAATATATGGAGGTTTTAACATTAAATATAAACCGTAAAAATTAAAATATGAATGTTTTTATAGTTAATTTTATTATTTTTTAAAAGGTTGTTGTTTAATAGTTGAAGGTTGGTACTTGGTATATAAAAGTGAAAGGTGTTTTGCTACTTTTATATGCACTTTCTTTTTCTTTTCGAAATGTTGCTATTTAACGAAGGAAGGTTGATATTTATGAGTAAAAGATTGTCCGCTATTCTATATGCATTTGTATTTTTTAAAAGGTTTTTGTTTAAAAGTGGAAGGTAGACATTTAAAAGTGAAATGTTGTCTCTTATCTTTTCTATGCATGTTTATCTTCTTAAAATGGTTGCTGCTTAACAGTGAAAGATTGATATTTAAGAGTGGAAGATTGATATGTAAGAATGTTGTCTGCAATTTCTTTATGCATATTTATCTTTTTTAAAATGTTATTATATAAGAGTGAAAGGTGTCTATTATTTATATATGCACCTTTTTTTCCCTTTTTTTAAAGGTTGTGTGCAATTTCTATGTGCATATTTGTCTTTTTTTAAATGTTGTTTTTTAATAGTGGAAGGTTGATATATAAGAGTGAAAGATGTCTATTATTTATATATGCACCTTTTCTTTTTCCTTTTTTGAAAGGTTGTGTGCAATTTCTATATGCATATTTTTCTTTTGTAAAAACTTGTTGTTTAATAGTAGAAGGTTGATATATAAGAGTGAAATGTGCTCTATTATTTATGTATGCACTTTTTTTCCCTTTTTTGAAAAGTTGTCTGCAATTTCTTTATGCATATTTGTCTCTTTTAAAAGGTTGTTTATTAGTGGAAGACCGCGTTGTCCGAGTGGACCCGCGAGGGATCCGAACTCGGTGCGAGTTTCCGTCACCTCCAGTTGCAGTGTTTTCATCGTGCCTTCCAGATCGGAGATTCGGTTCTCCAGAATCTTGTGCGTGCGTGTCTGCCATCGTTTCCGTAAGTGCGCCAAGGATTGCCCGGAGCTCGTATATAAGAGTGAAAGGTGTTCTATTATTTATATATGCACTTTTTCCCTTTTTTGAAAGATTGTCTGCAATTTCTAGTGGAAGGTTAATATATAAGAGTGAAAGGTGTTATATTATTTATATATGCACTTTTTTTTTCCTTTTTTTTTGTAAGGTTGCTATTTAACGGTGGGAGGTTGATATTCTAAGCTTGTCAGACAAAACTTACAAATACACTAACAAACCTAACAAACACATGAACTGTCATTCGTCCTACCATAAGCTTATGGTAGGCAGGTCTCACCCAAAACCTTCTCATAAAAGTTTTTACTTTTTTCACTAAGGCCTCTTAATTTTTTTATGACATGGGGCAAGAGAACCAAATAAAAATTAGATTATGCAGGACTCAATTCCAGCTGCTAAAAATAATTCTCCTTGAGACTAGGAGATTGTTAGATGGTTACAAGTTGCAACATATGAAAAAGATTAGTAGTTTGTTTTTGCTTGGTCTTTCCTTACACTTTTTGGGTTGCACCTAGTTTCAAGCCTCAATGTTTGAGCCAGTAGTTCCGTAGCTGAGACATGTGCAGCAGTATCTCATCCCGGCCTTGATTGGTTACGCTGCTGGTCATAATCCAAGGAGGAGCGGACTGGAAATAGCCACGAATTAACTCCTGAAAATCCTGAACGTTTTCTTCAGGCCTTTTTCCTCCATTCTTTTTCTTTTTCCGCTTGTCACATTTGGTAAAAACCAAAGTCATTGGGATCTGAAATAGCAAAAAAAAAACTTACTTAGCCAGAATACACTTGAGCAAGCAGAAGAAATGCAGCGTGCATTAATGACATTTTGACATCCTTATTTGTTAAGGAAAAATAGAAAGGTCAATCACCTGATTCTTTCCCAGCCAACTAGCATACCCAAGATCGATTACTTTGGCTGGAATACTTGCATCTATCAGAAGAAATACTGATACAAGGTTTGGACGGTTGAGGAAATAGTCTTTGGTGAACTTATCCCAGTCTGTTCGCAATTCTTGAGGTGCAGCTGCATACCTATAAAGACAAAGTTTATACTAATTGGATTTTACAAGGAGATGACTTATTACCACAATAGACTACTTCTATACTCACAGTTGAACAGAAACTTGAGCATTTAAGGCTTAACAAACTCAATTTTACTGCCCTATAGTTACTTCAAGATAAGGGGGGGAGAGGAAACAGTTTTTTGGACAAAAACATCTGTCTTGGAGTTTCAGCACGTGGTATCAATAACATAACTGAATTACCCAAGCTTCATCTTATCAACTTTAGACAGTATACTCGAAAATGCTTCACTTTAGATCAATATGTGATTTTGCAGCATTTAGAAGGCAACATTTCATAGAAAACTGTGATTTCTAATCAGTAATAGTATTCACCTGAGAAGATTGTGGAGGCTTTGCAACTACGCACACCAAGGTTTTATTTGTAATCCTTGAAATTATATACTGGATGTTTTATTTAATTTTGTTCTGTTTCTAGTTGAAAACCTCCTAAAATAAACTCAATGAAACGATGATTTTAGCATGTAGTAAGAGAGAGTCCTTACCCATAACCAGGCAAATCCACTAGATACCAACTGTCATTAATCTTAAAATGATTAATACACTGTGTTTTTCCTGTAAAAAGATATGTAGAGTAATTTTGTTAAAAAGAGCACTTTTGAAAAAAAAAACAAGATAACAAGAAACAGCTCAGAAGAACTCCATCACAAAAATGGAAGCCACTATTGCATGTATAGTTTTCTGGACTGACGAAATGCCATAGAAACTGATGTTTTGCACCCAATGGAGAGGAAAACATCAACATTTGTGAAAAAATTTAGATTTCAATTCCCACCAGACAAAGTAATGAAGTTTTGTCTTCTATAAAAACTACTTCGAACACATCAGTTTGGTGTCAGTTTAACAACTTAATTATAGTTTTCAAGAAATATCTGAATCAAACATACTAAAAATGAAGAAATTGAATTCATCAACCTAATACTAGTAAAATTGAAAGCCTAACATTATGGAGCAGTAATCATCTGTAACTCCAAGAAGTGTATGAATTGAATAATAGACGTACCAGGCTTTTTGGAAGTGAGAGCCAAACGTTTTCGTCTGACAAGAGAATTGAGAAGCGAAGACTTGCCAACGTTAGACCTCCCAACAAGAGCAAACTCAGGCAGCCCACCAGAAGGCGGGCATTCCAAAGTTTTGACACTGCTCTTTATAAACTCAGCAGACTCAACTTGAGCATCGCCGGCATACTTGCTGCTAAGCACAATGTTTGAGCCGTTCAAAACCCTGCTACTCAAAGGGTCTGTCAAATCGGCGTCTGGGGGTAAAAACAGCTTTTCGATTGGTAGCTGTAGATCAAAATGTTGGGTTTTTTCTGGGTGTATCAATTTCTCTAGTGTATAGGGGATTTTCTCGGGGAGGGCTGTTGAGAAGGATTCGGATAGGAGGGTGCAGCGCGATGAGAATTGTCGGGGGTGGATTGCTGAGATGAGAAATTGGGCCAGAGGAGACGGGACGGAATGGAAGCACCGAGGTTGGAGCCTGGACAGATTGTTGATTATCATTTTTATGGCTATGGATGCAGGCGAGGCTCTCTCTTTCTCGCCGTTCCATAAAACTTTAACTCTGAAAATCAAATCAAGTGTTTGGGAATTAGACTAGGGCGTTTGGTGAATTTTTTTTTTTTTTTTTTTTTTTTTTTTTGCAGAATTAACTATTTGACCAAGGATAAATCTTGAAAGAGACCGTCTCTATATAGAGACCGGATTAAATTGTAAATAGTTATATAAGTCAAAAACATGAAGGGACCAATTTGCACTTTTAGAAAAGTTTTAAAAATCGCGCGCTACAGTGTCAAGTCACGCGCTACAGTGCCGAGTCGCTACAGTACCGATTGCTACAGTACCGAATTGCTACAGTAAACATAAAACATGAACATTTTAACGTGAAACATGAACAGTTTAACTTAAAACATGAATATTTTTTGAAACATGAACATTTTGACTTCAAACATGAACATTTTAACTTGAAACATAAAACATAAATATTTTAACTTAAAACATAAAACATGGACATTTTAACGTGAAACATGAACACTTTAACTTGAAACATAAAACATGAACATTTTAACTTGAAACATGAACATTTTAACTTGAAACATGAACATTTTAACTTGAAACATAAAACATAAATATTTTAACTTAAAACATAAAACATGGACGTTTTAATGTGAAACATGGACACTTTAACTTGAAACATAAAACATGAACATTTTAACTTGAAATATAAAACATAAACATTTTAACTTAAAACATAAAACATGGACGTTTTAACGTGAAACATGAACACTTTAACTTGAAACATAAAACATGAACATTTTAATTTGAAACATTGAAGTACACGGTAGCAGAAACACTATACATGCGCGGAAACACTGTAGCGCGTGATTTTTTTAATTTTTAAAAATTGCAAATTGGTCCCTCCTTGATTTTCTCTATATAGTCTGGTCTCTATATAGAGATGGTCTCCTCAGAGACTAACTCTTTGACCAAAAGAAAAAAAAAAAAACTCAAAAAAGGAGTGTTTCATTAATAGCTAAGTGTCCTCATTTTTTATTTTATTTTTGAAAAAAATAGCTAAGTGTCCTCATTAATTAACTTCCTAATATGTAGTGCTGTCAATTCGCGTTGGCGTGTCGGGTTACGTGTTTGGGTCAGATAGGTTCGGATTGATATGGGTCGGGTTTCTTCGGGTCAGAATTTTTTTATCGGGTCGTGTTGGGTCATGTTCGTGTCGGGTTAAATTCGTGTCAGCGCTGATTGTCGGGTCAGGTCGGGTTAGACTCGTTTGTCAGGTTGAGTCGGATTAAGTAAAACTATAATCCACAAAACTAACATGGGAAGAACAAAATTTTGATGTTGGATAATTATTATTATTAGTCGTGTTAATTTCAAAATTTTAGTTCGGATTAGTTCGGGTAAAAATTTCAGTTAGAGTTAGTCTCTGAGGAGACCGTCTCTATATAGAGACCGGACTAAATTATAAATAGTGCAATAAAGAAAATCAGGGGGACCAATTTGCAATTTTTAAAAATTAAAAAATCACGCGCTACAGTGTTTCCGTGCGTGTACAGTGTTTGCTACAGTGCGCTACAGTGTTTGCTACAGTGTAGTACAATGTTTCAAGTTAAAATGTTCATGTTTTATGTTTCAAGTTAAAGTGTTCATGTTTCAAGTTAAAACGTCCATGTTTTATGTTTTAAGTTAAAATGTTTATGTTTAATGTTTCAAGTTAAAATGTTCATGTTTTATGTTTCAAGTTAAAATGTTCATGTTTCAAGTGAAAATGTTCACGTTTTATGTTTTAAGTTAAAGTGTTCATGTTTCACGTTAAAACGTCCATATTTTATGTTTTAAGTTAAAATATTTATGTTTTATGTTTCAAGTTAAAATGTTCATGTTTCAAATTAAAATGTTCATGTTCATGTTTTAAGTCAAAATGTTCATGTTTCAAAAAATATTCATGTTTTAAGTTAAACTGTTCATGTTTTATGTTTCAAGAAATGTTCATGTTTCACGTTAAAATGTTCATGTTTCAAGTTAAAATGTTCATGTTTTATGTTTACTGTAGCAACTCGGCACTGTAGCAATCGGTACTGTAGCGACTCGGCACTGTAGCGCGTGATTTTTAAAACTTTTCTAAAATTGCAAATTGGTCCCTCCGTGTTTTTGACTTATATAACTATTTACAATTTAATCCGGTCTCTATATAGAGACGGTCTCTTCCAAGACTTATCCTTTCAGTTATTATCACTATTATCTTATTGTTAAAAATATATAATAAATTACTAACGAGTTAACTTTATGAGAAAACTAAGGATTGAACCTGCTAAGTTGACACTAACTCAGATTTTTACATATACTAATTAAAATAATTATAAAAATATAAACCTTACTTAAATTTTTACGAACACAAATTCTCAATCGGTCTCATTAAGTAGTCATGTTAATACGTAAAAGATCAATGTTGATATATGAAAGCGAGAAGATCAACAATAATACACTAAATGATCACACTAATTATGTAAAAGATCATGTTTGAAAGTAAGAAGATCAACATTTGTCCTAGTCTCAAAAGAATAGTAATGCTTAGTATGTAAAAGATCAATGTTGATACATGAAAGCGAGAAGATCAGCAATAATACACTAAATGACCACACTTAATACGTAAAAGATCATGTTTGAAAGTGAGAATATCAATATTTATCCTAGTTTCAAATGAGACGAGTCTCACGGGAGACATTCTCTTTTAATATTCTCTCGGGAGAATATTGTTTAATTAAATATTCTTTTTTATAATTAACAACTAAACTTTAATAATCAAACATAAAATCTTAGTTGGGTTTAGGTTCGGGTCATCTTCGGGTTAGGTCGGGTTTAGGTCAGAATTTATCGGGTTAAAATTATTTTTCGGGTTGAGATCAGGTCGTGTTGGGTCGGGTTCAACCTAAAAAATTTCGGATTACAATCGGGTTAGCTCTACTAATATGCCTTTTCTTCATAGTCACCCGACTCACCTAACCTACAGTGAAACCTCTATAAATTAATAATGTTGGGACCATGATATTTTATTAATTTAGTGAAATATTATTATATCGATAAATTAATAATTTATTAATTTAAAGAGGTTTGACGGGTGACTTTTAAATTAGGAAATAACTTTCTAACCAGGATAAGGGAAACAAATAAAATCCTAATACAATAAGATTAACGTAACCAATACGGAACAGGATTAGGGAATAACTATAAATGTACATTGAATTTGTTTTAAAATCACATCAACAATGGCTCCTCCTAACCTAAAAGGTGTTCAAAAATCAACCATGACCAATCAATAACTATAATGAATGTTACGAGGTTCAAAGCATTGAAGAAATTGTGACGGGATACCATTCAAAATCAAGTTGATGATGAAGTTGAAGATGAAGTTGAAGATGATTCAATAGCGTTGGAACCAATCACTCGGAAAGAAACATTGCAAGTATCAACAACTCTTCATAACTTTTTGTTGCAATACGAGAAGACAGTGCCCGAACTCTTAAATGCAATAAGGAAATTTAAAAATGAACTCAATATAGATTTGAAGTTCAACAAAAAAATAAGTTACTATAGCTTCATTTTTCACTAGACAATCTTAGAATTTTGAAGCATATATGGAATTTATTTATAGTAATTATTAATTTATAGTTTTGTTGGGACCAATATATATGCACTGGGGTTTCAAAAAAATTATTATCTTATTATTTAATCGAGTGAGATCCAATTTAATACTGGTCTCGAGTTGGGACCGGACAAATTATTAATTTTACCGAGGTTATTAATTTATCGAGTATTAATTTATAGAGGTTTCACTGTATATGGCTTTACATTACCAAAATTAACATTCAGTTTTGATAATGGTTAAACGGTTTTTCTAACGAAACTCAGTTAAATTTCAGCGGTAAGTGTACTCTTAGAAAAATCAATGGTTAAGATAACTTTACATTCTATAATGTCTTGTTTTCTTAATAGTTAAAAATAAAATTTTAGTATATGTCACGTAGATTTATATTCCTTTTTCATATTTTCTGGTTAAAGATATATTTTATTAATTATTATTACCAAATTCTCTATATTTTTATGAATTCATTTTTAATGTACATTTTTTGTCAAATTCAATAAGTATTTCAATTAAAATTAAATTAAATTTAGTTGTTAAATATAAGGTTTTGTGCAAGTATAGTGGATTTTCTTGAATGATTTGAGTTAAAGAGTTTTGAACTAGTGATGCCAAATTAATTTTTATTTTTTAATTAGTTCGAAAAACCATACGTATATAAAATGTACTTGATTTTTATTTCCCTTTTACCGTATCTTAAATTGTTTCCATGTTTTAGATTTTTTTAAATGCTTTATTATATTTAGGGTATAGTTTAGTCGGCAATTTTGTTTTTTATTTCGTTCAATAGTTTATTATATATTTTATTTATTGAAAAGGTCAATTGTTTATTATATTTGTAATAGTTGGCCCTAATTCAAAACTCTTGATTTCATAACGAAATTGTTTAAGAAACTACTAAATCAAATTAAAATTTTATAATTCTAATTATACAAATTCTAATTTGAATTCTGTCTCTATAGAGTCCAGAGACGGTTGGCTCAGTTTAGAATGTAATGGGTATTTACTAATATTACCAAAAACACTTACGGACTATAATGTAAATAATGTTTATGTTATATAATCCACCCCGAACCCCCCGAAGCAGCAACGATTGGGAAACATACTGGTGCGAAGCATCAGCTATTGGGCGAGTCCGGCATGGAGCAACAGTGATTCGGCGAGATCGGATCAGAGCTTTCACGTCTCAATCGCGGAATCTGGATCGCGACGGCGGTGGAGAAGCACGAAGAAAGTAGCAACAGTAGTGTAGTTTTTCTTTCGGGTCATTACATCTGGAGGCGGCGGTGTCAGAGTCATCGGACTATAAACAGGCTACGTCAGCGTGCGGAGTATTTTTTTTGGTGGAGTTGAATGTTAATGAGACAAACCCAAAGTTGTGTTCTGGTTTATTTGAGCTTTGCCCTTAATTATGTGTTTACGAACCTGCGTGTAATGATCTTGTTGATTCTTGAAGTAAGACAAATAATGAGCACGATGATTGAAAGATCAATATTGCACAATAAATGCTCAAGCATATTGAGTAAAAGATCAAGACATAACAAAGAATGCTCAAGGACATTGAAAGATCAAGACAAAACAAGGATACTCAAGCAAATTGATTGAAATATCAAGACAAAACAATAAATGATCAAGCATGGTGACTAAAAGATCAAAACGGCACAGTAAATGCTAAAGCACATTGAATAAAAGATCAAGACATAACAAGGAATGCTCAAAGGAATTGAAAGATCAAAAGGCTCAAGTAAATTAACTGATAGGTCAAGCATCAAAATAAAACAGTAAATGCTCAATCATAATGACTAAAAAATCAAGATAGCACAGTCAATGCTTAAGCACATTGAGTAAAAGATCAAAATATTACAAAGAATGATCATGGAAATTGATTGAAAGATCAAGGCAACACTGTAGATGCCCAAGCACTTTGAATAAAAGATTAAGATATAACAAAGAATGTTCAAGAAAATAAATGAACGTGTTGCATGATCTTTTCTGTACCCAAAGCCTTTGTTACTGGCTTCCAGGAAACATATAGCATCATGATCAACGAATTGGTGGATGTATAAATAATGATAAAAATGAGTGAAGGTTATGGTGGTTGTGAATAAAAGGTCTTTCAAGTCCTAGAAAAGCATGCTCAGTACAACTAGCACGCTCATCAAGCACTGAATAAACTGAAATTGGAAGCTAAATAAGAAAGAGTAAGGAGAACATACGGCGATAATGAGCCAGAGGTCGAGTGGAGCTTGTTCGGCCTTGATAATGTCGGAAGCGCCACAGGGGAGCTGGTCCAGAACAACCCAGAATAATGCCTAAACCCGGAGAATGAGATCGCGGTTGAGCCCGGCGATTTAGTCTCCGGCGTAGGCTTTCACAGTAATCCAAATCCTGGGTTTACCGTCGAATCAACTCAAAGGACAACAGATCGGAGGCCTACTGCAAAATCGCTGGAGTTACGGAGAGGCGCCGTAGCGCGGTTCTTCAACGACGGCCGGGGAAGTGAAGTTTGGTGGATTTCGTCGGGGATGAAGAATAGAAATCATAATATTTACTAGACAATAATAATTTAGTCCCGACGTTTAGCCTAATATGACTATTAGGCCGAAAACGAAGTTATTACAGAATTACCTAAAAACTTTGAAAACTCCTATTATATGAACTCCTTTTACCCTTGGTTTTCATAAGGACAGGTCTCACCCAAAAATTTCTCTTCTAATTATATATTTACCTTAAGTACTTTTCTATAATAATAATAATAATAATAATAAAAAGTACTCTAGACAATCATTTACATTATATTTTATTAGAGCGGACACTAGAAATCGGCTATTGAAATGGGAAAAACCGAGAGAATCATTGACATGGCCTTGTCAGCTTCTGCAGAAGTTTTTTTTTTTTTTGCTTTACTGCAGAAGTTGAATTGGCGACCTTTGCGATAAGGTAAGAGAATTGGGGAAGATTTGTTATATTTTCCCATATCCTAAGAAAGGTCCCCATATTTATGGTATGATCAGGAGAAAGACCCTATCACTCCAATTAAAGATAAAGAAAATAAAGTAAGGTTTTGAAAATACAATTTTACCCTCAAAATGGATGGAAAAATGTGAGGTTAACTGAGAATTGAGATCTAACGTCTGATGGCTGTTTTGAACCAAAAACCAAAGGATAGGGGGTTGAAATGACATTTTGTTTGATAAGGGGCAAACTGCAATTATCAATAAGTAGGGATACCTATCTTATATTTTATGGTATTTTATAGTAATATGAACAAATAATTACAAAAACTCTCTGATTAACCAGTTAACCATTAATTTTGAATATTGAAAACCTTAATCTTAAACGTAGGACCGATTATTCGAGATGGGGCTAACATGAAAATTACCATGGTTATCATTCTGAAAATGCGAACTAAGATTAGTTTGCATTCTAATTTTCATGTTTATTTCCTTTTTTTTGTTTAAATCTTCTAAATTTGTATAAATAAATTTATTTTACATTACTATTTTAATATATAAATAATTATTTAAAAATAATTTACTTATACATATCTGAATTAAATTAAAGACATTACATTATTATTTCAAATAAATTAAATTATTATACAATATATTTTTTATTAATGAAATTAATAGCTTTTATTTTCACATTACCTTATTTTAGATTTCGTACCTTTTATTTCATAGTTATTAAAATTATTATATACCTCTTTGTATACGAGATAACAATAAAATAAGATTTGACTGTTTTTGCCTAATCTCTGTAATTCGCATTTGGCAAATGCAAATTAGTAAGTACATGTGGCCATCTCCACATTCTTTTTTGCATCGTAAAAAAAAACAAAAAAACTATAGTTGATAGTTCGCATTCAACAAATGCAAAAACCCTAGAATCAGAAATTGCAAAAATTTCGTCCCCTAATTTTCCTTTTTTTTTAATTTCATTACAAAACAGTAAATTTTTCATAACCATGACCTTATCCGTCGATAATATTAACCTCAAAATAGGTTCGGTTCAATTTTCTAATTGGTTTCATTTGTCCGGTTATTTTGTTCACCCCTAAAAGGAACCATTCAATAATGTTCATTACAAACACCAATGATTAAACCATTCAACAGTGAATACTCCCTTTATCAACAGTTTATCAAAAAAATTCATTTCTACCCAAATCTTGACCCACAACTGATCTTTGTTCACAAGAATCAGTGTGAATTAAACTTGGACAAGACTGACTGGAACAAAGCTGAAAAGGCCTCAGCTGTGCTCTGATCCTCCGCTTTGATCTTACACTGGGCCATACAAGTTGATGAATTGATTATGCATTCCACGAGGTAGTTTGAAGAGTCATTAGCTTTCTGTGCATAGAAGAAAAATTTGTAGTTCGGTGCTTGACCACCTGAAGCTATGCAGTGAATGGATTGACCTTGCAGGTGTCGAACCAAAGTTTGAGGTGTAGGTAATGCTGCGACTCCCTGAGGACTTACGTACATCTCCTGATATGAACAGAAACAGCAAGGCACACAAGAATGAAGTTAAAAATTGAAAGGAACCATTAAGGAAAATGTACTCATATTAACATAGCTTATAAAGATAGCCGGGGTTTTATGACCAACCCATAGTTTGCAACAGACTAATTTGGTGAAAGACAATCCTTTGTAGGGTTGGGAGCAAATATATCCCCCCACCTTTGAGAGTCAAAAAACTAGCAAAGCAAGTTTAAGCAATGGAAAGAGAAACACCCCCGAACCGGAGAGAACCAAGAATGGACGACCAAGCATATATTACCAAGGTGTGGAGATCATCAAGGGAAAAAAGTTGACCAAGGAAAACTAGGTGAGCTGATTACAAACCTGAGACAAAGATATTGGCAGCTGGCGCCATTTCTGCTGAAATGTGCTTGGATTCAGAGCAGCTTTAGCATTGAGCTCCAAGGTAGGAGGTGGTGGAGGGGAATGAGTTGTCAATGAAAGCCCAAGTAAATCATCAATTGCCAAGCTAGGTGATGGTACATTAGCTTGTGCATTATCATCAATAGATACCAGATCTAATTGAGCTTCTGCTGCAGTTGAACCATCATAAGCAGGAGCATTGTAAGCAGACCCATTATAATTGGCAGCCTTACTTTCTTCCTTCTCTGAAGTACTTAAAAGTAAATCCTTGTCATTTGCCTCCACTCTTTGAGCTGCCACTATATCATCTGACATATCTACACCAATAGGCAAGCTCCCAACATCCTCCGAGAAAGCGAATGGCCCTCTGTATTCTTTGTCAGTAAACATGTATGACGGCTGCAAAAATAACAAATTTTCAGCAGGACCTCGGGTCGATAAAAATTCTAGGATGATTTTGGGATGTGGGAATTCTTGTTTTTATAGTCACCTTTGTTATATGACGAAGCAAGAAAAATACTGATAATTTACAACAGAATTTAGATGAGACCAAGTAATATACCACTGCATAAGTCTGTTCAACGATATATATATATATATAGCATACCTTCTGATATACAACAGAAAGGCTGTTAAATTCGTCAAATATGCGATCTTTGATTTCACTACTTTGTGTATCCGCAAAAACTGAAACAGCTTGCTTTGGAGGATTAACCACACGTTCTGCTACAGAGATATTAAACAGTAAAAGTCTGTAGTACAGAAATGCCCTATCATGAACATCCTGCAGTAAAAAGAAGAACATATGTTTTTATACTTTAAGACATGACAAAGTTCAATAAACTGAACAGGAAATTTCAAAAAGTTAATGTTCTAAGAGGTTGAATAAAATGGTTAAGTGTCACAGAATCTTCAAAGTTATAAATAAGTCTCCTGTCATTAGAAATAGAAAGGCCATACGAGGAAACCTACCGTTAGGGTCTTGTTTCCATCAAATTATAATAATCTATATTCTTTGGAACAACTAAAATACCCTTGAATGTATATAAAAAAATTTAATCTTTTAATCAATTACTTAATTATTATCCACAACATCTCTCATCTCCGCCACTACACTCACAGCCACTGCAACTACACCTACAATCACCAAAAACGGCACCACTCCCGGATATTTAATTGACTTCCACCAAGAGCAGATGGAAACAAATAAATCCCCAAAACAACTAATTCCAAGAATCAACCAATATCCCCAATTACAGCAAAATTGCCAAGAGGGGTAGAAATCAAGCTTCTCAAAATGAATTTTTTTGGAAAACAAATCTACAGCTTGCAGAACCATGGAGCACATATTTAGATGAAATTAGGTTTCTCTTAACAATACAATTCGACCTGATCTACCTAAATTTGGTTCTTATCAAACTTCCAACTATGGGAGCATTGGCAAAATGAAATTGCATAACCATCTCCACCATTGCAAAACCACCGCCTTGAATTGGTGAGAGCGAAGTAACAAAACCATAGCAGCGAGAACTGCAGAACCAAAAATAAATAAAAAATCCCAAATCTGCCGTGAACTGCAGAATCACAACCACCAAAGCTAAATGGACTCGGGCAATTTCAAGACCACCAAGTTGCAATAGCTTAAGTGAGCACACCGCACTATCTTCAACAGAGTTCTTCCGTGAATTTAAGAACAACCATCGTCGTGAATAGCCCAAGTCAGTTGAGTGAAATTCTATATGAGCCATGGCCACCATTTTACAGTGGCTCTTCTCAGAAATGACGTGGCTGGTAGGTGGTTTAAAAAAGGTGGTCAATTTAATATTTTACAGATAAAGTGAAAGGGTAGTTTGGGTGCAATATTAAATTCTGAAGGTCGGATTAAGTAGATGGAAACAAGATCTGCCTTTAGTTTCAAATTATTTGGCTAAATTATGGATAGATATATTTAACAATAGCTTTTGATTGACTGAAGGCTTATTTGTAAATTCTAAGTTTCACAGAAGCCTAATTGGTACTCAACCCTAATAATAATAATGGTTTTAATAATTATTATTAAAGACAGGAAAGAAATACCTGATGAAAATCAGCAAGACCAGCAGCCAAGGCAGCTCCCAGTGCTTTCTGAGTTTCTGGCGGTCTTCTCAAGAAACACTTCAAAACTGCAGTAAGTATGTGTAAACGAACCTGCCAGTGCAGCTGAGAAGTTTTAAATATGCTCTATATTCTACTAGGTTACAGCAGAACACTCCAAAAGTAAAGGATACCTCAGCAGAATGCTCCTCGTCCCAGTTCTCAATAAGACTCTCTAAGATGTAGGGAGCATCTTGCATGTCTTGAGCATACTCTCCCAACATCCAAATGAGAGCAGCCTTTGCTTTAGGTTCTTGTACATTTTTACTACTAATGTTTCCCACAACTGCTATACAATCTTGACTCCACTGAGGGTACTTCCTCAAAAGATCTTTCACAAGAACCTACAAGAAATAACTTAGATCTTTCATTACACATATAAATAAAAGAATCAACCATTATAAAATGCATGTGATAGCTTCTCTGCATTAGATTAAGATAATCACCAGTGTTTCAGCTGTCACGTAGTCCTTTTCCATTTCCAGAAACTGTAGCAACCTATCCACAATTGCATTCACATCATACTGCTGAAGAGCAATCTTCCCAACAGCCCGAATAGATTCTCTAGCAATTGGTATGTCAACATTTGCAGCATATTCACAAAGTTCTGTAACTGCGACAAGTACATAGTGGCCATGGATATGGCACAGAGTCATAATGATGTGAAGTACAACAGAAAGGTCTCAACATGACGTTAAGAACAGGAGGCATCATAACAATATGCAAAAATACCAACCTATCTCATATGTATTGCTTTCATTAGCAACAGCAGTCAACATATCAAGCTTTAATTTTTTGACATAAAAGGGCTCATTATACTGGCAGTAAAAGTGTTTGTAGTCCGAAGAAAAAATGAATGGTGCTCGCATCACTAACAGATGCAAGTGACTTAGTACAGCATAAGATTGCTCTGGACTTCCCGAGCTCACTAAGGTAAGCAGAGGGGCTTTGATACGCTCATACACCTGAAAACAAAAATGAAATTCATTGGTTAAGAAATTTTGGTTTGGTTCTAAAAAATTGTGATTTAGTTAGTTATTTGGTTTGTTTATATTCCTGCATCACACACATTCATAGACTAAAGTGATCTAGAAATTAGTTGATTGTTTTAGCTAGGAGTGAAGGCTAAACTTGTATATTGATTTTTTTTGAGTATTAATTGAAGAATATTTCCCTTCAAAATAAAATCCAAGTTGTCAAATAATTTAGACAGAAGAGACAAGTAAATAGAAAGAAAACATGATGAAAAAGGAAATAAAGAAAAAATACAACATAATGTACAGTACAGAAGCGCCAACCTGCTGATGAACATCAGTCATGGACAACGTCATCTGGAGAAAGACCTTTATTGTAGCCAAGACAACAGCGCCATTTGCATGCTGAAGTCTATCCTCGAGAAGATTCATAATGTCAAAGATGTCAGTGCTATCAGAAGGTACATATTTAGAGACCAACTCAAGAACAATACACTGAGCCCATTCACTGAACTCCTTAATCCTGCGAAAAGAAAATCGCAAAATCCAGCCAGTTACCGGATGCCATTGAAAAAGCAGTACTGTTTTCTAGAGATAACACAGGGAAACTATAAAATTACAAAATAGCATTTACATGTGTACTAGAAGAAATGAAACTTGGGGAGCCTGTTTAATAGGGTATGAAAACATGTATAAAAGTAAACAAGACTTACTTATTGTAGTGCTCTAAATAGAGTGCAAAATCCTTCAGACTTTTGTGCAGAAGCTCACATAAACTGAATAGAATGGGAATAATAAAATACCTATTCAAAAAGTAATACACAATAGGCTTGCTCAGCAACAATTCTCTCTCCCTTATGGCTTCCTCAGATTTATTTGCCTCCAAACTCCATATTTCTTGCAAGGCCGTTAAGCAGTTTGCAACCACCTATCAAAAGGTAAAGGAAACCAAGGAACTTCTACAGTTTCAGTATGTAGTCTTAGATTATGTCCAATATGCTTAAAAGCCACAGTCAATATCTTTATTCTACTAAAGCCCTTTACAAAGAGTACAATTCAAGCTAAGAATATTTAGATATTAACAGTTATAGAACAGCAACAAGGCCTACCCTAGAAAAATTCCTTTTTAGTTTATAATTTTGTGTGACATGTCCTTTATAACCCCACATCAAATAGGACTGGTTACAGGTTCTACTAAGCATGTTCAAAACCAGATCATAGATTTGGTAGCACAACACTAAAATCCACAATTAATTGACGGAGTACAGGAATATCAAATCAAACAGAAATGCATAACCTGAGCATCTCGATCATTAAGCATCAAATGCTTTAATGTGGGCGTAAAATCTGCATCAACACATGTAGAAGGTGATATATGGTACAACTTCAATACCCCAACAGAGGCAACAGTTCTGACATAGTTATTGGAGTCTTTTAATCCAGAAACCAATGGCCCCACCAAGTACTCCACTAGATTTGCAACCCTAAGGGAACACAAGCTCCTCAGAGCTAGACCTCGGATCATGGGATCCTCATCCTTACAATCCCTTTGAAGAAAATTAATGGTCAAAAGAGAGAGGTCGGGATTGTACTTGGCATAATTGCCAACATACAGGTAACACATTTTCTTCAGCACAATGTCCGAAGTAGCTGAGCACATGACCATCTCACTGAAAACAGAAGACACATCAATCCCAATGGTCATGTATGATATAACTTTCTTAAAAAGATCCCGCTTTGCATCATCAGTCCCTGGTGCTCGACTCCCGGCCAGCTGCCGGAGCTGCATTTTCAGATCCGTAACCTCCCCTTTTCTGGTCAAAAATTCAAACATAAATCAGGTTTACTTCTATCATACAAAGAAAACTTCATTCTTTCCTTGCCCTAGAATCTCTAATAGCAAGTACTTTGTGTACATAAATACAGAACCCGAGTACAAATAATTATAAAACAGCTCTGAGCAACAGAATGAGTCACAAGCAAATAAAGGTGTGCTATGTCATGCAATCGAACTAAATTCATGACAACTCCTAAATCAACGTGACAGATCAGTAACCTAAATTCATACACAACTTGTCTCGTAGTGGGTAACCATAGAGATCCAATGAAAGAAGTTAAATTTACCCGGATGGTTGAGAAGGAGAGACAGATCGCGGAGCATAAGCTGGAGAGGGCATCATTCTTTGGCCGGATCTTCAAGAGCTGAATTTGTAGGTTCAGTTAAAATTCGAGCCTTTCAATCTAATATAATCTGACATTTCGATTTCCCACTCACTCGCAGTTTCACCACAAGGGGGAAAAAAGCGATTTTTTTATACTAGCCCCTGTATTTTTTGGGTGTTACTATTTGCCCAAAATTTTGCTCATGTAGCCCAAAATATTGTTAAAAAGACAAATATGTCCTCAATTTTTAGTTCATGAAAAACTATTCAAGCTACTTTCAGGGGACATTATTGTCATTTACCAACATTCTTAAGAATTTATATTTGAATTAAAAAATAATTGATAATAATGCACTAAACTAAATCAATTAGATAATTTACAAATTGTTCAAACTAAAATGATAACCACATTAAATTCTGAGTCATTCTCCGAGAAGACCGTTTTTATATAGAGACTGGAAAAAATTATAAATAGTCCAATTTATAATTTTTAAAATATAAAAAATCACGTGCTACAGTGGCTCCGCGCGTGTACAGTGTTTTGCTATAGTTGCGCTACTTTACTTACTACAGTGTGCTACAATGTTTCAAGTTAAAATGTTTATGTTTCAAGTTAAAGTATTCACAGGAGCGGACCTAGGGGCCACCCCCAAAAAATCTAAATTGCATATAATACCTTTGTAATATATTATGAATATTAAAATTTAGTACTATATTTTTAATTATATTATGTTATGACCCCCCTCAACCTTAATTTCTGGGTCCACCCCTGAGTGTTCACGATTCACGTTAAAACGTCCATGTTTTATGTTTCAATTTAAAATGTTCATGTTTCAAGTTAAAATGTTCATGTTTATGTTTCAAGTTAAAATGTTCATGTTTATGTTTCAAGTTAAAATGTTCATGTTTTATGTTTCAAAAATGTTTATTTTTCACGTTAAAATGTTATGTTTTATGTTTCAAGTTAAAATGTTATGTTTTATGTTTCAAGTTAAAATGACCATGTTCCACGTTAAAATGTTTCAAGTTAAAACCGGTACTGTAGCAACTTGACACTATGGCAAACCGGTACTGTAGTGACTCGGCATTGTAGCGCGTGGCTTGACATTGTAGCGTGTGATTTTTTAAAATTTTCAGAAATTGCAAATTGGTCCCTCCTTGCTTTTTACTTATATCACTATTTATAATTTAATCCGGTCTCTATATGGAGACGGTCTCTTCCAAGACTTTGCCTTAAGTTCTAGGCAATATTATATTGTTTATAATTAAAAAAACCAACAAAGTGAACTTAGGAGTTGAGAATTTTATATTGTTCAGGAGTTGAGAATTTTAATTTTTTTTTTTTTTGGAAAAATGCAATAATTCCATTCAACTTCAGAGTTTTGGAAATCGTCTAGAAACGAACGACAGGAAACTCGAGGGTGAGCCTCAAGTATCATACATCGGGGGTTCGACTTAGCATAGTTAGTTGGAAAATGAGTTATAAAATTTTGACTACGTTGAACCAAAAGGGCCCTAACCAAGTACTATTCTCCAGCAAACTTTGAATCCTCAAAACCATCTCCCTACAGTTGTCCGAGCAATCTATCCCCTGATTCACCATCTGAACGGGCATTCCCCACCAGATTCATCTACGGCTGGTTCAAATCTCCGACCAACACGAGTACCTCCTCTAGGGCTAAGCATTCAGCCAACGCCGGATGACTAACGTGCGGTATCCGTCGTGCCACTGCTCGCAAGAACTAGCCTAACTGGTCCAAGGCCACCACACCAACCCCCGCGCCCTCATTCAATATGCCAACATTGAAATTAATCTGGATACCAGGGTCTGGCGGTCTCAACAACGTCTGTGGCAACAGTGCATTCGACGATTCCTCCCTCCAATTCTGAGCTGCCCTGTAGTTGAGAAAAATTATTTAATATCAAGTATGTGCATTCTAAACTTCACTCGCCAACAATTAAATTCACACTAATTTACTGGTAATCACAAGGTTTGGAAGAAAAAATGTGTATAATTAGATTAAGTCCAACAACTATTTCAAAATTTCCCCCAAAAATGGAGATTTATACTTCTAAAATGGAGCTAATTTTTTTGGTCATCTCCAAGAGTTACTTCACTTTGCATATCTTACATTTATTGTCACCAATATTAATAATATTTTAAATTTAGAGGTTTGCTAAATGCAGGACCATTTTTCTCATGCATGACCGGTTTTTTACCCCCATTCATTGTAAAGGCAAAAAAAAACTCAAAATGCAAGGGTACACTTGGGGGTATTATGGTATATTTCGGTCCTAAATATAGCAATTGGGTAAATTTATTCTCTAGCCTTTTTTGTCTTATAGCATTTCCAAATATTTATTTTGAAGAGGTATTATATTATATCATTTCAAGTTACTAAAAACCTTCATTATCGTTCTACAGGAGGAAAGGAGGGCCTAATTCCCGCACCGCGGAATCCGGGATGCAAGTTTTTGCATAGCTAGCGAGCGAGTGAGCTAATATGTTTTTATCTCTAGGAATCCAACAATTAAGACACGTAAGCTTGGCACCAAGGCATTGCACGCCTGTGACGGTTCTTGCTCTTCCCTCGCCATGCAGATTAAGGCGAGGACATCTCCTATGAGTACTAGGTTCTCGATGTCGTGTTCCGATGCCGTTTGAATTGCTTCCTTCAACGATCCCTGGAATTCTCTTCGATAAAGCTCTTATAAACTGTCCGTCCAAGACGATCACACCGATAGTAGCTCATCACGCGCAAAGTCCTGCATCAAACATCACTCTAGATCCCGCTTCTGGTTTGCTTCCTGAAAGCGATTCAGGTTTATAGTCACCATTGTTGCACAAAACGTCGCCTCCATATGTTTGTCTCCGAATAGTCGTTGATTATGTTGAAACCAAATCGCGTCACATATCATACATATTAGCTCTCCTGTTTCCGCTTCAGTCGATCTCAGAAGTTCACGAAACCAAAGATTGCCTCGTCCCTAGGGATGGCACTGGGGCGGGTTTTGGTGGTGACCCGCCCCATTTGCACCGATTTGGGGCTGGGATGGGGAAATGTTGATGGGTAATAGGGCGGGGATAGGGATGAAATCACAACCCATCACCCCGTCATCCCCCGCCTCATCCCCGTTATACCCGCCCCATACCCGGCCTGCCCTAATATAATAATATTATTAATATTATTATATATTAATTAATAAAAATTAATATTAATTAATTTCTTACTATAATTTAATAATCAAATCCTAATAGTTAAAGTTAGAAGAAAGCTAAGGACAATAATAATGTATTTGGACTATTCTTTGGCAATCGTTTTTATAATTACAAACTTCTTGTTTGCTTCAAATTTGAGTGAGATTTCAATTACATTTTTTTATTTGGATGAGATTTTTGTTTTGAGATTTTTGTCTTTTTAAAGATTTGATGTTTCTCCATATAACTATAATTGCGTTTTAGTAAAAGTTATATAAACAAATGTATTTTAACCTGATATAACAGGTGGGGTGGGATGGGTCATGGGGCGGGGATGGGTCATGGGGCATGGGGTGGGACGGGTCATGGAGCGGGAATTATTTTATAATAAAATCCGATGGGCGGGAATGGTTTTTAATTTTGTACCCATCATGGGTCATGGGGCGGGGATGAGTTTTAAAATATTAGATGGGGATGGGGATGAGATAGTTAGTACCAGCCCCAAAGCCGCCCCAGTGCCATCCCTAGTCGTCCCCGACGTGCGCTGTCGACTTCAGTCAGGGTCAGGTTTTTCTAGCTCCACTATTTTCACAGGGCCCGACTTCTTCAAAGGTGACTTTGGTGAAGAGACACTTGCCGCGCGATGACATTGCCTGCCAGCTCGAGTAGCTCCGCCGGATTTATGTAGGCCTCCATGGTGACCTTGACCGTGTTTCCCTCATCCATGTCCCTCTTGGGGATGTACAGCCCGCTGCCATGCTCCGTGCTCCCTGCTGCAACACGAGGCGAGGTGTCTCCATTCGAAGGTCGTCCCAGATCTAAGTTATCATCCCTTATTTCCTCCTTCTCCTGTTCGTCTTGCCTCCATCCTTGATAACCCCTTTGCCGAGACCGTGAATTCCAGCCATAGTTTTGGGGGCCATCCTGCTTGTTCTAGTCAAATGGGTGAGGAGAACGATTCGATTTTGTGCCTAACTTATCCAAAAATTGAATTTCATGACGTTCCTCGATCGGAGCTTTTAACGTGCATGGCAAGACTCCCGAACATGCCCGATTAGTCCACAAAAGCTGCAATACTCCGGTAACTTTTTGTAGCGCAGTTCCAACAGTTCGTATTTGCCTAACAAACGGATGAATTGGATTCTTTTCAAGGGTTTTGTCACGACAACCAAAACCCTGATTCGAAGATATTCTCCCTCCACACTTTCGTTCGCATCACGTTCCATGTCCAAATATTTTTCCTATAAGGTTTCCGATGTATGCTGTTGCCGCCAGATTCATCATGCCTGTCGACGACTCAAGTACATGGATCCAAAACGGTGTTGTGGTGAACTCCACCTGTGAAACGATCATGCTAGGGTATGGTTCCTGTAGCATGAGTAGGTATTTTCCGAAGATCCACGGTTCCTGATCCAAAACCTTAGCCTTCGTTTAGGGTTTGGGAATCGGATCGAAAACACGTTGTAATGAATTGCCTTGCACCAAACTCTGTCTGCTCTCCAAACCCTATCAAAAGTCTTTGCAATGTCCGACGCCGGGATTTTTCGCAATGCCAAGATCTTACCAATCAACAACATAGTTACATCATCTTTCTCTACCTGAAAGTCTTCCGTCAGCATTGATTGAAGTTCATCATCCGATATCCTTGACATATCCTCTATTATCTGGTGCGGCGTTGCGGTTTGCTAGTCGAAATTATGCAGATCGGCGGTCAAATTTGTCAAGGGCATGTACTTCTCTCAAAACCCTAGGTTGGAGAGAGAGAAAGTCTTGATGACCCCTTAGAGCATTTCCAATGATAAGGAGGCCATAAGTAAAATTTGCCTCCATTTCTCATATTTTGATTGAGCGTCAATATGATGTAGATTTGGAAAATGTGATTGAAAATCTTTTCAAAACTTTGTCTTCTAATGTACAAGCGTCAGTTTTCACGATATTAATGTGAAAAGGAAAGTAAATATAAATTTGGTAAAATTGCAATATCTACATAACTTAAATGTGGGAATGTCCTAATGAACAGTTCCTTCGTCGTCCTTTTCTACAGTAAAAATTGTGGTCAATATTTTATTTTCCTTGAGACACGCGTCCTCTGGTCAGCTTCTCCTCATGATATGTTTCATCATCTTCTCCCACGTGCCCTTTTGGAATCTAGAGATTTCTATCGCTCTATCTTCTCCCACGTGGCCTTTCGGAGTCCGGCGATTCAATCGGCGGTTGGAGAGAAGGTTTTTCCCGAGCTTAATTATTGTCACTGGTGTTCAACTGGAATGATTGTGCTCGCGATGGGTAATTGTATGGGTTGATACGCTTAAATCGTGATCTTTTGTTTAAAAATCGAGCCTGGAATGGAATTGGCGATGATTGTTGAAGAAGAATCAGATGCTCGCTGCTGTGTTTGATTGAGGATTTGAAAGCTGAGACGCCGTCGTTTAAAATTTAGCTTGTTGTTTTCTATTTCATCTGGACTGAACATGTGTTTGTGTGACAGCCATTTATTTTCTTAGATTTGTAAACTGATGCTATTTTAGCATCTTGGCTGGATAATGTTCACTACACATTTTTTATACGAAGAAATACAATGCTTCCTCATCTTCTCTCTCCTGCTTTTTCATCCTTTTATTTTTCATCTTAAATCCATTTTCATGGTATCAGAGCAATTCCGATGCAGCTATTAATTAGATATTCTTCATCTGTGCAATTTCTTCTTTATTTTAACATCTCGTTTCCATGGAATCAGACAACAAATCAGTAGGTTCAGTTAGGCAAGGTGAGAATCCTTTCAGAGCCAGAGATCCGTATCATCTGAAAAGTGGAGACACCTCAAGCTTGGTTTTGGTTACAGAACCTCTAGGAGAAAACAATTACATTACATGGAGCAAGGCGATGATGCGTGCTTTCAGATCGAGAGGAAAACTGAAGTTCCTCACCGGAGAAATCAGAGCGCCGGATTTTGATGATCCAGACTTCGATCGATGGGATGAGGTAAATTCGACCCTCACCTCCTGGATTTTGAATGCTATCAATGTGAAATTGGCTAGGGGCTTCATGTTTTATGAGGATGTTTATACATTGTGGTGTGAACTTAGGGATAGATTTGGGGAAAGTAATAGCCCCCTTCTGCATAAGCTCAGAACTGGTATAAATAAATTGAAGCAAGGAAATGATTCTATAGCTGTTTATTACACAAATTTGAAAGGATTATGGGATGATTTTAACTGTCTTAGGCCTAGAAAGAGGTGTAGTGCTGGCTGTGTTAACTATGATTGCTTACCAGCTGAGGATGAGGAGGATAGGCTCAATCAGTTTCTTATGGGGCTGAACAAGGGATACAATGAAATTGGCCATCAGATTTTGCTGCTAGCCCCTATACCTAGTGTGAGTAGGGCATGTCAGATGATATCAAGAATAGAAAAACAGAAAGAAGTGCAAGGAGGATATGAGGAAGCTCAGAGTGATTCTGCTATGGCAGCAAGAACAAGTGGAGAAACTAAGGCATCTTAGTATGATGATGCAAATATGAGCAATGTTAAAAGGCCTGATCTCAGGTGTGAGCACTGTGGAAAACTAGGACATATCAAGGAGTATTGTTACAAGATAGTGGGATTTCCATATTGGTGGGATCCTAATAGAATGAGGTCATCATAGTCACAGAGACAACTTTGCACCACAAGTGTTTCAGAGGCCACAACAACCTGGACAATTCTCTTATAAGAGACAACAGTAACAACAGCCTGTTCAGGACATTTACAGGCCACCTTACCAAAGGGCTCCACAGCAGAACTTTAGAACACAAAGGTACACAGCTCATGCAGCTGTTGAGGAGGAGGAGACACCACTTGTTGAGCATGATGGAGGCTTACAAGCTTTGGTGGCAAAACTAGTGGAAGCACAGTTGGAAAGAAAACAGAAAGGAAAGGAGCCTATGGTGGAGTATCCTGGAGCAGTCAATTATGCACACTACCATGACTTTGCAGGTAGCACACTTACTCATTTTTCTCTTAGTGCATTTTCTTTAAATGATGATAATTGGATCCTTGATAGTGGGGCTTCAAGCCACATGTGTAGTAACTTGTCAGTTTTCAAATCAACCATTCCAGTCCATGATGTTACCCCTGTGTACATGCCTGATAATAGTACTAAACTTGTTAAGGCAATAGGAAACATTGTGCTCAGTCCATCAGTTCATCTTGTTGATTGTCTATTTGTCCCGGACTTCAAGTATAATCTGTTGTTAGTCAGTAAACTTACAAAATCACTGAGGGTTCATTTTAATTTTTTCTCTTCTCTCTGTTTGCTGCAGGACCTCAAGACTGATGTAGTCCTTGCAGCAATCAAAGAAGTAAATGGTTTATATATCATTGATAGCCAGTCTTTCTGTCCAGAAGTCATCAAGCAAAGATTACAGTCAGCTTTTCCAAGAACCATTTCCAGATTCATTGCAACTAGTGCAACTTCTGATCAGTTTTCTTTTTCAGCTTCTTCATGGCACTGTAGGCTAGGACATCCTTCTAGTGATGTTTTAAAACATATTTGTAAGCTTAAATCAGTTCCAAACACCAATGATGTTTGTACTGTGTGTCCTTTGGCAAAACAGCAGAGATTATCTTTTCCTTTGAGTTCATCTTTGAGTAAATCGTCTTTTGAATTGATTCATGTTGACTTGTGGGGACCTTACAAAATTAATTCATTGTCAAATTGTAAATTTTTTCTCACTATAGTTGAAGACTATACTAGAAGCACATGGACATTTCTTGTGAAATCAAAGGATCAAGTGTCTTACATTCTCAAAACTTTTTTCTCCATGATTAAAAATCAATTTCAAGTATCTGTTAAATCTCTTAGGTCAGATAATGGTTCAGAATTCATTAATAATGAATGTAGAAGTTTATTCAGTGAACTTGGCATTTTACATCAAACATCTTGTCCATACACACCACAACAAAATGGTGTGGTGGAGAGAAAACACAAGCATTGGCTTCAAATGGCCAGAGCTCTTCTTTTTCAGTCACACCTTCCAAAAGAATTCTAGGGAGAAGCTATTTTAACTGCTACTTATCTCATAAATAGGCTCCCTTCTGCCATTTTAGGCTGGAAATCACCATATGAAAGGTTTTTTCATAAACTGCCAGATTTTGATTCATTAAGGATATTTGGTTGTTTAGCCTTTGCAACTAACACCCTTCCACACAAGGACAAGCTTGATGAAAGAGCTTTCCCTTGTGTTCTGATTTGTTATCCAACAGGTCAAAAGGGCTATAAGCTCTTTGATCTCCAGAATCATAAGATCATCATTTCAAGGGATGTGGTTTTCCATGAAACCACTTTTCCATACTTGAATCCTTCCCTTTTACATTTTTCTCTTCCATTCCTTGATTCACCATCTTATCAACCACTTCACACTCATTCTTCTATTCCTCAACATTATGTGCCCACTGTCTCTAATCCTCCTTCTGTCAAGCACAGTACTAGAGTTATTAGACCTCCAGTTTGGTCCAAAGATTTTGTTTCTGCATCATATTACCCCAATCCCGAGCCTCAGTCCATTGTTACTGCACATACTGCTTGTGTTTCCTCACAGGTTCAAGAACCATCCAGTTATTATCATGCAAAGGGAGTGCCCGAATGGGATAAGGCCATGAGTGAAGAGTTAGTGGCTTTGGAGCAAAATCACACTTGGGACTTAGTGGAGTTACCCCTGGTAAGAAAGCCATTGGCTCTAAATGGGTGTACAGAATCAAGTACAATTCTGATGGAACACTAGCTAAATACAAGGCAAGGTTAGTGGCAAAAGGATTCAATCAAATTGAAGGGATTGACTTCACTGAGGTATTTTCTCCAGTTGCTAAGGCTGTAACAATCAGGCTCCTTCTTGCTTTAGCTGCTGCCTCATGCTGGTTTATTCACCAGTTGGATATAAATAATGCCTTTCTCCATGGCTATTTAGATGAGAAAGTTTATATGAAAGTGCCAAATGGTTATCATGTCTCCAACTCCCAGCTAGTGTGCAAGTTAACAAAAAGCTTGTATGGACTCAAGCAGGCCTCTAGACAATGGAACAAAGAGTTCACTCATCATTTGCTGAGTATGGGATTCAACCAGTCCCATCATGACCATTGCCTATTTCTCAAGTTCACTCCCCACTATACATTGGCTCTGGTGGTCTATGTGGATGACGTGCTTATCATGGGGAATTCAGCAGCTACAATTGATGCTGTCAAGTGCTCTCTTCATCAGAAGTTCATCATTAAGGATTTGGGCAATGCACATTACTTTCTAGGTCTGGAGCTCTACAGATCATCTACAGGTCTTCACCTTAGTTAAGGAAAGTATGTGAGTATGTGACTGATATAGTGAAAGATTGTGGTCTTGCTCACTGCAAACCAGTCCCTACTCCACTGCCCAGTACATGGCAGGTACAAGATGATTCTTCCCCTCTCCTTGTTGATCCCTCTGTTTATAGAAAATTAATAGGAAGACTTCTTTATCTGAATTACACTAGGCCAGATATTACTTTTGTTGTTCATCAGCTAAGCCAATTTGTTCAAAAACCATCCCAACATCACTTGACAGGTGCTTTACACATTGTTAAATATCTATCCCATAATCCTAGCCTTGGCCTATTTTATGCTTCCACCAATCCTTTGAACTTGCATGGCTATTGTGATGCTGATTGGGGGACCTGCACGGTCACAAGAAGATCAATCACTGGTTATGCTATCTTTCTTGGTTCAACACTTATCTCTTGGAAATCTAAAAAGCAGTCTACTGTCTCAAAATCATCATGTGAAGCTGAGTACAGAAGTTTACCTATGACATCTTGTGAACTCAGGTGGATAAGCTATATTGCTAGAGATCTGCAACTCAAGGTTTCCTTTCCCATTCCTCTCTTTTGTGACAACCAAGCAGCCTTGCATATCACAGCAAATCCGGTTTTTCATGAAAGAACCAAGCACCTGGAGATAGACTGTCACCTTGTGAGGGATTATTACTTGGAGGGTTTTCTGATGCCTTCCTTCGTGCGTTCCAGGCTACAACTTGCTGATATCTTCACTAAGTCTCTGCCCCCAGCTCTGTTTCATAGCATTCTGGTCAAGTTCAGCTTTGGTTACTCCCAAGCTGACCTTGAAGGGGGGTGAAGAAGAATCAGATGCTTGCTGTTGTGTTTGATTGAGGATTTGAAAGCTGAGACGCCGTCGTTTAGTATTTAGCCTGTTGTTTTCTATTTCATCTGGACTGAACAAGTGTTTGTGTGACAGCCATTTATTTTCTTAGATTTGTAAACTGATGCTATTTTAGCATCTTGGCTGGATAATGTTCACTACACGTTTTTTATACGAAGAAATACAATGCTTCCTCATCTTCTCCTGCTTTTTCATCCTTTTATTTTTCATCTTAAATCCATTTTCAATTGTTTCGATTTAGAGTTTTTGATCAGTAATGCTAGTTGTTTTTGTTTTTTCCATGCAATTCTACTGTTCAATGCTAAGGTTTCCGTGCAATTCTACTGTTCAATGCTAAGGTGTGATTCGAAAAGGGGCAGAGAAGATGATGATTCATCCATTTTTTATTTTTTATTTTTAATAATTAAAATTACAAAAATATCCCTAACGGGAATTAACAAGGGGCTACAAGGGCTGCACTTTTAGTTTTAAGGGCCACAAATGGTCCACTTTATTTTTAGGGGCCATAAATCTTCTTTTTGACATATTTAGGGGCCATCAAATACTATTTAATCTTTTAGTAAACATTCCATATAATCTGCGTATATAGAGTTCTCTCTGCACTTTTCTATTATGGAGAATCACATAGACATCCTGTTGGAGTGAAAAAATGTCAAAAATCTCTAAAATTGAATAGAATCTCTATTAAAGCAAAACTGTGAGCAAGTCCAACAGCTTCCCTACAAAATTTTCCAAGATATAGTACTACATTCTCCAAGATTTCTATCTTTTTTTGTTTCAACTCCAACTGCTTCCCTAGTGTGGGGATTAGAATTTAATGCATGTGCATTAAATTTCAGTATTTTATCTCTTTATTTATGTTTTTCAGTATTTAAATATATATTTATAAATATTAATATTTTAAATTACGTATAATGAAAAGACAAATTCTTGGGTGAGGCAGCCTCACCCAAGAGGCAGGACCTAAAAATACTTAAGTACAGTACATGGGGCCTTTTTTAAAAGGATTTCCAATATTTGGGGACTAATCTGCAAAATATGGAAAATACATCACTTTCTCCCCCAATTCCCAAGCTTTACGTGTTCTGCAACTTCAAACAGTCAACGGCCACCTAATCCTTAACATCCTTCTTCAAATGGTGGGCGATTGAGTACTCCTTCATCAGCCACAACCCGTAATCCTCGGCAAACCTCTGTTGCGCTCCAGATCGAAAACCTCCACTGTGCAACCGATCAGAATACTTCACCGCAAACTCGATCGGAAACCTCTATCGGCCTTGAGGTTCATATCCTTAGGGATGAGGTTGTGTTGTGGTGGTCTTGTGGCTGTTCTGAGGTTCATGTTTCTACTGGTGAGGTATATGTTGTCAGGGATGAGGTGTATACTGTCAGGGACGAGGTTGTGTCATCGGGTTGAGGTTCATGATCTTGAAGTTGAGGTTTTGGTTCGTTGAGGTTGAGGTTGAGGTTAGTCTTTTTTATGAGGTTTGTTGAGATAGTGACGAGGTTCAAATTTTGTCAATGAGGTTTGTCGTTGAGATAATGAGATTTGATTTTTTTTCAATGAGGTTTGTCGTTGAGATAACGATGAGGTTTTGTACTTTTTTGGTCTATCGAGGTATGTAATTTAGTAGATGAGGTTATATAGTTTTCATTGAAGTTGCGTAATTTTCAATGAAGTTTTCTTGTTAGTCGATGAGATTTTTGCTTTAGTTGATGAGGTTCCTGCTTTTATTGTTGAGGTTTTGACACTGTTGATGTTATGTATGTTTTTAGTGAGGTTTTGTGTGTTGAGGTATGATGAGGTGGCATTGAGGTATGATGAGGTGGCGACGAGATTTGATGAGGTGGCGTTGATGTATGATGAAGTGGCAACGAGGTTTGATGAGGTGGCGTTGAGGTTTGATGAGGTGGCGTTGAGGTTTGATGAGGTGGCGTTGAGGTATGATGAGGTGGCGACGAGATTTGATGAGGTGGCGACGAGGTATGATGATGTGGCGTTGAGGTATGGTGAGGTGGCGTTGAGGTATGATGAGGTGATGACGAGGTTTGATGAGGTGACGTTGAGGTTTGATGAGGTGGCAGCAAGGTAGAATGATGAGGTGGCGAAGAAAGAATAAAAATTAGTGATATTTACAAATTAACCCTTGAAATTTTTAATAATTAGTGTTCTTTTATATTTACTTATAATATGGGCCTTATTGGGCCCTGCCTCATAGGTGAGGCTGCCTCACAGGAGAATTACTCTACTGAAAAAATGTGAAAAATATATATTATTAAAATACACATGAAAACGAATATAACAAGACCTCATATGATAATATTCAAATTAATAAATGCATGCGAAACTGTTGGGGAATGGGATAGAAAAACTGTTGGAGCTGAAAAATGACTCAAATTCCTTAAATTTATTGAAATTCCCCAACTTGGGGAAACTATTGGACTTGCTCTTAGCCGTTGCTATACATGTATTGGTACATTTAAAAAAAAAAAAAAAAAAAACCATGTTAGGATAGCAGGGTCACAGGAAGAAAACGAGTAAACACAATGAATTTTTACAATTTAGCTTAGCATGCAAGTAAAAAGAATATGCAAGCAGTAAAAATCTGTTACCTAATTTTCATAGGTTATCATTTATTAATTATATAAGTAGACTCAAATACCTATCTTGTACTAGAACAAAAAATAAAACAAGACACATGGGAATGGAAGAACCCTTCTGCAAAGTGGATTCATCAACTCAGAACTGAATCATTCAGTTTAATGAAAGTGGTTTGTCGTCATCATAGTAGGTGCTGTTTCCCTGTAACCGAGTCTATGGCTGATTTATTTCCTACAAGAATTATGGAACACTATCAAACGTAAATTCAGATGGCAATATTCAACGAAAAATCAAACACGTTTTATTGTAAATTTCAAGAATTAACTAGATTCTGCTAGAACAGTAAATAGATGAGGTGAAATTCAGGAGACAGTATACCTGGGCCAATTGCAAGAACTGTCTTTGACCCTGATGATACCTGTGTAAAGCATTAACTTTAGTGACGTTACATGTGATCCAAGAACTTAATAATGCTTAACAAATGTCGGAAGCTATTTTTTATGATTCTGTGCATGTGGCAATTTCATATCCGACTTGAGCATTAATTTGAGTCTGAATTGAAGACTAGACTCAGCATCGGCATATAGATTATTAACTGCAGCTTGTCAGGACAGAAGAGAAAAAAATTTTAGTACCTAATATGCAGTGAAGTTCTCAAAAACATCTCAAAGTATTTACATGTTTTTGAACAGTTTTTTACTTGGTACTAAATCATGTGGTTGCATCTATATAACAAAGTTGTCATGGTTAACGGTACATAACTTGCCTAAGGTCTGAATATACAAATCTTAAATAAATCAAATGTATTTTGGCAGCATGTGGCAGTATTTCCATTTTGAAACATCCAAATTTTAATTTTGATTTTTGATTTGATAAATAACTGCTTTTATAAAAGTCGAAGCATAACCGCATTGACAAGGACAGGAATCAGTCATCTTCACAATGTGACCAGTATAACGTGATAGTCCAACAGTTTTAACAAGCAACAGACCTGTGTTCGTCCAGCATCAGCCACAACAAAAGTTGGAAGACCTATCTCTTCAGCTGCTTCTTTCAGCTTATTCCTGATAAAATTTCAGTGGTTCCTCATTCAGTGACATGCATCCATGAATTAAGTTCCTGACTAATAGATGTAATTAAACACAGTCTAGTGAAGTGGGAAATCAATAAAGAGCATGAACTTACATTTCCTGCTGATTCTTGCATGTAACAACTATTTTAGCTTGCCCACAATGTTCCCATTGTCTCAAAAGAGAACGCTGACTGCATAAGTAATACTTATTCACCACAGATATACGAAATAAACTAGACAGGAATGCAACATGGAATGCATAAGTAATACTTATTCGTAAGAAAAATGAACGTTTTCATTAAACCCAGTACCAAAAAAAAGTGTGTGAGTGTGTGTGTGTGTGTGTGAGAGAGAGAGAGAGATATCTAAGCAGCACTCAGTTTATGTGATTAGTCTATGGCAGAATTTGACTCTATGGAGGCTTCCTAGAGCATATGGTATGTAATTCTTAACAAAAGCAGAAGATAATAAACCCATGTGCATGAAAACTAGAATATATCTACTCCTAAACACTGCAGTCAATCACATAATATTGTAGTACTAATAAAGTACCTTTGCATAAGTTCCGCATAAATACCAGTAGCAGCATCTGCAGGTTATTAAGTCAAAAGAAAGCTGATAAACTACCAATGCAACATACATGAATGAGCAAACAAGAAAAACTAGCACTTACGAGCACATTGAGATGCAATTTTTCCTTGCCCCATCTTCAGGTCCTGCCTAACAACCAAAACCTGCCAATACAAGCCCTTGTATCAGAAATCAGGCACCTAGAAATTAGATGGTTAAGTGCTATTTCCAACAAAAATTACAAATAATCATACCTCGTCTAAATAACTTGCTAGACCAGTTCATACTTGAAGTCAGTGTAAACAATAGCTCACAACAAGATGAAAAGATGCTAAGTTCTCCACAAGAATACTGAATCATCATTTCTCTTGAGTACTTTTGGATGTTTTTTATCTAGCTACCCTAGAAAAAATATTATCCCTCGGATGTAATTTTTTTGCTTGAAACTAGTAAGCAGAGCAACAGACCCCTAACAATAACACATGGAATGAATGTAACATCATTTTAGTTCATTTTCTGAAGAGACAGCAAGTGATCATTTCCAACTGAGTGTGAATTTGCAGTTACTAATTACACCAACACTTACAGATCATTCCGAAGTTCAAAGCATAATTGAAAACCGTTTACACCATAACTTATCATTTACAATCAGTTATCGACGTAGTTTCCAATTGAAAGTGTGCAATTAATTGGAAGCATTTCTAAAGGTGAGATACACCACAGAAACTTCGTGCCTTTCAAACAACATTGCTATCAGACAAAATTACTTGCAAATCTTAACAGAAAATCATCATTCTCTAGCTTCCAACTGTACTTGTACGAAAACAAGAATCGGAAAGGGTAGTCACCATTTTGAGCTCTTCACTGGAGTCTGTTGAAGTCAATCTTTGGTTTTTGGTAGTCGAGAAATTGGTCTTCTTAGCAGTGGGTTTAATGTTCTTGGACAAATCCAATAGCAAACCGAAAATGAATCCTATCACGAGCCCAGGAATGAAGTTCTCTGCCCTGAAACTCACACCCAACCATTCTTTCTCCTCTTTCTGCTTAATCAAATTTTAGTCAGCATATACTTTCTTTGAAAAACAAACAAGAAAACGAAAGAATTGGATGGATAAGATAGATGGGTTCCTTTCCTTCTTTTGTGATGGCTGATAAGGTTTTCTTGAAGAACCATACATTTTCCCGTTCTCTTAGATAGCTTCAAATTGTGTTTAGACTGTAGACCGTAGAGGCAGAGGTGCGGTTGGAAGGAGGATGAAAAAGGCTCCGGATCTCTACACCACTTTCGTGTTACACTCTCTATACCATCATTAGGAATTTGACAAGTGTCTACTCTAACTTAACTTTATTTAACCATGGTCTAGCAATTGTAATTAATCTAAATTTTTATTCCGTATTGAAACAAAAAAAAATATTTTACTATAATATTCTTAATTTTTAAAAATAAAAAAATCTACATTTGTTGTCTTCTCCGACATCACCATCCATTAGTCTTCACCGGCATCACCATGCCGGTTCGCTTCGATCACTGGTAAAAACTAGAGAATTAGATGATTAAATGATTTTTGATCATCATTGCTAAATTAAAACCCTAAATTCATTCAAATATCAAATTCGTTAGATTTGAATCCAAAAAACCCCAAAACCCCAATTATTCACCAGAATCAGGGGTTGAGGAGAATAATGATACAAGATCAAATTCAGTAGATATGCATTCAAAAATCCCAAACTATTCACAAGATCAGAATATGCTTTTGGAGAAAAATCAAAGAAGTCGTTTGATGGTCTAGTGGCGGCGGTGGGAAGAACATCCGCCCAAGAACGAGTTTTGATGGCAGCCTGCTTCGAGAAAGCACTTGCAACAAAAGCATTGGTTTAGGGGTTGAACTTCTAGGATGTGATTCCTACGGCGGTGACGAGTAGTTGGACGTGATTACGGTAACTAGTGGGAGAGGTTACGGTAGGTAGGGATGACACTGGGGCGGGTTTGGGGCGGGTACTAGCTATCCCATCCCCATCCCCATCTAATATTTTAAAACTCATCCCCGCCCCATAACCCATGATGGGTACAAAATTAAAAACCATCCCCGCCCCATCGGGTTTTATTATAAAACCATCTCCGCTCCATGGCCCGCCCCACTCCATGCCCCATGACCCATCCCCGCCCCATGACTCATCCTCACCCACCAGTTATATCAGTTTAAAATACATTTGTTTATATAACTTTTACTCAAACGCAATAATAATTATATTGAGAAATATAAAATCTTTAAAAAGACAAAAATCTCAAACCCAAACAAAAAAATGTAATCGAAATCTCACTCAAATTTGAAGCAAACAAGAAGTTTGTAATTATAAAAACGATTGCCAAAGAATAGTCCACATACATTATTATTGTTAGTTTTCTTCTCATTTTAACTATTAGGGGTTGATTATTAAATTATAGTAAGAAATTAATTAATTTTATTTTTTATTAATTAATATATATATAATAATATTATTAATATAACTATATTGGGGCGGGCCGGGTATGGGGCGGGTTGGGGCGGGGATGGGGCGGGTGATGTATAAAATCCATCCCCGCCCCATGACCCATGACGGGTTGTGATTTCATCCCCATCCCCGCCCCATTACCCATCAACTTTTCTCCATCCCCGCCCCAAACCGGTGCAAATGGGGCGGGTCACTACCAAAACCCGCCCTAGTGCTATCCCTAACGGTAGGAGATGAATGAAATCGGAAGGAAAGTGATTGATTGGGATTTGGAATCATGTAAAGTTGTAATGTGAAGTAAAAAATAGTACTTAATTAGTTTTAACTATTACAATTAATACAAAATACTAACCCTGATTAAGTGTGGGTGAGTTAGATGATAAACTTGTCAAATTTCTACTGGTGGTACAGAGAGTGTAATACAAAAGTGGTGTAGAATATCTGGAGCCGATGAAAAACAAGGGTGATGTACACAATGATATTGACAAATTAAGAAATGTGTTTAATTTTCTGTAACTATAAGTATAATTTTGATTTAAAAAATGGAATAAAAATAATTATTTTATAACATATTTATACTATTTCAGAGTAAAATACAAAGCGTCAGAAAAGGATCAATCGAATGGCCCAATTTCATAATGCCCCGAAATTGAATCGTCTCTAAAAAAGCCCAATGTCTAAAGCAACGCACTGGGCCAATAAAAAACCAAGCCTCATAAGAGAGAGCAAACCCTAGGACCCTATACTCCCATATATAAATCCCCCCAAGTCTTGTTCTACTCACAGATCTAACATTAGCCGCCGGCTCCGAACAAATTGCAAGTCTTGTTCTACCTAACAGAGTTTCTTAGCCACCTGGATATGGATAACGAGAGTACTGGTTTCTATTGCTCTTGTCGTTGGGACGTGCCGGCGCAGCTTCCATCTCCATAGCTAATCTCAATTTAATCTCGTGCGATTTACTTGATTTTATTTTAATAATGTATTTGTCTCTCTGCCTCTTTGAGTAGCTACCTGGATCTCTATTCAACTTCCATCTGGCTTAGTTAAGGGGCACACAGTATGCGTTGGATTCAAAGTGTTTTTGAATTCCCAACCGAGGCTTTTTGAACGGACTATTTTTATTTTGATAGAGAGTCCTTCAAATTGCCTTGTACATTATATTAGTATTTTTGAATGCCTTCGAATAACTGAAAGGTGCTCATATACCTCTCAGTTCAGACAGAGGCATATATATAAGTGAAGCTTTTGAAACATGTTTTAATGATTTCAGGTCTAGAGCATATTCTATCACCTTACTTAACAGCTTTCAATATTTTTTTTTGTAGCATATCAGGCTTGTTTGTTTGTTTGAGTAATGCTTCACTATCTGGTTGGCTGAATGTATCCTTTTCTTTCCAACTCGTTCCCTTGAAGCAAAATTGATTGTGCTTTTCTGCCTCCTTAATTCCTTGCTGATTATGTAATCGACAGGGAGATGGCTGGATCATCTAAACTTCTTGTAATTTTATTACATTTATTGTTAAAATTTGTGGTAATGACCAACTATGAGGATCTCTATATACAGATTACAGACCTGTAATGATTGCGAGTATGATCGCATTTTAAAGAACATCTAAGGGACTGAGTTTGGTTTGCATCATCCTCTTACATTTTTTTTGACACTTCCATTCCTTGGCTTTGCTTTTGTATATTTGAAGTTTACACCGTTTTTTTGGTGTCTTACTATACAAGCTAAGCCAGAACAAAGTTGTTTCCCTCGCTATCCATGGCACTCTTTATATGGGGCATATGGACGTTGGCAAACTACATACTATTGCATTTGCATATCTATGATTGAATGTTGGATTTGTACTTAAGAGCAACTCCAACCCAAAACACTATATTTGGTGTTCTACTACACCAAATTTGGTGTTGTACAGTAATTTTACTCCAATCCACAACACCAAAATTTCAGAATATATTATTTTTTTATTTTTTTACTTTTATAATTTAAACATATATTGCATAATTAAGTTTAGCTATTATGTATTTTATCACATTTCATAGGACTAGAAAAGTTCAATTTAAATTATTAGTTAACGGTAATATCAAAGTTATATTTGATTTATATATGGGAAATAATTATAAATTGCACTTTATATTTGGTTATTATAAATGTTTATTATCTATTTAATATCAAAATCATAAACAATTATTATTTCATTGATTAATAATATTATGAAAATTAAAAATAGAAAGAATCAAAACAAAAATGAAAAACGAGAGACTAAAGAAAGAAAAAGAATAAAAACAAAACTGGAAAGCATAAAGTGTGAAAGAAAAAAGAAGCTTGTATTCAAATATGGGAATAAAATATGCATTCTGTATAATTGGTGTTTGCTACAGTATTACATCAAATTTGTGGTTTTACTGTACACAACAAAATTAGCATACCGGTTGCGTGAAAAACATGGTGCAACCACAAATTTTTTCCGTTACCACAATAATGCGCTATATTTGGCGCTGGTTGGAGATGCTCTTAATGGCTTGTTTTTGATGTTTGAACTAGAGTTTCATATCCATTGTCTTCCCAAGTGGTGAAAAGAAACATACAACGTTTGAGAAGAAGAAATAAAGGCCATTTGGTTGTGGAGTTAACAACCTCTGGTTATATTCATTTAAATCAATAAAATGAGAAAGTTCACTATTCTTGGCTGCTAGCTCAAAATTTAAAGAAAATGATTGCCATCGTTGTCATGTCCAGTCTAGCAAACAACTTTAGAAAATAGATCATGAACAAACTTCTCAAAGTTAGAGAGTTTGCGGGTTAGAGCCATAATGAATCTCATTCCCCCAAAAATTCCCAATCTATGTGGTTTTTCTTTTTTTAAACTGTAGATTTATAGAAGCTACCAAAGCTTGAGGCTAGCAATGGAGAGTCTGTTATTTTAAAACCCCTAAGTGCAAGTCCAACACCTTCTCTACATGATTCTTCAAGTTATAGGCCCTGTTTACCAGAGCTTATCTGTAGATCAGTTCAATTCAGTTCAGTTCAATTCAGTTCAGTTCAGTTCAATTCAGTTCAGTTCAGTTCAGTTCAGTTCAGTGAAAATGCAATTTGATGAAATTCAGGTTAATTCAGTCATGCTGATTCCATTTTTCAATACATCAATTTTCACTTCAGTTCAGTTCAATTCAGTTCAGTTCAGTTCAATTCAATTCAGTTCAGTTCAGTTTAGTACATCAAGAAATAAGCTCTAGTAAACAGGGCCATAGTACTACATGTTTATAATCTCTATAAGAGCTAGTCCAACAGATACTACATTTTGTAGATTTTGGAGGAAGTATAGAGATTTTACCCCATTATTGAACTCCAAGAGATACTACATGTGTTACTACCAGATATAGATTTGGGGTAGAAAGAGAAACTCATCTACCATATGTGTAGTAAGAGAGAAAATTTAGAGGATTGGAAATTTAGTGCATACACATTGATCAATGCATTCTTTCCTTCTTTTTTTGACGTAATATTTTCTTCTATTAAATTGCTCAAAAAGTTCATACAACTGATTTGACCATCACTCTAAACCAAACATTCAACAAATATAAATAATTAACCAAAAGGAGAAAAACAACTATTCTGCAGCCATCTGAAATACAAGTGGCTATGATCATAAGTAGATCATCAAGATATTGCTAAGATTTTAGCATGACTATCATGGCTGCGCTTCCATCCATCTGTCCTTGCATATCTTGCTAAATCCGCATCCACCTTTGGAGCTTTGGTGTCTTCAACGTTCCATTTCTGTAACCAGCTCGTATATGATTAAGGAAAAATCCATCGTAGCATATCTGCGAATTGACATGTCAAAACACAAGTCTGCCCCGGTTCAGTTCCCATATAAATCAAATTAACCATATGAAGTCTGGTATGAGTATGCTTATAATCTTCTTCAATCTAGCCCGTCAAGTCTTTAGATAGTGTCATGGGCCAAGGTTGGGTAACTGGTTTTACCCAGCAGCCCAACACCTCTGAAATACCAAAAGGTAGTCAGTGTGGTACCTACGACATGTGTACAAGTTTCATACTAGGGATATATCCTCACAACCAATCCGTCAAGTCTTTAGATAGTGTCACGGGCCAAGGCTGGGTAACTGGTTTTTACACCAGCAGCCCAACACCTCTGAAATACTTGAGGGTAATAAGTGCAGTACCTACGACATATGTACAAGTTTCCCCATCGCATCCATGCCTCAAGAAGTAATGACCTTTTTTTGAGGACAACAAGACTAGTTATGCACACAATCAGAATGAAGGATGCACCTTAATCAAGGTTGATGGCTCTTTTCACAAAGCTAGCAACCTTGGCACAATGGGGTGGACAATAACATCTGGTGGAACGACCCAAAAAGGCACATATTTCTTTGTTTCGACATCCCCATTACAGGCAGAGACAGAAGCCTGCTGGAGGGCTATCAAAGCAGCAGCCAGAGGAGAGTCTCAAGGGCTGTGTTTGCTTACAGATTCGGTGGAATTAGTGGCGGCACTCAAAAATTTGGAGTCAGCGCCATGGGAGATCAAGAACATCGCAGAGAGCATCGTGACTCTTCTGAGGAACTCTTTTTCCTTCTTTGATATTAATAAAGTTAGTAGAAGTGTATTAGATATGGAACATAAACTGGCCATTAACATTGGTCGTGCTATTTGTAATCACTACTTAATTTAATTTTATACAAAGTTTGCTTTCAAAAAAAAAAGTGTGGAGGTGTATCAAGTAAAAGAACCATGCATCAGCAGGTTTGACTTCTTCATGGACACGTGCTTGCATAGCCGAGCCAAGAAATCAGAGGGTGCTACTCACGTGCTCTCGACCCCAAATTTGAAGTTACTAATGTATGACTCATCTTGGCCATTGGCTAAGCCATCGCGATAAATACTCATATCAACTATAGTATCAAGGGATGTTTTATCAGTTTTACTCTATCTCATTTGAGTTTATGGTACGAACAAACTCATCTCATCATCACACCGAATCTGCTATTCCGGGGTCGTGTTTTGCATATAGTCGAAGTGAAGGTAGATCAAGTTGTCCGAAGCCATTTTGTATATCTTGTACTAGTATGGCAGATGATGTTGCACCTCTAAGAGTATCCACAATGGTTGTGTTTTGGAGTTGCTTGGCAATTTTTGCAAAATTTGTAGCTAGTAGCTTACCATTGTTGCATGTCACATCATGTAGCTTGACTCAAGCTATGTAGCTCTACCAAGCTACTAGTTTGAAGTTAATTTGGTGGATCCCACACAATTAATCTAATGTATTTTAGTAAGAATTAGAGTTATGCATGACCATTTTTTATCTTATCTCATTAATACAAGCTATTACTTGTTGTAGCTTACCATTGTAGTTGTATGTAGCTTGCCAACTCATTAGCTTGAAAATTGGTCAAGCTACATGATGTTGTAGCTTACCATTGTGGATGCTCTAATTGATTATAGAGCTAATTGATTTTGTACACGTATAGCTAATACAGAGATTAATCAAGGTATCCTAATAAGCTTCTCCCCTTGAGACATAATTTAGTTTTCAGAACAATGGGAGCTACAAGGTGAAGTTAATGTTACATATTTCCGTAAATTTAGTTATGCAGCATTAACCAAAATAGCAACTTGTAGACATTCGAGGTCAAGCTTGTGATTTTAGATAGTCGGAAATTCCCTTACATCTGGATGACATGATGATCTTTCTCTGGAAGTGATGGTTCTGTTTGAAGAAGCTAGGCTAATTTTCCAACTGGAAAATACACCATCCTTGAGACAATGAAGCTGGAGCAAGTGTTGTAATTCGCTCTTCTAAAATTTGTTACTACTTCTTTAGCTATGTAATGTACCACACTGCCACTGGGGATGGTCAGAGAAGGAGGTTCAAAATCGGCCAAGCATTGATAGTTTCTGCAATATTGGTGGTCCTAAGAACAACTATCATACACTATATCCCAATCTAGAAATGGCAGATTTGATTATATATATGGACGCTCTAGTGATCATCTGGAATTTTGGTACCAAAATGTTTCGCCATCGTATTTATTCCTCATTAACTAACTGTGCTAATTATTCCTATTTCTCAATCTGACCATTGAACACCAGAATCCTCCATGGACAATCCTCAACCTCACAAGCATCAATCAGTAGGCATTCTATCATTTTTAAAATAAAAATAAAAAAGATGAAGTAAACTAACTAATTAAGTCTGTAGCTCCGCTCATGTACTCTTAACATACATTTAAATAAATAAAAGTTCCACTTCATCTCAAGTCCACTACTACAAAATAGTGTACGCTTAATTAGCATCCTAAGGAATTCTTCTACCCAACCACAGCACAAGCATAAAAAAGGGTTTTTGTGGGTGTTTTGTTTTTTTTAAAAAAAACAAGTTTCTTCTAATTTCGGGTTGCTTTCTTTCCGCCCACTTTCCTCATCCAGAGGACAGCACAAACAAAAAAACGGTGGTATCAAAATCGTCGAATCAGCTTCTGATTTCTGGAACTCAATCCTAATTATCTCTTTCCTAACACAAATTGGAGAAAGGACTATGAACATTTATTACATGGACGTGGAATTAGGGAGAAATTAGGTAGTTTCAATTCTGATTTCCAACATATTTCGACGTCCTCTGCAATTCTCTTGGCATCCATTGATGCACCGAGCAATCCACGCTTTGTGAACCCCACAGCATATAGCCCACTTTCATCACCTTTCCAGCCATTTGGAAATGCTCTTTTCGGCAGCCCATCTATCACCGAGAACATCTCTTTATCCTGGCATATGCATGGAGTTATTATTCATCTTTAATTTCCTTTATATATATGTATTTCAAGTTCCTTGCACTTAATTGGATCGGAGTATATATGTATATATATTTTGCCGGTTTGCATTTAACTTTTCAAAAGCTAAAGAATTAAGAATAAAACGTAAAAGGGAAAGGTGAAGAGGGGGAAAACTACCTTTAACCAATTTGGAACGTTGCTTTTGTATCCAGTTGCTAGAATAATTGCGTCAAAATTTTCGGTTCTCCCATTCACAAATTCGGCCGAATGTCTTGTCAGTCTCCGTACGCTCGGACATACCTATAAAAATTGATACAAGTTTGGTTTAACATATATTGTATACGGTACATATTAATTGGGACTTGCTCTCACTGAATGATCAAGTATGTAAAGGAATAACGCCGAACAAAGAATTATGATCAGACCTAAATATAAAAAGATCGGCAGTAATGCACTGAATGATCATGTTTAATATGTAAAAAATCAGGTTTGAAAGTGATTAGACCGACCAACATTTGCCCACATGTCTCAATTATGAACTTCCTATCTAAGAAGCTCTCTATTTAGTATGGCATACTGAGAGTACCATGTTATTCATGTCCATAATTTGAGATCTTTTTATTTTATTGTTCTACTTAAAAAATTATTTTATAGGGCAAGTATATACAAAATAACTTCCGAATAGCGGGGTATGTATACTACTAACTAATTATGGCCCTGTCCATTAGGGCGCTGGAATTGGTAGCTGGTGCTGGTAGGTGCTGGAAGGTGCTGGAGGGTGCTGGAGGGGGTGCTGGAGGGGGTTGAAATTAAATTAAAATTGTATAATTATGATGTACATAATTATGAAACTATATATTTAAAAAATGATTAATTCGTACACAACATATTGAAACTAATTTTAAAGAAAAAATATTTTTATTTTTTTTTTAAAAAATAAATCATTCATGTATGTGAATAGTGACAAGTGCTGGAGGGTGCTGGTAGGTGCTGGAGGGTGCTGGAAATAAGCGCTAATGGACAGGGCCTATATATGTATGAATGTCAATCATTTGCTCTCCTTAATTGAGACCACCACATATTGGGTAAAAATAAACTGAATCCAAGTATATATTTTTTGTTCCCTGGGAAATAAACATCCCTTTGCTTGCGCATCCCATCAAAGATAGTTGAAATATACAGCTAGCCAGATTTTGTGTCTTGTCAACACATGCTGTGGCTTTTCCACTTATGAAAAAAAGGGTAGACAATATATTCACTCAGTCACTTCTACCAAACAACAGGTTTAAACTGGTAGGGATTTTTATTTTTTATATTTTTTTGCTTGGACAGTATTGGAGAATTTTGTTTACACTGTCTGTCTAGATTCTGCACTTATAATGCAATCATTGTAAAAAAACACGTTCATGGGATCCATCCCATTCCACTAAAACTGGAAAAGGAAACCAACTGTTTCCACCCTTCCTCCTACTTCCAACAATTTATTTTTTTACCATTCCCATAATCAGCAATATTCATATGATTTTACCACCAAAAACAAAATTACCAACTTTCTTAATTTCTAACACATGGTTTCAATTGGAAGAATGATTAGGTAGGTGGGCTGGTTGTTGAATACAGTACCTTAATATGTCCGGTCTTGATCCTGGCTAGTGTCCCAACATCCAGCACCGGTGTCTTTCCGGACAGATTCTTGAGCTGGAGTGGGCCCTTTGTGGGGCGGTGGAGACCGTATTTGGCGGTGTCTCCGAGCAAAAGCCTCGAGACTATCAGCAGGAAACCGTCCACAAGGCTTACGGGCAGCCACTTTAGCAACCACATCGACAACCCGAAAGTCGATTTCCCCAGCATCTCTTGTGGCAGCACGTGCACCTGAATCAAAACCAGTTTAATTTTTAATATCTGAAATAACAAGAAAAAGAATAGAATCATAGGAAATCCCCTTTACCATCATGAAGGGACGCGACAGAAAGTAGAGGATCAAAAACCTTTTGTTTATTAAAATGGATGGATATTCAAAGGTCCAAAACTAATTTAATGGTGGAAAAAGGAGGTGTTATGGAGGTAAAGAAATAAAAAAGGAAAAGGGAAGAAATGATGAGTGTTCTTACTGTATCTCTGACTGCAAGTGTTGGCGTAGCATCGTGATTGCAGAGATCCAAGCAAACCTCCATTCCCGAATTCCCACAGCCAACCACCAAAACCTTTTTACCTCGGAAATCGCCACCACTTTTGTACAGACTCGTATGCATAATCTGGCCGGAGAACTCGTCCATGCCCTGGATATCAGGCAGCAGAGCCTCCGCATTCTCTCCGGTCGCCACAATCAGCCAGCGGGACACGTACTCGGTCTCCTCGGTTTTAAGCCTCCAGAGCCCCAAAACATGATCATACTCGGCGCTCACAACCGACTGGCCGAAAACGGGACTAATCTTAAACCTCTTTGCGTAGTCCTCCAGGTACTGAATGAACTGCTGTTTTGTAGGGTAGGTCGGGAAACCTTCCGGGAAAGACATGAGCGGAAGCTCGCAGAATTTCTTAGGCAGGTGAAGTTTGAGACGGTCGTACGTTTTGAGCTGCCATAATGAAGCTATGCAGTGAGATCTCTCAAGCACCACGCACGGTATGCCTTTTTGTTCCAGACACGCAGCGGCTGCTAGGCCTGACGGTCCCGCGCCAACAATCACCGGACCACTTGCGTTTCGATCATGGACTCGTTTTCCTTCAATCTCTCTTAAGCAGTCCATATATGGCTACTGAACCCTGTGGGATTTTGAAGAAAATTAAATGAAGAGAGGAGGGATGACCAAGTAATTATATTCGTTGAAGAATATTTTGGAATTCTCCGTGCGTGGCAAAATTTTGGAATTCTTATCCACTCGTTCTTGAGATCACTCTACTTGCTCTAGTACTAACCGGACGGTTGAGCTCAGAGTGCGGGGCTAAATCAGCATTCAATCAAGTGAAAAAGAAAGAGAAGCCAAAAAGAAAAGGAAAGGGGAATAATTGTTAGAAAAATACTATATATTATCAGTTCGGGAGCGGGTCGAAGCAATGAAAAAAAGACAGGATATGATGAAATGAATAATGATCTTTATAGTATCTTAGATGTTTTCGAGCTGAAACTACACAATCTTTTTCCCTATATTGAACTTGTATGAACGTCTAGCGTGGGTTTCCAATGATTTATACCAGCGAATGGACTAGCCAGTGTGGGACATATGTATCACGGCTCCTAATTAAAGTATTAATTGTTAGAGAATTAGTGCATGCGTGAGGCTAGTAAATTATTTGTTCCAATATTGAAACCTACTTATGTAACGAGGGCATTTTTTTTAATTAAAAAAGCATATTAATCTAGTACCAAACCATCAGATACCACTATTAATCTAGTACCAATAATATGGCTATTCTGGGATAACTCTTTTTCTGTCAATGTATTATCTCAATCTGACAAGTATATTTTGACTGGTATTACTGACCTTACAAATTCACAGACATGGAATTGTGTCTTTGTATATGCCAAAGTCTTGAAGCTCCTTAGGAAATCTTTGTGGAGTGATCTTTCCAAGATCCCACAGGCCCCAACCTTTTATGTTGGAGACTTTAACACCATTGCTACTGTCTCAGAGCATAAAGGTAAGAATAACCCACCCTTAGGAAGTATAGGAGACTTCAATACATTTCTCACCTCAACATGTCTTTAGGAGGTTAATACAGTTGGGAATAGATTCACATGGTCCAACAAAAGAACCAGAGAGGACCTTCTCCTTCGGAGGCTGGACAGAGGGCTATGTAACTTAGAGTGGTTCACACTTTTCCCTAACAGTTCAGTCCTTGTTCTAAACAGAACAACATATGACCATAACCCCCTCCTCATATCCATCCAAGATGCTACTGAACTCTCCCCAAAGCCATTTAGATTCCAAAACATGTGGTTGAACAGACCTGAACTCACTAACATTGTGAGTGAAAACTAGCAATGCCAAGTGAGTTCAGAGGGATGTATAACATGGTTTTCAAACTGAAGAGACTAAAACTAGCTTTGAGAACATGGAATAAAACCATTTTTGGTAATGTGCACCAGAAACATGCTTGATGCAGAAGCTACAGTTGATGAACTTGAACAAGCATTTGAATCATCTGGTAGTGAAGCAGACTTGATAGCACTGACTGAATAGAAACATGGCCAATGTAATCAGGGCTCAGAAGGAGAAGAGTATTTTCAGGAAACAGAAATACAGTGTCAAATGGGTCCAACAAGGTGATGCTAATACACAGTACTTTCACAACTCTGTGAAAGAAAGGCACTGTAAAACTAGAATTAGCAAAATAAAAGATAGGAATGGAGCATGGGTATCTGATCCAACAGTGATCAAAGAACAAGGAGTACATTTCTTTGAGGAATTACTCAATGAGCCACCACAGGAAAATCCAGGCCATCACTTGGACAAGTTTACACCTGTAATCCCAAAACTAGTCACACCTGAAGAAAACACTTCTCATGTAAGACTCACTGACTTGAAGAAGCTAAGAGGTGTGGTGTTTGCACTAGGAGGTGACAGTGCTCCTGGATCTGATGGATTCTCTGGTGTTTTTTATACACATTGCTGCGAAATCATTAAAGATGATCTGCTAGATGCAGTCTGGGAGGTCGTCGCCGTACCTCTCAAATATACAATTTATATCCACTCACTACCTCTACACACAACTAAGCATATAGTGGCAAGTAAGGTTCGTTCCACAGAGAAAAAGTTATTTCTACGTATATATTTTATCATACATATACATATACATATATAAAAGCAATGTAAACAAAAGGGGGGGGGGGGGTTTGAGTTGAGTTTGTGTAAGAAACACTACTATGTAAAGTAACTAGGGTTCTAGAGTTACAACTAGTTTAGCATTTAAGGTTTCAACTAAAGGATTAACTAATGAGAATACTAGACTTGGATATATGAGATTGGTGACTTCTTATTATGGAATTTTCCTCAAACTTTATCATGGTGCTTTGAGGATGGTGATTGTTTGTAGTGAGTAACTATCTTTAACCATAGCTATGAAAGATGAAAGCATCTTCACAGCTTCAATTGACAACTTTACTAGATGATAACAACTAGCTCAATTGATCAATATCATTTCAAATTAGATGTTTCTCAAACTTACCCATGCAATTTGATAACAAACTTGACATAGATACAATGCTAATGAATGATCTTAAGAACAAATACAATTGATAACAACATGCATTTGTCTCCTAATTTACTACTCTTACATAGAAAGAATGATAACATTCCAACCATGGAAAAGTGATATCTAACACATATCCAACACACATCTATCACTAGGAAATCATTCCTAATCATTTCAAGCATCAAATACACATATAAATTATGATCATTCAATAGAAAATCACCATTCCTAAGCTTCATAAATCATGTTCTCAATCCATAACAAGAAGTCCAATCACATATACCCAAGATGGGTTTTAGCCTACTACCATAATTATATTCACACAAACAAGATCCATACAAGAAATCATGGTGAATTCAAAGATCAAAATGAAGAGAAAATGAAGAAAAGAGTCCCAAGCTCTGTAAATTCGATCCTCTAACAAATGAGGATAAAATCCTTTTATAGTCTAAAACAATTAAAATTAAAGCAAAACAAAATGCAAGTTGCAGGGCATTTTCGCGGACCGCGAGCCTGATTCTCGCGGCTCGCGACCGAGGATTCGCGGTCCGCGCGTCTTTGATTTCCGCGGTCCGCGACCGAGGTTTCGCGGACCGCGCGTCTGGTCCTCGCGAGCCGCGGCCGACGTTTCGCGGATCGCGCGTCTTCGGTTTCCGCGGTCCGCGACCGAGGTTTCGCGGACCGCGCGTCTGGTCCTTGCGAGCCGCGGCCGACGTTTCGCGGATCGCGCGTCTTCGGCTTCCGCGGTCTGCGACCGAGGTTTCACGGACCGCGCGTCTGGTCCTCGCAAAACAGCAACACACACCTTCGCGGCCCGCAAGAGTGTGCCTTCACGCCACTTCTACGACCGGTTCTTCAATGTATCTGACTTCTTAAGGACGGTCACAGAAGGTCTTCAAATCATCCAAATCCATCGCAAGTGCAATTCAAGGTCGAAATGCACGTCTTCAATTTCAAACCATTATGAATAATTTGGTCTAAAAGTCTAATATAAAAGTACAAAATACTATCTAAAACAGCTCTGAAATGCTACAAAATAAGAGTATATCTAGGACCTATCAAAGTCACTGAATTTCTGCAAGGACAGAAGGTCCCCAAAGCAATATCCAGCACATGGCTAACTCTCATCCCAAAGAAGCCCAATCCATCCACTTTTGCTGACTTTAGGCCTATAAGTCTTTCAAATTTTCTCAACAGATCTTCACCAAATTATTGGTGGAGAGGTTGAAACCTATTATGCCTAAATTAACATCTGTGGAGCAGTCTGCTTTCCTCAAAGGAAGAGATATAACAGATAATACCATTCAAATGGTGGAGATGGCTAGACTTCTAGGCAAGAAAACAAACATAACAGTCTAATTGTAAAATTAGATATGCAGAAGACCTTTGACAGGGTTTCCTGGGGTTTTTTGAATACCATTTTATTAAAATTTGGCTTTCATGGAACCTTTGTCAAAATTATTATGCAAAACATTGCCTCTACCACATTTTCAGTCCTCATAAATGGCATTGTCTGTGGTTTTTTCCCATCTAGTAGAGGCATTAAGCAGAGAGACCCCTTCTCACCATTCCTCTAAAACCTTGTTACTGAATTCTTCTATAGAGCTCTTAAGCTACAAGTCCATTCAGGTCACATTGGCAGTTTCATCATGCCAAGAGGTGTAGAACCAATCACACACCTTATGTATGCTGATGATACATCTCTCTTCACAAACTCCAACATGAGAAATATGAAAAGAGTCAAATCATTCCTGAAAGCATATGAGTCATCATCAGGTCAGAAGGTTAATTGTGCCAAATCTGAGTTCTTTGTTCACTCAAAGACTCCAGATGCAAAGAAAAGACGGATAAAAAGAGCTTTAGCCATGAAGCTGGGAAGCATGCCATTCACTTACCTTGGTGTTCCTGTTTTTAATGGGAGAAACAAAGCCATTCATTATCAGCCAATTTTGGAGAGGCTTTTAAAAGCCACTCAGAACGGGAAAAATAGATGGTTGAGCTATGCTGGGAGGATGGTTTTAATTAACCATGTGCTGCAAGCTACTCCAATCCACATTATCTCAGTCCTTTTACCTCCCCTCCCCCCCTAAAGGAAGTAATCAAGAGGATGGAATCCATTGCAACCAAATTTCTTTGGGGTGAATCTGACTTTGGTCAGAGGAAAGTATGGAGGAAGTGGTTTAGATTAGCTTACCCCAAGAAGGAAAATGGACTTGGTTTTAGAGACATCTCTTCCCTAGTTAATGCTTTCTCCTGTAAGATGTGGTGGAAGTTACAAAAAAATGAGACAGTTTGGACCAAATTTTTATGGTCACATCCAGAATCTCACAAAAGCTCCCACACATGAAGAAGAATTTGTACAGTAACTGAGCACGCTAACTCTAATTCTATGGTTATTTATGGTAAAGGTTCATGTCCCTTCTGGTTTGCAAATTGGTCAGGTACAGGAGCACTATGCTATGTATGGCCATCAGAGATGGAAATTCCATTTCCTAATATATCTCTAGATGCTTTCATATAGAGCAAGGACTCTTATCTAACTCTCTTAGAGCCACACTTGGCTACTAGCACCCTCACTATTTTGCAGGATATTCAGATCCAAGAGGAGCATGATGACAGGTTTTTTTTTAAAAAAATTTAAAACCATCAAGTGATGAGAGGATTATTGACGGCTCCTCAACCCAAAATAAAGAAAAAGTACAAGGTTGCCTGAAGGCTTTGTGATCCTGGAAGCTATTTGTGAGCCCGAAGGCTTATGTGAGGTACATGGAAATGTCTAGGAATCTAACACTATCAGCTACCCTGTCAGTGCGGCATATCTAAAACTAATCTAAAATAGAGAAAAAGAGATATAAAAGTGTTCGCAACCTGCCGCACTTCTAGCCAGTCCGGGTCGAACTAGCTGAATGCAAGTCGATCACAATACTGAACGAACGCCTGAAAACCTGTGATCCCTTCCTGGTCAGTCTCATTCGTATCTCTGCTCCATTCGCTCTCTTTGTAATCTAACTGTAAGCCTTGTTTAAAACGTTGTTCGGATCCCCCTCGGGGCTACCATGAGACTTACAACGACTATTAGAGCCCAGTAAGAGACTTCACAGAAGATGAACATGAAGACTAGTCCAACTACCTAAACCAGCACAAGTCTGGTCCATACAGCCCACAACTTTGACTCAAAGGGTGAACTTCGCCGTAGGTAAGTAATAGCACTACCCCGACTCGGATTTCTCCTAAAAAACCCTTGATCCAGAACAAAAGTCAATTGGGTGTTTTCGAGCAAAAGAACCCGCCGAAAACAACCAGAATTTGACGGACATTACAACACATCCAGTATTTGAGCAAAAACCGACCTATCAAAGCAAAAATCTCCTAGACCTATTTCTAAAATCCTAGAGAATTGAAATCAGGAAATAAAGACTTGAAGAAAACAAAGCAGAATGGAAAAAAGGGAAAAAAGAAGTAACCCCTTCTGGCAGAGAAGGCGGAGCTTGGCGGCGGACTCCGGCGCGGTGGTGGCACAACGGTGGTGCGTGTCCTGCATGCGCGGGTACAGATGGAGCTGTGCAACGTGAGGCACGTGTCCTGCATGCGCGACGCTTGCTGTACTTGAGAACGCGTTAGGACAGAGCCGCACGTTGAGGCTCTGTCTAAGAGGCGCGTGACGGAGGCGGTGGCACGTGGCGTCACGGCTTACACCCCTCCCATCCCGTCGGTTTTCTCCGGCCATTCTTCTTCTCCTATCGGTGCCGGTTTGGCCTTTGTCGGAAACTCTTCTGCTGCGGATCTTGGCGGTTGTCGGATCGGACCTTGGCTGGGCGATAGCTCAGGAGCTTCGTCGGCAGATAGATCTTGTCGGGATCCGTAAATCAGGGTCGGGAGCTTCTATACCTGGCTCTGGCGGCCGGTGGTAGCCCAGATCGGCGCCGATCTGGTCCACTGGCGTCCTCAGGAGCTGGGTCAACGGGCAAAAAACCCATAGAGTGTCGGAGGCTAGAGAGAGGTATCGGTTTGAGGGAGATGAATGGGTGGTTGGGAAATTATCTAAAGGTTAGGGGTGGGGAGGACACCACCTGACCGGCACGAGGCGACGACCGGTGCCTCTTCGGCGATGTGCATACGTGTTTGAGGAGAGAGAAATGAGAGCTTTTCTGGAGAGGAAAAGGAGTGTTGAAAGATCACCGAAGTTCCTTATATGGAAGCCATCAAGAAAAGGAGTGATGACAGGCTTATATGGAAGCCATCAAGAACAGGGGAATTCACCATCAAATCTGCTTACCTCAGTAATAGACCCAGATCTCCACAGGACACTTGTCTCAAACAGGTATGGAGTGCTCCAACACCATCAAAAATATCTTTCCTTATGTGGAGAATTTGGAACAAGATCTTGCCTTTTGATGATATTCTCTCAAAATTTGGCTTTAATCTTCCATCAAAATGTTCTATGTGTCAGTCTCAAGACTCTCACAATCACTACTTTAATGTATGTCTTGCTTCTGTTGAGATTTGGAATTTTATTGACAACTTGTTGGTAATAAAACCTCCTATTTTTGCAAATGTTAATCAAAGACTGAGATTTTACATGTCACACATAGGTTTTTCTAAAGTTCATACAAAAGTAATAAGAACAACCATATCTGTGGTGTTCTGGGCTTTGTGGAATAGAAGGAATAAACTGTTGTATGATAATAAAATCCTATCCAAACAGAGTGTTTGCAAATAAATAGTGAAGCAAGTTGGTTTGATTTTCTCTGCATTTCCTTTGACTGGCTCTAGTGAAAAGAACCTTTTCCTAGTTGAATCTGGTTTAGTTCCTTTCCTGAAAAGGAGAAGGCCTAGACCAGTTAAAATTGTGAAATGGTTTCCCCAGATTCAGGTTATAAGATTAATGTAGATGCCTCTTTCCAACCAGATACTCCTGACAACACTGGGATTGGTATTGTTGTAAGGAATAACCATGGTAATGTCTGCAAGCTTACCATGAGGACTCTAAATTAAGCATCCTCCATACATGCTGAACTACAGGCCATCCTCCATAGATACAATTTAGGTCATCAATTGAACTTGCACTCTTTCACTGTAGATTCAGATTGTATCGTTGCAGTACATGGAGTGATCAATCCTAGCAACATTGACTGGAAATTCTACTCTTTATGTGCTAAATTGCATAGCTTTAGTGTTACAAATCCAACATGCCATATTTTGAGAGAGGCAAATAGTGCTGCAGATCTTCTAGTTAAACACAGTGTTCAGTTTCATCTAAATGATGATTTACCTATTGATCTTGCCCCTAGGAAACTAAGGGATATTAACCAAATGGATAAGGTTGCAGTGCCACTTGTTAGAGTCTTAGTTAGTTAACTTCCTAGGACTTTTTACTGCTATTTCTTCTGAAATTGCAGGAGCTGAAGGAACTGAAGGGATATGATACTCATGTTCGAGGAACTGACGGGACATGAAACTGGACTGGAAATATAACTAGATCATGATGACAAACTCTGGAGAATGCTTGTATGCAATGGAGAAGAGGGTCTCCAATTTTTGTACTGGAAAGTGGCATAATTTGAACCGGAAAGAACCTGTATTTATTACCATTAATCTCAATTTTGATGATTCTCTGCTTGTAGCAATTTTGAACTTCTCAGATCACTATAAATATTTTGATGTGAGATTGAGTGCCTTAAACCTATCCGGGTGGCGGAGTTGTGCTTCGATTCGTCGATCACTAAATTGCTCCTCGGTGTTACGACTTTTGGTACACTAAATCTTTACATGCTTAATATATTTAGAATAGGCCTAGTTAGCTTATTCGTTATTCTTTCGGAGGTTCATCATGCCTCGTAGAGCTTTCTTTAGCTCTCTATGTAACAACTCTATTATGTTTCTTTCATGGTTTGGAGAGCCAATAAATTTCTCCTCCACCAATGGTGGATTTTGCCTAAAAAAAAAGAATGCATTTAACACAATTATTTGCTTCACCAATGAGCCACCGAGCTATCGAAACTGGAAATACCGATCACACATTCATGAACCACGTGTAGGAACCACTACAAATGGAACCATCAATGACATCCTTCATAAACCACTCGCAGAGCTTTGGATGTCCCTCTGATATTCATAAACCACTCGCAGATCTTTGGATGTCCCTCTGATAAGACCCAATTACTTCACCATTGCGCCAACAAAATACCAAAACTAGAACCACCAATTGCATCTTCGTTAGCCAATTCCAACATGAGAGATCACATGTGGACAACAAACACGATACATAGGAAACCACCGTTGACTGTATGACGCTATACCCTGTCAAGAGAAATTACTCTAAAACTCGCCATATTTTTGTTGGACGCGTGTTTTGAACACATAACCGCCCAATTTAAGAGAGTTACCACTAATTAGCACCATTACAGAAAGACATGATATTCTAGTCGAGAGGTTGTTTCTTCTGACCTTGTGAAATTATTATTGTCTTTAAGTTTTTTTTAAAGATGAAATTGTCGTGGAAACGAAGTATTCAATACTTTTGTAATCGATCAAATAAGCAATTACAAAATATTACTCAAAGTTAGTTTACCGTATTACATTTTGTATTTTGGAATTTAACCGTAAGTAGTGAGTTTGATCACAAATGTACTATGCATATCAAAGTGGCCCTTAATTCCTTTTGTCATCACATATAGTGTGTGAAAAAGGAACAGATCTAAATATAACTAAGGTTAAATACTATAAAATTATTGAAATTATTCATTTAACAAAGTTTCATATTGATGAATAATACTAACTGGAAGTTTAGAAATATATTCTGGTTCGGTTGAGTCGATATCGATTAGAAATCTAACAATAATCTCAATGTAACTTGTATTTCCTAAGTTTTTTAATCATAATTAGTTGAGATTTTTCTTGTACCTCAAGTTTTTTCATCCTAACTAGTTGGTTTTCTTGGACATATTATAACCGACATTCAAGCCTTTGAACTATATATGGTTTGGGGAGTCAAATTAATATCTCCACCATTGGTGGTTTTAATTTTTTTAAAAGTCTGTAAATAAATTAGATAAAAAATGAATTTATTAATACATGCTACTATGTATGAAGCTTGGCTAGTATTCATGGATCAGATTTAAGGTTGACATATAAGAAAAATACAAAGTCTTGGGTGAGACCGTCCTACCATAAGCTTATGGTAGGACGAATGATAGTTCATGTGTTTAATAGATGGGGGTTACTATTTGCAGGACCAAATTACTACTGCAGGACCATATGAAACTTGATCAGACGTATTTTTTCCCAATTGGTTTTGCCCAATTCAAAATGCAATATCTGATATCTTAGTGCGTCAAATGTACATTTGAATCGGGCAAAACTAATTGGGGGAAAATGCTTCTGATCAAGTGAAATATGGTCCTGCAGTAGTAATTTGGTCCTGCAAATAGAAGTTCCCTTAATAGATTTGTTCATGTGTTTCACAGTTTGATTTGTTATAAGCTGGGTTCATGTGTTTGACAGATTTGTTCTTGTGTTTCACAATTTTGTTTGTTATAATCTGTAACAATATGTAAATGAATTAACAAAGCTGTGAAACACATGAACAAATCCATTAAACACATGAACTATCATTCGTCCTACCATAAGCTTATGGTAAGATTGATTCAAGACCTTCTATAAGAAATAATAAAGTTTATTTGGATTGATTCAATACTGATGATAGATAATAATAGAGATGACTCGGATTTAAGTCATCTTTCAGGAAACTTCCTGCTCACGTGACCAGAGGCAATGACGAGGCATTAGGAAGTACATTACGAAATTTTCTATCTTTTAAGAGTTGGTCTCTTGGGTGACCGTCACTATATAGTGACCAGATTAAATTGCAAATAGGATATAAGTTAAAAAAACACGGAGGTACCAATTTGCAATTTTAGAAATTTTTAAAAATCACGCGCTACAGTGTCAAGCCACGCGCTACAGTGCCGATTTGCTACAGTACCGAGCTGCTACAGTACCAATTTGCTACAGTGTCGAGTTGCTACAGTACAACATAAAACATGAACACTTTAACTTAAAACATGAACATTTTAACTTGAAACATAAAACATGAACATTTTAACGTGAAACATGAACATTTCTTGAAACATAAAACATGAACAGTTTAGCTTAAAACATGAATATTTTTTGAAACATGAACAATTTGATTTAAAACATGAACATTTTAACTTGAAACATAAAACATAAATATTTTAACTTAAAACATAAAACATGGACGTTTTAACGTGATACATGAACACTTTAACTTGAAACATAAAACATAAATATTTTAACTTAAAACATAAAACATGGACGTTTTAACGTGAAACATGAACCCTTTAACTTAAAACATAAACTTTTTAACTTGAAACATAAAACATGAACATTTCTTGAAACATAAAACATGAACAGTTTAACTTAAAACATGAATATTTTGACTTAAAACATGGACAAGAACATTTTAACTTGAAACATAAAACATAAATATTTTAACTTAAAACATAAAACATGGACGTTTTAACGTGAAACATGAACATTTTAACGTTAAACATGAACATTTTAACTTAAAACATGAACATTTTAACGTTAAACATGAACATTTTAACTTAAAACATGAACATTTTAACTTGAAAAATAAAACATAAACATTTTAAGTTAAAACATAAAACATGGACGTTTTAACGTGAAAGATGAACATTTTAACTTGAAACATAAAACATGAACATTTTAGTTTGAAACATTGAGTACATTGTAGCAAAATACTGTGCACGCGTGGAAAATACTGTAGCAAACACGGTAGCGCATGATTTTTTTTTTAATTTTAAAAAATTGCAAATTGGTCCCTCCTTGATTTTCTTTATTGCCCTATTTATAATTTACTTCTATATTTGCAGTAAAGATCTTGGTCACTTTGTAGTGACGGTCACTCCCAAGACTTTTCCATCTTTTAATAGAATTATTGACCAAAAAAAAAAAAATCTATATATAGTTGTAATATAATTATTACTAATTCTCAATTGAGACCTGTCTCCATAGAGACCAGGGACTAGAAGGTCTGTCTATTGTGTATGAGGAACTCGCCAAAATTAGGCAAAAGTATAGGGACTATATTGCAATTATTGCTTATTTATATAACCCTGGCCCCTCTTTCTCAAATCTTTCTCAAATCAGAAACTCAATCGGCGTGATTTCGAGAGCTCCAGAGAAAACTCAACCGCGATAGGGTTTCGGCGACGGCGATATTCGGCAACGGCGATATTCGGCGATGATGATATTAAGCGACGGATTTTGATAGGTTTCGACGGCGACAATCTCCAGTAATCGGCGTGATTTCCAGAGCTTCATAGAAAACTCAACCGCGATAGGGTTTCAGCGACGATATTCGGCGACGGATTTTGATAGGTTTCAGCGGCGGAAATCTCCAGTAATCAGGTTTTTCCGACGCTCTTCTTCGATTTTCAGGTGTGAGTTTGATTTTGTGTTTTGCTTGAGTTTAATCGCATTTCTTCGTTTTTTCTCTAGGTTTTTCGCCAGACATTCTGTGCGTTTGGAGTTTGTTCTAGTTGAATCAGGTATGTTCTGGTCAATTTGTGCGTTTCGTGTTTGCTAGGGTTTCTGTTAAGCTTTTCGCGAAGAAATATGCAAGTGCAGTGGAGTTTTTTACGAATTGTGTTAATCTTATTTGCATGCTAATTGTTGATTTTGTGGATGTTGAATGATTTTAATGATGCTTGATCATTTATGTTGTTTTGCATGATCTTTTATGCCTCTAAACTGATCTGTGTTTGTCCTGTTTTTAAAGAGGATCTTGGTTATGACATGCTTGATGTTTTACAGTAATATCCTGATTATTAATATCTATTACTTGATCTTATTTCGATACTACTTGATTATTTTGTGGATGTTGAGATTTTGATGTTGCTTGATCATTTATGTTGTTTTGCATGATCTTTTATGTATCTAAACTTATGTCTGCCCTGTTTTTAAAGAGGATCTTATTTATGACATGCTTGTTGTGTTTCCTGGTCTTGTTGTGTGTTTTACCTGAGTTTTTATGTTCTTTGCATGATGTTTTTATGTTGCCTGTTTTTTAAGTGTTTTGTCTGAGTTTTTATGCTCTTTGCATGATCTGTTCGGTTGCCTGATCCTTTTATGTTTTTGCATGATCTTTATGTGTCTGACAGGTATCTCATCTCAAAAAACGATGTATTTGATATCGTTGTTGATTAGATGTTAAATTGATGATGATGATGATGATTGGTGATGAATAAATGACGATGATGATTTTCTGATGTTGATTTTCTAATGTTTTTGTGTGTTTATTTGATCTTGTTTTGTGTGTGATTGATGTTTATGTGGGCCCATTCGATCTTGTATGTGACTGGAGAGCTTGTGTTTGACTTGCTTTGGGTCTGCACTTACTGATGTTTGTTCTGTTTAGTCCTCTGTGATTTCAAGTTTGAGTTTTGTGTTGTTCTCAATTTGTTTCGGTGCAATGAGGTTATGCAGGTTATGGCTGAAATCACAAGTCGGTTTAAGAGTAATGTAGTGGTGATGATGGTGTGAATTGCACAACAGAAGAACTTGTTGAAACTACCCCATTTTTGGTGAAGAATAAGCAAAGAATGGCGAATCAGGATCCCCTATAAGTACTGCCGTTGGATTAGAAAGTGCGCGATTCATGTGTGCCAAGATTGAGAAGGAGCTTTGTGTTGATTTCTGATGTTTCTGTTTTTTTATGGCTGTGAGACCGTTCACTTAATGTGGAATTGGCAATTTATAGGCTTTCGAATATTTTAAATCATATTTGTAAGTAGGAATGCATCCGACTTTATATCGATATTTTGATCTTTTGCATTTATTAGTTGATCTTTTTCTGTTTGATCTTTTCTTTAATCTTCCCCCGTTGTCACTTGAGGTTGGTCTTTTGCAAGAATAGATTGATAATCTATGTTTATTACTTGATCTGTGTGCATGCTCATATATGTGGTGAAAATTCACATACAGTTTATATACAAATTCAATCATGTTACTTAAAAACATCAAGATATTAGAACGTATATGGTCAAGCAAATTGACTGAAATATCAAGAAAAAGCAGTAAATGCTCAAGCAAATTGAGTAAAAGATCAAGATATAAGATTATGTATATGGTCAGGCATACTGACTAAAAGATCAGGACAATGTAAATGCTCAAGCACATTGAGTAAAACATCAAGACATAACAAAGAATGCTCAAGGAAATTGACTGAAAAATTAAGTTGTTGCCTGATCTTTTGATGTTGTTGCATGATTTGTTTATGTTGCTTGATTCTTATATGTGTTTTCTTGAGTTTTTATGTTCTTTGCATGATCTGTTATTTTGCCTGAGTTTTTATGATCGTTGCATGATATTTTATGTTTGCCTGATTGTTTTTGTTTTTTGCCTGAGTTGTTATGATCTTTGGATAATGTTTTATGTTGCCTAATTTTTTGTTTTTGCCTGAGTTTTTATGATCTTTGCATGATGTTTTAGGTTGCCTGATCTTTTTTATAATGTTGCATGATTTTTTATGCTCCTTGATCCTTATATGTGTTTGCTTGAATTGTTATGTTCTTTGCATGATCTTTTATTTTGCCTGATCTTTTTGTGTGTTTTGCCTGGGTTTTTATGATCTTTGCATGATTTTTATGTTGCCTGATTTTGTTTGTGTTTTGCCTGAGTTTTTATATTCTTTGCATGATCTTTTACGTTGCCTGATTTTTTTATGTTTTTGCATGATATTTTATGCTGCTTGATCTTGAATTTGCAGAGCAGGTCCCTGAGCTCTGTTTAATTATGAAATGACACCGAGTTTTTTGTAATTACATCTTGACCCCCGTTTTTATGTTGCTAGTTTTGTATGATGCCTTTGGCCCTTGGTCTCCACAAAGACAGGTCTCACCAGAGATTTTCTCTATAATTATACAATATATTTTAAATCAAGTTCAATTGGATTTGGTTTTATCAACCAAAATTGTATTCGTTCTTTGTAGAGAAACAAACTTTAACATTATTTACCAAAATTTTGTTCGTCATGGATACCAAGCAATATTTGACCTTCATAAAAAATCTATTAATTGTATACCAAATATTGTATCAATGATTGTTTACCAAAATTTTAGATTTGGTTTTATTTGAATTATATGTTATTTAAGCTCCGTGGAAGGCATCCCAAAGAAATCTCGAAAAACATAAATAATTACAATGACGGACGAATAATTAAGAATTGAAATAATGGTGAATGGATCTTTCATATGCATGGGAAAGAAGAATGCAAGGGATGCTAATGGTTCCCAACTCCAGCAGCTTTTACTCACATTCTGGCATGGCCTAATATCTCAGGCATCTGGTGTTCTTATATCGTCCAGACCGAATCCCTCCTCACCAAGGTAACCGCACATTTGCATGATGTAGTCTTATTTTACCGTTCAGTTCAGTGCAAGAGAGCAAAGTTTGACATATATTCGTGTTACCTAATGATGATTCAGATATCAGATTTCCGTTCCATTGAATGCTTCTCATTTAACAACTGAGATTCCTAAGCAAGAAGGTGAGAATCAATTATCATTCTCAGTAGGGATATTACAGACAGACATACAATGTACGCCAATACATATGAAAGTCCCCACACACACCTATGTGAATCTCAATCTGATCAAGAATCGCCAAGGAAATGTCAAGGCCCTACAAGAATATCCCAATTATCAGAGCTTCCTTATAAGGCTGTGATGGAACAGTTAATATGCTATGATCCTGAAAATGGCAGTCTGTCAGATTTGTTGGCGTTTTGGGCGAGGAGAGCGGATTGGCTTCTGGTTCTTAAAGAGCCGAGACAACTAAAACATCCTCTCTACCTAGAGGTTTAACTTTCCATCCAGATTCTTTTGAGTACAATGTATTACCTATCCATGATCACTGAACTGTATTACCTATCAAGATTCTGCCCTGGCTCCGTCCAACCGCCTTCGACTTGGGGCCACTAAAACCGCCGCCGCCAAGACTCAGTCCAAGACCGAGGTCAGGCTCGGGGTCGTCCGGACAGCGCGAAGAGGAAACCTCTACGAGGGCCCCGTGATCACCAGCTCCTCCTTGGACAGAGAGCGACCTACCTTTCCCTTCCCCTCTATTTCCGTGAGCAGGGGTTCTGGTTCAGTTCAGTCAAATTGAATTCGTGATTTGTTTTTTCGGAAATCCACAGTTTACAAAACGACGTCGTTTAATCAGATAGTTAAAATCCCACATTCCAAATCAGAGAATCGTACTAAAGAAATAAGAAATTGATGTTGAAAAATCCCATATTTCTGCCAAGGACATAGACATACCTTTAAATTAAGAGAGAGAGAGAGAGAGAGAGAGAGAGAGAGAACTCAGCCCAAAGACATATCTTTAAATTGAGATATTAACTCATATCCAAGAAGATATGCAGGAGAAGCTCCTTCAAGGCAATGCTTCTCAGCCTTAGCTGATAACTCCTTATGCAGAGAAAAACAATAGCAATGATAACATGAGTAACAATGCAAACTCACAAGCTGTATAAATGTGATCCCAAGTTGCATAAATTATGATTTAACTAAAACCAAAGTATTCACCTTTATGGTAACTCTCTCACATAGACACACGTCAGAATAAGGTGTGCTCCCTATAATATAAGCATAAGTAGTATTAACGCTTGGATATTTGAGGTATTCTTCCTCATCATCCTGCAGATAAGAAGATGAAAAAAAATTAAAGCCAAAGTTTAGTGGAAAAATTAAAGGATTCAAATGCAAGAAAAGCTTGTTAGTAAATAAACACATTAATTACGGTATCAAGAAGAGAGTACCAGATCAAAAACTTTTCTGTAGGAAGATTAATATGGATATTGTCATAATTTGTGCCAAAAGCATTTCATCACCAAAGGCAAAAATTAATAATTTTAAAAAACCATGAAGGTTACTTATAAGATGATGAAACTGCGAGTATTTTCCCAGTTCAGGGAAGGGTAATAACTCAAGAGTAGCCACAATTCTTTAAAACTGATACCTGGTGATAATTTTGATTTCTTTCCTTGGTCACTCTTTATGCTCTAACTATATTGCACAGGGGTGATGAGAGAGAGAGAGAGGGGGGGAGAGAGAGAGAGAAAGATAAGAACTCAGCACATAGATGTACCTATAAATTGAGATATTAACTCATAACCAAGAAGATATGCAGGAGAAGCTTCTTCAAGGCAATGATCTCAGCCTTAGCTGATGACTCCCCATGCAGACAAAAACAATAGCAATGATAACATGAGTAACAATACAAACTCACAAGCTGTATAAATGTGATCCCAAGCTGTATAGAACCAAAGTATTCACCTTTATGGTAACTCCTTCGCAGATACTCAATCATCCATGCATACTTTTCGCCACCTTTTCAACCTCTTAAAATACTGCTTTGTAATCCTACATGCATACCGTTAACAATTCAAATATACAGATTTAGAATGCAAAAAATAAAGAAAGGAACATGTTAAATAGAAATCAATGAAAGAAGTGGCAGTTTAATCTGATTACTTATCTGCAGCATTTTAAATCTGTTTCATTTCTCACATCTGCAGCATTGGTGTCCACCACAATTTCCACCTTGTCATGCCTTTTGCTCAACCCACATGCTACCTTGGGTCTTGTGACTGGTTTCTTGCATATACAGATAACACAAGTTACACTTTCTTATTCTCCTTAGCTTACCCAACTCAAATGTACCATACCTTAGTTTAGACAAACAAACACCACACCAATCTACAAAAGTTTTTTAATCAGGCAGCGTAATCATCACCATAATCCAGAAAAATGGAGGATATGCATTTTATGATAACCAGTCAAAAAAATATTTATTTTAAAAAATCAAGCTCCTTTATTTTTCTTAGTTATACACATTTGAAGCTATTCACAATGAAATGTGTCTTTGATTTCATAGAAGTAAAGAAAAATCTATATAAAAAGGATGGAGGGAGTCTGTAATTTCAGGTATACATGATCAAAAAGTCACAGGTTGCAATAAATTTGGTTCATGAATGAATGAGCATGTAAACATTAAAAAATCCCCTCATAGATTTTACCTGTATCAAAAGGGAGGTGAGCAATCATAGTTTTTACTCTTTTGTTGCTTGATGAAGAACAACTTGCTCCATCTTCCATTTGCTGAAATTCTTGCAACTTCTTCTCCAAATCGTCGTCTAAAACTCCAACCCCTCAGTGGACTAATAGTAGGAGGCCTGATTACTGGTATCTGTGATGAAAAAGACCAAAAATTTAACACCAGATTAATCAAAATTTTGAACACAGAACACAAGATAATTTAAGCTTACCAAAAAATGTCCAGTAAGAAAATCATAATGAACTCCTCAGCCATTAGACAAGCACTGCAATTCTTCACTTCCATTATAAAGAGTCAACTTCTAGATACTTAAACATCAAAATCGTGATGTCCAGTGAGTGCAATTGGAGAGAGAGACACTATTTTTGTAAACTGCCTTAAAAGCAAACAAAGAGTGTCACATCAATATAATTCTGAAAGTGCTCTATATGAATAAATTTGCATGTGTGTGTATGTGTGTGTGTGTGTGTGTGAGAGAGAGAGAGAGAGAGAGAGAGAGAGAGTCACTTTTTTGCATCATGCTACACCTCAGAACAATATCCAGAACGCTCAAGGCCTCATATAGTAGGAGTTCTATGACTCCTCTTGCAATGCTTTGCTGATGGACATCATCATAAATTTGGCTCCAAAGGCAATATCAACCTTGAAAGTCTTGAAATGGTAAGGCTGTCTCAGCCTTTTCCTATCACAGTACATGACATCTCCTTAAGGTTATCCACTACTACTTGGAAAATATTATATAAACAAAGAGGAGATGTACAAGGATAGAGCAAATGAAAGAATGTCAACCTGCTAGGCAAAACCATTGAGCACAATTTCAAATTCATGCTTGCTCCTTGGCAGTGCACCGATTTTAACAAACTCTTGTCTCCATCCTAAGTAAAGTCCTTCCCTGCAAGCTTGGATGTCGTGAACTCTATCCAATATTCTTTCCCGACGGCTTTAACATTCCCACTGGACGGCCCTACATAGAATATAAAAAACTGTTCAATACTAATGGATAATTATGAAGCTCCAAGAAAATCATAATGAATTGGCCAACTGTGCTCATCACTGAAAATTTGAAGTGATTCGTAAGAAGCTGGATTTTCTGTCATTTTGTACCCAGCCGCCCATGTCTTCCCATTGGTACTCTGAACTTCTTCTTGAATGGCTCTGTTTCAACTTTAATAGGGGGTCAAATTTGGAGGAACCTGCGGAAGGAGGGAGCAAAGCAGAATCAGGTGTCCCATTCGTTACCTTCAGTGCCCCAATGGAAACTGGTTGGGAATAATCATTATAAGAACGAGATGATAAAATTCAGGGAATTATCGAAGAAAATATTTTTGAAACCTATATGAGACAAAAAGACCAATGAAACATCTTCTAGACATACCAGTATAAGTGCACATCAAATTACTAGGATTAAGGAAACTCATTGTTCTAGCATTTCACAAATTAAGAAACTTACAAAGTGCAGCAAATATTACCAGGATAAAAGGAGAACTCACCATGCTAGCATTTATGTTACCATTGGAAACTAAGGCCTCAACCACAATTCCAATGCAGTACCGATGATTGAACCTAAGCATCATTTAAGTGTTGCAACTAGAAAGCTCTATGAAGAAGTAATAAAGCATCAAATTAGTACAAGTTTAAACGTGTAAAAGGGAGATAAGAAACTAAGAAACATACCCTCAGCCTGAGCCTACAATGCCCTCCCTAAATTCAAACACTGACTGAGCAGGAGCTCTGCCTTTATTACTCCTCATCTGCACCAAAACAATACAATTGAAATTATGAGTTATGCTCCAATCCCATAGGCTGTAAAAACTATATCCTACGTTAAATTATGTGATCCCGGGCCGTACAAAATATGATTTAAGTTAAACCAAAGTATTATATTCCTAGGTACCTCCTCTCCCATATACACACATACCAGATTAGAGTGGACTCCCCATGAATGACATCAGTATTAAGGCATGGGAATTTGAAGTCTTCTTGTGTATCTGCCGCCTGTATATAAAATAAATAAATTAATAAGCCAAAGTTCAGAAAATGACATGGATTCAGTATCTTCAAATCCCAAGAACTGTAGCTGATATAACAAACACTTAAGTTCTTAAGAATATAGTGCTTAATCATAAACTTATCAGCATGAAGACTAGTCTGGAAATTGTCTCATAAGCTATGACAGACACTTTCCACCACCTAAACCTTAAAAAAAATAAAAAAAATACAAATGATAAAATATAAGATGATTATGGAACTGTGATGATTCCCCAGTTACAAGACTACTCTAGACACGTCTACTCAAGATAAAAATAAATAAATAATATATAGATGATACCTGTCCTTTAAGAAATATAATCCATTTATCTGTCAACATCTTGTACAAGGATCTGCACTTTGATGGCTTCAAGTTTCATCTGCGCACTTTAGTTTTCCAAATTTCTCTCCTTCTACCAAACTCGTGGAAACCCATTGAGATTTTATGAAATAATCAGAAAAGATAGCAAACATTATCAAAGAAACACATGTAGCAGATAATTATCATTCTACAATCAACGAGTTTTGAATCTATTCATTTGTCCATTAAGAAATAAAACTCCCTTTACTGTGTAAAAACATCTGTAAAAGGATACGTAGAGGGTAGTTTTGCTGGCTTCAAGTTCCCTCTGCACTTCATTTTGCCATAAGAGGTTCATAATCCATGTTGTCCTCCCAAAATACCCCAACTCCGGAACCAATTGAGAATTCATGAAATAATCAGAAAAGACAAAAATTATCAAATTAAACACAGGTAGCCCCATAATTTACAATAATCAATGGATTTAAAAAAAAAATCAAGAAAATAACAAAGCACAAAAATCACATCACAAAACCTTCTACTCTGCTAATGCATATTGAACAAACATTATAATTTTTTATCCATAGATTCACGTTTCAAAATTTGTTTTCAGACTACAATGAACTCGACCTAAAGCATGACCACATTCTGAGAAAATCTACGACCAGTGTGCCTTCATGATACTATCTGGACTGAGCATATAAACTATAGCAACCATACAATGCTTCAACTTGTAATAGTAAGGTAATTAAATTCAAACATCTAACCAGGTACTACTAAAGTTGGTTAGTTTTATAGTTTAACAATTGCCAATACTTATCTTTCTCTTCACATATAGCACTTAATTGTACAAAACTAGACATTAAGAGGTCCTAGCTCTGTATCACACCCTTAGAGTGGATCTTAATTACAAAACAAACAAGTTCAGATCGTTTATTGAATTATCAACAAAACTTCTGTTTGTAATTCTTTCTATAGCTCAACACTATTCCTAAGAATCTAGTGATAGGCAGAAATCGAACCGGGTTCAAGTTAAGACAGAAAAATACACAATCTAAGAAACTCAGCACAGAAAACATACCTTCAAAATTATTATTTCTAAACCAGGAGCTCTGCCTAGCTTATTACTCCTCATGCGCACCTAAACAACAGAAATGAAATTATGAGTTACATTCCAAACCCATAGGCTGTAATATTATATCTTAAGTTAAATTACGTGATCCTGAACTGTATAAATTATGATTTAGGGAAAACCAAAGCATAAAAGTCTAAGGAATCTCCTCTCCCATATACACATACAACTAAAAGTGCGCTACCCATGAATGGTATCAGTAGTAATTAGTATTAAGGCATGGGAATTCGAAGTGTTCTCATGTATCTTCCTGTAGTAAGGAAAATGACAGAGAATCAGAATTTACAAATGTCAAGAAAAAAATGTAGCTGACATAATAGATACATTTATTAAGTTTAGTACTCAGATCAGAAACTTATCTGCTAGAAGATTCGTATGGATATTGGAAGTCCAAATCCCAAAAGTGACCCAAACACACAGAATCCTATGAAGAAGCAATTTTCCTGCCGTTTTACTGAACACCTCTATATCTCAGAGCAGTCTTGAAAAATTTCCTTTGAAGTTATGCACACTATTACACTGTTGAAGAAATGACTGACCTACAGTAAAAAATTAGTAAAATGTATTAATAAAAACACAACTGAAATAATTAAAATGGAAAAAATAAATTAATAGCATCATGCAGCAATTCTTGTACCTTTTTTGCCGAATTGCAACACCTCTATATCTCAGAGGAGCCTCTATTCAAGCACAAACAACAAATATCATTATTGTTTAACAAATATTAGTCATTTAAACCAGGGCCGGCCATAGTGTGGGTCTAACCGGTTCACCTACACTGACCCCAAAATAATATTTTAATTAATGTTATGTACTGTATATATTTATATTTATTTAGTTACTAAATTCTCTCATTCTTTCCATTACGACTTCTGAGTTTCATGACACGCTCTCTCTTTCCTTTTATAATTTTTTGTTTTGTCAACTGCATCTTTAAATTACACTAATTTTTTGTTCTCTCTTTTTTTTTTCATGTTTTAGGGACCTCATTTTTATACTTAGAGCGGGGTTCCTAATTGTTAGAGACGGCCCTGATTTCAACCATCTGAGCATCTACTGAAGTTTTTGGTCAGAAATACCTTTTCAAAAAGAAAAAAAAAATAGAAAAAAAAGAGGTCGAATCGCATCAAAAGTAATTTACTAAATTACTGCTTTCATAAACTAGAGGTACAAATAACAGATACTAACTGTGAACGTACCTGAAATCAGCAATAACGGCACAATTCTTCTTTGTTTGTATCATTCAGAGGACATTTCAACACCAGCTTCAATTTCAGTTGCCCATCAGAGCTCTCATTATCCAGTTTCTTGATCTTGACATGTCTCTCTACCATGCCTACACATTTCAAAAAGTAAAAACCTATTTAAGAGATCAAGTCAAAGACACACCAAGAGCAATAAGGAAAACTTATGCACAGGCTGCAAGATATTGGTACCTTTGATCTTCAAAGTACTGCCACACATTTGTTGTTGTTTTCAGCTGCCACTGCCTTGGCTTGGGAACAGAAACTCATGATAAACAGGCACTAGTTAAAAACTTGATTTAGAAAAAGAAAAAAAATCCAAGCAAGAAGACATATCGATAAAGATAAAAAAACAAAATAAGACCTTGTGATGGGCTCTATGATATTTAGAAGTGGTTTTCCTTGAGCCAACGCCCGAGCAGTAACCACATTTTGAATGTCTCTAAGGGCTCGATGGTCCCTCCTCCTACTCCAGCCATGTTCTTTTGCCTCCATCAGAAACACGATTTTTTCATTAAAAGAGCATGCATCATAAGACATTACAAAAAGTTCAGGCCATCTCTCTAAGTCATACTCAGTCCTACTTCTCATGAAGAGCATAGTACCAAGTACTGAAATTTTTTAATGCGAACTCTTAAAGTTATACCTTTCCATCCTTGGCTAGATGGAAGTTGTTTAAATTGAAAAAAGAGTGCCATTGCAAAGATTCTGCAATGTAAGATTCTGCAATGTCTTTCACAAATTAGAACCGGAATCATCCAGACCAAGGCCTTTCTCAAGCAAGGAAATATTGAATTATAAAATAAATTGAACTAGGAATGTTATTTTATCAATGTAAAAGGTATGAAACAGAACCTGGCTAGATCTCGTTAATCAAATTAGATAGAATTATGCTTTTTTAAAGGCATGTTCATTTCATGCATCCCACTGCCTCCATTTCTTGGATGCTATATACAAGTGGTTGTCTCCAAGCCACCCCCCACTATTCCGGCTTGTCATTTTCACCTTCTGAAGACTTTATCTTGGATGGATGTTCTCATTAATATGCAACAGCAGTAAACTATTTACGTTTTAAGAATTATATGGGTAAGGGTAAGCAAATTATTAAGACACGGTTGACATTGAGCCAAGTCAGACCTATACCTGGCTGGATGTGAATGGATGCATCAGTGATAGTCTCAAAAAATTCCTACGAATTCTGGTAACATTCTCATAATAGTATGCACGCAGAAACTATTGACCTACAGTGAAGAAAAAAAAAAGGTATCAAAACAAAAAATAACACAAAGAATACATCATGGAAAACATGGCTAAGCATCATGCAGCAAATCATCAACTATACGGAGAGAACTTATTTTTACCCTTTTTTAAACCTTTTTCCTGAATTTAGAAAGTGTATTTCCGAGCAGCTTCTAACAAACCAAGCACAAATAACAGGTTAATGGTAAAATAAAAATATATAACAATAGTAAGTATCACAGAAGTGGTAGTTTAGATCAGATTACTTATCTGCAGCATTTTAAATCTGTTTCGTTTCTCACATCTGCAGCATCGATGTCCACCACATTATCCACCTTGTCATGACTTTTGCCCAACCCACATGCTACCTTGGGTCTTGTGGCCGGATTTTTGATCTTGAAAGCGAATCCAGCGCTAACCACCACTGTTGCCTTTATATTAGGCCAACAGAAACTCCTGACAAAGCAATGCATACATTAGGCCAATGTAACTGAAAGAATCAAAGAAAAGACGAAATCAGACTGTGTTATTTGGAAGTACCGCCCGAGCAGTAACCTGATTTCCGATGTCTTCCAGTACCCTCACTCCTACATGTGCCATATTCTGCCAGATAACTACAAAGACGAAACGGTCATTGAATATCAATTACATTCAATTAATCCTAATTCCGTATAATTAAAATCCCCATCTCAAAACAGAGAATCGTCCAAAAGAAATAAGAAATTGATATTGAAAAATCCCATATTTCAAACTAAAATGAAACTGAGCATGTTCATACCTTGGGTATCTTGGAAAACCTGTAAGGCTCGCCCCCAGTTTATTTCTCCCATCTGCAGCATCGACGTTGACCACACTCTCCACCTTTCCAATTCATTCCTTAAACCACATGCCACCTTGAGTGTCAATTAAAAATACAAATAAAATAACTTCAGAATTTTTGGTATATGTTTACAAAACCTCTGTTTACTATCTGAACTATATCTCAGCATTGTTGCTAAGATAGATAGAGAGAGAGAGAGAGAGAAAGATAAACTCAGTACAAAGACGTACCTTTAAATTGAGATATTAACATAAAACCAAGAAGATATGCAGGAGAAGCTCCTTCAAGGCAATGCTCTCTCAGCCTTAGCTGATGACTCCTCATGCAGACAAAAACAATAGTAATGATAACATGAGTGACAATGCAAACTCACAAGCTGTATAAATGTGATCCCAAGCTGTATAAATTATGATTTAACTAAACCAAAGTATTCACCTTTATGGCAACTCCTTCATTCATACTCAATCCTGCATGCATACTTTTCGCCTTCATTGGCTTCAAAAACCTTTTCACCCTCTTGAAATTCCGCTTTTTAATCCAACATGCTTACCGTTAATACTTCAAATATACAGATTTCAGAATGCAAAAAATAAAGAAGGGAACATGTTAAATAGAAATCAATGAAAGAAGTGGCAGTTTAATCTGATTACTTATCTGCAGCATTTTGAATCTGTTTCATTTCTCACATCTGCAGCATCAGTGTCCACCACATTTCGACCTTGTCATGCCTTTTGCTCAACCCACATGGCCACCTTGGGTCTTGTGGCCGGCTTCTTGATCTTGACAGCTCCTCCAACGTTCACCACTGCTTCCTTTATATTTTCCAGCAGAAACTCCAGACAAAGCAATGCATAAAATTAGGCCAATGCAACCGGAAGAATCAAAAGAAGAAGAGACGAAATCAGACCTTGCGTTATTTCAAAGCACCTCCCGAGTAGGAAACTACCTTGTTTCCGATGTCTTCAAGTGCCCCTCCTCCTACACCTGCCATGTTCACAAGACTCATGATCAGCACGGGCGTCTGAAAGGGAAAATGCAAATGAAAAATACACCAAACTGGGTAAAATTGGATGCACTAATTGTAATGACGCCGAACTTCACTGAACAACAAAGAATTCTTTTGCGCTCTTGCATCACCTTTATCTACAAATATTTTTACAAATATCTTAAAACTATAATAGTTATTACAGAAAGAGAGAGAGAGAGATACATCCAACACGCTCTCCACAAAATCCCCATTTTCAGGGCCACAAGCCACGTGACTTTGCAGCACCATACTTTCTTCTCATGGAAAACCTGTAAGGCTCGCCCCATACTCAGTGACAGCCAGATTATTTCTCCCATATGCAGCATCGATGTCGATCACACTCTCAACCTTGCCAAGTCATTGCTTAAACCACATGCCACCTTGAGTGTCAATAAAAAATACAAATAAAATGACTTCAGATATTAGTACATATCTCCAAAACCTCTGTTTACTATCTGAACTATAGCTCAGCACTGTTTCTAAGAAATCAATGACATGAAAAATCAAACTAAGTTGAAGACGAGAGAGAGAGAGAGAGAGAGAGAGAGAGAGATAAACTCAGCACAAAGACGTACCTTTAAATTGAGATATTAACTCAAAACCAAGAAGATATACAGGAGAAGCTCCTTCAAGGCAATGCTCACAGCCTTAGCTGATGACTCCTCATGCAGACAAAAACAATAGCAATGATAACATAAGTAACAATGCACACTCACAAGCTGTATAAATTATGATTTAACTAAAACCAAAGTTTTTACCATTATGAATAAGGCGTGCTCCTTATAAGCATAAGTAGTATTAACGCATGGGTATTTGAGGTTTTCTTCCTTATCATCCTGCAGATAAAAAGATGAAATAAAAATATGCAAAGTTCAGTGGAAATTTTCAAGGATTCAAAATCTTCAAATGCAAGAAAAAAACTGTAACTTGTTAATAAATAAACACATTAATTACGGTATCAAGAAGAGAGTAGCAGATTAGAAACTTATCTGTATGAAGATAAAATGGATATTGCCATAAACCGTGCCAAAAGCATTCACCACCTAAGGCAAAATTAAATAAATTTAAAAAATCATAAAGGTGTTTATATCGATGATGAAACTGTGAGTATTTTCCCAGTTCAGGAAGGGTAATAACTCAAGAGTAGCACACATCTTTAAAACTGATACCTGGTGATAATTTTGATTTCTTTCCGAGTCACTCTCTTTATGCTCAAGCCATATTGCACGGGGGTGATCCTTCAACACTTCAGACTCTCTATTTGCTTTAGTTCCTTTCTCCCATTCTCCCATTGGTTAATATCCAATCTGCAAGCACCCAAGTTAACATAAACCACCTAGACAAAAAACACCATTATCCTGCAATAAAAGACACCATTATCCTGCAAGCTCTTGTTCAAAGGGGGAAAAAAAGAAGAAGAGAGGCCATGAAATTCCAAGCATATTTTTGCCATCAAATTTCTACCCTTAATCACACATCATCTCCACTAAAATTCATGCCATGCATTATCAGTGATCAAGTTTTTGATGAATTATATCACCTCTATATCTCAAAGCAGCCTTCTAACCAACCAGGCACAAATACCAAAAGTTTACGTAAACTGTTGACAAATATCATTATTGCACAAATTTTGACTGCCTATAGAAGGTATAATGTTATCCTGCAAAAATGGAAAATAAGAGTCCAGGAAAAATTGCTAGCATATTCTTGCCATCAACACAGAAAGCCATGTCATGCATCATCATTGAACACTTTTCTGTCAATCATCGTCGCAACAAAATAGTTTAAGTTCTAATTAACAAGTTATGTACTACTAAAGTAATTTTTTTAATGGCAACAATATTCCCTTGAGTTCATCATTGTCTAAGCATTTATTTTTGAAAGAAAAAATAAAAGATGTTGAATCGCATCAAAAGTTATCTACATTACTGCTTTCATAAACTAGAAGTGCAAGTAACAGATGCAGACTGTGCACGTACCTAGAATCAGCAATAAGAACCGGCACAATTCTTCTTTGTTTGTATCATTCAGAGGACATTTCAACACCAGCTTCAATTTCAGCTACCCATCAGAGCTGTCAATATCCATTTCCTTTAGCTTGACATGACTCTCTTCCATGCCTACACATTTCATAAAGTAAAATCCTATTTAAGTGGTCAAGTCAAAGACATACCAAAAACAATAAGGAAGACTTATGCACAGGCTGCAAACTCAGTACACTGATAATCAGGGAAGGGATAAAGATTATATTGGTACATAAAGATTATATTCAGGGAAGGGATAAAGTACCATAAACACTCAAATCTAAGGCTAATGAGATGGGTGATTTGTGTGTTAAAGTTATCCATGACACTAATATGCAAATATAGAGAATTCGAACACTTGAACCTGGCTGCAAATAGAAATCGCGTTGCTCTCAGTAGTAATCCTGCAAATAGAAATTGTGTTGCTCCCAATTGGTCTGCATGTCCTTGCTGCAATTCACTGATGCATTGGAATTCCGTTGGGAATAATCCAGACCCAGGTTTTTCTCAAGCAAATATATATTAGCAAATTTAACTAAACAAGGGGGAATGTATTGAATGTAAAAGTTTGCAATTGGTATACCTTTGGAAGAGAACCTTGCCAGTCTTGTTGATCAAATATATTTGGAGGACATATAGGATGTCCTGTTCAAGTAAACCATCTTTGACACATCCTCTCGTTCCTTGAAGCCATTACACAGAATTACTCCGTAGATTGTTTACCTATACGAAAGAGAAAGCCAAATTCAATTTAAGTATGCTTAATCACATTAAACAAACAGTAGCATCCCTAATAGCCATAAATCCTGCCAGGAAAATACTACTAAGAAATATGCTACATTAGCTACAGTAAATAAACTGTTTGAAGACTCAATCTCACCTGAAGTATGATTTTCTGAAATCCTTGAGAATTTGTTCCTCGATAAGATTGGTCCCATTTTCGGCCTTTCTTGATCTGGGCCACATTCACCGCCACACATTTCTTGCTATTATCAGACGTTGGGTGCATAGACTCCTGATACAAAACACGCAGAAATTACAAATTAGAAGAGGGGAAATCGGTACTTAAAAAAAAGAAAAAAAAAGGGAAATATCTAATTAGATGAAAAACGAGATCAAACCGTGGCCGCCTTGTGACATTAGCGAGTGGTTTTCCCTGAACCGGCGCTCCTCGAGTTGTAACGAAATTTCCGATGTCTTCAAGCGGTCACCGGTTCTTTTCTCCGGCGCCGGCCATGTTCTTCTGCTTCACGGTGCCTCCCCCAACTATACAACAAAATTAAGCCTCATCAACAAGATGTTACACCGATTGAACAAAAAATTCCAGAAACCATTTGGTTATTACAACATTCGAACGAAAATTAACGGGGGGAAAAAATTTAATCCTGAAGAAAGTAGCCTGGATTCAACAATCAAGAAGTCGTACCTCTGTTGTGTTGCTCCGCCATTGGCCTTGAAGCCATTTAATTTTGAAGATGGCTTCAACAAGATTAAAAAACTCTCAAAAGTACTTCTTCTTCTTCATTACGAAAGCAGGCCCGGCTTCTGATTCTTCTGATTGAACTGAATTGGGGGAAAATACGGATTCGTGGGATGAGTTTTTCTTATTTGAAGCGTGAGAAGAAACGGTGTCCACCAACGGTCTTATTTTCCCCTAACCTCAGCCGTTGGATCAATGCAACCGGATGGTTGTATATGAGGTGTCAATAGGCTGCGTAATGCTCAGAGATGTGAATAGTTCTTGAGAGGGGGATTTTATGTGTAGAATTGTTAAATGTTACCTATGATTTTACTCATTGTAACCCAAAATCCCAATCAAATAACTATAATGCCCCTTATATTTTGCCTATTAGTTTTTCATGAACTAAAATTGAGGGCATTTTATGATTTTTACTCCTTGTAACCCAAAATCCCCATCAAATAACTATAATACCCCTTATATTTTGTCTATCAATTTTTCATGAACTAAAATTGAGGGCATTTTATGATTTTACTCCTTGTAACCCAAAATCCCCATCAAATAACTATAATACCCCTTATATGTCTGCTGGTACAAAAGTTATAATTCAATATATGTTAATGTCGGAGGAACACTTGAATCGCCTGCACTGCTGCTTGTTTTGTGTCAGCTTACAATACTGATCAAACCAATTTATAATTTTTGTGCATTCACAAATTAAAATAATGTGGTTTTCTAAAGGAATCACCGTCTTACAATTCGGGGTTTAAATTGTACATTTGAATATAATTATTTGACTTTAAGCTTTAGTATTAAATATGCGAGAAATCATTTAACATCTGGAATAAAATTACTTGATAGGTGATGGACCGTAAAGCAAACAAGTTGATAGCTGGGCTCTCCAATACCAATGGTACTTTAGTTTGATCCAAAACAATTTGAGTGAAATAGTAATATTTTCATTAATATGGTCAAATAATGTGGAATCATAAGCGATCGATTAAAAAATAATAATATCATAAATCCAATAATGATACATTTTACTCTAGGATAAACCTTTAAACTTCCAAATTTCCTCTCAATATTGTTTTAAAAAAATACTAGTTTGACCTCTTCGCGCGTTGCGCGAAGTACTTAATAAATATTTCATACAATATTAGTGTTACATACTTCTCTCAGACCCCAACCAATGTTTCTGAGTTAATTTTGACTCGGATTTTAAGAAGAAAGTATTTTATAGGAAAAATTTGTATTAAGGGCGGTGAAATTTTCTTTATTTGAAAGTAGGGTGTAATTTTATCATAATTTCCAGAAAGCGGTAATTCAACGGCCTTGGCAAAATATAGCTATACTATTATGAAAAAGAGTTGTTATAATTGCCGCATATCTCTAGGCCCACCTATAAATGAAGAAGACAAATATACACCCCTGCCAACGTCATTACCAATTTCTAAACCATAATCCATGCCGTCAACTATACCTTGAACCATCTCAGTTCTAATTTCAGATTGCATTTCTCTATAGAATTGCTACACTCAATAGAATTATAATTTGGGTTGAATTATGATCATCTTATGCCTATAGAATTGCTATAATCCCGTCATTGATTATTAATGTGATGTATAAAGTCTGAACATTATTTTATTTGGTATCATTAAACATGCAGTTACATTAAGGTCTTTTTTCGCCATCATATTAGTATGAATATTTATTTGTATGAACATTATTTTTATTTGTATGAATATTTTCTTAATAGACTATTTAACTAAAGACACTAATACTTTTATTTTTATTTTTTTTAGGTTCATTTTGATAAACCAAAATTTTAAATTTACTTTGATTTAGCTCACTTCAATTAAGTTTATGTGCATAATTTTATCCAATAAAAATGGGGCTTATCATGCCTTATTTTAAAGTACCTTCTTTATTGATAAGAATATGTTGGATTTGTTTGTGCATAACCAAACATTCAAGATGTTAACCTAGAAAATTTCCAACAAAACGTTTAATCGTTTACCATTAATCTCACAAATATGGTACATTGGTACTCAAGCATGTGTGGTGTAGGCAACGGACCTCAACTTCATCTTCAGATTTTTTTATTTTTATTTTTATTTTTATCAAAGCTAAATAATAATCTTTCCCGTGAAGATTCTTCAACATTGGGCAAGACGAAAAAGTAAAGTTACAAAGTATTCACTAAATGTTATAACTCATTATGTCCACCAATCAAGGGAGCAAAATTATGATCTTCAGTTAGAGCAGAACTGAACTCAAAACTTTTTGCACATTGTCACCAAAGTTTCATGAATTTTGAAGAGAGTTTCAAGCAACATGAAACTTTCCAGCGGTACTCTTTTTTGTCCAACTTCCAACCACATGAAGCTGATAGGTACACTCCGCATTTAATAGTAGTTTTAAATTCATCAGTACTTTCTAAATTTGGCTAAATAGAGCAAACAAATGTAGATCAGTAGCCAAAATTAGTATAAGAAATAAATTCTTCGAGGAGCTGAATTTTGGGCGCAATTTTTCCTCCACCGTGGACGGAGGAGTTGGTGGTGGCCCAGCTTCTACTGGTGGAGGGTTTGCTCCTTGCCATAGACATAGCAACTCGGATGGGTCATTTGCTTCCGACAGTGAGAAGAGACTTCCAACGCCGATCGCCTTCATGAAATAGCTATGAATGATCCCAAGAGAGCCAAAATGATTCTTGCAAATAAGCAATCCGGGGCACATTCGAAGTAGAGGAAAATACGCTACACAAGCGAGCTGGAGAGACAAGTACAAACATTACAGACAGAAGTTACCACCATGTCTGCACAAGTGACACAGTGTGACACAGTTCCAGGCAAGTGCCGTTTTATTATTTTTGCCATTCTTTTATGACATGCATGCTTAAGTTTAAATCTGTTGGCAATTGCTGTTAAATTGTTATTCAAGCATCTCTATACGTGATCCATAATGTTTAACAACTATTGCATAAAGATTAGCTTTTTTTTTTAAAAGTATAAGAAATAGAACAGCAACCGAACGAAGTAAATCCATTGCAAAAAGACATCACAAGAATAACATGAAATCATCTACACACACGGTACATGATTATATGCCTCACCAGAGATTCAGACAATACAAACTCAAATCATCTCACAAAGTTGATAAACAGACATAACTACCATATCATGTTTCATAAACTACCAATCTCGAAGGAATTAGACAAAAGATATAAGTATATAATCAATATTCGGTAGGTGGGACACCTAAATACAAGTCTAGAAAATATCAATAAAAAATAAAATCAGTTCCAACAGAGCATCTTAAAAAAACAGGACATTAAAAACACTACCAGCCATTAAAACAATAAAGCATCATAGACACTGCCAGCCAAGAAAGATCTACGACATTTTTTGAAGATTAGAAAAGGAATGCACGCCTGAAATGCAACACCAAGGATATCCTGACAAGGATACAAATAGCCATTCACTATGAGGGCACCCTCTTGGTTAGTGATATGAAGCTGCATTTCTAGCTTTATAAACCAAAACAAAATATTTTTTTGGATTGTATGTAGGCAAACTTTAGTTCAGCTTATTTATGCAGTTCTTCACACGATATAGCTAATTGATGTAGCTCAACTTATTTATTTTGGATATAGCTTATTAAAGAGGCTTAGAAGTATACTTTGATAAGGTGAATGCGTCACAATAACATTCTCAGATATTTCTCATTCATTTCTGTCCCAATTCAGTTACTTAAGGTCAACTACTGCTACAAACTAATCCACACATGATATGGAAAAATAGGCAATAAACAAAAATTTGCAGCAAACTATATTATTCCCTTATCAGCATAAGGCCTATTTGATATCATATTAAACTATACATTATTACTAAAAAAAACAACTGATGAACTGAAGTGTTGTTAAATCGAAAATAACAGTTTTGGTTATGTGTTCACATTTTTTTCTGAATATAGGAGAATTGAAAGTTTCGTGTTTTATTGAACATAAAGTGGCTGTGTAGTTATACCTTCTACATGTGGAAGATGTACTGATCCTAATAAAATGTGGAATTGGAAGTATGGTTTCCCTGATCTTGTTATATTTGATTGACTTGATACCTTCTTGGAATATTTGAAGGACTTGAAACCGTTTCTTGCAGCTAATAACATTGGGTATGGGAGAACACCAATTGCTAGATAAACATTAGAGAAGGGAAGGCTGCAATTGGAATCCAATGACGCCAAACAACACTATTTTACACAAAGTCTAGTTACCTTCTAGAATGATATAATATATGTTTTCAAGCAATGAAGAACATGTTAAAATTTATCAAGGGGAACTACAATGCGCTATTTCAAAAAGGAATTCTTCAGTTGGGGCCAGGAGAGAAACTTTACCGCATTATTCAAAGAAGAAATAGTAGGAAGTCCCTAGAGCTTGAGACAATTTGGCACTAAGCACCTGTCATTTCTCTGCAAAAAAATCTTTAAGCATTTGCACTGTTACTGTCTTTGCGAGATTCCAATTATAAAATTTGGTTGTCAATGAGCTTCTCTTCTGCTAAAGAATCTGAAAAAGGAATCCCCTTCCGACCTCTGTTCTCTATCACCCTCACCCAATTTATTCTTCTCCCGTCTCTTTTCCCCATCGGCAGGATACAGATAATGATGCACACTCTACATAAGGCAACAAAATCGAGATATTAAAATTTAAAACCCCTAGATACATAACTAACTTGGTCAAAAACATGGCACGAGTGATTGAATTATGCTGAACCATAATTCTCTTCACCTATTAACAATCATAGCATTATTTTCTAAGACCAATAGATATATTGTTTTAGCATTCAGTGACAATTTCTCTTATTGCAAGTCACTGTTTAGATGATTTTGAAAGTTGAAACATCATGCAACACTATCGATGCAATTAGAAAAGCATAACCAACATTCATAAATCAAATTAGATTATTGCAGTAATCATCAATGACCGATCAGATAATGCAGAATGAGAAAAAAATAATGCTTTTGGAAAAGCTACATTACTGGTATTTTGGAATAGGACCTCGTGATTTTCTGCCAAGTCCATAAGTTTCTTAGTTTTTATTTTCCTTATGTTCCGTGAGTTTCTTCTCCAATCATGAATAAATGCATTTTCCCCACTGCAATGTTTTTGTAAATATCACATATCACAATGAGTACATATATAATAGTACTCTTTACTAAAAGTTACTTCAGTTGGATAAGTCTGACCAATGACAAATTTTCATGTTCCAAAATCACCCAAATGTTCATCAAAAGGGAAAAAACAAACGCAATCACCAAAATCTGAAACAAAAACAACCAAAAAAAAGGAATCCTACCTTTTCAAGATTATCAAACTGTTCCTCCCATGTGTGCAAATTCGACAGTCATATAATGTGATAACAAATTAAAGCTGAAAGACAATAACAGCCATATGAAAACACACACAATTATCAACATTTTGAGCAAATGGTTACTCTGTAAATCTTATTCGGGATAGAGGCAGATAGAAATCCCCCGAACTAAACAAACAATAAATGGTGTAGAGGGTAGTCCCGATCAAACTGAGCATATCATTAAAATGAACATATTCATAGGAATACTGAAAGACCTAGAAAGTACAATACATGCAAGACCTAGAAAAGATACTGCCATTTTGAGTTTATATCTTCAACTTTACTCAACTTTTGCAGCCACAGTACAAATACATCAATTGGATTTTTAGCACAGTATGCAGCCACTCATTCAATGAAAAAGCATAAATCACAACTATTTAATCCAGAAAATTAATTAAATGCACCTGGAGAAAGAAGAAATATTTACCCCATTAACTATAGAAACAATTGCTTTTATAGTCTCTTTCTTTCTGAAAGCACAAAATTTCTTCCTTCAAAACATCACAAAGCTATACTACCAGTCTCTGCTTCAGTCAAACTTGGCTCTCTGCTTCACTCATGCTTTGAAACATAAACCCAAACTACAGCTACAATTTATATAATCTTATCAGCATGGTTTCTGATTGGTACATAAAAACAATGAAGGAAATAACATTAGTACCAATCAAAGTTATATGACACTATATTAACATGATCCACAAAAGAAAATTATCTAGGAACCTAGCATTATCTCTGTATGACAAAGGAACGGGCAAAAAGTAAACAGAAACTAAATGGATGCGATAATGATACAACCCTGTTTCCTTCTACAGATCAAAGCATTTAATAACTTTAACCAAAAAAAACTTAGGGCATACATCATAGCTTAAAAGCTCCACTCTGCTACTGCAGATCAAAACAACATCATTTTGCTATGTTGAATCACTTTAAATACAACACTTAATTGCATAACATAATATTTTTTGTTTTTTTAAAAAGCACAATCATGGGTGCATCCCAATATGCAAAATTACAACGCAGAAAATTGCAAATTTCTTACTCCGGAATCGCACTTTACAACACCTGGAAATCGCTCTTGCTCCCTTTACTACCGCTCTCGCCCTCACGTCCCCACAATCTCCCACCTTCGCCGTCGGAGCGGCGCCTCCATTCAACACCTTCTCCACGGAGGAATACGCCAGAATCGGCTTCTTCCGGCACCCGCATTTCTCGCCGACGTTCTTCGCCAAGGCTGAGCTCGACTTCACGGCCAATGCCGCCATCTTCTCCGCCTGGAGCCGGCTCAGATGCAGGGCGAAGTAAAGCTTCCCGGCTGAACATATCGTCGTTGCTAACAGCACGGACAACGCCGTCGAAATCCATCTCGTCGGAGTTGACGATGAAATTTTCCAATCACTGTTATCTTCCCGCGAGTCTACGCATATATCCCGAAATATCGGATGAAGTGAGTCTTCTTGGTTTCCGGCGGCACCGAGGCACGGGGAAGCAGCTGGGCGACGGAAATTGATGATTTATAGACGGAGGTCGGAGACGATATCGACGAAAGAGATAGAAACCTAGTCGAACTCCACCAAAATGAAGCAGAGTCAATTTGGGGCTCTATCTTAGACCGGGGTCGTTTTTGTAAGTGGGGGGTAAAAATGGAAAAAGTACAAGAAGGGGAGAAACCGAAAAAGGAAAAAATCCAATAACTATAACTATTTAATCCAATAACTATAGTTTTTCCAATAACTATTTAATATTACTCTAGGAAAACAAAAAAAGGAAAATAGGAAAAAATCCAAAACCAAAAAGGACATCGTTTTAATGTGGGATTCTGGAAAAAAAAGTAATAAAAAAAGGAAAATCTAAGAGGGGAGAAACCGAGAAACAACCCAATAACTATTACATATTACTCACAAAAAAAGGAAAATAGGAAAAAATCCAAAACCGAAAAGGACATCGTTTTAACGTGGGATTCTGGAAAAAAAAGTAATAAAAAAAGAAAAATCTAAGAGGGGAGAAACCGAGAAACAACCCAATAACTATTACATATTAGTCTAGGAAAATATTTTTATAACTAAATGAAATAAAAAATGTTTAAATACATAATAATACAAACATTTTATAATTAAAAATATTTAAATGTTTAAATACACCGGGTAAACTTCCTATGGTTATCCTAGAGTAAACTTAAACAGATATGTGTCTGTTTCTCCTGTTTCTCCCACCTTCAGATTTTTCCTTTTTTTTAACTCTTTTTTTTAATGGAATACGTGTTATCATTTCAAGGTCCTGGAAAACGTCCTGAATCGTTTGATACAAGGGGTGGAGAAGACCACGAATTAAAAACATCAACACTCGACTTAGCAAAGTGAGCTAGTAAATGAGCTGAGGAATTCTCTGAACGGGGCAACCCAAAAAGGCAAATCCAGGCCATGTGTAAGAATCTGGCTTCTGATTTCCTCAACCACAGTAGTAACCTCCAATGTGCAAGAGAAATCCTCCCAAATCATCTGAATAAGTGGCAAACAGTCACAAACGAGAATAGTAGGAACATACATCATCCCCGCGAGCTGGCAGGCTTCCCTGGCTGCATAAGCTTCAGCCAAGCCAACAGAGGTTCTCCGACCAGGGGCAGCCGCCTAGCAATGGCTCTGATGAACTGACCGTGAGAATCCAGGGCTAATGCTCCTAGATCCGTGAAGCCAGGTCCAGTTTCTGCGTCGAAATAGACCCTTGGCAAGTCCGATGGGGCCCGAAGAAGTGTCGTCTCCTCTAAAGTCGAAGAAAGGCTTTCAGGCCAGTGGTTAGCTCGATGGAAGTTTGAAAGATTACCCATGACCATGGGTGGCACAATTGAGCTGTCAAGATGAGAATTATCAAAGACTTTCCTATTTCGTTGAGACCATACCGCATCACAAAGCATCAATAGCAACTCCGACCTCTCCGCATCTAACAAACTGGCGAAACTAGAACTCACCTCTACTCCTTTCCGTTTCTGAAACGGCCGGCCACAATCCCGCTGTGGTGAGTAAATGGCGGGCATATGGACAAGAGAAAAATAGATGAGCCGTAGATTCATTGTTTATACCACAAAGTCGACAAGTCGGTGAAACCCGAAGCGTTCTCCTTCGAAGATTCTCTGTAGTAGGCAACAAGTATGTAGCAAGCCTCTAAGAGAAATGGTGCCCACGGTTTGGCACACGTAGGCTCCAAAGTTTTCTCCAAAAGACAGAGTCGGCCTGAATAGTGGCTGGAACGTTGTTGTGCTGAAGGTACTATGGTTGCTCTTCCAGAACATGATACATCAACTTGACTGTAAACTTTCCGGAGTATGTAAAATTCCATCGCTATGTATCTCTCCTGTCCCGACTAACAATCGGTAGAGTCCTTATGGGTAGCATCAGAATGATCAAAATGCGCATCTAAAAGGTCTGCTCTCCACCAGCTGGTGTCCGGGTCAACAAGGTCGCTGAAAAAACGTAGATTGCTAGGGACACTCCCCGGGGATGTAACAAATAAGGACTGTGCACTCGGTAGCCAAGGATCATAACATATACTAATACTCTCACCCGAGCCAACATGTTTCATGCAACCCAGTTTCAAAGCCTGAATCCCACGGTAGATGCTCCTCCATGCCCAAGAAGGTCTAGAGCCAATAGGAGCCTGAAAAAGAGGTGAATTAGGGAAGTACTTATCTTTGTACCCCTGTGCAATAAGTGATGATGGATTCGTGAGCATTCTCCAAGCTTGCTTAGATAGCATCACCAAATTAAAAGCCCCCAAGTCATGGGAAAGAACGATTCCCGGAATATGAAAGCAACTCATAGAGTAGCTAGGGATAGCTTGTAGCACAAACTTGATAAAAACATCCTTCCCCGCCTTAGATAGGTTCCTCTCACTCCACCCATCTATCCGCTGTCGAATACGATCTTTAATGTTCTGGAAAATTTTGGCCTTGCTTCCCCCTATCTCAGAAGGAAAACTGAGATACTTCCCATGGGACTCGGCTTCTGGAATTTTCAAGATATCACAGACCTTTCTCTTCATCGTGTCACAAGTGTTAGGGTTGAATAGAATTCCCAATTTGTCATAATTGATACGCTGCCCGAAAATGCTCTCAAATATGTTGATCGCCCATTTAAAATGGGTAGCCTCCTCCTCCGTAGCTTCCCCAAACAACAGAGTATCATCCGCAAAAAATATGTGGGAGATCTTAGGGCCATGCCTGGAAGCACCCAAGCCTTTGATCTTTCCAGCTTTCTCCAAGTCTGTAAGCAATGTAGAAAAGATCTCTGAGCAAATAATAAAGAGATAAGGTGAGAGTGGATCACCTTGTCTAAGGCCCCGATTGGGCTTAATATTACCCAATTCTCTTCAATTAAAGACAAAAGAGAAGGCCGCAGTAGATAGACATTATTCCACCAGCTTCACAAAGCTCTCCGGGAATCCTATATAAGAAAGAGTACGGGTATCAAAGCTCCATTCAATCCAATCAAAAGCCTTGCTCATATCCAGCATGTTCAGCTTAATACTCATGCGACCCAACTTGGGAAGAGTCCTTTTCTTCATAGTATGGTGGACCTCATGGGCAACGAGGACATTATCTGTGATAAGGCGTCCCGGAACAAAAGCAGACTGAGATTCTGAAATAATGGACGGCATAATAGGATTTAGGCGGTTGGCAACCACCCTTGAGGAAATTTTGTAGACCACATTGCACAGGCTAATCGGCCTGAATTGGGTGATAACTTCTAGCTGACCCACCTTCGGAATGAGGACAATGTGAGTGTAATTTGTAGAGGGCTCAAAAATACCACAGTTCAAGAAATCCAAGACAAAACGGGTGACATCCCCCCAACAATCCTCCAGAACTTCTGATAAAATACATGGCTCATCCCATCCGGACCCGGGGATTTAAAAGGGTGCATCTGCTTAACTGCACGCGCTACCTTCATATCTCCATAATCCCTAACCATATTGGCTGCCATATCCGGTGTAACTCTAGGCTGCAACCTCATAAGGACCTTCTCTCTATAAGATCAAGAGGAGGCAAACAAGAGGAGAATAAACCTCCAAAGTAATCCATAATGATGTGCTGAATATCATCATCATCCGTTCTGAGGATCTGGTGATCATCCTTCAGGCCTGAGATATGATTTCTATGCCTTCGATTTGTAGCAAATCGGTTGAAAAATTTAGTGTTCCTATCACCCTCCTTATACCAATGTTGCTTCGCTCTCTGCTTCCAACGAATATTATTAGCCTCTTGCAACATCTCGTACTCCGAACGAACAACAACAATCTGCTCATGGACATCGCCAGAAATCACTCCACTCTGCAGGCGATGTAATTCCTCTTTTAACTCCTCCAACCTTTTCGGGATAATTGGGAAAACGCCCTTGCTCCAGTTCAATTGGGCTATCTTGCAACTTTGAAGCTTCTCCAAGAAGCATGGGTCCGAGGAGTCCAAACATTGCTCCACCAGTTTCTCACAATCTGCCGATTTTATCCAATGTGCCTCAAACTATAAGCCCCGCTTTTTCCTCCGACGATGAACATGAGGATCCCGTTGCCTTAGGGACACGTTGAGAAGCATGTGGTCAGAGAAAACCATGGAAACCGAAGCCACCGAAGACCACGGGAAAAGATCCAAAAGATGTTGATTACAAACAGCTCTGTCAAGGGGCCTCTCTGAGTATCTGGATCCCGAATAAGACAGTGCCAACTAAAAGGGGGACCCAAACAACCCATATCAAAGAGATGGCAATGATCAAGTGCATCTTTGAAACTCGTAATCTGCCAATCCGCCCTAGGATGAGCCCATTGGAATTCATTCTGAGAAAGTACCTCATTAAAATCCCTGAGGCAAATCCATGTCATATTAGAGACTAAAGGATCCGAAGATAGAAATTTAAAGGTTTCCCTAGCCTGGCGACATCGCAAAACATTGGGCTCCCCATAAATACCAGTCACACGGATAAGTTTACCAAATAAAGTAGCATGGATATCAATATAGCGAGAAGAAAACGACTTCAATTCAACATCAAACTGTTTATTCCATAGCAAAGTGAGGCCCCCAGAACGACCTTGCTATGCTACAGCTACACCAAAATAATTTAACTGCGACTTCAAAGTATCAATAAAAGAAACGGAAGACTTAGTTTCACATCAAAAAATAAGCATATGAGACTTCAACTTCACCAACGTGCGCAACTCATGAACTGCCCGAGCTCTCCCCAGCCCACGACAGTTCCAACTTAAGATACTTATGCTTCTTGGCAGGACTGGTCATCATCGCCAGTCGCTGCCAGAGTTTCTGCACCGGTACCCGAACCGAAATCTCCCGAAGAAGAAGTATCACCGCATTTTCTTGCCTGCTTATTGGTGATGACCAAGAAGTCCTCATCAAACACCCCCGGGATATGAGTATCCCCATGCATCCTGTTTCCCGAAAACTGCACATCTCCACCTGTATCACCCAAACGACCACCACCACGACCCAACCTGCCTACCTTGCCAAATATTCCACGTCCACAACCTCTCTTCTTATCCCCCTCATTCCACAGAGCTTTAAAAACCACCGGAACTGCAACCAAAAGCAGGTCAAGAGGACCACCTGTTCAAGAACCAAAGGGGGCGATTGAAGCAAAGACGGTATCGGAAGATCGGTAACCATATCAATCTATTCAGTAGAGGGCACAGGGATGTCATGTTCATGAACCAGTAATGGGCCCTTTGACGCTGCCATGCCAGACTCCTCAGACAATCCCTCATTTAGATTTGAGAAAACCCTAGAAATAGGGACTAAAAAAGACAAACTAGCCCTCCTTTCTGCCTCAATCGGACCTGCAGAAAACTGACTTACAGAAACTGGACATGCAGAGGTCCCTCATGCAAAAAAAAAATCATTTCCTGAGATGTTCCATCATGTGTGAGAGGGACCTGAAGTGGGCCCTACGAAAAGCCTGCTAAAGCCATCACAGGGGTGATTCCCGAGCTGTTCCCCCACTTGTAAGAGGATTCTGAGCTGGGCCCTTTGAAGAATCACGAAGGCTCACTCAGTTGCGCGCTTTCGTTTCTTATCAGACAAACTCTCAATGCTAATTGCTGTAGCATCGTAAGTTTGAGGGGGATGTTAATATATATATATATATATATATGTAAAGGGTAGTATAGTCATTTGACTTATAGAATAGGAAGACTATAAAACCAACTCTTGTAAGACCTTATCTTTATTCATTCATTCATATGCAAGCCATGGTTGGCTCCCAAATCTATTCATCTTCTTTATAGTCTAACAGTGTAATATCATTTGGGGGATGGTAGAGGCCTGCTTTACCTGCACGGAGATTCAAGACTGAGAATCATCCATTCAGATATGAAACTAGGTAATATCATCCTGGATAAAGACCCAAATCCCAAGATATCAGATTTGATAAGTAGTAAAAATCGTTAAAGGCAGCAACCAGGATCAAGCCAAAACCTGCAGCCTTGTGGACACAATATTGTAATCAAATACACTTGTGATGTTGTTTAGTTTTCCTTAGCTAACATACATGAAAGAACTCCTCTTTACTTCTTCAAATAATGTGATGCAGTGGCTACATGGCTACATGGCTCCATAATACTTGATGGGAGAGAACTTTAGAGTTCTGCTATTGGAGATTGTAAGCGGAAAGAGGAACAAAAGCTGAGCTGAATGTTGGACTTCTAGGATATGTAAGCCTTATGAAATTCTCACTTTCATTCTCTACTCGAATCAGTAATTTGATCTAACGGCGAAAACCATTCAAGCCTGAAAACTATGGAATGAGAGTGGCCTAGAAACTATGGAATGAGAGTGTGGCCTAGAAACTATGAATTTGGTGATTACACAAAATCTCGATCCAAGTCTCATAATTTAAGTTAAGAGACGTGTGCAAGTTGGACTATTGTGTGTTCATGACTCCGTGGATGATAGACCAAATAAGTTCAACGTGTTTGTACAAAATCGAATCTCACGGCTCAAGCTGCTAAGCCATGTACAAAAACACCAGCTTACACGGCTGCATTTTCCATGTTTCAATTTTGTACAGTCGTACTTACATGCTGCGTAATTCAAACTATTTTCTAAATACATTTTCCGAGCTCTTCAAAAACAAAAAACAAATCTGAGAGGAATTGTACCTCACTTCTGAATTTTTCGAGGGATTCACTTGAAAATCTTGGTCTAGAAACTATACATCACACCTTTCAAAAGTGTGGCAGAACGATTTTTGACATCAACCACTTAAGATACCAAAAGGTTTTAAATAACTTTCCCAAATTCTAATTTGTTATGCACTACATTAGATTACAAATGCCTTTGTCATGATTAAATAATGATTCAGAAGGACATCTTGTAATTCAACAAAATCTGAAGATTAATTTGTATTTATTACAAGCTCATACTTTAAATTAATAATATAATTTTTTATTTATATCCTTGATGAATATATAATGAGAAGGTATAGTAAATAATGTATATATATATATATATATATTTAACTGAACTGGAATAAATTTAAATATATTAAACAGAACTGAACTTAAATAATTTTAAAAAATTTCATATATCATTGTAATCTATAGTAAAAAAAGTAAATTCTACTTAAAAATTATTGAACAAAACTGAACTTAAAAAAAAAGAACTTCTTGGCTTCTCATGTTTACAAATATGAGAAGAAGAAAAAGTTAATTCAATATAAACAGCCCCTTTCGCTCAACGCATCTGATATGAGAGCGATCATAATAGCAAAAAGAATGTAATGTGTGTAACCTGCATGAACATAAGTATTCTATCAATACCCATAGAAACCTAGCTAAAATCAAAACAATAGCAAAAAAGAATACCTGTATAACAATATCTCTTATTATCTGAGTTCTACTACTTTGGAAAAAAGTTCTATCAATTGTTTAAACTACCACCAAAATATTACAACCATCGACATTTCTGAGAGTTTATCCATGGCGAAACCACTGGGACCCACCGGAGAGTTCTTCAAGAGGAGGGACGCGTGGAGGAAGCACCCCATGCTCTCGAACCAGATGCGGCACGCTGTCCCCGGGCTCGGCATCGGCCTGGTCGCCTTCGGCATTTACCTCGTCGGAGAAGCCGCCTACAACAAGATCTATTCCCCTGCTCAGTCCCATTCTCACGCCTCCACTTCTTCCGTTCCTCATTCTCACTGAGGATCTCAAGGTGATGCTTGGTGAAGGACATATGCCTCATTGCTTTTATATTAGACCTCTCGGTTGCCAATAATGCGCTTGTTGGAGCTTTATGAATGTACAATTTATACTAGTTCATTAAGAATGATTTCTATTGTATCAGTATTTGGAATGCAAAAAAAATCAAATTACAACAACAAATGCAAGTCATATCAACTAATGAGACAAAAATGAAGTAAATTAAGTAGACAAGATAAATATCTCCTCGGCAACATATGTAGTCATCTGTACATCTAAAACAATCACAAGGTCATGCAAATTAAACTACATACACCTCAAGCCTGACACGGAAAAAAGAGAAAACTGTATATTAAACAGGTCACTACTAGAATTACCCCATTAGAACCGGTATTTATGCCTCATTGCACCGGTTTTTATTTTTTTCAATACCGGTTCCAATGAGGGGAGGTGCAACGTTTTGAAAGATTTGCACCGGTTTTAATTTTTTGGGGCCCATTTGTACCGTCATGCCGGCCACGTTGGATTCCATTGTTGCACCGCTCGCCCAACTGATGCATCAACGTTGCACCGATCAACCTAACTGATGCAACCATTGTGCATCGGTTACTTCAACTGATGCAACCATCGTGCACCGGTTTCTTCGACTGATGCAGCTGGTATATTTTATTGCAGAAATGAATTATTAACCAAGGAATTATTAACCAAAGGAATATCACAATGAACTGAACCCGTGGCCTTGTCAAAGCCTTGAGCGGATGAACCAGCACGTGATGCGATCCACAGCTTGGACAAGAACTCGGCGATCACAGTCCTTATGCAAATGTCCTATAATGCCACAAAACAAATAAAATACATTTGGAAGCTTCTCATATTGAAATGCCACCCACAACTGAGAGTCTCCAAATCTGTCAAAATGAGCCCGTAGCAAGGGTTGGGAAATATCAATATCACATAGCACATGAAGAAACTGACCGATGGTCGAGCCATCCACATCTATATCAATGGCTAGAAAGCGCCCCACTTTATTGCCGATACGCTCGACTGTGTCTGGTGATCGGTAAATCGGCGGGACATCGTGAAAAAGGACCCAAAACGGAGTGGTATTAAACTCCATCAGAGCCGGATTCATCTCCGGGAAAGGTACCTGCAATACTAACAGATATTTATCAAAAAGCCACGACTGGGTATCCAAAACCCTAGACTTATCAACCTCATTCTCGAATTGAAATAGAAAGATATTCTCACCAAGAGTTTTAGTGGTCAAAATACCTCTGATCGCCCAAAGATTCTGAAACAAATTCGTCACATCGGAACGCATGACCCTCCGTGGTGCTAGGATCTTTCCAACGAGGGCAAATTTGAAACCCTCTTCGTCTGCCGCCCCTGTGATCCCCGCCTTCTCCCTTTCCGTAAGGGATAAATTCTCACAAATTATAGCATTGACCTTCATGCTAAACGCCATGGTGAAGAGAAGCCGCCGAAAATAGAAGAAACTGGTGAAAAGATGCCGCCGACAGACGGAAGAAGACCAAGAGTCACCGAAATTGCTTTTCTTGCTTAAACCCTAGCGTCGCCACTAGAGAGAGAAAAAAAATAGTAACTGAATACCCACCCTCTCGTCTATACTAATTTTTCTCTCCAAGAAACTCACCAGAAAACACACACATCTGTATCTCATTTCTTGTTCTATTACAAATAAACTAACCCTGACTATTTATAACCAAACAGAAGATTGTGAGAAAATGGTTGAGAAGATTGCAGGACAAATAGGCACTTGGGGGTCCAGGAATATGGCATATGTAGGTAAAGTGCAGCTTATAAACACAATTCTGTTGAGTAAAGCTAGTCACTAGGCGAATGTTTTTCAAATACCTGAGAGTGTGCACAAAGCCATTGAGACAAAATGCAGAAATTTTTTATGGGGTAGAAAGGAAGGGGAGAAAAGAGTTACACCAGTGTCTTGGAAAAAACTTTGTATGCCAAATAAAAGTGGAGGAGTTGGCCTAAGGGATCCTTCATTCTGGAATAGAGCTTCTCTGTGTAAGCTGGTTTGGGATGTCTGTCAAAAGAAGGATATATTGTGGCTAAAATGGTTGCAGGCATACTACTTGAAGGATAGAGAGTTTCTTGACTACAACCTAGACGGGCACACATACAACTTGAGTTGAGGCAAGTTGGTATCACTGAAAGATGAAATTCGTCCATACCTAATGGAATGTGTTGACATGAAGGGAAATTTCAGCACGAGCAAGGCATATGGATACCTCAAAGGGGCAGGCCAAGAAAACCATTGGTCAACGAATATATTGTGGAAGTCATGACTACAGCCTAAACACTCATTCTTTCTATGGATGTTGTTAAAAGGGAGATTATCGACCATATCGAGGCTTCAGTCGAAAGGGATAATACCTCATGTGGCAGATGTTTGTACTCTTTATGGGCAGAATGGAGAAACGATGCAACACATATTTTGTACATGCTAGTTTACAGTGGAGCTCCAAAAACATTACATGGTGGATACTGGAGGAAACTTCAGAGAGTGCTTGAGGAGGATGAGAAGAATGGTAGGATGGAGAAAGAGAATAAGATTCCACCGACTTATCAGCATCTTCTATAATGTATGGAGGGAGAGGAATAACAAAATCTTTGAGGGGAAATTTAGGCAAGTGGATGCTCTAAAGGTGATGATTGAAACAGGCTATGACCCCTCTGATTGATGTTGAGGATGGTGTGAATGGATCCTAGTATGAAACTTGATACATATGTTGTAGGTACCGCACTGATTACCTTTGGTATTTCAGAGGTGTTGGGTTGCTGGTGTACAAACCAGTTACCCAGTCTTGGCCCGTGACACTATCTAAAGACTTGACGGATTGGTTGTGAGGATACATCCCTAGTATGAAACTTGTACACATGTTGTAGGTACCACACTGATTACCTTTTGGTATTTCAGAGGTGTTGGGCTGTTGGTATGAAAACCAGTTACCCAGCCTTGGCCCATGACACTATCTGATTTGATGGAATGGTTGAGGGGTTTTACCCCAAGTATGAAACTTGTACATATGTCGTAGGTACCGCACTGATTACCTTTTGGTATTTCAGAGGTGTTGGGCTGCTAGTATAAAAACCAGTTACCCAGCCTTGGCCCATGACACTATCTGATTTGATGGAATGGTTGAGGGGTTTTACCCCAAGTATGAAACTTGTACATGTGTCGTAGGTACCGCACTGATTACCCTTAGGTATTTCAGAGGTGTTAGGTTGCTGGTGTAAAAACCAGTTACCGCCCATGACACTATCAAAAATATTTGAAGGATTGGATGAGGGATTATGTCCCTAGTATGAAACTTGTACATATGTCGTAGGTACCGTAATTATTACCTTTGGTATTTCAGAGGTATTGGGCTGCTAGGTAAAACCAGTTACCCAACCTTGGCTCATGACACTATCTAAAGACTTGACGGGCTGGATTGAAGAAGATTATAAGTATGCTCAGTCCAAGCTTCATATGGCTAATTTGATTTCTATGGGAACTAAACCGGGGCAGACTTGTGTTTTGACATGTCAATTTGCAGATATGCTACGGTAGATTTTCCCTTAATCATATACGAGCTGGAAACTGAAATGGAACGTTGAAGACACCAAAGCTCCAAATGTGGATGCGGATTTAGCAAGATATGCAGGGACAGATGGAATGGAAGTGCAGTCATGATAGTTATGCTAAAATCTTAGCAATATCTTGATGAATTAGTTATGATCATAGCCACTTGTATTTCAGATGGCTGTAGAATAGTTGTTGTTCTCCTTTTGGTTAGTTATTTATATTTGTTGAATGTTTGGCTTAGAGTGATGGCCAAATCAGTTGTATGAACTTTTTGAGCAATTTAATAGAAAAAAATATTACATCAAAAAAAAAACAGAATATATTCTATTCTAAATAGACAATATTGGGCTTCCAAGTTTATATAGTTTCCAATTCAAAGAAGATATAGTCTTTCCGAATTCAGCACTCATTGAAATTTGAGACAATCTTCAACAGTTTTCTTTTGAGTTTTGGACGGAGTGCGTCAACCAGGGTCTGCACTTCTATACTGATTTTAAACCTCATGGAAGTTGGGATTAAATTTTGCTGCCAAAGAAGTTGGGATTAATTTTTATAAAAACAATGTACGGAGCTGCGTCCATGGTCATGAAGTTATGTTGTTGAGGCTTAGGAAGTCGATTGTGCGGCGACCAGTTGGGTATCTACTAATATTCAACTTCGGGTGTTCGGGAATTGAAGTTTCGCTATATGATGTAGAAAGTGTCCATGTTGGTCGATGAAGGTAAGCATAGCAAATTTTGTTTCAAAATCGTTAGGGATTTTGTTTCTTTGAACATTGAAGTATGGTATTATATATGTTACTCTTATCCATACTCATGTTTATTTGATGTAAACTATTAAAACATACTCATGGTTTGAATTTGAGCTGCGGTTTTGATTGTGATAACTGATTGGAAGTTATCTTTACTGAGCAGTTTTTTGATATAATATATAATTTCTCTAGTGCTTTATGACTATATCATGTAGTATCAGTTCCAAGTCTTATAAATATTGATTGCTGGCTTGTTGATCCCTCGAGAATCTAGGCGGCCATTATTTGGCATCTCAATTCTCAGTATATTTTTTTTTTTTTTGAAAATAACACTAATCATTAAAATGGAAACAGTGAGTTACATAGTACCCTACCTAAGCTTATAGCTCTATCATGTTCATTACTTACTACTAGTCTACCGACTTTCAATATTTTCGAATAAACAAAAGACGTCTCTAAGAAGTTAACTATTTCCTCGACCACTCCTTTAATTTCCCAAGGAGCTTCCTCAGGACGATTAAGCGCTGACACTAATATGGCAGAATCTGTAAGCAGACAAATGGTTCGGGTCTGTGCCCTGCATACTGCTTTTAGAGCTCTCCAGCAAGCCAAAGCTTTAGCTTGCAATGGGGAAACACATGTGAAGAAGTCTGAGCCTTGCCTTTGATCATGTCCATGTTCTGCAACCCTTGTGATTGACCATGCTCCTGCCCCTATCTGTGCCCTTTTCTGATATGACCTATCTACCTTTACCACAGATGTGAATTCTGAGTTTCTGATCCCTCTAGCCCATCATCTTCATTTTCTCCTGACGTGAACGTCTCCGGGAAATGATTTATATTCCTACCTTCCTTCTTCTTAATCAGGACCTGATTCAACTTGAATTTTTGATCCGCTGCTATCACCCCTCATACACTGTCCAGTTGTATTCTTTCCATCACCAACTTGCATCTCTGCGACCAAATTTCCCATAACACAAACAATGATTTATTCAGATTCTCCTCCGTGTTTAGGCTCTTTGATAATACTGGCCCAGAGCTCTGATGGGCCAGGAAGAAGGCCCATAGCCCGGTGCCGATTGAGCGGTACCTTTCCCGCGGAGGATGCATGTCCGGACAAGAAATAGGGCAGATGGTGACAAGGGGAGTGGTCCTGCTTCTTATCCCCAGGCAGACAAAGCTCGACTATAAATACTAGTCCCCAAACAGTAAACAGGGTATGTGACTTATATCTCTATTTCATATTGAGAGCTTTTCCCGTACGTTTTCCCGTATCGCTACCCCCATCTCATCATCACGCCGGAGCCTCTTCCCCGGGACGCCTCCCGGGGATCGTTTTGCAGGATAGACGCGGGCTTTCCAGCAAGGAGGCGCGGATAGCACCTAAGCGGGAACTCGGACGGATTCAGTAGCATCAATTGGCACGCCCAGTGGGATCTTCCACCTTCGCAGGATGGAGTCGCCAAGGAGAGGGCGCGGGCGCCCTAAGAAGAACGCGGCACCTTCCGGGGGTGATTCTCTTCCACCCCCGGGAGACGATGTGACCTTGAGGCAATTGCAGGAGGAGGCTAGACACCAGCGAGAGCTAGGGGTACCGCAAGACGGCCACGTGGAAACCGCCTCCGACGAAGCCTACTCGGAAGGAGAATACCAGGACGGACAGGAAGGGCTTGGGCCCGCCGGGAATGGCACCGCCCGGGACCAGGGACCTGAAGCCCGGGAGGAGGGGCAGCCCTTAGTTAGTACAGAGGAAGCGGCGGCCTTGGAGTTCATGAGAGCCAACAAGGAGTTGTACCGCCAATGGGTGCTCTCCACCCGGGAAAGCTTGAGGCGAAGGGAACCAGGAAGGAACCAGGCAGGCTCTCTAGGGGGGCACCAAAGAGAGGTCATTGATCTGGACGGAGCCGTTCAGCCGCCAAGGCTACAGGGGCGTGTAAATTCTTCCACCGTCCCACCTTCTTTCCCTCCGAATTTTGGGGTTGGAGGGGGAGCGGCTACGGGACAACAATCGAATCTGGTTCCACATGCTCCACCCTATTACCCGCATTCCAGTTGGGGGGCGGGACAAATTGGGTATGACCTGCCAGTCATGTCGGCGGAGCCGTTCGGTTATCAGGCCCCTGGAACCCAGGGAAACCCGATCCAGTATTCCGTACCCATGTATGGATCAATGGGGATGAACTACGGTATCCCGGAGAGATACTATCGGGAGGACGATAGGATGCGGGGCTATCAGGTGGCACAGCAGGACCCCAACTCCTTGGAGGCTCGACTGGACAAACTGGTAGGAAGAAACGGAGCTAAACCTACCTCCCCTTGGGTACCTCGAGTGCTCGCGTACCCATGGCCGCCGGGCCTCCGGACCCCGGAGGGAATCCCAACATATAATGGAGAGACAGACCCGGAAGAGTTTGTCAGGACGTACCAGAACTTAATGGTGTCAAGGGATTTCCCGGAGGAATTAAGATGCAAACTGGTGGGCTGTAACCTGAGAGGAAATTGTCTTTCATGGTTTGACTCTTTGCCTAGAGAAAGTCTCAGAGATTATTACGATTTCTCTAAGGCCTTGCTGTTTAGATACGCCGGATTAAAGAAGGAAGGAAAGCAGTTGACTGAGCTTTTAGCTACCCGGCAGAAGGCTGCGGAAGGGTCAATGGAGTACTACCGAAGATACATGGACGACAGCATGAAGGTCGTTGACAGGCAGCAGCAGGAGAAGGCGGTGATTAGTGGGTTTATAAATGGCCTGAGGGATATGGCGCTGTTCCAGAAGTTGATGGAAAACATCCCGGAAACCTTCCATAACTTGCAGATGGCGGTGCAACTGTACTGTGCGGTTAACGATGCCACGCGGAAGAGAAAAGAAGAATCCGGGGGATTCCTCCCGGACAAGATGGAAAGGAGGAAGACGGCAGACCCAAGTAGAAGGGACCCCGCTCCCGCGACGGTAAACCGGGCAAGGGCGGACAGTTTCACCCCGCTCAGCAAATCCCGAACGGAGATTCATGCTATCCACAAGGATTTGTTCCCGGATCCGTTGCCTATTCACGGGACTCCATCTAGGGAAAATGCGGACAAGTGGTGCGCCTACCACAAGTCTTATGGGCATGCGACAGAGGGGTGTAGGATGCTGAGGAACGAGATAGAAAGACTGATAGAACGAGGACAGCTGAGAGATTGCGTGGCACCGGAGGTAAAGAAGGAGAATCCCCGGGATCATCCCCAGGAACAGCCTCGGAGAAGGTGGAGGCCTAACCCGGGGAGAGGAAACGGAAGAATCCAAGGCAACCCAGGTAACAGGGCCCCGGGGAGGCCTGCTATAGCCGCCGCGCCGGTCCAAGCAGTGGAGCCGGCCCCAATACCCAACAGGATGATCAACGTGATCAGTGGAGAAGTCGGAGAAGCATGCCAGTCAGTCTCCGCTATCCGGGCCCGGACTCGGTATGTTCCCCCGGGGGAGATTCAGGGGAAAAGGTTTCGCCCCGATGAAGCCCTCACTTTCTCTGAAGCGGATGCAGCCCCGCCACAGATGCCCCATTCTGACCCAATGGTGGTAACGGCGGAGATTGAAGGCTTCTTGGTCAAAAGGGTGTTTGTGGACGATGGGAGCAGCGTGGAAATCATGTTCGCTTCTTGTTTCGATCAGTTGGGAATTGGGAGACAGAACCTGAAACCTCCCTTATCTCCCTTGTCAGGGTTCACGGGCAAACCCGAAGTTCCACTAGGTGTTATTCCCCTTGCAGTGTGTATGGTGGATGAGAAAGACCGGAGCAAGAGGATCTCGGTGATATGCAACTTTGCGGTCATTGACGCACCTTCACTGTATAACGTAATCATAGGAAGACCGTGGCTAACTCAAGCCCGGGCAGCGAGTTGTCCGTATCTGCTGACGATGAAGTTCCCCACTGCGCAAGGTGTGGCGGTCGTGCGGGGTAGTCAAGCAGTCGCAAGAAGCTGCATGATGACGGCGGTGCTGGACGCCAAGAAAGCAGTAGGGGTGGTACACGGAGAAGTTCCCCGCCAGGAGTTGGAGGAGATGCAGGTGGCGGACAAAGGGACGATCACGGTGGGAAAAGACCTCCCGGAGGAAGTAAAAGGTGCGCTGAAGGAACTTTTGGCCAAGTATCAGGGAGTATTCTCGTGGAGCCCGGAGGACATGGTGGGGGTGTTACCAGAATTGGGGGTACACAAGCTGAACATAAGCCCTGCAACTAAACCAATCAGGCAGAAGAAAAGGCCTGTAGCCCCGGAAAGAGCGGAATTTATAAAGAATGAAGTAAAGAAGCTGGAGAGAGCCGGGGTGGTCGAGGAAATCATCTACCCGGAATGGATAGCTAACCCGGTCTTAGTAAAGAAGCACGATGGAAGCTGGCGCATGTGTATTGACTTTACGGATTTGAATAAATGTTGCCCCAAAGACAGCTATCCTCTCCCAAATCTGGACCGGCTGGCAGAGGCTATCACGGGGTATTCGGTGCTGGCCTTCTTCGACGCACATAAAGGGTATCACCAGGTACAGATGGATGAGGCGGACAAGGCAAAAACCTCATTCATCACTGATTTCGGAACCTTTTGCTACAAGAAGATGCCTTTCGGCCTGAAGAACGCGGGGGCTACGTATCAGAGAATGGTAGACAAACTCTTCAAGGACCAAGTGGGAAGAAACATGGAGGTGTATGTTGACGACATGGTGGTTAAAAGCAGGGCTTACGGGGCTTTCTTGGATGACCTGGAGGAGATGTTCGAAAAGCTGGAACGGAGCAATCTAAAGCTGAACCCCTCCAAAAGTACCATTGGAGTGGGTGAGGGGAAGTTCTTGGGTTTTATGGTGTCAAGCCAGGGCATCGACGTCAACCCGGAGAAGGTGGAAGCCATAGCTAAGATGACCTCCCCTAGATCGGTGAAAGAAGTACAGCGGTTGACAGGGTCCCTCGCGGCCCTCAGTCGGTTCCTGTCAAAGGGGGCAGACAGGCAGTTGCCTTTCTTCAACATTCTCAGGAGGGCCAAGGCGTTTGAGTGGTCCGGGGAGTGTGAGAAGGCATTCCAAAATCTGAAAGAGCACCTTCAACAGTTGCCAACTTTAAAGAAGCCACTCCTGGGGGAGGAGCTTTTTCTGTACATAGCGGCGTCCCGGGAGGCGGTGAGTGTCGTGCTAATCAAAGAAGAGGAGGGAAAGCATCACCCAATCTATTTTGTTAGCCGGGCACTTCGGGGGGCAGAAACCCGGTATACTGAGTTGGAGCAGTTGGTTCTGGCGCTGGTGCATGCTTCAAGAAGGCTTAAGCCCTACTTCCAGGGCCATCCCATAGTGGTTCTTACCAATTACCCGCTAAGACAAGTCATGTTCAAGCCGGAGGCATCAGGGAGAATGATGAAATGGGCTATAGAGCTGGGTGAGTACGAAATCCGGTATGAGCCAAGGAAGGCTATCAAGGGCCAGGCCCTAGCGGACTTCCTGTTGGAATCAGAAGCAAGGATAAATGAGGAACAGGAGACGCCTAACACTCCGGGGGATACGGCTAAGGCTGAGACAGACCCGGCTTGGAAGCTATATGTGGATGGATCGGCGCACTCCGGGGGCAGTGGAGCAGGAGTATTGTTAGTCAGCCCGGAAGGGAAGGAGTATCCCTATGCAGTCCAATTCACTTTCAGAGCAACCAACAATGAAGCCGAGTATGAAGCTTTGATCGCGGGGTTAAGGTTGGCAAAGGAGATGGACATCAAAACTCTCACGGCACACAGTGATTCCCAGATTGTGGTGCAACAGGTGAAGGGAGAGTATGAAGCCCGGGAGAGGAGCCTGCAAAAATACCTGGAAGCGGTAAAACCTCTAATAGCCGGGTTTAAAACCTTCGACTTGGTTCAAGTCCCCCGGGAGAAGAACAGCAAGGCAGACGTTTTGAGCAAATTGGCTTCCTCAGAATTGAAACCTGAGCCCGACCAAAAGTTATACTTGGAGGTACTAGGGAAAAGGAGCTACCAGGAGAGTGATCAAGTAATGTTGGTGAACGAGGAAGAATCCTGGATCATGCCCATTTGGGCATACCTAGAAGAAGGAATCATACCGGAGGATAGGGCTCAGGCCCGGAAGCTAAGAGTTAAGGCGCCTAAGTATGTGATCCAGGGAGGGGAGCTGTACAAAAGAGGGTACCTCCAGCCTCTGCTAAAGTGTGTAGAAAGGTTAGAAGGCCAGTACCTCATCCGGGAGATGCACGAGGGATCTAATGGGAGCCACCAGGGAGCTCGCACCTTGGCCAAAAAGATCTTAAGGCTGGGGTATTACTGGCCGACGCTGTTCAAGGATGCGGAAGAACATGTACAGAAGTGCTTGGCATGCCAGACATTTGCCCCGCTAATCCATGTTCCTCCGGAAGAATTAGTTGGGGTCACAGGAGCTTGGCCGTTCAGTAGATGGGGAATTGACTTGGTCGGACCATTCCCGACTGCCCCGGGAGGAGCCAAGTACTTGATAGTGGCGATCGATTACTTCAGCAAATGGGTGGAGGCGGAACCGCTCACCAACATACGGGGACTAACTTGTGTCAAGTTTTGCTGGAAGAACATCATCTGTCGATTCGGCATTCCGAAGGTCATAGTCACAGATAATGGGACGCAATTCGAAAATGATCCTTTCAAATCATGGTGTGTCAAGTATGGTATAGAGCAGAAGTTAACATCGGTGTACCACCCCCAGGCGAACGGGCAAGTAGAGGTCACCAACCGCACCATCATCAAAGGACTAAAAACCCGTTTGGAAGGCGCGCGGAGAAATTGGATCTGGGAGCTACCCAGTGTTCTTTGGGCCCATAGGACTACAGAAAGCTCAGCTACCGGGGAATCCCCGTATGGCTTGGTGTACGGGTCAGAGGCAGTAATACCCGCAGAGATTGGGATCCCAAGTCCTCGAACTCAACACCAGCGCCCGGAAGAAGAAAACGATGGACGACGCCTTGACTTGGATCTCCTGGAAGAGAAGCGAGAGAATGCGGCACTTCAGGAAGCCAAGGTGAAGGAGCGAGTAAAGAGGTATCATGACAGAAGGGTGCGGAAAGAAGTCTTCGCCCCAGAAGACTGGGTAATGAGGAGAAACGATAAGAGCCGCCAAGCCCCGGAGGGCAAACTTGCGCCCAACTGGGAAGGGCCATACAAGATCAAGGAAGTACACCCGGGAGGGAGCTATGTGCTGGAGGACAAGCAGGGAAAGGAGATCCCCAGAAGGTGGAACGTAGCTAACCTAAGAAGGTTTTACGGAAAGTAGAGCACCCCGCATCGCACCACAGCTACTAAGGCATGGATAGGCCAGACATGGATATGCCCCTCCCGGAAGCGTGAACACGCTCAGCATGAATATGCTAGGCATGAATATGCCAGGTATGGATATACCCCTCCCGGAAGCATGAATATGCCCGGAGAGAGAACCCGACGTTTGGCCTCGTTCCGGGTTTAGAGAAGAAAATTTGCAAAAAGGGACCCATGGGTAGCTCCCATTCGGGTGCCCCGCTAGAGTGGACCCGGAGCTCGAACGAAGCCCGGGGACCAAAGAATGTAATATTACAAGGAAGAGTTAATGAAAAGGGTTTTTTCAAAAAGCAATTCTATTCAATCTTTAAATTACAAAATCGCATGAACATGCGTCCATATTGCAAAGGAACAATTACATAGCATTTTATACATCGCATGAATATGCGGTTATGTTGCAAAGGAACGATTACATATATAATTCTATCTACGCATCCTTAAACCCACTTAGGGCCTGACCCGGAAGCACCCTCTGGGTTACCCGGGCGAAAACCTCCACCAAAAAATTGAGAAGACAAGATGTCTTCAGCAAACCGAGCATCCGGGGCCTGATTCCATGCTAATTCCTCCTCCAGTTGCTCGGCGTCTTCTTCATTCGGATCAGGGATAGGAACCACTACGGACCCTTCCGGAAGCGGTTCCGCCAGGCGCATTCTTCTTACGCCAGCAGAGGTGACGAACTGGTACTTAGGGAACAAGTTCGCAGCGCCCTTGCCCTTTTCCTCCCGGCTAATACGAGTACCCTCGGCGGTCTTCACTCCTTTGGTGGTAACCCCGGAAGCAGCAATCTCCCGGATGCGCCTTATCCGGCGTGCTACCTCTTCCGGGTCGATGGACACAGTCATGTCTTCATACCTCTCATACGCAATATCCACCTCTACCCGGGCAGGGACACGGCGGAGGCTGGAGGGATAAGGCTCGGCCTCCCCGTCAGTTATCTTGGTATACCACTCCACGGCGTCTAGATAGGCCCTGTGATTAGGAGCCCCTTCACCAAACTTCCCCGGGTTGGCCTCCATACGCTCAATGGTCCTACAAACCCCGGCGGGAACATCGGTAAGAGGAGAAACACCGACTAATCCATTCTTGAGTCCCAACAGATGGTAGGACAGCCGGACGGTCATCAGCGCTTCTTGGAGAACCTTGTTCCTATGAGTAAGGGATTGATTCTCCTTCTCAAAATCGCAGATAACCTTATTCTGTGCGGTGCGGGTTTCCAGGCTCCTGAGCTTTTCTTGCACCCGCTCTAGTTCGCCCCATACCATACCTAGTTCCTTGGTGGTGCGACTCTGAGAATCATCATGAAGGGCTTGCAACTCAGCGATGGTTTGGTGGGAGTTCAGGGCTTCCCGCATGTGATCCGACGCAAGGTCGAAACAATGATTTAACGATCCAAATTTAGCCTCGACCGACTTGAGAAAAGACACCAACACCCGGATCGTTCCGAATTCTTGAAGGAAGCAATCCAGCCCCGCCTCTGCTAATGCCCGGTTGGCCTGGTTGCCTCCAAACCTCCAGTGGGCTAGCTTCCTCTGAAGGAAAGAACACTGGAGGCATCCAGCGCGGGGAAGAGAGAAGTAAATACCGGAAGAGCTACTAGGATGAGGGAAACGTAAGGCAGGGACCCGCGCGGGAGTTTCTCCTCGAGGGGGCGCTCAGACTACAAAAGATAGTAATCTCATTAAATTAAAAGGTAGAACTTATATTAATCAAAAGGGGCACAAGGCCAAGTTCTACATGAGCCTCCCGGGGAGGAAGATTACAAAAGACTTGAAAAAAAAAAAAATATATATATATATATATATATATATATATATATATATATAAACTAGAGTCTAGGGGAATACATTATCCTCGGGAGGATTTTCTTCTCCCGGGGTAGCATGAGCCCTCCTCCACCTCCTCTCCAGTTCAGCTACGTCCGCATCAGACCAGCTGGGGCCGCAGTAAGCAGGGGCATCCACTCTTGACTCGTCCTCCGGGCGCTCAGGAAATCCCAACTTCCGGATAGACTTCCGGGACTGGTAGAGCAAGTCGTCCTGCCCCCTTGGAAGCCCCACAGTGTACTCACCCGTTCCCACCTCAACAGCCTGATATCCATAGTTGTCAGGGATAGCGCAGTACTCCTGATAACTCTCGGCCCAGTGAGGTGTTTCCGGGACTACCCCATAAGCGTTGAAGCTTTCTGGACCAGGATCAGGGTAAGAGGCCTCGCAGATCTCCTTGAGCTTGATCTTCTTAATATCCGAGGCTGAGGGGGCCCGGGAGGACATCTTCAGTGACTCCCACAGCCGGGGCACCAGGCCCTCTAGGTTCGCCTCTTGGAGGGATCTCCAGCGGTGGTTCAGCAGGTCGCTCGCCTTGGGACGATAGTATGAGGCTTGGGCTTCGAGGCGAGCAGGTCCCGGAAGCCAGCCCCGTAGGCTGCGGTACATCTCGTGGCAAGCATCCTCGCTAGCCGCAGCAGCAATCCCCTCAAGCCTTTCGTCAAAGTCGGCGGAATGAAGGACTTTTTGGACTATGGCATTCAGAGCGTCCAGCTGCGCGTCCTTTTTCTCCTTATTAAGGGAGGTGTATTTCTTCTCCACCTCGGCCAACTTTTTCTCCTTTTCCGCCAGCTTTTTCTCCTTCTCAGCTAACTTCTTCTGAGAAGCCTTCAGCTGGGCTTCCAGGTCATCTCGCCCGGCCAACTTCTCCCGGGCATCGCGGAGCTCTCTCTCCTTCTTAGCAAATAGACCCGCGCTGTACTTAGAGTATGTTCGGTTGAGCGCGTCGGCCAGCTGAGAGTCCGCCAGGAGTGCGTCGGCGAACGTGGTGGTCTGTAAAATAAAACAAAAGTAAGGTCACCCGGAAGAATAGAAACAAGATGAAAGTAAGAAATAAGAAGCAAGGTTAACATACCTCTTCCCTCTCAGGGATAGCTTGAGAATTATCCCGTAAGGGAGAATTGGCGGGGGGAGGAGGAGGGGGAGGCGGGGCCGCACTTTCTACCCTTTGACGGGAATGCGGAGGAGTCTCCTTGTTATCGGTTAGCGGCCGCTTAGGGCGAGAACTAGCCCCGCCGCTGTAAGTAGGATGCCGGATGAAATATTTTCTCCCCGGGGTAGGGGAGGACCCCGGGGCCATTTGCTGGGAAGGCGGTCGCTGCTGGCGAACCTTCTGAGGAATGAATCCGGGGTTTTCGGTAGCGTCCGGACCAGGTGGAGGAACCACTGGCTGCTCGGGCGTAAGGGCCATCCCCGGATGGAGATCTTCCTGGCGACTGCCATCCCCGGAAGGCATCTCGTCAAAGGGAGTAGCGTCCGCGTACAAAGTGGGTTGAACCGAAATCAGGAAAAAAGAAAATTAGAGTTAGATGCATGTATATAAACGAAACAAAAAAAAACATATAAGCCCTAATAGGCACCTCCATCCGGCCACACCGCGGCTATGCGCGGGAGTGTGAAGAGCTCAGCGGGATAAATCCCGCGAGGCCAATAACAGCCCGAGTTCCCGGTCTTGAAGAAGTCCTCGGTACTTAGAGGGGAAAGACTAAGGAGACTGTGGTCACTAATAACAATATCGGGGAGATTGGTGAGGGGTTTTCTGTCCTCAGGAACGAGAGAGTCGTTCCATGGGGGCATAGGATATACCCGGGCATCGCACATAAAGAAACCCTTTGCAAGGTATCCTTTGGCGGATCTGGGCTTGTTCAGGATAAAGTCCTTCATCCCGGAGCGAATGGTAAAGGAAAAAACGCCGGGGAAGGATGCGTGCGCCTTCCGCAAGGCATAGAAGGAACGGAAAAGTAAAAGGGAAGGGGGAACATGGCACCTGGCGCAATTAAGCAGGAATGCCAGGATTAAAACAACCCCGTTAGGGTGCAGTTGGGCTGGGGCCATCGAATAAAAATGGAAAACCTCAAGGAAAAGAGGGGGAAAGGGCAGGCTAAGCCCGTATTGAAAATGAATCCGCGGGATACACGAAACCTCCCGCTCAGAGACTCCCGGGGGAAGTTTAGAAAGTGAGGCGTTTAGAGGAAGGGGAATAAAGGAGCGCTTAGCCAAGTCTAAAACATCCTTACCTAGAGAAGGAGAATCCTCGGGGGTGTCATGGAATTTAAGGCCCACAGGACGCACCCCATGAGTAGGTCCCCGGGGAATGTCACCACCAAGTCCTTCACCCAATACCCCCTCATCCTGATCCTCTCGGGGATGATTGGGCCGCCCGGCTGGACGCGAGCCTGCTCCATCCGGGTTCAATGTACCCGGGTTGTTTAGTTCCCGGGAGACATTGAAATCCTCGGAAGAGGCGCTTGGGGAGGAAGGGGAGGAAATCGTGTTATCAGCAGCCCGAGAGCGGGCTTCAAATCGATCTCGGACTCCCTCGGTGTCTGAGGAATAGTTGGAGGAAAGCGGGGAATCCATGAAGAAGAAAGGGAAGGAGAGCTTACTTGGTTGAAAAAAAAACGGAGGGCGGAGCGTCTGGAGAAAATCTGAAGAAGGTAACCTTGCGAAAGAAGAGGTCGGACCCTTTATATAGAAAGATGAGGGGGAACCGCCACCTCAAAAGAAGGAAAAGCAATGATGACACAACAAACGAGGCATTGATTAGTGCAGAATAGGGAAGGATGGCGCCGCCAAAAGTTAATAGACACGGTTGGGTCCCACAGAGAAAATAGTAATAGGGGAATCTTAGAAGACCGGTCCCCCACGTCATAGAACCCCGGATGACTGGTCTGGGGGGCTAGTGATAATACTGGCCCAGAGCTCTGATGGGCCAGGAAGAAGGCCCATAGCCCGGTGCCGATTGAGCGGTACCTTTCCCGCGGAGGATGCATGTCCGGACAAGAAATAGGGCAGATGGTGACAAGGGGAGTGGTCCTGCTTCTTATCCCCAGGCAGACAAAGCTCGACTATAAATACTAGTCCCCAAACAGTAAACAGGGTATGTGACTTATATCTCTATTTCATATTGAGAGCTTTTCCCGTACGTTTTCCCGTATCGCTACCCCCATCTCATCATCACGCCGGAGCCTCTTCCCCGGGACGCCTCCCGGGGATCGTTTTGCAGGATAGACGCGGGCTTTCCAGCAAGGAGGCGCGGATAGCACCTAAGCGGGAACTCGGACGGATTCAGTAGCATCACTCTTCATCCAGGTTATAAACCACTCACCGAAGCTTGCCCTAGCCATTGGTGGCTGAAAACCAGCCTGGTTCCATAGGATTCTGGACTCAGAGCAGTTAACAAACAGATGAGCTTCATTCTCAATATCAGCCAGACATCTCCTGCAAACAGCTGTTGGAATTATGTTCCTCCTCCTTAAATTAGCTGTTGTTGGAGCTGCCTTCTCAATCAACCTCCATAGCAAAATAATGATCTTATATGGAACCTTCAGATTCCATATCTTTTCCCATAACTTTCTCCTCCTCAAATCCTGACATCCTACTTCTTTTACTGTATAGTGGTACCCTTTCCTCACTTTGTAATTTCCATTTTTATTCAGATACCACAGTGCCTTATCCTTCCTATTGGCTCTACTATTCAGATGTATAGCTTGAATATGTGGAATTATCTCAGATGGAAATAAAGCTCTAACCAAAGGCATTCTCAATTCCCCACTCCCAGTGATCAGATGACATACCTTTAAATGGGTATGATGTACTGCATTTTGCACCCCTGCCAGCGGTTTATTTATATTTGGGATCCATTGTTTTGATATTGCAATATTTTTCCCATCTCCAACTTGCCATGCAAGATTTTCCAAAATCAAATCTTTTGCCCACAAGATTGATCTCCATCCCCATGAGTCACCAGGTTTAGCTTTCAACTCCTTAAGACTATTCCCCCCATGTATTTTGCTTTGTAAACTTGTACCAGTATAGAGGATGATTCTCGCACAATATTCCACACATGTTTTTCTAATAAGGCTTTGTTCATACCCCCTGATTATCTTAACCCCAGTCCTCCTTCTTGTTTCGACTTGCTAACATGTTTCCATGATCTCCAATGGATGGTTCTACCCTCAATTTCTCCTCCCCAGATAAATCTTGCAGTCATCTTGTCCAAAGTTCTAAAGACTTCCTTCTGAATCCTAAAAATCCCTAAAGGATAAACAGAAAATCCCTAAAGTCATCTTGCAGTCATCTTGTCCAAAATTCTCAGTATTAATCTATGGTGGGTGAAGTGAAGATGTTTGATCTTTTGTCCCACTTAAGTATACTTCGTTATACCATGAAATACAAGGTGTTTGGGACTGTGTTGGTTCCCAAGGATTTGCCACTCATAAGGTATTTAAAAATGTACTTACTTTAGTACTGTTTCTGTTTTGTGTTTTGAATTTTTTTTGGAGGACTTTATCTTATTAGGCTTGATGGCATGATAAACTATGGCCTCGTACTTGTCCTAATCTATATAGTTTCGTGAAATTTTTGCTAATACAGGATAATAAAGGGTTTAGGGTTTAGGTTTTAAGTATATATGTTTGTTTGCAAATACCAACTCTTTAGTACGGTTCAAACTATCCCAATAGTAAAAATTCCCAAAAATTTTTCCATCCACACCAAAATCTCTCATCTCATCTTAGCTAATTTTAACATATGAATTCACAAATACAAATTTATAATTTGAAATTTCTATATTTTATTTTGAGAAATTCTCCTATGAGGCAGGGCCTAATTTGGCCCATAAAATAAGAGTAAGGGCTTGGCAAAACACCTTTCTAAAAGTTTTGGGGCCAAAAAAATATTTATTTATTTTCGGGTCTACAATATAACAGAACATAAAGTACAAGAACTAAGTTGAAAATAAAACTTTACATTTCTTCCAATAACCCCTTTCTTATCCAATTTTCCTTCCACCTCAAAGGACCACCACTAGACCGTTGTCGCCCACCGCCGGGCCGCCACCGGACCACCACCGTACCACCGCCACTACTGGTCAATGTTAGTCAAATTGCTGCCACATGTGTGACACAATGTCACATACACATCATAATCTGCCACACCATCAAAGCTCATCAATATGAGCAGAAATCTCACTACACAAAACCTCACTAAAAACGTACATAACATCATCACTGTCGAAACCTCAACATTAAACGCAGAAACCTCATCCAGTAACAAGAAAACCTCATCGAAAAATTACGTAACGTCATCAACTAAACTAAAAACCTCGACTAACAAGTTAAACTTCATTAAAAACTATATAACCTCAACTAAATTACAAACCTCGACAGACCAAAAAAGTACAAAATCTCATCTAATCCAAAATAAGCCTCATTACTATCTCAAAAACATCATCGTTATATCAACGACGAACCTCATTGAAAAAAATTAAATCTCGCTATCTCAACGACAAACCTCATTGACAAAATTTGAACCTCATCACTATCTCAATAAACCTCGTTTATTGAATATCTTAACAAACCTCATAAAAAGAAGGATTAACCTCAACCTCAACGTAAGAAACCCAAACCTCAACGTAAAGAAACAAAACCTCTACTCCAAGATTAGGAACCTCAACCCGATGACACAACCTCATCCATGACAGCATATACCTCCACCCTGACAGCATATACCTCATCCCTGACAGCACATACCTCACCAGTGAAAATATGAACCTCCGAACTACCACATGACCACCACAACACAACCTCATCCCTAAGGACATGAACCTCAAGGCCGAACCACCCGAAACTGCCGCATGACGCTATAACGTCACTGCCACATCTTTGCCAAACTACCACACCACTACTGTGTTACCGCCGGAATCTACCCCTTGCTCCCTGAAATCACCAAAATTACGGTGTACACCGCCGAAATACACTCTCACTATCGATCTGCAACGCACCGCGATCAGGACTTGAATTGGTGCTCCATAGCCGCACCTCCGTGAAGTCGCCATATGTTGCTCCAATTTGGTGATGCCGCTGCGTTGTCGAAGCCATGATCAGGCTACGGAGGTTTCCGATCTAGTTCACGACGGAGGTTTCCAAACAATTATGCGGCAGAGATTTCCGATCGGCTTAGCGAGGGTGGTTTCTGTCGGTTTCACGGTGGAGGTTTTCGATCTGAAGCGCGACAGAGGTTTCTAATATGGAGCGTGGTGGACAGCGAGTTGCAGGTTTTTTATTTGTGGAAAATGTGATGCGATGTGGTTTGGGGGAAAATGAGATGCGAGTGGGCTTTGGGGGAAATATAAGGGGATTGCATAAAGGTCCCCATTTAACTATCAGACATAACTATCAGACATGATTCTGTTCCACCCTCTATCATATTTTTGTTTTATTAACAAGATGTGAAGTTTGAATAAAGGAGTTGAATATCCTGTTGACTTTGCTGGCTGATAAAAAGAGATAATTTGAGCAAAAAGAGTTAGAGTTAGAAAGAAACAAGCTAATTGTGATGAAATTCTTGCATGTCTCGAGGAAACAAAATGCTGGTGCACTTAATGAGACATGTCCACTGAATTCTGACTTGCTCTGCTGTGATTTGCAGTCGTCTGCTTTCTTAAATAATCTAGACCTTTTGTGGTGAAAAGTATTAGTGCAGATTCTGGATAGTGCTAAATTTAGGTCATTGATATTTGATAACATGATTCTAGAGACATTGTGTAGATTGGATTGATACAAGTGCATCAGTGAAACTCTTTGTTCACCCTTCAGATGAAGTGGGAGGTCGTCGCCGTACCTCTCAAATATACATAATTTAGATCGCTTACTACCTTTCCACACTATTAAGTGTACAATGGCAAGTAAGGTTCGTTCCACAGGGAAAAGGTTATTTCTATGTATATCTTGTAGAATATATATACATATACATATATAAAAGCAATGTAAACAAAGGGGGGGTTTGAGTTGAGTTTTGTTTAAGAAACACTACTATGCAAAGTAACTAGGATTCTAGAATTACAACTACTTTAGCATCTAACGATTCAACTAAATGATTAACTAATGAGAATGATGTAGCCAATATATACTCTACTTTTAGCACATTTTAGAGTTCATTTGGGGTAGCATTTAGTGCAAAGGGTTAAGAATTAAGGCTAAATTTCTCTTCCCTTGCATTTTGAAGAAAGACTTGTGCACTAACGTTTTGAAGCTGAAATTTGGAAATGTTACAAGAGGAATTGGAGTGCATAAGTGGTACCATTGGCTTCGTCTTCTCGAGTACTACAAAATGGACTACTAGAACGTCAAAAACGGATCAACAGTTCATCCGTGGCGAAGAAAAGAAGATTGTTGTCAATCTGCCACAGGCATCTCGCGGGCCGCGAAAATGGGCGAATTTCTGGCTGAAGGAAGCCCAAAGAAGCATATTTTGAAGGGCTATAAATACCCCTCTTATCCCTTTTCTTGGAGACGAGCTTCCCCCAATCCAAATTAGATTTTTCATAGTTTTTCTTCCTCTTCTTCCATTTTCTTCCATTTTGATTTGATGAACATGTTTGTATTAAGTAGAATTATTGTTGTAGGCTGAAAACCCATCTTGGGGGCATGTGATTAAACTTCTATTATGGGTTGAGAACTTGTTTGTGTAGCTTATGAATGTTTGATTTGCAAGTGAATGATTGTGTTGTATTTGTGTTTATTGATGCATGATATGGTTAGGAACGATTTCCTACTTATAGAAATGTGTTGAATCTTGCTAGAAACATGGTTGGAATGCTAACATTTCCTCTATTGTTGAGTAGTAGATTTATGAGTTAATTACATTCTGCTATCATTTGTGTTTGCTCTTGAATCCATTCACTAGTGTTATATCCATGTTAAATTCGCTATCGAATATCATGGGTAGTGTTTATTGAGTCTCTAATTGGTAATGCCATCAACAAATTGGTCTAAATGCTATCATTTAGGTTGATAATACCGGCCCAACGGGGCTTTGGGCCAGGAAAGGGGCCCATGGCCCGGGATCAAGAAAGGAGTACTTTTCCGGGGCTGAGCGCATCCGGACAAGAAGAACGGCAGATAGAGACAAGGAGAAGTGGTCCTGAACCTTATCCAAAGGAGGCAACCTCAACTATAAGTAGTGGTCTCAAACAGTGAACAAGGTAAGTGACATATATCTCTCTATTTGATATTGAGTCTTTCCCGTACGATTTCCCTCGCATTACTACCCCCGTCTCATCATCACGCTGGAGCTTCCTCCCCGGGACACCTCCCGGGGATTGTTTTGCAGGATTGTAGCGGGTATTCCAGTTAGGAGGCGCGGATAGCATCAAGTGTAGGGATACGGACGGATTTGGTAGCATCAATTGGCACGCCCAGTGGGATACTTCCACCTTCGCATGATGGAGTCGCCAAGGAGAGGGCGCGGGCGCCCGAAGAAGAACACGGCACCTTTAGGGGGTGGTTCCCTTCCACCCCCGGAAGATGAAGTGACTTTAAGGCAGTTGCAGGAGGAGGCCAGACACCAGCGGGAGCTAGGGGTACCGCAGGATGGCCATGTGGAAACTGCCTCCGACGAAGCTGACTCAGAAAGAGAGTACCAGGAGGAGCAAGGACCAAGGCCCGCTGGGGGAGGCAGTCCCCGGGCCCCGGGCCCTGAAGCCCGGGAGGAGGGGCAATCCTTAGCCAAGGCGGAAGAATTGGCGGCGGTGGAGTTCATGAGAGCCAACAAGGAGTTGTACCGCCAGTGGGTACTCTCTACCCGGGAAAATCGTAGACGTAGGGAGCCGGGGGGAGACCAGGTAGGACCTCTTCGGGGGTATCAAAGAGAGGTTATCGACCTGGACGGAGTCGTTCAGCCGCCAAGGATACAGGGGCGTGTGAACTCTTCCACCGTCCCACCTTCTTTCCCTCCAAATCTCGGGGTCGGAGGAGGAATGGCAACGGGACAACAATCAAATTTGGTCCCACACGCTCCACCTTATTACCTGCGCTCCAGCTGGGGGGCGGGACAAATTGGGTATGGTCTGCCAGCCATGCCGGTGGAGCCGTTGGGTTATCAGGCCCCCGGAACCCAGGGGAACCCGATCCAGTATTCCATGCCCATGCATGGATCAATGGGGATGAATTATGGTTACCAAGAGAAATACTATCAGGAGGACGATAGGATGCGGGGCTATCAGGTGACACAACAGGACCCCAACTCTTTGGAGGCTCGACTAGACAAACTGGTGGGAAGAAACGGAGCTAAACCTACCTCCCCTTGGGTACCTCGAGTGCTTGCGTACCCATGGCCGCCGGGCCTTCGGACCCCGGAGGGAATCCCAACATACAATGGAGAGACAGACCCGGAAGAGTTTGTCAGGACATACCAGAACCTAATGGTGTCAAGGGACTTCCCAGAGGAATTAAGATGCAAGCTGGTGGGCTGTTACCTGAGAGGAAACTGTCTTTCATGGTTTGATTCCTTGCCTCGAGAGAGTCTCAGAGATTACTACGATTTCTCTAAGGCCTTGCTGTTCAGATACGCGGGATTAAAGAAGGAAGGGAAGCAGTTGACCGAGCTTTTGGCTACCCGGCAGAAAGCCGCAGAAGGGTCAATGGAGTACTATCGAAGGTACATGGACGATAACATGAAGGTTGTCGACAGGCAGCAGCAGGAGAAGGCGGTGATTAGCGGGTTTATAAACGGCTTGAGGGATATGGCGTTGTTCCAGAAGTTGATGGAAAATATCCCGGAAACCTTTCACAACTTGCAAATGGCGGTGCAACTATACTGCGCGGTTAATGATGCCACGCGAAAGAGAAAGGAAGAATCTGGGGGATTTCTCCCGGACAAGATAGAAAGGAGGGCGGCAGACCCAAGCAGAAGGGACCCCGCTCCCGCATCAGCAAACCGGGCAAGGGCGGACAGTTTCACCCCGCTCAGCAAATCCCGAACGGAGATTCATGCTATTCACAAGGATCTGTTCCCGGATCCGTTGCCTATCCATGGGACCCCGTCTAAGGAAAACGCGGACAAGTGGTGCGCCTACCACAAGTCTTACGGGCATGCGACAGAGGGGTATAGGATGCTGAGGAACGAGATAGAAAAACTGATAGAGCGGGGACAGCTGAGAGATTGCGTGGCAGCGGAGGCAAAAAAGGAGAATCCCCGGGACCAACCTCAGGAGCCGCCCCGCAGGAGGTGGAGGCCTAACCCGGGGAGAGGAAACGGGAGAAACCAAGGCAACCAAGGCAACCAAGGCAACAGGGCCCCAGGGAGGCCTGCCATAGCCGCTGCACCGGTCCAAGCAGTGGAGCCGGCCCCAATACCCAACAGGATGATCAACGTGATCAGTGGAGAAGTTGGAGAAGCATGCCAGTCAGTTTCCGCTATCCGGGCCCGCACCCGGTATGTTCCCCCGGGGGAGATTCAGGGGAAAAGGTTTCGCCCCGATGAGGCTCTCACCTTCTCTGAAGCGGATGCAGCCCCGCCACAGATACCCCATTCTGACCCAATGGTGGTAACGGCGGAGATCGAAGGCTTCTTGGTCAAAAGGGTGTTTGTGGACGATGGAAGCAGCGTGGAGATCATGTTCGCTTCTTGCTTCGATCAGTTGGGAATTGGGAGACAGAACATGAAACCCCCCTCGTCTCCCTTGTCAGGGTTCACGGGTAAACCCGAAGTTCCACTAGGTGTTATTCCCCTCGCAGTGTGCATGGTGGATGAGAAGGACCGGAGCAAGAGGATTTCGGTGACATGCAACTTTGCGGTTATTGATGCACCCTCACCGTACAACGTAATCATAGGAAGACCATGGCTAACCCAAGCCCGGGCAGCGAGTTGTCCGTATCTGCTGACGATGAAGTTCCCCACCGCGCAAGGTGTGGCGGTCGTGCGGGGTAGCCAAGCAGTCGCAAGAAGTTGTATGATGACGGCGGTCTTGGACGCAAAGAAAGCAGTAGGGGCGGTACACGGAGAGGCTCCCCGCCAAGAGTTGGAGGAGATGCAGGTAGCAGACAAAGGGACGGTCACGGTGGGAAAGGATCTCCCGGAAGAAGTAAAAGGCGCACTGAAGGAACTCTTGGCTAGGTACCAAGGAGTGTTCTCATGGAGCCCGGAGGATATGGTAGGAGTATTGCCAGAATTGGGGGTACACAAGCTGAACATAAGCCCGGCAACTAAACCAATCAGGCAGAAGAAAAGACCTGTAGCCCCGGAAAGAGCGGAATTTATAAAGAGTGAAGTTAAGAAGCTGGAGAGAGCCGGGGTGGTCGAGGAAATTATTTACCCGGAATGGATAGCTAACCCAGTCTTAGTAAAAAAGCATGATGGAAACTGGCGCATGTGTATCGACTTTACAGATCTGAATAAATGTTGCCCAAAAGACAGCTATCCTCTCCCGAACTTGGATCGACTGGCGGAGGCCATCGCGGGGTATTCGGTGCTGGCCTTCTTTGATGCACATAAAGGCTATCACCAGGTGCAGATGGACGAGGCGGACAAGGCAAAGACTTCTTTTATCACCGATTTCGGGACCTTCTGCTACAAGAAAATGCCCTTCGGGCTGAAGAACGCGGGGGCCACATATCAGAGAATGGTGGACAAACTATTCAAGGACCAAGTGGGAAGAAACATGGAGGTGTATGTCGATGACATGGTGGTCAAAAGCAAGGCTTACGGGGTTTTCTTGAATGACCTGGAGGAGATGTTCGAAAAGCTAGAGCGGAGCAATCTAAAACTAAACCCCTCCAAAAGTACCATTGGAGTGGGCGCGGGGAAGTTCTTGGGGTTCATGGTATCAAGCCGGGGCATCGATGTCAACCCGGAGAAGGTGGAGGCCATAGCTAAGATGACCTCTCCCAGGTCAGTGAAAGAGGTACAGCAGTTGACAGGGTCTCTCGCGGCTCTCAGTCGATTCCTATCAAAGGGAGCAGATAGGCAGTTGCCTTTCTTCAACATACTCAGGAGGGCCAAGGCGTTTGAGTGGTCCGAGGAGTGTGAGAAGGCATTTCAAAGTCTGAAAGAGCATCTTCAACAGTTGCCAACTTTAAAGAAGCCACTCCCGGGGGAGGAGCTTTTCCTGTACATAGCGGCGTCCCGGGAGGCGGTAAGTGCCGTGCTAATCAAAGAAGAGGAGGGAAGGCAGCACCCAGTCTATTTTGTTAGCCGGGCACTTCGGGGGGCAGAAACCCGGTACACCGAGTTGGAGCAGTTGGTTCTGGCTCTGGTGCATGCTTCAAGGAGGCTTAAACCCTACTTCCAGGGCCATCCCATAGTGGTCCTTACCAATTACCCGCTAAGACAGGTTATGTTCAAGCCGGAGGCATCAGGGAGAATGATGAAATGGGCCATAGAGCTAGGAGAATATGAAATCCGGTATGAGCCAAGGAGGGCGATCAAGGGCCAGGCCCTAGCGGACTTCTTGCTGGAATCAGAAGCAAGGATCAGTGAAGAACAGGAGATGCCTGAATCTCCGGAGAATGCAACGAAGGCCGAGATAGACCCGACTTGGAAGTTGTATGTGGATGGATCGGCGCACTCCGGGGGCAGTGGAGCGGGAGTATTGTTAGTCAGCCCGGAAGGAAAGGAGTATCCCTATGCAGTCCAATTCACTTTCAAAACAACCAACAATGAAGCTGAGTACGAAGCTTTAATCGCGGGGTTAAGGTTGGCAAAGGAGATGGAAATCAAAACCCTTATGGCACACAGTGATTCCCAGATTGTGGTGCAGCAAGTAAAAGGAGAGTATGAAGCCCGGGAAAGGAGTCTGCAAAGGTACTTGGAAACGGTAAAACCTCTGATAGCTGGGTTTAAAGCCTTCAACTTGGTTCAAGTTCCCCGGGAGCAGAACAGTAAGGCAGACGTTTTAAGCAAGTTAGCTTCTTCGGAATTAAAACCTGAGCCCGACCAAAAGCTGTACATGGAGGTACTGGGAAGAAGAAGCTGCCAGGAGAGCGATCAAGTAATGCTGGTGAACGAGGAAGAGTCTTGGATCACGCCCATGCGGGCGTACCTAGAAGAAGGAACTACCCCGGAGGATAAGGCTCAGGCCCGGAAGCTAAGAGTGAAGGCGCCTAAGTATGTGATTCAGGAAGGGGAGCTGTACAAAAGAGGGTATCTCCAGCCGTTGCTAAAGTGTGTAGAAAGGTTGGAAGGCCAACACCTCATCCGGGAGGTGCACGAAGGATCTAATGGGAGCCACCAAGGGGCTCGCACAGTGGCCAGAAAGATCCTAAGGCTGGGGTATTACTGGCCGACGTTGTTCAAAGATGCGGAAGAACATATACAGAGGTGCTTGGCATGCCAGGCATTTGCCCCGCTAATCCACGTTCCCCGGGAAGAATTAGTCGGAGTCACAGGAGCTTGGCCGTTCAGCAGATGGGGAATTGACTTGGTCGGGCCATTCCCGACTGCCCCGGGAGGAGCCAAATACTTGATTGTGGCGATCGACTACTTCAGCAAATGGGTGGAGGCAGAACCGCTCACCAACATACGGGGACTAACTTGCGTCAAGTTTTGCTGGAAGAACATCATCTGTCGATTCGGCATCCCGAAGGTCATAGTCACAGATAACGGGGCACAGTTCGAGAACGATCCTTTCAAATCATGGTGTGTCAAGTATGGCATAGAGCAGAAGTTGACGTCGGTGTACCACCCCCAGGCGAACGGGCAAGTAGAGGTCACCAACCGCACCATCATCAAGGGGCTAAAAACCCGCTTGGAAGGCGCGCGGGGAAATTGGATCTGGGAGCTACCCAGCGTTCTTTGGGCCCATAGGACTACAGAAAGCTCGGCTACCGGGGAATCCCCGTATGGCTTGGTGTACGGGTCAGAGGCAGTAATACCCGCAGAGATTGGGATCCCAAGCCCTCGAACTCAATACCAGCGCCCGGAAGAAGAAAACGATGGACGACGCCTTGACTTGGATCTCCTGGAAGAGAAGCGAGAGAATGCGGCACTTCAGGAAGCCAAGGTGAAGGAGCGAGTAAAGAGGTATCATGACAGAAGGGTGCGGAAAGAAGTTTTCATCCCAGGAGACTGGGTAATGAGGAGAAACGATAAGAGCCACCAAGCCCCGGAGGGCAAACTTGCGCCCAACTGGGAAGGGCCATACAAGATCAAGGAAGCATACCCGGGAGGGAGCTATGTGCTGGAGGACAAGCAGGGAAAGGAGATTCCCAGAAGGTGGAACGTAGCTAACCTGAGAAGGTTTTACGGGAAGTAGAACGCCCCGCATCGTACCACAGCTACTGAAGCATGAATATGCTAGGCATGAATATGCCAGGCATGGATATGCCCCCCGGGAAGCGTGAATACGCTAAGCATGAATATGCTAGGCATGAATATACCACTCCCGGACGCATGAACATGCCCGGGGAGATAACCCAACGTTTGGCCTCGTTCCGGGTTTAGAGCAGATTTGTAAAAAGGGACCCATGGGTAGCTCCCATTTGGGTGCCCCGCTAGAATGGACCCGGAGCTCGAATGAAGCCCGGGGACCAAGAGATGTAGTGTTGTAAGGAAGAGTTAACGAGAAGGGTTATTTCGAAAAGCAATTTTATTCAATCTTTAAATTACATAAGAAATTTATACATCGCATGAACATGCGGTCGAATTACAAAGGAACAATTACATAGAATTTTACATACAAGTATTCCTATCTATTTGCTACTAAACCCACTTGGGACCTGACCCGGAAGCACCCTCAGGGTTGCCCGGGCGGAAACCCCCTCCGAAGAATTGAGAGGATAGGAGATCTTCGGCAAAACGGGCATCCGGGGCTTGATTCCATGCAAGCTCCTCTTCCAGTTGCGCCGCGTCCTCTTCGTTCAGTTCGGGGATAGGCACGACCACAGATCCCTCTGGAAGCGGCTCCGCCAGGCGCATCCTTCTCACCCCGGCAGAGGTGACGAACTTGTACTTAGGAAACATGACTGCTGCGCTCTTACCCTTCTCTTCCCGACTAATACGAGTACCCTCGGCGGTTTTAACCCCCTTTGTGGTGACTCCAGAGTCGGCAATCTCCCGGATGCGTCTTATCCGACGGGCCACCTCGTCCGGGTCAATGGATACGGTCATGTCCTCGTACCTTTCGTATGCCACATCTACCTCCACCCGGGCAGGGACTCGACGAAGGCTAGAGGGATAGGGCTCAGCCTCTCCCGCGGCAATCTTATTATGCCATTCAACGACATCCAGATAGGCCTTATGATTAGGACCTCCCTCACCAAACTTCCGCGGGTTAGCCTCCATGCGTTCCATTGTCCTACGAACCCCGGCGGGAATGTCGGTGAGAGGAGACACCCCAACTAGGCCATTCTTGAGACCCAACAGATGGTAGGATAGCCGGGTGACTAGTAGAGCTTCCTGGAGGACCCTATTCCTGTGAGTAAGGGACCGATTCTCCTTCTCGAAATCGCAGAGAAGACGGTTCTGAGCGGAGCGGGTTTCCAAAACCCTGAGCTTTTCTTGCGCCCGCTCCAGTTCGCCCCACACCATACCAAGCTCCCGGGCGGTACGACGACGAGAGTTGTCCTGAAGGGTCTGCAACTCGGCAATAGTCTGATGAGAATTCAGAGCCTCCCGCATATGATCAGAAGCTAGGTTGAAGCAGTGATTCAGTGAGCCAAATTTGTTCTTAACAGCTTTAAGAAATGAAACCAATGCCTGGATGGATCCGAACTCATGAACAAACGCACACAATCCAGCCTCAGACATGGCCCGGATAGCTTGATCGCCTCCGAACCTCCAATGAGCGAGCTTTCTTTGAAGGAATGAACATTGGAGGCACCCAGCGCGGGGGAGAGAGAAGTAGGTCCCGGAAGAACAACTAGGGTGAGGGAAAACAAAAGGTACGGATCCCCGCGGGAGATCTCCTTCCAAGTGGTGCTCAGACTACAAAAAATAATAACTTCATCAAATTAAAAGGTAGAACTTATATTAATCAAAATGGGCGCCAAGGCCAAGTTCTACATATGCCTCCCGGGGAGGAAGATTACAAAAAACTTAAAACTACAAAAAAAAAATATACACTAGAGTCTAGGGGAATACATTATCCTCGGACGGGCCTCTTTCCCCCGGGGTAGTATGAGCACCCTTCCACCTCCTTTCCAGCTCAGCCACGTCCGCGTCAGACCAGTTGGGACCACAATAGGCAGGGGCATCCACCTTTGGCTCGTCTTCCGGGCGCTCAGGAAATCCCACTTTCCGGGTAGACTTCCGGGATTGATAGAGCAAGTCGTCCTGCCCCCTGGGAAGCCCCACAACATATTCACCCGTCCCCTCCTCAACGGCCTGATATCCAAAGTTGTCAGGTATAGCGCAGAACTCATGGTAACTTTCGGACCAGTGAGGCGTCTCCGGGACCACCCCGTAGGCGTTTGGGAGGTCGTCGCCGTACCTCTCAAATATACAATTTATAGATTACTTACTACCTTTCCACACTATTAAGTGTACAACGGCAAGTAAGGTTCGTTCCACAGGGAGAAGGTTATTTCTATGTATATCTCATAGCATATATATATATATATATATATACATATATAAAAGCAATGTAAACAAAGGGGGGGGTTTGAGTTGAGTTTTTGTTTAAGACACTACTAAATGAAACTACTAGAACTTTTAGGATTACAACTACTTTACCATAAGATTATTCTAACTAGAGATTTAACTAAGAGAATGAGAAACTTGGACATATGAGATTGGTGACTTCTTATTATAGGATTTTCCTCAAACAATATCATGATGCCTTGAGAATGGTGAACATTAGTGAGAACTATCTTTAACCAAAGCTATGCAAATGAAAGCATCTTCACAACTTCAATTGACAATTTTACTAGATGATAACAACTAGTTCAATTGAATCAATATAAATTCAAATTAGATATTTCTTAACCCTACCCATGCACTTTGATAACAAACTTGACATAGGTATAATGCTAATGAATGATCTTAAGAACAAATACAATTGATAACAACATGCATTCAATTCCTAATTTACTACTCATACATAGGAAGAATGATAACATTCTAATCATGGAAAAGCAATATCTAACACATATCCAACACATATCTATCACTAGGAAATCATTCCTAATCATTTCAAGCATCAAATACACATATAGATTATGATCATTCAATAGCAAATCACCATTCCTAAGCTTCATGAATCATGTTCTCAATCCATAACAAGAAGTCCAATCACATATATCCAAGAAGAGGTTTAGCCTACTACCATAGTTATGTAATCGAAACCATAATCAATACAACAAACCATAATGAATTCAAAGCTCAAAATCAAAGAGAAATATGAAAGAAAAGAGTTAAGCTCTGTAAAAATTCGATCCCTCAAACAATGAGGATAAGTTGTTTTTATACTTTAAAAATTAACAAAAATAAAACAAAATAAAATGCCACTTGCAGGGCCTTCGCGGGTCGCGCGAAATCCTTCGCGGACCGCGAGCCGGGCTCGCGGCCGAGGCTTCGCGCCCCGCGCGCCCGTGTCTCGGTCTCGGCGTGGTACGCGCGCCCGTGTCTCGCGCCCGCGCGCGCCTGTGTCTCGCGCCCGCGCGCGCCCGTGTCTCGGCATGGTCTTCGCGAGTCGCGGCTGAAGGTTCGCGCCTCGCGCACGTCTGGTCCTCGCGAGTCGCGGCCGAAGGTTCGCGCCCCGCGCGTCTGTGCCTCGGTGGTCCTCGTGCTGGTTCGCGCGGTTCGCGACCGGAGTCTCGCGCCCCGCGCGCGTCTGGCTCTCGCGGTTCGCGTCTGGTCCTCGCGGCTCGCGAAACTCGGCATCTTCAAAACAGCAACACACACCCTCGCGGTTCGCGACCTAGGGTTCGCGGCCTGCGAGAGTGTGCCTTCACGCCACTTCTACGACCGGTTCTTCAATGTATCAATCGCGGTCAGGACAGTCATAGAAGGTCTTCAAATCATTCAACTCCATCGCAAGTGCAATTCAAGATCAAAATGCACGTCTTCAATTTCAAACCACTATGAATGATTCGGTCTAAAAGTCTAATATAAATCTACAAAATACTATCTAAAACAGCTCTCAAATGTTACAAAGTAAGAGTATATCTAGGGTCTATCAAAATCCCCCACACTTGAACCTTTCTCGTCCTCGAGAAAGGACGATTAAGATCCAAGTGTATACTCTATATAATTAAGCACATAACATTTGAGAGCTTACATATTTAAACAAGATAAAAGAAAATGTTTTTTTTTTTTTTTTTTTTTTTTTTTTTTTTTTTTTTTTTTTGCCTCTCATTTTTGCCTGATTCTCTCGTATTTTTGGAACCATCCGGGCATGCCTCTCATTTTTACCTGATCCTCTAGTATTTTTGGGACCATCCGGGCTGTTTTTTTTTTTTTTTTTTTTTTTTTTTTTTTTTAAGAATACAGTAATAAAAATAGCAGTAAAAACAGCAACAAAAGCAGCAACAAAAACAAAAGTAATAACAAAATTCCTACACCTCTCCCCCACACTTAGTCTAAACATTGCCCTCAATGTTTAAATATATGAATGAATACCATAGTGAAAGGAAAAGGTATAGGGTAGACTCACTGCGAGGGGCCGGAGCCGTCACGACGGCGCTGAGCTCGCGATCTGCGATGGCCCTCATAGTCAAATGCTCCTGGTCCCTGTGGGTGCATGGATGCCATCATGGCGAACATCACTGCCATATCATCCTCGTACCTCTCAGTATATGCTCGAAACTGCTGCTGAGTGACATACTGAGCCTCATGATGTGGAGGAGCGTACTGCTCTCCATGCTCCGGAGGTGCCTCTAGCCTGGCAAGGGCAATGGTAGGTGCAGGAACTGTGATCTGGGTTGGCAAGGTGAGATCCTCTATGCGGGTGCGCCCAGTCAGTTGTACAGCCTCTGGATTCGGCAGGTACATGTGCTGATTCTTGGCTACTAGCCAAATGAATCTAGGAGGAGGATATTTGTGCATGGCCAAGACATTAGTGAACTCCAAAGAAGCAATGGAGTAAAACTGGTGAGCTCTCTCGGCTGTCTTGCCTATTGCCTGAATGTCTGGAGGTAGGTGGATGTTCAGATAAGCTGCTAGAAGTGAAATCATACCCCCCTGTGGTATCTTTCCCTTGGTCTTCTCAGAGGCCTCCAGACATTTCTGCACAAAAAGGTCCACCCAACAAGGGTGTTCTGGTCCCCAGCACATGGTCCAAAGGCATTGGACCTGCTCCCTAGTAATGTGCGTCAACTCTCCTTGGCAGAAGATCGTCATCACTAGGAGCTTGTGCACCATACGAACAGCTGGATGTATGATGTGGTTATTCTTCGTAGTGCCTGTGATGTTGGGAAATCCAGACAAGCAATTCCAAAAGTAAGTTAGATCAAATCCGTCCGGGTTAGCTTCTTTTGGATTCTTGTATCCCCCTGCATATTGGAACCCAAAAGCATCTTGGATCTCATCATAGGTCATCCGGCGGTCCACATCATTCAACCTGAAGGTGATGTAATGCATGTCATGGTCCTCGTCATAGTGCTTGGCTAGAGTGGATAGGAATTCAAATGTATATCGGGTATAGGTCGGTGCCGACCGATCAATGAATCCTCTCATGCCAACGCGATCCAATAAAAATAGAACTGGTTGCTGCAAACCCAGCTCCTGAAGTAGCTCAGAGGACAAGAACTTCGTCTCCATGATTGTTCGCTTCCCATTCCCAATCAACTTTCTCCACCGTTGTTGGGCATCCTCATCTAAACCTTGCAGTCCCATAAGGTCTATAGGAGGCAGGTTTTCCGCAGGGGGAGGACTAGGTTGGCGAGGGGGTGATTCGGGGATCACAGGTTCATGGGAACTAGAGGCTTCCCCTCGGCGAGACCTTTTTCTCGGTGCCATTATCAAAATCTACTCAACAACAGTCCAGCACAGCTAAACTAGCTACAAGGCGGCAAGCCCCTACTCAAAAAGCAAATTGCAACTAGTGGCGGCAAGCCCAATCAAAATCAACAAGAAAAGCTAGTGGCGGCAAGCCCTAATTACTCAAAAATTGCAATGTAGCATTCCAAATAAACAATTAAATGCAATTAAATCGCCAATTTGATCGAAACACCACCAAATCAAAGAATCCAAAAATTAGGGTTCATAAGATTTGGGGGTATTTGATTGGGAATTGGAATTTGGAATTAGTGATTGGGAAAGGGTTAAGGTTGGTGAGGGGAAGGTTTTTGTGTAGTTGGTTCGGGAAAAAGGTCGCCGGAATCCGGCGAATCGGAATGGGGAAGTTTCGGTTGGAATTTGGGCAATGTGGGTGAAAGATGGTGTTTTGGATATGGATTTTTGGTGGGTTTTGTTGGGAAAGCTTGGGGGATTGATTTGGGTGGAAGAAATTGGTTCAAAACTCGCCGGAATGAAGGATTGGGGAAGTGGCCGGAGAAGAGGGACGGGAGGGAATAGGGAAGAAGAAGGAGAAAAAGAAAGAATATTTTTGGCTAAGTATAGGCTCGATCCCTCGCGGATCGCGCATTTTCTGTGGCGGGCCGCGAGCCTCGGTCGCGGGTCGCGAGACCCCGTCGCGGGCCGCGAAAATGGCCCGTTTCGTTCCAGCGATTTCCGAGAAATCTCGGTCCTCGTCGCGGGTCGCGCGCCCTCCGTCGCGGGTCGCGCGCCAGTCCGTCGCGGTCCGCGCGATGAATTCGCGGACTGCGCGCGAATCCTCGTCGCGCGCTGGAACTCGGTCTCGGCGTGGTGCGTCTCGGCACGGTGAAACTTCGGCGCGCGCGACAAAATCTCGGTCGCGCGCGCAAAACCTCGGCGCGCCTTGCTCGGCAAACCTTCGCGGTCCGCGCGATGAAACCGCGGACCGCGAGCACAGTGTCGCGGTCCGCGCGATCAAGCCGCGGACCGCGAAAAACGTTGTTTTTGTTCCAGGGATTTCTTGGAAATCCCCTGTTTTTTCGCGGGTCGCGCACTCATTCTCGCGGACCGCGAGACACCGTCGCGGCGCGCGCGATGAAATCGGGTGCCGCGTTCGGAAAAACGTCGCGGCCCGCGCGATGAAACCGCGGACCGCGAGCACAGTGTCGCGGTCCGCGCGATCAAGCCGCGGACCGCGAAAAACGCCATTTTTGTGGCAGGGATTTCCAGGAAATCCAGCCTTGCTCGCGGATCGCGAGATTTCGGACGCGGACCGCGAGACACGGTCGCGGCTCGCGCGTTCTCGGCGCGGTCCGCGAAACCTTCGGTCGCGGTCCGCGCGATGAATTCGCGGACCGCGAGGAATGTCCCCTTGGCGTTTTCCGTTTTGCACCACTTCAAACCTATTTCTACAAAAACAACATAAAAACTAGCATAATGTTCGATTTACAAGCTTAATGAAATGTACATATCAAATAAATATAAAGAAAGTAATGTTCCAAATGTTGAAATTGTTCGACGAAATGCTTTTTAAAGCATCAAAACTCGTTTATTTAACATCGTCGGCACGATGTACCTCCATGGTAAAGGTCACTCGTAGGCCGGGTTGCCTAGATTCATGTCCTCTAGGATCTCTGATTTGAAACCCTCGTAATACGGTTTCAACCTTTGGCCGTTGACCTTGATGATTTTGGCATCCTCGCCGCTTTGGATCTCCACTGCTCCATGAGGGAAAACCTTCACAACTACAAACGGTCCAGTCCACCGAGAACGCAGTTTGCCTGGAAACAACCGAAGACGTGATTGAAATAGAAGAACTTTTTGACCTACCTCAAAAGTTTTCCTAATTATCATCTTGTCATGCCATGCCTTCGTCTTCTCCTTGTAAATGGCCGCGTTCTCATAGGACTCATTCCGGATTTCCTCAAGCTCTTGCAATTGAAGCTTCCTTTCATTCCCGGCCTCGTCCAAGTTCAAGTTGAACCTTGTGATTGCCCAATATGCTTTGTGTGCTAACTCCACCGGTAAATGACACGGCTTTCCAAAGACTAATCGGTATGGAGACATACCAATTGGAGTCTTATAAGCCGTCATATATGCCCACAATCCATCATCCAACCGAGTACTCCAATCCTTGCGAGTCGGCCTAACCGTTTTCTCAAGGATGGACTTGATTTCCCTATTGGAAACTTCGGCTTGTCCATTCGTTTGTGGGTGATAGGCGGTGGAAGTTTTGTGATTTACCCCATATTTCTTCAACAATGCGGCAATGGTTCTATTGCAAAAGTGAGTGTCTCGATCACTAATCAAAGCTCGGGGTACCCCGAACCTAGAGAAGATGTGGGATTTGATGAACTCTGCAACCACTTTAGAATCATCAGTACGAGTGGGGATTGCTTCAACCCACTTGGACACATAATCAACCGCAAGCAAGATATATTTGAAACCAAAGGAAGTAGGGAAAGGTCCCATAAAATCCATTCCCCAAACATCAAAAAGTTCACAATATAGAGGACAATGTTGGGGCATTTCATTCCTAGAAGAGATGTTTCCTACTCTTTGGCATTTATCACAAGACTTGCAAAATGTGTATGCATCTTTATTTAAGCTAGGCCAATAGAAACCACAATCTAGCACTTTCCTAGCGGTTCGCCTAGCACCAAAGTGACCACCACATGCATACGAATGGCAAAAAGCAAGGATTGAGTTTGTTTCATTATTAGGAATGCATCTCCTAATCACTTGGTCGGCACAATGTTTCCATACATAGGGATCATCCCATACATAAAACCTAGCATCATGCTTTAGCTTATCCTTTTGTGCTTTTGTGAAGTGAGAAGGGCACTTACTTGTGACAAGGAAATTCACAAGGTTGGCATACCATGGAAGAGAAACACCAAGAGCAAATAATTGCTCGTCGGGGAACTCTTCGTGAAGATGCTCCTTCAATGCTTTGGCCCCAAACTCCTCATTGGGCACCAATCGGCTCAAATGGTCGGCCACTAGATTTTCAGCTCCTTTCTTGTCCTTGACCTCCAAGTCGAACTCGCTCAAGAGTAAGATCCATCGGAGCAACCTAGGCTTTGCTTCTTTCTTCGTCATCAAGTAACGAAGAGCTGCATGGTCAGTGAAAACAATGATCTTTGTACCAAGCAAATATGGCCTAAACTTTTCTAACGAAAAGACTACCGCTAGCAATTCCTTTTCAGTTGTGGTGTAGTTCCTTTGAGCATCATTGAGAGTCATGGATGCATAATAGATGGCATGGGGAATTTTCCCCACCCTTTGACCTAGCACCGCACCAACGGCGTAGTCACTTGCATCACACATGATCTCAAATGGAAGGGACCAATTTGGAGGTTGTATAATAGGGGCCGACACTAGCATAGACTTTAAACAATCAAATGCCCTTTTACAACCTTCATCTACCACAAATTCCACATCCTTTTGCAACAATCTACATAAAGGGGAAGAAATTTTTGAAAAGTCTTTTATGAAACGGCGGTAGAAACCCGCGTGGCCAAGAAAAGACCTCACATCACGCACACAAGTAGGGTAAGGAAGAGATTGGATGATATCAATTTTTGCTTTGTCTACTTCAATACCCTTAGATGACACTTCATGCCCTAACACAATGCCCTTTTCTACCATAAAATGACATTTCTCAGAATTAAGCACAAGGTTTTTATCAATGCAAGTTTTTAGGACTAATGACAAATGAATTAAGCAATTGTCAAAAGAGTTTCCATGAACAGTAAAGTCATCCATGAAAACCTCTACAAACTTCTCAAGATATTCTGAAAAAATGCTAACCATACACCTTTGGAATGTGGCTGGCGCATTGCAAAGGCCAAAAGGCATGCGTCGATATGCAAAGGTGCCAAAGGGACATGTGAAGGTTGTCTTTTCTTGATCCTCTGGTGCAATGGCAACCTGAAAGTACCCTGAATAGCCATCAAGAAAACAATAGAAAGAGTGGCCTGCAAGCCGGTTAAGCATTTGATCAATAAATGGCAAAGGGAAATGGTCTTTCCTTGTTACCGCATTTAACCTTCGGTAATCAATGCAAACACGCCATCCATTTTGGACACGAGTGGGAATCAATTCGCCATGGCTATTCTCCACTACGGTCACTCCGGTTTTCTTTGGCACTACTTGCGTTGGGCTTACCCACTTACTATCAGAGATTGGATAGATCATTCCCGCGTCCAACAATTTAAGCACCTCGGCTTTTACTACCTCCATCATTGGAGGGTTCAAACGCCTTTGAGGTTGTCGGACGGGTTTAGCATCATCCTCCAATAGTATACGGTGCATGCAAGTACTTGGACTCATACCTTTGATGTCGGCAATGGTCCACCCAATGGCCTCCTTATGATCTTGGAGCACTTTCATCAACCTTTCCTCTTGTTCCTTGGTGAGCTTGTTGGAGATGATCACCGGCAATTTCTCACCACCACCAAGGAATGCATATTTTAGATTCTCGGGTAGTGGTTTCAACTCCACCACCGGAGGTTTATTGAAAGATGGTCGGTTGCCCGAGCCCTTCAATACCTCAAGGTCTAAAATTGGTGCATCAAGAGAAAGTTCCTCAAAGGTATCTAGCTCAAAAATGCTTTCCTTCAAGTTAGCACTCAAAGCATATGTATGAACATTACTTGTGTGTAAACTATTGGCTAAAGCATTTAACAAGGGATCATCAATATCATTTTCATAAACTTTTTGCACATAAGGCTCAATCACATCAATAGCATTGCAAGAAGTTTCCTCATCATCGTATTTCATTGCACCATAAATGTTGAACTCTATTTTATCCTCATCAAATTCCATGGTAAGCCTACCACTATGCACATCTATGATAGTTCTTGACGTTTTCAAAAATGGACGCCCTAACAAAATAGGGGTAGCAAATTTATCATGTTCCATGTCAAGAACGTAAAAATCGGCCGGGAACACCAACTTGTCAACTTTCACCAAGACATCTTCAACAATACCCTTAGGGTATGCATTAGAGCGGTCGGCAAGTTGGATCACCACGCCGGTTTTATGCAAAGTGCCAAGATTCAATGATTCATACAATGTATATGGAATGACATTTATGGATGCACCTAGATCTAGCATGGCTCTAGGAAAGTAAGTGTTCCCTAAGATGCAAGGAATTGTAAACATGCCCGGATCACTACATTTAGTAGGCATTTTATCTTGAAACAAAGCCGACACATGTTCATTGATTTTTTCATTTTTAACATGCTTAGATCTTTGTTGACGATGATTCACACATAATTCCTTCAAGAACTTAGAATATCTAGGAACTTGATCAATAGCATCGAGCAAAGGAATGTTTACCTCACACTTTCGAAGGACTTCGAAAGCTTCTTTGTCCATCTCTTTTTTGCGAGTATGCTTCAAGGCTTCGGGAAATGGTGCTTCCACATCAAAGGTAGTGTCTACCCTAGTTTTCTTGTGAAGAGGTGAGAATGGAGGTGAAATTGGTTCAATAAGGGGGGATGTCTCTACATGCTCCTCATCAATGGGTTCTTTCTCATTCTCAACCTCGGCCTCACCTTTTTCTTTGGCTAGCTCCTCAAGAATAACTTCTTCGTCGGCCAAGGTCGCCTCAACCTCGTCATTGGCTAAGCTCTTCTTCACAAAGCCTCTCTTGGGGGCCTTTTTCACAACCACCTCGGGTTCAAGAGCTTGTTTACCACTCCTCAAGGTCATGGCACTCGCATGAGGCCTTGGATTTAACTCCGTTTGCGCGGGTAGTTTCCCGGAGTTTTGTGCTTCCAACTTTCCCAAGACAGTGGCCATTTGACTCATTTGCACCTCAATGCTCTTGAGTCGAGCATCTTGTGGAAATTGGTCCGAGCTTTCACCTTGATTGTGAGATTTATCTTCCAACCTCGGATGGGCATTTTGAGGGGCACGGTTATTGAAACGGCCTTGACCTTGGTTCCTTTGGTATTGTTGTGGTTGAGGGTGATATTGAGGGTTTTGATGATCTTGGTATCCTTGATAGCCATAATCTTGGTATCCTTGGTTTTGGTAACCTTGGTACCCTTGAGTTTGGTGGCTTTGGTCCCCTTGGTACCCTTGATCATTTTGCCCCCTTTGCCTATCAAAAGATTGACCACCTTGACCTTGATAACCCCCTTGGTAGCCACCTTGTTGGCCTTGTTGTCCCGTCGGTTCATCTCTCCACCGAAAGTTGGGGTGATCTCTAGTTCCGGGGTTGTAGTGTTGAGCAAAAGGATCATACTTCCTTTGATTACCCCTATCACCCCCTTGGCCTTGTCCACCTTGAAAACCCCTACCACCTTGGTAGCCTCGTCCTCCTTGGTAGCCCCTAAAACCTTGGTTTCCTCCTTGATCACCTCTAAAACCTTGGTTTCCACCATAGACCCCCATGGCATTGACTTCCTCGTTATAATCCTCGTTTGCTTGAGGACAAGATTCGGTGAGATGGTTCGAAGCACAAATCCCACACGTCATCACTTGTTGCCTTGGTTGGTTCCCTCCGGAGCTATTTCCCATCATGAAACCTTTCATCAATGCCGTAAGCTCCTTGATATCTTGACGAGAGCTATCATTGTTCCCACCGGAGTTACCCACTCGTAGTCTCCGGTCTCTCTTTGGTTTGCACCCTTCGGCTAGTTGCTCAAATAGCATCATGGCATCGGAAGAGCCAAGGTTTGCAATGGAGCCATAGCAAGACCGATTTATCAACTCGGTTTCCCTATCATTCAAGCCATTGTAATAGAAACACACCAATTGAGGTTCGGTGAAGCTATGGTATGGGCAACTTGAAAGGAGAGTTTGGAATCTTTCCCAATACTCATACAAGGTCTCATCATCGTCTTGAGTGATGTTGCTAATGGCTTGTATCAAGACCGAGGATTTAGAGGGAGGAAAGTACTTGTCAAGGAACTTTTTCTTCAATTGTGGCCATGTAGTGATTGATGATGAAGGTAAACGGCTTAACCATTTAGCGGCCTTGTCCTTCAAGGTGAAGGTGAAGGTTTTCAACTTGAACTCATCCACACTCATCTCGGAAGGTTTCAAACTACTACACACCCTATGAAAAGCCTCAAGGAAGTCATTCGGATCATCCACTTCTCTACCATGGAAAGTTGGAAGCAAATTTATCACTCCCGTCTTGATTTCGTATTGAGAGTTTGGGTAAACAATGCTCGATTGTTGTTGCTCATAGTTGGGTGACATGTACTCTCTCATAGAAATGTTGGTAGGAGAAGGGTTAGGGTTTTGGAAAGGGTTGTAGAATTGGTTTCGGGGAGGGCTTTGGCCGGTATCCTCTTCATCGTCCGCCATGTTGAAAGGTAGTGATTCACTTTCAAGGGAGAAAGGATTAGATGCTAGTGACTCTTGCACTTGCCTCCTAAGTTGGCGGAGACTTCTTACTAGCTCGGAATCGTATTGCAAAGGGTCTTGGTTCGAGGATCGTGTAAGAACCATGCACCAAGAGCTAGAGCAATAGGGTTCCAAACCAAAATAGAACCTAAAAAGAAAGATAGATTAGAAATAAAACTACAATATACACATAAAAATACGCCTTTTCCCCGGCAGCGGCGCCAAAATTTGGGAGGTCGTCGCCGTACCTCTCAAATATACAATTTATAGATTACTTACTACCTTTCCACACTATTAAGTGTACAACGGCAAGTAAGGTTCGTTCCACAGGGAGAAGGTTATTTCTATGTATATCTCATAGCATATATATATATATATATATATATATACATATATAAAAGCAATGTAAACAAAGGGGGGGGTTTGAGTTGAGTTTTTGTTTAAGACACTACTAAATGAAACTACTAGAACTTTTAGGATTACAACTACTTTACCATAAGATTATTCTAACTAGAGATTTAACTAAGAGAATGAGAAACTTGGACATATGAGATTGGTGACTTCTTATTATAGGATTTTCCTCAAACAATATCATGATGCCTTGAGAATGGTGAACATTAGTGAGAACTATCTTTAACCAAAGCTATGCAAATGAAAGCATCTTCACAACTTCAATTGACAATTTTACTAGATGATAACAACTAGTTCAATTGAATCAATATAAATTCAAATTAGATATTTCTTAACCCTACCCATGCACTTTGATAACAAACTTGACATAGGTATAATGCTAATGAATGATCTTAAGAACAAATACAATTGATAACAACATGCATTCAATTCCTAATTTACTACTCATACATAGGAAGAATGATAACATTCTAACCATGGAAAAGCAATATCTAACACATATCCAACACATATCTATCACTAGGAAATCATTCCTAATCATTTCAAGCATCAAATACACATATAGATTATGATCATTCAATAGCAAATCACCATTCCTAAGCTTCATGAATCATGTTCTCAATCCATAACAAGAAGTCCAATCACATATATCCAAGAAGAGGTTTAGCCTACTACCATAGTTATGTAATCGAAACCATAATCAATACAACAAACCATAATGAATTCAAAGCTCAAAATCAAAGAGAAATATGAAAGAAAAGAGTTAAGCTCTGTAAAAATTCGATCCCTCAAACAATGAGGATAAGTTGTTTTTATACTTTAAAAATTAACAAAAATAAAACAAAATAAAATGCCACTTGCAGGGCCTTCGCGGGTCGCGAGCTCAGCGCCGTCGTGACGGCTCCGGCCCCTCGCAGTGAGTCTACCCTATACCTTTTCCTTTCACTATGGTATTCATTCATATATTTAAACATTGAGGGCAATGTTTAGACTCCTTCGCGGACCGCGAGCCGGGCTCGCGGCCGAGGCTTCGCGCCCCGCGCGCCCGTGTCTCGGTCTCGGCGTGGTACGCGCGCCCGTGTCTCGCGCCCGCGCGCCCCCGTGTCTCGCGCCCGCGCGCGCCCGTGTCTCGGCATGGTCTTCGCGAGTCGCGGCTGAAGGTTCGCGCCTCGCGCACGTCTGGTCCTCGCGAGTCGCGGCCGAAGGTTTGCGCCCCGCGCGTCTGTGCCTCGGTGGTCCTCGTGCTGGTTCGCGCGGTTCGCGACCGGAGTCTCGCGCCCCGCGCGCGTCTGGCTCTCGCGGTTCGCGTCTGGTCCTCGCGGCTCGCGAAACTCGGCATCTTCAAAACAGCAACACACACCCTCGCGGTTCGCGACCTAGGGTTCGCGGCCTGCGAGAGTGTGCCTTCACGCCACTTCTACGACCGGTTCTTCAATGTATCAATCGCGGTCAGGACAGTCATAGAAGGTCTTCAAATCATTCAACTCCATCGCAAGTGCAATTCAAGATCAAAATGCACGTCTTCAATTTCAAACCACTATGAATGATTCGGTCTAAAAGTCTAATATAAATCTACAAAATACTATCTAAAACAGCTCTCAAATGTTACAAAGTAAGAGTATATCTAGGGTCTATCAGCGTTGAAGCACTCCGGGCCAGGGGATTCAGGGATAGCAGCCTCGGTGACCCCCGGAAGCTTGACCCTCTTAATGTCCGAGGCTGAAGGGGCCCGGGAACACATTTTCAGGGAATCCCACAACTGGGGTACCAGATTCTCCAGGTTGGCCTCCTGAAGAGACCTCCAGCGATAGTTGAGCTGATCGCTCGCCTTGGGACGATAATAGGATGCTTGCGCTTCAAGGCGAGCAGGTCCCGGGAGCCAACCCCGCAGGCTGCGATACATCTCGTGGCATGCATCAGCACTGGCAGCAGCGGCGATGCCCTCTAGTCTCTTGTCAAAATCGGCAGAGTGGAGGACTTTTCGAACCACAGCGTCCAAGGCTTCGAGCTGGGCCTCCTTCTTCTCCTTCTTAAGAGAAGAATATTTTTTCTCTACCTCCGCCAGCTTCTTTTCTTTCTCGGAGAGCTTTTTCTCCCTCTCGGCTAGCTTCTTCTGAGAAGCCTCCAGTCGGGCGGCCAGGTCATCCCGCTCGGCCAACTTCTCCCGGGCATCAAGGAGTTCCCTCTCCTTCTTAGCAAACAAACCCACGCTATACTTCGAGTATGTCCGGTTGAGCGCGTCCGTCAGCTGTGAATCCGCCAGGAGAGAGTCGGCGAAAGTAGTGGTCTACAAAATTCAAACAAAGATAAGATTATCCGGAAGGATGGAGGACAAAAGTAGTAATAAGCAACGTGATTAGCGCACCTCTTCCCTCTGCTCGGGGATGGCTTGAGAGTTATCCCTTGAAGGAGAACTCGCAGGGGGAGGAGGAGGAGGCGGCGGGGTCGCACTTTCCAACCTCTGACGGGAAGATGGAGGAGTTTCCTTGTCATCGGTTAAAGGCCGCTTAAACCTGGAACCCGCCCCGCCGTTGTATGTCGGGTGCTGGATGAAAGATTTCCTCCAGGGGGTAGGAGAGGACCCGGGGGCTTTCGGTTGAGAAGAAGGGCGCTGCAGACGGGTCCCTTGGGGGATGAACCCGGGATTCTCGGCAGCCCCCACCCCGACTGGGGATGCTGCTTGCTGCTCGGCTGGAGAGACCCGCCCCCGGTGAGGATTTCCCTGCTGACTATTATCCCCGGAAGGCATCTCTTCGAATAGGGTAGCGTCCGCGTGCAAAGTAGGCTGAACTGAAGTCAGGAAGAACAAAAATAAAGAAATCAGAATAAAACACACATATATGAATACGAAAATAAAGAATAAAGCCTTTAATAGGCACCTCCAGCCGGCCACACAGCGGAGACGGTTGGAAGGGAAAAGAGTTTCTCAGGGTATATCCCGCGGGGCCAATAATAGCCCGCGTTCCCAGTCTTAAAGAAAGCATCCACGTCTAGGGGAGATAGATGGAGGAAGTTATGATCATGGGTGAGGTCTGTTGGAAGGGAGGAAAGGGGATTCTTGTCTTCCGGAACGAGGGAATCGTTCCAGGGGGGCATCGGATACACCCGGGAATCGCAGCGGAAGAAACCCTTCGCAAGGTACCCTTTGGCGGATCTGGGCTTACCCCTCATAAAGTCCTTCGTCCCGGAACGGATTACGAAAGAAAATACCCCCGGAAAGGACGCGTGAGCGCGTCGGAGGGCATAGAAGGACCGGAAGAGAAGGAGAGAGGGGGAAACATTGCATCTAGCGCAATTAAGTAAGAAGCCCAGTACCAGTACAATCCCGTTGGGATGTAGCTGGGCCGGGGCCATTCGATAAAAGTTGAAAATTTCTGAAAAAAGAAGAGGGAAAGGAAGGCTGAGCCCGTACTGGAAGTGAATCCGGGGAATGCAAGGTACTTCCCGCTCGGACATCCCCGGGGGAAGTTTTGATAGCGATGCATCCAACGGAAAAGGGATAAAACAACGCCTAACCAAATCTAAAACGTCCCTATCTAAGGAGGGGGGAGGCCCGGGGAGATTAAAAAACCGATGGCCAGAAGGCTTCGCTCCGTGGGTAGGACCCCGGGGAGCATCATCGCCAACTTCCTCATCAAAGGCTTCCCCATCCGGATCCTCCCGGGGAAGATGGGAACGCTGTGTGGGGGATGAACCCGCCCTGTCTAAGGCGGACGTATTCGGTCCGATTGGCTCCGGGGATGTGCTGAAGGTCCCAGAGGGGGTACTCGAGGAGGAGCCGGGAGAAGAAATAGGGTGGGGGGCTCGAAACTGAATTTCAAATTGGCTTTGAACCCCCTCGGTATCTAGGGAGGAAGTGGCAATGTGCGGGGAACTCATGATGAAAGAGGAGCGGAAGAAGCAGAGGAGGAGGATTAGAGCTTACTTGTTAAGGAAAAGCAGAGCGTCTGGAGAGAGTTTGAAGAAAGTAAACTTATGAGAAGGGGGGTTAGGTCTCTTATATAGGCGTGTGAATAGGAACCGTCACCTCAAAAGAAGGAAAAGCAATGATGACACGGTGAACGAGGCAGCATCAAATGCAGAATAGGGAAGAGCGGCGTCAGAAATTCATTCCAATACGAATGGGTCCTACTGGACTAGTAGTAAAAGAAGGGAGGTGCGAAAGCCCAATTCCCCGCGGAACGAAAACCCGGGAAACTGGTCTGGGGGGCTAGTGATAATACCGGCCCAACGGGGCTTTGGGCCAGGAAAGGGGCCCATGGCCCGGGATCAAGAAAGGAGTACTTTTCCGGGGCTGAGCGCATCCGGACAAGAAGAACGGCAGATAGAGACAAGGAGAAGTGGTCCTGAACCTTATCCAAAGGAGGCAACCTCAACTATAAGTAGTGGTCTCAAACAGTGAACAAGGTAAGTGACATATATCTCTCTATTTGATATTGAGTCTTTCCCGTACGATTTCCCTCGCATTACTACCCCCGTCTCATCATCACGCTGGAGCTTCCTCCCCGGGACACCTCCCGGGGATTGTTTTGCAGGATTGTAGCGGGTATTCCAGTTAGGAGGCGCGGATAGCATCAAGTGTAGGGATACAGACGGATTTGGTAGCATCATAGGTCATTTGTGGATGAGAGTTGTGGTGATGTTTTCGTCATCCATAACTATAATAGTGAGATTGAGAAATATGTCTCTACGATTAGAGGTAGTTTCTTATGATAAACGATCATCCTTCTCAAAGCAACACGTCATAGTTTGAGGAAGAACCCATGGTAGAAAGTCGAAATCACATGCACCCAAGACTTGCATTTTAGATAGTTAATCTTTACTTAGATAATTGCATGATAATTTAGATTTTCATTTGCTTTGCATCGTAGTGTTTCCTACAAAACCAACTTCAAAACCCCCCTTGTTTACCTTGCTTTCTATATAATATATAAGTATATGTTTACAATCTTTGCTAAAACACTAAACAAACTCCTTCTCCTTGTGGTTCGATCCCTACTTCCCACTATCTACTCTATAGTAGTTAGAAGTCGTAGGTGAAATATAAATGTGTTTTGATTGAGTGGGATTCCCATTTACGACGTGGGGAAATCGCTTGTCAGAGAATAAGAGACTTGGGTACATGAGATTTGTGTCTTCTTGTTATGGATTTTTCCTCAAACCTAATTATGATGCTTTGAGAATGGTGATTGTTTTTTTTAATGGGAAACCATCTCTATTTTAGTTGTGAATCATGATAGCATTTTCACAACTCTTATTGGCAACTTATCTATATGATAGCAAATAGATAAATTGACCAATGCTAATTCAAATTAGATGTTTCCCCACCTTACCCATGCAATGTGATAACACAATTGACATAAATATAATGCTAATGAATGATCTCAAGAACAAATATAATTGATAACAACATATATTTGATTCCCAATTCACTACTTTTACATAGAAGAAATGATAGCATTTCAACCATGGAAAGGCAATGTCTAACACATATCCAACACATATCTATACCTAGGAAATCATTCCTAACCATTTCAAGCATCAAATACACATATATTTCATGATCATTCAATGACAAATCATCCATTCCTAAGCTTCATAAACCATGTTCTCAAATCATAACAAGAGGTTTAATCTCACATACCCAAGATAGGTTTTAGCCTACAATCATACTTATATATTCAAAACCATAATCAATACAACAAACCATGATGAATTCAAAGCTCAAAATCAAAAGGAAAATGAAGGAAAATGAGTTCAACTCTGTAAAAATTCGATCCTCTAAACATTCAGGATAAGATGTTTTTATAGTCCAAAAATAATTAAAATTAAAGCAAACAAAAGCAAAGTTGCAGGAGGTTTTCGCGGGCCGCGCGGTTTCCTTTGCGGACCGCGAGCCTGGTTCTCGCGGCTCGCGGCCGAGGATTCGCGGCCCGCGCGTCCGTGGTCTAATATAAATATATAAAATACTATCTAAAACAGCTCTCAAATGCTACAAAATAAGAGTATATCTAGGGTCTATCATGAAGTTTAATTTTTTTTTTCTGAAATCTTTGCTAAGAAGTTTGGGAAGTTATCTAATCTTCTGAACATTACTCAAATTTGTTCCTCGTTGTTTTGCCTTAATATTTGTTGAGACAAATGTGCTTAAATTTCTAATGTCGTATAGTTTTCGCAGCTCACTACGTGATCAAGTTTTGAACAAGCAGAAAAATGCTGGTGTATGAGTGCATGCCTAGCAAAAGCCTTGATGCTTATCTCTATGGTTAGTCACTTAATCAAATATAATCCTCTTATCATATGATTTATTTTACAAGGCATGCAAAATTTGTGCCATATTCAGAAAAACAAGAGACTTGCTTGGTTGGAAAAGGTGGTGTATGTTAATATATATATATATATATGTAAATGGTAGTATAGTCATTTGACTTATAGAATAGGAAGACTATAAAACCAACTCTTGTAAGACCTTATCTTTATTCATTCATTCATATGCAAGCCATGGTTGGCTCCCAAATCTATTAATCTTTTTTATAGTCTAACATGGTATCAAGAGCTTTGGTTTTGATCCTTGGAAAAGTTGTTAATCACATACCCAACAACGTTGATGATATGATTATTACTGGTGATGATTGTGAGGGGATTGAGTCCTTGAAGCGCTATTTGGCTCATTGTTTTGCTATGAAAGACTTGGGTGAGCTCCGTTACTTCTTGGGTATAGAGGTAGCATCTTCTCCTAAAGGATATCTTTTGTCTCAGTCGAAGTATATAGCAGATCTCTTTGACCGTGCCCGTCTTACTGACAATAAGACGGTTGACACCCCTCTTGAGCCTCATGCACACTATTCCCCTAAAGATGGCATTCCTTTGGCGGATCCCACCCTCTACCGTACCCTGGTTGGCAGTTTGGTTTATCTTACCGTACCCTGTGGGGAGCATTTGGAGCATTTTTGTGGGGAGCATTTGGAGATATATGTGGGGGTATATCTCTGGTACGAAGAGGCTGCCCATTTTAGGAGTTGAGGATTATGAAGATTTGTTAGAGACTTAGGAATCTGAGAATGTAAAGATTCTTACTTGGATTAATAATTCGGTTGCTCACTCCATTGGTGCTCAGTTGGCCAAGTATGAGGCTGCAAAGGAGGTCTGGGAGCATTTGGAGCATCTTTATACACAGTCCAACTTTGCAAAGCAGTACCAATTGGAGATTGATATTCGTGCACTGATGTAGCCAATATATACTCTACTTTTAGCACATTTGAGAGTTCATTTGGGGTAGCATTTAGTGCAAAGGGTTAAGAATTAAGGCTAAATCTCTCTTACCTTGCATTTTGAAGAAAGACTTGTGCACTAACGTTTTGAAGCTGAAATTTGGAAATGTTACAAGAGGAATTGGAGTGCATAAGTGGTACCATTGGCTTCGTCTTCTCGAGTACTACAAAATGGACTACTAGAACGTCAAAAACGGATCAACGGTTCATCCGTGGCGAAGCAAAGAAGATTGCTGCCAACCAGCCAGAGCATCTCGCGGGCCGCGAAATGGGGCTCGCGGGCCGCGAAAATGGACGGATTTCTGACAGAAAAAAGGCCAAAGAAGCATTTTTTGAAGGGCTATAAATACCCCTCTTATCCCTTTATCATTTGGACGAGTTCCCTCACATCCAAAGTAGATTTTTCATAGCTTTTCTTCCTCTTCTTCCATTTTCTTCCATTTTGATTTCATGAACATGTTTGTATTAATTATGATTATTGTAGTAGGCTAAAAACCCATCTTGGGGGCATGTGATTAAACTTCTATTATGGGTTGAGAACTTGTTTGTGTATCTTATGAATGTGTGATTTTCCATTGAATGATCATGAAGTTTATGTGTATTTGATGTTTGAAATGGTTAGGAATGAATTCCTAGTTATAGATATGTGTTGGATATGTGTTAGACAATGCTTTTCCATGGTTGAAATGCTACCATTTCTTCTATGTAAAGGTAGTGAATTAGGAATCAAATATATGTTGTTATCAATTGTATTTGTTCTTAAGATCATTCATTAGCATTGTATCTATGTCAAGTTTGTTATCAAATTGCATGGGTAGGTTTGAGAAACATCTAATTTGAAATGATATTGATGAATTGAACTAGTTGTTATCATCTAGTAAAGTTGTCAATGAAAGTTGTGAGGATGCTTTCATCTTTCATAGCTATGATTATAGATAGTTTCTCATGATAAACAATCATCATTCTCAAAGCAACACGTCATAGTTTGAGGAAGAACTCATGGTAGAAAGTTGAAATCACATGCACCCAAGACTTGCATTTTAGATAGTTAATCTTTACTTAGATAATTGCATGATAATTTAGATTTTCATTTGCTTTGCATCGTAGTGTTTCCTACAAAACCAACTTCAAAACCCCCCCTTGTTTACCTTGCTTTCTATATAATATATATGTATGTGTTTATAATCTTTGCTAAAACACTAAACGATATCCTTCTCCTTGTGGTTCGATCCCTACTTCCCACTATCTACTCTATAGTAGTTAGAAGTCGTAGGTGAAATATAAATGTGTTTTGATTGAGTGGGATTCCCATTTACGACGTGGGGAAATCGCTTGTCAAAAATGGCGCCGCTGCCGGGGAGAAGGCATTTCTTGTTTTGTGTTTTATCTTAGATTTTATTGTTTACCTCCTTTGTTTTCTTTCTTTTCTTTGAAAGTGTATTGCTCGACTTCTTTGCGTAAACGACACCTTGTAGTGTGTATTGCCTTAGAATCCTTGCACTATAATTTCAATCCTTTCTTTACTTTGTTTTCTTTGAAGTGTGTATTGCTTGGTTTCTTGGAGTAAACGACACCTTGTAGTGTGTATTACCCTAGGACCCTTGCACTACAATTTCAATATCTTTGTTTGTAGTTTTAATTTTAATTTGCATATGGATAACCTCCCTTATAACTATTCAAGGGATGATGATAATTTTGCAAACTCGCGTGATGCATACAATTTTACTAATTTTTCCGAGTCTTGCAATTTTGATTTGAGAAATGAGCACTTTCAACATGAAATGCCCGTTGGTTCCTCATACCAAGGGTACCATGATGAGTGCTATAATGAGGAGGGAGTTGGATTCCAATATCAACAAGTTTATGATCCTTACTACGATTCTTATGAGCCGCAATGGAGTGGTCATTCGAATTCGAGGTTTGGATACCCATCGGAAAACCAACCCTATGAGCAACAAAATCTACCTCACCCACCTTTTGAATTGCCTCAAGAACAAGATGCGATGAATTATGAAGATAATTTACGCTTAGAAAATCTTGAGAGGCAATTGAATTTAATGTGGGAAGCGGTGAGGAGATTAGAAGCTCAATATTCCGAAGGAGAACCATCCCAAGTAGAACCTATTCCGAGTGCTTTGCACGAAGAAGAATTTGAAAGGGATGAGGAGTTGGTTGTTGAACAAAAAGAAGAAGAGAGGGAGGTGATCGAACTTGAGAACTTACCATCACCATTGCCACCCCTACCTCCACCTATTCAACCAAAATCACCAACTTCGGAAATCTTAGAGGAGCCAAGTAGGAAGCCAACTTACTCATTCATGCTTCCAACCATCCATACTCCTTTAACAACCTCACCTTACACTCCTCTACCTATGCTTTCTCAACCCCCCTTCACTTTTTTCTTAAAGGTGAAGGATTTCAAACTTTTGTTCTATGAATAACATTTGGGTCGTGTCGACGACGTTAAATAAATCGATTTTGATCGTTTGGAAATAACACTTCCATTAAACGATTCTCGTTTTATTTTTATTTAGCTTTTATTGTGTTTATATAAAGTTTAAAAAAAACAACAACAACAACAAAAAAATTTCTTTGTGTCTTTCATTGTTTTAATTAGTAGATTACGTTTTTATTCTTGTTTTTTTTGTTTCGTTTTTATTCTTGTTTTTATTTTTTGTTAGTTGATTTGAAGAAAAAAAAAAAAAAAATTTTTTTTTAAAGAGCCAACATTTAGTGTGAGTCCTTCCCTTTCCTCACAATTTTGATAGTTGTTCTTGAACATTGAGGACAATGTTTGATTTAAGTGTGGGGGAGAGGTTTAGGATTTTCGTTTTTGGTGTAAATATGTAATTCTTTGAAAACTTTGTTTTTTTTTAAAAAAAAATGAAAGCCCGGATAAGTCCAAAAGAAATAGAGACTTAGGCAAAAAAATGAGAGGCTAGAGCCCGGATAAGTCCAAAAGAAATAGAGACTTATGCAAAATTGAGAGGCTTTGTGTGAAAAAAAAAAAAAAAAGAGTGGCTAGGTACATCCTAGGCAAAAGGAGAGTGAGAGAAAAAAAAAAAAAAAGAGTGGCTAGGTATAAATACCTAGGCAAAAGGAGAGGAATCTCATTTTATCCTCATTTTCCGATGGTTGAAGTCATAAGGATGCGGTGATTAATGGAGAGTTGGGTAGTTTTGCATCTTGGCTTTGTTGGGATGTTTCATCTAGTGGGAGCAAAGTAGTACACTTTGGGATATTCTACTTTGCAATTTTTTGTTTGAGTATGCCATGTGTTTTATTGTTGTGAAATTGTCATCTTAGCCTTGAATCGTTCTTTCTTGAGGACGAGAAAAGTTTAAGTGTGGGGGTGTTCTACATGTGGTATATGTTTTGATTTTGTTGGGATTTTTGGGTAGAACTTGTCATCAAGTTGAAGCATAGAAATTTGATACAATCTTTATTGTGATTGTGCTTTTTACTTGTTGGAAGTTCTTGTTTTAGTGTCATAGTTTTGGAGGAGTTCAAATGTGCATTAGAAATTTTTGTTTTGATTTGAGTATAATCTTAAACTTTAATCGTTCTTTCTCGAGGACGAGAAAGGTTTAATTGTGGGGGTATTTGATGTAGCCAATATATACTCTACTTTTAGCACATTTGAGAGTTCATTTGGGGTAGCATTTAGTGCAAAGGGTTAAGAATTAAGGCTAAATCTCTCTTACCTTGCATTTTGAAGAAAGACTTGTGCACTAACGTTTTGAAGCTGAAATTTGGAAATGTTACAAGAGGAATTGGAGTGCATAAGTGGTACCATTGGCTTCGTCTTCTCGAGTACTACAAAATGGACTACTAGAACGTCAAAAACGGATCAACGGTTCATCCGTGGCGAAGCAAAGAAGATTGCTGCCAACCAGCCAGAGCATCTCGCGGGCCGCGAAATGGGGCTCGCGGGCCGCGAAAATGGACGGATTTCTGGCAGAAAAAAGGCCAAAGAAGCATTTTTTGAAGGGCTATAAATACCCCTCTTATCCCTTTATCATTTGGACGAGTTCCCTCACATCCAAAGTAGATTTTTCATAGCTTTTCTTCCTCTTCTTCCATTTTCTTCCATTTTGATTTCATGAACATGTTTGTATTAATTAGGATTATTGTAGTAGGCTAAAAACCCATCTTGGGGGCATGTGATTAAACTTCTATTATGGGTTGAGAACTTGTTTGTGTATCTTATGAATGTGTGATTTTCCATTGAATGATCATGAAGTTTATGTGTATTTGATGTTTGAAATGGTTAGGAATGAATTCCTAGTTATAGATATGTGTTGGATATGTGTTAGACAATGCTTTTCCATGGTTGAAATGCTACCATTTCTTCTATGTAAAGGTAGTGAATTAGGAATCAAATATATGTTGTTATCAATTGTATTTGTTCTTAAGATCATTCATTAGCATTGTATCTATGTCAAGTTTGTTATCAAATTGCATGGGTAGGTTTGAGAAACATCTAATTTGAAATGATATTGATGAATTGAACTAGTTGTTATCATCTAGTAAAGTTGTCAATGAAAGTTGTGAGGATGCTTTCATCTTTCATAGCTATGATTATAGATAGTTTCTCATGATAAACAATCATCATTCTCAAAGCAACACGTCATAGTTTGAGGAAGAACTCATGGTAGAAAGTTGAAATCACATGCACCCAAGACTTGCATTTTAGATAGTTAATCTTTACTTAGATAATTGCATGATAATTTAGATTTTCATTTGCTTTGCATCGTAGTGTTTCCTACAAAACCAACTTCAAAACCCCCCCTTGTTTACCTTGCTTTCTATATAATATATATGTATGTGTTTATAATCTTTGCTAAAACACTAAACGATATCCTTCTCCTTGTGGTTCGATCCCTACTTCCCACTATCTACTCTATAGTAGTTAGAAGTCGTAGGTGAAATATAAATGTGTTTTGATTGAGTGGGATTCCCATTTACGACGTGGGGAAATCGCTTGTCAAAAATGGCGCCGCTGCCGGGGAGAAGGCATTTCTTGTTTTGTGTTTTATCTTAGATTTTATTGTTTACCTCCTTTGTTTTCTTTCTTTTCTTTGAAAGTGTATTGCTCGACTTCTTTGCGTAAACGACACCTTGTAGTGTGTATTGCCTTAGAATCCTTGCACTATAATTTCAATCCTTTCTTTACTTTGTTTTCTTTGAAGTGTGTATTGCTTGGTTTCTTGGAGTAAACGACACCTTGTAGTGTGTATTACCCTAGGACCCTTGCACTACAATTTCAATATCTTTGTTTGTAGTTTTAATTTTAATTTGCATATGGATAACCTCCCTTATAACTATTCAAGGGATGATGATAATTTTGCAAACTCGCGTGATGCATACAATTTTACTAATTTTTCCGAGTCTTGCAATTTTGATTTGAGAAATGAGCACTTTCAACATGAAATGCCCGTTGGTTCCTCATACCAAGGGTACCATGATGAGTGCTATAATGAGGAGGGAGTTGGATTCCAATATCAACAAGTTTATGATCCTTACTACGATTCTTATGAGCCGCAATGGAGTGGTCATTCGAATTCGAGGTTTGGATACCCATCGGAAAACCAACCCTATGAGCAACAAAATCTACCTCACCCACCTTTTGAATTGCCTCAAGAACAAGATGCGATGAATTATGAAGATAATTTACGCTTAGAAAATCTTGAGAGGCAATTGAATTTAATGTGGGAAGCGGTGAGGAGATTAGAAGCTCAATATTCCGAAGGAGAACCATCCCAAGTAGAACCTATTCCGAGTGCTTTGCACGAAGAAGAATTTGAAAGGGATGAGGAGTTGGTTGTTGAACAAAAAGAAGAAGAGAGGGAGGTGATCGAACTTGAGAACTTACCATCACCATTGCCACCCCTACCTCCACCTATTCAACCAAAATCACCAACTTCGGAAATCTTAGAGGAGCCAAGTAGGAAGCCAACTTACTCATTCATGCTTCCAACCATCCATACTCCTTTAACAACCTCACCTTACACTCCTCTACCTATGCTTTCTCAACCCCCCTTCACTTTTTTCTTAAAGGTGAAGGATTTCAAACTTTTGTTCTATGAATAACATTTGGGTCGTGTCGACGACGTTAAATAAATCGATTTTGATCGTTTGGAAATAACACTTCCATTAAACGATTCTCGTTTTATTTTTATTTAGCTTTTATTGTGTTTATATAAAGTTTAAAAAAAACAACAACAACAACAAAAAAATTTCTTTGTGTCTTTCATTGTTTTAATTAGTAGATTACGTTTTTATTCTTGTTTTTTTTGTTTCGTTTTTATTCTTGTTTTTATTTTTTGTTAGTTGATTTGAAGAAAAAAAAAAAAAAAATTTTTTTTTAAAGAGCCAACATTTAGTGTGAGTCCTTCCCTTTCCTCACAATTTTGATAGTTGTTCTTGAACATTGAGGACAATGTTTGATTTAAGTGTGGGGGAGAGGTTTAGGATTTTCGTTTTTGGTGTAAATATGTAATTCTTTGAAAACTTTGTTTTTTTTTAAAAAAAAATGAAAGCCCGGATAAGTCCAAAAGAAATAGAGACTTAGGCAAAAAAATGAGAGGCTAGAGCCCGGATAAGTCCAAAAGAAATAGAGACTTATGCAAAATTGAGAGGCTTTGTGTGAAAAAAAAAAAAAAAAGAGTGGCTAGGTACATCCTAGGCAAAAGGAGAGTGAGAGAAAAAAAAAAAAAAAGAGTGGCTAGGTATAAATACCTAGGCAAAAGGAGAGGAATCTCATTTTATCCTCATTTTCCGATGGTTGAAGTCATAAGGATGCGGTGATTAATGGAGAGTTGGGTAGTTTTGCATCTTGGCTTTGTTGGGATGTTTCATCTAGTGGGAGCAAAGTAGTACACTTTGGGATATTCTACTTTGCAATTTTTTGTTTGAGTATGCCATGTGTTTTATTGTTGTGAAATTGTCATCTTAGCCTTGAATCGTTCTTTCTTGAGGACGAGAAAAGTTTAAGTGTGGGGGTGTTCTACATGTGGTATATGTTTTGATTTTGTTGGGATTTTTGGGTAGAACTTGTCATCAAGTTGAAGCATAGAAATTTGATACAATCTTTATTGTGATTGTGCTTTTTACTTGTTGGAAGTTCTTGTTTTAGTGTCATAGTTTTGGAGGAGTTCAAATGTGCATTAGAAATTTTTGTTTTGATTTGAGTATAATCTTAAACTTTAATCGTTCTTTCTCGAGGACGAGAAAGGTTTAATTGTGGGGGTATTTGATGTAGCCAATATATACTCTACTTTTAGCACATTTGAGAGTTCATTTGGGGTAGCATTTAGTGCAAAGGGTTAAGAATTAAGGCTAAATCTCTCTTACCTTGCATTTTGAAGAAAGACTTGTGCACTAACGTTTTGAAGCTGAAATTTGGAAATGTTACAAGAGGAATTGGAGTGCATAAGTGGTACCATTGGCTTCGTCTTCTCGAGTACTACAAAATGGACTACTAGAACGTCAAAAACGGATCAACGGTTCATCCGTGGCGAAGCAAAGAAGATTGCTGCCAACCAGCCAGAGCATCTCGCGGGCCGCGAAATGGGGCTCGCGGGCCGCGAAAATGGACGGATTTCTGGCAGAAAAAAGGCCAAAGAAGCATTTTTTGAAGGGCTATAAATACCCCTCTTATCCCTTTATCATTTGGACGAGTTCCCTCACATCCAAAGTAGATTTTTCATAGCTTTTCTTCCTCTTCTTCCATTTTCTTCCATTTTGATTTCATGAACATGTTTGTATTAATTAGGATTATTGTAGTAGGCTAAAAACCCATCTTGGGGGCATGTGATTAAACTTCTATTATGGGTTGAGAACTTGTTTGTGTATCTTATGAATGTGTGATTTTCCATTGAATGATCATGAAGTTTATGTGTATTTGATGTTTGAAATGGTTAGGAATGAATTCCTAGTTATAGATATGTGTTGGATATGTGTTAGACAATGCTTTTCCATGGTTGAAATGCTACCATTTCTTCTATGTAAAGGTAGTGAATTAGGAATCAAATATATGTTGTTATCAATTGTATTTGTTCTTAAGATCATTCATTAGCATTGTATCTATGTCAAGTTTGTTATCAAATTGCATGGGTAGGTTTGAGAAACATCTAATTTGAAATGATATTGATGAATTGAACTAGTTGTTATCATCTAGTAAAGTTGTCAATGAAAGTTGTGAGGATGCTTTCATCTTTCATAGCTATGATTATAGATAGTTTCTCATGATAAACAATCATCATTCTCAAAGCAACACGTCATAGTTTGAGGAAGAACTCATGGTAGAAAGTTGAAATCACATGCACCCAAGACTTGCATTTTAGATAGTTAATCTTTACTTAGATAATTGCATGATAATTTAGATTTTCATTTGCTTTGCATCGTAGTGTTTCCTACAAAACCAACTTCAAAACCCCCCCTTGTTTACCTTGCTTTCTATATAATATATATGTATGTGTTTATAATCTTTGCTAAAACACTAAACGATATCCTTCTCCTTGTGGTTCGATCCCTACTTCCCACTATCTACTCTATAGTAGTTAGAAGTCGTAGGTGAAATATAAATGTGTTTTGATTGAGTGGGATTCCCATTTACGACGTGGGGAAATCGCTTGTCATGCACTTAGGCAGAATGGGTTGAGCACTCAGGATTTTTATACTGCCATGACTTCTTTGTGGGATGATTTGGCACTCACTGAGTCCGCGGAATTGCGAGCATTTGCACCTTATATCGCGAGGCGTGAAGAGCAGCGTTTGGTTCAGTTTCTGATGGCTCTTCGCCATGAATTTGAGCTGCTACGTGGTGAATGATTTGCAAGTCGAGGAGATTCGTCTTAAGTCTACGGTTGCACCTGAGTCTCCTCTCATTCAGCCACCCTCTGTTTTTGCTGTCCGAGGTGTCAGTAGCAAGCCCCATGGTCCACGGGTTTCTTCAGATGAGTGTGCATTTTGTAAACAGAATGGTCATTGGAAGTCCCAATGTCCATTGTTGCTCCAGAAGGGTGCTCCACCACAGCGACCTCCTTATCGGCCACCTGTTCCATGGGCACCCCGCCCTCCGGCTGTGCCATTTGCTCGGCCCCAGGCTCCTTGGGTGCCTCGTCCACCTCAGTTTCCTAAGGCCCTAGCTGCTGCTCCTTCTGTGGATGCTGATTTGATGGAGAAGATTCAGGAGTACATTGCCTCACAGTCACATCCTCATGCCATGGCTGCCACTTCCTATCCTTCCACTCCTTCTTCCTCCTCATGTTTTCCATCATCCTCTATCTCACATACTTGGGTGATAGATTCCGGTGCTACGCACCATATGTCTCTCAATCTTGAGTTTTTTGCTTCTTTATCACCTCATTTATCTCATCCCATCATGACTGCTGATGGCACTTCTATGTCATTGGAGGGTGTTGGTCCTGTCTCTTGATCATGTTTATTATATACCTAGCCTTACTCTGAGTTTGTGCTCTGTTGGTCAATTGTGTGATTCTGGTCTGAATGTTTGGTTTTCAGATTCCTCTTGTGTTATTCAGGATCGTCGTTCCCAGGTGGTGATTGGGACAGGCCATAGGCAGGGGAGACTTTATGTGTTGGACGAGCTCAAAGTATCAGATATTGTTGCTTCTAGTGTGGACTTGTCCTCATTTCGTTTGAGTAGTTCATCTTCACCATTTTATTTGTGGCACTCTCGTTCGGGTCATGTTTCTGCTCCTCGTTTAAGGTTTCTAACCTCTACTGGAGCTTTAGGACCATTGAACTCTCATGACATTTCTGATTGTAGTGGTTGTAAACTTGCAAAATTTTCAGCTCTACCTTTTCAGAACAGTATTTCATCATCATTTGCTCCTTTTGATATTGTGCACTCTGATGTGTGGGGACCCTCTCCCGTATCTACGAATGGGGATTCTAGATATTATGTTTCTTTTATTGATGACTTCACTCGTTATACTTGGGTTTATCTTATGAAACATAGATCTGATTTCTTGGAGGTTTATCGTGATTTTCGAGCCCTTGTTAGAACTCAACATTCTGCTGTCATTAAGTGTTTTAGATGTGATTTGGGGGGTGAATACACTTCTAATGCTTTTTGCCAGCTTCTTTCATCTGATGGCACTATTCGTCAGACTTCCTGTACTGATACTCCACAGCAGAACGGTGTTGCCGAAAGGAAACATCGTCACCTTGTTGAGACAGCTCGCTCATTCTTGTTGTCAGCCGATGTTCCTAGAGAGTTTTGGGGGGGAAGCCATTCACACGGCTGTTTATGTCATTAATCGTATTCCAACATCTCATAATTCAGGTTTGTCACCTTTTGAAAAATTGTTTGGACACGCACCTGATTATTCTTTGTTACGTGTGTTCGGTTGCACTTGCTTTGTCCTTAAACCCCATGTTGAGCGTTCCAAATTGTCTCCAAAATCTGCGTTGTGTGTTTTCTTGGGGTATGGTAGTGGTCAGAAGGGATATCGGTGTTTTGATCCGGTCAGTGGGAAGTTATATGTCTCTCGTCATGTTGTGTTTTTGGAGCATATTTCCTTCTTTTCTATTCCGGCTAGTCCACATAGTCTTACTCAGTCAGATCTTGTTTGTATTGATCCTTTTGATGTCCCCACCGGTGATGTTCCACTACCGGATACTGATATTTTGGCTCCGGAGACCGACACTCCTCCACCTCCTCCTCCGCCTGTCCCATCACCTCCTGAGACTACGATTTTTCCTCTTCGTAGGTCCACTCGTATTCGTAAGTCCACTCAGATGCCTGATTTTGCTTACTCCTCATACTCTCCTTCTTTTGCTTCTTTTCTCGTATCTATTCACTCTTTGTCTGAGCCCACATCCTATAGAGAGGCAGTTTGTGATCCTCTTTGGCAGGCAGCCATGGCCGAGGAACTCACTGCTCTACATCAGACTCACACTTGGGATTTGGTACCGTTGCCTTTGGGAAAACACACTATTGGTTCTCGTTGGGTCTATAATATTAAGACCAAGTCTGATGGATCAGTTGAGCGATATAAGGCTCGTCTTGTTGCGAAGGGTTATTCACAAGAGTATGGCATGGATTATGATGAGACATTTGCACCTGTGGCCAAGATGACCACCATTCGTACTGTCATTGCAGTTGCCTCTGTGTATCAGTGGAAAAATTTTCAGCTGGATGTTAAGAATGCATTCTTGTATGGTGATCTTCATGAGGAAGTTTATATGGCGCCTCCTCCCGGGGTGGAGCATGCGCCTGGGCATGTTTATAGGCTTCGGAGATCTCTTTATGGTCTCAAGTAGGCCCCTAGAGCGTGGTTTGAGAAGTTTTCCACTGTGGTCACCTCCTTTGGTTTTCGCCCAAGCTCTCATGATTCTGCTTTGTTCCTTAAGCATACAAGTAAGGGTCGTATTCTCCTCTCTCTTTATGTTGATGATATGATTATTACTGGTGATGATTGTGAGGGGATTGAGTCCTTGAAGCGCGATTTGGCTCATTGTTTTGCTATGAAAGACTTGGGTGAGCTCCGTTACTTCTTGGGTATAGAGGTAGCATCTTCTCCTAAAGGATATCTTTTGTCTCAGTCGAAGTATATAGCAGATCTCTTTGACCGTGCCCGTCTTACTGACAATAAGAGGTTGACACCCCTCTTGAGCCTCATGCACACTATTCCCCTAAAGATGGCATTCCTTTGGCGGATCCCACCCTCTACCGTACCCTGGTTGGCAGTTTGGTTTATCTTACAGTTACTCGCCCGGATATTGCACATGTTGTCCATGTGGTTAGCCAGTTTGTTACTACTCCTACCTCAGTTCATTGGGCTGCTGTCCTTCGCATTCTCAGGTACCTTCGGGGCACTCAGTACCGTAGTCTACTCTTTTCTTCTTCATCATCTTTGGAGTTGCGTGCTTATTCTGATGCTGATTGGGCTGGTGATCTTGATGATCGAAAGTCCACCACTAGGTTTTGCATCTTCCTTGGTGACTCTCTCATTTCTTGGAAGAGTAAAAAATAGGATGTCATTTCTCGCTCTTCTACAGAGGCGAAATACCGTGCCATGGCCTCGACTACTGCTAAGATTGTTTGGTTGCGTTGGTTGTTGGCTGATCTTGGAATCAAACTTCATCGTCCTACTCCGCTGCATTGTGATAACCAAAGTGCTATTCACATTGTCCGCAACTCAGTCTTCCATGAACGCACCAAGCATATTGAGATTGATTGTCATTTCACTCGCCATCATTTACAGCTTGGTACTATCTCTCTGCCATTTGTTCCATCATCTCTCCAGATCAGTGGCGGAACCAAGATTCAAATTGAAGTGGAGCACAACGGTAATCGACGGTGAATTTTCTGGGTGAGAGGCGGAGAATTTCTTTTGAGTTAAGATACTGTCTATGTCTAAGATAGGGGTCTAAATGAACTGAACCGTTCGTGAACAACTCGCAAACAACTCGGTCAAAGTTCGTTTTTGAACTCGGTTTGACCAGTTCGAACTCGTTCATTTATATACGAGATCAAACTCGGGCTCATAAGAACCAGCTGGATAGGCTTGTCGAGCTGCTCGAATATAATTTTTATATTTAATATTATATAAATAAATTAAATTTTATTCATTAATGATTTAACAAGCTCGAACTAGCTCGAATTCGAGTTCGAACTCGACTTTTTATCGAGTCACGAGTTGAGTTCGAACTTTCTAAAAGTCAGACGGATCGAGCTCGAGGTAAAATATCTCAACTCGTACGAGCTCGAACTCGATCACGAACGTGTAATACGAACTCGAACTCGAACTCGAACACAGGTCTGTTCGAGTTCGACTCGACTCGTTTATAACCTTAGTCTAAAATTTCCTTATTATTTTGGGTTTATTTACAAAAAAAAAATAAAAATTATATAGGGCCCGGGCCCTAGGAGGCCTGGGCGTAGTTCCGCCACTGCTCCAGATTGCTGATTTGTTCACGAAGGCTCACTCAGTTGCGCGCTTTCGTTTCTTATCAAACAAACTCTCAATGCTAATTGTTGTAGCATCGTGAGTTTGAGGGGGGGTGTTAATATATATATATATATATATATATGTAAAGGGTAGTATAGTCATTTGACTTATAGAATAGGAAGACTATAAAACCAACTCTTGTAAGACCTTATCGTTATTCATTCATTCATATGCAAGCCATGGTTGGCTCCCAAATCTATTCATCTTCTTTATAGTCTAACAGTGTAATATCATTTGGGGGATGGTAGAGGCCTGCTTTACCTGCACGGAGATTCAAGACTGAGAATCATCCATTCAGATATGAAACTAGGTAATATCATCCTGGATAAAGACCCAAATCCCAAGATATCAGATTTGATAAGTAGTAAAAATCGTTAAAGGCAGCAACCAGGATCAAGCCAAAACCTGCAGCCTTGTGGACACAATATTGTAATCAAATACACTTGTGATGTTGTTTAGTTTTCCTTAGCTAACATACATGAAAGAACTCCTCTTTACTTCTTCAAATAATGTGATGCAGTGGCTACATGGCTACATGGCTCCATAATACTTGATGGGAGAGAACTTTAGAGTTCTGCTATTGGAGATTGTAAGCGGAAAGAGGAACAAAAGCTGAGCTGAATGTTGGACTTCTAGGATATGTAAGCCTTATGAAATTCTCACTTTCATTCTCTACTCGAATCAGTAATTTGATCTAACGGCGAAAACCATTCAAGCCTGAAAACTATGGAATGAGAGTGGCCTAGAAACTATGGAATGAGAGTGTGGCCTAGAAACTATGAATTTGGTGATTACACAAAATCTCGATCCAAGTCTCATAATTTAAGTTAAGAGACGTGTGCAAGTTGGACTATTGTGTGTTCATGACTCCGTGGATGATAGACCAAATAAGTTCAACGTGTTTGTACAAAATCGAATCTCACGGCTCAAGCTGCTAAGCCATGTACAAAAACACCAGCTTACACGGCTGCATTTTCCATGTTTCAATTTTGTACAGTCGTACTTACATGCTGCGTAATTCAAACTATTTTCTAAATACATTTTCCGAGCTCTTCAAAAACAAAAAACAAATCTGAGAGGAATTGTACCTCACTTCTGAATTTTTCGAGGGATTCACTTGAAAATCTTGGTCTAGAAACTATACATCACACCTTTCAAAAGTGTGGCAGAACGATTTTTGACATCAACCACTTAAGATACCAAAAGGTTTTAAATAACTTTCCCAAATTCTAATTTGTTATGCACTACATTAGATTACAAATGCCTTTGTCATGATTAAATAATGATTCAGAAGGACATCTTGTAATTCAACAAAATCTGAAGATTAATTTGTATTTATTACAAGCTCATACTTTAAATTAATAATATAATTTTTTATTTATATCCTTGATGAATATATAATGAGAAGGTATAGTAAATAATGTATATATATATATATATATATTTAACTGAACTGGAATAAATTTAAATATATTAAACAGAACTGAACTTAAATAATTTTAAAAAATTTCATATATCATTGTAATCTATAGTAAAAAAAGTAAATTCTACTTAAAAATTATTGAACAAAACTGAACTTAAAAAAAAAGAACTTCTTGGCTTCTCATGTTTACAAATATGAGAAGAAGAAAAAGTTAATTCAATATAAACAGCCCCTTTCGCTCAACGCATCTGATATGAGAGCGATCATAATAGCAAAAAGAATGTAATGTGTGTAACCTGCATGAACATAAGTATTCTGCTCTGATAAGGATTAGGGGACAGGAGAAATCCGAGTCGAGGTTTGCATCATAGTACTTTCCTTCGGCGATTCCCCTATGTTTAGAGTTGTAGGCCGTACTGATCTGTGGTAGCGTCCAGGTCTGATGTGGTTGGGCAGTCCTTCCGATGCCTTGCGCCTGTGAAACTAACCTGTAAAGTCTCTTGTCGGTCTTTTACTGGCTCCAAAGGGTGATCGAATAACTTCTTTAATGAGACTTACATGAGACCGAATAGGGAGGAATCACATGTTCAATGTGTTAATCCAACATTGCAAGCAACTTGCAGTCAGCAAAGCTCGACCCGGATTTGTTGGAAGTGCTGTTGTTTTGAGACCACTATCTTTATTATCCATTTGCTCTATTTTAGTTAGTTTTAGTCTAGTTAAACTGTTACCGGCTTGGGATATGGAGAAGGTTTTTTAGAAATCTATCTGTAATCCCACAAATCGCCTCCACTTGTGGAGTATTTGTATTTTCATAGTGCATTTAGTGGCTTGGGAGGCCCAATAAAATTTCCCCCGCCTTTCATAGGTGGTTTAATCAAAAAAACAAAAAGTATTCTATCAATACCCATAGAAACCTAGCTAAAATAACAACAATAGCAAAAAAGAATACCTGTATAACAATATCTCTTATTATCTGAGTTCTACTACTTTGGAAAAAAGTTCTATCAATTGTTTAAACTACCACCAAAATATTACAACCATCGACATTTCTGAGAGTTTATCCATGGCGAAACCACTGGGACCCACCGGAGAATTCTTCAAGAGGAGGGACGCGTGGAGGAAGCACCCCATGCTCTCGAACCAGATGCGGCACGCTGTCCCCGGGCTCGGCATCGGCCTGGTCGCCTTCGGCATTTACCTCGTCGGAGAAGCCGCCTACAACAAGATCTATTCCCCTGCTCAGTCCCATTCTCACGCCTCCACTTCTTCCGTTCCTCATTCTCACTGAGGATCTCAAGGTGATGCTTGGTGAAGGACATATGCCTCATCGCTTTTATATTAGACCTCTCGGTTGCCAATAATGCGCTTGTTGGAGCTTTATGAATGTACAATTTATACTAGTTCATTAAGAATGATTTCTATTGTATCAGTATTTGGAATGCAAAAAAAATCAAATTACAACAACAAATGCAAGTCATATCAACTAATGAGACAAAAATGAAGTAAATTAAGTAGACAAGATAAATATCTCCTCGGCAACATATGTAGTCATCTGTACATCTAAAACAATCACAAGGTCATGCAAATTAAACTACATACACCTCAAGCCTGACACAGAAAAAAGAGAAAACTGTATATTAAACAGGTCACTACTAGAATTACCCCCATTAGAACCGGTATTTATGCCTCATTGCACCGGTTTTTATTTTTTTCAATACCGGTTCCAATGAGAGGAGGTGCAACGTTTTGAAAGATTTGCACCGGTTTAAATTTTTTGGGGCCCATTTGTACCGTCATGCCGGCCACGTTGGATTCCATTGTTGCACCGCTCGCCCAACTGATGCATCAACGTTGCACCGATCAACCTAACTGATGCAACCATTGTGCATCGGTTACTTCAACTGATGCAACCATCGTGCACCGGTTTCTTCAACTGATGCAGCTGGTATATTTTATTGCAGAAATGAATTTTTTTTTATTCACGAATTGTTGTTGCACCAGGAGGTTGCACCGGATGAAATTTAAAATCGCTGTTATGGCTAGTTGCGTTCGTATGTTTAACGGAAGTAGTTACTATTGCGTAGTGATTTTCTAGGAAAATGTTTGATTCATTATCGCAACGTATATAAGTTGCGATGTTGCTTAGAACATAATATATGTATGTAGCGTTGTTACTTATTGTTACACCCGAGTTACCGGTGCAACATTTTCCCAGAAAATTGCCAATATTCTGGCTGAATTAGAACCTGCCCTGCAATATGCAGCTTCTAATCCACCCCTAATATGTCTAATCAACCTCCTTTTAACAGCTACAAGCTGAACTAAAACATTCATAAACTGATGCACCATTCCACAATCATTAAAAACAAAGAAGCAAAAGCAATGTTGTACAAACTACCACTCGGGTACAGCCCGGGGACAAAAGAACTTATCCAATGTTTAAAAAACACTACAAGAAACTACCCCCAATAACAAGAATTATTTTTGTTGTAAAAGGACTCAAATTGGTTGTAGAAGATTATTTACAACAAGCACCTTGTAGGTTGTAAAGTGGTTGTAATCGGCTTTGTCGTAATTGATATTACAACTAGATTTGCCTACTTGTTGTAATTAAGCCATTTACAACCATTGTACTTTTTTGTTGTAAAAAGGTTCTATTACAACCATGTTTCTTGTTGTCATAGATTTTTTTTGCCAAGTCATCTCTAATGAACTACAACAATGAATTCTCTTCGTTGTAAGTTTACACCTCTAAAAATCTAATATTTTATTTAATTAAATATTTCTATTTATTTGACGAAAAAAAACTAATTTGGGCAAACTAAATATAAATATGAAATCTAATGAATCTCAATAGGTAAAAGACTTCAAAATACAAGTGATTGTACATAGTACCTAAACAAAAGGAGCATTTAGCTAGTTTTGAAGTCACAATAACAAAAGGGTCCAAGTTCTTTCACTACACGTACATAGAAATACTAAGAAATGTAAGTGATCATCATCCACATGATAATTACACAAGCAAGATAAGTCTCTTGGAGTGAATTACATGAACTCGTCCATATTCACCTACACAAAATCAAAAGAAACAAAAAGACTTTAAAAGGACTTATATTAAGCAAAGTGTGTAATCAACAATCACCAAATATATATCATGCACAAGTATCTAATCAACACTAAGAGATCAAATAAAATCATCAATCACAATAGAACAAGTATCCTTTCAAAACAGAACAGGAAAAGTATCCTTTCACAATATTAGCTTCACAATACACAGCACCACAATATTAGCATCACAAAAAGAACAAACTTCTTCCTATACACAAACTAAAAGTAGCACAATCCTCAAATCACATCAAGATTTAATCCTCAAACCTTCAATCTTAAAACCACATACTGACATCAGAACAAGCATCAATCCTAAGTTTAGTATAAGAAATGTCGGATAGGAAAATTAAAGTTCAAAACTAAGAAACTAAGAACTAGAAGATTTAAACATACCTTTATTTTGATATAGCGGAAGATTGGATCACTTTTGGCATAACTCTGTCAAGAAAAAGATCTAATTAATAATATGTTGGAGAACTAAAAATTTGAATAAAAGTACAAGATAGTAAATGGTAACACCTTTTCATTTGTCCAGAAATGGGAAATTTGCAGCACCATTAACTTGCTGAAATGCCATTGACATAAGAATATCCACCCTTTGTGCCAATCCATGAGTTTCTTCTCTTAACTGTTTCACTTCTTCATCGTGTTTTGCCTCCATTTCATCCATCTGTCTTTTCATTTCAGCAATTTCCTTGTCCTTATCACGCAGCTTGCAAGTCAGTTCTACACGACTAGGTAATTCTCCCCTAACATCTTTGGGTTTTGTGCCATAGCCATAACCATTCACATGACCACATCGTTGGCGTCCAAAACTCTTCTCAATCACTTCATAACGTGAAAGAGATTCATCTTCTTCGATATTAACGATCTCTTCCTTAACATAATAAAAATATTCATCAAAACACAAACACATGTATACGTATATAGATCACTAAATACTCATTTAAATATGATAAACATACATATTTCTTAGCTGCCTCTTCATCCATATTCCCACCTTTTTGCTTTCTTGTCCTTTTCCATACCTCAGACACAGAGGGTAAATTTCCATCCTTTCCTCCCTATGTTAAAATAAATTCAAAGAATATTGTCATTCTTAGAAATATTATTCAAAAATAAACTTCATGGAATTGTAATTTTGAAATAAAACATACCATTTCACTCCAAACAATATCTTTAGTTGACCTACTGCCGGTACGATGCGGCATGTTCTTTTTGTCTCTATTCTTTGAATTCCGCTCACTTTTTTTCTGAAAGAAATGTGTAATTTAAATAATAAACATAGAAAAGCCATGATAACAGAAGAATTAATATAATTAGAAATTTTGAGGCTACCTTAAAGTCATCAGTCATGAAGTGGTGGTTTACGAGCCATTCCCAATCTGCTTTACTCACATGAGTCGGCACATTCTCGAGTGCATCTTTAATGGTTTTCTTAGTATTAATTTTATCTCGCATCATAAGACCTCGCCAATTTTGCCATAACCTCTTCATGCGGTATAAAATTGCATCACGTTGCAAATCAATATGCTCATTACGAAATTTGTCCTAGAAACATGAATACATATTAGTTAGACATTAGTCATTCATAAGAAATTGAAAATAGTGGTCAGTATAGGTTGATATAGTCATGTAAATTAAAATTTTAGTAGCAGTGATAACTTTACCGTGATTGTCACCCACAAATGTTCCACACACTTGGCTCAAGCTCACTCCATGCGTGTATTCGAAATGGCACAATATTTTTATCACGAACTAGCCTACCCATGTGTCTTACAATATCCTTGTGGTGTCGCCCGACTGGAGAATTCATAAAAAAATCCACTTCTAGCTTATCCCCTCTTGGTAGACTAGCAACTCGTTTGCACTTGTTCGTACCTCGAACCTTTCCATTTGCATTTGTTTTCTTCATTCTGCACTTACTTGCTAAACCTACAAATAATGGTCAAATACTGGGTAAGAAAATTTTTGATTGATTAATCAGTTTATTTTTGGTAACTCTATATCAAATAGAAACATCACAGGGCCTTCATATTATAGAGGTAAACCTTCATCATTTGATGGCCTCTCAGGATCTTCGCTGTCATGGTTTCTGGTTTCAAATTCTTCATCAAAAAAATTGCTTACCAAATCTGCACAATCAAGAACCACTCATAAATGTATAAACGAATCATGCTTTACATGAATTAATGAAAATAAGGGGAAAATTTAACCTGTGTTGTTTTGTAGGCTTAAAGCATCTTCACTCTCAAAGTTTTGTGTTTCAAGCTCCATTCTAACATGACTTGTCAAGTCTGGGACTCTTTTTCTCTTCTTACTACCAATACCCGATTCTACAATAAGTCACAAGTTGAAAGTAAAATTAATGATGAAAAACTAGTACCATAATAAGTAAGATAAGGTACAAAACCCTGCACATAGATAATATTAACATCAACTTGAAATACTTACAAAATTTGAAATATCAAAATTCAACTATTGAAACGTCCTAATAAACTGAAATTACAATTCAGGCATGAATAAATGAAAATTGATTAAAAAACCTGTCTGGTCTTCAAAATGTTCCTCGAGGCTTTGGACTGGTCTTGATATGCTTCCCGTGCTATTAAGCAATGATTCCAAATCAACTCCACCATGAATTCTCTTCGTCAATGCAGCTGAAAAGTAGAATTTTATAAACTTAAAAATATAAGGGAAAAATCTAAAAAGCCAAGAAATTGATGAAACTCTGAAATATGGTGTGAAAACCTGTCTGGTCATCGAAACTTTCATCAAGACCCAGGACTGCCCTCGATAAGCTTTCCGCACCATTAAACAATGATTCAAAATCAACTCCACCATGAATCCTCTTTCTCATTGTAACTGAAAGATAAGATTTACATATATAAACGAGATCCGTGAAACTGAAGTTAAAAGAAATTTTAAAAAATCTAAAAATTGATATGAAAACCTGTCTGGTCATTGAAATTTTCTTGAAGGCTTGAAACTGGTCTTGATGGACTTCCCTCACCATTAAGTAATGTTTCAAAATAACCTCCACCATGAATCCTCTTACTCATTGCAGCTAGAAGATAGATATAAAAATTATGTAAATAAATATACAAGGTTGAAATATGATGCGCTACAAAACAGAATAATGAAACAAAGTTCTAAAATCTGAAATTTACGAAAAATACCTGTTCGGCCATCGAAATATGCTTGAAGGCCTTTGTTGGGTGATCTCGATAAGCTTCCTCCGTTGAGCAGTGCTTCAAAATAAATCCCACCATAAATTTTTAAATAGCAAAGAAACATGAAAATATAACATAGTTATAAGAGATCAAATATACAAGTAAACCTGTCTCATCATCAATCATGATTGAATTTTTCTTGAGCGGTCCTGATTTGCTTCCCACTTCTTTAAGTTGAGAGTCAAAATTAGCTCCTTCGCGAATTTTATTTCTCGTTGTAACTAAAATAGATGAGGACATAGATTGTATAGTTATATACAAGATAGAAAATTGAAAGTATAAGAAAGTCAAAGAAAATGGAATTTGAAATGATAACCTGTTTCATCTTCAGAAGGGAGCTTCTTTGTACTGGAAGCTGCAGCAGTGGATGGCATAGTCGAATGTGTTCTACGAAGTTCTCCAGTTCCAATGTTTGAAGAGAATCCAGGCAAGAAACTTGGCTTAACAAACTTAGAATGTTTCTTGCTCTTACTTAGAAGACCTGGAGCCAAAAACTGAGCTTTTGTTGGCTTCTTAGACGAATCCATTATCCTGCAAAATAAGTAAAAGTATAATGACAATATTTATTTGTATGCCAAAGCAAACCAATCATGATTGAATCCCAAATAAAAATCTAAAAGCTCTCATAATATAGCACGAAAATTATTTTTGAACCATAAAGTATATATGAATGAGGATTTGAAATTTCTCATTGATAAAATAGTAAAATATTCTCATATCCCAGATAACAAATTTAACTAACATGGGATTGTGTATTTCTCCTTTTCCTCTTCCTTGATACCGAAGATTCATCTACTATCTCTGGTTCGATATTCTGGTCCCAGTTGTAATCACGTTCCATGTGTGTGTAACGTGACTCATCAACTAGAAAGTTGAATGATTCATCATCCTGGTATGCATCTTCAGGATTACCAGAATCATCTACACCATCTTCATCACCACCATCATCGTCATCACTATCTCTTGAAGGTATGTCATATATATCTCGGGGACTTGTCTTAATTGCTACATGCCAACTACCCTTGTTAACAAAATCTGACACATAAAACACCTGTGACGCTTGGCTGGTTAGCACAAATTGTTCACTTGTCTTTAGCTGCCGCCGAACATCAACACTTACAAAACCAAATCTATCGGTTTTTATCCCCTTTTTTGAATCATTCACATCAAACCAATTGCATCGAAATAACACAACACAATTTCCACCTAAATACTGCAGTTCAATAACTTCTGTCAATACCCCATAGTAGTCTACACCCTCAACACCATGAACAACCACACCAGAATTTTGAGTTCTCAAACCTGCTTCACGAGTCTTTGTGCGAAACCTAAATCCATCAGTCACATAACCACTATATGACTTTATATATAGAGTAGGGCCACGAGCTAATGACATAAATTCATCTTCATAAGGACAATTTCCCTCTTTCTTCAACATTTCAATCTGATAAGCAAGTATAAGAAACATCACATAAACATAAATTAATCAAATGCTTTTATTTTTGAAGCACAATAATGACACAAATTATACCTTTCCTTTGAACCACTTTGGAAATTGTCTATCCATTTCTTCATGGTCTAGTTGAACTCCACTTGATTGGATTTCATTGAGAAATTCTCTAGCAAAATAAAATAAATTAATTATAGCTGAATATATATATATATATATATTTTAATGAAAGCATAAGTTAAAAAAAAAGACTTACTCAAAAAATGGTCTGACTTCATCACAATTCTTCAACACATATATGTGGGCATTTTCCTTTTCATTGCTGTCAAAGACATATGCCTTTGTTGCTCCTAATGGCCTTCCAGGATGAGAAAATATTGACAACCTTTTGTCATTCTTACTACCACCATCATAATTTCGCTCACAGCGGTTGAATTTTGTGTCCACATTATGCAAGTATCTGGAGCACAGAGTTATGCACTCATTTGCAAGATAGCCTTCAGCTATGGAACCTTCGGGGCGAGCATTATTACGTATGTATGACTTCAAGGTAAATAAATATCTCTCGGCTGGGTACATCCAACGATAATAAACAGGCCCATATATGATAGCCTCATCAGCAAGGTGCACTACTAAATGTAACATAACATTGAAACAAGAAGGTGGCAACCAGTTCTCTAGCTTGGATAGGGTGATAGGAATCTGAGCCTTAATTTGCTCTAAATCTTCAATTCTGAGAGACTTGGCACACAAAACCTTAAAAAACAAACACAACTCGATCAGAGGCTCACTAACATCTTTAACCAGAAGGCCACGCAATGCTAGAGGAAGCAACCGCTGTATGAGTATATGATTATCATGACTTTTCAAACCCATTATTTTGCATTCCTTCTCATTAACACAAGAAGAGATATTAGCTGAGAACCCATCTGGAACTTTAATTCCCTTCAAAAATTGACAAAACATCAATTTTTCATCTTTTGTAAAGTTATATGGGGCATGAGCCAACTCGATTCTTTTTCCATTTTCTTTCGGATGCAAATGGGACATTATGCATATATCTTTCATATCCAAACGAGAGTTGATTTCCTTATCCTTCCCTTTTGACCTCATGAGAGTTCCAAGCACAATATCACACACATTTTTTCCGATGTGCATGACATCTAAGTTGTGCCTTAATAATAACGTTTTCCAATAGGGCAAATAAAAAAATATACTCTTCTTGTTCCAATTATCCCCTCTCTGCTGGTGTGAAATCTTTACCTGCTTGTCGGGATACTTACTCAAAATGTTCCCATCCAGATCTTGAACTTGCTGAAGTACCTCTTCCCCAGACAAAGGTTTAGGTGGCAGCCCTTTCTCCTTCTTTCCATACAAATCTACTTTTTTCCTTAAGGGGTGATTTATAGAAAGAAAACGACGATGCTTCATGTAGGCCTGCTTTGAGCTCTTAGATAGCCTCATAGAATGAGTTTCTGTATGACAAGAAGGACACGCCAACTTTCCTTTAGTACTCCATCCTGATAAGTTTGCGTAGGCTGGAAAATCATTAATGGTTGATAATAGCGCGGCATGCAACTTAAAGTTTTTACGCCGATAAGCATCATAAGTTTCAACCCCATCTTCCCAAAGCTCTTTCAACTCTTCTATTAGAGGCTGTAAGTACACATCAATTGCATCACCAGGACCACTAGGTCCAGGAATAAGCATAGATAGAATGAAATTGGACTGTTTCATACAAATCCATGGAGGCATATTGTAAGGAATCAACATCACAGGCCAAATACTATAGGATGATTTTTTGAAGGGCTGAAAACCATCACTAGCAAGACCAAGTCTAACATTTCGAGGATCTGCTGAAAAAGAATCGTGAAGTTCATCAAAATGTTTCCATCCCTTGGAGTCAGCAGGATGCCTCATTATCCCATCATTGACACGCTTATCATGATGCCAGGTCATATCAGATGCAGTTTTAGAACACATGAATAAACGCTGTAATCGAGGTTTTAACGGAAAGTATCTAAGGGTTTTATTAGGAATCTTCTTTCCATTTTTCTTACATTTAACACCCTTACTATGCTTCTCTACTTTCCACCTCGAAGTACCACAAACCTTACAAGCATCAAGCTTTTTATCTTCTTCCTTCCAAAACAGCATGCAGTCGTTTACACAAGCATCAATCTTCTCGTATGACAAGCCTAAGTCTTTGATGAACTTTTTTGTATCATAATATGAACTAGGCAAGGTTGAGTCAGGTGGAAGTACATGGCCATTTAAATACTGTGATAGTGATGTGAATGACTCGTTGCTCCATTTGCCAAGTGTTTTAATCTGAAGCAAGTTTAAAGTTGCTGACAACATAGAAGACCCTTCCTTCAAACAACGGCTTATTAAATCCCTCTAACAATCTATAAAACTTCTTAGCATCATCATTCGGCTCTTCTTCCAAATCTGTTGTTCCTCTCAAATCATCCTCAAAATCTTCATTAGCACCACCACGATTTGGAAAAATGTCTCCTAATAATGTGCCAATCTCGTCTCCAGTCTCGAAATGGTCTCTTAAATCCTCATCGGTATCCACTTCATCGGCAGAATCACTTATTACTTCATCCTCTGGCTGGTGTGCCTTTTCCCCATGATGATACCATAATGTATAACTAGGAATTATCCCCCATACTATAAGATGATCCTTAACAGTTTGCTTAGAACCCATAACAGAATTATTGCACTTAATGCACGGGCATCGCATTCGTTCTTCTCCAGTTTTCTCAATAGCATAATTAATGAAGTCTTCAACACCAATTTCATACTCCACATTCAAACGATCAGTTTGAGCTAATCTCATCCAACATTTACTTGGTGCCATAATTGTCTAAAAAATAAATCTTATCAATAAGTTAAAAAATAAATTGACTTTAAAAAAATGATGTACTAAACTATAGAATCAAAAACATATATTAAAAATTATTTTAATGTCATGACATATTTAGTGTTGTCAAGCAAAACACAAGTTTTCCAATCTGAAATTAGATACTCCATGCAGATATACATAAAATTTTAAAAAACAAGAGAAAGGTTTTTAGAAAAATTACCTCTTAGATGATGTTCAGGTTCTTGATGATATACCCTTGCCGACACTTTAAACTTTTAAACAAGAAGTGCCTTCAAACACATTATACTGCAGTATAGAAAGAATATTTTATTACATCCTACATGTAAAAGCTTTGGAAAATAAATATACTCCGTACATGTAAGAATATTGGTAAAAAGGCATTGGTGCTTACAACCATCTTTATGTATAATAACAAGAAATATCTGATCATTAGGTTGAAACAACAAATGAATATGAAGATAGTCTCGTATTGACCCAGCTATATTGACAAGATATAGCTTAAAGTTTTGAGTACAACTATATTGAGAAATACTAATTGGTGAAGCAAACAAAAGCAATATATTACCTTCATATTTAGAGCGGGTTAGTCACATTATCAAAATGAGTTCCAAGGGCATCATGATAATAAAGCCTGATGGGCAAGCACAAGTAAATGAATTGAACAGTTTTTTAGGTTTGACCAGTTCAAACTAAAACTCAAACTAGTTCATATGTATACGAGTTCGAACTCGATCTCATAAGAGCTAACTCGATAGCATCTTGAGTATAATTTATATATAGAGTATAGGTTTTACAGAAAAAATAAATAAATTTTATATATAGTATAACAAACTCGCTAGAGCTTGAGTTGGAACTCTGATTATAATTGAGCTCACGAGTCGAGTTCGAAGTTTCTAAAAATTTGACAAATGGAGAGAACGATTCATAGCCCTAAGAAAAACCACAAGTATCCCTACGACCCCTAGGAAACTAAACAGAGTAATAATTACCAGAAAAGAAATAAGCACCCAAAATCAATCAAGAATAAATGTATATTCTTAAACCACCTAACTTTCCAGTTAGGTACAATCACCCAAAATATTAGCATTCAAAATCTTTTCAAGTTAAGAGTGAAAAAATTCACCTTAAACTAATTGACTTGCGAAGCTTAGTCGGCAACGCGGAAGATTTGTTGTTTGCAGAGACCGGAAACGGGAGCGGCGGTCGGCGTTGCGTGCACGGAGGACGACCCCGATCGGCGGCTGGATGTTAGAGAGGCGGCGAGGAGGATTGAGGAGGTTCAGAGGCGAGGTCGAGGTTGGCGATTTTGCAGAAGAGATGAAAATTGGGAGAAATTAATTAGGGTTAAGTTATCTCAAAAATCAACCTGAAATTTTGAGTGAAAAAAAGGCGCTCAGCAGCGCGGGGATGAAATTTTCGGCAGCGCAAGATAAAATTTTCGACAGCGCGGGGGATGAAATTTGGTTTGAGAAACCTGCTAGGCGATGGGAAAAGAGTTGGTGTTCCCAAAAAGAAAAGGAAAAGAAAACAAACAGGCTCAAAATATCCTTATTAATTATTATTATTTTGATGACAATATTAATGACAAAGGTAGATATCTATTTACAACCATTTTTAAAGTTTGGTTGTAGATATAAATTATTACAACTTTTTCCATATTTTGTTGTAATTTTTGGTTGTTAAAGGGGGTAGTTTCTAGTAGTGAAAGTTGCAGCAAAAGCACTAGACTTAGTAGTACTCTACTTAGTAGCAATCCAGCATCAAAACACCAACATTGTGAGCAATATAGACTAGAAAGAAGATAAAGACTTTTGCTTCCCTCTCCCTTTGTTTTTTAGCTTGTCACGCATTGCGAAGGCCTGGGGGATTAGGACCTCATTCAGATGGCGACAGTATGTGACAATGAGACCTTCTATAATAGGGGCAGGGTACGGCTCGTGATCTTCGGGGAAAACCTGAGAATGACATTAATGATGAATTAACAACAGGACATTAATGGTTCAAATGGAATGTGGTGAAAGAATTTACCTTATGGACATCAACATGCTTGGTGAACAAAGCGATCTTCTCCATATACAGCATGCAAAAATACCCACACTCCCAACAACCAGCTTGTTTTTTGTGCTGTTAAAGGAATACAATAATTAAAAATAAGATTTTCAGTTGCACTGAAATCAGAAAATAACACTCAAAATGTTCTAAGGAATAAAACTTACGATAATGTTCTTAACAGTCCACTTCCCGACCGTCCCTCGTATGTCTTCATCGTATCGAGCACCAATACTACAGTTACCAATAAAACCAGAGAGTGAAACTACTAGAACAGTTGTACTTCACACTTTGCAAAGTCATCGATACAAAATTACCTCATCAGCAAATCGAACTCATGCTTTCTCGTGACTGGATGGATGATTTGTTTATTGGAGTCAATGCAATAAAATGTGCTGGTCCCCGGAACAACGAACAGCATTGTCCAATCTTGACTACAAGATAGAATTTAGCATAGTCAAAAACTAAGATCACAAATAAGGTAAAAAAAAAACCAGTATTTATATCAGTGCCTTACTTTATGCAAATTGGCATAACAAACAACTCAGCCTCTACTTCCTTTAACACTTTGTGCACACCATTGAGAAAGGTTGTCCTCACATCTAAATGTTTTGGATCGAAAGCCATGTTGGTGTTAACAGTACTCAAAAAATGGACCCTCATCTTATCCTCTTCAGTCATTTTGGCGAACAGATAACTGGAGGAGGTCAGAAAGGAGGAAATAAGCATGAATCAGTAAAGAACATAAAATATGAAATTTTAGGGAAATAAAAGATCATTCTTTCATGATATAATTACCTGGACCAAATATCAATCTGGTAACCGCTAATCCATTGCTTGCGTGCGGGAGCCCTGGCTTTGTTGAGCCACAATATTGTGCCTTTAACATCTAAAACAAGGTTGTATGGACTATGAGTTGGGTCTACTGGCAGCCTGTACATGTCTGGTGCTTTAGGGGTGCCCATCAGTTCCTTCAAATTCTTCAGCAACTGTGAACGTTGATATGGGTCCCTGACATGGTGAGCGAATTCCTACATGCAGCCAATATATGTGCTAAGTATGTACACATTTTAAGCAAATAAAAATATAAATAACTACAGATTTTGTACCTCTTCAGCGTTGATAATTGGCACACATGTACTTCCATCATCTGCACCATCATCTGGACCATCATCATCATCATCCGGACCATCATCATCATCATCATCATCATCATCTGGCTCACTGAAGACACCCTCTCTGCTGTTCTCATCATCAGTTCCAGTACGGGAATCATCATCACTATTATTTCCCATCTCATTTTTATTAAGCATATCACTTAACAAGATATTATCCATTTCATCCTCCCATTTATCTTCCAAATCATCCTGTGCATAAGACCAGTCTTAAAAATTAAATTCAAACAATTTTAAACTAATAGACCAGTCAATAGTGATAAACAAAATTTTGAGAAGGTGAAGAATGACTTGCCTCTGCAGCCTTCTTCATCTTGTAGTCTATAAAATCCTCTGGCCAATTGATGGGGATACCAACTGCCTGTCCAACTGTGGGATACTGTTTGGAGTAAAAATGCACTGGTGCATTTGCTAGGGAGATTGGAGGCTTGATAACCACACATGCAGCATTAGGATAGATCTCCAAGCTCTCTGGCCTATCTGGTATAACAATTCCAGCAGCGGCTATCACAATAGCTCCGTCCAGTTGTCGAACTTGCAGCAAACATGGAACACCACCCTTCCAAAACAATAAGGATGCACATTCATTAAATAAACTCACTTTTCAGCCCCTACATGAAATTTGAACATTTAAAAAAATCATACTCCCTCGTTACCTTTTTATTAATATCTCCTCCATCTGGCTGCCCAGGAGATGTTTTAATGTTGCATTTGGGGCGCGTCGATGATGACGATGGAGATGATACACCATTGCTAGCCAGAAACTCTGCGAGGTCTATGTCAGGAGGCATCTCGACCCCTAGCTTCTTGCAAAGAAGTGCAGCAAATTGTTCAAGTGTTTGAGCATCAACCTTCGCCGCATTTTCAGCCATCTCCTCATTTTCTTTGACATTGGCCTTCTATATTCAGGAAATGCTTCAGCTTGCTTGGCAGTACCCCTACACCCCTTATACCTCCCAGGATGATCATCCTTTCCCAGTGCTTCAGCTAATATGTCCCTTTTCCCCTGGAGCTTCAGCTTCCCTTCCTTCTTATCCTTGAGCATTTGCAGCTACACCAAAGCAAAGTGATTAATACAAGGAAACAAATGTTAGTCAGATGAACACAAAGAATAAATTAGATAATGGACAAGTCTTACTATTTTAGGTTCTAGAGCATCCACAAAATCATCACAGTACTTCCCCGTGGATGAGCTTTTGTTTCCTTCCAGAAAAACCAACGACCTGTCGACTCTGAAGTATAGACCAACGACATCCTCCTCAGCGTCCTCTCTAGTCATACCTTGTGACACCCTTTCCATTATTGCTTGCTCTTGCATCTCCCTAGCAAGCCTGATATAAATGATTCTGTACCCAGCACTGCCACAACGGTGTCTATAATCTTTACTGTTTTGACTTGCATATTCAATGCCAGCATCTCTCAATATCTAGGAAAGGAAAAAACATTAATAAAAAGCTCATGAGAAACATATTAAAATAATTGAAAATAGCAGCCAACAATTATGTCAAAAATCTGACCTTGAATGCCAAGCTTCTTCTGTAGCACTCAAACAACTCCCACTCTTTCTCATCCATCCAGCGGTACTTCAACCATGGAGGGCCGAGAGGCTTTTTTGGTGGCTTGTGGATGTAGCGATCAGCTAGCTTGGTTTTCCAGTTCCTAAACCTATTCGAGGTGTATGTAGTCCACTGCTTTCTCAAGGCTTTTTCATCTTCATCACAGAGTTTAGTCCTGATATCCCAGCTGTCCTGAAAATATGTAAAAAGAAATTCAAAATGGTGTAATAAAAATTGGCAAAGTAAATATAAAATAACAGAGGCAAAGATCTTACCATTATGTCCTTCCAAGCTTCGTTCTTTACGTCGTCAGGTACATCCCGCCAAGTTTTCCAACTGCCAAATCTAATACGCCGCCTAAATGCATAGGCGACGTAACCACACCACTTCCCCGGCATAACACGCGGGCAGAGAAATTCATCAAATCACATGGGCAACTTCTTGTTGTATTTCAACAACAAAACAGAGTTACAAGCTGCCCCTCCACGCCCTTTCATTGCTTCCTCCACATCAAACTTGTCAAAATTCTCTCCCTCGGCCTTGTGCCATTTGCCTTTCTTATTAAAATACTGATTCCCTGGCTGGTCAATGTCACCAGGATGTGGAGCACGAGGATCAAGCATACCTATATATTGCTCAATAGGGCGGTCGGGATCAAACTCCAATACATCTTCTTCCTCCTCCTCCAACTCCTGATCTTCATCAGGAGTTTTTCGTTTCCCACGGGCCATCCAACAAGTTTAACCACACCTGTTTATGGTCAGTACGTTAACCCTAGGTCAGTAAATAGTTCAAGAACTAAACTCAGTTCAATGAAAGCCACATATATGTATCATACAGTGAAACCATAACATGTATGCTCCCGTTCAAAACCCTAATAGGCAAGTTCATGATGTTTAATGAATTGGTCATGTGTGGCTTACAAGGAATCAAATAGAACTAAAATCAAAGCAATAACACCTTCATCCAGCAACTTTCAATTAAAAAAAAATCAAACCTTTCTATGCAATACACTATGCTCTGAAAACTTTGCATAAATCCATTTGCACAAAGAATGGAAAGTTATTCTTTACCTGAAAATCTCTTCCCCGAACCCGATGTCCTTTGAAGCGTACTCCGCGGTTGAGTTGCGCTATGAAAACCCACTCGCCGCCGTGTCGATTAATGCGCCGGGGAGGCTCTGTATCGGGGTTTTCAAAGCCGATTGGAACTGGATTTCGTAGGTTTGAAGTTTGGGAGGTGTCTAGATCTGAAAAGATTTGGATTGGGACTCTTTTCTCAGATCGCGAGGGTTTTAAGGGGTAGATAGGATTGATTAAAATCTGGAAAATATAGTTCCAGAGAATGCGAAAAGTTATATATACTAAATTTGTATTGAACCGGTTTGTATTCAGTATCGGTGCAACGCAGTTTAACAAAGCAATTTTAATTCATTGCGGGCCACCTACAGCGGACTATTTGGCCCTCGAAATAAGTCTGATAAAATGACTAAATACATAGCACCGGTTTTAATACCGGTGTAATAGATGCATAGCAATTTATGCAAGTTGCGTCAATGGTCTGGAATTTTGTGGGAAAAGTTTTTGTACTATTCTTGCAAGTTTTTGTACCGGTATTGCCCTTATATTGCACCATATTTTCACTGTTCCAGGTGCAATATAACTGGTGCAACGCCAATATTTTCTAGTAGTGGGTACTTGCAATACATTGTACCAGCACAACTCATACAAATTTAAATACTTAACAATACTATTAAGTACTCAGAGACTAACCTACAAAATTGTACTCTGGTGAGATTATCAACTTAAAATAGGTAGTAAAAAACTTTATAAGATTATAAATAATTGAATGGGTGTAAACAAATATGCATGAAAAATATCAAGAGGTAACCCTCCAATCAAGAAGCCAATGAATAACACCTACTATGAACTTGAATAAACCCAAACATACACCACCAAATAAAATTGCAGAAAATCACACATATGAGCACTTCGCAAACACCGCTGGAAGCATATTCCCTGATTTCCTCCATTCGTCGCCGTCGTCTCTTCCCAGATGGCCGCCGCCGGTCATCATTAGGTCGATGTCGCCGCTGCCCGTGCTCATCAAATCGATGATGCCGCCGCTCTTTATCAGATCGATGCCAATGCACAAGGGTTTCGTCCCGACTTTAATTTAGTCTCCGCCCGAAACCCCTTTCAGTAAGGATTTCGGATGTGTGATAAATATCCATTACGGCGAGGAGAAGGAAGGGGATGGTGGTTAGGGATGATTTTTAAGGTAATGAAAAAGATAGAGAATGAGAAGGATCAGATCTCTTCTTTAACATCATACAACGTTCAATTTTAAATACCGTATGCATGTTTCTACACGGGAAGTTAGGTTACATACAACTTTTAGTCTTGGGTTGACTAATTTTACAATATTGCTTACTAAGAGTTCACAACTTTTCCAATCAAACATGTTTTTCCAGTTCCTACGTCGAAACTATTATATTAAAAAAATGCACTGCAGTTCCGATATTGGAAGTCTTTCAAAGCACAATTATTTGTTCTTTTCAAAAATTATATTATCCAAACTTAATTTCGATTAAATTTTAATTGCATTTTTATGTTCCTGTAAAGGAACGGGACCGAACCACGATGGTTTTTCAGCCACCGCCGTGTATAGAGAGCCGTAAATACAAAACCGCCGTAAATTTGTTTCATATTTACGGCGGGTAACAAAGACCGCCGTGTATATATAGCACGCCGTAAATACAAAACCGCCGTAAATTCGTTTCGTAATTACGGCGGTTAACAAAAGACCGCCGAAAACAGACATCCAGGCGCCGTCTAACGAGGCCAAAATTAGTTCCTTTACAGGAATTACATTGATGTAGCCAATATGTACTCTACTTTTAGCACATTTGAGAGTTCATTTGGGGTAGCATTTAGTGCAAAGGGTTAATAATGAAGGCTAAATTTCTCTTACCTTGCATTTTGAAGAAAGACTTGTGCACTAACATTTTGAAGCTGAAATTTGGAAATGTTACAAGGAATTGGAGTGCATAAGTGGTACCATTGGCTTCGTCTTCTTGAGTAATACAAAATGGACTACTAGAACGTCAAAAACGGAACAACGGTTCATCCGTGGCGAAGTAAAGAAGATTGGTGCCAACCTGCCATGTGTATCTTGCGGGCCGCGAAATGGGCCTCGCGGGCCACAAAATGGGTCTCGCGGGCCGTGAAAATGGGCGGATTTGTAGAAGAATGAAGGCCAAAGAAGCAATTTTTGAAGGGTTATAAATACCCCTCTTATCCCTTATCATAAAAACGAGTTCCCTCACATCCAAAACCCCATTTTCTCTAGTTTTCCTCCTCTCTTCAATATTTCTTCTTCTAGATTTGATTCTTATGTAGTGATGTATTAGGATGATTGTATTAGTTTAGTTTAATCTTGGGAGCATTTGAATTCACTTTCCCTTGAGATTTTGAGGGTATGTATGCTTAAACTTTGGATTTTGATTATCATTTGATGAACTTGAATTCTTATGTATGCATATTGTTCAATCTTGCTTAATTTGTTATGGGTGTTTTATATCAATTGCATGCCTCATAGTCACTAATTAGAGTAGATTAGTTCTTAAGGTTAAAGTAATATAGTTTTAGAGTAATTCTAGTGTAATTTGGAATGATGATGGCTTGTAGTGTAATGTTATCTCTAGTATTTAGTTTAGTGACTATGGAAAGGGGTTGAGTGATGACAAACTCTCCCCTTGGCTATGTGATTGTAGTTGAGAAATGCCATGATGAATATGAGTTGTTAAAATTGGAAATATTTTGAACTTGCATGATCAATCAATTATGTTTTTAGGTAAGGATTTAATGCTACCATTGGTCCCCCTAATATGTGATTGTATACTTAAGTTGAAGATTCTTTTTTGACGTATGATTGTTAGCAATAAATAGCTAGATTCGTGGGTAGAATGTGATCGTTTACTCCAATATCATAAAGCAGCAAGTATGAATTGAGATTTGTATGCTATCATCGTCTTAGTTCTTTATAATTATCAATGTCTTGTATGTATGCTCTCGTTATCGCGGGTATGTGAGTAAGTTTGTCGATTCTCCATTTTTAACACCATTGCTGAGTTATCTAGATGTTATCATCTAGGTGAATCGACAATGAGAGGTGTTATCATCTTCTCTAGCTACAGTTGGGAGAATTAGATGCTTTCATCCTTGACAAATGGTCGAAACTCCTTTGTAAAAGCATTTGCCCGGTGATAAGTTGATAGTTGGAAATTGAAGTCATTTGCCTCCCAAATCCTCATAATATTAGTGTTTTCCTCTTAGCTTAGTTAATGATAGTTACTTTATTTCGTAGAGTAATCAACCAACTCAAAACCCCCCTTTCACTAGTGCAAATCATGTGATTTACGGCAGGTAATTACGGCGGTTCCGAAAAACACCCAGGAACCGCCGTAACTGTGTACATCTTTCGAGTTCGAAAGTCAAATTCGGTCGTTTTTATTGCCCTAGTTTTCTGGGTACTAATTAACGGCGGTTCCTTCCATATTTCACGGCGATCGGTAATAACCGCCGTACTTTGAAACTACATACGATATCGTAGGTTTGTTAATATGTATCTACGATATCGCAAACAAATATGTTGATTTTTACGATTTCGTAACTAGTTTGTTTTTACTAAAGTTGGATGAATCGAATCTTGAGTCGAGTTCGAACAACATTGACCTGGCCAAATTGTATACTAATATAACAGCTACGATATCGTAACACAAACATTATGTGTTGATATCGAAAATGTACTCGCCCAGAGCCCTGTGTCAATAGACGAACGGGCATACGATATCGTATCGTATGTACTATAAACTTTCGATATCGAAAGTCCTGTGTCAGTATATTGAATTTATTTTATTCATATTTGATGTCATTTTAAACAGATAAAAGGTTATTGTACTATGTTCTACCAATCCATTCGATATCGAAGCCAGTTTTAAATCATATGCGATATCAAAACGTAAATTCACTTAATCACAGACTTAGTCGAAACAAAAATCTAAGAAATCATAGTCAGCCTATACTCAGATTACTCATGTGAAATCGTATGACCAATTTAAATGGTTTCGATATTGAAACAAAAATCTACTAAAGCGCAGGCTTAGTTGGCGAATTACGTTGCGAAGGCTTAAGACCATTTTCCATTGTAACGAATTCGAAAGGTAAATCTGCTAAAGCACTGCTCTTCCTAGCGATTCACTATTCGATATCGTAGGATTATAATATATTCCTACGATATCGAATGAGGTTACTCAAGCGATATCGTATAGCGATGTTTATCTCTTCCGACTTCGAAGGTACAGTCGACTGTTACAGAACACAACATTAAAACAACACCATTCTGTGGAATTGACCAAGTCATTTAAATCATGACTCATAATTTGTGCTGGGAATAAAGGGAAATCAAATATGAATTGATAACTTGAAACAAGAATTCGTAAAATCATTCAATTTCAAATCCTAATATTACATATAAAATTCAGTGGGACTCAAACTATGTAAAATTCAGGAAATTAAATTATAATGTTTTTCATCACATCTTCATCATCATCATCAACGCCCTGATTTGTGTCATGGCCTGAATGATCATCTTGGTTCCCGGCCTCGTTAACGACAATGGCATCTGAAGGTAAGGGCTCCACATTGTCAGATTCTTTCTCTGCCTCAAGCTTCTGTTCTGTGGGGACATTTTGCTCAACCTCATGGTTTGCCTCAACCTCATGCTCAGCAGGGACATCTTTCTCAACTTCATGCTCATCATTGACATTTTCCTTATCCAGCTCGGCCTCAGCAGTTATAGGTTCTTTCTCAAGCTCATGATCGGCATTGACAGCTTCTCTTCCTTGATTGGGATGAGCATTAACATCATCCATCTCTTGCTGTGGCTTAACGAGGTCATTGGAAGACCGGGGCTCGGCATTGGCTTGTTGTCCGTGAGAGGGCGAAGGATGATCTTGTAGGACACTCATTAGCATTCTCATTCTTTTCCTGTCATACCATATCTGCTGTCGCCCCTTCATTATAGCTTTTCTGACCCTTAACATTTTGCCTTGGACCCTCTTGAAAAATGCATCGCCACCCTCTGCAACAAAATCATTAGCTCAGTTACATATCATACCAATAACATAAGAATGAGTATAATTAGTACAAAGCGTTTAAATTACCTTCTTCCCGCTGTTCGTTATTTGGGGGTGCATTTTTAACCCAAGTCCCTTCAACAAGACTCCAATTCTTCTTTGTAAAATATCTCTCCTCATAGAATTTACAAGGTTTTGGAGCAGAGGCGGAAGAAAATTGGAAATTTTCATCCGTTTTCAAAAGGCGGGCGATGAGATTACCATAAGGCAAGCATGTAACTAGCTTTCCTTTCCTAGCCACGATATCCATGTGACTCATGATGGTATGGCCGACATTAAATGGTTTCTTCTCCATGATGTAAAAATACGTCAACAAGCTACTATAAGTGGCCTCCGTTTCCTTACCTCCCTTTGGTACCACATGCCTAGAGACCATATCAAAAACTATTCGCTCAAAAGGGGGTAGGTCAGCTATCTTATAATCGCTAGCTTTCTTGGCATCGTTTAGAGGCATACCAAAATACTTATGAACCATTTCCCTATGGTTGAGCCTATTGGGTCCTCCGTTCGTCGGCCATCTACCACTAGCATAAACCCTAGCTGGTATTTCACCTTTATACCGAACTTCAAGAAGCTTATGGAACAAAGATGGGGTTACGTGATAATCAATCCCATTAACCTTTGTTGTAAACCCACTATCCTCATGGTCAGTCCAATTAGCGTAAAATTGACAAGTTTCATCAAAATAGGAATCTTCATTCAAAGTAAACAACTCAGTTAGTTGCTGGTCATTAAATAGTTTCATGATCTCAGTCAATCCTAAATGTTGCATCTTATTGAAATCAAGAACATAGCATGTCATCAAATTAGAACCCTTAATCAAACTCCTATACTTTACAAAGGCTGCTTGACTTACAAATTTCTTCTTCTCAAACCTTTGATAGGGTGCCCTCCTTGCTGCCCACTTCCTTTTCGTACCCCCACCGGCCATACTTGAAAATATATGAAGTTCGGCGAAGAAAATTTGGGGGAGAATTTGAGCGTAAGTTTAAAGTTCTTCGCGATTTGGGGGTTTTAGTTCTTCCCCCCGTTTTTTTTATTTATATGCAGACTTCTTTCGAACTCGTAGCCAATCAATACATAGGTTTCTATATCGTATGAGGAAACCCTATGCCAAAAACGCTGCCGTTTAAGAAGACGAAGTAAGTTCTCGAGTTCGAACTTATACTTGGAGTATTTCATATGAAAATTCAAATAAAGTGACGTGTCCCCACTTTTATCGAAATACATAAAATTTGTGAATAGTTTCTCGAACTCGTTAGGACGACAAACCATGGATGCGATATCGTATCGTATATCCATAAAATCAAGTGGCTGACAAATTAAGACGCTGTCGTTTTGATAAACGAACTACAGTTTCGAAATTGAGAAGGTACTTAGTGAATTTAAACAAGGTTTTCCCTGGTGACGTCCCGACTTACGTTGCGATGTCGTAGGGAGCTTCCTACATCCATACGACTTCGTGTCTAAGATCGTCTTTATCTCTGTTCCCAAGACGATTACTCCTGCGATATCGTGTACATCAGACATACGTCGTATCGATATCGTAATGTGTAAAATACACCGTTACGAGTTCGAATACAAAATCGATGAAAGTTTTTAATTTGAAATTTATATCCATACGAAGTCGTGTTTTGGATCGTCTTTATTTCTGCTCTTAAGACGATTAATCCTTCGATATCGTGTACATTAAACTTAACCGCTTCGATATCGACCTGTCATTCGCTTAGTTCGTTTCGATATCGTAAGGTTAAGGGATCCATTTTACGAATTCGATAAGAAGATCGGTGCCAGTTTTTTATTTGCCATTTACCATTATACAAAAATTTTCAGCTTACAAATCATGTTCTAGAATTTATCAAGAAGTAGAAGAGCAAAATGTAACTTAAAGCATGGTTTGAAGAAGTAGAAATTATATTAAATGACAATAAACTTGGATCCATTTCCAAAAACTAAAAGCATATTTTCAAACTATTTTAAAAAACACAATAGTCTAACATTATCCATGATGCATAAATAACACAAATGAAAGGTTACACAGCTTCATTTTGGGTCTAGGTCTCCAATCTCGAGGAGGACACTCTCATCCATATTTTCATTGATTTCATCCGGATTAATTGGTGGATTTGATGGAGCTTGACTTTGTCCATTATCATCGTCAGAGCTGCTGTCGAATTCAGAGGTTTCAGAAGAATCATCTTCTACCCGTTGGCGCTTATTCTTTACAAGCTCACCATCTGAGTCTTCTTCCTCAACGACTTCCTCAGGCTGGTCATCTTCGTCACCCTCGCCCTCAAAGTTGTTACCTTCTGAAGTCTCTTCCTCATCATACTCGCTTGAGTCGGAGTCATCCGTACAAGCATCAACATCAAAATCCTCATCAATGTTATAAGTAGCTGCTTCTTCATCGGTCTCCTTAAGGGGTAAACCAAGCATATCGGCCAGCTTGGTGAAGTCTTCACGGTGATACTTCAATTCATTATTGTACAACTCAACCTCCTCCTCTATTTTAACTAGAGTATCGTCCAAGTGTGAATGCCACTTCTGAATTTGCCCTACACATATATTATAAACAAAATAAAGTACAGTTTATGAAAATAAATAACAGAAATTCAAAGACCATGAAATATGCATTACTTACTAGGAGTCAACCGCCGCTTCTTTGGGTTTTTATGTCCATATTTACCATCTTCTTGGATGACCAGCCCTTTCTTGATCAACCATGCATTGTCGTAGTACTCGGACACCTCTGGACGACCTTGAGGTACAACCCCTTCCTTGCGGATCAATGCAGTGATCAAACGACCATATGGGTATGACTTCCCCGTTGAGTTTGCAGCCTTTACCATGTAGTGGAGGTTGGCATAACCAGGGTTTATCTTATGCCCCTCCATGATGAAGTAGAAGAGCATGATGTTATGAACCGTGGCTTCACAAGCATGACCACCGGATGGGAAAACATTCAGAGCTATGAACTCGTAAACAAGTGTCTGCTCTAGACTGAGTTCAAGAATGGAGTAGTCGGTCTTAGGTTTTCCTAAATCAGGGGCTGTTACTCGGAAATACTTCTTTGCCACTTTCCGAAGATCAAAAGGTAGCTTAATGTCAATATTTCTTTTAAAGCTTTGTTGGATGAACATGTCATAGGGACCATTCGGATCAGTTCCTCTCAGAAAACTAGAATCAATATAAGGACATCCTATAGCAGCATTGATAGTAGATTGATCAACCAATATGTCCTTACCTCTAACCCTAGTTAAATAGCTATTACCATCCTTTCTCCAGTTTGCATAAAATTGGAGAACTTCTTCATGATAAACATCCTCCTCTAAAGTCAATAAACCATCTAAGTAATGGGGATTAAACCAATTCAACACATAATCAAATTTAACCTCATCTTCTAGTTGAGATTTTTTGAATACCTTGGTGGAGAGGGTTTTCCTATCAGCCCATTCTTGGTAGCGAAGGGCAGCATCGTCATCGATGAATGTGGGCTTCAACTCAAGATCTACATCCTCTTCCGAGCTTGAGTTTTCAGTTTCCGGTTGTGGCTGTGGAGGGTTCACCGGTGCCTCTCCACCACCAACATTTTCTCCCCGACCCCGGCCTCTACCACGCCGAGTACCATGGCTCTCAACCGCATGTGCAGCCTCATTAATTAATCCAGAGCGGGGAGCTCTTGCACGGCCACCACCGCGGCTGCTCTCCGCCTCATTGGCGGCGGACTCAGTCCGACCACCACGCCCTTGCTTTCGAGTTGCAGGCCTTTCACTTCCTCCTCTTGATCGAACCATGTCCGCCAGCTTGTTAGATGATTTAGGGATTTTGGGGGTTTTTTAAAATTAGGGATTTCACGAAATGTGGGGGAAAATTTTTATATTCCTAATACCCGTCTTTTTTTTTAAATATAGTGATGGCCTTCGAATTTGAGTCCAATTTCGCCTGGCTTTCACGGGGCTCCGGATCCTCTATACCACTTTTGTGTACCACTCTCTGTTCCACCAACCAAATTGTGACACATGTCTTTATTAATTTAACTCTAGTTAAGCTATCTAACTCATAACAATTACTCTTTCATCTATTTTTTTACCGTATATACATTTTCCACTTTTGCTATCTTTTAAATTTAATTAAGTAGATGTCTTAATTTTTTTTTGTCTAAGAAAAATAAAATAAAGTTTAAAGATACATGTATTGCAAATTGTGCCAAATATCATGAACTTATATTTCATCTAAACTGAACTGAATCAAATTGAACTATTTTGGTTGAACATAATTAATTTGAACTAACGTAAAAATAATGTATTGCAAATTAAAAATTGAGATGAATAATATAAACTTATAGAGACATATGATTTGAGTTGAATGAACTTAACTGAATTAAACATACCCTAATAAAATAAAATGAATAAAAAAGTTGTATACAAAAAATTTCTAAAACAAATTTAAGAGTATATGAACTGAATTGAACTCAAATAAATTTAAATTTATTTATGAATTGAAAAAATTTAAATATACTGAACTAAACTGAAAAATATTTAAATATATTTCATTGAACTAAACTGAACTAATCTACAAATAAACTCTGGCAAACATGACCTTTGTATCTTAGACAATTTACTTAGGAAAATTAAGACATGAACTTAATTTAATTTAAAAGATGGAAAAGTAGGAAAAAGAACATACGGTCAAAAATAGATGAAAAAATAATTATTATGAGTTAGATAGCTAACTACTAACTAGAGTTAAGTTAATAAGGGCATGTGGCACAATTTGGTTGGTGGAGCAAGGAGTGGTACACCAAAGTGGTATAGAGGATCCAGAGCCCTTTCACGGTCAGTTTCGATTACAGCCACGATATATGAACCTAAACTTTAACACATTCGATATCGAAACCTTGTAATTGTCCATTCGAACTCGTAAGCCTATATATTTTGATACATGAGTATGTTCTTTCATATTAATATTGCGAGCAAAATAAATATAACATTATTATAAATTAATTAACGGATTTGATGCTACCAGTTTCCGTCTACCAGTTTCCGTCCGTCTTCCTAAATTGGACGCTCCCCTAGTCCCCTCCTCGGCCGGCCCTCTTTAGTCCTGCAAAACAATCCCCGGGGGGTGTCCCGGGGAAGAAGCTCCGGCGTGATGATGAGATGGGGATAGTGAGGAAGGAAAACGTACGGAAGGAATTCTCAATATAAGGTAGAGAGATATCAGTCACATACCTTGTTCACTGTTTGAGACCACTATTTATAGTTGAGGTTGCCTCCTTTGGATAAGGTTCAGGACCACTTCTCCTTGTCGCTATCTGCCGTTCTTCTTGTCCGGACGTGCTCTTCCCCGGAAAGGCACTCCTTTCTTGATCCCGGGCCATGGGCCCCTTTCCTGGCCCAAAGCCCTGTTGGGCCGGTATTATCACTAGCCCCCCAGACCAGTTTCCCGGGTTTTCGTTCCGCGGGGAATTGGGCTTTCGCACTTCCCTTCTTTTACTACTAGTCCAGTAGGACCCATCCGTGTTGGAATAAATTTCTGACGCCGCCTCTCCCTATTCTGCATTTGATGCTGCCTCGTTCACCGTGTCATCATTGCTTTTCCTTCTTTTGAGGTGACGATTCCTATTCACTCGCCTATATAAGGGACCTAACCCCCATTCTCATAAGTTTACTTTCTTCAAACTCTCTCCAGACGCTCTGCTTTTCCTTAACAAGTAAGCTCTAATCCTCCTCCTCTGCTTCTTCCGCTCCTCTTTCATCATGAGTTCCCCGCACCTTGCCACTTCCTCCCTAGATACCTAGGGGGTTCAAAGCCAATTTGAAATTCAGTTTCGAGCCCCCCACCCTATTTCTTCTCCCGCCTCCTCCTCGAGTACCCCCTCTGGGACCTTCAGCACATCCCCGGAGCCAATCGGACCGAGTACGTCCGCCTTAGACAGGGCGGGTTCATCCCCCACACAGCGTTCCCATCTTCCCCGGGAGGATCCGGATGGGGAAGCCTTTGATGAGGAAGTTGGCAATGATGCTCCCCGGGGTCCTACCCACGGAGCGAAGCCTTCTGGCCATCGGTTTTTTAATCTCCCCGGGCCTCCCCCCTCCTTAGATAGGGACGTTCTAGATTTGGTTAGGCGTTGTTTTATCCCTTTTCCGTTGGATGCATCGCTATCAAAACTTCCCCCGGGGATGTCCGAGCGGGAAGTACCTTGCATCCCCCGGATTCACTTCCAGTACGGGCTCAGCCTTCCTTTCCCTCTTCTTTTTTCAGAAATTTTCAACTTTTATCGAATGGCCCCGGCCCAGCTACACCCCAACGGGATTGTACTGGTACTGGGCTTCTTACTTAATTGCGCTAGATGCAATGTTTCCCCCTCTCTCCTTCTCTTTCGGTCCTTATATGCCCTCCGACGCGCTCACGCGTCCTTTCCGGGGGTATTTTCTTTCGTAATCCGTTCCGGGACGAAGGACTTTATGAGGGGTAAGCCCAGATCCGCCAAAGGGTACCTTGCGAAGGGTTTCTTCCGCTGCGATTCCCGGGTGTATTCAATGCCCCCTGGAACGATTCCCTCGTTCCTGAAGACAAGAAACCCCTTTCCTCTCTTCCAACAGACCTCACCCATGATCATAACTTCCTCCGTCTATCTCCCCTAGACATGGACGCTTTCTTTAAGACTGGGAACGCGGGCTATTATTGGCCCCGCGGGATATACCCTGAGAAACTCTTTTCCCTTCCAACCGTCTCCGCTGTGTGGCCGGCTGGAGGTGCCTATTAAAGGCTTTATTCTTTATTTTCGTATTCATATATGTGTGTTTTATTCTGATCTCTTTATTTTTGTTCTTCCTGACTTCAGTTCAGCCTACTTTGCACGCGGACGCTACCCTATTCGAAGAGATGCCTTCCGGGGATAATAGTCAGCAGGGAAATCCTCACCAGGGGCTGGTCTCTCCAGCCGAGCAGCAAGCAGCATCCCCAGTCGGGGTGGGGGCTGCCGGGATCCCGGGTTCATCCCCCAAGGGACCCGTCTGCAGCGCCCTTCTTCCCAACCGAAAGCCCCCGGGTCCTCTCCTACCCCCGGGAGGAAATCTTTCATCCAGCACCCGACATACAGCGGCGGGGCTGGTTCCAGGTTTAAGCAGCCTTTAGCCGATGACAAGGAAACTCCTCCATCTTCCCGTCAGAGGTTGGAAAGTGCGACCCCGCCGCCTCCTCCTCCTCCCCCTGCGAGTTCTCCTTCAAGGGATAACTCTCAAGCCATCCCCGAGCAGAGGGAAGAGGTGCGCTAACCATGTTGCTTATTACTACTTTTGTCCTCCATCCTTCCGGATAATCTTATCTTTGTTTGAATTTTGTAGACCACTACTTTCGCCGACTCTCTCCTGGCGGATTCACAGCTGACGGACGCGCTCAACCGGACATACTCGAAGTATAGCGTAGGTTTGTTTGCTAAGAAGGAGAGGGAACTCCTTGATGCCCGGGAGAAGTTGGCCGAGCGGGATGACCTGGCCGCCCGACTGGAGGCTTCTCAGAAGAAGCTAGCCGAGAGGGAGAAAAAGCTCTCCGAGAAAGAAAAGAAGCTGGTGGAAGTAGAGAAGAAATATTCTTCTCTTAAGAAGGAGAAGAAGGAGGCCCAGCTCGAAGCCTTGGACGCTGTGGTTCGAAAAGTCCTCCACTCTGCCGATTTTGACAAGAGACTAGAGGGCATCGCCGCTGCTGCCAGTGCTGATGCATGCCACGAGATGTATCGCAGTCTGCGGGGTTGGCTCCCGGGACCTGCTCGCCTTGAAGCACAAGCATCCTATTATCGTCCCAAGGCGAGCGATCAGCTCAACTATCGCTGGAGGTCTCTTCAGGAGGCCAACCTGGAGAATCTGGTACCCCAGTTGTGGGATTCCCTGAAGATGTGTTCCCGGGCCCCTTCAGCCTCGGACATTAAGAGGGTCAAGCTTCCGGGGGTCACCGAGGCTGCTATCCCTGAATCCCCTGGCCCGGAGTGCTTCAACGCCTACGGGGTGGTCCCGGAGACGCCTCACTGGTCCGAAAGTTACCATGAGTTCTGCGCTATACCTGACAACTTTGGATATCAGGCCGTTGAGGAGAGGACGGGTGAATATGTTGTGGGGCTTCCCAGGGGGCAGGACAACTTGCTCTATCAATCCCGGAAGTCTACCCGGAAAGTGGGATTTCCTGAGCGCCCGGAAGACGAGCCAAAGGTGGATGCCCCTGCCTACTGTGGTCCCAACTGGTCTGACGCGGATGTGGCTGAGCTGGAAAGGAGGTGGAAGGGCGCTCATACTACCCCGGGGGAAAGAGGCCCGACCGAGGATAATGTATTCCCCTAGACTCTAGTATATTTTTTTGTAGTTTTAATTTTTTTGTAATCTTCCTCCCCGGGAGGCATATGTAGAACTTGGCCTTGGCGCCCATTTTGATTAATATAAGTTCTACCTTTTAATTTGATGAAGTTATTATTTTTTGTAGTCTGAGCACCACTTGGAAGGAGATCTCCCGCGGGGATCCGTACCTTTTGTTTTCCCTCACCCTAGTTGTTCTTCCGGGACCTACTTCTCTCTCCCCCGCGCTGGGTGCCTCCAATGTTCATTCCTTCAAAGGAAGCTCGCTCATTGGAGGTTTGGAGGCGATCAAGCTATCCAGGCCATGTCTGAGGCTGGATTGTGTGCGTTTGTTCACGAGTTCGGGTCCATCCAGGCATTGGTTTCATTTCTTAAAGCCATCAAAAACAAATTTGGCTCGCTGAATCACTGCTTTGACCTGGCTTCTGATCATATGCGGGAGGCCTTAAATTCCCACCAGACCATCGCCGAGCTGCAGGCCCTTCAGGACGATTCTCGCCATCGTACTGCCAAGGAGTTAGGTATGGTGTGGGGCGAACTAGAGCGTGCGCAGGAAAAACTTAGGACCTTGGAGACCCGCTCCGCCCAGAACCGACTCCTCTGCGACTTTGAGAAGGAGAATCGGTCCCTTACTTATAGGAATAGGGTCCTTCAAGATGCTCTACTAGTTACCCGGCTATCCTATCACCTGTTGGGTCTCAAGAACGGCCTAGTTGGGGTGTCTCCTCTTACCGACATTCCCGCCGGGGTTCGTAGAACGATGGAACGCATGGAGGCTAACCCGCAGAAGTTTGGTGAGGGAACTCCTAATCATAAGGCCTATCTGGATGTCGTTGAATGGCATAATAAGATTGCTGCGGGAGAAGCTGAGCCCTATCCCTCTAGCCTTCGCCGAGTCCCTGCCCGGGTGGAGGTGGATGTGGCGTACGAAAGGTACGAGGACATGACTGTATCCATTGACCCGGTCGAGGTGGCCCGTCGGATAAGACGCATCCGGGAGATTGCCGGCTCTGGAGTCACCACAAAGGGTGCTAAAACCGCCGAGGGTACTCGTATTAGCCGGGAAGAAAAGGGTAAAAGTGCAGCGGTCATGTTTCCTAAGTACAGGTTCGTCACCTCTGCCGGGGTGAGAAGAATGCGCCTGGCGGAGCCGCTTCCCGAGGGATCTGTGGTTGTGCCTATCCCTGAACTGAACGAAGAGGACGCTGCGCAACTGGAAGAGGAGCTTGCGTGGAATCAAGCCCCGGATGCCCGTTTTGCCGAAGATCTCCTGTCCTCTCAATTCTTCGGAGGGGGTTTCCGCCCGGGTAACCATGAGGGTGCTTCCGGGTCAGGTCCCAAGTGGGTCTAGTAGCAAATAGATAGGAATACTTGTATGTAAAATGCTTATGTAATTGTCCTACCATGACTATGACCACGTATTCATGCGATTTGTAATTTAAAGAGGATTGAATAAAAATTGTTTCTCTGAAAGACCCTTTTCATTAACTCTTTCCTGTAATCATTACATTCTTTGATCCCCGGGGTTCATCCAAGCTCCGGGTCCATTCTAGCGGGGCACCCAAATGGGAGCTACCCATGGGTCCCTTTTAAGCAAATATTCCTCTAAACCCGGAACGAGGCCAAGCGTCGGGTTCTCTCTCTCTCTCCGGGCATATTCATGCTTCCGGGAGGGGTATATCCATACCTGGCATATTCATGCCTAGCATATTCATGCTTAGCGTATTCACGCTTCCGGGAGGGGCATACCTATGCCTAGCATATCCATGCCCGGCATATTCATGCTTTAGTAGCTGTGGTATGATGCGGGGTGCTCTACTTCCCGTAAAACCTTCTCAGGTTAGCTACGTTCCATCTCCTGGGGATCTCCTTTCCCTGCTTGTCCTCCAGCACATAGCTCCCTCCCGGGTGTGCTTCCTTGATCTTGTATGGCCCTTCCCAGTTGGGTGCAAGTTTGCCCTCCGGGGCTTGGCGGCTCTTATCGTTCCTCCTCATTACCCAGTCTTCTGGGGTGAAGACTTCTTTCCGCACCCTTCTGTCATGGTACCTCTTTACTCTCTCTTTCACCTTGGCTTCCTGAAGTGCCGCATTCTCTCGCTTCTCTTCCAGGAGATCCAAGTCAAGGCGTCGTCCATCGTCTTCTTCTTCCGGGCGCTGATATTGAGTTCGAGGGCTCGGGATCCCAATCTCTGCGGGTATTACTGCCTCTGACCCGTACACCAAGCCATACGGAGATTCCCCAGTAGCTGAGCTTTCTGTAGTCCTATGGGCCCAAAGAACACTGGGTAGCTCCCAGATCCAATTTCCCCGCGCGCCTTCCAAGCGGGTTTTTAGTCCTTTGATTATGGTGCGGTTGGTGACCTCTACTTGCCCGTTTGCCTGGGGGTGGTACACCGACGTCAACTTCTGTTCTATACCATACTTGACACACCATGATTTGAAAGGATCGTTCTCGAACTGCGCCCCGTTATCCGTGACTATGACCTTCGGGATGCCGAATCGACAGATGATGTTCTTCCAGCAAAACTTGACACAAGTTAGTCCCCGTATGTTGGTGAGCGGCTCTGCCTCCACCCATTTGCTGAAGTAATCGATCGCTACGATCAGGTACTTGGCTCCTCCCGGGGCAATCGGGAATGGTCCGACCAGGTCAATTCCCCATCTGCTGAACGGCCAAGCTCCTGTGACTCCGACTAACTCTTCCCGGGGAACATGGATTAGCGGGGCAAATGCCTGGCATTCCAGGCACTTCTGTACATGCTCTTCCGCATCTTTGAACAACGTCGGCCAATAATACCCCCGCCTTAAGATCCTTTTGGCCAAGGTGCGTGCTCCCTAGTGGCTCCCGTTAGATCCCTCGTGCATCTCCCGGATGAGGTATCGGCCTTCCAACCTCTCTACACACTTTAGCAGAGGCTGGAGGTACCCTCTTTTGTACAGCTCTCCTCCCTGGATCACATACCTAGGCGCCTTAACTCTTAGCTTCTGGGCCTGGGCCCTATCCTCCGGGATGGTTCCTTCTTCTAGGTATGCCCGCATGGGCCTGATCCAGGATTCTTCCTCGTTCACCAGCATTACTTGATTGCTCTCCTGGTAGCTTCTCCTCCCTAATACTTCCAAGTATAACTTTTGGTCGGGCTCAGGTTTCAACTCTGAGGAGGCCAATTTGCTCAAAACGTCTGCTTTGCTGTTCTTCTCCCGGGGAACTTGAACCAAGTCGAAGGTTTTAAACCCGGCTATCAAAGGTTTTACCACTTCCAGATATTTTTGCAGGCTCCTCTCCCGGGCTTCATACTCTCCCTTTACCTGTTGCACCACAATTTGGGAATCACTGTGTGCCGTGAGAGTTTTGATGTCCATCTCCTTTGCCAACCTTAACCCTGCGATCAAAGCTTCGTACTCGGCTTCATTGTTGGTTGTTCTGAAAGTGAATTGGACTGCATAAGGATACTCCTTCCCTTCCGGGCTGATTAACAATATTCCTGCTCCACTGCCCCCGGCGTGCGCCGATCCATCCACATATAGCTTCCAAGCCGGGTCTGTCTCAGCCTTAGCCGTATCCTCCGGAGTGTTAGGCGTCTTCTGTTCCTCATTTATCCTTGCTTCTGATTCCAACAGGAAGTCCGCTAGGGCCTGGCCCTTGATAGCCCTCCTTGGCTCATACCGGATTTCATACTCTCCCAGCTCTATGGCCCATTTCATCATTCTCCCTGATGCCTCCGGCTTGAACATGACTTGTCTTAGCGGGTAATTGGTAAGAACCACTATGGGATGGGCCTGGAAGTAGGGCTTAAGCCTCCTTGAAGCATGCACCAGCGCCAGAACCAACTGCTCCAACTCAGTATACCGGGTTTCTGCCCCCCGAAGTGCCCGGCTAACAAAATAGATTGGGTGCTGCTTTCCATCCTCTTCTTTGATTAGTACGGCACTTACCGCCTCCCGGGACGCCGCTATGTACAGAAAAAGCTCCTCCCCCGGGAGGGGCTTCTTTAAAGTTGGCAACTGTTGGAGGTGCTCTTTCAGATTTTGGAATGCCTTCTCACATTCTCCAGACCACTCAAACGCCTTGGCCTTCCTGAGAATGTTGAAGAAAGGCAACTACCTGTCTGCTCCCTTTGACAGGAACCGACTGAGGGCCGCGAGGGACCCTGTTAACCGCTGTACTTCTTTCACCGACCTAGGGGAGGTCATCTTAGCTAAAGCTTCCACCTTCTCCGGGTTGACGTCGATGCCCCGGCTTGACACCATAAAACCCAAGAATTTCCCCGCACCCACTCCAATGGTACTTTTGGAGGGGTTCAGCTTTAGATTGCTCCGTTCCAGCTTTTCGAACATCTCCTCCAGGTCATTCAAGAAAGCCCCGTAAGCCCTGCTTTTAACCACCATGTCGTCAACATACACCTCCATGTTTCTTCCCATTTGATCCTTGAAGAGTTTGTCCACCATTCTCTGGTACGTAGCCCCCGCGTTCTTTAGCCCGAAGGGCATCTTCTTGTAGCAAAAGGTTCCAAAATCGGTGATGAATGAGGTTTTCGCCTTGTCCGCCTCATCCATCTGCACCTGGTGATACCCTTTATGTGTGTCGAAGAAGGCCAGCACCGAATACCCCGCAATAGCCTCTGCCAGCCGGTCCAGATTTGGGAGAGGATAGCTGTCTTTGGGGCAGCACTTATTCAAATCCGTAAAGTCAATACACATGCGCCAGCTTCCATCGTGCTTCTTTACTAAGACCGGGTTAGCTATCCATTCCGGGTAGATGATTTCCTCGACCACCCCGGCTCTCTCCAGCTTCTTTACTTCATTCTTTATAAATTCTGCTCTTTCCGGTGCTACAGGCCTTTTCTTCTGCCTGATTGGTTTAGTTGCAGGGCTTATGTTCAACTTGTGTACCCCCAACTCTGGTAACACCCCCACCATGTCCTCCGGGCTCCACGAGAATACTCCCTGATACTTGGCCAAAAGTTCCTTCAGTGCGCCTTTTACTTCCTCCGGGAGGTCTTTTCCCACCGTGACCGTCCCTTTGTCCGCCACCTGCATCTCCTCCAACTCCTGGCGGGGAACTTCCCCGTGTACCACCCCTGGCGGGCACCGCCGTCATCATGCAACTTCTTGCGACTGCTTGACTACCCCGCACGACCGCCACACCTTGCGCAGTGGGGAACTTCATCGTCAACAGATACGGACAACTCGCTGCCCGGGCTTGAGTTAGCCATGGCCTTCCTATGATCACGTTGTACGGCGAGGGTGCATCAATAACCGCAAAGTTGCATGTCACCGAGATCCTCTTGCTCCGGTCCTTCTCATCCACCATACACACTGCGAGGGGAATAACACCTAGTGGAACTTTGGGTTTGCCCGTGAACCCTGACAGGGGAGATAAGGGAGGTTTAAGGTTCTGTCTCCCAATTCCCAACTGATCGAAACAAGAAGCGAACATGATCTCCACGCTGCTCCCATCGTCCACAAACACCCTTTTGACCAAGAAGCCTTCAATCTCCGCCGTTACCACCATCGGGTCAGAATGGGGTATCTGCGGCGGGGCTGCATCCGCTTCAGAGAAAGTGAGAGCTTCATCGGGGCGAAACCTTTTCCCCTGAACCTCCCCCGGGGGAACATACCGGGTCCGGGCCCGGATAGCGGAGACTGACTGACATGCTTCTCCGACTTCTCCACTGATCACGTTGATCATCCTGTTGGGTATTGGGGCCGGCTCCACTGCTTGGACCGGCGCGGCGGCTATGGCGGGCCTCCCCGGGGCCCTGTTACCTTGGTTGCCTTGGACTCTTCCGTTTCCTCTCCCCGGGTTAGGTCTCCACCTCCTGCGGAGCTGCTCTTGAGGCTGGTCCCGGGGATTCTCCTTCTTTACCTCCGCTGCCATGCAATCTCTCAACTGTCCCCGTTCTATCAGTCTTTCTATCTCGTTCCTCAGCATCCTACACCCCTCTGTCGCATGCCCATAAGACTTGTGGTAGGCACACCATTTGTCCGCGTTTTCCCTGGACGGGGTCCCGTGGATGGGCAATGGATTCGGGAACAGGTCCTTGTGGATAGCATGAATCTCCGCTCGGGACTTGCTGAGCGGGGTGAAACTGTCCGCCCTGGCACGGTTTACCAGTGCGGGAGCGGGGTTCCTTCTACTTGGGTCTGCCATTCTCCTTCTTTCTATCTTATCCGGGAGGAATCCCCCAGATTCTTCCTTTCTCTTCCGTGTGGCATCATTAATCGCGCAGTATAGTTGTACCGCCATTTGCAAGTTGTGAAAGGTTTCCGGGATATTTTCCATCAACTTCTGGAACAGCACCATATCCCTCAAGCCATTTATAAATCCGCTAATCACTGCCTTCTCCTGCTGCTGCCTGTCGACAACCTTCATGCTATCGTCCATGTACCTTCGATAGTATTCCATTGACCCTTCTGCAGCCTTCTGCCGGGTAGCCAAAAGCTCAGTCAACTGCTTTCCTTCCTTCTTTAATCCGGCGTATCTAAACAGCAGGGCCTTAGAGAAATCGTAATAGTCTCTGAGACTTTCTCGAGGCAACAAATCGAACCATGAGAGACAGTTTCCTCTCAGGTAACAGCCTACCAGCTTGCATCTTAATTCCTCCGGGAAGTCCCTTGACACCATTAGGTTCTGGTACGTCCTGACAAACTCCTCCGGGTCTGTCTCTCCATTATATGTTGGGATTCCCTCCGGGGTCCGTAGGCCCGGCGGCCATGGGTACGCGAGCACTCGAGGTACCCAAGGGGAGGTAGGTTTAGCTCCGTTTCTTCCCACCAGTTTGTCTAGCCGAGCCTCCAAGGAGTTGGGGTCCTGCTGTGCCACCTGATAGCCCCGCATCCTATCGTCCTCCCGATAGTATCTCTCCGGGTAACCGAAGTTCATCCCCATTGATCCATACATGGGTCCGGAATACTGGATCGGGTTTCCCTGGGTTCCAGGGGCCTGATACCCAAACGGCTCTGTAGGCATGACTGGCAGGTCATACCCGATTTGTCCCGCCCCCCAACTGGAACGCGGGTAATAGGGTGGAGCATGTGGAACCAGATTCGATTGTTGTCCCGTAGCCGCTCCTCCTCCAACCCCGAAATTCTGAGGGAAAGAGGGTGGGATGGTGGAGGAATTTACACGCCCCTGTAGCTTTGGCGGCTGAACGGCTCCGTCCAAGTCAATAACCTCTCTTTGGTACCCCCCCTAGAGGACCTGCCTGGTTCCTCCCGGGTTCCCTTCGCCTCAGGCTTTCCCGGGTGGAGAGTACCCACTGGCGGTACAACTCCTTGTTGGCTCTCATGAATTCCAAGGCCGCCACTTCCTCCGTACTAACTAAGGGATGCTCTTCCTCCCGGGCTTCAAGTCCCTGGTCCCGGGTGGTGCCATCCCCGGCGAGCCCAAGCCCTTCCTGCTCATCCTGGTACTCTCCTTCCGAGTAGGCTTCGTCGGAGGCGGTTTCAACGTGGCCGTCTTGCGGTACCCCTAGCTCTCGCTGGTGTCTAGCCTCCTCCTGCAACTGCCTTAAGGTCACCTCGTCTCCTGGGGGTGGAAGAGAATCTCCCCCTGAAGGTGCCGCGTTCTTCTTAGGGCGCCCGCGCCCTCTCCTTGGCGACTCCATCCGGCGAAGGTGGAAAGGTCCCACCGGGCGTGCCAATTGATGCTACCAGTTTCCGTCTACCAGTTTCCGTCCGTCTTCCTAAATTGGACGCTCCCCTAGTCCCCTCCTCGGCCGGCCCTCTTTAGTCCTGCAAAACAATCCCCGGGGGGTGTCCCGGGGAAGAAGCTCCGGCGTGATGATGAGATGGGGATAGTGAGGAAGGAAAACGTACGGAAGGAATTCTCAATATAAGGTAGAGAGATATCAGTCACATACCTTGTTCACTGTTTGAGACCACTATTTATAGTTGAGGTTGCCTCCTTTGGATAAGGTTCAGGACCACTTCTCCTTGTCGCTATCTGCCGTTCTTCTTGTCCGGACGTGCTCTTCCCCGGAAAGGCACTCCTTTCTTGATCCCGGGCCATGGGCCCCTTTCCTGGCCCAAAGCCCCGTTGGGCCGGTATTATCAGGATTATATATGAACTTTATATAGTTGAATAAACATATAAAGTTAATAAACATGAGTAATCGAATTATTTATTAAAACTAATATAAATTAGTACAAAGTTATTTGTCTAAAAAATAATCTATATATATGTATGGAACTATAGAATGGTATACAATAGTACAAAAGATTTAAATTTTGAATACCTAAAGTCATAAAATTACATGTGTTTAATACAACCTATGGCTTGACAATATTATATATATATATATATATGTATACATATGAATAGACAATATAGTACTTTGATACTAACGCATTGTAATTACAAAAAACATTGTGAACAATATATATGACATATTACTTGACTAATTGGATCAATATGGTTTACTTACAAGCATTAGTTATTTGCAATTCAATATAGTCATTTACTCCATAGCATGTACATATATACATGAACAAACAACACAAAACAATAATACTCATCCATGTATTTCTAACTTCCAGTCCAAAAGAACAAATTTGACTAATTAAATTGCAATTATTAATAAACAAAGTATACCCCCAATTGATTGGAAACAAATTAGTCACGATTAGCCAATTACTCATAATTATACACATTAATGGTGAACACATTTCTGACCTAATTAATTACTAATCTAACAAATACTACAATTATATAATATAAATCAAGGATCAACGCAAAAAAGATTAACTTTTGACTTGTTAAAAAATACACAAAACCTCAATCATTAGTCATACATATCATAAATGTATACTTACAAATTATACTACTTTCGATATCGTATGTAGTTCTTATAATAGTTACGATATCGTGTATATCATCATAACCACGTCTCGATATCGACACCATGCAATATAAGGCTTACGAATTCGTATCCTGTAGTCCACGCGTTATACTTAAAACCCTAAACAGTGTAATACACGATGGATACCCACAGCGACCCGGACTGGAGATTAAACCCTAAACCCTTATAATGGGTCATACGAACTCGCAATATGGAAATTCCAAACGAAAGTTAGTTACGATGTCGCAAGGTATTTCGACAACCGCATTTAATGCAAGTCAACCGGCGATAGTGCGGGTCAAAACCCCAAAAAACACCACAAAAACCAAAAACTCTCATTCTTTTTCGCATTTATTACTCTCCAAACACCAAATTCTCCCTCCTCTTTTGGTTTTTCCCACAAGAGTCGGGAGAACAAGAGTCGACATTGCAACAAAGACTTGGAAGGAGATTAATCCAACACAAAGAACGGATTTTTTCAACGATTGTAAGGTACATCGTCTCCATTACATTGAGTTCATTATTTAAAGTATGAATTTGTATTGTAGTTTTTCTCATATTTTCATATGCAATAGGCACCCTTTGAAATTGATGCAATGGATGAAGAAGCCGTGAAGAAGAAGGCTTTGAACATTGTCTCCAAAGCTAGTCGTGAATTCAAGTTTAGATTGGCGAAAGACTATATATACGAGGGAGGGAAAAGAGTTGGTCAACATCCTCTAGTAAAACACAATTATATCCTCCTATCGAGTTGGGAAACATTCAAGCAAAGGTCTCTCGATCATGAAGCCGATGTAAGACATAATTTATTTGTTTTCATTGTCATTCAATCAATGTATTGCTTTTAATATTATTAATGACATAATCTTTATGGAAGGGAACCCGAGAAATGAAGATAAAATGTGCCAAAGCAAATAAACTCTATCACACAATGAGTAGGGCGGGATACTTGGGTCTTGGAGACAAGCTTGATGGTGAGAGCCAAGAGAAGCAATATACCAAGAACCTCGAGGATGGGATGACAACAGAAGAGGCACGCGAGAAGGTTGTACCGTTGAAGATTGATGACATTCACCGGCATGATATGTTTGTTAGAGGTAGAATGAAGAGCGATAAAACATACACAACTACCGAAGTTCAAGAAGTCGCAAAGAAAGTGGTAAGGCAACATTTTCCCAATTACGATATTGATAATAATCGAAACAAGTGTTATAAATCTATTTTGAAAATTTTATATAGGATGAGATACTCGTTCAAGAGAAGGAAGGCCTTTTTACACCCATGGGGAAGATGGATGTATTGGCTAAAGCGGTTGGGAAGGATCATCCCGGGAGGGCAAGGGGGGTTGGTCGTTATTTGACTCAACGAGAGGCTTTTGGGATAACGCGAAGTAACGGAAAAGAGAAGCCTTCGGAACTATACGTGGCTAAGTGGACGATAGAAAGGCAAAAAGAAACAATACTTTCCCAAAATTTGGAGTATGCTTCATTAAGGAAGCAAGTTGATGCCATGGCCCAACAAATGGGGTACGTACATCCACCCGAGGAGAATATTGTAGTTGGTGAGCGTCGTCCCTCGTCTAGAGGATCGCATCATATTTCGGTCAATGAAGAGCCTAGTGTGGAGGTAAACATTGGACATGTTGAACAAGAGCCAATTCGACCATTGCAACATCAACCCATAGATATTACATCCAAACCTTCCACAATAAAGGTAATTTTTCACCTACTAGGTTAATATTCTAAATAAATATTTATTTTGTGTTATTATTAACTTTGACATTATATTGTTATTAGATTTTGACGTATAAGCTTTTCATTGATTGTGGTCTCAACGAGACCTCTAAACATGTGGCAAATGGAACCTTTGAGGAAAAGATGCGCACACACCATCTCCAAGCTATTCCCATAGGATTTTGGTAGAGTTGCCATAGGTAGGGCAATAGAGCCAACGGCCCTTTTGCCAATGCCCGAAGGGGAAAAAACTAGGGTTGGGGATATGGTTGGAGGGTATGTTATTTGGCCACGATGGTTGATAGTTGATGGAGGTTCTAATGACATACCCATGAGGAAAAAGGTAGACGAGGTGAAGAAACAAATAATTGCCAATAAATACCCCACCACTTTTGATCCCAAGGAATTGTTAAAATTTTTGAACGAACTACCTTATTGGGTAAGGAAGTTACACGAATTCTTAGATCACCAAAACATCAAATCATTCTATAGGTTCTCCGGTAATGAGAGTGTGTTTGGATTTCGAGCGGATTTGATTATTCCTTTGGGTCATTTCAAAGACATTTGGAATATGGGGGATTTAGACTCAAATATCCTAACACTCCATCAATTGTAAGTTTCCTTATTTTTACCTTTTCATTAAATATCGCGGGTTCATATTTAATCCTAATTGTTTACATTTACTCTACAAGGAGCATGTATTCCAAGTCTTGTAAAAATGGAAAAGATTGGATTGGTTATCTATGTCCCGAAAGCATGCGCATGGTTGAAGGTTGTGCCCCTACTACTCAACTTAGTTATCTAACCGCCACACTTCAATTGGAAAACAAGAAAATATTCATAGGGCCCTACAACGGAGGGTACTCAGCTTCCTCTATACTTGATATTAAAACTAAAATTTTCGTCTTGACATAATATTATGTTTTCAATTTTTCGATAGGGGTCATTGGAGTTTTGTTGCTATGGTACCGGGGCAAAAGAGAGTGTATTGGATTGATTCTCTAAATAATCCTCCACCCAAAGCTTTCGCCGATCTTCTTGAGGTGGCTATGCATGATGTTAATCAAAACACTCTTCGTTCTTTTGAGCTCATACAAATAACGGTAAACAATCACATCATTTTATCACCAATTATTATATTTTGTTAAGCTTTCGTTGCATAACTAGCATTCTTGATTTTTGCCCACAACAAAGTACAAGAGGCAAAGACGTAATTGGGAGTCCGGCTACTATACCTTCGTATTTGCCAACAAGTGTGTTGAAAATCTAACGTTGGACAAACTTGATCTTCGTCAAGTAAGTTCAATGTATTCATCACCATATTTTTCATTTCATGATGACTATGAAATCTAACTTGACTTGGAAACTACCTTATTCCAAATCAGGTTTTTGAAGATGACCAAACTCCCCACACCATCGCCGACTTAAATGATGCAAGAGATAAGTTAGCTCGCTACCTTGTTTTGGCTCGTAGTAAAGTCATATCCACACCGCTCTTACATAAGAAAAATGTAGTATAGATTTGTGTACTGTTAGAAGGAAAGTTGCTTGTGGTGCTGTTAAAATTGTAGATTTCAGTAGAGATTTTTGGAATATGGTTACTGGAAAGAATTTTCTTTCGAACTCGTGTCCAGCATTCGGTTCAGTACGATAATGCATTCGAACTCGTGTCAATGTCGTATATACATTCGATATCGAATCATTTCTCACCCTGAATTTAGCAGAAATTGTTTTCGAGTTCGTGCATTTTCTGTTTCCATTGTCGATATCGTACCATTTATCGGTCTTGAGACAGGGATGACAGCGGAATGATCTTGCGAGAGCACCTACTGAATAGTGCCATTCATAAATATAAAGAGTTCGTATAGCCTGAATGAATGTATCGAACTCGTAACTAACTTTTCAAAACAACCGATATCGCACAGGTCACAAAGATCACAAACTGGACACGAGCTCGCAAAATATATTTACAACGAATCGATTTCGTAACATTGAATTTGGAATTAATATTTTCCTAAACCACCTACGATATCGCAAGATAAGAACCTCTTTAATCGATTTCGTTTCATTATTAGGATTTGACCACTCTCTACGATATCGTGTTTAGTTAAAGTCGACAATGTCGTATCCGAATTCGTATCTGTGTTCAGTATACTTTCGAACTCGTGTCCGTGTAGATGGAATCCCGGAGTTTCTTAACCAAGTTCGATTTCGAGTCACTACCAACACCCGATGCGACTTCTCTAATATGGTTATATGATTCGATATCGGATCGTGTATTACATCTATACGATATCGAAAGCCTAACATTATCGAGTCCACCGGAATTGCATACGAACTCGTCAATATGAGTACCGGGAATGCCATAAATACATAGTTACGATTTCGATTCAACTTTCACTTTGATTGGATTACGATATCGTAACACCATTAAACTACTTAAGATCTACCTTCGATTTCGTACAGAAATGGAGAAACAACGTATGGAATGCACACCTGCGATATCGTAAGACCTTGTGCCGAATTTGACTTACGATATCGAAGGATCTGTAAATAACACGGCGGTTCCCAGAACCGCCGTGACGGATTGCGCCATTTACGGCACAGCCAGTAACGGCGGTTCCCAGGTGCCTTCGTTGGTACGATGGAACCGCCGTAAAAACATGGTTTCTGCACTAGTGTTTGTTTACCTTGCTTTCTATATAATATATGTATGTGTTTATAATCTTCGCTAATACACTAAAAAAACTCATTCTCCTTGTGGTTCGATCCCTACTTTCCATTATCTACTCTATAGTAGTTAGAAGTTGTAGGTGAATATAAATGTGTTTTGATTGAGTGTGATTCCCATTTACGACGTGGGGAAAACGCTTGTCATACATCAATTCACGGCGGTTCGGCGAAAACCGACGTTAATTGTCGTCGTGAATAGCCCCTCTACAGTAGTGCGAATTCGTTATATTTACATGGCGGTTAAAAAAAGAAATGTCATGCAACGATGCACGGCATAGCCAGAAACGGCGGTTCAAAACCGCATTGCATCCTCAAAATAACCGCCTTGAACTCTATGTTACTGCACTAATGATATATTCAAAATGAAAGTAGACTTATAAAAGGATTCGTGCTTCATTTGTCAATTTCTTCTTGTCCCTATCAATCCTGCTCATGTGAAATTATAGCATATAGAATTGGTTTCACGAGGGGCTATCAATAAACGGTAATTTTCCAATTCATATAACCATGCAAATGTCAAATAAATAAAATAAAATCAAAGTAGTCTATACTCTGTACTAGTGGTGTCAATTAGGGTGATGTGTCGGGTTTCGTGTTCGTGTCAAATAGGTTCGGGTTGATACGTGTCGGGTTATTTCGGATCAAAATTATTTTATCGGGTCGTATTGTGTCGGGTCATGTTCGTGTCGGGTTAGATTCGTGTCAGTGCAGTTTGTCAGGTCGGGTCGGGTTCAGAAAGAATTACCTCGTGTCAAATCGGGTTGGGTTAGACTCATTTGTAAGGTTGAGTCGAATTAAGTAAAAATATAATACACAAAACTCACATTGGAAGAAACAAACTTTTGATGTTGGGTTAGTCGGGATCGAAGTGAGTTCAATTCAATTATATAACACAATTGATAACTTTAGTTTTAACTAAATTGTTTATACTTGAATCACACCGTTTTTAAAATTTTAGTTATCATCACATTTATGATATTGTGGCCATTTAAATATTTTTCAAACGTTTTTCACTCAAATTGAACAAAAAAAATCTCTAACTGAATACACTCACATGTGTCATTACATCACATTTAATTTATTTAATAAATATATACAGCTCGAATTGAACGTCAAACATTTCGTAACTTCAAATTTTTTTTTTCCAAGTATCTTACTTATTTTGGAAATAAATTAAACTATGTAACTGACTTCTACAGTGTTATAACTCAATGTTATCTCCTAATATCATATATGTAATACATATAAAAAATTTCAGATATTTTTGAGTTGCTGAACTAGCTGACATAGAACAAATTGATGGACTTTACTAGTGAGTTTACAAAGGTTAAACATGTTAGCATTGATATCTCGTCTATAGAATGTAGATACAAATTTTAATGATGTGAAAAGTTTAATCTTAGTTGCGAAGATGTTGGTTATAAATCCTTTCAAGTGGATTTCAATTTTGGCGTTTCTACAAAAATTTTACTTTTTTCACTTAGGTCCCTCCAAGAAAATGGGAAGTGTCGAACTATAATATTGAGTGACCCAAAACAAAATTAAATTCATGTGAAATGTGAAAATATAGTTTACGATATTTTGAGGCAGCGGAAGAGGTTTAAAATATTTAGATATATTGCCCGATAGTTCCATATATGTTACAATATATGTAGTGGTATTCTAATCCATCATTTAGGCATATGTCTATGGGTCTTTCAACTCCAATAATTAGCATTTTTGGATTAAATTTTTTGAAATTTTGAAAAATTATTTATAATTACACAATAGATACTACTTATACAGAAAAAATTTAAATAAAAAAATTCTAAATTAAAATATGCTTTTGAGCATATTAATAAACCAACCTTTTAAACTAAATAAAAAATCGACATTATTACTTATAATAAATTAGATATATTGATTTAATAACAATTAAAAATATGATATTAGAAATAAATTAAAATTACATTAACTATTTAAGAACGATTAAATTGGTTCAGTTCTTCAGGTTTATGTCATCTTCAAATTCGTGTTAGGTCGGTTTCAGATCATCTTCAGGTTCGTATTATGTCGGGTTCGGGTCATCTTCGGGTTCGTGTTAGATCGGGTTCGGGTTAAAATTTATCGGGTTAAAATTATTTATCGGGTTGAGATCGGATCGGGTTCAACCTAACAATTTTTGAGTTACGTCAGATCGGTTTGGGTCGATCATGTCGTGTTTCTCGGGTTCGTGTCAAGATTGTACCTAGTTTGTACTAGTTCTATAGAGTTTGATAACCTTTTAACTAAAGTTTAAAATATTAAACTGAGGTAGATTGTTTTCACCATAAATAATCACGGGCTATATTTTATTTAAATTTAGACAAAGTGTTCCTAGACTTTAAAATTTACTAAACTATAATTAAGTTAAACTAAAATAAAAAGTAAAATACATAATTTTTAATATAAACTCATGTTGAAAATTATGAACTCATGTACCTATGATCCTTTAATAACTTTGAGAATATGATCCTTATTAAGGGAAATATTAATAGTCAAATATCGATAATGAATAAACCTAAAGAAGTACTTGTAACATTAGAAGCAGATGAAATTTTGTGCAATTTATTTCTGAAAAACACCCCGCAACTTAGAAGAGTAAATTAGATACAACTTTGATTCAAAAATAGTTGAACTTTACTTTTAATATTATAGTATTTTAAACATAAATACAAATATACACCACGCTTTGCAATATGGTGAGTGTCTGCAAGTATACTAAAATATTTTACCCAATATTTCATCATTATTCAAGAACACGTACGGTACGCGAGACCTTTCTAGCAAGTTTAAACTATAGTATGATATAAAATGGGGCCCTGTAATTCATGGGGCGGGCGTACCCAACTCTACCATTGTGTCTAGGCAGCATTGAATGTGTAGAAGCGAATGACAGTTGAGGTAATTAAACCTCGTCATCAATTTTAGGTGATACGTTGCTTTTCTCAGTCCGTCCGTCTTTCAAGCTTTGTTTCGTTCACTTGTAAGTCATCATAATAATTATGAATATTGTTGGGGCTCTCAAATTCATTATTGAATCGTATCATCGCCTCACTCCTACTTTCTATATATATAATACTTCTCTGTACTCTCTCATAGGGGTGTAAATGAACTGAACCGTTCGTGAACAACTCGTGAACAACTCGGTCAAAGTTCGTTTTCGAACTCGGTTTGACCAGTTCGAACTCGAACTCGAGCTCGTTCGTTTATAAACGAGCTCGAACTCGAGCTCATAAGAGCCAGCTCGATAGGCTCGTCGAACAGCTCGAATATAATATTTATATATAATTTAATATAAATAAATTAAATTTTATTCATTAATGCTTTAATAAGCTCGAACTAGCTCGAGTTCGAGTTCGAACTCGATCTTTTATCGAGCTCACGAGTCGAGTTCGAACTTTCTTAAACTGAGACGAATCGAGCTCGAGCTAAAATATCTCAACTCGTACGAACTCGAACTCGATCACGAACATGTAATACGAACTCGAACTCGAACACGAACACATGTCTGTTCGAGCTCGACTCGACTCGTTTACAGCCCTACTCTCTCACACACAAACACATTAATTAGCACTAAACCTCCTTCACTCTTTTGCATTAGACAACTTCTCCTATTACTAATGAAGCCTCTGCAAATTTTCACCTTTCTTTTCGTAAGTATATATATATGCATGATGCATACTCATAGTTTATTAACTTCTGATTATTGCCTTTATATTTTCTTTCCTTTTGATGAATTCACAACTGCTATACATTTTAATTGCTCTTTTGGCTATATCCCTCTCAGCTTGCAATAGTAGTAGCAAGCCAAGCAGAGCTTGATGTTTATTGGAAATCCAAGTTGCCTAACAGCCGCATGCCAAAAGCAGTTAGGGATCTCCTCCACAATGGTTGGTTATCTTTTTCTTCTTTTATCATTGCATACTCGTGTCTTTTTCCAATCCATTTTTGGAAGTGTCACTGTAAAACGGTTTCATGCATATTTTCGATAAAGAAGCACAGAATCAGTAAATTGTTTATGATTATGCACTATGTCTCACCTATATTACCTGTCAACTGATATTTTTGTGCATATATATACGTATATAAGTTTAATTATGGTAAAACATTTCAGAGTGGTCGGAAGATAAGAGCACTGCGGTGGGAGTAGGCAAGGGCGGAGTCAAGGTTAACACAGGGAAAGGCACGAACGTCAACGTCGGTAAAGGCGGTGTAGGCGTCAACACGCATGGCCACGGCAAGCCCGGAACGAACGTCGGCGTCGGAAAGGGCGGCGTGAACGTCCACGCCCACCACAAGGGCCGCCCCGTTTACGTCGGAGTGAAACCTGGCCCTAATCCATTCATATACAACTACGCAGCCTCCGAGGACCAGCTCCGTTATGATCCCAACGTAGCCCTTTTCTTCCTCGAGAAAGACCTCCACTCCGGTAAAACCATGACACTCCATTTCACCAAATCTCCACACGCTGCCGGTTTCTTGCCCCGTAAGGCCGCCGATGCAATCCCCTTCTCCTCCGAAACCCTAAGCACTGTTTTGAACCGGTTCGAGTTCGACCCGAATTCCGATGAAGCCAAAGCGATGAAGACCACCGTGGAGGAGTGCGAGAAGGCCGCAGTCAAGGGTGAGGACAAGTACTGCGCCACCTCACTGGAATCCATGGTGGATTTCAGCACCTCCAAACTGGGCAAAAATGTAGATGCCATTTCCACTGAGGTTCAGAAGGATACCAAAGTTTCACAAGAGTACAAAATCGTCGATGTTAAGAAGATCAATGCCGCCGATGCTGAGGCGGTGGTTTGCCACAGGCAGAAATACGCGTACGCGGTGTTCTACTGCCACGCGACCAAGACTACTGAAGCCTACGCGGTTCAGTTGGTCGGGACAGATGGGACCAAGGCTAAAGCTGCTGCGGTCTGCCATAAGGACACCGCGGCTTGGAACCCCAAGCATCTTGCATTCCAAGTTCTCAAAGTTAAACCAGGGACTGTTCCGATCTGTCATTTCCTGCCTGAGGATCATATTGTTTGGGTTTCCAAGTAAAATCATCAAAGTCCTCATCATGTGGAGACATGCATAATTAATTGTGTTAGATATGGGTCTTGTTATTGATTTGCCGGTTTGATGTTTGCATACACATGCTTATGTCTAATCAGTTTATGTCGGTGCAACTTGAAATTAGTTGGGGTCAGCTGAGGAGCTCCATATATATGTTTTACATCATTATTACGTTTAAGTATCTGTACTTTGCTCAAGGGTTTCATGGCCGTGTATTCAGTGATTGTATTTATACTAGTGTTTGAAGCACCCGCTACGCGGGTGTGGGTGCTTGCTTTATGTACTTGATCTCTCTTTAAACCATGTTGAACAACAAATGATAATGGTTAACAATAATTTCAGATTTTGTATAAATGTGGGACAAAATTCTCATATATTAGGAAACTAAAAATGCTAGATATACAAGATGAAGCAAATCAACGCTTTGTTCTCTTTTAATGGAACAACACCAAAATGTGCATGCTAGTTGCATTACTTTAATCCCAAAGCGTAGACCAATAAGATTCCAATCACAACTTACAACATCAGACAAATATAGAAATATTATACATTACACACAATAATAATTACAGGTGTTACTCATTGTATTACACAGTATAAGTATATATATATACTTAGGACAACAAAGATTAACAGAGAATGCATCATGCGGCAGTAACGGCTTTTGTCGATTTGGATTCAGTTGCAGCAGTAGAAGCTGGAATCATTTTGAACAATTTTTCCAGGTTCCGCAAAAGTGATAAGATGCACAAGCATTTAAAATTAAAAGAAACAGAAATTCAGAAGTAATCATAAACATCATACCTCAGAAATGAAATGCAGAAATCAAGTATGTTAAGATGTGATTCCAGTAATACTTAACACACAACTTTAGCATACCTCAGAAATAAAAATGCAGAAATATGGCATTACCTGGCTGAGGGTAGCTGATAGTCCAATTGTATTGGTATTTCCTGCACAGCTGATAGTTCAATTGTATTGGTATTTCCTGCACTCCAGAAAATCCATCATAGTGCCCCACTACTGCCGCCATTAGACCAAGACTTTAACACTGCATTTAATAAATAAAACAAAGCATGTAACTTTTCAGGTTAGAACGACCAAACACATGAATCTCTTAATACGAAACTGACAAAATCAAATCGAAACAAAGCAAAGTAATGCAAAAAGGAGAATTGCTCAGAACCTCCATGGAACCATGGTGATGGTAGTATGCATTTCATTTCCAATCCGATGCCCGAAGTCTTCATTATGCCCCTTTCATTTCCAATACAATGCCTGAAAATTGATTGTGCAAGCAGTATGTCCAAAATTTAATCTTCAAAGTAACTAATGCCTACAGAGAAACAAAATCATGATCAGCAGAATTTTCTATGATCCAAATCTGTTAAAAACCTTATAAGATGCAAGCAAGGATGTATCTACAACTTAGAAATCAAAAGAAGAAAACTAAAAAATTCTAATAATGTGCATGAAAGTATAGGGCAAAACCACTTCTTACAGCACATTCACACTGAATAAGTTGCATTACAGAAAGGGGGAAATGCAGGGAATCCACACCTTACTTTTTGAGTTTAGCAGTACCGCCTTCGAAGAAAAAACAGAGCAGCATGACTAAATCCCTCCGAAAAACCAGTCAATTATTCCATTTTTCAGGAATGTAAACCGAGCAATCACCTCTCTTTCAACTGAAAGGCAATACCAGTCAATACTCCATTTTTATGTTGATCAACTTCAGGAATGTAAACCGAGCACCCATGTCTGTACAACTGACATGAAAAATCAAACAAAACCAGTAAACCACAAATATAGCTCTGCCTCTTGAAATCCTCATCGCACAAATATTAACTTAATTATTTGGTTCCCAGTCATATTTGCAACATGAAAAGAAGTCTGCTTGACAGTCGGAAGTGTTGGGATTGGCTGACTCCACTTGGCAGTCGACTGTATCATAAAACCAGGTTGCAGCAGAACCACGACAGAAGAATCTCCATTTATGTTCAATTCTAATAAAAAACCATCAACACTCACATTTAGCAGCAAAAGTAAATAAGTTGTCTCTTAGGTGATTCAATCTTCTGTCCAATAGAACACTGGAGAAGAAAAGATGAGAAACAATCAGGAATGCATTCAAAAAATGTGCATCAAAAACCTAACGATCATAGAAACAGAGCACAGTAGGGGTGTGCATGAACCGGTCCGGACCGGAAAAATGGACCGGACCGGACCGGAAAGTAACGGACCGGAACCGGATATAAGGGATTCCGGTCCGGTCTCCGGTCCAAGCTTTTTAGGAATTCCGGGTCCGGTTCGGTCCAAAACCGGGTATTTTCCGGTCCGGACCGGATGGACCGGTATTTAATATAATTTATGTTTTTAAATATTTATTAATTAATTTATGTGTTATTTTATTTTTGGTCATTAATATTAATATTATTCTATCAATTAAAATTATATTTATTGAAATTTAGAGATTTATAAAGGTGGTTTTTACTTGTTATAAATTTTTTACTCTCATTTTTTTTGAATAATATTAATCTTTTGTGAGACCATTGCATCTTCTTTTAATATTTAAAAATCATGCAATCATGTTTTACACACTCTATTTTAATATAACTCATTTTTATTATAATTTTCATATTAATAAAATTTTTGTAGTAAAAAAGTTTAATTTTTAAAATAAAAATAAAGTTTAAAAAATAAAATATTAAAATTCCGGTCTAACCGGTCCGGTCCGGTCCGGTCCGGTCCAAACTCGGAATAATTCCGGACCGGTCCCGGTCCAGAATATCCCTTTCCGGTCCGGTCCGGTCCAAGATTTATGGGCATTCCGTTCCCGGTCCAAACCGGTTCCGGTCCGGTCCGGTCCGGTCCGGTCCGGGTCGGACCGGTTGCACAGCCAGCACAGAGCAAAAGGTATAGCACAAAGCTCAAAAATAGAACAGTCAATGAGCAGAAACCAAGTTCTCCAGTCCCCAGAGAACGGATAAGTTCGAATAGCATAATGTTGAACAACAAAAGGCACACAAACATCGATCGACTAATCCATACAATTGGATGGCATGAACCAAAGTAATTTTCCGACGATAACCAATTCGAATTGATTCGGTCAGATACAAAACATTTCAAAATAGTAGGAAACCCCTAAATCCAGACCCCTACCGAGACGAAAAAACCCGCGTAAAAAAAGTGCTAATTTTTTTTGATTTTGCCTACACAGGGAAGCAAAAACGCAAAAATAGCCGGGGAATCACCGCCGAAAGATATAATTTTATCAATAAACATTCATGGCAGGAACGTTAACAGAAGAATACACCCAGAGTGATTTGTTGCATGAATGCCAGTCTCTTGCAATATCAGCAAGGTGCTTGGATTAGAAACACATTGTAATAGAGTGACTCAACTTGTAACAAACACATTCTTCATAAATTAACTTCTTTCAAGAGAACCAAACATCATATTATGAGATCAAACTAAGCTACCTTGAAACTTTTCACCTAAATGAAACAGGCCAAATGAAAAGACATGTCGCTTTTCGTTACATTATTTAGATATAGTAAAACGTATTTCACAAACATATGAACTGAAACAAAACTCAATAAGCTAGTTAATCAAAAGCATCATAGTAGACGAGGTATTTTGATAAGCAATTTGAGATAAAAGGATGCAAAAGACCAATGGCTTACTTAGTAGAATGTCATCAGCTCATCAGCAGCAAAATTCCTTGTCTAAAGAAAGATGATGAATTACACTAATCAGATATATTTCAAGGTTTTTTCGTAAAAAGTATATTTATAACGTAGTATATATATATATATATATATTTATTTTTCAAACCTATTTCAGAGGCACAAATTTAATTTCTGAAAGGGGCAAAGCCTGCAAAATAAGAAATCAAATTCAAGTTAGTACCAAGACAGTTCAGAAACCAAAATCAACTTAATAGCAACCAAAAAATTGTTCAGAAATAAATCCATCATGAAATAGAAAAAATATTCAAAGGAAGTAATGTTCAAAATAAGACATTTTTGGGGGAAAAATATATTAAAACTAATGATATACATAGTGCATTAAGAAAAACTAAGCACCTCATAAGTGAAAGGGCCATCTATGGTATCCAAGTCATGTGTACCAATTGCAACCAGTGTCCTTTTTCTAGAAGCAAAACAATAAAATTAGATGATCAAACCTGCAGAGCTTTCAATGGCTACAACACTCATAAAAGGCTTTTAGTTGGGGCCAAGGAAGGAATAGAAAATGTAGCTAACACAGGCTAGATAAAGTGTGAAGGAATAAACATATGAAAATACCTTCAGAAAAAGAAGAAAAAATAAGAATTACAAGTCTGTTTTGTTTTGTTTGTTATTAAAAGCAAATGTGGATTCTTAACATGCAATTATTGGTCGCTAAGATTATAAAGTACATATAGCAGGAACCGTTGCAGAAAACTCCACTTCTGATACAAGTGTTAATAAAGCTTATATTTTAGATTGTTGCACACCACATACAAGCAATTCTCCAGAAAACAGGTGTGGTAATCATACTCGAAATTATAGAAATCCACACCTCTCCAATTAGTTATGTGCTTAAGACATCCATATAATGCAAAACAAAGACACTTAATAAGCACATCCAGGATCCATCACATATCTTTAAAATGCCTACGGTCAAAAGACTCAAACCATAGTATGAGAGAAAAATTCACCCAAGTCAGATTTACCTGCAGATATTATGGTGAAGCCGATCTTGAAGATCAATGAAACTGTTCTATCTGGTTTCATCAAATGTTATGCCTCGTAGAACAGCACAAACAATATATGGGCGAATTTGAGATGTCTGCAAGGACAAAGAAGAACACTGTTACAGAATTTCAAACATGGGAAGTGTAATGAAGGATTGTGCCACTTGGAGGACAAGAGAATATCAAGATACAAAGCGTGTGAGGTATACCTCCTGTTTCACATGCATCTTGAGCAATGATCCCTCGCTAACATCAGCAACTTTGTAGCTAGGAATGGGGTCAATTTCAAGAAATATACGAAGAGCCTTAGATAGGCCTTCAAGACATAGCAAATCATACCTGCATTCAGTTAATTAATTAATAGTTCTTGAAATGCATATTCACAATGCTAAGCAATATACAGACAAGTAATTGGCCACCATAGTCCATACAAAATTCCAATCCAGAGTTTATGGTTCGATTTTGACGATAATCCACCATTATGAGTATTACCTGTATTACCTGCATAACAAGGAGCTAACCAGATACACCATATTACTCAGAGCTAACCTTGTACAAATTATTTGTACCTTGTATAAAATCATAGTTTCAGTAATGATATACATTACTGAGAGTGGGGTATTAATACGCAGTGCATTAATATGTAGAGAATACAGAATAATCAGGAGGAATTACCAATCAGTCCCATTATACAGCATTTTCACTCTCCCATTATACAAAAATCATTTGTTTTAAAAATGGAAATCTTACAGAAGCCTTATAGATTTAATTCTTGATTAAGTTCTATCTCGAGCCAATAATCAAACACCTTACAAGCATGTCGAACAAAGTTCAGATCAAAGAATTAATTACGGAAAGTTCCACGTTTGCTTAAAACCAGTGTAACTTCAATTCCTTGGCTCAAATATGCAATAGAAACCAGAATCATCCTTCCCTTAAAGACCATTGAAATGCATGCAAAAGAAAATCAAAACTGAGCTCAATATGAAAATCCAGAACTAAACTGAAACCGAGCTAACCTGAAATGAAGTTAACTTTGTCATATCATCGAACACCTTGTATACATGAACATAAAAACAAATCGTAATTAGAAAATATGAAAGGAACCCCCAACGGAGGCTAATCATGTCAACATAAACAAAGGGTTAGATGGAAAAGCGGCAGAGATGAGAATATGTACCTGAGGTGCTGAGAAACGTGGGTTACTTAAAATCAATCTGTCAGTCCATATAGGGATCTATTGCTTCGTAGAGATATAGAGACGCCACCATCACATAGAAGAAAGGGTTAACCTTCTCGGACGCTCTCTGCTTATTATCTGCGGCGGCCGCCACAGCCACTGCTATTGCATGTACTCCGTGGGTCCCCGCCTCGCCGGAGAAATCTGCTGGCAAAGCTCATCGACAAGCTCAAACACTTCAAATATTCAACCCAATTGCAGCACCAATCGAACCAGAACCCGAACTGGGTTCAAGTTCAACCACGCAACATATTCTGCTGCTGCTCCATTTCCCACGCAGCTAAGCATCAGCCGGGTAGTTCCGGGAAACCCAGTTTTTCATGCCGGAAAGTTTCTCAGAGCTCGGATTCATTGCTCCTAAACACATGGTACTCTGCATACTGGTATTGCCGCCAAGGAATAAGAAATCTCTGGAGTAGAGGAGATTGTGGTAGACTAAAGAAGAATTCTCTGGTGACGAGTGTAGGTGAATGGGCGAAGGAAGGAGAGAATTTTGTAGATATTGACACGTGTAAGGCAACAGTGAAAATATATTAAAAAACAACGACCATCCATGTTTATACTGTAGAAACGGGGATTCCCGCATTTAAGATTAAAACACTAGTGGGGTTGCCCGCGCTACGCGAGGGTTGTGTTTGTTTGTGCATAATTGTATATATTTCAAGTATTTCACAAACAATGATTGTTTGGACTATCATTGTTTTGATTGTGTTCAGCTTCGTCTCAACAAATGATGGGAACCAAATCCAATTATAAAGTCAAACTTCACACATGAGACAGTTGCAAAAATAAGCAAACAAATCAACTGAGCCAATATTTTTCTATTTCAAAGATAGTTACAGACTACTAAGAGCAAAGCCAGAACCGAGATGGAAACAAAATTAAGAGATTTTATTCAATATATACTTAAACATGTACAGTTACAGTCACATGTAAAGATTTTACTTTCATATCCAGCAATAAGATCATTTATGATCCTGATGAAAACTCTTTCTTTAATGACCGAGGTTCACTCACAATAAAAGAATACACGACATTAGTACATAACTGCATGGTAAGTAACTTTTCCAACTTTTTTGCGCTACTGACCATGTTTTCAAAAAGAATCATCCCATCATACACTGAGCATATCTAATCAAAAGAAGATACTTCGTCCCGAACAAAGAACAGGCCAGAAGGACCATCATTAGGCAGTAGAGCTAATCTAGCTGGACTTTTGGCTGCTTCTTCTGCAGTTACATTACCAGTGTTGCAGTTTAGATCAGTTTTCACAAAACCTGGGCAAACACAATTTATAAGAAAAGTTGGGTGCTTTTTAGCAATAATCCTGGTATATGCATTCACGGCTGCCTTGGAAACTGCATATGCTGACATAAAAGGAGGCCATTGGTTGGCTTTGAGTGAGTTATTTTGAAAATCCTTCAGAAATGTTTTCAGCACCACCTCCACTGGTTTGGTATGTACTGACAGTGACATGTGAAATGAGTAAGAGCTACTTAAAAGCATAATATTGTATTATATTTAGCTGTGATAAAAAATTCATACCAAGGCAAATACTTGGTAAACTCATCCCTTCATTTTTCCAATCTGATATAATGCGTCAGAAGTATATAGTACCTTTAAGTTTCCCATTGAGGAAGAGACATTTACAATCCTTGGTGCATCAGACAAGTTAAAAAGAGGAAGAAAGGCTTCGATCATTCTTTTGGTGCCATAATAGTTTGTCTCCAGACATTCTACTGCCAAGTCATATGTCTCGGTTAAGATGCCATTCCAATCAATATGTGATCCATCTGGCTGCATCAACAAACAGAATGATCAACAACCAGCTATACTCAAGGAGTACACTGATAATAACATGACATTTGATTAGTTGACAACTTGAAATACTTAGTGATGATGATACAAGTAAGATTCTAGAAAAACAAAGCAAAAGTACCACCACAGTTGTTCATTATATTTCCAAAAAACAATTGCAGAATTACATTATATTGATATTGAGTTCCAACAAAGAAAAAGTACTACAAATCCTCTATGGAACCATGGTCTTCAAATGCATTTCATTTCCAGCACCTGAAAATTAGCGGAAAACATTTTAACCGTGGAAAATGGAATTAAGCGAAATCCTGTGTTTCAACATATAACCATAAAAGATCAGAAACAAAACAGAACAAATCACAATTTCCCTATTTGCAACCAAAGAATTTGTTTCCGTTTTAAACCACCATAGCATGAATCATTCCCATGTGCTAATATGGAGACTTCTCAGTTAAACAAACATGACGGACAAGCATCAGAAAACATATCTATTGGACTCATTAATATGTATTGATTCAAAGTTTGAAGATAAATAGGTGAGAGATTAAAGCTACCTGCACAGTCAACCTTCCCCGTACCATAAGTCGCAATCTAGCACAAGCTCCTGTTAAAAGCCGCAGTACAGGAGTTAGTTCAGCATTCTCTGAAAATTATAGAAAGTTTTTATCAGTCAAATCCTTAATTTTTATACAATGCCTGGCCTGTAATCAAAAAAGGTCAGAGCTTCAATGTATATTTGCAGCGACAAGGACCCTAGAGTAAACCAACCTCATCGTATGTAAACCAGAATGAACAATCATTAAGCAATAAAGCAATATATTTAGCATGATAGAAACTGGACTTGTTATGCCATGATTATGACAACAGAGCATTAGTGAGATAATAATGTAGAATTTAAATGTATTATAAAAGTCATCCCTGAAATTTTGTAATGCTAAAAAAAAGTAAAGAGAACCAAACGCAATTAATTCTCATAAACACAACTGAAATTTTGAGCAAAAAAAAATCATCAGGCTTCTAATTCTCATAAACGTCTACAAAGTATAAAAAAAAGTAAGTTGATAGTTGATGCATTCTTCCTTGGTTTTCTCAAAGAAACTAAAAATCTTTCAGCTCAACATAAACGTCATAATAATCCCAATCGCAGCACACGGGGAATTAGGATGAGATGAGCATAAGTTTTCAACAATTTCACGATGTATATAGTTTTTTAACTACATGTTTATATCTACTGAAGAGGATGTGGGACTTTGTATATATCTTCTTTTTTAAGTATATTATAGGTAACTAACAAAGTGACAACAGCACAAGAAAGTAATACAAACTGAATCGTATGTTTTCTTCTTAATATACCTTGACTGAAGTCCTTGCTTCAATAAGTTTCTTGATACCACGCAAGTGAGAACAAAAAACAAAATGAGACGTGTATATTTTAACAGGTTTAACTCTTACAGTTAAACACAAAGTGGTAACTGAAAAGCAATGGCAAAAGGATGGGCGACTGTACCAGCTAGAAAGTTATCTTGGTAGCTTCAGACGATGTCCACCATAGGTCCTGAAATCAGTATATTGCCGGATGCAAGCATAACCTGCAAAATGAGTGAAAGAGAACGTAGAAGGCGGAAGGCTGGAGAAGAATCCTCTGATCTGAAAACCTCAAAAGAGTGATATAATTTAGAATTGATCATAATCTGGAAACAAAACAATGGGCACATGCAATGCAACTACATAGATTACACAATCTAAAAATAATTTAAGCACAAGCAGAAATCATCATTTGTAAGAAATCTATCTAACCTAAAAATAATCAAACACCTCGCATGCAAACAAAGTCAAACATATTCATAATCAGAGAACAATTCAAACAAAACCGGATTAAACAGAGGTAATCTCTGCAACACATCAGTTCTAATAAACATGAGTTGAACACTTTTAGATTCAAAGAAGCAGTTTTGCATGTACACGAAAATATGAAGCATCAGCTCCTGGAGCATACATTTCCACCCCTGCCAAGTCCCACTTTTAGAATTTTGTAAGAAGTCCAAACTTTCTTAGATTACCATGTCATTAGATGATCAGATTACCAATATCAGTCCCATGCCTTGAAATTCTACAATATCAGAGAACCATTTCTAACAGGAATCACATGCAGGACAAATCTAAACAGGATCAAGAAAGAGGGGAAAATAGTTCTTTTCATCCACCTTACATGCATCAAAAGACTCGGAAAAATAGGACTACTGGTTAAAATTAAAGACACGAGGCATTCGAAAACCGGCATACTGAAAACAACCATTTCAAGTCATCAAATCACTAAAAGTATCATCAACCTTACACGCACACGAAGAATTATAAAAATGGGACACTTCAAGCAAATTAAGGACTAAAATGATTCCAAAAACCATTAAAAATCGCCAGTTCAAATAGATCAAAGTAGCATTCTTCTATCTACTCTAGTTGTCATTGTCAAGTATCATTCTTCTACTCTCGTCGTCAAATATCAAACTTTGGGACTGGAAGTAATCATTCCACACAAATAGCCTCTAATCCCAGATAAATGACAAAATCTGTGATGAGTCATTTCAACACGAGGCAACTTTCGCATCTTACATAATCTCAAATCATATGAACAAACAAACACTAGTGCACGGAGGCCCAAACGAGGCACAATTTAGAGGCGGTTCCGGCGTTTTTTCAAGAACCGCCTCAAATGGCTTATGTTACGAATTCGTAACGCCCCTCGGAGTGGGGTTATACGCGGGATACCAGAGAAGGCGGTTGGTTGTCATTTTAAGGCGGTTTTTGTAAAAGTGTCGTAAAATTCATCTGTCTTACGAATTCGTAAGAGTTTTTACACAAACTTACGAATTCTTAACATTTTTTATATAGCCTTACGCATTCTTAAGAGGGAGCCGGACAAACTTACGAATTCTTAAGATGACTTATACAGACTTACGAATTCTTAACAAAACATTGTGCTAACTTACGAATTCTTAAGAGGACTAATACAGACTTACGAATTCTTAAGAAAATACTTGTACAGACTTACGAATTCTTAACCTTACTTATACAGATTTACGAATTCTTAAGAGAGTAATTTTATAAGTTACTTAACTTACTAACAATGATAACTAAATTGATCAATTATCAAAGGTTAAATCTTAATTGAAGTGAAATAATAATAAAAAGTTTATAAATTGATTGTCTATACTTGATTTTATAAAACTAATTCAATTGAATTTGACTAATCAAATGACACATGTTACTTGATTTTCTACAAACACTAACTAAACTTAGTTTAATTAATCGAGATTGATTTTTTTCCAAACACTAACAAACAATACATTGTCTAATTGGAATTGAATTTCTACAAACACTAACAAACAATTGATTTTATATACTCTAAATTGAATAGCCTAATGAAAAGTCAAATTTTACTTGACTTAGTATAAAAACTAGAACTAAATTTAGAGTAACTAATATAACGTTAGATCTTATGACTTTTTTAATAAAAACTACTAACTAAATCGAGTTAACTAATCAAAGATTAACATTACTTGATGTTCTATAAACTCCATATATATATATTAAGCTATTTGAATTGAAGGTCGGACATTTCTTTACTTTCGATCATCACAAATAACTCATACAGTATAGTTTAAATACCAACTAAATTTAGTTGTATCAAAGATGGAATCTTATTTGATATTATATAAATACCAATTACATTGAATCAAAGTCGACTCTAACACTCATTTTATAAACACTAACTGAATTGAATTGAGTTAATGATTAGTCAAACTTTACGTAACTAAATCGACTTAAACTAATGATCAATCAAACTTTATTTGAATTTATAGAAACTTTGATGATTAACTCAACTTAGTTAACTACTTCTAGACTTTAAAAATACCAATTAAATTGAAATAAACTAAATAATGGTTAAATCTTACTTGACTTTCAAAAATACTAATCCAAATATGAATTATCATTAATATAAACCTTATTAACTAAATTAGGTTCTACTAAAGAAAGATTAAATCTCAACTTTTTTCAAAAAATAATTTAACAAATGAAAATGTCAAATTTTAACTTGAAAAAAATTAGACGAACTTCTTGAAAATAAAACTAAGCTAATATTTCTATAATAAATTACTAATAAAATTCATTTAAAAAATTGTTTAGGGAAATATTAATATGATTAGAAAAGGGATGAAATAGGAAATTACTTTTTAAAATGAATAAGTCTTGGAATAGACGGTCTATATTCTATCAGAATATAGACCAGGGGCTATATTCTGATAACCCAGAAACTCGGGGGTTGATTTGCAATTTTGATTACTTTAATGCACGCGCGCGCGTGTCTTATTCCCCAGTATATATTGATTTTGCCCTCACCCTAAATCTTCACTTTCCCCTTTTCATTCCGATTTTTCGTTTCGCTCTGCAACTTTTCGAATCCTTCTAGTTTTGCTACTCATCCCACTCTGTTACTCATCCCGCTCTGCTACTCATCGAATCCGGCGACGTGCTCACGCTCAATCCTGTGGACGAATCCGGCGAGGTAATTTTGTGATTTTTGATTCAATAGTTCGTTTTCATATTTTCCGGTTCGTCTTTTTGATTCGTTCGATTGTGTTTTGCAATTTTCTGATACAGGTGAAGAAACCGAGTTCATCTACAAGTTTTGTTTCTGAAGGCAATGATTTTTTGTTGCTGTGTGTTTGATTGTATAGTTGTTTACAGATTTGTGCCTGATTGTGTTGTTGCGAATGATTCTGTATATGCGCGCATATTTGAGGACTCTCTTTGATTTTGTTAAATCTTTTTGTTTCAAAATGTTTGGCTTTTGCTCCAAAAGGTCGTAGTTTAACGCTATAACATGTTGCTGCTTGATGTTGAAATTGTTTCTGTTTTTGGTTTCCCGCGTTGTTTTTGTTGTTTTTTTAGTTTGAATGTTTTTGTCCTATTTCTGCGTGGTAGGTTGGCATTTTAGAAAGTAAGGTTGATATTTTAGTCTTAAAGGTTCACTGCCTTTGTATGTGTGTCATGTTGAGTTTGTTTTATACATGAAGGTTGGCATTTTAGAGAATAAGGTAGATGTTTTAGTCTTAAAGGTTCACTACTTTTGTATATGCTCATGTTGAGTTTGTTTGATACAGGAAGGTTGGCATTTTAGAGAGTAAGGTTGATATTTTAGTCTTAAAGGTTCACTGCCTTTGCTTGTGTGTCATGTTGAGTTTGTTTTATACATGAAGGTTGGCATTTTAGAGAATAAGGTAGATGTTTTAGTCTTAAAGGTTCACTGCTTTTGTATATGCTCATGATGAGTTTGTTTGATACTGGAAGGTTGGCATTTTAGAGAGTAAGGTTGATATTTTAATCTTAAAGGTTCACTGCCTTTGTTTGTGTGTCATGTTGAGTTTGTTTTATACATGAAGGTTGGCATTTTAGAGAATAAGGTTGATGTTTTAGTCTTAAAGGTTCACTGCTTTTGTATATGCTCATGTTGAGTTTGTTTGATACTGGAAAGTTGGCATTTTAGAGAGTAATGTTGATATTTTAGTCTTAAAGGTTCACTGCCTTTGTTTGTGTGTCATGTTGAGTTTGTTTTATACATGAAGGTTGGCATTTTAGAGAATAAGGTAGATGTTTTGGCTGTTGAGAAGAGATTTGGGTGTTTCCTTTTCCAAGCTTAGGGAGCAGCTTGCAAAATTGCAATTAACTAAGAATGTTGATCGCCAAACTACTGTTTCAGCCGAAGGCACTGCTGCTACAGACCCAGCTGCCGAAGTCCCTGCGGTTGCAGATTCAAGAGGGCCAGCTAATGCTAGTGAGGCTACTGGAAGTCAAGATATGTGGGGAAGCCAAGGGATTTGGGATGACCCCAGTTTCCTCGATGATCTAGAAGATTGTTACACTAAGGTCATGAAGGTGGCTGAAAAGATGGCTGACAAGTCTAGAAATATGCTCCCTACATTTGATTTGGGGATTGATCTTAGTTGAATCATCTAAATTGTTAGACATTCAGTTTCAATGCCTTGACATTTTAGGTTGCTTTTGTATCTTCATTTCTTATTTTTGACATTTTTTAGGATGCTTTTGAATGACTTGATGAATGCTACTGTATTTTGGAATGATTTTCTGCTTGTGCTGGTTTTAGTTGTTTTCAGACCATTTTTAGTATTAAGTATGGTGTTTTTTTAGTATTAAGTATGGTGTGTTTTTAGTATTAAGTTTGTTTGTTATTATAACCTTCATGTTTTGAGTTACAGCTTTATTTGTCAGGTTATGTGTTAAAATATGCTTGTTAGTAGATAAAATCTACAGGTTCAAAGGTATTGTGTTAAAACTAGCATGTTCAGAGATAAAAGTTACATGTTCCTGTGACAGTTTTCATGTATTAGAATAATAACTGTAGGTTGTGTATCAAAAAGCTCATGTTTGCTTTTATAACCTTCATGTTTTGAGTTACAGTTTTAATTGTCAGGTTATGTGTTAAAATATGCATGTTAGTAGATAAAATCTACAGGTTCAAAGGTATTGTGTTAAAACTAGCATGTTCAGAGATAAAAGTCACATGTTCCTGTGACAGTTTTCATGTATTAGAATAATAACTATAGGTTGTGTATCAAAATGCTCATGTTTACTTTTATAACCTTCATGTTTTGAGTTACAGTTTAAATTGTCAGGTTATGTGTTAAAATATGCATGTTAGTAGATAAAATCTACAGGTTCAAAGGTATTGTGTTAAAACTAGCATGTTTTTTTTCCATGAGATTTATCTTATAACATAAACAATGTGACATAAGCATTGCAAACAATAGTTTAAGATAATTTATATTTGATAAAAGCTGCATGTTCTAGCTCAAAATATTCATGCTCTAACATAACTCTAAGATAAAACCATAATGTTATGTGTTAAAGTATAAAACATGCAGGTTCTAAGATATAACTTGCATGTTGTGATACAAAGCTAGCAGGTTCTGTCTCAAACAAATATAAGGCAAATGAACTTATCAAATCAAAGTTGTTTTATAAACAATCACAATAAATACCAATACTCTAATGCACTTGTCTAATTTCACTCAAAACATTTGCTGTTTCGGTGTCTTTTACACCTTCCTTTTGTCACTGCTTGCTTTGGATCATTTAAAGTTGTTTCTCCATCAATAACTGAACTGGATGTGCTGGCATCGTTCCCACAATCTGTCTGAACAGCCATAATCTGATCAATCGAGATAATCTATCTATCAAGAGCATTTTCCAAACTGCTTCTAGCATCTGGGTTGTCCTGGCTCTTGATGATCAGGTTGTAGAACTTCCTTGCCATTGCATGACGCCATTCAACAGCGTCCTTCAACCTATTGACAGTCAAATCTTTTTCCGGCACAAGGTACTTGTCCCAGACCTGCTTCTTTACATTTTTAGTCCACCTGCTAACCAATTGTCAAAGGTTCATGTTTTATCTAAAAACTTGCAACTTGTAAACTAAAACCTAGTTTACAGCTTGCAGTTTTATTTTAGCCGAAGTAAACTGCTTGTTATACGTTAAAGCATGCATGTTCTGTTTTAAAACATGCATGTTAAACTGTAAAACACAGGTCACCTTCATCAGTGGCTAACACTTTTTGTTTTCCAGATTTCAAAAGTGACTGATGATCCCCAACTTCTGTAAAACAAAATGAAGTTTTTGATACATGTTATGTATTAAAACCAGCATCTTCAATGACAAAACATGCAGGTTTTATTACAGAAACTGCCTAGGCTAAATTAAGGGGGGAATAACATGTCTAGTTTTTTACCCTGCAGGTTTTGCATTAAAACCAGTATGTTTTCTGTTCTAGGATAAAACATGCAAGTTCTAACTTAAAACTTGCAGGTTTTATCGTAGAACTGCATAGGCTAAAATAAGGGGGGAACAACATGTCTAATTTTAAAACTTCCAGGTTTTGCATTAAAACCAGTATGTTTTATGTTCTATGATAAAACATGCAGGTTCTAACTTAAAACTTGAAGGTTTTATCACAGCACTACCTAGCTAAATAAGGGGGGAATAACATGTCTAGTTTTAAAACCTGCAGGTTTTAAGGTATAACCTACATGTCATATGTTCTGAGGTAAAACTTTCAGGTTCTAACTCAAAACCTGCATGTTATTTTATATTTTATAAAAATCACCACAAAACAAAAACAGTGCATAAAGCATCTTATTGAAGACAGAACTCATACCTTCACCAATGCCTAGCTGTTTTTCATGTCCATTATTCAGAAGATCCTGATCAGATAATAGTGTATAGCTCATGAAATCTGGATATTGTTGTTGTATAGTTTTTGCACTTGTAGATAATAGTGTATAGCTACATGTCATATGTTCTAAAGTAAAACCTACAGGTTCTATTTGAAAACCTACACGTTCTATTCAAAATAGTAAACAAAGATTTTATACCTTCACGAATGCCTGGTTGTTGTTGGTGTCCACAATTCAGAAGCTCCTGATCAGATAATAGTGTACAACTCATGAAATCGTCGAATTTTAGTAACAGAAACTGAATAATTAGTACAGAATCAAATCGGAGCTTTTTGTTTAAAATCAACTGAAACTAACCATTTTTGCAGCTTTCTGGAACTGCTAATTCGATCGGAGAACCTTTCTGCAACAATAGATTCGATCGGCAAAGCTTTCCAGAGTTGTTGTTCGTGGGGATCAGCGAAGAAAAATTGTGAAGAAGAGAGGAGAAGAGAGCAGCGCGGAAATCGTGAAGGGAAAGTGATCAAATCTGGGCAAAAAAGGGTAATATATAAGGCGCGTGGGATTCAATCGCGGGTCAAAATCTGGATCAGGTCGGCCCGCGAATTTTGGCTCCCAAATTCTATATTTGCTATATAGTCCCTGGTCTACATTCTACCCGAATATAGACGGTCTCCTCAGAGACCGACTCTTTTAAAATAGGATAAAAATGTTTATCCGTAATATTCTTTTTTATAATTGATTTAAAACTAACTATACCATTTTAAAGAAGTGTGAAAGAATCAGGAAATTTACAAATTGATATATTATTATTTCTCATAAATAATATAGGTGAAATATTCAATTAATCCTTTTTTTTATATATAACCGCAGGGAAAAGATAAAAGAATAATCACAAGTCTCCGAAGATTTTCCCCGGTTCTGATCTCAAAATCAAATCGACGAAGGGTTATGTGAATCAAATCGAATAGATTGCCTTCGTCGACATCTATTCCACAGCTTCTCCGACCACCGTCGCCCATCCGCCCGGGGAGATCTCCCAATCGCCCGGACAGGAGCGTGAATCCTTCAACTTCGACTTCCCCCCTTCTCGGTTCAGGTAATTCGAGATCATACTACGTTAGATGATTTCTTGTCGGTTAATTTTTTTCTTCAATGTGTGGTTGTCTGAACGCAGGTACAGAAGCTACCTCAGGAACAGTGTCAAGATCGGGAAGGTGTTGGGGAAGTTCATGTGTTCGGAGAGGAACACTCCGTGCCAGTCGTCGAAGGAGTTTCCACCGGCGAGGGAGCTTTTCCGGCTTCGGTTGGAGCCTCTGCGTACCCAGTACCTGTTCAACGTACCGGGTAAGCTTTTAAGCTTTGAATATTTTGTAAGCTTTCATCAATAATTAGTGATATGTATATTAGTGATTGGGTTCTTTGTCAATCGCAAAATCCCTAAATCTTGATGATATGTTTGTTTATTGAATAAGAATGATACATGCTAAATGTATTGAATATTTCTTGTAAAATTGGTTTTGTATTTTGCCTCAGAACCATTTGATACTTGGCACTCCATTATTTTAATGGACCTAATATAATGAATGATGCATTTATGGTATTATTACCTGGTTTCTGGATTCCGTGATCTTAGTCAAGCAAATTGGTTTAGTATTTGTACTGAAAAAAGGAAGTGGAAGGCAAGTAGGGAGCCAAACACATGTATTAATTAATATAAAGGAGTAGACTTGTGATCGGGCAGATGTATATAAAGGGATTGTCTTCGTGATTGTTTTGCTCCTGTCTTTTGTAGCTGTTGACGGTTTGATGAACTGAATTAGAGCTTCTCAATTGAGTTGGCTTTGACGGTTTATTTGAAACAGGGCATGCTCACTCTCGGGTTTGTACAAGATACTAGTGTGATCACCACTTTGGGAGCACTTCTTTTTACTGCTTGTGAGGAGGTACATTAATTTTTTATTTCATGTTTTTATGTGACTTTTTAAAGTACAATATCTTAGTTTATGTGCATATATATGTCAGTATTTATATGATGATACGAAAATAGTATTACTATTCTTATAAGCATTTTGCAGGATTAGGTAATAACGTACTCAATTTCTTTGTATTTTCATTTAAACCATTTACTTCCGGTTTCTTGTGTTTCAGGTTGTTCATGGCGGGTTCATGGAAGTGACCTGGATTAAAGAGTTCAGTTCATACAGTTTCCCATGATGTTTTTTGGCACTTAATACTTCAAATGCAAAGTTGGTTTATGATTCTCACATTTGGTCCTGACAATCTTCTCTAGTTTCATCTTCAGGTTTCTCATAAAGAGTATAAATAGTCTTGTAAATACATTTATTTGTGTGGAATTATGGGAATAACCACCTCTTGTGTATATATAATATGTAAGCCGGAGCTTTTTGAGAATCTGGGAGCTCATTTATTCTCCACTCGTGATACTATTTACGAATTCGTAAGTAGTATCGCGAGTGGAGAAATTTTTTTGGAGGATCTGTAACCTCTTACGAATGAGTAAGACCTTTCTGTTGATTTACAAAATGTGTTACGAATGAGTAAGACCATTCTCCCGGGTTAATTTTTTTTTTTTACGATTTCGTAAAATTTTCTTACGTTTACGTATTTTACCAATCATACGCATACGTAACAAAATATATTTTACCTTACGAATTCGTAACCAAAGATAATTTAGAGGCTGTTCTGAACCGCCTCAAACGACCAGAAGAGGCGGTTCAAAACCGCCTCTATTGGTACGTTTTAACCACCTCAAATGGGCATTCCGTGCACTAGTGAAACAAGTAAACAAAATTCAGAAGACCAAACACAAATCAACACATTCACACTTCCTAGGAACCTTCTTGGAGCAGTCAGAAAATGGCAAGAAAAATACAAAGTGTCTCAATTCTCAAGTGAGTGAGAAAGAGGACTGAACTAAGCCAAAAGTTGGTTTTCAGACCAATAAATAGCAGTACTCCGGCTGAAAACCGCTTTGAGGGGTTAAAAAAAGATGTTTTTGGACTGTGGAAATGTAATCTAATCAGTGGACTAAAATAATAATGGAAAAATAAAGGGCATTGGAATGGTGCTAATTTTACTCGTCTAGTGTTTCTGTAATCAATATACAATGTCCATGCGATAAGACGTAACAAAGAACGTCCAATTTAAAGCCAGGACCAAAGGAACCAACAACAATCATTCAAAAGCAAAATAGGGTAGAGGATCGACACATCAACATAAGTAAATTTTGCAAATTATCGAACACCTTGTATGCAAGAAAATCGAAAAATTTGAAACGAAGCACACCAAGCCGAAAAAAGTAGTCAGCGGACACCGAAAAAAGCAGTCAGCGGAAATTAAAACATAATAGACAAACAAGAATTAAAAAGTAGGAGCACAAACCGGTTACGTGTACAAACTCAAAAAGATCCATCATAATCTGCGGAAGACTGGCCAAGGCCAACACACATTTGGACATAACCTTCTATCGAAAGAATGAACTGACAGTCAAAGATGGATACATGAAGGCAGCAAAGAAATAAAGATGATGGTGGAATTCTCTGGGCTAGAAAAGAGAAGGCGGTGGAAAATGAAAATGCAGGACGCGAGGTATGGAAATTATTTTAAAAAACGACGACCATATTTGGTACTGTAGAAAAGCGCATCTGCGCGTTTAAGATAAAGTAGATAGACATGCAATACAAATTATCTAAAATATATGTTGCTTCCTGTTTACAATATTATACATAAGCTAAAAATGTACATGAATAACATGCACGAAGAATTGATCAACACGGGAAAAACATTTTTTCACAATAGTCAAATGAACTTTTAACAGAATGCGAATAGAAATCTTGTTCTACTGACCTTCATTGCATCATTCTAAAACTCTGACATCCACACTAACATGTCCAAATACCTTGGCCGAAATCAGCCCATTCTTGATAGGCATTATTACACCTCGCACGGCACAAGAACATTCTTGCCTCAACAAGCTCAAAAGAGCCTCAGCACTCTGCAAACAGGAGAGAAATCAAATTCACAACTCAAAATACACAAACTTCCGCACAGCTGAATGCATAAAAGCAGTCTAAGGATGAGTATAAACTGAGGAAAACAAACAATTATAGCTCGTGTCTAGTGCGTGCAAATAGATGCCTACATCTAAATATTTGAGTAACTTTAGGGTTCTTCTTCCCAAATGAATCAGCCACAGAAGTATACATGCTCCAATATCATCACAGCAAAAAATAGCATACCTCATAAATTATAATTTCAACCATCTACTTCATGGCGGGTTTGATAGTGATCTATGTGGCAGGTTCGTCAACGGTAAAATCTAGGTTGCAAAGGCAGACCTAAGAACAAGCAAAACTCCAAGATTAAAAACCTGAAGATAATATTCCTGAGAAGAAGTAATCAAAAACCTTTTAATTACCATCAAGTTTCTTTCATAAAGCTAAATGCAATATCCACATCTACACTAACAATATCTTCCCGTCTACTCAAAACCTAAAACTGGTAACCACTGGTTTTAGTCTTTCAATTTCAACTGCATCATCTTTGCAGGAAGTATACTCCTCACTTGTCAGAAATATTTTAAGCTGGGGGAGTGAGTGGAAACCCACATGGCCCTTCATTAGGCATGAAGAAGATCCCAAACTGATTGAAATTTGAGGGCATCAAGAAGACTGGCTGATATTTGAGGGCATTATCAAGAAGACCTCAATTGCAAACGGAAAGTCACATTCTTTATGTTGGCGATGAAGGAAATTAACTGATTTTGGAAGAATCACCCGAGAGAAGGAAGCCATCGGGTTATGTTCGAGAAAATATCTCAAGCATATATAAAGGAGAAGTCCAGAATTAACCCAATATGAACAAGGATATCGAAATATAAAACCTGTAAACAAGGATTATTAAGCATGAAAACCTGCACAGAAATTGCAAATCCAATCATCAAACACCTTGCATGCACAATCAAAAACCTTAACTTAGCAGAGAAGAAGAAAATAAAACTCACCGAAAACAGTAATCGGTTAACAAAGAGAGAAACCAATGCAAGTGAAGCAGGGGACAAACGCAAGTACCAGCCGGGGACGATCAATCGATGCAGGAGATTTCTGGAGACTTGGAGGAAAGTGCAAGAATTACAGAGGAGGAAGAAGATGAGGCCATTCTGTAGAAAGAAGAACATAGGAATTCACGGGAATGAACACGCGTTGGCAGAAGATGATGCATGAGAAGATCGATAGGGACGCATGGAGATAGAACAGTAAAATAATAATTAAAAAACAACGACCATAAATCATATGATGGTAATTCTGTGACTGTCATCTCTCTCTTAAAATCTTATCTGACTTTTCTTTAGCAAAACAACCCCTGCAACGTCACATATTCACTACGGATAGTGTGAAAAAGACTATTCTCATCATATTAAATTGGAGGCGCCACCACAACCAGGCAATCTCCAGAGCCTCTCCGCATATATAAATTAAGACTAAATTCAATTTTTTGAGTTTCAATAATATTTACCAAAAAAATAATAGTAATAATTCAGGTCATAACATTAAACTATCGGAATTTTTGTCTTAAAATTAAGTAGTTATTTTTGGCTCTACAATTTACAAAACGTGTTTTTTAACATTCTGTTAAGACCCTAATTTCCAGAGGTTTTATGTATGATAATACAGAATGCGTCATCTGTCATGAGAGACGCGATGACTCAGCTACTTAAGGAAATTACCATGAAGATACAGGGGAACGTGAGAGGATCCCAAGCAAGATACAGGAAGTACAGCGTCACGTGACACATACGTGAGAAGGAGGAAAAGGAATGATGAGTCATCAAGGAAAATGGGTCGAGCTAGATGCTCTAGGATGCCTATAAATAGAGGCCACAATCAGTCATTTCCGATAAGTTCTCTAACTCTTGAATACAGAGTTTTATCTTTCCTTTCAATACACGAAATCTCATCATCACACCGGAGCTACTACCATCGGGTAGCGCCTGGGGCTTGTTTTGCAGGCCTCGTGAGAACATGTCCCAAGCAAGTCCTATCTGAAGCCAAGGAGCTCGGACAGTCAGGAGTTATTAGCGAGCAGTCTGCATACTTCATCAGCAAACCATATCCAGAAGCCCTCGGATACATCAACTATCCGAGGCATCAATTACTAGTGCGGATTTTCCCCGCATCAGTTGGCACACCCGGTGGGACCCGACTTGGAGGATTCATACTTTCATTCGTCATGACAGACACCACAAGGCGCCGACCTGGTCGGCCTCGCAAATCTACTACCACCCCGGCTTCAACAGTGGCAAACACGGACGAGGTGATACAAAATGAAGATGATTCTACGCTGTTGCAGCTGCAAGCCGAAGGGCTCAGGCAAAGAAACATGCCTGAAAACCTGACCGATGGGGTACCCTTCACAGAAGAAGAAGAGGATGAAGCCGAGGATGACCCATTGGAGTTGGGTATGGGGGCACCGTCCGAGGTAGGGCAAACTGAGACCGTTCAAAACAACTCAAGGAAGGCGGACACGGTTCAAAACAATTCGAGGCCAAACGGGGAAGCTCAGAGCAATCCGAGACAGAGGGGTGAGGATCTATCAGCATTAGATTTCATGATGGCCCACAAAGAGTTATATCATAAATGGATGATACAGCATCGGAGAGAGCAGGCAGGGGGACCTGCTCTGCCTGTGAGGTCAGTGATTGATTTAGAAGCTCTAGACAGAATGAGGGAGCCAGAGAGAAGGATGTTGGTCAGCTGCAGCACGGTACCTCCTACCGTTCCACCCCTAAGCACCGGTGCAAACGCAGGAAACTTCTAGCCGAACCATTTACACGGGAGCGCAAGGCCAGGAAAATGGCATATCCTCCTGGTCCAATGTTGCAAGCAGTTTTGTTTGCAACCCCAGGATTCTTGGTTTCTACCCCGATGAGATTACCCAATGAGCAGCTACATGCACGATACTATGATGTGGGAATCTCAGGTGGGTATCGGACAACAGGAGGGCAGGACCAAAGCCATCCGATGAACGTGGCTGGAGCAGGAGGATACCCAGGAAGAGTTAATAAGGATAGATACTATAGAGGCGAGGATGTGTTCCCTTCGAATCCGAATTCTTTGGAAGCAAGCTTGGACAATATGATTGGTAGGAATAGGGCAAGACCCGCTTCCCCTTGGATTCCACAAATTCTGGCCGAACCTTGGCCTCAAGGGTTGAGACCGCCGGAGGGGATTCCTACCTTCAACGGAGAGACAGATGCCGAGGAGTTCGTAGGGATGTATCAGAATTTCATGGTATCTAGGGATATTCCACACAACTTGAGATGCAAAATATTGGGGGGCTACCTCCGAGGCAACTGTTTGATATGGTTCGACTCTCTCCCGAGGGAAAGTTTGAGTAGTTTTTATGATTTTAGCCGAGCCCTGCTATACAGGTATTCCCAGTTGAAGAAGTCAGGAAAGTTGTTAGCCGAGTTGTTGGCAACCAAGCAGAAAGCCTCGGAGGAACCAATAGAGTACTATAGAAGGTACATGGACGACATTATGGATGTGTCGGATAGGCAACAGCAAGAGAAGGCTGTCATCACAGGATTCATCAACGGCCTAAAACATGAGACGCTGTTTTGAAAGCTGATGGAGAATATCCCTAGCACTTTCCATGCACTCCAGATCGCTGTGCAGTTATATTGTGTTGTCAACGATGCGACCCGCAAGAGGAAGGAAGATAATGATAGCCTTCTCTCTGGAAAAGGCAATAAGAAGAAAGCACCAGAGACAGGAAAGAGGGATTCGGCAGCCATGGTAACTGGGAAATTCAGGGTAGAGATCTACACGCCGCTAATCAAGCCTCGCTCGGAAATATTAGCGGTGTATAGGAATTTATTCGGAGATCCCCCTCTGATTCAAGGGATCCCGTCGAAGGAAAATGAAGAGAAGTGGTGTCCTTATCATAAATCTCATGGGCATACCACAGACGGCTGTCGCGACCTAAGGAACGAAATAGAAAAACTGATAGAAAGAGGACATTTACGAGACTGTGTTGCTCCGGAGGCTAGGAATGAGGGGTAACAACAGCACTTTAGGAAGAAGAAATGGAGAGGGGCGAACCAGTATAGCGCTAACCAGTATCTGAACGAGGGGAGCAAGCTTATAGAAACAACGAAAACCAAGCTCCAAATCAGATTGTAGCGGTAGCTTAGGACCCAAAGCCCATCCCGAACCGAATGATAAATGTTATCAGTGGGATGGTGGGAGACAGCTGCCAATCGGTGACGACGTTGAATGCACAGACTAGGTATGTGCTACCAGGAGAAGAGCCAGGTAAACGTTTCCAACCTAGTGAAACCATCACCTTTTCCGAAGAGGATGCGGTGGCTACTCGGCCCTTACACTCAGATCCGATGGTGGTAACGGCGGAGATAGAAGGCTTCGCTATGAAAAGAGTTTTTATAGATGATGGCGGTAGTGTGGAGATCATGTTTGCCACATACTTCGACCAGCTAGGAATAGGAAGGCAAAATCCCAGGCCGTCGATATCACAATTGTCAGGGTTCACTGGAAAAGCTGAGATGCCCCTTGGCATAATTACCCTTAGAGTGACCATGGTGGACGACATGGACAGAAGCCACCGGACTTCGGCGTTGTGCAATTTTGCGGTGATAAACGCTCTCTCCATACAACGCAATTCTTGGCAGGCCATGGTTGACACAGGCAAGAGTGGTATACTGCCCCTATCTGTTGACGATGAAATTTCCAACGGAGCAAGGGATGGCGTCTTTCCGAGGTAGCCAGACCACAGCAAGAAGCTGCATGTTTACGGCCATCCTAGACGCAAGAAGGGCCGTAGGGGCAGTCCATCAAGGGTCGGCAAACAAAGGGAAAGCAAAAATTAAAGGTTCACCCTTAGAAAAGGGTAAGGCAAAGGAGGGGAAATACTCTGAGGTACTAGAAAAGGAGAAATGTGCCAATACCTCGGATGTGGAAGAGGAAAGCTCAGAAAAGGAAGCATCAGGCAGGGGGTGGAGGTGGAAGCAAATTGAATCAGGTAACTCCCCCCCCTCTTTTTTAAGATTCGGAAATTTTTTGAGGATGGAAGAAATTTTTTGGTGTGGATACAGTAAAAAATGGTAGCGTGGATACGTCTGCCGGTAGGGGGCGTGGATACGCCAAAAAAGATGCAAGTTATTGGATAATGCTTTGCGGGAAATAAAAGGGTGTGGATACGCCCTTGGAAGGAAAATTACTAAGTATTGGATAGTACTTTGTAATAGGAAGTCGGGACCTCGGGGTCGCTCCCATGATGGTGCCCCGCAAAAGAAGGATGTTTTATGAAGGAATTGGGTTTTAATTATTTTAAGAATTTAAGGATTTTCAAGCCATCGGATGGATGCCCTTATCAGAAGAGGACCATCCGATGAACGCATAAAGACGAATTAAAGGTTTTAAGAATATAAGATTTTCAAATCCTCGGATGGAGGCCCTCGTCAAAAAAGGACCATCCGATGAACGCATAAAGAAGAATTAAAGGTTTTAAGAATATAAGATTTTAAAATTCTCAGATGGAGGCCCTCATCAGAAGAGGACCATCCAATGAATGCATAAAGAAGAAATAAAGGTCTTAAGAATATAAGATTTTCAAACCAGCGGATGATAGTCGTCATGATGCAAGATTTTAGGCAATAAGTTGACTACCCTCGCCAGTAGGGTGAAGGAACTCGCAGATTTGGCTCGGGCAGTCAAACTTCAGGATAACATGGGAAAGGACTTTAAAGGTATGTTTCGAAAATCCTTGAACATTCAATATTATAGAGAATTTAGAACATCGGGCATTAAGTACAGGACTTTGCACCCGATGTCCCTTGAGGGGGAGAAAGAGGGGATAAACGATAAATAAACAATACATATACATGAGATAAACAACACAGATACATAAGGAAAGATTTAGGGGAGAATGATGAATCAAAGGAAAAGGAAAGGAAGAACAAAAGTTTCTTTTAGATATTACACAGGGAAGGAGAAATTACAAAGCAAACAAGAATACAAAGAAAAGAAAGGTGCCATGGACAATCAAGAGTCAGGAGGTCGGGTAGCATCGGGAAGTTGGAACCAGGGGTTCTTGCAAACTACCTTTGGTTGACCATCCCGAGAACTCACGCCAAATCCAAACAAGGCGGAATGAGTACAGTATTCGGTGTAGCCGCGGGAAACAGGGGATTCAGGGCAGACTCCTTTGTAGTTCCTAGTGTCCTTGGGAGGAGGAGAGCCAGGAGGGGACAGAGGCCTCTTCGGAACAGCTAGAGCTCGGAGAGAAGAAGCCGAAAGAGAAGGAGAATCGGAACAAAGAGCATCCCACATTTTGGGGGCCAGGTATCGGAACTTATAATGATAACGCCGCTCGGCGCCGGGATTATAGAAATTTCTCTGGTAGTAGAGCCTGGGCATTTCGGAAACCCATCCTCGCATCTGCTTGTAGACCCAGGTGGTTTGGTGGTCGTTTGACTCAGTAAAATCTTCTTTCATAGCTTTCTCGAACTCAGGGGATTGGACGATCTCTTCCGAGAGGGCAATACTGTATTCACGGAGATTAGAACCATCTCTCCAAGGTTGTAATTCTTGCTAGAGTTCGGACGGACGAGATTCTAGCTCGGCAAAGCGGAGTTTCTTTGTTCCAACTGCTGAGCCAAGGCAGAGGACTGACGCCTTTCCTCTGCCAGATTATGGGAAAGGGCAGAGAGGTGACGCTGGTGAGTAGACGCAAGGAAATCTCGGAGATAGGCCAAGCCGAGTATTTCAGAGGTAAACTCGGATACCTAAAGCATTAAAAGTTAGGAGTTATCAATAAAATACATAGAAGGCAAGACACAAGAGAAAAGGGAAAATTACCGAGGAATCGAAGCGAGGAACTTGTAGCTGCGTATCACTCGGGGGAGGTAGGGACTGATGGATTAGATTCTCAGGCCGAGGAGGCCGACCAGGTTAGGGAAAGGAACTGGTACTGAAACCACAAAACCAGTACTTATAGGCAGAGTCTCACTCGGGGGGCTTGGACCATCTAACTCTAGCAAGGCGGTAGGGCCAGCAGCTGGATGGCGAGACAGATCATCTTGGAGAAATCGGAGCACTAGAAAAAAGGAAAAGTAGATTAGATAAAGGAAGGAAGTACGAGGAAAAAGGAGAATCAATCATCGGAATAGAAGAATGAGTCTTGAAGGCTAACCTTGCTCGGGCCAGATGGCGCGATAGTAAGGAACGGAGAAAACCTCAGGAGGGTACACCTCGTAAGGCCAGGAAAACCCCCATTCTCGGGAATCCAGTATTGAGACAGGTATACTGAGCTATTTAGTAGAGTCTCATGATCTGAGCATAGCCTGTCAAGAAGCCAAGGTATCTAGTCCTCGAATGTAACATTGTGGTTCCACCAAGGAGCCGGATAGGCAGAATGGTCGTAAGAATAATGATTGTCCACTAACCATCTCTTCGAATAATTGACGAAGTCCTGAATGAAATGGGCGTTGGGAATACGAGAGGCAAAGCCAAAGATGCCAGGAATCCGGCTTGCGGCTCCGGAAAGGCAGAAGAAAGATCGGAATAGGTCCACAGACTCAGAGACCTCACATCGGCGGCAGTTGACTAGGAACGCCATGATAACTACAAACCCGTTGGGATTAATTTGAGCAGGAGAAACTCTGTAGTGATGAAGGAGTTCATAGTATAAAGGAGGGAAGGGAAAGCTCAGGCCATACTGGAATAGGCGCTTCGCAATGCACGGCTTATTGGTCCGATATTCATCTGGTTGTAAGGGAGTAAGTGAGCATCCCTTGCTAGGGGCAGAACATCCTGGAGACGGCTTTAATGGTTTCGCCGCGGATCTAATCCCGCGCCGGGTCAACAAGGGGCCCCTGGGCATTGGAAACGATCCTCAGCGGTCGGATACGCAAGGATTCATCTAGGGTTTCACTAGTTCCTGTTCGAGAATCTGGACAGCGAGAGATGGGACCCTCACCAAAAAGGACAATTTTGGGGCGAGTCATATTGCTGCAGGGAAACGAGGTGGTGGCACTATCAGAAGAGTAACAGGAAGTTGGCGAAGCCAAGCATGAACGATTTAGAACAAGTGGACAGGAATCTTCAGAAAAAGAGGAAGAATTGCAGGAAAGATAGTCAGCCATGTGAGTGAAATAAGAGAAAAAGAGGAGGAATTTATAGTACATGCAAAAGGAGCAAGGCGGTGGAAGATAGAGGGGCAAGGACAAGCTGTACCTCGGAAGAAAACAAAATGATTAAGTCACTCAAAAGAAGGGGAAAATCGGAAACTGCGCAGCCGTCAGGCAAAAAATGAGCTAATCGGGGCCCACTCATTTAGAGGATGTCGCCCCAGAGATAACGAAACGGCAAAACCCACAAAACTTTAGATAGGAGAGTTTAGTTAGAAAAGCAGAGGGATCAGATAAAGTCAAGACAAGTGTTGCTCTTTCAGAGTCAACACTCATCTTGGGGGGCTAGTGATAATACAGAATGCGTCATCTGTCATGAGAGACGCGATGACTCAGCTACTTAAGGAAACTACCAGGAAGATACAGGGGCACGTGAGAGGATCTCAAGCAAGATACAGGAGGTACAGCGTCACGTGACACATACATGAGGAGGAGGAAAAGGAATGATGAGTCAGCAAGGAAAAGGGGTCGAGTTAGGTGCTCTAGGACGCCTATAAATAGAGGCCACAATCAGCCATTTCAGGTAAGTTCTCTAACTCTTGAATACAGAGTTTTATCTTTCCTTTCAATACACGAAATCTCATCATCACACCGGAGTTACTACCCTCGGGTAGCGCCGGGGGCTTGTTTTGCAGGCCTCGAGAGAATAGGTCCCAAGCAAGTCCTATCTGAAGCCAAGGAGCTCGGACAGTCAGGAGTTATTAGCGAGCACTCTACATACTTCATCAGCAATCCACATCAAGAAGCCCTCGGATACATCAACTATTTGAGGCATCGATTACTAGTGCGGATTTGCCCCGCATCAATGTAGATTATTTCAGACTTCAATCTATTTATATTTTTTCAATTAACATCAGTTTATTTAACTTTTTTTCAGTACAGATAAATATATCTATATTTTTTAGTTTAGTTCAGTAATGTTTTATTAAAAGTTACTTGTTTACTATATATTACAATGATATATGATAAATTCAAAAATTATTTCAGTTCAGTCCAATTATGTTAGATTTATTTCAGTTCAGCAAGAAATAAACTCTAACAAACAGGGACCATTAAAAATTAGTTGACTTTTGTTAATCTTGTTATTTTAGAGATAATTTTGGTAATTTCTTATTACAATTTTTTTCCTATTTTATAATTTCCTATGATTTTTAAGACAATTTCCTTCACCCTATTGTTTCATGACAGCATCTTTGCACCGACATGACTCTCCACCAAATCTACCACAATTCATGTCGGTCGGGAGGAGAAAACATGAATGAGAAAAGTGAAGAACATCATATGAAAAATAAAAAATACAAATAAAGATAAAAATTGGAATTTCATACCATGATATCCCTGATAGTGGACTTGTCTGAAAAGTTTCGTTATAGATTGAAGGAGTAAACATGAGGTAAAAAGTGAAGAAGATCATATTAAAAAAAGTAGAATTTTGTAATGATTTGAAGTGACCAAAATATCTCTAGTGGCAAATTTGACGTAGAGTGGAGGAGAATACATGATAGAGGAAGTTGATGAAGATCATATGAAGAAAAAGTAAGATTTTAAAATGTGAAATGACCAATATACCCTAAAATAATAAGATAAATGGAAGTCAACAAAATTTTATATATCTCCAACCATTCATTCTAGATGATGTTGATGAGGCAATACAATCTCTTCTTATCTTTCTAGCTTGTCACTTTTCTCATTCTTTTCAACCACTCTGAAATATACACTGGCACCAGGATTAAAATATCTTTAACTTCTGTGGTGAAGTGACAATGAACAAAGACATATTGAACAGTTTCCCTCACTTGTCAAACAAGCAAGAAACATCTTGCACTTTTTTTTGAATGTCTTACAAATTGAGCTTTTGATTATAGATAGTACATGTTCCCTTCAACAACATGCATAAGAAAAATTATTGCTTTGGCTGAGTTTTAATTTCCAAATTGAAAGAACTATAAATGTTGCAGTATTTTGTGGAAGTTATAACTCTAGAGTTCCAGAGGTGTTTGGTTCAGAAGGATTGTCATTGGGCACAATAGAGTTATAACTCAAGAAGTTCGAGGTAGGCTGAAGGAATTATAAACCAAAAATGGAAGCGGGTTGCTGGCTTTTTTATTTATGGAAAGATTCTTCTTTTAATAATCAAAGAATACATACAACGTTCTTGGCCATCACTCTAACCCAACATAAACTTAATATATCACTAAAATCGACTAATCTCTTGTTTAATATTTGCATAGAGATAAAACATAAAATTTTCAAGCATATAACTAGTCATCAAAAGAATAATGGAAGTTGTAATCCAATTATACCTCAAGAGTCGAGGCATTCAAAATGTTTCCTAATCACTCGCTCTTTGTTGGATTATTTTAAGAAGTCATTGTAGCATATCAGCGAGCAAAACACATGTCTGCCCCAAATTCCTCCTTAATTTCCGAAGATAAAAGACCTTAATGTTGTATTTTTGTATAGGATCCAAATCCTATACAAAACAAATCCGTGCACTTGTACAGGATCCATGCCGAATTTCTCAAGTTTCATTTTCAATGTATTCAACCCTATTCCAAGTAACCAAATTGTACGGATTAAAAAGGTAAACGCAATACAATCTGCACTAACACCGTTAAATTATAGTAAATAAACCAATTCATGCCAAAACACTTTCTGGCTAAATTCACGTATTCATCAACGGGTACTTCACCAACCCTACCCTTTCTCTATCATCTAGAATACCACAACATCACCTACAACTCCAGTGTCTAATGTCAAAGACTTTATGTGGAAGATTTTTCCGTTCCTCTCCTACCATACATTATAGAAAATGCTAATTAGCTGATGGAATTTCTGTCGTCCTCTCCATCCTGACATTCTTCTCATCCTTTTCAAGCATTCTCTAAAATTTCCTCTAGTCTCTACTTTGTAGCACTTACTGAGCTCGACCGTGAATTTACATTTGCAAAATAAATGTTGTACTATTTCTCATGTTTCCCCGCACAGACTACAAACATCTATTACAATATGGGAAGAGGACGATTTGCAATTCTGGGAGGAGTCTTCGAGCAAGGAAAGCTTGGAGTAACTTGGAATTGTCTCATGTCATGTCCTTGTTTATGAATTGTAAACTAGTGATAGGTTTGTGGTGAGTGGTGGTTAGCTCGATCAGGGACATTTACTATTTATTCTTGCGAAGAGAAAGTTCTGCAGAAAAGGTATCTGCATTGTTTCAGCAGACGTGGGGAGCATAGTTGTTTGGTGAGACACGCGTGACGAGCGTAGTCGAACTAGTACCATGCACAATGTGAGTGCACATCCACGGTAAGAGAATAGAGACTTTCCCTAGTAGAAGTTCAGGGAGAACGTTTGTACTATATTGCACGAACCACGTATACTAATTTTTTGTTCTTTTTAAGTTTCAACATTAGGATCCTTAACTGTTAAGTCTACGGTTATAACCTCAAACGAACATAATTGTTGCATAATTGATAATGCTGGAATTTCCCAATTATTGTCACTACCCAATTCCTTTCTTCAGTTGCACCTTTGAGATTGTTGTAAGCCTTCTGCACACTGAACTTTCCTTTACTATCAACACATTCTTACATGAATGAATGATTATTTCTTTCACCTTCACCAATTTACCCCAATTCCAACAGTGCCCATGCCCTATCAAACTATAATCTAAAAAGTGTTGACCTTTAAGATAGTATTCATGTATATGTAATATATATATTTCAACCATAGAACATCTTTCTTGAGACATATATCCCATACCAGTTTTTGCTAAGAGATAGTGTGTTCCATATCGAATGGTTGTTTAGTCCAACACACCACCATAATTTGGCATGCAAATTAAAGTGTATCCTATACAACCGGCATCAATTTATGCTTGCTTTCTTCTTTGCCCAATACATAATCCTTACACTTTTGCACAATTTACTTTTGTACAATTTCTGGAATTCGAAAAACATTGGTCCAATTGCACGCCGTACAACTTAAATATTGTACTAATAATACACTTAATACATTTAAGCAAACAAATATCCTTTAAAAATTTTAGTCAATGATACGTATATAATTTAAATTTAGTCATTCAAAATCTAATAAACTCTCACTTATGTAAAAATTATTTCCGAACATTTATTTATCCACGAATGTTGATGGGAACCATATTGTGGGTGTGAAAGGAAGCTTGATAACTAATATCGTCAAGCATATGGTTTAAACCTTCATGTTAACCTTGGAATGATATTTGTAATTAAATAATTTATTGTCTAACATTTAGATCGCCTTATATGAGAGCTTTTGCATGAAAAAAGAAAGCATCGATTAGAAATAAATGCACAACATCAATTATCGTAGATAATCAATGTTAACGGATTATTAAGCAACATCAAACTGAATGTTGTTCTTTTGGGAAGTGATCAATAAGTCATTGGGATATGATGCGGCGATCACATTCATTCTTTCTCATAACCGGAGAAATGGATCCACCTGACGCGATTCGCTGGGCCAGCGCTAGCAAGCCACCGCCACTCGCCCACCTTAAGAGCGATCCTCCCACCGAGGTTAGCGTCGATGGCGACGGTAGACCACCTGTTTGGGCAGTGGATCGGAAGTGCCTCATCACGAGTTTCTCCGACACATGCAAACGCACACATCGCCCCGCTCCAGTTCTTAAATAACCTGGTCTGGGTCGGTCCGGTCCAGGTTGACCAAAGGTATCTGTCACAAATTTATGGCCCAACTAGACGGTTAGTGAATAAATCACCGTCCAACAGATATATGATTCTTTTATTTTATTTTATATCCTGCTAAATAATGAGTTTTGTGATTAATTTGAGTTTGATATTTTTCGAGAGTTTTATATACCAACATTAGTTTTTCCTATGAGTCGTCATTAGGTTAAAATATGTGGATTCAAATATGATTCTCAGTGGTATGTTGGTAAAGGAGCAATCTGAGTCAGACTATCTTATTTACATACTTCTAGTGATTCCGTACTACCCCGCTTTTGAGCGGTAAGGAGAAATCTGATTCAAAATATTTTAAATGCTTACTTTTGGCGTGTATGCACATCAGATTTGTATACCAAGCGAGCAAGTTAATCGTTGCTTATCTCTGAAACCAACTTGGAAAATTTCTTATGGTCTCCGAGAGGAGAAGCAAATAATGTATAATGAGATTGAATGGGAAGTGATCAATGACTAATCTTGATTAGTCAGCTTGTGTTGTGCTAGATAAACTTTTATAATGATTTGACGTTGTAAAAGCGACATGCTAAATCTCTTACTGCCTACAAGGGGAAATGGAAATAATGCTTAATGGATGACCAGGAAAGTGATTGCACAATTAGAATGTTAGACTAATATTGTTAGTTTGTAACCAACTGAATCGACTCAATCTAATTGTTATTACATATGGTTTCACCCTATGTCTACTATAATACAATTTTTAGTTTAAGTTGTAATTTTCTTTACTTGTTTTATTAATACAGGGAAATATGTTGTAATGTCAAAGGTATAAAATTCTACGTAATCATTATAATTTTCCTCCTAGTCAAGACCATTAAGATTTATAATATAACTTTTATTTATTTCCGGCTAGGAGGAACCATGAATTAGAAAAAATCTAACTTTTATTTATTTCCGGCTAGGAGGAACCATGAATTAGAAAAAATCTCAATCTCACTAAATTATCATAGTTAATACATAAAGTTCAAATTTAAAAGTGAGAACATTAATTCTTGTCTCTAGCCTCAATTGAGAACTTCTCACAAGACACCTTCTCCCTATTTTAATTTAAAAACCGTAGACGGTCCTTTTAATTAATCGATTCCGGGATAGAAATGAATTAAATGATTTAAGTTTCAACTACCAACTGAAACGTTTGTTCGTATCTACTAATCCATTCACCGCCATCTATTTTGGGAAATTCCAAGCTGAAATTACTGACCAAACTCATACCTACCACCCTTGCATCATTCAAACAGACGTTACGATATGCATGCATTAATATTTTCAACCCAACCCACAGTTGAGGAAATGACAAGTAGCCAAATGTATGATACCATTTTCTTAAGCCTATATATAGTCTATGCTTACTGCCTCAACCTCCATTCTTCACAAATTAAACAAAGTTTGCAAAGTAAAATGGAGTTTCTGTCCCAAAAGCTAGTTATCTTTTTTGCTGTGAGTCTGCCATACATGCAAAATTCATCTGTTCATTCCTTTCAGTTGCATAAAAATAAATGTGTTTCTTGTTTGTTCAGATGGCTTTTGTGGGAAGCTATGCAGCTCTCCCTCCAGAGCTTTATTGGTACAACGCACTGCCAAGCACTCCTATGCCTAAAGCTGTCAGGGATCTTCTACCATCATCATCCGGTAAAACCTCCTAGGTACTCTTTTTATCACAATTCACAAATATATATAATACAGGTTTTTCTAATGGTTCTGATGTTTACAGATATTATGAAGGCTGAAGGCACCTCAGTTAGTGAAGGTGTGAACATCGGGTACCCTGGTGGTAGTGTTCACGTGAAGCCACCTGGTGGCGGTGTGGATGTTGGCTATCCTGGTGGAAGAGTTCACGTGAAGCCACCTGGAGGTGGTGTGGATGTTGGCTACCCTGGTGGCAGAGTTCATGTGAAACCACCACGAAGAGGAGGAGGAGGAGGAGGAGGAGGAAGCAGTAACTTGAATGTTGATTATGTGAGAACACAGCAAGGAACTGATGTGAATGTGGGCCCCGGTGGTGTAGGAGTCGGTATAGGAGGCGGCCCTGTGGTGAGTGTTGGCCACGGTGGTGTGAACGTAATTGCTGGGCCTCATAAGGGGAAGCCAGTAGGTGTGAGTGTATTTCCAGGGCCATCACCATTCAACTACAACTATGCAGCATCTGAGGATCAGCTCCACGATAACCCGAATGTAGCACTTTTCTTCTTAGAAAAGAACATGACCCGAGGCTCAAACATGAACTTGCAATTCTTCAGGACTAAAACTGGAGCCACTTTCTTACCCCGTCATGTTGCCGAATCCATCCCTTTCTCATCAAACAAAGTGGCAGAAATTTTCAAGGATTTCTCAGTGAATCCCAACTCACAGGAAGCAGAAATGATGAAAAGTACAATAAGGGAGTGTGAGGATCCCGGAATCCAAGGAGAGGAGAAATTATGCGCTACTTCTTTGGAAGCAATGGTGGACTTCAGCACCTCCAAACTGGGGAAGAACATAGAAGCATTATCAACAAATGTTATGAAAGAGAGTAGTCCACAGCAGAAATATACCATTATAGGTGTGAAAAAGATGAACGATGACAAAGCAGTAGTCTGCCACCAACTACAGTATGCATATGCTGTGTTTTACTGTCACAAAACTCAAACAACTAAGGCATATACAGTTTCAATGGTAGGTGCTGACGGAACAAGAGTGGAAGCAGCAGCTGTGTGCCATGAAGATACAACAAAGTGGAACCCAAAGCACTTGGCGTTTCACATTCTCAAGGTTAAACCAGGACATGTTCCAGTCTGCCATTTCCTTCCCGAGGATCATATTGCTTGGGTACCAAAGTAATCATCCACAGAAATCTTAGATGTTGAATCATTGATGTGCTTATTAGAAAATAATACCATTTGGTGTGCTTGTTAGAAACTAATAATAAAACATGTGTTTTACTACATTACGGAGAGAGCCTGAACATTTATGCAAGATTTGTATTAGTAATCCCAATTTCCTTCAATCACTTGACAACAGCCCAACAACATGATTAAATACAATCCAGATCCATTCCTTCAACATGTGTTAGCAATCCAAATCTCTTAATCAGTTGTTAAACCTCATCTTAATCGTTGACATCGGTGTTTTGTCAGCAAGTTAAGCATTATCATAAATGAATGAGAACTTTACTGCATCTAAAATCTCCCAACTGAAACTAATGGGCTGTCTCATCAGAGCATCCTTGATAACATACTACATCAGCCATAGGGGAAGCTAGTGGGTGATATAATTTAGAAGGAATAAACGTATTGTCAGGTGGGCTACTAGACTCTTAAAGCACAATTAATTCAATAATTGAAAATAATGACTGCAAGATAAAATATAAGAGTAGGTTAGAAGCAACATCATTAAGGAAAACACCATCCTACAATCTACTAGGTATACTAAGTCCAAGGTTTTGATGCAAATTTACCATATTAAGATCATTGCTTAGAAAAGGCTATGTCAGAAACAATTCTAGAACAGACACTAATGGAGAAATGCCCCTCGGAGAATATTACAACAAAGAGAGAGCCAGGCCCTACTAGAGGCTAGAGAAAATTAAACTGCATTTGTTTTGGTATATCATACCTTTTAATTGGGTAAAAGCACAGCAGATCGGAATAACAAGTCTTTATATTATCCAGCGTGGAAAGGTTCCATGGATCCCCATGTTCTTCCCACCTTCACTTTGACATGCAATGGAACTGAGAAATAAGACAGAATTACTACAATTAATATTCAAAATAAGACTACTCAGACCAAGCAATAAGGCTAATCTGCTTATAGCATTAAGAAGCAACCAGGTCACTGTCTATTACACCAGTCATTTAAATATTCATCCATAGTGTGCTCTACTCAATATGCAAGGGAACTACTTTCATTATCCCCTTACCTAAAAGTGAAGCAGCACCTTCCATGCTTGATTGAAGCAACAATCCAGCCTCCTTTACAACTGAAGGATCTGTTTCCATCACCAATTCATCATGTACCTAATAAAATATATTTGTAACAGTCTGTTACTGTAATTTTTAACAATCAATTGCTCGTCCATCAAACAAAAATGCACAAAAGTCTAGTAAAAGAAATATGTCGAGGAAAAGAAATACACTGAAAGACAAGTTCAATTAGGATGGATTCACCAATGATCACTTAAAGGAAATAGATTAAAATAACGGTTTTAAGTCTTTCTTAACTCCTCTAAGATATCAATTGGGAATTCATGACCATTTGCTTTGCTAAATTCTGATTTAACAAGGTAAAACAATAACGGTAAAAAAATGTTTACTTCGTTTCTGAGATGTCTTTGCTCTGTATTTAAAGAAATGAATAAATTAGGAATTAGGAGCGATTTGATCTGTAATATAAGTAACTTTGACTTCATATTGCAGATTGAGTACATTTTTAGACAGTGTATTATTAAAATTGGTATATACAAAAATCATACATACATATAACTCCCTCTTCTCTCTTTTTCAAGTTCCTCTTTGCTGTTTTGAAAGTCAAAGGCACAACTTTTTCATGGCTAATATATTTAGATGTGCATAAGAATATAAATTTGAAATTAGAAAGAATTAATAATGAATCAAACAGGATATGCGTGATGCAAATTTTATGTATCAATGAAATTTGATAGGCAAACATGACCCACTGTTAACTTTCAAAAAGTCAAAGAGGGACTTTATAAAAGGACAGATGGTGTACATAGAACTGCAGATTTTGTGTGATAAGAAAACCCCCCCATATTTCCACCCATCTATACTCTAAGACAATATAACAGATGCATTGGAAATGTCAAAGTAGTATAACGGAAATTTTTCTCATGTAAGGGTCCTCTTACATGAGAAGAGGGATATTTTTGTAATCCACAGCAGCTTAAATTTTCAGAGTTTTATTCAGCCAAACCTCTTCTTCTAATTAATAAAGGGATGCAAAAATAATAATCAATCAAGTTTACGACTTTCATAAATAAGTTTGCCAACAACAAAAAACAGCAGAGTGTACAGAAAACCATGATTAAAATGTGAAACGTCTGGGTTGATATCATAGATATTACTGTACTCAACATATGCAGCAAGTTCTGTGAGTCTGTGACCATTGCAAGTCATTTAATACAGAGAATAAAATTCAACATCTTGAAGCACTTAAACACTTATGTATACACTCTAGAAATCCAGCAATCAAAGTGTTGTCAAAATACAATTATCCAAGAGACATTGAAAGATATCCCTGCCCATAAAAGCCAAAATGTAACCCTTAACAACCAAAGTGATATTTGACTTCAGTGAACACTTCGTACTTTCTAGTATTAAAATTAGCACCTGCCCTAATAATATCTGATTTCCCCTAAACCCAGAAGGAGCTCGGGAAAAGAATACTTCCAAAAACAACATTAAAAAGTAAAAGCAAAGTTCCCATGATGTTCGTAAGGATTGACATGTACCAAATGTCATATAACATAGTTCTTAGGATAAGTATTTCTCAATATTTTTAATCCCATTCGGTACAGGGAAAATCAATTACCTGTAAGAGTATTCTACAGCGACCTTGTAGAAACTGAAACTTTTCAACAAGCTCCAAAGCAGGGCAAGAGTTTCCAGCATCCAGGGAAATAACAGAGTGTAGATTGATCATTGCAATTTTTATTATATCAGCAGCAGATCCCTATACAAAATATCAAAGTAGTTTGTGGAAAGTTCACTGACAATCAAGAAGAGAAAAAAAAGATTTTTTTTTTAAATTACCTGGCATATGGAATTCACTGCTTGCCTTTGAGCTTTAGACTTTTCCTTTCCGTTTCCTAACTTTATTTTCTCCAAAAAGCGCTTACGGCCTTTGAGGGTCTTTATATATCTGAGCAGAAAATAAAACAAGATAAACCATATAAGAGCTGTCATCCAGGTAGTGTCAAGATACTGTGTTAGGGATAAGTTGGTTTACCAACACCACAAGTAATAACCAGATGGCCTCACTATGAGGAAAAGCATATGTATTATGTAATATATTGATGGTATTTTGCAGCAAAGGCTAATATAATTCTGCATAAATTGCATTAAACCTTGAAATTTAAAGTAAAATCTATCACAGAAACCATTATAATTTTGAGTAATACAATAATTCACAAAATTGTCTAATAAATTTAAAACTTTCCTTTCTTTAGAATCAGAAAACGTTTATTGGTAAAGTTTGAGAGAAAGTTTAAAATAGAAGGAAGCGGAAGAATTTATTTTTTAAAATTAAGGCCAGTAGTATTTTTTGATAAAATCAGAAAATAAAAGTAAAAAAATTGTGATAGTCAAAATTGTTCAACTCCTTATAGATATATAAGAGGTGCCTAATAACACGTACCAGATACCTTCAAAGGGTAAATACAGCCCACTCAATTGTCAAGATTTTCAGTCAATAATATGCCTTAAGCTTTGTCTGTTGTACACAACATTTTCCTTCCATCACAATTGAGTTAAACTTTGAAGTTCTAGAAAGCTAACTTTCAGACGTGCTGAAAAGACATCTTGGGTACCAAGAAAACCCAAAACCCTACTCTTAAACATCTAAATTTATATAAATGCTGGACAGTTGGTAGTTAAAACGGAGCCTAAAATAATATGTAAGTTCTGATCATTAAATTTTTAGACACATAGATATTTGCAATCAATGGTACTGACCCTTTCTGGCGACATGATACTACTACTTCTTGAAGCCATGAAGCAACACCAGTAAATGAAGCCTTAAAACTTCTAATTCTTTCAGCAGCTTCATTAGAACTGCAATTCATCTGTTCAGCAAGAGTGCTAGCTCCCATTCCATACAGAATTCCATAAACTAGCCTCTTTGTTTGGTCTCGCTCTTGAGAACTCACAGAAGACTCCATTTTTCTAGCCCATTTAGCAGCAATCATAGTAAATACATCACCATCTGGTTTGTTGAGAAGTTCAATAAGTGAAGGGTCTTTAGAGAAATGGGCCATCAGTCGTAATTCTATCTGAGAATAATCTGCTGTTAAAAGTATCCAATTATCCTGCAGCAGCAAGAGACAGAAAATAAAACAAAAGGGTCTAAACACAGGCATACATGTTGTCAAATAATTAGATAGTCTGTGAGTTCCCGGTGAAAATCTTTTTACCTCAGTAGGTACAAAGAAATCACGAGCATTAATTTTGTGGTATTCATCTACAGAACCATTGTCGTCTTGTTCACTGGTAGTCATCTTGAACTCAACCAGATGTTCAACACACTATATAGTTCCAAATCCAAAAATGAGTATACAATGATGTTAGTATAGAAAAAATACAAGAGCATGATGAAGGTAAATGCAGCAAAGAAAATAAACCTGGAGGTTGGGTTCCTCCATTGAAAGTCTTCCTGTCGCTGTTGAGGTCTGCAACCAATGACCATGAAGCGTATACCTCTGAGTCCTCATAGAAAGTTTAGAAAGTGAACAAATGGATCCTAGTGTACTATTTAGGAGCTTTGCAAATGTCCGATGTTGTTTTATGACAGGAACAATCGGGTGCTCATTCCTAAAGATAATCAATATGAATCAATCATCACGACATGAAGTTTGAAACATCAAAAGTAACCCTAACAAAGTTTTCAGCCCTAGGAAGAAAACCAGGTATAAGTAGAAAAACTCATAATCAAGTGTACACATAAAACAGAAATGAACTATGAAGCCTATTTGATAGATAATAGCATGTGAGTTTGCTTGAAGCTAGTGTGCAAAAATGTTGTAATCTCGAATACTGTAACATTATAAAAGTATAAGAAATGACACATGTTATGTAATTTGAATGCCCCAAGGACACATGCAAACTTGAGAAGGTCATCATTACATTTGATAATTTTCAATCCAATAAAAAATGTCAACTTTTCAAGCCATAACAAAGTTCCAGTTCTTCCGAACATCATGCACATGAGTTGAAAAGGGAGTTATAATTGCATAGATCTAGAAAGGCACTCCAGAAACATGTATCTCTTAGATGATATGGACTTAGTATTGTCCAAATGAACAATGAAATTTTAATGAAACTTGGGATTACATGAATCAGATTCAGGAATAATATATTTCAGTAGGAAAAAAGAGCTCAAATAGTTCACTGGAAGAAGTGGTTCAGCTTTATGTCCACAGGATTACATTTCAGCATGCTGGGCCAGCCAGTACTGAAGATGCTATTTCTTAAGCTTCCGAGATAAGCTTTATAGGCATACACAAGATGGTTGGCAATGCATCATGACAAATAAACCACAAACGTTCTTCTATTAGTATACCTTAGCATATCCAGACAATGTTTATCAGTACTGGGGTGATGTTTCCCTTTCTTCTGACCTTCAGGTATAGGAAGTTTCAAGTGCTCATACAGAATATTAGCAATGTCTGCAGTCATATATAATGAAAATGACTTCCCAGCCAATTTGTATGCTTCCTTCTCAAGATATTTTAGCTTTTTCCCCAATATATTCCTTGCACGAAGGCATCCCTCCATGTCAACACCAATACCCCACAGCTCCATATCAGCAAGAATATTAACCTACAAGGCAAGAACAATACAGTTAGTACATATACAAAGACATGCATGCATACATTTTTTTTAAGAAAACGATCATAGGCGGGATAACATAAAAGAACATTCAGCTTTCCATTCAAGATAATCATAGCATAAGTGAACAACATTCATATTTACTACATGCAGTGGATGGTAGTCCTTTCCGAACATGATAACAGATTTGATGAAACTGGTGACATGGAAAATCTTGAATTAGTTCACATTATGACATTAAACTTAACTACCCAATCAAAGTTCATATCCAAACATAGCGTGTAAATTTGTCAAGCACAAATCTCTGAATCTTTGATTGTGAGAATAACAAACTTTTCAGTCTCTTGGTGAAGTAATGAATTCTCACCAAAGGCATTTCAATGCTCAGAAAGGCCTCAACAAGCTTTTCAGATATTAGTAACTTCCAGAGAACAGAAGACAGAGCACGAGTTTGAGCAGCTCTCCTGCAGCAACCATTGTGTGCAGCTCTTCGCATTTGATTCTTCCATCTACCATTTCTATGGGCAGCTGCAGCAGCCTCACAAGACAACCTTTTCTTAACCTCCTATACAACGAACAATATGCCATTATATGAGTCAATATACTAGTGGTAACACTACAAAATTAAGGAGTCATTTTCTATGATACACCTCACTTCAATAAAAATAACAGGAGCACTGATTTGTGTGCATGAACCATTTTTTCTTACCTTCGTATTTTAACATAACTTCAAATACATTTACTAATAACATATGCATTAAAATATTTTCTTTTCCAGTTTCCTTATGTTAGCGCCGGTGTGGTTGCATCAAATTTTTGGCACGTGGGTTAAAAATATATGACAGTCTACTCGAAAATGCTGTGTTCTACTTATAATTAAACACAACAATGTTTTGACCGTCAACCAGACACTATCCAAGGAGCCAACAGAGTGGTTATTGTTATTGTTATTGTAAATGTATTGATTACGCAACATGCTGTGCTCTAATATGTTTTGCACGTGGGTTAAGAATATAAGACGGTCTACTCGAAATGCCGTTTTCTACTTATAAATAAACACAACAATGTTTCGACCTTCGACAAGACACCATCCAAGGAACTAACAGAGTGGTTATTGTTATTGTCAGGGTATTGATTATGCATTTGTTTAGTACTCATGCTTACACTTATAAGATTTTTAAGAGGTGTAATACAACCTTTTCGAGAACACTTCGATGTCTTAATAACAATGCCACGAGATTAATTGAACAATTTTACTTAACCTTTCAGTACTTTAACTAAATGAGCAGTTGAGCACTATATCATATTCATGAATCATACACTAGGGCATCAACTTCTACCAGATGATTGTCAATCTCATTAATCACTTAAGCAAGGGACTCAAAGCAGATCCTGGATGGTTTGGAAAGACACCCAGTGTCTCAATCATGCAAGCCCCTTTAACACTGTATACAACAAAATTCAAAACATACCTTTTCAAGATTAGGGTTGGAACTTTTCTCCTGATCAGGCCAGAGGATCCATGTCACAAGGGACAGGTCTACAGCATTTTGCAGTTGAATAGGGGACAGGATACAATGTGAGCCATCAATCAGTTCCAGACCTAGAAATTTGGCAGTAGTGCTGGGGATGCCAAATTTATGCATTGCAACAGCAGGATATTTAAGCACCTGAATCAGAACTTTCAAATTCCAAGCAAACTTTCTAACATTTTCCTTCCCAAATATCATCTCAATTTTTTGCCACCGTGACTTGGCCAAATGCAACTGATCAGGCATGGCATTTTCGCTATCACCAGAAACATTTGATGTGCAGCAATCAGACTGTCTTTTGTTAGATGAAAAGAGATCCTTAGGAAGACTTACATAATATACAGGAGAATTTTCCCAACAAACTGCCACTCCTTGAATTTCAAAAGGAGCAGCTGAATTAATGTCTGATCTCTTGCTGAAGTGGATGTCAAAAGAAAATTCTGTAGCATTATCCCAGAGATCCATGAAAGTGTCAAATCCTCCTGGAGCACTGGATGCATTTAAGGGACCTTTCTCCCATGTCTTAAATTGACTATCACTGGGCAGAATATCTAATTCTGGCTGCTGATGAGACTCGTGTAGCTCATCATTAGAACCACTTGTTCCATTTAAGTAATTAGAAGTAGACACGGGTAGAGTCTTGACCGCAACAATCTCAACGCCTTTGGCTGAAGCTGAAGTTTCTCTATCAGAAGTCTTTACACTAGCAAATGATGGCATTTCTGAACTCTTGCCAACTTTTGCCATTGGAAGTATGGAAGCATTGTTACCTTGCTTTCTTTGTTTAATGTCAGCAAAGCTACTACACGAATCCTCATCAGAAGAAATTGTTTTTTTCTTCGTGGCATTTCCAGCATCAGCGGGTAATAAAGGTCGAGGAAAGAGTGGTACATCAAGTCCAAGTGATTTAAAAGCTGAGAAAGCAGCAACCCTGGCTTCCTCAGCTCTCTCAAGAACTATCTTGCGTGCACCATTTTTTATCTTCTTAGCAACTCCCAGATGTAATCTCCTGTGCGCCGAACCTATAAAAAATCCATATAGTAGAACCACTTTAAAAAACCAAATCAAAAATTCAGAAACAAAATACATCTTTCCCAGCAGAATGTCCTTGTGAAACGCGTTTTTAAGACAATGAAATACAGACATCAAAATTCACGTATTTCAAGGAAAAGAAAGAAACCAAGTTCATGGCATTTCCAAAAATAGACATGTAATACATAAAGCTAAATCCCTGGATTTAGAATGCTGCAATTACACCATAAAAAGAAGATTTTTTCCAATGGTGGAAACCGAGAAGCATTTACAGGTCTCATTAAAAGATAATCAGGAAAAAGAAATCCTTACAACCATTACAATTGAAGGTAATGGCCTGGATAACAAGAAGAGCTGTATAACATAGGAACATGATTAATTACATGCTGAGCCAATTGGCCCAAAAAATTAACAGGATCTGCAATGAAAATGGAAACTAACACATTTGTGTAGAAATGTAATGCAATCCAAAAAAAAAAAACTTCAGTTAGAACTTACAGCAAACTCATGTTTTAATCCGAAATAGAAAGAATCCATATCTCAAGAGCAGGTATGTTTTATGAGCTTCAAGCAAAATTAAATGCAGCAATCAGACCAAATAACTAAAGTGTGTCTGTTAATTAAGCACAATCCAAATCACAAAGGAAACCAACCCAATATTTGGCTTTCCAGGATGCATTAAGTCAAAAAATATTTAATCTCGTTCGCTCAGAAAACGCATATCATTCTTAAGAAAGAAGGAAACAGATTTGTTTCAAATGCTTCCAGTTCCAGTACTCAACACAGTAATTACCTTGGGCAGCCCATGATGAGGATTCAAAAAGTGCTTTGGCAATATCAGAAATCGATGCTTCAGCAATTATTTGAGGAGTTCGAAAACCAGCTTTATAGAGTGCTCTAGCACGTGAACCCTGAAAGAGTCCAGGTTGCAGTCAAAAAAGAAAGATGGATAACATGAAAAAAATGAAATATCAATTTACCTTAACAAATGGAATGGTGGTCAGTTCTACTATTTCTGCCCTCACACCAAATGAGACGCGATTCTGAAACTTGGCAACCAAGCCCTCAAGATCAAGCCAACCAAGCCTTTCACAGAAAACAGAAACCATGGATGCAAACCTTCCAGCATTTTCCTGTAAGGCTTGAACCATGCCTCTAGCCACACGAAAATTCTCACAGACCTCAGCAACTGGTATTTCCTTCATTGCCATATCAGATATATTGTCAGATGGCATACAGAACAAACATACTAGGCTTCTTCTGTACAAGCAAGGAAGATGCATACCATGTTTCTCTCAAAAAAGAAAAAGGATAATGCATGGAGTATTATTAACATTTTTTACCTGGACAAGCCTTGACAAAATCAGTGCCACATAAAATCGTCTAGAGACACGAACTAAGTGTTCATCTGAAAGCATCTTGTTGTCTGACATCCCACCTTTAGCATCGAACTTCCCCTGGAACTTTTTATTGGTCTCCTTGAACCTATAGGAAGTTCGAACTGGTGCTCCATGAGCCATGCGCATCAGAAAGGGTTCTTGTACTCCAACTAGATTGCCAACTGACTGAATGTCATGAAAATAAAGCAAATTATGACCTTTAATTTTATTTTATTTTTATTTTGAAGATAATTATGACCTTTAATTTGGTTTATTCATAATTGGCAAACTTTTGATTTTCTAATTAACTTCCACACAAATTTTTCAGAAGGAATAGATTGTTTAAGCAAAACAGGGTTCATAGTTAGAGAATCTGGTACAAATAATGTGGACAAGAGATCCTAGGACAAAGATGTGAGCCAACCAACATGCAAGTCAAAACTGCAAATTAAGTTTACAAGAAATTTGTACAATAGCCAAAACAGCATATGGCTAAAGTGGCTACATAAATTATATTTTAAAGGCAGGGTGAAGGAGAATTGTCATGCACATTCACATTCACATTCACATTCACATTCACATTCACATTCAGTCTATATATAACTGGGGGGTTTTTACCCGGCTTCAAATGCAAGTTTATTCTACATTCCATCAGTGTGTAGCTGCAAATGGAAAGTTTAGCCTGAGACTAGCTGATAATCTTGTTAAATGTGATGTTCAGTCTACTGTTTTCAATTTTAATAAGATATTAGGCATAATAAGCAATTCTTGTATTGTACCGCTATGGCCATTAATGTGCAAATATATCGTACTCGGTATACCTTCCTTTCGTCAACAAGAAAACAGTAGTATGGTATTTTAATACTACTGTTTGTGCATTACAATTGCAATATAGAAATCAGAATCAAATTATCAGCATGTACAATCTCACAAACAATAATACATTGATCTACCCAGGATAATTTTATGTTCTCTTGTGTGCTCAACATGATGAAACTGCTGGTCTAACATTTATTCTATGTTCTGACACCCAGAATTAGGAGAGGACTCTTAATATAATATCTTCACAGTTTTAGTGAGTTTAAAAAGCTAGAAAAGTAAGCAGAGGAGCAAGATGATACAAGCATATGGGTCCCTTTGGTATCATCTTTATGAAGAGAGGAATAAGAAAAGGTTTAATCCAAATCTACTACTTTGAAAGGCTCAATCAGATTATGTATCTTAAAGATACCTTTTATATTGGTGCTGATTTATTTGTTTTCAGTTACTGTTTTCTGTATTAAATCTTTTGAGGCTTTATCTCTGTCAAATGCAAGTTCTGGTTCTAGCAATTATAAGCTCTTGTATTGAAGTTCTAGTTGCTGTAATTCTTGAATAAAACATACAATTACCTAAAACCACTTCTAGCTACCAGTTACATGCTCGCGAATCATACCAAAAAAAGCCCATAAAAGCTTGTTAGATTGCACAATCCAAATCAATGGGCTAAATAAAACATAGAAAACCAAATCTTGAATGACCCTCTTGGACTCTTCTAATTTTATCATCGGACTACTAGTGTCAATACTTAACTACTTCATTTTAAACTAAAAACTTGACTCTGGCACCTGAACCTGATAGACATTTATAACATGCAGAAAGATCTTAAGGGAAGTCTTGGAGCAAGGGTAGACACACAGGTTCAAGTCTTGGAAATAGACTCTTGCATGGCAGGATGATCACCCAGCTTGATCAATAAGAGGAATACTGACAGTAATATACTCATTTTCTCACCTAGCTATACTTAGACAATACTTTCTACTTGCGCAAGAACTTATCAGTCAAACTAGCAAATAATTGTCAGCTTCTAGTGATAGTTAAGAGAAATTTTCATAGACACAGAACAAAAATTCAATGTCCAATAGAAGCCTAGTAGTGAACAAGAAACAAATTTACCTGATCTAGAGCCGATAACTGCATGAATCTTTCATAGTAAAGCTCCCAGTCTGGCTCCACATCAACATTTATGGGTGTTACTAAGTATACCAAGTGCAAATCAGATGAAAGAACAAACCCATTCCTAGCCCTAGTCAAATCATCGAGCACAACCTACAAATATTTGTGTGAAGTTAATGCAATGAAATGTTGAGTACTCCTACCAGGTTCACCTAAATTGCTTTTACAACAATCAAGACAGCAATATGCGACAAATCGGCATTAGAAGATTACCAATGACTCTTCTGGACTAAGAGAACTGCCAAACGATGCACGGCCAAGAGGCGTAGTTGTATACAGCTTAGTCTCCTCACTCCATTCAAGAAATCTTTTATGGCATAGCCACCAAAGCGAATCCTGGGCTGATTTGACAACATCTTCAAATGGTTTAGTGGAATTCAGAAGAGTACAACGAACATAGCGATGTATGTCGTTGGCACTTTGAACAATCCCACCAGCAACAACTTCTAAGATTGCATGGGTCATCCCATTTTTATCTTCTGACAGACAAGAATGCAGTGGTGGGCAGCTATCATTCAGGAGTTGAACAATTCTTTTGGTTTCTTCTGGCTTGCAAATGAGAATCTGTGAACCCAAAAGAATATATATTATAATATATATGTATATGTGTGTGTGTGAAAATAAAATGCCAAAAATTTAACATTTTAAATCACAAGTATAGAGCAAATTAAAAATATTACATTAACTACAAAAACCAATTAACAGGAATTTGGGAAAGAAGTAGAAAAAATGTACCCAGTGTACATAGATTTCTTCAAAGTTGGACCCTTACTTGCTGTGACTCATATCAACAAGACGTAACTTAGCAACTATTCCATGTTTGGTTGGCTTAAATAACCAGTATACAAGCACAATCTGAAAAGATCTTAAGCTTAATACTATAGCACCAAAAATAAAAACAAACAAAACTCATGCACGTGAAAACTTTACCCATGGTATACAACGTCAAAAACTCTAAATATTCGGCCAAGCTTTTATGTACAGGCAAAAGGAGACAGATATGCATTTTACATTATATAAGAAGTACAAGAAAATAAGGAGCTCATTGATATCATTTGTAAATACTAATCCATTACTATTGTAAAGGATAATATCTTAAGCCATCAGGAAATTGTCTCACCCCTGTTTGAAGAAGAATATGTAAAAAACAAAGCTCAACTAAATACAAATCAAAGTGAGGTCAACAAAATATACATCTTAAAAACAGTCACCGAACGAGTAAACTTACACTCTCTCCTTTAGTATCTATACCAGTCCGGCCAGCTCGACCAGCCATCTGTTTGTACCTTGTCCCGTCAATAAAATCACGGCCAATGCGAGGTTGTCGGAATATGACTCTTCTTGCAGGAAGGTTCACCCCAGCAGCCAATGTAGATGTAGCAGTTAATACACGAACTAGTCCTTTACGGTAACATGTCTCAACTGTCTCTCTTTCCTCAACCTTTCAAAACCAAAATCATAAGAATAATTTCCTGAAGCAGCAGATCATAAATAACTAGAAGGATAACTGAAAAAAGCAAATAACGGTGAAAACATATTAAATTCCCAGTAGAAACAGAAGAAGGGAAAAAAGAAAACACATACAAACTGGAACAGAGAAAAGAATTAAGAAAATTTTATATGACGTACCGTAAGCCCAGCATGATGATAGGCCACACCTGCAGGGAGAGTTTCTTCTAGTATCGGATCTAAGCCTGATGGAGATCTACGTAAAGCATCAATCGCGAAATCAATATCAACATACTCGTTCTGATTGTCCTGTGAGGTGAGAGGGATTTTTTTGAGGTACTTCGCAACATGTCTTGCTGTGGACTCACAACCTTTTCTGCTAGAGCAAAATATTAGCACGGAGTGACCTTCTTGAACCACTTCATTGCACAATTCAACGATGTGATCTGGATCCTTGCCCCCAATGTCAGCTAATTTAGAAACTGTCCTAATCAGCATCATTTCTTTACTATAAATTGAGTATCCAATTTTAATGTATTCCTCCAGTGGAACAGGCCGAAAATGTGTCTCATACAGAGCTGCCTACATCAAACAGGAAAATAATGACTAACATATGAATAAGGATCATTAAATAGCTTTACCAAACAATACAGATAATATAGATGTTCACTTAAAGGGAGCCTACAGCTTGATTTGAATGAATAGTTTACCAATATTAGGAAAAAACAAAAGAATTTGTTGCTTTTTCATATCTCATAATCAAATAACAAATTGAAGGATTGTTTGATCAAATTCCATGCAGGGTTTGAAGTGATGTTGTGTTATTCCTTTCAGGTGAAAGACACACAACAATGTGTTCATTCAACTGCTAAAGAGTGTGTTCTAGCCATCAACTTGAACGGTTATTATTATAATATCAAGATAATCCAAAACAAAGCATATGCAGGACAAGTGCCAAGAGAGAGAATCTTCCCTATATATCATATATAGCTAAATGTGTTAGGAAAATATCAGTAAGGACTTCCAAAACAAATAACTCAGAACAAGCATTAATTCCATCCGGAAGCATGGCATCCCTTTCTTAATATCTTGAGAGTGATCATCCCAATCCAGCATTACATACTGAATGATACCACTAGTAATACAAATGACAACACGAAAGGATTTCCATAAACCTCATAACAATCTTTAAGCCAATTACAAACTTTACGTTCCATGACTAGGATATCACACTTACACAAAGCAATCAATAAGATTATTTCCTTCTGAACTGTTGGTTGATATCCAATAAACATCTGTAATGAAAAACAATACTGTTCTCCACAACATTTGAAGGAAACTCGACAAAAACTGTATGTTGATTGATAAAAACAATTTAAAGACTTGAACTGCAACTCAAAGATGATCGATAAAATGTATGTTGTCTTAGACATGGGCACAGGCTAGTTTATTTATATCTGTGTACTGACCTCAAATCAATCTTCTTTAAGTAAAACAAATTATCCACATAATCACATCATCAATGCATTACAGAAGAAAATTTGCTCATCATTTAAAGTGCATCAATTAAAATTCAGCGTACACTCAATATGAGTCATATCCACTAAAGAAAACATTAACCAGCATACCTGAAGCCAATCGGCCACAGCAGATACATTAGGCAAGGTTGCACTCATTCCAACAATTTGGAGACCATGAACAGGGTCAGCTTTACTACTGCCAGAACCTGAACTCTCTCCGCTCGATAATTCTACATTGCCCTCACCAGTTGCATAGCGCAGTTTAGTCAACAACAATTCGAGTAAATAACCCCTATTTTGATCACCAACCTTCCAGAAAAATACATAATGGTGTGAGAGAAAGAACACAGCGGAAACTGATATTGAACTATTTCTTAAAAGTAAATATGGTGTTGGAAAATGTGAATGTGAGAATCAAGGATGATACCATGTGTAGTTCATCAATCACAATAATTCCAATTTCTGAAAGTCGGCCCTCTTCCAAAAGTCTGTTAATCAAAGAATTAGCTTTCTCAATCGTGCACACAGCCACCGATGTATCCTTGGGAAGAGCCCCACCACCTTGACTACCATAATAACTCCGCACTGGTCGACCAAGTGGCTCCAAAAGCACCTCAAGGTGTTCTGCCTACATGCATTACAGACAGACTTTATATGGTAAACTTGCATAAGGGATAAAGAAAAAGGTTCTTTATAAGCAGCCCATACAGCACCTTTTCTGCACATATTGATACGTATGGCAGCACAAGAAGTGCCATTTTTCCAGTTGACAAGACTCGTCGCAACATCAAGATCTCAGCAACAAAACTTTTTCCAGCACTACAGGAAACACAAAAGGAAGTTGAGACAAATTCACACTCAACGATCAAACTTATGAAGTTATACCTAATTCTCTCACATGTTTCAACCATAAAGCCATGCTAATGAATTCACTGCAGCATTAACATAGCATTATGTAAAGCACAACATAGCATTAACATAACATAACACAGCATTAACATAACATAACATAGCATTAACATAGCTTAGAAGAAGGGAATGTGTAAGTGGAGGAGCAAATATGAAAGAATTAAGGATCTGATAATTCTCAAGAGCCCACGGGGCATAAAAAATTATGTAAGCATTCACCAAACTATCAGCTGCCAGTATATTGTACAATCATATGTATAAGAATCATGTGATCTATGTCCCTTCAAATCTATCATGTTACTATGTATTTTGCTTCTATGGGTACTTCTGTTACCATATGCAGATGATAAAACTACACTTTAACAATGTGCTACCACCTTCTAACAGCTTGGTACCTTTGTCCTTCAACCCTTAGATTGATTGTGCAAACAAACATTTAAGACGGACAAATTCTGGAAAATGAAAAGCTGAGTCACGAAACTCTACCTTGTTGATGCACAGTATACTAAATTCCTGTTCTGCAAAACACCATCCACCTGAAGGCAGTCAACCTGAGGAACAAATCATGGACCTCATTAACTGAATGCTAGGATAACAATCTAACAATGATAAAATTTAGAAGAACAACTTTAAATACTAAAATACCTGCCAAGGATACAATCTTGACATTCCCCTTTTCTTGTATACATTGCATAATTCAGGAGGCAGCCAGTTGTTAAGATCCAAACGACCCTCAAGTGCTGCAGAACTTGATGGAGTATTATTTTGATTCGGTACACCTAGAGTGAAACCGGACAATTCCCTGTCATTTGGTTTAGATGTATAGCTATCACTGTCCTGAATACATTTGCTCACCCTATTATGAGCCGGGGTAGATTTCGATGTCTTCTTTTGTAAGTCAAGAAAATCTAAGCTTTTATTAACTTCATTTTCTAAGCTCATGGTATGATCAACTTGTTTGGTTTCAGGATGATGGGAAGCACATATTGTACTCTTTGCCTTTAGAACATTACATAAGCCAACATTTTCACATGATGTGGTCCCTCCATCCAAGTTTCTGACCTCCGAAGCAAAATCAAAATGCTTTACAGGCAGTGGGGAAATCTCTCTAGACAAATCATCTCCATGTTTGACCTCTGCCCCAACAGCAGCAGAAACAACAGCATTTGAGCCTCTAGCTTCACTTCCACCCAGAAAGTTGTTGTTTAAGTTGTTCCTCTGGCACCTATCTTTTGCATTATTTGATGGACTAATATCCTTACCAGCATTGAAATTTACAGAAGCACCAGGCAACTTGGAAGAAACAGTATTGGTTGGGGCAAGTAGGTTATCAGCAATTTGAATTGCTTCATTCCAAAATGTTTCTCCAGGGGAAAATATCGAGCTGCCACTTCCTGACTTAGGGGTGTCATGAGACTTTGTTTTAGCAATAGATGAGCCAGGTGTGGTACAACCAACTACATCAACAGGCAAAGAGGCTTTGACACATCTCTTCAAGCTTGATTGAGGTAATTCTTCACCAAAACCCACATGAAACTGCAAAAAAATCATGGAATCACATGCATATGTATCAAATGTAATAAGACATTCTTATAGAATGTGGGATTATAATTTGGGTTCAATAATATTCACCTCTCTAGAATTCTTGTAGACTGGATCACGGGATTCGATGATAATTCCAGATTCTGAGGGGCCAATTTCAACTTTTCGAAAGCAGGTAGCTTCAGCTTCAAGATGCACCTGACTAAAATGACTTCTCTTACGTGATGCATTCTCCAACTCAACTTGAGATTGGCTGTAGCGCATATTATTTGCATGCACAGCTGGCCCTGATGGTACACTTGTTCCCCGAGGCAAACCTCTGTAGAATTAAAAACATCTTCAGATATTATGACAACAGAAAGATTGTTGTTTTGGAATAAATACAAACCTCACAACCTCTTATGAAATTTTGACAACTGAAAAATAATTGTGTGCTTATAACTTCAAAATGAATACTACAAAAAAATAATATTGATAATAATCATAATTTAAAAAACAAATAATGTTTTACAAAACTTATCAATACCTGAAAAGGATTGACAAAAAATCTGGTGCGGGGTGCTTTAATCCTGCATTTTCTACCTCCCCGGCATCAGTTGAAGTTTCGGACTTCACCTTCTGAATAATATCATGTGAACAAACTACGTCCTGTGAAATGGCATCCTTCTTTTCAACATCGAATGATAAACTACTGATCTCCCGAGACAAATTTCTCTTGATTGGAATTCTTTTACTTGGTAATTGGACAGCTGCATCAAAGGGAATCTTGTTTTCTTGAGAACTAACCAAAAAACTGTCCAGCGAACCCTTAGTATGTGGAGATCCTTCAATTGTACTCTTGGCATCGAGTTCAATTTTCTTGGACTTAACATTTGGGGAAACAGACTTCCTCCGCTTCTTTGAAGCAAAGAACTTGCCGAACCGACAAAACAATAAACATGGAAAAACACAATTCAGTATGACATACTTTCACGATTAAGAATCACAAAAATCTTGTCTTCGTGTTCTTTCTTCGATTCGAGTGCAAGAAAAGACGAGGAGATACCTGGTCGATACGGGAGCGAGGAGAATCGGACGCCATCGCCAAAAGACTGGGTAATGTGGCCCTAATTCTGGAAGAGTAAACCAGACATCGACAAGAGTCCGCCTAGACTTGCCCAGAAGGAAGAGAGGGAGCGTACAGAGATCCTTTTGCGTTCAAATTTTTGGAAGGGTCTTTGCAATGATACCCTTGGGCTTCGCAAAGTTACCTGTGTAATGTAGTAGTATTTATCAACAAGGTCCCATAAATTTGGGTATTTTATATACAGGTCACGCAATGTTTGGGTAGGTAGGCTCTGTCCAATTGGGCTGAAATTTTTATTTTTTTATTTTTTTCAGTTCAATTCAATTGGGCTGAAATTTAATTTAATTGAATTGAATTGAATTGAATTGAATTGAACTAAATTGAATTGATTGCTGTTGAATTGAATTGATTGCTGTTGAATTGAATTGAATTGAATTGAATTGAATTGAATTGAATTGAATTGAATTGAATTGAATTGAAATGAATTTAATTGAATTGAATTGAATTGAATTGAATTGAATTGAATGAATTGAATTGATTGTTGCTGAATTGAATTGATTGCTGCTGAATTAAATTGAATTCAATTGATTGTTGTTGAATTGAATTGAATTGATTGTTGTTGAATTGAATTTAATTAATTAGAAAATAATTTAACATCATAAAAACTAGACGGATACCACGACATTCGTGCCTCATTTAATGAACATTTTAATATACTATTAATATTTGTTTAATTATTTCATTGACATTTTTTAAAATTCAAATATTTAGATGTACATGTGATCATCAAATTCACATTCGCGCCTCATTTGATGAATATTTGAATATGCTATTATTATTTGTTTATTATTTTATTGAAATTTTTGAAAATTCAAATATTTAGATTTATGTGTGATTATCTAATTCACATTGCTAAAATATTTTGTAGCAAATAACAAATTAATTAATACCATAATATCATTGTTTTGGATATTTGTTATATAGGATTGGTTTATAACTTAAATATTATAAATGAATAAAATTGGAAAATAAAATAATATCATATAAAATAGTGTATATATTGTTTAAAAAATAGTGTGCATATTTTGGTAGAAAAATTAACCATGCATTTTGATGTCGTTTATCCCACACACAATTTAAAGAGAATAACTTTTATAGTTCCCTTTAGAGATGATTTAAACTTAATGAAAATGAACTATAATAAATTTAAAATAATTTGAATAAATTGAATTGAATTGAATGTTGTTGAATTGAATTGAATTGATTTGATTGCTGTTGAATTGAATTGAACTCTGAATAAGTTGAATTGGACAGGGCCGTACTCTCTTTTCTTTTGTTCGCAACTTATTTTGAGCACATGGCTCAAGTAATCCAGTTGTGTAAAATTGGGAATTTTCTATATTTTTTGAGTAATTAATGGTATTTAATGGCCCATAAAAGTGTTAAGAAGTAAATTTATGGCCCCTTAACTAAGAGTGCGGTATTTGTGGCCTCTAAAAAATATGCCAAATACTGAAAGAACTTGCAGCTGTTAAAGCTGAGATTTCGAGTGAGAAAAGAAAGAAGTGCAGCATAATTGGAAGGAGAGAAGAACGAGATCGTAATAATCTATTTTACACAATTCAATCGATAACCTCTCCTAACTAACAATCTCAACTATGTACTTAAAAAATCACAAAGAATTATTAACTACTCCCTTCTTGCAACTACGAAACCGCTACTCCCAAATGAGAAGAAAGGATGAGCTATCCATATCACATCTTTGTTGCCTAGTCAACGGTCAAAGTCAATATCTATACTATACATAAAAGTGCTACAGTTTGAGAGGATATGGAAGCCCTACGTGGTGCTCTCATACAATTTTCTCATTCTTTAAAAAAAAAACTAAAAACTATATTTTCACAAGAGTCTCTAGAATATTCTTTTTTTTGTTCTTGGAGCAAAACCTTCTCATGCAATCTTTCTTTTCCCTTAATTAGCCAATTAATATGTTTGACTTTTCTAAACAAGTTTTTAATGTTAATTTATTTAAAATAACAAATTTGCCACCTAATCCTATAAAAAATAGAATTAATGAAAAAATTAGACAAAAAGTCAACACGAGACGGTACTGAAAACATCGAATTGATCTTCTCCGTTAATCTTGCCGGAGCCGCAATTCATTCTTCCCGTCGGAGTCTCCATTCACCGTAGCCGTTGTCCGCTGGAACCTCTGTTCACCGGAACTGCTGTTCACCGGAACTGCTGTTCACCGAATCATTTGAGAGCTCCGAATAAATCGGATCGGCGATTTCGACGGCGACGCCATGGCGGCGGAGCTCGTCTCCGGTGCCCAACCGCCCACAACTCCTCCGATCATAAATCCTTCAACCACGACTCCTCCGATCACGAATCCTTCAATCACGACTCCACCGATCTCCTTCGCTAAAGCTGTTGCAGGTCCAGATCAGATTCGATCCAGAGGCCCCTTCAATCCAAAGCCAAGGATTGACCACCTCGGAGAACCGGGTCTGCACTTCTCCGATGAAGAGTGTGATCGCCTCGAGGAACCCCTAAAACTGACGCTGGTCGGGAAGTTTTCCAGAGCCCGGCCGAAACTCGAGAAACTCAGACGCGATTTTCACACAGCAGGGTTCCTGGGCAATCTGGAAATTTACTTACTAGATAACCACCAGGTACTAATCCATTTTGATCTTCCTGATGATTATTACAGGTGCTGGATGCATAAAATCTGGAATTTTGGGGCATACTCGATCCGGATCACCAAATGGAGTCCAGATTTTGATCCAAACATAGACTCTCCAATAGTCCCGGTATGGATTGCTTTATATGGCCTTAAACATCAATTTTTTGATGAATATGCTCTGCTATCAATAGGTAATCTTATAGGACAACCTGTTAAAGTTGATAAAGCCACACTAAATCGTACTAGACCTCATGTTGCTAGAGTCTGCGTTGAAATTGATATTACATTGCCTCTAGTCAATAGAGTTTGGATAAGTCATAGAAAAACTGGTTTTTGGCAGAAAGTTGAATATGAAGGTCTCCCTGATTATTGTACAAACTGCTCTAAAATAGGTCACCCCAAGGGATCTTGTAGAAATCAGTATGTTCCTAAGCAAAATATTCCATGGAGACCCCAAATCCCAGAGATTAATAATGCTGAACCAAACCCATCATCATCTGGCTTAACATCAAAGGAAAAAGAGAATGTACCAATAGATGTTATGCATACTAATCTTGCTATCAAGAAAGCCCCCTTGGAAAAGAAAGGCCTTTTTTTTGCAGGGAAACAATATAGACATCAACAAAACAAGACATGGAAGGAAAAGCAGCAGGTGCAACAAGATCAAACTCAAGACAGCAATAAAACTCAGATGGTGCTGCATACTCCTCATCACCAACAAAATCAGATACCCAAATCCCACGACACCGAAATAAGAAGTAAACAGGTTGAAGGTATCAATGAATTTGTTCTTATAGAAGATATACCTGAGGAAGTTAACTGTGACAATAATTACCAACTATGTTCTAATACAACTTTCAAAGCTAATCTTGATAAGGAAGTTACTACTGCTTACACCAGTGAGGTATCTCCTGGTGTAAACAAGTCTGCTAATGTTTTGAATGAAGACAATGCAGGGAATTCTGAACAGGTCCAAAATGCAGATACTGGAGGAAACATCAAATCAACTTCAACCATTGGAACGGACATCACAGAACAAGAGTTTATACAGGTAAGAGAAGGTGATTCAGGAATGATTCAGGAGGATTCAGGTAAGAATCAAGGTAAATCAGGTAAGTCCTCTAATCCAGAAACTCCTATCAAGTTGTCAAATGAAGATAGAATGTTAATTGATAACCTAGATCCTCATCCAAAAATTGTTTGGTCAAAAGAAACAGGAACTAAGGATAAAGAAGGGGATATTTTTCTTGAACCTTCCTTTATAACTCCAAACAGTTTTAGAAGCTTACAAATGGATAATATTTCTGATGAAGATCTTATATTCTCTTTAATGGAACCTAGGAATAGGAACACAAAAAAGAGCTATATGAATTCAACAAAAAGTGATAACTCAAAGGCTCAAATAGACTCACAGAAGCTAAGTAATAATGGTATCATTTAAAATCTGTGTATGGAATGTTAGAGGTCTTAGGAATGCTAATGCTCAAAATAAAGTAAGAAACATTAAGAGAAAGCATGATATAAACCTCTTTGTTCTAATTGAACCAATGTTACAATCTGATCAAATTGCCTCTATAGCCTTTCAGCTTGGCTTTAGAAATTATTATGGAGAACCCAGAGATAAAATTTGGATTTTCTGGAATGATGCTTTTCAGTTATCCATAGTCTCTGTCCATGATCAATTTGTGTTAGCAGAAATGAAACACTCATCTTCAACATTTAAATGGTTTTCTGCTTTCATATATGCTAGACATGACAGGTCAGCTAGATATCCTCTATGGTCTAGCCTTTCTCAATACTGTAATGAACCAATTATGTTAATTGGGGATTTTAACTGCATTAGAGAACCTAGCGAATATCTAGGACAGGCTGCTCCTAATTTAAACTGTATGATAGATTTTAATGTTTTCATAGAGAATAATGATCTTATTGAACTCCCCACTTCTGGCAACCATTTCACTTGGAGTGGTGTAAGAACTGGGAATGTTTGGGAAAGACTAGATAGAGGAATCTCAAATGAACCTTTTCTAAACCTCTTTCCTAACACTTGCATCAGAGTCAAATCCAGACACCCCTCTGATCATTCTCCTTTACTGGTTTCAATAGCAAACCTTAACTATTCCTCTGGCCCTAAAACATTTAGATTCCAAAACTGTTGGACTTCACACTCAAATTTTATTCCAACAGTTTCTGATAACTGGAATCTAAATTGCGAGGGACAGGGAATGCTAAAATTTTCCATCAAATTAAGGAGGCTAAAAGTTGTTTTAAAAGAATGGAATAAATCAGTGTTTGGGAATATCAATGATGCAGTTCAAAATGCTGAAGATAAAGTTCTTGAAAAAGAACTTAATCATCAGCAGAACAACAATACCCAATCCAGAATGAAATTGCATCATGCCCAAGAAAAATTAACCTTGGCTTTGAACAGAAAGGAAATTTTTTGGAAACAAAAAGCTAGAGCTAAATGGCTAGCAGAAGGTGATTCAAACACCAAATTTTTCCATGCATCAGTCAAATCGAAACATGCTAGACAAGCCATTACGGAGATCAAAAATTCAAATGACCAATGGATTCAGAATCCTGATGATATAGGTAATGAGGCGGTATCCTTTTATCACAAACTTTTAAGCTCAGAAAATACAGATGTGGATGGCTCTGCAACCCATCAAATGCTTAGAAACATCCCTAAGCTCATCTCAGAACAAATAAATGAAAATATGCTGAGTCACATAACAATGGAAAGCTTAAAAGAATTAGTTTTCAAAATGGATGGAGATTCATCTCCTGGACCAGATGGATATCCAGGAAAATTTTACACAACATGCTGGGAAATAATCTCTGAAGATTTATTAAATGCAGTTAATGAGTTTCTGTCTGGAGTACCAATCCCTAGGGCAATTGCATCTGCATTCATAGTTTTAATTCCAAAAAGGGCTGTAAATGCAAGCTTTAATGACTATAGGCCAATCAGTCTCTCTAATTTCATCAATAAAATTTTTTCAAAAGTCTATACAGAAAGGCTCAAACCCATAATGCCACAACTTATATCCCCTGAACAATCAGCATTTGTTCAGGAGAGAGAGCTGGCGGATAATGTCCTACTTATGCAAGAAATGGTAAAATTACTCAATAACAGAACAGATGGCCCAAATCTTTGCATAAAGCTAGACATGATGAAAGCCTTTGATAGAGTCTCATGGTGTTTTCTAAATTCATTGCTTTTAAAACTGGGATTTCATGGAAGAGTTGTTAAAATCATAATGGGTAGTATGGCAGCAGCAAGCTTCTCTGTTCTGGTAAATGGAAAACCCTTTGGATTCTTCAAAACATCCAGAGGTTTAAAACAAGGAGATCCACTCTCACCCTATCTTTTTATCCTTCTAACAGAAGTATTTACCAGAAATCTCCGAACCCTGTATGAAGAAACAAAGATAGGGTATTTTAAATTGCCAGATTCAGTGTATAAAGTGACCCATCTCAGCTTTGCTGATGATACAGTGGTCTTTCTAAAGGCTAATAGAACTAGTTTAAACAATCTGAAAATTTTTCTGGAACAATATGAAATATCCACAGGGCAGAAAATTAATTTTCAAAAATCTTCCTTCTATTTATCCAAACATGCATCATCAGCACATAGATCATTGGTACAGGACATAACCTCAGTAACTCCAGGAACCTTCCCATTTCAATACCTTGGATGTCCCATCTACATTGGAAGAACAAAACACAGCTACTTCCAATCCATTTTTGAAAAAATAACAGCAAGAATACTTCTATGGCAGAACAAATGGTTAAATCAAGGTGGTAGATTAATCTTGCTAAAACATGTCTTATCATCAATACCACTGCACATACTAGCAGTAACCAAACCTACAAAAGGTGTGATAGATAAAATACTGTACTGTTTGCAAAAAATTTCTGGGGAACATCGGAATTTGGACAAAAAAAGGTATGGAGATCTTGGACTAAACTATGTTTACCAGAGCTTGAAAATGGTCTAAATACTAAAGATCTCCATATACTAATTGATAGTTTCTCACTAAAATTATGGTGGAAAATGCAAAAAGGAAATAACCTCTGGTCAGATTTTATGTGGGGTCTACCAAACTATCTTAAAAATTCCAGAACATGGAAGAGAATAAAAGATATCCATCAAATAGCCTCTGAAAATACAAAATTACTAGTTGGGGAAGGTACTGTTTCTTTTTGGAACTCAAACTGGGTAAAAGAGTACCCTCTGATTGATGTTTGGGATGATATTGAACTACCCTTCCTGGACTTAACTATCTCAGAGTTTGTCTATGACCAAGAATCTTATGTGCAGCAATTACAAAGTGGTCTAGACACAGAACATATAAATCTAATATCCACAGAACTTTCTATCTTTGAAGAATACCCTGATAGATTGATATGGAAACCTGAAAGAAATGGATACTTCACACTTTCTTCAGCTTACACTTTGCTGAGAGATAAAAAAGAAATAATTCCATCTTTCAAGCACTTGTGGTCAAAATATATTCCACTGAAATACACAATTTTCAGTTGGAGATTGCTCAACAGGCTTATCCCATTTCCTGATGTTTTAGAGGACTTTAACTTCCACTTGCCTTCTATTTGCCCATTTTGTAAAAAGGCTAATGAGGATATACATCACTGTTTTAATGAATGTGAACAAGTGAAAATATTTTGGACATATTTGCATCAGTGGTTTGATATTCAAAACTTAACCTTCAACACACTATGGGATAGATATTTCTTCTACTGGAATGTGGAGTTCAGAATAAAAACACAAGAGCTTATTCTTCGGATTCTACCTTGTATTGCGGTATGGCAAATCTGGTGTGCTAGGAATGCATGGCTATATGAATCTAAATCACCAAACTGGATTAATCTGGCTTCAAATGTATTTAGCACTGTGAAATCCATTATGAAGATAAAAGGTAGAACATGGAAATTATCTGACACACCTAAACTTTCTGCAAGTCTTTTGTCTTTGGCTCCAACAGCTGCAGGTACCACAAACAGACAGGTTATACAGGTGAGTTGGAAATTACCTCAAAGGCAAGCAAAGATGAACACAGATGGCTCTTCCCTGAAAAATGGCTTAGCTGGTGCCGGAATAGTCATAAGGAATCATGAAGGGCAGGTTCTTATAGCGAAATCAAAATTTCTAGGGGCCATGGACTGTCTGGAAGCAGAAATCACAGCTTTAGCTATTGGTCTGGAAACAGCATATTCACAGGATGTAGAGGACTTAGAATGTGAAGTGGATTCTCTGATCTTGCTGAAAATGGTAAGAAGGGAATTTAAAATCCCTTGGAGATTCACCAACCTGATGAGGAATATCTGGATGATAACAGGTGAGATTCCAGTATCTTTTTCACATACTTATAGAGAAGCAAACTCAGTGGCTGATTCCCTTGCTAGAATGGCTAGTTCAAGTAAAACATCCAAGATATTTAATCATCAAAATCTCCCACTCAACATAAGAGGACTAGTTGCTTTAGATAGCCATGAATTTCCTTATGTTAGAATGGTTTAAATCTCAATTTAGGAACAACAGATACTGCTGCTGGCTTTGTTTGTTTTTACAGGAAACAAGGCAAGGAAACAAATACTTCCAACTCTACTCAATTTGGACTTTGAAATGAACTGAAGTGCTCAGGTGTACATTTTTCATAGCCTAATTATCTTCTATAGTCTAGTACCTAGACCTATTCACTGGCTTGTTTTTCACTACTTTTCAGGTAAACCACAAGGCTAACAGCCTTGTGGTATGAGCAAAGATTCAAAATGAAGCAGGAAGGGAGCTTCCCATGCTGGCGAGCCAACTGAAAAACTCCAGTAAACCTGCTACAGTTACAGCTACATCTCTACTTATAAGTTGGCAGAACTCTGTAGCAGAATATCCTCACCTTGGCAAACTTGTGGTTCAACCTTGGGCTCTGAACCACTAACTTGGATGGGTTTGAGTTGATAGCTACGGATTTTGCTTATTGAAAAGGATGTAGGATCTCTCCCAAGTTTTTTCATCCCAACTAGTGGGGTTTTTCTTGAACCTCAAGTTTTTTCATCCCACATTGTCTTGTGTTGGGGTTTTTCTTGGACAATATGTAAGATCTTTGGAGTTTTTATATGGTTCAGGGAGCCTAATAAAATTCCCTCCAGCATTGCTGGTTTTAAATTAAAAAAAAAATAGAATTAATGAAATATACTCTACTAATCAAGATATGAAATTTATGGAGTATAATAAGGTCTTTTTCTCTAGAGATTATTTGAATTTATTTGAACTCATCTAAACTCATTTGAACTTAAAAAACTTTATCTGAACTTAAAAAACTTTATCTGAACTAATCTGAACTTAAAAATTTTATCTGAATTCATGTGAACTTAAAAAACTTTATCTGAACTAAACTCATTTGTACTTAAAAAATTTAGCTGGACTCATTTGAACTTAAAAATTGAGCTGAATTGAAATATATAGATAAATTGAACTAAACTAAATTGAAACTAACTAAAATATATGATCATTTCCAATATATTTGAAATTTATTAATCTAAATATAACATAATACATTTAATATTAAAGTATACTGAACTGAGTTGCACTGATGTAGATAAACTGAATTGAATTGGTATAACTAAATTAACCTTAATTTCCTCAAATTATATTTTACAGAACTAAACTAAATTGAACTGAATCGAAGTAAAAATTAATGCGCTGAAAAAAAACGGTATGAATAAATTAACCTTAATCATTGCATCAAATTATATTGTTGTTGAACTAAACTGATCTGAACTGAACTGAAGTGAAATTGTTGTTTTGAAGAAAAAAAGAATTGGTATGACTAAATTAATCTAAATTTCATCAAATCATATTGAAACTGAACTAAACTGAATGGAATTGACCTGAACTGATATAAACAATTAAGCTCAAAAGAATAGGGTCTACGACTACAACGCATGATAGTAAAATCACAAAATATTTTTAGCATTATTTAAATTATTGTAATATACAATATTGAACTGAACTGAACTAAATTGACATGAAAAATATAAAAATATTGAAACTGAACTAAACTGAATGGAATTGAACTGAACTGATATGAACAATTAAGCTCAAAGAAAAGGGTCGACGCATGATTGCAAAATCACAAAATATTTTTAGCATTATTTAAATTATTATAATATACAATATTGAACTGAACTGAATTAACATGAAAAAATATAAAAATATTGAATTGATTTAAACTAAAATGAACTAAAATACAAATAAGTTTACTGAACTTAACTTATCTGAAAACTAAATAAGTTTACTAAACTTAACTCATCTGAACTTAAAAATTTTTTATCTAAACTCATCTAAACTTAAAAAACTTTATCTGAACTAAAAAACTTTATTTGAGCTAAAAAAAAGTTTATCTGAACTCATCTGAACTAAAAAATATTCTAATAATCTCTAGAGAACATGACCTAAGCCTTCCATGTGTCGATTTGATGACTACTAAGGTCCTGTTCTCTAGAGATTATTTGAATATGTTTTAGTTCAGATAAAGTTTTTTTAGTTCAGATAAACTATTTTTAGTTCAGATAAATATTTTTTAGTTCAGATGAGTTCAGGTAAAGTTTTTTTTAGTTCAGATAAATGTTTTTTAGTTCAGATGAGTTCAGATAATCTTTTTTCATATCAGATAAGTTAAGTTCAGTAAACTTATTTGTAATTTAGTTCAGTTCAGTTTAAATCAGTTCAATCTTTTGAGCTTAATTGTTCATATCAGCTCAGTTCAATTCTATTCAGTTTAGTTCAGTTTCAATATGATTTGATGAAATTTAGATTAATTTAGTCATACAGATTCTTTTTTTTCAATACATTAATTTCACTTCAGTTCAGTTTAGCTCAACAACAATATAATTTGGTGCAATTAATTAAGGTTAATTTATTCATACCGTTTATTTTCGTCACACTTATTAATTTTCAATTCAGTTCAGTTCAGTTATCTATATGCTTCCGCTCAACTCAAATCAATATGTTGTGTGCCAGAACTTTTATACATCAGTTCAGTTCAATTCAATTCAATCCAGTTCAGTAAATTGAAGTGAAATGTAATTTGATGAAATTACATCAAAATTTTTAAGTTCAAATGAGTTCAGATAAAGTTTATTAAGTTCAGATTAGTTCAAATAAGTTCAAATACCGTGAAGAGAACAGGACCTAATACTATTTTAAAGATTAATCGTCTTACCTATCTATATGTTAAGTTTTTTTGAAACCTTGAACCTTAAAATATGTAAAATTATCATGGTTAACAAAATTAATATGAATCGGGCATGAGCCCGGGCATTATCTATTAAGAGTAAAAGACCATCATACCTTTTGGCTCATGACAAAATAAAATGCAGCATTCGTAGCCCCAAATCCAGCTTCGTTATAATTATAAAATTCCGCTATTTCAGTAAATTTCTTATTTTATAATTTAAAACAAAAAAGAATAAGTCTTGGAAGTGAATATCACTATATAGTGACTAGGGACTCAACTGCAAGTAAAAAGGTCGGCTACTTGATTTCGCTGGAGGAGGAGCCTCAGTCGACGACTTTTTATCTTTAATCCGGTGAGGTTAGTTGTTATTTATGTTTTGTATTTAATCATTCATTTAATTTGATTTTTTTCTTATTTAAACATATTTTTAATTTTTTGCAATTTTTTACTAGATTTGAAGGAGTTGGTGAAATCTGGAATCGAATGATGCTTCTAATCGCGAAGGTGATATGTTCTTGTTGTCTTGTTTATTCGCGAATGATTTTGTGTAGTTGTTGATTAGCCAAATTGTGGTGTTTTAAAACGTTATCATGTTAGGTTAAAAGGTTGTTGTGTTGTGTATTGGTGAAACATGTTGATAATGATGAGTGATTTGAATTGATTCATTTATGTTATCTTGTCTGATTTGTTTTTTTCTACTTGAAAGGACGTCTCTGATTTACATGTGCATTTTTTTCATCTTAAAAGGTTGTTTAACGGTGGAAGATTGACATTTAAGAGTTAAAGATTGCCATATAATAGTTTAAGGATAACATTGATTCAAGAGTGAAAGATTATTTGTTATTTGTATATGCTTTTTTTGTCTTTCTTTAAAGATTGTTTTTGGGTGTTGCTCTATGCAGGACTGTTTTGCTTCTGCATGACCAACTTTTGAGTTGAATTAACTATATTGCCCTTTTAGTTTAAGAATTACCTAATACACATATTGGCCCTGTAAATGGTTATATTTTCCAATCAATCCCATAAGTCCACTTAATTTTATACCGGAGCTAATCCGTAAGACTGTTTCAGAGCGGCGGCTGAGGAAACCACATCGACTGAGAAGCATAATCTTGAATAGTACTATAAATTTCAATCAGTTTTGAAAATCCCAATTTCCCTCGATAACATTGGCGGAGGATGAGGAAATCTCGTTGTCAATTTTCAGTACTAATTAAGGGCATCTGGTTTCCGTCGGAATTAATGCCGATGATGACAAAATTGGGCTTCTGTTGTCCAATTCGCCAGCAAGGACACGGGTTTGATCGCCGACAAGGAAATGCAGCTGATCTGCGGCAGGAACAAGGAAGTAACATGGAACTGGTATCATGACAGAATTGGGCTTCTGTTGTTCAATTCACCGGCAAAGACACGGAGATCTTATTAATTACAATTTACGGAAATTGTTTATGGTCAGTTGTTTGATTTTTGATTGAAGCTGATAAATATTATAGGTCTAATTTGCATGATCGAGGATTCTTGTGTAAAGAGTGTAATGATTGAATATTGTTTTCTAGCCAGTCTTGTAGTCGGGAAATGAATACTGTTTTCTGGCCACTCTTCCTTTTGTAGTCAGTAGATTTAGTGTAAAATATTTGTATCTTGATTTGAACCGATCTATAGATATCGTATGTATGCATGATTTAGTGTAAAATTTACTATATGTTTGAATACTGGTTCTTGTGTAAATAGCATTCCTGATGCATGCTTCTCCTTTTCAGGTTCTTTTTTTTTCTCTGAGTGATGGCGTTTAGCAACCTTAAGTTGGGTGTTGAGGTAATTGGTGCCCATAATCTTCTCCCTAAGGACGGGCATGGTTCATCTAGCTCTTTCATGGAACTGCAGTTTGATGGCCAGAGCTTTCGCACGACGATCAAGGAGAAAGATCTGAATCATGTGTGGCACGAGAGCTTCTATTTTAACATCTCCGATCCTTCCAACCTCCAGCACCTATCTTGGATGCTGCCCACGTTTACAGTAATCTCATAGCCACTCACTCCAGGTTTTTCCTAGGGAAGATCAGCATCAGTGGAACCTCATTTGTTCCGTATTCAGATGTTGTCACCTTGCACTACAAGAAACTTCAGACTGTGACTTCTCTAGTTTATGTGCATCTTGTCGTGTTTTACTTTTTCTTGTTTGTCCATTCTGGCCATGTTAATACTGGTTTATATCTCAAAGGTCGTGTTACCAATTTTGTCCTATAATTTACACCTGCATACTGTTCTCTTGTACACATGATACTTAGTTTCTTGCTTGAGGGTTTGAGTGACTGAAAAAACAACATGGGCATGGAGATTTTAGTGCTGAACTGGAAAACTTCGTATCGATTTTGTAAATCCATCTTTTTGCTTTGTGTTCTTGTGAGGTCTGTTTTCGGATTGGAAAAGAGGAATAACATTTCATATGTGTGATTCACAGTTCATATAAGTCCAAACGGTTACTGTAAAATGAACAATGTAAAAGCAGGCAAATTTTCAAGAAGATACATGTAATAACATGCTAAATTATTTAAGCATTTGCAATTTCTCCTAAGAAGTTGATCACCAATGAAAGAGGTGGCCAGTCTACTTTAAATACTCTTAACTGAGGCTTTTAAGGTTAAAACAAAGCTTTATTCAGAATTAATATTCAGTGCAGATCGATTCTGAATTCAAGTTATCCTTCTGTTATAGGCCGGAGAAGGATCAGAAGACAAAAAATTAGCTAGCTGCTGAAGACAAGGGCTTGTGTTCAGGTTCAGGTGCAACTTCAGCCTTGTAAAAACCAGTGGGGTGTTATTCGAACCCCCGTTTTTTTGCTGCTTTCACATCATCCTGAGCCATTTGTCTCGAGAACTCTTCATGGTCCTACTACAGTGTGTCCATTCCCCCAAACTCTTTGGGAAGATTATCGACATCAAAGAATGACCTCATGAGCTCTACGCTATCGTTATTCTTAGGATACACAAATTTCACCTTCTAAAACGTCTTGGGATCCAGAAAGTATTTAACAACCTGTAACATAGGTTTGCAGATAAAGTGATGATAAAAGAAAAATGTACTGTTCTATTCTTGGTAAATATCAGTGAGTAATTTACCTTCCAGAGCACTTAAAAATGCGTGGAGGGTTGTAAAGAAATGTTACAACTAGTCTCTCGGGATAATGGTTTTGCAGTATGTTGACAGTGTCTCTTGTAGTTTTCATTGGCACTTTGTTAGTTATTGACCAACCAGTGAAATCTATCAACCAAGCCATCTGTTCTTGGCCTCCGGGAAGATTGAGAATGGCATTTTCAATCAGATACACCAAATGTTTGATCTAGTTGTCCATTCCTGTTGTGTTCTGCAAATATAGAATACATTACTTAATATCCAACACATTGAAAAATTGATCAAATAAGAAGGATTCTTATTATCATTGGTGTATACCATTATATTCAATAGGCCCAGAGTAAAACACAACAAGCCCCCATTATATTCAGTGGGCCCAAAGTGAAATGCAACAAGCCCAGAAGGTCCATATACACACTCACAGGAGACAGAGAGGGCTAAATAGCGGCCCAGGCAACAAACAATAAAGGATCAGGTCAACATAGTACCAAGAATAGAGCAGCACGATCATCCACGAAGGATACAACGTGGAGTACTCGTGGAGAGCTAAAACCGGGAAAAAAGTAGTATAAAAAGGGACACGCCCAGCATGAAAGAGGTACACAAGTAGAAACTGAGAATCTAGATTCATATAGAAAGAAACTGACTTTAGCATCGGAGCTTATTCCCGGGTTTAGCCGGGAATCCTTTTGCAGGTTTATCTCCGGTTGTCTTCGGGGTGTTTATCATCGGAGTAAAGAGAAGGAATCACATCAGTGGCGCCGTCTGTGGGGATCATTTTTCTCTTCTCCAATGGTTTCCACCAGAAATGGTCGGGGAGAATCTCACCACAATACCAGGTCCACATCGAGGACCGTCAGCGAACGAAGAGGAAGAGATCGAACTCTGAGCCAAGACAGAGATAACCAAGGCAGTCAAATGAATGGCCAAGGACGCGAACCGATAAATGGCCAAGAAGAGACTCAGGCGAATAGCCAGGACAGGGATTCTGATGATAGGGATTCAGATGAAAACTATGGCGAAGAAGCAGAGTCACCCTTAACTAGTCGTCAAAAAGAGCAAAAAGAGTTCGAAGAATTTCTAGAGAACCAGAAGGCAAGGCTTTACGAGCAGTTCAAACAAACAAAAGGCGACCGCAACAGGAACAGAAGAATAATACCAAGCGAAATCAAAGCCCAACGTTCGAATGACCACCAACAGCCGTTACAATACGAGGAAGAATTGAGAGACATCATTGCAGGCGAATATAATGACGATTCGCCACTCTCCTGGGACATCCAGAACTTACAAATGTCAGATAACTTCAAACTGCCATTACATGTGAAGGTTTACGATGGCACGACGGATCCAAAAGATTTCTTGCACTCGTACGGGAGCAGCATGCGCTTCAGGAATGCCTCACAACAGCTGATATGCAAGGCTTTCCCTATTTTTCTGACTGGCCCAACTATTACATGGTACGAAAGCTTACCCAAAAGAAGTATTAAATCATGGGCACAATTGTCAGATATTTTCCTAGGAAGATTTTATAGGAATCAAAAATTCGAGCGCACCATCGCGGACTTAGTAAACATCAAACAAGGCAGCGACAGTGTGGGAGCATACCATGCAAAAATGGTGATCGAAAGTTTAAGTATCAAAGATCTAACATATCAAATGTTCTTAGGAGCCTTCATGAGTGGACTTAAGCCCGGATACTTCTACAAAAAACTACGAGAAGAAATGCCATCGAACGAACGCGAGTTACAGAAGCTAGTCGAGAAATATGTACGGTCAGAGGAAGCGAATGATCGAAAAATTGAGAACGAAAAAGGAGATAAACGAATCCTTGACGATGAATCAAAGTGGGGAGGAAAAAAGCTAAAAACAATGTCTTCAACGAAAGCTAAGGAGACCGGAGGAAGAACATTCGTCACCACCCCCCTTACCAAGTCCAGGAAAGAGATTTGGCAGCTACATAAGGACCTTTTCAGTGACCCAAGGCCAATGTTAGCACCACCAGACAAGCGTTCGAAGGAAACATACTGTGCATTTCACAGGGACCACGGTCACGACACAGAGGAGTGCGTTTCGCTCAAAAGGCAAATAGAAGATTACCTATGGCAAGGAAACCTCACCCAATATAAACGTGAGGGGGACACGCGAGCAAACAAGATATGACTAACACTCCAAATGGGGGAAAAATCGCGGCAGCAGTGGAACGGGTAGAGGACCATTCATACCGAACGACCGATAGGGTAATCTTATCCATCCATGGGTCAACAGAACCCATTTCGAACAAAGGATGGAAACAAAGGACCAGATACCTGCCGCCACAGGAACCTTCGGATAAACGGTTGAAATTATCGAAGGCTATAACGTTCGATGAGTCGGATGCGGTACCAAACGCATTTCCACACAATGACCCGCTAGTAATCGTCGCAAAAATTGGGAATTTAACGGTACATAGGGTGTTTGTGGACGACGGCAGCGCAGTTGACATACTCTTCGCCGATTGTTTCGACAAATTAGGATTCAAAAGAGATGATCTTAAGAAACCAGCTTCCGCTCTAGTCGGATTCACGGGAAGATCCGAGATGCCTCTAGGACAGATTCAATTGCCAGTCACTATAGGAGAGGAAGGCAAAATCGTAACAATTATGTGCGATTTTGTAGTTATGGAAGCACAGAGTCCTTTTAACGCGATCGTAGGACGCCCATGGATGAACGCCGCGAAAGCAATATGGTCGCCCTATCATTTGGTTATGAAATTCCCCACACCAGCAGGTATAGTCTCAGTACGGGGAAACCAGCAAGCGGCAAGGCAGTGTATGGCGATTGCAATGAAACCTGCAACGAAGACAAAGGAACTTCCATCGGTCAATACAGTGGCAGTCTCACCCAACATTGACCTTGGAGAGCAGTCTGAACCATTCCAAGTCATAGAAGGAGACCCATCATCGTTGGTAAGAGTGGGAACAAACTTGCCTGGTTCGGTAAGGTTGCAAGTCGAAAACATACTCCAGAAATATGCGCCAGTGTTCGCATGGTCTATAATGGATATGGGAGGAGTTAAGTCGGACATCGCAACGCACAAACTACACGTAAACAGCAGTGTTCGACCCATCAGGCAGAAGCAGCAAACGTTCGCTGCCGAGAGACAAGCAGCTAAAGAAGAGGAGGTTCGAACATTAACCGAAGCTGGAATATTGCGGGAGGTGCAGTATCCAACATGGCTGGCGAACCCAGTAATGGTACGAAAGGCAGACGCTGGATGGAGAATGTGCGTTGATTACACAAACCTAAATCAACACTGCCCAAAAGACTGCTATCCATTACCAAAAATCGACAAACTGGTCGATGCAATAGCAGGGTATGAAGTACTTGCATTCCTAGATGCCTACAAGGGGTATCATCAAATCCTGATGGATCCCCTAGATGCGGAGAAAACAGCTTTCATTACAAGTGTGGGAGCTTTCTGCTACACTAAAATGCCGTTCGGATTAAAAAATGCAGGAGCAACCTACCAACGAACAATGGATAGGGTGTTCGCATCACAGATCGGACGGAACATGGAAGTATACATAGATGACATGGTCATCAAGAGCTCAAAGCTGAATGATTTTCCACGGGATTTGGAAGAAACGTTCGCATCACTCCTCCTTATAGGAATGAAACTCAATCCGAAGAAATGTGTTATCGGAGTAGGAGCAGGACGATTCTTAGGAATACAAGTTTCAGCCAAAGGACTGAACCCAAATCCAGAAAGAATCAAGGAAATTCTGGATTTGCCGCCACCCAGAAATATCAAAGGCGTCCAGATCTTAACAGGGCACCTTGCATCCTTAAACCGCTTCATGGCGAAAGCGGCAGACAAGCATATGCCTTTTTTCAATGTCCTCAAAGGGGCAAAGAAATTTGTGTGGAGTGAAGAATGTGAAGCAGCTTATACACTCCTCAAACAAGAAATTCAGAGCCTACCATCGCTATCCATTCCACTAGCAGGGGAACCTCTATTCTTGTACTTGGCCGCATCATATAAATCAATCTGTTCGGTGTTGGTAAGAGAACAGAACGAGGTACAGAAGCCTGTTTACTACACAAGCAGAATGCTAACGGTAGCTGAAATGAATTATAAGCCCATCGAGAAAATAACTTTGGCACTGGTACATTCGGTTCGAAGATTGAGGACATATTTTCAAAGCCATGCAGTAACCGTACTTACGGATCAACAGATTAAGCAGATACTGCAAAAACCAGAATCATCAGGGCGAATGATGAAATGGGCAATTGAGTTGAGTGAACACGACATAAAATTCACACCTCGAAAGGCCATCAAAGGACAGGCTTTGGCAGACTTTATGGCGGAAATGTTTTCACTAGACAACAGCATAGCAAGCCATATGTCTCCAATATCCGAAGATAGAAACAAGGCAAAATGTGAGGATATAGCGTGGCTCCTGTATGTGGATGACTCATCGAACAAAGAAGGATGTGGAGCGGGCGTTCTGTTGATAAGCCCGGACGGCGACGAATTAAAGCATGCGCTAAGATTCGATTTCCACCTGTCGAATAACGAAGTAGAATACGAGGCAGTAATTAGCGGCTTGGATCTTGCCAATAAGATGAAGATCACGAGCGTCAAAGTATTCAGCGACTCCCAAATCGTGATAAGCCAAATACTGGGAGACTTCGAAGTGCGAGATAGCCAATTAGCAAAGTACCTGACAAAAGTACAGCAACTTATACCGTTGTTCGAGTACATCAAGTTTATCAAAATCCCCCCAGAAGAAAATCAAAAAGCGGACGCTTTGAGTAGGCTATCGAACAGTAGGTTCACCGACCTACACAAGTCCACAGACGTACTTATTGACATAGTACCGGTCAGAAGCACATCTATTGTCACAGTGGCGGCGACAGCAATCGAAGAGCCAACTTGGATGACGCCTATCCGGTCCTTCCTCGAACACGGAACGCTTCCGGAAGATACAAAGGAAGCTAGAGCCATACAACGAAAAGCATGCATGTATCAAATAGAAGGCAGATTCTTATACAAAAAAGGACACCTGGTGCCTTGGCTGCGCTGTGTTACTCCAAGTGAAGCGCTACAAATTGTAAAAGATATGCATGATGGAAGTTGCGGATCTCATCAAGGAGCAAGTACCCTCGCTAAAAGAATCATACGCGCGGGATACTACTGGCCTAAAGTGTTCGCTGACACGAATGCATATGTCCAACGATGCCGCTCCTGTCAAATCAACGCAAATGACAGTCACATACCAAAAAACAGGTTAATCGGCATCCACGGAGCATGGTCGTTCGATAAATGGGGAATTGACTTCGTTGGTCCATTTCCAAGAGGGACAGGGAATGCCAAGTTCCTTATAGTCATGGTTGATTACTTCACCAAATGGGTCGAAGCGAAAGCTATCCCAAAAATAACAACGAACGCAACGATAGCGTTCGTCTGGCAGAATATAGTTTGCCGTTTCGGCCTACCAAGAACAATCGTTTCGGATAATGGCAAGTACCTCCTTCAAGGACTGGTGCGCATCGAAGAAAATCTCACAGAAATTTACTTCGGTCGCACACCCACAAGCGAATGGGCAAGTGGAAGTCACGAACAGGACTCTGGTACAAGGAATTCAGAAACGGCTCTGCGGGAAACTCACAGGATGGGTGGAAGAACTGCCAGAAGTATTATGGGCATATAGAACAACGCCGCGAACGCCACACAGAGAAACTCCCTATAGCTTAGTGTTCGGCCAAGAAGCATTGATACCTATTGTGGTAGAAGTACTAAGCGAAAGAGTACAAAATTTCGATGAAACAGCCAGCGACGAGGAAATCAAGGGGAACTTAGATCTTCTGGAAGAACGACGAGAACAGGCACACCTCCGTGAAGCGAAATACAAGGAACAAATGGCAAAGGCTTACAACACGAGAGCAAGGGAAGTACGATTCAAGGTGAACAACTTAGTGCTAAGGAAGAACGAAGCCAGTTTGGCAGAAAAAACAGGGAAACTGACTCCTAGGTGGGAAGGACCATACAGAATCGTTGAAGCAAGCCAGTCCAACTCATACAAACTGGAACGACTAGATGGGACCACTATATCGAACACCTGGCATGTTTCTAACCTAAGGCAATACTACGTTTAGAAATATGAGAGTCATTTGTACAGGAGCCTTGATATGATCAATGGCGGCATTTGTTCAGCGATCTTTCGTTTTTTTGTAAATATATAAAAACAAAAACGCCAACTCTTCGGCACAAAACTCTTTCAACGACGAACGCTACTAAGCAACGCGTAACACTCAAGCCCTACATGCGCAAAGCAGGTCACGACACCTACTGTCAGCTAGACTTGCACTAAGAATAAAGCGAATAACGTAGGCAAATAAACCAAGTCACGACAATTATGTTAGCGAGACTTGTAAATCAAACTCAAACCAATCGAGCAAAAAACCAAGTCACGACAATCTTGTCACTAGAGCTTGTAACAAAAAAAATTGCAACACACTGTGTTGCACAGTACAAGTAATACTAAAAAAAAAAAAAACCTTAAAACCTAAACTCTTATTTTACAAACTTAATGAGAACTACCTCTGCCAGAGGATTGCCACCTGGAGACGCCACGAGCGCTATGAGAGGGAGCCCCACGACGTTGGCTGGTCCGCTAGGAGTAAATTCCTGATGACGACGAGCGCGAGCACGATCGGGATCATTATCATTAAGATGAACCAACTCATTCCGCATAAAGACCACCGCAGGATGCTCTTGAGTATACCTAATAGTCAACAAGTTCTCCAGCTGATGCTGGTAATAGTCTCGAAGATCGACAATAGGTCCAGTCCCGTACTGATTAAGCAGGAGCCGCATAATAACACAAGTCTTTTCGTAAGCTTCAGCATTTGCCTTCAGCTGCTGTATCTCTCGCCTCAAAGCCGCCATGTCATCCTCCATATCGAGGATATGTTCGGCTGCCTTATCCTCGATACGATGGAAATATGAACCATCCTTCAAAACAACTTCATGGCGAACAGGTGCAGCAGTCCCACTACTCGACGAACCAGCCCGCAAATCTTCGCACTGAGCCTGTAAATTGCGCAAAGTATCTTCCAAGTGAGAACATCGCTCCAAGGCTCCTCGGTGCTTTCGAGCAACAGTTTCCGCTATCGAACATTGTTCGTCGTACTTCTTTTGAAACTCACCTATGAACCCGTTGAGATTAGAAATTCTCTCCTTTAAGTGGCGTTCGACTCCTCGGAGGTTAGAGATGGTTTTGATGTGCTCTTCAGCCCGACGCTTCTCGTCAAGATACGCACGCTTAAACTCTCGGCCTTGAGTGACAAGGGTACCAATTTGAACACGATTATGATAAATGATATCGTTCTGCTGCGAACAAATCTTGTGCCACCCAAGACGCATCACATCCACCTGCTTCAACAGAGCGGTCCAGTAATTTTCACGACGCCCAAATTGAGAAAGAACCTGATCGAGTTGTTTACCGAACCTCATAACCCAGTGGTATGGACCGGCAGGAAGTCTAAGACTCGACATATAGGTACAAACACCTTCCAAATCCCGACGACATTTTTCTATTTCATCACGAAGTTCGAACACTTCCTCTTCCTCGTACGCGAACTCCTCATCATCAGCTGAAGGAGACGAACAACAGCCTTCGTCAGTAGTAGTTTCGTCAGTATCAGATAGGGCAGAAATCTGCTGCTGAGCGCTAATCAATTTTTCCCGGTTTAAAACGTCAAGTGCAATTCGTCAGTTCTTTTCAAGCCATCCTAAGTCCGATATCTTGGAAAACACATTTTCCAACCGACTTTGAAGCAAACCAATAGGAGTTGATCCCCTGAGTACAACAACATCAGTACTACTCCTCAACTGGCAGACTTTAACACAGTCGTTCCTTCTTATAGGGAGTATTTTATCCTACAAAATGGGAATAGAATAACGAAATATAAAATATAAAATAAAAACAAACTTCGAAATGCAAAAAGCTGAATTCGTCCATTCATAATAATAGAGACAAAATACATAGGAAGACTAACTAACATTGCTATCAGGAGTTTCTTTCTCTGTTTCCTCCGCCTGTAGCTCACTATTGACAGCACGGTCATCTGCCAAAGATTCTCCGCCGGTTAGAGAAGCACCCGGACTAGCAGAAGGAGTAACACTGGTAGGGACCGGAGGAGTGACAATGGTAGCAATTTCTTTATCACTGAAAAGCTGATCGACGGGACATTTCCTCAGTTCGGGCAAGCTCAAAGGTTTACCCAAGCGCTTACAGTGTTCGACAAGGGGAAAAGAATGGCCACCCTTACGAACGCTCTCCTCAAACGCAGTCGAAACTCTAGCTTTAGCCTTAGAAACCAGTTCGTTAAGGGCCGTGTCGTCTTGATACTGAAGAAGAGCAGGATCAGGAAAAGTATCCTTCAGGTACTTCATATACTCGCACATGCCCACCTGCTTAACGGAGGCATATCCAGCGCGGATATGATCAGCATAGCCCTTCGTTCTGAACAACACATCAACAAATTCGCCCATATACGAAGGATTCAAGGCACCCTCCGTCTTGTGAAAAGAAAGCTCGTCGGACAAAGCCTGTTCGCGAGCCATACAAGCTTCAAGTTTACTCTTCAAGCTCGCGTTTTCCTCCTCCAACTTGCTCATACCCATATAAGCTTCCAGCTGGCGTTTCAAGCTCTCATTCTCCTCCTCCAGCTTAATCATAGCTTCTCGGGTGGCAACGGTCGTACCCAGAGTGTTAATATAGTCCGCGGCATACCGAAGGTGATCAGATACCTACACAAAATTAAAATCGACTTTAGAAGAACAACCAAAGGATAAAAGAGAATCGAACGGAATATCACTCACCACATTCAGCATCTCAGGAGCGGAATAACGGTCAAGAGTGGCAGCGGTCGACTCGGCTGCCACAGCCACAACAGCACTTGAAGAAACCTTCTTTTTCTTCTTAGGGGAATCAGGGCCATCAGCAGAACGCAGATCGCGCTTAGAACCACTCTTGTCACAACCAGGCTCACGGGTGTGAGAGGAGCCTTTTCCCGCCTTCTCTGATCGAGGAACAGAGGAAGTAGATTTTCTCGTGACCTTTCGAGAGACCGGCTGAACATCTGCCTGTTCAGGGATAAGCTTCTTTTCAAACTGAGGAAACTCAACTGGAATATCAGTCATGTCCATACCTGAATGCAAACATATAAAATAATTCAGGAAAAGTTATACACACTCGAACGAAAACAGAAAGAAATCCGGCGGAAAATCATGAAAAGGCATTAACATCGAGCCATATAATCATATCTCATAGAACCTTTCGAGGAAGTTTTCCTTCACTTTTCTCGAGGCTTATGAGTATGTTGAAGCAACCGTTGGTATAGGACAGTATCACGAGTCAATCGATCCTTCACATCGACAGCCCGATCTACCGACAAGGAAGTCGACCAACAAGGCATTGAGTCATCCACCCCAGCCCTTCGTCGAACGAACACATATTCCCTTCGCCACCCAGCAAAACTATCAGGATACGACTTTACGAACGTCAGCTCTTTCAAATAACTATACACAGTAAATCGATCGGTTTCACCGGGCAGACTTTGCAGCCGGAAGACGGATCGAAACAACTGGAACGTAAAAGGAACATCAAGGGCGGAGCAAGCATCATGGAAAGCAATCATAACCATTATGCTCTTGGGATGAAATTGAGCAAGAGCCATATTATACCCCTTAGCAATCTCCATCATCCACGGAGGAATCGGCAACAAAACACCCCTTTTGAACCAATCACAATACACAGCGAAAAAATCACTTCCGGGATTCTTTACACTCTCACTAGGCAGAGGAGAATGTAAATCGATCTTTTCCAGACAAGGGTATCGGCGCCGGAAATAAGCCAAAGAACGGCCATGCATAAGACTAGCATCTTCAACTCTTCTAGCAGATTCAAACAAAGCTAACGTATCATCGGAATCAGGAGGGACACCGGTATCAAGGGATATCTCACCGGAATCACGAGAAGAATCAAATGACTTTTCGGAATCGCTCATCCTTAATTATCAGAACTAGGTTCCAAAATCAAACAGAGGTACAGATTCAAATAGCAATTAACACAAGCCTAAATATTTCCTGATCAAATATGAAAATACGATCAAAAGGAGAAGTTGGAAGAATTACTTGATTACAGAAGAAAGACAGAGGCTTCCGCGGGACTTATGGAGAGCCGAATTGATGAGCAAATTGATGAAGAATGGGAAAGTAAGGATAAGTTCAAGGCATTTTCCCCTTTTTAAGAAGTACAAACGGCGGCGTCAGACCAAACGCATCTCAGCCGTCCAATTCAAATTAGAAGTTATGATTAGGCACAGAATCCGGAAAAAGGCGATTACCTTTATGGATTTTAAAATTCAAAATTTGAAGAGTCGTCGGGTACGGCGAAGATGAGGGAATATGAAACAGAAAACGGACAAGACGAACGTACAAGATTTCCCATACATCAGCCGCTAAAATTAGAGCAACTACTCGTTCGACTCATCTAGTCAAAGCACAAACAAGAGAGTCGAACACTTAGTCTCGAACTTCAGCGGCTGGGGGGGCTTATGGTGTATACCATTATATTCAATAGGCCCAGAGTAAAACACAACAAGCCCCCATTATATTCAGTGGGCCCAAAGTGAAACGCAACAAGCCCAGAAGGTCCATATACACACTCACAGGAGACAGGGAGGGCTAAATAGCGGCCCAGGCAACAAACAATAAAGGATCAGGTCAACATAGTACCAAGAATAGAGCAGCACGATCATCCACGAAGGATACAACGTGGAGTACTCGTGGAGAGCTAAAACCGGGAAAGAAGTAGTATAAAAAGGGACACGCCCAGCATGAAAGAGGTACACAAGTAGAAACTGAGAATCTAGATTCATATAGAAAGAAACTGACTTTAGCATCGGAGCTTATTCCCGGGTTTAGCCGGGAATCCTTTTGCAGGTTTATCTCCGGTTGTCTTCGGGGTGTTTATCATCGGAGTAAAGAGAAGGAATCACATCAATCATATTCTGAGAATTCACTTGATCACATCATTCCAGGTCGCAGAATAAGCACGGTCATGCCTTCACGATCATGAAAGTTAGCTCTATACACCTTTCCTATCTCACCCTCACCAGCAACCTCATTCTAACAAGTTCACGTAGTTCTAAAGGTCAGCGACTATATTCCTCATCAAATTTCAGAAAGAAAAGATGGAGAAAACTCACGGATTTTTTGCTTCTAAACACCGCTAACTAAACAAATGAATTTACACCCTTACCTAGCGAATTTCTTCTGGCTTATTGGTAGACCTCCACTTCAGAGTGTCCTCTAGCATCTTCTTAGCCTTGTCTACACTCCAGTTTCGGGCTTCCAAGTATCTCTTCAAGCACGCATCAGTGCGATATAGCTAGCTGAGTTCTGATAAAGTATCCAGTGTAGCATTAAGTTCACTAACCTACAAGCAAAGTTTGAAAGAGTTCACAAGGAGGCTTCGAATGGCATTTTATGCAATGAAATATGAAACAGGAGAAAACTATCACCATCCTCAGGGCTAGATACACACATATCAAAAAACATCTCTAACAGTAACAAAGATAGTCCACTTATTTCATGGAAAAATACAATTTTTAAAAGTAGTAATCACTTGTGCAATATACAGTCTACCACTTCTCGTTACCTTTTCTGGCTCCTCATTAGAATCTTGATCATGCCGAGGACTGCTCCGCCGGTGAAACATTGCTGCAAAACCAGAATCAGTTCGGTCAAATAAAAACAGTCAAATAACCCGATCACACATAGGGTTTAGCTGCACGGAATATGCCGGATTGTTTCTCCATGCCAGCCACGATCATCTCCGTTCCTTGCCAGCAATTTGGGACAGCAAAAACTCAATTCTGAGATCATCGGCATCAATTCCAACACAGCCCAGATGCCCTAGATTAGTTGGCCATGAGTTCTCCGGATCTGGGCAATGGGCATAATTGTGGACACTAATTGCAAATAAATGTATTTGGTGGGCTGAATGGCATATAAATTCAATTAAAATTATAGCAGGGTAGCAAAGTCAATTCAACTCAAAAGTTGGTCCTGCGGGAAGAAAACAGTCCTGCATGGAGCAATCACCTTATTTTTTAATAGTGAAAAGTTGACATTTAAGAGTGAATTGTTGCCTGTTATTTTTATATATGTCTTTCTTAAGAGGTTGCTACTTAATAGTGAAAGGTTGTATTTTATTTGTATACGCATTTTTTATCTTCCTTAAAAGCTTGGTGTTTAATATTGAAAAGTTCACATTTAAGAGTAAAATGTTGTTATTTGTCACTCTTTGGTTGCTTGATTAATGTTGAATTGAATTAATCACATGAAATGAGTGATTCGTTTGGATGCTCTTATGAATATTGTGTTGTTGGGTTAGTTTGGGTGCTCATGCTCATATGTTATGTTAATAGGTGTTGGAATGGACGAAAAAGAGTGGCATTTTCATAAGCTGTGCACATTGATTTAATTAGTAGCTTGAATTAAGAAGATAGAATAGAGAAGACATATGGTGCTCTCCTATTGAGCTATCCATTATTCCTACCGACGTCTAACTTTGATGTGCTCTATTAAACCTTTTTTAACTCCGCTCGTGCATAGCGTATTTTAGATGCACTGCCGGTCTCCAGGCCGGGAAAATGAGGAGAGAAAAGTGCATGATATGATTCAAACAAGAAATGGATTTTGTTCACTTCATTCAATTCAAACAAAAGCCCGTTGTACTTGAGTACAAGTATGCACACAACAGATTGATATTATTACATTCCAAAATCCTCATCAAGTACTACACATCTTCTCTCATCTAAAACAAGACAACAAACAAGTTACATCTTCTTTTTGAGGATTTGTTCAAAAGTGTACCCTTCTAGGTTGTGATTTCTCCATCATGGTTTCACCATAAGCCTTGTCATTGTCATTTTGTTTGTTGTACCTGAATGCAGCACACGCCATGACATAAACAATCACAAGGATGAAGATGATGACAATGTTGATCACCGAGACCTTCCTCAAGCTCTTTTTCAGGCTTCTCAGAACACCCACCTGCTTTGCAAGAATCACAGTTTTATCAAAGAGTTTGTATCTCTACCCTCGTCGCCTCATCCGCATTGGTCACACTGCTAAACCGTAAGTTCACAACAACGCACACACATCAACTCCAACCTTCAGAGCCGCCTCTGTGCCGGTGAGGATCTCCTATCTCTTTTCAACATTTCTTCAATCCTACTTTTATATTGCGGATCTATGGTCGTTAATAAAAGACCTAATTTGATTTCGTGTTCTCTAATTATATGTTTGTCGTGTCACCCTCTTCGCCACTGTTATCCTCCTCTTTTTATTCACCCTCCCCGGCGCCGACCACCACAACAGTATCCACACCACCAACAACTTCCTCTCTTCCGTCTTCTATAGAAGAGGTGCCGCCTTAAATAAGCAGGCATGCCGCTTCTCCATCCCCACACGCCCCACTGCTTCTCCGTCCTCGTCACCGGCGCTGGAGGCTTCGTCGGCACCCACGCGGCGACGGCGTCCTCCACATCAAATCCTTGACACTGCATCGTCGGATGCTTCATGACGTTGATTGAAAGAGGCGAAAATGTCACTGCGCCGCTGCGTCATTAGCGTTTGCAGGAGGTTCCCACCGATTCTGAAAATTGGAGTCGATTTGGGGAAGAAAAAGGATTTTCTGAAGGGAAGAGTTGATTGTGTATGACGCGTGTTGCCACACGCCGATTCGAATGCTGGTTGGGTCAACCTTTGGTTCCTATTTTCTTTATTTATAGTTCGGTCCCTGGTCACTATATAGTGACGGTCACTCAAGAGACAGACTCAACGAAAAATATTAATGAAACTGAATAATGATGACATTAGTGATGGCATCCCCTTCTTAGCTTGCTTTGTTTCCAGTTTTGATATCATTTTCAATTCACCACCGATCTAGTGGCATGGTATGAGTTAGCTATTAAATCAAGCCCACCATACTGAGTTATTTCGATTCTTGTGAAACTTGATAAATCATCCAATGGGCCCCGGTGCCTGAGTTTTTTCGATTCGACCACCTAACTTTTCCGATTCCACCACCCAAATAATTCAATCTGCAAAGTCATATTTGTATATACACAAATCGACAACGATAGTAACATATCGCTAGAGCTTTAGCAGATCGGAGAGGTGAAATATTTATGTTGGTAGTACAGTGGAGCGGTGCAGAGAAGGTGGACACCGACTGCCGGAGACAACGACAGTAGACATGAATCTAACGACAACAATGATGAAACTAATCCATTTCAGATTATCTGAAACTGAAGACAACGATATGATGTACAAGAATGTACTAAAACCCGAGGGTAGCAGCTTTGGTGTGATGATAAGAGTTCTGTAAAAGAATGGTACGAAAACCCTAATGAAAGAGAGTATTAGAGTCAGTGAACATACCTTACGTAGTGACTGATTGGGGGTATTTATAGTAACTCCCAATCCAAGAAACCCAGTATAGATGACTCACAGTCATCACTGTGTACCCTCGGGGAGCCGTAATCACGTGGTCATTCTGTATGGGTCTCTCATTTTTGGCTTTGCCTCACATAATCCACAAGCTGCCAAGCAAGGGTGATGTGGAGTTCCCGTCTAGTTCAATATCCCGGGTCGGCCCGAGATGAGGTCCGAGTCGGGTATATCATCACAAGCCCCCCAAGATGAAGACCTACCGGGCCATCACAAGGTTTCTGTCTTCTATCGTCATTGTTGTCTCGGTCCTGGTGCCGATACTTGTGCCTCAGATCATCACCCTATCTGAGGGCCCATTCTTTCGACACCCGTCTTCCACGACAATTAACATGCGAGACCCATTGAAACATCTCTCTACGTCTTTCCCGATTTGATCGATGAACGTCTCTTCATTGCCAACCACTCTCTCCTCTTTCTTTGTGAGCAATCATTAGCCTTTTCTTTCGAGATATTCTTTCCTTTTTCCTATAAATACCTATCTCCCCTTCTATCTTCATCTTTTACTCTCCCCGCACCTAACATTCTCTCTAGTGTCTTGTTCGAGTGATTGCTTCTTTCCGCCTCTTTCTCTTTTCTTTTTTCTTTTTTCTTTTTTGCTTCATCTTTTATCGCTTGTTATTTTCCTTACTCTTCATCATACAAGTCTGACGATTCTCAACCCCTAGTTAATAACTGACGCGCACATGTACATATAACTTAGACTAGCCCAACGATGGATGACCCTTCTAGTCCGGTGCGAGAGCGCAACCCTCATAATTCTTCTTCTACACAATCCCGTCTTCCCCACCAAGGTCACCCTAACACTCGTGTTCTCTCAGATAGTCAAGAGGACGTGACGTCAGTTCTCGAGCCCAAGGCAGAAGCTAAATCGGCTGACGCTCCAGCCGATTCCGAGGTTGGGGAAGCTATGGTTATACGACAATCGCGATGTCAGTTCTCTCAGACACTCGTGTATATATAACTTATGTTCTGGCTGGTTCTAACCTTAATCCCAACCCTGACTGGTTGGTAGACGAAATCAAGGACCTGATTAGTGATGTTTTCGTCCCCCTCCCCATGGATGCCGAGTTGGAGGAAATGTCTTCCGAGGAGTATTATAATAGCATCCCTTGCCTCTCAATGACACACCTCTAGTTTGACCTCTCTTCTTTTCCCTCATTTTTTTAGTAAGATCTTGCAATATTATGATATCTCGCCCGCTCAACGTCATCTGATGGTGTGGTCGTTGTGATGGCCTTGTCGGTTGTCGTCGGGTTGATGTTGACGAATGTCTAGACCTTTTCTTCTCCTTTTGCTATCTAGTTAAATCCAAACTTACGACCCTAGGGGTCTTCACTTTCTCCCCTTGAGTGACTGGCTAGAACGACGAAGTCGAGGCTATGTGGTTGCCTTCCGAGGTGACTTATAACCACAACCTTTTGTTAAGCACCAGGGTTTAAGTTCGTCAGTACTAGATACATGGTAACTATTGCTATTATTGGCCTCAAGAGGTTTACCCCGATGAAGCTATCTGAGGTCCCCAGTTTTATGCTTGCTGGCTGGACGAAGGTCTTTAACTAATTATTTTTTAGAATATCCCATACCTTTGCTCTATATATATGAGATTGTTTCATTTTCAGCTCAACGGGCTCTTTCTGACGATCCGACACTCTACCCTTCGGTGGAAATGGCGGATGACCAGCGTAAGACCACAAAGCCACACGCCTCCTCGGGTGCGACTTCAACCTCATCGGGAATCTTCAATACCCCCGTCAACTTCTTCGAGGACCCTAAGGATGCAATCACCGACACCCTCGATGACTCATGGAGAATGAGACAACGGTCCGGGTCCAGTGTCGTTCACTCTATTTTGTACCCCTGTCAGAATTGACTTGAAATTTATGCAACATGATCTTAGGAAATGAAAAAAATAACCTTATCCAATGTGTTAAATTTCTTTGTTATTTACTACTACACCATCTTTCGCCACCACCTGTACTACCACAACTCACAAGTGCCATTCTTGGCATCATTACATACGTGCAAACTAGAAGCAATATTCCGAATTTGTAATCACAAAAAACAATCCAAACTTAAACCTTTAAAATAATCAAACCAGAAGTAGTATTGCAAATTCGTAATCACAAAAACCAATCCAAATTCCAAACTACAATGACCACAAAGGATTCGAAGGACCAATCTTTTACTATTTTGAGTTGATAATTATCAAGCTCAAGTCATCAAAACGTCATTGATCATCTCCGCAAAGCACTCAAGGGGACACCATCGTGCCCGTTGTATCCAATTTATGTCGCTACAAAGCTCTTTCGATCAGAAAAGATTAGTCCCGCCGATTGATAGTTGTTTCTCCAAATCCCGACACCATCGTGAAGACGTTAGGATAGAAGAAATCTACCACACCGAAATTGATCCTCCACAAAATTAAACCTGACCGGACAGATCCTGCCCATTGAATCTCCAGTGCCACTGAAAGCTATTATGATCAAATAAAATCAAGAAATCATCAATCCCGTCTATTATTGTTTCTCCGAAGCCCGCCGTAATGCTAATATAATCTTCCGGTCAGATCCAAACCACTCATCACAAGGGTTTCATTCACCGCATAAACCCTTGAAATCCCAACAAAAATCTTTTCATGATTCCTCTCCAAATAGAATCGCAAACCAAAAGTAGATAAAATAGATGGAATCACAGAAGGACTTCTTCGAATTGCAACAGATGAAAAGGAATGAAACTTTCCACTTTTGTTTTGTATTTTTTAATAGGAGGGCATTTTTGTATTTTTATCTAATTTTTGTCATTGACCGGCGTTGAACGACACTCGTAATACATGCGGAGAGAAGTAAGGGTGCGCCAACACTTTATAAAAACTCGAGGGTAAACCACATTGCCTCGCCCAGGGGAGGTCAAGAGTTCGAATTCCCCTAAGAGCATTATTTCAAGCAAATTCTCCTTGAATCCATGCGTCAAGTCTCTAGGAGTGCTCGATCAAGAGACAAGAGCTGCATCGACGGTGTCAAGAGCATGGGGCATCAAAGTCGGTGTAAGTGGAATTTTTACCCCACGAGATCGGTAGAGTAGAGTAGGATTAGATTAGGATAGTTGTAAGATACTTGTATTAGATTAGATTAGGGATGGCACTGGGGCGGCTTTTGGTGGTGACCTGCCCCATTTGCACCGGTTTGGGGCGGGGATGGGGAAAAGTTGATGGGTAATGGGGCGGGGGATGAGGAAAAGTTGATGGGTAATGGGCGGGGATGGGGATGAAATCACAACCCGTACATCACCCGCCCCAACCCGCCCATCCCCGTTATACCCGCCCCATACCCGGCCCACCCCAATATAATTATATTAATAATATTATATATATTAATTAATAAAAAAAATATTAATTAATTTCTTACTGTAATTTAATTAGTATGGCTCCACCGAGCGTTGCACGGCGTATTTGATCACTTATGAATTGAATTTTTGGTTATTATGTAAATGATATTTTTATAAATTTTGATATTATAAAGAATATACAATTAGACCCTGTTTGTACGAACTTATATTTTGATGAACTAAATTGAGCTGGATTAAAATGAAGTGAAAATTAATGTATTTAAAAAAGAATTAGTGTGACTAAATTTACCCGAAGAATATACAATTAGTGTGACTAAAAAAGAATATACAATTTTCTTTAACTTCTTTATCAAAGTACATCCATAACCTTGTCTAAAATCCATAACTTCTATAACACATGGAATGCAAATTTAGGAACGCTAAAATCCATTTTTTAATCAATTTTTGATTATAGCATGATACAAATATGCAATAAGTAATAACATTCAAGCTGACAATTCAAACTACTTAATTGTTCAAGATCAAGATTGATGCTTCTCCTTCTTAGATAACTAAGATTCCATTAACTGAAAATCAACAACACCAAATAGCAAAATAATTAAGTATAACTAAGATTGAACTATCTGAATGCTCAATGCTCAGAATGGAATCACTGGAATAATAAACGGAGCCCTCTCCCAAGTTTATCAAATTCAAAATCATGGGAGAATTTCATATAATTACAAAAATATATATAAAGAGTATATCATCTGAAAGACAAACATACCTTAAATAAAATAAAAATATATGGAAACGGTATGATACGGTATTTAAAAAATTAACGATACTGCAATGCACCTTAATACAAGGCACACATATCATGATGAGGCAATAAATTATACCTAGGCTAGCATGAATTAATATTGACGGAATTGAATGGTATATATTAGGGTCAATAAGGAAATTAGTCATTCTAAAGTCTAAAATATTTAATAGCATATATTTGAAGTATTTAATATAAATGAAAAAATATACAAAAATATTGCAGAAATATAGGAATAATATACAAAAATAATGCAGAAAAAAGCATATGTGTACGTACCTAAATTTTTTAATTTAGGCACTTAATTTATTTAATTACCTAATGTAGGATATTTGAGTTGATACGGGAAAGAATTTAAATTATATATTTATTATAATACCAAATGACATAAAAATATTACTTACCCTAAAAATATTAACATATTTTAAATATATCTAAATTATTTGTTAAAATAAATACGACGTTGTTTATTCAACACACTTTTTGAAGTGAGTAATTATTCTAGTTCCTTTTAGAGAAGATTATTGGATCAAGGTAGCAACACTAATTATAAAATTAGCAACACTGAAATTACAAAGTCAAAATTGATTCTAAGTAAGAGAGCACGATCACTAAACTTCCTCCATTATCAAAATCAAGTAAAAGTCACAAATAAATATCATAATCATTGCCACACATATACTTAAAACGCGCCGAGATAAACAGTTGAATACCAAGATTGAAACTTTACCTTCCCGAATCACAAAGAGGGAATTGATGAATCAAGCAAAGACGCCTACATCAACAGTGATATCATCGATAAGGCGATGTAGGGAAGACCGAGAATTCCTAAATCAATCCGTACGTAAACTGAATTCTGATTGAGATTTTGGGGCCGGGATTCAGGAGGTCAAGTAAAATTATACACCCTTTATATGCTAATTACGAATTAATTACCCAACAAAATTACTATGGTTTATGATATACAGAAAAATAAGGAAAACAATATGTCAATCAGTAATTGATATATTTCGGATATATATCAATTAGTAATTGATATATTTTGGATATATCTTATCTAAGTTTGTGTTGATAATTATAGGTTTATCTAATTATTAATATAAAATGTGTTAATTGTAGATAAGTACAAAATTAGCATACACGCATTTGCATTGGCAATTCTGATAAGCATGATTATTTGTGCTTGTAACTTAATTAGCTAATAGAGAAAATATTAATTTGAAGATTTTACTTAGGGACTTAATAGAGTACAATATTTCATACCTTAAACACATAAAATATACATATTACATTATTGCCATATTTTAATGATGATTAATAATTGAGGAATACATTACAGCACAATAAAAAGAAACCGATGGTAGATTAATACCAAAATCAAAATAGAATGGGATGGTTGAGTTGGTATATTAAACATTACCTAAATCAAAAGTCGATTGGGTATTTTTATCCATATTTAAAATGACGGCTACATTACCTAATTAATATACCATACAATACGAAACAACGTCGTTTATTCCACACACTTTTTAAAGTAAATAACTATTCAAGTTCCCTTTAGGGATAATCAACCCCTAATAGTTAAAATGAGAAGAAAACTAACAATAATAATGTATTTGGACTATTCTTTGGCAATCGTTTTTATAATTACAAATTTCTTGTTTACTTCAAATTTGAGTGAGATTTCAATTACATTTTTTTATTTGGGTTTGAGATTTTTGTCTTTTTAAAGATTTTATATTTCTCAATATAATTATTATTGCGTTTGAGTAAAAGTTATATAAACAAATGTATTTTAAACTAATATAAGAGGTGGGTGAGTATGAGTCATAGGTCATGGGGCCGGGATGGGTCATGGGGCCGGGATGGGTCATGGGGTATGGGATGGGGCGGGTCATGGAGTAGGAATGATTTTTAATTTTGTACCCATCATGGGTTATGTGGGATGAGTTTTAAAATATTAGATAGGGATGGGGATGTGATAGCTGGTACCCGCCCCAGTGCCATCCCTAGATTAGATCGTTGTATCGGATTAAAAAAAACTCTAGAATACATAAGCAAGTACAATAGAACTCAGGGGTACTGTAGTTTTGTTTTTGTTTTTTGTTTTTCTTTTTAATCTAAAGAAGGAAAAAGAACAGACGAAGGGGAATCTCTTTAGAAGTTGCTAGACCAAGAAAGGGCCGCTGTAGAATGCCGCTACACACCGTACCATTTAACAACATTGAATATCCAGAACGAAAGTACTGAGTGGGCGATACGACCGTCATCGTCGTCTCCAATGTCTTCGAGCGGTAAAAGTTTTCCTACTTTTTTCAATCTCCTCTTTTGAGCAGAATTAGTATTTCCACCGGATCTTCCTTTTCATTGTAATATGTAGTCGTATGCTCATTAATAAGGTTTTATTAGAGTGGAAATGGTGGTTGCATGTTTTGCACATTTGGGGTTTACTGTTAAGTATTGACTGGACTCATTTGAGGCTGTTCTTTTCATCTCTTGATTTAATTTGAGCTGTTCTTTTTTGCATTCTTTGAAATGGAAGAATCAGTGGAAGAATATACTACTCAGGATATGTCTTAGACTATAAATAAATAGATGTTTGTATCTTCTCTTTCGTAACTTAGTTTAAGATCCACCGATGGCTTGTGATAATTTAAAATTTACAGGGTGGCTTCTCAAATCTCAATAGCTGTAGCATGCATATTAATTGATAAACTTGTCAAAATGGCTTCTGAACCTTTATGAATATTTTGCTCTGAAATGCGGTTCATATATTCTTAAAGACTGAGACAAGTTGGAACAAAGGATTGATTTCCCGTAATTATGCACTTAATGCTTTGTAACATTTAATCTGTACAAATTGTGATGCATATTCAGTCTTCCCTTTTTCATTTTTTGTAACTAATCTTTTAATTTCCCTTCTTGATAACAGATAAGTTCCTCGCAGAAGATATGGCGGCTGAGAATTTAGATGAGCCTGCTTTTTGTTGGGGAAAAAAGAAAGGAGTTGGTTTAAAAGACAAAGGGGTTCAGTTTTATGAATCCTTTACTTTTGATGGTGTCGAGTATGCATTGTATGACAGTATCTATTTGTATGACGGGAAAAGAAAAGATGATCCTCATATTGGAATGCTTGTAAAGATTTGGGAGACTGCAAGAAGCTCTAGGAAAATCAAAGTGCAGTGGTTTTTTCAAGCTTCAGAGATATCTTACTGGCTAAGGAAGTATAATATGGATGCTTTTGATAATGAACTGTTTCTTGCCACTGGTGATGGCGTTGGTCTTGAAAATATTAATTCTGTGGTAAGTGGCTTAGGCAGCTATTTTTTTCGTGAATATTGTCTCGGAATTTTTACATAAATGCATGATGTTTTTTTTTTCCCATGTTTGCTTTGTTTATATGTTAATTTCAGACAATGCTGTTCAGTATGTAGTTTCTTTCTCTTTCTTGCTTTTTTTGTTTTTGTTTTTTTAGATTACCTTCCAGTACATGTTTTGCCATAAGTATTATGAGTGCTAAGGGATAATGCGCTGCTACTCATATCTGTCTGTCTTTACTGCTGTGACAAATAATGATACATGTTTTATTATTGCTGAACTTGCTTACTTTCTTAGGATGCCATTGCTGGAAAGTGCTCTGTCATTTGCATCTCAAAAGATAGCAGGAATCTCAAACCTTCAGCGGAACAACTTACAATGGCAGAATATGTGTTCTATCGTACATTTGATGTTGGAAAATGTGTCATATCGGAGAGGATGGGTGATAAAGTAGGTGGGCTTGAAGGTATGTATACTTTACTAAGGAATTCTCTTATGTTTTCTCTTTTTTCGTGTTTGAGGCATCAGTTAACATCACTTTATAGAACCTAATTGTGGTTTGATATTTTACTGGCTTATTAATTGCTCTTGCCTATTGTTACTGCAGTTAAGTATGTGTTTAACCAACACAATATTGAGATGGTTACTTGTCCCAAGATTCTTCCGAAACCAAATGAAAAACATGATGGGACAACTGTAGCATTTGAAGAAGCTGTGCATATTTCAGATAAAGATGGATCTCTTGGTGGGTGTGTGGGAGAAAAGCCAGAGGCCTCACCAGAGCGGGTCAGAGTTAGGAAGTATTCTGACAATAAAGAGGACCAAGTTGAGGTGGCCACCAAAATTGATGAGGATGCTAATTCTCTAGATGGTGGACCTTCTAAGAAACCAAAGGTTGAAGGCTCAGTTCAGTGGTCCAGAGTTGAAACAATCAATCTTCTTGATAAAGGACCTAAGATTAGTGCCTCAAATAAGGAGGATCCCATAGAGAAAAAAAGTGGACCTGGAATTTCAGGTAAAGATAGATCTGTTGTTGCATGTGGAAATGTAAAGGTAGAGGACGCATCACCCGTTGAAATGGTCAGAGTTGAGAAGAATTCCAACACGGGAAAAAATCAAGTTGAGGTGGCCATTAAATTTGATAAGGATCCTAGGTCTGGGGGACCTTTTAAGAAACCAAAGGTTGAGAACAAAGCTTCTAGTGTTGGATTTACCCTGGCCCCAATGAAGGAGAATCCTATGGGGAGAAAAAGTGGACTTGTGGGAGGATCTTTAAAGGTGAAGCTTGTCGCAGGGAAGACTTATGACATCACTCGAAGGCCAAGCAATGTAAGTTACTTGTCACATAATGTGAGAAGGATTATTTGCTTCCATAACATCACTCTTTTAGATCTGTAGCTCATTCTTGCCGTGAACCACTTCTTTGAACTGTTTGTGCCGTCTTTATTGTCTAAAGTTTGCATGTTAAGACAACATATAACTTTTGTAGTCACATAAATAGCTAATATTTTAAATTATTGAATGCATCTTTTGGGGCATTTGGTTTGTGAAGAGGAATAGATAAAATGATGGAAACCAAAAGCTTTTAAATTATCTTTATACTTTGACTGCGGTGGGTTTGCTTACTAAGTATCTAATAAAAATTGATGATCAGTTGTTTTTAGATGATAACAACCTTCGATTTTAAAAATGGAAGGTACACCTAGGATTTGCATGCAATCGCCTCCTCTGCTGGGATCAATTTTTTGATGATAAAGAAAGCTTTTATTTGAGTGTAAATCCCTTTTGAAAACCTTGGCAGCAGCCTTTGCCTATTTAAATGGAAGGAAACCTATTTTTTTTATGTGTTTTGATACTGGTCAAATCCATGGCTGCTAATATCCTGTAATGGGAGTGTTAATATTTCATGTTTGCCTTTCCTTGACTAATTGCTTGGATACAGAACCTTACAACATGGAAACATAATTTACTCAGATTATAATGAAACGTATCTTAATTTTGTACTGCACAATTTTAGATTGGATCTAATCAAACTAAGAAAAATGGGGCCAAAAAATCTATTGGGCTGGACCATCATTTAACAACGTAAAATGAAATTATTAGAAGGGGAATGGATTGTTACGTATCTAGGTTTTGAGTAATGGCTAAAATGTTACGTACGGTGGTGCCGTTGTGGTAAATAAAATAAATGGTGAAGTTTGATGCGTTGCAGGTAAAAGGTGGGAACAGTTAGGACTTAGGGGAGAGTATGAAATAAGATGAAATTAGGTGGATGTAGGTGAGAGGTGATGGTTGAGGAAGCTGAGTGGGGCTAAAAGTGGGAATAAGGATGAAAGAGAAGTTCAAATCATCGAACAAGCATGCCTAAAGGTTCAACAAGCAAGACCTGGATTCTTATACCATACGATGAAGAATAGTTATCCAGAGGACAAGCCTCACACGTGGTGATTGGGTTTGGCAGCCGTTGTGAGCATTTACGTCAATTTGAAGGAAAATCTTGCAATAGTATTCATATATATTGTGGAAGCTGTGGCTATATAGCTACCTGGGCAGAATAATACTTGGTGAAAACTGGCCTTGTTGGACCTAGGTTTGGTACCTGTATTAATGGTTAAGTCTACAAAGCTGAACAGAATTTTGTGGCTGTGTGTAGCTTTGCTGGTCTTGTGTGCTTCAACATGAACAGTTAGAATGCAGTTTTTTTAGTTGTTAATTATCTTAGCTTCTGCTTCCTGCTGCTGTTCCTTTGTAGTTAGAAAACTGTTTTTATTCTTATCAGTACATTTCAGATTTCACTGAATATTTTTTTATGTTTCCATCTTCTTGTTTTGCTTGCAGGAGAAGGGGAAATGGTTCAATTCTAATGTAAGTGATTCTTACCCAACTGAAGTTCTTAAAACTATAAATAGAGATTTTAACAATAATCCTACTCGTTAACTGTACACTGCATATATGGACAATTTTGCTTTTCCGGAAAAGTTATGGCTGGTATAAGGAGATGTACCGATATTCAGGAAATTTGTAAATTGTGCTTAGATAATATTTTATTCTGTTAGTTTTGAACCTCATTATACACGAGTAGACTTGGTTCTGTATTAATCAAGTTGATGGGGGCTAAACCTTACATTCTGTTGTGTACATGATTACGTGTAAATATATATTAAAGTTGAAACCCAAATAAGTTCTGTTTTGCTTTATCCCCTTCATTCAAATCAAACTCAGTCACATGTTATATATCTAGAATATTTTTGTTGGGAGTAATGCCTTATATTATTTGAAATTTTGAAAGATACTTAACCTCTAGAAGTTTGAAATGAAAATCTTGAAACACTTGGTGCAAGTTGACAATCACAAGTTTCCAAGGATCTTAAAAGGATAACTGCAGCTTTTCCACCTCTTTCTTTTATCAAAGTGAATTTTAAATCAGAGGAAGTTCCTCAAGATTCTTTGATCTAAGTTTGAATAAACATGTTTTTGTTGCATTATCGTGTCAAGTGTGGAATTAGTGACTCTGCTCATCTTTAAATCGGTTTAAGCTGTAGCTCAATTGCTAAATCATAACTTTTCTGTTAGCCATGATTTTCACTCTTTTATTAATAGTCCCCAGCTGCTATTGGGACTTGGTTTTTTAGATGTTTTGAGTAGCTTCACGAGATTGACTAGTGAGCCACGTAAGGACCTTGTTTTAGTGGACACATTACAAGTATGAGGATGTAAAGATAGTTAAGCGAGACTCATTATCATAATAAGAATAACCTTGAAAAGGTTGTATTAGGAAGGATGCAAGTTCTGATTGACATCATATACCGTTTTAAAATTGCTTTGAAAATTATAGGAAAGGTAAGGCATATACCCCTAACAAGATAAATGGACGCTCACAATTTTGCTCTAGAAATGAATTTACCTTATGTGTTTGTGTTACTATGATAATTTTTTTTTAATCTTTTGAATAATTGTTATCTTTGGTTCCTATGATTAGCCTTGGGATGTGGATAGTATGAGATGTGCACAAGATGAACGGAGGGTGATTCTGCTTGAGAATTTGGATCCAAGATATACGTCAAGGGACGTGGAGGTGGTGTTCTTTTTTTTTTTTTAACTTTAAAAACTTTAACATCTTCATTTTCCTCTTACAGTCTTTATTGCACATTCTGAGGCCAGATTTTAGTTTGAAGGAAGTTTTCATTTAGTTTGACAAAGATAAATTGAAAAAGAATTTATGATATCCTATAACCTGATTTGTCTAGTTAAACCTTTTGTCATCTTGTTAGGCTCGGTTAAGGAACCCATAGGGACCTCTTAGTGCCTTACTGAAAATTGGTGGCTCTCTAGCTTTTATTTTTTAGGCCAAAGGAAGAGATGAGTGGTGCTTTGTTCCTTATTATTGGTTTTTTTGCCTTGTCTAACTTGTGTATATTATGTTACTTAACAGTCCTCAATTGTCTTAGTGTTGATTCAACATCAGTTTGAAAAATGTTAGGCGATTCTCTCTCCAGTAATGGCATTTGCTTACCGTACTATCTTATCTAAAAAAAATAAAATAACAAGCCTACGATTTTTCTTACTAGAGTTTGATGTGTCGCTTTGAGAGACATGATATGCCTATCTCTTTGCTAATGATATTTTTTTTATTAATTTAATTTTTCTTGATTTCCTTCTATGATATAAATGCGTTGCAGGATATTTTGTGGAGTGCGTTTCAAATAAACTGCACAGCAAAGGTTGTCCAACGGACAGCTTTTAGTTCTTCATTATATGGTAAATGTTTTTGGGAAATACATATGGCAATTTGATGCTATATTGTCTATTAGATTCAGTACAAACCTTTGCTCTTTGTGTTGTCTTTTTCTATTTGAAAATTAATATTTTGTTTTGTAGGTCAAGCTCTGGCCATATTGAAAACACGAGATGCTGCTGAGAGGGTGGTGGTGAAACTTAATGAAGAATGCTTAGTAATATCTGGAAAAAGGTACACATGCTTTTAATTTTATTGCGGACCAATATCTTGAAAAACTGGACACATTGGTAACAAGCAATTTGCCATCTACTCACTACACTCAGTTATATAGCATGCAACAATCTACTCACTAGCCAACTTAGATTCAAAGAGAGTTTTCCTTTTGATCTAGGCTTGAATGAAGAAAAAAGTCGCAGCATTTAGTTTAGTTTCTGGAGCTTGAAATACCTGCTATGCTGAAAAATGTGATCCTTTTCCTTAATGTAACTCCATGTAGAATGTTAAAGATTGTGTAAAAGATTTGGAATTCTTGACTTAGCGTACAATTGAAAAAAATATCTGAAAGTTGATGATTCTCTTACTTGTCGGACAAGTTGCAGTCAGTCTTATTACCATGGGAAGAGTGACAGTTTGATACATTTACATGGGTAAAAATGAGCCAGCTTTCCGGCACTCGATGTGCAAGTATGTAAATTGCACCTGTTCAAAGTTGAGATAGAGCTAAAATGCTGTCAGAAATAGTTGTTTCAGAACTTCTTGAGTGTATGCATATATTTTTCTTCTGAAATGCTTTAGTATACGGGTGCATTGAGTAAACAAGATGTTATTCATTTTGCTTTGTATTGCACTCCTTCGGTAGTAGAGAACTTGCTGAGCTAATTTCTCCTGTTTTGTGGGAAGTTCACTTCAGTAGTACCTATTCTATTGTTATGCATAGTTAAACAGTCAGTGATTTCAAAATTTGGACAAGAGTAACATGTGAATAACTCGTGCAAAATGGGAGTTATAAGGACGTTGTGAATTAGTATTGTTATATACTTGCTGGATTTACTTAAAGGTTGTAGTTTTACTATATGTTACTGGTTCAGAAATGTACACATTGATGTTACTGTTAAGTTGCTATTTTGAAGTGAATGTGTTTATTAGAAGTTGGACACTGATGTTACCTTTAGGTTGCTATTTTAAAATGAATGTGTTTATTAGAAGTTGGAACAGGATTATAGCTGCATGATCTTAAGCACAAAAGGGAAACTTGCTATGGGTTGTATGTCGTTTGGTTATCTGACATATGCTCATTCTCATGCTTATAGGGCCCTTACTGCTTCTATTGTCAATCTTCCCAAACTGAGGCTGAATCGGAAAAAGTGCAATTTTATTGGCCATTTGTCCATCGACAAGGTCAAACTCCAAAGAGAACAGGTAATACTGTTGCTAATTTTCTTTTCTTTATCCACTAATTTTTTCCCCCACTTCATTTCATTGTATAAACTGATATATTTTTGCCCCTGGCTCTCAGAAAGATGCACGAGCCACTTCTCACCATTCCCAAGCTAACACAATTGAGTATGAGCTTGCCCTGGAGTGGTGTTTGCTTCAGTCAAGACATGAACTCTCTCGGAGAAAGCTACACAAGGTTTGTGGATACTCTTTGCATTTTATTCATTAATGATTATTTGCTTCTGTTATTGTTAATTCCAGACAATGGTGATTATGAATAACATGCTATAGTACTAAGTAGTTCTTGATGGGAAAATCTGCCAAATGATTATTAATTTTGCATGTTGGGCTTAATGACCCCATTCATTTGGTTGCATAATATATGATGGTGCTTAGAATCATGTCTTACAAAATAATATCTCAAATAAATACAAAGAGATGTAAAATAAATGCTTAGAATCTAATAACTGATGTGCTATGCTAAGAAACAATACAATAATTATAAAGGTGGTAACTAGTTGCCAATCCAATCCAAGGTAATTGATATTCTGTTAAACCTTTTGATAATATGGCCAAAAAATTTTGTATAGGCATTAGGCTCTACAACTCCAGACTTGTAATTTATGCCATGAACATGCTTATATTTGGTTTGTACAAGGTTATCCTTGTTTTTTTTCTTTATTCTGGTTATATCTGTTCGATTATGATTATTGTTGTATATTAGTGCTAAATGGTGTTTGAACAAGTTACTAGATATCACCTGGACAATGGTCGAATTCTTATTCATTAATGATGATGATGAAAGCTAGTTAAATTTATGATTTATGATATGAGTATGAATATTAGTATTTGTGTTTAATTGAGAAAAGAAAAATGTAAGAATGCATAAAGAACTGAATGAACAAAAATTAATAGTAAGTTTTAGTATTATATGTCTATGGTAAAGATAATTGTAAAAGAAGATTTTGAAAGAATAGAAATATAAGAGTAAGAGTATGAGAGGGAGAAGAAATGGAAGAAATGAAGTATCTAGAAGTAGGAAAAATGTATAGAAAGTTAGAAAAGTTGTAAGAAGTCAAATGCAATTAATTAAAGTAATTACTTAGAAATACTTTTCTATTTTTTTAAAGTTTTAAGTGAAACATGTTGGAAAACTATTGTGGAAGACTCCTGGCAATAACTTCATTCTTTTATAGAGGAAGGGTTTTAGTGGTGACTGGTGAGTGGTGACTAAAAAAAATTACTATATTAAAATAATAGCATTGATACATTTTCAACATCAAATATGGAGTATATACTTTTTGTGATTGTTTTTCTTCAATAATAGAGAATTAGAGGTAAATAAGAAAAGAAATTGAAAAGAAGAGTTGGAAAGAAGAAAGTGTGTAGAAAAATCAAGTGTAAATAGAAAAGTCAAATGTACATTAACGAGACTTGTTTAATATTCCTTTTGTAAATTTTTTTAAAGATTGGAGGAATTTTGTGAAGCTCCAAGTGTCGCTTCAACGGCGACTTTCCCATGCTTCTCCCTTTATATATAATATATATTTGTGCTAGAAAAAAATAGTTACTATCCTTTTATTTTTTGTTACAACAATTATGGATGTCCACTATACCACCTTCAAATTTTGTTAGGACAACCTAAACTCTTCATATTGGAGCTATGGAGCTATGTTAGCCGCTGCTCTTGCTAGAATGGCGCTCTTATTGTTATGTACTTTGTCTTTGCTGGATGATTTTCCTCACTTGTTGAACGTACTTTTTCTATATCTTAAAGTACGGGAGATGTGCAGTATTGTGGAAACGAGCAGAAAACAAAAGTAAAATTTGGATTGATGTAGAAGATTCCCATGGCTGCTATACACTATGTAAGAAATCCACGTGAGAGAAAAAGAGAAAATATGACCTTGCTTAATTGGACCAAAACCTATTTGGGGAAAAGAAAAGAAAATAAGGTTGTGAAATATAAAGAGGAAGGTTGCTATTGGTATTGGTCTTGAAAAGCATATGATCAAGAGATATAAGGTGACGTGGTTGGAAAAGATATGGCATGATCAAGGAACTATATCAAATAATTGCTTTGACAGTCTTAGGTTGGTTCTTGGATTCCTCGGACAAGCATTAGACGTGTTCTATTAGAAGAAGTATATTGCATCAAGTGATATGTAAGTCATAAAGGTGAAAGTTCAAGGACGAATGCTTGATTTTATCCTTTCAAGACAAGTATTATTTTAGTCATGGTTGTCTTAGAATTACTGTCCTTGATAGTTACTATGTCCTAGATTATTTAAATTCTTTATAAAAGTAGTGTAAAGATACAAGAGGGAATAATATAGTGAAGAAAAGCTATAGATTAAGGATAATTCGATATTGAGGTGTGGGTGAAGCCTTGAGATGATAGGGTGGTAAGCTTAGTGGTTGAAGTAAAATTTTGGAGGAATTATTTACTTTGAGAAAGAGGTATATAAGAAAATTGTAAATACATCATCAGTGATACTTCGGTGCAAGTGGGATTAGATTTTTCGACCGTGGTTTGAATTCTACGTTACTACATAATCTTCATCCTTTCAATTGCTAGAGATCCCACTTTTGCTTTCTTATATTAATAATGAATGGTTGTTTTCATGTTTGATCTGATTATTAGTTCTTTTGTTTGGCTCTAGTGTCACGCTGCAGAATTGTCAAAGTGCGCAGCTAACTTTAAGGCAACTGCAAGAGGCGCTCCATAAAGTTACATGACGTCTTTTTGGTTCGCCATGGATGGAGTAGGAACTTGTGAACTTGGAAGCATAGAGGGTTTTATTATATGCCCTTTTTGGTTGTACAAATGTTTGAAGTCGAAGTATGAACTTGGAAGTTGAATACAATTCCACCTCAAACCCCTAATGATCATGTTAGTTCAATGATCAGAGCGTTTCACAAACATAACTCTTTTGTTGGTTAGGTTATTCTCTAGTATGTCGTAAAATCTCAAATCTAGCTATGCATGACTCTCCTAACGCTCCTAGTAAAAATAAATTTAGTATCTTTAATTTCATTCAGCTTACTGATCAAAATTTCATTTCTCTGACATCAATTCATGAGGGCGAGTATCATGATATTGTGTTATCTTCATTTATACAACAATCAATAATACGCCCTCAACTCCTTCAACTACAAACTCATTGGGAACTATCCCTGAAAGGGGAAAGGGGCTGCAGTGGACCTATCACCCCTGTTAATCCCGCTTAACCCCCACCCCACCCAACTACACTCCATGGTAGAACCCTAGCAAGTGTCATCCCTTGCTATCTAAGTACCATCACGTACCGGCCAGTGGCCTCTGGCAGTCCAGATCCTTCACCCGATCACTAACGATCCAAATCTTACTGAATCTGCTAACTTCTCGGACACTCTAGATTGGCTGCCTAAAGCTAGATCTATGTTGGGCTCGACTGGTTATCATGTTGAAGAGAAAAAGGTCAGAAGGATTTGCCCACATGCGCCCACGCTGACCACCTTTACCCGTCACTGACAACTCTTTTCGTCGCCACATATCTTACCTCAAAATTTCATGACATGCATTCTGCGTGTATAGATTTCATTGCTAATCCACTATAACCTTCAAAATGATTTCTCATTAGACTTACTAAGTTACGACCATATGGTGGAGATATTTTGTATTACTACACTGAGGTACTTGCTTGAATGTATAGATATACTCCTTCGGTCCCAGCCAAAGGGTTTGGGACAGAAAGGACTCAAATTTTAAGACAAAGGTGACGTGTCATTGTGTATGGATCTCTACGGCAGAAAAAACACTTTCTCTCTCTAGAAAAAGTCTAGAGAGAAGCCTTGTCACTTTGGGGGAGAACAACCGCCACTGCTAGGGTTCTTCCGCCACCCAAATCAATTCAATCTGCTTGGTTTTTGTTAAATTGGAGTATATCACACATAAAGAAGGTCTCAATTGCTGGTGGATCCTCCCCTCGCGTGGAGGGAATCTGAAGTTTAACCCGGAAAATATAATACCTTCTGGGTTTTCACATCGGCACCGTTTCACCAATCGGAAAAAGAAGCTATTGTTCTTGATGAATTTCTTGGAGCCCAAGCTCACGCTTGCACACTACTCGGTCGGAATCTAGGTCTGCTAGGTGAAGTAAGGGCGGCTCAGCCAACGGAGTAGAGTCGGCGAGAAAGAAAAAGCAAAGCTACTTTGCCTCGATCCGACACCCGAGGATTTGCGTTGGCGGCTGAAGCTTGGGGAATCCAAAAAAGGTATTAAATCAGAGGAGACAAAAAAGGTAATATCCGTTTCTCCCCCCATTCTCCCAAATTGTGCTAACTACAGATAGGAATCTAGAGCCCTTTTTAGCCTAATTGGGGCTTCGATCCGCTAATTAAATCATGGAAATTGAGTCATGCGGCTATGGAAAACGAAAATGTGTTTTGATTAATGAAGAAAACCAAAGGGCGGGGGTACCTCGGTTCTGCTATAAATAGAGATGGCTCAGCAAGGAAAGCCATCAAACTCAAACACAGAAAACTGTGATACGACTTCCATTCTCTTTGGAAAATTAGAGACATGTCTTTCGGGTCCTCTGTCCATATGTCGGAGTTCAGCAGAATGCGCTCCATGTCTGACTTTGCTGAGGAGCGCAGAGAAGCCACTGATGAAAACTTTGACTTCGGGGCCATTGCCAGGCCAACCAGAAGGGGAGGATTACTACATTTCACTCACTCGGTCATTGAAGAGTCAGTACAAATGTCGCAGAACTGCCTGCTTGTATATTGGGTAGACGACAGAGATTTCAGCTTGAAGAGAATGAGGGATTATGTCCGAGATTTTTAGAAAATGGAGGTTGTCGTGCAGCACAAGTGCGAGAACTTCTTCGTTTTTAAGTTCAAGACCAGGGAGGAAGCCTTGGCGGTCCTTCACAGGAGTCCATTTGCAGTGGTCGGAGGTCTTCTGGCCTTAAGAAGATATGGTGCGGGGATCTCACTCCAAAGAGTCAAAGTAGAGAATATCAAGTTCGCAGTGCAAATTCATGGCCTCCCCGGCGAGTATTTCGGCCCCAGGGCTACCATAAAAGCGGCAAATATGGCGGCTGGGGAAGTCATTGGTGTCGACATTGACGTTCTGCCAACAGAAGATACAAAGTGCATCAGAGCCACAATGTGGGTCAAGCCTGAGGAGGCTCTATTATCTGGTTACCATGCCGAGCTTGTCACATGCTCGATGTTCTGGTTGAGTTTGAGATACGAGCGCATGCACCGGTTCTGCAAGAGATGTGGAGTTATAGGTCACCTTATCTAGAGGTGTCTGATAGCTAGTAATGCGGATCTGGATAACTTTATCGAAACAGAGTTTGAAGGCACAATGCGGAAAAAGGAACTGCCATCCTCTACAATTCAAACAGGGATATGTTTCCCCCCCATCAATGAACGCCCACAGATATCAGCCGACGAAACGCAACACCAATGTACCAGCCAATTATATGGCTATAAGATGGCAACGATACAAAGAACTCGCTGACGAGGATGTCCAAGAGGGCTTCTTGTTCTCTATGAGAACGGAGGGCCCACTGGAGAGAGCAGACTGTGGGGCAACATGGAGGAACTGGTGCTTAGGGCTGTGCAACCGGTCTGACCTGGACCGGACCGGAATGTCCATAAATCTTGGACCGAAGACCGGACCGGAAAGGGGATATTCTGGACTGGGACTGGTCTGGAATTATTCCGGGTTTGGACCAGACCGGATCGGTTAGACCGGAATTTTAATATTTTATTTTTTAAACTTTATTTTTTTGTTAAAATTAAAATTTTTTTACTACAAAAAATTTAGTAATATTAAAATAGAGTGTGTGAAACATGATTGCATGATTTTTAAATATTAAAAGAAGATGCAATGGTCTCACAAAAGATTAATATTGTTCAAAAACAATGAGAGTAAAAAATTTATAACTAAAAACCACCTTTATAAAACAATAAATTTCAATAAATATAATTTGAATTGATAGAATAATATTAATATTAATGACCAAAAATAAAATAATACATAAATTAATTAATAAATATTTAAAAACATAAATTATATTAAATACCGGTCCATCCGGTCCGGAACGGAAAATACCCGGTTTTGGACCGAACCGGACCCGGAATTCCTAAAAACCTTGGACCGGAGACCGGACCGGAATCCCTTATATCCGGTTCTGGTCCGTTACTTTCCGGTCCGGTCCATTTTTCCGGTCCGAACCAGTTCATGCACACCCCTACTGGTGCTAGTGTTTTTGATCAAGCGTTCTTCGACCCTTATTTCGGTGCTGGCCCGTCGGCCTACAATCCTCAACATGGGGACGAATTTGGGGAAGTGCAATCGAATCACCCAAGTGATAGACTTGAAGATGGCGTGTTCAATCACTTGGTACAAACCGCAACATGAATATTCCTGACGAGCAGAGTCAAGTGGCAGGAGACAACATTCATCGGGTCTTAGAGGGGCATGGTGCAATCCAAAATAGGGAAGGAACAGAACAGGGCAATCAGGGCATAGAAGAGATGAATGGCATCTCGCTTCAATGGGATCCAGGCCAGGAAGCAATGTTGATACAACCTGAAGCAATGCCTATGCACTTGCAATTGATTGAGAACTTCTTGATGGCGGATCTGAATGAGGCACTAGGGAATGAGGAAAACCCTTTGCTGGTGATGCTACCAAAATCCGTCTGTCTCCCGGGAGTAGACGCTATCCGGGTCTCCTCCTTGATCAGCCCGCTTCAATCCTGCAAAACAATCCCCGGGAGGTGTCCCGGGGAAGAAGCTCCGGCGTGATGATGAGATGAGGATAGCGAAGAAGGAAAACGTACGGAAGGTGCTCTCAATATAAAGTAGAGAGATATAAGTCACATACCTTGTTCACTGTTTGAGACCACTATTTATAGTTGAGGTTGTTTCCTTTGGATAAGGTTCAGGACCACTTCTCCTTGTCGCTATCTGCCGTTCTTCTTGTCCGGACGTGCTCTTCCCCGGAAAGGCACTCCTTTCTTGATCCCGGGCCATGGGCCCCTTTCCTGGCCCAAAGCCCCGTTGGGCCGGTATTATCACTAGCCCCCCAGACCAGTTTCCCGGGTTTTCGTTCCGCGGGGAATTGGGCTTTCGCACTTCCCTTCTTTTACCACTAGTCCAGTAGGACCCATCCGTGTTGGAATAAATTTCTGACGCCGCCTCTCCCTATTCTGCATTTGATGCTGCCTCGTTCACCGTGTCATCATTGCTTTTCCTTCTTTTGAGGTGACGATTTCTATTCACTCGCCTATATAAGGGACCTAACCCCCATTCTCATAAGTTTACTTTCTTCAAACTCTCTCCAGACGCTCTGCTTTTCCTTAACAAGTAAGCTCTAATCCTCCTCATCTGCTTCTTCCGCTCCTCTTTCATCATGAGTTCCCCACACCTTGCCACTTCCTCCCTAGATACCGAGGGGGTTCAAAGCCAATTTGAAGTTCAGTTTCGAGCCCCCCACCCTATTTCTTCTCCCGCCTCCTCCTCGAGCACCCCCTCTGGGACCTTCAGCACATCCCCAGAGCCAATCGGACCGAGTACGTCCGCCTTAGACAGGGCGGGTTCATCCCCCACACAGCGTTCCCATCTTCCCCGGGAGGATCCGGATGGGGAAGCCTTTGATGAGGAAGTTGGCGATGATGCTCCCCGGGGTCCTACCCACGGAGCGAAGCCTTCTGGCCATCGGTTTTTTAATCTCCCCGGGCCTCCCCCCTCCTTAGATAGGGACGTTCTAGATTTGGTTAGGCGTTGTTTTATTCCTTTTCCGTTGGATGCATCGCTATCAAAACTTCCCCCGGGGATGTCCGAGCGGGAAGTACCTTGCATCCCCCGGATTCATTTTCAGTACGGGCTCAGCCTTCCTTTCCCTCTTCTTTTTTCAGAAATTTTCAACTTTTATCGAATGGCCCCGGCCCAGCTACACCCCAACGGGAATGTACTGGTACTGGGCTTCTTACTTAATTGCGCTAGATGCAATGTTTCCCCCTCTCTCCTTCTCTTTCGGTCCTTCTATGCCCTCCGACGCGCTCACGCGTCCTTTCCGGGGGTATTTTCTTTCGTAATCCGTTCCGGGACGAAGGACTTTATGAGGGGTAAGCCCAGATTCGCCAAAGGGTACCTTGCGAAGGGTTTCTTCCGCTGCGATTCCCGGGTGTATCCAATGCCCCCTTGGAACGATTCCCTCGTTCCTGAAGACAAGAAACCCCTTTCCTCCCTTCCAACAGACCTCACCCATGATCATAACTTCCTCCGTCTATCTCCCCTGGACATGGACGCTTTCTTTAAGACTGGGAACGCGGGCTATTATTGGCCCCGCGGGATATACCCTGAGAAACACTTTTCCCTTCCAACCGTCTCCGCTGTGTGGCCGGCTGGAGGTGCCTATTAAAAGGCTTTATTCTTTATTTTTGTATTCATATATGTATGTTTTATTCTGATCTCTTTATTTTTGTTCTTCCTGACTTCAGTTCAGCCTACTTTGCACGCGGACGCTACCCTATTCGAAGAGATGCCTTCCGGGGATAATAGTCAGCAGGGAAATCCTCACCGGGGGCTGGTCTCTCCAGCCGAGCAGCAAGCAGCATCCCCAGTCGGGGTGGGGGCTGCCGAGGATCCCGGGTTCATCCCCCAAGGGACCCGTCTGCAGCGCCCTTCTTCCCAACCGAAAGCCCCCGGGTCCTCTCCTACCCCCGGGAGGAAATCTTTCATCCAGCACCCTACATACAGCGGCGGGGCTGGCTCCAGGTTTAAGCGGCCTTTAGCCGATGACAAGGAAACTCCTCCATCTTCTCGTCAGAGGTTGGAAAGTGCGACCCCGCCGCCTCCTCCTCCCCCTGCGAGGTCTCCTTTAAGGGATAACTCTCAAGCCGTCCCCGAGCAGAGGGAAGAGGTGCGCTAACCATGTTGCTTATTACTATTTTTGTCCTCCATCCTTCCGGATAATCTTATCTTTGTTTGAATTTTGTAGACCACTACTTTCGCCGACTCTCTCCTGGCGGATTCACAGCTGACGGACGCGCTCAACCGGACATACTCGAAGTATAGCGCGGGTTTGTTTGCTAAGAAGGAGAGGGAACTCCTTGATGCCCGGGAGAAATTGGCCGAGCGGGATGACCTGGCCGCCCGACTGGAGGCTTCTCAGAAGAAGCTAGCCGAGAGGGAGAAAAAGCTCTCCGAGAAAGAAAAGAAGCTGGCGGAGGTAGAGAAAAAATATTCTTCTCTTAAGAAGGAGAAGAAGGAGGCCCAGCTCGAAGCCTTGGACGCTGTGGTTCGAAAAGTCCTCCACTCTGCCGATTTTGACAAGAGACTAGAGGGCATCGCCGCTGCTGCCAGTGCTGATGCATGCCACGAGATGTATCGCAGCCTGCGGGGTTGGCTCCCGGGACCTGCTCGCCTTGAAGCGCAAGCATCCTATTATCGTCCCAAGGCGAGCGATCAGCTCAACTATCGCTGGAGGTCTCTTCAGGAGGCCAACCTGGAGAATCTGGTACCCCAGTTGTGGGATTCCCTGAAAATGTGTTCCCGGGCCCCTTCAGCCTCGGACATTAAGAGGGTCAAGCTTCCGGGGGTCACCGAGGCTGCTATCCCTGAATCCCCTGGCCCGGAGTGCTTCAACGCCTACGGGGTGGTCCCGGAGACGCCTCACTGGTCCGAAAGTTACCATGAGTTCTGCGCTATACCTGACAACTTTGGATATCAGGCCGTTGAGGAGGGGACGGGTGAATATGTTGTGGGGCTTCCCAGGGGGCAGGACGACTTGCTCTATCAATCCCGGAAGTCTACCCGGAAAGTGGGATTTCCTGAGCGCCCGGAAGACGAGCCAAAGGTGGATGCCCCTGCCTATTGTGGTCCCAACTGGTCTGACGCGGACGTGGCTGAGCTGGAAAGGAGGTGGAAGGGTGCTCATACTACCCCGGGGGAAAGAGGCCCGTCCGAGGATAATGTATTCCCCTAGACTCTAGTGTATATTTTTTTTTTGTAGTTTTAAGTTTTTTGTAATCTTCCTCCCCGGGAGGCATATGTAGAACTTGGCCTTGGCGCCCATTTTGATTAATATAAGTTCTACCTTTTAATTTGATGAAGTTATTATTTTTTGTAGTCTGAGCACCACTTGGAAAGAGATCTCCCGCGGGGATCCGTACCTTTCGTTTTCCCTCACCCTAGTTGTTCTTCTGGGACCTACTTCTCTCTCCCCCGCGCTGGGTGCCTCCAATGTTCATTCCTTCAAAGGAAGCTTGCTCATTGGAGGTTTGGAGGCGATCAAGCTATCCGGGCCATGTCTGAGGCTGGATTGTGTGCGTTTATTCACGAGTTCGGGTCCATCCAAGCATTGCTTTCATTTCTTAAAGCCATCAAAAACAAATTTGGCTCGCTGAATCACTGCTTTGACCTGGCTTCTGATCATATGCGGGAGGCCTTAAATTCCCACCGGACCATCGCCGAGCTGCAGGCCCTTCAGGACGATTCTCGCCATCGTACTGCCAAGGAGTTAGGTATGGTGTGGGGCGAACTAGAGCGTGCGCAGGAAAAACTTAGGACCTTGGAGACCCGCTCCGCCCAGAACCGACTCCTCTGCGACTTTGAGAAGGAGAATCGGTCCCTTACTCATAGGAATAGGGTCCTTCAGGATGCTCTACTAGTTACCCGGCTATCCTATCACCTGTTGGGTCTCAAGAACGGCTTGGTTGGGGTGTCTCCTCTTACCGACATTCCCGCCGGGGTTCGTAGGACGATGGAACGCATGGAGGCTAACCCGCAGAAGTTTGGTGAGGGAGCTCCTAATCATAAGGCCTATCTGGATGTCGTTGAATGGCATAATAAGATTGCTGCGGGGGAAGCTGAGCCCTATCCCTCTAGCCTTCGCCGAGTCCCTGCCCGGGTGGAGGTGGATGTGGCGTACGAAAGGTACGAGGACATGACTGTATCTATTGACCCGGTCGAGGTGGCCCGTCGGATAAGACGCATCCGGGAGATTGCCGACTCTGGAGTCACCACAAAGGGTGTTAAAACCGCCGAGGGTACTCGTATTAGCCGGGAAGAAAAGGGTAAAAGTGCAGCGGTCATGTTTCCTAAGTACAGGTTCGTCACCTCTGCCGGGGTGAGAAGAATGCGCCTGGCGGAGCCACTTCCCGAGGGATCTGTGGTTGTGCCTATCCCTGAACTGAACGAAGAGGACGCTGCGCAACTGGAAGAGGAGCTTGCGTGGAATCAAGCCCCGGATGCCCGTTTTGCCGAAGATCTCCTGTCCTCTCAGTTCTTCGGAGGGGGTTTCCGCCCGGGTAACCCTGAGGGTGCTTCCGGGTCAGGTCCCAAGTGGGTCTAGTAGCAAATAGATAGGAATACTTGTATGTAAAATGCTTATGTAATTGTCCTACCATGACTATGACCACGTATTCATGCGATTTGTAATTTAAAGAGGATTGAATAAAAATTGTTTCTCTGAAAGACCCTTTTCATTAACTTTTTCCTGTAATCATTACATTCTTTGATCCCCGGGCTTCATCAAAGCTCCGGGTCCATTCTAGCGGGGCACCCAAATGGGAGCTACCCATGGGTCCTTTAAGCAAATATTCCTCTAAACCCGGAACTAGGCCAAGCGTCGGGTTCTCTCTCTCTCTCCGGGCATATTCATGCTTCCGGGAGGGGTATATCCATACCTGGCATATTCATGCTTAGCGTATTCACGCTTCCCGGGGGGCATATCCATGCCTGGCATATTCATGCCTAGCGTATTCACGCTTCCCGGGGGGCATATCCATGCCTGGCATATTCATGCCTAGCATTTTCATGCTTCAGTAACTGTGGTACGATGCGGGGCACTCTACTTCCCGTAAAACCTTCTCAGGTTAGCTACGTTCCACCTTCTGGGGATCTCCTTTCCCTGCTTGTCCTCCAGCACATAGCTCCCTCCCGGGTATGCTTCCTTGATCTTGTATGGCCCTTCCCAGTTGGGCGCAAGTTTGCCCTCCGGGGCTTGGTGGCTCTTATCGTTTCTCCTCATTACCCAGTCTCCTGGGATGAAAACTTCTTTCCGCACTCCTCTGTCATGATACCTTTTTACTCGCTCCTTCACCTTGGCTTCCTGAAGTGCCGCATTCTCTCGCTTCTCTTCCAGGAGATCCAAGTCAAGGCGTCGTCCATCGTTTTCTTCTTCCGGGCGCTGGTATTGAGTTCGAGGGCTTGGGATCCCAATCTCTGCGGGTATTACTGCCTCTGACCCGTACACCAAGCCATACGGGGATTCCCCGGTAGCCGAGCTTTCTGTAGTCCTATGGGCCCAAAGAACGATGGGTAGCTCCCAGATCCAATTTCCCCGCGCACCTTCCAAGCGGGTTTTTAGTCCCTTGATGATGGTGCGGTTGGTGACCTCTACTTGCCCGTTCGCCTGGGGGTGGTACACCGACGTCAACTTCTGCTCTATGCCATACTTGACACACCATGATTTGAAAGGGTCGTTCTCGAACTGCGCCCCGTTATCTGTGACTATGACCTTCGGGATGCCGAATCGACAGATGATGTTCTTCCAGCAAAACTTGACGCAAGTCAGTCCTCGTATGTTGGTGAGCGGTTCTGCCTCCACCCATTTGCTGAAGTAGTCGATCGCCACAATCAAGTATTTGGCTCCTCCCGGGGCAGTCGGGAATGGTCCGACCAAGTCGATTCCCCATCTGCTGAACGGCCAAGCTCCTGTGACTCCGACTAATTCTTCCCGGGGAACGTGGATTAGCGGGGCAAATGCCTGGCATGCCAAGCACTTCTGTATATGTTCTTCCGCATCTTTGAACAACGTCGGCCAGTAATACCCCAGCCTTAGGATCTTTCTGGCCACGGTGCGAGCCCCTTGGTGGCTCCCATTAGATCCTTCGTGCACCTCCCGGATGAGGTGTTGGCCTTCCAACCTTTCTACACACTTTAGCAACGGCTGGAGATACCCTCTTTTGTACAGCTCCCCTTCCTGAATCACATACTTAGGCGCCTTCACTCTTAGCTTCCGAGCCCGAGCCTTATCCTCCGGGGTAGTTCCTTCTTCTAGGTACGCCCGCATAGGCGTGATCCAGGACTCTTCCTCGTTCACCAGCATTACTTGATCGCTCTCCTGGTAGCTTCTTCTTCCCAGTACCTCCACGTACAGCTTTTGGTCGGGCTCAGGCTTTAATTCCGAAGAAGCTAACTTGCTTAAAACGTCTGCCTTACTGTTCTGCTCCTGGGGAACTTGAACCAAGTTGAAGGCTTTAAACCCGGCTATCAGAGGTTTTACTGTTTCCAAGTACCTTTGCAGGTTCCTTTCCCGGGCTTCATACTCTCCTTTTACTTGCTGCACCACAATCTGGGAATCACTGTGTGCCGTGAGGGTTTTGATTTCCATCTCCTTTGCCAACCTTAACCCCGCGATCAAGGCTTCATACTCAGCTTCATTGTTGGTTGTTTTGAAAGCGAATTGGACTGCATAGGGATACTCCTTCCCCTCCGGGCTGACCAACAATACTCCCGCTCCACTGCCCCCGGAGTGCGCCGATCCATCCACATACAACTTCCAAGTCAGGTCTGTCCCGGCCTTCGTTGTATTCTCCGGAGATTCAGGCATCTCCCGTTCTTCACTGATCCTTTCTTCTGATTCCAACAAGAAGTCCGCTAGGGCCTGGCCCTTGATCGCCCTCCTTGGCTCATACCGGATTTCGTATTCTCCCAGCTCTATGGCCCATTTCATCATTCTCCCTGATGCCTCCGGCTTGAACATAACCTGTCTTAGCGGGTAATTGGTAATGACCACTATGGGATGGCCCTGGAAGTAGGGCTTAAGCCTCCTTGAAGCATGCACCAGCGCCAGAACCAACTGCTCCAACTCAGTATACCGGGTTTCTGCCCCCCGAAGTGCCCGGCTGACAAAATAGATTGGGTGCTGCTTTCCATCCTCTTCTTTGATTAGTACGGCACTTACCGCCTCCCGGGACGCCGCTATGTACAGAAAGAGCTCTTCCCCCGGGAGGGGTTTCTTTAAAGTTGGCAACTGTTGGAGGTGCTCTTTCAGATTTTGGAATGCCTTCTCACATTCTCCAGACCACTCAAACGCCTTGGCCTTCCTGAGAATGTTGAAGAAAGGCAACTGCCTGTCTGCTCCCTTTGACAGGAACCGACTGAGGGCCGCGAGGGACCCTGTTAACCGCTGTACTTCTTTCACCGACCTAGGGGAGGTCATTTTAGCTAAGGCTTCCACCTTCTCCGGGTTGACGTCGATGCCCCGGCTTGACACCATAAAACCCAAGAATTTCCCCGCACCCACTCCAATGGTACTTTTGGAGGGGTTCAGCTTTAGATTGCTCCGTTCCAGCTTTTCGAACATCTCCTCCAGGTCATTCAAGAAGGCCCCGTAAGCCCTGCTTTTAACCACCATGTCGTCAACGTACACCTCCATGTTTCTTCCCACTTGATCCTTGAAGAGTTTGTCCACCATTCTCTGGTACGTAGCCCCCGCGTTCTTTAGCCCGAAGGGCATCTTCTTGTAGCAAAAGGTTCCAAAATCGGTGATGAATGAGGTTTTCGCCTTGTCTGCCTCATCCATCTGCACTTGGTGATACCCTTTATGTGCGTCGAAGAAGGCCAGCACCGAATACCCCGCAATAGCCTCTGCCAGCCGGTCCAGATTTGGGAGAGGATAGCTGTCTTTGGGGCAGCACTTATTCAAATCCGTAAAGTCAATACACATGCGCCAGCTTCCATCGTGCTTCTTTACTAAGACCGGGTTAGCTATCCATTCCGGGTAGATGATTTCCTCGACCACCCCGGCTCTCTCCAGCTTCTTTACTTCATTCTTTATAAATTCTGCTCTTTCCGGTGCTACAGGCCTTTTCTTCTGCCTGATGGGTTTAGTTGCAGGGCTTATGTTCAACTTGTGTACCCCCAACTCTGGTAACACCCCCACCATGTCCTCCGGGCTCCACGAGAATACTCCCTAATATTTGGCCAAAAGTTCCTTCAGTGCGCCTTTTACTTCCTCCGGGAGGTCTTTTCCCACCGTGACCGTCCCTTTGTCCGCCACCTGCATCTCCTCCAACTCCTGGCGGGGAACTTCCCCGTGTACCACCCCTACTGCTTTCTTTGCGTCCAGCACCGCCGTCATCATGCAACTTCTTGCGACTGCTTGACTACCCCGCACGACCGCCACACCTTGCGCAGTGGGAAACTTCATCGTCAACAGATACGGACAACTCGCTGCCCGGGCTTGAGTTAGCCATGGCCTTCCTATGATCACGTTGTACGGCGAGGGTGCATTAATAACCGCGAAGTTGCATGTCACCGAGACCCTCTTGCTCCGGTCCTTCTCATCCACCATACACACTGCGAGGGGAATAACACCTAGTGGAACTTCGGGTTTGCCCGTGAACCCTGACAGGGGAGATAAGGGAGGTTTAAGGTTCTGTCTCCCAATTCCCAACTGATCGAAACAAGAAGCGAACATGATCTCCACGCTGCTCCCATCGTCCACGAACACCCTTTTGACCAAGAAGCCTTCAATCTCCGCCGTTACCACCATCGGGTCAGAATGGGGTATCTGCGGCGGGGCTGCATCCGCTTCAGAGAAAGTGAGAGCTTCATCGGGGCGAAACCTTTTCCCCCTGAACCTCCCCCGGGGGAACATACCGGGTCCGGGCCCGGATAGCGGAGACTGACTGACATGCTTCTCCGACTTCTCCACTGATCACGTTGATCATCCTGTTGGGTATTGGGGCCGGCTCCACTGCTTGGACCGGCGCGGCGGCTATGGCGGGCCTCCCCGGGGCCCTGTTACCTTGGTTGCCTTGGACTCTTCCGTTTCCTCTCCCCGGGTTAGGTCTCCACCTCCTGCGGGGCTGCTCTTGAGGCTGGTCCCGGGGGTTCTCCTTCTTTACCTCCGCTGCCATGCAATCTCTCAACTGTCCCCGTTCTATCAGTCTTTCTATCTCGTTCCTCAGCATCCTACACCCCTCTGTCGCATGCCCGTAAGACTTGTGGTAGGCACACCATTTGTCCGCGTTTTCCCTAGACGGGATCCCGTGGATGGGCAATGGATCCGGGAACAGGTCCTTGTGGATAGCATGAATCTCCGCTCGGGACTTGCTGAGCGGGGTGAAACTGTCCGCCCTGGCACGGTTTATCAGTGCGGGAGCGGGGTTCCTTCTACTTGGGTCTGCCACTCTCCTTCTTTCTATCTTATCCGGGAGGAATTCCCCAGATTCTTCCTTTCTCTTCCGTGTGGCATCATTAATTGCGCAGTATAGTTGTACCGCCATTTGCAAGTTGTGAAAGGTTTCCGGGATATTTTCCATCAATTTCTGGAACAGCACCATATCCCTCAAGCCATTTATGAATCCGCTAATCACTGCCTTCTCCTACTGCTGCCTGTCGACAACCTTCATGCTATCGTCCATGTACCTTCGATAGTATTCCATTGACCCTTCTGCAGCCTTCTGCCGGGTAGCCAAAAGCTCAGTCAACTGCTTTCCTTCCTTCTTTAATCCGGCGTATCTAAACAGCAGGGCCTTAGAGAAATCGTAATAGTCTCTGAGACTTTCTCGAGGCAACGAATCAGAGACAGTTTCCTCTCAGGTAACAGCCTACCAGCTTGCATCTTAATTCCTCCGGGAAGTCCCTTGACACCATTAGGTTCTGGTACGTCCTGACAAACTCCTTCGGGTCTGTCTCTCCATTATATGTTGGGATTCCCTCCGGGGTCCGTAGGCCCGGCGGCCATGGGTACGCGAGCACTCGAGGTACCCAAGGGGAGGTAGGTTTAGCTCCATTTCTCCCCACCAGTTTGTCTAGCCGAGCCTCCAAGGAGTTGGGGTCCTGCTGTGCCACCTGATAGCCCTGCATCCTATCGTCCTCCCGATAGTATCTCTCCGGGTAACCGAAGTTCATCCCCATTGATCCATACATGGGTCCGGAATACTGGATCGGGTTTCCCTGGGTTCCAGGGGCCTGATACCCAAACGGCTCTGTAGGCATGACTGGCAAGTCATACCCGATTTGTCCCGCCCCCCAACTGGAACGCGGGTAATAGGGTGGAGCATGTGGAACCAGATTCGATTGTTGTCCCGTAGCCGCTCCTCCTCCAACCCCGAAATTCTGAGGGAAAGAGGATGGGACGGTGGAGGAATTTACACGCCCCTGTAGCTTTGGCGGCTGAACGGCTCCGTCCAAGTCAATAACCTCTCTTTGGTACCCCCCTAGAGGACCTGCCTGGTTCCTCCCGGGTTCCCTTCGCCTCAGGCTTTCCCGGGTGGAGAGTACCCACTGGCGATACAACTCCTTGTTGGCTCTCATGAATTCCAAGGCCGCCACTTCCTCTGTGCTAACTAAGGGCTGCTCTTCCTCCCGGGCTTCAGGTCCCTGGTCCCGGGTGTTGCCATCCCCGGCGAGCCCAAGCCCTTCCTGCTCATCCTGGTACTCTCCTTCCGAGTAGGCTTCGTCGGAGGCGGTTTCAACGTGGCCGTCTTGCGGTACCCCTAGCTCTCGCTGGTGTCTAGCCTCCTCCTGCAACTGCCTTAAGGTCACCTCGTCTCCTGGGGGTGGAAGAGAATCCCCCCCTGAAGGTGCCGCGTTCTTCTTAGGGCGCCCGCGCCCTCTCTTTGGCGACTCCATCCTGCGAAGGTGGAAAGATCCCACTGGGCGTGCCAATTGATGCTACCAAAATCCGTCTGTCTCCCGGGAGTAGACGCTATCCGGGTCTCCTCCTTGATTAGCCCGCTTCAATCCTGCAAAACAATCCCCGGGAGGTGTCCCGGGGAAGAAGCTCCGGCGTGATGATGAGATGAGGATAGCGAAGAAGGAAAACGTACGGAAGGTGCTCTCATGATAAAGTAGAGAGATATAAGTCACATACCTTGTTCACTGTTTGAGACCACTATTTATAGTTGAGGTTGTTTCCTTTGGATAAGGTTCAGGACCACTTCTCCTTGTCGCTATCTGCCGTTCTTCTTGTCCGGACGTGCTCTTCCCCGGAAAGGCACTCCTTTCTTGATCCCGGGCCATGGGCCCCTTTCCTGGCCCAAAGCCCCGTTGGGCCGGTATTATCAGCTGGCAGATAATCCGGATGGGGCATTTTTATTAATGACCTCTTCAATGAACAACAGGACCTCGATTAGCTGAACCTGTAAAATGAAGATCCATTGGTGCAAATTTCGTCGGACGAAAACTCATACACTCATACACTGAGGAAGACAACATCGCAAAAAGGTATTTGAATGGAGTCTCGTCAGAGCTACCTAAAGGAAAAGGAACTCAACCCGCCTCTGAGTTGGCCACTCAATCGGACAACGACTCTCTTGCTGATATGGAGTTGAGCCCCAGAAACAAATTTGAGATAGGGGAGCCCAGCAACGTCAAGAGGCGCAGTGTGATGAGGCTCTTTTCTTCTGGAAGTTCGTCTGAAAGCAGTGAATCCGGGAAAAGCCTCAGTGGTCAAAAGAGAAACAGAAGAATGCCTCGAAGAAAGTTGATTCAATCACCTCAAGTCAGAATCCAGAGGGCCCCTTTGAAAAAAAGGATGACATCTATCCAATACAAAAACTGTTCAGGCCCTAGAACTAGAGCATAGAGGAAGAGACGCAGAGGAGAAAGAAAGCAAAGATGCCTTTGCAAGATAAAACTGGAGCTGGTAATCTAGTGGATAGTAGCTGCTGGAAAAGAATCCCATTTTCTTGGAGGTTACCAATTACTAGGGATGCTTTCTCTGAGCAACAGTGAACCCTGTAGGGGATCACAACATTGGTGACTCCGGAGCTGAGGCTAGGAAAAGAGCTAAGTTCACTCTTTCTCTGTATGATAATATTGAAACTGGCAATCAGGTTGGAACTGAGAGAGAGTTCTGAAGAAAATTCTGAAGATGATAATGCTAGTGTCATCAAAGAAGTCATCAATGACAACAACAATGGGATGGCAAATAATCTGCAGGATAATGCTGAAGCTCCACTAGAGGAGGTGCAAGGAGATAGTGAATTTAGAATCAATGCTGAGGATACAGATGGCGCTGGAATCATAGAGGAAGAGGAGGAAGTTGGAGGCACTGATCATAGTGCAAGAAGAAGGAGGTTGAGATTCCGCTTCTTCATCAAACTGAGGTCGGAGGGGACTGAACCAAATCAGGCTCCCCAGGGGCCATGATAGGCCTTATTTGGAATTAGAATTCAGACCTCTACAAAGAAGATGGTCTCTCGTCTGGTGAAACGGCATAAACCTTGCTTGATTGGACTAATTGAAACAAAAATGTCAAAGGAAAAAATCATGGATTAGCAGGAATCCACAGGTTTCAGCAAGGTAGAATGTGTTGAAGCAGATGGGAGATCAAGTGGCTTAGTACTTTTGTGGAATGATGGGATTGAAGTTGAAATATTATTTTCAAATAAGAATAGTATCTTTGCTTTTGTAACTAGTGCACCACATGAAAAATGGTGCTTAGGACTAGTTTATGGTGCTTCTGTGCCCTCTGAAACGACGTTGGTATGGAATAATTTAAGTCTTTTGCCCTATTTCTCTGAGTTTCCCTTAGTGTTAGCTGGGGATTTCAACCAAGTTCTCAGTCAGTCAGATAAAGAAGGGGGTACCCTAGTAAGTGAAGATCTACACACTGAACTCCATGATCTGATTGAACAGAAGAATCTCAGAGAAATTGGGAATAAAGGATTGTGGTTCAGTTGGTCCAACAAGAGAAGTGAGCCGGATGCAGTGGTGGAAAGACTTGACAGAAGTTTTGGTAACAGAGAATGGTTTGAGATGTTTCCTTATTCCAGTATTATCAACTTACCTATGGCGAGCTCAGATCACAGCCCTATTATACTGGATACTATACCCAGAAGAAACCAGAGGAAAAGGATTCATATATATGAGTCCTTTTGGGCCAAAGTAAAGCAGACAGAACAGATAGTCAACAGGGTTTTGGAACATCATCTCTAGACAAGACCTTGATGAAAGTTTACAGATTTCTCTTAGACATCTCTTAAACATCTCTTAAACTAGCACAAAAACATTTTTGGAAATATGGAAGGGAGAATAAAAGTGCTCATAAAAGAGCTGGAAAGACTACAACAGAGTGACAACCTGAGAAGAAACTCAGAATTAATCAAGAAAACAAAGTTGGAACTTGAGGACTTTATGCAGAAACAATCTGAGTATTGGCAACAAAGAGCTAAGGGTCAATTGGATGCTCCATGGTGATAGAAACACCTCCTTCTTTCATAAGTGGGCTACCAGAAGAAAGAACACAAATATGTTCCAAGGTATACATGATGCTAGTGGAATCTGGACTGTTGATGAGGGAGAGATTGTTAGCAGCATCACAGATCATGTAAAATCTATCTTTATCACACTAGAGTGGTTCCCCAGGGTCCCATGGGAGACATCACAGAGGCTGAGTTTCTTCACACAAACAAGAAAAAGCTCAAGCACTCTCAACAACAACAACTATCTAGAGAGTTCACAGAATTCGAAGTGTGGAATGCTCTAAAAGACATGAAATCCTGGTCTTCCCCTGGGGAAGATGGCATTCCAGCTCTTTTTAAGATCAGTGAAATCTATGCACATCCGCCAACTCCCGTCATGGTTTTTTACCAATACCGGATTGGCTACCCACTCTGGGTGTGTGATCTCTTCTATTACTCCGGCCTTCCGAAGCTTCTCCACCTCGATTCTAATAAACTCGGCTCTTTTCGGAACCATTGGTCTTTTCTTAAACCGATGTGCCGCAATAGCAGGGGGAATTCCATCTACGTCTTCTGAATTCCAAGAAAAGACCTCAGCATACCTGGCTAGCAATTTCCGTAGTTTTTCCTTTATATCCTTCGGAAGATCTTTCCCTATTTTCACCACTCATCGATTTTCGACGACCATATATTCCGATTCCTGGCTGAGAGTAGGCTCTGGTATCGCTCCCATTTCTTTTATGGCCTTTGCCACAACTACCTGCGAACAATTCCGAGCTTTTGACTGGCTTCCCCGAATCGTCGCCACACATTGCTCGGTCGGAAACCTCAACATTAAAAGATGAGGACAACTGGCCGCTCAGACCTGGTTTAGCCAGGGTCTTCCGAGGAATATATTGTATGGAGATGCCGCGTCTATTACAACGAAAGTGTTGAATGTTGAAACCCTCCGGGCAGCATCGATATCATCCTTCACTACCACTCTCAGGGATACTTCCCGATGGGCCTCCCTAACTCTCTCGTGAATTCTACCAACGACCGTACCGGGGAACACAAACTCTCTTTTCCAATCCCCATTTGATCAAGACATGATGTAAATATTACCTCAACTCCACTGCCACTGTCTACCAATACCTTTCTCACCTTAAACCCTCCCACTTCGGTAGTCACTAGTAAAGGGTCGGAATGTACTTTCTGCATCGGACCTTCTTCAACTGCTGAGAATTCCAGCATACCTCAGAGCCGGACCCTCTTAACCTGTTCTTCCCCTGGTTGTACATATCTTGTCTGCACCTCCCAAGATATATCCATCTCCACTTCCGCTTGATCAGGAATTGCCTCCATCGCCTTTATCCGACGCCTCCTCATATATCCAAAGGCCGCGATCCCCTCCGAAGATGGTCGGCCAACTCTTCTTAGAAACAAGGTGTGAACCCGAATCGCCGGGTCCCACTGGGCGTGCCAACTGATGCGGGGCGAATCCGCACTAGTAAATCGGGGTCTCAGATAGTTGATGTATCCGAGGGCTTCTGGATGAATTGATGATGAAGTATGCAAGCTTCTCGCTAATTACTCATGGCTATCCGAGCTCCTCAGCCTCAGATAGGACTGACCTGTGACCTGTTCTCCGATGCCTACAAAACAAACCCCCCTGCCCCCTGCCCCCGACGCTACCCGAAGGTGGTAGCTCCGGTGTAATGATTTGATGTCGTGTATTGAAAAGATAAACTCTGTATTCAAGAGTTAGAGAACTTACCTGGAATGGCTGATTGTGGCCTCTATTTATAGGCGCTTTAGACCTCCATTCTCCTAATCATCATGCGTCACCTTCCTGTACCTTGCGGGGCCTTCCAGCACGTGAATGTACCTCCTCAGGCCTTGTCATCGCATTTGGTCACGTGAGCAAGCGGCTTCCTGGAAGATGACTTGAATCCGAGTCATCTCCCTATTTATCTATCATGATTTGAAAGTGCCATACAAGTTGTGTGTCTTTCTATGAAGAATTCTAAGTAGAGCACTGCCTACAGCTGTCAATCTGCATAAGAGAAGAATAGTGGCATCTCCTATCTGCACTTGATGGGGCAGTTCAGAGGAGAATGAGATGCATCTTTTCTTTCACTGCAGAGAATCAGAGGAATTCTGGGAGAATGTGCCAATCAGCATCAATGAGAATAGCAGATATCAAACTTCAGCATATGGTTTCAAAAAATGGCTGTATAAGTGCAACACAGCAAAGGAGATCAATATGGTTGTGTTTCTATTGTGGGAGCTCTGGATCCAGAGGAATAAGAAAGTAATGGAAGGAGTCCATATAGAACCAAGGACCACCTCCCAAACGACAATTCATCAGTAATACCACAAAAGCCATTGCAGCAGAGCCTCCTCAACTCATTGAATTTATAAACAGGCCAGAAACTGCGAGCCATATCTTGGGGCCTAATATACAGGAAGCCCTGATTATAGTGGACGGTTCATTTCAGGCAAAGAAAAACATTGGCACTGCACCATGGAGTATCAGAATTGAGGATAGAAATATAACAGGTTCAGACTTTTTCATTTGCTCCTCCCCCTCCAGGCCGAAGCTGAGGCTTGTTGGAGGGCAATCAAAGCAGCGGAAAGGACAAACATCCTTGGAATCCGTTTGCTCACAGACTAATTAGAATTAATGGCGGCACTCAAGGATGTCGAGTCAGCGCCATGAGAAATTAAGAGTACCGTGGAAGACATCAGAAGGCTTCTACAATACTCATTTCTCTCTTCAAGGTTTATGAAAGTTAGTAGAAATGTTCTAGTCAAAGAGCACAATGCCGCTCTAACTCTCAATCATTTTATTTGTAATCTTTCGGGTTTTTAATTACTGATGAAAGTTTAATTTCAAAAAAAAAGTCATTGTGTATGGCTGAAAAATGTTGGATCACAAGGGTAATATTGGAATAACCAAAATCAATTCTCTCTCCCTAATCTTCAACCCATATTGCTAATTCAATGCCTTATCTCTGCCAGAACACCACCTCTACCAGATGTCGCCTCCGTCAAGACGCTAAAAACTAACCCAAATCGAACTCAACAAAACAAAAATATAAAAATAAAAAGACTGAATTTCAATAAATAATAAACAATCGAGGTGGAGCAATCATATATCTCAGTACCGACGCTTTTGGGATGGTGTACCAGAATTAAGCGTTAAGATCTTCAGTAGGGTGACTTGTTTATGGACTTTAGGAGGTTGATGAATTTAGAGTGGTGGGAAGATGGAGATGGAGGCATAAGATGGGGATGGTAGGGGTGAGAATGAACATGAACATTTATGAACAAGATCGAGATTGGCTCGATTAAAACTTCACCGTGTTCGTTTATTAAACGAACGGACACGAACAAGATTCTAGGCTAATAAACGATCAATAAATGAACATGGGGATGAAAGTTCGATAATGATCGCAAATATGTGGATCGATAAGTTAACTATTATTAGCTCATTATATAGTAAAATACCTATGAGAATGATAGGTCCTAAATATACTTTTATTTTGTAGCATTTGAAAGCTGTTTTAGATAGTATTTTGTACTTTTAGATTAGATTTTTAAACCAAATCATTCATAGTGGTTTGAAATTGAAGACGTGCATTTTGACTGTGAATTGCACTTGCTATGGATTTGGATGATTTGAAGACCTTCTATGACCGTTCCGAAGGAGTTAGATGCATTGAAGAACCGGTCATAGAAGTGCGTGAAGGCACACTCTCGCGGGCCGCGAATCCTCGGTCGCGAGCCGCGAGGGTGTGTGTGCTGTTTTGAAGATGCCAAGTCTCGCGCAGGCCGCGAACCTTCAATCGCGAGCCACGAGAACCAGTATCGCGCGGTCCGCGAAACCTCGGTCGCGTGCTGCGGGAGCAAGAGACGCGCGGTCTGCGAAACCTCGGTCGCGTGCCGCAGGAGCAAGAGACGCGCGGTCCGCGAAACCTCGGTCGCGTGCCGCGGGAGCCAGAGGCGCGGGCTGCGAATCCTCGGTCGCGAGCCGCGAGAACCAGTCTTGCGAGCCGCGAAGGATTTCTCGCGGTCCGCGAAGAACTTCTGCAAGTGGCATTTTGTTTTTATTTTATTTTGTTATTTTTGGAGTATAAAAAGAAAATCATCTTCATCTGTTAGAGGATCGGATTTCAGCGCCAAAAACTCTTTTTCTTCATTTCCTTTTCATTTTGATCTTTGAATTCATCATGGTTTGTTGTATTAATTATGGTTGTGATTATCTAATTATGGTTGTAGGCTTAAACCCATCTTGGGTATATGTGATTGGACTTCTTGTTATGGATTGAGAACATGATTTATGAAGCTTAGAAATGGTGATTTGCTATTGAATGATCATAATTTATATGTGTATTTGATGCTTGAAATGATTAGGAATGATTTCCTAGTGATAGATATGTGTTGGATATGTGTTAGATATTGCTTTTCCATGGTTGGAATGTTATCATTCTTTCTATGTAAGAGTAGTAAATTAGGAATCAAATGCATGTTGTTATCAATTGTATTTGTTCTTAAGATCATTCATTAGCATTGTATCTATGTCAAGTTTGTTATCAAATTGCATGGGTAAGTTTGAGAAACATCTAATTTGAAGTGATATTGATCAATTGAACTAGTTGTTATCATCTAGTAAAGTTGTCAATGGAAGTTGTGAAGATGCTTTCATATTTCATAGCTATGGTTAAGATAGTTTCTCAACACAAACAATCACCATTCTCAAAGCAACATGATAAAGTTTGAGGAAAATTTCATAATAAGAAGTCACCAATCTCATATGTCCAAATTTAGTATTCTCATTAGTTAATCCTTTAGTTGAATCTTTAGTTGTAATTCTAGAATTCTAGTTACTTTACATAGTAGTGTTTCTTACACAAACTCAACTCAAACCCCCCCCCCCCCCCCCCCCCCCCCCCCCGTTTACATTGCTTTTATATATGTATATGTGTATGTATACTACAATATATACGTCGAAACACTCTTTTCTCTAAGGAACGAACCTTACTTGCCATTATATGCTTAGTTGTGTGTAGCGGTAGTGAGTGAATATAAATTGTATATTTGAGAGGTACGGCGACGACCTCCCAGAGAATAATTTGTAAATATATGTAATTAAATAAATAAAATGATTGATAGAAAAAGAACGAGATTATTATTTAAAAAATGAGATTGAAGATGATGAGACTCTAAAAATAATTGAAATATGGTGCAATTTCAATTATATCTATAGTTCAGATTATTAAATTTTGTATTATCCCTTAAACATATTTGAATTTGAGTCAAAATTGAGCTAAAATATTGAAATAAGACATGTAACGGATTTTAATTTGAAAATCGTGAACAAGATTGATATCAGCTCGATGATAATGAAGGAGGTGAAGACAGAGCAGAGACGGAGTTTACGGAGAAGAATTGAGTCTAGATTAGTTAGAATTGGGGTTTAATAAGAATTGAGGTTTAGTTTCAACTTGCCTTAATAGTTTAATTAGGGCCCAAATGGTTTAATTAACATTTTAAATGTTATGGTGAGAGATGTAATTATTAAAACAAATTAAAGGGTACTAGCGGGCACTAACCGCGCGATGCGCGGTGTATTTGCACACATAATTTATTCATAATAATATTTATATACGAAATGCCCTATATATGATTATACAATAAAGCAAAGTATTGCACTCATCCTATGGCGATGTAAGGGGTTTTTCATTAATTTTAATAAGCAATGATTTTTGTTATGATATAACTTCCGGTAGTCGTACTTGAAAGTAGAAATATTTTTAAATGTAATTATGGAAGTAAATCGATTGCATAAAGATAGTTTATTAAGTTTGGTCCAATTTGACCATTAAAAACTGTAGGTAAAACATAATATAAACCTATCAATAATTTGAAATGGAAAAAGAATAAATTATGTTTACACCATACTATACTGCATGAGAAAAATAGACCTGCATATAGCAAGCCCACTAGTGAATGATTTTATTGACTAATGTCATCTTATTGACTCTTAATCTAATTTTTGTTTTAAAAAGTGTTGTTGTAATGACAAAGCATAAGGCAGGCGATGATCACGTACGCATATGCGGCAAAGGTATCTAGACGTAATGTCATAGTGATAGACGTGATTGATGCAAGTTTATGGACATAGTTTTTAATAACCATCTTAATGCATCCGCTCAAGGCCCCTGGGCCAAATGGTATGAGCTCTATCTTTTTTCAGAAATTTTGGCATATTGTTAAGAATGATGTAGTTGCTTGTGTGCTGGACTTTCTAAATAAGGGGGATTGGAATCCGAGGATGAATTACACACACATAGTCCTCTTGCCGAAAGTACAATAGCCTGAGCTCATCACTCAGTTCAGGCCTGTAAGTTTGTGCAATGTGGTATACAGGCTGGCCTCGAAGGTGGTGGCGAACAGGGTGAGGTTGATCATTGACAGTATTATTTCACCATCACAATCAGCTTTTATTCCAGGAAGGCTAATAACGGATAACGTGTTGGTGGCTCAAGGGATTCACCATACTATGAAGGTGAAAATGAGAGGGAATGGAGGAGAGATGAGCATCAAACTGGATATGAGCAAGAAGTTTGACAGGATATAATGGATATTCGTGACAAAGACACTGGAGAAGATGGGATTCCCGCCATATTTCGTATCGACCATTACTCAGTGCTTGTCATCGGTGCAGTTTTCATTCATTCAGAATGGGGAGGAGTTTGGGCAGCTGTCACCGAATAGGGGTATCAGGCAAGGGGATCCTCTTTCTCCATACCTGTTCATAATATGCTCGGAGGTGCTCTCTATGTTGCTATCTGATTTGGCGGCTGCGAAAAGGATCAAAGGGGCGTGTGCTTCGCCCAACGGACCGAGGATTTCTCATTTGTTTTTTGCAGATGACACTCTCCTCTTTGGGGAAGCATCAGTGGAGGAGGCACGCAGGATACAGTGGGCATTAACTCTCTATGAGTCAGTTTCAAGCCAGAAGATCAATGTGGATAAATCGGGAGTACTTTTCAGCCCTAACACGACTATGGAACTTAGAACCAGAATATGTGAGGTACTGAAGATCCCGGAGGTGGAGGCACATGAGAAGTACCTGGGGTTGCCTACAATCATTGGCAGAAAGAAGGGAGAGATCTTCCAGGGCATTAAGGACCGCATTCGCCAGAAGATTGATGGGTGGAATGAACAGCACTTATCGAAAGTAGGGAAGGAGATCACGATCAAATCAGTGTTGCAGGCTATACCCAGCTACACGATGAGTTGCTTCCAGCTGCCAAGCAATGTGGTGGATGAGATTCATGGCCTGTTGAGCAACTTCTGGTGGGGAGGCACGTCCTTGGAAAGGAAGATCCCATGGGTGGGATGGAGGAAGATGTCCAGATCGAAGAGTAAGGGGGCATCGACTTTCGGGACATAGGGGCTTTCAACCAGGCCCTACTGGGAAAGCAGGCATGTAGACTACTTACACAACCGGAGTCTCTACTGGACAGAGTGATGAGGGCTAAGTATTACAGAAACGGAGATCTACTTTCTTCGGATCTAGGGTCACGACCGTCGTGGGCATGGCGCAGCATCCACGGGGCTTTGGAGCTGGTTCGGAATGGGTGTAGGAGATCGATTGGGTCGGGACGTCAGACTTCGGTTTGCAACGATCCCTGGATTCCAAGAGTTGAGGGCTTTATGGTTCAGGACCCGCAGCGGGTGCCAGGCCACATTGCGAGGGTGGCAGACCTTATTGACGTGGATACTAGATGGTGGAAGCCGAGTATTCTGGAGGCCTTGTTTACGGAGGAGGAGGTGCGGTTGATCAGGGAGCTGCCACTTCGTAATCTGAACTCCCCGGACAGGTGGATATGGCATTTCATGAACTCCAGAAAGTACACAGTACAATCAGCTTATCACGTTGCGGTGGAGGCAAGGATTCAGCAGTCGGAGACAGATGTAGGGTCACTGGCATTCTGGAATCGTTTTTGGAAGTTCAAGATTCCAAAGAGGGCGTTGCACTTTGCATGGAGGCTTTGCAAAGACTCTCTTCCGATGATGGCTAACATGAGGCATCGTGGGGTGGAGGTAGACTCGGTGTGCCCTTTCTGTTTGCAGGAGGAGGACTCGACGGCCCACTTGTTCTTCGACTGTGATTATGACAGGACGGCGTGGGGGACGGTGAATCTATGGTCGAAGATTGAGTTGGCTAGGAGGCAGCGAGGGGATGCTTGGTTCCGGGAGATCCTGAAGGATGGAGATGAGGAGTTTTGTGCATTGGCGATTATGGTCGGTGACGGATTATGGTTCCAAAGAAACAAGGGGATATTCGAGCATGCTCAGCTGGCAGTCGGAGTGGTAGCGGCGAGTGCGGTGGCCAATCTAAGGAACTACAGGGCAGCCCAGAATTGGAGGGAGGAATCGTCGGATGCATTGATGCCGCAGACGCTGCTGAGACCGCCAGATCCTGGTATCCAGATTAATTTAGACCCTGGCATACTGAATGGGGATGCAGGCATTGGTGTGGTGGCTTTGGACCAGACATGCCAGTTTCTGAGAGCGGCGGCTAGGAGGTTTCAGTACGTCAGAGATCCGTCTTTGTCTGAATGCTTAGTTTTGGAGGAGGCGCTCATGTTGGCCAGAGATTTGAACCAGCCGGGAATGAAGCTGATGTGGGATGCACTCCAGGTTGTTCAGATGGTGAATCAGGAGATAGATTGCTCGGACAACTGTAGGGAGACGGTTTTGAGGATACAGAGTTTGATGTGATAATACTGGCCCAGAATCCTTCTGGGCCAGGAAGAAAGCCCGCGGCCCAGAACCATCAGAGCGGCATCTTTCCCGGTGAGAAGCACATCCAGACAAGGAAGAGGACAGATGGTGACAAAGGGAGTGGTCCTGCACCTTATCCCCAAAGCAGGCAAAGCTCGGCTATAAATACCAGTCCCAAACAGTAAGCAAGGGAAGTGACTTATATCTCTCTATTTCATATTGAGAGTCTCGCCCGTACGATTTCCCCCGCATCACTACCCCCGTCTCATCATCACGCCGGAGCTTCTTCCCCGGGACGCCGCCCGGGGATTGTTTTGCAGGGTTGTTGCGGATATCTCGGCTAGGAGGCGCGGGTAGCAACAAGCGCGGGGACCCGGACGGTTTTTGGTAGCATCAATTGGCACGCCCAGTGGGACCTTTCCACCTTCGCATGATGGAGTCGCCAAGGAGAGGGCGCGGGCGCCCTAAGAAGAACGCGGCACCTTTAGGGGGTGATTCTCTTCCACCCCCGGGAGACGATGTGACCTTAACGCAGTTGCAGGAGGAGGCTAGACACCAGCGAGAGCTAGGGGTACCGCAAGACGGCCACGTGAAAACTGCCTCCGACGAAGCCTACTCGGAAGGAGAGTACCAGGATGAGCAGGAAGGGCTTGGGCTTGCCGGGGATGGCACCACCCGGGGCCAGGGACCTGAAGCCCGGGAGGAGGGGCAGCCCTTAGTTAGTACGGAGGAAGTGGCGGCCTTGGAATTCATGAGAGCCAACAAGGAGTTGTACCGCCAGTGGGTACTCTCCACCCGGGAAAGCCTGAGGCGAAGGGAACCCGGGAGGAACCAGGCAGGTCCTCTAGGGGGGCACCAAAGAGAGGTTATTGATCTGGACGGAGCCGTTCAGCCGCCAAAACTACAGGGGCGTGTAAATTCCTCCACCGTCCCACCCTCTTTCCCTCAGAATTTCGGGGTTGGAGGGGGAGCGGCTACGGGACAACAATCGAATCTGGTTCCACATGCTCCACCCTATTACCCGCGTTCCAGTTGGGGGGCGGGACAAATTGGGTATGACCTGCCAGTCATGCCGGCGGAGCCGTTTGGTTACCAGGCCCCTGGAACCCAGGGAAACCCGATCCAGTATTCCGGACCCATGTATGGATCAATGGGGATGAACTTCGGTTACTCGGAGAGATACTATCGGGAGGACGATAGGATGCGGGGCTATCAGGTGGCACAACAGGACCCCAACTCCTTGGAGGCTCGACTAGACAAACTGGTGGGAAGAAACGGAGCTAAACCTACCTCCCCTTGGGTACCTCGAGTGCTCGCGTACCCATGGCCGCCGGGCCTCCGGACCCCGGAGGGAATCCCAACATATAATGGAGAGACAGACCCGGAGGAGTTTGTCAGGACGTACCAGAACCTAATGGTGTCAAGGGACTTCCCGGAGGAATTAAGATGCAAGCTGGTGGGCTGTTACCTGAGAGGAAACTGTCTCTCATGGTTCGATTCTTTGCCTCGAGAAAGTCTCAGAGATTATTACGACTTCTCTAAGGCCTTGCTGTTTAGATACGCCGGATTAAAGAAGGAAGGAAAGCAGTTGACTGAGCTCTTAGCTACCCGGCAGAAGGCCGCAGAAGGGTCAATGGAATACTATCGAATGTACATGGACGATAGCATGAAGGTTGTCGACAGGCAGCAGCAGGAGAAGGCAGTGATTAGCGGGTTTATAAATGGCTTGAGGGATATGGCGCTGTTCCAGAAGTTGATGGAAAATATCCCGGAAACCTTTCACAACTTGCAAATGGCGGTACAATTATACTGCGCGATTAATGATGCCACACGGAAGAGAAAGGAAGAATCTGGGGGATTCCTCCCGGATAAGATAGAAAGAAGGAGAACGGCAGACCCAAGTAGAAGGGACCCCGCTCCCGCGCTGGTAAACCGGGCAAGGGCGGACAGTTTCACCCCGCTCAGCAAATCCCGAGCGGAGATTCATGCTGTCCACAAGGACCTGTTCCCGGATCCATTGCCTATCCACGGGACCCCGTCAAGGGAAAACGCGGACAAATGGTGCGCCTACCACAAGTCTTATGGGCATGCGACAGAGGGGTGTAGGATGCTGAGGAACGAGATAGAAAGACTGATAGAACGGGGACAGCTGAGAGATTGCGTGGCAGCGGAGGTAAAGAAGGAGAATCCCCAGGACCAGCCTCAGGAACAGCCCCGCAGAAGGTGGAGACCTAACCCGGGGAGAGGAAACGGAAGAATCCAAGGCAACCAAGGTAACAGGGCCCCGGGGAGGCCCGCCATAGCCGCTGCGCCGGTCCAAGCAGTAGAGCCGGCCCCAATACCCAACAGGATGATCAACGTGATCAGTGGAGAAGTCGGAGAAGCATGTCAGTCAGTCTCCACTATCCGGGCCCGGACCCGGTATGTTCCCCCGGGGGAGGTTCAGGGGAAAAGGTTTCGCCCCGATGAAGCTCTCACTTTCTCTGAAGCGGATGCAGCCCCGCCGCAGATACCCCATTCTGACCCAATGGTGTTAACGGCGGAGATTGAAGGCTTCTTGGTCAAAAGGGTGTTTGTGGACGATGGGAGCAGCGTGGAGATCATGTTCGCTTCTTGTTTCGATCAGTTGGGAATTGGGAGACAGAACCTGAAACCTCCCTTGTCTCCCTTGTCAGGGTTCACGGGCAAACCCGAAGTTCCACTAGGTGTTATTCTCCTCGCAGTGTGTATGGTGGATGAGAAGGACCGGAGCAAGAGGATCTCGGTGACATGCAACTTTGCGGTTATTGACGCACCCTCGCCGTACAACGTAATCATAGGAAGACCATGGCTAACTCAAGCCCGGGCAGCGAGTTGTCCGTATCTGCTGACGATGAAGTTCCCCACTGCGCAAGGTGTGGCGGTCGTGCGGGGTAGTCAAGCAGTCGCAAGAAGTTGCATGATGACGGCGGTGCTGGACGCAAAGAAAGCCGTAGGGGTGGTACACGGAGAAGTTCCCCGCCAGGAGTTGGAGGAGATGCAGGTGGCGGACAAAGGGACGGTCACGGTGGGAAAAGACCTCCCGGAGGAAGTAAAAGGTGCGCTGAAGGAACTTTTGGCCAAGTATCAGGGAGTATTCTCGTGGAGCCCGGAGGACATGGTGGGGGTGTTACCAGAGTTGGGGGTACACAAGCTGAACATAAGCCCTGCAACTAAACCAATCAGGCAGAAGAAAAGGCATGTAGCCCTAGAAAGAGCAGAATTTATAAAGAATGAAGTAAAGAAGCTGGAGAGAGCCGGGGTGGTTGAGGAAATCATCTACCCGGAATGGATAGCTAACCTGGTCTTAGTAAAGAAGCACGATGGAAGCTGGCGCATGTGTATTGACTTTACGGATTTGAATAAGTGCTGCCCCAAAGACAGCTATCCTCTCCCAAATCTGGACCGGCTGGCAGAGGCTATTGCGGGGTATTCGGTGTTGGCCTTCTTCGACGCACATAAAGGGTATCACCAGGTGCAGATGGATGAGGCGGACAAGGCGAAAACCTCATTCATCACCGATTTTGGAACCTTTTGCTACAAGAAGATGCCCTTCGGGCTGAAAAACGCGGGGGCTACGTACCAGAGAATGGTGGACAAACTCTTCAAGGACCAAGTGGGAAGAAACATGGAGGTGTATGTTGACGACATGGTGGTTAAAAGTAGGGCTTACGGGGCTTTCTTGAATGACCTGGAGGAGATTTTCGAAAAGCTGGAACGGAGCAATCTAAAGCTGAACCCCTCCAAAAGTACCATTGGAGTGGGTGCGGGGAAGTTCTTGGGTTTTATGGTGTCAAGCCGGGGCATCGACGTCAACCCGGAGAAGGTGGAAGCCTTAGCTAAGATGACTTCCCCTAGGTCGGTGAAAGAAGTACAGCGGTTAACAGGGTCCCTCGCGGCCCTCAGTCGGTTCCTGTCAAAGGGGGCAAACAGGCAGTTGCCTTTCTTCAACATTCTGAGGAGGACCAAGGCGTTTGAGTGGTCCGGGGAATGTGAGAAGGCATTCCAAAATCTGAAAGAGCACCTTCAACAGTTGCCAACTTTAAAGAAGCCACTCCCGGGGGAGGAGCTTTTTCTGTACATAGCGGCGTCCCGGGAGGCGGTAAGTGCCGTACTAATCAAAGAAGAGGAGGGAAAGCAGCACCCAATCTATTTTGTTAGCCGGGAACTTCGGGGGGCAGAAACCCGGTATACTGAGTTGGAGCAGTTGGTTCTGGCGCTGGTGCATGCTTCAAGGAGGCTTAAGCCCTACTTCCAGGGCCATCCCATAGTGGTTCTTACCAATTACCCGCTAAGACAAGTCATGTTCAAGCCGGAGGCATCAGGGAGAATGATGAAATGGGCCATAGAGCTGGGAGAGTATGAAATCCGGTATGAGCCAAGGAGGGCTATCAAGGGCCAGGCCCTAGCGGACTTCCTGTTGGAATCAGAAGCAAGGATAAATGAGGAACTGAAGACGCCTAACACTCCGGAGGATACGGCTAAGGCTGAGACAGACCAGGCTTGGAAGCTATATGTGGATGGATCGGCGCACTCCGGGGGCAGTGGAGCAGGAATATTGTTAGTCAGCCCGGAAGGGAAGGAGTATCCCTATGCAGTCCAATTCACTTTCAGAACAACCAACAATGAAGCCGAGTACGAAGCTTTGATCGCAGGGTTAAGGTTGGCAAAGGAGATGGACATCAAAACTCTCACGGCACACAGTGATTCCCAGATTGTGGTGCAACAGGTAAAGGGAGAGTATGAAGCCCGGGAGAGGAGCCTGCAAAAATATCTGGAAGTGGTAAAGCCTTTGATAGCCGGGTTTAAAACCTTCGACTTGGTTCAAGTTCTCCGGGAGAAGAACAGCAAAGCAGACGTTTTGAGCAAATTGGCCTCCTCAGAGTTGAAGCCTGAGCCCGACCAAAAGTTATACTTGGAAGTACTAGGGAGAAGGAGCTACCAAGAGAGCAATCAAGTAATGCTGGTGAACGAGGAAGAATCCTGGATCAGGCCCATGCGGGCATACCTAGAAGAAGGAACCATCCCGGAGGATAGGGCCCAGGCCCGGAAGCTAAGAGTTAAGGCGCCTAGGTATGTGATCCAGGGAGGGGAGCTGTACAAAAGAGGGTACCTCCAGCCTCTGCTAAAGTGTGTGGAGAGGTTGGAAGGCCGATACCTCATCCGGGAGATGCACGAGGGATCTAATGGGAGCCACCAGGGAGCACGCACCTTGGCCAAAAGGATCTTAAGGCTGGGGTATTATTGGCCGACGTTGTTCAAAGATGCGGAAGAACATGTACAGAAGTGCTTGGAATGCCAGGCATTTGCCCCGCTAATCCATGTTCCCCGGGAAGAATTAGTCGGAGTCACAGGAGCTTGGCCGTTCAGCAGATGGGGAATTGACTTGGTCGGACCATTCCCGACTGCCCCGGGAGGAGCCAAGTACCTGATCGTAGCGATCGATTACTTCAGCAAATGGGTGGAGGCAGAACCGCTCACCAACATACGGGGACTAACTTGTGTCAAGTTTTGCTGGAAGAACATCATCTGTCGATTCGGCATCCCGAAGGTCATAGTCACGGATAACGGGGCGCAGTTCGAGAATGATCCTTTCAAATCATGGTGTGTCAAGTATGGTATAGAACAGAAGTTGACGTCGGTGTACCACCCCCAGGCGAACGGGCAAGTAGAGGTCACCAACCGCACCATCATCAAAGGACTAAAAACCCGCTTGGAAGGCGCGCGGGGAAATTGGATCTGGGAGCTACCCAGTGTTCTTTGGGCCCATAGGACTACAGAAAGCTCAGCTACCGGGGAATCTCCGTATGGCTTGGTGTACGGGTCAGAGGCAGTAATACCCGCAGAGATTGGGATCCCAAGCCCTCGAACTCAATACCAGCGCCCGGAAGAAGAAAACGATGGACGACGCCTTGACTTGGATCTCCTGGAAGAGAAGCGAGAGAATGCGGCACTTCAGGAAGCCAAGGTGAAGGAGCGAGTAAAGAGGTATCATGACAGAAGGGTGCGGAAAGAAGTCTTCATCCCAGAAGACTGGTAATGAGGAGGAACGATAAGAGCCGCCAAGCCCCGGAGGGAAAACTTGCACCCAACTGGGAAGGGCCATACAAGATCAAGGAAGCACACCCGGGAGGGAGCTATGTGCTGGAGGACAAGCAGGGAAAGGAGATCCCCAGGAGGTGGAACGTAGCTAACCTAAGAAGGTTTTACGGGAAGTAGAGCACCCCGCATCATACCACAGCTACTAAAGCATGAATATGCCAGGCATGGATATGCTAGGCATGGATATGCCCCTCCCGGAAGCGTGAATACGCTAAGCATGAATATGCTAGGCATGAATATGCCAGGTATGAATATACCCCTCCCGGAAGCATGAATATGCCCGGAGAGAGAACCCGACGTTTGGCCTCGTTCCGGGTTTAGAGAGGAATATTTGTTTAAAAGGGACCCTTGGGTAGCTCCCATTTGGGTGCCCCGCTAGAGCGGACCCGGAGCTTGGATGAAGCCCGGGGACCCGAGAATGTAATGTTTACAGGAGAGAGTTAATGAAAAGGGCTATTCAAAAAGCAATTTTATTCAATCATCTTTTAAAAAGCAAATCGCATGAACATGTGGTTATATTACAAAGGAACAATGGCATAGAATTTTACAAGATCGCATGAACATGTGATCATATTGCAAAGAAACGATTACACGAAATTTTACACAGGTTTTTCTATCTATGCATCTTTAAACCCACTTAGGGCCTGACCCGGAAGCACCCTCTGGGTTACCCGGGCGGAAACCCCCACCAAAGAATTGAGAAGACAAGATGTCTTCAGCAAACCGAGCATCCGGAGCTTGATTCCATGCTAGCTCCTCCTCCAATTGCTCGGCGTCCTCTTCATTCAGCTCGGGGATAGGAACCACTACGGACCCTTCCGGAAGCGGTTCCGCCAGGCGCATTCTTCTTACACCGGCAGAGGTAACGAACCGGTACTTAGGAAACAAGTTGGCAACACCCTTGCCCTTCTCCTCTCGGCTAATGCGGGTACCCTCGGCGGTCTTCACTCCTTTGGTGGTAACCCCGGAAGCAGCAATCTCCCGGACACGCCTTATCCGGCGCGCCACCTCTTCCGGGTCGATGGACACGGTCATGTCCTCATACCGCTCATAAGCAATATCTACCTCACCCGGCGGAGACTGGAGGGATAAGGCTCGGCCTCCCCATCAGTTATCTTGGTATACTATTCCACGGCATCTAGATAGGCCTTGTGATTAGGAGCCCCTTCACCAAACTTCCCTGGGTTGGCCTCCATACGCTCAATGGTCCTACGAATCCCGGCGGGAACATCGGTAAGGGGAGAAACCCCGACTAGTCCGTTCTTGAGGCCAAGAAGATGGTAAGACAGCCGGACGGTCTTCAGTGCTTCTTGGAGGACCCTATTCCTATGAGTAAGGGATCGATTCTCCTTCTCCAGATCGCAGATAAGCTTATTCTGTGCGGTGCAGGTCTCCAGCTTCCTGAGCTTCTCTTGTGCCCGCTCCAGTTCGCCCCATACCATACCCAGTTCCTTGGCGGTGCGACTTTGAGAGTCATCATGAAGGGCTTGCAACTCAGCGATGGTTTGGTGGGAATTTAGGGCTTCCCGCATATGATCTGAAGCAAGGTCGAAACACTGATTTAAGGACCCGAACTTGGCCTCGACCGCTTTAAGAAATAACACCAGTGCCCGGATCGTTCCAAACTCCTGAAGGAAGCAATCCAGCCCCGCCTCAGCCAAGGCCCGGGTGGCCTGGTTGCCTCCAAACCTCCAATGAGCTAGTTTTCTTTGAAGAAAAGAGAATTGGAGGCATCTAGCGCGGGGGAGTGAGAAGTAGGTACCAGAGGAACTACTAGGATGGGCAAAAACATAAGGCACGGACCCGCGCGGGAGAATTCCCTTTAAGGGGCGCTCAATCTACAAAAGAAAAGTGATTTTATCAAAAAATAGAACTTATATTAATCAAAATGGGCACCGAGGCCAAGTTCTACATATCCCTCCCGGGGAGGAAAATTACAAAAGAAATGTAAACTAAAGTCTAGGGAGTACATTATCCTCAGCAGGGTCCCTTCCTCCCGGGGTAGCGTGAGCCCTCTTCCATCTCCTTTCCAGTTCAGCCACGTCTTCCTCAGACCAGCAGGGACCATAGTAGGCGGGGGCATCTACCCTTGGCTCGTCTTCCGGGCACTCAGGAAATCCCGCCTTCCGGACAGACTTCCAGGATTGATACAGCAGGTCATCTTGGCCCCTTGGGAGTCCCACGACGTAAGCGCCGGTATTCTCTTCGAGGACAGCCTGGTACCCGAAGTTATCAGGAATAGCGCAGAATTCCTGATAATTATCGGCCCAGTAGGGCGTCTCCGGGACCACCCCATAGGCATTGAAGCTTTCTGGGCCGGGGGACTCAGGAACGGCTGCCTCTTTGATCCCCGGAAGCTTGATCTTCTTAATATCCGAGGCTGAAGGGACCCGGGAAGACATCTTAAGCGAATCCCACAGTTGGGGCACCAGGTTCTCCAGTTTGGCCTCTTGGAGAGATCTCCAACGGTGGTTCAGCAGATCGCCTGCCTTGGGGCGATAGTAGGATCCCTGGGCTTCAAGACGAGCAGGTCCCGGAAGCCAACCCCGCAGTCTGCGGTACATCTCGTGGCAGGCATCCTCACTAGCTGCAGTGGCGATATCCTCCAGCCTTTTCTCAAAGTCGGTTGAGTGGAGAACCTTTCGGACCACAGCATCCAGGGCCTCGAGCTGAGCCTCTTTCTTTTCTTTCTTAAGAGAAGAATATTTCTTCTCCGCCTCTGCCAGCTTCGCCTCTTTGTCAGACAGCTTCTTCTCCCGATCGGCTAGTTTCTTTTGAGAAGCCTCCAACCGGGCTTCCAGGTCGTCCCTCTCGGCCAACCGCTCCCGGGCGTCGCGGAGCTCCTTCTCCTTCTTAGCAAACAAACCCGCGCTATACTTAGAATACGTCCGATTGAGCGCGTCGGCTAGCTGGGAGTCCGCCAGGAGCGAGTCGGCGAAAGTGGTGGTCTATAAAATTTAAGCAAGAGTAAGGTTACCCGGAAGGATAGAAAGGTGAGAAGTAATGGCGAGCAATAAGATTAACATACCTCTTCCCTATCCTCAGGGATAGCTTGAGAATTATCCCGCAAAGGAGAATTCACAGGGGGAGGAGGAGGTGGGGGCGGGGTCGCACCCTCTAACCTTTGACGAGAGGGCGGAGGAGTTTCCTTATCATCGGTCAGAGGCCGCTTAAAGCGAGAGCTAGCCCCGCCACTATAAGTAGGGTGATGAATGAAAGATCTCCTCCCCGGGGTAGGAGAGGACTCCGGGGCCGTCTGTTGGGCAGGCGGTCACTGCTGGCGGGCCCTTTGAGCAATGAACCCGGGGTTTTCGGCGGCACCTGACCAGGTGGGGGAGTTACCTGCTGCTCAGAAGGAGTAACCACCCCCGGATGAGGATTTATCTGCTGATTGTGATCCCCGGAAGGCATCCTGTTGAATGGTGTAACGTCCGCGTATAAAGGGGGCCGAACTGAAATCAAGTAAAATGAATGTCAAAGCGAGACACATATACATATATATTAAAATAAGCAAAGAATAAAGCCTTTAATAGACACCTCCAGCCGTCCACACAGCGGAGACGGTTGGAAGAGAAAAGAGTTTTTCAGGGTATATCCCGCGAGGCCAATAATAGCCCGCGTTCCCGGTCTTAAAGAAGGTATCCATGTCCAGGGGAGATAGGCGGAGGAAGTTATGATCGTTGGTGAGGTCTATTGAAAGAGAGGAAAGAGGTTGTTTATCTTCAGGAACGAGGGAATCGTTCCAAGGGGGCATGGGATAAGCCCGGGAGTCGCAGCGAAAGAAACCTTTTGCCAGATACCCCTTGGCAGACTTGGGCTTGCCCTTAACAAAGTCCTTCGTCCTGGAACGGATCGCAAAGGAAAACACACCCGGGAAGGACGCATGAGCGCGTCGCAGGGCGTAGAAAGAACGAAAGAGAAGGAGGGAGGAAGAGACGTTGCATCTCGCACAGTTGACCAAGAAGGCCAGCACCAATACGACCCCGTTGGGGTGAAGCTGGGCCGGGGCCATTCGGTAGAAGTCGAAGATTTCTGAAAATAGAGGAGGAAAGGGGAGGCTGAGCCCGTACTGGAAGTGAATCCGGGGAATGCAAGGCACTTCCCGCTCGGACATTCCCGGGGGGAGTTTGGATAAAGACGCATCCAATGGAAAAGGAATAAAGCAGCACCTAACTAAATCTACAACATCCCTATCTAAGGAAGGGGCAGGCCCGGAAAGATTAAAAAATTGATGACCGGAAGGCTTCACTCCGTGGGTAGGACCCCGGGGAGCATCCTCGTCAACTTCATCAAACACCTCTTCATCCTGGCCCTCCCGGGGGTGATTAGGACGCCCGGATGGATGTGAATCCTCCCCGTCCAAGGTCGACGCGTCCGGGACGTTTAGCCCCCGGGGCGTATTGAAAGCCTCAGAGTGAGAATCCGGGGAAGAGACGGGGGAGGAAGCCAAGTTATCAGCAGCCCTGAACTGGACTTCAAACTGACCCTGAGCTCCCTCGGTGTTCAAGGAAGAGTCGGAGTGGAGCGGGGAATCCATGAAAGTAAGAGGAAGAGGGAATGAGAGCTTACTTGGCAGAAAAGACGAAAGGAAAAGCGGAGCGTCTGGAAATTAGCCGAGGAAAGTAACCTTGTGAGGAGGGTTAGGCTCCTTATATAGGCAGGGGAATAGGATAAGTTGCCTCAAAAGAAGGGAAAGGATAATGATGACACAGTAAATGAGGGACTGATTAATGCGGAAGGAGAAAAGACGGCGACGCAGAAATCAACTCTGACACGAATGGGCCCCACCAGAAGAAGAAGCGAAGGGAGAAGCGTATGAAGACTAGTCTCGCGTGCCTCAGAAACCCGGATGACCAGTCTGGGGGGGCTAGTGATAATACTGGCCCAGAATCCTTCTGGGCCAGGAAGAAAGCCCGCGGCCCAGAACCATCAGAGCGGCATCTTTCCCGGTGAGAAGCACATCCAGACAAGGAAGAGGACAGATGGTGACAAAGGGAGTGGTCCTGCACCTTATCCCCAAAGCAGGCAAAGCTCGGCTATAAATACCAGTCCCAAACAGTAAGCAAGGGAAGTGACTTATATCTCTCTATTTCATATTGAGAGTCTTTCCCGTACGATTTCCCCCGCATCACTACCCCCGTCTCATCATCACGCCGGAGCTTCTTCCCCGGGACGCCGCCCGGGGATTGTTTTGCAGGGTTGTTGCGGATATCTCGGCTAGGAGGCGCGGGTAGCAACAAGCGCGGGGACCCGGACGGTTTTTGGTAGCATCATGCTGGATAATAGTACTTGGTTAGGGCCCTTTTGGGTTCCACGTAGTCCGAATTTTATAGCTCATTCGCTAGCTAACTATGCTAAGTCGAACCCCCTGATGTATGATACTTGGGATTCATCCCCGAGTTTCCTGTCATTCGTTTCTGGACAATTTCCAGAACCCTGAAGTTGAATGGAATTATTACATTTTCAAAAAAACATACCACTGATTATTAGCATCTTAAAAAGGGAAAAGAGACGAGACCAACGGTAAAAAGGAGAATTAGAAAAGAAAATAAAAGAAATGAAGTGAAAGACAAATCCATACTATATACACTAGTAATAGTCTTTCCGGTATAATTAAACATTTTAAAAGATATGCTACGGAAATTGCTCCGGGGCAGACTTGTGTCTTGACATGTCAACTCGCAGATATGCTACGGAGGACCTTTCCTCTATCCAATGAGAACAAAGAAAAAGATAAATGAACATTGAAGACATCAAAACTTCTAAAGTGGAAGCAGTTTTAGCAAAATATGCATGGACAGATGGAATGAAATCTCTAGCATGAAAATCCTAGCAATATCTTGATGAATTTGTTTTTTTTTTAAAGATAACCACCGTTGGTGGGGGGAGTTATATTGGCTTCCCCATGCCTTTTAAATGACCAAAAGAAAAAAAAAGAGTTACAAAGCTGCATACAGGTAAGGCCTATAGCACAGTGCAGCTAAATAGAGGCCTACTCTAAAGGCATCTATGGTGTAGTATCACTACACAAGGCACAAGTAGGTGCCTTCAAAAAGAAAAAATAGAAGCAAGGCTTCTCCTTATATACAACAAAAAATGGTGGTGAAATACTTGACAGGAAACTTCAATCTACTTGCTTGTTAGTGATTTCATGAGCAAACACAAAATCACAATTCAGCCTATAGATGATGCTTACCCTTTTTATTTCACCCAGACAAAGAGAGGTGCACCAGGGTGGGACAAAATTCCTTGAGACAGTTGAGGTGCAGCTTGAGTTGGTGAAGACCTGTGAGTGGAGCATAGTCTCTGCTGGTGTGTCTTTGATACTTCATCTGTATTGAAAAAACCAGCAAAATTAGCAGTATCTAGTTCTGGATCCGCAGAGAAGGGAGCTCCATTTTGTCTAAAATTAAAGCCCCTCTAACTCTGACTGGAAGACTGTGAAAATTGTACTGATCATTTAGTTTACTTCTCAGAGCATGTTTGGCTAACAAATCAGCTACACAATTCCATTGCCTAAGGATATGATTAAGCACAGCAGGGTAAAGGTTTAAGGATATGTAGTCTACAAGAGAAAACATATTCCATGGAGCCTTATTATGGTCTTTGATCATAGCTACTGCATTTAAGCAGTCGGATTCCATGGAGAAAACAAACAGGTTAGCAGAGTGAGCAACAAGAATGCCAAAACTTATAGCCTGCAGTTCTGCTTGAAGGGGAGAAAAGGAATTAACATATAAGGATCTAGCAAGTATGAGAGAACCAGTAGAATCCCTTAACATTATTCCTAGACCAGCTTTTTGACTATTATGACTCCATGCAGCATCTACATTCATTTTTATACCACTAGATGGTTTGAGCCATTTAATGGGGAAAAAATTAGGTTTAGGAGGTTTCAACCATTTAGGCAAAACCCCAGCATTTGCAATATCCTTATCATGCTGTTTTGTAATGTAAAAAGGCTTAGCTACAAAGGCATCAAAAATCATATCTTTTATTTCCTTAACCAAGCCTTGAACATTTGGAGTCACAGAGTCAAAAAGTTTTCTATTCCTGGCCTTCCATAAACACCAGCAAACAAAAGATGGAACCATATTAACTAGATTTGTGTGGAGTGTAGTAAGTCCTTTAAAGGACCAATAGCTAGCAAGTCTGCTCCACAGGGAGGTAAAATATGGATTGCCAATACATAAGAAAGAGTGTATAGCCGTCCAGACTTGCTCGGCTATATTACAACCATTGAAGAAATGATCTATACTATCAGAGTTATCACAGAAAGAACACTTAGATACTATGTTGAAACCAAAGAATAACAGTATGTCATCAAAAGGAAGGAGACAATTAAAAAGTTTCCACATAAAAACTGACACCTTTTTTGGAGTTCTGGAAGACCATATCTTAACCATAGAAGAGATGTTACCTCTTTTAGGTCTGAGTGCATTGTAGGCTGAAGCGAAAGTGAAATTTCCTTTCAGATCAGGTTTCCAGATGAGTCTGTCTTTTCTATGTGGTGAGAGGTTTATGTCCTGTAGAAAATTCAAGGCATCAGTCTGTAGCAGTGGAGCTAGAGAGTGCATGTATAGATCCTTATGTGGGATAAAATCAGCCACAGTGCAATCAGATGGAATATTAGTAGCATCAGGTGAAATAAAATCACTCAAAACACCAGAGTCAATCCAGATGGAGTTCCAAAAACTACACATTCCATTACCAATGATGATTTTTGAATTATGAGTTGCAAAGGAATCCATTTTGCATATCCTTCTCCATGTTTGTGAAGTTCTGTCAGTTAAAGGGAGAGAAGAAATGAAAAGTGTCCATGGGGCTAGTGCTTTTTGATACTTCCACCATAATTTAGCCGAGTAAGCTTCAATAATGGTTGAAAGCGATCTGATCCCAATACCATTTTCAACAAAAGGGTAGCACAGGTCCTTCCATTTCCTCCACTTTTTCTTTTCACCATTTTCACTATGCCCCCAGAAGAAAGAGGAGATAACTCTCTCTAGATTTTTTAAAATGAGTTTTGGAGGGTCATAAACTGCCCAAATGTGCTGGGGAATGGAATAAATGCAAGATTTAATCAGTGTTAGTTTTCCATCAGTGGATAACCACTTGTTTTTCCAGCTATCTAGCCTTGAGTTGATCATTTCAAGCACAGGCTGGAAATGTGAACAAGTCATTTTACCTGTAAAAATTGGACACCCAAGGTATCTAAAAGGATAATCACCTCTTTTCATCCCTAGGATAGACTGAATTAGTCTAATGGTGTGTAAAGAAGCATTTTTGCTATAGAAAACCTCACTCTTTTGAAAATTGATTTTTTGACCAGTTGTTTTTTCAAAAACCACTAAGAAAGCTTTAAGGACAGTTAGACTGGACTTATTAGCAGTTAAAAAAATTATGGTGTCATCAGCATAACTCAGATGAGAGATAGGAATGGCACCATCTGGTAAGTTAAAATACTGGATTTTTCCTATGTGGTAAGCATATGCAAGTGATCTAGTGAAAGCTTCTGAAAAAAGGTTAAAAAGGAAAGGAGAAATAGGGTCTCCCTGTTTTATTCCTCTGGAAGCTTTGAAGAATCCCACAGCTTTTCCATTTACCAGGACTGAGAAGCAAGCTTGAGACAAGTTCTTGATGATGGTATGGACAAAGGATCCATGGAAGCCAAATTTCAGTAACACAGAGCTTAGGAAATGCCATTCCACTCTATCAAAAGCCTTCTGAAGATCAAGCTTAAGTATACAGTTAGCACCTCTAGTTTTTCTATTAATGAATCTCATCATTTCCTTTAAGTAAAGGACATTGTCTGAGATTTCTCTGTTGGCTAAAAAGGCAGATTGATGTTGGGATATCAAAGAAGGCATCAATGGTTTGAGTCTTTCCATCAAGATTTTTGAAAAATTTTTATTGCTAACATTGGAAAGACTTATAGGTCTGTAGTCATTGAAGGAGACTGGAACCTCTTTTTTAGGGATAATGGTAATCCAGGTGCTGGCTATTCCCCTTGGGATATTAGGGTTATGAAGAAAATCATTTGCAGCATTAAGCACATCTTCACAGATAATATCCCATGCTTTTATATAAAATTTTGCTGTATAGCCATCAGGTCCAGGACAGCTGGATTTGTTGAGACTAAAAACCACTTGTTTTAGCTCATCCATAGTGACAGGTTTTATCAGAAGCTCATTTTGGTTTGGACTGACAAGGGAAGGAATCTGACTAAGGAAGTGTGAATGAAAAAGAGCTCTTTCTGTTGATTCAGAAGATATGAGGTTTTCATAGAAAGAGATGGCTTCATTCTCAATATCAGATATATCATCTAGCCAGATGCCTTGTGAATTCTGAATTTTGGAAATCCCAAGCCTATTTTTTCTATCCTTTACTGATTTATGAAAAAACTCAGTATTTTCATCTCCTTCTCTGAGCCATTTAATTTTTGCTTTTTGCTTCCAAAAATGTTTTTCTTCTGCTAGAGCTTTATTTAGAATGGTTTTGGCTTCTTTGAGTTTGACCAGTTCACTATCTGATTGGTTAAGGTCATAAATTATTTCCTGAAGTCTGAGGAATTCTTCAGCTTTAGCAACATTATCAGTAATATTGCCAAAAACTTCTTTATTCCAAGTCTTGAGGACAAGTTTTAATCTATTCAGTTTCAGGAATAATCTCACCATTCCAGACTCAGATAGAGGAGTGGACCAACTATTCCTTATCAGCTCAATGAATGCATTTCTTTTGAACCAGGTGTTAAGGAATCTAAAAGGCCTGGGGGAGGAAGGGATTGCACTTCCTACTGTTAGCAAAAGGGGGCAGTGATCAGAAGTCTCCTTGTTAAGTACTAAAATAGAGGATGATGGAAAATTGGAACTCCATAATTGGGAGCACAATCCTCTATCTAATCTCTCTATTGTGGGGGTCAACCTAGCATTGGTCCAAGTGAATAAATTTCCCACAGTTTGGATTTCAGAGAGAGATAATCCATGAATAAAATCATTAAAGTCCTGAATACTTCCTAATTTAGGAGAGGATGGACCTTTATATTCACTCACAGATCTAAATGCATTGTAATCACCTATATAAACAGCATTATTATAACCTGAAGCAATTAAATCTTTCCATAGATCTTTTCTTCCCATTTTAGTCCTTAAACCATAGATAAAAACTCCTTCCATTGGAGATTTTAGTTTATGGCTAAAAATGTCAACAGCAAGGAATTTTCTATGGTCACATTTAAGGGAGATAGAAAGAGAGTTATTCCAGAAAAGCCAAATCTGGCTAGAGGCAGCATGCATACAGTTTTCAAAATGTAATAGTTTCATGTAATGGGCACATTCAGAATTGGGGTGTTTAGGTTCAATTAAACATATCAATTCAGGTCTGTGAGCAAGGACAAGTCTTTCTAGCCTAAGCATTGAAGTATCCATACCTCTAATATTCCATACTAGCATGTTAATTCTTATTGTTGTACTAATCATTACAAACTGCTTTTGGAGCTTTTTATAGATGACCTAAGTAAATAGGCAACTTGATGCATCTGACTACTATATGAGTTTTTCCTACTTTTCTTAGATGTTCTCTTAAGAATAGTAGGGCTTTGTACCTTTGCAGTGCTTACCTGAGTGGATGCTGAGGGAGTGCTGTTTCTATCTTTTCCTTGAGAACTACCAACTTCCTCACATGTTTCATCCACTTCCTCTGAACTAGCAGTTAAACCATCCACTTCTTGGTTAATGAGAGGTGCAAACCTGTTTCTATTTTTTTCCTGTGAATGGAACAAAAACCTATTAGCATGAAAAGGAGGGATAGTAGTGTTGAGAGACAAACCTTTAACTGAAATGTCATCATGAGAGTATGGAGCTTTTGTATTTGGATTAATTAACTCCGTTTCCCCATGTGCTAGCATCATGTCCCTGCTTCTCCCATCTGATAAATCCATGCCACTTGGGGCTACTTGCCTATTCTCCATAGGTGCAGAGAGTTTCAATAGGTCTAGAGGTAACTCAGAGTTGATATTGGCTGGAACCTCTGATTTATCCCTTGTGTCTTTGGCAATCTGGTTAGCATCCTCAGATACAGTTTGGCCCTCTGATTGTGAAGCAGCAACATTTATGATCTTGTCATTCAGAGGAGTCACATGAGGAGTGGTCACTCCACCTGGTTGGATAACCTTTTCTCCTTGATGAGCTACCTCAGTTAGAGTGATTCCAGTGGGAATAGTCTTGACACCAGTTGGAGGAATTTCATCAGTCTGAGTAGGAGTTTCGGTAACCAGGGTGTTTCTCTTGGGAATATATTTGGTGATGAGTCTGGCAGCTTTGGAAGATTTGTATCTCTACTTCCTTCTGTTATTACCCTGAGAGGAAACTTAGCAGTAGTATTGGTGTCTGGTTGAAGGTACTGAGGAATGGCTTCCTTATCAGATGGAGTGAGACCAGAAAGGCTTGGATTACCATTTTTCATCAGTAGTTGAGTACTCACAGGCTCTGGGGGATTTTCTACTACTGTCTTTCCATCAGCAATAGGCTTAGCACCTTCTAACAGCCTGGGTTTTCTTTTAAATTCAGGGTGAAGGAAACCACAGTCCTTATCAGAATGACCAACAACCTTAGAGTGAATGCAGTAGCTAGGCAAATCCTCATATTCAATTGGATATTCAGTTATATTCTTTCCTATTCCCACCACTATGGTATTAGGCAAAGTAGCTAGTAGGTCGATCTCTACACAGAATTTGATTGCAGAGGGCCTAGTGATACCAAGAGTGGCTGCATCCATTTTCAAAAATCTACCTATTTGGCTACTAACCCCAATGATTGCAGAAGTGTTATAGAAGGGAATTGGGAGTTTTTGAAGAGTTACCCAAATAGGAACTACGGATGATTCATGCTCAGGAGAGAATTCAGGTGTCCATTTTTGCACCTTCATAACAGAGCTGCCAAAACTCCATGCTCCTTTCATCCAACATCTTTGGTAATCTTCTTTTTCCAGAAATCTGATGAGGACGTGCTTGAAGTCGAGCGATCCTAGTTGATACTTCCCTGTGAATCCGATTGATTTGAAAGCAGTAGTGAGTGCTTCCATTGATGGCTTCGATCTAATGAATTTTCCCACCAGAGCATTATGATAATAGGATGCGAGAACGGCCCCTTCTTCCGGTGGGAGAATGTAAGCAATCTTCCCCTTGTATTCCGTAATCGGGTGTAAATCTGGTGTGTTTGGTAAAGTGGAGTAAAGGGGGGTTGATTTAGCTGCTAGCGCTTGAACGAATGATCGGGGAGAGGGGACGCCACCAGTGGGGAGCGGTGGCTCCGCCATGGGGAATAGTTCTTATTACCGTTATCAGACCGTTGACAGCTTTGGAAATAGTGAAAAAGAAACGGCCGAAACTGAAAATTAACTGTTCAAGCCAAGTGAAAAAAAAAGGAGGAGAGAGGTTGGAGGATTTTTCTTAGAGAGAGAAAAAACGAGCGGTGAGAGGAAAAAAAAAACTCCGCCTCTTGATGAATTTGTTATGACCATTGCCATTGTACCTTCCGTGGTTGTTGAATAGTTGTTTCAGTTTTACATTTGTTAAATGTTGGTTCAGAGTGATGGCCAAACAGTTGTATGAACCTTTTTTGAGCGATTAATAGAAGAAAATTTTCCATAAAAAAAAACATTTAAAAAACTTAGATATAAAAATATTTTTAATTTTTCACAATAATAGATAAAGGAAATTTGGCACTATAAATATTTAGTCCATGTGTGTCATCTGGTATGATTATATTAGTGGATTTTTCCTAGAGAGTGTTTCCGATAAGTTCCCTTTACAGGGCAATATGTAAAAGGAGTGGTGCTACCAAAATTCGTCCAGTTCCCGGGTCTTGACGCTATCCGGGCCTCTTTCCAAGCAATCCCGCAACAACCCTGCAAAAGAATCCCTGGGAGGCGTCCCGGGGAAGATCCCAGGGAAGAAGCTCCGGCGTGATGATGAGATGGGGATAGCGATGAGGGGAAAACGTACGGAAAATGCTCTCAAAATAAAGTAGAGAGATATAAGTCACATACATTGTTCACTATTTGGGACTAGTATTTATAGTTGAGGTTGCCTGCTTTGGATAAGACTCAGGACCACTTCTCCTTGTCACTATCTTTCCTTCTTTTTGTCCGGATGTGCCTCTCGCGGGAAAGACGCTGCTTCCTCAATCCTGGGCCATAGGCCATTTTCCCGGCCCAGTAGAATGCTGGGCCGGTATTATCACTAGCCCCCAGACCAATCATTCGGGCTTCTGTGATGCGGGGGACTGGTCTCCTACGCTCCTCCTCCTGTTGTTATTTCTTTTGGTAGGGCCCATCCGTGTCAAAATTAATTTCTGACGACTCTGTCTTTCCCTATTCTGCGCTAATCAATACCTCGTTCACCGTGTCATCATTGCTTTTCCTTCTTTTGAGGTGGCTATTCCTATTCATCTGCCTATATATGGGGCCTAACCCCCTTTTCACAAGATTACTTTCTTCAGATATTTTCTAAACGCTCTACTTTCCCAATCCTCCGTCTTTTCAACCAAGTAAGCTCTAACTCCCCCTCCTTTTCTTCTCTTCATGGGTTCCCCACTTCCCTCCAACTCTTCCTTGGACACCGAGGGAGTTCAAAATCAGTTTGAGGTCCAGTTCAGGGTTGCTGATAACCTGATTTCCTCCCTAGTCTCCTCCCCGGACACCTATTCTGAGGCTTTCAGCACGCCCCGGGAGCTAAACATCCGGGGTGCGTCGACCTTGAATGGGGCGGGTTCGCGACCGTCCGGGCATCCTAGTCACCCCTGGGAGGATCAGGATGAGGAGGTGTTTGGCGAGGAAGTTGGTGACGACGCTCCCCGGGGGCCTACTCACGGGATGCGTCCAGTGGGTCTCAAATTTTATGATGTCCCCGGAGATTCTCCTTCTCTAGATAAGGATATCTTAGATTTAGCCAAGCGTTCCTTTATTCCTCTTCCTTTAAATGCCTCTCTTTCTAAACTTCCCCCGGGAGTCTCCGAGCGGGAGGTTACGTGCATCCCGCGGATCCATTTTCAATACGGGTTTAGCCTGCCATTCCCCCTCTCTTTCTTGAGATCCTTCGGTTTTACAACGTAGCCCCGGCCCAGCTACACCTTAACGGGGTTGTCCTCATCCTGGCCTCTTGCTTAATTGCGCCAGGTGCGCCGTTCCCCCTTCTCTCTTACTCTTCCGCTCCTTCTATGCCTTGCGGAAGGCACACGCGTCTTTCCCAGGCGTTTTTTCTTTTATCATTCGCTCCGGGATAAAGGACTTCATCCTTTCCAAACCTAAATCCGCCAAAGGATACCCTTCGAAGGGTTTCTTCCTATGTGATGCTCGGGCGTACCCCATGCCCACCTGGAACGACTCTCTTGTTCCTGAGGACAAAAAACCTCTTTCTAATCTCCCGGAAATCATTTCCAGCGACCACAACCTCCTCCGCCTCTCCCCCTTAGATATGGACGTCTTTTATAAGAACGGGAATGCGGGTTATTTCTGGCCTCGCGGGATCTATCCCAGCGACCTCTTCACGCTCCCGCGCATCTCTGCGGTGTGGCCAGATGGAGGTACCCATTAAGGTTTTATTTCTTATCTTTCCTTTAGGTGACCATGCTCTAACTTCGTTGTTTGCTTGGTTTTAGTTCAACCCTCCCTATACGCAGACGCCATGGCGTTCGCTGATAAGCCTTCCGGGGGACATGGTCAAGCAAGGGATACTTACCCGGGTCAGCAAGCCCGTCTACACAACAAGTGGCCTCATAACTTGGGCCAAATCTTGCCGAGAATCCTGCTCTTATTCCGCAAAAGGCCCGCGCGCCACCGCGGTCTTGTCAGCAGAACCCTTCCGGGCTGTCCTCTCCCCTGGCAGCCTCTGCGGCCACTACTACTACTTCTGGCTCGTCACCCACTCCCGGGCGGCGATCTTTCATTACCCATCCTACTTACAGCGGTGGGGCCAGCTCCCGGTTCAAGCGACCACCTGCCACCGCGCTGCCCGGATCTCCTCCATCCTCCCGGCAAAGGACGGATGATGCTCCTCCTCCCCTCCTCCTGCTCAAACTCCTCCGCATGCTGCTACTTCTGAGGCCACGCCTGAGGAGAAAGGAGAGGTAACTATTTTCCCTGAGGCCTTATCTTTCACCTAAGTTTTATGATTTCCCGATTTTCCTTAATGCCTAACCCCTTGTTTTGCAGAGCGTCGGCTTCGCCTCCTGGCGGACTCATAGTGCGCCGAGGCGCTGAACCGGAGCTACTCTATGTACAGCGTGGGGCTATTTGTCAAGCTGGAGAAAGAGCTCCGGGAAACCAAGGAGAAGCTGGCCGGGCAAGATGGCCTTGCGGCCCAGCTAGAGGAGACCAAGAAGAGGTTGGACGATAAAGAGAAGAAACTGGCTGACAAGGAGAAAAAGCTAACCGAGGTGGAAAAGAAATATTCCTCCTTGAAGAAGGAGAAGAAGAACTCCCAGCTCGAAGCCTTCGATGCTGTGACCCAAAAGCTACTCCGCTCGGTGGAGTTTGATCAGAAGCTGAAGGGGATTGCCGCTGCAGCGAGTGCTGAAGCCTGCCATGAGATGTACCGCAGTCTGCGGGGTTGGCTTCCGGGACCCGCCCATCTTGACGCCCAATCGTCTTATTACCGGCCCAAAGCGGCTGTTGAGCTGAATCATCGCTGGCGATCCCTCCAAGAGTCGAATCTGAAGAGTCTGGTCCCCCAGCTGTGGCAGTCGCTGGAGATGTCTTCCTGGGTTCCCTATGCTTCCGATATCAAGAAGGTGAAGCTTCCTGAAATTGGCGAGGCTTCATTCCCTGACCCTGGCCCTGGCCCGGAAGACTACAACGTCTATGGGATAGTCCCGGAAACGCCCCACTGGGCAGAGAATTATTATGAGTACTGCGCGGTGCCTGACAACTTTGGGTACCACGCGGTCCATGACCAAGGGGGTAACTGCCGGGTAGGTCTAGGCGAGGGTCAAGACGACCTGTTGTACCAGTCCTGGAAGGCCACGCGGATGGTAGGGTTTACCGGGCGATCCGCCGATGAGCCCACAGTGGACACCCCTGCTTATGCTGGCCCGGAGTGGACTACTGAGGATCTCGTGGAGTTGGAGAGGAGGTTCGAAAGAGCTCATGCTGCTCCGGAGGGAAGGGGCCCCACTGAAGACAATGTACAACCCTAGACTCTAGTCTACTTTTTTCCTTGTAATCTTCTTTTTTTCTAAGTATTTTGTAACTTTCCTCCCGGGAGGTGTATGTAGAACTTTGGCCTTAGTGCCCATTTTGATTAATAAAAAGTTCTACTTTTTAACGATATTATTATCTTTTGTAGTTTGAGCGCCATTTAAAGGAGGTTCTCCCGCAAGGGCCCACCCCTTATGTTTTCCCTCATCCGAGTAGCTCTTCCGGCTCTTACTTCTCTCTCCCCTGCGTTGGGTGCCTCCAGTGTTCTTTCTTTTAGAGGAAACTAGCCCATTGGAGGTTTGGAGGCAACTAGGCTAACCGGGCATTGGCTGAGGCGGGGATGGATTGCTTCCTTCAGGAGTTTGGATCGATCCGGGTGCTGGTGTCATTTCTCAAGGCGGTTGAGACCAATTTTGAGTCGTTAAACCAGTGCTTCGACCTTGTTCCGACCATATGCGGGAAGCCCTGAATTCCCACCAAACCATTGCCGAGCTGTAGGCCCTTCACGACGACACTCAACATCGCACCGCCAAGGAGCTAGGCCTGGTATGGGGTGAACTCGAGCGGGCCCAGGAAAACTTTAAGAAGCTAGAAACCCGCACCGCTCAGAATAGACTAATCTGCGACTTGGAGAAGGAGAATCGGTCCCTTACTCACAGGAATAGGGTCCTCCAAGATGCTCTACTGGTTGTCCGGTTATCCTACCATCTTTTGGGTCTCAAGGTTGGCTTAGTCTGGGTATCTCCCCTTACTGACATTCTAGCCGGGGTTCGCAGGACAATTGAATGCATGGAGGCTAACCCGAGGAAGTTTGGCGAAGGGGCTCCTAGTCATAGGGCCTATCTGGACGCCGTGGAGTGGCATAATAAGATAGCCGCGGGAGAAGTTGAGCCTTACCCCTCTAGCCTTCGTCGAGTCCCTGCCCGGGTGGAGGTGGATGTGGCGTATGAAAGGTACGAGGATATGTCTGTGTCCATTGACCCGGAAGAAGTAGCACGCCGGATAAGGCGCGTTCGAGAGATTGCCGATTCTGGAGTTACCACTAAGGGGGTTAAAACCGCTGAGGGCACCCGCATCAGTCGGGAAGAGAAAGGTAAAGGCGCAGCGGACTTGTTTCCAAAATACAAGTTTGTTACTTCTGCCGGGGTAAGGAGGATGCGTCTGGCGGAACCGCTTCCAGAAGGGTCCGTAGTTGTTCCTATCCCCGAATTAAACGAAGAAGATGCCGAGCAATTGGAGGAGGAGCTTGCACCGAAGACATCCCGTCTTCTCAATTCTTCGGAGGAGGTTTCCGCCTGGGTAACTCAGAGGGTGCTTCCGGGTCAGGCCCTAAGTGGGTATAGTAATGCATAGATAGGAAAACCTGTATGTAAAATTCCATGTAATTGTTCCTCTGTAATATAACAGCATATTTATGCGATTTGAAATTTAAAGATGATTGAATAAAAGTCTTTCCGAAAAACCCATCTTTTCATTAATTCTTCCCTATAAGCATTACATTCTATGGTCCCCGGGCTTCATTCAAGCTCCGGGTCCACTCTAGCGGGGCACCAAAATGGGAGCTACCCATGGGTCCCTTTTACAGTCCTTCCTCTCTAAGCCCGAGACGAGGCCAAATGTCAGGGCCATCTCTCCGGGCATATTCATGCTTCCGGGAGGGGGCATATTCATGCCTTAGTAGCTAAGGTTCTGCGCGGGGCACTCTACTTCCCATAAAACCTTCTTAAGTTAGCTACATTCCATCTCCTGGGGATCTCCTTCCCCTGCTTGTCCTCCAGCACATAGCTTCCTTCCGGGTATGCTTCCTTCACCTTGTATGGCCCTTCCCAGTTGGGTGCAAGTTTTCCTTCTGGGGCTTGTTGGCTCTTGTCATTTCTCCTCATCACCAAGTCTCCTGGGGCGAAAACCTCTTTTCGCACCCTTCTGTCATGATACCTCTTTACCCGCTCCTTTACCTTAGCTTCCTGAAGCGCCGCATTCTCTCGCTTTTCTTCCAGGAGATCCAAGTCGAGGCGCCGTCCCACGTCTCCTTCCTCTAGGCGCTGGAACTGAGTCCGAGGGCTCGGGATCCCAATCTCCGCGGAGATCACTGCCTCAGACCCATATACCAAGCAGTACGGAGACTCCCCGGTAGCTGAACTTTCTGTGGTTCGGTGGGCCCAGAGGACGCTGGGAAGCTCCCAAATCCAATTCCCCCGCGCGCCTTCCAAGCGGGATTTTAAATCTTTGATGATAGTACGGTTGGTGACTTCCACTTGCCCGTTGGCCTGGGGGTGGTACACAGATGTCAACCTCTGCTCTATGCCATACTTGACACACCATGATTTGAAGGGATCATTTTCAAACTGCGCCCTGTTGTCTGTGACTATGATCTTTGGGATACCGAATCGACAAATGATGTTCTTCCAACAAAACTTGACACAAGTTAGCCCCCGTATGTTGGTGAGTGGCTCTACTTTCACCCATTTGCTGAAATAGTCGATTGCCACAATTACGTACTTGGCTCATCCCGGGGCAGTGGGAAATGGTCCTACCAAATCGATTCCCCATCTGCTGAATGGCCAAGCTCCTGTGACCCCGATTAACTTCTCCCGGGGAACATGGATTAGTGGGGCAAAAGTTTGGCATGACAAGCATTCCCGAACATGTTTCTCTGCATCTTTGAACAGCGTCGGCCAGTAATATCCCAGCCTTAAGATTTTCCTAGCCATTGTGCGGGCTCCCTGATGACTCCTATTAGATCCCTCGTGTACTTCCCGGATAAGGTGTCGACCTTCTGTTCTTTCCACACACTTTAGCAAAGGCTGGAGGTATCCTCTCTTGTACAGCTCCCCACCTGAACCACTTACTTTGGCGCTTTAACTCTCAGCTTCCAGGCATGCGCCCTATCCTCCGGGGTGGTCCCTTCTTCTAGGTACGCCCGTATGAGGGCTATCCAAGATTCTTCCTCGTTTATCAGCATTACTTGGTCGTTCTCCTGGTAGTTCCTTCTTCCTAATACCTCCATGTACAACTTTTGGTTAGGCTCAGGTTTCAATTCCGAGGAAGCCAACTTGCTCAAAGCATCCGCTTTACTATTTTCCTCCCGGGGAACTTGGACCAGGTTGAAGGTTTCGAACCCGACTACCAGAGGCTTTACCATCTCCAAGTACTTTTGCAAACTCCTATCCTGGGCTTCGTATTCTCCCTTTACCTGTTGTACCACGATCTGGGAGTCGCTGTGCGCCGTGAGAGTTTTGATGTCCATCTCTTTTGCCAACCTTAATCCTGCGATCAAAGCCTCGTACTCGGCTTCATTGTTGGTTGTTTTGAAAGTGAACTGGACCGCACAGGGGTATTCCTTCCCTTCCGGGCTAACCAACAAGACTCTCGCTCCGCTGCCTCCGGAATGTGCCGAACCGTCCACATACAGCTTCCAGGCCGGGACTATCTCGGCCTCCGTCTTTTCCTTCTACTCGTGTATCCTTGCTTCTGATTCCACCAGGAAGTCTGTTAGGGCCTGCCCCTTGATGGCCCTTCTTGGGTCATACCGGATTTCATACTCTCACAGCTCTATAGCCCATTTCATCATTCTCCCCGATGCCTCCGGCTTGAACATGACTTGTTTGAACGGGTAATTGGTGAGGACCACTATGGAATGGCCCTGGAAGTAAGGTTTAAGTCTCCTTGAAGCATGTACCAATGCCAGAACCAGTTGCTCCAACTCAGTATACCGGGTCTCTGCCCCCCGAAGTGCCCGGCTAACAAAGTAGATTGGGTGCTGCTTTCCCTCCTCTTCTTTGATTAGCACGACACTCACTGCCTCCCGGGATGCCGCTATGTACAGAATAAACTTCTCCCCCGGGTGTGGCTTCTTTAAGGTTGGTAACTGTCGAATGTGCTCTTTCAGGCTTTGGAACGCCTTTTCATACTCCCTAGACCACTCAAACGCCTTGGCCTTCCTAAGAATGTTGAAGAAGGGCAGTTGTCTGTCTGCTCCTTTCGACAGGAATCGGCTGAGAGCCTCGAGGGACCCTGTTAACCGCTGTACTTCCTTCACCGACCTGGGAGAGGTCATCTTGGCTATGGCCTCTACCTTCTCCGGGTTAACGTCGATGCCCCGACTTGATACCATGAAACCCAAGAACTTTCCCGCACCCACTCCAATGGTACTTTTGGAGGGGTTCAGCTTTAGAATGCTCCTCTCCAGCTTTTCAAACATCTCCTCCAGGTCATTCAAGAAAGCCCCGTAAGCCCTGCTTTTAACCACCATGTCATCGACATACACCTCCATGTTCCTTCCCACTTGGTCCTTAAAGAGTTTGTCCACCATCCTCTGATAAGTAGCCCCCGCGTTCTTCAACCCAATGGGCATCTTCTTGTAGCAAAAAGTACCAAAGTCGGTAATGAAGGAGGTTTTTGCCTTATCCTCCTCATCCATCTGGGTGATAGCCTTTGTGAGCATCGAATAAAGCCAGCACCGAGTAACCCGCGATAGCCTCTGCCAACCGATCCAAATTTGGGAGAGGATAACTGTCTTTGGGGCAGCACTTATTCAAGTCTGTAAAGTCGATGCACATGCGCCAGCTTCCATCATGCTTCTTTACTAAGACCGGGTTAGCTATCCACTCCGGGTAAATGATTTCCTCGACCACCCCGGCTCTCTCCAACTTCTGAACTTCATTTTTTATGAATTCCGCTCTTTCCGGGGATACAAGTCTTTTCTTCTGCCTGATCGGCTTGGTTGCCGGGCTTATGTTCAACTTGTGTACCCCCAACTCTGGTAACACCCCCACCATGTCCTCTGGGCTCCATGAGAATACTCCTTGGTATCTGGCCAAGAGTTCCTTCAGTGCGCCTTTTACTTCCTCCGGGAGATCCTTTCCTACTGTGACCATCCCTTTGTCCGCCACTTGCATTTCCTCCAACTCTTGGCGGGGAGCTTCTCCATGTATTGCCCCTACTGCTTTCTTTGCGTCCAACATTGCCGTCACTATGCAACTTCTTGCGACTGCTTGGCTTCCCCGCACGACCGCTACTTCTTGCGCGGTGGGGAACTTCATTGTCAACAGATATAGGAAATTTGCTGCCCGGGCTTGGATTAGCCATGGTCTTCCTATGGTTACGTTGTATGGTGAGGGGGCATCAATAACCGCAAAGTTGCAAGTCACTGAGACCCTCTTACTCTGATCTTTCTCATCCATCATACATACAGCAAGGGGGATAATGCCTAGAGGAACTTCTGGTTTGCCCGTGAACCATGACAGGGGAGACGAGGGAGGTTTCAGGTTCTGTCTTCCATTCCCCAATTAATCAAAGCAAGAAGCGAACATGATCTGCACACTGCTCCCATCGTCCACAAACACCCTTTTGACCAGGAAACCTTCGATATCCGTTGTTACAACCATTGGGTCCGAATGGGGTATCTGTGGCGGGGCTGCATCCGCCTCAGAGAAAGTGATAGTTTCGTTGGGGCGAAACCTTTTTCCCTGAGTCTCCCCCGGGGGGACATATCGCGTCCGAGCCCGGATGGCAGAAACTGACTGGCATGCTTCTCCGATTTCTCCACTTATCACGTTGATCATCCTGTCGGGTACTGGGGCTGGTTCCACCGCTTGGACTGGTACGACTGCTATGGCGGGCCGCCCCGGGGCCCTGTTGCCTTGGGTTCTCTCCATTATACGTTGGGATTCCCTCCGGGACCCGAAGGCCCGGCGGCCATGGGTATGCAAGCACTTGAGGTACCCATAGGGAGGTGGGTTTGGCTCCATTTCTTCCCACTAGCTTGTCTAGTCGCGCCTCCAACGAGTTGGGATCCTGCTGCGCCACCTGATAACCCCACATCCTATCGTCCTCTCGATAGTGCCTTCCCGGGTACTCATAGTTCATCCCCATTGACCCATACATTGGCATAGAATATTGAACCCGGTTCCCGTGGGTCCCAGGGGCCTGAGAGCCCAAGAACTCCACAGACACGACTGGCGGATCATACCCGATCTGCCACATTCCCCAACTAAAGCGCGGGTAATAAGGCGGAGCATGGGGCACTAAGTTTGATTGTTGCCCTGTTACCATTCCCCCTCCAGCTCCGTAATTCGGGGGGAATGAAGGTGGGACGGTTGAGGAATTCACGCGCCCTTGTATCCTTGGCGGCTGCACGACTCCTTCCAGATCGATAACTTCTCTTTGGTGTCCCCGCGGAAGGTCCGCCTGGTTTCCTTGGGGTTCCCTCCGCCTAAGGTTTTCCCGGGTAGAGAGTACCCACTGGCGGTACAACTTCTTGTTGGCTCTCATGAACTCCAACGCTGTCAATTCCTCCGTGTTGACCAAGGCTTGTCCCTCTTCCGGGAAAACTGGTCCCCGGGTCTGAGGGTTATCGGCCGGATAATGTCCCTCCTCCCGGGCTTCTATTCTCTGCCCCCGGGGGTTGCCTTCCCCGGCGGGTCTGGGTTCTTCTCGCTCATCCTGGTACTCCCTTTCCGAGTCAGCTTCATCGGAGGCAGTTTCCACGTGGCCATCTTGTGGTACTCCCAGCTCACGCTGGCGTCTGGCTTCCTCCTGCAACTGCCTCAAGGTCACATCGTCTCCCAGGGGCGGGAAAGTACCACCCCCCGAGGGTGCCGCATTTTTCTTCGGGCGCCAGCGCCCTCTCCTGGGCGACTCCATCGTGCGAAGGTGGAACTGGGTCCCACTGGGCGTGCCAATTGATGCTACCAAAATCCGTCTGGTTCCCGGGTCTCGACGCTATCCGGGCCTTTTTCCAAGCAAGCCCGCAACAACCCTGCAAAACAATCCCCGGGAGGCGTCCCGGGGAAGAAGCTCCGGCGTGATGATGAGATAGGGATAGCGATGAGGGGAAAACATACAGAAAATGCTCTCAATATAAAGTAGAGAGATATAAGTCACATACCTTGTTCACTGTTTGAGACTAGTATTTATAGTTGATGTTGCCTGCTTTGGATAAGACTCAGGACCACTTCTCCTTGTCACTATCTGTCATTCTTCTTGTCCGGATGTGCCTCTCACGGGAAAGGCGCTGCTTCCTCAATCCCGGGCCATAAGCCCTTTTTCCGGCCCAGTAGAATGCTGGGCCGGTATTATCAAGGAGATCACCTCATACAATATTAGAGTTATTATACAAATTATTATTTTTATTTAAACCATAAACATAAAAGATTAATGAAATAAAGTAAAAAAATATTGCTGAATTTATAAAAAAATCAAATCAAATAAAAACATCAGACACAAAACCTAAAAGATCAAATCAAATAAAAGATCAATCCACATAAAGGTCAAACTCAAGTATAAAAACATCAAGCACAAACAAAAATAACTCAAATAACTAAAACAATTCTATAATAACCCTAAATTAATAACATGGGAATCTCACCATTACCTCTCTAAAAAATGTGAAGAATGCACGTTGGCTACTTGGCTTACCACCGGAGTAATTCATAATCAGCACTCAATTAGTTGATAATGTAATAAGGATTAAGGAAGAAATTTTAAATAAAATTGAAATTGTCGACATCAGTGAAAGTATATAATTAAAATAGTAGCCACGAAGTTACAAAACAATTACCATTGAAAATTTTGGAAATTTCATCAGTCGCCCTCATGAAGAAGATTCGAGTCAAAAAAAATGACATCGTATATCGTCGATCCTTCAATCCATCATCGATCTCCTACAAGTGATTCTTCTCCATAGTAATGTTCTCCATCACACACAATGATAATACAGAATGTGTCATCGGTCATGAAAGATGCGATGACTCAGCTACTTAAGGAAATTACCTGGAAGATACATGGGCACGTGAGAGGATATCAAGCAAGATACAGGAGGTACAGCATCACGTGACGCATACGTGAGGAGGAAGAAAAGAATGATGAGTCAGCAGGGAAAAAGGGTCGAGTCAGGCGCTCCAGGACGCCTATAAAAGGAGGCCACAATCAGCCATTTGAGGTAAGTTCTCTAACTCTTGAATACAGAGTTTTATCTTTCCTTTCAATACACAAAATCTCATCATCACACCGGAGCTACTACCCTCGGGAAGCACCGGGGGCTTGTTTTGCAGGGCTTGGGGGAACATGTTCCAAGCAAGTCCTATCTGAAGCCAAATAGCTCGGACAGTTAAGAGTTATTAGCGAGCAGTCTGCACACTTCCTCACCGATCTACATCTCTGAGCCCTCGGACATTACCGATATCCGAGGCACCCATTTACTAGTGCGAATTTCCCCCGCATCAGTTGGCATGCCCCGTGGGACCCGACTTGGAGGGTTCATACGTTCGTTCGTCATGACAGATGCCTCAATGCGCCGACCTGGTCGGCCTCGCAAATCTACTACCACCCCGACTTCAACGGTGGCAAACACGGACGAGGTGATACAAAATGAAGATGATCCCACGCTGTTGCAGCTGCAAGCAGAAGGGCTGAGACAAAGAAACACGCCTGAAAACCCGACTGAGGGGGTACCTGTCACAGAAGGAGAAAAGGATGAGGCTGAGGACGATCCTTTGGAGCTGGGTATGGGGGCACCACCCGAGGAAGGGAAAACTGAGACCGTTCAAAATAACCCAAGGCAAATGGACACGGTTCGAAACAATCTGAGGCCACCCGGAGTAGCTCGGAACAATCCAAAGTAGAGGGGCGAGGATCTGTCAGCATTAAATTTCATGATAGCCCACAAGGAGTTATATCATCAATGGATGATACAACATCGGAGAGAGCATGAAGGGGGACCTGTTCAACCCGTAAGGTCGGTAATCAATTTAGATGCTTTGGATAGAATGCGGGAGCCAGAGAGAAGGATGTTGGTCAGCTCCAGCACGGTACCTCCTACCCCTCCACCCTTGAGGACCGGTGCAGAAATAGGAAATTTCCATCCGAACCATTTGCACGGGAGCGCGAGGCAAGAAGGATGTTCATATCCTCTTGGTCCGATATTGCCAGCAGTTTCGTTTGCAACCCCGGGATTCTTGGTTTCTACCCCTATGAGATTACCCAATGAGCAGCTACCTGCAAGATACTATGACGTGGGAATTTCAGGCGGGTATCAGACAACATGAGGGCAGGTCCAAAGCCACCCGATGACCTCGGCTGGAGCAGGAGGACATCAAGGAGGATGTCAAGGGGGATATCAAGGAGGATGTCAAGGAAGAGTCAATGAGGACAGATACTATAGAGGAGAGGATGCGTACCCTTCGGATCCAAATTCATTAGAGGCACGCTTGGACAAGCTAATTGGAAAGAATGGGGCCAGGCCCACTTCCCCTTGGATTTCGGAAATTCTGGCCGAACCTTGGCCTGAAAAGTTGAGACCACCGGAGGGAATTCCTACTTACAACGGAGAGACAGATCTCTAGGAGTTTGTAGGGACATATCAGAATTTGATTGTATCTAGGGATATTCCGCACAGCTTGAGGTGAAAGCTGCTTGGGTGCTACCTCCGAGGCAACTGTCTGATATGGTTCGACTCCCTTCCGAGGGAAACTTTAAGAAGCTTTTATGATTTTAGCCGAGCCCTGATATACAGGTATTCCCAGTTGAAGAAGTCAAGAAAACTGTTAGCCGAGCTATTGGCAACCAAGCAGAAAGCCTCGGAAGAACCCATGGAATACTATAGAAGGTACATGGGCGACAGTATGCAGGTGTCAGATAGACAACAGCAAGAGAAGGCAATCATCAGTGGATTTATCAACGGCCTAAAGGATGAGGCGATGTTCCGAAAGCTGATAGAGAATATCCCTAGCACTTTCCATGCACTTCAGATTGCGGTATAGTTATATTGTGCTGTCAATGATGCGGACCCGCAAGAGGAAGAAAGATAATGATAGCCTTCTCTCGGGAAAAGGAGATAAGAAGAAAGCACCAGAGACAGGGAAGAGTAATTCATGAGCCATGGTAACTGGGAAATCCAGGGTAGATATCTACACGCCGCTGATAAAACCTCGATCGGAGATACTGACAGTATATATGAACTTATTCGAAGACCCCCATTCGATTCAAGGAATCTCGTCGAAGGAGAATGTAGGGAAGTGGTGTGCTTATCATAAATCTCATGGGCATACCACGGACGGCTGTCGCACCCTGAGGAACGAAATAGAAAAATTGATACAAAGAGGGCAGTTACGAGACTGTGTTGCTCCCGAGGCTAGGAAGGAGGGACAACAACAACATTTCGGGAAGAAGAAATGGAGAGGGGCGAATCAGTATGGCGCTAACCAGTATCCGAACCAGGCTCGGAGACAAGGAGGGGAGCAAGCTTACGAAAATAATAGGAACCAAGCTCCAAATCAGATTGTAGTGATGGCTGAGGCCCCGGAGCCCATCCCGAATCGGATGATAAATGTTATCAGTGAGATGGTGGGAGACGGCTGCCAATCGGTGACGGCGTTGAAAGCTCAGACTAGGTATGTACCGCCAGGAGAAGACCCAGGTAAACGTTTCCGACCCAGTGAAACCATCACCTTTTCCAAAGAGGATGTGGTGCCTACTCAGGCCTTGCACTCAGATCCGATGGTGGTAACCGCGGAGATAGAAGGCTTTGCTATAAAAAAGAGTTTTTATAGATGACGGAAGCAGTTTGGAGATCATGTTCGCTACCTGCTTCGACCAGCTAGGAATAGGAAGGCAGAATCTCAGACCGCCGTTGTCGGGGTTCACCGGAAAAGCTGAGATGCCCCTCGGCATAATTACCCTTAAGGTGACCATGGTGGACGACAGGGATAGAAGCTGTCGGACTTCGGCGCTATGTAATTTTGCGGTGATGGATGCTCCATCTCCATACAATGCAATTCTCGGCAGGCCATGGTTAACACAGGCTCGAGTGGTGAACTGCCCCTATCTATTGACGATGAAATTCCCAACGGAGCAAGGGGTGGCGTCTGTCCGAGGTAGCCAGACCATAGCAAGAAGTTGCATGCTGACGGCTATCCTAGATGTGAGAAGAGTCATAGGGGCAGTCCATCAAGGGTCGACGAGCAAAGGGAAAGCAAAGATTAAAGGTTCACCCTTAGAAAAGGGTAAGACAAAGGAGGGGAAATACTCGGAGATACTAGAAAAGGAGAAAGATGCCAATACCTCGTACATGGAGGAGGAAAGCTCAGAAAAGGAACCATCATGCAGAGGGATAGAGGTGATAATGGAAGCAAATTGAATTAGGTAAGCCCCCCCTTTAAGATTCAGGATTTTTTTGAGGAAATAATTTTTTTTGGTGTGGATACACTAAAGCCGGTAGCGCGGATACATCTTCGGTAGGGGGCGTGGATATGCCAAAAAATATGCATGGTATTGGATAATGCTTTGCGGGAAAGGAAAGGGTGTGGGTACGCCCTAGGAAAGAAAATTACTAAGTATTGGATAGTTCTTTGTAATAGGAAGTCGGGACCTCGGAGTCACTCCCACGATGGTGCCCTGCAAAAGAAGGATGTTTTATGAAAGAATTCGGTTTTGATTATTTTAAGGATTTAAGGATTTGATGTAGCCAATATATACTCTACTTTTAGCACATTTGAGAGTTCATTTGGGGTAGCATTTAGTGCAAAGGGTTAAGAATTAAGGCTAAATTTCTCTTACCTTGCATTTTGAAGAAAGACTTGTGCACTAACGTTTTGAAGCTGAAATTTGGAAATGTTACAAGAGGAATTGGAGTGCATAAGTGGTACCATTGGCTTCGTCTTCTCGAGTACTACAAAATGGACTACTAGAACGTCAAAAACGGATCAACGGTTCATCCGTGGCGAAGCAAAGAAGATTGCTGCCAACCAGCACAAGCATCTCGCGGGCCGCGAAATGGGCCTCGCGGGCCGCGAAAATGGGCGGATTTCTGGCAGAAAAAAGGCCAAAGAAGCATTTTTTGAAGGGCTATAAATACCCCTCTTATCCCTTTATCATTTGGTCGAGCTCCCAATCCAAAAACACCCAATTTCCTTAGTTTTTCTTCCTTTTCTTCTCTTTTCTTCCATGTGATTTGATGAACATGTATTGATATATTAGAATGATTGTATTAGCTTAATCTTCCTTGGGAGAAATTGATTAAACTTCTATTCTTGAGATTTTCATGAACTTTCATATGCTTCTATTTATGGTTTGATTATCATTTGAATATCTTGTCTTGAATTGTATATGAATGTTGTTAATCTTGCTAAATTTGCCATGGGCTTTGTGTTTTGAATCAATTGCATGCCTCATAGTTTGGGTAATGGTAGTTTAAACCCTAGTTCTAGTTTAATTTAGAGATTAGGTTAATTAGAAGTGATTGGGTGATGACAAACCTTTTTGCTTGTTAGTCATAGAGTAGTTTAGCCTAGTTGGTAGAGTAATTGGTAATTAGAGAGGTTGTGTGATTGTTGTTATGAAACATGGTAAATTATAGTCATGGAAATGAGTTGTTTATGAGTTTGAATTGTTGCATGTCTTCGTAGGAACCTAATGTGATCATTGATCCTTCGTTATATGTAATTGTAGAGTTGAGATATTCATTTCCAATGTGTGATTATATGCATCGAATTGCTAGATTCGTGGGTAGATGCTAGCATTTACCCCAATATCATAAAGTAGCAAATATGAATTGAGATTTGTATGTTATCATCATCTTAGTTCTTTATAGTTTTCAAATGTCTTATCCAACGCTCACGTTATCGATGAGTATGGGTGAGTTTGTCGATTCTCCATTGTTAATTCCATTGTCGATGTATCTAGATGTTATCATCTAGGTGGATTGATAATGAGGGCTCTTGAGTGATGTGTCCATGCTCACTAGCTATTATCGAGAGAATAGGATATTTTTCATCCACGACTTATGATCATAAACCCTAGATATGAAGCGTTCACTCAATGATTAATCGATAGTTGAAGTTGAAGTCAATTGCCTCCCAAGGCCTTGTATTTGTAGTATTTACATTGTAGTGTAGTTTATCTTAGTTGCTTTCTTTCGTAGTGTAATAAACCAACTCAAAACCCCCCTTGTTTACCTTGCTTTCTATATAATATATATGTATGTGTTTATAATCTTCGCTAAAACACTAAACAAGATCCTTCTCCTTGTGGTTCGATCCCTACTTCCCACTATCTACTCTATAGTAGTTAGAAGTCGTAGGTGAATATAAATGTGTTTTGATTGAGTGGGATTCCCATTTACGACGTGGGGAAATCGCTTGTCAAAAATGGCGCCGCTGCCGGGGAGAAGGCATTTCTTGTTTTGTGTTTTATCTTAGATTTTATTTTTATCTCTTTTGTTTTCTTTCTTTTCTTTGAAGTGTGTATTGCTTGGTTTCTTGGAATAAACGGCACCTTGTAGTGTGTATTATTACTCTAGAACCCTTGCACTACCATTTCAAACTTTTTAGTCATGTTTAGTATAAAACAAAAAGATTTTTATGACTTCCTCACCTTTAACCATGAAAGGATGAGGGAGAATGTAACAAGCTCGTGTGATTCTTACCTTTCTAATGATTTTTCCGAGCCTTGTTATTTTGAGTCGAGAAGTGAGCACTCTGCACATGAAAGGCCCCTTGGTTCTTCATACCAAGGGTACTATGATGAGTGCCATAATGAGGAGAGAAGTATTGGTTTTCAAGGTCAACAATGTTTTAATACATATGATGATTCTTATAATCCGCAATGGAGTGGTTATTTAGATTCAAATTATGGATGTCCACCGGAAAACCAATACTTTGAGCAACAAAATCTACCTCCACCCACTTGTGAATTGCCTCAAGGACAAGATGTGATTAATGATGAAGAAAATAGACTTTTCAACAATTTTGAGAGGCAATTGAGTGAAATGTGGAAAGTGGTGAGAAGATTAGAATCTCAATGCTCCAAGGAAGTACCATCCGAAGTAGAACATATTCCTAGTGCTATGGTGAGTGATATCACCACAATGCATGAGGAAGAGTTCGAAAGTGATGAGGAACTTTTTGTTGAACATTATGAAGTAGAGAGAGATGTGAGTGTTCTTGAACTTTTACTATCACCATTGACATCCTCACATCCACCTATTCAACAAATTTCACCACTTCCGGAAATCTTGGAGGAGACTACGAAGCCATATTGCTTATTTTGGCTACCAATCATTCCATCTCCTTTGAGACTACTACCATTCATCCCTCCTCCAACACCTTCTCTACCACCCTTCACTTTTCTTTCAAAAGTGAAGGATTCCAAACTTTTGTTCTATGAATAACATTTGGGTCGTGTCGACGACGTTAAATAAATCGATTTTGATCGTTTGGAAATAACACTTCCATTAAACGATTCTGGTTTTATTTTTATTTAGGTTTTATTGTGTTTATATATATATAAAAAAAAGAGTTTCTTTGTGTCTTTCATTGTTTTGATTAGTAGATTACGTTTTTATTCTTTTTTTTAATTTCGTTTTTATTCTTGTTTTTCTTTTGTTATTTTACTTGAATAAAAAAAAAAAATTGGTCTCGCGGGATGCGAATTGGGCCTCGCGGCCCGCGAAAATAGTGGATTTTGAGGCAGCCCGCTGCCACAAATTGGCTGTTTTTCGCGGCCCGCGAATTAAGCCCGCGGTCCGCGAGATCGGCCTCGCGGGCCGCGAATCGGGCCTTGCGGCCCGCGAAGAAAAAAAATAAATAATAAAATTTTAGCCAACATTTAGTTTGTGAGTCCTTCCCTTTCCTCACAATTTTGATAGTTCTTGAATATTGAGGACAATGTTTGGTTTAAGTGTGGGGGAGAGGTTTAAGATTTTTGTTTTTGGTGTAAATATGTACTTCTTTGAAGACTTTGTTTTTTTTTTAAAAATAAAAAAAATGAAAGCCCGGATAAGTCCAAAAGAAATAGAGACTTAGGCAAAAATGAGAGGCTGAAGCCCAGATAAGTCCAAAAGAAATAGAGACTTATGCAAAATTGAGAGGCTTTGTGTGAAAAAAAAAAAAAAAAAAAAAAAAAAAGAGTGGCTAGGTATAAATACCTAGGCAAAAGGAGAGAAATCTCATTTTATCCTCATTTTCCGATGGTTGAAGTCATAAGGATGCGGTGATTAATGGAGAGTTGGGTAGTTTTGCATCATTTGGCTTTGTTAGGATGTTTCATATAGTGGGAGCAAAGTAGTACACTTTGGGATATTCTACTTTGCATGTTTTGTTTGAGTATGCCATATGTTTGATTGTTGTGAAATTGTCATCTTGGCCTTGAATCGTTCTTTCTCGAGGACGAGAAAGGTTTAAGTGTGGGGGTGTTCTACATGTGGTATATGTTTTGATTTTGTTGGGATTTTTGGGTAGAACTTGTCATCAAGTTGAAGCATACAAATTTGATATGATCTTTATTGTGATTGTGCTTTTTACTTGTTGGAAGTTCTTGTTTAGTATCATAGTTTTGGAGGAGTTCAAATGTGCATTAGAGAAAAAAACAATTGAGTATAATCTTAAACTTTAATCGTTCTTTCTCGAGGACGAGAAAGGTTTAAATGTGGGGGTATTTGATGTAGCCAATATATACTCTACTTTTAGCACATTTGAGAGTTCATTTGGGGTAGCATTTAGTGCAAAGGGTTAAGAATTAAGGCTAAATTTCTCTTACCTTGGATTTTGAAGAAAGACTTGTGCACTAACGTTTTGAAGCTGAAATTTGGAAATGTTACAAGAGGAATTGGAGTGCATAAGTGGTACCATTGGCTTCGTCTTCTCGAGTACTACAAAATGGACTACTAGAACGTCAAAAACGGATCAACGGTTCATCCGTGGCGAAGCAAAGAAGATTGCTGCCAACCAGCACAAGCATCTCGCGGGCCGCGAAATGGGCCTCGCGGGCCGCGAAAATGGGCGGATTTCTGGCAGAAAAAAGGCCAAAGAAGCATTTTTTGAAGGGCTATAAATACCCCTCTTATCCCTTTATCATTTGGTCGAGCTCCCAATCCAAAAACACCCAATTTCCTTAGTTTTTCTTCCTTTTCTTCTCTTTTCTTCCATGTGATTTGATGAACATGTATTGATATATTAGAATGATTGTATTAGCTTAATCTTCCTTGGGAGAAATTGATTAAACTTCTATTCTTGAGATTTTCATGAACTTTCATATGCTTCTATTTATGGTTTGATTATCATTTGAATATCTTGTCTTGAATTGTATATGAATGTTGTTAATCTTGCTAAATTTGCCATGGGCTTTGTGTTTTGAATCAATTGCATGCCTCATAGTTTGGGTAATGGTAGTTTAAACCCTAGTTCTAGTTTAATTTAGAGATTAGGTTAATTAGAAGTGATTGGGTGATGACAAACCTTTTTGCTTGTTAGTCATAGAGTAGTTTAGCCTAGTTGGTAGAGTAATTGGTAATTAGAGAGGTTGTGTGATTGTTGTTATGAAACATGGTAAATTATAGTCATGGAAATGAGTTGTTTATGAGTTTGAATTGTTGCATGTCTTCGTAGGAACCTAATGTGATCATTGATCCTTCGTTATATGTAATTGTAGAGTTGAGATATTCATTTCCAATGTGTGATTATATGCATCGAATTGCTAGATTCGTGGGTAGATGCTAGCATTTACCCCAATATCATAAAGTAGCAAATATGAATTGAGATTTGTATGTTATCATCATCTTAGTTCTTTATAGTTTTCAAATGTCTTATCCAACGCTCACGTTATCGATGAGTATGGGTGAGTTTGTCGATTCTCCATTGTTAATTCCATTGTCGATGTATCTAGATGTTATCATCTAGGTGGATTGATAATGAGGGCTCTTGAGTGATGTGTCCATGCTCACTAGCTATTATCGAGAGAATAGGATATTTTTCATCCACGACTTATGATCATAAACCCTAGATATGAAGCGTTCACTCAATGATTAATCGATAGTTGAAGTTGAAGTCAATTGCCTCCCAAGGCCTTGTATTTGTAGTATTTACATTGTAGTGTAGTTTATCTTAGTTGCTTTCTTTCGTAGTGTAATAAACCAACTCAAAACCCCCCTTGTTTACCTTGCTTTCTATATAATATATATGTATGTGTTTATAATCTTCGCTAAAACACTAAACAAGATCCTTCTCCTTGTGGTTCGATCCCTACTTCCCACTATCTACTCTATAGTAGTTAGAAGTCGTAGGTGAATATAAATGTGTTTTGATTGAGTGGGATTCCCATTTACGACGTGGGGAAATATATGTGTTTATAATCTTCGCTAAAACACTAAACAAGATCCTTCTCCTTGTGGTTCGATCCCTACTTCCCACTATCTACTCTATAGTAGTTAGAAGTCGTAGGTGAATATAAATGTGTTTTGATTGAGTGGGATTCCCATTTACGACGTGGGGAAATCGCTTGTCAGGATTTCAAACCATCGGATGGATGCCCTCATGTGAAGAGAACCATCCGATGAACGCATAAAGAAGAATTAAAGGTTTTAAGGGTTTAAGGATTTCAAACCATCGGATGGATGCCCTCATTAGAAGAGGATCATCCGATGAACGCATAAAGAAGAATTAAAGGTTTAAGAATTTAAGATTTTCAAATCTTCGGATGGATTGCCCTCATCAGAAGAGGATCATCCGATGAACGCATAAAGAAGAATTAAAGGTTTTAAGGGTTTAAGGATTTCAAACCATCGGATGGATGCCTTCATTAGAAGAGGACCATCCGATGAACGCATAAAGACGAGCTAAATGCTCTAAAGAATTTAAGATTTCCAAATCCTCGGATGAAGAACGCATGAGGAAAACTTATTGGCCTTAAGAATTTAAAGATTTCAAATTCTCGGATGGACGCCCTCATGATGCAGGATTTCAGACAGTAACTTGACTACCCTCGCTAGAAGGGGGGAAGGACTCGTTGATTTGGCTCGGGTAGTCAAACTTCAGGATCACATGAGAAAGGACTTTAAAGGTATGTTTCGAAAATCCTTGAACATTCAATATTAGAGTGAATTTAGAACATCGGGCATCAAGTATAGGATTTTGCACCCGATGTCCTTTGAGGGGGAGGAGAAGGCTTTGACAGCAACACACCAATCAAGTCCTTTCTCAAAAGTCCTATACTTTATGTCAAAATTCAGCAACACACCAATCAAGGCTTTGACAGAGTCAATAGAGCAAAGAAACACAAAAGGGAAGAAATTCATATAACACTGAAGTACTAAAATGGATAAATTCACGAGGAGTCAAAAACATTGAAAAAAAGAAGGAAAATGTCAGTTAAATTTAGTGTCAGTTTGATTCAAAATATTTTGATACATGAATTTAAATGTTAATGCATAATTTCATTAATTCTATGATGATATAACCACACACCTAAATTTGACTAAATTTTGAATGGTTAAAACTTTTAACATAGCCCAAGTTAAATGTCCGAGGCACTTCTAAAACAAATGAATCAGTATCCATAGACATCCAAACAAATTATTCAAACAAATTTTAAATCTCAGGCTCTCACCACCAACCGCACACCAGATTGAAATTAGTCCTTCAATCAATAGTTTGCACTTTGCACAAAACCAACAACCTTCAATTATCAGCCTACAACCCTATATCTCCTGCTCAGCTCCTCAATCCCCTCGCATACGCTTTAAAGACACAAACTTGAATTCAAGGACATGATCCAACATACCGAAAACTCAATCTCAATGGCTACAAAAACACGTAATATAAACATGATATATCTACGAATTTGTAGGTTCAAGATTTTTACATTATATTGACAAGTAAGCCACATTTATCCAAACAAATCAAAAACTGCTCTAATCACAATTGAGTAGAGCATATTTCCAGCCTGGTGGTATTGGTTAGAGAACATGAGAACAACGGGAAAAAAGGCATTATGAAGTCAGTAAGGGTTATTCCTAACCACGATACTTTAAACCAAGATCATATGCTACATCAAACAAAAAAAACTCATTATTTTACACACAATCACACATTGTTTCAGAGATAACGAAGTGAAATATCTTCGCAGACGGGGACTTAAAGCATAGTGAGACCACAGAAGATATCAAGGCACACCAGGCACTGTTTCGAAGCTGGAGAAAGAGAATTCCCGAGGTCGGCGGCAGAATTCGTGTTCTTCGCCCAATCAAACTTTGCCGGAGTACTATACACCCAATCTAAATCTGAATTCGTCCAACTTCGAAGAGAATGACGTCCACGGATTATAACTTATAAGCCAAGAGAATGAAATTATTAAGGTATGAAGAATTATACTAATCTGTTTCTTTGCGTAATATAGAATCAGTACCAAAGATCCCTAAATCCGAGGACAATCAAACCTATAACCATCAGCTCGGAACCGCTACAAATATCCCCACAAAAAGAAAATTCAAATGGATTCACGCACCTGGCGGTTGGCGATGAGCAAACGAAGTCCACGGATTATAAGCGACGTCGATTTAAATTCACCGGATTCGTCTGGTAAGCGTGTAGATGGAAAGTTGCGAAGAAGAAACGTAGAAGAAATCTGGGGTGGGGCTGTATATAGCCTCTAATTAGAAGAAGAAGAAGAAAATAAGAATGAAGTTCATAACAGAAACATGACAGGAGAAGGAAAAAGGTCGTCCATATACAGGGACCAAACGACGTCGTTTAGCATGAGGGGGTTTAAATTACAAAAATACCCCTGTGCGGATCCGGATACCAAAATTGGTTGACCATATATCAAAAGAATTCTTATTATATAGTGGTCTAGGATTAAATAAGCCTTATTTAATGTATATAATACTTTTCAATTTTAACTTTGATTTTCTATAGTACACTTTTTCTTCTTCTAACTATTCTTTTCGGTTTTTATAGTACGCTTTTTCTTCTTCTAACTATGCTTTTCATTTTCTTTTCTTTCTTTTCTAATATTTTCCACCTCTAATTCTCTATTTTTGAAGAAAAACAATCACATTAAATTTAAGCAATTTCTCTATGCAGGTCCATTTTTCTCTTGCATGTCCACATTTTACCATAATACCCCTGATGGAACCCTATGATTTCAAGCCAATTTTTTGCCTTAACAATATTAGAGGTATTATGGTAAAAATACGAACCTGCAAGAGAAAAATGGACCTGCATGGAGCAACCTCCCTAAATTTATTACAAAGTCTAAACACAGATAAAAAAAATTGAAAAACAGATCCCACTTATTGTTAAATTTGCTATAATACCCTCAACCTATCTTGATGTTGATCTTTAATTTTTTTACTTTGAAAAAAATACTTCATCAATGGAATTTTGTTTACGAAAGAACAGGTGTACAATCTCCAAAGCTTTTATCCTTTTAACCTACATTTATATCTAGAACAACTTACTGGCTTGCTCTCTATTGTAACACGGGTAAACCACATGGCCTCTGGTCTTGTGGTAGGAATGAGGCAGTTAGAGGAGCAGTTATTTCACGGGGAACCCGAAGGGCAATAGTCTGCCATTTATGAAGATTGCAACATAACCATAGTTGTTGTCCAATTAATTAGTTTGTATAATCTCAATAGCATGTGTTTCATTGACGATTCCCTAAGTTGCAACATGAATGGATTATCACAAAGCCTACATGTCCGGTCTCAAGCGACTTGGAGATATATCTGCGAGGAGATAATCACAATCTAATCAGATCAATCACAATCATGCTTATCGGAAAGGAGATATTCCTCAATATCTCCTGGAACCTCCCATATCGAATTTAACATAGCCACGGGACTCTTCCCTATAAATACAGATGTTTGATACACCTCATCTATCTTATGCTATATACGCACATACGCAATACCCATATACTTTGCCAAACTTATAAGTGTCTTATAGATGTATCATACTAAAATATCATACTATTGATGATACAAAATACGTCGTCGTCCAAGAGGAGCACGATGACTTAACTACTTAAGGAAATTACCAGGAAGATACATAGAGCACGTGAGGAGATCTCAACAAGATATTGGAGGTACAGTATCACGTAATACAGACGTGAGGAGGAGGGAAGAAATGATGAGTCAGCAGAAGGAAAAGGGGCTGAACCAGACGCTCTAGGACGCCTGTAAAAGGATGCCACAATCAACCATTTCAAGTAAGTTCTCTAACTCTTGAATACAGAGTTTATCTTTCCTTTCAATACACGAAATGTCATCATCACACGGAGCTGCTACCCTCGGGTGGCTCCGAAGGCTTGTTTTGCAGGCTTCGGACAAATAGGTCCCAATCAAGTCTCTTCCGAGGCCTAGGAGCTCGGACAGGCAAGCATTGTTAGCGAGCAGTTTGCATACTTCATCGACCATCCACATCTCAAAGCCCTCGGAAACAACCGATATGTGAGGCACCATTTACTAGTGCGGATTTACCCCGCATCAACTATAGACTTCGCCAATACTCTAGAATCTCTTTTACGGTTATTTTCACCATAGACATATCTTACTAAAAATTACTATTCCTTTTTGTTTATTATATTTTTTTATGCATACATACTTACTTTTTTGTTTTCTCATTTAAACACAAATATTAATGAGAAAGTGTCGTATGTGAAAGGGCCTCATAGTGCCCATACCATAAGTAAATGTATAACAACAAACTAATATGCAGTCTGAAAATTTAGTTTTATACCATTTTCAAATTCAACAAATTCTATTATTGGGGTTATAACTGTAACTTGTGGACTTTGGGGTTATAATGCTGGAAAATAAATTACACGAGAATTAGTAACGCAATTCGGTATAACAACTTACATATGCGAAGCCTTGTCCAGATCAGGAATAATACACTAGAATACATGCAGTATAGAACAAACTTTCCTCGAACTCTTACCAGCAATTGTCTCTATTCTTACCAGTTCGACCACGCTCCTCACGCCCGCATGGACTTCAACTACGCTCTTCACACCTGCTGGGTGGATACAAAACTTAATCTATCCCAAGGATCAACGTCGGTTGTCCTGATATGGTTCCCAATCTATCTCTTTGCAATCTCTCTCAACCTCGCTCAACACAAATATGTCTTTGTCATTGCAAGTAGAACGAAGACAAAATATGTGGACATTTGCTCCTTGATATGTCGAAGATGTGCTTCTGGAATCATGCCTCTCTATCTTGGACGTCCTCTATTTGTACACAGGCTTGCACCTCGTGTCTTCCTTTACTAAAACCAATTCTTCCTTAATTAAACAATCTAAAAAAGGACTAAAAATTTTCTTCCTTCGCGAGAAATAATTCTACTAGAATTAACTACCTTTAAAAGAAGAATCCTAGTCCCATTCTAAAAAAGAATGGTTCCTTATGACTAGAACATCTCTTTAATTACAATTCATATTGTTGGTAAGAAATATAATTATAAAGTAACTGAGTGTAGACTAAAATATATTGCTAATCATGTTGTTCAATTTCCAAAAACAAACAATCCTTTATAATTTTAGTTTCGAGAAAAAGTTCTGGAGTTGCAGAGCTATAACTATGAGTGATCTGCCTTTTGTGTGACACCATAATAGTAGGGGTTATATCTTCATAATTACTTCCACAAAAACATGCCAACAAATATGGTCCTTACAATCTACCACTTTGGCATTTTAGTGGACCCAACATCTATAGGATTTAATCATTGAACAGATGTTACTTCAACTCCCCATAAATTCAAAAACATTCCTTTAATAGCCAAAACTTCGAATCCTAAAACCAAAATGAAATCCAAAACTTCTCTCCCTAGGGCCATGAACATGCAAACGTGCATCATAGCACGAAGACCTGCAAATTCAACGAACAACTCCAAAAACTTCATATGGGGTTATAAGTGTGGCCTCCAACACACATCTCAACATATCCCTAGGTTTTCAACAATCCCCTAACCACACCTTGTTCCCTTGAACTATTCTCACAAGCTAAAAATATAAAATCATACACATTCATCTCTACCAGAGGTTTTACAGTAGATTGTCTGTTATTCGTACTCATAACCATCAAAATTGATCAAATTTCTATACCTTCTCTTGGATCCGAGTTGCAGATGTCGGGAAACAATGTGAAATAATGGGTTTTTAAAGTCTCTCCAGAGTCTCCACTTGCTGAAAACGACGGAGATGGCAGGGATGACTGAGCTCCGGTGGCGAAACGGAAAAGGAGGGCAAAACAAGGCGACGGTGAAGAAAATGAATGGAGAAGAAGAAAAGAAAGGGAAAAAAAAGGATAATGGGAAAAAGGAAAGGAGAAAAAGAAGAAGGAATGGACACTTCTACCCATTGTCAAACAAAAGAAAATGGAAGTTAACGAGGAATTAGCCAAAAGCCACTTTTTGAAGTAAAAATGAAATGTCGGGGGATAGGGGACTAGGATGAGTATTTAGGAAAGAATGAGGGATTCAGAGAATATTCACTCAATTATTATTTAATATTGATAAATATGGCACTATTTCCAGTCTTGGTCAAAGGCCCACATTGAAAACCCAAGCTGGACGGAACAGAGCATCGGCCCACGGACAGACCCGAACATTGTAGCGATCTCTATTGTTCCATGTCGACAGGTCAAATGATATAAAGGGTACCAGATCCACCATGAGAAAGCTAAGTTCTCTGCTTCTACCTTATCAACAATCAATATGAGATCTGATGGATCCTCTCTAATTAGATCGTCGGAGCAGGCGCAGGCATAAGCCGGCATGTCTGACAGGAAAATCTCATTTATAGCTTTAACATTGGCGCCGTCTGTGGGGAGCGCGTTATCTTCACAGCCACGCAGCTTTTGCATCATGACAGAAGAAAGAGCAGACCCCGATCCATTCCCGGAACTACCAAGGATCCCGTTGGGTGGAGCTCGCGCTTTATTGGAGGCCAACATGGATGGCCCCATCTTGGATTCTACTGGCAGGCCGATCGTGACGACGAGCAGGCCAATCACGTCAACGAGCAGGCCGATCGTGATGACGGAACAAACTCCAAGCAACTCGATACAACGAATCCGGCGCATCTCTGAAGTGACGGATACAGCCGAGATCTTGAAATAGGTAGTGGCTACTCAGACCGAGATGCTCCGACAGCTCCAGGAGTTGAAAGAGGGCACACCAGCGAGCCAAGGAAAGACAAACATAGCTGGAGCCATCCTAAGATCCACCGGACCCGCGGGTCAAGCGCTGGTCCAGCGTATGCGACCAATCAGACTGTTTGACGACGGAGAAGACGCATCTGGAGGCAACAGGACACGTCACGAAGCGATACCTTCTCGCAGGGGAGATGAGACCCATTCCTCCCCAAGGAACTCAACCAGGGAAGGGTCGGGACGGAGCGACGACCAGACCAAGAAATGGCCGGCAGTCTACGTGCACTCTCCGGTGATCAAGCCAAGAGTTCCGGTCAGACAGCGCCTCGCAATTGACTTCGAAGAGGACCCAGAACTGGATACGAGAAGATGTCCGTTCAAGGCTGAAGTGCTAAGTTTCTCCGCGTCCAACAAATTAAAAATCTCGCCAAACCTGGGAGTATATGACGGAACCTCAGATCCAGCGGACCATCTTCACACGTTCACCTCCAACATGTCGACATTCGGCATCCCAGAATCCATCTGGTGTAAAGTCTTCACCACAATGCTGACCAAAGTAGCTAGGCTGTGGTTCACGAATATGCCCAATGACACCATCTCACGATTCGCAAAGCTGGAAGAAGAGTTCCTGAGCCGATTCATCCAGAAGAGGAAATTCACAAAGACTAGGAACGATTTGTTGACAATCATGCAGCACGTGGGAGAAACGTTGACAGAGTACTGGGAACAGTTCAACGAATTGGTTAACGCGATTGATCACCGCGGAGGTGCTCGGTTCGTCATCGATGCTTTCATCCGCGGATTATACCATAAAGCCCTCAGTCGGGACCTGGTGCTAAATCCAGTATACTCCGTGCATACACTAATGATCATAGTGGAATTCTTTGATAAGGCGGACATCATAGAGACACGTATCGATGAGAAAACCTATTACAGGAATCGGGTCGAAGACAAGACAGTCCTGTCAAGCAGAAAAAAGGTCACTGGGACAAGCCGAGGCGGACGCAAACCAGTGAAGGAAAGCCTGGGTAAGAGAGAATATCCACAAGCGAGCGCAGACCGAAGTTCGCCGCTAAAGATATTTACACCGCTAAGTAAAACACCAAAGGAAATATTCGCGTTGGTGGCGCATAAGAATATCCTCGATCCGGCTCTTAAGATGAAGACCTCCGGTAATAATCGAAACACGAAGCTGTTCTGCGATTACCATAATGACCACGGGCTTGACACGAATGAGTGAAAGTACTTGAAACAAGCCATTGAGAACTGTATCAAGACAGGTCAGCTCTCACACTTCACAAAAGAGGCACAGTCCCATAATGATGCGGAATATGCGAGGAAATTTGGAGGGTCAACCAGACAGGCCAGCGGATATAATTCTCGATATCAAGATTGTCCTGGTAACGGAGACAAAGAAAAGGAAGTTGCACTGGTCGGAGATCACTCCAAAGGCATTAAGCGCAAGCACGAAGACGAAGACTTGTCTCCCGAACCAATGAGAGTTAACCCCACTACCACCAATATATTCGCTATCATTGGCGGCAGTGCGGGAGGCAAGACAGAGTCACAACGAAATGAGAGATGTAAGCGTGTACCGGCAGACAGGCGCCTTGGCCCGGAAGAATCAATCACTTTCGACTCCAACGACTCCATTCCATGCAGACCAGCCGGAGGTGATGCAGTCATCATAACAGTCCAGATGATTGACAAGCTTATCCACCAGGCATACGTGGACGGCGGCAGCTCAGCGGAAATCATGTACTGGCACTGTTTCAAACAAATGGACGAGATAATGAAGGCCAAGCTGCGACCGACCGACACTCCGCTGGTAGATTTCGCGGACAGAACCATGTGGCCAGAAGGGACCATCACCTTGCCAGTAGTGTTCGGAGAGCACCCGACGAGGAAAATCGTCTAGCTCGAGTTCGTGGTTGTCAAAGCAAACAGTCCCTATAACCTCATTATAGGGCGAACTTCCTAGCAAAGATGCCAGAAGAGGTTGATGGTCTGGTTGACGCTGTGGACTCGGATCTGACCGTCGAAGAAATTTCAGCCAGAAAGCGCCGCGTGAGGCATGAAGATAGAGCTGACTGGTGGAAATTGCATGTTGATGGAGCATCCGGGGTAGAAGGTGCAGGAGCCGGTTTGATCATCACGGACTCGGAGGGAGTAGAGACCACGTAGGCTCTCTGTTTCACTTTTCCAGCAACCAACAACGAGGCCGAATATGAGGCACTGATTTCTGGAATGAAAATAGCTAAGAAACTAGGAGCCGTAAAGGTGGACGCATATGGAGACTCCGCCCTAGTCGCAAATCAATTCAATGGGTCTTATGCTACAAGAGAGCCGGCCATGCAGAAATACCTGGAAAAGGTCAAAAGCTTGACTCTCGAGTTTGAGGAATTCGATGTCCTACAGCGCAGAAGACCGCAGTGTACGGAGCGCAACTCGGCGATCAATCAAGAAGTCACCGACTTATTGAACGTTGGAGTTTTAATTGATGTGCCATACCCGACGTGGCTTAGCAACCCAGTCCTGGTCAAGAAGCCGGATTGTAGCTGGAGAATGTGTATTGATTACGCTATGCTGAACAAGTTATGCCCGAAAGACTGCTATCCATCCCCGCTGATCGACCAGAAGGGGGACTCGTTGGTAGCGTACTCCATCAAATGTTTCCTGGACACTTACAAAGGATATCATCAAATACCAATGCTAGAGTCCGACGTGGAAAAGACATCCTTTATAACAGAGAATGGAGCGTTCGGGTACAGAATGATGCCCTTCGGATTAAAGAATGCAGGGGCCATCTATCAACGAATTGTCGACAAGATTTTCGAAGATCAACTGGGAAAGAACCTCGAAATATACGTGGATGACATGGTGATCAAAAGCCACCAGTTCTCCGACTTGATCAATGATGTGGAAGAAACTTTGGAAAAACTGCAGCGAACGGGGTTGAAGCTAAACCCGAAGAAGTGTCAATTCGGCGTTGGAGAAGGGAAGTTCCTAGGGCACATGGTGTCGAAAGATAGCTTGAGAGCAAACCTGAAAAAGATACATGCGATCGTTGATATGCGCTCACCACGAACCGTCAAGGACATTCAAAGCCTCAACGGGCAGGATGGCTGCGATGAACCGGTTCCTATCAAGGGCGGCAGAAAGAACCCTCCCATTCCTACGAGTCCTAAAAGGGAACGTGGAAAAAGAAGGAGTTGTGCAATGGGGAGAGACTAAGGATCGAGCCTTTACGAAGCTGAAAGAACATCTTCATGAACTACCGGTCTTTTCGCCCCTTACTGTCGGGGTGACTCTCTATCTATACGTATCCGCCGGAACAGAAGCCGTCAGCGGAGCGCTGATCAGGGAAGTGTCCAGGATACAGAGGCCAGTCTATTACACCAGCCGCACTCTTCAAGGGGCAGAAACCAGATACTTAGAACAAGAGAAATTGGTGCTAGAGCTGGTGCACGTGGCCCGAAGACTGCGGACATACTTCCAGTCCCATCCAATTGTAGTATTGACAAACAAACCTCTAAAGACGATCCTAACCAAGCCCGGGGGCATCCGGCCGTATGGCCAAATGGGTCGTGGAACTAAGCGAACACTCCATTGAATTCTCACCTAGAAAGGCGATCAAAGGCCAGGTCATGGTGAACTTCCTAGCAGAGATGCCAGAAGAGGTTGACGCTGTGGACTCGGATCTGACCGTCGAAGAAATTTCAGCCAGAAAGCGCCGCGTGAGGCATGAAGATAGAGCTGACTGGTGGAAATTGCATGTTGATGGAGCATCCGGGGTAGAAGGTGCAGGAGCCGGTTTGATCATCACGGACCCGGAGGGAGTAGACCCAGATCACAAACCAGTCCTACAGCGCAGAAGCCCGCAGTGTACGGAGCGCAACTCAGTCTGATGTGCCATACCCGACGTTATTGAACGCTGGAGTTATTGAACGCTGGAGTTATTGATTGATGTGCCATACCCGACGTGGCTTAGCAACCCAGTCCTGGTCAAGAAGCCGGATGGTAGCTGGAGAATGTGTATTGATTACGCTATGATGAACAAGTCATGCCCGAAAGACTGCTATCCATCCCCGCTGATCGACCAGAAGGTGGACTCGTTGGTAGCGTACCCTATCAAATGTTTCCTGGACGCTTACAAAGGATATCATCAAATACCAATGCTAGAGTCCGACGCGGAAAAGACATCATTTATAACAGAGAAGGCAGCGTTCGGGTACAGAATGATGCCCTTCGGATTAAAGAATGCAGGGGCCATCTATCTACGAATTGTCGACAAGATTTTCGAAGATCAACTGAGAAAGAACCTCGAAATATACGTGGATGACATGGTGATCAAAAGCCACCAGTTCTCCGACTCATGATCAATGATGTGGAAGAAACTTTGGAAAAACTGCAGCGAGCGGGGTTGAAGCTAAACCCGAAGAAGTGACAATTCGGCGTTAGAGAAGGGAAGTTCCTAGGGCACATGGTGTCGAAAGATGCTTGAGAGCAAACCTTAAAAAGATACAGGCGATCGTTGATATGCGCTCAACACGAACCGTCAAGGACATTCAATGCCTCAACGGGCAGGATGGCTGCGATGAACCGGTTCCTATCAAGGGTGGCAGAAAGAACCCTCCCATTCCTACTGTTAAAGTTCTAATTGGGATTTTCCTGTAGCGTTCTCGTTGCTCATCCCTGTAAACCTGCGTGGGCAAAACAGAGGTCAGACAGGCCGGCTTGTGCCTGCGCCTGCTCCGACGATCAAATCAGAAGTGAAAACCTTAATTCAGATCGGGATATTGTGTAGGGATCAGCAGTGAACTTAACTGTTCTGGTCATTGATTTGGTTCTATTTATAGCCATTTGAGCTGCCGACATCGAACAGTATATTCCGCTACAGTGCTTGGACTCGTCCGTGGGCTGGAACATGGTCCAGTCCAGCTTGGGCCTTCTGCTTGGGCCTTTGACCATTCCAGAGAATAGTACCATATTTATCAAGTCCCCCCAGTCCATGTGTATAGTCAAAACACTATATTCATTGGACTGTTGGTCAGAAAATCAAGTGATTTTGAATTTTTAAATCCATCCAAACAGTCGGTGATCCAGTCTAGGATGGCGCGGACGGTTCAGATCCATCGTCCAGCCCACGTGCCCCACTGTCTCGTTCTCTGCGTTGCAGAGGGACCCACGAGCATTTATTATTTTTCGGGAAAAACGCTTGGCTTCCTTCTCCGATACGCCTCTCATTTAAGACCAGATAGGCTCGAGGTGGGCCTTTGCTTTTATCCTGATTCATCATCTTCCTCGTCCAGGTAAAACTTCTGCTTCTCTCTTTTGAAAACTCAAATTTATTTCTTCCGCATTATTTTCGATAGACTAACATGGGCTCCATGGATACCATCCGATCTGTTACCGCCGACGAGGACGTTGTCTTCGCGCGTGAGCTCTGCCGCTCTGTCGGCGGACTCACCGTCGAAGAGGCTGAGTCGAAAATCTTGATGTCTCAGATCGGCAAGGATACCGTAAATTCTGCTCCCGTTGGTTTTATCCCGGTATATTGCGAACATCTATTCGCGTGCGGTCTCCGCTTTCCCGTGTCAGCCTTTTTCCGGTCAGTCTTGCGCTATTTTGATACGCCTCTGCACGCCCTTTCGCCGAACTTCGTTCGGGTCCTGATCGGGTTCGAGGTCCTGTGCACCCTGCGCAAGGTTCGGACCAGTCCGCAGCTCTTCAGGGCCTTCCTTTATCTGGCCAATATGAGCGGCGGTGGTGGCTGGCTTCAACTGAAATGTCGCGAGAAAATGCTGAAGCTAGTCGATGAGCGCCCGAAGAGGCATGACTGGAAAACCCGTTGGGTTTTCGTGGAGAAAACTCTGATCTTTGGCGAGGGTCCGGAGGACACGACTGTCCCGGTCCTCCCTCTGGCGATCCGGGGTAAAGCGCCTCTTCCTGCAGAGGCGTCTCGTCTGGCCCCTCAGATAGCGAAAATGGGGTTACAGAGCTACAGCTACTCCATTCTGACTGACGACAGGGTTCTCCGGGCTGCTAGTATGTCGTACTATATAGATCAGATCCCCAATGATGATTTGGGTATTTACTTTTTAGCTTCATTCGATCATGGTCCGGCCCACTGGCCGCTCCTGATTCTGACTGTATTTTCTTTTTGTCTTCGCAGGTGCTATGGGGAAGTCTTTGCAATCCCTCATCAACGAGCTGGCCACCATGTCGAGACCACGCGTCAGAACAGGTCTTCGATAGGTGAATGAAGAGTTTGATTCAGGGACTGGTGCCGGAACTGACGCCGGAGATTCGCAATCCAGGTCTGCGTCTGTGTCTGTCAAGCATTCGGAGGACGCCGAAGACGCTCAAATCGGAAATAGCATAGGAGGAGGAGTCCACATCACACTGGAGGTTGAGAAACCCAGGATGACCCGGAAGCGTCCGAGAACCGAGGGGCAGGATGACGAGGACGTAGCTCAATCCCACTCTGACACCCAATCGCCCATTAAGGCCGCAGGTAACAATGACGATGATGACTGCAAAATCCTGACCCCTCCACGGGACGACGGGAAACTCATCGAGGTCTTGCAGGAGCGAGTCTTGGACACTCCCAGTGGACGCAACGCTTTTATGGATCAGATCTTTTCAAAGGCTTACTTGGAAGACTGGGTGACACCTGGCCCTAGGAATTATCCGGAGACCTCCGACATCGCTGATCGACAAGCCTTCATCGCTATTGAGGTACGCAACTCATTCTGTTATGTCTTTACCCAAGCCTTTTAGGATTGCGATAACATAATTTTTCTTTTCTTTCTTCAGCACTTGCGCATGTCCCAGGTGCTGAGAAAAGAGATGTCCTGGCTGAGGTTGTGAAGCGCTGATCTGGGCTCTGAACTCGAAAAGCAGGATGCAGAGTTGGCCAAGTTGAAGAGTGTTGAGGCTGAGTGTGCGCGTCTCCGTGAGGCGGAACAGGCAATGCTCCATGCAAAGGCTGACCTTGAGGGTTCTTTGTCGGTTGAGCGTGATGCCGCCTCTGCTCTGAGGTCTAGGGTCGCGGATTTGGAGGCTCAGCTGTCCTTTTCTGAGGCTCAGCGTGCGTGCCTAATCAGTAATACCTTCCCCCGGGTGTTTTCCAAGATCATCCAATCTGATGAGTTCGCTGAAGCGTTCACCACTGCTCTTTGAGACTCAGCGGCCTTCCCGGACGACGTTTATGAGGATGCTGACAAACACTTCGCCGCTCTGGACAATCTGTTTCAAGTCTTCTCTGGACATCAGTATTCTGGATACTTCAACGCCCTAGTTGCGATGAAAACTGCGGAGGAGATGGAGGCGTGGGAGGCCCCTGCACTGCCGATGGATCAGCCCGAGGATCAGTCACTGGCTCAGACCGAGGACCAGGCAGCGATTCAGACTCAGGACCAGACCAAAGCTTAAGGATCACTCTGCCCACTCAATTTAGGTGACGCGGCTGTGTGCGTTGTTTTGTGCGCTTTTGTTTCTCGGATAATCTCAGCTGTTAAGCTACAAATTTAACTTTTCTATGCATCGCATTTAATTTGTATTCATGTATTTTTCCTTCGGGGTTGTTATTGGGGGTTTCATAACCTCTCCTTCCCTTAGGGAATTTTGGTCTCATGTCCTTGGACTGATTACCGAAATGTCCTTGAACTGACATCTGTCTGTGACCTTCCCTTGGGGAGATTTCCATCTAGTCCTTGGACTGATGGATCAGACTGTCCGGACGTCTGTCTGTAATCTTCCCTTATGAAGTTTCCCATCTAGTCCTTGGACTGATGGGTCAGACTGTGCAGACATCTGTCTGTAATCTTCCCTTATGAAGTTTTCCATCTAGTCCTTGGACTGATGGATCAGACTGTCCAGACATCTGTCTGTAACCTTCCCTTAGGAAGTTTTCCATCTAGTCATTGGACTGATGGATCAGACTGACCGGACATCTGTCTGTAACCTTCCCTTAAGAAGTTTTCCATCTAGTCCTTGCACTGAGGATCAAACTGTCCAGACATTGGTCTGTAACCTTCCCTTAGGAAGTTTACCATCTAGTCCTTGGACTGATGGATCAGACTGTCCAGACATTGGTCTGTAACCTTCCCTTAGGAAGTTTTCCATCTAGTCCTTGGACTGAGGATCAGACTGTCTAGACATTGGTCTGTAACCTTCCCTTAGGATGTTTTTCATCTAGTCCTTGGACTGATGATCAGACTGTCCAGACATTGGTCTGTTACCTTCCCTTAGGAAGTTTTCCATCTAGTCTTTGGACTGAGGATCAGACTGTCCAGACATTGGTCTGTTACCTTCCCTTAGGAAGTTTTCCATCTAGTCTTTGGACTGAGGATCAGACTGTCCAGACATTGGTCTGTTACCTTCCCTTAGAAAGTTTTCCATCTAGTCCTTGGACTGAGGATCAGACTGTCCAGACATTGGTCTGTTACCTTCCCTTAGGAAGTTTTCCATCTAGTCTTTGGACTGAGGATCAGATTGTCCAGACATCTGTCTGTACAAGTCGAATTATGAATGCTTCAGCAGTTAAGGATTTTTGGACTCTTAATCCTAGCCTTATTCATTGCTTGTGAGAAAACAAAATGCAGATACGGTTACATAGAAAATGCTAATTTTGATCACTTCCCCTATTGGGCAGCCAAAAAGACGTGATCAAAATGGAATTTGTATACAAAATTTGCCTCGGCGGTCCTCGTGCTGGTTGGTCCTCGCGGCTCGCGACCGGAGTTTCGCGGGCCGCGCGAAACTCGGCATGTTCAAAACAGCAACACACACCCTCGCGGTTCGCGACCTAGGGTTCGCGGCTCGCGAGAGTGTACCTTCACGCCACTTCTACGACCGGTTCTTCAATGTATCAATCGCGGTCAGGACGGTCATAGAAGGTCTTCAAATCACTCAAATCCATCGCAAGTGCAATTCAAGATCGAAATGCACGTCTTTAATTTCAAACCACTATGAATGATTCGGTCTAAAAGTCTAATATAAATACACAAAATACTGTCTAAAACAGCTCTCAAATGCTACAAAATAAGAATATATCTAGGGTCTATCAAAATCCCCCACACTTGAACCTTTCTCGTCCTCGAGAAAGAACGATTAAGATCCAAGTGTATACTCTAAATAATTAAGCACATAACATTTGAGAGCTTTACATATTTAAACAAGAGAAAAGAAAATGTTTTTTTTTTTTATATTGCCTCTCATTTTTGCCTGATTCTCTCGTATTTTTGGAACCATCCGGGCTATTTTTTTTTTTTTTTTTTTTTAAAGGAAATACAGTAGTAAAATAGCAACAAAAACAGCAACAAAAGCAGCAACAAAAGTCCTACACCTCTCCCCCACACTTAGTCTAAACATTGCCCTCAATGTTTAAATATATGAATGAATACCATAGTGAAAGGAAAAGGTGTAAGGTATACTCACTGCGAGGGGCCGGAGCCGTCGCGACGGCGCTGAGCTCGCGATCTGCGATGACCCTCATAGTCAAATTCCCCTGGTCCATGTGGGTGCATGGATGCCATCATGGCGAACATCACTGCCATATCATCCTCGTACCTCTCAGTATATGCCTGAAACTGCTGTTGAGTGATGATGTAGCCAATATATACTCTACTTTTAGCACATTTGAGAGTTCATTTGGGGTAGCATTTAGTGCAAAGGGTTAAGAATTAAGGCTAAATTTCTCTTACCTTGCATTTTGAAGAAAGACTTGTTTACTAACGTTTTGAAGCTGAAATTTGGAAATGTTACAAGAGGAATTGGAGTGCATAAGTGGTACCATTGGCTTCGTCTTCTCGAGTACTACAAAATGGACTACTAGAACGTCAAAAACGGATCAACGGTTCATTCGTGGCGAAGCAAAGAAGATTGCTGCCAACCAGCACAAGCATCTCGCGGGCCGCGAAATGGGCCTCGCGGGCCGCGAAAATGCGCGGATTTCTGGCAGAAAAAAGGTCAAAGAAGCATTTTTTGAAGGGCTATAAATACCCCTCTTATCCCTTTATCATTTGGTCGAGCTCCCCTTGAATCCAAACCCAAATTTCTCATCTTTTTCCCCTTTCTTTCCATTTTCTTCCCTTTGATTCTATGTTTATGTAATGTTGTATTAGAATGATTGTTGTAGGCTAATTAAACCTTGGGTTGCAATTGATGTAAACTTTCTATTCTTGATTTTGAGTTCTTGATGCATATTTGTTCATGGGCAATTTAATTTCCATTTGATGAATTGTGTTTGAATGTGTTGTTTGAAGCATGAATTAGCTTGGGCTATCCTTGGGTAATGAATTGCTATCAATTATATGCTAGATGCATGGGTGAAATGCTATCATTTTGCACTTGTCTCAAAGTAGTAGAATTAAGGGTTGATTTAGAATGCTATCTTTTGATTTAGCTCTTGATTGTTCTCAATGGTGTTATCTATGTATTTAATTCGCTTTCGAATTGCATGGGTAAGTTTATTGGTCTTCTAATCGTGGTGTCATTGGTGAATTGGTCTAAAACGTTATCGTTTAGGTCATTCACTAGTGAGGGTTATTTTGAATGCGATCATTCTCTATAACTACATTAGTGAGAAGATTCCTAAAGCAATATGTTGTAGAACAATAAATCAATAGTTCAAAGTTGAAAATCAATTGTCTCCCAAGGCCTTGTATTTGTAGCATTTACATTGTAGTGTAGTTTATCTTAGTTGCTTTCTTTCGTAGTGTAATAAACCAACTCAAAACCCCCCTTGTTTACCTTGCTTTCTATATAATATATATGTATGTGTTAATAATCTTTGCTAAAACACTAAACAAACCCCTTCTCCTTGTGGTTCGATCCCTACTTCCCACTATCTACTCTATAGTAGTTAGAAGTCGTAGGTGAAATATAAATGTGTTTTGATTGAGTGGGATTCCCATTTACGACGTGGGGAAATCGCTTGTCAAGTGACATACTGAGCCTCATGATGTGGAGGAACGTACTGCTCTCCATGCTCCGGAGGTGCCTCTAGCCTGGCAAGGGCAATGGTGGGTGCAGGAACTGTGATCTGGGTGGGCAAGGTGAGATCCTCCATCCGGGTGCGCCCAGTCAGCTGTACAGCCTCTAGATTCGGCAGGTACATGTGCTGATTCTTGGCTACTAGCCAAATGAATCTAGGAGGAGGATATTTGTGCATGGCCAAGACATTAGTGAACTCCAAAGAAGCAATGGAGTATAACTGGTGAGCTCTCTCGGCTGTCTTGCCTATTGCCTGAATGTCTGGAGGTAGGTGGATGTTCAGGTAAGCTGCCAGAAGCGAAATCATACCCCCCTGCGGTATCTTTCCTTTGCTCTTCTGGGAGGTCTCCAGACATTTCTGCACAAAGAGGTCAACCCAACACGGGTGCTCCGGCCTCCAAAACATGGTCCAAAGGCACTGGACCTGCTCCCTATTGATGTGTGTCAACTCTCCTTGGCAAAAGATCGTCATCACTAGGAGCTTGTGCACCATACGAACAACTGGATGTATGATGTGGTTGTTCTTCGTGGCGCCCGTGATGTTGGGAGATCCAGACAAGCAATTCCAAAAGAAAGCTAGATCAAATCCGTCCGGGGCATTATCTTTCGGATTCTTGTAGCCATCAGCATATTCGAACCCAAAAGCATCTTGGATCTCATTATAGGTCATCCGGCGGTCTACATCATTCAACCTGAATGTGATGAATTGCATGTCATGCTCCTCGTCATAGTGCTTGGCTAGAGTGGATAGGAATTCAAGTGTATATCGAATGTAGGTCGGTGCCGACCTATCAATGAATCCTCTCATGCCAACGCGATCCAATAGAAACAGCACAGGCTGCTGCAAACCTAGCTCCTGCAGTAGCACAGAGGAGAGGAACTTCGTCTCCATGATTGTTCGTCTCCCATTCCCAATCAACTTTCTCCACCGTTGTTGGGCATCTCCATCCAAACCTTGCAATCCCATAAGGTCAACAGGAGGTAGGTTTTCTGCAGGAGGAGGGCTAGGTTGGCGAGGGGGTGATTCGGGGATCACGGGCTCATGTGAACTAGAGGCTTCCCCTCGGTGAGACCTTTTCCTCGGTGCCATTATCAAAATCTGCTCAACAACAGTCCAGCACAGCTAAACTAGCTACAAGGCGGCAAGCCCCTACTCAACAAGCAACGTATATAACTAAAGGCGGCAAGCCTTTGAAATTTCAATAAAACCTATTGGCGGCAAGCACTAAATCACTCAAAATTCAAGTAAATTCAGTAGGGTACCGTCAATTGAAGCCTTTGGAAGCAATGTAGGTTGAGGAGATCATCAATTGAACCAAAATATCACCAAATCAAAAATGCCCAAAAATTAGGGTTCTTGAGATTTGGGGATATTTAAGTTCGTTTAGGAATTTGAAAATTGAGATGGCGAAAAGGATAAGGGTGGTGGAGGGAAGGTGTTGATGTATTGGGGTTGGAGAAAAAGTCGCCGGAGTCCGGCGAATCGGAATGGAGAAGTTTGGGTTGGAATTCGGGTAATGTGGGTAAAAGATGGTGTTTTGGATGTGAATTCTTGGTGGGTTTTGTTGGGAAGCTAGGGGGATTGATTTGGGTGGAAGAAATTGGTTCAAAACTCGCCGGAATGAGGGATTTGTGAAGGTGGCCGGAAAAAAGAGAGGTTGGGTCGGGAGGGAATAGGGAAGAAGGAGGAGAAAAAGATAGAGGAATTTTGGAAGAAGTAGAGCTCGAAACCTCGCGGATCGCGAGTTCCTCTTCGCGGGCAGCGAAACTCCGCCGCAGGCCGCGCGCCATCTTAGCGGGCCGCGAAAACATGCCATTTCGTCCCAGGGATTGCCGAAAATCCCTGGTTTTGTCGCGGGTCGCGACGAGGAATTCGCGGACCGCGCGCCGAGCTTTCGCGGTCCGCGCGATGAAACAGCGGGCCGCGCGCTCAAAGCTCGTCGCGACGCGCGCGATGAATTCGCGCGCCGCGCATGGTAAAGCCTCGCGGTCCGCGCGGTGTAACCGCGAACCGCGAGCACAGTGCCGCGGTCCGCGCGATCAAGCCGCGGACCGCGAAACCTGGCGTTTTCGTTCCAGGGATTTCTGAAAATCCCCTGTTTTTTCGCGGGTCGCGCGGTCGTCTTCGCGAACCGCGCGTGAACTCTTCGCGGGCCGCGCTCCTTATTCGCGAGCCGCGCGCGCAATACTTCGCCGAGGTGCGCGCGGTGAAATCGCGCCCCGCGCGCGCAAGTTCCTCGCGGTCCGCGCGATGAATTCGCGGACCGCGCGCACTGTGTCGCGGTCCGTGCGATCAAGTCGCGGACCGCGAAACCTGGCGTTTTGGTGGCAGGGATTCCTCGAGAATTCCACGTATTTTGCGGGTCGCGGGACGTCGTTCGCGGACCGCGAGACACGGTCGCGGCTCGCGTGCTCCGTTCGCGGTTCGCGAAATCCTCGGTCGCGGTCCGCGCGATGAATTCGCGGGCCGCGAAGAAATGGCTCCTCTAGCCTTATTGTTTTGTTCACCTCTCTTTCTACAAAAATAACAAATCAAAAATTCGCATTATGTCTGAATTGCAAGTTTAATAAAATGTATATAAACAACAATATATAGAAATAGAGTAATGTTCCAAATGTTGAAATTGTTCGACGAAATGCTTTTAAAGATCAAAACTCGTTTATTTAACATCGTCGGCACGATGTACCTCCATGGTAAAGATCAATCGTAGGTTGGGTTGCCTAGAGACATGTCCTCTAGGATCTCCGATTTGAAACCCTCGTAATACGGTTTCAACCTTTGGCCGTTGACCTTGATGACTTTGGCATCCTCGTCGCTTTGGATCTCCACCGCACCATGAGGGAAAACTTGCACAACTACAAATGGTCCAGTCCACCGAGAACGCAGTTTACCTGGAAATAACCGAAGACGTGATTGAAATAGAAGAACTTTTTGACCTACCTCAAAAGTTTTCCTAATTATCATCTTGTCATGCCATGCCTTCGTCTTCTCTTTGTAAATGGCCGCGTTCTCATAGGACTCATTCCGGATTTCCTCAAGCTCTTGCAATTGAAGCTTCCTTTCATTCCCGGCCTCGTCCAAGTTCAAGTTGAACCTTGTGATTGCCCAATAGGCTTTGTGTGCTAACTCCACCGGTAAATGACACGGCTTTCCAAAGACTAATCGGTATGGAGACATGCCAATTGGAGTCTTATAAGCCGTCCTATATGCCCACAATCCATCATCCAACCGAGTACTCCAATCCTTGCGAGTCGGCCTAACCGTTTTCTCAAGGATGGACTTGATTTCCCTATTGGAAACTTCGGCTTGTCCATTTGTTTGTGGGTGATAGGCGGTGGAAGTTTTGTGATTTACCTCATATTTCTTCAACAATGCGGCAATGGTTCTATTACAAAAGTGAGTGCCTCGATCACTGATCAAAGCTCGGGGTACCCCGAACCTAAAGAAGATGTGAGATTTGATGAACTCTGCAACCACTTTAGAATCATCAGTACGAGTGGGGATTGCTTCAACCCACTTAGAAACATAATCAACCGCAAGCAAGATATATTTAAAACCAAAGGAAGTAGGGAAAGGTCCCATAAAATCCATTCCCCAAACATCAAAAAGTTCACAATATAGAGGGCAATGTTGGGGCATTTCATTCCTAGAAGAGATGTTTCCTACTCTTTGGCATCTATCACAAGATTTGCAAAATGTGTATGCATCTTTATTCAGGCTAGGCCAATAGAAACCACAATCTAGCACTTTCCTAGCGGTTCGCCTAGCACCAAAATGACCACCACATGCATATGAATGGCAAAAGGCAAGGATTGAGTTTGTTTCATTATTAGGAATGCATCTCCTAATCACTTGGTCGGCACAATGTTTCCATACATAGGGATCATCCCACACATAAAACCTAGCATCATGCTTTAACTTATCCTTTTGTGCTTTTGTGAAATGAGAAGGGCACTTACTTGTGACAAGGAAATTCACGATGTTGGCATACCATGGAAGAGAAACACCAAGAGCAAACAATTGCTCGTCGGGGAATTCTTCGTGAAGATGCTCCTTCAATGCTTTGGTCCCAAACTCCTCATTGGGCACCAATCGGCTCAAATGGTCGGCCACTAGATTTTCAGCTCCTTTCTTGTCCTTGACCTCCAAATCGAACTCACTCAAGAGTAAGATCCATCGGAGTAACCTAGGCTTTGCTTCTTTCTTCGTCATCAAGTAACGAAGAGCTGCATGGTCAGTGAAAACAATAATTTTTGTACCAAGCAAATATGGCCTAAACTTTTCTAAGGAAAAGACTACCGCTAGCAATTCCTTTTCAGTAGTGGTATAGTTCCTTTAAGCATCATTGAGAGTCATGGATGCATAATAGATGGCGTGGGGAATTTTCCCCACCCTTTGACCTAGCACCGCACCAACGGCGTAGTCACTTGCATCACACATGATCTCAAATGGGAGGGACCAATTTGGAGGTTGTATAATAGGGGCCGACACTAGCATAGACTTCAAACAATCAAATGCCCTTTTACAACCTTCATCTACCACAAATTCCACATCCTTTTGCAACAATCTACATAAAGGGGAAGAAATTTTTGAAAATTCTTTTATGAAACGGCGGTAGAAACCCGCGTGGCCAAGAAAGGACCTCACATCACGCACACAAGTAGGGTAAGGAAGAGATTGGATGATATCAATTTTTGCTTTGTCTACTTCAATACCCTTAGATGACACTTCATGACCTAACACAATGCCCTTTTCTACCATAAAATGACATTTTTCAGAATTAAGCACAAGGTTTTTATCAATGCAAGTTTTTAGGACTAATGACAAATGAATTAAGCAATTGTCAAAAGAGTTTCCATGAACAGTAAAGTCATCCATAAAAACCTCTACAAACTTCTCAAGATATTCTGAAAAAATGCTAACCATACACCTTTGGAATGTGGCCGGCGCATTGCAAAGGCCAAAAGGCATGCGTCGATATGCAAAAGTGCCAAAGGGACATGTGAAGGTGGTCTTTTCTTGATCCTCTGGTGCAATGGCAACTTGAAAGTACCCTGAATAGCCATCAAGAAAACAATAGAAAGAGTGGCCTGCAAGCCGGTTAAGCATTTGATCAATAAATGGTAAAGGGAAATGGTCTTTCCTTGTTACCGCATTTAACCTTCGGTAATCAATGCAAACACGCCATCCATTTTGGACACGAGTGGGAATCAATTCGCCATGGCTATTCTCCACTACGGTCACTCCGGTTTTCTTTGGCACCACTTGTGTTGGGCTTACCCATTTACTATCGGAGATTGGATAGATCATTCCCGCATCCAACAATTTAAGAACCTCGGCTTTTACTACCTCCATCATAGGAGGGTTCAACCGCCTTTGAGGTTGTCGGATGGGTTTAGCATCATCCTCCAATAGTATACGGTGCATGCAAGTACTTGGACTCATACCTTTGATGTCGGCAATAGTCCATCCAATGGCTTCCTTATGATCTTGAAGCACTTTCATCAACCTTTCCTCTTGTTCCTTGGTGAGTTTGTTGGAGATGATCACCGGCAATTTCTCACCATCACCAAGGAATGCATATTTTAGATTCTCGGGTAGTGGTTTCAACTCCACCACCGGAGGTTTATTGAAAGATGGTCGGTTGCCCGAGCTCTTCAATACCTCAAGGTCTAAAATTGGTGCATCAAGAGAAAGTTCCTCAAAGGTATCTAGCTCAAAAATGCTTTCCTTCAAGTTAGCACTCAAAGCATATGTATGAACATTACTTGTGTGTAAACTATTAGCTAAAGCATTTAACAAAGGATCATCAACATCATTTTCATAAACTTTTTGCACATAAGGCTCAATCACATCAATAGCATTGCAAGAAGTTTCCTCATCATCGTATTTCATTGCACCATAAATGTTGAACTCTATTTTATCCTCATCAAATTCCATGGTAAGCCTACCACTATGCACATCGATAATAGTTCTTGACGTTTTCAAAAAGGGACGCCCTAACAAGACAGGGGTAGCAAATTTATCATGTTCCATGTCAAGAACGTAAAAATCGGCCGGGAATACCAACTTGTCGACTTTCACCAAGACATCTTCAACAATACCCTTAGGGTATGCATTAGAGCGGTCGGCAAGTTGGATTACCACGCCGGTTTTATGCAAAGTGCCAAGATTCAACGATTCATACAATGTATATGGAATGACATTTATGGATGCACCTAGATCTAGCATGGCTCTAGGAAAGTAAGTGTTCCCTAAGATGCAAGGAATGGTAAACATGCCCGGATCACCACATTTAGTAGGCATTTTATCTTGAAATAAAGCCGACACATGTTCATTGACTCTTTCATTTTTAACATGCTTAGACCTTTGTTGAAGATGGTTTACACATAATTCCTTCAAGAACTTAGAATATCTAGGAACTTGATCAATAGCATCGAGCAAAGGAATATTTACCTCACACCTTCGAAGGACCTCGAAAGCTTCCTTGTCCATCTCCTTTTTCCGAATATTCTTCAATGCTTCGGGAAATGGTGCTTCCACATCAAAGGTAGTGTCCACCCTAGTTTTCTTGTGAAGAGGTGAGAATGGAGGTGACATTGGTTCAACATGAGAAGTTGTGTCTACATGTTCCTCATCAATAAGTTCTTTCTCCTTCTCAACCTCGGCATCACCTTTTTCTTTGGCTAGCCCCTCAAGAATTACTTCTTCGTCGGCCAAGGTCGCCTCAACCTCGTCATTGGCTAAACTCTTCTTCACAAGGCCTCTCTTGGGTGCCTTTTTCACAACCACTTCGGGTTCAAGAGCTTGTTTACCACTCCTCAAGGTCATGGCACTCGCATGAGGCCTTGGATTTAACTCCGTTTGCGCGGGTAGTTTCCCGGAGTTTTGTGCTTCCAACTTTCCCAAAACCGTGGCCATTTGACTCATTTGCATGGGAGGTCGTCGCCGTACCTCTCAAATATACATTTTTTAGATCACTTACTACCTTTTCCTCTGCCTTGTAAATATACATTTTAAAGGCGCCCGTGTCTCGGTCTCGGCGTGGTGCGCGCGCCCGTGTCTCGGTCTCGGCATGGTCCGCGACCGGAGTCTCGCGCCCGTGTCTCGGCGTGGTCCGCGACCGGAGTCTCGCGCCCGTGTCTCGGTCTCGGCGTGGTCCGCGACCGGAGTCTCGCGCCCGTGTCTCGGCGTGGTCCGCGACCGGAGTCTCGCGCCCGTGTCTCGGTCTCGGCGTAGTGCGCGCGCCCGTGTCTCGGTCTGGGCGTGGTCCGCGACCGGAGTCTCGCGCCCGTGTCTCGGCGTGGTCCGCGACCGGAGTCTCGCGCCCGTGTCTCGGCGTCTGGTCCTCGCGGCTCGCGTCTGGTCCTCGCGGCTCGCGAAACTCGGCATCTTCAAAACAGCAACACACACCCTCGCGGTTCGCGGCCCGCGAGAGTGTGCCTTCACGCCACTTCTACGACCGGTTCTTCAATGTATCAAACGCGGTCAGGACGGTCATAGAAGGTCTTCAAATCATTCAAATCCATCGCAAGTGCAATTCAAGATCGAAATGCACGTCTTCAATTTTAAACCACTATGAATGATTCGGTCTAAAAGTCTAATATAATTACACAAAATACTATTTAAGATAGCTCTCAAATGCTACAAAATAAGAGCATATCTAGGGTCTATCAAAATCCCCCACACTTGAACATTTCTCGTCCTCGAGAAAGAACGATTAAGATCCAAGTGTATACTCTAAATAATTAAGCACATAACATTTGAGAGCTTACATATTTAAACAAGATAAAAGAAAATGTTTTTTTTTATTGCCTCTCATTTTTGCCTGATTCTCTCGTATTTTTGGAACCATCCGGGCATGCCTCTCATTTTTACCTGATCCTCTAGTATTTTTGGGACCATCCGGGCTGTTTTTTTTTTTTTTTTGTTTTTTTAAGGAAATACAGTATTAAAAATAGAAGCAAAAACAGCAACAAAAGCAGTAACAAAAGTCCTACACCTCTCCCTCACACTTAGTCTAAACATTGCCCTCAATGTTTAAATATATCAATGAAAATCATAGTATAAGAAAGAGTGTAGGATATACTCACTGCGAGGGGCCGGAGCCGTCGCGACGGCGCTGAGCTCGCGATCTTCGATAGCCCTCATAGTCAAATGCTCCTGGTCCCTGTGGGTGCATGGATGCCATCATGGCGAACATCACTGCCATATCATCCTCGTACCTCTCAGTATATGCCTGAAACTGCTGCTGAGTGACATACTGAGCCTCATGATGTGGAGGAGCGTACTGCTCTCCCTGCTCCGGAGTTGCCTCTAGCCTGGCAAGGGCGATGGTAGGTGCAGGGACTGTGATCTGGGTGGGTAGGGTGAGCTCCTCCATGCGGGTGCGCTCAGTCAGGTGCACAGCCTCTGGATTCGGCAGGTACATGTGCTGATTCTTGGCTACTAGCCAAATGAATCTAGGAGGAGGATATTTGTGCATGGCCAAGACATTAGTGAACTCCAAAGAAGCAATGGAGTAGAACTGGTGAGCTCTCTCGGCTGTCTTGCCTATTGCCTGAATGTCTGGAGGTAGGTGGATGTTCAGATAAGCTGCCAGAAGCGAAATCATACCCCCCTGCGGTATCTTTCCTTTGCTCTTCTCGGAGGCCTCCAGACATTTCTGCACAAAAAGGTCTACCCAACAAGGGTGCTCTATCCTCCAAAACATGCTCCAAAGGCATTGGACTTGTTCCCTAGTGATGTGCGTCAATTCTCCTTGGCAAAAGATCGTCATCACTAGGAGCTTATGCACCATACGAACAGCTGGATGAATGATATGGTTATTCTTCGTAGTGCCTGTGATGTTGGGAAATCCAGACAAGCAATTCCAAAAGAAAGCTAGATCAAATCCGTCCGGGTTAGTTTCTTTTGGATTCTTGTATCCCTCTGCATATTCGAACCCAAAAGCATCTTGGATCTCATGATAGGTCATCCGGCGATCCACATCATTCAACCTGAAGGTGATGTAATGCATGTCATGGTCCTCGTCATAGTGCTTGGCTAGAGTGGATAGGAACTCAAATGTATAGCGGGTATAGGTCGGTGCCGACCGATCAATGAATCCTCTCATGCCAACGCGATCCAATAAAAATAGAACTGGTTGCTGCAAACCCAGCTCCTGAAGTAGCTCAGAGGAGAGGAACTTCGTCTCCATGATTGTTCGCTTCCCATTCCCAATCAACTTTCTCCACCGTTGTTGGGCATCTTCATCCAAACCTTGCAGTCCCATAAGGTCAATAGGAGGCAGGTTTTCTGCAGGGGGAGGGCTAGGTTGGCGAGGAGGTGATTCGGGGATCACAGGTTCATGGGAACTAGAGGCTTCCCCTCGGCGAGACCTTTTTCTCGGTGCCATTATCAAATTCTACTCAACAACAGTCCAGCACAACTATACTAGCTACAAGGCGGCAAGCCCCTACTAATAAAGCTCAGTTTATAACTAAAGGCGGCAAGCCTTTGAAATTTCAATGAAAACCTATTGGCGGCAAGCCCTAAATCACCCAAAATTGAAATAAATTCAGTAGGGTACCGTCAATTGAAGCCTTTGGTAGCAATGTAGCTTGAGGAGATTACCAATTTGATCAAAACACCACCAAATCAAAGAATCCAAAAATTAGGGTTCATAAGATTTGGGGGTATTTGATTGAGAGTTGGAATTTGGAATTTGGGATTGGGAAAAGGTTAACGGTGGTGGAGGGAAGGTTTTTGGGTAGTTGGTTTGGAACAAAAGTCGCCGGAGGCCGGCGAATCGGAGTGAAGAACTTTCCGGTGGGAATTCGGCAATGTGGGTTAAAGATGGTGTTTTGGATTGGGATTTTTGGTGGGTTTTGTTGGGAAAGCTTGGGGGATTGCTTTGGTTGGAAGAAATCGGTTCAAAACTCGCCGGAATGGGAGGTTGGAGAAGTTGGCCGGAAAAACGGGTTTGGGGTCGAGAGGGAGTAGGAGAAGAAGAAGGAGAAAAAAGAAAGAAAATTTTTTTTTTGACTAAGTATAGGTTCGATCCCTCGCGGATCGCGAGTTCTCTGTGGCGGGCCGCGAGCCTCGGTCCCGGGTCGCGAGACCCCGTCGCGGGCCGCGAAAATGGCCCGTTTCGTTCCAGCGATTTCCGAGAAATCTCGGTCTTCGTCGCGGGTCGCGCGCCCTCCGTCGCGGGCCGCGCGCAAGTCCGTCGCGGTCCGCGCGAGGAATTCGCGGACCGCGCTGAAGACCGTTGAGGTGCGCGCGAATCCTCGTCGCGGTGCGCGCAGTGTCTCGTCGCGGGTCGCGCGCGCTGGAACTCGGCGCAGGCAAACCTTCGCGGTCCGCGCGATGAAACCGCGGACCGCGAGCATAGTTTCGCGGTCCGCGCGATCAAGTCGCGGACCGCGAAAATGGTCATATTCGTTCCAGGGATTTCCTAGAATCCCCTGTTTTCTCGCGGGTCGCGCGGTCTTCTTCGTGGACCGCGAGACATCGTCGCGGCGCGCACATTCCGTTCGCGGCGCGCGAGGTTTTCCCGTCGCGGTCCGCGCGATCCCGGTCGCGACTCGCGTGCATAGTGTCGCGGTCCGCGCGATCAAGCCGCGGACCGCGAAAACCGACGTTTTTGTGGCAGGGATTTCCAGAAATTCAAGTTTTGCTCGCGGGCCGCGAGAGCACGGTCGCGGACCGCGAGAGCTTGGTCGCGGCTCGCGCGTTCTCGGCCGCGGTCCGCGAAACCTTCGGTCGCGGTCCGCGCGATGAATTCGCGGACCGCGAGGAATGGCCCCTTGGCGTTTTTCGTTTTGCACCACTTCAAACCTATTTCTACAAAAACAACATAAAAACTAGCATAATGTTCGAATTACAAGCTTAATGAAATGTACATAGCAAATAAATATAAAGAAACTAATGTTCCAAATGTTGAAATTGTTCGACGAAATGCATTTAAAGCTTAAAACTCGTTTATTTAACATCGTCGGCACGATGTACCTCCATGGTAAAGATCACTCGTAGGCCGAGTTCCCTAGAGACATGTCCTCTAGGATCTCCGATTTGAAACCCTCGTAATACGGTTTCAACCTTTGGCCGTTGACCTTAATGATTTTGGCATCCTCGCCGCTTTGGATCTCCACTGCTCCATGAGGGAAAACCTTCACAACTACAAATGGTCCAGTCCACCGAGAACGTAGTTTACCTGGAAACAACCGAAGACGTGATTGAAATAGAAGAACTTTTTGACCTACCTCAAAAGTTTTTCTAATTATCATCTTTTGATGCCATGCCTTCGTCTTCTCCTTGTAAATAGTCGCGTTCTCATAGGACTCATTCCGGATTTCCTCAAGCTCTTGCAATTGAAGCTTCCTTTCATTCCCGGCCTCGTCCAAGTTCAAATTGAACCTTGTGATTGCCCAATAGGCTTTGTGTGCTAACTCCACCGGTAAATGACACGGCTTTCCAAAGACTAATCGGTATGGAGACATACCAATTGGAGTCTTATAAGCCGTCCTATATGCCCACAATCCATCATCCAACCGAGTACTCCAATCCTTGCGAGTCGGCCTAACCGTTTTCTCAAGGATGGACTTGATTTCCCTATTGGAAACTTCGGCTTGTCCATTTGTTTGTGGGTGATATGCGGTAGAAGTTTTGTGATTTACCCCATATTTCTTCAACAATGCGGCAATGGTTCTATTGCAAAAGTGAGTGCCTCGATCACTGATCAAAGCTCGGGGTACCCCGAACCTAGAGAAGATGTGAGATTTGATGAACTCTGCAACCACTTTAGAATCATCAGTACGAGTGGGGATTGCTTCAACCCACTTAGACACATAATCAACCGCAAGCAAGATATATTTGAAACCAAAGGAAGTAGGGAAAGGTCCCATAAAATCCATTCCCCAAACATCAAAAAGTTCACAATATAGAGGACAATGTTGGGGCATTTCATTCCTAGAAGAGATGTTTCCTACTCTTTGGCATTTATCACAAGACTTGCAAAATGTGTATGCATCTTTATTCAAACTAGGCCAATAGAAACCACAGTCTAGCACTTTCCTAGCGGTTCGCCTAGCACCAAAATGACCACCACATGCATATGAATGGCAAAAAGTAAGGATTGAATTTGTTTCATTATTAGGAATGCATCTCCTAATCACTTGGTCGGCACAATGTTTCCATACATAGGGATCATCCCACACATAAAACCTAGCATCATGCTTTAGCTTATCCTTTTGTGCTTTTGTGAAGTGAGAAGGGTACTTACTTGTGACAAGGAAATTCACAATGTTGGCATACCATGGAAGAGAAACACCAAGAGCAAACAATTGCTCGTCGGGGAATTCTTCGTGAAGATGCTCCTTCAATGCCTTGGTCCCAAACTCCTCATTGGGCATCAAACGGCTCAAATGGTCGGCCACTAGATTTTCAGCCCCTTTCTTGTCCTTGACCTCCAAATCGAACTCACTCAAGATTAGGATCCATCGGAGTAACCTAGGCTTTGCTTCTTTCTTCGTCATCAAGTAACGAAGAGCTGCATGGTCAGTGAAAACAATAATTTTTGTACCAAGCAAATATGGCCTAAACTTTTCTAAGGAAAAGACTACCGCTAGCAATTCCTTTTCAGTAGTGGTATAGTTCCTTTGAGCATCATTGAGAGTCATGGATGCATAATAGATGGCGTGGGGAATTTTCCCCACCCTTTGACCTAGCACCGCACCAACGGCGTAGTCACTTGCATCACACATGATCTCAAATGGGAGGGACCAATTTGGGGGTTGTATAATAGGGGCCGACACTAGCATAGACTTCAAACAATCAAATGCCCTTTTACAACCTTCATCTACCACAAATTCCACATCCTTTTGTAATAATCTACATAAAGGGGAAGAAATTTTTGAAAAGTCTTTTATGAAACGGCGGTAGAAACCCGCGTGGCCAAGAAAGGACCTCACATCACGCACACAAGTAGGGTAAGGAAGAGATTGGATGATATCAATTTTTGCTTTGTCTACTTCAATACCCTTAGATGACACTTCATGTCCTAACACAATGCCCTTTTCTACCATAAAATGACATTTTTCAGAATTAAGCACAAGGTTTTTATCAATGCAAGTTTTTAGGACTAATGACAAATGAATTAAGCAATTGTCAAAAGAGTTTCCATGAACAGTAAAGTCATCCATAAAAACCTCTACAAACTTCTCAAGATATTCTGAAAAAATGCTAACCATACACCTTTGGAATGTGGCCGGCGCATTGCAAAGGCCAAAAGGCATGCGTCGATATGCAAAAGTGCCAAAGGGACATGTGAAGGTGGTCTTTTCTTGATCCTCTGGTGCAATGGCAACTTGAAAGTACCCTGAATAGCCATCAAGAAAACAATAGAAAGAGTGGCCTGCAAGCCGGTTAAGCATTTGATCAATAAATGGTAAAGGGAAATGGTCTTTCCTTGTTACCGCATTTAACCTTCGGTAATCAATGCAAACACGCCATCCATTTTGGACACGAGTGGGAATCAATTCGCCATGGCTATTCTCCACTACGGTCACTCCGGTTTTCTTTGGCACCACTTGTGTTGGGCTTACCCATTTACTATCGGAGATTGGATAGATCATTCCCGCATCCAACAATTTAAGAACCTCGGCTTTTACTACCTCCATCATAGGAGGGTTCAACCGCCTTTGAGGTTGTCGGATGGGTTTAGCATCATCCTCCAATAGTATACGGTGCATGCAAGTACTTGGACTCATACCTTTGATGTCGGCAATAGTCCATCCAATGGCTTCCTTATGATCTTGAAGCACTTTCATCAACCTTTCCTCTTGTTCCTTGGTGAGTTTGTTGGAGATGATCACCGGCAATTTCTCACCATCACCAAGGAATGCATATTTTAGATTCTCGGGTAGTGGTTTCAACTCCACCACCGGAGGTTTATTGAAAGATGGTCGGTTGCCCGAGCTCTTCAATACCTCAAGGTCTAAAATTGGTGCATCAAGAGAAAGTTCCTCAAAGGTATCTAGCTCAAAAATGCTTTCCTTCAAGTTAGCACTCAAAGCATATGTATGAACATTACTTGTGTGTAAACTATTAGCTAAAGCATTTAACAAAGGATCATCAACATCATTTTCATAAACTTTTTGCACATAAGGCTCAATCACATCAATAGCATTGCAAGAAGTTTCCTCATCATCGTATTTCATTGCACCATAAATGTTGAACTCTATTTTATCCTCATCAAATTCCATGGTAAGCCTACCACTATGCACATCGATAATAGTTCTTGACGTTTTCAAAAAGGGACGCCCTAACAAGACAGGGGTAGCAAATTTATCATGTTCCATGTCAAGAACGTAAAAATCGGCCGGGAATACCAACTTGTCGACTTTCACCAAGACATCTTCAACAATACCCTTAGGGTATGCATTAGAGCGGTCGGCAAGTTGGATTACCACGCCGGTTTTATGCAAAGTGCCAAGATTCAACGATTCATACAATGTATATGGAATGACATTTATGGATGCACCTAGATCTAGCATGGCTCTAGGAAAGTAAGTGTTCCCTAAGATGCAAGGAATGGTAAACATGCCCGGATCACCACATTTAGTAGGCATTTTATCTTGAAATAAAGCCGACACATGTTCATTGACTCTTTCATTTTTAACATGCTTAGACCTTTGTTGAAGATGGTTTACACATAATTCCTTCAAGAACTTAGAATATCTAGGAACTTGATCAATAGCATCGAGCAAAGGAATATTTACCTCACACCTTCGAAGGACCTCGAAAGCTTCCTTGTCCATCTCCTTTTTCCGAATATTCTTCAATGCTTCGGGAAATGGTGCTTCCACATCAAAGGTAGTGTCCACCCTAGTTTTCTTGTGAAGAGGTGAGAATGGAGGTGACATTGGTTCAACATGAGAAGTTGTGTCTACATGTTCCTCATCAATAAGTTCTTTCTCCTTCTCAACCTCGGCATCACCTTTTTCTTTGGCTAGCCCCTCAAGAATTACTTCTTCGTCGGCCAAGGTCGCCTCAACCTCGTCATTGGCTAAACTCTTCTTCACAAGGCCTCTCTTGGGTGCCTTTTTCACAACCACTTCGGGTTCAAGAGCTTGTTTACCACTCCTCAAGGTCATGGCACTCGCATGAGGCCTTGGATTTAACTCCGTTTGCGCGGGTAGTTTCCCGGAGTTTTGTGCTTCCAACTTTCCCAAAACCGTGGCCATTTGACTCATTTGCATGGGAGGTCGTCGCCGTACCTCTCAAATATACATTTTTTAGATCACTTACTACCTTTACACACTATTAAGTGTATAATGGCAAGTAAGGTTCGTTCCACAGGGAAAAGGTTATTCCTATGTATATCTTGTAGGATATATATACATATACATATATATAAAAGCAATGTAAACAGGGGGGGGGGGGGGGGTTTGAGTTGAGTTTTGTTTAAGACACTACTAAGTAAAACTACTAGAACTTTAGAATTACAACTAGTTTAGCATCTAAAAATTCAACTAAAGGATTAACTAATGAGAATAAGAGACTTGGGTACATGAGATTTGTATCTTCTTGTTATGGATTTTTCCTCAAACCTACTTATGATACTTTGAGAATGGTGATTGTTTTTAATGGGAAACCATCTCTATTCTAGTTGTGAATCATGAAAGCATTTTCACAACTCTTATTGGCAACTTATCTATATGATAGCAAATAGATAAATTGACCAATGCTAATTCAAATTAGATGTTTTCCCACCTTACCCATGCAATGTGATAACACAATTGACATAAATATTATGCTAATGAATGATCTCAAGAACAAATACAATTGATAACAACATATATTTGATTCCTAATTCACTAATTTTACATAGAAGAAATGATAGCATTTCAACCATGGAAAGGCAATGTCTAACACATATCCAACACATATCTATGGTTAAGAAATCATTCCTAACCCTTTCAAGCATCAAATACACATACAAATTATGATCATTCAATAGCAAATCAACCATTCCTAAGCTTCATAAACCATGTTCTCAAATCATAACAAGAGGTTTAATCTCACATACCCAAGATGGGTTTTAGCCTACTACCATAGTTATATAATCACAAACATAATCAACACAACAAACCATAGTGAATTCAAAGATCAAAGTGAAGAGAAAATGAAGAAAAGAGTTCTAACTCTGTAAAATTCGATCCCTCAAACAATGAGGATAAGTTCCATTTATACTTCCAAAATTAACAAAAATAAAACAAAATAAAATGCCACTTGCAGGGCCTTCGCGGGTCGCGCGAAATCCCTCGCGGACCGCGAGCCTGATTCTCACGGCTCGCGGCCGAGGATTCGCGCCCCGCGCGCCCGTGTCTCGGTCTCGGCGTGGTGCGCGCGCCCGTGTCTCGGTCTCGGCGTGGTCCGCGACCGGAGTCTCGCGCCCGTGTCTCGGCGTCTGGTCCTCGCGGCTCGCGTCTGGTCCTCGCGGCTCGCGAAACTCGGCATCTTCAAAACAGCAACACACACCCTCGCGGTTCGCGACCTAGGGTTCGCGGCCCGCGAGAGTGTGCCTTCACGCCACTTCTACGACCGGTTCTTCAATGTATCAAACGCGGTCAGGACGGTCATAGAAGGTCTTCAAATCATTCAAATCCATCGCAAGTGCAATTCAAGATCGAAATGCACGTCTTCAATTTCAAACCACTATGAATGATTCGGTCTAAAAGTCTAATATAATTACACAAAATACTATCTAAGATAGCTCTCAAATGCTACAAAATAAGAGTATATCTAGGGTCTATCATTGCACCTCAATGCTTTTGAGCCTAGCATCTTGTGGGAATTGGTCCGAGCTTTCACCTTGGTTATGAGATTTATCTTCCAACCTCGGGTGAGCATTTTGAGGGGCACGGTTATTGAAACGGCCTTGACCTTGGTTTCTTGGGTATTGTTGTGGTTGAGGGTGATATTGAGGGTTTTGATGATCTTGGTACCCTTGATAGCCAAAATCTTGGTACCCTTGGTTTTGGTAACCTTGGTAGCCTTGGTCATTTTGCCCCCTCGACCTATCAAAATATTGACCACTTTGACCTTGGTAACCCCCTTGGTAGCTATCTTGTTGGCCTTGTTGTCCCGTCGGTTCATCTCTCCACCGAAAGTTGGGGTGATCTCTAGTTCCGGGGTTGTAGTGTTGAGCAAAAGGATCATACTTCCTTTGGTTACCCCTATCACCACCTTGGCCTTGTCCACCTTGAAAACCCCTACCACTTTGGTAGCCTCGTCCTCCTTGGTAGCCCCTAAAACCTTGGTTTCCTCCTTGATCGCCTCTAAAACCTTGGTTTCCTCCATAGACCCCCATGGCATTGACTTCTTCGTTATAATCCTCGTTTGCTTGAGGACAAGATTCGGTGAGATGGTTCGAAGCACAAATCCCACACGTCATCACTTGTTGCCTTGGTTGGTTCCCTCCGGAGCTATTTCCCATCATGAAACCTTTCATCAATGCCGTAAGCTCCTTGATATCTTGTCGAGAGCTATCATTGTTCCCACCGGAGTTACCCACTCGTAGTCTCCGGTCTCTCTTTGGTTTGCACCCCTCGGCTAGTTGCTCAAATAGCATCATGGCATCGGAAGAGCCAAGGTTTGCAATGGAGCCATAGCAAGACCGATTTATCAACTCGGTTTCTCTATCGTTCAAACCATTGTAATAGAAACACACCAATTGAGGTTCGGTGAAGCTATGGTACGGGCAACTTGAGAGGAGAGTTTGGAATCTTTCCCAATACTCATACAACGTCTCATCATCGTCTTGAGTGATGTTGCTAATAGCTTGTATCAAGACCGAGGACTTAGAGGGAGGAAAGTACTTTTCTAAGAACTTTTTCTTCAATTGTGGCCATGTAGTGATTGATGATGAAGGTAAACGGCTTAACCATTTAGCGGCCTTGTCCTTCAAGGTGAAGGTGAAGGTTTTCAACTTAAACTCATCCACACTCATCTCGGAAGGTTTCAAACTACTACACACCCTATGAAAAGCCTCAAGGAAGTCATTCGGATCATCCACTTCTCTACCATGGAAAGTTGGAAGCAAATTAATTACTCCCGTCTTGATTTCGTATTGAGAGTTCGGGTAAACAATGCTCGATTGTTGTTGCTCATAGTTGGGGGACATGTACTCTCTCATAGAAATGTTGGTAGGAGAAGGGTTAGGGTTTTGGAAAGGGTTGTAGAATTGGTTTCGGGGAGGGTTTTCGCCGGTATCCTCTTCATTGTCCGCCATGTTGAAAGGTAGTGATTCACTTTCAAGAGATAAAGGATTAGATGCTAGTGACTCTTGCACTTGCCTCCTAAGTTGGCGGAGACTTCTTACTAGCTCGGAATCGTATTGCAAAGGGTCTTGGTTCGAGGATCGTGTAAGAACCATGCACCAAGAGCTAGAGCAATAGGGTTCCAAACCAAAATAGAACCTAAAAAGAAAGATAGATTAGAAATAAACCTACAATACACACATAAAAATACGCCTTATCCCCGGCAGCGGCGCCAAAATTTGGGAGGTCGTCGCCGTACCTCTCAAATATACATTTTTTAGATCACTTACTACCTTTACACACTATTAAGTGTACAATGGCAAGTAAGGTTCGTTCCACAGGGAAAAGGTTATTTCTATGTATATCTTGTAGGATATATATACATATACATATATATATAAAAGCAATGTAAACAGGGGGGGTTTGAGTTGAGTTTTGTTTAAGACACTACTAAGTAAAACTACTAGAACTTTAGAATTACAACTAGTTTAGCATCTAAAGATTCAACTAAAGGATTAACTAATGAGAATAAGAGACTTGGGTACATGAGATTTGTATCTTCTTGTTATGGATTTTTCCTCAAACCTACTTATGATACTTTGAGAATGGTGATTGTTTTTAATGGGAAACCATCTCTATTCTAGTTGTGAATCATGAAAGCATTTTCACAACTCTTATTGGCAACTTATCTATATGATAGCAAATAGATAAATTGACCAATGCTAATTCAAATTAGATGTTTTCCCACCTTACCCATGCAATGTGATAACACAATTGACATAAATATAATGCTAATGAATGATCTAAAGAACAAATACAATTGATAACAACATATATTTGATTCCTAATTCACTACTTTTACATAGAAGAAATGATAGCATTTCAACCATGGAAAGGCAATGTCTAACACATATCCAACACATATCTATGGTTAGGAAATCATTCCTAACCATTCCAACAATCAAATACACATATAATTTATGATCATTCAATGACAAATCAACCATTCCTAAGCTTCATAAACCATGTTCTCAAACCATAACAAGAGGTTTAATCTCACATACCCAAGATGGGTTTTAGCGTACAACCATAACTAAATAATCATAACCATAATCCATACAATAATACATGGTGAATTCAAAGTGAAAATCCAAAGAGAAAAATGAAGAAAAGAGCTTAAGGCTCTGTAAAATTCGATCCCTCAAAACAATGAGGATAAGTTGTTTTTATACTCTAAAACAATTAAAATTAAAGCCAAACAAAGTGCAAGTTGCAGGCAACTTCGCGGGTCGCGCGAAATCCTTCGCGGACCGCGAGCCTGGTTCTCGCGGTTCGCGGCCGAGGATTCGCGCCCCGCGCGCCCGTGGTCTCGGCGGTTTGCGACCGAAGAATCGCGCCCCGCGCGCGTCTGGTCCTCGCGAGTCGCGGCCGAAGGTTAGCGCCCCGCGCGTCTGTGCCTCGCGTGTCGCGGCCAAAGGTTCGCGCCCCGCGCGTCTGTGCCTCGGCGGTCCTCGTGCTGGTTGGTCCTCGCGGCTCGCGACCGGAGTTTCGCGGGCCGCGCGAAACTCGGCATGTTCAAAACAGCAACACACACCCTCGCGGTTCGCGACCTAGGGTTCGCGGCTCGCGAGAGTGTGCCTTCAAGCCACTTCTACGACCGGTTCTTCAATGTATCAATCGCGGTCAGGACGGTCATAGAAGGTCTTCAAATCACTCAAATCCATCGCAAGTGCAATTCAAGATCGAAATGCACGTCTTCAATTTCAAACCACTATGAATGATTCGGTCTAAAAGTCTAATATAAATACACAAAATACTGTCTAAAACAGCTCTCAAATGCTACAAAATAAGAATATATCTAGGGTCTATCAAAATTCCTATCTCACCAATCTATCAGGCACAAGAAATATGTGCAATATGGCATTGATTATTGCCCTTTTTATCCATAATACCTTCGAAGGTTGCTGATGTTCCAGGTGCGGGGAACGGGTTCTCCCGCTATGGTCTCCAGTTGGTAAGCACCGTTTCCGACGACTTCGGAAACTCGGTAGGGTCCTTCCCATGTACATCCAGCTTCTTCTGACCTTCAACGCGGATGGCCTCATTTTTTCTCAGGGCCAGGTCTCCCGCACGCAGACTCCGGACTCGGACCCTTGCGTTGTACCGCTGTTCAACATAGGATTTATAGGACGCTTCCTTCAACTGTGCGGCCTCTCTGTTCCTTTCCAGTTCTTCTAGCTTTTGCCTGACTGCCTCTTCGTTATCTCCTTGATCCAGGGGTTCGAGGACTCTAGCAGTGGGAACCATGATCTCCGGAGGTATGATGGCTTCGCTCCCGAAACAGAGGAGGTATGGGGTTTCTCCTGTTGCCGTTCGGGGAGTAGTTCTGTGGGCCCACAGGACACTGTAAAGCTCTTCTACCCAATCCCTTTTGGCGCGAGTCAGCTTTTTCTTTATTCCTTCTACGATCGTGCGGTTTGTCCTTTCTGTCTGACCATTTGCTTGGGGATGTGCCACGGACGTGAAGTTCTGTCCGATGTTATAGCCAGTACACCATGATTTGAAAGGTTTGTTGGCGAACTGTTTTCCATTGTCGCTCACGATAGTGTGGGGGAGACCGAAACGACAAACGATGTTCTTCCAAACAAAGTTTGTTATCCGCCGTCCGGTTATAGTAGCTAGCGGTATAGCTTCCACCCACTTCGTGAAGTAGTCCACGGCCACCACCAAGAAATGCTGTCTCCCAACCGCCATCGGAAATGGTCCGACAATGTCGATGCCCCATATGGCAAACGGCCATGGTGAAGATATGCTGGTCATCTTCTGTCCTGGCAGCCTGGGTATATTGGAAAGAAGCTGGCACTGATGGCACTTTTTGGCTAGCTCATCTGCGTCGTCTTTCATTCTTGGCCAATAATATCCTGCTCGGGTAGCGCACAAAGCTAGTGTGCGCGGTCCTTGATGTGCGCCACAAGACCCTTCATGGAGTTCTTTACGCCTTGCGTTTTGTTTACACATCTCAGCCATGGTTCAAGAAATCCATGTCTGTAAAGGATCCCGTCTTTGACTGTAAAACCCAATGCCTTCTTCGCTATTGCGCTTGCCTCTTTTTCGTCCGCATGTCTGACCCCGTACATTATGAGTCTTTTCAGGGGCGTCATCCAACATTCCGTGCCTTCTGCTATTAGACTGACACTCGCATAGTCCGTAGATCTGACTGCAAGCGTTTCCACCAGGACGGTTTTAGTAAGATGTCCGCTGGCCGAAGACGCCAGCTTACTCAAAGCGTCCGCGTGAGTGTTCTCTGATCTGGGAACCCGAGTAATGTCGAACTCCTCAAAACCGAGTGCCAAGCTCTTGACCTTTTCCAGATACTTCTGCATGGCTGGTTCTCTCGTGGCATAGGATCCGTTGAATTAATTTGCGACTAGAGCGGAATCTCCGTATGCGTCCACCTTGATGGCACCTAGCTTCTTTGCGATTTCCATTCCAGAAATTAGAGCCTCATACTCGGCCTCGTTGTTGGTTGCTGGAAAGTTGAATCGAAGAGCATTTGTGGTCTCTACTCCTCCCGGGTCTGTAACGATCAGACCGGCTCCTGCGCCTTCCACACCGGATGCTCCATCGACGTGCAATTTCCACCAGTCAGTTCTATCTTCATGACTCACACGACGCTTTCTAACTGGTATTTCTTCAATGATCGGGCCACCAATCTCTTCCGGCATCTCCGCTAAGAAATCTACCATGACCTGACCCTTGATCGCCTTTCTAGGTGATAATTCAATGGAGTGTTCGCTGAGCTCCACGGCCCATTAGGCCATACGGCCGGACGCACCGGGTTTGGTTAGGATCGTTTTCAGAGACTCATTTGTCAATACTACAACCGGATGGGACTGGAAGTAAGTTCGCAGTCTCCGGGCTGCATGCACCAATGCTAGCACCAACTTTTTTTGAGCTGAGTATCTGGTTTCTGCTCCTTGAAGAGTGCGGCTAATGTAGTAGACTAGTTTTTGCACCCTCGACACTTCCCTGATTAGCGCTCCGCTGACGGCTTCTGTTCCTGCAGATATGTACAGATAGAGAGTCTCCCCGACAGTCGGAGGTGATAGGACCGGCAGTTCATTAAGATGTTCCTTCAGCTCCGTAAATGCTCGTTCCTCCGGCTCTCCCCATTGCACTACTCCTCCCTTCTCCACGTTCCCTTTCAAGACTCGTAGGAACGGGAGGGTTCTTTCCGCTGCCCTAGATAGGAAACGGTTCATGGCAGCCATCCGGCCATTTAGGCTTTGGATATCCTTGACAGTCCTGGGCGAGCGCATATCCACGATCGCCTGTATCTTTTTCGGGTTTGCTCTCAAGCCCTCCTTCGATACCATGTGCCCGAGGAATTTTCCTTCTCCAACGCCGAATTGGCATTTCTTTGGGTTTAGCTTTAAACCTGTTCGCTCTAGTTTCTTCAGGGTTTCCTCCACGTCATTGATCAGGTCGGGGAACTGATGGTTTTTAATCACTATATCATCCACGTATATCACCATATCACCATACTAATGGCTTTTAATCACCATATCATCCACGTATATCTCGAGGTTTCTTCTCAGCTGGTCCTCGAAGATCTTGTCGACAATCCGTTGGTAAGTGGCCCATGCATTCTTCAATCCGAATGGCATCATTCTGTACCCGAATGCACCCTTTTCTGTTATAAACGCCATCTTCTCTGCGTCGGATCCCAACATTGGTATCTGGTGATACCCTTTGTAAGCGTCCAGAAAACACTTTATGGGGTATGCTACCAAGGAGTCCACCTTGTGATCGATCAGTGGGGACGGGTAACAGTCTTTCGGGCATGATTTGTTTAGCACAGCATAGTCGATACACATTCTCCAGCTGCCATCCGTTTTCTTTACAAGCACCGGGTTGCTGAGCCATGTAGGATATGGCACATCAATTAGGACACCGGCATTCAATAAGTCGGTGACCTCTTGATTGATCGCAGAATTGCACCCCGGACACTGCGGCCTTCTGCGTTGTAGAACTGGTTTGTGGTCTGGATCCACTTTTAACGCATGGTAGCCTATCGTTTGAGACACACCAGTCATGTCACTTGGTTTCCAGGCAAACGTCGATTCGTGCTTGGATAATACGGCTAGCAACTCTCATTGGACGGATGTAGGGAGTGTCTTGCCGATTTGGACTATTGGCTCATGGGCACAGTCAAGCTTCATCTCAACCACTTCTCCAGACAATTCAGTTGGCCTGGACTCTCCTTCCGTTATTGCCATTAGCACTTCTCGTCTGGTGTGTGTGTTCTCTACTGGGCTGTCCCTGCCGACCTCTCATTTTCTTTTGCTAAGCGCTATCCGATGGCACTCTCTAGCTTTTTGTTGGTCACCCTTTACGGTAGCCACACCATACTTTGTTGGGAATTTTAATAGCAAATGTAAAGTAGATACTATCTATTTCAATAGCGCCAAAGCTGGTCGTCCTATAATGAGGTTATAAGGATTGTTCGCTTTGACAACTACGAACTCCAGTTCGATTACCTTTCGCGTGGGGTGTTCCCCGAACACTACTGGTAATGTGACAGTTCCTTCTGGCCATATGGTTCTGTCCGCGAAATCTACCAGAGGGGTGTCGGTTGGTCGCAGCTTAGCTTTCATTGCATCGTCCATCTTTTCAAAACAGTGCCAGTACATAATTTCTGCCGAGCTGCCGCCGTCCACGTAGGCCCAGTGGATGAGCTTGTCAATCACCTGAACAGTAATGACAACTACGTCGCCCCCGGCTGGTCTGCACGGGATAGAGTCGTTGGAGTAAAAAATGATTGATTCTTCTGGACCGAGACGTTTGTCCGGCGGAGTGTCTTCCGGTACGCGCCTACATCGCTCCTTTCGTTGCGACTCCGTCTTGCCCCCCGCACTGCCGCCAATGATTGCGAATATATTGGTGGTGGTGGGATTAACTTCTGTTAGTTCAGGGGACAGATCTCCCTCTTCGTACTTGCGCTTGATGCCTTTAGAATGATCTCCGACCAGAGCGACTTCCTTTCCTTTGTCACCATTGCCAGGACGGTCCTGATACCGAGGATTGTATCCTCCAGTCTGTTTGGTTGACCCTTCAGATCTCCTCGCGTACTCCGCGTCATTGTGGGACCGCGCCTCTTTCGCGAAGTGTGAGAGTTGACCTGTCTTAATACAGTTCTCAATTGCCTGCTTCAAGTGTTTGCACTCATTCGTGTCATGACCATGGTCATTATGGTAGTCACAGAACAGCTTTGGGTTTCGGCTATTTCCAGAAGTCTTCATCTTGCGAGCCGGATCAAGAACATTCTTGTGTGCCACCAGCGCGAATATCTCTTTTGGAGTTTTATTCAGCGGGGTGAACGTTCTCAACGGCGAAACTCGGCCCGTGCTCACTTGTGGGTACTCTCTCTTTCCTAGCCTTTCCTTCACAGGCATGCGCCCGCCAATGTTCGCCCCAGTGACCTTCTTTCCACTTGACAGGACTGTCTTGTCTTCTGCCTGGTTCCTGTAATAGGTCTTTTCATCTATGCGTACCTCTATTATGTCTGCCTTATCAAAGAATTCAACTCTGATCATTAACGCATGGACAGAATACACTAGGTTTAGCACCAGGTCCCGACTGAGGGCTTTATGGCATAATCCTCGGATGAAAGCATCGATGACAAACCGAGGACCTCCACGGTGATCAACCGCGTTAACCAATTCATTGAACCGTTCCCAGTACTCCGACAATGTTTCTCCCACACGCTGCATGATCGTCAGCAAGTCGTTCCTGGTCTTTGTAAATTTCCTCTTCTGGATGAACCGGCCTAGGAACCGTGCGATAGTGTCATTTGGGAGGTTTGTGAACCATAATCTGGCTGCTTTGGTCAGCGTTGTGGCGAAAACTTTACACCAGATGGGTTCTGGAATGCCGAATGTCGACATGTTTGAGGTGAAAGTGTGGAGATGGTCTGATGGGTCCGACGTTCCATCGTATACTACCAGGTTTGGTGGTATTTTCAGTCTATGAGACACAGGAAAACTCATCACCTCAGCCTTGAACCGACACCCTCTCGTGTCAAGTTCCGGATCCTCCTCAAAGTCGACAGCAAGACGCTGTCTAACCGGGACCCTCGGCTTAACCATCGGGGAGTGTACATAAACTGCTGGCCACTTTTTAGCCTGATCATCGCTCCGTCCCGACCCTTCCCTAGTTGACTGCCTCGGGGAAGAATGAGCCTCATCTTCCCTGTGAGAAGGTATCGCCTCGTGACGTGTCTTGTTTCCTCCTGACGTGTCCTCTCCGTCATCGAACAATCTGACTGGTCGTACACGTGGAACCAGTGTTTGACCGTTCGACCTCACCGGAGTGCCCTCTTTCAGCTCCTGGAGCTGTCGGAGCATCTCGGTTTGGGTGGCCACGACTTGTTTAAGTATCTCGGCTGTATCCGTCACCTCAGAAATCCGTCGGATTCGTTGAACTGGGTTGCTGGGGGTCTGTGCCGTCGTCACGACCGGCCTGCTCGCCGACGCGATCGGCCTGCTCACCGCAACGACCGGTCTATCAGCAGAATCCAAAATGGGATCGTCCCTGTTGGCCTCCAATAAAGCTCGAGCTCCTCCCAGCGGGATTCTTGGTAGCTCCGGGAAGGGATCCGGATCTTCTCTCTCTTCCGTCATGATATTAAAGTTGTGTGGGCTGTGAAGATAGCAATATCCCCACAGACGGCGCCAATGTTAAAGTTCTAATTGGGATTTTCATGTAGCGTTCTCGTTGCTCAGTCCTGTAAACCTGCATGGGCAAAACAGAGGTCAGACAGGCCGGCTTGTGCCTGCGCCTGCTCCGAGATCAAATTAGAGGTGAAAACCTTAATTCAGATCGGGATATTGTGTAGGGATCAGCAGTGAACTTAACTGTTCTGGTCATTGATTTGGTTCTATTTATAACCATTTGAGCTGCCGACATCGAACAGTATACTCCGTTACAGTGCTTGGACTCATCCGTGGGCTGGAACATGGTCCAGTCCTGCTTGGGCCTTTAACCATTCCAGGGAATAGTACCATATTTATCACCTACGAGTCCTAAAAGGGAACGTGGAGAAATAAGGAGTTGTGCAATGAGGAGAGACTAAGGAACGAGCCTTTACGGAGCTAAAAGAACATCTTCATGAACTACCGGTCTTTTCGCCCCTGACTGTCAGGGCGACTCTCTATCTATACGTATCCGCCGGAACAGAAGCCGTCAGCGGAGCGCTGATCAGGGAATTGTCCAGGGTACAGAGGCCAGTCTATTACATCAGCCGCACTCTTCAAGGGGCAGAAACCAGATACTCAAAACAAGAGAAATTGGTGCTAGCGCTGGTGCACGCGGCCCGAAGACTGCGGACATACTTCCAGTCCCATCCAATTGTAGTATTGACAAACGAACCTCTGAAGACGATTCTAACCAAGCCTGGGGGCATCAGGCCGTATGGCCAAATAGGCCATGGAACTAAGCGAACACTCATTGAATTCTCACCCAGAAAGGCGATCAAAGGCCAGGTCATGGTGAACTTCCTAGCAGAGATGCCAGAAGAGGTTGACGGTCTGGTTGACGCTGTGGACTCGGATCTGAGCGTCGAAGAAATTTCAGCCAGAAAGCGCCGCGTGAGGCATGAAGATAGAGCTAACTGGTGGAAATTGCATGTTGATGGAGCATCCGGGGTAGAAGGTGCAGGAGCCGGTTTGATCATCACGGACCCGGAGGGAGTAGAGACCACGTATGCTCTCTGTTTCACTTTTCCAGCAACCAACAACGAGGCCGAATATGAGGCACTGATTTCTGGAATGGGAATAGCTAAGAAACTAGGAGCCATCAAGGTGGACGCATATGGAGACTCCGCCCTAGTCGCAAATCAATTCAACGAGTCTTATGCTACAAGAGAGCCGGCCATGCAGAAATACCTGGAAAAGGTCAAAAGCTTGACTCTCGGGTTTGAGGAATTCGATGTCACTCGGGTTTCCAGATCTGAGAACGCTCGCATGGACGCTCTGAGTAAGCTAGCGTCCTCAGCCAGTGGACACCTCACCAAAACCTTGCTGGTGGAGACGCTTGCAGTCAGGTCAACAGATTTTGCGAAAGTTGGTTTGATAGCCGAAGGTGCTGAATGCTGGACGGTGTCACACAAAAGATTCATAATGCATGGGGTCAGACATGCGGACGCTAAAGAGGCGAGTGCACTGGCTTAAAAAACATTAGGGTTCACCGTCAAGGACGGAATCCTTTACATACAAGGTTTTCTCGAACCATGGCTGAGATGCGTAAACAAAACCCAGGGCATACAAGTGTTGAAAGAACTTTATGAAGGGTCTTGCGGTGCACATCAGGGATCACGCACGCTAGCTTTGCGCACGACCCGAGCTGGGTATTACTGGCCAAAGATGAAAGACGAAATAGACGAACTCGTCTAGAAGTGCCATCAGTACCAGATTCATTCCACGATACAAAGGCTACCGGGACAGAAAATGACCAGCATATCTTTGCCGTGGCCATTTGCCATATGGGGCATCGACATCGTCGGACCATTCCCGATGGCGGTCGGAAGGCAACGTTTCCTGGTCATTGTTGTGGACTATTTCACGAAGTGGGTGGAAGTTGTACCCTTGGCTACGATAACCGGGCGGCGAATAACGAACTTTGTTTGGAAGAACATCGTTTGTCGTTTCGGACTCCCCCACACTATCGTCAGCGACAATGGGAGACAATTCGCCAACGAACCTTTCAGATCATGGTGCGCTGGCTATAGCATCGGACAAAACTTCACTTCCGTGGCGCATCCTCAAGCAAATGGTCAAACCGAAAGGACAAACCGAATGATTGTTGAAGGGATCAAGAAAAAGCTGATTCGCGCCAAAGGGAATTGGGTAGAAGAGCTTTACAGTGTCCTATGGGCCTACAGAATCACTCCCCGAACGGCGACGGGAGAAACCCCATACATACTTTGTTTCGGGAGTGAAGCCATCATACCCCCGGAAATCCTCATCCCTACAGCACAAGTGTCTGAGCCTTTGGACCAACGGGATAATGATGAAGCAGTCAGGCAAAAGTTGGAAGAACTGGAAAGAAACAGAGTGGCCGCGCAGTTGAAAGAAGCGTCCTACAAATCTTATGTTGAACAGCGGTATAATGCAAGGGTCCGAGTCTGAAATTTGCGTGTGAGAGACCTGACCTTGAGAAAAAATGAAGCCAGCCGTGTGGAAGGACAGAAGGAGCTGGACGTGACCTGGGAAGGCCCGTACCGAGTGTCCAAAGCCATCGGAAACGGCGCGTATCGACTGGAAACTATGGCAGGAGAGCCAATACCCCGAACCTGGAACATCAACAACCTTCGGAGGTATTATGGCTAGAAAAGGCAGTGATCAAGTGTCAATGCCATAATGTACATACCTTTTGTGCCTGATAGGACGGTAAGATAGGAGTTTTGTGTAGAAATTCCGTTTGATCACATCTTTTGGCCACCCAACAGGGGAAGTGATCAAAATTAGCACCTTCTGGAACCGTATCTATATTTTGTTTCCTTACAAGCAATGAACGAGGCTAGGATTAAGTATCCAAAAATCCTTAACTGCTGAAGCATTCATAAATCGACTCTCGCAGACTAATGTCTGGACAGTCTGGCCATCAGTTCAAGGACTCGATGAAGAACTTCCTAAGGGAAGGTTGCAGACCAATGTCTGGACAGTCTAGCCATCAGTCCAAGGGAAGGACTCGATGAAGAAGTTCCTAAGGGAAGGTTGCAGACTAATGTCTGGACAGTCTAAACATCAGTCCAAAGACTCGATGAAGAACTTCCTAAGGGAAGGTTGCAGACCAATGTCTGACAGTCTAGCCATCAGTCCAAGGACATGATAAAGAACATGGCAGACCACGGTCTGGACAGTCCACACATCAGTCCAAAGTTTTGGACAATACTTCCATCGGTCCAAGGACCCGATGCCAAATTTCCTAAGGGAAAGAAAGGGTACGAATCCTCAAAGAAAAAAAAGTCATAAACAAAAGGTGCACGAATATGAATTAAATACGATGCATAAAGGGTAACACCCATAGGAAATAGCAATATCCGTTGCAGCTAAACAGCTGAAATTATCCTCAATCAAAAGCGCACATGCACGCAGAAAACAGCGCACACAGGCGCGTTAACAAAAGCAATTTGGCAGATCGCAGATTAATTTTAGGCCTTGGCTCAACCTGCACATCGTCGACCTCCTCAGGCTGCTTGGGACTCAGTGGCGGGTATTGACAGCGTATCCTCAGCATCAGCCTCTTCCTTAATCTGCCGCAGTCCAGACCTGTTGCGCGGCTTTGGCATGGTACTCAGCTCGTTAATTAGAGATTGCAAAGTTTTCCTCATAGCGCCTGCACCAGCGAAAAAAGAATGAAAACACAAGTCAGCAGGAGGAACGGCCAATGGGCCGGACCATTATCAAAGAAACCCGAAAAGCAGAATTAGGCAAATACCCAAATCCTCATCAGGAATCTGATCTACGTAGTAAGGTATATTAGCAGCCCGGAGGACCCTGTCGTCAGTCAGAACGGAGTAACTGTAGCTTTGGAGCCCCATCTTCGATATTTGGGGGGCTAGGCGCGACGCCTCCGCAGGGAGAGGAGCCTTGCCCCGAATCGCCAGAGGCAGAATGGGGATTGTCCTGTCCTCCGGACCCTCGCCGAAGACCAGCGTGTTCTCTAAAAAGACCCAACGGGTTTTCCAATCGTGTCTCTTCGGGCGGTCGTCAACCAACTTCAACATCTTTTCGCGGCTTTTCAACTGAAGCCAGCCACCACCGCCGCCCATATTGGCCGGATATAGAAAGTCCCTGAACAGTTGGGGAGTGGTCTTGACCTTACGCAGAGTGCATAAAACCTCAAACCCAATTAGGACCCGAACAAAGTTCGGCGAGAGGGCGGGCAGAGGAGCGTCAAAGTAGCGCAGAACTGACCGAAAGAAAGGCGATACGGGAAAACGAAGCCCGCACGCAAATTGATACTCACAGTACACCGGAATAAACCCGTCTGGGGTGGTAGCTACGGTATCCTCGCCAATCGAGGCATCCGGACTTTGGACTCAGCCTCTTCGGCGGTAAGCCCACAGACGGAGTGGCAAAGCTCCCGCACGAAGACGACGTCCTCGTCGACAGTGGCGGACCAGATATTATCCATACTACTCATCCTAATCTAAGGGAAAAGCAGAAGAAATAAAACTGAAAGAATTTCAGAGGAAGGATTTTGGGAGGTCGTCGCCGTACCTCTCAAATATACATTTTTAGATCACTTACTACCTTTCTACACTATTAAGTGTACAATGGCAAGTAAGGTTCGTTCCACAGGGAAAAGGTTATTTCTATGTATATTTTGTAGTGTATATATAAATATACATATATAAAAGCAATGTAAACAAGGGGGGGTTTGAGTTGAGTTTTTGTTTAAGACACTACTAATTAAAACTACTAGAACTTTCAAGCCACAACTACTTTACTATAAGATTATCCTAACTAGAGATTTAACTAAGAGAATAAGAAACTTGGACATATGAGATTGGTGACTTCTTATTATGAGATTTTCCTCAAACTTTATCATGATGCTTTGAGAATGGTGAACATTAGTGAGAAACTATCTTTAACCATAGTTATGAAAAATGAAAGCATCTTCACAACTTCAATTGACAACTTTACTAGATGATAACAACTAGTTCAATTGAATCAATATTAATTCTAATTAGATGTTTCTCAATCCTACCCATGCAATTTGATAACAAACTTGACATAGGTACAATGCTAATGAATGATCTTAAGGACAAATACAATTGATAACAACATGCATTCAATCCCTAATTTACTACTCCTACATAGAAAGAATGATAACATTCTAACCATGGAAAAGCAATATCTAACACATATCCAACACCTATCTATCACTAGGAAATCATTCCTAATCATTTCAAGCATCAAACACACATATAAATTATGATCATTCAAGAGCAAATCACCATTCCTAAGCTTCATAAATCATGTTCTCAATCCATAACAAGAAGTCCAATCACATATATCCAAGAAGGGTTTTAGCCTACAACCATAATTAGATAATCATAACCATAATTAATACAACAAACCATAGTGAATTCAAAGATCAAAATGGAAAGAAAAGTAAAGGAAAATGGAGTTTCCTCTGTAAAAATCCGATCCCTCAAACAATGAGGATAAGTTCTATTTATAGTCCAAAATAATTAAAATTAAAGCTAAACAAAATGCAAGTTGCAGGCAACTTCGCGGGTCGCGCGGGATCCTTCGCGGACCGCGAGCCTGGTTCTCGCGGCTCGCGGCCGAGGATTCGCGCCCCGCGCCCGTGTCTCGGCGTAGTCCGCGACCGGAGTCTCGCGCCCGCGCGCGCGCGCGCCCGTGTCTCGGTGTGGTCCGCGACCGGAGTCTCGCGCGCGCCTGTGTCTCGGCGTGGTCCGCGCGCCCGTCTAGGCATGGTTCGCGCGCCTCGGTCTCAGCATGGTCCGCGCGCCTCGGTCTCGGCATGGTCCGCGTGCCTCGGTCTCGGCATGGTCTTCGTGCTGGTCGGTCCTCGCGGCTCGCGACCGGAGTTTCGCGGCCCGCGCGAAACTTGGCATGGTCAAAACAGCAACACACACCCTCGCGGTTCGCGACCTAGGGTTCGCGGCCCGCGAGAGTGTGCCTTCACGCCACTTCTACGACCGGTTCTTCAATGTATCAAATGCGGTCAGGACGGTCATAGAAGGTCTTCAAATCATTCAAATCCATCGCAAGTGCAATTCAAGATCGAAATGCACGTCTTCAATTTCAAACCACTATGAATGATTCGGTCCAAAAGTCTAATATAATTACACAAAATATTATCTAAAACAGCTCTCAAATGCTACAAAATAAGAGTATATCTAGGGGCTATCAAAATCCCCCACACTTGAACCTTTCTCGTCCTCGAGAAAGGACGATTAAGATCCAAGTGTATACTCTACATAATTAAGCACATAACATTTGAGAGCTTTACATATTTAAACAAGAGAAAAGAAAATGTTTTTTTTTTTTTTTTTTTTTTTTTTTTTTGCCTCTCATTTTTGCCTGATTCTCTCGTATTTTTGGAACCATCCGGGCATGCCTCTCATTTTTACCTGATCCTCTAGTATTTTTGGGACCATCCGGGCTGTTTTTTTTTTTTTTTAAAGAAATACAGTAGTAAATAGCAACAAAACAGCAACAAAAGCAGCAACAAAAGTCCTACACCTCTCCCCCACACTTAGTCTAAACATTGCCCTCAATGTTTAAATATATCAATTAAAATCATAATGTAAGAAAGAGTGTAGGATATACTCACTGCGAGGGACCGGAGCCGTCGCGACGGCGCTGAGCTCGCGATCTGCGATGGCCCTCATAGTCAAATGCTCCTGGTCCCTGTGGGTGCATGGATGCCATCATGGCGAACATCACTGCCATATCATCCTCGTACCTCTCAGTATATGCTTGAAACTGCTGCTGAGTGACATACTGAGCCTCATGATGTGGAGGAGCGTACTGCTCTCCATGCTCCGGAGGTGCCTCTAGCCTGGCAAGGGCAATGGTAGGTGCAGGAACTGTGATCTGGGTTGGCAAGGTGAGATCCTCTATGCGGGTGCGCCCAGTCAGTTGTACAGCCTCTGGATTTGGCAGGTACATGTGCTGATTCTTGGCTACTAGCCAAATGAATCTAGGAGGAGGATATTTGTGCATGGCCAAGACATTAGTGAACTCCAAAGAAGCAATGGAGTAAAACTGGTGAGCTCTCTCGGCTGTCTTGCCTATTGCCTGAATGTCTGGAGGTAGGTGGATGTTCAGATAAGCTGCCAGAAGTGAAATCATACCCCCCTGTGGTATCTTTCCCTTGGTCTTCTCAGAGGCCTCCAGACATTTCTGCACAAAAAGGTCCACCCAACAAGGGTGTTCTGGTCCCCAGCACATGGTCCAAAGGCATTGGACCTGCTCCCTAGTAATGTGCGTCAACTCTCCTTGGCAGAAGATCGTCATCACTAGGAGCTTGTGCACCATACGAACAGCTGGATGTATGATGTGGTTATTCTTCGTAGTGCCTGTGATGTTGGGAAATCCAGACAAGCAATTCCAAAAGTAAGTTAGATCAAATCCGTCCGGGTTAGCTTCTTTTGGATTCTTGTATCCCCCTGCATATTGGAACCCAAAAGCATCTTGGATCTCATCATAGGTCATCCGGCGGTCCACATCATTCAACCTGAAGGTGATGTAATGCATGTCATGGTCCTCGTCATAGTGCTTGGCTAGAGTGGATAAGAACTCAAATGTATAGCGGGTATAGGTCGGTGCCGACCGATCAATGAATCCTCTCATGCCAACGCGATCCAATAAAAATAGAACTGGTTGCTGCAAACCCAGCTCCTGAAGTAGCTCAGAGGACAAGAACTTCGTCTCCATGATTGTTCGCTTCCCATTCCCAATCAACTTTCTCCACCGTTGTTGGGCATCCTCATCTAAACCTTGCAGTCCCATAAGGTCTATAGGAGGCAGGTTTTCTGCAGGGGGAGGACTAGGTTGGCGAGGTGGGGATTCGGGAACCACAGGATCATGCGAACTAGAGGCCTCTCCTCGGCGTGACCTTTTCCTCGGTGCCATTATCACAATCTATTCAACAACAGTCCAGCACAACTATACTAGCTATAAGGCGGCAAGCCCCTACTCAAATAGCTCAGTTTATAACTAAAGGCGGCAAGCCTTTGAAATTTCAATAAAAACCTATTGGCGGCAAGCCCTAAATCACCCAAAATTGAAATAAATTCAGTAGGGTACCGTCAATTGAAGCCTTAGGATGCAATGTAGCTTAAGTATATCATCAATTTGATCAAAACACCACCAAATCAAAGAATCCAAAAATTAGGGTTCATAAGATTTGGGGGTATTTGATTGGGAGTTGGAATTTGGAATTTGGGATTGGGAAAAGGTTAAGGATGGTGGAGGGAAGGTTTTTGGGTAGTTGGTTCGGAACAAAAGTCGCCGGAGGTCGGCGAATCGGAGTGAAGAACTTTCCGGTGAGAATTCGGCAATGTGGGTAAAAGATGGTGTTTTGGATTGGGATTTTTGGTGGGTTTTGTTGGGAAAGCTTGGGGGATTGATTTGGGTGGAAGAAATCGGTTCAAAACTCGCCGGAATGGAAGATTGTGTAGGTGGCCGGAAAAGGGTCTTGGGGTCGGGAGGAATAGGAGAAGAAGAAGAAGAGAAAGAAAGAAGGAGAAAAGGTGAAGATTTAGTCCCCGTCACCTCGCGGGTCGCGAGCGTCCATTGGCGGGCCGCGAAACACCGTCGCGGGCCGCGCCACTTCTTCGCGGGTCGCGAAAATGGCCCGTTTCGTTCCAGCGATTTCCGAGAAATCTCGGTCCTCGTCGCGGTTCGCGCGCCCTCCGTCGCGGGCCGCGCGTAAGTCTGTCGCGGTCCGCGCGATGAATTCGCGGACCGCGCGCTGAAGACCGTTGAGGTGCGCGCGAATCCTCGTCGCGGTGCGCGCCTTGTCTCGTCGCGGGTCGCGCGCGCTGGAACTCGGCGCGGTGCGCGCGCGCACCGCGCGCAAAACCTCGGCCGAACCTCGCAATCGTCGCGGTTCGCGCGATGAAGCCGCGGACCGCGAGCATATTGTCGCGGTCCGCGCGATCAAGTCGCGGGCCGCGAAAATGTGTCATTTTGTTCCAGGGATTTCCCGGAATCCTCTGTTTTTTCGCGGTTCGCGCGGTCTCTTTCGCGGACCGCGCCCCAAACGTTCGCGGTTCGCGCGATGTTCGTCGCGGACCGCGCGCAAATTGAAGCTCGTCGCGGCGCGCGCGACGAAATCGCGTGCCGCGCTCGATAAAACTTCGCGGATCGCGCGATGAAACCGCGATCCGCGTGCATAGTGTCGCGGTCCGCGCGATCAAGCCGCGGACCGCGAAAACCGTCGTTTTTGTGGCAGGGATTTCCAGGAAATCCAGCCTTGATCGCGGGTCGCGAGGCCTCGTCCGCGGTCCGCGAAAACCTCGAGCGCGGTCCGCGCGATGAATTCGCGGACCGCGAGGAATGCATTCCTTGGTGTTTGTTGTTTTGCACCACTTCAAACCTATTTCTACAAAAACAACATAAAAACTAGCGTAATGTTCGAATTACAAGCTTAATTAAATGTACATAACAAATAAATATAAAGAAAGTAATGTTCCAAATGTTGAAATTGTTCGACGAAATACTTTAAAAGCTTCAAAACTCGTTTATTTAACATCGTCGGCACGATGTACCTCCATGGTAAAGGTCACTCGTAGGCCGGGTTGCCTAGAGACATGTCCTCTAGGATCTCCGATTTGAAACCCTCGTAATACGGTTTCAACCTTTGGCCGTTGACCTTGATGATTTTGGCATCCTCGCTGCTTTGGATCTCCACTGCTCCATGAGGGAAGACCTTCACAACTATAAACGGTCCAGTCCACCGAGAACGCAGTTTGCCTGGAAACAACCGAAGACGTGATTGAAATAGAAGAACTTTTTGACCTACCTCAAAAGTTTTCCTAATTATCATCTTGTCATGCCATGCCTTCGTCTTCTCCTTGTAAATGGCCGCGTTCTCATAGGACTCATTCCGGATTTCCTCAAGCTCTTGCAATTGAAGCTTCCTTTCATTCCCGGCCTCGTCCAAGTTCAAGTTGAACCTTGTGATTGCTCAATAGGCTTTGTGTGCTAACTCCACCGGTAAATGACACGGCTTTCCAAAGACTAATCGGTATGGAGACATACCAATTGGAGTCTTATAAGCCGTCCTATATGCCCACAATCCATCATCCAACCGAGTACTCCAATCCTTGCGAGTCGGCCTAACCGTTTTCTCAAGGATGGACTTGATTTCCCTATTGGAAACTTCGGCTTGTCCATTTGTTTGTGGGTGATAGGCGGTAGAAGTCTTGTGATTTACCCCATATTTCTTCAACAATGCGGCAATGGTTCTATTGCAAAAGTGAGTGCCTCGATCACTTATCAACGCTCGGGGTACCCCGAACCTAGAGAAGATGTGAGATTTGATGAACTCTGCAACCACTTTAGAATCATCAGTACGAGTGGGGATTGCTTCAACCCACTTAGACACATAATCAACCGCAAGCAAGATATATTTGAAACCAAAGGAAGTAGGGAAAGGTCCCATAAAATCCATTCCCCAAACATCAAAAAGTTCACAATATAGAGGACAATGTTGGGGCATTTCATTCCTAGAAGAGATGTTTCCTACTCTTTGGCATTTATCACAAGATTTGCAAAATGTGTATGCATCTTTATTCAAACTAGGCCAATAGAAACCACAATCTAGCACTTTCCTAGCGGTTCGCCTAGCACCAAAATGACCACCACATGCATATGAATGGCAAAAAGCAAGGATTGAATTTGTTTCATTATTAGGAATGCATCTCCTAATCACTTGGTCGGCACAATGTTTCCATACATAGGGATCATCCCACACATAAAACCTAGCATCATGCTTTAGCTTATCCTTTTGTGCTTTTGTGAAGTGAGAAGGGTACTTACTTGTGACAAGGAAATTCACAATGTTGGCATACCATGGAAGAGAAACACCAAGAGCAAATAATTGCTCGTCGGGGAACTCTTCGTGAAGATGCTCCTTCAATGCTTTGGCCCCAAACTCCTCATTGGGCACCAATCGGCTCAAATGGTCGGCCACTAGATTTTCAGCTCCTTTCTTGTCTTTGACCTCCAAGTCGAACTCGCTCAAGAGTAAGATCCATCGGAGTAACCTAGGCTTTGCTTCTTTCTTCGTCATCAAGTAACGAAGAGCTGCATGGTCAGTGAAAACAATGATCTTTGTACCAAGCAAATATGGCCTAAACTTTTCTAAAGAAAAGACTACCGCTAGCAATTCCTTTTCAGTTGTGGTATAGTTCCTTTGAGCATCATTGAGAGTCATGGATGCATAATAGATGGCATGGGGAATTTTCCCCACCCTTTGACCTAGCACCGCACCAACGGCGTAGTCACTTGCATCACACATGATCTCAAATGGAAGGGACCAATTTGGAGGTTGTATAATAGGGGCCGACACTAGCATGGACTTTAAACAATCAAATGCCCTTTTACAACCTTCATCTACCACAAATTCCACATCCTTTTGCAACAATCTACACAAAGGGGAAGAAATTTTTGAAAAGTCTTTTATGAAACGGCGGTAGAAACCCGCGTGGCCAAGGAAGGATCTTACATCACGCACACAAGTAGGGTAAGGGAGAGATTGGATGATATCAATTTTTGCTTTGTCTACTTCAATACCCTTAGATGACACTTCATGACCTAACACAATGCCCTTTTCTACCATAAAATGACATTTTTCAGAATTAAGCACAAGGTTTTTATCAATGCAAGTTTTTAGGACTAATGACAAATGAATTAAGCAATTGTCAAAAGAGTTTCCATGAACAGTAAAGTCATCCATGAAAACCTCTACAAACTTCTCAAGATATTCTGAAAAAATGCTAACCATACACCTTTGGAATGTGGCCGGCGCATTGCAAAGGCCAAAAGGCATGCGTCGATATGCAAAGGTGCCAAAGGGACATGTGAAGGTTGTCTTTTCTTGATCCTCTGGTGCAATGGCAACCTGAAAGTACCCTGAATAGCCATCAAGAAAACAATAGAAAGAGTGGCCTGCAAGCCGGTTAAGCATTTGATCAATAAATGGCAAAGGGAAATGGTCTTTCCTTGTTACCGCATTTAACCTTCGGTAATCAATGCAAACACGCCATCCATTTTGGACACGAGTGGGAATCAATTCGCCATGGCTATTCTCCACTACGGTCACTCCGGTTTTCTTTGGCACTACTTGCGTTGGGCTTACCCACTTACTATCAGATATTGGATAGATCATTCCCGCGTCCAACAATTTAAGCACCTCGGCTTTTACTACCTCCATCATTGGAGGGTTCAACCGCCTTTGAGGTTGTCGGACGGGTTTAGCATCATCCTCCAATAGTATACGGTGCATGCAAGTACTTGGACTCATACCTTTGATGTCGGCAATGGTCCACCCAATGGCCTCCTTATGATCTTGGAGCACTTTCATCAACCTTTCCTCTTGTTCCTTGGTGAGCTTGTTGGAGATGATCACCGGAAATTTCTCGCCACCACCAAGGAATGCATATTTTAGATTCTCGGGTAGTGGTTTTAACTCCACTACCAGAGGTTTATTGAAAGATGGTCGGTTGCCCGAGTTCTTCAATACCTCGAGGTCTAAAATTGGTGCATCAAGAGAAAGTTCCTCAAAAGTATCTAGCTCAAAAATGCTTTCCTTCAAGTTAGCACTCAAAGCATATGTATGAACATTACTTGTGTGTAAACTATTGGCTAAAGCATTTAACAAGGGATCATCAATATCATTTTCATAAACTTTTTGCACATAAGGCTCAATCATATCAATAGCATTGCAAGAAGTTTCTTCATCATTGTATTTCATTGCACCATAAATGTTGAATTCTATTTTATCCCCATCGAATTCCATTGTAAGCCTACCACTATGCACATCTATGATAGTTCTTGACGTTTTCAAAAATGGACGCCCTAACAAGATAGGGGTAGCAAATTTATCATGTTCCATGTCAAGAACGTAAAAATCGGCCGGGAACACCAACTTGTCGACTTTCACCAAGACATCTTCAACAATACCCTTAGGGTATGCATTAGAGCGGTCGGCAAGTTGGATCACCACGCCGGTTTTATGCAAAGTGCCAAGATTCAACGATTCATACAATGTATATGGAATGACATTTATGGATGCACCTAGATCTAGCATGGCTCTAGGAAAGTAAGTGTTTCCTAAGATGCAAGGAATTGTAAACATGCCCGGATCACTACATTTAGTAGGCATTTTATCTAGAAACAAAGCCGACACATGTTCATTGATTTTTTCATTTTTAACATGCTTAGATCTTTGTTGACGATGGTTCACACATAATTCCTTCAAGAACTTAGAATATCTAGGAACTTGATCAATAGCATCGAGCAAAGGAATGTTTACCTCACACTTTCGAAGGACTTCGAAAGCTTCTTTGTCCATCTCCTTTTTGCGAGTATGCTTCAAGGCTTCGGGAAATGGTGCTTCCACATCAAAGGTAGTGTCCACCCTAGTTTTCTTGTGAAGAGGTGAGAATGGAGGTGACATTGGTTCAACATGAGAGGATGTCTCTACATGTTCCTCATCAATAGGTTCTCTCTCATTCTCAACCTCGGCCTCACCTTTTTCTTTGGTTAGCTCCTCAAGAATAACTTCTTCGTCGGCCAAGGTCGCCTCAATTTCGTCATTGGCTAAGCTCTTCTTCACAAGGCCTCTCTTGGGTGCCTTTTTCACAACCACTTCGGGTTCAAGAGCTTGTTTACCACTCCTCAAAGTCATGGCACTCGCATGAGGCCTTGGATTCAACTCCGTTTGTGCGGGTAGTTTCCCGGAGTTTTGTGCTTCTAACTTTCCCAAAACCGTGGCCATTTGACTCATTTGCACCTCAATGCTTTTGAGTCGAGCATCTTGGGGGAATTGGTCCGAGCTTTCACCTTGATTGTGGGATTTATCTTCCAACCTCGGATGAGCATTTTGAGGAGCACGGTTATTGAAACGGCCTTGACCTTGGTTCCTTTGGTATTGTTGTGGTTGAGGGTGATATTGAGGGTTTTGATGATCTTGGTACCCTTGATAGCCATAATCTTGGTACCCTTGGTTTTGGTAACCTTGGTCCCCTTGGTACCCTTGATCATTTTGCCCCCTTTGTCTATCAAAAGATTGACCACCTTGTCCTTCAAGGTGAAGGTGAAGGTTTTCAACTTGAACTCATCCACACTCATCTCGGAAGGTTTCAAACTACTACACACCCTATGAAAAGCCTCAAGGAAGTCATTCGGATCATCCACTTCTCTACCATGGAAAGTTGGAAGCAAATTTATTACTCCCGTCTTGATTTCGTATTGAGAGTTCGGGTAAACAATGCTCGATTGTTGTTGCTCATAGTTGGGGGACATGTACTCTCTCATAGAAATGTTGGTAGGAGAAGGGTTAGGGTTTTGGAAAGGGTTGTAGAATTGGTTTCGGGGAGGGTTTTGGCCGGTATCCTCTTCATCGTCCGCCATGTTGAAAGGTAGTGATTCACTTTCAAGGGAGAAAGGATTAGATGCTAGTGACTCTTGCACTTGCCTCCTAAGTTGGCGGAGACTTCTTACTAGTTCGGAATCGTATTGCAAAGGGTCTTGGTTCGAGGATCGTGTAAGAACCATGCACCAAGAGCTAGAGCAATAGGGTTCCAAACCAAAATAGATCCTAAAAAGAAAGATAGATTAGAATTTAACTACAATATACACATAAAAATACGCCTTGTCCCCGGCAGCGGCGCCAAAATTTGGGAGGTCGTCGCCGTACCTCTCAAATATACATTTTTAGATCACTTACTACCTTTCTACACTATTAAGTGTACAATGGCAAGTAAGGTTCGTTCCACAGGGAAAAGGTTATTTCTATGTATATTTTGTAGTGTATATATAAATATACATATATAAAAGCAATGTAAACAAGGGGGGGTTTGAGTTGAGTTTTTGTTTAAGACACTACTAATTAAAACTACTAGAACTTTCAAGCCACAACTACTTTACTATAAGATTATCCTAACTAGAGATTTAACTAAGAGAATAAGAAACTTGGACATATGAGATTGGTGACTTCTTATTATGAGATTTTCCTCAAACTTTATCATGATGCTTTGAGAATGGTGAACATTAGTGAGAAACTATCTTTAACCATAGTTATGAAAAATGAAAGCATCTTCACAACTTCAATTGACAACTTTACTAGATGATAACAACTAGTTCAATTGAATCAATATTAATTCTAATTAGATGTTTCTCAATCCTACCCATGCAATTTGATAACAAACTTGACATAGGTACAATGCTAATGAATGATCTTAAGGACAAATACAATTGATAACAACATGCATTCAATCCCTAATTTACTACTCCTACATAGAAAGAATGATAACATTCTAACCATGGAAAAGCAATATCTAACACATATCCAACACCTATCTATCACTAGGAAATCATTCCTAATCATTTCAAGCATCAAACACACATATAAATTATGATCATTCAAGAGCAAATCACCATTCCTAAGCTTCATAAATCATGTTCTCAATCCATAACAAGAAGTCCAATCACATATATCCAAGAAGGGTTTTAGCCTACAACCATAATTAGATAATCATAACCATAATTAATACAACAAACCATAGTGAATTCAAAGATCAAAATGGAAAGAAAAGTAAAGGAAAATGGAGTTTCCTCTGTAAAAATCCGATCCCTCAAACAATGAGGATAAGTTCTATTTATAGTCCAAAATAATTAAAATTAAAGCTAAACAAAATGCAAGTTGCAGGCAACTTCGCGGGTCGCGCGGGATCCTTCGCGGACCGCGAGCCTGGTTCTCGCGGCTCGCGGCCGAGGATTCGCGCCCCGCGCGCCCGTGTCTCGGCGTAGTCCGCGACCGGAGTCTCGCGCCCGCGCGCGCGCGCCCGTGTCTCGGTGTGGTCCGCGACCGGAGTCTCGCGCGCGCCTGTGTCTCGGCGTGGTCAGCGCGCCCGTCTCGGCATGGTTCGCGCGCCTCGGTCTCGGCATGGTCCGCGCGCCTCGGTCTCGGCATGGTCCGCGCGCCTCGGTCTCGGCATGGTCTTCGTGCTGGTCGGTCCTCGCGGCTCGCGACCGGAGTTTCGCGGCCCGCGCGAAACTTGGCATGGTCAAAACAGCAACACACACCCTCGCGGTTCGCGACCTAGGGTTCGCGGCCCGCGAGAGTGTGCCTTCACGCCACTTCTACGACCGGTTCTTCAATGTATCAAACGCGGTCAGGACGGTCATAGAAGGTCTTCAAATCATTCAAATCCATCGCAAGTGCAATTCAAGATCGAAATGCACGTCTTCAATTTCAAACCACTATGAATGATTCGGTCCAAAAGTCTAATATAATTACACAAAATATTATCTAAAACAGCTCTCAAATGCTACAAAATAAGAGTATATCTAGGGGCTATCAGATTTGGATGCTTTACTTGAGAGAAGAAGATGAATCTGAGGGGAAAGTAAAGGCTATCCTCGAGCCTCTCTAGATCTAAATAGAGGCGTATCAGGGAAGAAAGCGGAGCGTCATTTCCAAGACCAATAAACGCCATAGGGTCCTCCACTGACGCTGCGAACGAGATAGTGGAGCGCGTGGGAGGCACGAGAAATCCGAACCGTTCCACCTCATCCCAGACCACACCACCGACTGCTCGGACAGACCAGAAAATTCAAGATCGTTCAACGTATTCCGACCATAGTCCAATAAATATAATGCGTATATTATGTTTATGGACTGGGGGACTTGATAAATATGGCACTATTTCCAGTCTTGGTCAAAGGCCCACATTGAAAACCCAAGTTGAGCGGAACAGAGCATCGGCCCACGGAAAGACCCGAACACTGTAGCGATCTCTACTGTTTCATGTCGGCAGCTCAGATGATATAAAGGGTACCAGATCCACCATGAGAAAGCTAAGTTCTCTGCTCATACCTTATCAACAATCAATATCAGATCTGATGGATCCTCTCTAATTAGATCGTCGGAGCAGGCGCAGGCATAAGCCGGCCTGCTGACCTCCATTCCGTCCGTGCAGGTTTACATGGCAGAGAGGAACAACTTTAACAAATATCATTGCAGTCAAATAATTAAAAGGATAGAAATAGAGAAAAGTTGAGAGTAGTTGAATAGTTTCATTTTTTTATTAGATTGAAGAGAATATTAAAGATGGTTATAAATAGTTTTGAGTTTGTATCTAATTAAAAAAGACAATTAAGATTAGCCTATATTGAAGGTTCCACTTTACAAAAATTTCCATAGAATGTCAAGTTGTTAATGAGTGTCTAAGCAAACGTACAACGTAGACCATCACTCTAATCCAACATAAATCTTCTCTATCCTTAACACAATCTAATCTTTTGTCTAAACATGTGACAAAGAGATAACAAAAAGAAATTGAATTTGAGAATGGATGGTCATAAGCCATTTTTTTGAAGGTAACACTACAACGACCGAATTTGATACAGTGATCCTATTCTATTCTATCATACTCTAGCCTAGTCTACTGATCTTGCATGTCGAGTGGCCGAGGTACTCACTTGGCGCTTTGAGTGGGGTGAGGATCATTCTTACACCAGCTGCTGCAACACCGTACGCCAGTTGATGCAGCTCACATTGGTGACCCAACATTCGTAGCCTAGACCCACTTTTCGTGGCCTAGCAGAGCACGCCTCATACGGTGGAGGTAATTGAGACTTGAGAGGAATCACTTCCAACTCAAATTGAAGGTGTGTGGATTTGAACCCTTGGACCTCTCCTAGCCAAGGCAATGCCTTTGACCACTTGAGCTAGCCCAAGTGGTTGTCATAAGCCATTTATGGCAAGATTGAGGTTTCTCATTTTCATGATATTCCCCAATCTGCACCCACGATATTTTGTACAAGTTTCATACTTGGCAAAAAAAAGTGTTATATTGCATGCAATACTCCACTTTCCCTAGCCTACGACATTGTGTACCAAATTTCATTCTAAGATATCTCCGCACCATCCTTAAAGTATACACAATTTCTCCTCAACATCAATCAGAAGGGTCATAACCCATCTCAGAAATATATTTCCAGAAAGATTCTCATGTTCTTCTCTTGCCGTATATTATATAAAGTGTTGATTAAAAAGTGGAACATTTTCTTTTTCCTCCATCCTATATTATATAAAGTGTTGATTTAAAAAGTGGAACATTTTCCTTTTCCTCCATCCTAGTACTATTTTCTCATCCTCCTCAAGCATTCTCTAAAATTTCCACCATTCTCCCCCAAGTAGTATTTATGGAGTTCAATTGTGAATTTACATGTACAAAACAAATATTGTACAGTACGTTTTTACCATTTCCCTCACATAGACTACAATCATCCGCCACATGAAGTAGCAACCCTTTAGATTGAAGTCTCCCTGTTGTCGATAATCTCCCTTTTCATAACATCCAAGGAAAAAAATGTTTAAGGTGTAGGCATGACTTCCATAACATGTTCATTGACCAACGCCTTCCTCGTGCTAAGATTTCTCATCTTCTCTATAAAACCTATAAGATTAGGGCGAATGGCATCTTTCAAACTAACCAGTTTTCCCCAGCTCCAGTTGTACTTGTGTCCCTCCACGCTATAATCTAGAATGTTTTCACCTTTTAAGTAGTAGTATGCTTCTGGCAGCACAAATAACTTTATTTGTTTCTGTTAATTTGGCACTAGACACAAATATTGGATTGCCCTTATAAGTTTTCCAATATTACTACATAGTAAATTGAGTCAATGAAATGTTTCATTGCCCCTACCGTCTTTTTCTCTCATCAGGGGCTCACTTTTGGCATATGTCCACTGCTTTCCCATTACTTTTTGTACTTTTCTTAATCCACGTGCTAATTCATGGTGTGCCAACATTACAGAAACGGAGGGAGTACTTCCTAAGATTTAAACCATTATTATTAATTTAATTTATCAAAATTTAAGACAATAAATCACTCCTTAAATAAAGAGTAAGTCCTTATTAAGGAGTGATTATAAATTCTCCACATTGGTCATTCTTAATTAAGGAGCACTTCTTATTAATAAAAATGCTCATAAGGAGCACCATTGTGGATGCTCTAAAAATACTATTTTCACAAGAGTCTCTGTAATATTCATTTTTTGTTCATAGAGCAAAAGCTTCCCTTGCAATGTTTCTCTTTCCTTAATTAGCTCATTAATACGTTTGGCTTTTTTGAACAAGTTTTTTAATGCTAATTTATTTAAAATAACAAATTTGCCGCCTAATCCCATAAAAATTAGATTTAATGAAATATACTCTATTAGAAATTTATGGATTATAATAAACCTTTCATGTGTCGGTTTGATGGACTACTAATATTATTTTAAAGATTAATGTTCGCACATATCTATATACTCCCTCCGTCCCAGCCAAAGTGTTTGAATTTGACTTTTCAAAGTCAAACTGAGACAACTTTGACTGCTAATATCTTTATTTAAGGATGTAAATTCTTTTTGATTTTTTTTAATATATGCTATTATGAATCAAAAAATATATAACATGATAATAATATAGTATATTAACGGTCAAAGTTGTCTCTGTTTGAGTTTGAAAAGTCACTTTAACTAAGACGGATGGAGTTAAAAAAAAAAATTTTGTTGGAACCTTAAAATATGTACGTACAATTATTATTGCAAAATCAAAAAATTTAATATAAATTCGGGTATGAGTCAGACATTTTCTAGTAGGGAATAATCCAAAATAAACATGAGATGGTGGACTGCCTGCCTCGAGAAATGTGACCGTTACATTACATGAGGCAAATTTCGAAAAGAGGGCTCCTAGTCGTAGACCCTCCCGCATTCAACCCAACACTCCACCCTGTACTTTTCTGCTCCCTCCCACTGCCCAAAACTATTGTCCACATCTCCTCTTCTCTCTCCCCAATCAATCATTCATTCATTCATGGCCTCCATTTTTAAATTTTAAACACTTCATACCAAGTCATACAACAAACGTGTCTCACCTAGGATTACATGAGATTCTCATTCCCTCCCCTAGGTAGATTTCCCCAGATTGATTTTTTCTGCCATGGGTTGTACGCAGTCCAAAATTGACAACGAGGAGTCTGTTTCAAGATGCAAAGAGCGCAGGAACTTCATGAGGGAATCGGTTTCTGCCAGGAACGCCTTCGCCGCCGCACATTCCGGCTACGCTATCACCTTGAAGAACACCGGCGCCGCCCTGAGTGACTACGCCCAGGGGGAGGCGCCGCCGCCTCCCGCTTCCGGTGGGCCCCTTGAGCCCTCCTTGGACCCACCACCCAGGCCCCCACCCCCGCCCGAGTCTCCCTTCCCCCCACCGCCTCCGCCTCTTCCCAGCTTTTCTCCTTCTCCCGTGGCGCCGCTGCAGCGGTCCATGACCATGCCGGAGTTCTCCTCCTCCAAGCCCACCAGGGTCAAAATGAAGGGCATTGATGAGGACGAGGATGGGGATGAGGATGAAGAAGATGAACAACGGGGAAATGGCAGGCCAGATGCACCTGAGACCCCTGTGAGCAATCAGCCTCCAAATCCCACTCCACCTCCCCCGCCTGATACCAAAGGGATGGCCTGGGATTACTTCTTCATGGTGGATAACATTCCGGGGCCGGGGTTGGGTGGAACTGAAGAAGCTGATTATGTTACAGAGGAGGAACATGAGAATGAGGGTTCCAGGTTTGATGATGATGTTGGGTTTAAGACTCCAGAGAAAGCTGGGATTGATAGGGCGCTGGAGACTGAGGATGAAGTTACGCCTGTTCAGGTGCAGGAGAAGCAGTTTACGCATTCCAATACAGCTCCTGCAGCAATAGCAAGGTCTGAAATGGGGAAAGTTGCTTCTAGTGGCGTCGATATGCTGAAGATTTTGAGTGATGTTGATGATCAGTTTCTGAAAGCTTCCGAGAGTGCGCAAGAGGTTTCCAAGATGCTTGAAGCTACAAGGATGCATTATCATTCGAATTTTGCTGATAATAGAGGTGAGTTTTGAATTTTGATTGGGGGTTCTCGTTCTCCTAGTATGCAAAGAGAATGGCGTTCAAGTTTATCCTTTTTTCTCGATTACACTACTTCCTTTCACCTTGAACAATTTTCTTGTTACTTATACCTTTTCCATGCCGTCTTTGATAATTTTGCAACCTATGCTCCATGAGTTCTATATTCAAATTACCACTGATTATTTGAAAGTAGTGGAAGAAGAAGATTACTACATCCTTGAATTTAGTTACCTAAGATATATTCTAATTGTTGTAAATGAAAAGGTTGCCTTTTTGCTATAACATAGTAAAAGGTTACTGCATTGCTTTTGTTTGATTCTGCTTCACACCTTTAACCATAGAAGTTTCTGTTAGACTTGTAAATTATGCATATTCTGAATTTTGTTAGTACAACACTGGCAACCGAAAATTGCTTTTCTGGATTGCTGGGATTTTGATCACAGGATTCAGTTGTCTCTTCTCTTCTTCTTTTTTTAGCACTTTTCAAGCTAAGTTTTTGGTCTAAGAGATCACATGTATGCACGTTTTCAAGGCTTTTGGTCTAAGAGATGACATGTATCCAGATGTTTTCAAAATTTTGTACTTTGAGCCATGAAATGATGCTCTTTTAGGCTCTTATATGCCACCATGGAATTGTTTTTTCAATCTCCAGGTTATATGTCACTGTGTACACTGTAAACCTAGCTATTTTTTGGTCAAAGAGATGAAATGTATGCAAATGTTTTTAAAGTTTCATGCTTTGAACCATGAAATGACCCAATTTATGGCTCCTTTGTGCAACCATGCATTTTTTTTGGGCTCATATATGCAACCTCCAGGATATACTTCATTATTTAGCTGTGTGAAACTAGCTGATGTTTTCAAAGTTATGTGATTTGAGCCATGAAATTATGTGTTCTTTGGCTCTTATGTGCAAGCACATATAGTGAAATGTGTTCTTTGGCTCTTATGTGCAAGCATGCAAGCATATACTTTTTTTGCTCATATGTGCAACCTCCAAGATCCCAAGTAAATATCAAATTCTGAGCTTCTATTTAATAGCGAAATGGGGGTATTTTTTTAACAATTCCTCATTTTCAGGGCATATCGACCATGCTGCTAGAGTCATGAAAGTAATTACATGGAACAGATCATTTAGAGGGCTCCCAAATGGTGATATTGTAAAGGATGATGCTGATGGAGATGAATATGAGACGCATGCTACAGTATTGGACAAATTACTGGCATGGGAAAAGAAGTTATTTGAGGAAGTCAAGGTTTGTGAAATATTTTTGTATGTTAGTACCTGCTGCACTGTATCATCTCTCTGATAGATATTGCAATTTCTTGTGTATTGGAGTACATCTGGTACATCTGAAATTGCTTGATGTCCTCTTCAATATCTGATTGGACCAACAAGTTATGTTTTCGTTTATTCACTTGAAATTGAAGGCAATTACCAGTTGTACTTGAATCTGCTTCATATTTGTATGCATCAACAGGCTGGTGAGCTCATGAAACTGGAATACCAGAGAAAAGTTATGGTACTAAACAAGCTAAAAAAGCGTGGCGCCACTACAGAATCATTGGAGAAAGCAAAGGCAGCTGTTAGCCATTTGCACACACGATATATTGTTGACATGCAGTCATTGGATTCAACAGTACTGGAAGTGAACGACATTCGGGACAAGCAATTGTATCCACAACTTGTTGCTCTTGTTAATGGGTGAGGTTTTCTGAACAAGCTGGCAAATTTTGTTTTCCTTCAAAAGTTTTACATGAACCGATGCCAAGGGCAATTTAAAATTCCCTAAATGCCTTGAATACAAACACTTTGGTGCTTGTTGGCAATGATATAGAGCTAGCTTGATTTGGTCCCCCCTTTACCTACTTGGAAATTCTTTTGCACTGTTTTATTCTTGACATGTTATGTTTATGCTGGTTGTCACCATACTAATTAACACTGGGGAGATATGTAAGACTGGGGTTAATTTGCCTCTTTGCTTTGCTGATTTAGGAACTAATTATTTTTGTTGCACATTGTATTGCATTTTGATGACTAGCTTTTCTTGAAGTTTTGATACCTCTGATGGACCTCTCTCACTAAGGGGGTGTTTTGGTTGATCTCTTATTTGCTTCTGTTATGCTCTACTACTATTTGCTTCTGTTATGCTCTACTCTATGCTTTGTTATGCTCTACTATTCAAGGAGCACAAAGTGTTGCATAGAGAAAATATTTTGTTCACCTGAACTGGGAGATAACTTATACTTTTTATGTACAGGATGACTAAAATGTGGGAGTCTATGCTCATGCATCACACAAATCAAATGAATATTGTCGCTGACCTGAAACATCTTGATATTGCTGGTGTGCCCGTAGAAACAAGCAAATACCACCATGACCGGACTTGTCAGCTACTGAGGGTTATTGAAGAATGGCTTTCACAATTAGACAAGCTTGTGGCAAATCAGAAACAATATATTCATTCTCTTCACAGCTGGTTGAAGCCAAATCTCATACCCATTGAAAGTAGTTTAAAAGAAAAAATTTCATCCCCTCCTAGAATACAGAATCCCCCAATACAACCCCTCCTTCAGAAGTGGCACGATTACCTTGAGAAGCTTCCCGATGAGGTCGCAAAGAGTGCTATTAGTTCCTTTGCTGCAGTTGTGAAGACCATTCTTGATCACCAAGAGGAAGAAATGAAGCTAAAAGAAAAGTGGGAGGAAACCAGAAAGGAATACCTTCGCAAGAACCAGGCTTTTGAAGAATGGCATCACAAGTACACTCAGCGTAGAACTCCGCCTGATGAGACAGATCCCGATAAGGTTGTAGATACTAATCCGAAGGACCCTGTCTCTGAGAAGCGATTTGTGGTGGATAGCTTGAGGAAAAGGCTAGAGAATGAAATAGAAGATCACCACAAGCATTGCATTCAAGTAAGAGAGAAGTCTCTGGGAAGTCTTAAAAACCGGTTGCCTGAGCTCTTTCGAGCTATGTCCGGTTATGCTCATGCCTGCTTTGATGCTTATCAAAGTTTGAGGTTGCTCACAGAATCACGCAACCAAAATAGAGGTCCTTCGTGATATCACGGTCATTAGGTTAGTGTTTCCCTCACTGAGTCACAGTCCCTAGTTAAAAGATGAACCTTATTTTAAGTTATTTGTTCTTTTCCTTTTTAAGTTAAACGACTGTTTGTTCTTTTCCGATAAGAATGCTCTTCAGAATTCCCTGTGGTATTTGGAACTTCTTGAACATGCATGTAATGGTATATTTCTTTTCAGAACGGGACGTCTGTGCAAGTGACGTTCTTTTGAATTTTGAGTTTGATGAGCAGTCTTTCTGTCAACGAAAGTTGGTCATGAATAAACAGTTCCAGGGATTATCAATGGGGCTATACAATATCATCATAACAGAATACTTGTATAAGTGTTTAGATCAAATATAAAAAGGGTGATTAACATCTACTTGTAGAACTTCATCACTGAAAAGTCACGGTTTAAGGCATTCAACCTTCATCACATCAGGACTGGCAAGTGGATAATACATCATCTGCATTAATAGTGGAGTATGGAACTGTCGTTATGATTCAATCAATGAAGATTACCGGAAGTGTCCTTATGACAGTTCTTGATAGTCATCCCAGTCATTATGTATCCATTGCATAAAGATGGCATCAGCTCCTTCTGGAACACTTTCAAACATGTCTCCAGCATACACCTGGCAAACGGGTCACCTCGGTCGGGTATGGACGAGGCCCAATCTATTTGGGTGCACGCATTTTTTTGGGCATCGGGGATGCTCAGGTTCATGTTACTACATTCAAGTTGTTTTGGGAGAAAATTAAGTCGGGTCGGGTTTAGTTCAGGTATCAAATTTTGCGACAGGGTTCTAATTGTGTTTAGGTTATTTCGATAAAAAATTAATGACTCTTTAAACTTTCGATGTCATTTAAGTGTAAGTTTGCAATTTTAATGTTAATTTATATTCAATATCTTATGTAATGTTTCGATCACCTATAATGAAAACACATGCATTGTGCAGCCTCGTGTGGGATATTAGTAACAAGAAAGATGTACTCTGGGTTAAATAGTTGCAAGCGTACTATATGAAACATTAGCAGTTTGAGCACTACAATCCTAAGGATATAACTCATGGATGGTTGAGCTGGAGCTAGAAGGTGTTGCTACATTTGAGAGATAGAATGGGAGATAACTTGGTTCAGTGTGTTACTGCAGTCGGGAAATTTAAAATTTCTACAACCTATAACATACTGAAGAGAGCTCATGAAAAAGATAACTTGGCAAAACTGGTTTGGAGCTCGAAGCACAGTTTCTTCCTATGAATGTTATTGAGAGGTAGACTTTCTACTGTAGCAAGGTTGCATTCTCTTGGGATGTTGAGTCATGTGAAAACGGGTTGCTGAGAAGCTTTAGGAAAATTTTGAGCCATACTGGTTTGAGAAGAGCACATGGGAAATTTGTTCTCATGGTGAGCTGTGCATACCAAATCTGGCTGGAACGCAATAGGATGATCTTTTCCAAGCTCGGAATTGGGCGGTGGAGATGGTGATCAACCAAGCAAAGGAGACATGCTTTTGGAGGTACATTAGAAAGTGAATTTTGATGTAATTCCCAATTGGTTTTGAGTAGATGAAACTTCTGATGTAATTCCCAATTGGTTTGAGTAGATGAAACTTCTGATGTATTTCATTTGGTAGAAGTTAGAGCAAGTCCAGTTCCCCTATTTTGGGGGTTTTGAGAGATTATAGAGATTTTATGCTCCAACAGCATCCCCATTTGAAACTTCATCTTGTAGAGAGAGGGAAATCTATAAAGTTGTAGAGAGCAAAATTTTAGGGGGTGTAGTGATTAAAATATCAATATTTTCTCTCTCCCTCTCTATTCTCTCCCGTTTCTCTCTCTTTCTCTTTCTCTTTCTCTTTTAAAATACCAATATTTCTGCTCCCCTAAATTGTAGCTCTGTTGGAGGAAAATATTTGGGTTAAGGGGCCTTGCTTTAAGATCTAAAGTAGAGAAAAATATAAGGGGTTTGTTGGACTTGCTCTTAGGGCTCATGGGAGTGAGGGGCTAAAGCTTGTATTTGGTTTTCCTTTGATTATGAGATGAATGAAAATATTTTTCTATTAAAAAAACATAAGAATAGTAATAGGGAATCCCTTGTTTTTCACCCTTGTTTGGTGTTTCTGTGGTTATTACCATTCTCATAAATCAAGTGGGTGCTGCAAATAGAAGGGTTGCTGCTAGTATGGATGAATCACTCCAGCCATCTGTATGGATGAACATGATACTGTTTGACGAAAGCTCCAAAATAGCCTTGATTTCAGAATCACAATTGATTTTCCACATTGGCGGACAAGTTGTAACATGTACAATATATACACACTTTTGAAAGGACTGCAAATAAATATAATTTTAATCACCACTTGATAATTCTTTAAAATTTGAGATTCACCCCTTTTATTGGTAGAAATTACATTAGCATATCAGAAATATATCAATCCTCTACTTTTAAGTTTTATCGTTGCATATGAGGGGACAGAGGCGGTTTCTTTAGAAAGTCAAGCTGCTGGTTTGCCAGTTGCATGTTTACATGCCACTCCCTGGTTCTTACCCTTCAGTTCATCTCCAGCCACAAGAAAGAATGCAGTGTGCCTGTGCAATAAATTCATGATTCATATAAATTAAATACACAATGGCATCAACTAACTGGCTAAGATACCAAAAACCATATACTTATTCAAAAGTAATAATTACTGAGAAAAATCCATTTGTACCTAAAGAAGTTCATCATTTTAGTTTTTGAGTCCAAATCAATCTCTGAAGAGCCGTCCAATGCTTGTTGCATGTGGTGTAACCACCTCTCAGCTGCTTGATGAGTGACTGGAAATGGTCGATGACGTCCAATCAAAGCAGGATGGCCTGTAAGAGATAAATAGTAAACACTTGTGTTCATCTTTTATCATCTATAAAAATGGGATTAGATAAAACAACTACGGTTTTGAGAGAAGAAAAAAACCACACGAGAACTATTAAAGCAAAGTAACGAGGTTGTTGAAAAGAGCAACACTGAACCAATAATAAAATCAAGGCTTCAATATCCAGCAAGTAAAGGAAAAGCAGAACACAAAATCAAAAAATTGTGAAGACACTGTACTTTGAATAAACAAAAACAGTAAAGTATACACAGATCAAACATCCATTATGACCTCTTATATAGTCCATCGAAACCTATCGCTTTTCTCCATTTCTAGAGAAAGTGGTTCTAAATACAAGGCACGCAGGTAAATCATGCTATAGCAAGTTAGCAACACCATTCTGCATCTTCAAAGTAAAAACAAATCATTTTTTGATTCGGAAGATATTAGCAGAAATATTTTCAAATGACTCCACAAATATGCTGGTGGAATTACTATAAGTGCATCAGATATTTCAACTACATTATCCCATGAGGGGAGAACTTCACCTGTGTACATTAAATCAGAAACAAACTCATTAAATACAGAAGTATTGTGAGGTGAAGGTTTCCACATTTCATCTTCCACCATGCTACCATATCCAACTCAACTTGATTATGCATTGCAATTAGAAAAACAGTGTTTCAGTTGCAAAGTCACATTTTTTATCCTAAAAACAGAAGATATATATGTAGTCAAATCAAGTGAGCACCATGAAATCATATGACTGTCCAAAAGAAAATACACATTAAATTTATTCGGTGTCAAACAAAACAGGATTATATGAATTTTCAAATAACTAAGGTTTTGATGAAGGACAGCAACATTTTCAGTGTAGTAGTAAAGTTCATTCAAATCTCTAGCATACCTCTTCTCTGAGAAAAAAGAGGAGGCCCCCCCATCCGTTGCACGAAAAACTCATACTGATTTTGAATTGCATCTTCCATCTTTGAATTGGCAAAAATGGAACGAAACCACTCTTCCTCGTCACTATAAACCCTGCACTTTTCCATTTCAAAGCTGAAATATAATTCTACCTTTCTTTCAATGCATGCCAAATAACAGCTCTTGTTCAACACAAAGACACTACCTTTGAACTTTTTAAAATCAACCCATTTTTTCCGTTTTTCTTTTTTTAAAAGAGTTAAAAATAAAAGAGTCGAGATCCTTCTTCATAGCAATAGTCAAATCATTAGAGTAGAGACCAATCTAGAATCTTTTTGTTGAGTGGAAACATCATTTCAAGATTTTGAAGAAAACCCAAAAGAATCAAAATTGGGAATCAAAATCAATCGCAGCATCGAAAAAGAAATCGAGTACCTGGTGTAGAAATCGGTGGAGAGGTTTACGAAAGCCTGAAGGCCAAGCTTGTCATAGAGATTAGTCTCGTCAATCGCAAACGCGTCACCGGCATCCACCCCACTCCACTCCGACGCCTTCTCCTGCAATGACTGCATCTTCACCCTCTCAACAACTTCTTCTGTCTTCTAATGAACTAGGAAGACGGGTTCTTTTGGCTACGGTTGATTTATATAGAAGGAACAAAATACAGTGAATGATGTCGTGTGGGAATAGGTTCTTTTGGATTTGATTGGAGATTTATGGGCTCGCATTAATTTCTCGCTTGGTGTTAAATTGTAAATGGACGAATTATACACGTTTTAGAATTGGAATGGGATTCTGTTTCTGTGGGCGGCGGAATCTCATGTGTCAAGTTGTTTTCACCTCTCCTACTGCTTAATACCAGTACCAGTCTACCACGGTCTGGCGTTAGAGTGTGGTCATGGTGTGCCTCGTTTTGAAGAAAAAAAAACTAATTATCGACCAAGAATTAAATTGGTAAAGTTCATTTGCCACATCACGTACCTTAAATTCTAAAAACAATCTCCAATAAAACTAGACAAATTCTTGGGTGAGGCAGCCTCACCCAAGAGGCAGGACCAATTAAACACTGTTTTTTGTGAGGTTTGATGAACGGACACAAATGTTTTGATGAGGTGACATGTTTGATGAACTGACACCGATGTTTGATGAGGTGGCGTCGAGATTTGATGAGGTAGTAGTGAGTTATGATAAGGTGGCAGCAATGAAATTTTCCTTATTTGGCCTTGCCTCATGGGTGAGGCTGCCTCACAGGAGAATTACTCATAAAACTATTTTTTCTTGGAATAAATAAAATTTAAATCCAAAATCCGGGAATACAGAGGCGTTTGGAAATTCCAGCAATGAGTAACTCGGCAGACCATCTGCCGAGTTTATGCCCAGTTAGCTGACCACATGGGAAAAGTAAACTCGGCAGTTTGAATGAAATTTTTAACACAGAACTAGTTATGCATATTAGAAAACTTCAGATTTTCAACATAGAACTATATATACATTATATATACACTTCAGATTTTGAATAGGCGACTAGTTATGTATATCAGAAATTTGTTCCTCTTGAAGTTTATGTTGTATCTTTTATGCTTCACGACTCTATATTTATTCATTTTTACATTATTTTGTCTATATGTTCAAAAATAACGAATCACCTCAGGTGATTCAGAGAAGCTGGTGAAAGTGTTGTTTGAGTTGGCTAGGCACCCCGCACCTTCAACAATATTAGAAAGTTCCTACTTACTATGAAAGTGATCTAATTGCGTCTAAGTTTTACATATTAACAAGTAAAACTTAAAAGTGCGGAATTGAAAAAGACACGCAATTGATCACGCAGTTCAGTGCGGAGCACCTACGTCTGCGAAGTCGTAGCCCGGTGTAAAGATCATTCACTATATGTTAAAGACGGTATACAAACCTATCCTCACAATCTAGTGGCCACACTAGCCTATCACACGGTTTAGGTCTCGTCCTAACAGTTGCTACAATGATTACCCCCGGTCCAAGGTGATAGCGGCTGATCTTCTCCACCTGAGTTTTAACACATGTCCAAGTGTTTCAGTTTATGAGTAACGCAAACTGTGTTGCCTTCTTGCTCGAACTTTATCAAATCATGAATGATAGAATTGATGTTGTGTAAATCGATAGTTCTAGCAGTGCAACGAATGTCCTCTTTATAGCCCAATGTTGTGTTTCCAAAGACTCCTCACGGCAACAGATTCCTTCCTTCAATAGAATTACTTTCCTTCTTGAAAACCCTTGAAGATAAGGAATACAACGATGTCTCCAACTCTGATAATAGAAAGAATAGCTCCACGAATCTTTCGAATCCTTAATGAACTGCAAAACTAAGTTGTTGACATTTCTGACACTATAGTTTCCATAAAAAAACACACGCACAATATTCCCTTTCTTCTTCCAAAACTTGTGCTGAGCCTCAGAAAATATTATATTTTTTTCTGCACAAAACAGTTATGTTGCAACATCAACGTGGCTAACCAATTGGAAAAGGTCAATCATCTTTCCGAACATGGTGCTTCTGTGCACAATGTTCACTATCAGTGCTTTTCATAAGAAACTCAAAATGAAGTTTATGATCATAACGATGATGGAAAAAGTGTCGTTTTGTGCAGCAACATTCAGTCACGTGGATTGTATCAAGTAAAGAACTACAACATTCAGGTCTTTTATCTTGGGAAATTAAGGAAGAGTGAGGAAGCCTTGTGTTTTGCTTTGCAATTCACTGATATGCCACAATGACTTCTTTAAAAATCAAGCAAAGAACGAATGATTAGGAAATTTTGAAGGGCTCGACTCTTCTTGAGGCATAATTGGATTACAACTTCCCATCATTGTTTTGATGTCTAGTTATATGCTTGAAAACTTCTGCTTTATCTCTACGTCAAATGTTAGACAAGAGATTAGTTTGTTTCAGTGATGGAACAAGTTTATGTTGTTTTAAAATGATGGCCAGTGGTAGAACATCAGGGGGGCATAGTCCCCCAACATTTTTAAAAATTACAAAAATTACTATTCAGTTTTTTGAATATCATATTTTGTACCTATAAACTTTGTTTATATTTCATTATGGCCCCTCCTAATCTTACGTACTCTTTGATTATTAATAGAAAAATCTTTCCATAAATAAATTAAAAAAGTAGAGGCTCATATTGAGACCTTCAATGTATCATGTACTATATATAAATTATTTAATGCGTTAATATCAATTTATTTTCAAAATTTAAATAAATTTAAATTTAATTAGGTAAATATTTATATAGCAAACTAGCTATCCTCACTTGCTTTATTGATTACTTTCATTCAATTATTTTTTTAAATGAAACTCAGTGATGGAGGAATTTTCTTGGGCTCCCGAAACCTTAAAATAGTCGTTGTCTCCTTTTAAAAAGGTCATACAAGAACAGCCTAAAAAGGTCATACAAGTGACAATAAACACTTAATATCAACTTTCGGGGCAAGTTAGCGAATCGACGAGTCAAAACACAAGGTTTTTAAAATATGTAATTGATTCGTTCTCCTGCACACCTCCCACCATCTAGATGGCCTCGTGGAGCTTGAAAGCTAGTTTCGACTCAAACGCAGGGCCGGCCCTATATAGAAGCGGCCCGTTATAAAAAAATATATAGTATTTTATTAATTTGAATATATTTATATAAATAAATTATATTGATTTTTTTCAAAATAGAGATTTTGTACGTTATTTAGAATTAAATATAATATTTTTTTGATATTTTGATATTTCTAGACATTTTTATGTACAATTTATAATATTTTTGCTATAATCCTAAAAATATTAAATTTTACTTTTGAAACCCTATGAAAAAATATTTTTGCTTGGGGCCTCCAAAATCTCAGGACCGCCCTGCTCAAACTGAACCCATTTCAGTGGAACCATGAAACCTCTGCCCTGCATCTGTAATCGTTGTCGTGGATTAAGATCTCCGTCGGTCCAAAGAAGGAATTGTTCCAGGCGTTGATGATGCTGAAAAATGTGGTGGAGACGCCGACCTTGGCTGTAGCCCGTAACAGGTATACCCAGTAAGGAGCGAAGTTGTGGATAAGTCATTCATGGATAGTTTCCTCCAGGGTGTGAGCTCCAGTTTAAGGTCGCTGTAGACGTCAATGGTCGTATGTTGGGTTTTATAATCCCAAGTCTCTAAAACATATATTTAGAAACTTGAAGTATATAAAGGCCCCGTTTGGTGACTAGAGGTTTGAGGAGCGTTTAACTTTTTTGGCTAAATATGGATAGTTGATTGGTCAATCAGCTGTTTCATGTATTTGGTGAAGAGTTTTTTCTATGTAGCTGTTTTGATGAAACATCTTGTTTCTAAAACGCTAGAAAGAGTAGCGTTGGTAAAAAATAACTAAAAATATATATGATATAATATCCTTTTTATCCCTATTACTCATAGATTCTTTTTTTATTTTATCCACATCAAAACCCCTCACGTTAATATATTGTGTGCGTACGAAATATCCTCTTGCACCTAAACTTATATATTCGTTTACAAATATGTTGGATGCTTACATATTTGTTTGTAATATTTTTTAATTTATATTTGAAGTGTAACATATATTGAAATTAAAATGGAACTAAACATATAACAATGTGAAAATCTAAAGCATTTTTAAACTAAAAATTAAATTTTAAATAAATATAGTATATTAACAATGAATAATATTTCAAATAACAAAAAAATAGTTAAACATATTAATAATAAAATACTTCAAAACAAGTAATATACACTACATTATAAAAACTAATAAAAAATTATATTAATACCTATTTCAGTTATTTAACTTAGTTAAACAGCTATCAACTAATTGTTGTTTAATTACCAAACACTCAAATACAAACTTCTAGTCAAACACTCAAATATCAACTAATTGTTTCTAAATTCTTTTGGGGCATGACTGAACTCAAGCCCAAAAAAACATGGAGAAAGTGGAGTAAACTATGCTCACCAACTCCACAGAATGGACTTGGATGTAGGAAAATTTCTGCAATTATCCTTGCCTGTTCTGTGAAGCTTTGGTGGAAGTACCAAACTGGTAAAACACTTTGGACTGAATTTATAGCAGCTCTTCCCCCCTCTGCTAGAAATTCACCTACGTGGAAAAGAATAGGACAAGTTAATGAATTTGCAGAAAGAAATTCAAGAGTAATCCATGGAAAAGGAACATGTAACTTCTGGACATCTAATTGGACCAATTTTGGTATCCTTGCAGATATTTGTAATCCTGAAGATACATTAATTCCAACAAATGCAACAGTCGAATGCTTTATTGAGAATAAAATGCTCTATATGTCATCTCTTTCTCCTTTTCTTAATGCTGATTTGAAAGTTTTTCTACAGGATTCTGAAATATATCCTCACAGAGATGATAAGCTCATATGGAAACCAGAAGTTTCAGGGAGGTTTACCTTCAAGTCTGCTTACAGAGAGCTGGTTCAACACTCAGGTAACTCTGTCTCCTTGACAAAAATCTGGGGAAAAAAAATTCAAAAGAAAACATCCATTTTCATGTGGAGACTTATGAATTCCCTGCTGCCTTTTGATGACATTCTTACACGCATGGGCTTTAATTTAGTATCCAAATGTTGTTTTTGTATGAATTCGGATTCCATAGAACATTTTATTAATGAATGCCCCTTTTCTCTGAGTATATGGAAAGAAACTCTGGAATATATAGAGGTCATAGATAGTAACTTTTCCACCTGTTGGAATAGACTATCTTACTACCTTAGTTATGTAGGCCACTCTTCCCTCCATTCTCAACTCATTCAAATGGTGGTAGTTTTAATCTGTTGGAATCTTTGGAAATCTAGAAACAGCAAATTGTATGACAATAAGCCTCCTTCCAAAGCTCTAATCATCAAAGAGATAAAAGAAATGATATATAATGTGCTATATGCCAATCCTATCTCTGTTACATCTGCTTTTGATAAAGAAATGGTTGAGAGGGGATTGTTCCCTGCCCCAACCAAAATCTCCAGACCAAAAATTATGGCGATCAAATGGGTAAAACCTTTAGATGGCTATAAGATAAATGTCGATGCATCCTGGTCCATTTCCTCTGGGGCAGGTATAGGTATTATATGTAGAGATTTTGAGGGACATTTCATATCTGGTGAATTTGTCTTCACTGATGCATCTTCCCCTCTAGAGGCAGAGATTAAAGCCATCAAGTTTGGCATCTTACATGGCCATAACTTGAGACTGGATAAATGTATCATAGAATCTGACTGCCTCATAGGAATCTCAATGATTTTAAATCCCATAACTGCACACTGGAAGTTGTTTATGTTAGCTGATAGCACAAAGGCTCTAATGTGTCAATTTACACTGCAACACACCTTTAGACAAGGGAATACTGTTGCAGACTTCTTAGCCAAATCTGCTGCCCAGAATAAAACAAGTGCCATTATCTCTCTATCCTCCTTTCCAGTTGAAGCTAATGCTCTCTTGCAGTTGGATAGAGATCAAATGCCATCTATCCGGACATTCTGAAGAATGGATGCTACTAATTTTATCTGTTCTTTTCAGGTTCCATTGCTGAATACTAGTTCCAAATCAACTCAAAACGCTGGAAGCTCCATAGCTGCTCTCACCTCATCAAACAAAGGCCCAGGATACTGATCAAAGGCTGCTCTGATATACCCACCAACCTGGAGCCTTTAAAATCTGAGCATAGTTGTGTTTCGATTTGTTTTGTTCTCACAGCGCTGCATGGGATTTTTATAGGCTTCGGTTATAGAGAATTCAGAGCTCTCACAAACTCAAAGTGGTCTACCTTTTAGGAGGCTGCTACTTGTTTCATGTTGCTATTTTCCTCCTCTTTGTTTTAGAACACTACCTGTAAAACTCATTTGGAGATTGGTTTTTATTCGGTCACATAGGCTTGGGGAACCTAATGAAATTCCCTTCACCTTTCATAGGTGATTTAATTAAAAAAAAAAAAAAAACTTCTAGTCAAACCGCAAGTCAAAACAGCTGACAGAATCCGCTAACAGTTAATAGAATCCGCTAACCGCTGTTCTCCAAACGTAGCCAAAGAATGAATTTTGAAATTAAAACTCCTGAACTAGACACATACCTAATCCCTCATTCGTGGTGTCATTTCTGTAGCAATCCTGACCATTGTGAGTTCGCAATATTAGAAGACAAATGATTTGTTGTTAGTGTTGTATCCACAGTGACGATGACATCTCCTCTGCTGCATCTATTGCAGTTATCATTTTCTGCTACATATCCCAAAGCAAACCCTCTCGTCAGAGCATTTGTTAGCTAGAGAGCCATCTGTTACAATAAAACACATTTAAATTCTAGATCAGAAAAGAAAGATCGGGCCAAATGTATAATAGAGTCGGATTTTGGGTGTTGGAGTAACTAATTAAACATTGTGTAAAAGATAGTGTCATCTCCATCATTCGCCTGTAATTGTTAGTTAGTAAATTTGTGGATTTTAATATTATTTATACTTTAGTCCATTGGTTATGAAATTAGTTTTAAAAAAGAGTTATTTTGAAAATTAGTTTCGGAAATAAGGTTTGTTATGCAAAAAAAAAAAAAAAAAAAAAACTAAAATTGTGAGTATTCAATATATATAAAAAAAGAATAATTAGGAAAATGGACTTCGAGTTGAGGTATATGGAGTATTATTGGATGGGGTTGGGGTTGGGGTTGGGGTTTGAATAAATTTCTTGGAATGGTTCTCAAAAACCGTAACAGAAGCTTTACCCTCAAAACACCTAGTAAGATATTCGAAACGCCAATGAAACGATAGCAAATCCTGAATTTTTTGTGCCCGGAGGCTCCGGTCTTTATTAACGTCAATGGTGAGTCAGGAACCCGAAGATATTTCCGTTCAGGTTCCGACAAGGAAACGCCGTCGTTTGACGTGGGACGTTGCTCCTTCTGAACAACAAATCGAGGTAATTTTTTTTAATTTATAATGTCAGGGATCTCATGGTTCAACACTTTGGGTGGAAACATTGAAATGCTCGAGGGGATTATTTGCCAGTCATTTATATACGTAAATTTGTTTTACAGACAGACGATCATGGATACGCGAGGAAGCTGCGGCCTTTGGGCGTGCATGAATCTCCTCCGAAGAGAGACGATGATGTGGAGGGGCATTATGTATATATTCTTGGCGAGAATTTAACCCCAAGATGTGAGATTATTATGATTTTTAAAAATGTTCATTATTGTACTTAAATGTGTTTATGGAAACAATCAACCGAAGTTATTTTTTCATATGCTTTAATTAGTGAACACCAAAACTTTTACTACTCATGTAGGCTTCTTTCAATATGAATTAATAAGTTTATTGAATTCAGTTTTAGGTTTTATTTATTGTATGAACCTACTATATTGTTATCTTTCTGGAATTAAGTGACAGAAGTCTTCTGAGTTACCTCATTGCTTTGTTTTGTAATTAAGTTTTGTTTGTTTTGTTGTTGAACTTTCAAGACCTAAACTGTTTTTGTCATCCAGATAAAATACTCAGCAAGATGGGAGAAGGTTAGCTGGGATGAGCCTGCAGAAAAGAATACCTTTACCTTTTTGTCAATACCCCTTGAATAACATGAGAGAGTTGCTGCTGCTATGTAGGCACGTTTGGAAAGGTTTTGGAGTGTTGGGACCGTGAAAGTAGAGATCGCGTGGCTATCAAGGTGATTCGCAGCATACGTAAATACCGTGAAGCGGCAATGTTTGAGATTGAAATACTTCAGGATCTTGCTAAGAATGATAAAGGAAACTCAAAGTATGTTAATACCTTTTAGAATGTAAATTTTGTTTAGCCTCTTGTTCCTTACAAGCTTGTTTGTTTATGTGCAGTTGTGTGAAAATCCTGGGTTGGTTTGACTACCGCAACCATATATGTATTGTGAGTTACTGTTCCTTTAGCCTTGTATATATTATTTTATGTTCATTTCAGATTTAGTTTTTAAAAGGCTTTTTCAAGCATAAATCAAACTCTTTCTACTACTTAGATGTACTTAAGCTTTCTGTTGCATTTTATCTGTGTCCAAAGGTTTGTAGTTTCTCAGTTTAGCCTTCGTTACAGTTAAAAGTTTTAAAAATTCAACCTTATTTTTGAGACATTTCATATTGATTAAGTCTCTTGTAGTTTTGAGAAGGCTTTTCAAGTACAAATCAAATTCTTTGTTCTACTTAGATGTACTTAAGCTTTCAGTTGCATTATATCTGTATCCTTTTAGTGGCTGTCCAGAGGTTTGTAGTTTCTCAGTTTAGCCTTCGTTACTGTTAAAACTTTTTAAAATTTAACCTTATTTTTGAGACACTTTGATTAAGTCTCTTGTAGTTCTATGATTCTCCCTCCACCCCCTCACCTCTTGCTGTGTGTGAGTGGGAAATCTTAAAGGTTTACTTTTGGAGCTTGATCACAGCTGAAAACTGTTTGACTTTGCTGCAAATGTTATATATTAGAGTTTTGATTATGCTGGAAATTTGACAAAAGATTTTGTGATGCGTTTGAATTGGTGGTATCAGGTGTTTGAGAAGCTTGGGCCAAGTTTATATGCTTTTCTAAAGAGAACTAAGTACAGCCCACTTCCTGTGGATCTTGTCCGGGAATTAGCGCGCCAGCTTTTTGAATCCGTTGCATGTCTGTGGATTGATCTCTACCTTCTTCTTATTTCCTATTCCATGTTTCTTTAGTTTTCCAGATTTTTTTCTCAGCCTTCTCTTGTTTAGGCTGTCACATCTTTTTAATATCTTACTCTTGTATATACTTATTATCAATTCATACTGTGCCTTACAGATATGCATGATTTAGGATTGGTCCACACTGATCTAAAGCCAGAAAATATACTTCTCATTTCTTCTGAATATATAAATGTCACTAGCAGTAAGGTATATGGTCTAAATGTTGCTCTAGTGTTCAAACTCTTTAATCATCTTAATAGTGAGTATGAGATTGAATTGATTGACAATTTCTGGTCAGTCCTCTTTCAGGCGTTTGCCGAAGTCCAGTGCCATCAAGCTGATTGATTTTGGTAGTACGGTTTATGAAAATCAGAATCATGGTTCTACTGTGACCACTAGGCATTACCGGGCACCTGAGGTTATTTTAGGTAACTATTTCACGTTAACATAGTTCTTTTTGTCCTGTTTTTTTTTTGTTTTCATTAGTTTAGGAAGAAAATCTGTCAGATATGTTGATATATAGAGTAATATGTTTTTGAATGTAGAATTGTGGTGGAGTCTCAGATAACAACATAATAATAAAAAAATACACTGTCCTATCATGTTTTGGACATGTTATATAGAGATTGTTTTATTGTCCTTTGGAATTGATGCAGTTTTTATTGTTTAGTTACAAAAGTTCAATGGTGAAACAATATATGGAAGTTTCTTATCTGATGGAACTATTGATACTCTTCTTATGGGTTTGAGTTTAGTGACCAAAAGCAGAGAAATAATTAAATTAAGATAAAATATGGCTGTGGTGACACTATTCTCCCTGCTTTAAATATTTAGAGTTGGTACTTATTCATCTAAGTTTTACCAGGTCTTGGATGGAGTTTCCCTTGTGATATGTGGAGTGTTGGCTGCATTCTTGTTGAACTCTGCTCGGTGGGTGTATTTTCTGTTTTGTTTCCTTATCAACCTCTAGGGTCTAGACATATGTGCATATTATGATTTCACAGATCATCACATTGAGTGTTCTTTTGATTATTCAGGGAAAAGCTTTGTTTCAGACTCATGACAACTTGGAGCATTTGGCAATGATGGAAAGGGTATTAGGCCCTCTGCCTGAGCACATGACCCAGAAAGCAAAGTAAGTAATCTGAATCTTAGAGTGAAATCTCCTCCTCTATATGCCTTTATGTCTGACAGGAATAATTATTATATTTCACTGGGTTCCCCAACCACCACCCTAATATGTTAGTTTGTTGTTTTTGTAGTGGCGGGGTTGAATATTTTTTCAATGGATTGCATTTGAACTGGCCTGGAGGCGCAGATTCCAGAGAGAGTATCCAAGCTGTTAAAAAGTTGGACTTGCTAAAGGTTTTTACTGCTTTCATTCCTTGTATTATGCAGCACGAACACACACACATTATATATAGTCCACTCTCAAATCGGTTACATATTCCTCTTTAAGTGTGTTTTATATGTCCCAGTATAAAGTTTGGTTATGAATCATTACAAAAGGAATGCGTTTATGTAAAAACTAGGCCAGAAAGATGCATTTATGTTGTAGTGTTGTTTATTTTGTATGGTGGGAATATGATGCTGCACACGGAAATGTGCTTCATGGTCTACTTATCTTGATTGTATTTTCTGCTTACTGCAGAATCATTTGTCACGGCATGTAGCTTTCTCAACATCGAGATACCATCTCCTGGACTTGTTAAGTGGTTTATTGAAGCATGATCCAATTGAACGTATCACTGCTCGACAAGCTCTGGACCATCCATTTTTCAAAGATGTAACATAGAAATATATGGGTCCATCTGAAATTATGTAATGATACATGGTCAAGGCATGCTTGAGCCTAAAACCTGTTTGTAGCATGTGCCTTGGTGTGTGTAATATGATGAGTGTCTATTGTTTATATCAATTAATTTATTGTTGTTTTTAGTAAAATTACGGGTACGAAATTTGAGTCAAATTGCAATTCACAATGATTCTATACTTTACTGAAATTCAGCAGTTATATGGCACAACTTCACGCCTCATAGAAAACATCCTTATTATGAATCCAAAGCTGGAAATACCTAAAGTATTACAACCATACTCTTCTGAGAGAGGCACAATGGCCCCTAGAGGCAAACTCTGCAGCTGATTTTTTAGCAAGACATAGTACTCAGACGCAGCAAAATGGGGATTTACCTATATCAATGGCCCCTAGGAAACTAAAAGGAATCATCCAAATGGACTATGCTGTTGTGCCACATGTTAGAGTCACTGAATAATTTCCTAGAACTATTTACTGCTGTCTCTTTTGAAATTGCAGGAATTGCCACTGGGAGGAACTGGATGTACTCAAGAAGCTAATGGAGAGAGAATCACGCTTGGAACTGAGCAGGGGGCTCATGCATCTGTAGCAGTTCCAGCCTACTGAGCAGCTCCTGAATGCAAACAATATGGTGCTAACACAACTCACTCAATTTGTACTCGTTTTTCGGCTGATTTGAGTTTCAACCTGGGTTAGACTTGGGTTGATTCGCAGACAAGCTTGGAAGTCTGAATGCAATTTGAGTACTATGTTTTCTATCTGCTGGAGTTTTTTCTTCATCAACCAATCACTTATATATTTATTCATTGAGATTAAGGCTTCCTCTTGGGAGTCTTTCTTCTCTTATTCTTTTGGAAGCAAATCCTTTTGCTTCAGGAGTTTTTGTTATACTCCATAATCTAAGCCACTGTATTTGGCTCTTAGCTTTTAGGCCCTGTTTACCAGAGCTTATCTGTAGATCAGTTCAGTTCAATTCAGTTCAGTTCAGTTCAGTTCAGTGAAAATGCAATTTGATGAAATTCAGGTTAATTCAGTCATGCTGATTCCATTTTTCAATACATCAATTTTCACTTCAGTTCAGTTCAATTCAGTTCAGTTCAGTTCAGTTCAGTTCAGTTCAATTCAGTTCAGTTTAGTTCAGTACATCAAGAAATAAGCTCTAGTAAACAGGGCCTTAGTCTACTAAAAGCATAAACTTAACCCTTGGATACAAATGTACTATTTTTTTTTCCTATGGGCTTGGGATCCCTTAAAAGAATCCTACCACGTGTGTGGTTTTAACTTTTTTTTTTTAAAAAAAAACATACTCTTCTGAGGGAGAATTTAGGATACTACCCAGGGAAGAGTCATTGTCCATAAAATAACATTCACAACAAAAACAAAAAGTAAATTTGTAATTCTCGTAGTTGAAAACTCATATATAATAAACTTTATAATCTTATGCTTTCATTTATATGTATATATAAATATCATTCCCAATCATTAATTTTAATTGGTGCCATTTTACCATTGCTTACATAGAATCCGTCTTTTTTGATTGTCCAATAACATTTGGCACTTCATGGTGGTTTCACTGAGCAATGATTCACCTGCATACGACTGTCATAAACAGCGAATGCCCTTTGTATACTACCCTCCAAAAGTAATAATAATATTTTGTTTGTATAAAATAACTAGGTAAGAAGAAATACCAATACCATTCTTCTTGTGGATGAAAACTTTTGTAACCCAAATCATCATTTCCAGACCACACTGACAGTAAGTTCTTCACATGAACTTCTTTGTTGTGGTTATCTGTAATATAATCAAATATGAATAGAAAAGACAAAAATAAAACAAGGGAAACTGCATTATTTGCACTAGCCATTTTGAGTAACTTTTTAAGTTTTACTAATAATATAGTGGTACGCATATTAAAAGTCAAAAATGCTTTGAATGCCAACAATGGAACATTTAATGATATTAACTAAATCTGATGCATTTTTAAAATTCCATTCAATAAATTAATTTGCATTTGAATTTAAGTGAGTCCAAATAGTAGTGCTCATATTTTTATAAAGTTCTACTCATATTTTAATAGATTTTCCATTTTCCTTTTTTTAAAATTTAAAATTTATCTTTGTAGCTAAATTTGGAAGTGTTTAAAAATTCATGTGCCAATTATTTATTTTCAACAAATCACAAATTCTCGTACAAGGCCACCTTACGGTGAATTTTTTTTTTTTTGAAGAAATTCATTCAAGATCCTTGGGAAACGCTCAGAAACGATTACAATGAGTGGAATTAACATCCAATTTGACTAGTCTATTACAAAATAACCGAACTATATGGCAACCAGACTAATTGTGTCTGTACTATTACAGCTTAAGAGATCCAATAAAAAATGTAATACCGCCATCAGGGATATTATCTTTCAATCGCGAAAATCACATCCGCTTGGCACAGAAGAGCGTCTACTGCATCAATTACTGCGCCAATCAGGGATCTGCTACAACCGTAACACCACTTGATTCAAAACATGATCTACGTTTTTCAAACTGCAAGCACCTTGAAATCCACAGATCACGAGCGGAAACACGATCTGTACAATCAAATCGAGAACCCGATCTTTATAACCAGATCGAGAATAAAACTTCGATATAAATCAAGATCTAATCAAATAACTATTATTTTGTGGATTAGTCACACTTATTTCACCGTAAATCAATAAAGAGAAGAATCATTGCTACCCCATCTCCCCATGATGGGGAAGAAAATTAGAGAGGAAGAGAGGGTTTAATTGGACCGCGGCTACAGGTTTGGAGAGAGGGTTTATCCTTTTAATTTTTCTTTTAAGAGAGGGTTTATCCTTTTTATCCTTTTAATTTTTCTTTTAAGAGAGGGTTTATCCTTTTGACCTCGTGCATAAAAAAAAGTTTTATGAGGGGATGTTGTATTATTTCTAGGCATGTTTGACCATATAATTTAATTAGCTATTAGATATATAATAAGAGCAAGTCCAACACCTTCCCCAAGTTGGGGGATTTCAATAAATTTAGGGAATATGAGCCATTTTTCGGCTCCAACAGATTCCCTATCCCATTCCCCAACTTGGGGATTTTGAAGAAATCTACATGTTGCTTCCCCAAATCTGTAGAGAGAAAAAAAACTTGGGGAAACAAAATTTAATGCTTACTGCATTTATGTTGATCCTTTACCTCTCTTTATTAGTTTTATAATTCAAATACATATATTTCAAATGTGATTATCTTAAATTGTATATAATAAAGAATTATAAGAAATATATATTATTAAAGTTCATATTTTGACGAACAAAACAAGATCATACATGACTATGTTTACATGTTTATAAAAATTTGAATATTGTCATGTGAGATCTTGTTATATTCGTTTTAATGCATATTTTAATAATATATATTTTTCACATTTTTTTATCATACGTAATTTAAAATATTAAGATTCCAAAATATACTTGAATGGTGAAAAAACAATAATAAAGAGATAAAATACTGAAATTTAATGCACATGCATTAAATTCTAATCCCCACACTAGGGAAGCTGTTGGAGTTGAAGTAAAAAAAGATAAGGAATATGAGGATGTAGTACTATATCTTGGAGAATCTTGTAGGGAAGCTGTTGGACTTGCTCTAATGTATCATGTAATATATAATTTTCTTGATTAAGTAACTGAGTAATTGGTGAAAAATATTATATTTTCAATTTTGAATTCTACTACTCCCTCCGTACCAGCTGGATGTGCACAGCTGACTTTTCACGGTCTTCAATACACGTGTTTGACTGTTAATATCTGTAACTACGTATATTATAAAGATATGAAAATTTGATATTAATAAACTACATGTTATGACGATTCCAACAATATTAGATACGATAATATTTTTATTTATATATGCATTCAAAAATTCAGTCAAAATTTAGTATAGTTGACTGAAAAAAGTCTCCTGTGCAGAAACAGCTGGTCCAGAGGGAGTAATACATTTTCATCAATGCATAGTTCCGATGAATTTTTTGAATAGTACATAAATTTTATGGCTGCTTTTATTGCCAGAGCATAATTAGCTACCAAAGCAAAAATTAAATTAGTTTCCTAAAATGCCCTTTCATATTTTTCGCCGGCTGAATGAAAAATATCATCTTTTATCTTCTTGCCCCCAAATAATTTCGGTCATCCCCTTACACCACTAGTGCAGAAACCATGTTTTTACGGCGGTTCCATCGTACCAACGAAGGCAGCTGGGAACCGCCGTGTAATTTACAGGTCTTTCGATATCGTAAGTCAAATTCGGCACAAGGTCTTACGATATCGCAGGTGTGCATTCCATACGTTGTTTCTCCAGCTCAGTAGATATCGAAGGTAGATCTTACGTAGTTTAATGGTGTTACGATATCGTAATTCAATCAAAGCGAAAGTTGAATCGAAATCGTAACTATGTATTTATATATGGCATTCCCGGTACTCATATTGACGAGTTCGTATGCAATTCCGGTGGACGTGATAATGTTATTCTTTCGATATCGTATAGATATAATACACCATCCGATATCGAATGACATAACCATATTAGAGAAGTCGCATCGGGTTTTGGTAGTGATTCGAAGTCGAACGTGGTTTAGAAACGACGGGCTTCCATCTACACGGATACGAGTTCGAATAAATTCTGAACAAGGATACAAATTCGGATACAACATTGTCGACTTTAACTAAACACGATATCGTAGAGGGATGTCAAACCCTAATAATGAAACGATGTCGAATGAAGAGGTTTTTTTTATGCGATATCGTAGGTGGTTTAGGAAATTATTAATTTCAAATTCAATGTTACGAATTCGATTGGTTTTAAATATCTTCTGCGATATCGTGTTCAGTTTGTGATCTTTGTTACATGAGCGATATCGTGTTCCTTGAAAAGTTCGTTACGATATCTTTACATGCATTAAGGCTTTACGAACTCTTTTATATATATGAATGGCACTATTCAGTAGGCGCTCTCGGAAGATTATTCCGCTGCCATCCCTGTCTCAAGACCGATAAATGGTACGAGATCGACACTGTAATCAGGAAATGTACGAACTCGAAAACAATTTCTGCTACATTCAGGGTGAGAAATAATTCGATATCGAATGTATATACGACATTGACAGGATATCGAATGCAATATGGTACTGAACCGAATGGTTTACACGAGTTCGCAAGAATAATCTGTCCAGTAACCATATTCCAAGAATCTCTATTAAAATCTACAATTTTAACAGCACCACAACACAACCTTCATTCTAACAGTACACAAATCTATACTACATTTTTCTTTTGTAAGAGCGGTGTGGATATGACTTTACTACGAGCCAAAACAAGGTAGCGAGCTAACTTATCTCTTGCATCATTTAAGTCGGCGATGGTGTACGGAGTTTGGTCATCTTCAAAAACCTGATTAGGAATAAGGTAGTTTCCATGTCAAGTTAGATTTCATAGTCATCGTGAAATGAAAAATATGGTGATGAATACGTTGAACTTACTTGACGGAGATCAAGTTTGTCCAACGTTAGATTTTCAACACACTTGTTGGCAAATACGAAGGTATAGTAGCCGGACTCCCAATTACGCCGTTGCCTCTTGTACTTTGTTGTGGGCAAAAATCAAGATTGCTAGTTACGCAACGAAAGCTTAACAAAATATAATAAATGTGGATAAAATGATGTGATTGCTTACCGTTATTTGTATGAGCTCAAAAGAATGAAGAGTGTTGTGATTAACATGATGCATAGCCACCTCAAGAAGATCGGCGAAAGCTTTGGGTGGAGGATTATTTAGAGAATCAATCCAATACACTCTCTTTTGGCCCGGTACCATAGCAACAAAACTCCAATGACCCCTATTTCAAAATTGAAAACATAATATTATATAAAGACGAAAATTTTAGTTTTAATATCAAGTATAGAGGAAGATGAGTACCCTCCGTTGTAGGGCCCTATGAATATTTTCTTGCTTTCCAATTGAAGTGTGGCGGTTAGATAACTAAGTTGATCAGTAGGGGCACAACCTTCAACCATGCGCATGCTTTCGGGACATAGATAACCAATCCAATCTTTTCCATTTTTACAAGACTTGGAATACATGCTCCTTGTAGAGTAAATGTTAACAATTAGGATTACATATGAACCCGCAATATTTAATGAAAAGTTAAAAATAAGGAAACTTACAATTGATGGAGTGTTAGGATATTTGAGTTTAAATCCCCCATATTCCAAATGTCTTTGAAATGACCCAAAGGAATAATCAAATCCACTCGAAATCCAAACACACTCTCATTACCGGAGAACCTATAGAACGATTTGATGTTTTGGTGATCTAAGAATTCATGTAACTTCCTTACCCAATAAGGTAGTTCGTGCAAAAATTTTAACAATTCGTTGGGATCAAAAGTGGTGGAGTACTTATTGGCAATTATTTGATTATTCACCTCGTCTACCTTTTTCCTCATGGGTATGTCATTAGAACCTCCATCAACTGTCAACCATCGTGGCCAAATAACATACCCTCCAACCATATCCCCAACCCTAGTTTTTTCCCCTTCGGGCATTGGTAAAAGGGCCGTTGGCTCTATTGCCCTACCTATGACAACTCTACCAAATCCTATGGGAATAGCTTGGAGATGGTGTGTCCGCATCTTTTCCTCAAAGTTCCCATTTGCCACATGTTTAGGGGGCTCGTTGGGACCACAATCAATGAAAATCTTATACGTCAATATCTAATAACAATATAATGTCAAAGTTAATAATAACATAAAATAAAAATTTATTTAGAATATTAACATAGTAGGTGAAAAATTACCTTTATTGTGGAAGGTTCGGATGTAATATCTATGGGTTGATGTTGCAATGGTCGAATTGGCTCTTGTTCAACATGTCTAACGTTGACCTCCACAATAGGCTCTTCATTGACCGGAGAATGATGCGAGCCTCTTGACGAGGGACGACGCTCACCAACTACAATATTCTCCTCGGGTGGATGGACGTACCCCATTTGTTGGGCCATGGCACCAACTTGCTTCCTCAATGAAGCATACTCCAAATTTTGGGAAATGATTGTTTCTTTTTGCCTTTCTATCGTCCACTTAGCCACGTATAGTTCTGAAGGCTTCTCTTTTCCGTTACTTCGCGTTATCCCAAAAGCCTCTCGTTGAGTCAAATAACGACCAACCCCCTTGCCCTCCCGGGATGATCCTTCCCAACCGCTTTAGCCAATACATCCATCTTCCCCACGGGTGTAAAAAGGTCTTCCTTCTCTTGAACGAGTATCTCATCCTATATATACAATATTCAAAATAGATTTACAACACTTGTTTCGATTATTAACAATATCATATTTGGGAAAATTATGCCTTACCACTTTGTTTACGACATCTTGAACTTCGGTAGTTGTGTATGTTCCATTGCTCTTCATTCTACCTCTAACAAACATATCATGCCGGGGAATGTCATCAAGCTTCAACGGTACAACCTTCTCCCGTGCCTCTTCTATGGTCATCCCATCCTCGAGATTCTTGGTAATTTGCTTCTCTTGGCTCTCACTAGGGATGGCAATGGATTTCCGATCCAATCCAAATCCATGGATTTAAATCCATTTTTGACGGATATGGATGTTAAAAAATGAAATCCAACGGATATGGATCGGATACGGATATATAGTTTGCGGAGCGGATTTGGATATAGATTTTGTCGTAAATATCCATATCCAGTCCATATCCAATCCATGGATCCATTTAATATATAATAAATAATTAAAATTAAATTAAAAATATATAAAGCAACCTATGGTTAGATACTGACATATAATCTTCTAACCCTACCAATTCACTCGTTTGGAAGAATAGATCAAGGAAAAAAGAAAAGGACTTATACTTTGTACTGAGTTATGTATTTTTTGGGAATTTGGACGTATTTGTTTTTAGCACATTGTGTACTTTGAATCACTTGATTGCAATTTTAATTTCATGAATTTTTATAGAACTTATTTTGAAATTTATTCATCATTGTATAAATTGTAATTCATATGTATCCACGGATATCCATGGATTTAGCGGATATGGATTCGGATGTTAATATTTTAGATCCAACGGATTTGGATCGGATACGGATTTAGGCACCAACAAGCGGATATGGATATGGATATAGTCAAATCCAATCCATATCCAATCCATTGCCATCCCTAGCTCTCACCATCCATCTTGTCTCCAAGACCCAAGTATCCCGCCCTACTCATTGTGTGATAGAGTTTATTTGCTTTGGCACATTTTATCTTCATTTCTCGGGTTCCCTTCCATAAAGATTATGACATTAATAATATTAAAAACAATATATTGAGTGAATGACAATGAAATAAATTATGTCTTATATTGGCTTCATGATCGAGAGACCTTTGCTTGAATGTTTCCCAACTCGATAGGAGGATATAATTGTGTTTTTCTTGAGGATGTTGACCAACTCTTTTCCCTCCCTCATATATATAGTCCTTTGCCAATGTAAACTTGAATTCACGACTAGCTTTGGAGACAATGTTCAAAGCTTTCTTTCTCACGGCTTCTTCATCCATTGCTTCAATTTCAAAGGGTGCCTATTGCACATGAAATATGAATAAAAATACAACACAAATTCATACTATAAATAATGAACCCAATGTAATGGAAACGATGTACCTTACAATCCTTGAAAAAATCGTTTCTTTGTGTTGGAAGAACCTCCTTCCACGTCTTTGTTGCAATGTCGACTCTTGTTCTTCCCACTTTTCCACACCAACTCGACCACAATGCCCGCTCCTTAGAAATAGCAACGCCTTTCGCATCAAATTTCATTGGTGTCTTTACCTCGCTATCCCAACGCCTTTGTACAATGCGACAATACTCCTTAGCTTTTTGTTTTGCCGAAACCTTTTTTTGTGAACTCTTGTCTCCACCATTTGCTATCTTCTTTGTTTTCTTAGGCCTCTTGTCCCCACTAGCATCACTTTGGCGTTTTTTGTTACCCATGACAAAGTCCTACTAATACAAGAGCATAAACAAACCCTAAGTTAGGTCCATTCACAAAAGCATCAAAAATGAAAATGGAAGAAACTTAATTGAAACACATTAATGCTAATATGGTTATGAATAAAGTATAAACATGCACAATACAATCACTAAATAGCACAACATATCAATAAATGCATAAACATATTGATAAAAGATGGAAACCCTAGGTGACAAATGCAACAAAAGAATAAATTATCAATTTCAATAAAAGAGTGTTTGTAGTGTTCCAAACATAACTCTTAATCAAAGCCCATGCACCTAAACAAACCCTTGAGGTCCTAACAATGCATACATATTGATGGATGTGTAGAAATAGATGAGAATATGGGTCTTTATACAGTTGAACAATAAATCTCTAAGATATGCTAAGGAAGAACACAAACTTGTTGGGTTGATTGAATTGAATGGATTAGAGATAGAAATTGGTGGGAAAAACCAAAAGAGGAGGGAGATTTTGGTGTTTGGAGAGTAATAAATGCGAAAAAGAATGAGAGGTTTTGGAGTTTGTGGTGTTTTTTTGGGTTTTGACCCGCACATTCGCCGGTTGACTAGCATTAAATGCGGTTGTCGAAATCAATTGCGATATCGTAACTAAATTTTGTTTGGATTTTCCATGTTACGAGTTCGTATGACCCATTATAAGGGTTTAGGGTTTAACCTCCAGTCCGGGTCGCCGTGGGTATCCATCGGGTATTACACGGTTTAGGGTTTTAAGTATAACGCGTGGACTACAAGATACGAATTCGTTAGCCTTACATTGCATAGTGTCGAAGTCGAGACGTTGTAAGTATGCTAGACACGATATCGTAACGACAATAAGAACTACATGCGATATCAAAAGTATTATAATTTTTAAGTATACATTTATGATATGTATGACTAATGATTGAGGTTTTGTGTATTTTTTAACAAGTCAAAAGTTGATATGTTATTCGTTGATCCTTGATTTATATTACATAATTGTAGTATTTGTTAGATTAGTAATTAATTAGGTCATAAATATGTTCACCATTGATGTGTATATGTAAGATTAATTGGCTAATCGTGACTAACTTGTTTCCAATCAATTGGGGGTATAATTTGTTTAATAATAATTGCAATTTAATTAGTCAAATTTGTTCTTTTGGACTGGATTTGTTAGAAATACATTGGATGAGTATTAATGTATTGTGTTGTCTATTCATGTATATATGTACATGCTATGGAGTAAATGACTATATTGATTTGCAAATAACTAATGCTTGTAAGTAAACCATGATTAAATTAGTCAAGTAATATGTCATATATATTGTTCACAATGTTTTTTTTAATTACAATGCGTTGGTATCAAAGTACTCTGTTGTCTATTAATATGTATACATAGGTTGTCAAGCCATAGGTTCTATTAAACACATGTAATTTTATGACTTTAGGTCTTCATCATTAGAATCTTATGTACTAGTAAGTATAGCATTCTATAGTTCCATACATGTATATAGATTATTTTTTAGACAAATAACTTTGTACTAATTTATATTAGTTTTAATAAATAATTCAATTACTCATGTTTATTAACTTTATATGTTTATTCAACTATATAAAGTTGATATATAACCCGTTAATTAATTTATAATAATGTTATATTTATTTGACTTGTACTTAATATGAAAGAACATACTCATGTATCAAAAGATATAGGCTTACGAGTTCGAAAGGACACTGTAACGGTTTCGATATCGAAAGTGTTAAAGTTTAGGTTCATATATCGTGGCTTTAATCGAAAATGATCGTGGAATCCAGGCAAAATTGGACTCGACTTCGAAAGACATCACTATATTTTAAAAAAAAAAAGACGGGTATTAGGAATAGCAAAATTTTCCCCCAAATTTCTTCAAATCCCTAATTTCAAAAAACCCCCAAAATCCCTAAATCATCTAACAAGTTAGCGGACATGCCACGATCAAGAGGAGGAAGTGAAAGGCCTGCAACTCGAAAGCACGGGCGTGGTGGACGGACTGATACCGTCGCCAATGAGGCGGGGAGTAGCCGCGGTGGTGGTCGTGCAAGAGCTCCCCGATCTGGATTAATTATTGAGCCTGCACCAACGGTTGAGAGCCAGGGAAGTCGCCGCGGTAGAGGCCGGGGTCGGGGAGAAAATGTAGGTGGTGGTGAGGCGCCGGTGAACCCTCCACAGCCACAACCGGAAACTGAAAACTCAAGCTCGGAAGAGGATGTTGATCTTGAGTTGAAGCCAAGGTATTCAAAAAATCTCAACTACAAGATGAGGTTAAATTTGATTATGTGTTGAATTGGTTTAAGCCCCATTACTTAGATGGTTTATTGACTTTAGAGGAGGATGTTTATCATGAAGAAGTTCTCCAATTTTATGCAAACTGGAGAAAGGATGGTAGTAGCTATTTAACTAGGGTTAGAGGTAAGGACATATTGGTTGATCAATTTACTATCAATGCTGCTATAGGCTGTCCTTATATTGATTCTAGTTTTCTGAGAGGAACTGATCCTAATGGTCCGTATGACATGTTCATCCAACAAAGCTTTAAAAGAAATATTGACATTAAGCTACCTTTTGATCTTCGGAAAGTGGCAAAGAAGTATTTCCGAGTAACAGCCCCTGATTTAGGAAAACCTAAGACCCACTACTCCATTCTTGAACTCAGTCTAGAGCAGAGACTTGTTTACGAGTTCATAGCTCTGAATGTTTTCCCATCCGGTGGTCATGCTTGTGAAGCCACGGTTCATAACATCATGGAGGGGCATAAGATAAACCCTGGTTATGTCATCCTCCACTACATGGTAAAGGCTGCAAACTCAACGGGGAAGTCATACCCTTATGGTCGTTTGATCACTGCATTGATCCGCAAGGAAGGGGTTGTACCTGAAGGTCGTCCAGAGGTGTCCGAGTACTACGACAGTGCATGGTTGATCAAGAAAGGGCTGGTCATCCATGAAGATGGTAAATATGGACATAAGGACCCCAAGAAGCGCCGGTTGACTCCTAGTAAGTAATGCATATTTCATCATCTTTGCATTTCTGTTATTTATTTTCATAAACTGTACTTTAATCAGTTTATAATATTTGTGTAGGGCAAATTCAGAAGTGGCATTCACACTTGGACGATACTCTAGTTAAAATAGAGGAGGAGGTTGAGTTGTACAATAATGAATTGAAGTATCACCGTGAAGACTTCACCAAGCTGGCCGATATGCTTGGTTTGCCCCTTAAGGAGACCGATGAAGAAGCAGCTACTTATAACATTGATGAGGATTTTGATGTTGATGCTTGTACGAATGAATCCGACTCAAGCGAGTATGATGAGGAGGAGACTTCAGAAGGTAACAACTTTGAGGGCGAGGGCGACGAAGATGATCAGCCTGAAGAAGTGGTTGAGGAAGAAGACTCAGATTGTGAGCTTGTAAAGAATAAGCGCCAACGGGTAGAAGATGATTCTTATGAAACCTCTGAATTCGGCAGCAACTCTGACGATGATGATGGACAAAGTCAACCTCAATCAAGACCAACAATCAATCAGGATGAAATCAATGAAAATTTGGATGAGAGTGTCCTCCTCGAGATTGGAGACCTAGCACCCAAATAAAGCTCTGTAAATTTTAATTTTTTTTATTTATGCATCTTGGATAATGTTAGACTATTGTATTTTTTAATAGTTTGAAACAATGGTTTTGGTTTTTTGAAATGGATCCAAGTTTATTGTCATTTAATATCATTTCTACTTCTTCAAAGAGTGCTTTTAGTTATAATTTGCTCTTCTACTTGTTGATAAGTTATAGTACATGATTTGCTTTGAAAAAGTTTTGTATAATGGTAAACACTAGCATATAAAAAACTGTCATCTAGCTTCCTTTCGAATTCGTAACATAGAATGTTAACCCTTACGATATCGCAAACACATCAACGAACAACAATCCGATATCGCAAGCGGTTGAGTATTGATTCTTACGATATCGCAGGGGTAATCGTCTTAGGAACAGAAATAAAGACGATCCAAGATACGACTTCGTATGGATGTGATTAGCATATAAAAAATGTCACCGATTTTATATTCGCACTCGTAACATTGAAGTTAACACGATACGATATCGCAACAATCTATGTTAAACGTACACGATATCGTATCATCAGTCGTCTTAGGCACAGAGATAAAGACGATCCTACACACGAAGTCGTATGGATGTAGGAACATTCATACGATTTCGTAACATAAGTCGGTACGTCAACCTAGGAAAACCCTGATTAAATTCACTAAGTACCTTAGCGATATCGAAACTTTAGTTCGTTTATCAAAACGACAACGTCTTAATTTACAGCCACATGATTTTATCGATATAACTTACGATATCGCATCAAGTGTTTGTAGGACTAACGACTTCGACTCACTATTCACAAATTGTATGTATTGATGACACGTCACTTCATTTGAATTTTACTATGAAATACTCTAAGTACAAGTTCGAACTCGAGAACTTAGTTCGTCTTCGTAAACGGCCGCGTTTTTGTATAGGGTTTCACGATACGATATCGAAACCTACGTATTGATTGGCTACGAGTTCGAAAGGAGTTTACATATAAATTAAAAAAAAACGGGGGAAAGAACAAAAACCCCCAAATCGCGAAGAACTTTAAACTTCCGCTCAAATTCTCCCCCAAATTTTCTTCCACAAACTTCAAATATAATCAAGTATGGCCGGTGGGGGTACAAAGAGGAAGTGGGCAGCAAGGAAGACACCCTATCAAAGGTTCGAGAAGAAGAAATTTGTAAGTCAAGCAGCCTTTGTAAAGTATAGGAGTTTGATTAAGGGTTCTAAGTTGATGACATGCTATGTTCTTGATTTCAATAAGATGCAACAGTTAGGATTGACTGAGATCATGAAACTATTTAATGACCAGCAACTAACTGAGTTGTTTACTTTGGATAAAGATTCCTACTTTGATGAAACTTGTCAATTTTACGCTAATTGGACTGATCATGAGGACAGTGGGTTTACAACAAAGGTTAATGGCATTGATTATCATGTAACCCCATCTTTGTTCCATAAACTTCTTGAAGTTCGCTATAAAGGTGATGTACCAGCTAGGGTTTATGCTAGTGGTAGATGGCCGACGAACGGAGGACCCAACAGGCTCAACCATAGGGAAATGACACATAAGTATTTTGGTATGCCCCTAAACGATGCCAAGAAAGCTAGCGATTATAAGATAGCTGACCTACCCCCTTTTGAGTGAATAGTTTTTGATATGATCTCTAGGCATGTGGTTCCAAAGAGAGGTAAGGAAACAGAGGCCACTTATAGCAGCTTGTTGACGTATTTTTACGTCATGGAGAAGAAGCCGTTTAATGTCGGCCATACCATCATGAGTCACATGGATATCGTAGCTAGGAAAGGAAAGCTAGTTACATGCTTGCCTTATGGTAATCTCATCGCCCGACTTTTGGAAACTGATGACAATTTCCAATTTTCTTCCGCCTCTACTCCAAAACCTTGTAAATTCTATGAGGAGAGATATTTCACAAAGAAGAATTGGAGTCTTGTTGAAGGGACTTGGGTTAAAAATGCACCCTCACATAATGAACAGCGGGAAGAAGGTAATTTAAATGCTTTGTAATTATTATACTCATTCATTTGATATTGGTATGATGTTTAATTTAGCTAATGATTTTGTTGCAGAGGGCGGTGATGCATTTTTCAAGAAGGTCCAAGCCAAAATGGTAAGGGTAAGAAAAGCTATAATGAAGGGGCGACAGCAGATATGGTATGACATGAAAAGAATGAGAATGCTTATGAGTGGCCTACAAGAAGCACATTCGCCCTCTCACGGACAACAAGCCGATGCCGAGCCCCGGTCTTCCAATGACATTGTTGAGCCACAGCAAGAGATACATGATGTTAATGCTCATCCTAATCAAGGAAGAGAAGCTGTCAATGCCGATAATGAGCTTGAGAAAGAACCTGTCACTGCTGAGGCCGAGCTAGGTAAGGAAAATGTCAATGATGAGCATGAGGTCGAGAAAGATGTCCCTGCTGAGTACGAGGATGAGGCTGAGCATGAGTTCGAGCAAAATGTCCCCACTGATCAGAAGCTTGAGCCAGAGAAAGAATCTGACAATGTAGAGCCCTTAACTTCATATGCCATTGTTGTTAACGAGGCCGGGAACCAAGATGATCAGTCAGGCCATGTAACAAATCAGGGCGTTGACGATGATGATGAAGATGTTATGAAAAGCATTATAATATGAATTTCTGAATTTTACATAGTTTGATTCCCACTGAATTATTTATGTAATATTAGGATTTGAAATTGAATGATTTTCTGAATTCTTGTTAAAAGTTATCAATTAATATTTGATTTTCCTTTATTCTCAGCACAAATTAAGAGGCATGATTTAAATGAATTGGTCTATCCCACAGAAAGGAGTTGTTTTAATGTTGTGGTTCTGTAACAGTCGACTGTACCTTCGAATTCGTAAGAAACAAAAGTGTGATACGATATCGCTTAAGTAACCTTATGCGAATTCGTAGGAATGTGTAATGTGCCTACGATATCGAATCTTTAATCGCTATGAGGAGAAGTGCTCTAGCAGATGTACCTTTCGACTTCTTTACAATGGAAAATGAGCTTACGCATTCGTAACGGAATTCGCCAACTAAGGCTGTGGTTTAGTAGAATTTTGTTTCGACATCAAAACAGTCGAAAATGATCAAACTCTATTGCATGATTAATCTGAGTTAGGCTATGCATTTTTAGATTTTAGTTTCGATTTCGAAAGAAGCTAAAATGATTATACGAGTTCGCATCAATTAGCGCGACTTAGCCAGTGGGTTAGTGGATTTACGTTGCGATATCGCATATGGGAAAACCCTGGCTTCGATATTGAATGTGTTGTTATAACAGAATACAATAACGCGTTATCTTTTTAAATGACATCAAATATGATTAAATTGTAAAAAAATGTATAGTAACAAACATAAAATTGTATTTAATTAAAAATTAAAGGAGAGATTACTCCAATTACAAATTAACATAAAATTAAAAAGTACATTGTAGATACTAATTTTTTAATTGTTTGATGGTTCGGCTTCTTCATCCGAAATGTCCACCATTACCATGAGTCCAGTGTTGTGCCTTCTTGGATGCTCAAACAATAATCCGGCATAGACAGCGTCCTCTCCAAACTCTAGAACACGTTCTTCAAACCTACGATGATCTTCTCGTAGCTCCATCTCCGCCCTGTTCATGTCACGTTCTAGAGCTCGACGCATTTTTAAGATCCTTCGCTGCAAATTTGAAATTGATTAACCACTTGTACAAATTATGAGTATGCATATTAATTTTTAAACTACAAAATATGGAACTTACTTGTCCTTTAGCAAAATGTTTTTCAAACATTGTCCTAGTCAAAATGACGACTGGACGGACACCATCTAGGGCATAAAACGTTGCCCACCCGAACAATTGAAATTGTCTCTCGAAGTCATATCTCTTCCACTCCCATTGGCGACGCATTCTCGCCTCCACGTGAGTCCATTCTACAAAAATAGTGAAGAAATATGTGTAAAACGTGTGGAAAAAATAACAAGTTAGGAAGCGAGTTTTATTAACAACAAATTATACCTGTCATCTTCTCTCTCCGCATCCTTGCAACATCTTCTTCCAATTTCACAAGCCTTTGTGCAGCTGGAGTAAGATCACCATTGGAAGCCATCTGAAATTCAAAGAAGGAAGAATTGATATTGTATGAGAGTGGTTTGATAGAGTTCAACATTTGCATAGTATATATAGAGGTTATAGGAGGATAGTGGACCCCGTGTATTTAAGGGACTAGTAAATGAAATCTTAATAACAATGTTGAACATAGGGACAATTATGCAAGGTTCAATGTGTTGGTCTGTTGGACTTGATATTGAAACTTTCCAAATTCAATGCACCAACAGCAGAATTCGAGGCGTCACGAATAGTGCTTCGATATCGTAAGACCTGTTGTTGACGATGCGATATCGTATCGATAACCTATTAGAACACGAGTTCGACGGATAAATCGACATGTTTGGCAGGGACTTAGTAGAATACACATACGAATTCGAATATTTGTGAAATACAGTATTCGATTTCGATAATACTATCGTGGTATTTTTTTTTTGTGTCGAAATTAGTTGCGAACTCGCGAATTGGTTTGTCAATGCACACGAATTCGTCACTTTGTGTTGACATATATAATCGACTTCGAAAGATACCATTATTTATAACATAAACGAGTTCGAAAGTGTCTTTCGTGCACATAGCTATTACATGATCAAATGTGATGAATAGATAAATGTTGCATTTACTTCTTCTTGGTGGCATTCTTTCTCTTCCTCTTAGATACCTTTCCGGTGCTAGTTATCCACAAGCCTTCGTCATGATCAACACGAGCCATATAACGCTTCAAACTAGCTTCATCTTCCAAAAGATTCTCTTCATCCACTAGGTATTCCAAAGGAGTATCTTCCTCCACGAAAACATCACCTTCTTTAAAGGCATCGTCGACAAATGTTTTCTTCCCGTTCACCACTACTTCCCATCGAGGATCAATGGGATCTTTAACATAAAACACTTGGTCGGCTTGGACGGCCAAAATGAAAGGATCATTTTGAGAACCTTGGCGAGCACGATCAACAAGAGTCAGTCCTCCACCATCTCGCCTAATACCCCGGTTTTCATCGATCCAATTGCATTTAAAAACGGCAATTCTCAACTTTACGTAATCTAGTTCCCAAATATCGGTTATAGTGCCGAAGAACAAAGTTTTCTTCAAGCCGTCACAACCCAACGTCTCCGATATATTTGAGACTCCGCTATTTTGTGAAGCTCCATTGTCATCCATCTCTTTTGTGCCAAATGTATATCCATTAATATCATATCCACCAAATGATTGGACCGTACCGAGAGGTCGCCGAGATAGCCATCTCACAGTTTCCGAATGCTCTCCACTTTGAACATGAGTTTGGAGCCAACTTGCAAACGTTCTATTGTGTTCCTCAAGCACAACCTCATCGGTTAAACTACCATTCTCCTCCACTATTTCCTTCATGTGTTGTTCAACGTAGGGGGCAATTTCTTTATGACTCCGGAGAACATAAATATGAGCTTTAACGAGATCATCAGCTGATTGACTAAACAAGAACCTGTGCCTCAAACCGTGACCTTCCAACCGACTTTCATGCCTAGAACTTGGAACCCCAATTGTGTCAACATCTTTTAAGTAGTTGTTACAAAACTCAATCACCTCTTCGGCCACATAGCGTTGCACTATACTTGCGTCTGGGCGATAACGGTTTTTCACAAACAACTTGAAGATCTTCATATACCGTTCAAATGGATACATCCAACGTAGGAACACCGGGCCACAAATTTTGATCTCACGCACTAAATGGACAATCAAGTGAACCATTATATCAAAAAAAGATGGAGGAAAATACATCTCCAAGCGACACAATACTTCGATCACCATTCTTTGCAACTTGTCTAACCTCCGATGACTGAGACTTTTTCGACAAATAGCCTTAAAAAAATAGCAAAGCTTGGTTATTGCGGACCTCACATGCGTCGGGAGACAACCTCTAATAGCTATGACATTCAACTCTTGCATCAAATTGTGACAATCATGTGACTTCATACCCGCTAGCTTAAGTTCCTTCATTTGGACACAAGACCTTATATTCGAAGAATACCCCGTAGGAACTTTGACCGACTTTAATGTCCTACAAAAACTCTCCTTCTCTTTCGTCGACATTGTATAACACGCCGGTGGTAAGTAAGTTTTGTCCCCTTCCTTCACGGGTGCAAGTGAAGGTCTTATACCTAAACTCACCAAATCTTTTCGTGACTTCAACCCATCCTTTGTTTTCCCTTCAGTGTTCAAAAGTGTTCCTACCAACGCGTCACATACATTCTTTTCAATGTGCATGAAATCTAGATAATGTGTTACCTCCAAATACTTCCAATATGGCAAGTTGAAAAAAATTGACCTCTTTTTCCAACTACCACTATTTTTGGCTACCTTCTCCTTTTTCCCATACACATGTCCCAATTTCTCCATGTTTGCAAGTATTTCAATGCCGGTTGGTGGGATAGGTTCTAGATCGGTCTCAACTTTGCCATTGAACCATTTCTTCGCGAACCTCCATGGATGATTTAATGGTAGGAATCGTCGATGACCTAGATAAACTGTTTTCCCACAATTTTTCAATTGAGTATGGCTTGTATTTTTCTCACAAATAGGACATGCAAGATGACCTTTCACGGAATAACCTTTTAAATTGCCCAAAGCCGGAAAATCATTAATGGTCCACATCAACATCCCTTTTAACTGGAATTTCTCATCCCCGCGACTACCGTCGGCTATCCACACTCCCGGGTTGAACAAAGACTTCAAATCTTCAATAAGTGGCTCCAAGTATACATCAATGTCATTACCGGGTTGTTTAGGCCCTGAAATCAACATAGATAGCAACACATATTTTCTTTTCATCATCAACCAAGATGGTAGATTATAAATCACCAACATCACAGGCCATGAACTGTGTGTGCTAGACAAATTCCCAAAAGGATTCATACTATCTGTTGATAACCCTAAGCGGAGGTTTCTGTCTTAGCTTCCAAATTTGGGATACAATTCATCCATTTTTTTCCACTGTTCTCCATCGGATGCATGACTAATAATGTCATCCCCCCTCGCTCCCTTTCTGCATGCCATGTAAACAGTTTGGCATCATCGGGGTTTGCAAACAACCTTTTCAATCTAGGCACAATTGGGAGATACCACATTACTTTTGCGGGTGTTTTCTTATCGCTAAATGTACTCTCTTCCTCCCCAACATTGATTATTTCTTTCTCCTTAACTTTGTATCGAGACTCCCCACAAACTAGACAATTGTTCAATTTTTTTTCCTCCATCGACCTAAACAACATACAATCATCAGGGCATGCATGAATCTTCTCCAATTCCATCCCCATTGGACACAATAATTTTTTCGCGGCACATACTCTATTGGGCAACAAGTTACCTATGGGTAGCAATTCTTTCACAACCTCGAACAACTCACTCATCCCTTTATCGGTAATCCCATGTCTTGCCTTCAAATTCATCATCAACAATGTTGCAGCCATAATACAATGCTTGGACCCCTTGTATAATGGTGTCTCTTTATCATTCAACATAGCAGCTAAAACGCTAGGCCACAAATTCCCTAGCAACATCGTACACCAATTCTCCTAGATCATCATCATATTCCATATTTTGACTACCAATTTTGATATCAGGCGTAACCGTGTCAACTACAACTTCACCATGCCATATCCAATGCGTATATTTTGGGTCAAAACCACGACAAATCAAATGTTCGCGTATAACCATTCCATCATCAAAATAAGCATTGTTTTTACAATCTTTGCATGGACATCTAACAGCCTCAACCCCGTTGCTATCTGCATCCTCAAAAGCCACATTAATAAATTCTTCAATCAACTCACTATACTCAACGGACAATCTATTATTTTGCCTTATAACTTCAACTCGATCCATATCAACAACGTCCCACAATGTTTAACCCAAACGGAATTTCGACAACAAACTCCTATATAATCACAAAGCAATATTAATAAATCGTATGAATTAATAAATGAACAAAGTCATATAGAAGTCTTAAATTCAAACCTTCGTGTAACTCGTAAGTAGGAGCAAATCACAAACAAATGCCTTGAATGCCTTGGAATGACCTTCAAAATGAGAATGATTGGTTTTAAGAAACTGCCCACAAGCACAATTAACTAAACTTCTAACATATTGAGAAACAATGTGGTTTTAAAAAAATATCCCGTACCTCATACGAACTCGTAGGACAATTTATATACCTGTTCGATTTCGAATTTCAGTTCGTATATATTTTAAAATACTAGCGATTAACGAATCGAACTCGAATATATTAAAATGCTACCTGCGATATCGTATGGTATATCGCCTACAGTCCCTGTATCAAACAAATGAACTAGGTATAGGGTGTGCTTTGCTGATTCAAGACCACTCACTCTTTCGAGTTCGACACAATTGCCGGGTAGTCTTTCGATATCGTAAGGTTATTCTTGTCTGACCAAATTAGCATTACAATTTCGTTTGATCAAACTTTATTAAAAATAAACTCGTTACGATATCGAAACAACCACTAGTAGTATGTGCGATATCGAAAGCCGACTTTATAAACTAAGCGAATTCGAAAGTGTCTTTCGTGCACATAACTATTACATGACCAAATGTGATGAATAGTTAAAACATTCAAATTCAATCTTCTTCAGCTTCTGAAGACCATCCTTCACCTGTTGAACTTGAACAGGATTCTGCAGAAATGTCCCAGTACAAAAAACTTTCCATAGTGTACTCTGGTTCTGATGGATCCACAGTAACTCCAATGAAATGTTGTCTGCCTAGTCTGATAATTTCTTCCTTAGCTTCATGGGTCTCCCTAATTTCTTTCTCCGCCCTAATCAGCCCTTTCTCAACCGCACGGCGCATCAACTCAATTTTTTCCTGATAATCATAAATTATAGCAATAAGTAAAACAACATCCCCATAATTTGATCTTTACAACTGTATATATGATTAATATTGAAGTCAATTTCATAAAAGAATAATTGAGGGAATAACTTACTACACCACGAGTGTATTCTTTGTCAAACTCCTTTTGTGATTCTAAGATTATGTATGAATCATCCCACGGAATTCGTGCTGCCCCAAACCGAGGAAAAAGATATTGAAATTGATTCTTCAAGAAGTCCAGCTTGCGGCGTTGCTCAGGTTCAACAATGTCTTCCCACTCTATATATTGCATACAAGATTCAAATTAGTAATAATGAAGTGTGTAACCAAAAAATGTAAAATCATTGAAGATCCAGCACTATGTTGAGTATTAATTAATACCTCTCATCCTATCAGTCCTCAACTTTGCAATCCTTGCTTCCATTGAGATCCTTCTTTGTTCAGCTGGGGATAAATTGCTACTGCCCGCCATAATATGAAAAAAAAAACCAAGGAGAGGAGGAAGAAGGAAGAAAACAAAAGGTTTGGATGAAAATGATGGTTGTGATCACATATGTGTTTAATTGGACGGAGAAAACAACAAGTTGTGGTTCCCATGTCATTAGTTGGACGGAGAAAACAACAAGTTAGACATGAGATATTTTTAGTCCGTTCGTCTACTGACACAGGACTTTCGATATCGAAAGTTTATAGTACATACGATACGATATCGTATGCCCGTTCGTCTATTGACACAGGGCCCTGGGCGAGTACATTTTCGATATCGACACATAATGTTTGTGTTACGATATCGTAGCTGTTATATTAGTATACAATTTGACCAGGTCAATGTTGTTCGAACTCGACTCAAGATTCGTTTCATCCAACTTTAATAAAAACAAACTAGTTACGAAATCGTAACAATCAACATATTTATTTGCGATATCGTAGATACATATTAACAAACCTACGATATCGTATGTAGTTTCAAAGTACGGCGGTTATTACCGATCGCCGTGAAATATGGAATGAACCGCCGTTAATTAGTACCCAGAAAATTAGGGCAATAAAAACGACCGAATTTGACTTTCGAACTCGAAAGATGTACACAGTTACGACGGTTCCTGGGTGTTTTGCGGAACCGCCGTAATTACCTGCCGTAAATCACATGATTTGCACTAGTGCACCGATCTATCAAAACCACCACTGCAACTCCCTCCCTCCCACCACCACCTGCAATTACCCTCACCGCCATTCCGTCAAAATTCCCAAAACCACAACAGATCGAATTCTGACGCCACGATTGCACTCACCACCACGACCCATCAAAGCCCCCAATATGATCGCCGGCCAAATTCGACCTCCATTCGATACCCCAAACCACCCCCATTAAACTGGCCTCATTAATACCCCATGAGAGGCGGTCATCGGCTAAATTCAATGTCCAGTCCAAACCGATTAAACACCAAATTTTAAATGGATCAACATGCTAGAATTTTCATGAACCCCTATCCTTAATATATACATTGAGGAAACATTAATGGATTTCTCTCACAGATCTACACATACAACATAACTTCCAATATAGAATGAATTTCTATATTGGATACTTTTTTGGGTACCAACTCATCAACTTGGATACTTTTGAATTCCATCTTATCTTCTCGCATATTTTTGGGACTTTTTGATGTTAAGATCATATAATTTGGAATGGTGTGCCAGCTGCCAGCTTAAGATTTTCAAGAATACAGAAACATACAGATCTCTTGATTGGCGGAGATGTGCAGAAGTTATATTGCAGCAAGAAGGAAAAAACCGAGAAATAAGATTTTTTTCTCCACAAAATATATACTTACTAAGATTTACAATGCATTTTAGGAAAACAATTTAATTTTTGCTCTGGCAGTTAATTATTGCTCTGGCAATAAGAGCAAGTCCAACAGTTTTGTTATAATAGAGATTTTATTCAAATTTGGAGATTTTGACAAATTTTTCACTCCAACAGAATCTCTATATGATTCTCTAAAATAGAAAAATGAGGAGAGAGAAGAAAAAAATCTCTATATATGCAGATTGTAAACAAATTTTTAGATAACTAATTTTATGGTATGTTTACTAAAAATAGGAATTAAATTACCTTTCTAACTCTCATCAAATTCTCCACCACACAATATGCCAAAAATAGGAGATTAATTCAAAATAATATAGAGATTCTGTTGGAGTTAAGAAAAAATAATATGGAGATTATTGGCTTTCATTCTCTACTTTAGAAAAATTTATAGCAAAGCTATTGGACTTGCTCTAACAGCAGCCAAATTTTATACTCCCATGTCTTACCCAAACTGCACAGTTGTTGGTCAATTATTTCCAGACATGTTTGACCGTAAAATTTAATTAGTAGGTATATAATAGTCTATCATATAAATATTGTTTTCACAATGCACTATAGTTTTGAACTAGCAAATTTTTAATGTTACTAATATGTGTAAATATACTCATGGTGCAGTTTTGGTTGATGGGAGTAAACCAATTCCTCTATTATTTATTTAATCATGAAAGTTAAATAGTGAGTTAAATTGGCGCTAGGATTAAACTAATCTTGATTAGTGGTAAAATGTGACTTTTGTTATAGAGAGTGGCGCGGGAAAGTAATTCAAAATAGGGAAAATTTGCATTAAGGGCAGTGGAACTTTCATTATTTGAAAGAAGAGTGTAATTTTAGTATAATTTCTAGAAAGGGCAGTAGTTAATTAATTCATATTTTCTTAAATAAGAGTAATTAACTAAAGACACTAATACCCTTCTTTTGGTTATTTTTGTTTAATTTAAATTAAAATCAATTCTAGTCAAATAAGTTTAGTTAAGTTCCATCCAAATATTTATATTAAGTTCAATTAAATTAAGTTTAGTTCACTTTATTAGCATTCAAAAAATTCCAATAAATTCATTGAATTTAGTTAAATTTGGTTCAATTTAATTTATTTTAGTTAATCTTAATCAAGACAAGAATATATTTGTTGACATTCAATTTGATCATCCAAATTTTAATATTCACTTTATTTAGATTAATTTAGTTTAATTAAATTAAGTTCATTCAAATTCATCTTTGCTACATTAAATTTAAAATTCAAATCCATTAAAGTTTCGCCTTTAATTTAAAAAATCATTTTAATTAAACTGAATTGAACTTAACTTAAAATTAAACTTAGCCAAAATTGAATAACTTAACCTAATTGAGTTAAATTTAAACAACTAAAAATGGGATGAAACTGAATTGAATTTTACTAAAATTTGTCTGAAGATGTACTAAAATAAATTAAACTAAATTGAACTGATTTCAACCAAATCTTAACAAACTCAATTTATTTTTTTAATATCAAAAGGTGAACTTAAATTAACTAAACTAGAACTAAATAATTGAGATAAGAATAAATTTAATTGAACTAAAACTAAAAATTTGGGATGAAACTGAATTTAACTGTTTTGATTAAATTTTAATTAAATAGAAGTAAACTTAGTGAAACAAAACTGAATACTTAATTGAATAATACTAGAATAATGAAAATAAGGGTATTAATGTCTTTAATTAAATAATTATATTAAGAAAAAATTAACTAATTAATTACCGCCCTTTCTAGAAATTATGATAAAATTACACCCCTCTTTCAAATAAAGAAAGTTCCACTACCCTTAATACATATTTTCCCTTCAAAATATTCAAAACCTCTTTGTCATCTCCAGCACCACAATCAATGTACTTCGTTTTTGACTTTTTTTATTCTCTAAATAAACATAATAAATAACAAACCAACTATGAATTTGCAAATCTCGATCTTTGAATTGTCAAAGATAATGAATGGTAATTCGTTATACTTTCATTGAAATGATAACCAGACTACAAATAAAGTACAAGTATTATAAAATAGATATCACTCCCATTCATTAACTAATACCGGAGGTTTAATACCATTGCTAACATAAAAACCATCTTCTTTGATCGTCCAAAAACATTTGTTATATCCGTCTGGATATTCCAGCCAACAATAATCTTCTATAATACGCATGTCAAAAACGGCAAATGATCTTTGTTTTTTACCCCACCAAAAGTGACAGTAATATTTCGTTTGAACAAAAGCAAAATTTTCATTAAAGTACCAGTACCAATCCTCTAGGGGACTAAGATTTTTGTGTCCTAGTTCATCGTCTCCAGACCAACAATGACCTGGTATGGTCTCTCGCAATAAATTCTTCACATGAACCTCTGAGGTGTGCCTTTTACCCATGACACATTCAAAAGTCAAAAAAATTAGGACAATGAAAACTGCACTAGTTGTTCTTCTACTCATTTTGAGTCTTGAGGGTGTGTTGTATTTCTGCTTTGACAGTTCGTTTATATAGAGGAAAAGTCAATGAATTATTTTAATGTCATCACATAAATTAATTAAGAATCGAGTGCATTTAATTAAAAAATCACTACAATTATAATCATTTAAATATTTCTTTATAGTAATAAGTTTGAGTTTTCATTGTGTACAAGGTTAAACTTTAAGAGATTTCTATTTTATAAAATAAAATATTTAATTTGTCTAGTTAATTTAGTAATTTAGTAATTTTCCTTAGTTAATTTGTCCATTCTTTCAAATTAAATGACTTTCTATGTAAACATAGGAAATCCGATCCCCTCTTATCTAAACGTTCATACTAGCAAGATGGATTTTTATTTTTCTTACCACTAATTTGGAAATGCAATGAAATTTAATAATCTAAATTATTATTTAACATACAGGATTTCAATTAATTGAGAATTATTTTTATGCAGTGAAATTAATTTAATCTAAATTAATATTTTTTTATTTTGAAAATAATCTAAATTACTATTTGACATACATGATTACAATAAATTGAAAATTGGGAAATAATTTTTATGCATTAATTTGATCGTGCTTTAATATTTTTAATTCACCAAATCATTGCCGTGGATTTGGATATTCTATTTTTCTCTTAAGAAAAAGAAAAAAAAGGATATTCTATTTTATAAAATATAAAAATGACGTTCGATTATATAATTAAATATGGAAGTAGACCAATTATATATACAATTTCTATTTTAGAGAAATGACGATTAATTATGTATGCTAGTTTGGTAGTATGCAATAATTTTAAATATAAAGTTTTGGATTATTATGGTAGGACGTAGAAATTTCACACATTTAATTATGACTATATTACATTTTATAACTCAAACCAACGTCAAATGGATAATTTTTTGTTCCAATAACGCACGGCGTATTTAAGTAATTATTAGATTGTATGCTTATGTAATTGATAATTTTATAAATTTTGATATTATGTTGTTTAAGTAAAAAAAATATGCAGTTAGATCTTGTTTGTACGGACTTATGTTTTGCTTAACTAAATTGAGCAAGATTAAAATGAAGTGAAAATTAAGGTTTAAAATAATAATTAGTGTGACTAAATTACCCCGAATTTCATCAATTTCTTTTAACTTCTTTGTCAAAATACATCCATAACCTTGTCTAAACGACTCAATCTCTCTATACCCCAAAATCAAATCATGTGTCTGTTTCACTATTGTATCCAACAGGTTCATATTAATGGTAGTCTTTCACTACAATGAAAACGAACAAAACTTAATTGAGTCAATTCAACTAATAATTAATTTTAAAAGGTAGTAACCGAGATTCACTATCGCAACCATAACCTAGTCTAGAAGTTAAAAATTTTTAAAACGCATGGAATGCAAATTTAGGAACGCTAAAATCCATTTTTTTACTCTAACAAATTCGACGAAACATAAATATATTATAAAATTACTCAAAACAAAAATAATAATAAATTTCATTTTAGACAAGCATATTATATTGTCATGATCATGTTAATGCGAATATTTCATTTGTATATAGGAAAGAAAAATTTGTCTTGCTATTATCATCCATGTTTAAAGCCTTGGATCTTGGACAGAACAAACTGATTCATCAATTCTTGATTATGGTATGACACAAATATGTAATAACATTCAAGCTGACAATTTGTACCCTTGATTGTTCAAGATTAAGATTGAAACATGATTCTCCTTCTTAGATAACTAAGATTCCATTACCTGAAAATCAACAGCACCAAACAACAAAATAATTAAGTATAATTCATCTTCATTCAATCACAGAATTATATGATTAGCACCAATGAAAAATAAAATCATAAAAATGTGTCAAAAGAAAATATGCAAACCTATTTTTCAGAATAGGTCCATGCAACCTATGTACTTCCTCATTTTTCAAAGAATTAGTTGTTCCATGCAACACATGTGCATGCTGCTGCTCTGAAGCACAATCCACCGACACATGCAGCGCCAACGAACGTCGCTTCTCCTTCCTTCGGATTGTTCCATTCGAGAATAGAACCGCTTCAATGTACCTAGCTGATGCTACCAAAATCCGTCCGTCTCCCGGGATTAGACGCTATCCGGGTCTCCTCCTTGATTAGCCCGCTACAATCCTGCAAAACAATCCCCGGGAGGCGTCCCGGGGAAGAAGCTCCGGCGTGATGATGAGATGGGGATAGCGGAGAAGGAAAACGTACGGAAGGTACTCTCAATATAAATTAGAGAGATATAAGTCACATACCTTGTTCACTGTTGGAGGCTAGTATTTATAGTTGAGCTTTGCCTGCCTTGAAGATAAGCTGCAGGACCACCTCCCTTATCATCATCTGTCCTCTCTTGTCCTCTTTCTTGTCCGGACATGTCTCTAACCGGGAAAGGTTCCTCTCTGTTAGTTCTGGGCCGCGGGCCCTTTTCTTGGCCCAGCAGGGCTCTGGGCCGGTATTATCACTAGCCCCCCAGATCAGTCTTCCGGGTTTCCTTGACGCGGAAGACTGATCTTACACGCTCCTCCTTTTGCTACCTCTTTTGGTGGGGCCCCTCCATGCTATAATTGATTTCTGACAGCGCCGTCTTTTCCCTTCCGCATTAATCAGTACCTTGTTTCCCGTGTTATCATTGCTTTTCCTCCTTTCGAGGCGACGTTTCCTATTCACCTCCCTATATAAGGGGTCTAACCCTCCTCACTGAATTACTTTCTCCACATCGTTTCCAGACGCTCTGCTTTTCCTTAACAAGTAAGCTTTAACCCTCATCCTCTGCTTCTTCCGCTCCTCTTTCATCATGAGTTCCCCGCACATTGCCACTTCCTCCCTAGATACCGAGGGGGTTCAAAGCCAATTTGAAATTCAGTTTCGAGCCCCCCACCCCATTCCTTCTCCGGGTTCCTCTTCGGGTACCCCCTCTGAGACCTTCAGCACCTCCCCGGAGCCAATCGGACCGAGTGCGTCTGCCTTAGATGGGGCGGGTTCATCCCCCACACAGCGTTCCCATCTCCCCCGGGAGGATCCGGATGGGGAAGCCTTTGATGAGGAAGTCGGCAATGATGCTCCCCGGGGTCCTACCCACGGAGTAAAGCCTTCCGGCCATCGGTTTTTTAATCTCCCCGGGCCTCCCCCCTCCTTAGATAGGGACGTTCTAGATTTGGTTAGGCGTTGTTTTATCCCTTTTCCGTTGGATGCATCACTATCAAAACTTCCTCCGGGGATGTCCGAGCGGGAAGTACCTTGCATCCCCCGGATTCACTTCCAGTACGGGCTCAGCCTTCCTTTTCCTCCTCTTTTTTCAGAAATTTTCAACTTTTATCGAATGGCCCCGGCCCAGCTACACCCCAACGGGATTGTACTGGTACTGGGCTTCCTACTTAATTGCGCTAGATGCAATGTTACCTCCCCTCTCCTTCTCTTCCGGTCCTTTTATGCCCTCCGACGCGCTCATGCGTCCTTTCCGGGGGTATTTTCTTTCGTAATCCGTTCCGGGACGAAGGACTTTATGAAGGGTAAGCCCAGATCTGCCAAAGGGTACCTTGCGAAGGGTTTCTTCCGCTGCGATTCCCGGGTGTATCCAATGCCCCCCTGGAACGATTCCCTCGTTCCTGAAGACAAGAAACCCCTTTCCTCCCTTCCAACAGACCTCACCAACGATCATAACTTCCTCCGTCTATCTCCCCTAGACATGGACGCTTTCTTTAAGACTGGGAACGCGGGCTATTATTGGCCCCCGCGGGATATACCCTGAAAAAATCTTTTCCCTTCCAACCGTCTCCGCTGTGTGGCCGGCTGGAGGTGCCTATTAAAGGCTTTATTCTTTATTTTCGTATACATATATGTGTGTTTTATTCTGATTTTTTTTTGTTCTACCTGACTTCAGTTCAGCCTACTTTGCACGCGGACGCTACGCCACTCGAAGAGATGCCTTCCGGGGATAGCAGTCAGCGGGAAAATCCTCACTGGGGGCTGGTCACTCCAGCCGAGCAGCAAGCGGCATCCCCAGTCGGGGTGGGGGCTGCCGAGATTCCCGGGTTCATTCCCCAAGGGACCCGTCAGCAACGCCCTTCCTCCCAACCGAAAGCCCCCGGGTCCTCTTCTACCCCGGGGAGGAAATCTTTCGTCCAGCACCCGACATACAGCGGCGGGGCTGGTTCCCGTTTTAAGCGGCCTTTAACCGATGACAAGGAAACTCCTCCGTCTTCCCGTCAGAGGTTGGAAAGTGCGACCCCGCCGCCTCCTCCTCCTCCCCCTGCGAATTCTCCTTCAAGGGATAACTCTCAAACCATCCCCGTGCGGAGGGAAGAGGTGCGCTAACCTTGTTACTTATTACTACTTTTGTTCTCCATCCTTCCGGATAATCTTATCTTTGTTTGAATTTTGTAGACCACTACTTTCGCCGACTCTCTCCTGGCGGACTCTCAGCTGACGGACGCGCTCAACCGGACATACTCTAAGTATAGCGCGGGTTTGTTTGCTAAGAAGGAAAGGGAACTCCTTGATGCCCGGGAGAAGTTGGCCGAACGGGATGACCTGGCCGCCCGACTGGAGGCTTCTCAGAAGAAGCTAGCCGAGAGGGAGAAAAAGCTCTCTGAGAAGGAAAAGAAGCTGGCGGAAGTAGAGAAGAAATATTCTTCTCTTAAGAAGGAAAAGAAAGAGGCCCAGCTCGAAGCCTTGGACGCTGTGGTTCGAAAAGTTCTCCACTCTGCCGATAATGTCCGAGGCTAGAGGGCATCGCCGCTGCTGCCAGTGCTGATGCCTGCCATGAGATGTATCGCAGTCTGCGGGGTTGGCTTCCGGGACCTGCTCGCCTTGAAGCACAAGCATCCTACTATCGTCCCAAGGCGAGCGATCAGCTCAACTACCGCTGGAGGTCTCTTCAGGAGGCCAACCTGGAGAATCTGGTACCCCAGTTGTGGGATTCGCTGAAGATGTGTTCCCAGGCCCCTTCAGCCTCGGACATTAAGAAGGTCAAGCTTCCGGGGGTCAACGAGGCTGCTATCCCTGAATCCCCTGGCCCGGAGTGCTTCAATGCCTACGGGGTGGTCCCGGAGACGCCTCACTGGGCCGAAAATTACCACGAGTTCTGCGCTATACCTGAAAATTTTGGGTATCAGGCCGTTGAGGAGAGGACGGGTGAATACGTTGTGGGGCTTCCCAGGGGGCAGGACGACTTGCTCTATCAATCCCGGAAGTCTACCCGGAAAGTGGGATTTCCTGAGCGCCCGGAAGACGAGCCAAAGGTGGATGCCCCTGCTTACTGCGGTCCCAACTGGTCTGACGCAGACGTGGCTGAACTGGAAAGGAGGTGGAAGGGCGCTCATGCTACCCCGGAGGAAAGAGGCCCTACCGAGGATAATGTATTCCTCTAGACTCTAGTATATTTTTTTTTGTAGTTTTAAGTCTTTTGTAATCTTCCTCCCTGGGAGGCACATGTAGAACTTGGCCTTGGCGCCCATTTTGATTAATATAAGTTCTACCTTTTAATTTGATGAAGTTACTATTTTTTGTAGTCTGAGCACCACTTGGGAGGAGATCTCCCGCGGGGATCCGTGCCTTTTGTTTTTCCTCATCCTAGTTGTTCTTCCGGGACTTACTTCTCTCTCCCCCACGCTGGGTGCCTCCAATGTTCATTCCTTCAAAGGAAGCTTGCTCATTGGAGGTTTGGAGGCGATCAAGCTATCCGGGCCATGTCTGAGGCTGGATTGTGTGCGTTTGTTCACGAGTTTGGGTCCATCCAGGCATTAGTTTCATTTCTTAAAGCTATTAAAAACAAATTTGGCTCGCTGAATCACTGCTTTGACCTAGCTTCTGATCACATGCGGGAGGCCCTAAATTCCCATCAGACCTTCGCCGAGTTGCAGGCCCTTCAGGACGATTCTCGTCATCGTACTGCCAAGGAGTTAGGTATGGTGTGGGGCGAACTAGAGCGTGCGCAGGAAAAACTCAGGACCTTGGAGACCCGCTCCGCCCAAAACCGGCTTCTCTGCGACTTTGAGAAGGAGAATCGGTCCCTTACTCATAGGAATAGGGTCCTCCAGGATGCTCTACTAGTCACCCGACTATCCTATCACCTGTTGGGTCTCAAGAATGGCCTAGTTGGGGTGTCTCCTCTTACCGACATTCCCGCCGGGGTTCGCAGGACGATGGAGCGCATGGAGGCTAACCCGCAGAAGTTTGGTGAGGGAGTTCCTAATCATAAGGCCTATCTGGATGTCATTGAATGGCATAATAAGATTGCCGCGGGAGAGGCTGAGCCCTATCCCTCTAGCCTGTGACTATAATCTTCGGGATACCGAATCGACAAATGATGTTCTTCCAACAAAACTTAACACAGGTTAATCCCCGTATGTTGGTGAGCGGTTCTGCCTCCACCCATTTGATGAAGTAATCGATTGCCACAATCAGGTACTTGGCTCCTCCCGGGGCAGCCGGGAATGGTCCCACCAAGTCGATTCCCCACCTACTGAACGGCCAAGCCCGTATGACTCCGATTAACTCCTCCCGGGGAACATGGATTAGCGGGGCAAATGTCTGGCATGCCAAGCACTTCTGTACATGTTCTTCCGCATCTTTGAACAACGTTGGCCAGTAATACCCCAGCCTTAAGATTTTTTTGGCCAAGGTGCGAGCCCCTTGGTGGCTCCCATTAGATCCCTCGTGCACCTCATGGATAAGGTGTCGGCCTTCCGACCTTTCTACACATTTTAGCAAAGGCTGGAGATACCCTCTTTTGTACAGCTCCCCTCCCTGGATCACATACTTAGGCGCCTTAACTCTTAGCTTCCGGGCCTGAGCCTTATCCCCCGGGGTGGTTCCTTCTTCTAGGTACGCCCGCATGGGCGTGATCCAGGATTCTTCCTCGTTCACCAGCATTACTTGATCATTTTCCTGGTAGCTCCTTCTTCCTAGCACCTCTAAGTACAACTTTTGGTCGGGCTCAGGTTTCAATTCTGAGGAAGCCAACTTGCTCAAAACATCTGCTTTACTGTTCTTCTCCCGGGGAACTTGAACCAAGTTGAAGGTTTTAAACCCGGCTATCAGAGGCTTTACTGCCTCCAAATACTTTTGCAGGCTCCTTTCCCGGGCTTCATATTCTCCCTTTACCTGCTGCACCACGATCTGGGAATCACTGTGTGCCGTGAGAGTTTTGATTTCCATCTCTTTTGCCAACCTTAATCCCGCGATCAAAGCTTCGTACTCAGCTTCATTGTTGGTTGTTTTGAAAGTGAATTGGACTGCGTAGGGCTACTCCTTCCCTTCCGGGCTGACTAACAGTACTCCCGCTCCGCTGCCTCCCGAGTGTGCCGATCCGTCCACATATAACTTCCAGGCCGGGTCTGTTTCAGCCTTAGTCATATTTTCTGGAGTGTTAGGCACCTCATGTTCCTTGTCTATCCTCGCCTCTGATTCCAACAAGAAGTCCGCTAAGGCCTGGCCCTTGATAGCCCTTCTTGGCTCATACCGAATTTCATACTCTCCCAGCTCTATAGCCCATTTCATCATTCTCCCTGATGCCTCCGGCTTGAACATGACTTGTCTTAGCGGGTAATTGGTAAGGACCACTATAGGATGGCCCTGGAAGTAGGGTTTAAGCCTCCTCGAAGCATGCACCAGCGCTAGTACCAACTGCTCCAGCTCAGTATACCAAGTTTCCGCCCCCCGAAGTGCCCGGCTAACAAAATAGATTGGGTGCTGCTTTCCCTCCTCTTCTTTGATTAGCACGGCACTTACCGCTTCCCGGGACGCTGCTATGTACAGAAAAAGCTCCTCCCCGGGAGTGGCTTCTTTAAAGTTGGCAATTGTTGAAGGTGCTCTTTCAGATTTTGGAATGCCTTCTCACATTCTCCGGACCACTCAAACGCCTTGGCCTTCCTGAGAATGTTGAAGAAGGGCAGCTGCCTGTCTGCCCCCTTTGATAGGAATCGACTGAGAGCCGCGAGAGACCCTGTCAACCGCTGTACTTCTTTCACCGTCCTGGGGGAGGTCATCTTAGCTATGGCCTCTACCTTCTCAGGGTTAACATCGATGCCCCGACTTGACACCATGAAACCCAAGAACTTCCCCGCCCCCACTCCAATGGTACTTTTGGAGGGGTTTAGCTTTAGATTGCTCCGTTCTAGCTTTTCGAACATCTCTTCCAGGTCATTCAGGAAAGCTCCATAAGCCCTGCTTTTGACCACCATGTCGTCGACATACACCTCCATGTTTCTTCCCACTTGGTCCTTGAAGAGTTTGTCCACCATTCTCTGATACGTGGCCCTCGCGTTCTTCAGTCCAAAGGGCATTTTCTTGTAGCAGAAGGTTCCGAAATCGGTGATGAAGGAGGTTTTCGCTTTGTCCGCCTCATCCATCTGCACTTGATGATACCCTTTATGCGCATCGAAGAAGGCTAGCACCGAGTACGCCGCGATAGCCTCTGCCAGTCGGTCCAAATTTGGGAGAGGGTAGCTGTCTTTGGGGCAACATTTATTCAAATCTGTGAAGTCGATACACATGCGCCAGCTTCCATCGTGCTTCTTAACTAAGACCGGGTTAGCTATCCCTTCCGGGTAGATGATTTCCTCGATCACCCCGGCCTTCTCCAACTTCTTTACTTCATTCCTTATAAATTTCGCTCTTTCCGGAGCTACAGGTCTTTTCTTCTGCCTGATTGGTTTTGTTGCTGGGCTTATATTCAGCTTATGCACCCCCAACTCTGGCAACACCCCCACCATGTCCTCCGGGCTCCATGAGAATACTCCTTGATACCTGGCCAAGAGTTCCTTCAGTGCGCCTTTTACTTCATCCGGGAGGTCTTTTTCCACCGTGACCGTCCCTTTGTCCGCCACCTGTATTTCCTCCAACTCTTGCCGGGGGACTTCTCCATGTACCGCCCCTACTGCTTTCTTTGCGTCCCGGACCGCCGTCACCATGCAACTTTTTGCTACTGCCTGACTTCCCCGGACGACCGCCACGCCTTGCGCGGTGGGGAACTTCATCGTCAGCAGATACGGACAACTCGCTGCCCGGGCTTGGGTTAGCCACGGTCTTCCTATGATTACGTTATATGGCGAGGGTGCGTCAATAACCGCGAAGTTGCACATCACTGAGACCCTCTTGCTTCGATCCTTCTCATCCACCATACATACTGCGAGGGGAATAACTCCTAGGGGTACTTCAGGTTTGCCAGTGAATCCTGACAAAGGAGATGAAGGGGGTTTCAAGTTCTGCCTCCCAATTCCCAATTGATCGAAGCAGGAAGCGAACATGATCTCCACACTGCTCCCGTCATCTATGAACACCCTCTTGATCAAGAAACCTTCAATCTCTGCTGTTACCACCATTGGGTCAGAATGGGGTATCTGAGGCGGGACTGCATCCGCCTCAGAGAAAATGAGAGCCTCCTCGGGGCGAAATCTTTTCCCCTGAATCTCCCCCGGGGGAACATATCGCGTCCGAGCCCGGATAGCGGATACTGACTGGCATGCTTCTCCGATTTCTCCACTTATCACGTTGATCATCCTGTTGGGTGCGGGGGCAGGCTCCACTGCTTGGACTGGTGCGGCAGCTATGGCAGGTCTCCCCGGGGCCCTGTTGCCTTGATTTCTCCCGTTTCCTCTCCCCGGGTTAGGCCTCCACCTCCTCCGGGGCTGTTCCTGGGGCTGGTCCCGGGGGTTCTCCTTTTTTGCTTCCATCGCCACACAATCTCTCAGCTGTCCCCGCTCTATTAATTTTTCTATCTCGTTCCTCAGCATCCTACACCCCTCCGTCGAATGCCCATAAGACTTGTGATAGGCGCACCATTTGTCCGCATTTTCCCTAGACGCGGTCCCCTGGATAGGCAACGGTTCCGGGAACAAATCCTTGTGGATGGCATGGATCTCCGTTCGGGATTTGCTCAGCGGGGTGAAACTATCCGCTCTTGCCCGGTTTACCGTCGCGGGAGTAGGGTCCCTTCTACTTGGGTCGACCGTCTTCCTTCTCTCCATTTTATCCGGGAGGAATCCCCCGGATTCTTCTTTTCTCTTCCGCGTGGCATCGTTAACCGCACAGTACAGTTGCACCGCCATCTGCAGGTTATGAAAGGTTTCCGGGATGTTTTCCATCAGTTTCTGGAACAACGCCATATCCCTCAGGCCATTTATAAACCCACTAATCACCGCCTTCTCCTGCTGCTGCCTATCGACGACCTTCATGCTGTCGTCCATGTACCTTCGATAGTATTCCATTGGCCCTTCCGCAGCCTTCTGCCAGGTGGCCAGAAGCTCGGTCAGCTGCTTTTCCTTCTTCTGAGGCTTTCTCGGGGCAAGGAATCGAACCACGAAAGACAGTTTCCTCTCAGGTAACAGCCCACCAACTTGCATCTCAATTCCTCCGGGAAGTCCCGTGACACCATCAGGTTCTGGTACGTCCTGACAAACTCTTCCGGGTCTGTCCCTCCATTGTATGTTGGGATTCCCTCTGGGGTCCGGAGGCCCGGCGGCCATGGGTACGCAAGCACTCGAGGGACCCAAGGGGAGGTAGGTTTAGCCCCGTTTCTTACCACTAGTTTGTCTAGTCGGGCCTCCAAAGAGTTGGGGTCCTGCTGAGCCACCTGATAGCCCCGCATCCTATCGTCCTCCCGATAGTATTTCTCTTGGTAACCATAGTTCATCCCCATTGATCTGTGCATGGGCATGGAATACTGGATCGGGTTCCCCTGGGTTCCAGGGGCCTGATAACCCAACGACTCCACCGGCATGGCTGGCAGGCCATACCCAATTTGTCCCGCCCCCCAGCTGGAACGCGGGTAATAGGGTGGAGCGTGTGGAACCAAATTCGATTGTTGTCCCGTAGCCATTCCCCCTCCGACCCCGAGACTTGGAGGGAAAGAAGGTGGGACGGTGGAAGAGTTCACACGCCCCTGTATCCTTGGCGGCTGAACGACTCCGTCCAGGTCGATAACCTCTCTTTGATACCCCCGAAGAGGTCCTGCCTGGTCTCCCCCGGGCTCCCTCCGCCTACGATTTTCCCGGGTAGAGAGTACCCACTGGCGGTACAACTCCTTGTTGGCTCTCATGAACTCCAACGCCGCCAATTCTTCCGCCTCGGCTAGGGATTGCCCCTCCTCCCGGGCTTCAGGCCCCTGGGTCCGGGGACTGCCTTCCCCGGCGGGCCTTGGTCCTTGCTCCTCCTGGTACTCTCTTTCTGAGTCAGCTTCGTCGGAGGCAGTTTCCACATGGCCATCCTGCGGTACCCCTAGCTCCCGCTGGTGTCTAGCCTCTTCCTGCAACTGCCTCAAGGTCACATCATCTCCCGGAGGTGGAAGAGAACTACCCCCTGAGGGTGCCACGTTCTTCTTCGGGCGCCCGCGCCCTCTCCTTGGCGACTCCATCGTGCGAAGGTGGAAAGGTCCCACTGGGCGTGCCAATTGATGCTACCAAAATCCGTCCGTCTCCCGGGATTAGACGCTATCCGGGTCTCCTCCTTGATTAGCCCGCTACAATCCTGCAAAACAATCCCCGGGAGGCGTCCCGGGGAAGAAGCTCCGGCGTGATGATGAGATGGGGATAGCGGAGAAGGAAAACGTACGGAAGGTACTCTCAATATAAATTAGAGAGATATAAGTCACATACCTTGTTCACTGTTGGAGGCTAGTATTTATAGTTGAGCTTTACCTGCCTTGAAGATAAGCTGCAGGACCACCTCCCTTATCATCATCTGTCCTCTCTTGTCCTCTTTCTTGTCCGGACATGTCTCTAACCGGGAAAGGTTCCTCTCTGTTAGTTCTGGGCCGCGGGCCCTTTTCTTGGCCCAGCAGGGCTCTGGGCCGGTATTATCACTAGCCAGAGCCCTGTTCTTTGTGTGGAAAACTGTGGAAATAGTGTCAACTGGGCACAACGAGAATCACCCCCTTCAACTGGGGAAAAGCCGACATCGTCGATTGGTTGGCGGCGGTTGAGCTCGAAAAAGCCTTGTCGGGACTAAAAGAAAAGGCCTTGTCGGGACCGAAAAAAGTATACTCATTAACGGAATGACTTGCCTAATTCCAACAACACAGTTGGTTTTTTTAGAAAAGTAATGAAAGCAAATTATAGTGATTCATTTTTTATTTTTTTGAAGATAAATTATAGTGATTCATTGAAATATATATATATATATATATATATATATATATATATATATATCATGAGTTCCATACGCGTGGTAATTATAATACATAGTTGTTTTTCCATATTCTGAAAGACAAATCATACTCTAAATAAAATAAAAATATTTAAAAAATAGTACAGGAAAATAATACAAATATATTGCAAAAATATAGAAATAACACAAAAATATTGCCACAGAAAAAAGCAGATATGTACGTACTGAAAATTTTAAATTTAGGCACTTAACTTATTTAAATACCAAACATAGGATATATGTGTTGATTCGGGGAAAGAACTTAAATTATAGTTTTATTATAATGCCATATGACATAAAAATATTACTTACCCTAAAAATATTAACATATATTTAAAATATACCTAAATTATGGCCCTGTTTACCAGAGCTTATCTGTAGATTAGTTCAGTTCAGTTCAGTTCAGTTCAATTCAGTTTAGTTCAGTTCAGTTCAGTTCAGTGAAAATGTAATTTGATGAAATTCAGGTTAATTCAGTCATGCTGATTCCATTTTTCAATACATCAATTTTCACTTCAGTTCAGTTCAGTTCAGTTCAGTTCAGTTCAGTTCAGTACATCAAGAAATAAGCTCTAGTAAATAGGGCCTATTTGTTAAAATAAATACGATGCTGTTTATTCCACATGTACACATTCTGAAGTGAATAATTATAGCTTCATTTAGAGATTATATAAGTTAAAAAGAAGGAAGTATTTGATTTCACCTGTTAAAAGAATACACACAATCTCTTAGATACTAAAAATAAAGAAAAGAATCATGTAAAATCTTCAAATTTTCCATATTTACATAACAATTTGTGTCACCAATTTGCAGATATTATTATACCAAAAGAAGCAAACATAATTTTATCATTTCTAACCCAATATTAACTCAATGATTTACTTCATCCTCATGAACAAAGAATATATCTCATGTGCAGAAAATTCGTTCTTCACACCCGTAACATTATTTTGAAATGAGTTTTCTGTTTTCTAACCATGTCCTCACTCTCAGTGCAAACTTTGTATAAACTGGATTTCACACTTGGTGCGAACTTTGGTACTATTTCTTTGTGCCCCACAAATATAGAAGTCACATAGAGATTATATGTAATTACTTAGTTAGAATTTTGGTAAGAATAGGAAACAAATCATTAATCATTAATAAGCATTTAGAGTTAGGCACTACTTGCTAGAGTTTTTCTGTAGAATAAGCTATTATATCTGTAATAGACGAAATTATAATCATCACTTCTGACACTTCATAAGTGTGCTTTATTATTCAATCTATGATATAATTACTGCATATAATAATTTTATTCAATCTCTCCAATCAGTGATATGGTTACTGTACATAGAAGAATATTCATGCACCCTATTTAATCTGTAATAATCAGTGAATACAATCAATATTTTCCATCATTAATATTTTGTGTTTATCAACACAAGGTAATGGACCAAATAAATTGATTCTCTCAACTGGTCTCTTGTAGTCCTGTCAGATTTAAACATATCCATCGGAGAAGGAAAAAAAAAGAAACCTGCAAAATCATCCCTGCAATATAAAATGATCCCATCACTGGAAATCCAACTAATATAATTGAATAAAATGATCCCGTCACTGAATAAAATGATGTTGATCAACTGCATCACAAGTGATAGAGGAGTAGGGATTCATGAATAAAATTACACGTCTGACCGGGGCGGGGGATCATTAACAGAAACGATCCAACATTCTTAATTCGTTAGCAATCACCCTTTGCAACCTCAAGAAAACAGATCCATTGATATATACTTGAGCAAATTCCACAATCAACTTGGTTGATATCTCAAAACTGGTTAAGATTCCTGAGCACGGATCGTTGCAATCGCTCACATAGGTCCAGGAATTTCAAACGAAACAAAGAACCCCATATTTGATGTCGAGTTCTACCCATTCACAAAAGTTGGCCCTATAGTATTTGAGTTTCACTGGAAGTTGGCTCTATCGCTTCAAAATTTTAGTTTCAACGATCAGTCTACCAAACCGTGGATAAATATTATCTTCCACAATCAAGATTTCAATATCATCAAATATTCCACAATCTCTTCCACAATCTAAATATTCTTCGGTGAGCCGATTCATTACCAAGCAAAAAAGGATATGGTCGGGCCAGCTAGTTCAAAATATGTTAATAATAGAGAATATAATACAACATAAATAAAAAACTAAATAAAGAGAAAATTGATTTACTAATCATGATGAAAAGAGGTGAAAAGAATTTAACCTTAAATAACTACATATATCATTAAATTGTGGTACTAATATTCAATCAAATCAAATTGGATGTTAATCAGATATATATCATTATATGTCCAATTTTTAATTTACTATATTTAAAAATTTACGGTAAAAATTGTTACTTTATACGGAACGAAACGATGTCGTTTATTCCACACACTTTTTGAAGCGAATAATTTTCAAGTTCCCTTTAGGGATAAATAAATAAAGAATAGTAGTCCACAATTTATAACCCCAAAAAACAGTTTTGGACACTTTTTGACCCTAGCCATTTATGTTAAAATTCTAACTTTTGGTGAGGATATTTTAATAATTTTTTATTTTATTTAATTCTAAAATTTAATAATCCCTCCGAATTAGTTGTATTTACACATTTCTCTTTCACGGTCTCCTAAATATATGTTTGACTGCTAATATCTTCAAATACGTATATTATTAATTTAAAAAAGCAGAGAAAGATCAGTCGTAGGGACGGTAGGGTCAATCTCATGTTAGTAAGGGGCTTTTTGGATTCCATCGCAAGATAGTGAATACCACATTCCTCGGGTAAAGGAAAAGCAATCTGTCTCATCGAGCCTCTAAAAAAAGTAACTGTCGTCTAGGGGAGACACATATGTTAGAACTTATAAGATCTACTAAGGCGCTGATCCGGAATATTCTTAAAGCAATCTGAATACCTCATTGACATGTAATGCGACTGGATTTCTCTAAGGACTATTGATGACACTCGATGGTACCACGTGATCCTCTACATTCAACATTCAAGTTATACACATCAGTGTTCTAAAAATCCCTGCCTAGGAAAAGAGGACGAGGAAGGCGTTCCAGGACGCCTATAAATAAAGGTCTTAATTTACTATTAGCATGTACTATTTCTTGAGGCTGCGAGCCAATATTAACCAGCGGACAAGGTGAATATCTGATCATTAAAACGTGCAACATCCATGAACCTGTGACTGAATGCATCCTCAACGCTTATCCAAGAGGAATAGCCCGGTTTAGCAAATGCTAGCTGGCGAAAAGGGTCATAGATTGCAATAACCAGAAACTCATTCCCATCAATAACAACAACTTTGTCTATGAATTGACACCATTCAACCACTGTATTGAAGAGAATCTGAAAAGGGTGTAAGAGGTAATCCTATACGAACCTTGGTAAACGCGTTCAGAAGATGGACTTCGAGATCATCTCCTAAGGTGACAAGCCAGCCATAAGACCCCCATCACCTTCTTCCACTTGCTTCAGCCAGCTCAAGCCTGTGCACCTTATCTCTATACAAGCAGAAGAAACCCTTTCACTATTGTTTTCATCGTCTGATAACATCAGAAATAGTACCAAACAACGGCCAGGAGACGGCGGAAACAGCCCAGGAAAGCCCGAATGTCTCCTCTCTCCGTCGCATCGCCGCCCTCGAATCATCCCACTGCGATAAGTCGGCCAAAAGAGCTTGATCCCTACGTGACACCGCCGTGCGTACGATTCAATCCCACTTTAGAGAATTCCTAGTCAGATCGAGGACTCTCTGGAAGCTCAAGGAACTCGCCTTCATAAAGTCAACCCTCAACGCGCTTAAATCTTCAGTCGTCGATAGCTCCCGCTTGAATCCTATTATCGTGTCCCACGGAGGCTCGTCCAGTTAACGGAGAAGAAAGAGTATTGGTATTAGGATCGGAGATGTTAACGAAGGAAGCCGAATCCGTATTGGATTGTATCCAAGAGATGAAAGCAGAATCGATTGCGGATTGGGGTCAGTAAGCATTTCTTACGACGTCGTTTTCGCTAAGAGAGGGTTAAAAAAGGAAAATCTGAAAGGGAGAAACCGATAAACAGCCCAATAACTATTTAATATTACTCTAGGAATATTATTACTGTACAATTAAAACCCAATCAGTTTAAAGTGGGATCATATTAGGAAAAAAAAACCAAAACCCTAAAGGACATTGTTTTAAAGTGGGATTCTGAAAAACAAAAAACAAAAAATGGAAAATAGGAAAAAATCCAAAACCAAAAAGGACATTGTTTTAACGTGGAATTTTGGAAAAAAAAAGTAATAAAAAAAGGAAAATTTAAGAGGGGAGAAACCAAGAAACAACCCAATAATTATTGCATATTACTCTAGGAAAAGTCAAAGTAATAAAATAGGTGATATCAAGAATAAGATATAAATAACATTATTTGCCACCAAAGTCAGGATTGGACAACGAAGCCAAAGTAATTAAATACAAGGTGAAGCAAGAGTTGGAAGAGCTCCGTAGTTTGAAGAGTGAAAACATGGAAAATGCAGAGTTAGTTTTCATCCCAATCCCTGGAGTGGGTCATCTGGTTTCCGCAGTAGAGCTTGCAAAGCTTCTCATGGATCGAGATGAGCATCTCTCTGTTGTCTTCCTCATCATCCAGCTTTCCTTCGACACCGGCGTCGACGCTTACATTGAATCAAACTCAACCGATCCCACCTCTCGGATTCGGTTTCTGAAGATCCCTCCTCATCAGCGATCACCAAAACCAGAGTCGAAATCCAAGATCCGTGCTGTCGTTGCGTTCGAGATGATCAACACCTTCAAGCCACAGGTCAGAGACGTGGTTTCCGAGATGATTTCAGGGCCCAGCTCCACCACCAAAGTCGCCGGAATCGTCGTCGACATGTTCTGCTCCGGCATGGTTGACGTGGCCAGTGAGTTGCAGCTGCCGAGCTACGTCTTCTTCAGCTCCGGCGCCGCTTTTCTGGGACTTCAGCTCCATGCCCAGGCCTTGTATGATGAACACAACGACGACATTTCGGATTACAAAGATTCAGATGCGGAGCTTTTGGTGCCTAGTTATAAAAAGCCCGTGCCTGCTAAGGTTTTACCCAGCCTGATGCTGGACAAGAACGGCGGATCAGATACTGTTTTCACCATTGGTCGGAAGATCAGGGAAACAAAGGGAATCATAATAAACACCTTCACGGAACTGGAATCCTACGCGATTAAGTCCTTGTCCGATCAGGAAGGAAAGATTCCACCGATTTACCCCATCGGACCCATGATCAACTGTAACTTCGCATCAGACGACGAGGTTATCAGATGGCTGGATACTCAGCCTTCGAGATCTGTCGTCTTTCTGTGTTTCGGGACCTTTGGAAGCTTTGGGCTGGAGCAGTTGAAGGAGGTAGCTCTGGCACTTGAGCGCAGCGGGCACCGGTTTTTGTGGTCCCTACGACAGCCCGCGGCACAGGGAAGCATTGCTGCTGCATCAGCGTGTGCCAATCCGGAAGATATTTTGCCCCTGGGGTTCCTGGAAAGGACTTCAGGAGTTGGGAAAGTGATAAGCTGGGCACCCCAAATGGCAGTGCTGGCACACCCTTCAGTTGGAGGCTTCGTCTCCCATTGCGGCTGGAACTCGATACTGGAGAGCTTGTGGGCAGGGGTGCCTTTGGCTGCCTGGCCGATGTATGCCGAGCAGCAGGTGAATGCGTTTCAGATGGTGTCGGATTTAGGGCTCGCGGTTGAAGTTAAGATGGATTACAGACACGATGCTAACATGGAAAGCCAGGTGAGTGTGTCCGCTGATGAAATTGCGAATGCGATTCATAGAATGATGAGAAATGAAGTGGCCGAAAAGGTGAAGCAGCTCAGTGAAGAGTGCAGAAAGGCTGTACTGGAAAATGGCTCTTCTTATGTTTCTCTGGGCAATCTTGTTAGTAACATAAGGAAGAACATTGTGTAGAATTTTTATTGAAAGTGGCGTGTTTTTGTTCTTTGTCTAAATGTTATTGGAACTTTCAACCTAATCCTTGCGGTTTCTAATGAAGCAAACAACAAGTGACTGACTCTATGTTGAACTTCAAAGTGTTATACCAAAAAGTATAACAGTTATGTGAGGCAACATAAGTTGCAAAAAGAGGAATTCGATCATCCAGCTAAAGGATTGTGTACATTACATAAATATATTTGACACTTGACACTTTAGAGAAATTACAATAGCGTCAATGAGTATATGATCGACAAAATTATGAACATTTAACCCTTTCTAACCAAGAAAATGGTATAAGGAGATGACAAAAGCAATAATTATATCTTTCAATTATTCATCCTCTGATGAAGGTGTTACTTGCAGAGACATAGTTTGATCGTGTAGAATCAAACTGACAAGTTAATCATGTGATAATAAGTACTTTAGTAATTGTGGTGTTGATCAACCTTGTTCGCATGAATTACTGCAATTTTCTTGATCATTTTGACTTCCAAAAACTTACACACGAATACATAAGAGCCAAATTAAATGCAGCAAGATTAAACCATTATTCTACAGCAATCATAACGGCATCTCAAACAAGCGGTGTTCTTAAATAGAAGAGAAGACAGAAAAAGAAAACACAATCGAATTAGTTCATACGCAAATCCTAATGTAATCAGGATAAAGCTGATTCATGCATCGTTTATCATCTGATCAAGCAGCATCTTGGCTTTGTGCTTCCGACCATTGAAATGCATCTGCAGACTGCTTTCATCGGTACACCAAATCTCGCACACCTCACAGATTGGATAATTGTCTCCCTTCAAGTTCAACTTATGCATGTGCTTACGACCTGAAAGGTGCTGCTTGAGGTTGAATGAGGTCCAGCAGTAGACTTTGCAGACTTCACAGAAAAGCTGAGATGGCCTTGGATTTGCCAAAACAACAAGCCTATTTGCTGCAGCACAAGTTCCCCTGCTTGTTGAGCCAGAGTAAAGCTGCCCATTTTGCCTTTTCTCGTGGATTCGAAGGTTGGATCTCGGCCTTGGATTCTGCTGAAAGTTCCTGTTTGTGTGATTTGGAGTCTACAAATATTGTGCAGAAACAGAGTATGAGATGAAAAACATTGGTGAGAGAGAAACAGATTAAAAAGTGTTGGACGACTTACTGATCTTTCTCCCCTTTCCAGTTTTTGTTTCTTGATCAATTCTCGATCACCGGATGGTGCTCGATAAGAACTCTGCATGAAAAATTACATGCGATTGATCATATGTATGAAGATGTACGTTAAATGTTCAATCAGACACAAATTATGGGACGGAAAAATTAAATTAGACAGAGTTCTAACCTGAAAAGCTAATAGATTAGCTGGTTCTTTGTTTGGCTGCAAGATGTTTTCAACCCTTCTTCTGCATTCCATTTCTCTCCGAAGTGCAAGCTCAAGAGACGTGGTTTTTTCTTCCCTTTCTGCAGCCATCTTTCTCAGTTGTTTGCCAAGGCTCAGTGTGTGTGACTATGTGAGGATTAGTTTAAGAATTTCTGAATGTGTTGAGAATGAGAAATCATGGCAAGTAAAGCAACATTATATAGGCGTGTCAAATATTCCAAAAAAAAAAAAAGAGAAAAGCTGAAGGTAAAAATTTGTGTAAAACATTTAAGTGAATAAATCACACATCTTTTTCCTGTGCAAAACAGAAAAGTTGGTGGTCAAAATTTGTTTAGAACAAAAGTTGTTTGTATAAATAAAATCACAGTCTTAAAGCACGTTGTCCATCAAGGTAAAAAAGTCTTTATTTTAGAAACTGATCACAATTTTCCTGCAATAGCTGTCTGTACTAGTAACATCACAGTTTTAATGCATGCTGTCCTGTTAAGTGAAAACATTGTTTAATTTTTTTTAAAAATGTTTGTTGTACTAGTAGCTCAATTCACAGTCTTTAAGCATGTCATCCTTTCAATAAAAATTTGAGTAAAAATATTTTAGACAATTAATGGATCACAATTTTCTCTGCAAAATGTTACCTAATGAAACATATTCGTAAATAGATGTACAGTATACTAAACTTTAGACCAGGGAAGAAAGTTTTTTTGTACTTTGTACTAATAACATCACAGCCATAATGCATGTTGTCCTATTCCTATAATCATTTGCAGCTCTTGATATTTTAACTGAGCTGTTAACTTAATAAATTGAATTTAGTATAGTACATCAAAATTAAACTTAATTCTAGACCACTCTATAATGTTTGAATAAACATTTACTCAGCATGTTTGAATGCTAGCAACATAATTTGAATGCTTCAGGTATCTGGCAAAGCATACACTAGAACTCCAGTACAAATTTAATTTAATAGATTTCCCATCAATAGCGCATACAAATAACCAATTACACCATGGTATAACATCAGTCCATCTTTTTTATCTGCACGCCAGATGCATTTATGTGTGACTGTGGTGACGAAACTCTGCTGAGAAGCCATATCAGAGCCGCACCAATCAATGCGCCAGATAGATGAGCAATGTGATTTACACCCTGTAAGCCATTGCCTCCTTGAAGACCACCGATCCCTGTTGAAGCCTGTGCTGCTTCCATCACCTAGTATTGAATGAACAGACAATACTTTAGTATCAGAGTTTAGGAAAATTATACAGCATGTAAATGCATAGCAACATTTGAGTTGTAATTGTAGTCTCTTTGAGAGTTGAGCAATTATAATCTTTACGAGTTTACAATATGATTAAGCAATTTTCCCGTCACCTACATTTGACAGTACTCCTTACACGGTTCAAATGTTGTATACAGTGCAGATATTGCATGCTATTAAGATTGGTCATGGTTATGGTGATGCTCTGGAGCATCAAGACATCCAATCCAACCAAGAAGATCAATCCAGCTCTCAAATGATGCCTATAAGTATAAGTTCTGATCAGAAGGAGTCCAATCCTGAGAACTAAGAAGGAGCCTCAATGATTTCCCAGTGCTTCCTATTTCTCATGACAATTTAATTTAACCTAAAATTCACGAAAAAAACAAATCTGATAACCTTGCTATTATTCCATATAATGAAGCTATCCTCACTAGCATTAGTTTCTCTCTTCTGCATGGCTTTGATGATACCCTTGAGGGTATTATTGTTCAAGAGGGTGAAGAACTCAGATTTCACACCACACTAGACACTCATGGAGACAAGGAAGAAATTACAGGTACTGATGATGAAGATTTCTCAGCTAAATCAGACTCAATAGCACAGGATAACCCCCAACAACACCCACCCCCACCCCTATCGAATTCAAATCTAAACGCAAGCTACCCAAAAGGTGGTCTTAACCTGATCATATGATCATGTAAGAAGAACAAAAAACCTAGAACCAGTTTATAATGAATACACACACTATCTTCTGTAATGCATTAGTGCATAACTGTAGAGGTTAAAATAACCAGAAGGATAGATTAAAAGGACTAGTGAAAATACATACATAAAATATCTATTCTATGTTCGATAAAAAATATGCATGATAACTCTGAAATTTGTTTGACTTCAGACATGAACTTGCTTTGCTAATAGTTTCCCAACGAGGATGGCTACTTTGGTACTCCAATTTACCTATTTCTTTGTTAACTCAGACTCTCAAATTCTTGCCATGAAAATCAGTAACTCCAGCTCTCTTGAAAATTTTGGTGGGTCTTTGTGTATGCTATGGTCACTAGGTGAAAAGGGAAAAACATATGGAGAGATTTAAAACTTCTCCCCCCAAGCCCTAAAGTCTTTATTGGTGACTTTAATTATCTCATACTGTATACAAAGGCAGTATCAATTATCCCTTCTAGAGGTAGTATCCAGGACTTCAAAGATTACATAGGCCCTGTTTGCCTTAGCTTTTTTGTAGATCAGTTCAATTCAGTTAAATATATTTATATTTTTTCAGTTCCATTCAGTATATTTATATTTATTTCAGTTCAACTAAATATATTTATATTTTTTAAAATTAGTTAAATATATTTAAAAAAATTCAGTTCAGTTCAATATTTTTTAAATTAAATTTTACTTTTTTTAATATAGATTACAATGATATATGATAAATTTTAAAATTATTTCAGTTCAGTTCAGTTCAACAAGCCATAGCATCTTCAATTATGAAGCTCTTGCGCTGAGTTGATGCCAGCAAATCAACTAATTATAACTTATAGAAATTAGAAACAGCCATTTCGTGTGTATTCTGAGGGATAATCCTTGACACGACAATTGAAGTATGGAGCCAATACTTTGTAATAATTAAAATGATTTATGCTGTGGAAACTCTATTCATTTGTGTTTCAGAAATCTTTACCATTTCCATCAAAAAAAAAAATTTTCTTCCATCAAAACAGAAATCTTTACCATCACAAATTTTTTTGAAATGGAAACTAGACAACAAACTTTGACAAGCAACTGCAAAGTCATCTTTCAATAACATGAACCAAAGCAACATAAATATTGATTTTCAGGGTATTGTTCAAAAGTACATATGCAGCTTTAATATGACTGAGAGAATTACACTTTACCTTCTCTATAACAAATTGGCCCAATATGAGTACCTCGAGGATCTTCCTCCAATCCCAAGACATCTACACTACAACAAGCTGGTAAGTTGTCCTGATTTCTAACAATTAAACATCTGTGCAGATGGAACTTGTACAGAGACAGAAAAAAAAAAAACTTACCTTCACTAGGACACTAACAGCGAAGAGTCCAAATACTGCACCAGAAGCCCCAACAGAAACAGCATTTCTTGGCAGAATCAGCCAGGAAACAAGATTTGCTCCAGCCCCAGTTAAAATATATGAGAGCCACAGAGCAAAGTTTCCTTCTTCCTCTTCAACAAGCTTTCCTGGGTGATAGAGATAGACAAACTAAAATTCACCATTCAAACATGTATCACGAGTTAAACAATAACTGAAGATTACCATACCGAATATATACAAGAAGAACAGATTACTTGAAAGATGAGTCCTGTTAGGGAGGCAGAAAATTATTGTCAAGACCATAAACAAAAATTTAATAGCCTCAATATAAAATAATACTCCGTCCCACATAAAGAAACCTGTTTGTTAAAGATATGACTAATTCAGGATGGGAGGATACAGTACATCGAACAAGCTTTTGGTCTCACGTATTTGAATTTATTCTCACTTTTTATATGTTACATAATTGTGGATTATAAACATGTCTATATATGTAAGGTAATGGCCCTATGGGAGGTTTTCTTTATTATATATATAAAAAATAGATAGAAGAGAAACAATAGCACTTCATATGGAAAGGAGGGAAGAAGCTAACTTTTTAATTTAGTGAATCCAACTCTTACCAATTGAAATGGCAGAATGTTGCTGTCACAAATTGATACCAAGCAGGCCAGTTGTGATACAAATACAAAGCTTTTACCCACCGCACCTGAATGAGTTAGAATTTTGGTATTAGCACTCAGATTTGAAGACAATATATGATGTTTATATGCATCGACCAAATATTCTGACAACAAATAAATCTTTCCTAGCAACTTGGAATCAGACAGAGTTCATCACCATAAGTTGTATTAAATGAGAAGCTCAACTACTTCAATTATGAGTTGCCACATAAATTAAACAAGATGCATGAAGACCATGCTATGAGAGAACACATCTTTGCCATTGTTAAATAGAGTACCAAAAAAGAGAGCGATCAGCAAAGACAAAAAAATAGGCATGTGAACCTGAAATATATGGTCTGCCGCGTATATTCCGATATTAAGAAGTAGAATCCAGAATATCCCATTTACTTGTTTCTCTGATTTCTGCCTCTGATCAGGCTTCCCAAGTTCCAGCTGTGACATCATATCTAGTAAAACCATCACACAACTTGCTTAGATTTCTTATCCCTAAAATTTAACATTAACACATGGCATTTGTCAATCCTACCCAAGATAGGACATAGACTTAACAACAATTGGGTAATACGTCCAGCAATGCTCCAGTAATTCAAGCAAAAGAGCAGAAATACACCACTCTTTTAACCTCAAAGAGATGCCTGTGAACAAGCCATATTCTAGAATCTAAACTACCTTGCTATGTACGCTAATAAGCAGCGTACAATGAAGAGGACCATGTTTTCTACTATAACAGTGTCATACTAATTTCATTGGAAATCAAAATCAAAATCCAGATTTGGAGACAAATTTTGTTCAATCAATTGCCCCAGAAAACATACAGCAACTATTGGGCAGCCATGAAAACAATTACTTCAAGCAAGTATCACCACAAATCAACAGAACCGAAAGGGAGAGAAGTCAAAATAGTAACGCCAAAATGAACATAAACAACCTGAGTTACGAGTATTGGCTCTGCAAATGAAGCGGCTAGGGGCGGCGCAAGAACGAAGAGGGAAGTTGGAATTTGAAGAGAATCGGAGAGGACGGAGAAGCGAAGGAATGAAGAGCTTTGATACTGAGGATGAAGCAACTGCAGCATTCAGCCCAAGCGCAAGCGCAATACTCATATTGACTTGCAACTACACTTCGATGATTTGTTTTTCTTCGCATTCAAAACGGAAGAAGCTCTGTAGTTAAGGAAAAAAGAAGTACTGTATATTCTACTTTCATCACAAGCCGGTGGTTATCTTTTTGACTTGTGTGACTCAAAAAGTTAAATAAGTTGAGTTTTTTTTTTTTTTTTAAACACATGCATATGTCGTGCTTCAAAAAATAAAATAATAATAACTAAGATCACGTTCTCTTAAATTATCTAGAATTTTTTTTATAAAATTCAAATTAATTTAGTTACATTCATTTTATTTTTCAATACAACATTAATTTATTTCAGATCAACAAATAAACAACAAGTCAACAAGTCCATGAGAATAGGGACTTAGAGCAACTCCAACGCTATACTCATAGAGGTTGTTTGGTCGGCAGACTTGCATGCGGTAATTTGAAATTCGGGTATTTTTAATTTTCACTTATTGTTTGGTTGACAGATTTTCAAGGAAACGCGTGAATCTTAAATTACGCAGAATTGACAATTCCCACAAAACGTCCCTCCCCCTAGGTAAATTAGAATTCTGCGTTCACATAACTTCTAACGTTGTATTTTTTTTTTTTAAGTAATTGTTGTATTTATCCCATATGAATTCCGCGCTGACATAAATCCTCATGTGTAACCAAACGAGTTTTTCAAATTCTGAGGATTCTAGTAAAGAATTAAATTCTGAGTTTTTACAAAATCTGTAGGAATAAAATTCCCACATGAACCAAACAACTCCTATATTTGGTGTTATATAACACCAAAATTTGGCGTTGCTACAATAGTTTTACACCATTTCTCTCCGACCCATAACACCAACACCAAAAAAGAATATTCCATTATACACTATTTTAAATATTTTATTTTATTACTTTGTTTTTATGTTGTAATTTAAAACAAAAACTTGAATACACTACTAGAGCTATTATGTTTTTATTTGTTTTTATTTTGTTTTTATTTTTTTTATGTTTTTATGGCCCTATTTACCAGAGCTTATCTGTAGATCAGTTCAGTTCAATTCAGTTCAGTTCAGTTCAGTGAAAATGTAATTTGATGAAATTTAGGTTAATTCAGTCATGTTGATTCCATTTTTCAATGCATCATTTTTACTTCAGTTCAATTCAGTTCAATTCAGTTCAATTCAATTCAGTTCAGTTCAGTACATCAAGAAATAAGCTCTAGTAAACAGGGCCTATATATTTTATTACGTTAGTATAATACTATACAACTTCAATTTAAATTTATTAAATTTTATATCAAAATAATTATGTATGAAAATGAATACTAATTTATCTATATTTTGCAATTAGTTTTGTATATTTAATTTACTCCATCTCAATTTCAAACTGATAATTCAATTTTTAAATATTTTATTCAATCAATATTAGAGATAGTCTCTAAGGAGACCGTCTCTATATAGAGACCGGGCTAAATTATAAATAGTACAATAAAGAAAATCAAGTAAGGGACCAATTTGTAATTTTTAAAATTTAAAAAATCACGCGCTACAGTGTTTCCGCACGTGTATAGTGTTTGCTACAGTGTTTGCTACAGTGTACTACAATGTTTCAAGTTAAAATGTCCATGTTCATGTTTTATGTTTCAAATTAAAGTGTTCATGTTTATGTTTCAAAATAAATTGTTCATGTTTCACGTTAAAACGTCCATGTTTTATGTTTTAAGTTAAAATGTTTATGTTTTATGTTTCAAGTTAAAATGCTCATGTTTCAAGTTAACCGGTAGCGCGTGATTTTATGTAGCAAACCGGTATTGTAGCGATTCGGCACGGTAGCGCGTGGCTTGACACTGTAGCGCGTGATTTTTTAAAAAATTTAGAAATTGCAAAGTGGTCCCTCCGCGTTTTTGACTTATATCACTATTTACAATTTAATCCGGTCTCTATATAGAGATTAGAGACGGTCTCTTCCAAGACTTGACCTCAATAGTATATGAGATTAACGTGAGAATATATATGTAAACAAATATACATATATATCTATCATTAATATTTAAATGTGTTAAATGATTTTTATCAAACTCAAATTATTACTATCATATTATAAATCATAAATAGCTAATATTCATTAATTAATAAATCAATATATTGAGATAATCAAAATAAATATAATTTCACTAAAAAAGAAAAATGTCGAAAATGAAAATTACAAGATGATAACGTGGTTGAACATAAATCCCCCAATTCAAATCATACGATTAAAATATGTATACACTCTATTTGGTGTTTGCTACAGTAAAAATAGGTTTTAATGTACACGACGCTAAATGTACATGCTAAATTTTTATATATTGTTTCTATATGTATTAAAAAATATTAACAGTCAAACACGATCATTGAAAACCGTGAAAAGTCAACTGTGCAGCTTTGGGTGAGACGGAGGGAGTATTGTTTTTTGTAAAAATGAATATAATACACGTCTTATTTAAAATTGTATTAATTCAAAACAATATTTATGATGATGTTGTCCAAATTTAAAAATCTTAATTATTAATTATACCCTCCGTCCAAGTCAAAACAGCTTAGTTGACTAATGGAGGATATATACTTAAATAAAGGCTGCAATACATCATTATACATGATGCAAATAGCATGCGCCTAAAAACGTGAATCATTTTAATTGTTCTAATAGTTAAATTATACACCAGATTCAGTCAACACCATTGAATATTTCACGTGATGGCATCAAAAACTCCATTGACTCTTACCAATATATAACAAACATTGTCAAACAAATAACACAACAAACTCAGAAAAACTTAAAATGACTAAAGTTAATAGTGCAATTTTTATTGTTTTATGTTTTTTGACTTTTGAATATGTCACCGGCAAGAAAATCACCAGCGAAGTTCGTCTGACAAACTTACTGCAAGAGAGCACGCGAGATCATTGTTGGTCTGGAGACGACGATTTGGGATACAAAAATCTCAGTCCACATGAAGAATGGTATTGGTCTTTTATTGAGCACCTTTTCTTTTTTCAAACAAAATATTACTGTCACTTTTGGTGGCGTAACAAACAAAGATCATTCGCTGTTTTTGACAAGCGTTTGCTGGAAAATCATTGTGTGGTGTTAAACATGTCACAAAGCGACAAATGTTACTGGACAATCAAAGAAGATGGGTTTTATCTTAGCAATGGTTCTAATCCTCCAGTACAAATTAATGAATGGGAGTAGCATGGTACTCTACAATACATGTACTTTGTTTGTTGTTCGGTATAATTTCAATGAAAATATAAGCAAAATACAATTCAATATCTTTGACTTTTGAATACTCCCTCTGTCTCACCCAAAGCTGCACAGCTGACTTTTCACGGTCTTCAATGATCGTGTTTGACCATTAATATCTTTAAGTACATATAGAAACAATATATAAAAACTTACTTTTTGAAAAATAGATGTTATAATGAATCTATTGATATCTCATATAATAGTTTTATCATTTATATATTGACCTATAATTACAGTCAAAGTTTCCTAAGTTTGACTCTGAAAAGTCAATTGTGCAGTTTGAGGTGAGACAGAGGGAGTAATAGATTTACAAATAGTGTTTTTCGTGCATCAATCATATTTCAAGTTCATGTTAGATCTAGTTTCGGGTTCAGATTTTGTTTGAGTACGGATTTCACATCTTGGAATTTCAGTTCGTGTTCAATTCAATCGGGTATATTTTGGGTTTCAGGTCAATAAACGAGTATCATGATTCGGGTCTCAGATTTACTTCACACTAGTGCAGACAGGTACCAGTCACGGCGGTTTTTTGGACGATTTGCGGCGGTTTTGAACCGCCGTGGGTGGGTGAGCCGTGGCTGGTAAATCACCAGCCACGGCGTTTTTTTCCGCCGTGAATCGAGGTTCCGATATCGGAAGGCATCCGACACATATGAATGCGTGCCAGAGTCGGACACGATATCGTAAAGGCATAGATTATGTGTAGAAACTGATTACGATATCGGAACGGGCTAAAATTACACTGAGGTCAGTACATGTTTACGACCACGGAACATAGGTAGATAGTCATGGCACCGGCGTTTATTACGACATCGGAACAACCATATTGTGTTGCTACGTGCATTCCGACTTCGGAAGTCCAATAGAACATAGCTATAAAGTCATGGCACCGGCGTGATTACGCTATCGTAAAGGCCGTAGATCGAAGACTATCGGTCCATCCACCGGTATCGTAAGCAACCCCGTAAATTTGAGGACGATCAGATACCGATATCGGAAACCAGTAGGAGGTAATAAGTTTTCGGTTACGATTGCGGAACCTGTTCAGATTCGGTATATTCCGATTGTAGTTCCGATATCGGTTATGGGGTAGATTGTGAATTCGTGTCATCGGAAGCCTTTACGACGGTGTAAATGTGAAAGTTATGCACTTGCTAATGGGCTTACGAGATCGGAACATTGACAGACTAATAAGGAAACTCAATTTTGTTTGCATTAATACCAGGATTTCAAATCCCACTAGTCAGACATTAACGCTAACACAGCTACAAGGCATCATACACACATGGTGGGCACACTCATCAACGAGAGCCAACAAAATCTAGTTCAAAACATGATGCACAAAAATCCTATTCTACTAGGACATAAATCAAACAACATTTTGAAGTTCGTTACCCAAAATGCTCAAACCACGGACATTGACAATGTAGTTAGCCAAATTGTTTCTTGATGCCTTAATGTCTTCTTGGGTATAAGGAGTGATATCCTTATCGAACATCTAAAAAACAAGAATGTCATGGAACTTAGGTTATTGTGAATTTGGTAACAAAAAAACTAATCTATACATAAGGATACTTACCGCTTTTAGATCCATGTTTTTTAAACTCATCATCAACACGCAACGGCTAGCGTGCAACATTGTATAATAACCGCACTCCCAATCACTCTCTTGTTTCTTGTACTTCAACAAAAAAACAATAAAAAGGTTACCATTGGGATACACTTTAGAACAATGTTCACTTTAGAACAATGTTGCATGGAAATGAAAAATGTAAGATAGAGAGCGAACCTTAATCTCGACTAATTTAAAAGGAGTCTTCGTATTTGGATTTACGTAATTCAAAGCATCCCTTAGTAAATCTACGAAAAAGCGTATCGGCGGCCTATGCATTGGATCAATCCAATAAACATGCTTGTTTGTCTTGTTAATTGCTACAAACCGCCAATGACCCCTACCAAATAAAGTACATGTATTAATCAAATTAATATCACAATACTTTTATGTACATGAAAACTAATAGAGGAATTGCAAGGAAGAGTAAAACATACCCTTCAATGAATGGGCATATAAAAAAAACTTGCCGGGATTGGCAAGAGCGAGTTTTACATAAACTAGCCTTTTCTCAACATCATGTGACGCTTTTTGGATAGAAAATGGGCATAGAAAGCCAATCCAAATCACATTCCTCTCAACAATAGAAATTCAATCGCAAAGACAAATGCATAGAGAATAGAAAATACATACCTTTATAACAAGCTCCGACTTGATGGTGATGTTTTGTTGCTTAGCAAAACCTCATACCCACTCAACCCAAACCCTTATCCCACCATTTCTTACTTCACTCACACAAAACCTAAGAGAAATGTATAATATCCTCACAAATTTCACAACTTTGGAAATTTGTATTCTAAAACAACTTTGGGGTGTCTAGTTCACAATCCCCGGATGATGACTGTGGAAAGGATGAGATCCGAGCACACATGTTCATTTGAATTGTCTATTTCTATTTACTATGTATTGTACTTCGATACACTTGTTTTAGTGAATTTTCAAGTGAATTTTCCTGGTTAATGAACACGGTTTCTATTTTATATCATGTTTGGCATTGTAGACATATTTCAATAGTTCAGTTGTTGATGCTGAAGCTCTTTTTTTAAGCCTACAACTAAGTGAAATGTAGTGCTTGTTTTGGTTAGAGAACCATACCATTTATGTTACTTTCGTCACGGTTTCCGATATCGGAAGCACAATAGCATATACATAAAGAATCACTTCCGATATCGGAAGGTATTCCGGGTAACAGGTAACTATAACTGTACGACATCGGACGATGTGTAGTAAACGCATACAATCCATCTTCCGATATCGGAATCTCTATTGCTTAGAAATTTACGACAACGATTCCTTAATCGAGAAGCTCTCGTCAAAAAAATGTCATGTCTATATTTGAATCGGTTGGCCTCACGAAGGCGTAAAGCGTTCGATACTTGAAGTCTGTTGCGCTTCCGATATCGTAAGGTATCGTAGACCTTAATTGACACAATTCTAAACGTGTTACGACATCGGAGGTATCCCAGTAGGAAGAATTTGGTTTGATTCCGATGTCGTAAACGTACCGATGTCAGTAACGACGTAGTGTTCCGATATCGTACTGTTATTAAACACGGCGGGCTTACAAAAACCGCCGCAAAAATTTAAAAGCGCCTCATTAACACCCTCCTGAGGAGCTTCCGATATCGGAAGGACCCAGCCACGGCGGTTTTTCAAAACCGCCGTGAAACAGCGCCTGGGATGCATTACTTTGCACTAGTGTCATTTTGGGTATTTGGATTCGATAAATATTATCAACTCTACTTACAAATGCTCTCTCTGTCCCAAAGAAATTTACCAATTCTTTGTTTGCAAAATAATTATAATATAAACTATCAACCTTCCATACCATCTACCTAAACGCCACGTCAAGGGATGACAATGGATATCCGATCCAGTCCAAATCCATGGATTTAAATCTATTTTTGATGGATATGGATGTTAAAAAATGAAATCCAACAGATATGGATAGGATACGAATTTATAGCTTGCGGAGCGGATTTGGATATGGATTTTGTCGTAAATATCCATATCCAGTCCATATCCAATCGATGGATCCATTTAATATATAATAAAGAATATATAAATATTTAATAATAAAATGAGTTGGTCTCTTGGGTGACCGTCACTATATAGTGACCAGATTAAATTGTAAATATGATATAAGTTTAAAAAATACGGAGGGACCAATTTGCAATTTCAGAAATTTTTTAAAAATCACGAGCTACAGTGTCAAGCCACGTGCTACAGTGCCGAGCCGCTACAGTACCGATTTGCTGCAGTGTCGAGTTGCTACAGTAAACATAAAATATGAACAATTTAAATTAAAACATGAACATTTTGACTTAAAACATGAACATTTTAACTTGAAACATGAACATTTTAACTTGAAACATAAAACATAAATATTTTAACTTAAAACATAAAACATGCACGTTTTAACGTGAAATATGAACACTTTAACTTGAAACATAAAACATAAATATTTTAACTTAAAACATAAAACATGGACGTTTTAAAGTGAAACATGAACATTTTAACTTGAAACATAAAACATAAACATTTTAACTTAAAACATAAAACATGGACGTTTTAACGTGAAACATGGACACTTTAACTTGAAACATAAAACATGAACATTTTAACTTGAAACATAAAACATAAATATTTTAACTTAAAACATAAAACATGGACGTTTTAACGTGAAACATGAACACTTTAACTTGAAACATGAACACTTTAATTTGAAACATAAAACATAAATATTTTAACTTAAAACATAAAACATGGACGTTTTAACGTGAAACATGGACACTTTAACTTGAAACATAAAACATGAACATTTTAACTTGAAACATAAAACATAAATATTTAACTTAAAATATAAAACATGGACGTTTTAACGTGAAACATGAACACTTTAACTTGAAACATGAACATTTTAACTTGAAATATAAAACATAAACATTTTAACTTAAAACATAAAACATGGACGTTTTAACGTGAAACATGGACGTTTTAACGTGAAACATGAACACTTTAACTTGAAACATAAAACATGGACATTTTAACTTGAAACATTGAAGTACACTGTAGCAAAAACTGTAGCGCACTGTAGAAAAACACTGTAGCGCGTGATTTTTTTTAATTTTTAAAAATTGCAAATTGGTCCCTCCTTGATTTTCTTTATTGCACTATTTATAATTTAGTCCAGTCACTATATAGTGACGGTCACTCCCAAGACTTTTCCTAAAATATATATCTAATAATATATTAAATAATTAAAATTAAATTAAAAATATATAAAGGCACCTATGGTTAGATACTGACATATAGTCTTCTAACCCTACCAATTCACTTGTTTGGAAGAATAGATCACGGGAAAAAGAAAGGGACTTATACTTTAAAGTTTAAACTGAGTTATGTATTTTTTGGAAACTTGGACTAGTTTTTCCACGTATTTATTTTTAGCACATTGTGTATTTTGAATCACTTGATTGCAATTTTAATTTCATGAATTTTTATAGAACTTATTTTGGAATTTATTCATCATTGTATAAATTGTAATTTATATGTGGATATGGATATCCACGGATATCCATGGATTTAGCGGATATGGATTCAGATGTTAATATGTTAGATCCAACGGATTTGCTTCAAGATGAATACAAGATGAAGATGATACAAGATGAGAGCTAAAAGCTCATGAAGCAATATATTTGCTTCCAAAAGAATGAAAAAATAGGCTAATATCCTAATCTACTATCAACACAAAATCTAATAACATCCGAACTGATTAGAGAATCGTCGAAACAAGACTCAACTTAGTCAAGAGATCTAGATAGAGGTGATAAACTATTTACATCAAAATATAATTAGCCTATTAGAATCAGTTCCATTGATAAAGGGTTAAAGGAAAGCTCCTTATCCTCCAGATGGTCAGTCAAAAATCATGCCCCCAGGCTGAATGCAGGGGTGGTACAATTTCTTTGGAGTGATCCACAAAAATGAATGTATGATCAGATTTGTAGATTGAAACCAGCATGATCAGGTAAGCAAGTGTTTTAGATGAGTCATCACCTCCATTCTGTACCTGAAACAGAAAAATCATTCATTAAGTAGCATCCATACATGAAATTCTCAAGGCATGTGTTCCCATTTGGTCCAATCTAATTAAACCTTGAATCCTATCAGGAAGAGACCTAAAGTTCAAAGAAACATCACATTTGCATTACAAACATAATTTGGCAATAGCATCAGCAGACATATTTCCTTGTCTGGAGACATAACATGTATCCATGGAAGTTAATAACTACTTCAGTTAGTTAATGTTCAATAGAAGAATTTCGTTGGTTTCGTTGGTTTGACTAAACATGTTTCTACAAATTTTATATGTGATGTTGATACTAGATAAATTGAATAAGTCCTAGATGAAAATTTTGACGTGACAGAAAAAAATTAGCTGTTAATGATTCAATGATTGCTGACTGGATGATGCAACCATTTTTCCATTAAATATATTGACTGGTCCTTGAATGGGCTGAGAAAATTGGTGGAATAAGAGCATCCACAATGGTGGTTTTTAAAACCACTTTTCTTAATATATAAATTCGCATTTGTGACCGGTCTCTACAGAAACCAAGTACTATAAGAGACCGTTATCAGTTGAAGTTGTCGTTGGTGAGCTTAAACGCCGTTGTTGTTAGGTGTCGCCAAAGCTTAGGCGTCTCAAATGAACTGACTCAAGACTGAGTTTCGGTGTGAATTTGTACGAAATAATAGTAATGTATCAAGGATTAGGAATCATTAAGGAAATTGACCAAAATATCAAGCAAAATGAATGAAAGATCAAATTAACTGAAAAATCAAGTTGACAAGGGAATGCTCAAGGGAATTGATTGAAAGATCAATCAAACTGACTAAAAGATCAAGAAAAAACAGTAAATGGTCATTCCCTTGACCCTTGGTCTTCACAAAGACAGGTCTGAGACTTTCTCTTCTTAATAAGGAGCACCTTAACAAGAAATGACCGTTGTGGAGTTTTAAGAATCACTCCTTAACAAGGAATTGCTCCTTAAGTAAGGCGTGGTTGTCTCTTTTCTTGCGCTTGACCAACCAATACAAGAATTCTTTTTCTTATTTATTATTTAAATAATTTATATCTTTTTAAAAAAATAAACATTTTTTTCATTCGTGAATCACTGGAAATCGTCCAGTAGCGGTTGAACATGGCTAAGAAGAGCCCCCCTGCGTTAAATAGCATGGTGCTCGACTTTGTGAGTAACGCAAGTGAATGAGCTAAAAAGAATACGGAAGTGCAAGGCGACCAACATGACCCCATAAATGTGTATTCCCTAACTTAGATGTGAACTTCTCCAATGGCCGGCGTTGTCGCGACTTTCGGACAAACTTCCCTTACAGAGCCAGTGGTCTAAAAGGCGCTAGGCGCTAGTCGGGTGGATGGCTGCGGCCTAGCGTCTTGAGGATTAATCGGGGATTAATCAATCTAGACGGATTTGTATTATTTATATATATAATAATAATATAAAAATTAGTTTAAATAATAAAATTAATAAGAACAATAAAGAAATCCACATATTCACTACATAAAATGAATATCTTAAAATAAAAACATACACAAAAGAGATAAGTATGTTTGAGTTTCAAAATAAAGATAAAGTTCATACAAAGTTATTACGTAGAGTCGGTCTCTGAGTAGACCGTCTATATTCTGGCAAAAATGTAGATTGGGACTAAAGTACAAATATAATAAAATGCATAAAGCACGGAGGTCCTTAAGTGCAAATTCTACAATTTTCAATTTTTCACGCGTTGCTTGATTACACACGCGCTGCCAGTTGAACTTCATTCTTCACTACTTTATACTCTGCACAACCCACATGCTTATTTATGCACCTACTTTGAGAAGGTCTTGGGTGAGACCGTCCTACATAAGCTTATGGTAGGATGAATGATAGTTCATGTGTTTAATGGATTTGTCCATGTGTTTCACAGCTTTGTTAATTCATTTACATATTGTTACAGATTATAACAAACAAAATTGTGAAACACAAGAACAAATCTGTCAAACACATGAACCCAGCTTATAACAAACAAAATTGTGAAACACATGAACAAAACTGTGAAACACATGAACTATCATTCATCCTACCATAAGCTTATGGTAGGACGGTCTCACCCAAGACTTTGTACCTACTTTTTAGTGGGGTCCACCACTCTTCTTTTTTCCTTTTTGCAAGTTAAAATTTGAAGATTTTACAGGTAGATAAAACATGTAGGTTTTTTGATAGAACCTGCAAGTTTTAAGATATCACATGAAGGGAGATAGAACAAACATGTTTTATTATAAAACTTGTATGATTTATGATTGAACTTGCAGTTGCAAGCGAGTAGATAGAACCATGTTTTACGATAGAACCTGCAGGTTTTAAGATATAACATGCAGGTTGATAGAACATGCATTAACATGTAGGAAGATGAAACATAAAATATGCGGACTCTATGATAGAACTAGGGGGTTGCTCCATGCAGGTCCATGTTTCTCTTGCAAGTCCGTACTTTTACCATAATCCTAGAGTAATATGTAATAGTTATTGGGTTGTTTCTTGGTTTCTCCCCTCTTAGATTTTCCTTTTTTTATTACTTTTTTTTCCACAATCCCACGTTAAAACGATGTCCTTTTCGGTTTTGGATTTTTCCTATTTTTGTTTTTTTTTTCCAGAATCCCACGTTAAAACAATGTCCTTTTGGGTTTTGGTTTTTTTCCCTAATATAATCCTAGAGTAATATGTAATAGTTATTGGGTTGTTTCTTGGTTTCTCCCCTCTTAGATTTTCCTTTTTTTATTACTTTTTTTTCCACAATCCCACGTTAAAACGATGTCCTTTTCGGTTTTGGATTTTTTCCTTTTTTTTTTTCAGAATCCCACGTTAAAACAATGTCCTTTTGGGTTTTGGTTTTTTTCCCTAATATAATCCCACGTTAAACTGATTGGGTTTTTTTCCAGTTTTAATTGTATAGCAATCCTTGTCTGATTTGATTTCCTATTCGAATTCAATTGCTTCAGTTGTTGTTGAATTACACTTCTTGTAGATTGAAAACCAACTAAATCAATTGAATTCGAATTGAAACTAAACTAAATCACTGTCGATCAGCGCCAGTTTGGGGCGTGTTTAGGCCGTTGAATCTCAAGAAATGCACGGATTTTTTTATTTATTTTTTTGCTATGTGCAGCTCATGTACTTAGTACATCCATTTATCAAATTAATATTTTAACACATTATATATACTATTAAGCCAATAATTTCGTAGAGTTTTTTTTTTCTAGAGTAATATTAAATAGTTATTGGGTTATTTCTCGGTTTCTCCCTTTCATATATTTTTCCATATTTACCCCCCACTTACAAAAACAACGCCGTTCTAAGACAGCCCCAAATTGATTCTGCTTCGTTCAAGACAGAGTTTGACTAGGTTTCTATCTCATTCGTCGATATCATCTCCGACCTCCGTCTATAAATCATCAAATTCCTTCGCCCAACTGCTTCCCCGCGCCGCTCGGTGCCGCCGGAAACCAAGAAGACACACTTCATCGGATATTCCGAGATAGATGCGTAACTATTTTTAAGCGGAAAATTTCATCGTCAACTCCGACGAGATGGATTTCGACGGCGTTGTCTGTGCTGATAGCAACGACGATATGTTCAGCCGGAAAGCTTTACTTCGCTCTCCATCTGAGCCGGCTCCAGGCGGAGATGGCGGCATTGGCCGTGAAGGCCTGCTCCGCTTTAGCGAAGAGCGTCGGGAGATATACGGGTGCCGAAAAAAGCCGATTCTGGCGTAGTCCTCCGTGGAGAAGGTGTTGAATGGAGGCTCCGCTCTGATTGCAAAGGTGGGGGGATTGTGGGGACGTGAGGGCGAAGAGAATGGCGACGGCAGTAGTAGAGGGAGCATGAGCGATTTCACGGCGTTGTAAAATGCGCTTCCGGAGTAGGATTACCGTACGCCGTCGCCTGTGCCAGGTGCATTTAATTAATTTTCTGGATGGAATAGTTGTGATTTATGCTCTTTCATTGAATGAGTGGCTGCATATTGTGATTTATGCTCTTTCATCAATTGTCTAATTCCTTCGAGATTGGTAGTTTATGAAACATGATATGATTGTTCTGTCTGTTTATCAACTTTGTGAGAAGATTTGAGTCGGTATTTTCTGAATCACTGGTGAGGCATATAATCTTGTACCGTGTGTGTAGAATATTTCATGTTATTCTTGTGATGTCTTTTTTGCAATGGATTTACTTGGTTCTGTTGGTGTTCTATTTCTTTTACTTTTTTTAAAAAAAAACAAAATCTAATCTTTATGCAGTAGTTGTTAAACATTATGGATCACATATAGAGATGCTTGAATAATGATTTCACAGTAATTGCCAGCAGATAAGTTGTTTTATGATTTTGACCCCAGTACAATGCTCCTGTGAATGAATACCATGCAAAGTTGGTTCTGAAGCCCTTACCTCATGATTGAACATATCATACTCCATTCTTTTCTTCTTTTTTTGCCAAATTAATCTGTTTTTTTTTCTTGATTTCTAGATGAAAAAATACCAAAACAAATGCAGCAATTTACACGGCGTCGTCCGGATTTTGTTCCATGTCGGCTTCCACAGTTCTATACCGAATAAATAATAAGCATGTCTTCTTATTCAAGTAAAGGGAAAATAACAAATAGGCAAATAGTTGTTTAATGGGTTCTTCTTAAGTTTTTCTCAAAATTGAATATGGCCCTGTTTGCTAGAGTTTATTTCCACCATGTACTGAACTGAATTGAACTGAACTGAACTGAATTGAACTGAACTGAACTGAAGTAAAAATGATGTATTGAAAAATGGAATCGGCATAACTGAATTAACCTGAATTTCATCAATTACATTTTCACTGAACTGAACTGAACTGAACTGAACTGAACTGAACTGAACTGATCTACAGATAAGCTCTGGTAAACAGGGCCTATGTGGCTCCTTATTTGTAACAACCGGAGGACATCATGGTCTTTTCCTTCAAAGTCCAACGGTCAACTGAGCCGTTAGATGCTGTTAGCTTTCCGTTAGGCGCGGGTGGAATGCCGTTAACAGTGACTCAACCAGCTTTTTGGACGGATGCGGAGAAGGATTAAAGCATGGAAATGAAATGGAAGAGGCACGCATTTGATGAACTGAAAATCAGTAGCTAGATTCTCTCTCTCTCCTCTAGATTTTCTTCTTCTCTTCCTCTCCTAACTCTGAACTCTCAAATTGCATCTGTAAAATTACCTTTATTTTCTGGGCAATTAAGTGGATTGTTACAAGTGGTATCAAAGCTTGGCGGCCCTCGGTATCAATGGCGGAGACGCGGATGAAAACGATGGAGAAACACGTCCAGGAGCTGGAAGCAAGGATCGGAGCGGTGGCGCTCAGCCTCGAGAATCAATCGACTCAGATGGCGCAGGATTTATCGAACTACACGACGGAGCTGCGTCTGCAGACTTCGGACATTAAGAACCAGAACAGCGAGCTTCGAGGCCAGATGGAGGAGGCGGTGAAGGATTTGCACGCGGAGCTGAAAAAACAGCAGCTCGAGGCCGCTAGGAACACCGCCGACATCAAGCAGACTCAGGCGGAGAACAGTCGCCAGTTGCAGCTGTTGGTTCAGATCTATACACGGCGTCCAGACAATTTCGCTGAGAGTTCCGCCGACGGCGCTCGGAACAACATTCCGGTGATGAATCCGGTGCTGAATACTCCAATCCAGGTTCACTCTGAACACCCTGCTGTTGTGAATCGTGGTAGTGCTTCTGTTTTAAAGGATCCAAAGGTTATTATGCTTGATGATGTTACTCCGAATTTGAATAAGAATAACCTAGGGAAAAAACCGGTGAACATGTTTACTGATATGTATGATAGACCTCATATGACACCCCCTGGTTTTCCCCCTAGAGATGTGTTGCCTGTGTTTGATGAAGCTGTTAGGGGTCATGCTAATATGAATCTGGAGTTACCAATGCCAGTGAGACCAGGAAATATTCACCCTAAAATGGAACTATCTGTGTTTAATGGGGACAAGCCAAAGGAATGGATTAGGAAGGCTGAGAAATTCTTTGGTTACTATAGGATCTTTGAACTGGCTAGGCTAGAAGTGATTGATTGGTATTTGTAAGGGAGAGCAGAAATATGGTATAATTCAGTCAAAGCTAATCAGAGGTTCACTAGTTGGGGAGAGTTTGTTAGTGCTTTACTGAAAAGATTCCATGAGTTTGGGATCAATGATGAAACTGAAGAGTTCAACAAACTCTACCAAAAAGCTGGAGTGAGAGCTTACCAGGAGGAGTTTGAAGCTCTCAAATCACTGATGATTACCAAGAATCCTTACCTGAGTGAAGCTTATTTCACTTCAAGTTTTCTGAGTGGACTGAAGGAGGAGTTGAAGCCTATGGTGAAGCTCTTTAAGCCATCAACTCTCCAAGAAGCTTTTGAGATTGCTGTGCTACAAGAGATGAATCTGGAAAACCTGAATAGGAGGAATAGAGCATATCCTCAGAGAGCCAATCCAACAGTGTTGGCCAGGCATGAAGTTCCCAGACTTCCTTGGAGGAACCCTAATCCCCCACCTGCTGAAAGAAGACCAGTAAATGAGGGTTTTAAAAGAATCACACCACAGGAGCAAGCTTACAGAAGGGAGAACCATCTCTGTTACAAATGTGGTGAGAAATTTGGCCCAGGGCACATTTGTAAGTTCAAGCAAGTGAACTTTATTTCTGATGTTGAGCAGGGGGAAGAACAAGATTTGCTGGTGGCTGAGATTGATTGTGATGAGCTGAAGCAGCTAGAGGATGAACCAGAATTGATTACTCTCAACTCTATGGGGAGAGATGAGAATCCTAACACCCTCAAACTAGTTGGAATGATGAAGGGGACTCCAGTAAAGATGTTGTTGGACACTGGATCAACACACAGCTTTATCAACCCCAGACTGGTGACTCAACTTGGACTAAGGGAGGAACTAACTAAACCTTTCTTAGTAACTATTGCTGATGGTAGTAAAGTAGGAGGGTGCACCATCTGTCCCAAGGCTGAATGGAAAGTGCAAGAGCATTGTTTCAGGTTTGATATGAGAGTGATGCAGCTTGGTTCTTTGGATATGGTATTGGGAGTAGACTGGATGACTCCATTCAGTCCCATTGCTTTTGATTTCAAACAGGAAGAAGTGGCTTTCTACAGCAAAGGATCCCAGTGGTTCCTTCAAGGGAACACTGATGGAGCTGAAATGAGACTGTTGAGGGGCTGGGAGGCTCAGGAGCTGTCTGAATATAAGAAGAGGAAACTTGTTTATCAATAGACTTCAAGGAAGGACATGGAATGATGGATGGATTTACACAGGACTCCCTATGATGAGTATATCTCAGAGAGACCACATGGAAAGGAAAGGGACCCCTATGAGAATGTTGACAGACTCAGAAACATGGAGAGTTACAGAGCTAGAGGTTTGGGTAAGAGGGGATATTATGATGATCAGGGCTGGAATTATGGAATAGGAGAACTGACTCCTGTGTCAGCAAACTTGGAAGCTAACCAGAACTCAAAGGATGAGTTGGAGACTTCCTTGAACAACAAGGACTTGCCAGCAGCTTTTAAACAGGTTTTATACAATTACTCTGATATTTTCTCTATTCCCCAGTCCTTGCCCCCAGCTAGGACAGTAGATCATCAAATACCTCTAAAACCTGATGCTCACCCCTTTAAAATCAAACCTTACAGGTATCCCCATGCTCACAAGGATGAAATAGAGAAACAAGTGCAAGAGTTACTCAAGAATAAGGTCATACAAGTCAGCAACAGTCCCTATTCCTCACCAGTCCTCTTGGTCAAGAAGAAGGATGGTTCTTGGAGGCTTTGTATAGACTATAGAAAGTTAAATAATCTTACTATTAAGGACAAGTTTCCCATCCCTGTAATAGATGAACTCCTAGATGAATTACATGGTGCTGTTTTTTTCAGTAAATTGGATTTGAGATCTGGATACCATCAGATCAGAGTTAAACATGAGGATATACAAAAGACAGCTTTTCAGACTCATTCAGGGCACTTTGAATTTTTAGTTATGCCTTTTGGATTAACCAATGCCCCAGCTACTTTTCAAGCCTTAATGAACCAAATCTTTCAAGAACACCTCAGGAAATTCATTCTGGTATTTTTTGATGACATTTTGGTGTACAGTAAAACCTGGGAAGAGCATGTGATCCATGTGGAAATGGTACTGAAATTAATGAGGGATAACCAACTTTTTGCTAAACTCTCTAAATGTGTCTTTGCTGAGAAAAAGATGGAATACTTAGGCCATATAATATCACAGCAAGGAGTAGAAATGGATGGTAATAAGATCAAAGGTGTACTGGACTGGCCTATTCCTACTTCTGTTAAGGAGCTTAGAGGTTTTTTGGGTCTCACAGGATACTACAGGAGGTTCATTAAGGACTATGGGGTGATTTGCAGACCACTACATAATCTACTGAAGAAGGAGGCTTTTGAATGGTCTGAGTGTGCTACTGAAGCTTTTAATAACTTGAAGAAAGCCATGACAACTGCTCCAGTCCTCTGTATGCCTGATTTCTCTAAACCTTTCATAGTAGAAACTGATGCTTGTGATGAAGGTATGGGAGCAGTGCTTATGCAAGACAGTCATCCTATAGCCTTTTTAAGCAAATCTTTCTGTGTTAGAAACAAGGGGATGTCTACCTATGAAAAGGAATTGCTGGCATTGGTGATGGCAGTAGAGAAGTGGAGACATTATCTGGTGGGAAATAAATTTATCATCCGTACTGATCACCAAAGTTTGAAGTATCTCTGGGATCAGAAACTTCATAGTGCTATCCAACATAGATGGATCACTAAACTGCTAGGCCTCAACTTTGAAATACAGTACAAAACTGGTGCTTCTAACCAAGCAGCTGATGCTCTTTCTAGATTACCAAGAGACACAGATATTCATACCTTACCTAGTGGTGCTGAGTTCGCTTCAGAAGAAATTGGTGATGAAATTAATTCTATCACATGGGATGAGGACATCCATGTTGCTGGGAGGGGGAAATTATCTGAGAATACCAGCACTACTGCAAATGGAAATGACACTGAAGCTAATTCTGAAGCTAGTCTGCTAGATATGCTCAGGGATACTACAAAGAATTTCAGGGATCCTTTTATCTGGGCAGATACAAGTCAGTGTGACATGAGACAATGTTCAACTGTTTCTGTAACCCCTACTTGGTTATCTCAAATTGAGAACAGCTATGAAGGTGACCCTATAGCTCAGAAACTGATAACTGCTGTGGTTTTGGAAAAAGGAGGAAACCATGAGTACAGCTATGAGAAAGGAATTTTAAAGAGGAAGCATAAGATATTTGTGGGATCTCAAGGCCAAGCAAGGCAGGATATACTGTCCACTATGCACTCATCAGCTGTGGGAGGTCATTTTGGGCAAGGAGCTACTATTAAGAGAATATTCTCTCTATTTGTCTGGCCTGGCATGAAAGCTGACATAATCAATTTTGTTAAACAGTGTGAACCCTGTCAAAGGAACAAAGGTGAGCATTGTTTACCTCCAGGACTGCTTCAACCACTACCATTACCTTCTCAAGCCTGGAAGCAAGTAACTATGGATTTCATAGAGAGACTTCCCTCTTCTCATGGGTATGATACAATAATGGTCATTGTGGACAGATTCACTAAGTATGCACACTTCATTGCTCTATCTCACCCTTTTACAGCACACCAAGTGGCCTCTTTATTCATGGATGAGATCTATAGATTGCATGGACTCCCTGAATCCATAACTAGTGATAGAGACAAAATATTCACTAGCCATTTCTGGAAAGAACTGTTTGGTAAACTAGGAGTGAAGTTGCAGTTAAGCACTGCTTATCATCCTGAAACAGATGGCCAAAGTGAGAGAGTGAATCAGGTGTTGGAAAGCTACCTAAGGAGCTTCTGTGGTGACCAACCTTACAGCTGGAAGGTATGGCTTAGCTCAGCTGAGAGATGGTATAACACATCACATCATCTCAGTATTAATATGACACCTTATGAGGCTCTATATGGAGTTAAGCCATTGGCTATGCCCTTAGGGAATCTCACAGACTCTGTAGTTCCAGCTGCTCAGAACATGGTTGAGCAAAGGAAACAGGTAGATCAGAAGCTACAAGACCACTTGAAAAAGGCTCAAAGCAGAATGAAATTTTATGCTGATAACAGAAGGTTTGAGAGAGAATTCCAGGTGAATGATTGGGTCTATCTCAAAATTCACAAGTACAGGCAAAAATCACTCCAGGGAGATATTCATCCCAAGATATCTCCCAAGTTTTTTGGTCCTTACCAGGTGGAGAAGAAAGTTGGTGCTGTAGCTTATCAACTGAAGCTTCCCTCTCACAGTAGGTTACATCCTGTATTTCATGTGGCCTTACTGAAGAAACATATTGGCCCTGCTCCCTCTTATAGCAGTACACCTCCAGAAGGTGAAATTGAAGCAGAAAACCAGCTGGAGCCAAAGGGAGTGCTGCATAGAAGATTAATCAAAAGAGGAAGTGACACAGTGACACAATGGCTAGTGGAATGGAAGAACATGCCTGTTGAAGATGCTTCTTGGGAGGACAAGGACTTCATTTCAGCTCAATTTCCAAACTTCAGTGCTTGAGGACAAGCACAAGCTAAGAGGGAGGGATTGTAACAACCGGAGGACATCATGGTCTTTTCCTTCAAAGTCCAACGGTCAACTGAGCCGTTAGATGCTGTTAGCTTTCCGTTAGGCGCGGGTGGGATGCCGTTAACAGTGACTCAACCAGCTTTTTGGACGGATGCGGAGAAGGATTAAAGCATGGAAATGAAATGGAAGAGGCACGCATTTGATGAACTGAAAATCAGTAGCTAGATTCTCTCTCTCCTCTAGATTTTCTTCTTCTCTTCCTCTCCTAACTCTGAACTCTCAAATTGCATCTGTAAAATTACCATTATTTTCTGGGCAATTAAGTGGATTGTTACATTATTTTCATACCATTGTAGGATGATTGAGCAATACCACAAATTTGATTAATGAAGTTACTGAGGCAGGTTGCCCATCTCATGCTTGAGGCAGGTTACTCTATTTTTCACGGAGAAGTTACTGAGCTCGCCCAAGACGACCATTTTCTTATGAAAGGTATGAATTTTCCTCATGAATCTATACAAACTTAGTTCTTTTTTGAAGCATTTTAGGTGGAATTCATTTGGTTTGGATTGCCATGCAATCCCGTGCCTAAATATTGTGGTATTTGTGCTAAATAGCAGTGAACAATTTGATGAGCATAAGGTATTCGATGAAATGTGACTGAGAGAGTGGGTCAAGAATGAGACCGGCTAATATTGCAATTACTGCAGAAGAGTTGGGTGGTTATCCTTCTGCTGTGGAATGAGAAGAGCTGAGTTTGAGGTTTCTTTTTGTACTAGGTAATAAGTTTGAGAATGCTTTAAAAAGTTGTTTGATTATTTCTTATTGCCTACTATGTTTTCAAGCCTCACTTTTGAAGTACAAAATTACTACCGCCAATTTGTTTTAATGATCCTCATCCAATTCTCTAGCATATGCCACAAGAGGAAATTTTATTAATTTGCAGCATTTTGATTTGGTTTCATAGTCAGAAATTCAAAATTATGCTGGTGTGGTAATAATATTTGTATATCCCTGTTCACTGCTGCATTTGTGTAGGTTTGATGTCTAATACTATTTCAAAAATTGCAGATTCATTAGCTTTGATATATTTACAAAGTCCATTAAGTAATGAATGCGCTGATGATTATTTATATTTCTTGCTTGTTTCGGTGCATTGATTCTTGTTTCACCAATTAGTTTCATAATTGGGAGGTCGTCGCGGTATCTCTCAAATATACAATTTATATTCACTCACTACCGTTACACACAACTAAACATATAATGGCAAGTAAGATTCGTTCCACAGAGAAAAGGGTATTTCTACGTATATCTTGTAGCATACATATACATATATAAAAGCAATGTAAACAAGGGGGTTTTGAGTTGAGTTTTGTAGAAACACTACTATGTAAAATAACTAGAACTTCAAAGTTATAACTATTTTATCATATGATTACTCTAGCTAGAGATTTAACTATGAGAATAAGGGACGTGGGTACATGAGATTGGTGACTTCTTATTATGAAATTTTCCTCAAACTTTATCATGTTGCTTTGAGAATGGTGATTGTTTGTAGTGAGAAACTATCTATAACTACAGCTATGAAAGATGAAAGCATCTTCACAACTTTCATTGACAATTTTACTAGATGATAACTAGTTCAATTGATCAATATCATTTCAAATTAGATGTTTCTCAAACTTACCCATGCAATTTGATAACAAAATTGACATAGATACAATGCTAATGAATGATCTTAAGAACAAATACAATTGATAACAACATGCATTTAATCCCTAATTTACTACTCTTACATAGAAGAAATGATAACATTCCAACCATGGAAAAGCAATATCTAACACATATCTATAACTAGGAAATCATTCCTAATCATTTCAAGCATCAAATACACATATTAATTATGATCATTCAATAGCAATTCATCCATTCCTAAGCTTCATAAATCATGTTCTCAATCCATAACAAGAAGCCCAATCACACACACCCAAGATGGGTTTTAGCCTACAACCATAATTACATAATCAAAACCATAATCCATACAATAAACCACGATGAATTCAAAGATCAAAATGAAAAGAAAATGGAGAAAAAGAGTTTTTCCTCTGTAAAAACCGATCCCCTAACAGATGAGGATCAAATTCCTTTTATAGTCTAAAAATAATAACATAAAACAAAAACAAAATGCAAGTGGCAGGAGGTTTTCGCGGACCGCGAGAAATCTGATGCTACCAAAATCCGTCCGTTTCCCGGGGGTTGACGCTATCCGGGTCTCCTTCTTGATCAACCCGCTACAATCCTGCAAAACAATCCCCGGGAGGCGTCCCGGGGAAGAAGCTCCGGCGTGATGATGAGATGGGGGTAGCGGAGAAGGAAAACGTACGGAAGGTGCTCTCAATATAAAGTAGAGAGATATAAGTCACATACCTTGTTCAATGTTTGAGACTAGTATTTATAGCTGGGGTTGCCTGCTTTGGATAAGACTCTGGACCACTTCTCCTTGTCACCATCCGTCCTTGTCCTTGTCCGGATGTGCCTGTGGCGGGAAAGGCGCTGCCTCCTTCCTGGGCCGGTATTATCAAAATCCTTCGCGGCCCGCGAGACTGGTTCTCGTGGCTCGCGACCGAGGATTTGCGGTCCGCGCGAGATTGGTCCTCGCGGCTCGCGACTGAGGATTCGCAGCCCGCGCGAGACTGGTCCCCACGGCTCGCGACCGAGGTTTCGCGGCCCGCGCGACATGGCATCTCCAAAACAGCAACACACACCCTCGCGGCTCGCGAGAGATGTTTCACGGCCCGCGAGAGTGTGCCTTCACGCCACTTCTACGACCGGTTTTTCAATGTATCTAACTCCTTCAGGACGGTCATAGAAGGTCTTCAAATCATCCAAATCCATAGCAAGTGCAATTCAAGGTCAAAATGCACGTCTTCAATTTCAAACCACTATGAATGATTTGGTTTAAAAGTCTAATATAAAAGTACAAAATACTATCTAAAACAGCTCTCAAATGTTACAAAATAAGAGTATATTTAGGACCTATCAATAATCTTGATGAAACTTTTGTCAAATTCATATGAATAATAATATATTGATTATTCATTATGTTGGTGTTTTTTGGAAACACAAGTATTTAAGTATATTTGGATTCGAGTATTGTGAGCTTGGGACGTTAAAACAAGTTTGGTGGTGCGGAGTGCACACTTGTATTTACTGTTCTACGAGCTTACTGATAAATAATGGTGTACGAAACGTTGTGTCTTTTCATACAATAACACGTGGTCACATGTGGTTACGTTTGGTTATTGTTGGTTACGTATTGGTTATTGCAGTTACTTATGTTTACTGCAGATACGTGCGGTTTGTGTTTATGTCATTGTCCTATAAATACAGATAAAAGAAACATAGCAACAGACATCTCTTCACCACAGAAAAGATCATTCGTGATCTTTCAGAGACAGTTCATTAACTCAATATTCAGAAGCATTCTTCTCGTTCCAAGCCTAGAACGAGGATGTTCGATTGTTTTATCTCTTTAGGGATTTCGTGTAACCCAGACTTTGATAGGGTCGAAATACTCTTTAAGGAAAACGTTTACGTGACTCATATCGACTATCCAGATTATCACAATTGGACCAATTTTTCCCAACAATCTTAAAGAGTATTTTCTGATTGTGATAATGGCATCGTACGAGATATGACATCCAAGTTTGAAGGCGTACGTTTTGTCCACACCAATGACAGATTTCAGTGAAGATGGGAGTAGAAAAAAGGAAAAATGATGACTGCCGTTCACATAAATCGATAAGTTTTGATTTAAGTTTTGTTTATACTGCTTGTGTATAAATGCATGTGATTGTGGTTTTCGTTTTGATGATAAACGATTTGATCTAACATGTTTATCCAAATGGTAAAAAACAAGCAAGAAAAGTTTTAAGTTTTGTACTGCATATATATGATTAGGTGGTTAATTAATTTTAACCTGGATGGATTGATATTTAATTGAATTTTGAATTAAATGATTTGGTGTAAATTCAAATTACGTATTGACGTCTTGTGAAATTTTAGATGCAATTGGAAATTGATTAAATGTTTAATTAATCAAATTTGATTTCTATTGGACGGTTGTTTTGCTTACATAATGTTTACTCTGATTATGGAAGGTAACTGTTCGGACAAAACCTTTATGGGAGATGATGAAAATTCTGACAAGGAAAGGAAAGACACGACTCTTCAACCAATCACGTAATGGTGCAGGTTGGATTTGCCAGGAGAATGGTATCACACCATTTGGGCAAGAATCCTAGGCTAGATGTGAAATTGATGGTTGAATAGTTTCTGGTGCAACCAAATATGTCTGTAATGACAGTGGGTGGTTCAAGTCATATGAATGGGTAAGGGATGATGATGGTTACATTTTTCATATGGGAAACTATTCTACCTTCAATATTAAATGGTTGAGGAGACGTTGCACGACATTTCAGTCGACTTATTATAAATTTGGTTGGTCTCCAGCAATAAAAACAGATAAGTTTTCTTGTCAAATTTTGTGTAAATTATTTGTGAATAAATGTGTATGACCTTGAATTGACATGTCTGATACAATTTGAAAATTTATTTTCTGTCTGAACATGCATGTATACAGTCATAATTATTTTGTGGAAACTCAAGCATATGAGTAAAATGCAAAATTTGTTTATAGTAATCAGTGTGAACCTGAAGAAACATGAATGATTATTCTTGTGAACAAAATTATGATTTGAAAATATCTAAAATTTTGTAGAGAAATTAAAGGTTTCAATTACCTTTGATCCGGAGAAATTGCTAGAGTAATTTATAATTGGATGAATTGCTAGAGTAATTTATAATTGGATGAATTTATGTTGGTGTGGTGGTGTGGAGTTTATTCGACAAGTTTCCATTTTTATGGAATGATTTTAACCACATGTTTAAAAAGAAAGGAATTATTATGGTAATGGAATGTTTATGTTAAATATTAAAAATGTGTGTAATTTTATCTACATGTTTGTTTTAAGTGTTGATTTACCATCTTTGACATGCGATTATGACGTGTGTTCAGTATAATCGAATGATTGATATGTCCAAGGTTTGATTCTGTTGGATGTGTTTTAAATCATACACGGTGATGTGTGTGATTGGTATGTAACAACATTTCTGGTGAATTGAAAAGTTGCGTATTAACAGAATTGGTGAATATTATGATCTTTCGATTTTGAAATATGTGTGGCAGTATTACTCATAAAATAATTTGGATTTGTGGCATAAAATATAAATTTTAGTAAAAAGTATGAGACTCGAGTAATTGGAATGGATTTATCGGTGTTCATTGATAATCATAAAGTATATATATATTGGTAGGTTTCTTTGATACTTTATCATGATAATATTGAGTAAAGTTATGAATAATATTATCGTGTGAAGTAGAAGAAAATTAATTACTAAAGTAATGTGCCAATAATTTGGAGATTATGAATAAAAGAATTGCTCGGTGGATTTTAATTAAAATAATTATTTGTATGGTTTAGTTTTGTAAACCAGTTGCTGTGATTTTCTTTGTGTTGATCGACGTGAATGATGTGTAAGGTAGGTGTCAATTAATTTACAGAAAAGAAAAGATTCAGTAGTGTAAATTTTATTAATCTTTGATTTATTAAGGAATATACATGTGTATGACCAAGGTTTATATTATATCATGAGTGGATTGATTAGAATAATGGATTTTAAATTTTGAAAAATTGTGAGCAAAAGTAATTTTATTGACAGGTTGAAGTTTAGTCTGGAATAAAATTGTGATTGCTGAAATTGTTATTGCCTGAAGTTTTATTGGTCATAAGAAATTTATTAAGCATGGAAATTTGTATGCTTAATGCTTGTATAGTGCAAATTATTATTATAACCTGTATTGGTCATAATTAATCAAAATTCTCTTGAGTCAATTATGATTTGGTGGAAATTGGAACCCTGGTTAAGATTTTGTGCAACTTTGCTTTATCTAATTAAGTTGTGTTTTGGTATTTGCTTTATACTGCACATGATATTGATCTGACACTATACATGATTTTTCTCTGAAAGGGAAAGTGATTTCCAGTATATATGAAATTCTTTTGAACAAAATTGTGATATGAGAAAATTTTGAAAATTTTGTTGAAATGAAAAAGGTTTGAGAAACCTTTGATCTTATGGAATCGCTTTGGATTTTAGAGTGATTTTGAAATGGATGATATATTGATGTTGATTAAAATCAACAAGCTTTCATTTTCATGGAAGGATTTCAAAGCACATGCTTCGAAAGGAAGAATTCTCTCTTTTCTAAGACGGGAGTCATTTGTGATTTCGTGCATAGAGGTATATTTAAATGCATGGGAAAATGACTGGTTCAAAGAGAAGAGATAATGAGATATTGTAATTTACTAGTTGATCGCTTGACGAAGTGAGTTGACTAGGGACTTTGTAAATAAGTCGGTTATCGGGAGGTTAAAGCCTACATAATTCTTTGATAATGGGATACCCAATTTCGCTCTAATACGATGTTAGAGTCAAATTCAATGTGGAAGGCCTATTGTTTAAGATTGAAACATATGATTTTATCCCGAAGGTAATATGTTTGGACATGCATGAAGCTAGGTTGAAGTTTAGCTTCTTAATGAATCTTTTGACAAAGTACATGTGCATGTGTACGATTAAAAGGATTCACCTATATGGAGTGTGAAGTGCAGCCGCTTCAGCAAGTCAGGGCTGGACTATGTATACACCCATGAATGGATAGGGACACATGGCTTGTATAGTGTCAGATCGCTTTTGAGTTGTATTGAACTTGTGTGTGGATTATCTTCAGGTGTTCAAATGGGTTGAAGGGTTCAATCTTTAAGATACCCCGATTCTCGAGCATTTGGAATGTGTAATTCACTAAGATGAAAATTCAATCTTTAAGACATTTTCATTTATGCACTTGTTTGGTTCGGTTGGATTGTTGGATTTTCCGAGTCAAGGAGTATACTTAAATGGGGGAGGATTGTTGGTGTTTTTTGGAAACACAAGTATTTAAGTATATTTGGATTCGAGTATTGTGAGCTTGGGACGTTAAAACAAGTTTGGTGGTGCGGAGTGCACACTTGTATTTACTGTTCTACGAGCTTACTGATAAATAATGGTGTACGAAACGTTGTGTCTTTTCATACAATAACACGTGGTCACATGTGGTTACGTTTGGTTATTGTTGGTTACGTATTGGTTATTGCAGTTACTTATGTTTACTGCAGATACGTGCGGTTTGTGTTTATGTCATTGTCCCATAAATACAGATAAAAGAAACATAGCAACAGACATCTCTTCACCACAGAAAAGATCATTCGTGATCTTTCAGAGACAGTTCATTAACTCAATATTCAGAAACATTCTTCTCGTTCCAAGCCTAGAACGAGGAGGTTCGATTGTCTCATCTCTTTAGGGATTTCGTGTAACCCAGACTTTGATAGGGTCGAAATACTCTTTAAGGAAAACGTTTACGTGACTCATATCGACTATCCAGATTATCACAATTGGACCAATTTTTCCCAACACATTATGTGGAGGATAAGCATTTGTCAAACTCCTTTTATGTGATGCATAAGTTATATATTTCTGTTAGCCGATGTGTGGGATTGTTTTTGAGACGACTGACGTGACTAATTAGTAGCTCTTTGTGACATAATAGAAAGTATTTCTTTTTTCCTAATAAAATTTAATTTTGTTGCTTTTGAAAGATTTAGTTGGTGACTAAGAGTGTTGGGGATGAATAAGTTATAAAACAACTTTTGATTATTATATCGATGGTCAGATGCCATTTATGTAGGAACTACATTGACAGTAATTTGTAGTAAATAAAATTACAGAATATAAATTACAGAAAACACATGAATAATAAAATACAAGTTATATTATTTATATTAATCATGCAAAACATGCCAAGAGTTACAAATAATTATGCATACAACATATTAAATATCCTAAACACAAAAACATAGATCATTATGGAGTCGAGCTAGTCTCCGCCCTTGAAACTTATGAGGCCAACAAATGACACCAAAGTCCCATAGGATAAAACCATAAGGTAACATACAAAGTTACCTGGATTTCGTAGAGCCGATCTTCAATCACAATGACTTGACTCTCAACTCACTCAGCACCAATGAAAACACCAACACTCTCAATTTAATGTATCTATTACTAGGAGTACAAACGTGTGTAAAAGTTCTTTTCATATTGACTGATGGCTCTATATATATACTCCTAAATCCTATGAATTAGGAAACATAATTTTCAGCTGGAAAGATTCTCAATCCAATACGCATATGGATTCTCTCACAAAATAAGGTAAACTGTGTTTTAATTATAGCATAAGAACTTTCCCAAATAATGAAAGTCTTATCTTTATGGAATAACACAAAGTAATTTCCATAAACCAAAAGAATGTACTCCAAGTAATTCTTTAATTAAAACACATTCCGGGCTTTTCTAGAATGTTCAACATATGAACTTCATAAACAATAGAAATCCTATTTTGGGTAAATTTCTTTAACCAAAACTTTCTATATCTCATTCATCTCCGAATGATAAGCCCCAAAAGTTACCATGACTGTAACTTTCAATTTACCTTAAATAAATCATTTTCCAACAATCCCCCACATGAATCAGATATAGATTCGGGATTTCAATTACGCATTACACTAATGTAGTCATTGTGATTGCCGTATCGGAAGCTTAGATGTCTGCATAGGAATAAGTAGATCATTTAGTCCTTGAACTTTTCCCTTGGGATAGCACACTATTTCACTGGTTAGGAAGTATGCGGTCCCGCTTTGAACTTCCCTGAACCGCTGGTATGAACTTTCATGTACGTCCCACAGACATCTTACTATACTCTGCGATTTCCGCGGTTGTGCCCAATTCTCGCGGCCATGGAGCACCTGCCTATTTCAGTCGCGTTTGTGAAGAATTGTGTCCTCATTCAATTCCCTCTAGAGGCGGCCACACCTCCCGCACATAGGTGACTGGTTGCTGAGGAATTTGTTATTTGTTAAATAACCCACTTCCACTCTAATTCCCATAATTAGAGGCCGTTAGTCATTAAAAGCATTTCATGCTTACCCTCATTTCCACTTCACTGTTTCATCATCATAGGAATAAGACAAGAGGTTTAATGAAACCCCCACAGTGACGTCGGTGGGTCTTTGACGTTTAGTTGTCCCTTTGAACCTAGACCATGGGATCTCCAATCGCGTAGGTTGGGTGTCCACAGACGTAACCTCACCATTTAATGGACTTCAGTCTCATTCCTCTCGATGATTTAACTACCTCTCGATTCAATTTCTTCGTCAAGAAATCGATCTAATCCTTTCGTCAAAGGAACACAACCTTATCTTAATGACGATAAGTCAATTTAGATAAATCCCGGTTTGAGAGTAGTTTTCTAATGATATTTTATCTACGTTTAGACATACCATTATCGATATGGCTTTACAGTAAACCAATCAGCACAAATTTGCTTTGGTTACCTTGGGATTTCCTTTTTCTCAAAAGGTACGGATACTCATTTCCTTTCCCATAATCCAACATAATGGATTTAGATTCCTCATATGAATCTAAGAGAATCATTTCTCTACACATTTCAAGCCATATCCACGAGAACACGAGTATCACACAAACTTGGATCCAGTAGTTTTTTCTCTTGACTACTCGTGTCTCATCTTACTTTCATAGTAAGAAATGTCTGACCATGTACAACTCATTATGTACTACAGACCTTCCATGACTCTACATTCTCTTTTCAAGAGAAGTCTCACCTTTACAAAGGTATTCCAACAAAGTTAGAGTCATTCTATTGAATACGATATATCTCTCATAGATTCAGTCATCGTATCAATATTACTATCAATGAGCGAACCATTCGATTTGAGAGCATAAATGACATAATCATTTCTCGTGTCTCTTAGCAATCATGCCTTAACTAAGCTCATTGATTCATATCATTGGCTCATCAACAATTAGTATCATCAACTCATGGACTGTTTTGGAGCATCGAGCCATTCATATTGCTCTATTCAGATCTTAATATCTAAATCTCCATTTAACCACTAGGTCCATTTGATGTACTTTGAGCTTACAGAAAGCTTCAATCGGAAGTACCATCATTTCAGGTATCATTCTCATTTCTGGAGAATACCATCAAGTATATAAATACTTACTAATTGTTGAAATCTGCTAGCAGTCTAGTGATTTGCCTCACATGGTAGATCAATCTCACTATTGATTACCGTTTTTCCATAAACATCATTTCATGGAATTCTAGCCTTTTAAAGCTCTCAGATATACCTCTAAAGCAAAACAAGGCACAAGACTTTGTCCTATCACATTTGCTTCATTTAGGTTTATCATCACAGATTCTCTACAATTTCATCCATTGGCTCATAATGCCATTAAGGATAAATCAAGATCTCTAGGAATTTCCATAAAATACTCTTTCATCAAAAGATGTATTTATCAATTCCATCAAATATTTCTTATAAATATCACAATATTTAATATTCTTTCATAAGAAGTCAACAAGCACTACCATAATGTGCATTTTAGTAAATATACCATTTCAGGTAATATCTTACTATACTTGGTTAGACGTCAACCCCCACATTCGAATGAACTTCTCGGATGAGTCTACACCGTTAGGTCAACCCCCACATTCGAAGGAATTTGTAGGATGACTCTACACCATTAAGAGTTTTCATTTACTCTTTTGGGATATCTTATTTAAAAGATCACCGACCTATATATAGGTTTCCCACATCGCTTTATCATTTCTAGCGACTTTCCGTTTCACTACTATATATAGCTAGTATACACGGAATAATGACATTTGCGAATAATCTTGTAGTGTGAACACAATCACAAAAAGATTTTACGTATTCGCTCTCACAATCATGTCATACCACAAATGATACGAAAATGGACTTAGAACCATTTATGTAAGTATCATTTAAGTGATTCTCGTTAATTATCACTTTAAGAAAAAATTGCTTTGTCTAGCACATGACTTATCAAAAGTCTCGTTTGTTCAACAAATGAATCAAACATAAGATTCTTATCCCATAAACTTATTTTAAGGATAGATTCTTTCACTGCAACACCCTCGTGTTTCAACTGATTGCGGGAATCTCTCTTATCTATACAACATATTTAGAATAAGAGATGACCAGATTTCCCAATATCAAGTAACCATATATCCTGGATTACTACAACAAATTGAAGTAATATCCATGCCATCAAGGATTTGGTTAATCAATCACTTCAGGGATTTCGATTTACTATCCCTTATGGCGCAGATTTCCCATCTCGTAGGGTAAAATGTGAGTTAGCAAACTCTACACAAAATACTGCCCATTTCCAAGTCAGTTCAGTACAACAGTACTTGACTACACTCGAGTGACTTTCTCAATTCACAGATGAATTGATATCTCAGCTCAAGTTTGAGTTACGCCGTCTCGCTATGAGTTCACGTTTTACACTCTTGACCCAAACATGGTCTCATTCGAGTCTACTTCTTGCTCGAATACATTTCCCTTTAAACTAGACTCAATCGAATTTGAGTCTTAGTCTGGGATTCTGCCTTACCGGCTCAACTTAGAGTTTTTCACGTACATTTTCAAGTTCTTAGTGATAACTCTCTACCTTGTCAAAATTCATCTATTGCTAAATTTTTAAGGTTTCCGGTCCCCCACATTGGACCGATATCATTATCATCTCCACACGTATAGTTCCTCGGAACTTTGTGTCTTGGAGTTCCTAGACCATATGTCTACGAATTAGATAATCTTAGAATTTTCAGTTCTTTCTGACCGAAATTCTAGACTTAACAAAGTCTCGGGATCCCTGTCTCAGAATTCAAAATTCTAGATTTGACCATATTGTCTTGGGATTTTTAAATCTCAGATTATTCAGGTTTCTCAACCAATCTGACGATTTATCAAATTCTTCAATTATGAGTACTTAGAATTTTAACCTCAGAATTCTTAGGTCTCTCAACCATAATTCTGACGATTATTTAATCCTTCGATTACAAATAATTAGAATTTCAGCATAGTTACGAAAACTCATGCTTTCAGGGTTTCTCGTTATGGTTCTTAAAACCAATACCCTTGACATAGTAAAATTACTCATGTCATCTCGTTCGTATTTTACAGATTATACACAATAATCAAAATATCGAACACAGAGCCGTATGCTCATCTCATGCAATATACAATTGCTCAGGTCTTACGAAGCTTGCTGTGAATTCATGACAATTGCACACAGCACATTGCCAATTCCATCACATAGCATAACTTCTGCCACTAGTTCTTGGTGATTGCACACAGCAAACCAACCACAAAACTGTAGACATAGTCTTGCCAACATCATAGAATCTCATGCATATTGTAAATCACGTACAAAATATGCATATCAATCAATCCAAAACAGATTCATTCATCTACACCATCACCCGAAATAACCACATGCATTTAAATTGCATGAAGGTGATAAAATTGGATCAATTTTATACGATAACATGCATAATACCAATTAAATCAAACATAATCATAAATGGTTTAATTTAAAATTCAAACCACGCACACACTTTCCATTTGCATGCAAACCATTTATCAGTCCATGCATTACAGTGTCGTAAAATCAGATGCATCACATGCTCATATATAAATACACATAGATATATATTGCATGCATCTGTATGTTTAAATTCGTATGCATATTAATCAAAATATGTCTTCTTGGCATGCATATTCACGTATACAATCAGTAAATTCACATGCATCTTAAATCAAGTAAGATTTCTCGTGCATCCATGCGTGCATCAACAATAATATGCAAACAAGAACCACATATTCCCATTTTGCGTAATTTACATAATCAATTAAAATTAGTTAACTAATTTCCCATGATCATGAAAACCCTTTGCATATAGACGCAAGCAATCAGGAAACTCAGCTCATTAAACATGCAATTACATGAATATAATATCAAACTCAATTAATAAGTTATAAGTTGCATCTGTTATTAATTTCATTAAATCCAGCATGCCAACTATTAACACGTTTGCATCAATAAAATCAACCAAATCATGCATAGCAAATCAATTCGGTATCACATGCTAACAATTGAGTCATATATATTCATGCATAAATATAAATATTTTAATAGCCAAATAATCATGGTTCTCAAATCAAACCCATCCAAACTAAATCGAATATCACAACTAATTCAATTTATTGGGTTTGATCCTCTAACCTTTCGTTTAAAAGTCGAGACCAAATATATCTCTGACTGATCAACACCATCTCCTCCACGATGCTCATTGATACTCGTAATTGATATTTGTACATGCCAAGAAAACTCGGCAAACCATTAGAAAAACTTCACATGAGCTTTCCGGATTTAAGTTCACAAAGAACAATTTCCGAAAAACCCTGGATCAAATAATACACATAAATATCATGCTCATATAAATATATAATATAAGCACATAATTAATCATGCATCCCTACTTGGTTTATTCAATATTATAACCTTAGCATGCATAATTTATAACTCACGTAGCATGTAGTTTTCGAAATTCTAATCACATTAAATTTTCAAAAACCATCAATAAAATTTCCGTAAAATTATTCTACAACTTTTCCGAAAAATTACACATCAATATCCGCCCTTTAAAAGTTTCATAAGTTTCAAGACTGTAGGAACTACATTGACAGTAATTTGTAGTAAATAAAATTACAGAATATAAATTACAGAAAACACATGAATAATAAAATACAAGTTATATTATTTATATTAATCATGCAAAACATGCCAAGAGTTACAAATAATTATGCATACAACATATTAAATATCCTAAACACAAAAACATAGATCATTATGGAGTCGAGCTAGTCTCCGCCCTTGAAACTTATGAGGCCAACAAATGACACCAAAGTCCCATAGGATAAAACCATAAGGTAACATACAAAGTTACCTGGATTTCGTAGAGCCGATCTTCAATCACAATGACTTGACTCTCAACTCACTCAGCACCAATGAAAACACCAACACTCTCAATTTAATGTATCTATTACTAGGAGTACAAACGTGTGTAAAAGTTCTTTTCATATTGACTGATGGCTCTATATATATACTCCTAAATCCTATGAATTAGGAAACATAATTTTCAGCTGGAAAGATTCTCAATCCAATACGCATATGGATTCTCTCACAAAATAAGGTAAACTGTGTTTTAATTATAGCATAAGAACTTTCCCAAATAATGAAAGTCTTATCTTTATGGAATAACACAAAGTAATTTCCATAAACCAAAAGAATGTACTCCAAGTAATTCTTTAATTAAAACACATTCCGGGCTTTTCTAGAATGTTCAACATATGAACTTCATAAACAATAGAAATCCTATTTTGGGTAAATTTCTTTAACCAAAACTTTCTATATCTCATTCATCTCCGAATGATAAGCCCCAAAAGTTACCATGACTGTAACTTTCAATTTACCTTAAATAAATCATTTTCCAACAATTTATGACTTCGATTTTTTAAAGAAAGAGTCAGTACATTTTTTACAGGCTGATAGTGAAAGCAATTTTCAACTGAAACCTTGTGGCAATGCTTGTTTTATGTTTACTGTTGGAATTGCAGAATTCTTGAATAAGTTAACTCAGTTTGTTTTCCTCTTGGTGATTGAACAGGTGGTGGCACCTCTACTCTTATGTGCACCTTCAGAAGGGTAAGTTTATTATGTTCTTCAGGGTGTGGCATATCAATGATTTTATCGGATGAATTTGATGAATTTTGTTCTCGTTACACCATCTCCATAGTGTTTGAAACATGTGAACTGTGAATACTCAAGACTGAATATCCTAACTTGAGTTGTGTATGGTTCCATTTGCTTGATTATCCACATGTCTTGTTTACATGGGAATTTCTTTCGCTCATTCGATATGGACCGCTAATTTGCATACGCTTTGTGAACTTCACGAAGAACCCAAAGCTGAAGAAGAAGAGGACTTGTCAGAAGACGAGTTTGAGGAGGAACCTGGGGACGAAACTGAGGTCTGTATATCTTGATTGTGTCAATTCTTGGTTCAATCATAATCATGTGTTCCTGTTGATGTGTTTTATAAGGAAACGAGATCAAGGAAGTTATCTTTGACTTGGTTGGAATCATTTTGAATACAGGTCTTTACTATATCTTCACTTGTGCAAGATTTTAATTGTAAGGGAATTAATGTGAGTGTGTGATTTTGGTGTTGGGAATACAGAACATGGTTCTAAGCAAATCCTCAAGGAGATTCTGGGCAAATACGGGAAAGCGGTGGATGTGGAGAAGGAGAATGGAAGAATAGGGTTGTCTATGAAGGACTCAGTTGCTACCACCATTCAAGATCACTTTTCAACAGTTTGTTGATGAAATACAACCTCACAACCACGCCATGTAAGTTTCTCTTTGCTTTTGTTTACATAATGATAAACCAAATCTCGCATTGAGAAAGCCTTGTGTATGAAGTGTGTCTGGTAGGAGGTCTTTCTGGAATGTACGTTGTTTTTATACTTTAGAAGTAAGTTTCCTTTACAAAAGTTTCCTTTTCGGTAATCATTGGAAATGACCAGCTCAAATTAGGGAAACCTGCACCTGACATATGCGGAAAATTTGCTTCAAATGTAGATTACTTTTGTTTTTTCCCATTGCCATGTAGTAATTGTTACTGTCGTTTCTAAGTTTGTTTGTGAATTCGTAAAGGGTTAGGGGATATCTTTGTACAAAAAACTATTCGACGTGCAACCTATTAGATTAAATGGTAGAGCGTTGTGCTATTGCACAAAAATGTGGGTTCAAATCAACGGCGGATCTAGCTTAGAGCAAGGGTGGCAATTGCCACCCAAAATTATTAATTTCTATAATTTTTAAGTATTAAATTTTAAAATTTATTATTTTGCCCCACCACTTTTGTGAAAATACACATAATCAGTCTGTTTTTGAAGAACTTCAGGATATTTAATTGAATTGAATAACATTTTGTTTAATATACATATTTTTATTTGATGTATTTGTATTTAAATCGTTGCATTTTTAAGTTATCTTTTATGCAATGAAATGAGAAAAAACATTAAGAGTAAAATGCCCCACTCCTCTTGAAATCCTGCATCCGCCTCTGGTTCAAATCCCTCATACGTTGTATCTAACATGGGGCGCTCATTCAAACTATTTGTAAATATTACCTCTATTCACCATAATTTAGGCATGTAATTAAAATATTACGTCTATTCACCATAATTTAGTCATGTAATTAATCTACTAAATAGTAATATTGGATGTATACGAGGAAGATCACCATAATATTGACCCTTTTTTCCTATATTCTATATAGTTGTGATGATTAAAAAAACATAAGTTTGCATTTAAGATTGGAAGATAACTATAGTTATTCGACTATAATCATCTTTTAACATCACTATTTGTTTAAGTGGGTTTTTTTTTAAAAAAACATTTGGATCTTTGCTCACTTCGCTATAGAGGGCATACCAAAATGACATACTGTACATAAGGAGTTTATTATGTTTTTACCGATGTATTTAATGTTGGAGTTGGACCAAAATTAACAAAACTATCACTATGCAGTTTATTTACTGTCTTACTTACATTTGCAAGTTTAATTTATTTATACATTTTCACATCTATTATACATATTTTATACATATATATTTTAATGATTTTTATTAACTTATTATAGTGTCTTTTGTGTCTTATGTAAAACTATGTGAGTTATACCGATGAGTGTTTTATAGTTTGAATTTTAATTTGAGTGTTTTGAATAAATAATCAAATTTGATATTTATATATTCATAAGGTCGTATTTTGTGGCAAAGTTTGAGTGTTTCTTATATTTGATCATGTTTGTACATGTAAATTATATACATAAACTATAAGTTCAAATACACCGCGCGTTGCGCGGTGAGCTCCTGCCAGTACCCCTAATATTGTCAAGACAAAAAATGAGATTGAAATCATAGGGTTCTATCAGGAGGCATTATGGTAAAAATACGGACATGCAAGAGAAAAATGGACCTGCATGGAGAAATTGCTTAGAACTAGCAGGTAGATAGAACATGCAGATTTTATATGATAGGACCAACAAGTTTTAAGATATAACATGCGGATTTTATCATACAACCTGCAGGTTTTATGAAACCTGTAGATTTTATGATATAACATGAAGGGACTTGTAACGTGAAAGTTTTAAGATAAAAGATTCATAATTCTGTTCGTTTCAGTTCCTCACATCGACAACAACATGTTTCAGTATTAAACAACGACCTTTCAAACTAAAAACCTAACGTTTGAAACAACACAATTTAACAAAATCGAACGAATGAAAATATGAACATAAAACATGAACCGAACAAATTAACTACCCCACCGAATTAAGCACCGAAAACTGGCGACCTCGATGGATTGAAGAAGTAAACAAAACTAGCTCACCGGAATCGAATGAACAGCTCGCCGGAGATGTTCCTTCAGCAACAAAGCTTGTAACAAGAAATTGCACAAAATACGAACCAAAAAAGTATAAACAGTACAATTGAACACGAAATAGATTAATTACCTTGCCGGAATGAACACGGAAAACCGATGAACTCGCTGGAATGAAGTAGTAGAATGTAGCCAATATATACTCTACTTTTAGCACATTTGAGAGTTCATTTGGGGTAACATTTAGTGCAAAGGGTTAAGAATTAAGGCTAAATTTCTCTTACCTTGCATTTTGAAGAAAGACTTGTGCACTAACGTTTTGAAGCTGATATTTGGAAATGTTACAAGAGGAATTGGAGTGCATAAGTGGTACCATTGGCTTCGTCTTCTTGAGTACTACAAAATGGACTACTAGAACGTCAAAAACGGATCAACGGTTCATCCGTGGCGAATCAAAGAAGATTGCTGCCAACCAGCCACAAGCTTCTCGCGGGCCGCGAAATGGGCCTCGTGGGCAACGAAAATGGGCGGATTTTTGGCAGAATGAAGGCCAGAAAAATAATATTTTGAAGGGATATAAATACCACTCTTATCCATAGGGAGAAAAACGAGCTCCCCTTCATCCAAAACCTCATTTTCTTCCCTTTGATTCTATGTTTATGTAATGTTGTATTAGAATGATTGTTGTAGGCTAATTAAACCTTGGGTTGCAATTGATGTAAACTTTCTATTCTTGATTTTGAGTTCTTGATGCATATTTGTTCATGGGCAATTTAATTTCCATTTGATGAATTGTGTTTGAATGTGTTGTTTGAAGCATGAATTAGCTTGGGCTATCCTTGGGTAATGAATTGCTATCAATTATATGCTAGATGCATGGGTGAAATGCTTACCATTTTGCACTTGTCTCAAAGTAGTAGAATTAAGGGTTGATTTAGAATGCTATCTTTTGATTTAGCTCTTGATTTAGCTCTTGATTGTTCTCAATGGTGTTATCTATGTATTTAATTCACTTTCGAATTGCATGGGTAAGTTTATTGGTCTTCTAATCGTGGTGTCATTGGTGAATTGATCTAAAACGTTATCGTTTAGGTCATTCACTAGTGAGAGTTATTTTGAATGCGATCATTCTCTATAACTACATTAGTGAGAAGATTCCTAAAGCAATGTGTTGTAGAACAATAAATCAATAGTTCAAAGTTGAAAATCAATTGTCTCCCAAGGCATTGTATTTGTAGCATTTGCATTGTAGTGTAGTTTATCTTAGTTGCTTTCTTCCGTAGTGTAATAAACCAAACTCAAAACCCCCCCTTGTTTACCTTGCTTTCTATATAATATATATGTATGTGTTAATAATCTTCGCTAAAACACTAAACAAACTCCTTCTCCTTGTGGTTCGATCCCTACTTCCCACTATCTACTCTATAGTAGTTAGAAGTCGTAGATGAAATATAAATGTGTTTTGATTGAGTGGGATTCCCATTTACGACGTGGGGAAATCGCTTGTCATCACCGGATTAATGTCTCTGAATCGCGAGAACAAAAAGCGGACCGAAGAATATTGGGGATTGAAATAGGCAGAAATGAGAAAAGAATAAATTTGGGAATGAACTCCGTAATTAAGTGAAAAGAGGATGGATTCATTGTTTTATATGCCAAGGACGTGCGTGGATCAAAGTGTTTGATAATTGCAAAACGACCCCCACGTCTGAATCTAATTGTAGTTTAAAACCCCAGTCTACATTCTTTAGAATATCTATTCCAAGACTTATTCTATTACTTATGGCAAAGTCTTGGAAGAGATCATCTCTATATAGAGACCAGATTAAATTGCAAATAGTGATATAAGTCAAAAACACTGAGGGATCAATTTGCAATTTCTGAAAATTTTAAAAAATCACGCGCTACAGTGTCGAGTTGCTACAGTACCGGTTTAAACTTGAAACATTTTAACGTGAAACAAGATCATTTTAACTTGAAACATAAGCATTTTAACTTGAAGTATTAAACATGAACATTTTTTGAAACATAAAACATGAACATTTTGATTTAAAACAGAAACATGAACATTTTAACTTGAAACATATAACATGAACATTTTAACTTAAAATATAAAGCATGTATGTTTTAACGTTAAACATGAACACTTTAATTTGAAATATAAAACATGAACACTTTAACTTGAAACATAAAACATGAACATGAACATTTTAACTTGAAACATTGTACCACACTGTAGCGCACTGTAGCGCCACTTTAGCAAAGCAGTTAAATTTTTAAAAATTGCAAATTGGTCCCTCATTGATTTTCTTTATTGCACTAATTGTAATATAGTCCGGTCTCTATATGGAGACGGTCTCCTCAGAGACTAACTCAATTGACCAATTTGTAATTTTTAAAAATTTAAAAAATCACGAGCTATAGTGTTTTGCTACCGTGTGCTACGATGTTTCAAGTTAAAATGTTCATGTTTTATGTTTTATGTTTCAAGTTAAAGTGTTCATGTTTTATGTTTCAAATTAAATTGTCCATGTTTCACGTTAAAACGTCCATGTTTTATATTTCATGTTTCAAGTTAAAATGTTCATGTTTTAAGTCAAAATGTTCATGCTTTATGTTTCAAAAAAATTTCATGTTTTAAGTTAAAATGTTCATGTTTTATGTTACAATTTAATCTGGTCTCTATATAGAGACGGTCTGTTCCAAGACTTTGCCTTACTTATTATGCCAAGAGTTGAAAATAAAAAGAAATTACAAAAGCAGTGTGCGTGTGGCTATGAAGAATGAAGAAGAAGGGTTAAGAAAACCCTTTCTATTCCCGCAAAAGAAAAGAGAATGAATAAAAACCAAAAAAAGAAGAAGTCCAGGCCCGATTAGCGCCCAGGCCCAATTAGGCGGGCCTAGGCGAGCTGTGCGGGCCCAGGTGGTTGCCTGGAGCCCAAATCGCCTAAACCTAGCGATTAGCCCATAATCGTGGTGGTATTGTACCATCTAGCGCCGCCTAGATCCGATTTTTAGAACACTACTTACAGCGAAAGACTTCCAATGGGGTTCTCCATTCTCTTCCTCCCATGATATGCCTCCGGGAGATCCTCGGGAATCAGCTTCTTCCTCAACGAGATGTAGCTTCTCGTCGATCGGTTATTGGTACTAAAACAAAATACTGGAATAATAATAAAAAAATAGCAAAACATAAGAAAAGACATAGGCACACACTAGTGCATGCGCCTTTCCTGAACTGTTTGGAGATCTTTCCACTCAGCTTTAAGGGCATCCAGACGGTTCCAGCTGGGACGACTCATGGATCTTGGCGGGACTGGGCCTCACCGCCAGTCTCTGCCTGAATGTTGAGAACATTACTATCCAGGGAAACGTCTGATTCTCTAACCCTGGGCTTCTTGTTTCCCGAACTTCCGCCCCCTTCCTCTATCTGATCGAGAAAATCTAGCTTTCTCTGTCTGTTCCATATCATCCCAGGCAAAAGACCACGCAGTACGATCAAATAGACGTAAAAATCCATGGCTGAGTTTGCAAAACCCTAATCTTCTCGCCGATGTCGGAGAAATCAAGCGAAAAGATATTATGGCCCAAGGTTTTGCATTCTAGGGCAGGGAAACCCCAAACCCCCTTAAAAACATTTTGTAACTGTTCATGAGGAATCCGACGCGATGTCAAAACTTTTCCGATCAGAGTAAGCTTCGTCGCGCCCGGATTCTCTTGACAAATCTGATCAGTGACGATCAAATCTTCTTCCTCCTCCACCGTAAGACGGAGATCGCAATACTTCGACGCCATTGTTTCCATGACGACCGCGGCTGTCCCCCGGGGAATATCACTTATTACCGGCGCTGTGGTGCTATGCTGGAGGATGTATTGTGGCTGGATCGGAGCTTGCGCGACGGTGTTGCGTCAAGAATTTTTATGATCTAAACCCTAGGTTTAGGAAGAGGGAGCATACGACACAAATATATATAGAGAGTTTTTTTTTCCTGGAATGTCTTAGTTGTAAGAAGTGCTTCTTAATAGATGCTACTATTGTTAATTGTTGGTTCTTACCTTATTTTTACCAAAATTTAAAATATGGCACATAAGAAGTGCTTCTTATTTCACTCTAGCGCTTATAGTTAGCATATATATGATCCACATACTAAATTTCCTTGTGCCCAATTTATAGAATTTAACTTGAGATACATATGTGGAATCCGTGCGTGATTGGTCGGGGCTTCTGCCCTAGCTATTGACTCAGATTTCAAGACTCCAAACTTATCTTAATTCTCACTAAAACTAAAATCAGCTACTGAGAGATAGTGCTCTGCTTGATCATTGGACCATTCTACAGTATGCAATCTTAATATATACCCATAACGTCGTAAATTGGTTTAGATGTCATGAAATTGAACAAAAAGGTACCCACCCTAGTAGATGGAAGGCTTTTGAACGCATGCAAAACACCAATGAGTGGTGATGCTTGAAGTAGTCTACGAAAAAATCCAAGAGATTTTCCAAAATGGAAATCTTAGCTGTAGTCAAAAAATAAAAAGCATTCCTAGGCACCTTACAAAACATAACGGCTAATACATTACATAGGTATATCACAGAAATTGCCCAAGGAAGTAGCCCTGATTAGTTCCTGCGAATCAAAGTAAATCACCAAGGTTCAAACTCCCAAATGCAAAGCATGGTGTAGGCCGAGTAAGCAACCTTAAAGTCATGGACAATAGAGAACACAAGAATTATTAATGATGACGATTGATGTTTCATCTAACTGTGGAAGATGTATCAATTAGTATTCTGATCAATTAGTGTTCTTGAGGTTAGCTAGTCATTCTCCCTGTATAAATACTGATGTATTCTGGTCAATATAATCAATCATTCTACCATATTATTTATCTTCTTTCATGGTATCAGTTCTACCTTGCTGATTTACCACCTTTTACAGCAAGCAAAAAGCTACGGTTTATCTTCTCTTCTTTTTACCCCAATGGCTTCCGCACAAATTCTCCTGTCCGCTGCCGACTCCACCTCCTCGCCGCTTCATTTTCCGGCGCTGGCTATTCGGTTGGATCACGACAACTATACCTTGTGGAGCTGTATTGTCCGCTCGGCACTGGAAGCATACGACCTGGATGGCTTCCTCATCACCGGTGGCACTCCCGCTCCTCTGCTCCCTCCGGCCGCCGGCGCAACCACCGGCGTAGCAAACCTGGAGTTTTTGTCATGGCGGCGAAAGGATCGCCTCATTCTCCTGTGGATCCGCTCCACTCTGTCAGTACCGAAGTTGTCCCTCGTCTCTCGCGCGTCATCCACGGCGGAGTGTTGGTCGGCACTGACGTCAACGTTCCAGTCACAGTCGAGGATGCGTCAGCAACATCTCCGCCAGCAGCTCCAGTCCCTATCCAATGGAGGGATGACCGTCCTGGAGTACGTCGAGAAGAATCGGGCGATCTTCGATAGGCTCGCCGAATGCAACATCGCGGTCTCCGACCAGGAACTCGTCGACAACATCCTCTTCGGGCTCGGACCGGAGTTTGGGGCTTTTCGTACCGCGGTCGATATGCGCACCACGCCGGTCTCGTCGACAGACCTCCTCAGACTCCTGCTCCAAGAAGAACAACGCATCAACGACGCCGACCGCCTTTGCTGCCCGACGCCAGTTGCACCGCTCTGCGCCAGGGAACTCCACGGGCATCACCGATCGCGTGATCTTCCAGGTCTACAAGAAGGTTGGGCACGACAGCCTTAACTGCCACCAGCGGCTCAACGTTGATCATGTCACTGCGGATATCTCCGGTCTCAATCTCTCGGCTCCCTATGCTGGCACAGAAAATCTCACAATTGCAAATGGTCAGTCTCTTCCTATTACGCATACGGGCAATCATACTTTAATTTCAAAGCATGCTGTTAATCCTATTAACCTAAAAGATATTCTTGTCGTTCCTAAAGTGTCTAAAAATCTGCTTAGTGTCCGTCAGTTATGCAAAGATAATAACGTATTCGTAGAATTGCATGCAGATTATTGCTATGTTAAGATCTTACAGGGAACAATGGTCCTCAAAGGGATCGTTGAAAACGGTCTGTATCAAATTCCGACTCGTTCTCCTAGTCCTCATGCTTTTGTAGGGGAACGAGCTTCTGCTGCGTGTTGGCATCATCGCTTTGCGCACCCTCATGAGTCAGTACTGCGTCGTCAACTTGTTGAATTTCATTTACCTGTATCAAATAAAGCACTTCCTGTGTGTAGTTAGTGCCTGTCAGTTAGGCAAGAGTTATAGACATCATCTTCCCTCTTGTCATACTATTTCAAACAAACCTTTTGATCTTGTTTATTCAGATGTTTGGGGCCCTGCCTCTGCTCCTTCTCTTCATGGAAATCAGTATTTTGTGTTCTTTGTTGATGACTGCACAAAATATATCTGGATTTACTTTCTTACTGAAAAGTCTCAGGTTTTATCTGTTTTTCAATCTTTTCAAACTATGATTGAAACTCAGTTTTCTACTAAAATCAAAACTTTTCAGTCTGATTGGGAGGGGGTGAATTTCGAAATGTCTCCACCTTTCTTGAAACCAATGGTATCCTTCATCGTGTTTCATGTCCCCATACCCCTGAACAAAATGGAGCTGCAGAATGGCGGAATCGCATTATTGTTGAAAAAGGTCTCTCCCTACTAGCTCACTCTCCAATCTTCCTATGATCTTCTGGGAACATGCCTTTCACACTGCTGTTTACCTAAATAACCGTACCATCACCCCTACTCTCCACCACAAATCCCCTTATTCTTGTCTTTATCAACGCCAACCTGATTTTGCCTTTCTTAAATCTTTTGGCTTCCTATGTTACCCCTATCTTCGCCCTTACAACATCAGCAAGTTGGAATTCCGTTCTGCATCCTGTATCTTCCTTGGCTATAGTGCAAAACACAAAGGATACCTATGTCACCACGTCCCTACCTCCAAGACCTACATCTCCCGTCACGTTGTCTTTGACGAGTCATCCTTTCCTTACCCCACTCATGCTTTGATACCATGAAAGAAGATAAATAATATGGTAGAATGATTGATTATATTGATCAGAATACATCAGTATTTATACAGGGAGAATGAAAGAAGATAAATAATATGGTAGAATGATTGATTAGATTGATCAGAATACATTAGTATTTATACTGGGAGAATGACTAGCTAACCTAAAGAATACTAATTGATCAGAATACTAATTGATACATCTTCCACAGTTAGATGAAACATCAATCTTCATCATTAATACCCTCCCGCAAGCTCAAGATCGGGTGCGAACGAGAAGTTTGGTCCTCAGTGATTGAAACCGAGATGTACCGACAGCTTTGGTGAAGATGTCCGCAATTTGATCCACCAACTGGACGTGTCGAACAATGAGCTCGCCATCGTGGACCTGTTCTCTAACAAAGTGAAAGTCAATCTTGATGTGCTTAAACCGCTGATGAAAGACAGGGTTGGCCGTGAGATACGTGGCAATAAGATTGTCACAGAGAAGAATGGGAGGACCATGGGAAGGAGCCGACATTTCCTTCAGAAGTTGTTGAAACCAAATGAGCTTAGCAGTGGCAAATGCAATGGCTCTATATTCTGCCTCAGTGCTAGAGCGAGCAACCACGTTCTGTTTGCGAGATGACCAACTGACCAGATTACCACCAAGATAGATGGAGAATCCATGTTGGGAGCGACAGTCTTCAGGATCAGAAGCCCAACCAGCATCAGTAAAGCAGACAAGACGAGAGTCACGAGCTTGGCGGAAGAAAAGACCAGTGTCAAGAGACCCTTTGAGATATTTGAGAATTCTCTTCACGTCTGCCCAATGATGGTCAGACGGTCGATGCATGAACTGACATACCCTGTTGACCGAGTAGGAGATCTCAGGCCGAGTAATAGTGGCATACTAGAGAGCCCCAACAATGCTACGGTAAAGATGAACATCAGAAAGTGGATCACTACCAGAAACAAGACGTGACCCAAGAACTGCTGGAGATGCAATAGGTTTGGCCCCCATCATGTTGCTACGATCTAGAAGGTCTAGTATGTACTTTCTCTGGGAGAGCAGAATGTCGTAGGAATTGCGGTGGACCTCAATGCCGAGAAAGTAGTGAAGATCACCCAAGTCCTTCAGTGAGAAGACAATGTGAAGATACTGAACGAAGTCCTCGATGAAGGTGGAGTTCGATCCTGTGATGATCAGGTCGTCGACGTAGACTAGAACATACACGACATCAGTGCCATGACGCTTGATGAAGAGCGAAGTGTCAGAAATGCACCATGTGAAGCCGTGATGATGAAGAACTTGGTGTAGTTTCTGGAACCATGCACGAGGAGCTTGCTTAAGGCCATAGATAGCCTTCTTGAGACGACAGACATGAGTGGGATGTGCAGTGGAAATGAACCCAGGGGCCTGGTCCATAAAGACAGTTTCAGCTAGGTCGCCGTTGAGAAAGGCATTGTTGATATCAACCTGGCGAAGCGGCCAACCGCGAGTGACTGCGAGACTCAAGACAACTCGAATGATCAGAATACTAATTGATACATCTTCCACAGTTAGATGAAACATCAATCGTCATCATTAATAGAGAATGACTAGCTAACCTCAAGAATACTAATTGATCAGAATACTAACTGATACATCTTCCACAGTTAGATGAAACATCAATCGTCATCATTAATAAGAATCAACCAATTTGACTGAGCTGAACACCAGAAGAGTTAAAGTCTGGTGCATTTGCTAGAGCAACTCAGAATTAGAAACAACACACTCTGAACATCTATATTCTGCAAGCTCACCCCATGACTCCGGAAACTATATTCCCGCATGGCAAGAGTGTGCTGTTTGTGAGGGGATCCTTGGCGATGGCATCCTTGAACAAACACCCGGCGATTTCATGCTTTCTAGATATTCCACAGAATGCACAATGACATCCTTATCAGGCAGGGGCCTAAAGATGAAGGGTGCAAGGCTCTCTTAGCATGATCACATTGAAGGGAAAGATGCTCCATACTTTCTACTTGAGCATCAGCATAATGAGAGGAACGGATTTGATGTGCATCTGCAATGGCTAAATGCATATGAGAATTTCGGAAGTGAGTTGGAGACTCCAAAACTGAGACTAGTAGCATTGTCCCCAGGAAGATAAACAATTATTAGAATCCAACAACCAGTATCTAATCTCCCGACTGTGTTTGAGAGCAGATAATTTTATCTGGTGGTTTCTGCTGAGACACATTAATTAACGGGATTATGCTTACTATCTCCTCAAGAAATATGATTCAGATCAGTGGTAAGATGATTGGCGACTTTAAGAGATGTCTTTACAATATATATGACTTTTCCTGGAATTTATTTACCAATTAACCATTTCCAGTGTCCTTTCCATAAGACCCTGCCCCACAACAAACTTGAGCCAGCTAGATTTTCTTTCGCATATGAACAATGAGAATAAGGTATTGGTCAGAAAGAGGTAAGCCCGGGTATTTCTTCGGAACGGACTGAGCTTGCATATGAAGAATATCAATTTTTCTAAATAGCTGCATCCTTTCCAGTGAAGAATATTTGAGACTTTCTGGATTAATAACTAGACCGGGGATACTGCTGACGGCTACACATTTGCTTTACTATACACTAGCAGAATATTAAGAAATAAAAGATACTGAATTCTCTAACTTTTCTGCATTTTCTTTCAAAAGATTCCGCAAAGAGTTAACTATGAAAATCCATACTCCATAGCAAATAACAAAGAATAAGAGAAAGAAGAGATCCCCTTGTTTCACCCTTCCCTTTGAAAGCGCTTCAGAATGACTGCCATAAACTGAATGAAAAAAATTTTCTAGCAGCATTTAATCCAAATGAATAAACAGATGAAGAAACTTCAAGTCCTAGAGCAGTTAAAACATGAAAGACCATTTTAGACCGTCAAACCCATTCTGCAAATCAATTTTCAAGAGACGGTTTCAATTTTAAAAAACATGTGTCAAACCATGTGTCAAGCAAATGTTATAGTTGATATTCCTATTCTTACTAAAGGCACTTGATTAGGATGATGATAGAGGACAGAACTTGGCCTAATCTAAAGCATAAAACCTTAAAAAATTATTTTATGATTGGTAGAGCAACATGAAATTGGTATGTAGTCTTTTTCCAGCTATGGGTGAACAATTTTTTAGGTATCAAGGAAACCACAGTTCCGTTCAGCAACATGAAAAACACTAAATGAAATGCTGAAAAATAAGAAGTTAAATGGTTCTTGATTACATTTCCCCTAAATGAAATGATGACCATCACGTAAGACAAAATATCATTTTTACATTGCTTAGCCTTCATTGTAACACATTTCAGAAATCCTTTTGCCTGCCTATCAGCTTTAGCTTTCTGCGTTTCAAAGCGGGGCTATCTCAGCACTTCCATCTCACCATAAACAAATGTAACAACAATGAACATTCAAGGCCTTAAAAGAAAACTCCATGTGAATACATTGAGCAATCTTCATGCAACACTTGAATGTAAAAAAATCTTTTCTATATTCAACCAGAATTAATCACTGTTAATGATATGGTCCAACCCAATACAAATCAGACCTCCGTGTATTTTCTTTCTGTGTTTTAACTTTAGTTAATACCAGGTACATAAAACCTATAATAAGTACGTTACAAAAATCCCTAGTAACGTTTTTTAACAACATTATTCACACTTCACATTCCAACAAAAAAGTTACTTTCAATTAGGTGGTTGAGGTGAAAGGGATTACACTTATGCTGCATATTTAACTCACATGGAATGGGTTGTTTCCCCTCTCTGTGCTGGCAATTAAGGCCCTGTGTAGAAGGCAGATACTGAGGTTTTAGGATATTGGACTTTGTTTTTTAAGATACTAGAATTTTAGGGAGATTTCAAGATCCTAGATTTTGCAAATCTTTGTTTAGTAACAATTCGGGATCAAGGGTTAAGAACTTATTTATAAATTGATTTGAAACAAATTATCAAAACTTTTAGAATTAAATCGATTAATTGTGGAGCGTTGGATAAAATATTAGAGAATGGTTAAGATCTTGCGTAAAACTTGTGTAAAAATAAGTAAGTCAATTGATCCCTTATATGAATTTTTTGTTTTTTTGAGAAATCCATTCATGGTACTAGGAAAACGCCCAGTAACGATTACAAGTGGAATCAACATCTAATCAACTAGCCTATAACAAGGCTAACTAAATCATATGCAAACCAGACTCATACCGTCTGTACTATTACAAATTGAGAGATCCAATAAAAAAACTGTAATATACCGTCCTCGGGGATATTATTATGCAACCGCGAACACCACAACCGCTTGGCAGAGAGGAGCGTCTTCCACATCAATCAGTGCGCCAATCGGGGATCTGCTACAACCGTAACACCACTGTATCCAAACCACGATCTATGTTAACTGTAAAAACCTTGAAAATCATAGATCACGAACGGATTATAAATATGAAATTCAGTGAAGAAATAAATTGCACGTGAAAGAAGTGCAGATCATTACCTAAAAAACAAACATCAAAGCAAAACAATGGATCATCAATAAAATATGGAAATAATTCAAACCTGGAGCCAGGACCCAGAGCACAAAACCATCAAACCGCCCATCTTCGCGTCCATGCCGTCGAATCGAAGTCCCCGCCATCAAATCAAAGCGGAGCGCACTGATTTCCGGCGTAGAGCGCCCGTAGAATCAGAGTACCATTGCCGTTGAATCATAGCCTCGAGCACCGTGAAATCATCGGCAAAATCGATCGCAAATCACCGGATTTGGGATCTGCAGTCGGATGGATTAGGGAAATCTGGCCGCCAAAGACTGACTGGTACCGTTCTTATTACCGGTATGTATTGAATAATGCAGCGTTGTTTTTGCCCGGATCTGTGACTCGTCGGCGTCTGAGTTGGAGTGAACAGCTGTGATGGGAAAGGTTGTTGAAGAATGACTGATTTGCAGATTTGGGGGCCAAAATCTTTTTCCCCAGATAATTGCAATTTAGTCCCTAGTGTTTACCATAATATGACTATTGCGCCGAGTGTAAAGTAATTCCGAATTGACCCCAAAAGTCTGACTTGTGCTATCTATATGGGTTAAACAATCAAACTCGATAAACATACAAATACATTCAATGAACACGTAATCAGCACCCGATCCTGCACACATAATCAATCCTTACTAATATCAGCACAAATTTGTAGAAAAGTGATTTCTTCCTCAACATGGAATTGGAAGTCGAGATAGCAGACATGAAGGCCGGAAGAGGAGTTATATACAAATTGCAAACCATTCATATGTGTGAAAGAATGAATGATCCCATTTAAAGAAACTAAATCAATTAATGAATGATTGAATTAATGGGAAGTGTTGAAGAGGAAGAATTAGGGGTCGGTTTCAAGAAATTGAACTGGTTTTTTAATCATTAAACGCAATTGAATGGAATTAATGTGAAGGACCAATTTATTGGTACTAAATATAGTGTAATGTCTTAGTTATTACCGATGATTAGCATATGTATTTAATACCTAAATCACTACATTAAATTTTTTTTAAAAAAATATTTGTTTTGTTAGAACATAGTTTATAATATGCATTGGGAAAGAAATTGTAGAGATTGGAAATAATCTAAAATTCAGAAAAAAAAATAATACCAATGACAACGTATAGATAAGTAACTTAAGAAAAGAAAAAAAAAATCAAAAGAAAAAATAAAATAAAATATAGGCTAATTAGCCTTGAGAGAACACGTGTAACTAGAATAGAAGGGTAAGGATGGTGAGTAATATCCTTGTACATTATTCCTAGGATAAAGATATGTATTCTGAATAGTTTTACTAGATTAATTGGAGAAATAAAGAGGGAGAGAGAGAGAGATCAAAGAGAGAAAGACTAATCTGGCCGAAAAAGTTAACAGAAGATTGAGAAAGGTGAATCTTTTTCTTAAAACCTAGTTTGATTCGTTCCCAATCTATTTTATTTAAAATTTACTGTATATTTTTGAGGTTGAATTCCTCTGTTCTCGGTTCTGAATCACTTGCCATAAATCTAAGATTAGCATGAAGAAGAAGAATATGCCTAGATGATATCCTGTTATCTTTGTTTTGACTGAGAAAAAAAAACAAAAGCTTTATGCCCAGGTTGACTTTCTAGGAATGATCGTCGTGAATCTAACTGATTGGGTTGTCTTGAGGATTCCCTGTAGACTATCTATTTTGTATTAATCATTTTATTTCTGCACCTAATTAACTGAGAGATTGGTTGGTACAGTATAGTGTTTTAATTCTACTTCCTTCTTCTTGGTGATCATTTAGTTCACAATATGTATACAGTTCCAGTTAATGTATGCGAGTCCCTTGTTGTATAAATTGCAGGAAGTCAGAAATTAAATGAAAGAACTGGGTTAATGTATAAAATTGAATCAAGAACGTATACATGAAAGAAGGAAATAGAGCATGAAAGAAAACCATAAAAGAGATAATAGAAAGCAAGGAATAGAGAAAATAGAATACAAGGGGAAGCATGTATTTAGGCTTATTAGTATTTGGGGTGATTATTTTAGTGTATATCCCTTCAATTAAACTCTTATTTTATGGTTCATTTTGTAATCAGATTTCATTAATTTAAAATAAAAATAATAAACAGTAGATTGAATCTTAAAACATATAGATAAAGTTTTGATTCAGTACCTGTGTTTTGTTTACGTTCATATAAGAAAGATAATAAAATCCCAGAAGATGTTAAAAGAGTCCTAAAGATAATATCTCCAAAATAAAACTCCATATACATCTTTTGAGGTTTAAAGAGTTTACATAGGTATAGTATAAGTGAAGAGTAACCTCTTAAAATGACCATTTTTCAGATCACGTCAAGCAAAACAATACGAGGTCTACAAACTACTGTGAGTATTCTCACTTTTCAAAACCTATATTTTAAAGCTGTCATGCCTAGGTGTACTATATGTACTATTTCCATTCTTAAATCATGGTCTGTTGTGATGAATCTCACATATGCCAGTGAGTACTCCTTATGAAATGTATGCTGAAATTCTAGAATTCTTGTAGTTGTGAATAGCTTGAGATGAGTACATGAATCTATGGGTATTTGTTACTGTTGTACGTGAGGCAGAATGGGTGGGGTGATGATATTTGAAAATCTATAATTGTCAGTGGAGTATTTGTATATATACAGCCTTCAATAAATAAAGTTTTGTTTAGCTTACCAATTCAGTTCTTAACGTTCTTGTTGGATTACGAATCGATGGAGTACTATATTATATATATATATATAAAGCAGATAGCTAAGTATATTTGAGATATATATAAAGCAGATAGCTAAGTATATTTGAGAAGTTAGTTTATCTATCACTTGCAGCTTTAAAGGTGGGTTAAATGAAAAATATGAGACTACTTGTGTGTGAGGTGTACTTGTACCTATTTACTGAGATGTATTGATGTGAATTTTCCACGTAAATCACTTAGCTTCAGCGGACATGCAAAATAAACACGAACTTGATATGATAATTATTCAACAGTTGTCAAATAATTATCTGGGATATGATAATTACCTAACAACCGTCAAATAATTACCTGGAGAACCAAGAACCACCGTCCCTGGGGCGACCACAACCGAGTCTTAGAATTGAACACACAGTCCAAAGCTTCAATCTGATGACGAACCACCGTTCAACAATCAACGTATTTTTATTATCAAACTCTCAAAGTCTGTCTATTACAATGACAAGAACAATATTTATAATCCTAATAAAATTCCTAATCCTACCAATAATCAGAAAATAATAATCAACTCCTACAACTATAAGGAAAATAAATATAATCTTACTAAGATTAAAACACCATTTTAGGAAAAACTCTAAAGCTTGGTAAGGAAAAAATCTAACTAATTATTTTATGATATTTGATACCATATTCGTATCATGTATAAAAAGGTCACCTGGGCTACTGTTATTCTTGCATGTGCCTGGATGATATTATTTGTATTGGTTGATATGACGTGTGGGCGGTGAAACCCAGAAAATAATGACGTGTGGGTGGTGAAACCCCAATATAGTGACGTGTGGGTGGTGAAACCCCGATGAAATGACGTGTGGGTGGTGAAACCCCGATGAAATGACGTGTGGGTGGTGAAACCCCGATGAAATGATGTGTGGGTGGTGAAACCCCAATATAATAATATTTGGATAAAAAATTATGTTTTAATTCCAAAAGGTGTGAGTGGCTGAGCATAAACTTGATTTTAATTTGTATTGTATGTGGAGTTAGAGCGTTTTCTGATGTATTTTAAACTGGTGTGATGTGCTAATGTGTGACAGATTAATTGCTTTGGGAATTGCAGGAATAATATGATTATTTAGTTTTTATTAAAAATAGTATAAAAAGTAAGGAGGGATTATGTGCTTATTGGATTATGTTTGCAACACAAATTTTCTTAAGCTGCTGGATTGTAATATCAAAATCTCATATTGGATTGTTTTTTGTTTTCTCTTACGGAGAGTATTACTGGGCGAAAGCTCATATGTGTGTTATGTGTGGCATGACAGTTTTGAGTCGGGGTGATGATACTAATGGAAAGTCAAAACCAGCTGATGCTTTTTGTCACTGGTCAGCTGCAAGCCTATAATAACTTAACGGAACTTTTGTATGTACGTGTATAATGGCCTGCGTGCCTTTTGTTTCACTTCAGAAACTTATCTACTAGCTATGTAAATACTAGTATGTGTGCCTTTTGTTTATGCATAATTTGATTCTAATGTTAACATGTAAATAATGAACTTATATTTATGTTTTTAAGTTACCGACTCTGAACTTTTAACGAGTCCTAGTGAACCAGGCAGGCGTTCAATTAAACTCACCGTATTGGATAGGTGGTTTAATTGGGGCGTTACAATTAAGGCACAAATTAAGGTACTGAAGAGTATGAATTAACGAGGGGATTAATGGTATTGAAAGGAAGAATGGAATAATTAATAAATAAAAATGAATTGAATAACAAAGAAGAGAAAGAGGTGAGCGGTTTTAAATCTCAAAGGGTATTTTGGAGAAAATTTAGTTTGCATATTAATGAGGTGGGACAAAATGCTGAAGTGTATATGAGGTGTTCAATGATGTGGTATGCCACGTGTCAGCATGTGAGGCAAGTTTTGTTAAAAAACATTGTTTTCTTATATATAGTTAGATGTTTGATTAAAATAGTTTCTGAGAAGATCTCTTTCAAGGCATCATAGCCATGCATTGCCGATGTTCTGCATCGGATTCGGACAGCAATGCTAATCTCAACCCAGGAAATATTGGGTCAAAGTTAGTTTCTGAGAAGATCTCTTTCATGATTTATGACAGACATTGTGCAAAAGGAATCCAACTTTATTCTGGGGCTAAGTTCTTAAGCACCCAGGACACAACAGACCAAATATCTATAAGAAGCAGTTTATCTAAGAGTTCAGTGATACAAGTTGGCGACATAAATATTTTATTAGTCACATAAATATTATATTTCCCGTTGTCATTTTTCCACATTCATCCATTCAATACAGCAGATTAAAATTTCACTATATCAAAAATACTGATAAACTTATATCAGAAACTTATATGCATACAGATTAGCAAGGATAATGCCACAAGATGTGCCAAATACATTCCCCCACCTCAACCAAAAAAAGTTAAAAATTAATCAAAAAGATTATTTATTCCTATGAGTATTATCCCAATTCATGAAAAAAGTTCCAGCTCTCTTTCTGCAAAAATAACCACCGCAAATTTGTCCAAAAGTGAGAACCAGGGAGAAGTTTTTATATACCTCTGTAATCTCGTGAAACCTGTAAAGATCGTCCACATATACTACTCGCATCTGCAGCATCAGTGTCCATCATGCTCTCCTCCTCCTTGAGAGGCCCTGTGCTCAGCCCATAAAAGCGTCTGGGCTTTGTTTTCAGCAGCTGCCTGAGGATTGGCAAGACAGTTGGGCACCGAAATTCCGGACACCAACCAATCAGAAATTAGGTCAATAAAACTAGAACAAGAGGGAAATCAAAATATGAATCCTAAATCTGGAAGAGATGAAAAACGAGATCTGACCGTGTGATATTGGTGAGTTGCTATCCGCCGGTGCTCGAGCAGTAATGACATTTCCGATATCTCCACATGGCCACCTTGTCTGAAACAAGTCATCTACCTGGAATCTAACGTCATCCTTGTTGACGATATGAAGAAGCTCTGGACATCCAGTCGAGCCGGGTCATCGGGGCTCTGGAAAACTGCCACGCTAAGTTCAGTTTGCTTAGATAAGTAATAAAAGTGTACATATAATAACAAAAGAATTTCATGCTTGCATTATCTTCAAAATATCCAAGAGGTTTCCAAATAGAACTAATTTTCAAAGGGAAGTATTGCTTTATAAAACCAAAAGTTAAAAAGAAAAGATACAGACAGTGAAGTACCTCAATATCTGAAATCAGACCCAGCTCTTCTGTGTTCATATCTTCAAAGGACTTCCAACAGCAGCATCACTTATAGTTACCAGTCATAGCTCTCCTTGGATTCAATTCAACACATGCAAACTCAAAGTAACACAAAAATCAAATAAACGGACAGTAAGATCTCAGTTTGAAAATAAAAATAATACAAAAAATTAATATTTTGAGGCTGAAAATTAAGACCACTCATTATCATCAGGGCTACATAAAAATAATATTCAGGGCTACAATCTGTCATTTTAACTTTGAAAGGGATTAAAATAAGAGTAATGCAATTCATATTAATAATGTAGCATGGAAAATCATTTTAAAGACTAGTGAGATGTAAAGTAATACAAAAAAGAGATATGCAATGACTAAAAACTGCAAAGGCTTGAATCAACTCATTGTAAAAACTCAAGGTTGCTCTTGAAAAACTTGTAGTTGCTCCTGCCACCACTGCATTAGATTTCTGCAACAATCATCCATAACCTGAAATACCAGCAAATAAAATTGAAGTAGGGGAATTTATTTAATATAAAAGGTGGCAACTTATTTACTATTAGAATAGAATCTGGTTGGATCTTGTTAAAGAAATTACATTGCGTTCATGCTCTTGAATTTCTACATGAATTTCTCCAGGTTCAAAGTGAGGGAAACAATGAGTGATCATCAATTGTATAAGGGTAAACACAGTCACAAAGATGAAAACAAATATCTAGGGATTGCAACTTATAAAATGACACTCCTTTACTGCAGGTCAATCTTATCACAATTAGCTAAAAACAACACTCTATATTACATGTTAATTAATGCTACATAACAGGAATGTTTTTGAAAAAGATAGAGAAACCTGATTGCCTTTTGGCCATTGAACTAAAACAAACAGGTTAAGACTAACAATAAAAAAGAACATTAGTTAGTTGAATTCTTATCCTCATTTCAAACATATTATTAAGCAAAGTAATCACTGGAATGGACATTTACCTGCCATTCAGGAAGTCAAGGTATCCTGGAAACATCAGGTATTGGGTATACTTCTGTGATCTCTTTGATGTCCTTATCCACATACACAGAATCCTGCATTGTTAGTTGTTGATATTTGACTATCTCCTTCAGGAACCAATTCGCCCGAGCATATACTGAATTCGCATGCACCAACCTCACCTTCTCTGCTATAAGTGTCTCTAGTTGCATCCATATCTACAACAAACAGGAATAACCGCAACCAGGTTGCCTTTATGACACATACTATGCATTTATGCAAATAATACAGTGGGTACCATGTCATCATCTGTAGGATTGTCTTCCTTTTCCCTCGACTCTTGTAGCATCCTATTTTCTTCCTCCAGCTGAGAGCATTTCTAATTTGCAAATTTGCTTACACTGTTTTCAGTTCACGAAGTAGTAGCTTTGCTTTAGCAGTAGTAGTCATTGCCACCTGCCACTGCTTTCATTTAAGTTCTAAAATACATTGCTAATACAGACAACACTCCTTATTCAAGAAATACTTACACAAAAGAGAATACTGGCTTCTTTATAGTAATAACTTGACAAACTGTGAAGCATGACAGCTATTCTAGCATTGCTGGTTCCTACGCCTATCAAGCCCAAAGAAATGATGGCAACCTGGATGGTATGAACTTACAGTTAACAATCTCTTTATTCATATTTGGCAGTATATTCGACAGTAGCACTCAATCACCAAAACATAATATAACTAGCAAAATTACCTTTGCAACTTCTATGTCAGAATCAAGGCTCAATCTGCTTATTGTATCCATGACATTGACCTTGCAAATCAGAAATTAGTTGCTTAGGTTAATGAAAAACAGCATAATTTTAGCATTCAATTCCAATTATTCAGACTAATATGACACAAACCTTTGGATTTGAGATACGCAGAAGAGGACCCAAAGCCGGAGGCACTGATTTTCTGTTACTGTTCGCCATACTTTAAAAGATGTACCAATGAGTAGAGAGCCATTTCAGTGCAAGCTCTTCAGCCATTACTACCAATAGCTATTCCAAGTTATGTAACATTACATTTTGTTCTGGAAACCATTCTTCAGGGTACCTAATCTGCGCCCTCCAGCAAGCATATGAGACTTAACCACAATCTGCACCACAACAAAATCATAGAACATCAACAAATTCTGATCAAAAGCAAATTTATTCACAAGATTACGGCATCACCTCCTCCTGATACAAGAAGCACCCTCTATCATCAAGAAAGGTAACCGAAGTTTTTCCTAGCAGCATTTATGCCAAGTGAATAAGCAGACGAAGAAATTTAAAGTCCTAGAGTAGTTAAACACGAAAGACCTTTTAAGACCGTCAAACACATTCTGAAAATCATTTTTCAAGAGACGGTTTCAATTTTAATGAACATACTTCCATTTGTAACCATGCAGCAAATCATGTTTCAAGAGAAGTCCTAGAGTAGTTAAAGGCACTATGGTTAGAATGATGATAAAGGACAGAACTTGGCCTAATCTAAAGCATAAAAGCCTAATAAAATGATTTTATAATTGGTAGAGCAGCATGAAATTTGTATGTAGACTTTTGCCAGTTATGGGTGAACAGTTTTTTAGGTATCAAGGAAACCACAGTTCTCTTCAGTTGCCTTGGCATATTTGAACCAATAAAGAAGCTCTTTACATCCACAAGCTCACTAGAGTAAAATTTAAGAGCAAGCTATATTTAAAACTGGCTAGAATAACCATCAAAACCTTGGCTTTTTCTCTTCAAAGCATCATAGATATCTGAATCTGTTATATGACCACATTTTTGGATGCAGAAGCATCAATAACCAGAGAAGGAGGATGAAAAACACTAATTTGAGCTGATAAATAAGAAGTTAAATGGTATCTTTCTTCTAAATGAAATGCTCACCATCATGTTAGACAAAATATCATTTTTATAATGCTTAGCCTTCACTGTAACACATTTCAGAAATCCTTTCGCCTGCCTATCAGCTTTAGCTATCTATGAATACATTGAGCATCTTCATGCAACACTTGAATGTCAAACAATCTTTTCTTTATTCAACCAGAATTAATCATTGTAACTGATATGGTCCAACCTAATCCAGATCAGACCACCATGTATTCTCTTTCTGTGTTTTAACTTTAATTTATACCAGGTACATAAAACCTAAGTTAAGTACGTTACAAAAATCCCTAATAACGTTTTTTAACAGCATTATTCACACCTAACATTGCAACAAAAAATTCACTTTCAATCAGGTGGTTGAGGTGAAGGGATTACACTTATGCTGCATATGGAATGGCTGTTTTTTGCTGGCAATTAAGGCCCTGTGTGGAAGGCAGATACTGAGGTTTTAGGATCTTGGACATTGTTTTTCAAGATTCTAGAATTTTGGGGAGATTTCAAGATCCTAGATTTTGCAAATCCTTGTTTAGTATCAATTCAGGATCAAGGTTTAAGAACTTATTTCTAAATTGATTTGAAACAAATTATTAAAACTTACAGTTAACATATTTTAACTTATATGAATATTTTAGACACGTTTTTAATTACTAAATAATTATTTCATTTTTTTTACTTGTAAATTTTGTTTATTTAGGATTAACTCTCGTCAAAAAATTGATACATGTTTTACAGTCTAAATGTTTGCAGAAAAATTAAATTAAATTAAAATCTTTCATAAAATTTGAATTAAATAATTATATTTTTTAATATCTAACTATTTTAAGATTGAGATGATTAAAATCAAAATAATTTAAAATAAATTGTTTTACCATTTTAATTGTAATTCTCAATGATTTAATGTAAGTAGATATTTAATATTTTTGTAAGACATATAATATGCTTATATAATTTTCAACGCAAAAGTTATTAATTAAAATTGGCAATATAGATAATTAAATTTAGATTTATCACATCATAACTTAGAAATTATGGTATTTTTAATTTAATTACAGTATGTGTTTTAAACATGATATTACAAAAACATATTTGGCCAAAAGTTTTTAATTGTATATATAATACATATATGTATGTGTATATATAATTGTTTGATAAAAATAGTTTCTCCGAACATTGATTTCCAGAACAACATCCAGAACTGTCAAAGCATAGCCATGCATTGCCGAGAAGATCTCTTTCGTGATTTATGACAGACAGTGTGCAAAATAAATCCAATAGAGTGATCAACTCAATAAAACAAGAAGAGGAGGATCATAGTCCTATAGAGTGATAAATCAGTTTATCTAAGAGTTCAGTGATGCAAGTTGGCATTAGCATTTCATAAACAGCAGACTCGAAAAGAGCAACTCACACTTGTATTTAAAAAATCAAAGTTACTTTTTTTTTTAATCTCTTGTACATGATGATGTTTATATCAGGGCAAACAAACCACAATTGACTACTTTCAAATATATCATCTGAAGAGGACGATGGAAGTGATATGATAATTATTGAGAATAGGAACTCACCTGATTATCCCATCATCTTCAGTGTCAGAAGCTCCCATCTGTAAACATGAGCTTCAAACAAGCCCAGCAACTTCCTTAGTTCCTTCCGTCGATAGCTTATTATCTGTCATCTAACCTCACAAAAATCACCAAAAACCATCACTAAAACAATTAACAATTGTTCTATTACTTTACAATGCTTCCTCAGAAATACAAAGCATAAAAGAAACACAATACCTAGGTTTCTGTAACCATGAGCTTCGAACAAGCCCAGCAACTTCCATGGTTCCTTCACCTTCAGCCGGTTGCTTAATGTCGAACCTCACAAAAACCACCCAAGACAAAAACCATCACTGAAACTAATTGGTCTATATTACATTGCAATGATTACTTAGGAAATACAAACATAAAAGAATCACCATACCTAGGTTTCCAATCTTCTCAAAGGTCATAGTTCATGGTTTCTCTGGAGTTAACTATATGATTGGCCATAACCTTGGCCATATACTCTGAAAAACGCTAAAATGAATGTTTCAGTTATGAGATTGAAGAAAACAGGATAACACAAAGATCCCAATGAAACAATTAAAATGTCCACTCTCCAGGTGACTAATCCAGTAGAATAAACATTTGTAATTTATCCACAGATGGTATGCACAGTAAAACTCCTCCTAACCAAATTTATGCTGCATTAAATGCAGCTTTATCATTACTCTAAAAAAACTGAAGCCTCAGATGCCGCAGCAAACCGTTCCCTAGTATTGTAATAGAAGAATCAGTAAGACACAATTTCAAATGTTGCAGGGATTACTTTAAAAATGTTGCAGGGAGTCAGTCTTAAGGAGATCTAGCTGCACCAAGTCCAGCCAACGTCAACAAAATCCTATCATGAATAATTTATAAGAACAGGTGAAATTGGGAGGAAAAAAGAGAGTCAAAATCCAACCTTTAAGATTTTTGTACTTTTAATCTCCATTTATTGTTGTGTTCAGCCCAAGCCGCTGCCTAGGCTTGGGCACAGAAACTCCTAATAAAAAAAACACAATTAGAACTGGATAAAAATTTAAAATAAAATAATCAAAAAAAAGAAAAGATCAGATCGTGTGATATTTGGAAGTGCCGCTGTAACCATATTTCCGATGTCTCCAAGTACTCGACGGTTCCCTCCTCGATAGTATAAGTTTACATTCCTCATCCATACAAATTATGTTCACTTTCAAATCATTATGCTCATGACCACTGTATAACACTCCTATAAGAATATATTATCTTTAAATTTAATGTGTACACACCATCATTAGAAAACTCAGAGGAGAAAGCATCTAACAACAATATGCAGGGTCAAAAGGGACATCCTCAGATGCACAAATAAGTGTTTGTGATGAATTTTAAGATGGACAAAAGTGGGGAAAGAATCTGCAAGATTAAAATCAAAATCATCTCAGAGAACCGAATCTCAAATGGCTTGGAAGCACATTATACCTTCAATAGAATAAGAAACACCCTCAGCAAAGAATATCATGAACAAAGCAATTAAAAAAGTGACTTCCTTAAGATAATAAAATACACTTACTCTGCAGCTTATGTGAAGAAAATTCTTTATTACAAAAGCAAAATCATCTCTGGTAACCAAATGCTAAAGAAGCCGATCTTGCAGCATAGTTAAGAAACATACATTACAATTAGAACAATCAAACGAGATATTGATGATATCATGTTGATGTAGAACTGCACAATAAGTGGTTTTCATCTACCTTCCACATAAAATTTAGGTAGAAGCCTAAAGAAAAGCAAGGATGATTTTGAAAAATAAAAATAAATAGGGCTAATGACCATGCAAATAAATAGGGATGATTTTGTAAATATGGGAGAAGAAAAATTAAATTAAAAATAAGATGAATATTTTAGCAGAATGAAGGAGACTAATTAAATAGGGTTTGGCTTATTTAATCACTATTTTAAATAAAGTTTTGTTAAAAAATTGATGTGGAATATTGTGGAAATGCCACGTGGCAAAATCAATGTGAGAGCGTCACGTGGCTCCAAGGATTCTACTTTCATATTTATTTATTTTTGAAAATTGCTTTTATAATGGAGCGTCATAGTATAGATGGGCGTCACTTTTGACAAACAATATAATGGAGTAGCATTACCTGATGTAGTCCAGAAGATATCCAGTAGACTGAAAATCATATTGATCCCATATTGTATGGACTTCAGACTTTGAGGCAACAGGAAGGGCACCAATATTACTCATCCAGCAAACCCAAAAACAATGTGACAAAGCAAAAGTTAGGGAAGACTGACATTAAACTATCTTCCATTAAACCCAATAAGGAGATTACTGCATAACAATTACATCCCATTAAACCCAATTTTTGGACAAATTAACATCCATTTTCAAAACCCCCATTTTTGGTCATAACCTCTGAAATATTCATGAAAGGATCATTAAGTATCAATTACATTCAATAAAACATAATTTCCAGACAATTAAAACCCACATTCGAAACAGACAATTGTCCAAAAGAACTAATAAATTGATGATGGGAAACACTATACTTATGCCAAACACCATGTTCTGCCAAACATGAAAACGGTAATAGCAATGTATCACCATCTACAGAACATAAACCAACTCCGGTACATTAAGAACCTGTTCCAAAAACATTCTGAATACGAGGCAAGACACGAATTTTCAAACTGGTGAACCATAAACATCAGAATAACAAAATATACCTCTTGAATTTCTCCAGGTTAAAAGTGAGGGAAACAATGAGTGATCCTCCAAAATTGCAACTTAATTTACGCCACTTTTTTACTGCAAGTCAATCTTATCACATTATCTGAAAGCCACAACTCTATCTTATTCGTTAATTAACGCTACTTTATAGCAATCTTATGGCAAAAGATAAAGATACCTGGTTGAGAGTTTTGGCCATTGACCGAAAAACAGGTCCATCGCCACTTTCAAAGAGGTAACACAACCTCCAAACAGGTACAGACTGATCCTTCAAAAAGAACATTAGGTAATCAAATATCATCGTTTCAACACAAATTTTCCAGTGCATTAGAAAATCAATTCAAACGAATTAGTAAGCAAGTATAAAGAATCACTGGAATGGATGTTTACCTGCCATTGAGGAAGCCAAGGTGACTATAGGCATACCTTATGGTGCAAATCATGCCTCTTTGTAGAGCCTCATGAAGCTCATGTTATTCATCAGGAGTAATGTCTTTGGCATACAACTGTGTCAGGCAATGGCAAATTCTGAAATATTCAGATAGCTATATAACTTATCCACCTAAATTTTATGGCCCGTGATTGCCATACATATAAAAATCATCTCAATAATTAAATTAAAGGGTACAATATTTTACGAACCTTCCGTGTTTTTGAAGCAAGGATCTTGGAACAGACTGAGTTAGATGGGCAGTAAGCAGCAGATCCAGAGTTTTGTTCTTCAAAGCTTCAAAACTTTCTAGGTCACTTGTTTAGTTGTGCTACAAGCCTCTTCAGCGTCTCCACAATATCAGACAGCTGTTGATGAAGCCACATTTCATGGAAGTGAAAACCTGTATGAAAATTGAAGCCGAAGTTAAACCTTAACCTCCGAATGTGCAAATTAGGTTTAACACAAAAAATCCAGATCAAAGGCCAATAAGAGCTCAGTTCAGTGGAAGAAAAAAAGAAAGGAACACTCACTAATATGCAAAAATGATAAACAAATATTATGCAGAGACTTTCAAATTGAGCACTCAATATCAGATTCATAAGCACATATTCCAGAATCAGATTGCATGCTCATAATGGTAAACAGTCTAGCTCTGAAAAGGACCAAAATAAGTAATATAAGATCATTTCTCAATCACATATCATGTTTGCTACTTATATGCATATAGTATCAGTTGTTTGATTAGCATAGAGTATTTATAATGCTTGAATTTGACTCATAAAAACAAATCACGTCTACTTTGAAACCATGTAGTTACTCCCGCTACACACACCAGATTAAGCTGCGGTTCCTATTATTGGAATTAACAGTATTGAGGCACGGGAAGTTGAGGTTTGCCTGTGTATTTCTGTCTGCATAAATATAAATAAAAAAAGCCAAATTTCAGAATAGATTGATAAGGAATCAAAATTATCAAATACTGTTATAATGGAATATTGTTAAGAAGAGAGTTCCAGATTAAAAACTTATCTGCATATGGAGTAGTATAGATATCATCATAAGCTTTGCCAAAGATATTTCACAACCTAAACCAACACAAAAATAACAAAAATCAACATTTAAAAGTTTACTCAAAAGACCAATTTCAAGAGTAATGAAACTGAACTGATAAGCTGGTAAAAGAGAAAGGAGCAATGAAAGGATGAAGTAATACCCTAATCATGGAGAATATGGGATATGGCAATGGGTTGACCTGGTAGTTCCATACATAATGTAAAAATATATTTACATTCTTTTTTCAAGAACACCTGGTAGCTCCATCTTCAAGAACACCTAAATCTACACAATAGAAAACAGTGTGGCAAACAAGATACCCAAAAATGAAACAGATAAAGTAATGTTTGAGATGAATGTAGCAAGAATCAACCATTTCAAGAACATAAACAGAACCCTATTTTTAATCCTAGGGGCAGAGGGAGAACATCTTTAAAGTCTAGGGGCCTTCATGGAATAGTATATGTAGAATTTATGTACAGATTTCCATACTCACAAAGTTTGGATACTTTTAAGTGAATTAGTACAAGAAGCACATATTAATAATATGATCCATCGCGTCACCATGTAGGAAGAAACACATAAGCGAAAAGGTCGCACAGTCATAGAAAGAGTAATTAGAAATGATGATGTCAAGATACCTTGAGTTAAAGCAACCAAAATATCTCCATTTATAGGAGGAGTAAATAAGTTATGTACCTACCCATCAGAAACAAAGCACCAATAATCAATCACTAAATGGATAATAGAACCTATATTAAATTGAACATTCACAGTAGAAACACGAGTATAAATTGAAAAGGAAGACATGATAAATCAAGATATCAGAGAGTTGTTTTATCATATGGTTATAATAGACATTCAATGTAGACTAGACCATCTACTAAATAGAACAATGTCTCCATCTTCTAAATGACTATGCTCTATGTAGCCAGATTTCAATTCATCAGCATGAAGCTAGCAATCAATGATCTACAGCAAACAATAGAGGAAGTAGTTAAAGAAAACATCAGTTTGAAAGGCCATTGCAAGAGACTTCACTGCCTAACTTTTCTATAATATGATGCTCAGGATAGGTCAAAATTCAATCCATCAGTATCAGAATCACTATCTAGATCAGTCATGTTAACAATTACAAGTCAAAGGATATACATTGCAATACATACACCAAAGGTAGGAAAATATGACAATCCTAACAATGAAGTGAGGGTTCTATGCCTACCTCAAAAATATGAAAATGAATAGAGACATGCGGTCAGTTAAAAAAGATAGCAAACAATATACATATAAGATAGGTGCTTTACCTCAGTACTTTTCAAATTTGGATCTGTAGACATTACAGTTCTTCCAGTACACCCGACATGACTTCCAGATAAATTTCCTTGGAATTGTCCCGGCTTTACTTGGAGTCGCCCCTGCTTCCCTTTGCACGTGCATTGATATTTATGTATTGGGAAACCTCCAGTTTCAGATCTATACTAATACGCTGCATCATAGAGAATATGACAAAGGCACAAAATTAATTACTAGAAAACTTATATACATTCTATTAGCAAAAATTAGGTATAAGAAATGTTATGCTTCTGATTAATGGTACTCAGCACCCTCAGATTCTGCCCAACTGCAGGTTCAGCCAACTTCCATCTTCTTGGCCCCAATTTCCCTACAGTAGAAGAACTCCATTTCAAGATACCTTTCCATCAGAAATGATCAAAAAGATGCACGTAATTAGAACTTCTAACCCTGAATGTTAGAGAGCCTGATAATAACTCCTGGAGTGTTCTCATCTGATCCTGCCAATTTCACCACCTTCAAAGATACCTAAATTTACACAACAGAAAACAATCTCCAAGATTTCTTCATTTGTTTTGTTTTTTAGTATCTTGTTTGCTATTAGTACTCTTGAGTTTTGGCATCTAAGTGAGTACTAATAGCAAACAAGATACTAAAAAACAAAGCTAATGAAGAAATATTGGAGATAGATTTTAGTAAGAATAAACCATTTCATAAACATAACCAGAAACCGTCATCCTAAAATCCTAATTAAATCAAACAAAAAGCAATGGCGTAACGGATGAGAAACCCATAAACTCTATTAACTTTATGCAAGCTATAACTTATAAGTTACTGATCTAGAATGTTGAATCTAGAGTTCAATAGAAACATAAACATCAAAATTCAGCAACACGCCTATGATACCAAATACAACTTTTCATAAATCATCTGAACAGGGCATTTAAGTTCTGTACATTCCTCAACCATAAGAGCAAGAGGCAACTGCAATGAAAAAAAATGACTTCCTTACTTCCACATTCAATATTAATTGAAAAAAAAATTTAATTGAACAAAGAACTTGTAGTACCTCAAACACTAAAGCAAGAAGCAACAGCGAATATTTAATTCAATGCTAATGAGTCAACTTCTAGTACCTTATATCGGGATGCGAAAAAGCTACAGCCAATCCTTTTTTAGCAAGTCCAGTGACTCGCTTTCCGGGCTCGAAAGCAGACAAAAACAGAAGTAGTAAAGCATCAATTTAGTACAAGTTGGCAAGTGTAAAAGGGAGGTTAGAGACAAAGAAGCATTAACCTGAGTCAGCAATCCCTTCCATAAAATCTAACTCTTTGCAAGTGTATATCCTCATCTAAAATTCCAACCTCTTCATGTGCCGTCACCAGGACGATTTTGCATCAACCATATCTGTCATAAAAAGATACACACAAGGTTAAGCTTCATAAAAAACCAAGAAAAAATAGGAGATAAAAATTCACAGAAAAAATAAACAGATACCACCATTATACATTCTGAGTCAACCCCCGCATCTTCAAGAGCAACAGTATATGCCACAACCATTAGAGCAAGCAATATCTGCAATGAAAAAAGGTGACTTTCTTACTTCCACATTCAATATTAATAGAATATTTTCAATCTAAATTTTGAACGAATAACTTTTATAGCTGAGCTCTCTGACAGTGTAAAAGTACCCTGGACCTACGACCATCTTCAGTAAATCTGACTCTGAACAATTGTACATCGTCGTCTAAAATTCCAACCTCTCAGTAGGCCTGTGATGAAAAGGACCAAAAACAAGAATTTTGAACACAGAACAAAAGAAAAAAAGAAAAAAAGAAAAGAAGAAAAAAATTAAGCTTAAAAGAAAATTATGGTAAAAAGTTCATGGAATAAATGGATCTTATACAACCATTGTATAGCTATCTCAGATATCTCCAACAGTTCCTGCACGCTCCTCAACCATTAAAGCAAGCTCTCTGAATGGATAGTAAAACATTGAATTAGTACAAGTATAGTGGAAACTGAAATTAAAGATAGAGAGACATACCTTGAACCTACTTTTTTTTTTTTTTTTTTTCTTTTTTGTATCAATAAAATAATGCTCTTCTACTGAAATCATTTTTGATTGCTTTGAGATTAAAAAGATTCATCAATTCTAGCATCTTTCTAGGCATATCAAGAAGCAAAAAATAATGCATCCTTAAATGCTAAACGAATAGCAGTGACACTATTGCATCCAGAACAATATTTCAACAAATATATTACAAATCCATTTCACTCTACCTAAATACTTATAGCTAAGCGCACTTGAAATTAAGGGGATAGAGGAGTTTATGTCACCTTTGGAAACAAAGGACTCAATCACAATTTCAAAGCAGGAAGATCAATAACTGAACCCTAACATGAGAGTATGGCACAAAACAAGGTTAACACGCATAGAGAAGTAACAACAGATCCATAAGCATCATTTAAGTGTTTCAATTGGAAAGCTCTGTGAAGAAATAGAACAGCGTTAAATTAGACAAGTCTGCACGTAGAAAAATGAGATGAGAGAGACAGCGAATTACTCTGAACCTACGATCACCTCTGAGCAAGTGTTCATTATCGTCTAAAAAACCAACCTCTAAGAGCTGATAGTAGCAGGCCCGATCTTACATCGACTCTGTGATGAAAACAATTTCAAAATTAAACACGAGATAAATCGAGAAATTAGAAATAAACACAAGGGTTTCAAGCATAATAGCTAGGTTCCAGTACACACCTCAACCATTCTAATGAGTCAACTACCAGACCAGTACATTATATCGGGATGACGAAAAAACTACAGACAATCCATTTCTGGCAAGTCCAGTGACCCGCTTTCCGGGCTCGAAAGCAAACAAAAACAGAAGTAATGTCACATCAATATCTTTTCTGAAAGTTCTCTATGTGAATATGTTTGAGCAAGAGAGCGAGAGGCATAGAGGCAATCAAGCACAGAACTTATAAAAGCACTAATCTAGCTTGTTTTATACAACTAAGATAACTAGAGAGAGCCTTAAAAAGATATGAAATAGGCACCCATGTCCAAGACCATATTCCTATGGTTACCAGCAAGGCTATTAGTAACAAAAGGCCATCCCAGATCAATACTATTCCACACCAACATCTTTTGCACACATCACTTTAGTTTCCAACAAACAGATGAGACTAAGTCAATTTAAGATAAAATAGATTTTCATATACTTCTGTTTCAACAATTTGTTTAAAATACACTAGTTTTTCACGCATCATTGCATTACTTAATAAATATTTCAAACAATACAATACAAAGCATTTCCCATCATTACCTAATAGTTCTAAGGTATCACTCTGCATAAATAAGTCCATATTGAGCAAAGTGCACGTGTAAATGTGTAAACTTAGCATCATTTATACGTGGAAAACACGAATGCTCCCTGAAGAAGTAGTAAAGCATCGATTTAGTACAAGTTGGCAAGTGTAAAAGGGAGGTCAGAGACAAAGAAGCATTAACCTGAGTCAGCAATCCCTTCCATAAAATCTAACTCTGAGCAAGTTTATATCCTCATCTGAATTCTGAGTAATAAAATCTAACCTCTTCATTTGCGGTATCTGTCATAAAAAAATACACAAAAAATGATGGTACGGAAGAAAAAAAAAATACACAAATCAAAAGAAAAAAAATTAAGCTTAAAAGAAAATTATGGTACGGAATGCTCAAAAAATGTTCATGGAATATCATATACAACCATTGTATAGCTATCTCAGATATCTCCAACAGTTCCTGTACGCTCCTCAACCAAGCAAGCTCTCTGAATGGGTAGTAAAAAATCGAATTAGTACTAGTATAATGGAAAACTGAAATCAAAGACAGAGAGACATACCTTGAATCTACTGGGTTTTTTGTTTTTTATTATCACTAAAATAATGCTCTTCTACTGAAATCATTTTTGATTGCTTTGACATAAAAAATGAATCCAGTCGTTGCTCCAAATAATAATAATAATAGGACATGCTAGGAAAAGGACATATAAAAAGCGTAAGCTTGGTTCAATGATACAAATAAAAGAAAAAATTATTCAAAATTATCCAAAAGATATACTTACAAAACAATCCAGTCATTCAAGTCATCCCAATATAGGAACTATAATTATGACGCCTTCCTCACAAGTCACAATGATCCAATAAGAGTATTATATAGTTTGGTCCTTATATTTATGTAAAATCTATTCATTTTAAATAATAATGTAAGAAAAGCTTTATTATAAAAGTTCTCTAAGGTTTACTTTTTCCTATAGAGAGAGAGAGAGAGAGAAAGAGAGAGAGAGAGAGAGAGTAGCAGGGGAGAGCAACAAAAATGACAGTACTACAACATTGTAGAATGATAGTAAAAGCTATTAGAGAAAAAAAAGATAATCATATCTAACATTTTAAGAAAACGCAAAAGAAGCAGGAATTTTAATGATAGATTACCTGGTCAGATACAAGAAAGGATGAATTAAATCCAGCTCCAAATTGCTGTCAAGACCAGCATCCTTGCTCTCCTGTATACATGTACATGTAAGTATTAATACCAAAGATTCTTCAACTCAAAGCAGAAAAACAAATGCACCTTCAAAAGCTTTCATAAACAGTTTCACCATTTTCTTAATCAGTTTGGATATGTATATGAGATCAACATGCTTCAAAAAGTCTGGCAGGGCAACACTAAGGAACCACGGCTTGTTCATCAACACCAACACTTGCATTACTGCAATCATTAAATATCAGAGTTCAACTATTAAAGTGAAGCAAGAGAATTTTTATTTTATTTTAATTGAATTTTCGCCTGCTAAGAGGTGAAAAATGACACATTTAAAGAAGAGATGCAGCACGAATGGTGTAAAATTGGCAACTATATGAAGGCTATTATTTGTTTTAAAAAATTAGGATAGCAAAAAATGAAGAGTTGTAGGAATTATAGAACACCGATGAGGTCTATAAGGAATGCCTCCTTATGGCTGTACAGGCTGTAAACGAAAAGATCCATGAGACCGCTAACCTGTCAGCAAGAGACAAATATTCATCATTACCTTCAATTAAGGATGAAAATTATCAATTCTGACTAACATAAACCCAAAATACTCATCTCAGCCAAGTGCTAGAATTTTTCATCAAATGGAACTGACAAATCTGAAGAAGTAGCAGCAGTTGACTCGTACAGGAATCCTAAATGCAGATGACTTAGCTGCATAGCAATGCAATTTTCACTAGTCAATTTCTCTGCGATTCTCCCCTTCTCCTGCATAAATAGGGGAAACGGGCAGAGTACCACAATCAATATAAATGGGGCTTCATAAGACACACTAAGCCAAAGTTTTAATAAACACACAACCATCACAGAAAAAGAAAAGTTAATAAGCCAAAGTTCTGTGGAAAATGACAAGGATTCAAAGTCTTAAAATGTTAACACACTGCAGCTCATGTATTAAATACACTAATTAAAATCTTATGATCACAGTACCATATCAGAAACTTATATGCATGCAAATTAGCAAGGATAATGCCACAAGATGTGCCAAATACATTCCCCCACCTCAACCAAAAAAAGTTAAAAATTAATCAAAAAGATTACTTATTCCTATGAGTATTATCCCAATTCATGAAAAAAGGTCCAGCTCTCTTTCTGCAAAAATAACCACCGCAAATTTGTCCAAAAGTGAGAACCAGGGAGAAGTTTTTATATACCTCTGTAATCTCGTGAAACCTGTAAAGATCGTCCATATATACTACTCGCATCTGCAGCATCATTGTCCATCATGCTCTCCTCCTCCTTGAGAGGCCTTGTGCTTGGCCCATAAAAGCGTCTGGGCTTTGTTTTCAGCAGCTGCCTGAGGATTGGCAAGAAGTTGGGCACCGAAACTCCGGACACCAACCAATCAGAAATTAGGTCAATAAAACTAGAACAAGAGGGAAATCAAAATATGAATCCTAAATCTGGAAGAGATGAAAAACGAGAACTGACAGTGTGATATTGGCGAGTGGCTATCCGCCGGTGCTCGAGCAATAATGACATTTCCGATATCTCCACATGGCCACCTGGTCTGAAACAAGTCATCTACCTGGAATTTAACGTCATCCTCGTTGACGATATGAAGAAGCTCTAGGACATCCAGTTGAACCGGGTCATCAGGGCTCTGGAATACTGCCACGCCAAGTTCAGTTTGCTTAGATAAGTAATACAAGTGTACATATAATAACACAAGAATTTCATGGTTGCATTATCTTCAAAATATCCAAGAGGTTTCCAAATAGAACTAATTTTCAAAGGGAAGTATTGCTTTATAAAACCAAAAGTTAAAAAGAAAAGATACGGACAGTGAAGTACCTCAATATCTGAAATCAGACCCAGCTCTTCTGTGTTCATATCTTCAAAGGACTTCCAACAGCAGCATCACTTATAGTTACCAGTCATACCTCTCCTTGGATTCAATTCAACACATGCAAACTCGAAGTAACACAAAAATCAAATAAACGGCCAATAAGATCTCAGTTTGAAAATAAAAATAATACAAAAAATTAATATGCTGAGGCTGAAAATTAAGACCACTCATTATCATCAGGGCTACATAAAAATAATATTCAGGGCTACAATCTGTCATTTTAACTTTGAAAAGGATTAAAATAAGAGTAATGCAATTCATATTAATAATATAGCATGGAAAATCATTTAAAAGACTAGTGAGATGTAAAGTCATACAAAAAAGAGATATGCAATGACTAAAAACTGCAAAGGCTTGAATCCTTTGCAAAGGCTTAAAAACTCAAGATTGCTCTTGAAAAACCTGTAGTTGCTCCTGCCACCACTGCATTAGATTTTTGCAGCAATCATCGATAACCTGAAATACCAACAAATAAAATTGAAGTAGGGGAATTTATTTAATATAAAAGGTGGCAACTTATTTACTATTAGAATAGAATCTGGTTGGATCTTGTTAAAGAAATTACATTGCGTTCATGCTCTTGAATTTCTACATGAATTTCTCCAGGTTCAAAGTGAGGGAAACAATGAGTGATCATCAATTGTATAAGGGTAAACACAGACAGAAAGATGAAAACAAATATCTAGGGATTGCAATTTATAAAATGACACTCCTTTACTGCAGGTCATCTTATCACAATTAGCTAAAAACAACACTCCATATTACATGTTAATTAATGCTACAAACAGGAATGTTTTTGGAAAAGATAGAGAAACCTGATTGCCTTTTAGCCATTGAACTAAAACAAACAGGTTAAGACTAACAATAAAAAAAAACATTAGTTAGTTGAATTCTTGTCCTCATTTCAAACATATTATTAAGCAAAGTAATCACTGGAATGGACATTTACCTGCCATTCAGGAAGTCAAGGTATCCTGGAAACATCAGGTATTGGGTATACTTCTGTGATCTCTTTGATGTCCTTATCCACATACACAGAATCCTGCATTGTTAGTTGTTGATATTTGACTATCTCCTTCAGGAACCAATTCGCCCAAGCATATACTGAATTCGCATGCACCAACCTCACCTTCTCTGCTATAAGTGTCTCTAGTTGCAGCCATATCTACAACAAACAGGAAAACACAATCAGGTTGCCTTTATGACACATACTGTGCATTTATGCAAATAATACAGTGGGTACCATGTCATCATCTGCAGGATTGTCTTCCTTTTCCCTCGACTCTTGTAGCATCCTATTTTCTTCCTCCAGCTGAGAATATTTCTAATTTGCAAATTTGCTTACACTGTTTTCAGTACACGAAGTAGTAGCTTTGCTTTAGCAGCAGTAGTCATTGCCACCTGCCACTGCTTTCATTTAAGTTCTAAAATACATTGCTAATACAGACAACACTCCCTATTCAAGAAATACTTACACAAAAGAGAATGCTGGCTTCTTTATAGTAATAACTTGACAAACTGTGAAGCATGACAGCCATTCTAGCATTGCTGGTTCCTGCGCCTATCAAGCCCAAAGAAATGATGGCAACCTGGATGGTATGAACTTACAGTTAACAATCTCTTTATTCATATTTGGCAGTATATTCGACAGTAGCACTCAATCACCAAAACATAATTAACTAGCAAAATTACCTTTGCAACTTCTATGTCAGAATCATGGCTCAATCTGCTTATTGTATCCATGACATTGACCTTGCAAATCAGAAATTAGATTCTTAGGTTAATGAAAAACAGCATAATTTTAGCATTCAATTCCAATTATTCAGATTAATATGACACAAACCTTTGGATTTGAGATACGCAGAAGAGGACCCAAAGCCGGAGGCACTGATTTTCTGTTACTGTTCGCCATACTTTAAAAGATGCTCCAATGAGCAGAGAGCCATTTCAGTGCAAGCTCTTCAGCCATTGCTACCATAGCTATTCGAAGTTCTGTAACATTACATTTTGTTTTGGAAACCATTCTTCAGGGTACCTAATCCGCGCCCTTTAGCAAGCATCTGAGAATTAACCACAATCTGCACCACAACAAAATCATAGAACATCAACAAATTCTGATCAAAAGCAAATTTATTCACAAGATTAGGGCATCACCTCCTCCTGATACAAGAAGCACCCTCTATCATCAAGAAAGGTAGCCGAAGTTTTTCCTAGCAGCATTTAAGCCAAATGAATAAGCAGACGAAGAAATTTAAAGTCCTAGAGTAGTTAAACACGAAAGACCTTTTAAGACCATCAAACACATTCTGCAAATCATTTTTCAAGAGACGGTTTCAATTTTAATGAATATACTTCCATTTGTAACCATGCAGCAAATCATGTTTCAAGAGAAGTCCTAGAGTAGTTAAAGGCACTATTGGTAAGAATGATGATAAAGGACAGAACTTGGCCTAATCTAAAGCATAAAAGCCTAATAAAATGATTTTATTATTGGTAGAGCAACAGGAAATTTGAATGTAGACTTTTGCCAGTTATGGGTGAACAGTTTTTTAGGTATCAAGGAAACCACAGTTCTCTTCAGTTGCCTTGGCATAAACCCAAAAAAACTCATCTCAGCCAAGTGCTAGAATTTTTCATCAAATGGAACTGACAAATCTGAAGAAGTAGCAGATGACTTAGCTGCATTGCAAAGCTATTTTCAGTAGTCAATTTCTCCGCGATTCTCCCCTTCTCCTGCATAAATAGGGGAAACGGGCAGAGTACCACAATCAATATTAATGGGGCTTCATAAGACACACTAAGCCAAAGTTTTAATAAACACACAACCACCGCAGAAAAAGAAAAGTTAATAAGCCAAAGTTCTGTGGAAAATGACAAGGATTCAATGTCTTAAAATGTTAACAACACTGCAGCTCATGTATTAAATACACTAATTAAAATCTTATGATGACAGTACCAGATGAGAAACTTGTATGCATGCAGATCAGCAAGGATAATGCCACAAGATGTGCCAAATACATTCCCCCACCTCAACCAAAAAAAGTTAAAAATTAATCAAAAAGATTATTTATTCCTATGAGTATTATCCCAATTCATGAAAAAAGGTCCAGCTCTCTTTCTGGAAAAATAACCACCACAAATTTGTCCAAAAGTGAGAACCAGGGAGAAGTTTTTATATACCTCTGTAATCTCGTGAAACCTGTAAAGATCGTCCACAAATACTACTCGCATCTGCAGCATCAGTGTCCATCATGCTCTCCTCCTCCTTGAGAGGCCTTTTGCTCAGCCCATAAAAGCGTCTGGGCTTTCTTTTCAGCAGTTGCCTGAGGATTGGCAAGAAGTTGGGCACCGAAACTCCGGACACCAACCAATCAGAAATTAGGTCAATAAAACTAGAACAAGAGGGAAATCAAAATATGAATCCTAAATCTGGAAGAGATGAAAAACGAGATCTGACCGTGTGATATTGGCGAGTGGCTATCAGCCGGTTCTCGAGCAGTAATGACATTTTCGATATCTCCACATGGCCACCTTGTCTGAAACAAGTCATCTACCTGGAATCTAACGTCATCCTCGTTGACGATATGAAGAAGCTCTGGGACATCCAGTCGAGCCGGGTCATCGGGGCTCTGGAATACTGCCACGCCAAGTTCAGTTTGCTTAGATAAGTAATACAAGTGTACATATAATAACACAAGAATTTCATGGTTGCATTATCTTCAAAATATCCAAGAGGTTTCCAAATAGAACTAATTTTCAAAGGGAAGTATTGCTTTATAAAACCAAAAGTTAAAAAGAAAAGATACGGACAGTGAAGTACCTCAATATCTGAAATCAGACCCAGCTCTTCTGTGTTCATATCTTCAAAGGACTTCCAACAGCAGCATCACTTATAGTTACCAGTCATACCTCTCCTTGGATTCAATTCAACACATGCAAACTCGAAGTAACACAAAAATCAAATAAACGGCCAATAAGATCTCAGTTTGAAAATAAAAATAATACAAAAAATTAATATGCTGAGGCTGAAAATTAAGACCACTCATTATCATCAGGGCTACATAAAAATAATATTCAGGACTACAATCTGTCATTTTAACTTTGAAAAGGATTAAAATAAGAGTAATGCAATTCATATTAATAATGTAGCATTGGAAAATCATTTTAAAGACTAGTGAGATGTAAAGTAATACAAAAAAGAGATATGCAATGACTGAAAACTGCAAAGGTTTGAATCAACTCATTGTAAAAACTCACGGTTGCTCTTGAAAAACCTGTAGTTGCTCCTGCCACTACTGCATTAGATTTCTGCAGCAATCATCCATAACCTGAAATACCAGCAAATTAAATTGAAGTAGGGGAATTTATTTCATATAAAAGGTGGCAACTTATTTACTATTAGAATAGAATCTGGTTGGATCTTGTTAAAGAAATTACATTGCGTTCATGCTCTTGAATTTCTACATGAATTTCTCCAGGTTCAAAGTGAGGGAAACAATGAGTGATCATCGATTGTACAAGGGTAAACACAGTCAGAAAGATGAAAAGAAGCATCTAGGGATTGCAACTTATAAAATGACACTCCTTTACTGCAAGTCAATCTTATCACAATTAGCTAAAAACAACACTCTATATGACATGTTAATTAATGCTACATAACAGGAATGTTTTTGAAAAAGATAAAGAAACCTGATTGCCTTTTGGCCATTGAACTAAAATAAACAGGTAAACAGGTTAAGACTAACGATAAAAAAGAACATTAGTTAGTTGAATTCTTATCCTCATTTCAAACATGTTATTAAGCAAAGTAATCACTGGAATGGACATTTACCTGCCATTCAGGAAGTCAAGGTATCCTGGAAACACCAGGTATTGGGTATACTTCTGTGATCTCTTTGATGTCCTTTATCCACATACACAGAATCCTGCATTGTTAGTTGTTGATATTTGATTATCTCCTTCAGGAACCAATTCGCCCGAGCATATACTGAATTCGCATGCGCCAACCTCACCTTCTCTGCTATAAGTGTATCTCTAGTTGCAGGCATATCTACAATAAACAGGAATAACCACAATCAGGTTGCCTTTATGACATATACTATGCATTTATGCAAATAATAGAGTGGGTACCATGTCATCATCTGCAGGATTGTCTTCCTTTTCCCTCGACTCTTGTAGCATCCTATTTTCTTCCTCCAGCTGAGAACATCTCTGATTTACAAATCTGCTTACACTGTAATCAGTTCATGGAGTAGTAGCTTTGCTTTTGCAGCAGTAGACATTGCCACTTGCCACTACTTTCATTTAAGTCCTAATCCAGATCAGACCACCATGTAACTTTAGTATATACCAGGTACATAAAACCTAAGTTAAGTACGTTACATAAATCCCTAATAACGTTTTTTAACAGCATTATTCACACCTAACATTGCAACAAAAAATTTACTTTCAGTCAGGTGGTTGAGGTGAAGGGATTATACACTTATGCTGCATATTTAACTCACGTGGAATGGGCTGTTTCCCCTCTCTGACCTGGCAATTAAGGCCCTGTGTGGAAGGCAGATACTGAGAATTCTTCTTTTATATTTATTTATTTTTGAAAATTGCTTTTATGTATTATTTATATATTTTAGATGGGCGTCACTTTTGACAAACAATACAATATAATGGAGTAGCATTACCTGATGTAGTCCAGAAGATATCCAGTAGACTGCAGATCATATTGATCCCATACTGTATGGACTTCAGACTTTGAGGCAACAGGAAGGGCACCAATATTACTCATCCAGCAAACCCAAAAACAAAGTGACAAAGCAAAAGTTAGGGAAGACTGACATTAAACTGTCTTCCATTAAACCCAATAAGGAGATTACTGCATACAATTACATCCCATTTAACCCAATTTTTGGACAAATTAACATCCATTTTCAAAACCCCATTAAACCATATAATTGGTCATAACCTCTGAAAATGCAACTGAATATTCTTAAGAAGAGAGTTCCAGATAAGCATATACAGTAGTATCAAATACTGTTATAATGGAATATTGTTAAGAAGAGAGTTCCAGATTAAAAACTTATCTGCATATGGAGTAGTATGGATATAGTCATAAGCTTTGCCAAAGATATTTCACAACCTAAACCGACAACAAAAACAACAAAAATCAATATTTAAAAGATTACTCAAAAGACCAATTTCAAGATGTTAAGGGTTCAAGAGTAATGAAACTGTACTGATAAGCTGGTAAAGGAGCAATGAAAGGATGAAGTAATACCCAAATCGTGGAGAATATGGGATATGGCAATGGGTTGACCTGGTAGTTCCATACATAATGTTAAAATATATGTACACTCTTTTTTCAAGAACACCTGGTAGCTCCATCTTCAAGAACACCTAAATCTACACAATAGAAAACAGTGTGGCAAACAAGATACCCAAAAATGAAACAGATTAAGTAATGTTTGAGATGAATGTAGCAAGAATCAACCATTTCAAGAACATAAACAGAACCCTATTTTTAATCCTAGGGGCAGAGGGAGAACATCTTTAAAGTCTAGGGGCATTCATGGAATAGTATATGTAAAATTTATTTGCAGATTTCCATACTCACAAAGTTTGGATACTTCTAAGTAAATTAGTACAAGAAGCACATTTTAATAATATGATCCATCGCGTCACCATGTAGGAAGGAACACATAAGCGAAAAGGTCGCACAGTCATAGAAAGAGTAATTAGAAATGATGATGTCAAGATACCTTGAGTTAAAGCAACCAAAATATCTCCATTTATAGGAGGAGTAAATAAGTTATGTTGCACCTACCCATCAGAAACAAAGCACCAATAATCAATCACTAAATGGATAATAGAACATATATTAAATTGAACATTCACAGTAGAAACACGAGTATAAATTGAAAAGGAAGACATGATAAATCAAGATATCAGAGAGTTGTTTTATCATGTGGCTTTAATAGACATTCAATGTAGACTAGGCCATCTATCAAATAGAACAATGTCTCCATCTTCTAAATGACTATGCTCTATGCAGGCAGATTTCAATTCATTAGCATGAAGCAAACAAAATAGGAAGTAGTAAAAGAAAACATCAGTTTGGAAAGGCCATTGCAAAAGATTTCACTGCCTAACTTTTCTATAATATGATGCTCAGGATAGGTCAAAATTCAATCCACAAGTATTGGAATCACAACCTAGATCAGTCATGTTAACAATTACAAATCAAAGGATATACATTGCAATACATACACCAAAGGTAGGAAAATATGACAATCCTAACAATGAAGTGAGGGTTCTATGCCTACCTCAAAAATATGAAAATGAATAAAGACATGCAGTCAGTTAAAAAAAGATAGCAAACAATATACATATAAGACAGATGCTTTACCTCAGTACTTTTCAAATTTGGATCTGTAGACATTACAGTTCTTCCAGTACACCCGACATGACTTCCAGATAAATTTCCTTGGAATTGTCCCGGCTTTACTTGGAGTCGCCCCGGCTTCCCTTTGCACGTGCATTGATATTTATGTATTGGGCAACCTCCAGTTTCAGATCTATACAATTACGCTGCATCATAGAGAATATGACAAAGGCACAAAATTAATTACTAGAAAACTTATATACATCCTATTAGCAAAAATTAGGTATAAGAAATGTTATGCTTCTGATTAATGGTACTCAGCACCCTCAGATTCTGCCCAACTGCAGGTTCAGCCAACTTCCATCTTCTTGGCCCCAATTTCCCTACAGTAGAAGAACTCCATTTCAAGATACCTTTCCATCAGAAATGATCAAAAAGATGCACGCAATTAGAACTTCTAACCCTGAATGTTAGAGAGCCTGATAATAACTCCTGGAGTGTTCTCATCTGATCCTGCCAATTTCACCACCTTCAAAGATACCTAAATTTACACAACAGAAAACAATCTCCAAGATTTCTTCATTTGTTTTGTTTTTTAGTATCTTGTTTGCTATTAGTACTCTGAGTTTTGGCATCTAACTGAGTACTAATAGCAAACAAGATACTAAAAAACAAAACTAATGAAGAAATCTTGGAGATAGATTTTAGTAAGAATAAACCATTTCATAAACATTACCAGAAACCGTTATCCTAAAATCCTAATTAAATCAAACAAAAAGCAATGGAGTAACGGATTAGAAACCCATAAACTCTATTAACTTTATGCAAGTTATAACTTATAAGTTACTGATCTAGAATGTCGAATCTAGAGTTCAATAGAAACATAAACATCAACATTCAGCAACACGCCTATGATACCAAATACAACTTTTCATAAATCATCTGAACAGGGCATTTAAGTTCTGTACATGCCTCAACCATAAGAGCAAGATGCATCTGCAATGAAAAAAATGACTTCCTTACTTCCACATTCAATTTTAATAGAAAAAAAAAATTAATTGAACAAAGAACTTGTAGTACACGCCTCAACCACTAAAGCAAGAAGCAACAGTGAATATTTAATTCAATGCTAATGAGTCAACTTCTAGTACCTTATATCGGGATGACGAAAAGGCTACAGCCAATCCATTTCTAGCAAGTCCAGTTACTCACTTTCCGGGCTCGAAAGCAGACAAAAACAGAAGTAGTAAAGCATCAATTTAGTACAAGTTGGCAAGTGTAAAAGGGAGGTCAGAGACAAAGAAGCATTAACTTGAGTCAGCAATCCCTTCCATAAAATCTAACTCTTTGCAAATGTATATCCTCATCTGAAATTCCAACCTCTTCATGTGCCGTCAGCAGGACGATTTTGCATCAACCGGTATCTGTCATAAAAAGATACACACAAGATTAAACTTCATAAAAACCCAAGAAAAAAAAGGAGATAAAAATTCACAGAAAAAATAGACAGAAACCACCATTCAAGCTATCAACAAACCAAGACAACGTTCAAAGGTAAAATAGATCATCAGACACAGTAAAATCATGCTGTCACGTCATAATTACTAATTGTTCTAGTAGGAAAAAAACAGTTGGTTCAATTCCATATTTCATGTAGCTTATAATCTAGTTTCTTCAAGCTATCGACAAACCAAGACAAATTTTCAAAGCTAAAATAGATCATCAGACACAGTATGTACAAGCAATACATTAGAATAAGTGCAAATCTGGAAAATGATACCTGTCCTCACCTCTAAGGTTCCCTTGATAGAGTAGAGGTTCCAAAAGTTACCGGCTATTTCTCAAACAATCAACCTAGTCCCATAAGGCTTTTCGATGATAGTCGGAAGAAGGCTTAGCACAAGAATGGCTGTTTTTAAGGGTGCACCTGGAAGTATAAACAGCCGAGGCAGCAAGCATGGAAGGGCTGTAAAGCACGCTCTCCAGACCCTTCGAATTAAGAACCAAAGTCTTGAAGAACCGCACCAGAAAAACAAAAGGAATTGCCACTGTCGGATTCCATTCCAGTTCAAGCAGAATTATCATATCCATGCCAACACCTAAGCATGAGTATAGACACTTTCAGAGTTGTAGACAAAGTCATTGACCCAGATGCTCATATCTCTTTGCATTTCAATGCCACCTGCATGGCTCCCATCCCAAGAAGCTGCAGCTCCTTCCTCAGAGTGGCCCCTCCCTAACTGAAAGGTACCGATTAAACTTGAGATGAACTTCAGGAACCAGTCTATCAGAATTGTCCGCATTTCACTCGATATTATCAGGCTGCAAATGCATGTAATCACCAAACCTGCCCTTCTGCATACAAAAATAAAGGGAAACACATTTAACCACAAAACCAACACAGAAAATTTGTCCGAAAGTGAGAATGAAGAAAAAGTTTTTGTGTACCTCAGCAATCTTGTAAAACATACAAAGATCCTCACATACATCACCTGCATCTGCAACATCAATGTCCACCACGCTCTCCTCCTTGAGAGGCCTTTTGCTCAGCTCCCAAGCAAGAGTTTGGGCTTTCTTGATCTTGACAGAGCCGGCGGCACATTTCGTGTTCTTTTCAGCCGCTGCCTGAGGATTGGCCAGAAGTTGGGCACCGAAACTCCCGAAACTAAGCAATCAGAAATTATGTCAATAAAACAAGAACAAGGGGGAAAGTAAAAAACATGAACCATAAATCAGGCAGAGATGAAAAATGAGATCTGACCGTGTGACTGGCCGCCTTGTGATATTGGCGAGGTTTCCGGGAGCCACCGGCGCTCAAGCAGCAATGGAAATTCCGAAATCTCTGAGGGTTGTCGGAGCCTTCCCCCTACACCAGCCGACGCCTCCCTAATCAACAAGATGTCTCTTCTTCGCGGAAGCAGAACCCCGGCTTCTAATTTGACTTGAGAAAGGCGGTGGGTCACCTGTAAAGAGTCTTGAGAAGTCACCTTACTTCTAGCTGTGAGGATCGAAGTAAGAGTTGGGGGTTTTGTTTAGGAAGATGCCTCATTGGGTTTCGGCTTCACGGCCGGTTTATTGATACCCAAACAATCAAAAAATAGGTCAAGAAAACAAGAACAAGGGGAAAATCAAAACATGAACAGGAATCAGGTAGAGATGAAAACCGAGATCTGAACGAGATCCTTGAGCCGCCGGCGCTAGAGCAGTAACGAGTAACGACATTCCGAGTGGTCGCCACTCGCCAGCCATGATCTTCTGCTTCACGCTCAAGCATACAAAAAAATTAACTCTCATCAACAGGAAGTTTAACCAATTGAATAAAAGATTCCAGAAACCCATCTGGGTATTACAGCATCCGAGAGAAGAGTTAAATTCGAGTTCAATAATCAAGAAGTTGATTTCGAACCTTGCTGCGTAATTGACCTTGAAGCCCCATTGAAATTTAAAGAAGGCTTCAACAATCTCTGAAAGTTTTTCTTTTCTTCTTCACAGAAGCAGACACCGTTTGAAGCGTGATGAGGAGAGCCACCAACGGTCATATTCAGTATTCACACCGTATTTCCCCTTCTTATAAAAAGGAAAAACAATTGAAGTTTTCAGATTCTACAAATTCTTTAAAGCAAATTTTATTTTTTTAGGAAAATGTAATCTTTAAAGCAATCTTTAAAAAGAAAAAATCTAAAATGGTACCTACTTTTACTTGAAATTCACACTTTTGTACACACTTTTTAAATTTGCACAAAAAAGGTACCTATTTTTTCATTAATGTTCCAAAATGATACCCGTGAACTACTATTACAGGTTTTAAATAAGTCAACACATAGTTAATGGTTATTAGATCAATTCTCGTTATATTAAATTACAAAAAAATACTCTATACTAAATTAAATTCTTGTGTAGTACCATTAAATATCTTGGAAAACTATTTTCTATATACTTAACAAAATCAAGATCCAACATTTTAGCCTTACATTTGTGAACAATGTTTACATGACCTAACTTTGTTGCGTTAGTTCTTTCGTTATATTTGGTTGCATGCTCTACACTTGCAAAAAATTTACTGGCTCTAGGGGTATTTTGGTTACTTCAAATTAAAAATCTATATTATTTTACGACACGTCCCCTCTTATTCCGAATCATGTAAATTTAAAATGTGAAAATGACTAAAATACCCAAAATGACAGTAAAATATGTCATATGTGTATCATGTGACAAATATAACGTGATACCTAATCACAGTATAATTAAGTCTTAAAAAGAGCATTTACAAAATATTATGATAAAATATTGTAAGGTGTAAAATTTAATTTTGAAGAATATATTACTATACAAAAAAAAAATTGTTGAACAAAATTTTAGGTAATTTTATTTTATAACCTTATTTTCTCAATATTATATGTGATAATCGATCTAACCTTTGACTGTGTGTTGACCCACTTAAAACCCGCTATTGTAGGTCGCGGGTATCACTTTGGAACATTAATGAAAAAATGGGTACCTTTTTTGTGTAAATTTAAAAAGTGCGTATCAAAGTGTGAATTTCAAGTAAAAGTGGGTACCATTTTAGGTTTTTTCTCTTCTCAATCGTTAAAACAAGAGTAACTTTTAGGTCCAGTTTGCTAGAGTTTATTTTTTGCTGAACTAAACTAAACTGGATTGAATTGAATTGAACTGAAATAAATTTAAATATATTTATCCAAACTAAAATAAATTTAAATTTACTGAATTGAATTGAAATAAATTTAAATATATTTATCTGAACTGAAATAAATTTAAATATATTCAACTGAACTGAAATAATTTTGAAATTTATCATATATAATTGTAAACTATAGTAAAAATGTAACTTAGGCCCTGTTTGTTAGAGTTTATTTCTTGCTGAAATGAACTGAACTAAACTGAATTGAACTGAAAGATCGAAAGATTTTTCAGATTGTTTTAAATCTTTAAGTATCTGAAATTCTTGGAATTAAAATATTCATTTCAACAAATTCTTAGATTGATTTTAAAGGCCCTGTGCAAAAATAAAATTGTGTCCTAATAGTACTTTGAAAATATAATATTGCATTGCAAAAATATTGATACCAAAATACACTTGATAAATATGAATGGTATATGAATATAAGAATTTTACTTTAATATTAATTTTATAAACGAATTTATATAATTAAAAAAGGTAAAGTCTTGGAGTAGATAGAATCATAGAATGTAGACGAGTGCTTATTTCATAAATATAAAAACAAGGGGGTCCTTAGTTTGTAATTTATGAACAATACTTTTCACGCGGGAGAAGCGGCACGCGTTTTTTATTTTTGAAGTCATGGACCCCACGCATCCTATTCATTGATGTCTCTTCTTTTGCCTTTATTTCCAAGGGAGCGTGTCTGTTTTTTTTTCTTTTTCACTTTTAATTTAAATTCATTAATAAATCATTTTAATCTAAAATTTAACTTTGAATAAGTCTTGGAATAGACATTGAAACAAGGAAGTCCTTAATGTGCAATATTTGAAACTTTCATATTTTCACGCGTGCACGCGCTCCTTATTGCAACATCACTTGCTCACCTCACACATTGTATCTAAATAATAATGGTGGACCCCGCCAAGTTGTCAAGAAATTCTATAAACCTCACCATGTGTTTCTAAAAGGGAAAATTTCTATTAATGGTGTGGTACAAATCTATATTATTATAAAAAGCGTAACATTAATATATTTATTTTTAAGGTCGTCTTAATCTTTTCAGTCATTACTTAATTAGGAGAAGACATTCTTACCCTTTTAAATTAACCCCTAAACATGTGTACTTCTGAAACAACTCCGATAGTAATTCCAAGGTTGGCATGTGATTCAGCATCGTCGCGGTGAACTGCTGGCTGAACGTGGTCATCTGCAATCACATAGGAATGGGCGGCTTGGCGCCTCTCACTTGTGACCGTATCTACAACGCTGGATCGACACAAGACATTCGATATGTCTTCGAGCATCTTCATCGGATTTACCCAGCGGCTCCGCTGTTTCTTGTCGGGACCAGCTTCCTAGGAGAACGGCGAGAACATGCCAGTTTCAGGAGCCGTGGCTGTCTATTATCCATGGAATATCTTAATGGTTTCAAGGTTCTTCAGCCGCAGCCACGGGACGATGCACAGGTTCTACGACAGCTTTTCCTCCGGGCTCCGAGGCTAAGCCGAAAGGCACAAACCTCGGTTTCAACTAACTAATTAGGATGGGATCAAAATGTGTCGTTCGCTTCGCGATTATCACATGAATGCAACTTGCCTTGTAGAGGATTAATTGAGACCGTGGATGCGTTTCACAGGCATTGTAGCAGCTCTAATTTTTTCGGTCCGGTCGTGTTGCATTGTGCATTGGCTCGTTTTGCAGATGCATTGTTTTCTATGGTGAATTTATTTGTCAGTTCTTATTGATTTAAGAAAGGGAAAGATACTAACCCCAAGATGCATTGCAATATTTTCTTGAGTTAGTGCAGGTACATTCATCAGGCCAAGTATATATTTTCTCTTGAGTGGCTTCTGCTTAGAATCAATCATGATCAACATATAGATAATAGAAATACAAATCAATCAAGAATCAGTTAATTCTTTGATTATGATCAGATAGATAAAGTGAAGAGATGAATAAGCTCAAACTGTCGATTCCAAGCTGATTAACAGCTGACACAAATTTCTGATGGAGCTCAACGGACCACGCGGGGTAACGGAAGCGAGTTTAATGCCTGATAATTGCAGTTCTCACTTCTTCGTATGTGAAACTAATATTTCTGCAACAAGAAACATAAATTTTGTTTGCATAATCACTTTGAAATTGCAGTGGTGAACTAAAAGGTGGAAGAAAATAAAGTCAATCTCAATATACTTGAAGATGGCTTGGAACATTCTCTCTAGTCAATATATCCATGCTCATTCATTAAGTCCAAAATCTTCTTTGGAACTGCTTCTGCATTCATTTTATTCTAGAGTGTTTAGAACAAAAAATGATAGATTTACAAAACAAAATTAACGAAAAATCTGTAAAATCTTGATCATTTTACACAGATTGATCATCAAGCTGCTTTGTGCATTGGTTCATCTTGACATTGGCCCATGAAGAAAAACATGGAAGGAAAATGAAGCATAATTCATCACGTACGGCAAAGTACGTGATGAATAATTTTATTTTCAATATTTCAAAAATATATAATTTAAAAAGGTAAGAATGTCTTCTCCTAATTAAGTAATGAGTGAAAAGATAAAGACGCCCTTAAAAATAAACATATTAATGTTACGCCCTTTATAACAATATAGATTTGTACCGTTCCCTTAATAGAAATTTTCTCTTTCTAAAATCATATTTTAGCATTTTTTAAGTTTATGTTCAAGGTGAAAGCCTTCATGTTTTCAATTAAAATCTCCATGTTTTTAAATTTTCATGTTTTTAACTTATAACCTTGATGTTTTAGGTTCATGTTAAACACTAGATCTAAATCCACAACCCAATATCCTAAGTACACAACCCATTTAGTGATAAATTTACTTAATCACCCCTCATTAAATTTAAGTAATTTCTCCATGCAGGTCCATATTTTTACCATAATGCCCCTGATGGAACCCTATGATTTCAAGCCCATTTTTTGCCTTAACAATATTAGGGGTATTATGGTAAAAATACGGACCTGCAAGAGAAAAATGGACCTGCATGGAGCAACCCCCTAAATTTTGCGTTCAATTAACATTTATTATTTCATTTAAATCCCTTAAGTTTTGAATAATAAATTTTGGATTCAAGTTTTTGTTAAATTTAATTGTAGGCCCAAGAAATCTTCAAAGTCTACAACATTCATAAGCTTTATGTTTAAGGTTCATGCTAAAATGTTAATGTTTTCAACTTATAACCTTGAAGTTTTAGGTTCATGTTAAAATGTTAATGTTTTAACTTAAAACCTTTATGTTTAAGTTTAAAATGTTCATGTTTTAGCTTAAAACATTGATGTTTCAACTTATAACTTCCAATTTTAACCTTTTACTATAAACATCATATATTTTACCTTATAATATTAATCTTTACTATAAAAAATATAATTATGTTTTAATCTTTTACCATAAATACCATACCCTTTACTTTAAAATATTTAATATGTATTTTATTTTTACTATTTTGATGTAAAAGTATGTTTAAAATAATACAGTTGAATATGCAAAGTTTTAGGCCCTATTATCATGACCGTTTCTGTATCTAAGTTCGATTCAGCTCAGATCAATATGATAAATTTCAAAATTATTTTAGTTCTGATCAGTTCAGTTATATATTAAAATTTTATTCTTTTATGTACTTATTTACCAAAGTTACTAAGATCATGTTTGCATGAGCTTATTTCTTATTGAACTGAACTGAATTAAATTAAGTTGAACTGAAGTGTAAATTAATGTATTGAAAAAAAGAATCAGTATGACAGAATTAAACTGAATTTCATCTGATTACATTTTCACTGAACTGAATTGAGCTGAATTAAACTGAACTGATCTCATGCAAACAAAATGAATTAAATCTGTTTAACTGAACGAATTTGCAGAAAATCTCAACAGAACATAGCCTAAAAATGTATTATATTATTTTAAAATTAGTAAAATAAGTTGCAACTGAGTATATGAATGTTTTTCATACTTTCCATACATAATGGTAAGGTCATGTTTATCTAATGGAAATTTTTTGTTAAGGGTGTGGTATAAATGTAAATTATTATAAAGGGCGTGAAACTTGTATATTTATTTTTAAATGCGTTATAACCCTCTCCTCCCTACAAAAAAATCATATTTCTAATTAATAAGTTTTGTTCTCTTGAGCTTATTTGTAAATCAGTTCGAAAATAAGGTAAAATTCACAAATAAATGCACAACATCAATTATAGTACATATTCAACATCAAGAAATTAAGAGGGAACATCAATATAAAATTAAATAAACATCAATTGTCTAACAATTGGCCTGCCTCACACAAGACTGTCGAGAAGGTAGCTAGAAAAATTTAGCCAATAAATATGCTTTGCCATCAATCAAATATAAGGTTGAAGTCGCAATTAAATATACTAACTCAATTACAATTCAAAAATATTCGGCAATTGCCACCGACCAAAAAAATCCCTTCTTCGATCTTTTCCCCATCTTCCCATCATGGAGAGATGGGGAAACCGTAGTTTTTTAGTTTATTAATTCTTTATTACATTGAATAAGTGTGATTCACACATTAAAATTGTTCTCGATTTGATTGGTTGAATCCATGATTTATTTGTTCGTTGGTGTTTTGTTCCCGATCTGATTGGACTGATCGTGGTTTATGTTTTTTGTTTATAGTTCTTGATCTGGTTGGACAGGTCGTGGATCGTGTTTCCGTTCGTGATCTATGATTTTCAAGGTGTTTACAGTTTGAAGAACATTGATCGTGGTTTGGATCTAGTGGTATTACGGTTGTAGCAGATCCCCGATTGGCGCAGTGATTGATGCGGGAGACGCTCCTCTCTGCCAAGCGGTTGTGGTGTTCACGGTTGCAAATAATATCCCTGAGAGTGGTATTACAGCATTTTTATTGGATCTCTCAATTTGTAATAGTACAGACGGTATGAGTCTGGTTATCATATGATTTAGTTAGCTTTGCAATAGGTTAGTTGATTAGATGTTAATTCCACTTGTAATCGCTACTGAGCGTTTTCCAAGTATCATGAATGAATTTTTCAAAAAAAAAAAAAAAAGGTTCACACGTCCATAGTCCGTTTGGTGGAGAATTTTGGTATGTTAGGTTTCATACTTTGAATGCAAAATTGAAAAAAACTAAAAATTTAAATTAATTTAAATTGAGGGACTTGCCCAGGTACTATGTAGTCAAAGTCATTTTGAGTGAGGGCGTTAATTATCAAAGCAAAAAAGTGAGGGTGTTTTTTAGTTTTGCATCTCCAATGCTAGTAATTATGAAGTAGAATTTCAATATGCCATGGAACTTCAATAGTCATTTATTTCCAACTTATACATCATGTTTTTCTTACAAAAGAAAAGTTCAAAAACAAAGCTTATGTATTATGTTCTTTCTATAAACTATTGATGCTCTTTTGTGTCATTTTCGCTGCACTACTGTGCCTGAAACACTGCTGCTACATTGCTCAAATGCTGCTAAAATAATTAGCTCAAACATCACTGCAACGCTGCTCCAACAATAATCAAACGCTGGTGCAAATATTAAGATCAAACAGTGCTAAAATGCTGCTTAAACACTGGTGAAAATGTTAAGCACTATTGTCACTTCTTGTATAAGCTTAATGCAAGGAATTAGATGATAGTTCTAGAATCACCTAAGCCAATTATTAGCCTCCTGATGAGTTCACAGAATAATTAAAAATACCTTTGTACCTATTCCATAAAATTTCAATGGATAGTGCATGTTGGCAGAAGTTCAGATTAAAAGGCTCATCATAGGAGAACTAAGAGAGGCTACTATCAACATGCAAATTTAACATGACCTATTAGGAAATCAGAAAAATCATCTCTAAAGAACCAAACCATCAAATCACAACTAAGATTAGGCAACTTGAAGAAAAAACAAAAAGTCTATTGTCACTTCTTTAAATCAGTACAGTAAGTGAGAAATACAAAGAGAATCATGTCAACCTTGGCATTTTGAACCAGAAAAAGAACTGAAATGCTCCCAACAGCAAATCAGTGTACAAATCAGCAGTCGGGAGTGAGTCAGCATTAAAAACAACAGTGTCTAAAGAACAAAAAATACAGATAATAAATGAGACAGAAACAAATCCACTCTGTTTTACGTGAAGCAATACGTGGAGTAACTCCCGATATAACAGTAAAAGCAAGACGTGTAGACGGTCAAAGTATAGATTCTTGAGGGACCAACAAGCCAGCAAAACCAATATCAAAAGCAAAAGAAAATATCAATCCTTAGACAAGAACAGCGCCAACAAAACCATAGAATACTGAGAATTTGAGACGCCAAATAATGATAATATTACCTAAATTTTCACAAACATGTTAGCGGTCGGCTAGATTCTTGATACAAGCCAGCAAAACTAATAGACGAAGCAAAAGCAAAAAATTTCAATCCTTAGGCAAGAACAGCACAAACAAATGGCAACCACATCAGTACAAATTAAACATTGTGACATCTGATAAATCTTTTTCGATTTATGGCACTGGTATTACAGATGAAAACCAAGTTAGCCTAATCCAAAAACAAATCAGCCAGCCATTGATATTGATTCAATATGGAGAGTACTGTGTTTTCTCACCATGGCGATGTCTAGTGATGGCATAAGAGTGAATACCTTTGGCTATCAGTAAACAAAGTTGATTCCTTGGCATCACGACAGAGGGATTCAAGAGCCACCAGGAAGAAAGGCGGAGCTACCTCGACATGAACGGGATTATTACGCGTCTCTCATTTCCTTAACCAACAAATCATCCACAATTGCTTCCAAAATCCTGGCTCCTCGGAAGTGAAGATTGGTAGCAGGATCAACTTCTTCGACGTCACCCGTGTATGATGCTCCATTGCAGTACATAACATAGACTCTGTTCCAATTATAGAGATCTAGACTAAAGTTCGAGTCACTGTCTAGCATGCCTCTGAAATGTTGAGTCTTGTTCATGTGTACAAAGGAACCAAGAAACCTATTGCTCGAAGCTTGCAATATGTTACATTGTTGCACCAGGCGCCTCCCTGTCAAAGACCAGCCAGTTACTAACTCCAACTTCATATCCCTTATCGAGATGATAAGTCGGTGCACTTCCATCCAAACAGACGGCTCCTTTTGCCACAGCCGAATCCAAGATAGTGATGTTAACTGGAGAGGATATTCCATTCACTTTCACCAAAATCAGCAGCAAAAACACACTACAAACCCAATTGATAAAAGCAAATTCCTAATTCTCAATTCCGCCCGGAACCTCCGCGCTGCAGTCATCCGTGGCGGCCCAGCTGGCGGCGCTACGGCTGAGAGGGCGGCATCGAAAACTTCCTCATCGAACGCAAGGTCGACAACTGCAAGCCTTGCGTTGCGTATCTACAACCCTGAATGAACCAATCATGAGCCATTTCACAAACCACATCAACTGAGAGGATTTATTGGAAAAACTTTCTAAAGTAGCAAACTGCTTTAGCAAGCAGAACACCAAGGAAGTGGAGTGCTAATCCATGGGAGCTTGGGTGTATTCATTAGTTGGGACACAAAATCCTGCTGTGGAGAAGTGCAGGAAAATACAAAATCCACCAATTTCTGTGGAACTGCTGCTGGCCCTCCACCTTTGGAAAAGTTTCCAAAGGGTCTTCCCAAATCTGCAGAAAAAGAGAGCAGTATTAACTTGTAACCAAATGGGGTTAATGATTAGAGGAGAATCTGATGTATGGGATGCCACCCTTATCTAAAGAGATTAAGCCTTTAAGTTTAGAGGGTGCATCTGAGATTGATAAGCTACTAGTAGTGGAAGATTTAGTGCTTAGTTTAGAGAGAAAGTCAGCTACTGAGTTGCTTTCTCTAAAAACATGACTAATCTTGTCACTGTAAATTTGAAGTTCATGGCATAGACTCATAAAAAGCCAGTTGACCTTCATAGGATTTTTAATTCCTCTAACAGCCATCATACAATCAGTTTCAATAACAAAGTCAACTCCTAATGCAATTCCTAATTCTATACCAAATTGAATAGCTAACAGCTCTGAATGCAAAGGTGACTGAGCAGTAGTGTGCTTCATATGCATTGAGACTACTCTTCCTACTGAGTCTCTAATGATGATCCCAAGCCCTACTCTGTCACAAGAAATAAAGGATCCATCCACATTTATTTTATAACCATTGTCTGGGGGATGCCATTGAACTATTTTAATTGGTTTAGCCCTTTTCTTTTTGAGAAAAGGAACTAACCCAATCATAATTAAATCCCTGATTTTTGACTCACTGCCAGAAAGTGGAGAGGCGGTGAAAATCATAGAAATCTGTTTAAAAATGGAGTTAAAAAATGCCAGACTATCAATGTAAATACCATCAAAGATCATTCTATTTCTTCTACACCAAAGACTCCACAAAGTGTAAAGAAGAGTAGTGAGTGTGGCAGTGGTTTGAATCTTGGATGGACCTTTAAATGTTAGATAGTATGATAATCTATGTTTGGTAGATAGGAAGTGTGGGACTAGCAGAGACAATAGGTTATGCATCATATTTAACACTTCTAGATTAGGTGCACATGTGTTGAAAAAGTGATCAGAATAGTCAGCATGGCAACACATTGGACATTTAGATGCCAAGTTAATACCAAATTGCATGATTTTATCATCAAAAGGTAAAAGATTATTGAAAAGTCTCCAAATAAATATAGAAACTTTAGCAGGGATATGAGAAGACCACACCTGTTTTATAGAATTTTGTTGTGTTTGCCTGGCTCTCAACTTTGAGTATGCAGATTTTACTGAGAATTGGCCATTGGTTGATAGCTCCCAGATTAGTGCATCAGGATGCAACTGGTTGACTTTAAGTTCCTGCAGAAGAGAAAGAATATTGGTAGCCAGATATGGCTCCAGCATGGGTAAGTATATAGCTTTATTCCTAGTGAATTGAGCTATAGATATATCAGGGAATGGTGTATCTGGTTCAGACCATAAATAGCAAAGAGCCCCTACACCTGACCAATTAGAGTCCCAAAAGGATGATTGTCCTGAACCAACTATCACCCTGGACTGTGAGTTGGCAAATTCAGTAATCAGGCATATTCTCTTCCAGGTGAGAGATGTTTTGTAACTATCTGGAAGGTTCCAAAGGAATCTAGTCCAGATAGTTTCATTCTTCTGTAATTTCCACCAGAGTTTACAAGAGAGTGCTTTAATCATTGTTCTGATGTCTCTGAATCCCAGGCCATTTTCTTCTCTAGAAATTGCCATCTTAGACCACTTTCTCCATATATTCCTTTGCCCAAATTCATTCTCACCCCAGAAAAATCTTGAGATCATTCTCTCAATTTTTTTAATGGTTATCAGTGGGGGGTTTTAGGACTGTAAAGATATGAATTGTAATAGAGAGGATGACATGATTGATAAGTACCATCCTCCTAGCTGCTGTTAGCCATTTAACCTTCCAATTGGAAATTGCTTTTTCCATTCTTTCAGTCACAGGCTGGTAATAGGCATTCAGATTTCTCCCTGAAAAAACTGGAACCCCCAAATATGTGAAGGGAAGAGTTCCCATTTTCATTCCAGTGGTCCTTTTGACCATGTTTATTTTTGCAAGGGGAGCTGTGGAGTGTAAAAAGAAGTCTGATTTGGAGAAATTGATTTTCTGGCCTGAGCATTCTTCATATGCTTCCAGAAATTTTATCAATCTCTTCAGACTCTTATTGGTAGCTTGGAGGAATAAGGCTGTGTCATCAGCATACATAAGATGAGTTATCTGCTCCACTCCTCTTGGCAGAATAAATCCTTGTATGAACTGGGATGTAATCGGTCTTTTGTAAGCTCTTGAGAAAGCTTCTGTGACTAGATTGTACAGAAATGGAGAGAGGGGGTCTCCTTGCTTGATTCCTCTACTGGATTTAAAGAATCCAGTGTAAGAATATGTTATTCTTTCCTATTATGTGGTCTTATTTTAATCTGTTTTCTTATTGGAATATTGCTATTCCATGATATATTTGGTGACTTATTAAATTAAGTATAAAAGAATATTTCCTAATAATCTCTACTTTGATGGACGGTTGAGATTAATTCTACGGAAACCTGATGAGGATTTAGGTCCTCTCTCCACCTATAAATTGATGTCTTTGTTCCATTGAAAAGATATCCTTACTGTAAACTTATGACGAATCCTTATGAGCAACATCCCGATGAATTTGATGGTTCCCGATTCACAACACATAAGGTTCATAGGCAAGGGGAGAGAAACCTGAACTCCTACACAAGGCTCGCAGTAGCAAGACATCAAGCTCTCCGCTACAATGAGTAAAGGTAAATAATTTTGCAAACCTTCATGATTCTATTATGTGATTGAATATGATGTTTAAAGATCTTAGGGACAATTATGTCATGTAAAATTATGCTTACATCCAGTAGCAACTCCATTTATTAGGTCTAAAAACCATGCAGAGGATATGTTCTTAAGGATAATCTTAACCAGTGTTCCATGGAAACCAAACTTCAGTAGAACTGAGTTTAAGAATGACCAGGATACCCTGTCAAATGCTTTTTGCATATCCAACTTGACAACAATATTGTTGTGTTTTGGATTTTTATTTAATAATCTTATCATTTCTTGCATTTGAAGAGTGTTGTCTGATATATCCCTGCCCTTGAGGAAAGCTGATTGTTCTTGGGATATTAAACTGGGCATGATTGGTTTGATTCTCTCCATGATTATTTTAGAATAAACCTTATTAACAAAGTTGGAGAGAGAGATTGGTCTGAAATCTGAGAAGGATGAAGGGCTGGCTTTTTTAGGTATGAGAGTCAGCCATGTGCTTGATATAGCTCTGGGATATTTCCTCCTTCAAGGAAATCATTGGCTGATTCAAGAAGATTCTTCTTGATTAATTCCCAGAAATGGGTGAAAAAGTGACTAGAGAAGCCATCTTCTCCTGGTGATCCATCCCTGTTCAGGTCAAATACTACATATTTGAGTTCATCTTCAGTTACTGGCCTGAGGAAGGAAGAGTTGTCTTCTTCTGAGACAATGGTTGGAATGACCTCCATAAAGTGGGCAATGTACATACCACTGTTGTGAGCATCCTCATCTTCATTGAGGAGTTTTTCATAGAATTTGGAGGCTTCTTCTTGTATCTGTGATGGTTCAGTGGTCCAGTTCCCTTCACTGTCCTTAATTTTGGTAATCTGGGATCTACATTTCCTCTCCTTGACAGCATTGTGGAAATATTTAGTGTTTGCATCACCTTCACTCAGCCATTTGAGACCTGTTTTCTGTTTCCAGAAGACAGTAAGCTCACTGTGGGCTCTAGCAAGAATTGCTTTTTGTTTATTAAGCTCCAAAAGGTCCTGATCTTCTCCAGTGACCTGGAAAGCTTCCTCACATAAAGCAACTCTATCTTCTGCTAGTTGGATGTTATTGTGGACATTCCCAAATGTATCTTTATTCCAACTCCTAATAGCAGGCTTCAGTCTCTTGAGCTTTGCTACTATTTTCCTCATGCCAGATTCTTCACATTGTTTGATCCAGCTGTCACTGACCAAATCTGTGAATTCTTCCCTCTTGAGCCACATATGTTGAAACCTAAATGGTTTTGGCATTTATATTTCAGAGGTCTGGATTTTTAGGAGTAATGGATTATGGTCTGAGGTGGCCCTATTTAAAACCTGAACAGAGCTGTGGGGAAAGGATGAATGAAAATCCATGTTTCCCAAGCCTCTATCTAACTTCTGAAGCAGAAGTTCAGATTTTAATCTATTGTTAGTCCAAGTGTAGTGGTTTCCAACTGTTGGAATTTCTAACAGTCACAGTGTATCAATAAAGGCATTGAATTCCTTTATGCTTCCTAGTGGGGGTGAGTGACTTCCTTTGTGCTCAGCCACTGATGAGACTGTATTGAAGTCACCTATAAAGATTGTTGGGGAGTGTGGGAGTGCTACAAGGTCCTGCCAGAGGGTCCTTCTAAGAGTTCTAAGTACCTTTGCATACACAAAAACACTTTTAAAAGATAAAGAGCTAGCTTTATCTGTCACAATAGTGCTCATGAATTGATCAGACTGAGATTCTACTTGTAAATGAAACTTATCATTCCAGAACAGCCAGATTTTAGCAGTTATAGCTTGCATAGAGTGTTGAAAATGTATTTGATATTGAAGATTCGAAATATCAGAGTTGTCATGCCAAGGTTCAGTTATGCATAATATGTCAATCTTATGAATCCTAAGCAGTGTTTTTAATCGATTAAGTGAAGTGCCATAACCTCTAATGTTCCAAACCAAGATATTTGCTATATTTCTAAGCAAAATCATAGTGAAACATTTTTAGTTTTTTGTGATGACCTAAGCCATCCTTCTACTGTAAAGCCATCAGTGAGCACATTCCTTCTAATTATCTTTTTAGGCACTTTAACAGTTGTAAGTATATTTGTAGAAAGATTTTGTGTACCTGATTGAAGTTCCTCAGATTCTTGAGTGAAGGATTCTGCATCCCTCCATTCATTATCACTGTCACCCAAGTCAATGTCTTCAAACTCCTCCTGCAATACCTGAAAGCTATTTGAAATCTCCAAGGGAGGTTGATAAGGAACAATAGCTAATGTTTGGGATTTTTTCTGATATTTTTTCCATTCAGTAACATTAGGAATGATTTCTTTCCTAGAAAAAGTAATATAATCATATGAATATAAGGATACTGAGTGAGGTTTCATGAGCTTCTCAAAAGTTGTGCTAGGTTTGTGTGGCAGATTGGTGGGAGCAGATTCCTCCTCATGGGTAACAGCTTCATCACTCACCACAGAAACAACATCAACATATAGCTCATTCTCCAGAGATGATTCCTTGGAGTTAGCTTGCAGTTGTAGTATCTCCTCCTTCTCAAGCTGGGAGAGACCTGAGGAATTTTGATCAGTGATTGGCCTCCACACTTCTTTCTTAGGTGCCCTCTTGTTGGTGAAGGGGTTTTTGTGAGGTTGTTGAGTTGGAGGTTTCACAGTGTTTGGCTTCACAACAAACTTGGATTGTTTGTGTTTTTGAGATGATCTTTTCAGCTCTGGATTCAGTATACCACACCCTGAATCTTGATGACCAATCTTACGACAATGTGCACAATATAGTGGAACATTATCATATTCTATATCACACTCAACAGGGCAATCTGGATCCCCTATGACAATGGAGGTACTCCATTCTTCTAGCAGATCCAACTCTACACAGATTTTGATAGCTGATGGCCTAGATAGGTTACTCGTAGCTAAATCCATCCTAAGGAAAGATCCTATACGGTTACCAAAATCTCTAATGGCTGAGTGGTTATAGTACTGAATCGGAACTTGATGAATCGTAGCCCATATTGGCACAATTGAAGACTCTCTCTGTGTAGAGAAGTCAGGCGTCCATTTCAGTATTTTCATGGGATATCCATTGAACTGAATAGCTCCTTTGAGCCATATTTTCTGAAAATCATCACGGTTTTGCAGCCTAATCAATATGTGACGATTATCTAAAGAACCTATCTGGTGCTTACCGGTGAGTCCCAGCAGCTTGAATTCCTTTTGTAGGTCCTCCATATGGGGTCGCCCATTCGTGAACTTGCCAATCAAAGCATTTAGGTAGTGCACTGCAAAGATCTGAACATCTTCCTTGGCATAGATACACGCAGCTTTCCCATTGACTCTATATATGCGCAATTGGCTTAATCTCAGGATTGGATGGTAGAGAATCAAAGAGGAGAGGATATTTGGGCAATAGAGCACGGAGATAAGGTTTTCCGGTGGTGGTTTTGCCACGCCGAGGCGGTGGCTCCGCCATGGATTTGCCCGTTTGTGACCGTTATCGGGATGAATAGTTTATATTCAGAGTTTGTCGGTTGAAAAAGTGGAGAAGAAAGGGGGCGCGTGTGGCTAATTTTTAGAGAGAGGTCAGAGCAAAATAAGCTCTAACAAATAAGTTCAGTTCAGTACAACAAAAAATAAGCTCTAACAAATAGATAAATAAGCTATAGCTTTTTTCCCTTAATTATAATCATATTAGATAAAAATAAAATTGTTAAATATTTTAGAATTTATTAATACACTAGTATAAACATGAAAATAGGAAAACAATGAAACGAAAACAGATGTACATTATCCTTCTGTATTGCAAATGAACCCAATACAGATCTGCCAACTCTTCCACCACCGCCACACCGCATCGCATTACCTTCCTTTTTTCATCTTTTTCTTTATTTTTTAGTCGTCCCAAAGAAGTTTCTCCGACCCGCTGCCGTCAAAGCTTTAACTTGTGGGTGAATTCGGGCTTCCCCTTCATAACCTCGGCGAAGATTTGCAGCGAGGACTTCAGCCATCATGGCGCGTCGAAGAGGCCCATGGAGGCAATGCCGGAGCCGACAGCGGTACCTTTGACGAGAGCGAGGCCTTTTTTTTGCTGGAGATCGAAGAATGGTGATTCTGACGAGGTGGCGAGATTGAGGATTCCGATGAGGTGGTGATTGGGATTGGGATTGGGATTGGGATTTGATGAATATCTCCGTCGGCCCCACATTCACCATCCAGAATCATAGGTAAAATTACAACACTGTACTTTATGCCAAGAACCTTTCTTGATTCCTCCCCAAAATGTTAAGGTAATTTTTAGTGTAGTTTTTGGGGGTTTGATGGTTGTTGGATAAGTGTATTTGGAGTGTTGAGGTGAAATTGAATTGGATTCTGCATATTAGATGAACTGGAGCTTGTCATTGCATTTTTTGTGTGGTTTGCTCAAAAAAGATGCAAATTTTAAGAGTTTCTACTATCTAATGTACAATTTTGTGATTTTTTTGGGTCTAATTATTATAATGTGTTTAGTTAATCCCAGCACTTGGTTTAAATCTGATTTAGTATCTTACTCTTCGGTTGGAACTGCTTTGTATGGTCTTTGTTGCAGTTAAATGTTGAGTGTTCTGTGATGCTCAATGTATGGTTTTGTTTGCAACTTCTACCTTATGTTATCCCTGCCTTGCAATTTCCTTCTTTTAATGTGTGTGTGTGCACGAACTCGTGTGCTCAGATTCTTAGATGATGGATTTTTGACTCTAAGGAATGAGTTGATATGCGAATCCAGAATGAGTTTCGTAACTATGTAGACATGCATAGCAATTAATTGACCCTGTCAACATGAAGATTGATGTGATTTGATCACCCACAAGCCCACTGATGACCTCCGTCGGTTCGCAGGACGTAACCTGCAAAGTCCCGGAATGGATTCCGGGAAGACTCTCCGATGATAAAGTCAGTTTTCAATTGCCAGATATCATTATCCAGTCTTAGTTGTGCGTACCTTTGTTCTTCTCCTTTGGCGCTATTTATAGAGAGTCTGGTGTTCTCCTACTTTGTCGGGTCATTCCCTATTCGTGTGATCGTGTTTCCTTTATTCATGCGATCGTGTGTGATCGTGTTATTGACTAGTGTGGATTTCGTTTCCGTTCTTGGGCCCAGGTTATTGGGCTTGGCGAGCCGGTCCTACCGTGGCTTAGCCCAGTATATACCATAAGCCCCCCAAGTCGTTATGGTTGATATATATGCCGAGCTGGAGATTGGGTTGAGATCGCCTGTAAATAACTAGGCGATTGTTTATTTATAGGCGAACTCTATAACGGTCGATTAGTTCGTCATGTTATTTTGCATAATGACTGAAAGTATATCCTGATATGATTTCAAAATTTTGAAATTCAAAGTTTCTTATCCTGACAAACTAATCATGCTATTTTTCTGCTTTAGAATGGTACCGTTCCGGGTTTTTTTCCTTTTTTATCTCATTTATTAGCTTTTACTTCCCCTATAAAGGTGACCTTGATTTCTTCACTTATCATTGCTTTTTGTCTTTATTATAACTAATAATGACGGCTGGGTTGGATTTCCCATTACCTCATTGAATTTAGCCACCAGTATTAAAGGTAATTTGGATTTGATTTTTACCTTTACTTCCTTTGTTTCTTTTTTCAGTTCTCTCGTCTTCCTCGCGAAAAAATAGTTCAAGAGCCATATCTCTCCAAGTAAAACTCTGACCCTATTGCCTCTGTTTTAATTTCTGAATATTTTTGGGTTTATCTCTTGCTTTCGTAGATTTCTTGTGATTGTTGTGTTTGGATTGGGTAGAGTTTTAGATGGATCCTATTGATATTGTTAGCGATACCTCTAATCCTTCTATTGATATGAACGATTTTGATGGATTTGGTTATCGATCCCCTCCCATAGATTCCTCTCCTGTAGATTCCCCTATTGGAGTCGAGGAGGAAGATGAGACTAGTGTCCCAACGGGTTCTCCAGTTGTGAGTGATGGAGAAGAGGACGAGGGGGGTATTGAGGTTCCTCTAATTCCTATCAAAAGCGTTGTGACAGAGCGCATGTATAAGATAGACTTAGGCAAGGTTCCTAGTCTAGAAAATCGTGAACTTGTGATTCCACAGGCTGGCGAGACTGTAGAAAATCCCCCTGCTGGGTATTTTTCTATGTATAGGGAGTGCTTCAAGTATGATATATATCCTCCATTCCCTCTTGGTTAATAGAAATCCTTAAAGAGTATAACATAGCTTTAGCGCAATTAGCTCCGAAGAGTGTAATGATTCTATATGCTCTTCATTCTGTGTGAGCAGGCTGGGGTGAACTTTAGTTTTGAGGTGGTAAAGTTTCTGTATTATTTGAAGGTCACTAGGCGTGGTCAACAGAGGTATACCTTTTTTGGGTATTATCCTGATTTGGCGTTTGTTAAAGAGTTCCCCAACAACTTTAAGACCTGGCAGGCTGGTTTTTACTTTATTAAGTATGAGACTAATGAAGTGGAGTTGCCCTCTTGGAATAGGGCTATAGGGGATAAGAAGAATTATGAGGCTTCTGGTAGGCGAGTGAAATTAAGTGATGAAGTGTATGCTAAGTTACTAAACCTTTCTGTCAAGCCTAACAAGGAGGATCCCCCTGTACCGAAGGCGAAAGTTCCTTATCACACTAAAAAGAGAGTTGCCACTAAGGCGAAGGATTCTTCTCTTAAAGGTTGTTTGATCATATGTCTGTTTATCCTATGAAATAGCATGTTATGATTAATGTGTGTTGGTATATTGTTAGTACTGATATAGTGCTTTTGTGGTTTCATGGTTTAACTTTGTGTTATGACAGATATGAGGAACCTTGCCAATGCTAGAAGCGTAACTTACAAGTTTGGGGCGTCCTCTGCTGGCGGTTCTAAGCCTCCAACGCCCTGAAGCCTTGTGCTTCTGGTGTTTTAACCCCATCACCTCCTCCTTCTAAACATCCTGATCGCAAGAAGCGTAAGGACGGTGCAGATGGTCTCGCCAAGCAACCTAAAAAGGCGAAAACTTCCTCTGGGCTTTCCCTTGGCGATCCCGCATTAGCGGTGTCATTTGCTGAGCAATTGAAGATACTGCCCGTTGAAGAGGCGATGCAGGAGGTAATATTTATATGCCTATAGTTCCCTCTTTTATTATTATTATACATATATATATATTGGTTTATGATAGGTATAACTATAAATTCTGTGTTTTCAGATAGTAGATGGCTTTCGCGTGGTCGGTGGGAAGGTTGTCAGCCTAACTACCTCCCTCGCCACTGCTGAGGCAAAGCATAAGGAAAAGGTATCGTCTCTTGGTGCTGAGCTCCACAATAAGGATAAGCTTCTATTAGAGGCGAATGATCGCAGGGACCGGCTACGGAGGTATCTAGACAAGATCAAAGCTGATGGTCCTCTGAATTCACAGTATCTGCAAGTGTTCATCGATAGGCTAGCCAAAACGCAGTCTTTCTTTGATCTGTTTGCAGATATTCTGGCTGCTGGGAAGGAGATAAGTGCTATTGAGTGCTACCAAGAGCTAAAACATGAGCATCCTGACCCTTCCACGATTGAGTGGCTTAGCGATGAGCAAATTCAGGGAAAGGTGGAAGCTGCGAGTGCCAGTGCTAACCAGCTATTTGATTCCAGGACCCAGGATGGGGGGCATACCTATGGCTTGATCGAGCATATGAAGAATCGTGATCAGCCGATGACCATCCAGGAGTTGATCGCCTACACCGAAGAGGAGCCTAACGCCTTGGGGAATGACGCGACTAACCTTTCTGTTGGCGATACTTCTGGTGGAGTAAACTCCCAGGAGCCAGTCTTCTCTCCTGTTGTCACTGAGGTGAGGCAGGAGAGTGCTGAAGCTGTGGCGAATGCTGGTCTGGTAACTGGTCAGGAGGCGAATGCACACCCCGTGGCTGACATGGTGGCGAATGCTACTCCTATTGATGCTGAAAGGGTGAATGCTCATCAGGCCAATGCCACCCCCACGGCCTTCACTGGGACTCCAGTGGGCGTTTCAACGCATGAAGAAGCAAACGCCACTCATGATGTTAGTGCCTCTCTTAAGTAGAACGTTAAACTTGCATTTGTTCACTTATGAATATTAATACCATTTCGATTTTTTTGTGATGTAAGGATTTTATTTTTAATTAAATTTATTGATTTAATTTCTATAGGCACAGTTTCTTAAGGATTTAGCTTCCCGCTCTGTTGATCTATCAATGATTACTCAGAGTTTAGATCCGAATGCTTTAATTCAATCGTCTCCCATCGGTGTAATGAAGGATCGCATCGAGATGATGTTTCAAGAGGTTGATGACGTTACTCTTTCTATGCTGGGCGGGACTTCCAAGGCCTCCTCCGTACCCCAGGTGAAGGAATCTATAGGGGAATCTTCCCACGATGCTTCGTCGTCATTCGGTCAAATCCCACCTTTCGAATTAGGCGAAAACGAGACTAGGTATGAATTTCAGGACGTTATCACTAAGTGTCTATCAGATGTGGATGCAGTTCATGTGTCCACCTTGTGTTTACCGCCTGGGCCTATGCAATGGATAATTGATATGGGCCGCAGGCTTCGTGCCGTTCTCTAGGGCTGCCGTGAGCAAGAGGGATCTTGGAATAACGTGACCAAGGAGATTGAGATCTTGAGAGGCGAATGGTATGACTTGTGTGCCCAGCACAATGATCTCATTGATACTCATCGTAGTCATATCAAGACTTTCGTCCATCACACTAGAGAGTTGAAGGGTCGTTACGAGCGTGTTCGTAAGAAGTGTCAATATCTTCATGAGAATCTTGGTAAAGCTGCTTATAACAAGAAGATGTTGATCGAAAAGATTAACACTCGCACCCAGCAATGCGAGTATTATCGCCTCAAGGGCGAAAGCTGGAGGAATAAGTATGATGAACAGTATGCCATCAATATTGACTTATCGGCGAAGTATAACGATCAGGAGAACAAGTATAATGAAGTGGTGGAGTTACTGAAGGAGATGGAATCCCAGCTGCAAGCCACCGAGACCAGTCTCACCGTCGTGCGACAACAGAACACTGATTTAAAAGGTGAGTTATACTCGGAAAGTACTGGTAGAGTTAGGCGAATTCAACATATACTGACACATGGCGATTCCTCTTGGTCTGCAGATGATGTCACGAATGAGTACATCAAGGAGCTGCAAAGAATGATTGACAAGCAGGCCGTAGAGATTACGAGGTATCACGACACTTGCTATGTGATGGGTCTGCAACTTGGGCGAGATGCTTTCGGTCCCATTCGGAATTTCAGGACTTACTATGAAGAGGAATTGGCTAAGATGGATGCTAATGGCGAGGATAAAAGAGGACTCGCTTATTCGTATATGTGTGCTCAGGTGAATGATATCATAATCAGGGAGAGTGATGATCCGGAGATATCTCGGCTGCGGCGTCGCCGGGAAGCTGGACTTCCTAGTCCTGGTGAATCCCAGAGGCTTCCTCGGAATGTATCGCCCCGCAAAAATTTAGTCCGGGGCGAATCCTCTCGAGGTAGTTCTTCTCGTAGGAGATCCAGTCGTGGTAGAACTGGTAGAGTTAGGGGTTCATCCTAAGTTCATAATGTTTTTATGTACCCTCTTTTGGAGTGAAACAATTTTATCTTATTATCAGTTATTATAATATATATATATAAGATATATATATTATTATTAATTTTATTGTTATTTTATTTTATTGTTATTGTTAATTTTTGACGAGTCTTTGTTGATCGCCGGTCATTGATGACTTTAATGGGCGTTGCTTATAGGGATGTTAGTTATGTGTGGCGTTCACCGTATAACTTTTGGTATCGCCCATTATGGTGCCCGTATTGACGGGTCTTTATGGTTCGCCAGTTATTGATGACTTTTAGTAGGCGTTCGCTGACTTCAGATACGTAATCATTTTCGTCAGTTTGTGGTTGGCGTTTAGCCTTTTGTCGGCACTTTGCCTTCGTGCCATCATTGTGGCGTTTACTGACTTCAGATGTGTAATCCTTTTCGTCAGTTTGTGTTTGGCGTTTAGCCTTTTGTCGGCATGTTGCCTTCGTGCCATCATTGTGGCGTTTACTGACTTCAGATGTGTAATCCTTTTCGTCAGTTTGTGTTTTGGTGTATAGCCTTTTGTTGGCATGTTGCCTTTGTGCCGTTATCGTGGTGTTTACTGACTTCAGATGTGTAATCCTTTTCGCCAGTTTTATGGTTGGCGTTTAGCCATTTTTTCGACGTTGTTGTTGTTATACCATGAGCATGGCTATTCGCCCTAGGTTTTTTGTATCGAAAAAACTTGTGAAATGTGTTAAGGATACTATTATTATAAAAAAAAATTAAATTTTATATATATATGAAGCATGGTAACTATGTTTACTTGGATTTTGTGACGAAAAGATTTGGCGTTTTGTATTTTTTTATATATATATACAAAAAAGGAATGGGGTGATTATATCACCTTTTTGAAACATCGAAAATAGCCACCAATGATTATATCATGGTTCCTATACATGTGCTGCCATACTTCACCTTTTATACTAGGCGTAGTATTTTCTAAGGTTCATGGCATGCCATGCATTAGGGATTATGCTACCGTCCAGCCTGGCCAGCTTGTAGGAGTTGGATTGTCTGGCCTCAATCACTTTGTACGGTCCCTCCCATTTGGGACATAACTTTCATGTCTTCTCCGCCAAACTTGCTTCATTTTTGCGAAGTACTAAGTCTCCTGTTTTGAACCTTACTTCTCGACTGCGAAGATTATATGCTTTAGCCACTTTGTCCTTGTAGCTAGCGTTTTTTATGTTCGCCTTTTCACGATGTTCTTCCAACAAATCCAGATCCACTCTCATTTCTTCGGTGTTTTGAACTTCATCAAAGGACAATATCCTGGGCAAAGGTATGTTAAGCTCTAGCGGAATCATTGCCTCATGTCCATAGGTTAAACTGTAAGGCGTTTCTCCTGTTGGCGTTCTTGGCGTGGTTCGGTACGCCCAGAGTACCTTTGGCAGTTGCTCAACCCATCCCGTGCGTTGTCCATCCAGCCGCTTCTGTATTCCTTGTAGGATTGTACGGTTTGTTACCTCCACTTGCCCGTTCGCCTGAGGGTGAGCAACCGAGGTGAATTTTTGCATGATCTTCCATTTGGTGCACCGTTCCGAAAAAACTGCGCTCGTGAATTGGGTTCCATTGTCAGATACAATAGTATTTGGTATTCCAAAACGACAAACCACATTTTTCCATACAAACGCCACCGTAGCTTCTGCCGTCATTTTGGGTAAGGCTTTTGCTTCTACCCACTTTGTAAATTAGTCGATCATGACAATGAGGAATCTAGCATTTCCGGTTCCTCGCGGAAAAGGTCCAACGAAGTCTATTCCCCATTTCTCGAAAGGCCATGCTCCTTGAATTCCCACCAATTGTGATTTTGGTGTACTCGTTGAGTTGGAATTTTTCTGACAGGTTCGGCACTTTTGGACGTGGAAGTGTGTGTCATTGAACATGGTTGGCCAATAGTATCCCGCTCTTAGTATTTTCTTGGCGAGTGTTCGTGCACCTTGGTGAGAACCGCAATCCCCTTCGTGTATTTTGGCCACCACTGTCTTAGCTTGTTGGGGGCATACACATCTTAGCCATGGCATAAGGTAGCCTTTTTTTGTATAGAACGTCTCCTTCTAGCACAAAAGAGTGGCATTTTCGTTCAATGATTCGTGCTAGTTTTGTGTCCTCCGGTAACTTTTGATGCCGAAGGTAGTTAACGATTGGCGTCATCCAGGAGTTAGGCTCATCTAGTATTGTGGATACAATATCCACCTGTTGGTTCTTCGAGGTTATCACTTCAATTGTGATATCCTTATGACTGCATAATTCGGGATAACTTGTGTTCGCCAGCCTACTCAATGCATCCGCCCTTTGGTTGAGGTTTCTTGGTATTTTCTCGATGTGTACATAATTAAACTTTGCCAAGAGGGTTTTTACTTTGACCAGGTACTTAGCTAGGTGAGCCTCTCGAACCTCGAAATCGCCCATTACCTGTCCCACAACAATCTGTGAATCGCTGAATACCTTGATACTTTTAATATTCAATTTGCTGGCGGTTTCGAGCCCAGCTATTAGTGCCTCGTATTCTGCCTCATTATTCGACAAGTGAAAATCGAATCTTATTGCGTGTTTGTCGAATCCTTCCGGGCTGATGAGTAACAGGCCAGCACCGCAACCGTCCTTATTTGACGATCCATCTACATATAAGTGCCATGCAATATGTTCTAGCTTGGTTTTGGCTTTATCCGGTTTGTTTTCCGGAGTTAAGGTTCCAGGTGAGGGCTTATCGCTACTTTCTATTGATATCATTTCCGCTAGGAAGTCTGCCAATATTTGCCCTTTGATCGCCTTTCTTGGGCTGAAGTGATGTCGTGCTCACTTAGTTCGATCGCCCATTCGGTCATTCTCCCTGATAAGTCCGGTCTCATGATGACTTGTTTGATTGGTTGATCGGTGAGTATGGTGATGTGATGGCTGTGGAAATAAGTTCTCAAATGCCTGGTTGCGTGTACTAATGCCAGTATGAGTTTTTCTAGTATTGAATAGTTCTCCTCCGCCGGTTGCAAGCTTCTACTGGCATAGTATACGGTCTTTTGTGTCATATCGTCCATCCTTATTAGTACCGAGCTAACCGCCTTATTTGAAGCCGCCAGGTATACAAAGAGTGGTTCGCCCTTTACTGGTATTGATAAGGAAGGCAAAGATGCAATCTCAGATTTGAGTCGTACACACGCTTCCTCACAGTGTTCGTCCCACTTAAATTTCTTGGACTCTTTGAGAATGTCGAAGAAAGGCATGTGTTTATCCGCGGCTTTCGCCATGAATCTGTTAAGTGCAGCAAGTGAACCGGTCAAGATCTGTATGTCCTTGATGGATTTTGGTGTAGATAGCTTCATGATGTTTTCTATCTTTTCTGGATTTGGGCCAAGTCCTTTGGATGAGACTTGATATCCCAGAAATCGCCCTTCACCTACTCCGATGGTGCATTTTTTGGGGTTCAACTTCATACCCAAACTCTGAAGAGTTTTAAATGTCTCCTCAAGGGCGCTTGGGAATAGGTCTACGTGTTGGCTTTTGATCACCATGTCATCCACGTATGCTTCCAGGTTTCGCCCGATTTGGTGGGCGAATGCTCTGTCGATGGTTCTTTGGTAAGTTGCCCCAGCATTCTTTAGGCCAAAAGGCATTCTGTTATAGCAGAACGACCCCATCGTGGTAATAAAAGCAGTTTTCTCTGCGTCTTTCTCATCTATTAGAATTTGGTGATACCCTTTGTAGGCGTCTAAGAATGCCAAGGCTTCAGAAGCGAAGTTTCGCTATTTCTGCTTGATCGGTCTAATTCCTGGGTCTACATGTAACTCATGTGTAGCGACATTCGGTGAAAACATCAGCATACTGTTGTAGTATGAGTTTTATACTCCTTTTGATGTTATCCGGGAGGTTTCGACCTATCTTAATTACTTACGACGGGTCGTTATCAGTCATTTCATATTCCTCCGTTTCTTCTCCCAGCTGAACTTTTAACTTACGAGGAATGTTCTGTCCTGTGGCCACAACATTTACTATAGGGAGAACAGGCTTTTCTATCAACCTGGTGGGTTTCATAGCTATTGCCATGCATTGTTTTGATGCTTGTTGGCTTCCTCTAACAATTGCTATTCTGTTTGGAGTTGGAAACTTCATGACCAAGTGATAAGGGGACCAAATTGATTTTGCCGCGTTCATCCATGGGCGTCCTATTATTGCGTTGAATGGGCTTTGTGCCTCCATTACGACGAAATCACATAGGATTGTACAACACTTATCGCCTTCTCCCACAGTTACTGGCAGTTGAATTTGTCCTGTTGTCATCTCTGATTTTCCCGTAAACCCGGCTAGAGCTGAAGTGGGTTTTTTAAGATTTTCCCTTTTTAGGCCTAATTTGTCAAAGCAATCGGCGAACCGAATGTCCACCGCGCTTCCATCATCCACGAAGACTCTATGTACTGTCGAATTTCCTATTTTCGCCACTATCACCAGTGGGTCGTTGTGTGGTGATGCGGTTGGAACCGTATCATTTTCATCAAATGTAATGACCTCGCTCATTTTAAACCTTTTTTCGGTCGGTTCTTGTGGCGGTACGTACCTCGCCCTTTGCTTCCAGGCATTATTTGATATACATTCTGTTGTACCATGGATAGACAGTATGATTTTTTCAGCCATTTTATACGATGGTTCCGTCTGGGTTACTGTTGCGGTCATTTTGCCCTGGGACTTCGCCTCTTCTCCCGGTTGTGCAACAGCCCTACCACCATAGCTAGAGTTCTTCTTGTATTGGAGGAGATTACCCTGACGTAGATTATCCTCGATCTGCCTTTTAAGGGCCGTGCAGCCTTCTGTGTCATGTCCATGATCTCGATGGAAAGAACAGTAGAGTTCCTTCGGGCATTTTTCTGATGGCGCTAGCATCGGTTTTGGGTCTCTGAATAGGTCCTTGTTATTCTTCCAAATCTCTTTCCTTGGCTTCGTCAGTGGCGTTTCCTCGAAGGGTTTTTGTCCAAAGCCATCCCTTGTCTCGGGTGTTTGTAGTGGCTTATCCTTCTTGCCTTGTTGTTTGGAATCATTATCAAATGGTTTCTTCCAGCCTCTCTCATTCTCTATTTTTCTATCGTTCGCCTCTTCGGTGCGAACATACCTTTCCACCAGTTTTTGTAGGTCACGTTCATTACTAGGCATTTCTTCTTGTATCTTTTTGTAAAAATTTCCGGATTTTAATCCGCTCATGAACGCCCCTAAAAACATTTGATATGATAGGTCTTTGACCTGGAGGCTTTCCATCACCATTTTTGAGTGATATTCCCCAATGCTATCGCTATTTTGCTTAATGTTAACCAGATCGGCGATTGTGCGCTCGAACTTATGGTTTCTATAGAACCGTCCTAGAAACATATCTGACAACTGGGCCCATGATCTAATGCTTTGTCTGGGAATATTTTCATACCAGGTAATCGCCGGTCCTGTTAAGAATATTGGGAACGCCTTGCATACAACGGGCAATGGGGCGTTCCTAAATCTCATGTTGTTTCTGTACGAGTGCAAGAAATCTTTTGGGTCTGATGTTCCGTCATATATCTTGACATGGACAGGCAATTTGAATGTGTCACTCATCGGATAATCTTGTATTTCTTTGATGAAAGGAGAATAGCCGCTCTCGTCTTCCGCAATGATCGACTGTAACTCTTTGCCGTAGACGAGCGTGTCTCTATGCCCAATTAGGATAGACCTCTCTTCCTTTCTTTCGCCTCGCCCGACCAGAATAGAGCGTTCCTCCCTCCTGTTTATATTTACTCTCCGACTTTCTTGAAAGGTTTCTGGGCGATCAATTGGAACTGATCTCTCGCCCCTATGGTCAGTGCTAGCCTTAGAGTCGCCCTGGGTTCTTCTGGCCCTTTTGAACTGGACGAACAGGGTTTCTTTCTGCGCCTCTAGGAAGGCTTCAAATGCTTCTTTTTCCCTGAGGTGAGCACGATCTGAGGATTCATTGTCCTCTAGATGCTCGCCTCCTTGCGACTGATATTCTTCCTCTTCATATTGTTCTTCCTCTTCATGCTCCTCCCCTCTTCTGTCAGTCACTGTCCTGGAAGCGAAGTTGCTGTTTTGAGGAGTTTCCCTCCGGTTCCTTCTGGTGGTCACCATGGGACTTAAACGATGATCCCCACAGACGGCGCCAATGATGTGATTTGATCACCCACAAGCCCACTGATGACCTCTGTCGGTTAGCCGGACGTAACCTGCAAAGTCCCAGAATGGATTCCGGGAAGACTCTCCGATGATAAAGTCAGTTTTCAATTGCCAGATATCATAATCCAGTCTTAGTTGTGCGTACCTTTGTTCTTCTCCTTTGGCGCTATTTATAGAGAGTCTGGTGCTCTCCTACTTTGTCGGGTCATTCCCTATTCGTGTGATCGTGTTTCCTTTATTCATGCGATCGTGTGTGATCGTGTTATTGACTAGTGTGAATTTCGTTTCCGTTCTTGGGCTCAGGTTATTGGGCTTAGCGAGCCGGTCCTACCGTGGCTTAGCCCAGTATATACCAAAGATCATGAGATGCTTTTCGGAATACAATTAAAGCAAGTGAAAAAATAATGCTTTAGGGATCTCTTTAGTTTCAACGAGCGCAATGATTTTTTTTAAATAATGCCATTACATTAGACCTCCTTTCTCTGAAGCCTGTTTAATTTATCAAGTTTTTTTTAATAATGCAATCATAATTGGTATAAGGATGAGTGTCCCTTTTGAACAATATATACCGTGTTTCTCTTGGAATTAACATGTTTCGATAATTCCTTTTGATTGATGAGGTCACTTGGATAAGAGAATCCATTGTTGTAAGACATCTCCTTAGTTTCGAAGAGTATTATAAATATATGATAGTACCATCAACCATATCCCCTTTCTTGAGTATTTCCTGATTACACGAATTTCACCTTTATGTTGGCACATCTGCGTCTCTGTGATTGATTTTGGTTTTTCATACTGTTTCTCTTCCTCCTTTTTTATAATTGGGACTTGTTTAGTCTGCTTCAATGATCATACGTTTTCTGCATGTTGTTTTCAAATCTTAATCACATGTCATACAGGTTAAACATTATGCTGGTTGGGAAGATGCAAGCTCAATAAACATCTCCATGTTACAAGGGAAGCTGTCTGAGGATGTAGATTTTTATTTTTAATGTTGTACTAAATCAGGATCTATCTCTTACTGTTGTACTAATTGTATTTTAGTATGATACAATCATAATGTATAAACCTAATGTGATGGGTTTTAATTCATTCCGAGCTCATTTTTTCACCTACTCGCGATAGTGCCTGCGAACTCGTAAGTACTATTGCGAGTGAGTTATTTTTTTGGGGGATCCGTAACCTCTTTCGAATGAGAAAGACATTTCTCCTAGGTTACAAGGCCTTTCGAATGAGAAAAACCTATGGTAAGGTCTTTCGAATGAGAAACACCTTTCTGCTGGGTTACTAAAGTTTTACGAATTCGCAAGGTGTTTTACATTTACTATGGTATGTAGATGACACTTACGAATTCGTAACATGATATGTGAAAACTTTCGAATTCGAAAGATGTCAAAATTTTACGGCGGTTGGGGGAAACGCCTTAAACATGATTCCAATTTACGGCACAGTCAGAGAAGGCGGTTCCAATGTGCCTTCTCTGCTACTTTGGAACCGACTTAAATCCACTCTTTCTCCACTAGTGTTAAATGACTGAAATAGCATTAGTATATTTATTATTATGTAGTGTCTATTGATATGTTTAGTATCGGAAATTATTTTTATTACTAACATTGTTTATCTATTTTTATGTTATTCATTATTATATATCTACATTTATTTAAAATTTTATTTTTAGATTATTAATAGTTTGTAATTTTAACATCGGTAGATGCTTAGCTCGGAATATGTTAATTTCAATAGTTGTACCACTCCAAACATAAATTAAATAATGTATAAATGAGTATATAAACATATTCAAATATGAAGTAAGTTTAATTTGTACGAAGTTCAAATTCTTGGAGAAATATGATATTTCATGCGTGAAGTATTTATTTGATTTTTGATAGAATTTGATTAAGAAAAGGAAATTTGTGAGTAATAAGGATAAAAGAGAAATTTTGTAATATTTTTCTAATTAATTGTTTGTAAACGCTGCTCTTTCTTCCGTTTCTGAAATTAGAGTTTTCACCAAAACAGCTCGGTTGAAAAAGCTCCTCAATAAACACCATAAAGGCCCTGTTTAATAGAGCTTATTTCTTGATGAACTGAACTGAACTGAACTGAACTGAACTGAATTGAATTGAACTGAGCTGAACTGAACTGAACTGAATTGAATTGAACTGAACTGAAGTGAAAATTGATGTATTGAAAAATGGAATCAGCATGACTGAATTAACCCGTATTTCATCAAATTACATTTTCACTTCACTGAACTGAACTGAACTGATCTACAGATAAGCTCTGGTAAACAGGGCCAAAGAGCTGATTGACCAGTCAACTATCCATATTTAAGCAGAAAAGGTAAACGCTCTTCAAACCGATAATCACCAAACGGGGCCTATATAAAAAAATGAAAATGAGGTTTTAATATAAACATTAAACATAATATGTTTTAAATTAAAAATTAAAGGTTTAATAATTATTTAAAATAAAAGAAACTTTTAAAAAGTGGGACGTGAAGTGTGTGAGAGTGTGTGAGAGAGATTGTAGTACTCCTATTTGGTTTGGTAGTTTTTTGGAGGAGTTCTTTGGCCAAACTAACCTTATTTCTGAAACTTATTTCCAAAATAACACTTTTCTTAAACTAATTCCATAACTAATACTTTGGACTAAAGGTTAATTAGTATTAAAATCTATAAATTCTTATTAGACTCATAAATTTACCAACAAATTGCTCCTCTACCACAAACGTTTCGCACGCAACCGTCTTGCTCTTCCGCTTCCCAGCCGCCTCACCGCAGCCACCACCGTCGACTCCTCCTGAAACCTCCGTTACCGGATCAGTACGTGAAGAACACGTTGAAGATCACCGAGGTGATGAATCTCGTTGCGGCGGCAAAAATCCAATGAGCTGGGAGCTGTGGTTATGTAATGTGTGGTCCATGTTTTGATTGGTTCTCCCTGGCTGAGATGCAGTTTGACTATGGCTACTATTCTTCATCTCGATCGTTGGCTTTGAGCCACAATGACTAGGAGGCGTGTTCACAATGGCGTCGATTGAGCCGTCATTCTCCAGAACATTATCACCGGCTGCAACAACAACGGAGACGGGTCTCCTGGTTATTGTGGCTACTTTTGCATTGGAATTGTGACATTCGTATGATATGAATTTGTAGGAAGAAACCTGCTTTCAAGGAAGAAGTTGTAAGGCTTCTTTTTTTTTTTTCTTTTTTTAGAAGAAAAAAGTTGTGAGGCTTCTTGACTGCATTGTTTCTTGTCTGCATTGTTTTTCTTTGTTTGGATCGGAAGCAAATTCATCTAAATTTCATTTTGTTGTTTGCAGAAGCTTACTTGGCAATTTTGTCACGAAATGTGAATAAATGCTTTTCTCATCAGCTACAAAGAGGAGACATAGCGGCGCTGCGGCGGCCATGCTTTCGTACGAACATGTATGCTAAGAGGAGGAAGTTGTCAAATTTATGGGTATAATCAGAATTTATAGGTTTCAATAATAATTAAGTTTTAAATCAAAAGTATTAATTATGAAATTAGTTTCAGAAGAGTGTTATTTTGAGAATTAATTTCAACAACAAGGTTATTTAGGCAAAAAACTAAAAGTGCATGAAATATGTAGGGAATACGATCAACGATCATAAATTGTACAGTACATTCCATGATTAATTGTCCACCCGCCTACAAAACTGCACGCGTGGGTGCGTGATATTCACAATTATTCTAAAATCGCATAGAGGCCCCTCCGTGTTTTTGGTCATATACACCATTTGCAGTTTAATCCCGGTTTATAGTCCGTCAAACGGTTTATTAGGAGACCGACTCTTTAACTTTTTGTTCATATTTTAACTTTTATTTTCATGTTTTAACTTATAACTTTATGTTAAGTTTAAAATGTTCATTTTTTAACTTATAACTTTTATGTTCATGTTCTAACTCATAGTCTTTATGTTTAAGTTTAAAATATTCGTGTTTTAACTTATAACTTTTATTTTCATGTTTTAACTTATAAATTTATGTTTGACTTTAAAATGTTAATGTTTCGATTTATAACATATATGTTCATGCTTTCACTTATAACATTTATATTCATGTTTTAACTTAGAGAAAGTCTCAAATAAGAGCCTTACGGTAAGAGCAGGCCAAAAGCATACCACATTCTACAAGATTTGGGGTTATTTTGCAATTTTTTAATTATTTAAATTATTTTTGTTTGTGCCTGATATTTTTATACTTGAGTTCGACCTTTATTTGGGTTGATATCTTTCATTTTTATGCATGCAGTAAGATCAACTCAAATAAATGTCAAACTCAAGTATAAAAATAAAGGTCAAAATCAAGTATAAAAATCAAACTAAAATAACAAAGGTAACATTAAATTTTGTTGTGGGAAATTAACTTTATTTTGTTCCTTATCAAGATGTTGTGCTCCACTGACCCAGGAAGTGTTGTACCTACATGAATGGACAATACCCCAGTTAGGTAACATTAAATTTTGTTTTGGAAACCATTCTTAAATATACCTAATCCGCGCCCTCCAGCAAGCATCTGAGACTTAACCACAATCTGCACCACAACAAAATCATAGATCATCAACAAATTCTAATAAAAAACAAATATATTCACAAGATTAGGGAATCGCCTCTATCATCAAGAAAGGTAACAGGAATTTGTTCCAATTGAATAAAAAGAATGAAATTTGAGAAACCCTTTTAAATTTTTCCCAAGTTGAAGAAATAAACGAGAGAAAAACAATATTTTACAAAAAAAAACCCTATCAGGAAGGGATTATTGAGTATACATCACATCCCATTAAACCCAATTTCCAGATAACTAAAACACAAAAGAAGTATTGTTACCTATGTTTTGTTGTGGTGGAATAACCGATGTTGAAGCCATTAAAGATCGATCCTTCAACAAGATTTTAAATTTTTCAGAAGTTGTTCTACCTCTTCTCAAAACGATTGAGACCGTGCATCCTCCTCTCTTCTCAGAACAATTGTGTCCTCCTCTGTTCTCAGAACGATTGTGCGTCTCCTTCTTCTTCTCAGAATGATTGTCCCATAAAACACTTTAAATTTGACTAGTAATTTAGAAGATAATCATTATAACATAAAACATGGGGAATTTAAACCAAAACCTAGAAGATTTTTATTATCTAATAAACAGAACTTGTAATTAAAAGGGTGATCATTATAACATAAAACATGTGTTTTTTAAATCAAAATGTGTCACTTAAAACATTGAGGTTATAACTAAAAACATAAGGAGTTTAAAAAAAAACCTGAAAGATAGTTAATCATATAAAAATTGGTAGAGTATCAATCATCTAAAAATCTAAAAGATGTAATTTATAAATTAGAACATGAGCAATTTAAAACAAAATCTAAATTTTCTTACAAAAAAAAAAAAAAAAAAAAAAACTGAATGAGCACTGTAGCAGTACTGTTCACGCGGGGATTGTTCATATGTTACTGTTCACGCACGAAATTACTCTAGCGCATGAATTTCCTAAATTTTTAATAATTTCAAATGGGCCCCTCATTGTTTTTGAAATATTATACTTAATCCGGTGTACATATGTAGACGGTCGCTTCCAAAACTTTGCCAATAATAAGTAAGAAATTGAATAAAATTTAAAATGGTAATAATTCTTAGTAGTATATACTATGAATTATGAAAACAAATAATTGTAAAATAATATAAAAATGCTAAAAGATTTTGAATTAATTACAAAATTCAAAGTGTTTTCTTTTAGTCCCATAAAAGTTATTATTGGTTCTATTTGGTCTCTTGGTTAGTCAACTAACAAAATAGTAGTGTTGACTAACAGAATTTCTTAAATAAATTGCACAAATATTCTCCGTTTCTATTAAAATATCAAATTAGTCTTGTAATTTTTGAAACACATAAGTTAACTAACATTATAGAAAGTTTTTTAATTAGGGTAATTAATTAATTTTTGTTTTAGCAAAATTAAATTTCACTAAAATTAATCTAGCTAATTAATTTATAAAATTATACCTCAAATAAGAAAAAAACTAAAATTTATAGTTAATATAAGAGACTACCCTAATAAAAAAATGCTAATAGACGCACTAAATAAGAACAAAATATTTATTAAATTTATTTAATGAATCTCTTTATATTCTCATATATCACATTCAATCTCATAGAGTACCTAAAATTATTCAAATTCCGTGTGATTGTACATGAGCGGATATAGTGAGGGAAAATAAAAGTATGAACGTGATTGATGTTGAAATTCAAGATATTAGACTTAAAATAAATTAGGACTTAAAATCTCATAGAGTACGAAAATAAAAATAAAGCTTGTTGGACCAATTACTTATTTAAATGTTTCAATAACTACATTGCTAACTTGATATTTTAATATAAATAGAGGGTATTTGTGTGATTTATTTAAGAAATTCTATTAGTCAATACTACTATTCCGTTAGTTGACTAACCAAAAGACCATATAGAACCAATAATAACTTTTATAAGACCAAATAGAAACGAAAAAAATTTATGGGACTAAAAAAAAATGATCTGAACTTTTATGGGACCATTAGGGTAATTAATTCAAAGATTTTAGAAGAAAGAAGAAAGTAAGAGAAAGCTTATGGAAGAAAATAAATAAAAGAAAACTGAGGTTGGAATACTAATTAAATAGGTCTTATTTAATGACCATTAATTTTTTTTTTTTAAAATGAGGTGGATTATTGTGGGAGCGCCATGGTATGAAGATAAGGAGTGCTCCTTAAATAACCTTTTTTTAAAAAGGTTGATGTGGATTTTTGTGCAAGTGACATGTGTGATGCGGGGCAAATCCGCACTAGTGAATCGGGGCCTCAGACAGTTAATGTATCTGAGGGCTTCTGGATGAATTGCTGATGAAGTATGCAAGCTGCTCACTAATTGCTCCGGGCTATCCGAGCTCCTCTGCCTCGGATAGGACTGATCTGGGACCTGTTCTCCAAAGCCTGCAAAACAAATCCCCCGAACGCTACCCGAGAGTGGTAGTTCTGGTGTGATGATGAGATTTCGTGTATTGAAAAGATAAACTATATATTCAAGAGTTAGAGAACTTACCTGGAATGGCTGATTGTGTCCTCTATTTATAGGCGTCTTGGACCTTATCCAATGCCTTCTCATCACACGTCACGTTCTTGTACCTTGATGTGGTCCTGGTCACGTGACTGTACCAGCCGAATCTTTCCTCTTATCTGTCCATCACGTGTATCGGGAATTATCAGGAAAGTCACCTTTTCCAATCACCTTCAGTATTATCACAAGCACTCCAAGACAAAGGATTAATCCTATCGGTTTCCATTGTGATTCCGACCCTTATCCTGAGTGGGTTACCAAGGATGTCATCGACCTTTGCAATAATAGCTTTATCCCTATTCCCGAGGATGCAGAATTGGAACTCTTAGAGCATGTCCAAGTCCAATCCAGGGCCTCATGCTTGCCTGCTCGCCATGTACACTTTGGCTTATCTCTTCCATTCCCTCCTCTATTCTCTGAATTGCTTGTTCATTTTCGTATGTCTCCTGCTCAACTCCATCCTAACGGAGTGACTGTTGTTCTGGGATTCATCACTCTATGTCGTAGGCATGACATTGTCGAGTCCTTGGGTTTGTTTCGTTCCTTTTATCGCCTCTGCGCTTCTCATATGAAAACTCCAGGGATTTTTACATTCTACCCCCGAGGCCCCTCTCTCGTACTTGGTAAGAATGACAATGTCAAGAACTGGAAGAAGGCCAGTCATTACTCCTTTAACCAGTTTGAGTACCCTGCCCCCGTAGGGGCTCTTGTCCTCCCGTCTGTAGCTTCTGACTATGAGACCTTGTATGGTCAATCCCTAAACGTCCTTCAGTATTGGGTGAAAGGAAATGACAGCTTCTACTGGCCTCGTTCGATATATCCTACATCTACCTTTACTTGTCGTCGGATTTATGCCTGATGACCTAAATAAGGTCTTTACCTTCTGTTCTAGGATGTCTGTCTTTAATTTGCTGCTTTTTTTTTGTTTATTTATCTCATTAATTTACCTTATTCTAACGCCACTTCCTCTGTTTTGTTGCAGTGGTTCATGATCTCCCTGATAATCCTGCTCTTTATCCTTCTGCGGAGATGACTGGGACTCTCCGCCAAAAAGCCTCTAAGTCCACCTCGGATGTGATCTCTGATCCCCACCTTCGGATAGAGAAAACCCATGCCCAAAATATGGGAGAAAGCCCTGCTTCTCCTGTTGCCAAGAAAGACCGTTCTGAGGCTCTAGGTAGAGGATCTGAGCCCCCTACTAAAAACAAATTCCTTGGGAAAGGATCTGAGGCATCTCCCAACAAGAAAGCTACTGGGAAGGGTTCCGATCCTCCCATTAAGAAGGTTCTCGGGAAGGTATCCGAGACTAAGAATCTTGAGGAGATGACCTCGGAGGACCTTGTGGTGAAAACCGATGACCCTCCCTCTCCGAGGAATCCTGGTTTCTTAAGCCCAACTCATCGGAGGGATGATGTCTTTAATCTGAAGGCTCTTGACTATGACCCCCTTGCCCGCGTTGACCAGTCAACTGACTCTGAATCTTCTCCTCCTGAAATACAACCTACTCCCATCTCCGTACAGGCTCTTGCTCAGCCGAAGGTTGCTATTCCTGCCATCAAGAATCCTGCAATTGTGGTTCCAACAGCTGAAGAATCCGTTTCTGCGACCACCCTGGTGGGCAGCCACCCTGTCTCCTCCTTCTTTTTCCCTGTAAGCATCATGTTACCTTACTTTCCTTTTCCTCTATTTCATCTCTACATTTTTTTCTTTATTGATATGCCTACTTTTGTGCAGCAAGCCCTAGCTTTTGTGAAGGGTTTTAACGATTCTCCCAACTTCCAGTCTTTATTGGTTGAGAAGTGGGAAGAGTTCTCGGGTAACCTGCTCCATGGCCTTCAGCAGGAGAGGAAAGCTCGGGAAGCCTGCCAACGGGCCTTGGATTAGGAGAAAGCGCGCTCAGCTCTCCTCCGAGAAAAACTTAAGCCCCTCGAAGATGGATCCCTGCTCCGTGAGTTTGGCGAGGTCATCACCAAAGAAGTAATCAGCTCAGAGGCCTGTGATCAGGCCTTATCCGAGCTTCTGAGGGAGTCAAATGACTACCAGACCACCACCTTCTATGAAAAAATCCGAGGATGGCTTCCTGGGCAACTTCGTCTGACTGTGCAGAAAAGTTATTGTCATCCTAGAGCCTTGGACCGTTATAAACAGCGTCTTGGAGCCTTCCGCCTGAGCACTCTTCAAACTCTAGCCCCCAAGATTTGGGCTGCTTTGCACTCTTCTTCTCCGCCCACTTTCGCAGCCGACCTTTTGAAGATCGAAGAGAATAAGGCTAAGGTACCTGTGGGGAAAGTCATACCGGAGGCCGACTTCCGTAATCCTCATGGGGTCTATCCCGAGCCCCCATCTTATAGCTATTCTGTTAGCAACAAAGGGTATGTGGAGTGGTGTGCCGAGCTGATAGGCCCTAGATATACTCTTATTTTGTAGCATTTGAGAGCTGTTTTAGATAGTATTTTGTACTTTTATATTAGACTTTTGGACCGAATCATTCATGATGATTTGAAATTGAAGACGTGCATTTCGACCTTGAATTGCACTTGCGATAGATTTGGATGATTTGAAGACCTTCTATGACCGTCCTGAAGGAAGCAGATACATTGAAGAACCGGTCGTAGAAGTGGCGTGAAGGCACACTCTCGCGTACCGCGAAACCTAGGTCGCGAACCGCGAGGGTGTGTGTTGCAGTTTTGAAGATGCTGAGTTTCGCGCGGTCCGCGAAACTCCGGTCGCGAGCCGCGAGGACCAGCACGAGGACCGCGGAAGCCGAAGATGCGCGATCCGCGAAACATCGGCCGCGGTTCGCGAAGCCGAAGACGCGCGGTCCGCGAAACTCCGGTCGCGAACCGCGAGGACCGCAGCGAAGCCAAGACGCGCGATCCGCGAAACGTCGGCCGCGGTTCGCGAGAACCAGACGCGCGGTCCGCGAAACCTCGGTCGCGGACCGCGGACGCCATGGACGCGCGGGCCGCGAATCCTCGGCTGCGAACTGCGAGAACCAAGCTCGCGGTCCGCGAAGGATTTCTCGCGGCCCGCGAAAACTTCTGCAACTTGCATTTTGTTTGCTTTAATTTTAATTATTTTTAGACTATAAAAGGAACTTATCCTCATTGTTAGAGGATCGAATTTTTACAGAGCTGAACTCATTTTCCTTCATTTTCCTTTTGAATTTGATCTTTGAATTCATTATGGTTTGTTGTATTGATTATGGTTTTGATTATATAACTATGGTAGTAGGCTAAAACCCTTCTTGGATATATGTGATTGGACTTCTTGTTATGGATTGAGAACATGATTCATGAAGCTTAGGAATGGTGATTTGCTAGTGAATGATCATAATTTATATGTGTATTTGATGCTTGAAATGATTAGGAATGATTTCCTAGTGATAGATATGTGTTGGATATGTGTTAGATATTGCTTTTCCATGGTTAGAATGTTATCATTCTTTCTATGTAGGAGTAGTAAATTAGGAATCGAATGCATGTTGTTATCAATTATATTTGTTCTTAAGATCATTCATTAGCATTGTACCTATGTCAAGTTTGTTATCAAATTGCATGGGTAGGGTTGAGGAACATCTAATTTGAAGTAATATTGATTCAATTGAACTAGTTGTTATCATCTAGTAAAGTTGTCAATTGAAGTTGTGAAGATGCTTTCATTTTTCATAACTATGGTTAAAGATAGTTTCTCACTAACGTTCATCATTCTCAAGGCATCATGATAAAGTTTGAGGAAAATCTCATAATAAGAAGTCACCAATCTCATATGTCCGAGTCTAGTATTCTCATTAGTTAATCCTTTAGTTAAAACCTTAAATGCTAAACTAGTTGTAATCCTAGAATTCTAGTTGCTTTACTTAGTAGTGTTTCTTACAAAAACTCAACTCAAACCCCCCCCCCCCCCCTTGTTTACATTGCTTTTATATATGCATATATATATATATATGCTACAAGATATACATAGAAATAACCTTTTCCCTGTGGAACGAACCTTACTTGCCACTATATACTTAATTGTGTGTAGAGGTAGTAAGTGAACATAAATTGTATATTTGAGAGCTACGGCGACGACCTCCCAAATTTTGGCGCCGCTGCCGGGGAAAAGGCGTATTTTATGTGTGTATTGTAGTTTTATTTCTAATCTATCTTTCTTTTTAGGTTCTATTTTGGTTTGGAACCCTATTGCTCTAGCTCTTGGTGCATGGTTCATACACGATCCTCGAACCAAGACCCTTTGCAATACGATTCCGAGCTAGTAAGAAATCTCCGCCGACTTAGGAAGCAAGTGCAAGAGTCACTAGCATCTAATCCTTTCTCCCTTGAAAGTGAATCACTACATTTCAACATGGCGGACGAAGAAGAGGATACCGGCCAAAACCCTCCCCGAAACCAATTCTACAACCCTTTCCAAAACCCTAACCCTTCTCCTACCAACATTTCTATGAGAGAGTACATGTCCCCCAACTATGAGCAACAACAATCGAGCATTGTTTACCCGAACTCTCAATACGAAATTAAGATGGGAGTGATAAATTTGCTTCCAACTTTCCATGGTAGAGAAGTGGATGATCCGAATGACTTCCTTGAAGCTTTTCATAGGGTTTGTAGTAGTTTGAAACCTTCCGAGATGAGTGTGGATGAGTTTAAGTTGAAAACCTTCACCTTCACCTTGAAGGACAAGGCCGCTAAGTGGTTAAGCCGTTTACCTTCATCATCGATCACTACATGGCCACAATTGAAGAAAAAGTTCTTAGACAAGTACTTTCCTCCCTCTAAGTCCTCAGTCTTGATACAAGCCATTAGCAACATCACTCAAGACGATGATGAGACATTGTATGAGTATTGGGAAAGATTCCAAACTCTCCTCTCAAGTTGCCCGTACCATAGCTTCACAGAACCTCAATTGGTGTGTTTCTATTACAATGGTTTGAATGATAGAGAAACCGAGTTGATAAATCGGTCTTGCTATGGCTCCATTGCTAACCTTGGCTCTTCCGATGCCATGATGCTATTTGAGCAACTAGCCGAGGGGTGCAAACCAAAGAGAGACCGGAGACTGCGAGTGGGTAACTCCGGTGGAAACAATGATGGAACTCGTCAAGAGATCAAGGAGCTTACGGCATTAATGAAGGGTTTCATGATGGGAAATAGCTCCGGAGGGAACACGGGGAACCAACCAAGGCAACAAGTGATGACGTGTGGGATTTGTGCTTCGAACCATCTCACCGAATCTTGTCCTCAAGCAAACGAGGATTATAACGAAGAAGTCAATGCCATGGGGGTCTATGGAGGAAACCAAGGTTTTAGAGGCGATCAAGGAGGAAACCAAGGTTTTAGTAGCTACCAAGGAGGACGAGGCTACCAAAGTGGTAGAGGTTTTCAAGGTGGACAAGGCCAAGGTGGTGATAGGGGTAACCAAAGGAAGTATGATCCTTTTGCTCAACATTACAACCCCGGAACTAGAGATCACCCCAACTTTCGGTGGAGAGATGAACCGACGGGGCAACAAGGCCAACAAGGTGGCTACCAAGGGGGTTACCAAGGTCAAAGTGGTCAATCCTTTGATAGATCGAGGGGGCAAAATGACCAAGGCTACCAAGGAGACCAAAGCCACCAAAATCAAGGGTACCAAGGTTACCAAAACCAAGGGTACCAAGATTTTGGCTATCAAGGGTACCAAGATCATCCACCACAACAATACCCAAGGAACCAAGGTCAAGGCCGTTTCAACAACCGCACCCCTCAAAATGCTTACCCGAGGTTGGAAGATAAATCTCGTGATCAAGGTGAAAGCTCGGGCCAATTCCCACAAGACGCTCGATTCAAAAGCATTGAGGTGCAAATGAGTCAAATGGCCACTGTTTTGGGGAAATTGGAAGCACAAAACTCCGGGAAATTACCCGCACAACCGGAGTTAAATCCAAGGCCTCATGCGAGTGCCATGACCTTGAGGAGTGGTAAACAAGCGGTTGAACCCGAAGTGGTTGTGAAAAAGGCACCCAAGAGAGGCCTTGTGAAGAAGAACTTGACCAACGACGAAGTTGAGGTAACCTTGGCCGATGAAGAAGTGATTCTTGAGGGGCTAACCAAAGAAAAAGGTGATGCCGAGGTTGAGAAGGAGAAGGAACTAATTGATGAGGAACATGTGGACGCAACCGCTCATGTTGAACCAATGTCACCTCCATTCTCACCTCTCCACAAGAAAACTAGGGTAGACACTCCCTTCGAAGTGGAAGCACCATTTCCCGAGGCTTTGAAGAATACTCGCAAAAAGGAGATGGACAAAGAAGCTTTCGAAGTTCTTCGAAAGTGTGAGGTAAACATTCCTTTGCTCGATGCTATTGATCAAGTTCCTAGATATTCTAAGTTCTTGAAAGAATTATGTGTGAACCATCGTCAACAAAGGTCTAAGCATGTTAAAAATGAAAGAGTCAATGAACATGTGTCGGCTTTGTTTCAAGACAAAATGCCTACTAAGTGTGGTGATCCCGGCATGTTTACAATTCCTTGCATTTTAGGGATCACTTATTTTCCTAGAGCCATGCTAGATTTAGGTGCATCCATAAATGTCATCCCATACACATTGTATGAATCATTAAATCTTGGCACTTTGCATAAAACCGGTGTAGTGATCCAACTTGCCGACCGCTCTAATGCATACCCTAAGGGTATTGTTGAAGATGTCTTGGTGAAAGTCGACAAGTTGGTGTTCCCGGCCGATTTTTACGTTCTTGACATGGAACATGATAAATTTGCTACCCCTGTCTTGTTAGGGCGTCCCTTTTTGAGAACGTCAAGAACTATTATCGATGTGCATAGTGGTAGGCTTACCATGGAATTTGATGAGGATAAAATAGAGTTCAACATTTATGGTGCAATGAAATACGATGATGATGAAACTTCTTGCAATGCTATTGATGTGATTGAATCTTTTGTGCAAAAAGTTTATGAAAATGATGGTGATGATCCTTTGTTAAATGCTTTAGCCAATAGTTTACACACAAGTAATGTTCATACATATGCTTTGAGTGCTAACTTGAAGGAAAGCATTTTTGAGCTAGATACTTTCGAGGAACTTTCTCTTGATGCACCACTTTTAGACCTCGAGGTATTGAAAGGCTCGGGCAACCGACCATCTCTCAATAAACCTCCGGTGGTGGAATTGAAACCACTACCCGAGAATTTAAAATATGCATTCCTTGGTGATGGTGAAAAATTACCGGTGATAATCTCAAACAAACTCACCAAGGAACAAGAGGAAAGGTTGATGAAAGTGCTACAAGATCATAAGGAGGCCATTGGATGGACTATTGCCGACATCAAAGGTATGAGTCCAAGTACTTACATGCACCGTATTCTATTGGAGGATGATGCTAAACCCATCCGACAACCTCAAAGGCGATTGAACCCTCCTATGATGGAGGTAGTAAAAGCCGAGGTGCTTAAATTGTTGGATGCGGGAATGATCTATCCAATCTCCGATAGTAAATGGGTAAGCCCAACGCAAGTGGTACCAAAGAAGACCGGAGTGACCGTGGTGGAGAATAGCCATGGCGAGTTGATCCCCACTCGTATTCAAAACGGATGGCGTGTTTTCATTGATTACCGAAGGCTAAATGCGGTAACAAGGAATGACCATTTCCCTTTGCCATTTATTGATCAAATGCTTAACCGACTCGCAGACCACTCTTTCTATTGTTTTCTTGATGGCTATTCAGGGTACTTTCAGGTTGCCATTGCACCAGAGGATCAAGAGAAGACCACTTTCACATGTCCCTTCGGCACCTTTGCATATCGACGAATGCCTTTTGGCCTTTGCAATGCACCGGCCACATTCCAAAGGTGTATGGTTAGCATATTTTCAGAATACCTTGAAAAGTTTGTAGAGGTTTTTATGGACGACTTTACTGTTCATGGAAACTCTTTTGACAATTGCTTAATCCATTTGTCATTAGTCCTAAAAACTTGCATTGATAAGAACCTTGTGCTTAATTCTGAAAAATGTCATTTTATGGTTGAAAAGGGCATTGTGTTAGGACATGAAGTGTCATCTAAGGGTATTGAAGTAGACAAAGCAAAAATTGATACCATCCAATCTCTTCCTTACCCTACTTGTGTGCGTGATGTGAGATCCTTTCTAGGCCACGCGGGTTTCTACCGCCGTTTCATAAAAGATTTTTCAAAAATTTCTTCCCCTTTATGTAGATTGTTACAAAAGGATGTGGAATTTGTGGTAGATGAAGGTTGTAAGAGGGCATTTGATTGTTTGAAGTCTTTGTTAGTGTCGGCCCCTATTATACAACCTCCAAATTGGTCCCTTCCTTTTGAGATCATGTGTGATGCTAGTGACTATGCCGTTGGTGCGGTGTTAGGTCAAAGTGTGGGGAAAATTCCCCATGCCATCTATTATGCATCCATGACTCTCAATGATGCTCAAAGGAACTATACCACTACTGAGAAAGAATTTCTAGCGGTAGTCTTTTCCTTAGAAAAGTTTAGGCCATATTTGCTTGGTACAAAGATTATTGTTTTCACTGACCATGCAGCTCTTCGTTACTTGATGACGAAGAGAGAAGCAAAGCCTAGGTTACTCCGATGGATCTTACTCTTGAGCGAGTTCGACTTGGAGGTCAAGGACAAGAAAGGAGCTGAAAATCTAGTGGCCGACCATTTGAGCTGTTTGGTGCCCAATGAAGAGTTTGGCACCAAAGCATTGAAGGACCATCTTCACGAAGAGTTCCCCGACGAGCAATTGTTTGCTCTTAGTGTTTCTCTTCCATGGTATGCCAACATTGTGAATTTCCTTGTCACAAGTAAGTACCCTTCTCATTTCACAAAAGCACAAAAGGATAAGCTAAAGCATGATGCTAGGTTTTACGTGTGGGATGATCCCTATGTGTGGAAACATTGTTCCGACCAAGTGATTAGGAGATGCATTCCCAATAATGAAACCAACTCAATCCTTGCTTTTTGCCATTCATATGCATGTGGTGGTCATTTTGGTGCTAGGCGAACTGCTAGGAAAGTGCTAGATTGTGGTTTTTATTGGCCTAGTTTGAATAAGGATGCATACACCTTCTGCAAATCTTGTGATAAATGCCAAAGAGTAGGAAACATCTCTTCAAGGAATGAAATGCCCCAACATTGCCCCCTATATTGTGAACTTTTTGATGTTTGGGGAATTGATTTTATGGGACCTTTCCCTACTTCCTTTGGTTTTAAATATATCTTGCTTGCGGTTGATTATGTTTCTAAGTGGGTTGAAGCAATCCCCACTCGTACTGATGATTCTAAAGTGGTTGCAGAGTTCATCAAATCTCACATCTTCTCTAGGTTCGGGGTACCCCGAGCTCTGATCAGTGATCGAGGCACTCACTTTTGTAATAGAACCATTGCCGCATTGTTGAAGAAATATGGGGTAAATCACAAAACTTCTACCGCCTATCACCCACAAACAAATGGACAAGCCGAAGTTTCCAATAGGGAAATCAAGTCCATCCTTGAGAAAACGGTTAGGCCGACTCGCAAGGATTGGAGTACTCGGTTGGATGATGAATTGTGGGCATATAGGACGGCTTATAAGACTCCAATTGGTATGTCTCCATACCGATTAGTCTTTGGAAAGCCGTGTCATTTACCGGTGGAGTTAGCACACAAAGCCTATTGGGCAATCACAAGGTTCAACTTGAACTTGGACGAAGCCGGGAATGAAAGGAAGCTTCAACTGCAAGAGCTCGAGGAAATCCGGAATGAGTCCTATGAGAACGCCGCCATTTACAAAGAGAAAACGAAGGCATGGCATGACAAGATGATAATTAGGAAAACCTTTGAGGTAGGTCAAAAGGTTCTTTTATTTCAATCACGCCTTCGTTTATTTCCAGGTAAACTGCGTTCTCGGTGGACTGGACCATTTGTGGTTGTAAGAATTTTTCCTCATGGTGCGGTGGAGATCCAAAGTGGCGAAGATGCCAAAGTCATCAAGGTCAACGGCCAAAGGTTGAAACCGTATTACGAAGGTTTCAAATCAGAAATCCTAGAGGACATGTCTCTAGGCAACCCAACCTACGAATGATACTTACCATTGAGGTACATCGTGCCGACGATGTTAAATAAACGAGTTTTGATCCTTAAAAGCATTTCGTCGAACAATTTCAATATTTGGAACATTATTTTCTTTTTATCGTTATCCATGTACATTTCATTTAACGTGTAATTCGAACATTACGCTAGTTTTTGTGTTGTTTTTGTAGAAAGAGGTGTGAAATAGATGCAAAGCAAAAAGGCTCTAAGAGCAATTCATCGCGGACCGCGAATTCATCGCGCGGACCGCGACCGAGGGTTTCGCGGACCGCGATCGGGAAGGCGCAGACCGCGATGGAAAACTTCGCGAGCCGCGAACTAAACGCGCGCGCCGCGACGGTGTCTCGCGACCCGCGAACGGATCCTCGCGAACCGCGAGTAATGGTGGAATTCTCGAGAATCCCTGGCACAAAAACGACGGTTTTCGCGGTCCGCGGCTTGACCGCGCGGACCGCGACACAGTGCTCGCGGACCGCGGTTTCATCGCGCGGTCCGCGAAGGTTTTACGCGCGGTCCGCGAAGAAGACCGCGCGACCCGCGAAAACCAAAGGATTTCAGAAATCCCTGGCACGAAAACACACCATTTCGCGGACCGCGGCTAGATCGAGCGGACCGCGAAACTGTGCTCGCGGTCCACGGTAAAACCGCGCGGACCGCGAGGATTTGCCATGCGCGGCGCGCGAATTCATCGCGCGCGCCGCGAGAGCTCAGGGCGCGCGGTCCGCAGTGTCTCGCGCGGACCGCGAAGGTCCGCGCGCGTGGTCCGCGGTTTCATCGCGCGGACCGCGAAAGCTAGGTGCGCAGGCCGCGAAGGATGACGCGCGAACCGCGAAATCCAGGGATTTTTCGGCAATCCCTGGAACGAATTAGCGTGTTTTCGCGACCCGCGAAAACGGACCGCGGCTCGCGACAGAGGCTCGCGATCCGCGACAAATGGCGCGCGGCCCGCGAGGAACGATCCCTTCTTCTTTCCAAATTCTCCTATCTTTTTCTTCTTCTTCTTCCCAAGCTCTCCCACCGGCCACCATCTCCAATCCATCATTCCGGCGAGTTTTGAACAAATTTTTTCCACCCAAATCAATCCCCCAAGCTTTCCCAACAAAACCCACCAAAAATTCACATCCAAAACACCATCTTTTACCCACATTGCCCGAATTCCAACCCAAACTTCTCCATTCCGATTCGCCGGACTCCGGCGACTTTTTCTCCAACCCCAATACATCAAAACCTTCCCTCCACCACCCTTATCCTTTTCGCCATCTCAATTTTCAAATTCCTAAACGAACTTAAATATCCCCAAATCTCAAGAACCCTAATTTTTGGGCATTTTTGATTTGGTGATATTTTGGTTCAATTGATGATATCCTCAAGCTACATTTCTTCCAAAGGCTTCAATTGACGGTACCCTACTGAATTTACTTGAATTTTGGGTGATTTAGGGCTTGCCGCCAATAGGTTTTATTGAAATTTCAAAGGCTTGCCGCCTTTAGTTATATACTGAGCTTTTTGAGTAGGGGCTTGCCGCCTTGTAGCTAGTTTAGTTGTGCTAGACTGTTGTTGAGTAGATTTTGATAATGGCACCGAGGAAAAGGTCTCGCCGAGGGGAAGCCTCTAGTTCGCATGAGCCCGTGATCCCCGAATCCCCCCCTCGCCAACCTAGCCCTTCCCCCGCAGAAAACCTGCCTCCTATTGATCTAATGGGACTGCAAGGTTTGGATGGAGATGCCCAACAACGGTGGAGAAAGTTGATTGGGAATGGGAGACGAACAATCATGGAGACGAAGTTCCTCTCCTCTGAGCAACTTCAGGAGCTAGGTTTGCAGCAGCCTGTGCTATTTTTATTGGATCGCGTTGGCATGAGAGGAATCATTGATAGGTCAGCACCGACCTACATCCGATATACACTTGAATTCCTATCCACTCTAGCCAAGCACTATGACGAGGAGCATGACATGCAGTACATCACATTCAGGTTGAATGATGTAGACCGCCGGATGACCTATCATGAGATCCAAGATGCTTTAGGGTTCGAATATGCGGATGGCTACAAGAATCCGAAAGATAATGCACCGGACGGATTTGATCTAGCTTTCTTTTGGAATTGCTTGTCTGGATCTCCCAACATCACGGGCGCCACGAAGAAAAACCATATCATACATCCAGCTGTTCGTATGGTGCTCAAGCTCCTAGTGATGACGATCTTTTTCCAAGGAGAGTTGACACACATCAATAGGGAGCAGGTCCAATGCCTTTGGACCATGTTTTGGAGGCCGGAGCACCCGTGTTGGGTTGACCTCTTTGTGCAGAAATGTCTGGAGACCTCCCAGAAGAGCTCAGGGAAGATACCGCAGGGGGGTATGATTTCTCTTCTGGCAGCTTATCTGAACATCCACCTACCTCCAGACATTCAGGCAATAGGCAAGACAGCCGAGAGAGCTCACCAGTTCTACTCCATTGCTACTTTGGAGTCCACTAATGTCTTGGCCATGCACAGATTTCCTCCTCCTAGATTCATCTGGCTAGTAGCCAAGAGTCAGCATATGTACCTGCCGAATCCGGAGGCTGTGCAGCTGACTGGGCGCACTCGCATGGAGGAGCTCACCTTGCCCATCCAGATCACAGTTCCTGCACCTACCATTGCCCTTGCCAGGCTAGAGGCACCTCCGGAGCATGGAGAGCAGTACGTTCCTCCACATCAGGATCCTCAGTTTGTCACTCAGCAGCAGTTCCAGGAGTTTACGCAGAGGCATGACGCGTTTACTCAGAGATATGAGGACGACATGGAGGTGATGTTCGCCATGATGGCATCCATGCACCCACATGGACCAGGGGCATTTGACTATGAGGGCCATCGCAGATCGCGAGCTCAGCGTCGTCGCGACGGTTCCGGCCCCTCGCAGTGAGTATATCCTACACCCTTTCCTTTCACTATGATTTTTATTGATATATTTAAACATTGAGGGCAATGTTTAGACTAAGTGTGGGGGAGGAAATGTCGGACTATGATTCTGTTTTTGTTGCTGCTTTTGCTGCTGTGTTTTTACTACTGTATTTCTAAATATAAAAAAATAAAAAATAAAAATAAAAAAACATTTTCTTTTCTCTTGTATAGATATGAAAAACTCTCAAATGTTATGTGCTTAATTATTCAGAGTATACACTTGGATCTTAATCGTTCTTTCTCGAGGACGAGAAAGGTTCAAGTGTGGGGGATTTTGATAGGCCCTAGATATACTCTTATTTTGTAGCATTTGAGAGCTGTTTTAGATAGTATTTTGTACTTTTATATTAGACTTTTAGACCGAATCATTCATGATGATTTGAAATTGAAGACGTGCATTTCGACCTTGAATTGCACTTGCGATAGATTTGGATGATTTGAAGACCTTCTATGACCGTCCTGAAGGAAGCAGATACATTGAAGAACCGGTCGTAGAAGTGGCGTGAAGGCACACTCTCGCGGACCGCGAAACCTAGGTCGCGAACCGCGAGGGTGTGTGTTGCTGTTTTGAAGATGCCGAGTTTCGCGCGGTCCGCGAGCCGCGAGGACCAGCACGAGGACCGCGGAAGCCAAAGACGCGCGATCCACAAAACATCGGCCGCGGTTCGCGAAGCCGAAGACGCGCGGTTCGCGAAACTCCGGTCGCGAACCGCGAGGACCAGCGCGAGGACCGCAGCGAAGCCAAGACGCGCGATCCGCGAAACGTCGGCCGCGGTTCGCGAGGACTAGACGCGCGGTCCGCGAAACCTCGGTCGCGGACCGCGGACGCCATGGACGCGCGGGCCGCGAACCGCGAGAACCAAGCTCGCGGTCCGCGAAGGATTTCTCGCGGCCCGCGAAAACTTCTGCAACTTGCATTTTGTTTGCTTTAATTTTAATTATTTTTAGACTATAAAAGGAACTTATCCTCATTGTTAGAGGATCGAATTTTTACAGAGCTGAACTCATTTTCCTTCATTTTCCTTTTGAATTTGATCTTTGAATTCATTATGGTTTGTTGTATTGATTATGGTTTTGATTATATAACTATGGTAGTAGGCTAAAACCCTTCTTGGATATATGTGATTGGACTTCTTGTTATGGATTGAGAACATGATTCATGAAGCTTAGGAATGGTGATTTGCTAGTGAATGATCATAATTTATATGTGTATTTGATGCTTGAAATGATTAGGATTGATTTCCTAGTGATAGATATGTGTTGGATATGTGTTAGATATTGCTTTTCCATGGTTAGAATGTTATCATTCTTTCTATGTAGGAGTAGTAAATTAGGAATCGAATGCATGTTGTTATCAATTGTATTTGTTCTTAAGATCATTCATTAGCATTGTACCTATGTCAAGTTTGTTATCAAATTGCATGGGTAGGGTTGAGGAACATCTAATTTGAAGTAATATTGATTCAATTGAACTAGTTGTTATCATCTAGTAAAGTTGTCAATTGAAGTTGTGAAGATGCTTTCATTTTTCATAACTATGGTTAAAGATAGTTTCTCACTAACGTTCACCATTCTCAAGGCATCATGATAAAGTTTGAGGAAAATCTCATAATAAGAAGTCACCAATCTCATATGTCCGAGTCTAGTATTCTCATTAGTTAATCCTTTAGTTAAAACCTTAAATGCTAAACTAGTTGTAATCCTAGAATTCTAGTTGCTTTACTTAGTAGTGTTTCTTACAAAAACTCAACTCAAACCCCCCCCCCCCCCCCTTGTTTACATTGCTTTTATATATGCATATATATATATATATATACTACAAGATATACATAGAAATAACCTTTTTCCTGTGGAACGAACCTTACTTGCCACTATATGCTTAATTGTGTGTAGAGGTAGTAAGTGAACATAAATTGTATATTTGAGAGGTACGGCGACGACCTCCCACGAGCCAAAATCTTTCAGCTTCAGAGCCTCGCTGTCTGATGGCATTCCTTTCATTGAGTTTTTAACCGAGTCGGGTGCTCTCGAAATGTATAATCCGTTTCGGCTTCAGCCACCCTGTCTCCATGTATGATCTTCTTTTTCTTGACCTTGGTGATCTCCTTAGTTTCTTTTATTCTTTTGCTACTCTCCCCACCTGTTAGGGGCATTTTCAATCGTCTCCTTGTACTGCTACAATATCTCTCTTATTTTTTTATTTTTTTTTGCTACATCCTGGATTTCTTCTTTGCTCATATATTGCCTTTATTATTAGCTATTATTCCTATATATAATAGATTCCTATGACTTCACTCTGCAGTCATAACGAGAGGCAAATGATTTCCAGACTAGAAACTGAAAATAAGCAACTTACCTCCCGCAATCGCGAGCTTCAGAACTATCTTCTTTGTCTTAGGCTTTCATTTCACTTGTCCTCCCTCGTTCGTGGGAAACCTAATGTTGTTCCCTTCAATGATATTACCTCTTCTGTCCGGAATGACATCTCTACTATGGAGAAAATGAGTAAGTTCCAACCTGGTGGTTCGGCTTATCATGCATACACCGAAGCCGTTGAATGGTACCGCCGCCTTTCTTCTGGGATGCCTAATCCACTTCCTCCTTCTATCTGGGAGATTCCTCATTCCCCTCCTATTGATGATGCCTTTCACCGATAACTCAACCCTCGGCTTTTCACAAAATATGAGGATTACCAAAGAAGAATTCGAGAAGTTATTTGTGTTCGGCGGATGAACTTTCCTTCCTTTAATGAACCTGGCCCTTCTACAGGTATTCCTTCAGTGAATACCTGCCTTATCTCCCCCTCTGTGATCTTTCGATCCATGTATTTTCCTCCTGACAATACGTCTCATGAAAGGGCTCGGCCTTCTTTCCGACCTTTGACTTTTCGCCCCTTGCCTTCTCGAGGGGATGAAGTAGTTCATTTATCCGATGATTAGTATATTTTTAGAGTGTATTTTGCGAATTTGAATTCTTGTGTAATATGCATGGGGTACCGAGAGGATGTCTCCCCTCTGGATCCTGCTCATATTGTAATCTTAATAATGCGATATTTTTCCAGTTTTGTTTTCTCATACTTTCCTTTATGCTCGGATTACCCTTGCCGAATTTTTGCCTTTTTTTGCGGGGCACCAACCATGAGAGCGACCCAGAGATCCCGACTTTCCCTTTATTTACACCGAGCTATCCAGCACGTATGCAAATTTTTAGCGTATCCACGCTTTCCTAACGCACTATCCAGTACGCTTATCGTTTCGAGCGTATCCACGTATCCGAACTTTGACGTATCCACGCTGATCCTATTATTGCAATGTATCTCCTGTCGCATATGCAATTATCCTGCGTATATACGCATCCGAGCTACGGCGTATCCACGTTGAGCCCATTAGTACTCTTTTTTGTTGCCTTTATTTTATCCTTATCCGATCCCTTTGATTATTTCAGGGATTTTCCTCTTTCTTCCCTTCTTCCTTTCTCTTTTATCCGATCTCCTTTTCTTACCTTCCGACCTTCCTTTCATCCTGGATAAGCTTTTCCTGAGCTTATCCCTTTATTGCCTTCTTCTCTTTTGTTCTCCCTATCTTTTTTCTTTATCTGAACCTATCCCTGTTCTAATTCTTTTCTTTCTTTTACCTCTATTCGAGTTTGGCCTTTCTCACACCCAATTCTTTCGTGATGCTCCTCTCCTTTATGTTTCATGCCTCCTGAATTACCTTCCCCCTTCTATGCTCTTCTATCTTTTATCCTTGGGGTTATCCGAACCCCCTAGTGTCATGGTAATTTACCAACCTCTCTTTTCTTATCCTACTCAAGTCTCTATACCCTTTATCTGATTATTTTTCCCTATGCCTTCTACAATGTTCCTCCTTTTCCTCTCCCTTTACATCCCTCTCCTTCTATGTGAAGATGTTCTTTTTTCATTTCCTTGTCCCTTCCTAACTTTACCATTTCCTTATTGGATATCCCCTCCACTATCCGAACCTATCCTCTTCTTTCCCTTTCTTTATCTATCTCTCCTCTTCCTCCCTTTTTTTCTTTCTTTTCCTTCTTCTATTCCCCCACCCCCTTTGTTTTCCTTTCCCTTTGAAACTCTACCATAAATTCTAATTCTTCCAACTGCTTATCATATCCTTGTTCTTCCTAAATCAACTTTCCTCCCTTTAAATGTTGTTGTTCTTCTGGTTACCTCTCGCTGACATTCTCCCCATCTGAGTCCCAACCTGTATGAGAAAATCTTATGAAAGCGCCATGTGTCACTTATACAAGCACTCTCACAAATTTGTGCTTTTATATATAGTATAGATACATTCATAAGCATAATAGGGGCATCCACAATGGTATGAAAATAAGAAGCACTTCTTAGGTGACACATAATCAATGTTGAGAAAACTGTTGGTTTATGTCCTAAATCCAATTCATATTTACTACAACGTGAGTAGAAACCTAAAGGGTCACACACATAAGGATTGTGTACCAGGTCAAAATGATTAGGGTTAATTTATAAGATAAATTAATCCCATGGACTATTTGATAAATATGCATTAGGTTCACACTAGTGGCCGAAGCCCATTTATATGATATTATATATATCATAGTTCAAGACTATTGGAAGTAAGTTCTGTTGAAACACATTTAGACCTAGTCAGTCATTCCAATAGTTAGTCAATCCTATTCGATAGGATCCTGGAATGCAATTCGTGTGGACTTGATAGAGGCCGGACGCTTGTGCGGCTTGTGGTCAAATCACCTCGACACCATGTTGATCGTCATCGTTCATGAGGCAATAGGTGATCAATTGCGGTTGGAAGCTTGTGTGAGTTGAGTGTGGATTTGCATTGAGTGACAGTGAATTTGCATCCCAAAGGTATGTGATCCATCTCACAATGTATATTTACATTATTCATAGATTTCAAAGTGATCTTGGAAATCAATCTGTTTATTCCGCTAATATATTTATCCGATAAATTATATTATGATTGATTAAAAACTTACAAAAACATAATCAAGTAAGAAGTCATCACCAATAATGGAATAGTAGCCCTTATTTTCTTCAATATATTTTTTTAATCGGTCTTCTCTTTAATGTTATCTTTAGCTTAAAAATAAAAAATAGTTAATGGTAATGTAATATTTTATTGGCTAATCAATCACGAAAAAAGAGGTAACAACTCAAATAATAATGAGTAACCTTATTAAGAAACTTCACAGTCAATTCATAATAGTGTCATTACGGAGGCTTCGGATCCTCTATACCACTTTTGTGTACCACTCTCTGTTCCACCAATCAAATTGTGTCACATGTCTTTATTAACTTAACTATAGTTAAGCTATCTAACTCATAGTAATAATTATTTTTTCATCTATATTTACGGTATATATTTTTACCTCTTTTTATATCTTTTAAATTAAATTATGTTGACGTCTAAATTTTGCTAAGTAAACTTTCTAAGAAAAATAAAATAAAGTTTAAAATAAATTAATTATACATAATTAATTTGAACTAATGTAAAAAATTTTATTGCAAACTAAAAATTGAGATGAATAATATTAACTTATACTGACATATGATTTGAACTGAACTTAATTAAACATACCCTAATAAAATAAAATGAATCAAGAAGTTGTACACAGAAAATTTATTTTAAAACAAATTAGGAGTACGATGAACTTAACTGAATTGAACTTAAATAAATTTAAATTTATTTACTGAACTGAACTGAATTGAAAATTTTAAATATATTTAACTAAACTGAACTGAACCGAACTGAACTAATATACAAATAAACTCTGGAAAGCAGGGCCTTTGTATCTTTAAACTTAATTTTATATTTCATAGACAATTTACTTAGCAAAATTAAAGCATCAACTTAATTTAATTTGAAAGATAGAAAAAGAGGAAAAAGAATGAACTCTCAAAAATAGAAGATGAAATATTAATTACTATGAGTTAGATAGCTTAACTAGAGTTAAGTTAATAAAGACATGTGGCACAATTTGGTTGATGGAACAGAGAGTGGAGTAGATGATTCGGAGCCGATATATTCGGGTTGTGCTCTTTAAATTTTACAGAGAATTTCAAAGCTACAAACACTTGGCTCTGAATATTCAGAGAAGAAAAGTCTAAAATAGACTAAAGGACCCCTGAATCCCGATTCTTTCATTATCCCTTTTAACTACTTGAAGCATTTGCTGCGATTCTGAGATTTTATGAAGCCTGCAACTATAATGGCAACAGGCGGAAATATTAAGGTTCTTGGGTTGAAGGAGAGTCCATTCGACAACCGTGTCCGGATAGCACTCAACTTGAAAGGCATCCCGTACGAGGTGTCCGAGGAAGATCTGTTCCACAAAAGTGAGCTGCTGTTGGCTTCGAACCCGGTTCACAAGAGAATCCCAGTTTTGTTCCATGGGGAAAATCCCATCAGTGAAACCCGCGTGATTCTTCAGTACATCGACGAGGTTTGGACTGATGAACCTGGTCTCCTTCCTTCGGACCCCTACGATCGCTCCGAAGCCCGGTTTTGGGCTGCATATCTGGATGATGTGGTAAGATTTTATCGATCGTGTGCAATTTAATCGATATTAGAGTTGCAATTTGATCGTATGAATTTAGAGTTGCAATTTGATCGCTTTATGACTACAATTATGATCAAAAAACCATTGCAGTGGATTCCGCGTTTGTTTAAGATGAGAGACGACAGATCAATTGGTGAGGCGGTGAAAAGAGGACTGTTGGAGGAGATAAGTGAAGGGTTTTCACTGTTGGAGGAAGCATTTCAGAAGTGCAGCAAAGGAAAAGCATTCTTTGGAGGAGATGAGATTGGATTTCTTGATATTGCATTCGGCTCCGTCTGGAACTGGATTCTGGCGGCCGAGCTACTGGCTAACGTTCGGTTGGTTGATGAAACTAAAACACCAAGCCTGTGTTTATGGTCTAGGAGGTTTTGTACTCATGAAGCTGTCAAAAATGTGTTGTTTGAACCCAAGCAACTTGAAGAGTGTTATCTCACCTACATTAAGCAGGGCTGGTTCGAGCGCAAAAGGTAAATGTTCTTGTTCAATTTGTAAGAGTTTTAAATTTGTAAGAAAGAGTGATGTACCATAGCATGTAAAAGCTAATCTATGCTTTGATGTAAACTGTATGGCATTGAAGACATTAGCTTTGAACGTTGCAAGTTTCAACAACCTACATTCTTTCAGCTTCCTAAGTCCTCCTCTCGGATAGATTAGATAGCTCCATTGTTTTCTTGGATTGATCATCTCGTTTTCGCTGACAACATAGTTATAATTTTAATTGCTGGCGTCAATTTTTATCATCTTCAGAAACTTGGTATGTTAGTTCAATCTATTATGTAATGAAGGACTCTAATAGGAACACTTTACAATCTTCTTCTTTCTCCATGTAAACTTTTTATTTTCATTGCAAATCTTATAACATTAACTCAGAAACAAAGAGGGTGCTTAGTCCGCGGAAGTGGCAACAAGAAGCAGTGGAAACTTTCTCGGAGTGACAATGTCCAAATCCTGAGGTCTTTCTTGAGTGCAGACTGCAATGTCGTATCCCATCAAGTTGACATCCATTCTTGACTCCCTTGGAATGAGTAATGGAACTGGAGGATGCATTCTGAAGCTCTCTTTGATCACTGATTTTAGGTAGGGCAGTTTTTCTAAATCATCTTCTTTGATGATGCCTGACTTGCAATCAGCAAATCGCCTTAGCTCGTTCTGTAATTCAGTCATTGCATCACTGCTTCTCAATAGCTCCGACATCGCCCACTCTAGCAGTGATGTTGTAGTATCTGTTGCTGCAACAAATATATCCTGCAAAAACATGACTGTATTTATTGAGACAAAAACATAATTGTAGGTTATTTGTTCAGTTGAAGTAAGAGGCCTTACCAATATGATAGCCTTGATAGAATCGCGATCAAGAGTGAAACCCATGGCGTTTTCGCTCTGGACCTGAAGCAGAACATCCACAAAATTCTGCTGTCCTTCCACTTGATCAATACCATCCCTTCTCCTCATTCCCTCCATTTTAGGACAACCTGTCCCAAATCATTTTAGCCGGCACTTCTTCATGCTTTCTCAGGACCGTTTTAACAATTTTTTATTTCAGATCGATGTTTGGTCGGAAGGAACAGTTACCTTGCGGATGCCGGCAAGTTTCTTGGTTTCTTCTTCAACCTGGGATAGCTGAGACTACTTTCTCCCTCACCAGTCACCTCAGCTTTCTTCCTCTTTAGTCTCAACCTCCTCCTCTCAATATAGTGTAGGGTTATAATCGCATGTATCATGAACTCAGGGTTATATTTGCAATTAACCAAGAACCGAGTGTATATGAGTACTTTTCTCAAAAACATTTAAGACGGTCAAATCAATACATTTTTAAATTAGAGACTTTTAGAGATTTTGAAAATAGGAGATTTGATTCCCAAATCCATTACACAAAGTTTTGGGTTAGAGCAAGTCCAACACCTTCCCCAACTTGGGTGATTTCATTAAATTTGGGGAATATGGACCTTTTTTTTGCTCCAACAGCTTCCCCAACCCATTCCCCAACTTGGGATTTCTTCAAAATCCCCATGTTGCTTTCCCAAATCTGTAGAGAGAAAAAATATTTGGGGAAGCAAAATTTATGCTTTTGCATTTAGAGAAAATCTTGGGTGAGACTTGTCCTTGTGGAGACCAAGGGTAAAGGAGTCCATATAATAGGAGCTTCTAAAGTTTTGGGGTCATTCTGTAATAATTCTATATTCGGCGCAATAGTAATATTAGATCTATATACAGGGACTATTTTGCAAACCTTCACATATGTCATCCTTTTTCCCCAAACATCCCAGATCTCCCTTTTCTTTATTCCCAATCCTTGCCAACGATTCAATCGCTCCCTTTCCGGTCTCCGACGAGTAACCTTGCAAGCTTTCCGTTCATCGACGACTTACCCAACTGAAACCTGCAATCCTTCGTTTTCCTCTGCCCAATTTCATCCTCCACGATTCAGATTTGTTTCGACGAATTTGACAGCAACTTTACCGTGAGACATCGTGGCGGATTCGTTTAATTCATAAGCTTTCGTGGTGAACTTGTTAATCCCTGGTCGATGGCGTCATTGGAGGATTCAATCAGCAGACTCACAATCAGCTGGAAAAAGCTCAGTTGCAAATCCTAGAGAAATTATATGAGGTAAAACATCTCGCTGATCCTTTTAATTATAAGAATTGTGCTTGAGTTTTTAATTAGTCTTGATCTTTTTGGATTTAGGAATTTTTGAGGTTGGATTTAGAAATTGTGATTGAGTATTTACTGTGTTGTCTTGATCTTTTAGTCATTGTGCTTGAGTATATATGGTTTGTCTTGATCTTTTAGACGTTGTGCTTGAGTATTTATGGTTTGTCTTGATCTTTTAGTCGTTGTGCTTGAGTATTTATGGTTTGTCTTGATCTTTTAGTTGATTTGCTTGAGCATTCATAACTCAATGTGTTTGAGCTTTTAGTGTGATGTCTTGATTTTTTAGTCAATGTGTTTGATCTTTTAGTCAATCAGGTTAACCTTTTTACTGTGATGTCTTAATATCTTAGTCAATGTATTTGAGCATTTACTATTTTATCTCAATTTGTATCTCTTCGTCAGTTCCACACGCGAGTGCTGGGATATTACTTTTTTCAACTAATAACAGAAAAATCAAAGAAATTAACAGAAAAATCAAACAAAATAACAAAAAAATCAAACAAAAAACATGCCGAGTCAATCTTGCAGGTTTCCGGTGCCGACGAGCAGAGCTCTGAAACTGTGACGCCGGAGCCACGACTCTGGTCTTTTTGCAACGCTAGTACCATAGAGAAGTCTGGCTGCTATACTCAAGAGGCGGCCCTTGAGATATGATCGGAAAAATCGTGATCCAAGATCGCGACACACGAAGGTTCACCTGTTTTTTCACCGGAACAGCTACAAGGAGTCAAAAATCCAGCCACGGAAGAATCGACGGCGACGGATTCTTCAACGCGAAAGTTTCGAAACTGTAGGAAGAATGTGGAAACGTGGAGATCGCGAGGAAGAAGATATGGGGTGAAATATACTATTTTTGCAGACAAGCCCCTATAATCTCCCGTGTTTTGCATATTTACCCCAAAACTTATTGCAGTCCTTGGTCTCAATGGAGACAGGTCTCAATTGAGAATTAGTATTGCATTTATGACTGATTATTTTCCTATTCATGTGTTTGTCTTTATTTTTTTACAAATTAAATATACATTTCAAATGTAAATATCTTTAGTTATATACAACAAAAAATTATAAAAATAATATATTCTTAATTTTCATATTATAACGAACGCAACAACATCATACATGACTATGTTCGCATGCATATATAAATTTGAATATTATCATGTGAGATCTTGTTATATTCGTTGTAATGTGTATTTTAATAATATATAGTTTTCACATTTTTTCATTATACGTAATTTAAAATATTAAGATTTCAAAATATATTTAAATAGTGAAAACAGAAATAAAGAGATAAAATACTGAAATTTAATGCACATGCATTAAATTCTAATCCCCACACTAGGGAAGCTGTTGGAGTTGAAGCAAAAAAAGATAGAGAATATGAGGATGTAGTACTATATCTTGGAGAACCTGATAGGGAAGCTGTTGGACTTGCTCTTAGACATACATATTTAGAGCAAACTCAACCGTTTCTCTACCACTTTCTGCAAGATAGGGAATGGACACACAATATTCCTTACCTTTTTACAAACAATATTCAATGCGTATACATTAAATTTTGGTGTTTTATTTCTTTTTTTCCTTTTCATGCATTGGTGCTTTGGAATATATTATCACTTGCCTTTCGAGATAAAGGATCTAAGTTGTTGGTTTAAAAAGAGAATGGTCATGGAAGCATGCAAGTGTGGGGAGAAACTGAGATTTCAGCTATGTGGTTTTGAGGATGATCAACTTGATGTTCACGATATCATTACTCGGTATAAGGATAGAGCGAAACATTTTCAGCTATGTCTACGCTAAGTGCATAGTAAAGTCCAGCCAAGGACTACAAACAAAGGAGATATTAGGAGGCAACCCAATATTTGTTGTTTTCCTCGGCATTTTTATTTCATCTATTTTTTTTAAAAAAATGAAAATATAAATATAGGTTTCTCACATATTTTAATGCAGCTCGAAGCTCGAATCGAAAGGGATAAAGTGTGGATGCGGGTCCCGTTCGGCCAAACTGGAGGGTGCTTTCGGACATAAACGAAATTAACGATTTTGATGCAACCTCTATCTTGTTATTTCCAATCCTAATTTACATACTTTATTCCGTGCTTATTGTCTTTGAGCATGCATTGTTTTGTTGGAAAATTATTTATGTATGCACGTTTTACACTTTTATTTCTTGTTTGGGGACAAACAAGGGTTTAATTGTGGGGAAGATTGTCTTGGTTGTTTATTGTACTTTTCTCTTGAATCTGATTTGAATTCTGAAAATTTTAAAATTTATTTCAAGAAATATTTTTTGAAGAGAAACACAATCTGTGAATTGAACTAAGCTGGTTTTGCTATGGAACATGGATATGTGGTAAGATAAATGTTATTCCCATTTGTGAAAGAAATCATGTAGTTCATGTAGATATTCTGGGATGACGAACGAGTTTTGCTGGAGATTAAGTGGGCTTAATTTTTCACGAATGCTATGCTTATTGGAGATGAAGTGAGGTGATTTTCATGTATGTTCCCGTATTCTATGTTAAAACTGCAAAGTGGGGAGTTCTAAGAAGCTAATTTACTAAGAAAAGAATGGAGTATTGCAAAATTTGGGTACATATTATCATCATTTTTCAGCTGTGACACTGGTTTTCAGCTGTGAAATCTTTTATATTTTAGCATTTCTCATAACAACTTGTAGTGCAATTGATGAATTGATTAGCAATTTTAAAGCATAACGATGAAATTAAGAATAGGCTATAGCACCTAAGGTGGATATGTTTTATGGATAAACATATAAAATACTATTGAAATCTGATGAAGATATAGGTGTTAAGGAAGTTAAGCAAGAAATTTAAAAATTGGGAAACTTGCTAGATTGAAATACTGAACTTTAAAAGATTATGTTTTACAGCCCCTTGATACATACTCCCTCCGTCCCCTTATAAATGTCCTACTGAAATAGTAAAAAAAATTCACACCATGTTTGACCATTAATAACTTATAATATATAAATGATATATTTTCACATGAGATATCGTTAGAATCCTCGTATGATGTACTTTTTAAAAATCAAAATTATTTACTCTAATATTAAGTATAATGAAAGTTATTAATGGTCAAACATGGTATAAAAATGTTTGACTGAACAACTAGGACAACCTTTGGGGGACGGAGGGAGTATATAATAACATTGGTATATTTGAAAACCTAAGATCCGAAACTTCAAATTTGGATCAAGAATGAATCAAATCAGTTTATAACAACAGAGTAAATTAAAATCAAAACTTTTAATCTTGAATTCGCTAAACCGAAACTCTGATTTTGTTGAGTCTTCTACTTTGGTAATCCTTGTAAGATAGAATATAGTCTTGAGTTTTAAATGGTTGAAAATGAATAAGGTTGAGCAGTTGGAGAAAGTGCTAACTGCTGCTAGAAGCAAAGCCCAGAGTGATGGCTTGATTATTTCTCAGCTCGAGAAGTAAGGTTCATTTAGAGCGCATCGTTGGATCGCTGCAGAGTCTGCTTGGAAGGCTCTGATAGGTGCAACCAAATCCTCATGTGTTGGTGAGCTGAATGATGAATTGATGATGCCGACAAGGCGGCCTTAAGTGAGGGCGTATGTTATCTCTGGCCCGTATCAGGACAAGGCCTTGTTTATGTAGCCAAAGGGCAATAAGCTAGAGTTATCGGATCACCTAGCCTGGTTAAGCAAGTATGAACTTCAATCTTCTCAGATTTAAGGAATTTCTCTATACAAGTCCATTTTTCTCTTGCAGGTCCACATTTTACCATAATGCCCCTTGATGGAACCCTATGATTTCAAGCCCATTTTTTGCCTTAACAATATTAGGGGTATTATGGTAAAAATACTGACATGCAAGAGAAAAATGGACATGCATGGAGCAACCCCTAGATTTACTAGGTTTTTAACTTGTTCGTTTCTCATTCAATAATAAACAATGTTCTGAATCCACTTTTGTGTCTATTTTTATTTTTATGCATCGTACTTTAGAAAGTGTTTCCCTTTTCTGGTGACTAGCTTGTAATCTTTCAAATTCATCGCTCACACACTCTTCTCATATCCCAAATTTCTCCTTTCACTCACCACTATATTCTGTTGCCGCCGTTGTCCACGACTAGTTTTGGGTTGTTTATCAAAGTGTTCTTGAAGCATATGTATAAGATGGCTAGCACTTTGATAACAAACTTGACATAGGTATAATGCTAATGAATGATCTTAAGAACAAATACAATTGATAACAACATGCATTCAATTCCTAATTTACTACTCATACATAGGAAGAATGATAACATTCTAACCATGGAAAAGCAATATCTAACACATATCCAACACATATCTATCACTAGGAAATCATTCCTAATCATTTCAAGCATCAAATACACATATAGATTATGATCATTCAATAGCAAATCACCATTCCTAAGCTTCATGAATCATGTTCTCAATCCATAACAAGAAGTCCAATCACATATATCCAAGAAGAGGTTTAGCCTACTACCATAGTTATGTAATCGAAACCATAATCAATACAACAAACCATAGTGAATTCAAAGCTCAAAATCAAAGAGAAATATGAAGGAAAAGAGTTAAGCTCTGTAAAAATTCGATCCCTCAAACAATGAGGATAAGTTGTTTTTATACTTTAAAAATTAACAAAAATAAAACAAAATAAAATGCCACTTGCAGGGCCTTCGCGGGTCGCGCGAAATCCTTCGCGGACCGCGAGCCGGGCTCGCGGCCGAGGATTCGCGCCCCGCGCGCCCGTGTCTCGGTCTCGGCGTGGTACGCGCGCCCGTGTCTCGCGCCCGTGTCTCGCGCCCGCGCGCGCCCGTGTCTCGCGCCCGCGCGCGCCCGTGTCTCGCACCCGCGCGCGCCCGTGTCTCGCGCCCGCGCGCGCCCGTGTCTCGGCATGGTCTTCGCGAGTCGCGGCTGAAGGTTCGCGCCTCGCGCACGTCTGGTCCTCGCGAGTCGCGGCCGAAGGTTCGCGCCCCGCGCGTCTGTGCCTCGGCGGTCCTCGTGCTGGTTCGCGCGGTTCGCGACCGGAGTCTCGCGCCCCGCGCGCGTATGGCTCTCGCGGTTCGCGTCTGGTCCTCGCGGCTCGCGAAACTCGGCATCTTCAAAACAGCAACACACACCCTCGCGGTTCGCGACCTGGGGTTCGCGGCCCGCGAGAGTGTGCCTTCACGCCACTTCTACGACCGGTTCTTCAATGTATCAAACGCGGTCAGGACGGTCATAGAAGGTCTTCAAATCATTCAAATCCATCGCAAGTGCAATTCAAGATTGAAATGCACGTCTTCAATTTCAAACCACTATGAATGATTCGGTCTAAAAGTCTAATATAAATACACAAAATACTATCTAAAACAGCTCTTAAATGCTACAAAACAAGAATATATCTAGGGTCTATCAAAATCCCCCACACTTGAACCTTTCTCGTCCTCGAGAAAGAACGATTAAGATCCAAGTGTATACTCTAAATAATTAAGCACATAACATTTGAGAGCTTTACATATTTAAACAAGAGAAAAGAAAATGTTTTTTTTTTTTTTTTTTTTTTTTTTTTTTTTTTTTTTTTTTGCCTCTCATTTTTGCCTGATTCTCTCGTATTTTTGGAACCATCCGGGCTTTTTTTTTTTTTTTTTTTTTTTTTTTTTAAAGAAAAATACAGTAGTAAAATAGCAGCAAAAACAGCAACAAAAGCAGCAATAAAAGTCCTATACCTCTCCCCCACACTTAGTCTAAACATTGCCCTCAATGTTTAAATATATGAATGAAAACCATAGTGAAAGGAAAGGGTGTAGGATATACTCACTGCGAGGGGCCGGAACCATCGCGACGGCGCTGAGCTCGCGATCTGCGATGACCCTCATAGTCAAAAGCCCCTGGTCCATGTGGGTGCATGGATGCCATCATGGCGAACATCACCTCCATGTCGTCCTCATACCTCTGAGTGAACGCGTCATGTCTCTGCGTGAACTCCTGGAATTGCTGCTGAGTGACATACTGAGGATCCTGATGTGGAGGAACATACTGCTCTCCATGTTCCGGAGGTGCCTCTAGCCTGGCAAGGGCAATGGTAGGTGCAGGAACTGTGATCTGGGTTGGCAAGGTGAGATCCTCTATGCGGGTGCGCCCAGTCAGTTGTACAGCCTCTGGATTCGGCAGGTACATGTGCTGATTCTTGGCTACTAGCCAAATGAATCTAGGTGGAGGATATTTGTGCATGGCCAAAACATTAGTGAACTCCAAAGAAGCAATGGAGTAAAACTGGTGAGCTCTCTCAGCTGTCTTGCCTATTGCCTGAATGTCTGGAGGTAGGTGGATGTTCAGATAAGCTGCCAGAAGTGAAATCATACCCCCCTGTGGTATCTTTCCCTTGGTCTTCTCAGAGGCCTCCAGACATTTCTGCACAAAAAGGTCCACCCAACAAGGGTGTTCTGGTCCCCAGCACATGGTCCAAAGGCATTGGACCTGCTCCCTAGTAATATGCGTCAACTCTCCTTGGCAGAAGATCGTCATCACTAGGAGCTTGTGCACCATACGAACAGCTGGATGTATGATGTGGTTATTCTTCGTAGTGCCTGTGATGTTGGGAAATCCAGACAAGCAATTCCAAAAGTAAGTTAGATCAAATCCGTCCGGGTTAGCTTCTTTTGGATTCTTGTATCCCCCTGCATATTGGAACCCAAAAGCATCTTGGATCTCATCATAGGTCATCCGGCGGTCCACATCATTCAACCTGAAGGTGATGTAATGCATGTCATGGTCCTCGTCATAGTGCTTGGCTAGAGTGGATAAGAACTCAAATGTATAGCGCGTATAGGTCGGTGCCGACCGATCAATGAATCCTCTCATGCCAACGCGATCCAATAAAAATAGAACTGGTTGCTGCAAACCCAGCTCCTGAAGTAGCTCAGAGGACAAGAACTTCGTCTCCATGATTGTTCGCCTCCCATTCCCAATCAACTTTCTCCACCGTTGTTGGGCATCCTCATCTAAACCTTGCAGTCCCATAAGGTCTATAGGAGGCAGGTTTTCTGCAGGGGGAGGACTAGGTTGGCGAGGTGGGGGTTCGGGAACCACAGGATCATGCGAACTAGAGGCCTCTCCTCGGCGTGACCTTTTCCTCGGTGCCATTATCAAAATCTACTCAACAACAGTCCAGCACAGCTAAACTAGCTATAAGGCGGCAAGCCCCTACTCAAAAAGCTCAGTATATAACTAAGGCGGCAAGCCTTTGAAATTTCAATGAAAACCTATTGGCGGCAAGCCCTAAATCACCCAAAATTTGAATAAATTCAGTAGGGTACCGTCAATTGAAGCCTATGGAGCTAATGTAGCTTGAGGAGATCATCAATTGAACCAAAATATCACCAAATCAAAAATGCCCAAAAATTAGGGTTCTTGAGATTTGGGGATATTTAAGTTCGTTTTGGCATTTGGAATTTGAGATGAGGAAAAGGTTAAGGGTGGTGTAGGGAAGGTTTTTGTGTAATTGGTTTGGGAAAAAGGTCGCCGGAGGCCGGCGAATCGGAATGAAGAACTTTCCGGTGGAAATTTGGCAATGTGGGTTAAAGATGGTGTTTTGGATTGGGATTTTTGGTGGGTTGTGTTGGGAAAGCTTGGGGGATTGATTTGGGTGGAAGAAATCGGTTCAAAACTCGCCGGAATGGAGGATTAGAGAAGGTGGCCGGAAAAGGGGTTTGGGGTCGGGTGGAAAGATTGGGAGAAGAAGGAGAAAAAAGATAGAAGAAAATTGAAGAAATAGGCTCCCCGTTTCGTCGCGGACCGCGAGCACTCCGGGGCGGGCCGCGAGCTTCCGTCGCGGGTCGCGAGACCGCTTCGCGGGCCGCGAAAATGGCCCAAAATGTTCCAGGGATTCCGAGAAAACTCGGCATGGTTTCGCGGTTCGCGCGGCCGGGCGCGCGGTTCGCGCGCAGGTCCGTCGCGGTCCGCGCGATGAAATCGCGGACCGCGCGCTGAAGACCGTTGAGGTGCGCGCGAATCCTCGTCGCGGGTCGCGCGCGCTGGAACTCGGCGCGGTGCGCGCGCGCACCGCGCGTAAAACCTCGGCGAACCTCGGCGCGGTCCGCGCGATGGAACCGCGGACCGCGAGCATAGTTTCGCGGTCCGCGCGACCAAGTCGCGGGCCGCGAAAATGTGTCATTTCGTTCCAGGGATTTCCCAGGAATCCAAGTTTTGCGCGCGGATCGCGAGTTTTCGGACGCGGACCGCGAAACACGGTCGCGGCTCGCGCGTTCTCGGCGCGGTCCGCGAATCCTTCGGTCGCGGTCCGCGCGATGAATTCGCGGACCGCGAGGAATGTCCCCTTGGCGTTTTCCGTTTTGCACCGCTTCAAACCTATTTCTACAAAAACAACATAAAAACTAGCATAATGTTCGAATTACAAGTTTAATGAAATACACATAGCAAATAAATATACAGAAGGTAGTGTTCTAAATGTTGAAATTGTTCGACGAAATGTATTTAAAGCTTAAAACTCGTTTATTTAACATCGTCGGCACGATGTACCTCCATGGTAAAGATCACTCGTAGGCCGGGTTGCCTAGAGACATGTCCTCTAGGATCTCCGATTTGAAACCCTCGTAATACGGTTTCAACCTTTGGCCGTTGACCTTGATGATTTTTGCATCCTCGCCGCTTTGGATCTCCACTGCTCCATGAGGGAAAACCTTCACAACTACAAATGGTCCGGTCCACCGAGAACGCAGTTTGCCTGGAAACAATCGAAGACGTGATTGAAATAGAAGAACTTTTTGACCTACCTCAAAAGTTTTCCTAATTATCATCTTGTCATGCCATGCCTTTGTCTTCTCCTTGTAAATGGCCGCGTTCTCATAGGACTCATTCCGGATTTCTTCAAGCTCTTGCAATTGAAGCTTCCTTTCATTCCCGGCCTCGTCCAAGTTCAAGTTGAACCTTGTGATTGCCCAATAGGCTTTGTGTGCTAACTCCACCGGTAAATGACACGGCTTTCCAAAGACTAATCGGTATGGAGACATACCAATTGGAGTCTTATAAGCCGTCCTATATGCCCACAATCCATCATCCAACCGAGTACTCCAATCCTTGCGAGTCGGCCTAACCGTTTTCTCAAGGATGGACTTGATTTCCCTATTGGAAACTTCGGCTTGTCCATTCGTTTGTGGGTGATAGGCGGTGGAAGTTTTGTGATTTACCCCATATTTCTTCAACAATGCGGCAATGGTTCTATTGCAAAAGTGAGTGCCTCGATCACTAATCAAAGCTCGGGGTACCCCGAACCTAGAGAAGATGTGGGATTTGATGAACTCTGCAACCACTTTAGAATCATCAGTACGAGTGGGGATTGCTTCAACCCACTTGGACACATAATCAACCGCAAGCAAGATATATTTGAAACCAAAGAAAGTAGGGAAAGGTCCCATAAAATCCATTCCCCAAACATCAAAAAGTTCACAATATAGAGGACAATGTTGGGGCATTTCATTCCTAGAAGAGATGTTTCCTACTCTTTGGCATTTATCACAAGACTTGCAAAATGTGTATGCATCTTTATTTAAGCTAGGCCAATAGAAACCACAATCTAGCACTTTCCTAGCGGTTCGCCTAGCACCAAAATGACCACCACATGCATACGAATGGCAAAAAGCAAGGATTGAGTTTGTTTCATTATTAGGAATGCATCTCCTAATCACTTGGTCGGCACAATGTTTCCATACATAGGGATCATCCCACACATAAAACCTAGCATCATGCTTTAGCTTATCCTTTTGTGCTTTTGTGAAGTGAGAAGGGCACTTACTTGTGACAAGGAAATTCACAAGGTTGGCATACCATGGAAGAGAAACACCAAGAGCAAATAATTGCTCGTCGGGGAATTCTTCGTGAAGATGCTCCTTCAATGCTTTGGCCCCAAACTCCTCATTGGGCACCAATCGGCTCAAATGGTCGGCCACTAGATTTTCAGCTCCTTTCTTGTCCTTGACCTCCAAGTCGAACTCGCTCAAGAGTAAGATCCATCGGAGCAACCTAGGCTTTGCTTCTTTCTTCGTCATCAAGTAACGAAGAGCTGCATGGTCAGTGAAAACAATGATCTTTGTACCAAGCAAATATGGCCTAAACTTTTCTAAAGAAAAGACTACCGCTAGCAATTCCTTTTCAGTTGTGGTGTAGTTCCTTTGAGCATCATTGAGAGTCATGGATGCATAATAGATGGCATGGGGAATTTTCCCCACCCTTTGACCTAGCACCGCACCAACGGCGTAGTCACTTGCATCACACATGATCTCAAATGGAAGGGACCAATTTGGAGGTTGTATAATAGGGGCCGACACTAGCATAGACTTTAAACAATCAAATGCCCTTTTACAACCTTCATCTACCACAAATTCCACATCCTTTTGCAACAATCTACATAAAGGGGAAGAAATTTTTGAAAAGTCTTTTATGAAACGGCGGTAGAAACCCGCGTGGCCAAGAAAAGACCTCACATCACGCACACAAGTAGGGTAAGGAAGAGATTGGATGATATCAATTTTTGCTTTGTCTACTTCAATACCCTTAGATGACACTTCTACGACCGGTTCTTCAATGTATCAAACGCGGTCAGGACGGTCATAGAAGGTCTTCAAATCATTCAAATCCATCGCAAGTGCAATTCAAGATTGAAATGCACGTCTTCAATTTCAAACCACTATGAATGATTCGGTCTAAAAGTCTAATATAAATACACAAAATACTATCTAAAACAGCTCTTAAATGCTACAAAACAAGAATATATCTAGGGTCTATCAGCTAGGTGGAAGGCATATTGAAGTTTCATAGAGCAGTTAGCTTGATGTATCATCTATGGCGGGAAAGGAACATGCGGATTTTCCTGAAGAGGAGCATGAATTCAGATAGTCTAATATGTCAAGCTTTGTCAGGATATGAGTAGAGTTGTTTTTTGTTTACTAGTATATAACTATTTCTGCAAACTAGTTAAGAATAGGATTGAGGGTCATATCTAACTAGTTTTTTTTATAGGAATAAATATATGTATATATATATCATGTTTTTCAAAAATATTAATACAGTAGTGTCTAAAGAACGATAAATATAGATTACAAATGAAAAAGTTATGTCTACCTTGATCATAACTATCCACAAAAATTAGCACTCTTACAAGTAATGTATAGTAATCGTCTACATAAATGAAAATTTACAAGAACTCTTACCATACTCATCATATGTAAAATAACCCTAAACTTATAGAACTAAAGAGTATGGAACAAACCTGAAAACTCTAAAAACTCCATAAGATACTATATATGTAAATTTATTTATTTATTTTTCAATAAGATACTCTATAAGATTTGCCTAGATCACGAAAAAAGAATTATTGAATAATCGACTCAAAAAAAATCTAAAAACAAAACCAACAACACATGTGAGCGCGCCGCAAACACAACTCAAAAGGCAAAAACAACACTATAAATTCAATAGTTTAACCAAAATCACAAATCGCAGTATCACTCAGTTCATCCGATCCGAGCAAAGAAGGAGAAAGGAAAAAGGGAATAAAGTAAGAAAGGAAACCGAGTGAATCTCCCATGGCGAAGAAAAATCGCAACAATCGAGGAGGTAGGGTTTCTTTTGCGATGGTTTCAATTGCTTGTTTAGCATATATTTGTTTTCCCAAATTTCTTTTGTGATGATTGCAATTGGTTGGATATTTATTAATTACGCATCTTGATTTCGTTCAGCAAATGATGACCAGCTTCCAAATCCTCCAATCCCTCTCCAATTTCCAACGGTTGTGTCTGGTAATCGCGTCTTCCTTTTTATCAAATATATTTTAGGGTTTCCCCGGTTTAATTATGGTTATTTTCCTTTGTCGTATACACAACAATTCTGTGTCCAAATTGTCCCGTTGGAGAAGATTTTCTTTCATATTCCAAATTATCAATGTTGTAGCATAATCGTTACATGGATCATATAATTGTTCCTAACTATCAAAGGAAGATTGACCAATAATGCTGCAATGAGTGCGGGATCACATTTCGTGTGAAACACTTGAAGAAAAATCACCAGAAGAGCTGCACGGGTTACAATGATGGTAGTATTTTAGATTTTTTATATTTCTTGGCCTTATGATTATATTGAGTTTTCTGGAATTTCGCATATTTCTTGTAGTTAGGGTTGAAATGTAACTGTTTAATTTATTGTTGCTATTCTTGTTCTTGGGTTTTTTGAACTTGTGCCGGATTAGGGTTTGAATCTTAGCTTGGAAACTTAGATTAGTCTGTGTCTTTGATCTACTTTGTCTTTGATCTTAGCTTGTAGTGTTTTCTTAGGTACGTTGGTAAAATGTGGCTAGTGTATTGTCTTTTGTGCTAGTTTTGTGGTAGATAAGTCGTTTCTTTTGATTTTATGACCAATTCATTTGAGGAATGTAGATGTAATTTGATATATAGTATGGATAAAATGTTGGGTTGAAGATTGGTTCTTGTATAAGTGTTTTGGTGTTTTTTGTTGTACATAGTATGAAACTCTTAATCTCATATAGAATGCTCATGTGCTCTTTTGTTGTACATAGTTTTGTGGTATGTAAGTGGTTTCTTTTGATTTTATAACCAAGTCATTCAAGGTGTTTGGTATCACAAGTCATTCGGTCTAGTCTTTTGATGGTGATAAGGTTGTGGTATCTGTTCTGTTTCTCATCCTCTAAGTCGTTTGAAATTCTTTGTTACCTCAACTTTTGAATGGTTCTTTGGTATATGGATGTATTCTTCTCACATTTTGTGGTTGTTATGTACGTTCTAATCTATCTTGAATATGGTCTACATGTTTCAATGACTTTTGAATGTCTTTAGGTAACTATTTTGTTGTTGAAATCCAATGACTTTTGAATGCATATCATGGTTTTTTTAAGGTTTGTGATGAACCCTATTTATACCTTAGTTTTAACACATTTTAAGACTTGTTTTTGAGCAACTTTTGATATTAAATAGATCATTATTTAGATATGTAATTGCAAGATTCTATGATAATGTACATGTTTTGGAGTATTTGGATGGAAATCATTGAAGACTTTCTATGATCATACCATGGAATCGAGACTCAAAGTTCAAAAGTTGAAGATTTGGTCATAGAAGTGGCGAGAAGACCACCTTGTTGAAGGTGGTAGAAGCTGCCCAGAAAAGTGTCGCTCGTTCCCAGAAAGTGTCGCTGGAGTTTGAATGAAGTGTCACTGAAGATGAAGAAAGTGTCGCTGCTGCTCAGAAGCGTCACTAGTTACCCAGAGGAAGTGTCACTGAATAACAGCGACCAAAGAAAGCGTCGCTAAAGCTGCAGCCCACTTGCCCACTTGAGCTGAATTTTGAGGCTATAAATACCCCTTATCCCCTCATTTCTTGGCCGAGCTCCCTCATATCCAAACACCCATTTCCCTAGTTTTTCTTCTTTTTCTTCCCTTTTCTTCCATTTGATTTGATGAACATATTAGTATTATTTAGGATTGTTGTCGTAGGCTAAAAACTCATCTTGGGGGCATGTGATTAGACTTCTATTATGGGTTGAGAACTTGTTTGTGTAGCTTATGAATGTATGATTTGCAAGTAAATGATTGTGTTGTATTTGGGTGTTTTGATGCATGATATGGTTAGGAACGATTTCCTAGTTATAGAAATGTGTTGAATCTTGCTAGAAACATGGTTGAAATGCTAACATTTCCTCTATTGTTGAGTAGTAGATTTATGAGTTAATTACATTATGCTATCATTTGTATTTGCTCTTGAATCCATTCACTAGTGTTATATCTATGTTAATTTCGCTATCGAATATCATGGGTAATGTTTATTGAGTCTCTAATTGGTAATGTCATCGATGAATTGGTTTAAATGCTATCATTTAGGTCATTTGTCGATGAAAGAGTTGTGGTGATGCTTTCGTCATCCATAACTATAATAGTGAGATTGAGAAATATATCTCTATGATTAGAGGTAGATTCCTATGATAAACAATCATCACTTCTAAAGCAATACGTCATAGTTTGAGGAAGAACCCATGGTAGAAAGTCGAAATCACATGCACCCAAGACTTGCATTCTAGATAGTTAATCTTTAGTTAGATAATTGCATGATAATTTAGATTTTCATTTGCTTTGCATTGTAGTGTTTTCTACAAAACCAACTTCAAAACCCCCATTGTTTACCTTGCTTTCTATATAATATATAAGTGTGTTCATAATCTTCGCTAAAACGCATAAACAACTCCTTCTCCTTGTGGTTCGATCTCTACTTCCCACTGTCTACTCTATAGTAGTTAGAAGTCGTAGTGAATATAAATGTGTTTTGATTGAGTGGGATTCCCATTTACGACGTGGGGAAAACGCTTGTCAGTTTGGCATTCCTATTTCAAGTGCTTAATGCTAGTGTTACCTAAACATTTCTTGTTCACCTCATTTGAGGTCAATACTCACTACTAAAATAACTCTTCTTGTTTGATAGTTGCACTTTTGGATATACGTTTTTAACTGATTATTATATGTGATTACTATTTCTCCCTTATTGTAATTTTTATTCTCGAATATGTGTGACTTGAAGTTGCGAAAAGTTTGATAATGTGAAATTACAACAAGATCACACTTGATTTGATGGTCAAAGTTATCTAAATCTGACTGAATGAATAGTTAGGTTGAGCTTGCTGGCATTTGGAATTTTGACCAAGTAGAATGAGCTTGATTTTTCTGTTGGGGATTTTGAGTTGAATCTTTTGTGATGCACCAAGTTTGAGTATTTTTGGTGGTTATAGAACAGTATATTGTCATTTTGACTAAGTTCTTTTTTAGGCCGTAACTCTTCTGAAATATCATTTTCTCAGCCTCAACTTTAAAAGTGACAAAAGACCAGCCATAACTTTAGCTTAGTGTAATTTTTTTAGGCATTAACTCTAAAAGTGACCAAATTATAGCCTTACTCTAATTTGAAGTATTTTTAGGCTCCAAAGTCCCTTCCGTCAATATTTGTGCCGACATGTGGCTCACTTGCAGTGGCGGAACATCAAGGGGCCCATGGGTGCCTGGCCTACCCCATGAATTTACCATGAAGCAGTAATTTACTAATTTTGGCATATTTTTGCTATTTTGTAGGCACTTTTGGAGGTGAATTGTTTTCTTTCTAACTAGAGGTAGTCTACCGGGCGTTGCCCGGTGTATTTAAACACTTTTAATTGTAAAAATATTTTTATTTATTGTATATTTAAAATAATAAAAAAGAATTTTTTTAGGCAAGTAATAAAAAATTATTTAGTCTAAATAATTTTGAGAGCTAAATTAAAATGTTTAATTATAATATTTATAAATACTTTTAAATGAAAGCTGTGTATTTCTTGTAAGCAAATACAAAGCTTTTGCGTAAGATCCAATTAGAAATCTTAATCTAGTGTGAAGATCTAGATTTTTATGAGGACCTCTTGAGCAACCCAATTATTATTTTAAATAAATATTTTAATTTCACTTAAATTAGCCATTAAACAATGTTATTTACAGATACTTTCAAAAAACGATCATACTGGAGTTCGGTGATGATGAATAACTGTGATGATGTTGGAGGTTGTGACTTTCTTAAAGAGGCATTTGGTCCATGAATAGTCAGGCATCTCCAATACTTAAGGATTATGTAGTCTGCATTTGATAATCGAAGCCCTATATCAGAATGTCTTATTAAAGAAGACAATGAGTTTGCAATCTCACGATCTCGAAATAACATGATCCTTATTAAAGATTCTTGAAGGAACAACAAACCTAGCGAAATTTAAACCATCGGAATATGCAGATCTTCTGGTCGAAATTCTGGGAAAAAGTTAAGGGATCATAGAAAATCTCATGGAAGAAACAACTTCATTTTGTTCAAGCTTTTTCCTCTCTCTCTTGATCTTCCTTCATAGATGAGCTATAAGCTTTTCGATATGATCAAAGGTTTCTGGAAAACTTGATAACAATATGCAACAACAAAAAACAAAACTCATCACAATATACCAAAAAAAAAGAAAAAAAAACATACTCCAATATATTATTCCGTGATATGCATGTTTATCTCCGAGATCGATCATTTGGCTTTGCCAATTTATAACCTACGTTCAAACTGCGTCAAATATTGGTTTTGGTATTGAAATTGGTTTTAAATATATTATGAATAAATCTTGGAATAGACGATCAGAATATAGACTAAGATCTATTTCATAAAAATAAAAGCAAGGATGTCCTTAATTTGTAATTATGAAAAAATGGCATTTACACGCGCGCGTGTTAGAGCTGGGTGGGATGCGGCTGTGGTAAATTAAAACACACGCACCTGGTTCCGGAAAATACTGAACCTCCTTATACTAAGGGTGTTGCTATATGTAACCCAATATTTTGCTCTTGTAGCCCAACATTCAAGTAAAATGACAAAAATGCCCTTATTTTTTAGTTCATGAAAACAAGTAACCTAAATACATGGGACATTAAGATTTTGGGCTACAAATAGTAAAAACATGGGCTACATTTAGCAATTCAGTATACTAAACAAGCATTTCTGACGGGATGAATTTTGATGGCAATTTGGATGGCACATTCTGCCAACTTAAAAACTTTTCTTTTTAATTCTTTAAAAAAACCTTTTCTTTTTAATATAAATTATGAGTATTTTTTTATTTGTCAAAATTATATTTTAAGTTTTTCCATTTTATGTTCTATGTTAAAATATTAATATTTTAATTTATAATCTTTATATTTGAACTTTCAAATTATCATGTTTTACTTTTCAAATTGTCAAGTTTTAAATTGTTCATGTTTTAACTTATAACCTTGATGTTTTATTTTCATGTTTCAACTATAAGTTCCTGTTTTAACCCTTTATTATAAATGATGCACTTTTTACCTTATAATATTAACCTTTACTATAAAAATATAAATTAAAATTTTAACCTTTCATTATAAACATCATACTTTTTACCTTATAATATTAACATTTTACTATAAAAAATATAAACTTATGCTTTAACCTTTTACTATAAACACCATACATTTTACTTTATAACTTTTATGTTCGTGTTTAAGATGTTCATGTTACTTATAATCTTTAAATATTAAGGTTCAAGCTTAAAATGTTCATGTTTTAACTTATAATCTCTATGTTTTATATTCATGTTTTACCTTATAATCTTTATTTTTTTATGTTCATGCTTAAAGTGTTCATGTTTAAGTTTAAAATGATAATATTTTAATTTATAACATTTATGTTTAAGTTTAAATGATAATTTTTCAACTTATAACATTTATGTTTAAGTTTAAAATGATAATGTTTTAACTCACAACCTTTATATTCATGTTTTAACTTATAACATTTGTGTTTAACTTTAAAACGTTCATGTTTTAACTTATAACATCTATGTTCATATTTTAAGTTATAATATTAACCTTTTGATTGAATGAATGCGTTGTTTGAATTTGATTGAATGCTTTGTTTGAGTTTGATATCTTTATTGCTCCATTTAAAAATAATTGTTTTTGGAAACACATTTGCATGTGTGCAAAAGAGAGAAATTGAAAAAGGAAGAAAATGATTGCCCACACGGGTGGACCCCACCAGAAGTGATTAGTTGTTCTACTTTCTTGCCAGTTAAACAGAGCTGAATTAAATAGACCAGCGCGTGCCGCGCGTGGTTTTTAAACTTTTTCATGATTGCAAAATGACCCCTACGTGTTTTTGTGTCCATACATTATTTGCATCTTAATACTAATATTCTGTGAGAATATAAACGGTCTACTCAGAGACCAACTCATATATTATTACTATAAATAAATTATTTTGTACAATCATACCAATTTTGGTTGTTAAATTTCTAAAATACCATTTTTTAAGTAGTTTTATACTATATTTTATTTAGAAAATTTAATTGTATTCAATAAACAACTAAACGTAAATTTACAAATATGACCATTAATTTACACACGAAAAATGGAGCGAATTGACTTTATATATATACTATATAAGATGAATGATTAAAGAAGATTCATGTTAGTAGCAAATTAGTAAGATGTGATTCCATCCTAGAATCACAATCCTAACTAATTTATTGTTTCCTCTTTTTGAAAAAATAGATTCCTTTCCAAAAGTTTACCATTTTTCATTAAAAATTACATTTTCCTTTAATTTTAGGAAAAGTCTTGGAAGTGACCGTCACTATATAGTGACCGGACTAAATTATAAATAGTGCAATAAAGAAAATCAAGGAGGGACCAATTTACAATTTTTAAAAATTAAAAAAAATCACGCGCTACAGTGTTTCCGCGCGTATACAGTGTTTTCTACTGTGCGCTACAGTGTTTGCTACAGTGTATTTCAATGTTTCAAGTTAAAATGTCCATGTTTTATGTTTCAAGTTAAAGTGTTCATGTTTCACGTTAAAACGTCCATGTTTTATGTTTTAACGTCCATGTTTTATGTTTTAAGTTAAAATGTTTATATTTTATATTTCAATTTAAAATGTTAATGTTTCAAGTTAAAGTGTTCATGTTTCACGTTAAAACGTCCATGTTTATGTTTTAAGTTAAAATGTTATGTTTTAATTTAAAATGTTCATGTTTTATATTTCAAATTAATGTGTCGTTAAAACGTCCATGTTTTATGTTTTAACTTAAAATATTTATATTTTATGTTTCAAGTTAAAATGTCCATGTTTTAAGTTAAAGTGTCCATGTTTTAAGTTATAGTGTCCATATTTAAAATTAAAGTGTTCATGTTTTAATTTAAAGTGTCCATGTTTTAAGTTAAAATGTCCATGTTTTAAGTTAAAGTGTTCATGTTTACTGTAGCAACTCGACACTGTAGCAAATCGGCACTGTAGCAAATCGGTACTGTAGCGCGTGATTTTTAAAATTTTCTGAAATTGCAAATTGGTCCCTCCGTGTTTTTTTAACTTATATCCTATTTGCAATTTAATCTGGTCACTATATAGTGACGGTCACCCAAGAGACCAACTCTTAATTTTATATCAACTAGATAATAAATATTATAATTTAGCTAACCCTAAATCAGTAAAGATTATATATTTAAATTTGGTACCTATAATTTCTTTTATATCCAATTATGCCCCCTCCTAATTACGATTGTTGGTTCCGACATCGCTCACTTGCACTTTTAACTCATTTTTGCAAGGTGGTTTTGTCATTTTTCTCTATCTACATATTCTTACTCCTCTCTAGAAAAATGTATGCTTACTGCCTCACTTTTTATCCGAAATTCGAAACCCTAATGATCAAAATCTCTCCCAAAATGAAATGGGTGTCTAGTAATGATTGAAGGTGGCGGTTGTGTCAAATAACTTTCAAGACTTGAGTTTGGGAGGGATTTTGATTAGGATTTCGAATTTGGGAGAAAGATTGGTTTTTTCTATAGAGGAATAATAAAATGTAGCTAAAGAAAAATGACAAAAACACAATGCAAAATTTGGGTTGACAGTGCAAATGAGCGAACGGTCGACGAAAAATATATTAAGTTAGTGTTGAGTGCCTTGAGGCTATAATTTGGTCACTTTTAGAGTTGGGGTCTAAAAAATACATTAGGTTAGAGTTGAGGGTACAATATGGTTACTCTTACGGTTAGGACCGAGAAAATGATATTTCAGCAGAATTAGAGTTAGGGGATTTTGTCATTTTACTTCATTCAAATGGCTCTTTTTGATTGGTGTTTTCTTATATGTTTTTTGACTATTCCACCTAAGTATGGTTTATGTGGAATATAGAAACGAGAAATCAGTAAATTCATGCAGTATTGTTTAATCAATCGTTTAATGGTTGTGCTCTTCGTATATGTAGGTGCCGCTGCAGCTGCTGGAGCGCACGCATAGGGAATCAAAAGGGTGTTTACCGGTTGGCACTTAAGATTTTTTTTAAAACTCGTTATTGGTGGTGTCTCATAGCTTGTAAATACCTGTTGGCACTTTAGATTTTTTTTTCAAACTCGTTATCGGTAATGTTGGCTCGGAGCTTGTAAATTCAAAATGCCTCTTATCTTTAGGAAAAAGCACTTCATGAATCCGAGATCTTCGTTAAGTGCATTTGTTTTTAGAGAGCAATCGAGGTAATCATAATTGGGACGAATGATTAATCATATATCTGTAACGATGATTACTAGGATTGGAAGAGAAAGGGGAAGGGGAGGCATGGACATGGGAGTTTATAACATTGAGGGCGATAGCTTTGTATATTTCTTTCGGCTTCCTAACTCCTCTCTGGATAGATTAGGATAGTTATAATTTTAATTGCTGGTGTCAATTTTTATCATCTTCAGAAACTTGAGTTGATGACTTGGTATGTAAGTTCATTGAATTATGCAATGAAGGACTCTGATAGGAATACTTTACAATCTTCTTCTTTCTCCATGTTATTTTCATTGCAAGCTCAGAAACAAAGAGAGTACCTAGTGCCTACTCTGCAGAAGTGGCAACCAGAAGCAGTGGAAACTTTCTCGGAGTGACAAGGCTGTGAGCTTCAGACATATCCAAATCCTGAGGTCTTTCTCCACCAGCCAATGCAAAATTGAACCTAAGCATCAAATTTGCAAGTGCGAGTTCAGCTGATGCCAAGGCAAATCCAGAACCAGGGCAACTCCTCCTTCCCGAGCCAAATGGGATCAGCTCAAAATGCTGCCCTTTGACATCCACCGAGCTCTTCAAGAACCTGTCGGGCTGAAATTCATCGGGATCTTTCCAGGATCGCGGGTCTCTCCCGATAGCCCAGGCATTGATGATCACTTGAGTTCCGGCTGCAACGTCGTATCCCAGCAAGTTGACATCCATTCTTGACTCCCTTGGAATGAGTAATGGAACTGGAGGATGCATTCTGAAGCTCTCTTTGATAACTGCTTTTAGGTAGGGCAGTTTTTCTAAATCATCTTCTTTAATGGTGCCTGACTTGCAATCAGCGAATCGCCTTAGCTCGTTCTGTAATTCAGTCATTGCATCGCTGCTTCTCAACAGCTCCGACATCGCCCACTCTAGCAGTGATGTTGTAGTATCTGTTGCTGCAACAAATATATCCTGCAAAAACATGACTGTATTTATTGAGACAAAAACATAATTGTAGGTTATTTGTTCAGTTGAAGTAAGAGGCCTTACCAATATGATAGCCTTGATAGAATCGCGATCAAGAGTGAAACCCATGGCGTTTTCGCTCTGGACCTGAAGCAGAACATCCACAAAATTCTGCTGTCCTTCCACTTGATCAATACCATCATCCCTTCTCCTCATTCCTTCTTCAACAATGTTATCCAGATATACATCGAGTTCCTCGGCAACCCTTGTCACCTTTGCCTCCAAGCCATTGAGGCGGTTAACGATCCATCCTAGCCAGGGGATGAAATCAGCAACATTGATGGATCCAACAAGCATAGTCAGGTCCTCAAACAGCTCCTTAAAATGGCTCCCACCTTTCTCACCTGAGTACCTTTTCCCTATGGCTACCCTGGAAACTACATTGTTTGTGAGAGTTGCAAACACCTTGCTGACGTGGATAACCGAAGACGACAGACAGGATTCTTGAACGGTCTCCAACATCACAGCTACCTCTTCTTCGCGAACGCTTTTGAAGGATTGGACCCTCGCATTGCTCAGGAGCTGAACCACGCAAATGCTTCTGACTTGCCTCCAATATTCGCCATACGGGGCAAATGCGATGTTCCTGTAGTTGTAGAGAAGCTTTCCTGCAAACTGTGGTTTAGGCCTGCTAGCAAAAGCCAGGTCGTGCGTTCTCAGGACTTGTTCGGCTGCGCGAGCTGAGGAGATCACCAGCACCGGCTTGGTGCCGAGCTGAAGAAGCATTATTGGACCGTACTTTTCTGCCAATGATTTGAGAGAGCGTTGGGGAATGGAACCTAGCTGGTGAAGGTTTCCGATCACCGGAAGTCGTGGTGGTGAAGGTGGGAGGTTCTTCCGGGCTTGGGGTGAATGATTCGGCCATTTTATGACAGCGAGAGTGAATACTAGGATCAAAGGTAGAAGCAAGACAAGGGGATTGTTTTGGAGAAACCAAGTTGTCGTATCAGTATAACTAGACATGATAATTGATATGCTCTGTCTGAAACTTGAGGATATCTCAATTTTTAACATGACCATTATCAATATATTATCATCCTTTTCAATGAGAAGAAAACCTTTGTCAAAAAGCAAGAAGTAGCAAATTTGAACAAGGAGTCTATTTTTTGTCAAAAAAGTGAAGCATTTTTGCCCACAACAAGCGGCAGTTCCCGCACTTGAACTGTCCCTTTATTGAGCACGCAAGTCTCTTGTCTTGAAATCGAATTCATCAGCCAATAAATCAAGGAATCAAAAATGAATTCAACGACTTTCAGTTTGAAGATGAAATATTCACCAAGCAAACATCAAGGAAATGAAAAACTCTTCTTGGAATAAATTACAACAAATGGTAGTGCATTGTATATAAGAAAGAAATTTCAAAACCATCCTTGTTATTGTTTCTACCCTTCTAATACCACCCACAAAAAGCAGAACTGCATACACTCATGGTCTTGATAACAAGATTACAACAGTTCCAACTCATGTTGCATTTAGCAAAAGAAGGAAAATCCTAAGTACTGTTAAAAGCTCCCAACTTTATCCTGTCGTTATCAGAAATCACACCTTCAAGCTGCACAGGAACATAAATTGTCAGAAAGCAAGCAATGTTGCTTACGTAGTTGTTATTAACTTCTTCATTCACTTTCTTTTCCATATATCAGGGTGCTCCTTAGTTGCAAAAACATTTTTTCTTAGTTTTGATGTCATGTGTAGACGTATGTCCTCCACGCAAAAAATAAGGTTAACACCTACAGAGCATGAGTACTGATGCTTTGTTTCAAAAAACAAGTAGTGATACTCAAAACATACCTTGGCAACTTGACGTAAGAAGTAATCCCCATATCGCTTGGCTGGTTTGGATTCCATCACATAAATAAAGTCCTAAATCAAAGGTGAACAAAGTCAAATCAATAAATAGGACTCAGGAGCTGTCATGAATGTGTAACTCTTTTAAGGATGCACATGCAAATCAAATATAATTAGCATATTAAATACAACCATGCTCCACGTTTCCAACTTTGTCAATTTGGTAACAAATCTATTCCAAAGGCAAGACAATACATGTCTCTAGTATGTACTTTCTTCCACTTAATGAATATAACAAAATAGAAGCATTGCTCATCAAATTCCATAGAGCAAACACACAAAAAAATTACATGAATAAATTATATCCACCTCAGTACCTGTTCTATATTTGTAGACAAGTCAAGATATACATATAAGAAAATAGGAGCAAACCTCAAGGTTATAAATGAAAAACTTACATCTTCTATGTAAAAATCAACATCAGCATTAGATATTATCTTTCCATCAACATCCAGTGCATGAGTTTTGTGCTTGTATGTCATCAAAATCGTCCTGTGGAAGGTGCAGAACAGAGTTGAGAAAATAGTAGGAAACTCTAATTGAAATGGTGCACGTTTATTTATTTTCTTAACCTCAAAGTAGGTTCATCCACTTCCACGTAACTCGCGAGCTTTGCCAGGGAGATAGTTGAGTAAACTTTTAAATATGCACGAACACTTAATAATGGCTGTTGTTGCTTCACTTCATATATGAAGAGGTTCAACTGTAGCCTATAAGCATCCTGAAAAGAATAGAAAATAAGTTGCATGATATTAATGACTACTGTATGAAAAATAATGGCACATCACTGGAGACTTAAAAATTTTACAAAAGAAGTTTTTCATACTACAGAGAAGCCAACAGATAAAACATTATTTAGTTCAAAACGATAAGAGCATGTACCGCCAGGTTAATAATTCTCAAGGAAGAATGTTGTTATAGGTTAACCTTTTCAGATGCAAACAAACACATTTTATGAGTAATAAGACTAGACAATATACTCTGCTGGACTAATTGACAATTTAACATTACAGAATACACATTCAACTCATCAAATATATATCTGATAACAACTGAATGAATATAAAAATCATTTGTGAGAATGTTGAATAAATTTATCATTAGGTGTATATATCACTTCAGAAAGAATCAAGCTTTTGCTGTAATTTCATATACTCCAATATTCCTTTGGGGAGGAGAAGACTAAATAAATCACACAACCAACCAAAAAAAAAAACACTTCATTAGATCATCTATAATAACAGAATCAACCAGTTTGTAACACTGACCTGGTTGTAGTTTACAAGAGGCTCCTCAAAACTAGGAGCAGATGGGGTGATGAACTTCGGGCAAGCATAAGAAAAGAACTCATCATAAATAGCAAAAGCCTCCTCATCATACCTCTGCAACTTTGACATTTTCTCACCATTTTTTTCCTTTAACTGAGAGTGCACAGTCTCATCAACAAGCTTCCCTTGAGGGCAAAGAGAGAGGCAAATCGCCAGCAAGGCATACATTTGCTCATTCTTCTTGAGCAGGTGCTCATATTGTGGGGATTTCTGGTGATACTGTTTAAACTTGTAGATGTATAGCAGAATCTTATTGAACTCCCGAATCGCATCTACGTACCTGAAGGAAATCAAAATGCGGGTTAGTTAGCCAATAAAAAAATTCACAAGTAAGCTTGGGTGTTGGAACACAAGCTGGCAATTAAAAATATCAATGAGCTTACAGTTTGTAATAAAAAACACATAAAAAACTGAAGGGTTCACTTTTCTTAAGTAAGATTTTTGATAATCAATAGATCGTCTGTAACTATCTTTGTTTGCAAAGTTAAAGAAAAGAATGTGGGTTAAGTTGACATCAAAATTAAAGCGATGTTAATACTTTTGTTACTTTTTTACTGAACACTACAATGGACCTTAAATTGAGCATGGACTATGGAGGGAGTAGAAGCATACCTCCTAAGCATCAAACAGGCAAACCCGTAATGATAAATGGCGGCAATGTGGCTTCCAATGACAATGGTGTATAAACCTTGTTGAGTAATATCAATTGGAAGTAAGCACTTCAAGCCAGTCTGATAATCACCCAGCAAACAATGCACCCTAAGCAGGCCTATCATGCTATAGTATCCAAGCACTTTCAACACATTGCTGCCCCCAGCATAGTCATAACCATCCGTAGCAGTAAACTGTTCAAGACCCTCTTTTTCGCGCACAAGGATCTGAGTAATCATAGATTTTTCCACAAGAGCTTCCAAGAAATTGAGAACACCGTACACATTCCAAGCCTGCAGTGTAAATGCTCTATGATTTAACACATTTGTAAATGAGCACTAAAAATTGAAACAACCAAGTACAAGTAACATACCTGGTCAAACTGCTTCAGAAGGGCAATCTCAGCATCACTCTTGTACGTAATCTTCGCACGATACTGGCAGAAGTTTTGAAACTGATAAACAAACTCATCCACCATGTCCCATAGCCACTGGTTGGGGAGTTGCATATTCACCGTTCCATGTAAAACCACCTGCACAGCATTATTGCAACAGTTAATGAAAATTAAATTACCCATCCTGTATATTTATGAAAAGTTGAAAAAACGCAAACATCAATTCAATTTTCATGCCTAAAATTGATGAAAATCTAGGAACAGTGTCAATACCCCGAAAAGGCTGCAGTAATTATCCCATGAGTCAATCCTCTGCTGCAGAGTGGGTTGGAGCTTGGCATAGAGGTGGCGGAACCACATCTCTCGGTAGAGAAGGCAGAAGACGTGGTCTTTATCGACCAGAGGCTCGATGGCCTCGGCGGAGGGCCAGGGAACGTTTTTGAACATGCGCTCGCTGAGCGTCGGGAACGCTTCCTCGTACATGAGGTTAATCTCGTACACATTTTTCTCCCGGATGTGACGGTACAGATGCACGACGAACGATTTCACCGAGTCCGGGACATAATTCGGGTCGTGAGGCACGGTTTCCTGCTGCTGGTGCCCTTCTTCGTAGTCGTACGGTGCCGCCATGGTTGTCGATTGCAGAGTGAGACTGTGATTTAGGGTTTAATGGTCGGAGAAGAGGGTGTGATTGGGATATTGCTGCTAGGCAGCCAGGGAATTGAAGTCTATCAAAGGTAGTCCATTGGGCTTTACCAAATATGCCAAGTGCAGCCAGAATAAGGGCCCAATGAAGTTGGTGTATGCTATTTTAGGATAAAACCACTTGAAAGATATTCCTATGTTCGAGTATTTTTTATAAAAAAAAAATTAACCACATAGGTAGAAGTCTTCAGGATCCCATACCCAAAGAAAGCAACAATAGTTACAATTATAGCCAAGGAAGGCTGAGTTCTGTTCTCAAAATACTAAAGGTTAATAGCCAAGAAGTGGCTAGATATGGAGTATAACAGTTACTTTGAAGCAAAAGGAATTGCTTCCAAAAGAATGAGAGAAAAATCTCGCAAAGAAAACGTTGGAGGGTGCCATAATAGTTACAATTAATGTAAACAGTAGCGGACCCAGAAATTGAAATTGGAAGGGGCATAATAGAATTTTAAAAAAATTATAAGTACAAAAATTTAATATTTTAAAAATATAAGGTCATATTAAACAACTTTAAATTTGTTGGGAGAGGTCTGGCCCCCTTAGGCCCCTCCCTAGTTCCGCCACTGAATGTAACATCACTTGTGATCAAAGGCTATGTACATACTAACGTTCTAGATGTAGATTAGAGTGTGCCTTCAAGTAGAATAGTAACCAAGTTGGGATGGCGTTGTTGGGCAAGGCGTGGTGGTGGATTCATATACCTTCATATCTACAAGCACTTAGAGCATCCAAAATGGACTTCATAAGTGTATTTTCTTAATGAAGAACACTTTCGATTAGAAAACTACCATTATGGACTTTTTAACACAACTCCTTACCACAACTGTCAACTCTCATTAGCTCGTCAAACAGCTCGATTATAATTTTTATATATAGGATTTTTATAGAAATAAATTAAAATCTTATCATTAATGTTTCATGTACTACTTAACGAGCTCGAGCTAGCTCGAACTTATTTTTTATCGAGTTTGAATTTCCTAAAAGTCATACGAATCGAGTTCGAGCTAAATTGTCTCAGCTCAAACGAACTCGATCACGAATATACAAAATTTTCACGAACTCGAACTCAACGCATATCTATTTTTAATATAAAATATTTTTTTAATAAATATAGGTATATTAATAGTGAATAATAATTCAAATAACATAAAAGTAGATAAAAATATTAATAATAAAATAAGTTTCGATTTAAAACAACTAATAATAAATTATACTAATGCCTATTTTTGTCATTTAACATAATTAAACAACTATCAGCTAATTGTTGTTTACCAAACACTCAAATACAAACCGTTAGTCAAAACATCTAATAGAATCCGCTAACAGTTAACAGATGAAATAACTCGCTAACAGGTAACAACTGATATCCAAATGAGGATGACCAAACGTCCTTAATGTTGACTATCAAAAACCTCAATACCATTGATCAAACCTTATAGATAGCAACCCAAGCCTTAGAGCCAATTATCCAAATGTCATCATTGATGGTCATATCATATCATCACAATTGCAATATTCATATCATAACAACCAGCATTATCACATCATCACTACCTAAATTCGCCCAAAAGTCTATAACTAGATGTAAACGCGCATCTAAGGCCATGTTTACCAGAGCTTATCTGTAGATCAGTTCAGTTCAGTTCAGTTCAATTCAGTTCAGTTCAGTTCAGTGAAAATGTAATTGATAAAATTCAGGTTGTTAGAGGGGAAACCTCGATGATGAGGTATAATCGTATTACTGAATAAATACACAGTACATGGGTAAACCCTAGATAAACACTAATTAATACAGTCTGGGCTCAAGGCCCAAAACTACTCTCTAACACCCCCCCCCCCCCCCCCTCAAGCTAAGCGTCGGGTTAACAGAGACGCAAAACTTGGATCTAAAAAACTCAAACAATGGCTTCGGAAGGCCCTTGGTGAAGATGTCCGCCAGCTGCAACGAAGTAGGAACATGGCTAACACGGAGCTTAGCTGAAGCAACCAACTCCCGAACAAAGTGATAGTCAATGTCAATGTGTTTTGCCCGCTTATGAGCCATTGGGTTCTCAGCCAAAAAAATAGCACTATTGTTGTCGCATAACAACAGTGGCGAGCCGTCTAGAGGAAACTGCAACTCCCGAAGAAGATGAGAGAGCCATACAACCTCTGCAGCTGTGTTGGCAAGAGCACGATACTCAGACTTCGAACTCGAGCGAGACACTGTAGGCTGTTTCTTGGCACTCCATGACACCAAGTTACCGCCTAGGAACACTGCATAGCCATAAGTCGACCGCCGAGTCTCTAAACAGCGAGCCCAATCTGCATCAGAGTAAGTACAAACATCAGAAGAACCGCCAGAGCGAAATGTGAGACCGTGATGAGGGGTGCCAGCCACATAGCGAAGAATCCTGGTGACCGCGGCAAAGTGATCCTCGCGAGGGTCCTGAAGATATTGACTAACTGAATTCACTGCAAATCCTAGATCAGGGCGAGTGACAGTTAAGTAATGAAGTGCACCAACCAAAGATCGATAGAGAGTCGGATTACTGAATGGTTCACTAGTGCTGCTGTGAAGCTGTGACAGTGGAACAAACGGAGTGGTCACCGTAGAAGCATCAGCCATACCAGCCCGACTAAGAATATCCCTTGCATACTTAGCCTGTCCAAGAAAGAGACCAGATGGAGTGGTGGAGACCTCAAGACCAAGAAAGTAGTTCATGAAACCCAAGTCCTTAATCGAAAACTCCTTATCAGTCCTAGTGATGAACTGGCGAATTGCACCAGGATCATTGCCTGTCAGAATCATGTCATCCACATAGACAAGCAAGTACAATAAGGTGGATCCCCGAGAGAAGACAAATAAAGATGGGTCAGAAGAGCTGCACTGAAAACCAAGTTGTTGGACATATGAACTAAAGCGGTCAAACCATGCCCGAGGAGCTTGTTTGAGTCCATAGATGGCCTTCTGAAGACGACAAACATAATCAGGCCGAGTAGGGTCCTTGTAACCAACAAGTTGTGCCATGTAGACTGGAGTATTAAGAACACCATTGAGGAAGGCATTCTTGACATCAAGCCGATGAAGAGGCCATTTTCTCAAAGTGGCAATGGCAAGGACCGTGCGAACAGTAGCCGCCTTGATCACTGGACTAAAGGTGTGATCAAAGTCAAAACCGGGAATCTGAGAATACCCTTGAGCGACTAGGCGAGCCTTGTAACGATCAATAGTCCCATCAGGTCGATACTTCAGCCGAAAGACCCATTACGAACCAACAATGTTGGTGTTGGATGGTCGAGGAACCAACTCCCAAGTCTTCTGGTGTCGAAGGGCATCCATCTCCTCGTCCATAGCACAAACCCATTTCGGGTCTTTGAGAGCTGCACGATAATCTCGAGGCTCAGAATGGGTCATAACCTGAGCAAGAAAACCTGTCGTAATAAAATCTGGACGAGATATTACACGACGAGTTCCATCCTGGTTTTTGGTAACCATCGGATGTGGACGACGAGGAGAATCTGAGTCAGATGACGAATCAGATTCAGAGCCTAAAGAAACCGGAGAACCTGGAGTAAAGCTAGTCGAGGAACCCGATGGCGAAGATGGCGGGGAAGGCGAGCTAGTCGAGGAACCCGACGGCGAAGATAGTGGAGAAGGCGATGGTGATAAAGTAGGCAACGCCACTGGAGGAGTAGCTGGAATAGATGAAGCTGAAGTGTGATCTTCTGGCGGGAAAATTGAGCAAGGTCGAGAAGATGGTGGAGTAACTACTGAAGGTGCAATTGATGCCGCTGCAGGCTCAAAAAATGAGGAGATCTCCAACTCTGAAACAGACCGACTACCCCCAAAAGATGCAACATAGGGAAATAAGGTCTCATCAAACTGGACATGGCGAGAGACATAGATGCGTCCAGTAGTAGGATCGAGACACTGGAAGCCCTTGTAGCGAGGGCTATAACCAATAAACACACATGGAATAGATCGAGGTGCAAACTTATCCGCTACAATGGCACGTAAGCAAGGATACACACGACAACCGAACGGATGAAAAAGTGTGTTGGAATAGTCCCAAAAACAACCTCAAAAGGTGATTTTCCACCAAGAACCGAGCTAGGGAGACGGTTGATTATGTAAACCGCAGAAGAAAATACTTCTACCCAATAAGCGTTTGGCACAGATGATTGATATAACATAGCAAGACCAGCCTCTGTGATGTGGCGATGTTTTCACTCAGCACGGCCGTTCTGAGCAAGTGTATATGGAGTAGACATCTGATGATGAATGCCGCAAGAGATGAAGTGTGCCTGGAGACGATGATTTGTGAACTCCGTACCACCATCTGTCTGAAGGATCTTAACCTTTGCAGAGAATTGAGTCTCAACAAACTTCTGAAACTGTAGGAACACATCATAAAAGTCCGACTTATGCCGCAAAGGGAAAAACCACGTGAATCGTGAAAAGTCGTCAACGAATACAGCATAGTAAGAAAAACCCCCCACTGATAAGACTGGAGCTGGTCCCCACAAATCACAATGCACCTTATCCAATAATTGTGTAGCCTGCTTATCACTAGAGGAAAAGGGCAAATGAGTGCTCTTGGACATCTGACAAGAAGAGCAACTGACAGGCGCAGGTAAAGGAGAAGTGGCAGAAATATGACCCCGTCTACTCAACAACTGAACAGTGTCATAGGACACATGACCAAGCCGGGAATGCCACAACTCAAAAGATGCACGTAACTTCCCAGAACGTACATCACTCAAAAAGGCAGAATCACTAGTCTGAAGGTAATAAAGACCAGAATCATGACGACCTCTTCCAACTATATGTCCTGTAAGCTTATTCTTAATAGAAAATACATCAGCATCGAACGTAATACTCACAGGCAAATCACGAGTAAGTTTACTAACAGACAATAAACTTCTAGTAATTTGAGGAACCACAAGCACATCACGAATTGATAAACCAGCAATATTGCACTGACCAATATGAGACACAGGTATTGATTCACCATTACCAACATAAATACTGGAACCGTAATAGGGATGTACTTTCTCAAGATGATGAGAACTGCTAGTCATATGGGATGTAGCACCGGAATCAATAATCCACTGATTAGAGGGGTGACCAGAATTAAAACGATCCAAACGAGTTGCTTTGTCTGCAATCCAGCTACTAGAGCTATCCGCCCGAGATAAATAGCTCAAGTGCACCATAATGACCCCAATTAAACAAAACAAAAATAATAATGCCAAAAGAAAGAAGCTCTTGGGTTTGGCGGTTAGGCAGGTAGCAAAACAAAAATGATCCAAGAATAAAGAAAGGCCACCACTTCAGATAATTAGGCAAAAAGGGCCAAGCAAGACAATATGGCCAGTAATTTATCACAACCTGCTGCAATTTAATGAACTGCACAAGCCAAACGCAGTCAGTGCAAATAATTCCAAAGAGAACCTGAACGGCCGCGGTCGACGGACAAAGTAGACAACACGGACAAAATTTGTGGTGACAACCAATAACTTAGCGAGTAGTGACGGCCGATCTAATCAAATTTGACGACAGCGAAAAGATGGCAAACAAGGTTGGAGACCGCACCCATTAAAGATGATCAACGATCGAGTTGTGTAGAGATGGCTCAAAATCGCTGAAACCACAAAAATTCAAGAAGTCTGATGAAGATTGACAGGGGCAACGGAACCGTGATGACTGATGACGGCGAAATAGAGTAAAATCAAATTTCAAATCAAGGCAGTCCTATCCGATACCATGTTAGAGGGAAACTTCGATGATGAGGTATATGCCCTGTTTACTAGAGCTTATCTGTAGATCAGTTCAGTTCAGTTCAGTTCAGTTCAGTTCAGTTCAGTTCAATTCAGTTCAGTTCAGTTCAGTTCAGTGAAAATGCAATTTGATGAAATTCAGGTTAATTCAGTCATGCTGATTCCATTTTTCAATACATCAATTTTCACTTCAGTTCAGTTCAATTCAGTTCAGTACATCAAGAAATAAGCTCTAGTAAACAGGGCCATAATCGTATTACTGAATAAATACACAGTACATGGGTAAACCCTAGATAAACACTAACTAATACAGTCTGGGCTTAAGGCCCAATACTACTCTCTAACACAGGTTAATTCAGTTATGCTGATTCCATTTTTCAATACATCAATTTTACTTCAGTTCAGTTCAGTTCAATTCAGTTCAGTTCAGTTCAATTCAGTTCAGTTCAGTACATGGTGGAAATAACCCAGTTCAGTACATGGTGGAAATAACCTCTAGCAAACAGGGCCTAACTCTAATAATAGGCATATTTCCGGTTTCAAAGACTAACCGCATAAAATGGTTAATTTTTGGAATTTCCGTACTTGTTCGGGGAGCTAATCCGTGGTTCTACATTGATCCCGCGCTTAAACCTTACTTGTGATCATTGCGGGCAAAACAAGAATCACGATCAGTGGGACCGGAAGATTTAAATTTCACGTAAGAAAAAAATGCAGAAAGATAAAGATAAAGACTACCATAGAAACGTCCTCGATCCGATAACTATATATACCTGCCTGCTATAAATTAGTCAAACCATTCTTCCCCGAAAAGCCACTCCCATTTCATCAAAAAAACTCTCTCATACATACACAGAGAATGAAGAGCAATTTCCAGGCTGATCGGAGGCTTAGCGTTCTGGCAAAACACATGGATCCCCCGTCATCAATGGCGAGTGATGATGCTATGATCGCTGCTTCACCTACATCTTCTCACCCTGCCGCTGCCTCTGTTTTTTCCCACATTGTTCAGGCCCCTGAAGATCCGATTCTTGGGGTAATTCTCCCTCCTTCTTTATTTTCTGAGATCCTTATTTTTTCGGGAAATTCTCTCTCCACACGGAGAATCTTGTTTGAATGCATTTGGTTTTTATTGAGCCTGAGTTGGAAAGTAGATTAAATTCATTTCCATTTCTGTATTTCTGGTAAACCAATATAATTTGATGATCGATTGGGAATTATCTTTGTATATGATCTTCGTGAAGTTGATGCTTATATATTCGTTGAATATGTGTTTCTCAGGTCACTGTTGCTTTCAACAAAGATCCAAGCCCTGTGAAATTGAACTTGGGGGTTGGAGCTTACCGGACAGAGGTGAGTTTTCAACTTCCCAATTTCTAGCTGGAGCCAGATATTTAAACCATATGCATTTTGTGTTCAATTTGCATCTATTTTAACTTTCTCCGAGCTTTAATTTTCTTAATTTAACAACTTTTCGATCTTTTCTATTGCAGTCTTATTAAAATTTGAGAATTGATGCCAGTCTCATGCTTTTACTTATTTGTTGTGATCCAACCAGGAAGGGAAACCTCTTGTATTGAATGTTGTAAGACAAGCAGAACAACAGCTAGTTAACAACAGGTTAGATTTTTGTTATCTTCATGTTACACTGGAGTTCGAATAACGTGACTGAATAACTTGGAATAATGTGCAGTTCTCGTGTTAAAGAATATCTACCGATTGTTGGGCTGGCTGACTTCAATAAATTGAGTGCTAAGCTTATTCTTGGTTCCGACAGGTAATGCATTTAGGTATCTATTTTACTAAATCCCGAGGAAACACTACATGTTTTGGACTGACTAACATTCATTTGATTACTTCATCTTACTTTGTGAGTATAGTCTAGATAATTAAATTTCAAGTTTTGAAGGACAAACTCGATTATAACCTTAAAGGGTGCTATATGCAAATTGCACAAGTTTTATATTTTTAGGTGAGTAGAAGGTGACATTTATAGACTTGAATAGTGTATTATCGGCTTTAGTATAAGCACTTAATAACTTTTCCTTGTGGCATTGTGTAGCATTCCAAACAAGAGGCTTGTAGTTATAATCTGTCCTGGATTTCTGAATCTTTGTTCAGATTACACGAACTATAATTATACCGTCTGAGTACAGGAAAAAAAAAAATGCAACAGCTTATTCATTAGATGTGCACAAAACACAACACAATTCAAACAACGTTGATAGTGGGAGGAAGAAAACACATTTTTCTAGTTTGCAGTCTTTCCACTTTAAATGAATGCTACTGGGTTCACTGAACTCATATCTGCATATCTTGATAAATTTTGGTGTCAACAACCACTTTTTTAGCATTGAACCATGCTGTGCTGTCTGTAGCATATTAACAGTACTTTCTAATTTTGATTTTAGCCCTGCTGTTCAAGAGAATAGGGTCACGACTGTTCAGTGCTTGTCTGGAACGGGTTCTTTGAGGGTTGGAGGTGAATTTTTGGCTCGACATTATCATGAAGTAAGTTGCAGTATGGATTGAAATTTTAAAATTTAAAACCCTCGATCTCTTTGCTTTTTCCTTACATATGCTTGTTTTGTTGTGGTTCAAGCGAAGTATTTACCTTCCCCAGCCAACTTGGGGAAATCACCCAAAGGTTTTTACTCTGGCTGGTTTATCTGTGAAGAGTTACCGCTACTACGATCCGAAGACCCGAGGGCTTGATTTCCAAGGTACAAATAATTTTCAGTATATGTTGCAAATTGACCAAATTACAAGGACATGGTATGATCATTATAGTTGACCCCAAGTAATGGAATAAAGATTTAGTTCAGGTTATACATCTTCCTTGGTAGTATGTAATAAAACTTCTAAATGCTGCTTATAAGCAGTTTTATCTCTAACAACAAATGAGTAGTCAGAGATTCTACCTCATCGATTTGCTTTACCTTTTTTAATATATACATCAGTTGATCCTTTAAACTAAAATAGTTATACAAATGTTAGATTCATTGGCTTTAGTTCTTAACATGGTCATATTTTAGAGCAAAAAATCTCTTTTCTCCAGACCAAGAGGGCCAAAGTACACAATGATTAAAACAGAGAGGTTTATATATTTGGTGATCAAAGGTTGCAAGAGAGGGAAGCCACGAGAATCTCTTGATTCATTAGGATCAGAAAGATTATCCAACATATAAGATGAAAAACTATGATTAAAACTGGAAATTGTTTGAACTGGAATTTATGTTTATTAGGCCTGAGTTTTGGAAGCTAAGTAGTGCATGGTTCATCTTCTGCCTCTTCTTCCCTCTAACTTTTAGTTTATGTTTTTCTCATAACAGGATTGTTGGAAGATCTTGGATCTGCTCCATCAGGAGCAGTTGTTCTTTTGCACGCCTGTGCTCACAATCCAACTGGTGTTGATCCAACTCCACAGCAATGGGAACAGATCAGACGGTTGATGAGATCAAAAGCTCTCTTACCTTTCTTTGACAGTGCTTACCAGGTGGGTGATTATATGAGGCAAAGTTAGAAAATTTTGGATAAACAAATGCATTTTTAGTCAAAGAAAAGATATGAATTAGAATGATACTGTTTTTGTCTAACAAACAAAAATTTTGTACTTAGGGTTTTGCAAGTGGAAGCCTGGATACAGATGCACAGCCTGTTCGTATGTTTGTGGCAGATGGCGGAGAATGCCTTGTAGCTCAGAGTTATGCAAAGAACATGGGTCTGTATGGGGAACGCGTTGGTGCTCTAAGCATTGTAAGTTAAACTCATACGTCATGGTTCTCATCACCAAAATTTTATCAGAAGGAGATACATCATATTTATTCTTTTAGTGTTGAGAAAAGTTGAACAAGGTTAGAACCAAACAGATGGGGAGATATGATTCATACAGCCTACCCAACATAGTGGATATGGCTTAGTTGTTATTGTACTGTATTTGGTTACTTCCCTTTGAAAGATCAGTAGTAGGAAAAAGGCATTTCAAACTGGTACTGTGGACCTGTGGTGGCCACTAAAGGATTCAATCATAGACCTTTCTAAGTCGATTTTAGCTGTGAGTTATTGGGAGAATCAAAAGTTCCCAAACACCTAAGTGGTTTTCATTGAAATGCCTCTTTGTATTTGTAGTACTTCTTTGGCTGCGTTTGACAGAAACGGATACTTAGACTTGGAAAATTATTAGAATTTTTTGGTTAAGATATTATCGTAGACGAGTAACTGATTGCAATACTGGGGGGAACGTAGGTATGCAGGACAGCTGATGTAGCAAGCAAAGTTGAGAGCCAGTTGAAACTGGTGATCCGGCCAATGTATTCAAACCCACCCATTCACGGTGCATCCATCGTGGCAACTATCCTCAAGGACAGGTTTCAGTGATGCTTCTGTCTGAAACTCTTTTGATTTTATCAGATGGCTGTCTTTTTATAACTGAATGTTAATCAATAATCATTGAAGTATTTGAGTAGTAGGAAAGATCATGTTTACTCTTATTGAGCATATGGTCTTACAAAAAATAGACTTCTAACCAGGGTGTTTCTCATTCTTATCTTGGTATGCAGAAACCTGTATCAGGTGTGGACAATCGAGCTGAAGACGATGGCAGATAGAATCATTAGCATGAGACAACAATTATTTGATGCTTTACGTACTAGAGGTAAACAATCCAAGCACATTTTTTTTATTTAACTTGGCAGTCTATTGCCATCTCTTCTAATATATACAAAAAGTTCTCTTGCATTTGGTATTGTGTAAGTTATGTTCACCCAACTTAAGAGTACCAGTCATAGTACCAATTCTGCAGAACCTTATACTTTCTCACATAGGCAAGTTTTAGAATAAAGCTCAAGCATGTACTTCTTTATGGTGTGAATTGATGATAATTGGCCCAATCATATTAAGTTTATACTCCTATTAGATTTTGAGAAGCTTCCCTTTCAATCTTATAATTTGAATAATCAGTTCACGGAATTGTCATCATGTCATGAAGTTAGGGGGTTCTTTTAGGCTAAGATTATGCCTTGTTTACTCTGCAAAATTGACGGTTTCATTCATCAACCTATCCTAAAATGACATGGTTTGTGGTACTGTAATCTTCTGTCGATGGCAGGTACACCTGGTGACTGGAGCCACATTATCAAGCAGATCGGAATGTTCACTTTTACCGGACTTAATAAAGAGCAGGTTGCCTTCATGACTAGAGAATATCACATCTACATGACATCTGATGGGTAAGAGCATAAGTTTTGTGACTGTAAACTATCTTCTAGTTGTTCCCGAGTATCCAGAAAGAATGGCTGTCTGATGAAAATATCAGACTTTGGGTGCTCATCTATCTTCTTGCAGTAAAACCTCAATATTCTTGCAATAAACTGAGCATGCATGTTAAAACCTTTTCTGAAGGGGGAAGGGAGAAAATAAGGAATTGTATTGCTTAAATTTTAGTCCTCTGCTAATTCCTGTTAAATCACGAGCTAATGAACGTAAACTTTTTTACGTAAGATCTCTCTTTCCACTATTGATATTTCACGTGCATCTCTTGATTCTGCAGGCGAATTAGCATGGCTGGACTGAGCTCCAGGACAGTTCCACACCTTGCAGATGCAATACATACTGCAGTTACTAGAGCCTTTTAAACTCTTATTATCGGTTTTAAAATATTACCCTTTAAACTCTAATAATATGTTATTGCTATATATTACCCTTTAATGGCTAATGTTTAATGTAATAATCTGTGGTATAATAACCCGATAATGTTCAGGCACGATGCGAATTGATTTTTTATAATTGTATGAATTACTGCCACTCCTTGAAATAATCACTTCCATTTAAATATGGTATTTCTTAGTTTTTTTTTTATAAAATTTCTTTGCTTCAATAATATTTCCTTACCCCGAGGCGGCTAGCTGAAAACCAGAGGCTGCTTTCGACCGGGAGTTCAGTCTCTATGATTGCCAAATGTTCCTCTATCAACCCTTTTCCTTTTCTTGTTGCTAGATATCTATAAGGCCGTGTTTGTCAAAAAAATAAAAAAATTAACTCAGTTTAGTTCATTAAATTATGTTTATGCTTTTTAAAGTTCAATGTATTTAAAAAAATCAGTTTAATAATTCTTTTATTAAATGTTACTTTTTTTACTATAGATTAGATTACAAAAGGATGTACTAAATTTTAAAATTATTCTAGTTCATTTAAGTTAAATATATTTCAATTTATTTTAATTTAGTATAAATTTATGTCTAACAAACAAGGCTTTTTTTGTTTTTTTTAAATGGTAATTACTTTCATTCAACTTCAAGGTCCTGGAAATCGTCCAGAAACGAATTGGCTGCAGGATAACCACAAGGTCATTTGACCTTGTGGTAGGTTGAAATGACCTCAGATTCAGCTACATCTTGCATTCTCTTGAATTTCTGGATTCTGGAACTCAAAATCCCATATGGAGGTTGGATTCTGGAGCCAAGTTCATCACACAGACGGCCAGCTCTCACCAAAACTGATGATCAGGAAACCTCAGATTGGCTGCTGGAGAGAACTTCATTCCTTTTACTCTGTGAAAATGCACTTATGGACTAAATCTAACTCAAATTTATTTCACAAGTTAGCAATTTTTAATCACACTCAAGTGGCTAATATGTGTTTACTCAAGTTCATCTTGATATTCACAGACTTGCTCCTTGTAGTGATATCCTCGCTGGGGCAAAATTGTGCTCTCGACTGGGAAACTGGTCGATCACTAAACTAGATCAGCTGAGTCGATATGGATTAAGAATTGCTAACTACAATCTTCTCATAGAACTTAGAAGTTCCCAAGTTTTTTCATCCCAACTAGTTGGTTTTTTTCTTTTTTCCCATCCCACTTAGTTGGGGTTTTTCTTGGACAATTTGTATTAAGTTTTAAGACTTTGTGAGATATGGTCTAGGGAGCCAAATAAATATCCCTCCAGCATTGCTGGTTAATTAAAAAAAAAATAATCGTCCAGAAACGAATGACTAGAAAGTTGGGGGGTGTGACCCAAGAATCATACAACAGGGGCTCGACTTTGCATAGTTAGTTAGAGAGTGCGCTATAAAGTTCTCACTACGAGGAACCCAGAAGGGACCTAGATAGTTGCTATTCTCTAACAAATTTCGAAGTCTCTGAATCGTCTCCATGCACTGCATCGAGCAGTCTGTCTCTTGGTGAATCATCTGCACTACGTGGAGGCATCCCCCACAAGCTTCATCTCCGGTTGGTCTAACTCTGCGGCAAGGATGAGGGCTTCCTCCAGAGCAAGGCTTTCTGCGAGGGACGGATCACTGACATTCGGGATTCTCCGTGCAACACCCCGAATAAAGCTTCCATCTGAACCCATGGCTACCACCCCTATTCCCGCATCCCCATTCAGGATACTATCATCGAAGTTGATCTGGATCCCTGGGTCTGGCAGTCTCAGCAACGTCCTCGACAACAGTGAAGCCGACGTCCCCTCCCTCCATTGCTTGGCCTCCCTGTAACTCCTTAGGTTCGCCACCACCCCTACGGCCATAACAGCTGATGCCGTGTGGGACTGTTCGAATATCTGCTTATTCCGCTGGAACCAGATACCGTTACAGACCATGATCGCTAGTGAACAAAACTCATCATCCTCATTTTTTAGCGGCTTCCAAAATCAGGCATCTCCTCTAGGTTGTTCCGCCGCCGAAACCTTTCCAAGTAACCCCACTGTGCTCCATGCAGACTTGGCATAGCCACACGAGAAAAAAAGATGAGTTGTCGTATATGCATTCTCCTCCAAGCAAAGTGGACATGTAGAAGAAACCTCTACTCCCCTCCTCCTGAGGTTCGCCACCTTTGGCAGGGAATCCTTACACAATCTCCAAGCGAAGTGAAGTGCCTTCTTTGGAACTCCAGAAATCCGCTGTCTCATCATGTACTGAGCTCGGAGCTTGATTCTGTTGCCTACTTTCCACCTCCACGTGATAGGCCGTCCGAAACGTACAGCCACCTTGTTTAGTATGGTGCCATATCCACTTGTCCGACGAGTTCAGATTCCGCAACAGTATCTCCAGAATCTTCACCACTTAGAGGTCATGAGTTCAATTTTCGTTGAGGTAAGGGATGAGATTTTATTAGAGGTCCATTTGGATTATTACTGAATTAATTTTTTCATGATATATATTATGTATCTTTAGCCATAATCTCTTGAACTGATCAGCAAATCAGATCAATTCACTTGGTATGCAAAATTACAAAAATGCCCCCGCTTGGGATGCAAAATTACGAAAATGTCCATGCTGCATTAGTTGACCAACTTTTCCATCCATAAGTCCTAAAAAGTATGTTTTTCAATTGTAAGGCTACCTGAATCGAACAAAACAATTTAAAGTCCTAAATAGATGTTTTGTGTGAAAGTATGGTTCTAAATATTCAATTTAGTCTAATTTAATGTCATGGGAATGCTCTTATACTTTATAAATATACACAATCGAAAGCTATACCACTAGTAAAATATAAAGCCCAAACCAAATAAGTAGCACACTTGAGCAAACATAAATCAGTTGATTGATCAATCATTTCTATACTCACCCCGTCATTTTGGTTTGAACCATTAGCTTGTAAAACTAAGCCTTGGGGCTAATATTTTATTTTTCTGGAATTCATATGCTTGGTGAACCTAATGAAAATCCCTTCACCTTTCATAGGTGATTTTAACCTTTAAAAAATGATCAATCACAGCTGCGAGAAATTTCATCAAGACGCCAGACAAGTAGGAATAACATTAACTGGACGAAATCAGAATAAATGAGAAAATAAAAATGCCTAAAACGGCGCGCCCAAACTGAGCAAAGTTCCCATGAGATTGTTCATGAAATCATAGTGTTGGCTATTAGTTGGTCTCTAATATCATGAATGTAAGTAACATTTTGAATTGGTTTTTGAGAAGTAATATAAAACAATTCCATCAAAATAGTCCAGGAGATGAAGTAATCACCATGCTACTGATGTCATAGACAATATTGGTAGCGACGGCACCACAGTAACATATGGGAGCCAAGCTATAGCGCTCCTGACAGGCAGTATCCCAGATCTGGAATTTAACCGTCGCATTGTTTACCAACAATGTCTGCGAAAATAACAGAAGGATGAATAGCACATAACAACATTGTAGCCAAAATCGAAGGCTGTTTGCAGGAACCCATTAATATATGAATTGGAGTAGAAGTAGATGTTGTAAAAGAACATAAACATGGTTACAGAGCCCCCAAGTAGAACAGACCCCGAGCAGGGCCGGTCCAATGTATTTTGAGGCCCCGTGCAAATTTTTTATTTTGGGCCTTTTACATTAAGAAATACGTTAAATAACCTAAAAAATTATTAAACAAAAGTATATATCGGGCCCTTCAGAAAACTAAAAGGCTCAAATTTAAATAAATCTTTCAGAAACACATAAATTCAATTAAATAATTAAAAGTATTTTTAAAAAATACACCTATATAATATATATTTTTAAATTTTGGGTCCCTACAATTTTTGGGCCCTGTGCGGGTGCACCGCCCGCACTGCACCCCTGCCCCGAGAAGTAAGTGTCACTTATCCAATAAGAGCAAGTCCAATAGATACTACATAATAATCTCCAAAATGTAGTATGAAATGCTAAAATCTCCAAAATATTTTTGCTCAACTCCAAGAGATACTACATTTTGCATACTTTTTCATTTATGAACACTATTATTTTATATTTTCTTACCTCTTTTATAGGAAAAAAGCAAGAAAATTTATGATAATATGAAGAGAGAGAATAAGTTTTGTCTTTAAAGATGAAAGAATACCTTGATTAATGTGTAGGCATTTAATTTTCCATACTACAAATTGATTTTCTCCTTCTACACATATAGATGATGAGTTTCTCTTACTACACCAATTCTACATGTTGTAGTATCTCTTGGAGCTCAAAAATTGGAAAAAATCTCCAATTTCCTCCAAAAGCTACAAAATGTAGTATTTCTTGGACTTGCTCTAAGCATCCAAGAGCAGCGCATAGAAATAAAGGCAAGAGTCAAGAAAATTTTTAGTTCACCTTATCCTAGAGTAATATGTAATATTTATTGGGTTGTTTCTTGGTTTCTCCCCTCTTAGATTTTCCTTTTTTTATTACTTTTTTTTTCCAGAATCCCACGTTAAAACGATGTCCTTTTCGGTTTTGGATTTTTTCCTATTTTCCTTTTTTTTTTGCTTTTTTTCAGAATCTCAGGTTAAAACAATGTCTTTTTAGCATTTTGGTTTTTTTTCCTAATATAATCCCGCGTTAAACTGATTGGGTTTTTTCAGTTTTAATTGTATATCAATCCTTGTCTGATTTGATTTCCTATTCGAATTCAATTGCTTCGGTTGTTGCTGAATTACACTTCTTGTAGATTGAAAACCAACTGAATCAATTGAATTCGAATTGAAAATAAACTAAATCACTGTCGAGGTTGGTGCTTCCAATGTCCGCATTCCACAGCGTCAGGGTTTGATCATGCTGGAGCTTGAAAGACGAATGGTGTGCTCCCCAAAGCCGTAGAGATTGGCCGTGGCGGAAGGCAAGGCCGATGAAAGTTGGCGTGTTCAAAGAAACAACTCAGATGGATCCTGGATGTATATCCGAGATGCTGGTTACTGGTGAGTGAAATTTTAGACTTTGTGTGTCAACATTGAATTGCTTCATTGCTTAAGAAATCAGAAATTCTTCGTAGAGGCTATTATTATTGTTATAGGCTGAGCATGTAAAAGTTAAAAAGGAATATGTTTGCAAAGTTGGACAGCAGTTGCCTTGTCAAATTGTATTCATTCCAGGATGAGGAGTTTCTCTATCTCTACTCGGCAGAGATATGATGGCATTATTAATGAGAAAGGACATTGTAACTAAGGATGAGGCAAGATTATATGTTTTTTAGACTGTTTTGGCCATTATATCCCTTCATAGGCATCCATTATTTATATGTTTCCAGATTGCATAGTTTGACCTGGACATCTTGGTTCTTTGAAAACATGCCACTTGAGATTACTGTCTGACCTTGGATTGTGTAAACGTTAAACTGCAGCACCTTAGAGAACAAGGATTTATATGGACGGAATCTCGTGAAGAATAATTGCGGGTTCTTATATAGAGAGGTAGATTTAGATATGGAGGTTTTGGTGACTTTGGTCTGTGAGGAGCAAGTAATAGTCAGACCTGTTCTCAACATGATGAAAGAGGTTGTTGAACTTGCAAATGTTGACCGAGCTGCTCTCTGGCATCTGTTATGTACAAGTGAGGATGAAATTCTTCGTCTTCGTGAAGAGAGGAAGTCTGAGATCAATCTTGAAGCCAAGGAGAAATATCTCGTACTCAGAAACTGACCGAATCTGAGGCAGCCTACAATAGATTAAAGGTACTCTTCTGATTTCCAAGCTAGCAGTCTTGTGTAGTGCTATTGGTATGATTTTCGTATGATCTCACTATAAAATTTGTGAAATCCAGTTGGAAATGAAGGCTGAAGTGGATCAATTTGCTCGGGAAAGGAAAGAGTTGACTGAACATATTCAAGAGGGCGAATGGCTTCGCTCAGAGAAAGATGACAAGATATCAAAGCTTACAGCTGAGAAAAAGGCACTACAAGATCGTCTACATGATGAACTGAAGGTTTGTGTGTATCCCGCCTCTTTTATTCTAGTGTTTAATTATTTGTGCCTTGAAGAGGATTTCTGATTCGATGTCATGGATATAACAGAGAGTTATGAAAGAGACACACCTTTTCGGTCAAGCACACCTTTTTCATGGTAAAAAATGTTGTAAGAATGTTATATTTAGATTGTTTATTTTACAAGCCATGCAGTTATGAGCTTTTTGTGAATCGATCCCTCATTATGGAGCTGGCAATTGTCAAGGCTCATATTCTTTGTCTTAATTTAGCTCCAAATAATATTCAAGTGTATGCTTATGATTATGTAAGATTGCTTAACTGCTCCCCTTCTCGTATTATTATGCTTTCTATGAGTGATGGATATTGCAATTCACACATAGCTGTGATGGGTATTGAAATTCACTCAATTTATTTTGAGACCAAAGTACTTGAGATTTTTTTATTATTATTGAGAATGTAGCTCATTAGTTGCTTTAATCTGTATTATAGTTCTTGAGCAATTAATGTTTCTAAGAGGGCGGGATTGGGGAACTTGATAGGGTCCATAATAAGATGCTAACAACTGGTAGTGTAGCTCGGGGCTGGATAGGGTCCATAATAAGATGCTAACAGTCGGGTAAATTCGTGGGTAACCGAAGTATGCTTAAAATTAGCTGATAGTTGTTTCATTTTGTTAAATGACCGAAATAAACTTTAGTACAATTTATTATTTATTATTTTCTGTATTGTGTATTACCAGTGATATTGTGTATTTTCTGTATTGTGTATGATAGCTTATTTTATTCCTCCATTTGTCTTATGTTTTTTTACGTTGCAGTAGTTATGGTAATAATACAAGTAGAAGAAGAACACCAAACAAGAGCAGTGAAAGCTAATTTACCCGCGAATATGGTTTTAGAATATAATTTGATGATTTATAAAATATGACTAACTGGATGATTTATAAAATATGACTAACTGGATGATTTATATGATTAGTGATTTATACATATGACTTGATGATTCAATGGTTGATGCTTTAGCTATCGAAAAATCCTCTAATCAAATAACCCCACTGTAGCAAATATAAAAAATATGTTCAGGAAATACCGTTGTCAGTTATTAGAATTGTTGTTGGTGCTTTGGAAGTATATTTTGTATTATTGTTTCTGGAGCTTTTAATATGTGAGTTTTATTGATATCTATGTTGAATGTTTTCTTGATTAAAACAGCTATGGTAAGTATCTCGGTACTGTGTTTGTGTGTAATATGTGGATTTTGAGGCCATGTGTGTATACTGTCGAAGATGCCACCTTAAAGACCACTGATGCAATGAAGTAATTGACTAATAGTCAACTTTGTTCCCTTTACACAATTGTGACTTTCTTGTTTTAACCTCTCCGAGCTGTTCTTTGTAATAACAATTTTTTTCTTGTTAAATCTGCAGGAACTTAAGATCTGTAAAAAAAGGTGTAAGCTTTGATGTCATAGATCCTTTCAGCGTTTTCAGAATTTTCTTGTGTGACTAACTCTATTTACTGCATGATGCAGTCGAAGTCACTACAACATGATATTTTGTGCAAGGAAGCTCCATGTAGAGTATTTTTTTTTTGAAGTCAAGGTATCATCATAAGAGAAAGCCCTTTTAGATATCTATAATTCTGGTGTTTTGTGGTGTCTGCCCCTAGAGGGAAACAATGTTGTTTCAGTTTCTTGGTGATTAGTACTTAGATTTTTTGGTGTTTTGATTTGAATCATATTTGAACTTTCTTGAGAAATTAAGCAACTGTGTAAAATATTACTTTCACACAGTAATTTCATTGATATGTTGAGGATTCAGTATATGTTTGAGTTTTTTAGCTGCACTGATGTTCCAAACATGCAATCTTACATTTCATAGAGAGTAAGATATATAGTATGTCATTTTTTTTGTGTGTGGTTCAGGCTTTGTTTGAGGAGGTAGTCTGCAAATTTTATGATGCACTCCGAGTGGGTTGAAGACGAGAAGCTGATTCCCACCGATTATCCTTTATCTCCCATCGTTACTATTGCTAAACCACTAGCTCTTATCTATCTTGCTATGTCTGTTTTGAACAAACCTATGCACACATACCATATGTTCTTGAATCATACTTCTGTTGCACATCAATATAGGCATCTTTACGGAAAAATAAAATAGTATCCAGTTTTGATTATCATGATATATAATCTTTATGATTTGCATATAAGCTTAGTTTAGATGTCATGCCACTTCACTCTCTTTTTTCTCTCAATTCGATATATATATATATATATATATATATATATATATATATATTATGTCTTGGTATTGATGAAATTGTCAGAAAATCATGAGGATATGTTTCAATATTCAACTGAAGTAACTTTTAGTAAGGAGTTTTGTTATATATGTACTCATTGTGATATATTCTTCGTCTTGATGAAATTAACAGAGAATCGTAAGGTTCTATTTCAATATACAACTGAAGTAACTTTTAGTAAGGAGTTATATTTCAAAATGCCAGGAATGTAGCTTTTCCAAAAGCATTATTTTTTCTCATTCCGCATTATTTGATTGGTCATTGATGGTTACTGAAATAATCTAATTTTATTTCTGAATGTTGTAATTGCTATACATTGTTCAGCATTATATTTTTACAGCAATTCATTGTTCAGCCCTCGACCTCAAATGTCCTCTGAAAAAGTTTTTGTGATTTCCCGTATAAATTCTTACGGACACTTCTTTAAAAAATGCATTTATTTTATTTTATTGAATGAAATCTGCTGTTTTTCAATGACATTTTCAAAGGTTGATGAAATACAAGCATGGTATTATTATCAGTGTTCATCCTCCGCATTCTAAGATATGCTTTTGGTTTGTTAAATATTTATCAAGTTGCTCGAAGAGGGCACGCTAGTACATTAATAACTAAGATGAAAGATCCACAATTGATGCTGAAGCTATGATGAGGATAGGAAGGCATGTAGTGAGGTGGAGACGAAATTTACAAGCATTTGTGTAAAGGGAAAGTCAACTGATTTTTTTTAACATACACCCTATGTCCCACATTATTCTTCACAGAATCTTTTTCACGCATGCCGATGTAGATGTTTGACCGTAAATATCTTTAGTTACATGTATTATCGGCACATAAAAATTTGATATTTGAATACTACATGTTACGATGAATCTAGTGATATCACATATGATGATATTAATATTAATATATCTATTCAAATATATGGTCGAAGTTTAAAAGCAAATAGTGTCAAATAGTGAAGTGTGAAGTTTAATACGGGACGGAGGGAGTACCATTCAGGGTCCTCCATAATCAATTGAAAGTATGTCAGAGCTACACAAAAGATTGCGGTGGACCATAATAATGTGATAAACAAAATGCCAGGAAATGTAAAGATTTTGTAGCCCCAGAAGTTTGCATACAAGTGCTGTAATTCGAGATTCGAGAACTATAACAATGAAAGGCAAAAGACCTCCAATAAACATTTGACCAGGAGCACTCTGGATTTAATTTCTCGTGGGCGCTTCTCAGAGCAAGATGCAGAAAAGCCAGACCTGAAAGTGTAGCCAAGAACAGAAATCCCAAACAGTGTGTATACAACAACAACCACCATTATAGTTCCAAATGGTTAAGAACATATCAATATGATCCATCGCGTCACCCATGTATGAACACATAAGCGAAAAGGTCGCATGGTCATAGAAAGTGTAATAAGAAAGGATGAAGCAAATAAAATCTCCATTTTTTGGAGTAAATAAGTTATTTTTGACGATGCACTATGTATCCAGATTTCAATTCATCAGCATGAAGCTAACAAGCAATGATCTATAAGAAAACATCAGCATTGTTGCCATGTCATGATAATTTTGATAGCTCTAATTATATTCTTAATTACAGAACTCGTTTCTCCAAACTCAAGAATTACAAAAGTTACATCTCTATCTTCCGTTGGGACTCAAAACAGTACATGAACTATTGATCTTTGAAGAACTGTTCAACCATAAAATTACAAAAATATCTCTGATTAATAGTACTTGATAAATTTCATAAAAGAACATCTCTTTTTATCCTTTTTTACAGTATATATTTTTGGGGTAGAATACAAAGGCATGAATACATCTTTCTGAAAAGAAAATCTGCAAACTGCTTCTGGTCTCACTATCTGCAACCCTTCAACAAGTAGGAAGAGGGACTTGAGAAGTTGGTACCAGCTGAGGACGATGCCTTCACAGGTGTTTCACATTCACTAAAATCAAGTGTACGACACTCTGTCTGCAAGTCGAAAGTATATTCATTCATAAGATTTTCAGATTACGCAAAAAAATTGCCAAATTCTGTTGGGATTGAAAACAAAGATAAAAGCAGGTCAACAGAATTTGAGAGTGAAAATGAGGATGAATGATGGAACTGTTTATACTTCAACCAAGTAAGGTAATAAAACTCTCTTAGATTGGCTTAGTTCCAAATAAAATCAGCAACCTTCATATCAAAATTAAGTTTAAAACACACAAAACAAGAACGCTGTTTAAAATTATGCATTATGTTATGACTTTACCTGATTCTTTGAGTGGTCACCGTTTTCTTTATCAATATTCAGCTTTTTGCTGCTTTTCTCAAGTATGCTTGCAGGAGTATCATTTCCCAGAACCTCCTGTGCATTTGCAAATGTTGATGCAGTCTGCTCACTCAATTGCTTCATCAGCCCAAGAGCATCATAGCTTCTGTCTCCAGGGCTCATAAACAACTCAAAATCCTGTAATGAAACATTATAATTTTAAAAACTAGGTACAAATTACTCTGGTGGAAACAGAAAAGAAGTAATACATAGTACAGATATACAAAAGAATATAGCAAATTAAGGTGAAAGCTCACCTCAACTGTGATATCTGTATCAACTCTAGGTCCAGGCAGAAAATTGTTAAAGAACCAAGGAGACTTCCAAGCAGAAGGTGATTCAAAACTCCTCTTTAAAGGTGTGTCTCCAAATCTACAAGCAAAGCGTATGATGAGAAATTTTACTAGATGATTCATCAGTGAATCCAAAATGTCAAAGCTAACAAGAGAAAGTTATAAATAAGAAGAGCAAACAGAAGGTCTAGTCTCCTTACAAGCTAAGATTATCAGTTGAGGAATTGTTCCTTGGAGTTCCAACTTTCTTCTCTAAAGCCAGTTGATCGGATGCAGTTGTTGGCAAATTAGAGCTGTCCTTCCCAGATATTCGAGGTGAACAAACAATAGATAGATATGGAGCATCAGAACAAATTAACCTTTTCGGTGACACGCTATCCATTCTTCCAGAGCAAGGGTGTCGAAGGCCTTTACTACTCTTGATTCCATGATCAGGAGAAAGGAATTGCTGACCCTTTGAATGAACCTCGACAAGTCCACCATCAGGCTTATTTATCTGAGTATTTGAATAAATGATTTCATAAGAAAGCAACAAAATATTGTGTCATAGAGAATATATTACACCAGAAAGCAAATAAAGCTATTTCCCAGTTGCTACCAATTGAGCAGAATCGTCAAAGCAGGATGCATAATAGCCGCATCAGAAAAGTGAATAATAATAAAAAAGCTAAATATGACCCAAATCTTCAGTTTGGGTTGAAGTTTTTAGGTGATGCACTCACTTAATACCAAATAAAGCTTACGCAAATAGAAAACTCACATTGTCAGAAACAGCTTGGGATTTTGTCAGAGTTTTGCCATCTACAGTTCCAATCTGTTGGTTTGTCTTGTTTTGAAGGATATTACCATCAACACCCTTATCCGAAGCTTCCTTGCCTGACAATGGATCCCTCTTTGTCTGCAATACATCTCCCTCTTTTGAAGCAGGAGCTACGTTTTCCTTGTCTTCAGACAGCATATCATTTTTAATGTCACTGAACATAACATCCAATCGAGAAAAGTCTCTGGCTAATGTGGAAAACTCAGGTCTCAGACTACTTTCCTGTTTTTTTTCGCACCTCTTATCTGACAGAGGTGACAACAAATCACGGTGCCGCTTCTTCAATATAGAAGGAGTGCATGTAAATGTTTTGGCAGCACTTTTTAGAACAGCATCTGGGCTATTATCCCTTGATGGAGAATCCCACAACCTAGATGGTGTGACACTGTTCATAGAGGACATGATGACCTGGCGGATGCCAAGAGGGCTATATTCTTGTTGCACCTCACTACTAGACTGTATGAGATCGCAGCTAAGGAATGGAATATCCAGGCTTGGAAAACGAGGGGGTTCATAAAACAAAGCTCCCACATCCACTTGTTCATCCGATGTGGCCGGATAATTTTCCAACTGCAGAAAATCTTGAATGCCTGATGGAGGTGGTGAGCCAAAGTCATTTGCAGGAACTAGCCTCAAGCAATCCTTAGGCTCACTTAGTTGTTGCACAGACAAGTCTCCAATCTGAGTGTCAGAACAATTAACAGATTCGTTGCCATAGATAAATCCAGCATGTCCGCTTGGAAGTTCCTCCTTTAGTGAGGCTTCAACTGGGGAAACATTAAAGAGACTTTGATCTAAACCGTACATGAGTGACCCGCCATCAGAATTCATTTGGGCTGGTTCAGAAAATGGATCAATGAATGAAGCTCCCAACATGTCAGCTCTCGTAGGATTTGAAGATTGAGCATAAAAATTTCCGTTCAGAGGCATATCATAGCTTGATGTTTGATAGGTGAATGAGCCTGTCGCCTCATCATTTGTAGTATTCTCAGGTAACAAAGAGACCTCATCTACCATCTCAGGGGGGCCTATCCTGTTGCATCTATCATCAGTAGAAAAAAATTCTTCTGGTTTTTCAGACCCCAAAAGCATATGTACCGAAGTTGAAGCACTTAAATCCATCGAATGTTGAAGCGGAAAGTTAACCACGCCATGACTTTCAAAGCCTACAAAAGTCTGCATGAACTGGCCAGACGAGGAAAGCATGAACTGCCCTGATGCTTCACGTTGAGGAAAATTCATGGAGGACATGTCCTGTAATACATTCTTGTTAAGCGGCGGCCCTGATGCTTGACGCTGTGGAAACTCCATTGAGGACATGTCATGTAGTACATTCTGATTAAGCGGCCAATCTTTTCCCATGGAAGTATTCCATTCATGAGAAGGTTTGCGTTCCAGGAACTCTTCTCGAGCATACATATTTCTGTTTGAAATATCAGTTGAACTTGAGCATCCAACAGCATTAGAACCTTGACTACATTGCGAAACATCCTCCATTTCTGCAACATCCTTACGAACACTATCATCTCCACTGCTCTGCTGTGAACCAGAAACAAGAGATTGATTTGTATTTCCTGGATTAGGAGGCGGGCCCTCATAGGGTGCAATCAATCCTGATGCCAAATAGGACTCCAATTTCTTTTTCACTGAACTATTCCAGTGATTCTTTATAGCATTGTCGGTCCTGATATGCACAGAGATGTTAATTTCAGGATCAGCAGAGTGAAACTCAAACTAAACCAGTAATACAAACAGACCATTTAAATTAAATTATGGAGGCTGCAATCATTTGCTCTTGTGATTGAAAATTATTACCTTCCAGGCAAGAACTTCGTCAACTCAGCCCACTTGTTACCGTATCGCTGATGAGCTTGAATAAGGGCCAGCTCCTCTTCTTGTGTCCAAGCTTCCTTGTTGATGTTTGGGTTAAGATGGTTGTGCCATCTGGGATTACATAATGCAAATAGAAGATAAGAGATCCCTTAAACAACAGGACAAGTGGAAGCAAGTTCTTATAATCTCAAGATGATAACTCATCATTCATTAGCAAGCAAAACAATATAACCTACAATGTTAACAGTACTTTTGCCCACTAATGTTTTTCTGGGAAATTCCCTACAAAGTCTATACTGCCGAGACAGAGGTAGGGTAAGTTTCATTTGAAAATCTAAAAAAAATAAATTAATAAAATGGAAGTAACAGTGAAACTTTTTGTTGAAGCTAGATGTAATGTGCAGATTTCATGCAATCATATGGAAACATAATCAAATCCATTTTTTATTTGGAACAACATACATGTCAAAGCAATGAAAAATGCTCAGTACCTCCTCTTAGTATATCCATTATTAAAAACAGCTTTTACAGTAAAAAAGTAAAACAAGCTATTCATCCAGTGAAAGTCAAATGATATAACAAGAAATGGACAAAGTTCACAACCTTTCTCTACACTGTTTTCCTATCCGTCCGGGCAAATGCTGTGCTATGGTGGACCACTTTTTTGGGCCGTATCTGTTCACCATTTCAACGATTAATTCATCCTCCTGCAGCAAATATAGAAGTAATAATCAGAACCGCTGAAGCTATGCAACATGAAATGATGAAAACAAATAGTGCAAGGAAGCACAAAAGAATTGTCTTACTTCTTTTGACCAAGGGCCTTTTACAAGTTCAGGATTTAGAACCTTTTGCCACCTGTGTAAGCACTGCACATCTGTCCTATCCTTGAAACATTCCGCTACATCAAGAAACAGAGCCACTGTAAAATTCTACTGAAAATTCACTACAATTTAATGCCGCGATATAGTTAGTTTTGGTACATTATCTCTTATCAAGTCACAGAAAGAGTGAAAAAATTATAAACCAAAGGTGATTCTCAAGCCTTGGAACATCAGAAACGGGAGATGTACCTATCTTTTTCCAGTTTTTTCCTTTAAAACGGTGTACGGCTTGTTGCAAAATGTCATCCTGCAGGCAAATGCAGTTCAGAATAGTCAGGTATATGATGGGTCAGGAATGCATATTGCTAATGGATAAGAGCATTTTAAGTAGTTAAAGTTGAACGGAAACATGATCAAGCTATAAATGAAAGTTGAAATCACAGACAAACCCTGAAGATTAAACAAACAAACAAAAATAGAAGCAGGAAACAAAATAAAACACATGCAAGTATTTCACCATTTCCTCCTGTGCATAGAACACATTTATACAAGCAGATGGATTGGTTATTTGCTTTACATTTATCAACTTAACCAAAACTGTCTTTCACAAAATATGCATCTTTTCATTTCATCGATCGACCCAGATATTTGTGACAAAAAAATCTGAGGGAAGACAAAGAAGTAAACAGAAATGAATGGAAAAGCATCACTTCAATTTTATTAAACACATTGTGAAAGGTAGCCAAGTTCCAGTTCCATAAGGTTTACTATGAACACACATGCACAATAGTTACAACTTACAAGCTATCCAGCTTGAATAATTAAAACTTCACAGTCAAAATTTTCAAAAGCCTGTCATACAAAGTAATCCAACATGTGACCATAGAAATTCTAAAGGAGAGGCATGGCATACTAGTGGTAATGGTTTTCTCTTCCCTAGAGATACTTCATTTCTACCCTCTAAATGAAATTATGTCAAGTTAAGAGAAACACTGCATGATTTTTGAAATAGATCAACTGTTTTTTTTAAATATATTTTCTCTCTTTTGTATGCAAAATTTAGCATAAATACCAATCCCTTGTCATAAGAGAGAGGCTGCATTACCTCAGCAGTAGTCCACTGTCCCCTTGTTGAACGCCTTGTAGGACCACTAAGCCTTCTACAAGATATTAAGATGAGGTTATTAGATATCTTTCAATAACATGAGAATCCAAAATCATCTACAGTTTCATAAAATATAGTATGTTCATAGGGGGCAAAATCCTCCCAAGATAAAGGAGGAACTTGTTCGCTAGAATAGTTGGGGGGGAATTGTATGCGAGAGCAAATGATCTCTGTAATCTGTTTGATACATACAAGTAACCCGAAGAATAGAATTACCCATGGGGAGGTCGAGATCTAGGGAGATTATCACTTCCACTCTCCGAAGGGGTGGCGCTGGTCCTATCACCACTTTCCATAGTTAATTGACAATGATGCTAACTTGCATACCCCAATACCTACTCGTTGATAGTACTCCCCAGAGTGTCGGCCCCAATGCATTATACGCCACCCAGAAACAAGAAAGGAGCTTCCCTGTTAATGCAGCATAGCATCATTAGTACAGAAAACCCCTAAGTGAGATCAGAGTAACATAAATAAAAGAATAAGCAATTCATCCCATCAAACAACAAGAACACAGATTAATCACATGCTTATGATGAAATTCACAACAAACTTCCAGTGCAGATCAAAATTCAAACCGTTCACCCACTCATAAAATATATGTTTTTTAATTGAAATCTAATCTTGTTGTGCCAAACCAGCGATTTGACGGCGAATAAGCTAGTAATGGGAGAAAATTAACACACAACCCAATTTTTCGGCGATTAAGGTAAAAAATCGTATAATTATAAGCACCTCGGAAATCACTAATTGATCTCCGAAGAAAGGCATTCAAATGACATCAGCTCAAAAAAAGGCCAAAATAATTATTTTAAATTTGAAAACATCGCACCCAAACCCAGCAGCATACCAATCGAACAAGAGAAGAAACCATTACCGAATGAACTTCATAAAAATCAATGGAACGATCCAATCAAACTGAGCCCCGCGCCCGATCCAGGATTATCCGGTGCCCGTGTACCCACGCCCAATCGCACACAGAAACAGAGATCTACTGTTCACTGTGTGTGTATGTGTGTGTGCGCGTTCTTGTGGAGAGAGAGAGAGAGAGAGAGAGAGAGAGAGAGAGAGAGAGAGAGAAATGAGAGCGATAAAACGGTCCTGAGAATTCAAACGAGCAAGGAGGGGGCAGGCGAAGAGTATGGTGGAGTTTAAAACCCTGTTGGGTGCTTTGGGTCAATGATGAACAAAATTTTATAAGGATCGGACGGGCCAGACTTGTCCACGTGGATATCTGGACTCATATATTTTAAGAATATTTTCAAACGTTTGAGTGTGCCAACGGCATGTAAATTGACTTTACTCGCTTTACCTATTTTCGCTTTTTCCTACATTTAATGAATCTACCTCTCCAAATAGTATTTGCATCAACCATTATCAAATGAGTTCAGAAACAATATATATAGAGGAAAATAATATTACAATATATGTAGCCAAACAAATAACTTGCTACATTCTTTATATTGCTTAACTAAAAGAGCAGCATATAATATAAATTTATTTTATGAAAAAAAGGAAGTTAAAATGAAATTTAAACGTGTTTTATGTTTATTTATTTCTATACATTCAAAATTATAGTCAAAGTTATCAAATTTGATCTAGAAAAAGAGATATGGATGAAGATTATTTGATTCTAAATTGCGTAAATTTAAAAGAATAAATTGTAGGGTGATTTGTGGGTGAATAGTCAAATTATATTCGGTCACATATACCTATTTTCAGCTTTACCATCCATTTTTTTTAATTGGCATTAAACGGGTACAGAGGAAAGGTGTGTATTTTGCGGAAAAGTATCCGGTCACATACACCTATTTTCAGCTTTATTGTCCATTTTTTAAAATTAGTATTCGACTGTTAGAGCATCTCCAATGCAACTCTCTCAATCAAAAATATTGATGGCCACGTAAGATTGATATTGTAAAATTCTAAAAATCTTCTCCAATTCAAGCATCAATTAAGAGGTCAATATTATGTGTCACATGACATGGATTAAAGGTATCAATTAAGGGGTCTATACCTTGATGCTCAATTTGAAGGCATCACTTTGCCAACTTAACATATTTAGACTTTTTTACTAATTAAATCATTTAATCATTCCATATATGAATTTAAAAAATTAATACAATATTTAATTCAATAATATTGTTGTGACAATTGATGGTTGCATTGGAGAACCAAAATTTAGAATGAAAGTTTTGAATCCTACATCACATTGACACCCAATACAATCTTGACAATTGGAGCCTATTTTTACTCATGACCCTCTCACCATTGAAGATGCTCTTATAGACTAAAGGCACGTATTTCGTTGAAACGGTAGAATGACAGCTAAAACTACATCAATTGTCGTAGAAATAAAAATATTAATAATTGTTTGAAAAAATCTCTCAAAACTATCTTCGAAGTATTCCAAATTACTTTTAATTAATTGATCAACATATGTAAAACATGTGAAAAAAGTACTATCAATAAAATGAATATATGAGTTTTATATTATTAAATTTTTTTATAAAACTATTTGGAGGTATTTATCTAATCGGCCTAATGGTTAGTCCTAGTATTAAAACATGAATAATCTCAATCATTATTTTATTTTTTGTAGTTGATGTCTATTTGCAAGAATGTTTTCTTTCAGTTTTATAGAACATTTTTGTTCTCATTTGGTCCCTTATTAGTCATTGTTGGAATTTGATCCCTTAGACGTTATTGTTGGTCTTATTCTGTCCATCTTCTAAATTGTGTAAAATTAAAGATATAAATGTTAAGGTGATTTGTGAGTGAGTGGTCAAATCATAACCGCTCATATATACCTGTTTATATGCTTTACTATTCATTTTTGAATATTGGTATTCGACTGTTATAGAGTGAAAGGCGCGTATTTTGCGGAAAGTTATCCGATCACATACACCTGTTTTTCAACTTTACCGTTTATTTTTTAAAATTGGCATTCGGCTGTTCGAGTAAAAGGCATGTATTTTACTAAAAAAAATAGAATGACATGTAGAGTTATATTTGTTTGATTCTTCTTCTCAATCATTGTTCTTCTTCTCTTTAGTCCTTCATTTCATTTCAATCTTTCATCTTCTCTCACACATGTCAATAGTTGTTCTTAAAAAGTCTATCAACCATGACTCGTTCTTAAAATGCTTTTGAATATGTTAGCTTATCCTTTCATCTAGGATCTGGTTTAACCTATAGATCCCAGATCAAATACTATTGAAAAAAGTAGACATCTACTAAAATATTCAAGATACTTTTTTCCAAAATATGGGTTCAACATTCAAGATACTGCTATACCGGAAAAGTGCACTTAACCAGGACTATTGTGTCATTGTTGAGGGAAATTGTGTAATTTAAGAAAAACAAGAAAATTTTCTTGAATTTCCAACAATTCCTTGCTTCTGAATTTCACACAAAGGCCTGGATAATTTCATCACTACCAATTACAGTGAAATCTCGATAAATTAATACTCGATAAAATTAATAATTTGTCCGGTCCCAACTCGGGACCAGTATTAAATCAGACCTCACTCGATTAAATAATAAGATAATATTTTTTTGAAACCCCAGTGTATATATATTGGTCCCAACGAAACTATAAATTAATAATTACTACAAATAAATTCCATACATACTTCAAAATTCTAAAATTGTCTAGTAAAAAAATGAATCTATAGTAACTTGTTTTTTGTTGAACTTCAAATCTATGGATATTTAACGGTGATCAATTTCTAACCATTTTTAATGTAGTGTGTTTGTACCATGCACCAACTTTTTGGTACCATGAATTAACTTTTTTATACTTATTAAAAAATAATAAACTTTATAAACTCAATTAATTTGTGATTGTATATTCATAATGTGCCTTTGAACATTTTTTTTAATTTATTCTTCATCTCTATTACATTGTAACTAGTATATTGGACTTGAAAATTTAAAGGTCATTTGTAAAATCTCTTTAACTTAATAAATTATTAATTTATCAATATAATAATATATCGCTAAATCAATAAAAATATCTTGGTCCCAACATTATAAATTTATAGAGGTTTTACTGTAGATCCAAGGAATGAAAATACAGTGTTCTTTATAATAATCTCTTTTGGGGATTTTTATGGGTACCTCCATCAACTGTAGAAGTTAAATTGTATTTTGACACGTCTCTTCGCTAAATTGCTTATATAGTTTGAAATCCTTATATTATGATACACTCTATATTTTTATTAGGAAAAATTGGGAATAAGGGAAGTGGAACATTAGAAATTGGAAAATGGGGTGTAAGTTTCACACAATTTCTAAAAAGAACATTGAATAATGAAATTAATTTTAATTATTATTATAATTAATATAAAGACAACAATACCCTTATTTCTATTATTCTTATTTAGACTAGTTGTGCTTAGTTAAATTTAGTTTAGTTTTATTAAGTTTACTCCAATATCTAAATAAACGTATTTTATTCAAATTAGTCCAATTTAGCCCTATGTCATTTTATGTAGTTTTGGTTCAATTCAATTTAGTTCACTATAGTAGAATTCAATTTAGCTTCATTTCATTAAATTATATAATTTCACTCAAACTTAGTTGAGTTCGGTTCAATTTCTATCCCTTTTGCTTAGTTCAATTTAATTTAATTTTATTCAGATCATTCAAAATTGGACGAATTCAATTTAAGTTCACAATTTTTTAGTTTAATTTAGTCCCGCTTCATTAAATTCAATTAAAATTTTGGTTAAAATTCAATACAAGCCAATTCATATCCATCTAAAAAATTATGTTTACTTTCATTTAGTTCAATTCATTTCAATTTGGTTGACTATATTCATTTATACTTGGCTAAATTCAATTTACATTAAGCTCCATCATTTTTTTCAGATTTATTAATCCAATTTAGTACACTATTTAATTCAATTAAGTTTCATCAAGTTCATATGAATTGGACTGCTTTGAGCTGAATTGAAACGATTTGATTAGAATTAAATTTTATTTGAATTGGAGTAAAATAAATAGTGAAACTGAATTTAACTAAATATAAGGGATCTAAACAAAAAATAAGGGTATTGTTGTCTTTATATTAATAATCATATTAATTAAAATTAAGTTAATTATTCACTACCCTTTTCAGAAATTATGTGAAACTTACACCCCACTTTCCAATTTCTAATGTTCCACTGCTCTTAATCCCAATTTTCCCGTTTTATAACACTATGTATTATTACTTTGTATCACAAAGTCTTTGATGCATATACAAAAACATACTCCTATATTGATTCTTTACTATATTGAATAAGTGTGATTCATACAATGAAATTGTTCTCGTTTTGATCGGCTGAATCCATGATTTAGTTGTTCGTCGATATTTTTGTTCCCGGTCTGGTTGGATTGGTCGTAGTTTAAGTTTTTATGTTTACAGTTCTTGATCTGGTTGGACAGGTTGTGGATCGTGTTCCCATTCGTGATCTGTGATTTTCAAGGTGTTTGCAGTTTGAAAACATAGATTGTGGTTTGGATCTAGGGGTGTTGCGGTTGTAGCAGATCCCCGATTGGCGCAGTGATTGATGCGGGAGACGCTCCTCTCTGCCAAGCGGTTGTGGTGTTCGCGGTTGAAAAATAATATCCCCGATGGCGGTATTACAGCTTTTTTAATTGGATCTCTCAATTTGTAATAGTACAGACGGTATGAGTCTGGTTAGCATATGATTTAGTTAGCCTTGTAATAGGCTAGTTGATTAGATGTTGATTCCACTTGTAATCGTTACTGGGCGTTTTCTCAGTACCATGAATGAATGAATGAATTTTTTTTTTTAAATGTATTATTACTTTGTATCAATTAAAGAAGCATATCATTCACACAAGCAAGACCAGTGATTTCTTATCTAAGAAATACCAAATTCAATACTCCATTTGGACCACTTGGATCTGCAGAGGGAGAATCTGAATTTTTTTTTCGCCCATGCAAAATGACGAATATACCCTTATCATGTTTCAATATTTTCAACCCACCTATCTCCAAGCCTCCTCCCTTCCTCCCTGCAACCACCGCAAAAGCAAAACTCCACCACCATCCACCCGCCAACACAAATTCTACTAGAAACCCAGATCGAATTCAGTGAAATTGAAACCTATTATAATTATAGCCAACAAACCCAAATCTGGCGAAGAGATTTTCGGAAACCGAATCCTTAAACCCCAGTCCCCGGCGACCCACATCGCCGATGATCAACATCGAGCCAACCTTCGCCGGAACACGGGTGTTTGTAAAGTCCTGGAAATTAACTTCTGATGGCCACAGCAGGATCACTACACTTTGGTATGTTAATTAGAGAACCAAATTAATAAGGTTCAATGCTGAATGCTCCAGTGGGAAATTTAAATCCCCGACTAATGGTTATGAAGTCTGATTCTCAAATAATATTTGGAAATTGAATGGATAGAAAGGAGAAATGTATGTGGTGGGTGGGGGAAGAACTGAAGAAGAGAAACTGGATTGAAGCTTCGGTGGGGTGGGAGAAAAAGAGGAATGGACTGAAGTGAGAGAATTTCACAAATAGATTATTTATTAATTTAAGGGTAATTTTGTCTTTGTGGTGGTGATTTATTTCCTGAAAAGGAAAGTGTGCAGATTCAGTTGGTACAGCCTAAAAAGGAATGAGTGCAGAAACAGCTGGTACAATATTGTGTTTCAACTAAAAAACTTATAAGGTACATGGAGAGATTTCCAACAAGCAGCAAAGTGTGAAATTCCATATTTGCCAAATTACATCTAATCCAAAGGATTCAACGGATAAAATTAGATCAAATCTTTGATTACTATAATCATTGAGCTCAATCTGACCCATCCTAGCCGGAATGACATCTGCATCTTACTTTGGCCCTGTTTACCAGAGCTTATCTGTATATCATGGGCGAAAACCCCAAAATCCAATTCACTGAGAATAAATAAAACCCAATTTATGAGTAAAAATCGTCATCTGCATCTTGCTTTCATTATGATCCAGTTCTGAAACTTTGGATTGCAGTCCAATTTGAACGCAAGAGAAAGGGAGCCAAAAGAGTAGCAGGAATAGTATTTCTGCATGAAAAAGAGGCAATATAGAAATCATATAGTCAGCCTGAAGGTGGGAAACGACAGAGTGGATGGAAGAGAGGGGGTGGAGCAGCATCTACTGCAGTTCTTTGGGGACCGAATGAGAAAGACAGTGATTACAAAGAGTGAAATTGATCCTTTAGTGGCAGCTGAAGGTAACTTTCTTACAGTGGAGTAACAAATACCCTTGATAAAGCCGATTACAGATGATGAGATATGGAGAGGTCTGAATAGCATTGAGAATGACAAAAGTCCTGGAGTTAATGGATTTTCGAGCTTTTTCTTCAAGAAAGCATGGAGGATTGTTGGTGATGATATCAAAAAGGGGATCAGGAGTTTCTTCCAGGGCGATGAAGTACCACAAGAATTTATCAGGGATGTTTTAACGCTAATACCGAAAGTTGATAATCCGCAGTCACAAGAATGGTATTTCTTAGTGAACAAATCAATTATTGAGGCCCCTCTCCTGTTATCAGCTCAAGAAGCATAATCCCGAAAAGTAAACATGGCCGGCGCCGGAGCAAGAAATCGGCGGCCACTCGGGGACATCGAATTCTCCCCCAAAATGCATGAGATTGAATCTTTTGAATTAATAAACTTGACTTCTCAGAAGTTTGATTTCTTGGGTTCCCAGGTTGACGATGCCCAGCTTAACAACTGGAAAGAAATTTGTGAAGAAAATAATCAAAGAGAAGGAAGTCTTTGCTAAGGAAAGGGCATTTTTGGGATTTAATTGATATTCTGCTCTGGAAGCGAATTTCTGCTTTGGCAATAATAGAAGCCAAACATTAGTGTACTCCATGACTCTATAATAAATATGTGTTTCTCAAAAGCTTTGCTGGTACATGACAAGAAAAGGCTAAAAACAAAATTCCTTTCAGTTAGGAGTAAAGTGAAATGAGATGAAAATTCTGAGCTCTACTGGGAAAATTCCAAATTTCGCAATGTAATACAGAAAAGAGACTGTAACTCAATCCTCATACTGTTGATAACATAAAATTAAAGGCAGTAAATGAAAAGAAGTGGAGAGAAGAAAAAATGACACAAAATTGAAGTAAAGGAAGCCATCTATCAGCTTATCCAGCAATTTCATGACGCAACTTTCTGGAACTTGTTGGGGCGATTTGGGGTGTCATTATCTCGACCGCGAGACTGCTTCCAACCTCGGTTGTTTCTTCCTCCTCCCCTGAAAGAGAACCAAATGAAAAGAGAAACAATTTCAGCACTTGGATTTTTTATGAGATGATTAGCTTTAGTATCTCAAAAGAGGTGCATGACATGGGAAAAATCATTACCTTCCTCCACGGTTGCCCCTGAAACCTCCCTTATTCTTTTCCTGACTATTGCGGAGTTGAGCCCAGTATTCCTTTTCAGCATCACCTGCTCATGACAGAGGGGATAAATTAACAAGTGCAGATTATCGAGACCATTAAAGCTCTCTCACAAGGATCCACCATAAAGCAACAAGGCTCAAGGAGAATTCCGGACACAATCAGACATAATTAACTCTTAAGTGCTCATAACTAATCTAGTATACAGAACTGATAGACTCAGCCCTTCATGCAAGATATGATGGAAATGAATTGTTACAATGGCCATGACAATAATTGAGTATAGAACATCTTGTCACTTACCAGTCACAGGGTCTAAAATGGCTATGAAGTTTTTCACAATTACACCACCTTCATCAGCAAGTACAGCAGCAGCACGTGCTTTCTGACTACCCCCTGCATCTTCAAACCGTATATATCCAGTTTCTGATCCCATCCTAAAATCAATAAACTACAAAGAGCAAAGAGTATAAAATGTGAGAATGAAGGCCCTAGACAAGATGGACTTGAAACATGAGAATGTAAGGATTTTGTAGCAATTTAAGTACCCTATAGACAGATGAACTTTGGATTAATCTGAAAAACACAAACATCTTTAAACAAGGATCAAAGAGGAGGAAAGCAGTACATACAAAAGGCATAAGAGAACCTAACAAACTAAAACTCTCTGCAGGTCACAACTAAATGCAGTTGAAGAGGAGTCTGTTCAGTTAAGCACATGAAATTATCTATATTTTATTTATTAGTGAGCAAAACCCTTTTCTAACTCTGCCTTAAAATAGCGTTTCAAACACCAAAATCACGAAAAGACAAGACTCCTATTTATTTTGGAAGGTGTAAACAGTTAACATAAAGGAATTCATCATATCTTCCATGGCCCCTCCATAGGCAAAGTAGAGACGAAAGGATAAAAAACTAGTAAAATACAAAGCACAAAGAAAACTATAAAGAGTTTATAATACCTTCACAGTTCCATATTTTTCAAAAACAGTCTTCAGATCCTCTCGTAAAACAACATCCTTGTTGTCTTTGTAGGAAGCAGCAGTTGACTTTTCTTCTTTAGAACCTTGTTCGCTCTTTTGGACTGAGCCAGATTTCTTTACAGAACCAGACCCCTCCTCTCCTGTTTCTGTACCATCGCTTTCTTTGTCCTCATCAACGTCATCATTATTTCCTTGATCTTCGGATTTTGAGACGGTTGTCTCAGCAGTGTTTTCCACAGTAGCACCCTCAGCTGATTCATTATTACCATTTCCCTCTGGAACATCCTGGCTTTTGAGTTTGAAAGCCAGAATTAAGCCCTTGGGATAGCTGCAATCCAAGCATCATCCATCAATGATTATTATAATAGGCTACCCTAAGAAATATCAAAAATCCAAATTACACTTACTCTTCTTCTTTTTTGGACTCATTCTTGCGATGTGGGGCGGGCTGAGGTTGAGATTGGTATAATTCTTCTAGCATGGCTCTTTCTTCATCAAAGGTCTTTCTGGATAGAGAGGAAAATGTTTACAATGTAATTAGACACGTATGATGAAGCAAAACAAATGGAAGATTTTCTGTATAGACCAACTATGTGAAACTTATCAGGAAATACACAGAACAAACAATAGGTATCCAATGGGACTTGTAGAGATCTGATGCCAAAATTGTTCCAAAAAAAATTGAACAATTAGCTTCAAATAGACTGGGGAAAAAAAGGTAAGACATGCAAGTGCAAAAGAAAATGGGATTCTACTAGTCTAAAATAATTATATTAATATTTCATGATAATACCAGCAGCAGCTTACTTTGGTTTGAACTCTAAATCAACCCCAGCAAAGGCCACACTTTGCTCCAGAACTTTTGCAGCATCTTCCTCAGAAGAAAATTCAACGAGCGCAGTCCCACAAAACAATCTTTTATCATAAACATGACGAGGAAGCCGCACACTATTGACCTGAACCAGAGAGATTAATTCATAAATATAAAATAAGAGGCAAGTCACTGAAATCAAAAAACAGATTCAATAAAACGATAAAAAACATATCTCAACATCAAAATGCTTACTCTTTCTGAAGAACAAAAGAGGCAAGTCTATAAATTTCAACATACCAGGGCAAAAAAAAAAGATAATGCCACAGTTGATACTCATAAGACCATAGGGAATTAGGGCTAAAGATTTACCTTTCCAAACTGACCAAAGAAGGACTCTACAGCTTCAAGCTTGACATCATACTCCAGGGGAGATGCAGCAACAGTTCTAACGTCCAATTGCTCTATAACCTCCTCAGGTTTCGCCAGCTCAGTGACCCTCCCAACTTTCTTCCCTGCAATAGTGGAATTTTAATTCGATGAAGAACAACGGATAACATGCAAAAAGTATGTCACGGAACAAATCATAAAACTCTAACCATCTTCTGAAATTTTGAGGAAAGTGGAGGTCCTCAGGGTTTCAGCAACAGCTTGGACTGTATCATCGGGTACATCTACGGATTTCACTTCTCCTAACCCCAAATGACCTCTCATTCGGCTAAACGAGCAAAGCAGGGACAAATCAACCACTAAAGTTCGGTTAAGAACAACATTGACAAACCTCGCAAAAATTCACTTAAGTAATCATTCATACAATCCTAGTTGAATTTTATACAGCACATTTAAAAGGTTTTGATGTAAAAACTTTATATGAAAGAAAAGGATACTTCCATCATCACTCTCACTGATGGTTTGTGTGAGAAACTTATCCCTGGGAAGATTGCTGTCGCTGAAGTAAAACTCCACCTGCAAATTCCATTAAAAGAATCCCCAAAACTGATATCAAAAAAGGGAAGATGACAAACAACCAAACAAACAGGTAGAGAAGGTTGAGAAAGGGGACCTGGCGGATGACTTTCTTTGAGGTTTCTTCGTCCAAAGGCGCCATTGATGGTTTTGAAACGGAAGCTGGTGAAAACCAGAAAGAGCGAGAAGAGGAGGAGAGCGGAGTAGGAACTTGATTAGGGTTTTGGAGAGGGATTTCCTATTGATTTTTGTTTTGTTATTATTCAAAAAGAATGGTGGGGGTTTATGAGTGGGGTTCGATGATAGTTTTGGGAAATTTCAAATAGGCCATGGGCTTTCCACATTATTAGAACGCAGCCAGCTGTAACAATCAACTAGTAATAATTTTTGTATTAATTGGATATTTCACACAAGCTGGTTTCTAACAATTTCCATTATTAGAAATTGCAAGGCAGAACGAGAAAGGTAGATTCAGAGTACAGAGAGAAAATGGAGAAGAAATCCTATCTAAGGCTACACGCAGCCAACAAGTGAAGACAAAAACTCAATGTCCTTTTCTCTCTCCTTCCTCCATTATTTCTAACAAACTTCAGATAGCTCAGTCAACAAGTCTTGACTTTAGCAGCAAAAGGACCATTATGCCCTTTGTCTATAAACCTGATGTGACAATTCCTCCCCCATAACAACCAGCTTGACCTCAAGCTGAAACTATTCTGCCCAGCAGAGAGTACTACAATAGTTAAATACAACATTAATACTTGAATTGGGGAAATTGATTTTTTATAAAAGAGCTATCCTCCCAAGAAGCTTCTTCCACAGGTAAGTTCTTCCACTGCACAACCATTGAATGAATTGGAAACCCCCTTGCTTAGCCAAACGCCTCTGTAGAATTTTAGCAGGTTCCAGTCTCACCACATCAACCAATTCAGCCTCTGGTAAAGGTTCAGTTATCACAGGAGGGGTGCCATGATGTTTCTTCAAAAGAGAAACATGGAATATTGGATGAATCCTTGAAGTAGCAGGTAATTGCAACTTATAGGCAACAGAACCGATAGCCTCTAGAACCAAGAATGGTCCATAATATTTTGGAGCTAATTTGACATCCACCATCTGAGCTAAAGAGACTTGTCTGTATTTCTGAAGTTCAGATATGCATAATCACCTGGAAACAATTGTCTGTCACTTCTGTTTTGATCAGCAAAGGTTTTCATCCTTTCTTGGGCACTTTTGAGATGTTTTTTTAGAAGAGTGTTAACAGCCTCCCTTTGTTCCACTAAATTCTTTGTAGCTGGCAGCACTACATCAGGAAAATTTCCCAGTGGAAATCCTTGTGGCTTTTCTCCATGGTAAGCTTCATACGGACTCATTTGAATGCTGGAATGATAGGTGGAATTGTACCACCACTCTGCGGCTCCCAACCAATCCTTCCATGTTCCAGGTTTGTCACTGCAAAAACACCTTAGATAGGTTTCCAAGGTCTGGTTGGTTCTCTCCGTTTGCCCATCTGTCTGAGGATGGTATGCACTGCTAAAATGCAGTCGAATTCCCAGCTTAGTGAATAACTCTCTCCAAAAGTTACTAGTAAAGATCTTATCCCTGTCAGATACAATACTTTCAGGAAGTCCATGCAATTTGTATACCTCTGAGATGAAAACTTGAGCCACTTGTTGGGCAGTAAAGGGATGAGCTAATGGCAAGAAATGTGCATATTTAGACAACCTGTCCACCACAACTAAGATAGTATCATAACCTTGAGAGTTTGGAAGTTTCTCAATAAAATCCATGGTGATATGAGTCCAAGCTTTGGAAGAAATAGGTAATGGCTGAAGAAGTCCTGTTGGATGGTTGTTTTCATGCTTACTTTTCTGACAGATTTCACAATTCTGCACATATTGAATGATGTCACTCCTCATTTGACTCCAAAAGAAAAGATTTTCCACTCTTTTAATAGTAGTGGTTTGTCCTGAATGACCACCCAGAGCTGAAGAGTGAAGAGTCTGTAGGATGCTTTTCTTCACTCCTTCTGAATTACCAATACATATTCTGTTTCCCTTCTTGAGCATACCATTAATATATTGAAATTCAGAACTGGTACCAGGAGTCAAAGTAGCCTGGAGGATTAATTTCTGAATTTCCTCATCATTATTATAACTGTCCAGCACTTGTTGCAGCCATACAGGCTCTGCAGATGAAATAGCTCTCACAGTAGATTCCCCTTGTAAAGTTGGCAACCTTGAAAGAGCATTAGCCACCACATTCTCTACCCCTTTCTTGTAATGAATTTCAAAAGATAAACCAAATAACTTGGTTACTGGGAGGTCGTCGCCGTACCTCTCAAATATACAATTTATATCCACTTACTACCGCTACACACAACTAAGCATATAATGGCAAGCAAGGTTCGTATCCACAGAGAAGATGGTATTTTTATGTAATTCTTGTAGCATACATACATACATATATATATAAACAATGTAAACAAAAGGGGGGGGGGGGTTGAGTTGAGTTTGTGTAAGAAACACTACTATGTAAAGTAACTAGAACTCTAGAGTTACAACTAATTTAGCATTTAAGGATTCAACTAAAAGATTAACTAATGAGAATACTAGACTTGGACATATGAGATTGGTGACTTCTTATTATATGAGATTGGTGAGAAACTATCTATAACCATAGCTATGAAAGATGAAATCATCCTCACAACTTTCATTGACAATTTTACTAGATGATAACAACTAGTTCAATTGATCAATATCATTTCAAATTAGATGTTTCTCGAACTTACCCATGCAATTTGATAACAAACTTGACATAGATACAATGCTAATGAATGATCTTAAAAACAAATACAATTGATAACAACATGCATTTGATTCCTAATTTACTACTCTTACATAGAAGGAATGATAACATTCCAACCATGGAAAAGCAATATCTAACACATACTCAATACATATCTATAACTAGGAAATCATTCCTAACCATTTCAAGCATTAAATACATACAAATCATGATCATTCAATAGCAAATCATCCATTCCTAAGCTTCATAAATCATGTTCTCAATCCATAACAAGAAGTCCAATCACATACACCCAAGATGGGTTTTAGCCTACAACCATAATTATATAATCAAAATCATAATCCATACAATAAACCATGATGAATTCAAAGATCAAAATGAAAAGGAAATGAAGAAAACTGAGTTTTTGCTCTGTAAAATGTAGCTTACAAAATGGGGATAAGATCCCATTTATATCCCAAAAAGAAATAATTAAAACAAAATAAAAATGCAAGTGACTGGAGGTTTTCGCGGCCCGCGAGAAATCCTTCGCGGTCCGCGAGACTTGTGCTCGCGGCTCGCGACCGAGGGTTCGCGGCCCGCGAGACACGGCCTCTTCGAAACAGCAACACACACCCTCGCGGCTCGCGAGAGATGCTTCGCGGCCCGCGAGTGTGTGCCTTCACGCCACTTCTATGACCGGTTCTTCAACGCTTCTAACTCCTTCAGGACGGTCATAGAAGATCTTCAAATCATCCAAATCCATAGCAAGTGCAATTCAAGGTCAAAATGCACGTCTTCAATTTCAAACCAATATGAATGATTCGGTTTAAAAGTCTAATATAAAAGTACAAAATACTACCTAAACTAGCTCTCAAATGTTTGTAAAACAAGAGTATATTTAGGGCCTTACAAAATCTCCCACACTTGAATCTTTCTCGTCCTCGAGAAAGAACGATCAAGATCCAAGTGTATACTCTAAACAATTACGCACATAACATTTTAGAGCTTTACCAAAGAGATCTATTAACAAGAGAAAGGAAATCTTTTTTTTTTCAGAAATAAATACATCAACAGCAACAAAATACAGCTAGAAAAACAGAATCACAGTCCTACACTTCTCCCCCACACTTAGTCTAAACATTGCCCTCAATGTTTAAATATATCAATGAAAATCATGGTGAAAGGAAGGGGTATAGGACATACTCACTGTGAGGGGCCGAAACCGTCGCGACGGCGCTGAGCTCGCGATCTGCGATGGCCCTCATAGTCAAATGCTCCCGGCCCGTGTGGGTGCATGGAAGCCATCATGGCAAACATCACCTCCATGTCATCCTCGTATCTCTGAGTAAATGCCTCTGCGTAAACTCCTGAAACTACTGCTGAGTGACATACTGAGGCTCACTTCTCCATGCTCTGGAGGTGCCTTTAGCTTGGCAAGGGCAATGGTAGGTGCAGGGACAGTGATCTGAGTGGGCAAGGTGAGCTTCTCCATGCGGGTACGCCCAGTCAGGTGTACAACCTCCAGATTCGGCAGATACATGTGCTGATTCTTGGCTACAAGCCAGATGAATCTTGGAGGAGGGAACCTGTGCATAGCTAGGACATTAGTGGACTCCAAGGAAGCGATGGAGTAGAATTGATGAGCTCGCTCGGCTGTCCTGCCTACTGCCTGAATATCTGGAGGCAGATGGATGTTCAAACAAGTTGCCAGGAGGGAAATCATATCCCCCTGCGGTATCTTCCCTAAGCTCTTCTGGAAGGTCTCCAGACACTTCTGCACAAAGAGGTCTACCCAACACGGGTGCTCCGGCCTCCAAAACATTGTCCATAGGCATTGGACCTGCTCCCTGTTAATATGTGTCAACTCCCCTTGGCAAAAGATTGTCATCACTAGGAGCTTGTGCACTATACGAATAGCTGGATGTATGATGTGGTTGTTCTTCGTGGCGCCCGTGATGTTGGGAAATCCTGACAAACAGTTCCAGAAAAAAGCAAGATCAAATCCCTTCGGGGCATTATCTTTTGGATTCTTGTAGCCTTCATCATAATCGAACCCAAGGCAGCTTGGATTTCAATGTAAGACATCCTGCGGTCCACATCATTCAATCTGAAGGTGATGTACTCCTCTTTGGACTCCTCGTCATACTGCTTGGCTAGAGTGAAGAGAAACTCAAGAGTATAGCGCATGTAGGTCGGTGCCGACCGATCAAGGAAACCTCTCATGCCAACGTGATCCAATAGAAATGGCACAGGCTGCTGCAAACCTAGGTCTTGAAGGAGCTCAGTGGAAAGGAACCTCGTCTCCATGATTGTTCGCCTCCCATTCCCAATCAACTTTCTCCACCGTTGTCGGGCTTCGTCATCCAAACCTTGCAGCCCCATGAGGTCAAGAGGAGGTTGGTTTTCTGTAGGGGGAGGGCTAGGTTGGTGAGGGGGGATTCGGGGATCAAGGGCTCACGTGAATTAGAGGCTTCCCCTCGGCGAGATCTTTTCTTTGGTGCCATTAGCTAAATCTACTCAACAAAAGTCCAGCACAACTAAACCAGCTACAAGGCGGGAAACCCTATTCAAAAAGCTCAGTACACAACTAAAGGTGGCAAGCCTTTCAAAATGTAAATAAACCTATAGGCGGCAAGCCCTAAATCACCCAAAATTTTCAATAAATTCAGTAGGGTACCGTCAATTGAAGCCTTTGGAAGCCATGTAGCATGAGGAGATCATCAATTGAACCAAAATATCACCAAATCAAAATTTCCCAAAAATTAGGGTTCTTGAGATTTGGGGATATTTAAGTTCGTTTAGGAATTTGGAAATTCAGATGGGGAAAAGGATAAGGGTGGTGGAGGGAAGGTTATGGTGTAGTAGGATTGGTGGGGAGGTCGCCGGAGGTCGGCGAAACGTGGGGGAGAGTTTCCGGCGGATTTTTGGCCAATGGAGGTGAAAGATGGTGTTTTTGATTTGGATTTTTGGTGGGTTGTGTTGGGAATGAGTGGGGGATTGATTTGGCTGGAAGGGATTGGTTCAAAACTCCCCGGAATGACGAATTGGAGATGGTGGCCGGTGGGAGAGGGAGTTTCGGGTGGGAGGGTTTTGGGAAGAAGAAGAAGGAGATAGAAGAAATTTGGAAGAAGTAGGGCGCCCGATGGCTCGCGGACCGCGAGCCATTTCTTCGCGGGTCGCGGATCGCGAAATTAGGTTATTTTGTGGCAGGGGTTTGCCGAAAAACCCCTGTTTTTCGCGGGTCGCGAGCCATCCTTCGCGGGCCGCGAGGAAAATTCTTCGCGGACCAAATTTCCCTCCGCGCGAGCACTGTTTCGCGGTCCGCGCGGTTAATTCGCGGACCGCGGGCACTGTTTCGCGGTCCGCAAAAAACTTGCATTTTGTGGCAGGGATTGCCCAAAAATCCCATCTTTTTCGCGGATCGCGAAAAGGTATTCGCGGACCGCGAACCATGGGCGCGGACCGTGAACCATGGGCGCGGCCCGCGAACTCCATGGCACGGACCGCGGGACTCGGCCGCGGACCGCGAGCTTGTCGGTGCGGTTCGCGAAAATGTGCTTTTGCGGCCCGTGAGATCAATTCGCGGACCGCGAGGAATTTGGCTCCTCCAGCCTTTTTGTTGCTCCAACTCCCATCTTTTTGTTTCTACAAAAACAACAATTGAAAACTTGCGTAATATTTGAATTACAAGGTAAACGAAATGTATATAGACAATAAATAGAAAGAAAGTAATGTTCCAAATATTGAAATTGTTCGACGAAATGCTTTTAAAGATCAAAACTCGTTTATTTAACATCGTCGGCACGATGTACCTCCATGGTAAAGATCATTCTTAGGTTGGGTTGCCCAGAGACATGTCCTCTAGGATCTCCGATTTGAAGCCCTCGTAATACGGCTTCAACCTTTGGCCGTTGACTTTGATAATCTTGGCACCCTCGTCGCTCTGGATCTCCACCGCACCATGAGGGAAAGCTCTTACAACCAAGAATGGTCCAGTCCACCGAGAACGCAATTTCCTCGGAAACAAACGAAGGCGTGATTTACCTCAAAAGTTTTCCTAATTATCATCTTGTCATGCCATGCCTTCGTTTTTTTCCTTGTAAATGGCGGCGTTCTCATAGGACTCATTCCGAATTTCCTCAAGCTCTTACAGTTGAAGCTTCCTTTCATTCCCGGCTTCGTCCAAGTTCAAGTTGAACCTTGTGATTGCCCAATATGCTTTGTGTGCCAACTCTACCGGTAAATGACACGGCTTTCCAAAGACTAATCGGTATGGAGACATACCAATTGGAGTCTTATAAGCCGTCCTATATGCCCACAATCCATCATCCAACCGAGTATTCCAATCCGTGCGAGTCGGCCTAACCGTTTTCTCAATGATGGACTTGATTTCCCTATTGGAAACTTCGGCTTGTCCATTTGTTTGTGGGTGATAGGCGGTAGAAGTTTTGTGATTTACCCCATACTTCTTCAACAATGCGGCAATGCGGCAATGGTTCTATTGCAAAAGTGAGTGCCTCGATCACTGATTAGAGCTCGGGGTACCCCGAACCTAGAGAAGATGTGAGATTTGATGAACTCTGCAACCACTTTAGAATCATCAGTACGAGTGGGGATTGCTTCTACCCACTTAGAAACATAATCAACCGCAAGCAAGATATATTTAAAACCAAAGGAATTAGGGAAAGGTCCCATAAAATCAATTCCCCATACATCAAAGAGTTCACAATATAGAGGCCAATGTTGAGGCATTTCATTCCTAGAAGAGATATTCCCTACTCTTTGGCATTTATCACAAGATTTGCAAAAGGTATATGCATCCTTATTCAAAGTAGGCCAATAAAAACCACAGTCTAGCACTTTCCTAGCGGTTCGCCTAGCACCAAAATGACCACCACATGCATATGAATGGCAAAAAGCAAGGATTGGGTTAGTTTCATTATTGGGAATGCACCTTCTAATCACTTGGTCGGAACAATGTTTCCACACATAAGGATCATCCCACACATAAAACCTAGCATCATGCTTTAACTTATCCTTTTGCGCTTTTGTGAAATGTGAAGGGCACTTACTTGTGGCAAGGAAATTCACAATGTTGGCATACCATAGAAGAGAAACACTAAGAGCAAATAATTGCTCGTCGGGAAACTCTTCGTGAAGGTGGTCCTTCAATGCTTTGGTCCCAAACTCCTCATTGGGCACCAAACGGCTTAAATGGTCGGCCACTAGATTCTCAGCTCCTTTCTTGTCCTTGACCTCCAAGTCGAATTCACTTAAAAGTAAGATCCAACGGAGCAACCTAGGCTTTGCTTCTTTCTTCGTCATCAAATAACGAAGAGCTGCATGGTCAGTGAAAATAATAATCTTTGTACCAAGCAAATATGGCCTAAAATTTTCCAATGAAAACACTACCGCTAGCAATTCTTTCTCGGTAGTGGTATAGTTTCTTTGAGCATCATTGAGAGTCATGGATGCATAATAGATGGCATGGGGAATTTTCTCCACCCTTTGACCTAACACCGCACCAACGGCGTAGTCACTTGCATCACACATGATCTCAAATGGAAGGGACCAATTTGGAGGTTGTATAATAGGGGCCGACACTAGCATAGACTTCAAACAATCAAATGCTCTCTTACAACCTTTATCTACCACAAATTCCACATCCTTTTGTAACAATCTACATAAAGGGGAAGAAATTTTTGAGAAATCTTTTATAAAACGGTGGTAGAAACCCGCGTGGCCAAGAAAAGATCTCACATCACGCACACAAGTAGGGTAAGGTAGAGATTGGATGGTATCAATTTTTGCTTTATCTACTTCAATACCCTTAGATGATACTTCATGACCTAGCACAATGCCCTTTTCAACCATAAAATGACACTTTTCAGAATTAAGTACAAGATTCTTATTAATGCAAGTTTTTAGGACTAATGACAAATGGAGTAAGCAATTGTCAAAAGAGTTTCCATGGACAGTAAAGTCATCCATGAAAACCTCTACAAACTTTTCAAGGTATTCTGAAAAAATGCTAACCATACACCTTTGGAATGTGGCCGGTGCATTGCAAAGCCCAAAAGGCATGCGTCGATATGCAAACGTTCCAAAGGGACATGTGAAAGTGGTCTTCTCTTGATCCTCCGGTGCAATGGCAACCTGAAAGTAACCTGAATAGCCATCAAGAAAACAATAGAAAGAGTGGCCTGCGAGCCGGTTAAGCATTTGATCAATGAATGGTAAAGGAAAATGGTCTTTCCTTGTTACCGCATTTAGCCTTCGGTAATCAATGCAAACACGCCACCCATTTTGGACACGAGTGGGAATCAATTCGCCATGGCTATTCTCCACTACGGTCACTCCGGTTTTCTTTGGCACCACTTGTGTCAGGCTTACCCATTTACTATCGGAGATTGGATAGATCATTCCCGCGTCCAACAATTTAAGCACCTCGGCTTTTACTACCTCCATCATAGGAGGGTTCAATCGCCTTTGAGGTTGTCGGACGGGTTTAGCATCATCCTCCAATAGAATACGGTGCATGCATGTACTTGGACTCATACCTTTGATGTCGGCAATAGTCCACCCAATGGCCTCCTTATGATCTTGTAACACTTTCATCAACCTTTCCTCTTGTTCCTTGGTGAGCTTGTTTGAGATGATCACCGGTAATTTTTCACCATCACCAAGGAATGCATATTTTAGATTCTCGGGTAGTGGTTTCAATTCCACCACCGGAGGTTTATTGAGAGATGGTCGGTTGCCCGAGCTTTTCAATACCTTGAGGTCTAAAAGTGGTGCATCAAGAGAAAGTTCCTCAAAAGTATCTAACTCAAAAATGCTTTCCTTCAAGTTAGCGCTCAAAGCATATGTATGAACATTACTTGTGTGTAAACTATTGGCTAAAGCTCTTAACAAAGGATCATCACCATCATTTTCATTAACTTTTTGCACATAAGATTCAATCACATCATTAGCATTGCAAGAAGTTTCATCATCATTGTATTTCATTGCACCATAAATGTTGAACTCTATTTTATCCCCATCAAATTCCATGGTGAGTCTACCACTATGCACATCGATTATAGTTCTTGACGTTTTCAAAAATGGACAATCATGTGCCATGTCAAGAACGTATAAATCGGCCGGGAACACCAACTTATCAACTTTCACCAAAACATCTTCAACAATACCCTTAGGGTATGCATTAGAGCGGTCGGCAAGTTGGATCACCACACCGGTTTTATGTAAAGTGTCAAGATTTAATGATTCATACAATGTATATGGAATAACATTTATGGATGCACCTAGGTCTAGCATGGCTCTTGGAAAATAAGTGTTCCCTAAGATGCAAGGAATTGTAAACATGCCGGGGTCACCACACTTAGTAGGCATTTTATCTTGAAACAAAGCCGACACATGTTCATTGACTCTTTCATTTTTTACATGCTTAGATCTTTGTTGACGATGGTTTACACACAATTCTTTCAAGAATTTAGAATATCTAGGAATTTGATCAATAGCATCGAGCAAAGGAATGTTTACCTCACACTTTCGAAGGACCTCGAAAGCTTCCTTGTCCATCTCCTTTTTGCGAGTATTCTTCAAAGCCTCGGGAAATGGTACTTCCACTTCGAATGGTGTGTCTACCCTAGTTTTCTTGTGGAGAGCTGAGAACGGAGGTGACATTGGTTCAACATGAGTGGTTGAGTCTACATGTTCCTCATCAATTAGCTCCTTCTCCTTTTCAACCTCGGCATCACCTTTTTCTTTGGCTAGCCCCTCAAGAATCACTTCTTCATCGGCCAAGGTCACCTCAACTTCGTCATTGGTCAAACTCTTCTTCACAAGACCTCTCTTGGGTGCCTTTTTCACAACCACTTCGGGTTCAATAGCTTGTTTACCACTTCTCAAGGTTATGGCACTTGCATGAGGCCTTGGATTTAGCTCCGGTTGTGCGGGTAGTTTCCCGGAGTTTTGTGCTTCCAATTTCCCCAAAACCGTGGCCATTTGACTCATTTGCACCTCAATGCTTTTGAATCGAGCGTCTTCTGGGAATTGTCCCGAGCTTTCACCTTGATCATGAGATTTATCTTCCAACCTCAGGTAAGCATTTTGAGGGGCACGATTATTGAAACGGCCTTGACCTTGGTTTCTTGGATATTGTTGGGGTTGAGGGTGATATTGAGGGTTTTGATGATCTTGGTACCCTTGGTAGCCAAAATCTTGGTACCCTTGGTTTTGGTAACCTTGGTACCCTTGATTTTGGTGGCTTTGGTCTCCTCCGTAGCCTTGGTCATTTTGCCCCCTCAACCTATCAAAAAATTGACCACTTTGACCTTGGTATCCCCTTGTTGGCCTTGTTGCCCCGTTGGTTCATCTCTCCACCGAAAGTTGGGGTGATCTCTAGTTCCAGGGTTATAGTGTTGGGCAAAAGGATCATACTTCTTTTGGTTACCTCGATCACCACATTGGCCTTGTCCACTTTGAAAGCCTCTACCACCTTGGTATCCTCTCCCTCCTTGAAATCCTTGGCCACCTCTGATAAATATGGCACTATTCTCTGGATTAGTCGAAGGACCCAAGCAGAAGGCCCAAGCTGAACCGGACCAGGATCCGGCCCACGGACGACTCCAAGCACTGTAGCGGATTACACTGTTCGATGTCGGTAGCTCAAATGGCTATAAATAAGGTCAAATCAACAACCAGAATAGCTAAGTTGACTGTTCATCCCTACCAAAATATTAGAATCAGAACTATGGTTTCCACCTCTGATTTGATCGTCGGAGCAGGCGCAGGCATCAGCCGGCCTGTCTGACCTATGTTCTGTCAACGCAGGTTCACAGGGCAGAGCAACGAGAAACGCTACAGCAAAATCTCATTTAGAACTTTAACATTGGCGCCGTCTGTGGGGAATCGCGTTATCTTCACAGCCCACGCAACATTGATACCATGACGGATGGAAGAGCAGATCCGGATCCTTTTCCGGAGCTACCAAGACTCCCGCTTGGAGGAGGTCGTGCCTTATTGGAGGCCAACATGGACGGTCCTATCTTGGACTCTGCTGACAGACCGGTCGTTGCGGTGAGCAGACCGATCGCATCTACTAGCAGGCCGGTCGTGACAACAGAACAAACTCCCAGTAACCCCGTTCAACGAATCCGACGCATATCTGAGGTGACTGACACGGTCGAGATCCTTAAACAGGTCATGGCCACTCAAACCGAGATGATGCGACTGATAATACTGGCCCAGAATCCTTCTGGGCCGGGAAGAAAGCCCGCGGCCCAGAACCATCAGAGCGGCATCTTTCCCGCTGAGAAGCACATCCAGACAAGGAAGAGGACAGATGGTGACAAAGGGAGTGGTCCTGCACCTTATCCCCAAAGCAGGCAAAGCTCGGCTATAAATACTAGTCCCAAACAGTAAGCAAGGTAAGTGACTTATATCTCTATATTTCATATTGAGAGTCTTTCCCGTACGATTTCCCCCGCATCACTACCCCCGTCTCATCATCACGCCGGAGCTTCTTCCCCGGGACGCCGCCCGGGGATTGTTTTGCAGGGTTGTTACGGGTATCTCAGCTAGGAGGCGCGGGTAGCAACAAGTGCGGGGACCCGGACGGTTTTGGTAGCATCAATTGGCACGCCGGGTGGGACCTTTCCACCTTCGCATGATGGAGTCGCCAAGGAGAGGGCGCGGGCGCCCTAAGAAGAACGTGGCACCTTCAGGGGGTGATTCTCTTCCACCCCCGGGAGACGATGTGACCTTGAGGCAGTTGCAGGAGGAGGCTAGACACCAGCGAGAGCTAGGGGTACCGCAAGACGGCCACGTGGAAACTGCCTCCGACGAAGCCTACTCGGAAGGAGAATACCAGGATGAGCAGGAAGGGCTTGGGCTCGCCAGGGATGGCACCACCCGGGGCCAGGGACCTGAAGCCCGGGAGGAGGGGCAGCCCTTAGTTAGTACGGAGGAAGTGGCTGCCTTGGAGTTCATGAGAGCCAACAAGGAGTTGTACCGCCAGTGGGTACTCTCCACCCGGGAAAGCCTGAGGCGAAGGGAACCCGGGAGGAACCAGGCAGGTCCTCTAGGGGGGCACCAAAGAGAGGTTATTGATCTGGACGGAGCCGTTCAGCCGCCAAAGCTACAGGGGCGTGTAAATTCCTCCACCGTCCCACCTTCTTTCCCTCCGAGTTTCGGGGTTGGAGGGGGAGCGGCTACGGGACAACAATCGAATCTGGTTCCACATGCCCCACCCTATTACCCGCGTTCCAGTTGGGGGGCGGGACAAATTGGGTATGACCTGCCAGTCATGCCGGCGGAGCCGTTTGGTTATCAGGCCCCTGGAACCCAGGGAAACCCGATCCAGTATTCCGGACCCATGTATGGATCAATGGGGATGAACTTCGGTTACCCGGAGAGATACTATCGGGAGGACGATAGGATGCGGGGCTATCAGGTGGCACAGCAGGACCCCAACTCCTTGGAGGCTCGACTAGACAAACTGGTGGGAAGAAACGGAGCTAAACCTACCTCCCCTTGGGTACCTCGAGTGCTCGCGTACCCATGGCCGCCGGGCCTCCGGACCCCGGAGGGAATCCCAACATATAATGGAGAGACAGACCCGGAGGAGTTTGTCAGGACGTACCAGAACCTAATGGTGTCAAGGGACTTCCCGGAGGAATTAAGATGCAAGCTGGTGGGCTGTTACCTGAGAGGAAACTGTCTCTCATGGTTTGATTCTTTGCCTCGAGAAAGTCTCAGAGATTATTACGATTTCTCTAAGGCCTTGCTGTTTAGATACGCCGGATTAAAGAAGGAAGGAAAGCAGTTGACTGAGCTTTTAGCTACCCGGCAGAAGGCTGCAGAAGGATCAATGGAATACTATCGAAGGTACATGGACGATAGCATGAAGGTTGTCGACAGGCAGCAGCAGGAGAAGGCAGTGATTAGCGGGTTTATAAATGGCTTGAGGGATATGGCGCTGTTCCAGAAGTTGATGGAAAATATCCGGGAAACCTTTCACAACTTGCAAATGGCGGTACAACTATACTGCGCGGTTAATGATGCCACACGGAAGAGAAAGGAAGAATCTGGGGGATTCCTCCCGGATAAGATAGAAAGAAGGAGAACGGCAGACCCAAGTAGAAGGGACCCCGCTCCCGCGTTGGTAAACCGGGCAAGGGCGGACAGTTTCACCCCGCTCAGCAAATCCCGAGCGGAGATTCATGCTATCCACAAGGATCTGTTCCCGGATCCATTGCCTATCCACGGGACCCCGTCTAGGGAAAACGCGGACAAGTGGTGCGCCTACCACAAGTCTTACGGGCATGCGACAGAGGGGTGTAGGATGCTGAGGAACGAGATAGAAAGACTGATAGAACGGGGACAGCTAAGAGATTGCGTGGCAGCGGAGGTAAAGAAGGAGAATCCCTGGGACCAGCCTCAGGAGCAGCCCCGCAGGAGGTGGAGACCTAACCCGGGGAGAGGAAACGGAAGAATCCAAGGTAACAGGGCCCCGGGGAGGCCCGCCATAGCCGCCGCGCCGGTCCAAGCAGTGGAGCCGGCCCCAATACCCAACAGGATGATCAACGTGATCAGTGGAGAAGTCGGAGAAGCATGTCAGTCAGTCTCCGCTATCCGGGCCCGGACCCGGTATGTTCCCCCGGGGGAGATTCAGGGGAAAAGGTTTCGCCCCGATGAAGCTCTCACTTTCTCTGAAGCGGATGCAGCCCCGCCGCAGATACCCCATTCTGACCCAATGGTGGTAACGGCAGAGATTGAAGGCTTCTTGGTCAAAAGGGTGTTTGTGGACGATGGGAGCAGCGTGGAGATCATGTTCGCTTCTTGTTTCGATCAGTTGGGAATTGGGAGACAGAACCTAAAACCTCCCTTATCTCCCTTGTCAGGGTTCACGGGCAAACCCGAAGTTCCACTAGGTGTTACTCCCCTCGCAGTGTGTATGGTGGATGAGAAGGACCGGAGCAAGAGGATCTCGGTGACATGCAACTTTGCGGTTATTGACGCACCCTCGCCGTACAACGTAATCATAGGAAGACCATGGCTAACTCAAGCCTGGGCAGCGAGTTGTCCGTATCTGCTGACGATGAAGTTCCCCACTGCGCAAGGTGTGGCGGTCGTGCGGGGTAGTCAAGCAGTCGCAAGAAGTTGCATGATGACGGCGGTGCTGGACGCAAAGAAAGCAGTAGGGGTGGTACACGGGGAAGTTCCCCGCCAGGAGTTTGAGGAGATGCAGGTGGCGGACAAAGGGACGGTCACGGTGGGAAAAGACCTCCCGGAGGAAGTAAAAGGTGCGCTGAAGGAACTTTTGGCCAAGTATCAGGGAGTATTCTCGTGGAGCCCGGAGGACATGGTGGGGGTGTTACCAGAGTTGGGGGTACACAAGTTGAACATAAGCCCTGCAACTAAACCAATCAGGCAGAAGAAAAGGCCTGTAGCCCCGGAAAGAGCAGAATTTATAAAGAATGAAGTAAAGAAGCTGGAGAGGGCCGGGGTGGTCGAGGAAATCATCTACCCGGAATGGATAGCTAACCCGGTCTTAGTAAAGAAGCACGATGGAAGCTGGCGCATGTGTATTGACTTTACGGATTTGAATAAGTGCTGCCCCAAAGACAGCTATCCTCTCCCAAATCTGGACCGGCTGGCAGAGGCTATTGCGGGGTATTCGGTGCTGGCCTTCTTCGACGCACATAAAGGGTATCACCAAGTGCAGATGGATGAGGCGGACAAAGCGAAAACCTCATTCATCACCGATTTTGGAACCTTTTGCTACAAGAAGATGCCTTTCGGGCTGAAGAACGCGGGGGCTACGTACCAGAGAATGGTGGACAAACTCTTCAAGGACCAAGTGGGAAGAAACATGGAGGTGTATGTTGACGACATGGTGGTTAAAAGTAGGGCTTACGGGGCTTTCTTGAATGACCTGGAGGAGATGTTTGAAAAGCTGAAACGGAGCAATCTAAAGCTGAACCCCTCCAAAAGTACCATTGGAGTGGGTGCGGGGAAGTTCTTGGGTTTTATGGTGTCAAGCCGGGGCATCGACGTCAACCCGGAGAAGGTGGAAGCCATAGCTAAGATGACCTCCCCTAGGTCGGTGAAAGAAGTACAGCGGTTAACAAAGTCCCTCGCGGCCCTCAGTCGGTTCCTGTCAAAGGGGGCAGACAGGCAGTTGCCTTTCTTCAACATTCTCAGGAGGACCAAGGCGTTTGAGTGGTCCGGGGAATGTGAGAAGGCATTCCAAAATCTGAAAGAGCACCTTCAACAGTTGCCAACTTTAAAGAAGCCACTCCCGGGGGAGGAGCTTTTTCTGTACATAGCGGCGTCCCGGGAGGCGGTAAGTGCCGTACTAATCAAAGAAGAGGAGGGAAAGCAGCACCCAATCTATTTTGTTAGCCGGGCACTTCGGGGGGCAGAAACCCGGTATACTGAGTTGGAGCAGTTGGTTCTGGCGCTGGTGCATGCTTCAAGGAGGCTTAAGCCCTACTTCCAGGGCCATCCCATAGTGGTTCTTACCAATTACCCGCTAAGACAAGTCATGTTCAAGCCGGAGGCATCAGGGAGAATGATGAAATGGGCTATAGAGCTGGGAGAGTATGAAATCCGGTATGAGCCAAGGAGGGCTATCAAGGGCCAGGCCCTAGCGGACTTTCTGTTGGAATCAGAAGCAAGGATAAATAAGGAACAGGAGACGCCTAACACTCCGGAGGATACGGCTAAGGCTGAGACAGACCCGGCTTGGAAGCTATATGTGGATGGGTCGGCGCACTCCGGGGGCAGTGGAGCAGGAATATTGTTAGTCAGCCCGGAAGGGAAGGAGTATCCCTATGCAGTCCAATTCACTTTCAGAACAACCAACAATGAAGCCGAGTACGAAGCTTTGATCGCAGGGTTAAGATTGGCAAAGGAGATGGACATCAAAACTCTCACGGCACACAGTGATTCCCAGATTGTGGTGCAACAGGTAAAGGGAGAGTATGAAGCCCGGGAGAGGAGCCTGCAAAAATATCTGGAAGTGGTAAAGCCTTTGATAGCCGGGTTTAAAACCTTCGACTTGGTTCAAGTTCCCCGGGAGAAGAACAGCAAAGCAGACGTTTTGAGCAAATTGGCCTCCTCAGAATTGAAACCTGAGCCCGACCAAAAGTTATACTTGGAAGTACTAGGAAGAAGGAGCTACCATGAGAGCAATCAAGTAATGCTGGTGAACGAGGAAGAATCCTGGATCAGGCCCATGCGGGCATACCTAGAAGAAGGAACCATCCCGGAGGATAGGGCCCAGGCCCGGAAGCTAAGAGTTAAGGCGCCTAAGTATGTGATCCAGGAAGGGGAGCTGTACAAAAGAGGGTACCTCCAGCCTCTGCTAAAGTGTGTAGAGAGGTTGGAAGGCCGATACCTCATCAGGGAGATGCACGAGGGATCTAATGGGAGCCACCAGGGAGCACGCACCTTGGCCAAAAGGATCTTAAGGCTGGGGTATTATTGGCCGACGTTGTTCAAAGATGCGGAAGAGCATGTACAGAAGTGCCTGGAATGCCAGACATTTGCCCCGCTAATCCATGTTCCCCGGGAAGAATTAGTCGGAGTCACAGGAGCTTGGCCGTTCAGCAGATGGGGAATTGACTTGGTCGGACCATTCCCGACTGCCCCGGGAGGAGCCAAGTACCTGATCGTGGCGATCGATTACTTCAGCAAATGGGTGGAGGCAGAACCGCTCACCAACATACGGGGACTAACTTGTGTCAAGTTTTGCTGGAAGAACATCATCTGTCGATTCGGCATCCCGAAGGTCATAGTCACGGATAACGGGGCGCAGTTCGAGAATGATCCTTTCAAATCATGGTGTGTCAAGTATGGTATAGAACAGAAGTTGACGTCGGTGTACCACCCCCAGGCGAACGGGCAAGTAGAGGTCACCAACCGCACCATCATCAAAGGACTAAAAACCCGCTTGGAAGGCGCGCGGGGAAATTGGATCTGGGAGCTAATCAGTGCTCTTTGGGCCCATAGGACTACAGAAAGCTCAGCTACCGGGGAATCTCCGTATGGCTTGGTGTACGGGTCAGAGGCAGTAATACCCGCAGAGATTGGGATCCCAAGCCCTCGAACTCAATACCAGCGCCCGGAAGAAGAAAACGATGGACGACGCCTTGACTTGGATCTCCTGGAAGAGAAGCGAGAGAATGCGGCACTTCAGGCAGCCAAGGTGAAGGAGCGAGTAAAGAGGTATCATGACAGAAGGGTGCGGAAAGAAGTCTTCATCCCAGAAGACTGGGTAATGAGGAGGAACGATAAGAGCCGCCAAGCCCCGGAGGGCAAACTTGCACCCAACTGGGAAGGGGCATACAAGATCAAGGAAGCACACTCGGGAGGGAGCTATGTGCTGGAGGACAAGCAGGGAAAGGAGATCCCCAGAAGGTGGAACGTAGCTAACCTAAGAAGGTTTTACGGGAAGTAGAGCACCCCGCATCACACCACAGCTACTAAAGCATGAATATGCCAGGCATGGATATGCCAGGCATGGATATGCCCCTCCCGGAAGCGTGAATACGCTAAGTATGAATATGCTAGGCATAAATATGCCGGGTATGGATATACCCCTCCCGGAAGCGTGAATACGCTAAGCATGAATATGCTAGGCATAAATATGCCGGGTATGGATATACCCCTCCCGGAAGCGTGAATACGCTAAGCATGAATATGCTAGGCATGAATATGCCGGGTATGGATATACCCCTCCCGGAAGCATGAATATGCCCGGAGAGAGAACCCGACGTTTGGCCTCGTTCCGGGTTTAGAGAGGAATATTTGTTTAAAAGGGACCCTTGGGTAGCTCCCATTTGGGTGCCCCGCTAGAGCGGACCCGGAGCTTGGATGAAGCCCGGGGACCCGAGAATGTAATGTTTACAGGAGAGAGTTAATGAAAAGGGCTATTCAAAAAGCAATTTTATTCAATCATCTTTTAAAAGCAAATCGCATGAACATGTGGTTATATTACAAAGGAACAATGGCATAGAATTTTACAAGATCGCATGAACATGTGATCATATTGCAAAGAAACGATTACACGAAATTTTACACAGGTTTTTCTATCTATGCATCTTTAAACCCACTTAGGGCCTGACCCGGAAGCACCCTCTGGGTTACCCGGGCGGAAACCCCCACCAAAGAATTGAGAAGACAAGATGTCTTCAGCAAACCGAGCATCCGGAGCTTGATTCCATGCTAGCTCCTCCTCCAATTGCTCGGCGTCCTCTTCATTCAGCTCGGGGATAGGAACCACTACGGACCCTTCCGGAAGCGGTTCCGCCAGGCGCATTCTTCTTACACCGGCGGAGGTAACGAACCGGTACTTAGGGAACAAGTTGGCAGCACCCTTGCCCTTCTCCTCTCGGCTAATGCGGGTACCCTCGGTGGTCTTCACTCCTTTGGTGGTAACCCCGGAAGCAGCAATCTCCCGGATACGCCTTATCCGGCGCGCCACCTCTTCCGGGTCGATGGACACGGTCATGTCCTCATACCGCTCATAAGCAATATCTACCTCTACCCGGGCAGGGACCCGGCGGAGACTGGAGGGATAAGGCTCAGCCTCCCCATCAGTTATCTTGGTATACCATTCCACGGCATCTAGATAGGCCTTATGATTAGGAGCCCCTTCACCAAACTTCCCTGGGTTGGCCTCCATACGCTCAATGGTCCTACGAACCCCGGCGGGAACATCGGTAAGGGGAGAAACCCCGACTAGTCCGTTCTTGAGGCCAAGAAGATGGTAAGACAGCCGGACGGTCGTTAGTGCTTCTTGGAGGACCCTATTCCTATGAGTAAGGGATCGATTCTCCTTCTCCAGATCACAGATAAGCTTATTCTGTGTGGTGCGGGTCTCCAGCTTCCTGAGCTTCTCTTGCGCCCGCTCCAGTTCGCCCCATACCATACCCAGTTCCTTGGCGGTGCGACTTTGAGAATCATCATGAAGGGCTTGCAACTCAGCGATGGTTTGGTGGGAATTTAGGGCTTCCCGCATATGATCTGAAGCCAGGTCGAAACATTGATTTAAGGACCCGAACTTGGCCTCGACCGCCTTAAGAAATAACACCAGTGCCCGGATCGTTCCAAACTCCTGAAGGAAGCAATCCAGCCCCGCCTCAGCCAAGGTCCGGGTGGCCTGGTTGCCTCCAAACCTCCAATGAGCTAGTTTTCTTTGAAGAAAAGAGCATTGGAGGCATCCAGCGCGGGGGAGTGAGAAGTAGGTACCAGAGGAACTACTAGGATGGGCAAAAACATAGGGCACGGACCCGCGCGGGAGAATTCCCTTTAAGGGGCGCTCAATCTACAAAAGATAAGTGATTTTATCAAAAAATAGAACTTATATTAAATAAAATGGGCACCGAGGCCAAGTTCTACATATGCCTCCCGGGGAGGAAAATTACAAAAGAAATGTAAACTAAAGTCTAGGGGAGTACATTATCCTCAGCAGGGTCCCTTCCTCCCGGGGTAGCGTGAGCCCTCTTCCATCTCCTTTCCAGCTCAGCCACGTCTTCCTCAGACCAATGGGGACCATAGTAGGCGGGGGCATCTACCCTTGGCTCGTCTTCCGGGCACTCAGGAAACCCCGCCTTCCGGACAGACTTCCGGGATTGATACAACAGGTCATCTTGGCCCCTTGGGAGTCCCACGACGTAAGCGCCGGTATTCTCTTCGAGGACAGCCTGGTACCCGAAGTTATCAGGAATAGCGCAGAATTCCTGATAATTATCGGCCCAGTGGGGCGTCTCCGGGACCACCCCATAGGCATTGAAGCTTTCTGGGCCGGGGGACTCAGGAACGGCTGCCTCTTTGATCCCCGGAAGCTTGATCTTCTTAATATCCGAGGCTGAAGGGACCCGGGAAGACATCTTAAGCGAATCCCACAGTTGGGGCACCAGGTCCTCCAGCTTGGCCTCTTGGAGAGATCTTCAACGGTGGTTCAGCAGATCGCCTGCCTTAGGGCGATAGTAGGATCCCTGGGCTTCAAGGCGAGCAGGTCCCGGAAGCCAACCCCGCAGTCTGCGGTACATCTCGTGGCAGGCATCCTCACTAGCTGCAGTGGCGATATCCTCCAGCCTTTTCTCAAAGTCGGTTGAGTGGAGAACCTTTCGGACCACAGCATCCAGGGCCTCGAGCTGAGCCTCTTTCTTTTCTTTCTTAAGGGAAGAATATTTTTTCTCCACCTCCGCCAGCTTCGCCTCTTTATCAGATAGCTTCTTCTCCCGATCGGCTAGTTTCTTTTGAGAAGCCTCCAACCGGGCTTCCAGGTCATCCCTCTCGGCCAACCGCTCCCGGGCGTCGCGGAGCTCCTTCTCCTTCTTAGCAAACAAGCCCGCGCTGTACTTAGAATACGTCCGGTTGAGCGCGTCGGCTAGCTGGGAGTCCGCCAGGAGCGAGTCGGCGAAGGTGGTGGTCTATAAAATTTAAGCAAGAGTAAGGTTACCCGGAAGGATAGAAATGTGAGAAGTAATGACGAGCAATAAGATTAACATACCTCTTCCCTATCCTCAGGGATAGCTTGAGAATTATCCCGCAAAGGAGAGTTCACAGGGGGAGGAGGAGGTGGGGGCGGGGTCGCACCCTCTAACCTTTGACGAGAAGGCGGATGAGCTTCCCTATCATCGGTCAGAGGCCGCTTAAAGCGAGAGCTAGCCCCGCCACTGTAAGTAGGGTGATGAATGAAAGATCTCCTCTCCGGGGTAGGAGAGGACTCCAAGGCTGCCTGTTGGGCAGGCGGTCGCTGCTGGCGGGCCCTTTGAGCAATGAACCCGGGGTTTTCGGCGGCACCTGGACCAGGTGGGGGAGTTACCTGCTGCTCAGAAGGACTAACCACCCCCGGATGAGGATTTCTCTGCTGATTGTGATCCCCGGAAGGCATCCCGTTGAATGGTGTAGCGTCCGCGTATAAAGGGGGCTGAACTGAAATCGAGGAAAATGAATGTCAAAGCGAGGTGCATATACATATATATCAAAATAAGCAAAGAATAAAGCCTTTAATAGACACCTCCAGCCGGCCACACAGCGGAGACGGTTGGAAGAGAAAAGAGTTTTTCAGGGTATATCCCGCGAGGCCAATAATAGCCCGCGTTCCCGGTCTTAAAGAAGGTATCCATGTCCAGGGGAGATAGGCGGAGGAAGTTATAATCGTTGGTGAGGTCTATTGAAAGAGAGGAAAGAGGTTGTTTATCTTCAGGAACGAGGGAATCGTTCCAAGGGGGCATGGGATAAGCCCGGGAGTCGCAGCGAAAGAAACCTTTTGCCAGATACCCCTTGGCAGACTTGGGCTTACCCTTAACAAAGTCCTTCGTCCTGGAACGGATCGCAAAGGAAAACACACCCGGGAAGGACGCATGAGCGCGTCGCAGGGCGTAGAAAGAACGAAAGAGTAGGAGGGAGGAAGAGACGTTGCATCTCGCACAGTTGACCAAGAAGGCCAGCACCAATACGACCCCGTTGGGGTGAAGCTGGGCCGGGGCCATTCGGTAGAAGTCGAAGATTTCGGAAAATAGAGGAGGAAAGGGGAGGCTGAGCCCGTACTGGAAGTGAATCCGGGGAATGCAAGGCACTTCCCGCTCGGACATTCCCGGGGGGAGTTTGGATAAAGACGCATCCAATGGAAAGGGAATAAAGCAGCGCCTAACTAAATCTACAACATCCCTATCTAAGGAAGGGGCAGGCCCGGAAAGATTAAAAAATTGATGACCGGAAGGCTTCACTCCGTGGGTAGGACCCCGGGGAGCATCCTCGCCAACTTCATCGAACACCTCTTCATCCTGGCCTTCCCGGGGGTGATTAGGACGCCTGGATGGATGTGAATCCTCCCCATCCAAGGTCGACGCGTCCGGGACGTTTAGCCCCTGGGGCGTATGGAAAGCCTCAGAATGAGGGTCCGGGGAAGAGACGGGGGAGGAAGCTAAGTTATCAGCAGCCCTGAACTGGACTTCAAACTGACCCTGAGCTCCCTCGGTGTTCAAGGAAGAGTCGGAGTGGAACGGGGAATCCATGAAAGTAAGAGGAAGAGGGAATGAGAGCTTACTTGGCAGAAAAGACGAAAGGAAAAGCGGAGCGTCTGGAAATTAGCCGAGGAAAGTAACCTTGTGAGGAGGGTTAGCCTCCTTATATAGGCAGGGGAATAGGAAAAGTTGCCTCAAAAGAAGGGAAAGGATAATGATGACACAGTAAATGAGGGACTGATTAATGCGGAAGGGGAAAAGACGGCGACGCAGAAATCAACTCTGACATGAATGGGCCCCACCAGAAGAAGAAGCGAAGGGAGAAGTGTATGAAGACCAGTCTCCTGTGCCTCAGAAACCCGGATGACCAGTCTGGGGGGGCTAGTGATAATACTGGCCCAGAATCCTTCTGGGCCGGGAAGAAAGCCCGCGGCCCAGAACCATCAGAGCGGCATCTTTCCCGCTGAGAAGCACATCCAGACAAGGAAGAGGACAGATGGTGACAAAGGGAGTGGTCCTGCACCTTATCCCCAAAGCAGGCAAAGCTCGGCTATAAATACTAGTCCCAAACAGTAAGCAAGGTAAGTGACTTATATCTCTCTATTTCATATTGAGAGTCTTTCCCGTACGATTTCCCCCGCATCACTACCCCCGTCTCATCATCACGCCGGAGCTTCTTCCCCGGGACGCCGCCCGGGGATTGTTTTGCAGGGTTGTTACGGGTATCTCAGCTAGGAGGCGCGGGTAGCAACAAGTGCGGGGACCCGGACGGTTTTGGTAGCATCAGCGACAGCTCCAGGAGTTGAAGGAGGGTACCCCGGCGAGATCGAACGGTCAGACGCTGGCACCGCGTATACGACCAGTCAGGCTGTTCGATGACGGAGAAGACACTTTTGGAGGTAACAGGACCGTTCACGAGGCGATGCCTTCTCAGAGAGGAGATGAGGCTCATTCCTCCCCAAGGTACTCGACCAGGGAAGGGTCAGGACGCAGTGACGACCAGAAGAAAAGATGGCCGGCAGTCTATGTACACACCCCAACGGTCAAGGCGAGGGTCCCGGTTAGACAGCGGCTTGCTGTCGACTTTGAGGAGGATCCGGAACTGGACACGAGAGGGTGTCCGTTCAAAGCTGAAGTGATGAGTTTTTCTGCGTCTCACAAGCTGAAAATACCACCAAACTTGGGAGTGTACGATGGAACATCAGATCCATCGGATCATCTACACACTTTCACCTCAAACATGTCAACCTTCGGCATCCCAGAGCCTATCTGGTGCAAGGTTTTCGCTACCACACTGACCAAAGCCGCCAGGTTATGGTTCACAAATCTGCCAAACAACACCATCTCACGGTTCGCAGAGCTGGAAGAGGAGTTCCTGAGCCGGTTCATTTAGAAAAGGAAATTCACAAAGACCAGGAACGATTTGCTAACGATCATGCAGCACGTGGGAGAATCCCTATCGGAGTACTGGGAGCGATTCAACGAGCTGGTTAACGCAGTTGATCACCGTGGTGGTGCACGGTTTATCATTGATGCTTTCATCCGAGGGTTATGCCATAAAGCCCTCAGTCGGGACTTGGTGTTAAACCCAGTGTACTCAGTGCACGCGTTAATGATCAGAGTTGAGTTTTTCGATAAGGCAGACATAATAGAAGTGCGCATCGATGAGAAGACCTACTACAGAAACCGCGCAGAAGACAAGATAGTCCTGGCAAGTGGGAAGAAGGTTACCGGGACGAATAGAGGCGGGCGCAGACCTGTGAAGGAAAGGCTGGGTATGAGAGACTACCCACAAGTTAGCACAGGCTCGGCTTCGCAAACAAAGACATTCACACCGCTGAATAAAACTCCAAAAGAGATATTCGCGTTAGTGGCGCATAAAAATATTCTCGATCCGGCTCATAAGATGAAGACTTCTGGAAGTAGCCGAAACATAAAGTTGTTCTGCGATTACCATAATGACCATGGCCATGACACAAATGAGTGCAAACATTTGAAACAGGCAATTGAGAATTGTATCAAGACTGGTCAGCTTTCACACTTCGCGAAAATGGCGAGGTCCCATAACGATGCGGAGTATGCGAGGAAATCTGAAGGATCAACTAGACAGTCCGGAGGATACAATCCTCGATACCAGGACCGTCATGATAGCGGCGACAAAGGAAAGGAAGTTGCGTTAGTTGGAGAGCATTCTAAGGGTGTCAAGAGAAAGCTTGAAGATGAAGATATGTCCCCAGAACCTTTGGGAGTCAACACCACCACCACCAATATATTCGCAATCATTGGCGGCAGTGCGGGGGGCAAGACAGAGTCTCAACGAAAGGAGCGATGTAGGCGCGTACCAGAGGACACTCCGGCGGACAGACGCCTCGGTCCTGAAGAATCAATTATTTTTGATTCCAACGACCCTATCCCATGCAGACCAGCCGGAGGTGATGCAGTTGTCATTACTGTCCAGGTGATTGACAAGCTCATCCACCGGGCATACGTTGACGGCGGCAGCTCGGCGGAGATCATGTACTGGCACTGCTTTGAGAAAATGGATGAGGCAATGAAAGCCAAGTTGCAACCAACCGACACTCCTCTCGTAGATTTCGCGGACAGAACCATATGGCCGGAAGGGACCGTCACATTACCAGTAGTGTTCGGGAAACATCCGACGCGAAAAGTAATCGAACTTGAATTTGTAGTTGTTAAGGCGAACAGTCCCTATAACCTCATTATAGGATGACCAGCTTTGGCGCTATTGAAAGGGATAGTATCTACGTTACATCTGCTACTAAAATTCCCAACTAAATACGGTGTGGCTACCGTGAAAGGAGATCAACAGAAGGCCAGAGAATGCCATCGGATAGCGCTTAACAAAAGGAAAAGAGAGGTTAACTGGGACAGTCCTATGATGGGGACACACACCAGACGAGAAGTGTTAATGACAGTATCAGAAGGTGAATTCACTCCTACGGAATTGTCTGGAGAAGTGGTTGAAATGAAGCTCGATTGCGCACATGAGGCGATAGTCCAGATTGGCAAGACACTCCCCGCGTCTGTCCAACGAGAGTTGTTGGCTATATTGTCCAAGCATGAGTCGGCGTTTGCCTGGAAACCAAGTGACATGACTGGTGTGTCTCCCACGATAGGATATCATGCATTAAAGGTGAACCCGAATCACAATCCAGTTCTGCAGCGCAGAAGACCGCAATGTCCGGAGCGTAATTCTGCGATCAATCAAGAAGTCACCGACTTATTGAATGCCGGAGTCCTAATTGATGTGCCATATCCGACATGGCTTAGCAACCCAGTACTCGTAAAGAAAGCGGATGGCAGCTGGAGAATGTGTATTGATTACGCCGTACTAAACAAATCATGCCCAAAGGATTGCTACCCGTCCCCGTTGATCGATCAGAAGGTGGACTCGTTGGTAGCGTACCCCATCAAGTGTTTTCTGGACGCCTACAAAGGATATCACCAGATACCAATGCTGGAATCCGACGCAGAAAAGACGGCATTTATAACAGAGAAAGGTGCTTTTGGGTACAGAATGATGCCATTCGGACTGAAGAACGCAGGGGCCACTTATCAACGGATTGTCGACAAGATCTTCGAGGACCAGCTGGGAAGAAATCTCGAGATATGCGTAGATGATATGGTGATCAAGAGCCACCAGTTCCCGGATCTGATTAATGATGTGGAAGAGACCCTGAAGAAACTAGAGCAAACAGGTTTGAAGCTAAACCCCAAGAAATGCCAATTCGGTGTGGGAGAAGGAAAATTCCTTGGGCATATGGTATCGAAGGAGGGCTTGAGAGCGAACCCGAAAAAGATACAGGCGATCATTGACATGTGTTCGCCCAAGACCGTCAAGGATATTCAAAGCCTTAACGGTCGGATGGCTGCAATGAACCGTTTCCTATCTAAGGCGGCAGAGAGAACACTACCGTTCCTACGTGTCTTAAAAGGAAACGTGGAAAAGGGAGGTGTAGTGCAATGGGGAGAGCCGGAAGAACGGGCATTCGCGGAGCTAAAAGAACACCTTCATGAGCTGCCGGTCCTGTCGCCCCCATCAGGAGGAGAGACTCTTTATCTATACATATCAGCAGGCACCGAAGCCGTCAGCGGAGCGCTAATCAGGGAAGTGTCGAAGATACAGAAGCCGGTCTACTACATTAGCCGCACTCTTCAAGGAGCTGAAACCAGATACTCGGCCCAAGAGAAATTGGTGCTAGCATTGGTTCATGCAGCCCGGAGACTGCGAACTTATTTCCAGTCCCATTCAGTTGTGGTATTGACGAACGAGCTTCTGAAAACGATCCTAACCAAGCCCGGTGCGTCCGGCCGTATGGCCAAATGGGCTGTGGAGCTTAGCGAGCATTCCATTGAATTCTCACCAAGAAAGGCGATCAAGGGCCAGGTCATGGCAGATTTCCTAGCTGAGATGCCGGAAGAGGCCGGTAGCCCGATTGTCGAAGAAAAATCTGTTATAAAGCGACGAGTAAGTCATGAATATAGAACTGACTGGTGGAAATTGCACGTTGATGGAGCATCCAGAGTGGAAGGCGCAGGAGCCGGATTGATCGTCACAGACCCGGGAGGACTGGAGACCACATATGCTCTTCGATTCGATTTTCCCGCAACCAATAATGAAGCCGAATATGAGGCTCTTATTTCTGGCATGGAGATCGCAAAGAAGTTAGGCGCCGCCAAAGTGGACGCGTACGGGGACTCTGCTCTAGTCGCAAACCAATTCAACGGGTCCTATGCTGCGAGGGAACCAACCATGCAAAAATACATGGAGAAGATAAAGAGTTTGGCTCTCGGGTTTGAGGAATTCGATATAACTCGGGTACCCAGATCAGAGAACACGCGAGCAGACACTTTGAGTAAGCTGGCATCATCAGCCAGCGGACATCTCACTAAAACCGTTCTGGTAGAAACGCTCGCAATCAGATCCACGGACTGTGCTAGGGCCAGTCTAATAGCAGAAGGCACGGAATGCTGGATGCGCCGCTGAAAAGGCTCATAATGCATGGTGTCAGACCTACGAATGACAAAGAGGCAAGGGCATTGGCGAAAAAGGCATTGGGTTTTACAGTCAAAGATGGGATCCTTTACAGACAGGGTTTTCTTGAACCGTGGCTGAGATGTGTAAACAAAACGCAAGGCGTGCAAGTGTTGAAAGAGCTTCACGAAGGGTCGTGTGGTGCACATCAAGGATCGCGCACACTAGCTTTGCGCGCTACCCGAGCAGGATATTATTGGCCAAAAATGAAAGACGACGCAGACGAACTAGTCCAGAAGTGCCACCAATGTCAGATTCATGCCACCATACCAAGGTTACCAGGGCAGAAGATGACTAGCATACATTCACCGTGGCCGTTCGCCGTATGGGGTATCGATATTGTCGGACCTTTTCCGCTGGCGGTCGGGAGGCAGCATTTTCTGGTGGTGGCTGTCGACTATTTCACAAAGTGGGTGGAGGCTATACCGCTAGCTACTATAACCGGACGAAGGATAACGAATTTTGTATGGAAACACATTGTTTGTCGGTTCGGGCTCCCCCACACTATTGTGAGCGACAACGGAAAACAGTTCGCCAACGAACCTTTCAGATCATGGTGCAGTGGCTATAACATCGGACAGAACTTCATGTCTGTGGCGCATCCCCAAGCAAATGGTCAGACCGAAAGGACGAACCGGACGATTGTGGAAGGAATCAAGAAAAGGTTGACTCGCGCCAAAGGGAACTGGGTAGAAGAACTTTGCAGTGTCCTGTGGGCCTACAGAACTACTCCCCGGACAGCGACCGGAGAAACCCCATACCTTCTCTGCTTCGGAAGTGAAGCCATCATACCGCCGGAAATCATGGTTCCTACTGCTAGAGCTGACAATCCTTTGGATCAAGAAGATAACAATGAGGCAGTCAGACAGAGGCTAGAAGAGCTGGAAAGGAACAGGGAAGCCGCGCAGTTGAAGGAAGCGTCTTACAAATCTTATGTTGAACATCGATATAATGCGAGGGTCCGAGAACGGAGCCTGCGTGTGGGAGACTTGGCCCTGAGAAAAAATGAAGCCAGTCGCGTGGAAGGCCAGAAGAAGCTGGACGTGACCTGGGAAGGACCTTACCTAGTATCCGAAGTCGTCGGGAACGGTGCTTACCGACTGAAGACCATGGCGGGAGAACTTATACCCCGCACCTGGAATATCTGCAACCTTCGCAGATATTATGGTTAGTAAGGGTGATGTTCAAGGCTCTATTGTACATTTTCTTCTTGTGCCTGATAGAACGGTAAGATGGGAATTTTGTATAGGAATTCCATTTTGATCACATCTTTTTGTTACCCGATAGGGGAAGTGATCAAAATTAGCACTGTCTGTGTAACCGTATCTATATTTTGTTTGCTCACAAACAATGAACAAGGCTAGGATTAATAATCCAGAAATCCTTAACTGCTGAAGCATTCATAAATCGACATGTACTGGCCAAGGCCAGGATAGTCTGTCTATCAGTCCAAGGACTAGATGGAAAACTTTCCAAGGGAAGGTTACAGACCAATGTCTGGACAGTCTGTCCATCAGTCCGAGGACTAGATGGAAAACTTCCCAAGGGAAGGTTACAGACCAATGTCTGGACAATCTGGCCATCAGTCCAAGGACTAGATGGAAAACTTCCCAAGGGAAGGTTACCGACCAATGTCTGGACAGTCTGGCCATCAGTCCAAGGACTAGATGGAAAACTTCCCAAGGGAAGGTTACAGACCAATGTCTGGACAGTCTGGCCATCAGTCCAAGGACTAGATGGAAAACTTCCCAAGGGAAGGTTACAGACCAATGTCTGGACAGTCTGTCCATCAGTCCAAGGACTAGATGGAAAACTTCCCAAGGGAAGGTTACAGACCAATGTCTGGACAGTCTGTCCATCAGTCCAAGGACTTGATGGAAAACTTCCCAAGGGAAGGTTACAGACCAATGTCTGGACAGTCTGTCCATCAGTCCAAGGACTAGATGGAAAACTTCCCAAGGGAAGGTTACAGACCAATGTCTGGACAGTTTGTCCATCAGTCCAAGGACTTGATGGAAAACTTCCCAAGGGAAGGTTACAGACCAATGTCTGGACAGTCTGTCCATCAGTCCAAGAACTAGATGGAAAACTTCCCAAGGGAAGGTTACAGACCAATGTCTGGACAGTCTGTCCATCAGTCCAAGGACTAGTCTTACGGATAGTTAAGTCATCAGTCCAAGGACATGAGACTGCATTTTTTCTTGAAGGGAAGGAGCAACCTAACCAAGGTTACATAACCCTCAAAAATTCATAAAGGAAAAATGAACAAATATGAATAAAATACGATGCATGGAAAATTAAGAAAAATCCACAGCTGAACAGCTGAAATCATTCGAAGAAATGAAAGCGCACATACGCGCACAAAACAGCGCACACAGGCGCAATAGCAAAAGCTGGCAGAGTGATCCCTAAACGTTGGTCTGATCCTGAGCCTGAGTCGCCGCCTGGTCCTCGGTTTGAGCCTCGGGTTGATCCATCGACAGTGCAGGGGTTTCCCACGCCTCCATCTCCTCCGCAGTCTTCATCTCAGCTAGGGCGTTGAAGTACCTAGAATACTGATGTCCGGTGAAGGTTTGGAACAGACCATCCAGAGCGGCGAAGTGCTTCTCAGGGTCCTCGTAAACCTCATCCGGAAAGGTCGCTGAATCTCGAAGAGCAGTGGTGAACGCTTCTGCGGACTCATCAGATTGGATGATCTTGGAAAACACCCGGGGAAAGGTAGTGCTGATTAGGCGCGCACGCTGAGCCTCAGAGAAGGACAGATGAGCCTCCAACTCCGCGATCCTACACCTCAGACCAGAAGAAGCATCATGCTCAACGGACAAAGAACCCTTGAGTTCAGCCTTTGCACGGAGCAGTCCCTGTTCTGTCTCGCGAAGACGCGCACACTCAGATTCAGCACCCTTCAGTTTTGCCAGCTCAGCATCTTGCTTTTCGAGCTCAAGGCCTAGATCAGCACTTCTCGTCTTCAGCCGGGACATCTCCCCTCTCAGCACCTGGGACATGCGCAAATGCTGTGGCAAGAAAAGAGGAAAGACAGCTATCATAATCAAAACAAGTTCGATATTGAAGGATCTTAATAAAGCATTGACGGGATAAAATGCATACCTCGATAGCAATGAAGGCTTGTCGGTCAGCCATGTCTGAAGTTTCAGGATAGCTCCTAGGGCCACGAGCCACCCAGTCCTCCAAGTAGGCCGCAGAAAAGATTTGATTCATGAAAGCGTGACACCCGCTGGGAGTGTCCAGGACCCGTTCCTGCAAGGTCTCGATGATCCGCTCGTTTGTACGCGGAGGGTTTAAGATCAGGACCTCGTCGTCATCCCCAGACTTGACAGGCGACTGGTTGGCTGGATTAGAGGAATGGAACTGAGCATTAGAGTAGAACTGCATCATCTCCTCCTCCTCCTGCTCCGCGGTCCTAGGACGTTTCCTGGTCACCTTTGTTTTTTCAACTTCAAGCGCGACCCGAACTGCTTCCTCCTGGCTATTCTCATACTGCGCGTCATCAGCGTCCTCCAACTGCATGCCAGACCCAGTCGCAGTCATAGACTGCGAATCCCCAGTATCAGCCTTGGAGCCAGTGCCCGCCTCGGCCTCCTCTTTTACCTGTCGCAGCCCCATTCTGTTGCGTGGTCTCGGCATGGCGCCTAGCTTGTGGATAATGGATTGCAAGGATTTCCCCATAGCGGCAGCACCTGCAAAAAAAGATGAAATGAGAACGGTCAGAATCAGGAGCGGCCAGTGGGCCGGACCGTTATCGAAGTGAACAAAGAAGCAGAAACATATAAATACCCAAATCATCATCTGGGATCTGGTCTACGTAGTAGGGCATATTAGCAGCACGGAGGACTCGGTCGTCGGTCAAGATCGAATAGCTATAGCTTTGAAGTCCCATTTTCGCGATCTGAGGGGACAGACGAGATGCCTCATCAGGAAGGGGCGCCTTACCCCGGATCGCCTGAGAGAGGACCGGGACAGTCATGTCCTCTGGACCTACACCAAAGACCAGAGTTTTCTCCACGAAAACCCACCGGGTTTTCCAGTCATGCCGCTTCGGGCGCTCATCGACCAGTTTCAGCATCTTCTCGCGACACTTCAGTTGGAGCCAACCCCCTCCGCCGCTCATATTGGCCGGATAAAGAAAGGCCCTGAACAGCTGGGGACTGGCCCGAACCTTACGCAAGGTACACAGAACCTCGAACCCGATCAAGACGCGAACGAAGTTCGGCACAAGGGCGTGCAGAGGAGTATCAAAATAGCGCAAGACTGAACGAAAAAAAGATGACACTGGAAAGCGAAGACCGCATGCAAATAGATACTCGCAATATACAGGGATAAAACCGACGGGGGCAGAGTTTACGGTATCTTTGCCGAACTGAGGCATCAAGACTTTTGACTCAGCCTCTTCGACGGTGAGTCCGCCGACTGAACGGCAGAGCTCACGCGCGAAGACAACGTCCTCGTCAGCGGTGGCAGACCGGATGGTATTCATGGTGCCCATGCTATTCTATCAGAAATAATGTAGTGCAAAATAAATCTGAGTTTTTCGAGGGAGAGAAGGGGAAGTTTTACCTGAGAGAGGAAGAAGATGAATCGGGATAGAAGCAAAGCAAAGGCCCTCCTCGAGCTTATCTAATCTTAAATGAGAAGCGTATCGGGGAAGGAAGCCAAGCGGAATTCCCGAAAATAAACAATAAATGCTCGTGGGTCCCTCTACAACGCAGAAAACGAGGCAGTGAAGCGTGTGGGTTGGACGATGGATCTGAACCGTCCGCGCCATCCTAGTTTGCAACGCCGACTGTTCGGGTTGCTTTGAAAATTCAAAATCACGCATGCGTTTGTCAGACCAACAGTCCAATGAGTATAATATTTTGACTATACACATGGACTGGGGGGACTTGATAAATATGGCACTATTCTCTGGATTAGTCGAAGGACCCAAGCAGAAGGCCCAAGCTGAACCGGACCAGGATCCGGCCCACGGACGACTCCAAGCACTGTAGCGGATTACACTGTTCGATGTCGGTAGCTCAAATGGCTATAAATAAGGCCAGATCAACAACCAGAACAGCTAAGTTGACTGTTCATCCCTACCAAAATATTAGAATCAGAACTATGGTTTCCACCTCTGATTTGATCGTCGGAGCAGGCGCAGGCATCAGCCGGCCTGTCTGACCTATGTTCTGTCCACGCAGGTTCACAGGGCAGAGCAACGAGAAACGCTACAGCAAAATCCCATTTAGAACTTTAACAACCTCTAAAACCTTGGTTTCCACCATATACTCCCATGGCATTAACCTCTTCACTATAGTCCTCGTTTGCTTGAGGACAAGATTCGGTGAGATGGTTTGAAGCACAAATCCCACACGTCATAACTTGTTGCCTTGGTTGATTTCTCGTGTTCCCTCCGGAGCTATTTCCCATCATGAAGCCTTTCATCAATGCCATAAGCTCCTTGATATCTTGACGAGTTCCATCATTGTTTCCACCGGAGTTACCCACTTGTAGTCTCCGGTCCATCTTTGGTTTGCATCCCTCAACTAATTGCTCAAATAGCATCATGGCATCGGAAGAACCAAGGTTAGCAATGGAGCCATAACAAGACCGATTTATCAACTCGGTTTCCCTATCATTCAAACCATTGTAATAGAAACACACCAATTGAGGTTCGGTCAAGCTATGGTACGGGCAACTTGAAAGGAGAGTTTGGAATCTTTCCCAATACTCATACAAGGTCTCATCATCGTCTTGAGTGATGTTTCTAATGGCTTGTATCAAGACCGAGGATTTAGAGGGGGGAAAGTACTTGTCAAGGATTTTGTTTTTTCAATTGTGGCCATGTAGTGATTGATGATGAAGGCAAACGGCTTAACCATTTGGTGGCCTTGTCCTTCGAGGTAAAGGTGAATGTTTTCAACTTAAACTCATCCACACTCATCTCGGAAGGTTTCAAACTACTACAAACTCGGTGAAAAGCCTCAAGGAAGTCATTGGGATCATCCACCTCTCTACCATGGAAAGTTGGAAGCAAATTTATCACTCCCGTCTTGATTTCATATTGAGAGTTTGGGTAAACAATGCTCGATTGTTGTTGCTCATAGTTGGGGGACATGTACTCTCTCATAGAAATGTTGGTAGGAGAAGTGTTAGGGTTTTGGAAAGGGTTGTAGAATTGGTTTCAGGGGATGTTTTGGCCGGTAGCCTCTTCTCGGTCTTCCTCCGCCATGGTGGAAGGTGGTATTTCACTATCAAGGGAAAATGGATTGGCGGCTAGTGTTTCTTGCACTTGACGCTTGAGTTGACAAAGACTCCTAACTAATTCGGAATCGTATTGCAAAGGGTCTTGGTTCGAGGTTCTTGTATGAACCATGCAGCAAGAGCTAGAGCAATAGGGTTCCAAACCAAAAATAAGATGAGAACGAAAGATAGAGTGTTAATAAACCTACAATAAACACACAGAAATACGCCTCTTCCCCGGCAGCGGCGCCAAAATTTGGGAGGTCGTCGCCGTACCTCTCAAATATATAATTTATATCCACTTACTACCGCTACACACAACTAAGCATATAATGGCAAGCAAGGTTCGTATCCACAGAGAAGAGGGTATTTTTATGTAATTCTTGTAGCATACATATATATATATATATATATATATATATATATATATGTATAAACAATGTATTTAAAGGGGGGGGGGGGGGGTTTGAGTTGAGTTTGTGTAAGAAACACTACTATGTAAAGTAACTAGAACTCTAGAGTTACAACTAATTTAGCATTTAAGGATTCAACTAAAGGATTAACTAATGAGAATATTAGACTTGGACATATGAGATTGGTGACTTCTTATTATGAAATTTTCCTCAAACTTTATCATGTTGCTTTGAGAATGGTGATTGTTTGTAGTGAGAAACTATCTATAACCATAGCTATGAAAGATAAAAGCATCCTCACAACTTTCATTGACAATTTTACTAGATGATAACAACTAGTTCAATTGATCAATATCATTTCAAATTAGATGTTTCTCGAACTTACCCATGCAATTTGATAACAAACTTGACATAGATACAATGCTAATGAATGATCTTAAGAACAAATACAATTGATAACAACATGCATTTGATTCCTAATTTACTACTCTTACATAGAAGGAATGATAACATTCCAACCATGGAAAAGCAATATCTAACACATACCCAATACATATCTATAACTAGGAAATCATTCCTAACCATTTCAAGCATTAAATACACATACAAATCATGATCATTCAATAGCAAATCATCCATTCCTAAGCTTCATAAATCATGTTCTCAATCCATAACAAGAAGTCCAATCACATACACCCAAGATGTGTTTTAGCCTACAACCATAATTATATAATCAAAATCATAATCCATACAATAAACCATGATGAATTCAAAGATCAAAATGAAAAGGAAATGAAGAAAACTGAGTTTTTGCTCTGTAAAACGTAGCTTACAAAATGGGGATAAGATCCCATTTATATCCCAAAAGGAAATAATTAAAACAAAATAAAAATGCAAGTGGCTGGAGGTTTTCGCGGCCCGCGAAGCTCGCGACCGAGGATTCGTGGCCCGCGAGACACGGCCTCTTCAAAACAGCAACACACACCCTCGCGGCTCGCGAGAGATGCTTCGCAGCCCGCGAGGGTGTGCCTTCACGCCACTTCTATGACCGGTTCTTCAACGCTTCTAACTCCTTCAGGACGGTTATAGAAGGTCTTCAAATCATCCAAATCCATAGCAAGTGCAATTCAAGGTCAAAATGCACGTCTTCAATTTCAAACCAATATGAATGATTCGGTTTAAAAGTCTAATATAAAAGTACAAAATACTACCTAAACTAGCTCTCAAATGTTTGTAAAACAAGAGTATATTTAGGGCCTATCAGCTACCCACTTATGCTGCAATGCACTGGTCAACTTCTGATCTAGCAAATATTTCAGAGATTGGTGATCTGTTTTAATTATAAAATGGTGTCTCACCAGGTAGTGTCTCCATTTATCTATGGCCATGACAATGGCTAATAATTCCTTCTCATAAGTGGAGAGTCCCTTGTTTCTGGGACAAAAGGCTTTACTTAGATAAGCTATGGGGTGATGATCTTGCATCAGTACTGCCCCCATTCCATGTTCACTTGCATCTGTTTCTACCACAAACTCTTTGTTGAATTCAGGGAGTTTCAGCACAGGAGTTGTGGTAATAATCTGTTTCAGTTTCTGAAAAGCTATTGATGACTCTTCACTCCACTGAAATGCCTCTTTCTTCAACAGGTTATGCAATGGCTTACAAGTGATTCCATAATCTTTTATAAACCTCCTATAGTATCCAGTGAGACCTAGAAATCCCCTTAACTCCTTCACTGTTTGCGGTTCTGGCCAACTCATGATACATGAGATTTTCTTAGGATCCATTTTCACTCCTATTGTTGTGATTATATGGCCCAAGTATTCCACTTGTGGCTGGGCAAATACACACTTTGAAGTTTTAGCATACAGTTGATGTTTCCTCATCAGTTCTAGTACCAAATCCAGATGTTTAACATGATCATCCAATGTTTTACTGTACACTAGAATATCATCAAAAAAAAACCAGCACAAATCTTCTCAAATAATCTTTGAACACTTGATTCATTAAAGATTGGAATGTAGCAGGTGCATTAGTAAGACCAAGACATAACCAAGAATTCAAAGTGCCCTGAATAAGTTTGGAAAGCTGTTTTCTCTACATCTTCTTTTCTCATTCTAATCTGATGATACCCTGCTCTAAGATCCAGCTTTGAAAAAAACTTACATCCAAAAAGTTCATGTAATAACTCATCTATGATAGGAATTGGGAATTTGTCCTTGACAGTGTTATCATTAAGTTTCCTATAGTCTATGCATAATCTCCAAGTGTTATCCTTCTTCTTCACCAAAATGACAGGGGATGAACAAGGGTTGTTGCTAGTTTGAATCACTTTGTCCTGCATCATGCTCTCCACTTGCTTCTCTATCTCCTCCTTGTAAGCATGTGGCTGTCTGTAAGGCCTGATCTGGAATGGTTGTGCACCTGGTTTTAAAAGAATCTTATGGTCAACTTCTCCTTCAGGTGGAAGAGAATTAGGAATAGTAAAAACATCTTCATACCTGTTGAGGATCTCAGCAATCTTCTCAGGACAGTCAAGCTTCACATCTTTTTCTGTTTCATCTATTTCATCTTCTAGATTTTCCATAATGCCAGGGTCTTTCACCATCATCTGTTTTCCTTTTCCATTCTCAGAAGCCACCCTTAGTTTTCTACAGTTCACCCCATCAGTCTGAGTTGTTTCTAGCCCCTTGTACTCATCCAGAATTCCCAAGTCACTTCCATCCTTCATGCTGAGATGAAACATTTTCCTCCTCTTATATTCAGAGAGCTGTTTGGACTCATATCCTCTCACCAATTTCAGCTCTACTCTCTCATCAGAACCATAAAGGGTCCATCCATAACCTTTCTTGCACAAAGTGATGTTGTTCCCTTCAAAATCAAAGCAAATAGGGCTGAACATGGTCATCCAATCCACTCCTAGAATCATATCCAGTTCACCTAGTGGAAAGATCCTTAAGTCAAAGTGAAACTTGTGTGAATGGATTTTCCATATCACCTTGGGGCAGTACTTGTTACCTCCCCTCAGTGAGCCATCAGCTACAGACACCACGAAAGGTTTGGGAGTCCTAATACATTTTTGTTGAACCACATTCACAATGTCAGGATCAATGAAACTATCATTGCTTCCTGTATCCAAGAGTATACTAATCCTTCTGCCACAGAGCCAGCCATAAACAATAATAGAATTTTTCTTGGAGGCAGCCCCTCCAACTGAGTTCAAATTCAAACAATCCACCTCTTCAGAGAACACTTTATCATCATCATCTACCTCCATCACAAATATGTCCCCTTCTTCACCATCCCAGTCACGTGCACTGATGAGATTGACCTGCCTAAACCTACACACATGTCCAACTCCAAATTTCTCATTGCATTTAAAACACAGACCCTTGTCTCTCCTATTCTGTATCTCTTGTGGTGTGAGTTTCTTAATTCCCCCAAACACAGGTTTCTTATCATTGTTCCAATTTATATTCTGCTCATTTCTAGGCCAATTACCCTTCACAATAGGAGCCTTAGCAGCATTAGGCACATTATGAGTTCCAGCCAAGTATTTACTCTTCTTAGCAAATAGTTCTAAGTTCTGTTCTTGTAATATGGCTATTTTCACTAGCTCTTTCAAAGTCCTAGGCTAAAGCATATTAATCATTGGTCTCAAATCATCATTCAAACCACTTAGAAAACTAGACATTAAATAAGACTCAGTGGGATTGAGATGCTTACTAGTGAGAAGAGTGCGTAATTCCTCAAATTGCTCTTGATAATCTCTCACACTCCCTCTCTGACTCAGCTTGTTAAATTTCTCGATCACATCCCTGTCAGCGAAACCTGCAAATCTGTACAGCACTGCTTCACTAAACTCATCCCAAGTGCATTCCATTTTGGTTAGTTTTTCTCCTCTAAACCACACATCTGCTTTTCCCCTCAAGTAGAGCTCAACTGTGCCCACTCTTTGCCCTTCCTCTACCTGAAAGTAGTCCAAAAACTTCTCAGCCACCCTCAGCCACTCCACAACATCTTCCCCAGTAAATAGGCTCAGCTCCACCTTAGGGTGCTGCATCGTGACAGTTCTGGCGCCTCTCTCCCCTTCTTGGCGCTGCTCCAGTTCTCGGTGAGGTTCCCCCATCCTTCTATGAGTCTCCGGATGGTTGTGAACAAACGTTGCTCCCTCTTTATGTCGGCGAGCATAGTTCTCCTCCATGAATTGGTTAGCCTTAATTAGGGATTCATATCGAAACGGGGGTGACTCAAATTGGAAGGGCAAAAACTCCTCGCCACTCCCGCTGGCTGCTCTGCTGTCGACCTTCTCCTTGCCGTTTTTCTTCAGATTCGCCACACTCGCCCGATCCAGCTCGAGGCGTTCCTCCATGCGTTGACAAATCAGCTGAGTTCTGATTTGTTGCTGCTCAAACCGATCGTACTGTTGCTCCAACCTTCTTGCCAGACTCTCGTCCATTTTGTTTCCCTTGAGCTCTAAACCTTTGTACATCTGTTGGGTGAGTTGCTTGGAGAACAAATCGAGTCGTTGTTCCCATTCCTTGTTGTTGTTCCCGATCTGCTCGTTCTGCTTCCCAAATTGTTCATCCAGCTTCGACTCCAACCCTCCAAACTTTGATTCGAAATCGCTAAATCGTTGAGCTTGCTCATGGGTGATGATGTTGATGCGATTATCCATGTCCTTCAATTGATTCTCCAAATCAATTTTCCGATTGGCCGCCATCGATTCCGAGGAACGTGAAGCTCTGATACCAAATTGTAACAATCAACTAATAATTTTTGTATTAATTGGATATTTCACACAATTGGAAGAAATTGTATGAATACAGCAAGGCAGAAACGAGAAAGGTAGATTCAGAGTACAGAGAGAAAATGGAGAAGAAATCCTATCTAAGGCTACACGCAGCCAACAAGTGAAGACAAAAACTCAATGTCCTTTTCTCTCTCCTTCCTCCACTATTTCTTACAAACTTCAGATAGCTCAGTCAACAAGTCTTGACTTTTGCAGCAAAAGGACCATTATGCCCTTTGTCTATAAACCTGATGTGACACCAGCATTTGTTTTATTTATTTATTGAAAAAATTGAGTAACAATCCAACATTAAACACAACCAAATTCCACCCAACTTATTCTTGGCCCATTTACTTATTGACGAATTCTTGGGTGAGACAGACTCACCCAAGATGCAGGGTCTATTATGTTTTTACATAATATTTGGGGCCTTTTATAAAATACGCGCAAAGACAGGGACCAAACTGCAATAATATGATCTTTTGCCCCTTCCTCCTCACAAAACCACACAAATCCTCCCTTTCTGCAAATGTCTGTGTGCAGCGACGTACATACGGCGACGGCGTGATTGAGCGGACAGATCAGTTTTGATCCCGATCCCGCACCGAACAGAGCAGTTTCAATAAACATATACCGGCGCGCTTGATGATTGAGCGGATGCCGGACGATTGAGAAGCTCTGATACAGAGTCGATTGGGGGCGGAGCTTGGATTCGATTGCAGGGCGATTGATTCTGATTCTCCGGTATTCTCTAGATTTGACGCAACGGAGCTTGGATGCTCCAATTTTCGGTGATTCTGGCGGATCTCTAATGACGAATTCGTGGCAGTCTGGCAGCTGTGAGATTCTAGCACGTCGGTGGCCGTGGCGACACAGAGTCGGGGTTGGGTGCTGACGTGGTGGTGAAACGGTGGTGATGTGGCGGTGACAGGGCGGTGATGTGGCAGTGAGTGTCGTGGCAGTGACAATGAGGTTGTACCTTTGAAAATGAGTTTTATATCGTTGAAAATGAGGTTTTTGTTGTTGAAAATGAGCTATGTTTCGATCTAGTTGAGGTTTGTGGTGTTGACGTTGATGTTTATGACCTCAAAAATGAGGTATGTGTTGTCGAAGTTGAGGTTTAGATCTTTGATGATGAGATTTGTGACGCTGAGGTTTGAGTCGAAAATGAGGTTTGTTGTGTTGAAAATCAGGTTTGATGAGGTGGCACCAAAATTTGATGAGATGGCGTTAAGGTTTGATGAGGTGTGGTCGACATTGAAGTTTGTGTTATCAAATTGAGGTTTGAATCGTCGACGTTGAGGTTTGTGTCGTCAACGTTGAGGACATTGAGGTAGGATGAGATTGTAGCAATGTTAATAAAGTGGCATGAATAGGAAAATATATAAGTAAAAGATGTTCCTATATTTGCAAATTAACCCCTGAATTTATAGTAAAAGATGTTCCTATATATTTACTTATTATATGGGCATTATTGGTCCCTGCTTCATAGGATAATTGCTCTTAATTATTTAAGTTTTCATAAAAAATAATTTATTTACAAAAACTCAAGTTAAACCGTGGTAATAAGATACATATTGTATAGATTTTTTTGGTTAGTTTGTATAATATGATGCACGTATTCATATTTCGTATATCTTATATATTTACTTTAATTGCAATAAAAAAATTCTTTCCACTCCTCAGGTACATCGAGGTTAGAAAGGAAACATTTACGAATGTATAAAAATTAACATTAAATCCAAAATATAAAACGACTGCAGATTGGCGTAAAGTTGGCGCACCAAAACATGTGTAAAAAGGATTATAGACTTGTTTATGTCATTATTTTTTGAAGATACTTGTTTATGTCATTATGTATCAAATCATGTGGCTCGCTATATTGGCTCTTCACATAAAATCAGGGACTACATATTATTTGAGACAACTCGACTTTCAACTTTCCTTAAGTCGCTTAAAAACCATCATAAAACGTACCCCTGTGATGAAATGGAAAGGCTTGAAGGCATAAACGTGTGATGCATGTGCTCTTAATATATCCTAGTCGTTCTTCTGGAAGGACGGAAGGTTCACAAGGCTTTACCCCAACAAACAGATGAAAAAAAGGTAGAGATAAACTTGGAAGGACATACATGTTGAATTTAATTACTTCAGTAGACTAGAGAGCATTTCAAAAGTGAAAACTGAGAGAGCCATAAAATGTTTTTAAAATGGTAGCAAAAATGAAGGTTACATCTTTTTTAAAGGGAATAACAATTCTCCCAGGTTTACAAACAATGAATAGGTTTTCAGCTTACTCTGATACAAGTCTTATTTCAAATCAATGGGACTGTGTTTCGGAAAAAAAAATCTTAATCTATAATAAGCAAAAATAAATGTTTAATTGCTTCACAATTACATCATTATTCCAGAAGAAGCAACGCCCATTATGCTCCTGATACCCCCACACCCTCATTCATTGTATTTTCTTCTCATTTTGTTGCTTCCAACCCTAATGGGATCTCAGAATATTTGGAGCCAGAGAACTAAGCAGTCCAATTGTTCACAATCACATGAAGTCTTCTTCCAATTCTTGCAGGCTCTTGTTGGTTGAGGCGATATCCTTGTTAGAGGTCATTTTCTCAGACACCATCAAATTTTTGTAGCTTCGCAAGTCTGACTGCCTCTCCTTTTCAAGCCTATCCATCTCTTCCCGACGTTTCTGCAGAAAAAGGTTAAGCCACTTATCTTCTCAGCAAACATACTCAAGATACATAGATTCTCATGATTTGTATTAAGAAACAATGCGTTTTGTATGGAAAACTAATTCTCAATTTTCAGAAGGGATGATTCGTATAGAGTATGAAACCTATAAGTTCAATGCCATGCACAATCAAGAGCAAGTAATGGCAGATGTTGATTTAATCCTACTGCCCTCTACCACAGAAAAAGAAGTTTACAGATCATTACTCATTAGATAATATATCCAGAAGTTACCACCTGCGGCTTTAAATGTGTCAGATTTTCAATCTATTTTTATAGTCACAAGCATGTCTTATTCTAACCGAACTTCCAAAAAATAAAACCCAACTGCAAAATCCTACTGAGAATCACAATACTTTTGTAGAAGACTTAACAGACAGACAGACAGAATAAAAGTCAGTATGTATACTTTATATACTAATGTAATCCCTCTGTCCATGCCTAAGCTAAAATTAAAACATCCTGTCTTTTTAGAGAAAGGTACCGTGGGGCAGAAAATTAGTGAGAATGTTAATCATAATATCAAACAATAATTTAATGGCTAAAATAGATCAACATTCTAACTTGGGAGCAAAACACAGTTGCTCCTCTCACCCATTTCTATATCAACTGAGTGACACCCTGTAGGCAAGACCCAGACCCAATGACAGTATTCAAATCCATGGAATGTTGCCTGATCCAGAGACTTGGACTAGAAACACAGAGAATTTTCATCAAACTGGCTAAGGCCGTCAGCTACCACTCTAACAGACTCGAAAGTGATTTTAATTAAACCCGGAATACTCAAATCTAATTCAGGCCCAAGTAATTCTAATCAGGTAATAAGAGGCATGAACTTGGTTAACTGTTACTGGAATATATCTTCTATTGCACCCCCAGGGGTCCCAGGAACATAAACCAACCAAGACAGCAATCTTTAAAGTTGGCTACAAGACCTACTTCCAGATTTGAGAAGTTTTGAAATTTTCAGGTGCAAATGGATAAGATACGTGAAGAACATTGTGTTAAATATCACAAATATGTAGTTAGGACCTATTGGTCGCCAGAGATGCTGAGGAAAGTGCCATTCAGTGCCGGGGTTAAGTGGATGGTTGAAGGAGGGGTAAGGTGGTGGGTTTGATTATGTTTTGGGTGGCTGAGGGGTAAAGTGGTGGGTTTGATTAGATTTAGTTTTGATGGAATTCATTTGCTACACTTTTAATTTTTAAACTTGCCTAAAATAAAAAGTCTGCACCTTACAGTTTTAAGTAGACAAAAGAGAAAAGTGTGCACCTTATGCTAAGTAATACAACAGAAATGCCATATAGTGATACACATTGGAATCAAATTTAACCATGCAACAGACATCAAGTGGCTTGTAACTTTGATGCAGCTGGAGTAACTCCAAAATGATGTAAGCAGAAGAGATGCCAAAGACATGAACAGAGGTCACAACAAAGTCAGACATTTAACTGCCTATCTCAGAATAAAGTCAACATTTAACTGCATATCTCCCTCCAAATGATGTAAACAGAAGTGATGCCAAAGACATGAGCAAACTCTTTCTCACACAAAAAGCATTTCATGAAATCAAATTAAAGGCCTCAAACTCAGAAGACCAGCAACAGGGAAAACAAATTTGATATAAAAATACAAGAAAAAGCTTAGAAGTTTGACTTTAAGTGAAACCTCCAGTCCTTACCACTTCGAATCAACTTAGGTAACCAGAAAGACTACAACTAAGCATCTTACCCTAATTTGGGATAAACTATGTATATGAGCCATTCTTTCCAAACATATCCTTGCAACTAAACTTCACAACTCAACATGGCTGTCTCGTTACCTCAACCCCACTATACTTCTGATCTGATCTTAGCATTCTAGCTTATAGGAACATACTATTATTCAAAAGTACTCCTGGTCTTTGGATACATGGATATTCAATTTGAAGTGTTTGAGCACTAATTATAAATCACAGAGAGTCTATAGACGGGAACAATTCTTAATTGGTTGCAGCCTGCTTGTGCACATAATTAAATCATTGATCATTTTTTCAATGTATACCTAAGTTAAAATAAAATTTAAAAAAACATTTAGAAATAAAAATAATTAGTCAAAAATCACTGTAGTCCGTGTAGTGTAAATCATTGCATTCCAATTGCCAATTGACCTATTGGACGTGTAGGCAATTTATCAAGGGAACTAATCCCTTGGATTGGGAGGATTTAAGGTATCATGTACTATTAAGTGATTTTCAAAAATAGGTAAAAGTTTTTATGAGTGGATGGGGTTGGGAGTGGAACAGCATTACACTGTAATATATAATGAAAACACTGGATACAGAACTTACTTTCTCCCTCAGGAAATTCTTCCTTTCTGCTCTTTCAGCTGCATTCACAGCCTCTCTCTCAGCTGAATAGAGAAAAGACAAACAGTATATTACACAACCATGTAAAATTGATAGAACTACATCGGGGAAAGAATATTTTAGAGGTCGAAGTACACAGCAGTGACAGTAAAATTGCGCACCTTTGAGATCTGGCTTCCTTTCCACTTTAGACCGGTTTAATCTATTAACAATTTCGTTTATTCTTTTCTCCACCTTCACAGTGCGGACCTAATGGTTGAACCAAAACATAGAGTGTAGAAAAAGAAAATTAATGTCTAGCTCTGAAAAAAGAATATGACATGTTCTACTTATGAAGTTAACCCTGTGACAGTTTCACTACCCAACAAACATTAGAGATTCGACTTACCATTTTTGAGTTGTGAAAACCCACTTGTCCAACATCCATGGAAGCGGTCTTCTTAAGATTCTGCCAAGGGGTATAAACAACATCAACATTGTTCGCCTTATTTCCTGCCACATCACAATTTCAGATGACTTATTGCCTGGATAAGAAAAAATATGAAAATGAAGAATATTTTGTAAGAACTATGGCTTCATCCTTCATAAAATTTGATCCAATACAATATTGCAAAATATAAATTTTCTGAAAACCTTACATTCCTCTGTTTTATAATCAGTTATTTGTGCCAATTTATTTAAAATTTATTTCAAATAAGCAGATTATAGATTAGAAACAAATGTATGTGCCTTGGATGGAATTTGCTTTGACTAGTTGAACACAATCTTCCAGTACATCCTCTGGTATATTATCAAATGTCTGACCCTTGTTCAATCTCAGGTAGACATGAGCTGAGGACATTTTGTCCACATGGAACCTGCAAGAGTCCCAGGAATACACTCAGATACAACATAAGAGATGGAAACATCATGAATACAGAAAACCTCATGGAAACAGATCTTACATTCCGCAAAGATCAATTAGCACAAAATAAACCAGCTTTAAAGATTCTAACTATGTTCAAAAAAGAAAGGGATAAAACGTGGACTGCCTAAAACACCATCATTCTATCCTTTATCATTCTACTTTCTCCTAAAATACATCAACTTACTCCAAACCTCACTCGCTAAACATTTAGGCCTGACCAATATCTCGATTAAGACTCTCCCTTTTCCACAAAAAACACAACTTCAGAAATCACACACTCTTATCCTGGAAGAGGAGGAGTGACGATAACCATAACTTTCTCAAACTCTAGATTAAAGAGAAATTCTTGAGTCTCAATCTCAATTAACTGGGATTGGTCAATCCCATTAAGAGCAAAGCCAACATCCCTAATTGCCAGAAAAAAAAAATGATTCTTTTGTACAAAACAGCCTAAACCAATCAAGAACCAGATCCAAATAGAATCCCCATAAAATTTCTGGGCCACAACAACTATTAGCAAGTCAAATTTCAGAAACTGAACAGCACAATCGATAAGCAAAATTACCAAACATCTTCGATGAAACCATATTTGATGAGCTCCTCGTTCTCGTGCTTATCGAGACCCATGAAGATGGTGTAATCTCCAGCCTCCGGCCTGGCCTTGAAGTAAAACACCATCTTAATCCCTTTGAATGAAGAATGATTATTAGGGTTTCGGCTGTTTTTCTTATTATATATATTCGGCCTCGCTTTTGTGGAAAACAAGGAAAAGTAAGTTTCGAATTTTGATTGACCTGGGTTTGCTGCTGACTGCATTACACGTCAGCTTTAAATACTATTCTAGGCAGTACTTGACTTTGATAAAAAACAAATTCTAGTAGTATTTGTACAAAAAGAAATTAATAAAACTTGGAAAAATTCTCATCTGCAGCAAGCAACTATCCCATCGACATTCATCATTCATCCTCCATTCATATGCGCGCCTTTTGCAGTTTGAGCATCCACGAAAAATTCATCGTATCGTAGCGAATACACTGAGTTTTAGCAATTAAAAACCATGGCAGAGGGCTGGCTATGGCTACTCTTCTTCATGATACTAATATGCCTTATCTCCATGGTCATCTACCAGGTTAATCACGAACCCTTTTGCCCAATTGTGGAAGATTAGCGATGGGCTCTTGGAAATTTGAATGCTTTTTACGACGCCTGAATGTGTTTGTTTTGCAGCTTATGTGCTTGTCGGATCTAGAACTAGACTATATCAACATATATGATTCTGCGAAAAGGATCAACAGGGTTATGCTACCGGAGTTTATTACCCAGGGGATCTTAGGCATACTTTTTCTTCTCACCGGGCACTGGGTCATGGCACTGTACAGTGCTCCATTAGCTTTCTACAATTTTAGACTGTAAGTTTTCAGCCTCAATTTCTTCAAATTTGGTTGAGCTATTAGTATTAAATATTGGTCATTCACTCTTTGTTCTAGCAAGCAAGTTTAAAATGGTGTAGTTAGGAGAACCATTTATGCAATCACTTGTCATCATCATATTTAGTAAGGAAAATTAAATCGCCTGTAGTATAGTGATTATCAATGGAACACAACACCTTTAACAATACTTTTGGCACTGACCATGGTTGGAGTTGTGTTAGAGTGAAATATCAACCATCTACTTCTACATCCACTATGCATTTGATTCAAAGTCTTTCATACCATTGATGTGGCGTTTGGTGTGTAGACCCAAATAGAAATTAAAATAAAGGGCGGTGGAAGGTTTAAAACAGCCCTCAAAATTTGATGTGAGAAATTTTAAGTGAGGTCATTTGTAGGGGATCATTTTTAAGCTTTCTTTTGAAATAGTGCGAGACTTGCTAGTTTGGTCTGCTTGAAGAGTTTATTCATACTGTGTGAACCATGTTATTGACTACTAAATCTATATGTAACCTGATGTGAAATTGAAATTTGTAACTTCACTGGATCAGGTTTTCTCGACGAGAACACCTGATAGATGTGACTGAGATATTTAATTTGCTCAACCGAGAAAAGCATAGACGGATCTTCAAAGTTGGATACATTGCACTGCTCATTGTCATAACACTGTTCTGGTAAGCTTCATCTGGTCAATTTAAAAACTGATCCATTAATATTTTGAAGTTCTTTCAGAACAATTGATTGGTATTGTGTGCTGTAGGTTAATTTACAGTACCTTGGAAGATGACGAGAGCTTTCAATAGCTTGATCCCAAATTCGGAGGATGGCTGATGGTCAGCTACATTTTTCATCTTTATTGGACACTTGTCAAGCTTCTTTATTCACTGGCAATGTACTGGTATAGGCTTGTAGAGCTCATATGGATTCACATTTGCAAATTGACAGGCTTAACAGAAGAAATAAAATGGGCCTTTTTTGTTTCCCAAGAGCTCAATCAGCATTTTCCTTTTTATCCTACATATCTCAGTAATGGTGTTTTGTTTTTTTGATTTTTGAAAGCTGTTTGGTTTAGTTTTCTTGTTCGAATTGGAAGGTAGAATGACTTATATACTTTTTCTTCGGCTTCTTGGTCCCTTCATCCGTTTCATTATCATTGATTTTGACTCATTTGTATTCTCTATCAGTACCATATATGTTTTCTTTTTTTCATCCTTCATTGCAGATCCATAACTTTCTAAGCTTACATCCAGTCCAGAACAAGGTAAGCCATCTCGAAATTCAAAAATCTTCTTCACTCTCGTTTTTGACAATAAATTTCAACCATTTTTCTCACGGTTCAAATCGCCTTCACATTACTTTTAAGTTTTAACCATCCTGTCCGATTTTTCTATGTTAACCAACTGTTTCATGCTCTCAACAAAAGTTGATTCAGGTCATTATATTTTGTTCCATTTGAATGCTTTGGGACTTGTGATATTCATTTGACTGGTGAGGCTTTGAATGTGATGACACTACATAACAACTTCTCATCAAATTGCCACATGAATATCATTTTTCAGCTTGAATATGGAGGATAATTTAGGAATCTGATTAGCCTATAGTTGTCAGCCCGCCTAAAACAAGGGAAAAGATACCTGCATTCCTTGATTTGGCTGCATTCTAATTGTTACAGTTGATGCCAAAGTAAAACTACTGTTTTAACTGCTCAAGTGCTTCCTATCTTTTCCCAAAAACACTACACTTCAGTGTAACATATTCAGCTACAAATGGCATTATCTTTTACACGAGTCTTTTGTTAATGTAAATTGGTCCCTTCGATCTGCATTTTCAGATGTATAATATTCACTCTTTCTATTGTTGATGCAAGTGTTTGTTGTTGTGACTGTCTGTGTGCTTTCTTTTTCATTTTAAATAAATTTTTATTTGGAAAACAATACATGAATATTATTTATAAGCACAAGTTGTAAATACGTAATTTGATACTATTCTAAAAGTCTTCCCAATCCGGACGTCTTCAAAATTTGTAGGAAGATATTCTCCTTCCAAACTCCTCCTCTTTGTAATCATTTACTGATTCATGGCATCTAGACATGAACTAAACATTGTTTATGCAATTTGACTATTTATTTACTCAAAATTTTATTAAACATTGTTTTTTTTTTGGAAAAGGTCTAAAGTTATAAAAGTCGAAATTTATGGGACTAGGATCATCTCCAAGGAGGACAAGGAGTACTTTTTTATGGCAATATTTAGTTATCACGTGACTCAAATTGCTTGTATTGTTTATAATAAGTATATGAACAAATAATTATCTTATCTTAAGCCGTAAAAATCCCTCCAGCCGACCAACTGTACGAATCTTGAAGTTAACTGCATGCATATTGCAATTTTCAGGTGCAACTAGTAGGTGTGTTTATCGAGCGAGTCGATCGCGAGCAGAGGCTTGCTCGACTCGACTCGTTAGTGATATTACTCGTGCTCGACTCAACTAGTTTGCTCGCGAGTTTTTTAAATCAAAGCTCGAACTCGACTCGTTAATTTATAGTGTTGCTCGCGAGCTACTCGAGCTCGAACTCGTAGACTATTATTATCTATTAATTTACTTTAATTTTATTGAAAATTAATAAACAATTATTAAAAAATATTTTTATATATAATAATTTATACATAAATTTTAATATAAGTAATTGATTTTTCTAAAATTATGCCAATAAAGTTATTTGTAACTAAATAAATTACTAATTAATTTGTATCTTTTACAATAAATATAGATAATTTAAATATAAGGCAGTATTGTAACAAAAACAATTATGTATAGCTGACGAAAAATGTCATATTTTTTAACATACATATATAATTAATAACTAAGTACTAAATTAATAAAGTAAATAATTATAATGTGCATTAAATTTAGAATATTAGATATAATATCCAAATTTAAATAACAATACCGACCTATCGAGTTTGCTCGCGAGTTTTCGAGTCGAGTAATCCCTTGCTCAAACTCGACTCGTTAACTCTTCGAGTTGAGTCAAGTTCAAGTCAAGCCAAATCGAGTCGAGGTTTGACCGAGTTTTGACCGAGCTCGAGCACGAGTTGCTCACGATCGGCTCGACTCAATAAGCACTGCTGCAAGTATTGTGCAAATTCCACATGGACAAACTGTCGAATCATGCCGTCAGTTAGTCCGTCTCCGCACGAGGTCAAATTATCTGTACCAACCGTCCTCTTCTTTTTTTAACTGAACATAAACAAATATATACTCCCTCCTATTCGCTATTATTGACTTGCTTTTTTCTCCCTTTTTTTAAAGGAAAGTTTGAGCTAAAATTTGATTACAGAGTCTTGGGTGAGACCGTCCAACATTAACCTTATGGTAGGACGAATGATAGTTTATGTGTTTAATAGATTTGTTCATGTGCTTAATAGATTTGTTCATGTGTTTCACAGTTTTGTTTGTTATAAGCTGGGTTCATGTGTTTGACTGATTTGTTCTTGTGTTTCACAATTTTGTTTGTTATAATCTGTAACAATATGTAAATGAATTAACAAAGTTGTGAAACACACGAACAAATCCATTAAACACATGAATTATCATTCGTCCTACCATAAACCTTCTCAAATTTGATATAGCATATATGTATTAGTATTATCATTTTATACATTTTTGGATTCTCCATAACATGTAGTTTTCAAAAGTATCTCAAATGATGATATTGATAAACATATATTATAAGAAATTTAAACTCAAACATTCCTTAAAAAATGGAAGAAAAAAACAGGTCAATTATAGTGAATCGGATGGAGTATATTTCATTAGTTCAAGTGTCCAACAACCGAGCCGGCACGTTCCTTTCATCCATGAAATGTCTTTGCGATGGCTTCAAGGTTACTTCAGCGTCTCTCCAACTCCAAGTCAAGTCAGAGAACTTTTTCATATTCATAGACATATATAATTACGTATACAAAAGTGATGATATATAAATATAAACAACTTTACGGCTTTAATCCAAAACTTACAAAGTATTAAATTTATGGTTAATATACTTTGAATCAAGCCTTTTACACCTGGTTCTGACTCATATTCACGACCAAGTCCAAGCAAGGATGGGAATGTGAGGTTTACCACAAGATTGAACAAAGCTAATCAAGCATATGTCAACCTCCAAGATATTGTATTGAAGCAGCAAAGCTGCTGATTGACTAATCTTTGATCAAACTTTACACCAACAATGATTTTCATGTGTTGTATAAGTAAATCATATGTCACACTTCAAAAAAAAAAAAAAAAAGTAAATAAATTATACATTTTGGGGCGAATTCTTTCTGTAATATATCCAACATCCACCGAAACGGAAAGCCTTGAAAGAGATCCGTTAACTTTTCTACTTGCACATGTTCTCGAATCCCATGTATTCATGGCGCTCAATCTTCCCAATCATGTTTGAAATCCCAACTCCACCTGTTTCAACAGAAATACAACCAGCCCTTTTACCCAAAATCCAGTTTCTGCTAAATTTGATCTTAAATTTCACCAAGAATAATGAAATGAAAATTCTCACCTAGTGAAATTGCACTGACAAAGATGGTGAAGGCTAGTATGAAGATAATCAGGGATGCCCTGCCCAAAATAATGATTATCTTTCTCACAACATGCTGCCCAATAAAAGCAGCAGCCGTGGCAACCGCAACAAAGTAAAGTGCTGCAAAGAAGAAATCAAACAGAACCATTCATTTAACATGTTATGGTACACTTATTGCACACTTCTTACTTGTACGTAGTCAAATAATGGCATGATTTAGATGGCATCTTAGGGTCATAACATATTCTTACCATATGGGACAGGAAATCGTTTCAGAAGATAGTATTCTACAACTGACATTGACGAGGAGAACATCATCGCAAATGTTGCTGTCGCACTAGAAACCTGCATTAGGTAGATTGCAGACATTTAACAATCCAATCATGTACACAGTAGGTGAAAATCATGTGCATAAAACTTCTTGTTAAGCACACCCACTATAATTAACTACTCCCATATTTAAGTATTCAACTACTCCATATTTGAATGGTAGAGATGTGTTTTCATAACAAACAAAAAAAAAAAAAAAAAAAAAACCAAATGAAGGTTCTTAGGATTCCACAAAATTCATTACTCAAACAATCACAGCCATCCACTTAAGTTAAGAAGTTTGTCCACAAACAATCACAAATGATGTTGCATAGGATTCCCATCCTAATAATTTGACACATCAGTTCCATTCAACAAATGATACACACAATATAGATCAAATATTAAAGTATATATCATCTGTAGAAGCTCAGAAATGTAAGATGATAGGTAGTGGAATGGATAAACTATTTAGCATGAAAATCAACCAAATAATATGTATAACTGAAGGCCTTAACTAAGATGAACAGGCTGCTAATATTGTCTAACACGTCAGTTTATGGCAAATCAGCTGGAACTAGAAACACTAGAAAATGTAACAAAGTACTCATTTACCTGAGGAGGTACACCCAACTCCAGAAAGAGTGGCCCCATGATAAAACCTCCACCAAGACCAAGTAATCCTCCAACTACACCAGCCAATATACCAAAGAGGCAGTACGTGATTAGTTGGAGATATTTTAAGTTGCTACCAGATTCTCCTTTCGATGCAATTGTTCTAGTTCCCTTGTACAGGTGAAATCCTTCGTATGAAGATACTCCCAACGAAACTGGAATCTACAGGCATTTCAAAAAAGTTAGTAGATGCTTAAGTTCCCCTATGATAAGGTAGCTGACTTTTTTTTTTCTTTTTTCATCGGAATAATGCACATTTGTCACATTTATGAAAATCCTAGAAAATTCTTGTCACAATACCTGAAACAAATTGACCACCCAATAGACTGCTGAGCAATTAGTGGTATAATTCTGTTTAAGAACACAAACCAGTTAATCATAAATTAAACAAGTTCATAAAACACTCAGCAGAGGCATAGAGAAGCATTTGCTTTTAATTTAAAAGTGAGCAGGGTCAACGAAAAGAGGAAGGGACCTTAATGAGTTGCAGTGCAAGAAATGCTACCCACACAAAAGAAAGAAGACCGAATTCCTTCCAGCAGACATTCTCTATAATGGAGGCCTGGATCAAGAGAGGTATAAGCATTCGATCTTCTGAAACATAAACTATCTTCAGATAGATGGCTCACCTCTGGTTCGACAATCCCACTTTGCTCTTTTTCCTTGTCATTGCTAGGGCCACTAGGCAGAAGCTTGTATTCTGCTTCTTCCTGACCACTACCTGAAACAAAAGGATTAGAGTGTGTTAGAGAACATGAAAACAAACTTTAATGACTGAGTGAAGCTCCTTAAACTTAAAGAATAATGGAAAAACGAGTGAACCAACTGACCATTTGCCTCTACACGCTGTGCAGCTTCCTGATATCAAAATCAAAAGTTAGAACTGGGTTAAAAGATCAATTGCCAAAAAATGTTGGGCACTTGGAAATGGTGAGCATTCATATCCTTTTGGGGAGGCTCTAAACTATCTCTCATCCAGATTAACTACATCAGATGATACTACTGTTCATTGGTCAAACAACCAAATTTGTTTAAAACCTGGACATGAATGATGAATTTCTATATTTAAAGAAGCTGTAGAGTGCATAATTTAGGGTAACCTTTTTCATAATAGTTTCTTTTTTCCACGTATCAACGCCTCTGAGAAATGCCTTGGTTGATGTGCCTGAAATAGATCAGAAGCTCCCATTAGAAAAGCAGGGAACAAAAACACAACGATTAAAAGAACAAAAACACAACGATTAAATGAACAAAAGACTTGAGTTTACCGAAGAAGAGAACGATTAGTAGGACTGTAACCATCCAGTCAGCAAATAAGACATTAAAGGTCACTCCAATACTGATGCCAAGCATAAGCATAGGTTGAATGAGAACTGCTAGATCATAATCGATTATGGGCATATCAAGTGTAGGATGTCTTAACTTCAGGTTATAGTAAACAGTCGACACCGAAGCTCCCATGATCATACCTGAAAAATTCAAATTCACAAATATAAAAAGAGGATGATACACATGAGTATGGCAATCTGTTCATTGGTAGTCATGTTTTACGCACTTTTTATGTTTCTATAACTTTTACTAGGTTCTGATTAACCGTTAAATTCGACAGTCCACAGAAGTAGGATACTCCTAATGTCAAATATACTTGTTCTCTTACATTTTGAAATAGCAGTTGAGGATTTTGGATCAAATCCTATGATCAGAGAAAGCATGGGAACAAATATGCCACCGCCACCTACACCACCTACACTTCCAAATGCAGCTCCAAGGAATCCGATTATGCTGCCGGCAACAATTTTCCATCCAAATTTCATATCCTGAAAAAGACATCAAGCATTGCAGACATTAACTCCAACTCTGACAACCAGGAACATAAGGTGGAAAAGTCAACAAGACAAGATAAAAAAGAAACAAAACACAGTGTCCATTTTTGAGGCCATAAAAGTTCATAGGAATTGAATAAATTTATAAGCTAAAAAAATAAATCACATAATGAGTACTTACAGGCCAAACATGTTGGTACCCTGATCCATCCGCCTTCCACAAGAAATTTAGCAACCTGGACACAGCGGTCAAACCAGAAAGCTCTGTAGGATCATGATCCGAGGTAGAATTTCCAGTCCTCAAGTTTCTTTCCGCTGAAACAAACACAGAAGCCAGCAGGAAACTCCACACAACACTCAAAACCGGCCTTAAAATAACATCCCATTTCCTCGCCATTTCGTCCGAATTCCGGGATGAAGGAGAAAACACAAGAAAAGGGGCCTCGTGTGTGGATTATTAAATCATATAATTTATGGCGGCTAACAACCTGCAACCATGCAATAACTCTGTTTCGGCTGAGTTGGCGGTTCAGCAGATAACAATGCTACGTAGGCTGCGTGGCTGGGAAAGGGATTCTTTGATAATTGGGAATCTTTGATCCGAAAGAAAATCGGATATACTCGAACGCAGGGACTCAAGAAGATGAACAGCTGCGTGTCTGTGTTGGAGAGAGAGAATGAGAGAGATGGGAGAGGCGGTCGCCGGTTATGTAAAAAAGAGGAGAGGGATCATAAAGGAGTGGGTTGGAAATGGATCCGAGCCCGAGTCAGGGCCGTGATCCGGCCCGATACTTGTGGGTCCGCGGTGATTACATGTCTGGACCCTATATAATCTAGGAATCTTTGTGCAAAGTATTTATTTATTTATTTTTATTAGCTGTTCAATAGTGTGTGAATTTGAATTTGGGAAAGATTAAAAACAAATAAAGGCATTTTCTCACCCTCTTCTTCCTACTGGAGTAGTAGTAGCACGTTTTAGTCTCTTGTGTAATTGTGTTTCACATGTGTAGTTTCCGTTTGGTTTGATTTAGCTTAGACTTTTAAAGGATTGGAATTGGGAAGGCAATCAAAAATTAAAAGGACAAATAAAAAAAATTATATAGCAAGCAAGTTATTGCATACTCCTTTTTTTAAAAAAATCAAATCTCTAATATTATTTATAAAACAACAGAGATTATAAAGAGGGTCCAAAACTGGACTGTGGGAGAGAACTACGCGCTAACGCATGCGCTTCATAAACAAGGTCCCTATGGACTTTAACAAAACAAACGGCATGAAACTTATCAATCAAGGATCTAATATCATCTATGATTCCGACCACTTCTAATAGCATCGCACTGCTGTCCGAGATTGCCCTGATTGTTTCTGATGAGTCCGTCCAAACCACAACATTTAGAATTCCCAATCTACTAGCTGTTTCCAAACCTTGGCTTACGGCCATAGCTTCTGCATTCAACGCCGACGGCAAGGAGCAAGGAGAGGCTTCGTAGCAGTGTCTAGTTCCGTTTGGATTGAAAAGTACCCAGGCTGCTGCACCTAGGTCTTTTCCTTTGATAAATCTTCCATCTGTTAAGATTTTCCACGGCACCCTTGAAGACGATCCAAAGGATAGGATTAACTCCTTAGACCACCTTGTCCTATCTTCTTTCGAGATTTCCTTTGTTGCATAACATGTCTTTATCAGATGGTTGTAATGAGCCTAAGCTGCATTCCAAACTTCAAGTGGTTGTAGCTGATTCCCTTGCCAGATTCTCATATTCCGTTTTTTCCATATCCACCATAATATACAAAGGGAGAGCAACAGTAGTTCATCATTTGGAGCCTCACAAATCCAGTCATCAAACCAAGCTTAGAAATTTCCTTGCCTGCAAGCAAAATTGAAACCCAACGGAAAAATTCTCCATACTCTTTGCACCTCCATGCATTCAACGAAAAGATGTGCAATGGACTCCTCTTCTTCCCCACAAACAAGACATGGGGGAGAGGTTGCACAACCCCTACGAAACAAACCTTTCAGTGTGGGAACTGCACCATTGAGGATTTTCCAACATAGAAACACCATTCTAGATGGAGCCTTTAACTGCCACAATTTTTCCCAACATTTCTTGCTTGTCAAGTGTCCTCCTACTCCACCGGATGTCGATGTCTGATCCCTCAACATAGCTTATTTGGCTATATAATAGCCCTTTCTGACCACGTATTTACCACTCCTTGCCTTTGCCCAGACCCTAACATCTTGGTGATGTACTGATGAATGTTTTGGAATGTGCATTTGCTTAATCTTTTTTGCAACATCCCATGGAAAAAGCTGGTTTATCAGAGGATATCTCCATTCCTTATTATCATATATAAGGTGTGAGATTTTAATGTCACCATTGAACTCACTTGTGTGGCTGCCAATGGATTTGAGCTGTTTATTATCCAATTTTGATTGATATCAACCTTTTCTCCATTGACAATTCTCCACTTGAGATGAGGGGTGATCAGCTCCCTGCTCCATAAAATGAACTTCCATCCATAAGAATCTAAGGATTTGACATTGCAGCTTGAGAAATCACTTATTGGACAATATTTTCCAACTAAGACCTGGCTGAACAGAGATTTTTTCCTGTCAATAAGCCTCCATGCTGACTTAGCTAACAACGCTTTATTCATTTCTCTGATTGATCTTAGACCTAAACCCCCTTTTGATTTAGGTAGACATATCAATTCCAAAAACTTCCAGCAGATGCCTCTCTTGTCTGGGTAACCACTCCAAGTGAAGTTCCTGATCAAGGTGTCAATTCTCTTTGCAACCGACTTTGGGATTTTGTACACTGAGAGTGGATATATAGACATGGACTGAATCACATCTTCACCATAGTTACTCTTCCTGTCATTGATAGGCACCACTCCTTCCATTTTGAGCATTTCCTCACAATACTTTCCTCCAGATTCTGGAAAAGCATTTTCTTTTTCCTTGGAGCAATCAACTCCAGACCTAAGTACCTATCATGTAGCCCCTGATTATGGATGTTCAAAATGTAACAGAAAAAATTCTTATCCCATTGATCCATGTTGTTACTGTACATGATTGAGGATTTCTGGTAGTTCACTCTTTGCTCTGAGAAGCATGCAAAAGTATCAATGATTCTTGCTAAGTTCCTCACCTTTTGAAGCTTACACTCCATAAAGATTATGCAATCGTCAGCGTACATTAAGTGAGATAATACCTTACCACTCTTACTCAACTTGAAACCAAGGTCACAAGATTTATCCCGCCTCTCCGCAATCATATAAGAAAACACTTGCTGTGTTAGAATGAACAAAAAAGGTGATAACGGACAACCTTGGCGAAGACCTTTGTTTGGGTGGAAAAATTGGGATTGAATACCGTTGACTGTTACACAGTAAGACACTGTTGTCACACACTGCATAATCATCCACACAAAGTTTTCCGGTAAGTTCATTTTTCCAGAACTAGCTGTAAAAAGGCCCATGAAACCCTGTCGTAAGCCTTGTTCATATCTAACTCCACTGCAGCTAATCCTACCTTCCCCGAATTCCTTTTCTTAATCCATTATGACATTTCATGAGCTAAAAGGATATTTTCTTGGATCACTCTCCCAGGAACAAAACCATTTTGATGATCATCAATAAGACAGCCTATCACCTTTTGAAGTCTTTTGCCAATATCTTGGCCACTATTTTGTAGATTGACAATTCTCAAAAAAGACGCGTCTCACGAGAGACCAAGGGCATTTTTGCCTTTTTCTTAACTCTTGTCTATTTACAAGACCAACCCACATAGTTTGTAATAATTACATATTAACCTACAAACTTTGTAATGAATAATAAAACCAACCCAAATTCAATTTATATAAAAGGAAAACTTAAATTTTCCGGATATAAACAAATTGAACTACATTGTTATGTAGACACAGGTGCAAGCATGTGTGTTGCTAGCAAAAATGTAATACCCAAGGAACACTGGGTAAATGTAGAAAGACCAATAAGAGTAAAAATTGGAAATGGATCTCACATTATACTCTCTAAGGTCTGTAAAAATCTAAACATAATGATAGCAGGTGAAATATTCCATATTCCAACTGTATATCAACAAGAATCTGGAATAGATTTTATTATTGGAAATAATTTCTGTCTGTTGTACCATCCATTCGTCCAATACACAGATAGAATAATTTTCACTTTAAATAATAATCCTGTACATATAGGAAAAATAAGAAAAGCTCTTAAAGTAGGAGTTCCAGGTTATTTAGAATACATGAAAAAGAAATCTAAGTTACCAAAACCAGAGACGCTAAATATTAGCTCTAATAAAATTACTTCTCTTTTAAGGAGGGGGGGTATATATACTAAAGAACAACAACTTTTTGTGCTTCAAAATACAAAACTTTGTAAAATAGAAACACTTTTAGATTCTGTGTGTTCAGAAAATCCAATAGACCATAACAAGTCAAAATATTGGATGACAGCTACCATAAAACTAATCGATCCAAAGACAATTGTAAAGGTTAAACCAATGCAATATAGTCCTAAAGATAGAGAAGAATTTGGAAAACAAATTAAAGAACTGCTAGATTTAAAAGTAATTAAACCAAGCAAATCTCCTCATATGTCTCCAGCTTTCTTGGTAGAAAATGAAGCTGAGAAACGAAGAGGAAAAAAGAGAATGGTTGTCAACTATAAAGCTATAAACTCAGCTACAATAGGAGACAGTCATAACCTTCCTAATAAAGATGAGTTATTAACCTTAATAAGAGGAAAGAAAATATTCAGTAGTTTTGATTGTAAATCAGGATTCTGGCAAGTATTGCTAGATGAAGAATCACAATTATTAACTGCTTTCACATGTCCACAAGGTCATTACCAGTGGAATGTTGTACCCTTTGGGTTAAAACAGGCTCCAGCCATATTTCAAAGACATATGCAGAATGCATTTAGGACCTTTGAAAAATTCTGTTGTGTTTATATTGATGACATTTTAGTCTTCAGTAATGATGAGACAGAACATCTGTGGCAAGTAGCAGCAGTACTTAAAAAATGTGCTTCTCTGGGAATAATACTCTCAAAGAAGAAAACACAGCTTTTTAAAACTAAAATCAATTTTCTAGGACTAGAAATTGAAGAAGGGTCTCATCGACCTCAAGATCATATCTTGGAACATATTCAAAAATTCCCAGATATCCTTGAAAACAAAAAACAGTTGCAGAGATTCTTAGGAATTCTCACTTATGCTTCTGATTATATTCCTAAGCTAGCTCAGGTCAGAGCACCATTACAAGCAAAGCTTAAAGAAGATGTTCCATGGGAATGGAAAGATACAGATACCAACTATATGGTAAAAATAAAGAAAAGTTTAAAAAACTTCCCTAAGCTTTATCACCCACAACCTGAGGATAAACTGATCATAGAAACGGATGCATCAGATTTATTCTGGGGAGGAATTCTTAAAGCAGAAAATAATGGTAAAGAATACATTTGCCGATACACTTCAGGAAGCTTTAAGGCTGCTGAAAAGAATTATCATAGTAACGAGAAAGAATACCTTTCTGTTATTAGAGTAATTAAAAAATTCTCTGTTTATCTAACCCCTTGCAGATTTCTAGTAAGAACAGATAATAAGAATTTTACTTATTTCCTAAAGATAAATTTAAAAGGAGATAATAAACAAGGTCGTCTAGTTAGATGGCAAATGTGGTTATCTAGATATGATTTTGATGTTATTCATATTGCAGGTACCAAGAATTATTTTGCAGATTTTCTTACCAGAGAATTTCAGCAAGATTATAAAGAATAATACAAATGTTTCTAATGTTTGTTTCTTTGTGAAGCATCCAGCATGGATGAAATGGAGCAGCTAAAGCTGCAAGAAGGACTTTTAGTCCAGGAACTGGAGCTGGTCCGAGCCAAGCTCAAGTATCTTAACCTGATCAAATTGGGTAAAGAAAAAGAGCAAGCTTCTGAAAATGAAGTAAAAAAGGTTATCTTGTCACCTTCTCCCTCAAAAGAGAAAGACAAGACTATTCCAACGCAAACGGCAGTTGGTAAAGAATCAACAAATCCGTTGAAGGCTGTGGATTTGCCAAAAATCCAGAAGGAAGTACAAACTTCCATCAAACTGGTTAGCCCAGTAGATTTTTGCTTAAGGCCAAATCAGGGAATTCCAATCCCACAGACTAAAGTTACACCTTTAGCATCGGAGAAATCCGAAGAGGGAATTCAAATCCCAAAAAGATCTAAAACATATTATGTGGTCTATAATGGCCCTAATGCCGGGATCTATGAAGATTGGAGCTTCGCCAAAAAAGCAACTGAAGGAGTCTCCAACATTGCACACAAGAAGTTCAAATCTTTCCAAGAAGCAAGAACTTCAGCAGACCTATATACTGGGTCATCTTTACTAGCACCTCTGGAGCTAGTTACCAATGGAGAGATGATGAAGCCTAACACCTTCAGTGCAGCTCTATTGTCCAAAAAGAAGTCATTAACCTCACTAGGAAGACTTCCCAGCAAACCAAGGGAAGACATGGCAAAATCTACAAAAGTAGATTACTCCGATGAAATAACGGAAGCAGGCTTCGAATACTGCTATCAATATGCAAGATCTGCCAATGAAGAAAAGTTTTTGGAGGAAAAGTTCTTCACTACAGACTCCAAAAACTTAAGTTACTACAACTTCACCAAGAATGCTAATCCCGAACAGGTCTATGAGGCATTCCAATATGGTTTGGTAAAAACCATATATCCAAGTCCTAATTTATTAGAAATTAGCCATTTTCCTAAGGCTATTATTGATACAATTAAGACTTTCAGAAAAAAATGCACCAAACCAGGGCAAGAAGTTTTTCTGAAAATTAATAGTTCCGGTCCATACTGGAATCAATTAGGATTATTGGTATATCATCCTCAGCATTTAGTCCAGATTGGCATTTGCAAAGGAGATCATTATCATCCATCTCAGCCCATGGAGTGCAAACTTGAGGCTAGCGATTTGCTACCCTTAGCAATAAAAAGATTGGAAGGTTTTGTTCAAAAACTTTTCAGTTTCAGTTCAGATGATGGACTGTTTGTCAACTATCAAGATGCCACCATCTTGATATACAGCAAGTCACCCAAGAAGATCAGCGAAGCCGATGAAGGCAAATTTATCAAATTCCAAAATACTTTGGTTAATCCATTTATTTTGGGAGAACATACTCCAGACCTTTGTAAAAGGTTGAAGAATTACCGCAACAATTATCTATGTGGTAGATGCTCAGAAGAAAGTGGATCTCCCACTAAAGAAGATAGTGACATCTCCACCATCAGCATTTCCACCATCAGGGCTGCCGACAGTCCCGTGGATCCCTCCACTTCAAGTGATAGCAGGTAGTGGGATAATAATGCATCTGCTCTAAGTAGGTGCAATAATGCAGTAGTGCGTCTACTTTAAGTAGAGGCAATAATGTAAGTGCGTTTGTACGTAAGGGATGACGCACCCCTCTTCAATAATACAGACCCTTCCTTCCCTATAAAAGGAAGTTCATTTCTTGTAATATGGGAGCGCCCCTCACTTCTGTGCCTCCTTGTCTTTTAAATTCAACCTCTGTAATCTCCTGGAGACGAACCTCGTCCAGGATTCTGTCTGATCTTCGGATCTACTATGTGTGAATAAAAAGCCCTTTAGGGCCCTCTTGTAATTACATGTAAGTTTCTATAACCTATATCTTCTTTCTTATTATTGATTGTTGTATACATGTTTATCTGTTATAATGAAACCTGGAGTCCATAGAATAGGGAGTACCGCTTAGGCAGGTGGCCGTTTAGGGAAACAAGATTCGCAGGATTGGTTAAGTTATAAACAGATAACATGATAACCATACACTCTTAATAATATAGAAAGAAAGATATAAGAAGATTGCATGTATTACTTAGGGTTCTAAAATATTAAATTCATAAATTACATCAAATAGAATATCGAAGCTTGAATGAGCAAAAATATTTGTAAATCTATTCTCAACAGAGAGATATCAAAAGAAGATAAAAATTTATCTGAATTCCATAGAAATAATGACAATAGTCAATCCAGATACAGTTTTTGTACTAAGTTTTGTAAAAAACATCAAACCCAAATTTATGTACAATTTATGAATACTTTTAAAGTATGCATAAAATGTATAAAAGAATCTCAAGATTCTGTAAAAAGGATGAACTCTTAAAAATCATTCAAATGGATAAAAACGTTTGTAAATCAATTCTTGACAGAGAATTAACTAAAGAAGATAAGAAATTATCTAAATTCCGTAGAATTGGCCCTTATAGTCAATCTGGGTATAGTTTTGGAACAAGATTTTGTGAAAAACATCAAACTCTTGTGCATTATATAAACATCTATAAAGGATGTTTAAAATGTATAAAAGAAAATTAAAAATTCCGCAGATCTCTCGTAGATCGCCAAAAACCTGGTATCAGAGCCATGTTTAAAATGACAACTGTTATCTAAAAAATTCGTTAAAATGAATCATTTAGATAATATAGAAGAAACAATTATTGAAGATCAAGATGTTTCTAGCATCCAAACCTTTGAATCTAATGAAGGATTCATCGGAAGCTTCTTGATCAAACAAGAATTACTCTAAAAAATTAGGTCTTCTAAACTTAATCTAAGAAAAGAAAATATCTTTAATATACCTTTTTTAGAAAAATTAAAAAGGAAAAATAGCATCTACTATTTTGTAGGTACTAAAGAGATGCATGTAGATATCAAAGATACTACAGGAGAAGTATATTTACCTTTAATTACTCTAAAGGAAATTAAAGAAAATTTAAGCAAAATAGATAGTAAAATCAGAGATACTATCACAATGGTACACTTTGGTGCCGTCAAAATTCTATTGAAATCAGAATTTCAAGAGGGAATAGATTCCCCAGTCAAAATGGTCTTGATAGACAACAGAATAAATGATAGGCAAGATTGCATTTTAGGTGCAGCTAGAGGAAATTTAGCTTACCAAAAATTCATGTTTACAGTCTATCCTAAATTTGGTATTAGTTTAGATACAGCAAATCTAGACAAAACATTATCCTTCATTCATAAATTTGAAAGAGAAAATTTAATGAATAAAGGAGATAAAGTATTCAGCTTAACCTATCTGGTTGCTTATGCTTTAACAAATAGTCATCACAGTATTGACTATAGAAAGAAAGAATACATTGAACTAGAAGATGTATTTTCTCAAATAGGAACTGTTCAAGATAAACAGTTTTCTGAAATCTCCCCTGTGGATAATAAATGGGCTATTGATATAGCTAAAGACAAAAAACCCATGGGAGAACGTTATAAATCTAGAATTGAAAGGAATAAACTTATTATTGGAGAACCTTCTAGAAGAAGTATTTCCAAAGAACCCAGCGAGAGAGATCTCTTGATGGGAATGTCAAAACGAATAGAGGACATGAAAATTCAGCTTGAAGAAATGTCCTAATGAGTTTTACAGAAATAAAAGAAGAGATAAACCTTTTAAAAACAAAATTAGAAGAAATTCTAAATATTCTAGCTGCAGCAGCAAAAATTATTATCGAATTAACAACAATAATTCAAGAAAACCAGAAAGTGATCTTAGAACAAAAAGATTTAAAAATAACTCCTTTGGGAGATGAGGAAAGACCAAAACCTATAAGTTTAGGAAAATATTCTTACCCCAATCACGGAGTAGGAAATGCAGAATTAGGATCCTCTGGAAATCCTAAAGCATTAACTTGGCCATTTGGTAAAAATGACAAACAACCAATATGACCAATTATATACCAAAGATTGAAAAAATCTTTTGGGATCATCTAGAAGGTGATGAATTACAGGTAAACGAAGAAAACTTCGATTTACTTGACCATGCTCTTAGGTTGCTAGAATTAGAGAACGATGAACTAGCAAACCAAGAAATAGAAAACAGCCCCAAACTAAAACAATTGTTTGGATTAGAAGACTTAAAAGTCTTAAATAATGAAGAATCAGCTAGTGAATCTGAAATAAGCGAACAAGTAATTAGCAATTACGATTCAGATGATGTACCTAAAAACTTTAACATAAATGTTAAAAGAGAAAAAGGAGAAAGCTCATATATGGGCTCTAAAAGAAGAAGAGCTAATCAACCATGGTATTTTCCAGAAAGTGCAAAATCCAAGGTTAATAGTTCAAAAGGATCAGATGATAATTTCCTAAATATTGACTGTCAAAATAATAGGAAAGAAATCATTGATAAATGGGCAGCAGAATTAAGTTTAGTAATTCAAACTAATCCTGATGCCTATACAGAATCAAGAACTATATTGTTATTAATAGAACATAAGAGTCTAGGAATAGCAAAAGAGTTTATAAAAAACACCATTTGGACAGATGATAACAACAACATTCCATATAATATTCTAGATATAGTTCTAGATGGATTATATACTATGTTCCTAGGAATTAATTTTACTGGTGATAAAATACATGAAAAACAACTAGTACAAGAAAAGGCTAGGAAACGTTTAGCAGAACTACAACTCTGTGATATATGTTACTTAGAAGAATTCAATTGTGACTATGAAGTAAATCTTTACAAACTAGAACAAATTGAATTTCCAGAAATGATACTTCAATATCTTAGAAAAATACCTTTGGTAGGAGAAAAAGCATTAGAAAGGTTTAAAATTGAAACTTTCAATAGAAGAACTTCTAGTTATAGTCTAGGATATGCTATAAGAATAGTAAAAGATGAACTATCAAAATTCTGTGAACTAATAAGAACTCAGAAAAAACTTAAAAAGTTTAATAAAAACTGTTGTGCAATATCAGGAGAAAATCCTGTAGAATATGGTTGTAGAACAGAATATAAAAAGAAGAAAAAATTCTTTTCTAAGAAAAATTCTTCTAAATATAGATTTATTAAAAAAAGGAAGAAATTCCGACCAGGAAAATTCTTTAAGAAGAAATCTGATACAAGATCAGAAAAACAAAAATTCTGTCCAAAAGGAAAGAAAAATTGTAGATGTTGGGTTTGCAACATAGAAGGACATTACGCTAATGAATGTCCTAATAGGCAGGACAATAACAAAATAAAATTGTTAGAAATTGCATATGAAATGGGATATGAACCCATAGAAGAAAAATATGATGATATAGGAATTGTATACATCATAGAAATAGACTATAGTAGTAGCGAAGAAGAATCAGAATCTGATGAGTCTACTTCGTAATATGTAAAACATAAAATAATTATGTTAAGACCCCTAACACATAAAAGGATAATTTTGTCCCTAAGTCTCAATTGAGACAAGTCTCACAAGAGACCTTCTCTTTGTAGATTGTGTTGCAAAGACTAATAGGTCTGAAGTCTCCCGGGGATTTTGGTGATGCTTTCTTCGGAATGAAAATTACATTGGTTATATTCCAAGTTTGCTCCATGCATTCCCCTCTGAAGAAACCTTTCACACCCTTAATGACGGTTTGACCGACATTGTTCCAGTGACTTTGAAAAAATCCCGGCGGGAAACCATCTACCCCTGGTGCCGTCCAAGCTTTCATTGCTTTTACTGCCTCATGGATTTCCTTATCCGTTACCATTTCACTCATTTCCAACTTTTGAGCATCTGACAATTTCTTCGAGATAACACTCAATGTTTCTTGAACAGTGCCATGCAATTCTTGTAGATACGGATACGCCACAGATTGCGTGTATATTTGTCTAGTCTGTCTAAATAGAAGATCTTGAGCTTCTGCCTCTGTCGAACACCACGATCCATCTTCTGCCTGAATATCAATAATTCTATTCCTCATTTTCCTTTTGGAAGCCCAATTATGAAAAAACTTGGAATTCTGGTCCCCAAGTTTGTCCCAAAGAACTCTTGACCTTTGTCTCTAGTAACTAGTTTGATAGTCTTACAATCTAATGATTTCTCTTCGGATGGCTCCCTTCTCATCCCGATTTCTTTCCAAGGCATCTCTACTTTGCTTCTCAGTTTCTCTAAGGTTAGGTCAATGTTTCCAAAGGCTGATTTGTGCCAGTTATGTAGATGCCTCATTGAGACCTCCATGAGTAAGTTAATTCTTGCACTGACTGCTGCATTTTCCAAACTTTGTCAATTATCTCTTTAGCTGTTTGCTCTTTCGCCCAAAAGAATTCATATCTCTTTGTCTTGGTTCTCCTGGTAGCCTCTAGATTTGTTTGCAAGATTATCGGATGATGATCTAATATTGTGATTGGGAGATTCCTTAGTATCGCCTTATGATTTAAAGCTCTCAATTTTGGGTTTGTAAAAGCTCTGTCCAATCTCTCATATATTGTTTTACTCCCTTTCCTGTTATTAGTCCATGAGAACCAACTTCCAAGATTGTTTAATTCTAAGAGATTCAAGTTATTGAGTAAGTTTTGAAGATCTACAGCAGCATTTGGGTCAACCAAATTTCCCCCAAACTTGTCTTCCTGACTGAGCACTTGATTAACATCTCCCAACATTATCAGGGGTTCATTTTTAAGAGGATGCAAGTCAGCTAAAGAGTTCCACACCTTAGAATGGTTTCTTGATTCTGGAGACCCATACAAAAAACAAGCTAGCCACTTGACATTATTATCTGAAATCCTAGCTACTATTGCATTCTTGTTAGCTAGGAGAATATCCAAGTTCAAGCTATCCACCCAAAACAGTACCAAACCACCTGAAATCCCTACTGGCTCCACAACATGCATAGAAGAAAAAGTATGTGGAAGACATCCACTTATTCAACACACTAGAGTCAACCTTCGTTTCCATCATGAACAAAAACTCGGGTTGATTTTGCTTCACTAGCCGGTAACACCAGTCCTGTGTAGAGGGATGGCTAAACCCTCTACAGTTCCAACAAACGCCTATCATGGCGACTCGGATGGTTGTTTTGGGACAACCATCGGGAAACCCTCATCAAGCATAACTCCAGAATTCGACCAAGCTATTGACTGCACAATAACAAAGGTAGAAATGAACTGCTTAGTGTAAATAAAGAGAACCTGGTGGGGCTGGGTCATTGCTGCCAGCTTATGCTTTTTTGCATTATACAACTGGTTTTCCATTTCCTCCCAATCCGAAGCTTTCCTTTTGCATCGACTGAAGCTGACCTCCTTATCATATCTTCAATGAGCTTTTCCGTTCGAGAGACCTTCTTTTCCCTGATAGTTTCTTTACCTGTCATTTTACTTTGACTAGTTGCTGTTGGAAGAACCCTCTTTCTGTTACTAAAGTTTGTCCATGTTTCTTTTGTACCAAAGATAAGAACACCACAAGCTCTGGGATAACTTTCCTCATCATCAACACACGGTTCTTGAGCCATTCGCACTACAAATCCTCCATTCCGTTCCATCTCATGCCATACCATTGATCCGTATAAGAAATTGTTTAGAACTTTCCTTCCTTGAGCCAACCTCATAATTGTTGATTGATAAACTTGGTTTGATGGTTGTCAATCTAAACTTCTTGTTCCCATTTTCCTCTTCATCCTCTATCTATTTCCTTTTCAGACTTCTGGATATCAAACTATCTGTCAAGTTCGGATTGGACTCGAAACTGTTTGATAAAATGGAATCCAAAACTGTGCATGTGGCCGTATCATTAGTTTTAAACACCTGAGTCCACAACAGACTTGACTGCAACCCATCCACTCGTAAACCTTTACATAACTCGCCGCTAGAACCCTGCGCTGACCAGCTCTTTTCCTGAACACAATCTAGCATCTTATGTCCGATTCTCCCTCAAACAAAACAATATACCGGAAGACGTTCATATCGGATGCTTCCCTCAACCACATTCTGATCTCTTCCCTCCAGTAAGATTTTCCTTTGAATCGGCATTTGTGTATTCAAGACTGCTCTGGCACGGAAGAACTTTCCCTTGCATTTGGATTGTCCCTCTACTGAATTTGCACACACGCATTTAATTTAACAGCAATTTCCCTCAACGGGATTTATATTGCATACTCCTCATAATTACATTTTCTTTATTTATAGCAAACTGTATAGGCCTGGTTTGGCTATCTGTGGTTGGTTGTTAGATGTTAGCGGATTTTATTAGCTAATAGCGGATTCAATTAGGTGTTTTGACCAACGATTTTATATATAAGTATTTGGTAAATAACAATTAGTTGATAATTGTTTCATTGTGTTAAATTACTGAAATATAGACATTAGTAAAATTCATTAATTGTTTTTACGTAGTTTGAATTATTTTTGTTGAAGATCGAAAATTATTTTATTACTAATATGTTTGTCTATTTTTTATGTTATTTAAAATTTATTTTTAAATTAAAAATGCTTGAATTAAGTAATGATAATGTCCTACATAATCATGCAAAAGTGTACGCTTCGATTTTATGAAGAGTCGGTCTCTGAGTAGACCGTCTATATTCTGAAAGAATATAGACCAAGGTCTACTTCATAATATTGAAACAAGGAGGTCCTTAATTTGCAATTTTTGAAACTTATAAAATTTGCGCGCGTACACCAAGGGATCTATGATGCGCCTTTTTTAATAGGGTGGACCCACCAATATTGCCGTCAGCTGCATTTGAAAGGCATCTCAAAATTCCTGGGAAAACAAAACATGAAGGTTTTAACAAGGAACCTAAATCACAAAAGTTAAAACTGAAAGATTTTGCAGGTAGATAGAACATGCATGTTTTATGATGGAACCTGCAGGGTTTACGATATAACATACAGGGAGATGAAACATCATGTTTTATCATGTAACCTGCAGGCTTAAAATATAACATGCAGGGAGATAGAACATACATGTTTTTTTATAAAACCTACACGCTTTAAGATATAACATGAAGGGAAATAGAACATGCATGTTTTATCATAAAACCTGCATGATTTATGGTTGAACTTGCCGTTGCAAGTAGACAGAACATCCATGTTTTATGATAGATCTTGCAGGCTTTAAGATATAACATGCAAGGAGATAGAACATTCAGGTTTTATGATAGAACTTGCATGCTTTAAGATATAACATGCATGGAGATAAAACATGCATGTTTTATCATACAACCTGTAGGGGAGATAGAATGCAGGTTTTATCATAGAACCTGTAGATTTTAAGATATAACATAAACATTTAAACATCTAAACATGATCATCAATTCAACAGTACTAATTATCAACCTCAAACTAAATCATCATCAATTCATCCCGGTCATCATCATCATTAACACCAAATCAACACCATTATCATCAACAATTCATCAAAAAAATCACGAACAACAAATCATCATCAATGTTCTTACCTTTCACCACCGTCGATCTACCACCGCGACTCAACCGCGACAGATCAAAACGATATGACTCGAGAAGACGACCGCCGTCATTGTGAGGAATCGATCTGTCGCCGATGAAGAGAACTCCACGCAATCGTAGAGCCAATCGCCGCCGCCATCGCGCGATTGCAACCGCCTCTGTCAAATGCACGCTGCTTCAACAATCGATAACCGCTTCGCCACGAATCTGCCGTCACTGAAATAACCGCTAGATCGTTGTTTCTGTGCCGCTTGATGATTGCTTCTGGTTGTAACCGCGTCGTTCCCCGTCGTCTGCAAATTTGGAATTCATGTTCTGCGACTTTAATTTGGGGATTTGGGCTTGGATTTTATTCGCGTGAGTGGACTGCAATTGTTCAAAATTTGCAACTTAAACCATTCCTTGTTTTTATATTTATTAAGCAGTCCTTGGTCTATATTTTATCAGAATATAGACCGTCTATTCCAAGACTTATCCTTTTATGAATTGATAAAATTAAGAAATTTGTGAGAAATAGGGATAAAAAAATACTTTCTAATTAATGTTTTGTAAACGATGCTCTTTCTAGCGTTTCAGAAATCAGAGGTCGGAAAAATGTACAAACATTTTATCAGATGCTAAACTCACTTCCAACAAAAGGGTGGACCAACATTGGAAACTTGGTTTCAGAACTGGCTTGACTCGGGTCTACAGATGCAAGACATCAATCTAGGATTGTGTCTCATGTGGGAGATATGGAAGTATAAGAATATGAAGGTGTTTCAGGACATATGCAAGCAACTAGGGCTAGTACTAGAATCAGCTATGCAGACAATACAGGTCATGGAAGCCAAATCAATAGCTCAGGATATTGAAGATGTGGAAATTCAAATACCACCCCAAATCAGGATTTCATTTCTCTTTGGCAGATTCAACCACTGGTCATGGAGCTAAGAAGTGTATTGGAGAAGTTTCATTTAAGTTTTATTCAGAAGGTAGATTGAGGTGTGGACGTGTGGTTTGTAATGAACATAATAGGGCCATGGCCTTAACGGTTTCATTTCATTAATTTATTATGTTTTACCTTACTAAAAAAACATCATTAATAATAGTTTACATATATCTCACACTCTTAATAGAAATTCTCTAGTTGTTTCATTTAAGGGTAAATCTGTCTATTATATTACGGAGTACTACACACTCTAAGTAATTGCATGTGATCTTGAAGTGTAGTATGGCCCTTGTCTATTGGTATTAGAAACCTTCAGTGGAAGAACATTCTACATCGGAAATGCGTACCAGAACGATTAGCTATATAAATGTTACTTGTCTATTGGTATTAGAACCATTCAGTGGAAGAACATTTCTACTTCGGAAATGCATACCAGAGCGATTAGCAAGACAATTACTTTACGACGAATTGGTTTGTGTGATCCAATAGAGTTGGAATTTGTACAGTGTTTACATAAAGAACCTGTTTATGTACAAAAATTGGTCATTACATTTACATCCACCCTTGTGTCAATTCAAATATGCAGTATCGGATAATGACAGCCACTATTTCAAATTCAGCAAAGAAACCCAGTTGCACATGAATGAGTAAGTTTACCAGAGATACCAATAAGCTGTCCTTGATATTGTGTCCAGCAAACAGGCCCTCCTCGTCGTCCAAATTTGCAAGCAACATACATGGATCTTGTAGCAGTGCATAGGCTTTCAGAAGAATGCACCTGACTCTTTTTTGTTGCACCGATTGACCCTTTCTGATCGTTTAGGAGCTCATTTGGGATCTGTAACAGTTTGGGAGAGGAATTCGAGCAATCCTTCTGATACAGATTCTCCAAGCTTTCCACTGCAGTCTCACTCTCCTCGTCAAGCTCATGAACTGTGTTTTGCATTCCTGTGAATCGCTTCGCGTCTTTACTAACTCCAATGGCATCCCAGGCCTCAGCAACTAGCAGAAATGTTGACTTCTGAGGCACCACATTGAACTCTTGCATGAGTTTGATGGTTTCTTCTGCTTTCCATGGTTTTCTAGTCTCAGCGTATCCTGAGATTAAGGTTTCAAAAGTTCTTAAATTCGGCTGTATTCCATGTTTGCACATCTCGAGGAATACTCTCATTGCACGTTCCATGGAACCAGAACTGCACCATCCACTAATGACAGTGGTGAAGATGACTACATTGGGCTGCACACCAGAAGTAATCATAGTATAAAGGAGTTCCTCTGCCTTTTCTGGTTCCTTTTCTCGCACATAACCTTTGGCAAGAATACTGTACGCATGGACATCAGGTTTAATCCCAGCTTTTATCATATCATCGAAGATTTCTCTGCACTTCACCAGACATCCGGCAACACTCCAGCCATCCATGATAGTGCTGTAGGTAATCACATCTGGTTTGATACCAGCTCTTTTCATCCACAAAACAACCTATCAAGTTCATAGCATGGTAAGCATACTTCATCAACAGATGTTCTTAACATAAACAAATATATCGATAGTCTAAGGTGTTTCAACTATACTGGGGCTCTTTCTCAGCACTTCATATCCTTCGAAATGATCAATACCTAGCATTACCTAATCATGCCCAATTTATTTTTTGACAAATCCAATCCCAAACTATGAGCTGCATGCTTGAAAGAAAATGGCAGTGTTCTACCCATAAGAAGAAATTTCGAATGAGCTCAATGATGTTAATGTTATGCAACGAATTGAAACTTACAGCAAGAGAATGAAAGGGAACACAAATTACCAACAAGAGATAATGATTCACTCGGTATCTTTTCATCAGTAAAAAACAGCCACTGCAGTGTTAATCGTTGCATACAACATAAACTGACACTAACCTCTTCGATGCCATTTTTATCTGACACATTGCCGAATCCTTTGATCAGGGAGTTGAATATAATAAGATTGGGACGCACTCTGAGATCCATCAGTCTTTTTGTCAACTTCAGGGCCTCCTTTACTTTACCTTCTTTGCAATATCCAGCTACAATGATGCCAAATGTTCTTTCATTTGGTTGCACCCCATTCTTCAGCATTTCTTCTATTACTCTTTCAGTCTTCTCAGTCTGGCCCATCTGAGTATAAGCTGTTGCAATAGTGTTGTAAGTAACCGTATCAGGTCGCAAGCCAGAAGCTAACATCTTCGGAATCATATCCCAGGCCTCCTTCATATTTCTTCTGTTACACCAAGCCCGAATGAGGACATTGTATGTCCTCAAATTGGGTCTTATATCTTCCTCTTGAGCCATAAACTCAAGTACCTTCAAAGATTTTTCAGGGTTTCCAATGAGCCCGTACCCTTTAATCAGAGTGTTGAAGGTGCTGGCTGTGAGCTTCATCCCACTCTCCTTCATCTCCAACACAGTCTCCATAGCTCCCTCCATATTACCAGATTCCGAAAATGCATTGACAACAGCGTTGAGAAAAACCGAATCTGGCTTGAGTCCATTTTCATGCACATGTGAGATAATTGTATGAATGTGGTTGAAATTTTTTTGAGCGGTTAAGGCAGCTAGTAACGTAGTGTATGTTACAAGGGATGGTTTATGGCCACCCTCAATCAACTTGTTAAAAACAGACTGGGCCTCCTCAGGCTTTCCTCTTTCCAAAAGAATATTCATAAGACTCGTTTTAGACCGGACAGTTCTGCAAGAAGTCCCAGAGATGCAAAGAGTACAAAGATCTGGCTCTGGTATTTCTTGTACTAGAACATTTCCAGCTACACCATTTTCCTTGAATGTTGGAAACATTATTAGCATTTAATGTTTCAGTTGACATACCAAAAAATCCTACTACAGAAATTCAATGGAACCACCTTGTAAGATATGATTTACACTACTACACACACCTTTTTAACCTCTCACAGGTTTTTCATATTCTAATATAACTTCTCAACCATACCTGGATAGGAAGTTGTTGTGCCCATCTATTCTTTCTGACAACAGAACAGCACTTAGCTTGTTTCGTCGTCGCTTCAGAAGCCTCTCCCATCTAATATTCTCTTGAAACTTTCAATTTTGTTCTGCAGATTAGCTAAGAAAACACAAGGAAAATTCAGAATCACTTTACCAGATACCAAAGAGATGTCAAATTTTGAATCATGTAATTGCAAATAAAACGACCAGCTGGAGTGCGCAATAATTGCAGATAATCCTTTGTTTTCTACATTGATTCATGTATTTCCAAGTTCTTGGTGTCTAAAAGGAAAACGGATTACAATATTACCAGTTCAGACAGACATTAGAAATCAATGAAAAAACTTGAAAGAAGTCATCAAGACAGGGAACAACAAGATAAAATCAGAAGTAGACCAACAATAGCAGCAAGAATGGATGAAATGTATAGGGAGAATGTAGAACAAACCTTGAATTTTCTCTTAGTCCAGTAAGAATCTCCCTATGCATGAAATCACTGTACCTGTGTCTTAAAGAGGAGATGGGGGGCTTAGGAAATCCTATCCACATGTTTTCTCATATTATTATATTTATCATAATGGAATGGCCAAAGCTACTAAGCTAGGCTATAAAAAAGTGATAAGGAAAACAGAAAAGTGAGGCTACAAATTAATACAAGTATGGATATTACATCTTTCTTATTTTAGTGTGTTGCTTGCTACTATGCATTTTTACACCATTGTTTAATGGAAATATGGTTACCAAAAGGATTTCGAAACATGCATTTTGAAACGGTTAAAAGTGATCTGGCAAAATCTACAAAGTTGAATATTACTTTGTTAGAAACTGAATCGACAAGATTCATACCAAATTGTTCACCTTCAAACACAAGTCAGCATAAATTGACTCACACCAATCTAACACTCAAAACATTGGATACATTACGGTTCAAGAATTACAAAGCACAGCAATATTAAAATCACAATTAAGAGATGTGCATAATATCCAGCAATGAATATTCTAACCAGTCTAAGAAATTGTTCCATTCACCACAAATTGTTCACCCAAATTAGAACATTGGGTACATTAGGGTTTAAGAAACACAAAACAGCAAAATGAAAACCACACCAATCTTAACAACATTCAAGGAAGAGATGCATAATATCCAGTAGTCAAACAGGTAGTGCTCAGTACTCGTCGTTTTCCTCATCATCTCCCTCGCCAGACTCAGCACCGACTTCCTCGTAATCCTTCTCGAGTGCAGCCAAGTCTTCTCTAGCTTCAGAGAACTCACCCTCCTCCATGCCCTCACCAACATACCAGTGCACAAATGCACGCTTGGCATACATGAGGTCGAACTTGTGGTCAATCCTGGAGAAGACCTCAGCAACACTGGTTGAGTTGGAGATCATGCACACGGCCCTCTGCACCTTGGCCAGATCACCACCAGGAACCACAGTGGGAGGCTGGTAGTTGATACCACACTTGAATCCAGTAGGGCACCAGTCAACAAACTGGATGGTCCTCTTGGTCTTGATGGTGGCAACAGCAGCATTCACATCCTTTGGGACCACATCACCACGGTACATGAGACAGCAGGCCATGTACTTTCCATGGCGAGGATCGCACTTGACCATCATGGAGGATGGCTCGAATGCTGTGTTGGTGATCTCTGCAACTGAGAGCTGCTCGTGGTACGCCTTCTCTGCTGAAATGACAGGGGCGTACGAGGAAAGCATGAAGTGAATCCTTGGGTATGGGACCAAGTTGGTCTGGAATTCGTTCACATCAACATTCAAGGCTCCATCAAACCTCAGGGAAGCAGTCAATGAGGAGATCACCTGTAATCACAATCACAGGACATAAACAGACAGCACAATAATAATCAAATGCCTATACACACACTGACACACAACAGAGTGCTGATCAAATGTCAATCAAGCCTCACACTCAGTAATAATCAAATGCATGAAATCACCCAGAGTCCAATTTAAAAGCCAAGCAAACATAATCAGCAAACAAACTAATAGCACAACGAAACACATAACTCAATTCAAACTCCTTATCATAGACACTACAAATCAAATCAAATGCCAATCAAGTCTCACACTCAGTAATAATCAAATGCATGAAATCACCCAGAGTTCAAATCAAAAGCCAAGCAAACACAATCGGCAAACAAACTAATAGCACAACGAAACATGTATTTCTAATCAAACTGCTTAGCATAGACACTACAAATCAAATGCCTGCTAACAGACGCACGCACATAGATCCAAAGAATGACATACTTCTAAACATACAAAGAGGGCATCATGCAACAAAAGACAAGTGAATATCTTGTACCTGCGAGATGAGACGGTTGAGGTTGGTGTAGGAAGGCCTCTCGATGTCAAGGGACTTGCGGCAGATGTCATAGATAGCTTCATTGTCGAGGAGGATGGCAACATCAGTGTGCTCGAGTAGGGAGTGAGTGGAGAGGACAGAGTTGTAGGGCTCAACCACAGCAGTGGAGACCTGGGGGGATGGGTAAATGGTAAACCCTAGCTTCGACTTCTTCCCATAGTCAACGGAAAGCCTCTCGAGCAGCAGCGACCCCAGTCCGGATCCGGTACCTCCACCGACGGCGTGGAACACGAGGAAGCCCTGGAGGCCGGTACAGTTGTCGGCAAGCTTCCTAATCCTATCCAGACACAGATCCACGATCTCCTTGCCAATGGTGTAGTGGCCGCGGGCAAAGTTGTTGGCGGCGTCCTCCTTGCCGGAGATGAGCTGCTCCGGGTGGAAGAGCTGGCGGTAGGTGCCTGTCCTCACCTCGTCGATGACAGTGGGCTCCAGATCGACGAACACAGCACGAGGAACGTGTTTGCCGGCTCCGGTCTCGCTGAAGAAGGTGTTGAAGGCATCGTCGCCGCCGCCGACGGTGTGGTCGCTGGGCATCTGCCCATCGGGTCCGATGCCGTGTTCCAGGCAGTAGAGCTCCCAGCAGGCGTTCCCGACCTGGATACCGGCCTGACCAATGTGGATTGAGATGCACTCTCTCATGGCGGCTGCAAGGTTTGGAAGGTTGAACAAACGGAGAATTTACCAGAAACGTATACGAAGACGCTTCTGGGTTTGGGGGAAATTCTAGATCTGAGGGGAAATGGGAAATGAGGGTTTCCGAGAGTACTTCCAGACCGTTTTATAGTGGATCGAGGCTAAAATAAAAGTTTTGAATTTTTTATGGAGATATTGGGGTTCCAGTAAAAAATGCGGTACAAAAGGTAGGGGTTCTGGGTGCAAATTCTTTATTTTGAGGGATTTGTTCCATCAAAACATTAATTAATTTTTAATGTTAAACATTGAGTTTTAAATTGGGAAATTGGGATTAAAGGAAGTGGAACATTAGAAATTGGAAAGTGTGGTGTATAATTAACTTTAACTAGATAATGCCCGGACTCATACCCGATTTATATTACTTTTGTTAGCCATGATAATTTTACATATTTTAAGTTTCAAGGTTTCAATAAAAGTTAATATATAGATATGTAAGACGGTTAATCTTTAAAATAGTATTAGTAGTCATCAATTCGACACATGAAAGGTTACTATACTCCATAAATTTTATATCTTGATTAGTAAAATATATTTCATTAATTCTATTTTTTATAGGATTAGGTGGCAAATTTGTTATTTTAAATAAATTAGAATAAAAAAACTTGTTTAGAAAAGTCAAAATATTAATTGGTTAATTAAGGAAAAAGAAAGATTGGGGGTGTTTGGTGAATAGATTTTTGTAACAATCCACTTAAAGCTTAATAAAACAAAAGGGTAATTTGTAGTGTGAATGATAGATACAGAAATTGGATGAGGAAGAACAGAAGAAAATCTAGAGGAGGAGAGAGAAGAATCTAGGTAGCAGTTCATAATCCATTTCTTCGATGCCTCATTCCACTCCCTCTGCGTGACTATATCCTTGCACCTTCCTATTTCCAGCTGTCCCTTATCGTCACGTGCTTCAACGGCCCTCTAACGGAATGGTCAAACAGTCATACTCCAGCTGACTGAGTAGTAAAAGACACTTATGCCCTCGGGGTTGTTACAATCCCTCCCCCTAAGCTTGTGCTTGTCCTCAAGCACTGAAGGAAGAAAACTGAGAGGTAATGAAATCCACATCTTCCCAGGATGCATCTTCAAGTGGAAGATTCTTCCATTCTATGAGCCATTGAGTAACTGTGGAATTCCCTCTCTGAATTAGTCTTCTATGTAGCACTTTCCTTGGTTCCAGCTGATCTTCTAACACTATGTCATCTTCAGGAATGGAGCTACTGTAGGCAGGAGCTGGACCAACATGCTTCTTCAGCAAAGCTACATGGAAAACAGGATGCAACCTACATTAAGGAGGCAGTTTGAGCTTGTAAGCTACATCACCTATCTTCTTCTCTACCTGGTAAGGGCCAAAAAACCTGGGAGCTAGCTTGGGATGCACCTCTCTTTGCAATGATTTCTGCCTGTATTTATGTATCTTCAAATATACCCAATCATCTACCTGAAACTCTCTCTCAGACCTCCTGTTATCAGCATAGAATTTCATTCTACTCTGAGCTTTCTTGAGATGACTTTGTAGCTTCTGATCAACTTGCATTCTCTGCTCCACCATGTTCTGAGCTGCTGGGATTATAGAATCAGTAAGATGCCCCAATGGTAAAGTCAGTGGTTTGACTCCATATAGTGCTTCATAAGGAGTCATGTTGATACTGAGGTGGTGAGAAGTGTTATACCACCTCTCAGCTGAACTGAGCCACACTTTCCAGCTGTATGGTTGATCTCCACAGAAACTTCTCAGATAACTTTCTAAAACTTGATTCACCCTTTCACTTTGTCCATCTGTCTCTGGGTGGTAAGCTGTACTTAGTTGCAACTTAACTCCCAGTTTCCGAAAAAGCTCCCTCCAAAAATGGCTTGTAAAGATTTTGTCTCTGTCACTAGTAATGGATTCAGGCAGTCCATGTAATCTGTAAACTTCATCCATGAAGATGGTAGCTATCTGATGTGCAGTAAATGGATGGGAAATGGCAATAAAATGTGCATATTTAGTAAATCTACCCACTACTACCATGATGGTGTCATAACCATGGGAAACTGGAAATTTTTCTATGAAGTCCATAGTTATTTGTTTCCATGCTTGGTTAGGCAGGGGTAGAGGTTGGAGTAAACCTGGAGAAAGACAATGTTCACCTTTGTATCTCTGGCATGGCTCACACTCTTTGACAAAGTTGATGATGTCAGTTTTCATCCCAGGCCAGAAGAACAGGGAGAATACTCTCTTAATATTGGCTACTTGGCCTGAGTGCCCCCCTAAAGCAGAAAAGTGCATGGTGGAAAGAATGTCCTTTCTTACTGTTCCCTGGTCACCAACAAAGATTTTATGGTTCCTCTTCAGAAGGCCATGAACATAGTTATACTCTTGATTATTTCCTCCCAGTAGCACTGAAGCAATCAGTTTCTGAGCTATGTCATCCCCTTCATAGCTCTTCGCAATCTGAGAAATCCAGTCTGGAGTCACTGATACAGTAGAGCACTGCCTCATGTTGCATTGCACTTCCAGAGGATCCTTGAGCTCCTGTGTACAATCTCTGAGAAGGGTTAACAAGTCTGCTGAGTCATCCTTTTCAGGATGCACCAATTGTTCCAAATCTTCTTCATGTTTTGTAATGCTCCCCTCCTCAGCAACTGGGATGTCCTCATCCCAAATAACAGAACTGTCATCTTGTCTGTTTGATATCTCAGAATTTCTGGGCAAAGTAGGAACATCAGAATCCCTTGGTACTCTAGAAAGAGCATCAGCAGCCTGGTTTGAAGTACCTGCTTTATATTGTATTTCAAAGTTGAGCCCTAGCAATTTGGTGATCCATCTGTGTTGAATGACACTATGGAGTTTCTGGCTCCAAAGATATTTGAGGCTCTGGTGATCTGTCCTGATGACAAATTTTTTTCCCACCAAATAGTGCCTCCATTTTTCCACAGCCATAACTAGTGCCAGCAACTCCTTTTCATAAGTTGACATTCCTTTGTTTCTAGGGCAGAATGACTTACTTAGAAAAGCAATAGGATGGCTGTCCTGCATCAGTACTGCTCCCATACCCTCATCACATGCATCAGTCTCAACTGTAAAAAGTTTAGAAAAATCTGGCATTGTAAGGACTGGGGCTGTGGTCATAGCAAGTTTGAGGCTGTTGAAAGCTTCTGTGGCTGTATCATTCCACTCAAAAGCATCCTTCTTGAGCAGATTGTGTAGTGGCCTGCAAATGACTCCATAGTTCCTTATGAATCTTCTGTAATAACCTGTAAGACCTAAGAAACCTCTGAGCTCTTTAATGGACTTTGGAACTGGCCACTTCAAAACATCAGAAATCTTATTATTGTCCATTTCTACTCCCTGATGTGATATGATATGTCCCAAGTATTCCATTTTAGGTTCAGCAAACACACATTTGGATAGTTTGGCATACAGCTGATTATCCTTCATCAGTTTTAAAGCTATGCCCAGATGCACTATATGATCCTCCAGTGATTGGCTATATATTAAAATATCATCAAAGAAAACCAGAATAAATTTTCTTAAATGCTCCTGAAATATCTGATTCATTTAAGCTTGGAAGGTTGCAGGTGCATTTTTCAATCCAAAAGGCATAACTAAGAATTCAAAATGCCCTGAATGAGTCTGAAAGGCTGTCTTAAGAACATCCTCAGATTTAACCCTTATCTGGTGGTACCCTGATCTTAAATCCAACTTACTAAAATAAACAGCACCATGCAATTCATCAAGAAGTTCATCAATTACAGGGATTGGAAATTTGTCCTTAATAGTAATGTCATTTAATTTCCTATAGTCTATACAAAGTCTCCAAGAACCATCCTTCTTTTTCACCAACAGAACTGGAGAAGAGTAGGGACTGTTGCTGACTTGTATGACTTTATTGTTGAGCAATTCCTTCACCTGTTTCTCAATTTCATTCTTATGGGAGTGGGGGTACCTGTAAGGTTTCACTTTAAAAGGGTGAGCATCAGGCTTAAGTGGGATCTGATGGTCTATAGTTCTAATAGGGGGAAAGGACTGGGGAATAGAGAAAACATCAGAGTGATGGATTAGAACCTGTATAAGTGCAGCAGGGAGGTCCTTGTTGCTTAGGGCACTTTCCAGTTCCATATTGAGAGTCTTTTCAGCTGGCTCTATATCTGACCCCAGCTCTTTTCCAGTTCCATTCCCTTCAGTGTCCTCTCCCATAAAGTAAAACCAACCATTGTCAGTCTGATAGCCTTTTCCCTTCCCATATCTAGCCTCTTTCCTAGCCCTGCTATATTCCCTGTCCATCCCTCTTTCATTTGAACCAAAGAACTCAGTTCCATCCTTAGCTTGTTTCTCAGAAATATACTCATCATAGGGAGTTTTGTGAGAGTCCATCAGCTCATCCATTTCTCTCTTAGAAGACTGTTTATAGATTAACCTTCTCTTTCTGTAACCAGTCAGTTCCTGAGCTTCCCATCCTCTTAGCAGCTTCATTTCCATCCCATTAACACTCCTTTGCAGAAACCATTGAGATCCTTTACTGAAGAAAGCTACTTCATCATTTTTGAAATCAAAGGCTATGGGGCTAAAAGGGGTCATCCAATCCAGACCCAACACCATGTCCAAGTTACCAAGTGGCATGACCCTCAGATCATATCTAAAACAATGCTCCTGAACTTTCCACTCAGCTTTGGGGCAACTGGTGCAACCTCCTACCTTACTCCCATCGGTTATGGTGACTAGGAAAGGCTTAACCAATTCCTCCCTGAGTCCTAACTGCCTCACCAGCACAGGATTAATGAAACTGTGAGTAGAACCAGTGTCCAAAAGCATTTTTACCTGCACCCCTTTCAAAGTCCCAGTGAGTTTGAGTGTGTTGGGGCTATCATCCTTTCCTATGGAATTGAGTGTCATGAGCTCAGGCTCATCCTCTAGCTGCTTCAACTCTTCACAGTCAATTTCAGCAACTAGCATGTCTTTTTCTCCTTCCAGTTCTGTGTCAGCTATGAAGTGAATCTGCTTATACCTGCAAATATGCCCTGGCCCAAACTTCTCTCCACATTTGAAGCAAAGATGGTTGTCCCTCCTGTATTGTTGTTCCTGTGGTGTGATCCTCTTAAACCCCTCTTGAGCTGGTCTGTTCACCACTAGTGCATGGTTAGTGTTCCTCCAAGGAAGCCTAGGCACATCATGTCTTGGTAGTGCTACTGGATTAGCCCTGGGTAGGAGTGCCCTGTTCCTTTTGTGAAGATTGTCAATGTTCATCTCCTGCAGCACAGCTATTTCAAAAGCTTCTTGAAGAGAGGTAGGCTTAAATAACTTCACCATAGGTTTCAGCTCTTCCTTGAGACCACTTAAGAAGCTGGAAATGAAGTAAGCTTCACTGAGGTAGGGGTTCTTAATCACCATTAAAGACTTGAGAGCCTCAAATTCCTCTTGGTAAGTTCTCACAGTAGACTTTTGGTACAACTTGTTGAAATCTTCAGTTTCATCACTAACCCCATGGTCTGAGAACCTTTGAAGAAGAGCACTCACAAATTCTCCCCAGCTATGGAAACCCCTGTAAGCTCTAACAGAGTTGTACCAAATCTCAGCTCTACCCTCTAGATACAACACTATCACCTCCAAACGAGCAAGCTCATACATGTTGTGGAACACGAAAAACTTCTCTGCCTTTCTGATCCAGTCTTTGGGGTTTTCCCCATTAAATGCAGCCAATTCAACCCTAGGGAATATCCAACCAGTATTTCTCATAGGTGCTTGAACTTCTACATTCACATTCATGGGGTTCCTCACTGGTGTCTCCAAATTCACATGCCTAGGAGGTCTAAAAGGAATATCAGAGTGTATGTTTGCACTAGGACCACCCAGGTTTTCAGAATTCATAACATTTTTCCCAGTACCCTCTCTATAGCTACCAGAATTCAGCACATCAAACACATTAGTCCTATCTCTATAGCCACCAGAGTTAAATTCATGCATATGAACCTTAGGATTCTTAATCACAGATGAATTTCGAGGAATCGAAGGATCAAAGGGATCTGGATGCACCTGATTCGGAGTTTGTAGCATCGGAATTCTCGCGGCGGCGGCCGCTGCGCCGGTGGCTGAGCTCTCTGCGATATCCTCCGGTCGCCGATACAGATGGTTCATCAGCAGGCTCAGCTGACGATTGTTCTCCGCCTGCTGTCGCTGGATCTCCTTCGCGTCCTGCGCTGCCTCCGATTGGTGTTTGCGCAATTCCACCTGCATCTCCTTCATCGCCTGATCCAGCTGTTCGTTGTGATGCTTGAGCTCCGCCGTCTGCAACCTCATCTCCGTCGTGTGGTTCTGGAACCCGGTGGAAACTTCCCCGATCTTCGCTTCCAATTCCGCGACGTGGCTCTCCATCATTGCCTTCATCCGTGCTTCAGCCATGGATTCCGAGGAGCGATTGCGCTCTGATACCACTTGTAACAATCCACTTAAAGCTTAATAAAACAAAAGGGTAATTTGCAGTGTGAATGATAGATACAGAAATTGGATGAGGAAGAACAGAAGAAAATCTAGAGGAGGAGAGAGAAGAATCTAGGTAGCAGTTCATAATCCATTTCTTCGATGCCTCATTCCACTCCCTCTGCGTGACTATATCCTTGCACCTTCCTATTTCCAGCTGTCCCTTATCGTCACGTGCTTCAACGGCCCTCTAACGGAATGGTCAAACAGTCATACTCCAGCTGACTGAGTAGTAAAAGACACTTATGCCCCCGGGGTTGTTACAATTTTTGAGGCCAAATAGCTGTTTGACCAACTCAAAAGGCTAATAAAAGTGTTTGGTAAAGAACTTTTTGAATTAGATGTTTGGGTCTAAAAAGCTAATTTTCAAAACGCTAAGAAAATGAGTGTTTTCAAAACAGCTAATTGTATTTCTTACTTAAATAACATTTCTATCCTTATTTTGTCACCTAATTACTGTACTTACTTTTTCTCTCTTTTCCAATTTCCCGTTGTACGTCTGTATACACATTACACACTATTGTTTCTTCATGTGTGTTTAATAATAAATACTCCCTCCGTCCCAGCCAAAGGGCCTGGGACAGAAAGGGCTCAGATTTTAAGAAAAAACAAACGTGGCAAATCCTGCGGTAGAAAACTCAAGATCTGGAAGGGTAGGATTGGAAGAACTAAACTCAACTAATCCTTAAACTATCTCCGCCGTCTGCAACTAGACGCCCCACCGCCACCGTGAGGCTCCCGACCTTTTGCCAGAATTCGCCTAATCCAACCAGATACATACATCATCTTTGTAAAACCAAAAAACCAATCTCCAGCAACTACGAAATTCAATCGAAAACAATAAGAATTCAAAGAATACAAACGATTGGAAACCTTTTTTTACTAACAGATCCAAGATCTTCACCGGAGTCGCGGTGAATCGTCGTTGATGTAGATGCTAGAAAGATGATGATGTTGGAGTTATGGAGATAATTAATTAGGTGTTGGAGTTATAGAGGGTGACGATGAAGAAAGTGATGGAAGCAGAGATGGAGTTCGGAGGCGGAGTTGGAGACGGTAAAGAAAATTGGGATTTGCTGGATTGTCTTAGAGTTTGGAAGAGAAGTGGGTTTGGATTAAAATTAATCTAATTACTTGATTAAGGCCCAAATCAAATTATTAGGATCACAAATATGATGGTATAAGTTGTAATTTTATAATTTAATTAAGGGTAAATATGACAATTTAGGTGTGTATTTTTAGCCAAAATAGGTAAGAAAAGAAATAAGACACTTTGGCTGAGACGGACTAAAAAGGAAAGTAAGACGCTTTGGTTGGGACGGAGGGAGTATTAGGTTAGTTAATTTTTAAATAATATATATTTATTCTTTATCTAATAAATATTTTAATATAAATTTAATTCAATATTATGGTTGTATATTAATTTATAATATAAAATTATTTATAAATGTACAAGTTATTTTTCTTTTTAAAATATATATTAACTTATAATTCAAATGTTCATTTATGATTTTAATATTATAACTTATAAATTTAATTTTTATAATTATAATAATCATATACTTATTATTTTTCAATTAAATTACATTAAAATTCATAAATTGATATTACTTCATATAAGTGATCAAGCAAAACATATTATCCTCCTTTCATCCTGGAAGCCCTTTTCTCTCTCTAAACTCTCCCCTTCTCTTTAGACTTCCGCCTCTCTTTTTCTCGCCGGGGAGGCACCGGCCGGCGCCTCTCGCCGGTCCGGTGGTGACCTCCCCACCCGTACCTAGTTTAGCTCTCAAACTCCCACAACCTCCCCCGCACCTTGAACCCCCATCGCCTCCGCCCAAATACGATGTCGGTCAGCCACTACCAGGTCATCGGTGGTCCAGATCGGCGCCGATCTGGAGCGCAACCACCGGCGGCCACCGATCTGCACAGAGAAGTCCGTCGCCGACACCGACGCAAAGGAGCTTCTAACTGACCACGCCGGCACCACCAGGAGGAGGAGATTGGCTGAAGCACCACCGCTGGGAAGGGAGGAGCGTAAGCCGCGACGCGACGCGCCGATGGACAGAGCCTCAACGCGTTGGCGAAGCGCGGCTCTGTCCGGAGCGTTCTCAGGTACACCGTACACATGCGCCGCATCTCACGCGTTGGACCGCCTTTAGTACCCGTGCGTGTGGTCCATGCGCCACCGCCGTGCCACCACGTCGGAGTCTGCCGTTGTGCCCGCTATCTCCGACAAAAGAGGGTTTATTTCTTTTTCCCCTTTACTTTAGTGCTGCTTTGTTTTTTGTCCTTGTTTCTAGGTTTATTTTGTTGGATAGCTTGTTTTTCAGTTTTTTGAAAATGAGTATGATCTAAATTAGGGTCCTTTTGCTCAAGTATTGGTCGAGTGGGTTTGCTAGCCAATTCTTTGCTTTTCTGATGGGACCTTTTTATTTGGTTAATCTCTATTGGCTTTCGATCTGTTTTCCCAGAAAGGAGAAATCCAAGTCGGGGAAGTTTTTAACTTACCTTCCGGCGCCTCTGTCAGATTCAGATTTGTAAACCGTTTGAGTTAGGAATCATTTGATTCATCAACTTAGTTCGTGTTAGGCAGCCTACTGATGTCTTGTCTTTGTACAAACAACCTCTAAAGTCTCTTACATTAGTTGGGGATCGTAATCACGCTCAATGATACTAATTAGGAAGTGAGTGCAGCTTCAGGTCACAGTCTGATACTATAGCCAATCCGTAGCCAGTTAGTTAGTCTCAGATGAGCTGGAAGTACAATTGGTTATGACCACTATCTTTTCACACCCTTTCCCTTTTCTCTTAGCTTTGCTATGATAGTTTTAGTTATTTAGATATGCTATACTGGCCTTAGATACAGAGAAGATTTAGTCTCGTTTATTGTTTAGAACCTTCTTTGTAATCTATCAAATCACCTCCACTTGTGGAGAACAACCTTCGGGCAACTTGTAGCCACTAAGGCCTTTTTGGTCTTATGTGTATTATGTTATGTTTCTATTTCAGTTGAGGAGTCATGAATAATCCTCCCAACTACGATGGTTTGCCCAAAAAAATATATATTATGTCCTTTAATGTCATTTTACAAGAAAATACTATCAGCTATCAACTAATTTTACCAAACACTTTAACACAATCAGCTAGTCAAAACATATGTAGACCGGGTTAAATTGTAAATAGTCTAATATTTCAAAAACAAGGAGGGACTAATTTGCAATTTTTAAAATTTAGAAATTTCACGCGCAACAGTAATTTCACACGTGAACAGTAACATGTGAACAGTGTGAATAGTACTGCTACAATGCTAACTCCTATTGAATTAATGATTGTATTGAATAATGAATTACATAGAATATGTCCTCTTTATATAGACATATATGAGAATAACAATCTAACTAAGAAAAGGAAATAGCTTACAACTATTACTATAATTAACTAGCTTAATTAGAATAGGAAAAGGAATAATAATATAGCTAAATAAGGAATGGAGTCCCATCAAAGGCTCTATGATCATCAGTATACAAAGAGAGTTCTAAATTACTTGCTTAGTAAGTTAGTATATCTGATATAGCGTTACTACAAGACTTTCATAGTTTTTCAACAAATGCATCAGAATCCAGTGTTCACTATTTCAATTAAAATGACAAGAAATACGCGCTCACACTCTGAAAATGCAAGTGGTTTAACTCAGTCCAGGTTGTAGGTAGTTATCGAATAAAGCTCAATCAAGGTTGAGGATGCTGATATGAGACATTTTTGGCTCAGTCAAGGTTGAGGATACGAATCAGATGGCGTTTTAGACTCAACCAAGGTTGAGAGTAGGAAGGAATTAATCACAATAGACTCCATCAAGGTTGAGGGATCTGAGTTGGAGCGCGGTTTAGAGGTAGCGCAAATGAATCACTAACTTGTTGGTATTTTTGTTTATCATCTCTTGATGATAAAACTCAGTTAGTTTATAGCTTAATTAGCAAATTCTTTTTTTCTCTATCATTTCGATGCCCATATTACTTCATAAAGGGTAGAAAATAATCAATGTTTTGTACATGATACATTGTAAATCTTGGGGCCCTACAAGGCTATAACTGGTCATTTGGCCTCAGTTTCAATATAATAAGTGGTTAGCAATATTTTTATGCTCTGAAATCCTTTTGTTCATATGGTCAAGTCCGTGTACAAAATAGTAGCACTCAAGATTGATAGCATTTGTAAGAAAGCTGCCAGGAATCAAACTCTCTACTCTTTTTTTGTCATATTAGGTACATTTGACTGCATATTACTATAGATAATATTGTCATTAGCTCCTGGAATATAGCATATTTTCTTAAGGATAGGAGACCTTAGTGCACTATAAATAGATCTTACACACTACCTTAAACTATCTATTCTTATGATCATTAAACATGGTTAAAGTTCAAGAATCCATTGTCTTATTTCTTAAATGGTCGGTTTCTGCAATTTTTGTCTGAAAACTGTTGCAGAGAAGTACTACTCACCTTCCGCCTGGTCCTATATGAGTTCCAGTTGTCGGTCACCTTCATCTTCTTTCCTCAGCACCTCACAAAGCCCTGCAAAAGCTCTCATAAACCTATGGACCTATATTCCGAGGAATTTTTTTTGTCTGCAGATAATAACGCTGCATGATCTATATACAAATAAAGTTAAAAATTACTTGCTTAGTAAGTTAGTATCTGATATAGTGTTACTACTAGACTTTCATACTGTTTCAACAAATGCATCTGAATCTATTGTACACGCTCAAACTCTAAGTAAAATTTACCGGAATGTTAGAGAGCTAATCATCCAAAAAAGCTTGACAAGCCATGTCCAACTACTGGATTTTCACTGCTAATTTTTTATAACCTGCATGAGGGAAAGAATCGTGATGCGTTCGAGGCTGAGTTAAATGAATGTTTTGGCTCACTTATGAAGATGTCGTTGCTCTAGGCTGAGAAGTCTCCTTTACCCGAAGCTATCCTGGAGGATGGGATAAGCTTATACATATACAAGCTCCACAGAGATAAACATAGAATGCAGGATTCAACCAAGGGAACATCCATAGGAAAGTGGAAAGAGTGGGAGAAGAAATTGCGCATTATTTTTTTATATATCTTGGTGGAAAAGAATATGATGTCCAACAATGCAACAAATTTACCTTCTTGCTTACATTTATAATTACTTATACATTTCACAATACAACTACCGAAATTAATTGAAATACACTTAACAACATCATTTTAGTTATAAATAAATTATATGTGCAAATACACCGCGCAACGCACGGTGAGTGCCTGCTAGTTGTATTAATTAGTTTATTGACCTCCGTTGCCCTGCTCTTTCTCTAGTTCTAGCCAGCCGCATGTGGCTCACGATTGCCTCTTCATTTTTTATCATCTCACGATAGGAATATTTTCTTTCATATAAATGGAATAAAATTGGAAGAATATTTTCTTTGCCATGATTTTTGTTTTTGTCAATTTTCACCGTATCTTTACCGAAACACAACAGAAAATGTTGTTCCAAAAGGGGTGGTCTCTGGAGCGACCGTCTACATATGTAGACCAAGGATTAAGTTATAAATAGGGTAATATATCAAAAATAAGGAAGGACCAATTTGCAATTTTTTAAAAATTTAAAAAAATTCACGCGCTACAGTAACTTCGCGCGTGTACAGTGTTTGCTACAGTACCACTACAGTGCTTTTGCTACAGTACATGAGGGATTTAACTCAAAACCTGAAGTTTGCTACATGAGGGATTAAACTCACAACCTGAAGTTTGCTATAGTAACATGAGGATTTAACCCAAAACCTGAAGTTTGCTACAGTGCATGAGGGATTTAATCCAAAATCTGAAGTTTGCTACATGAGGGGTTTAACCCAAAACCTGAAGTTTGCTACATTAACATGAGGGATTTAACTCAAAACCTGAACTTTGCTACATGAAGGATTTAACCCACAACCTGAAGTTTGCTACAATAACATGGGGATTTAACCCAAAACCTGAAATTGCTACAGTAACATGAGGGATTTAATCCAAAACTTGAAGTTTGCTACATGAGGGGTTTAACTCAAAACCTGAAGTTTGCTACAGTAACATGAGAGATTTAACCCAAAACGTGAAGTTTGTTACATGAGGGATTTAACCCAAAAGCTGATGTTTACTACAGTAACATGAAGAATTTAACCCAAAACCTCAAGTTTATTACAGTCACATGAGAGATTTAACCTAAAACTTGAACTTGTAATTTAGAAGATGATCATTGTAACATAAAACATGTGAAATTTAAACCAAAACCTAGAAGATTTTTATTATTACCCAAAAGGTGATCATTATAACATAAAACATGTGGAATTTAAATCAAAATGGGTCACTTAAAACATTGAGGTTATAACCTAAAACATGAGGAGTTTAAAGCAAAACCTGAGAGATAGTTAATCATATAAAAATTGGTAGAGTATCAATCATCTAAAAACTAGGTGAATCCCTAATCAAAAGGTTCAATAGGTTGACAGACCACAAATCAAAGGTCATATCCCCCTTGAGGTATCGAACCTCATCAGCCTTATTATCTACAGACAAAAAATAAAACTCTCGAAATATCTGTAACATTCAAAGCTCAGTATAGCTACAAAATTGCAAGAAAATAATATAGTGTAAGAGCTGCAATGCATACAAGAAAATAGTACAATTGCAGTAATCAAATTATAATCTAAATAGTAGCAAATAAAAACAATCTGAGGTAAGAATAAGACAATATAAACTTCACACTCTACCCTTTTTTTCCCTTTGAACATCCCTAAAAGAGGATCGGTTACTAAGTTTCCAGAGGATCGGTATGTTACTAAGTTCCTTTTTGTACCCTTTGAACATCCCTAAAAGATCAAATAATATATGTCGACCCTAACGCTAATAAAAAATGTTTCAAATAGAATTACCTATCAAGGACTCACCGTGCGTTGCATGGTGTTTTTTATTTAAGAATTTTGCACCAAATAATATTAAGAATTTTTTACAAGTGTCAAATCTTTTCCCAACATTTTCGTAAACAATATAAAAAGAGATCGTGTAAAATGGGTAAGTAAGTTGTACTTACATTTAAAAAAATTCCCCAAGTAACACAACGGTTGCCATCTCCATAAGCTCTTCAAATTCATTTATGCAAGTCTTAATTTTTTCCCAACATTCATTTTTTGAGTTTTAAAATTCACCAAAAAGGTGATATAGACCCCAACATTCATTGAGCTTTTGTTCAGAAAATTCAGTTTGCAGTTATACGGAATTAACATAATTTCATGCAAAAAAGTTGGCAGACATTATGGTTCAAGATTTCCCAAGTATATTAATTTCATTTGAGCTGCATATATATATGATAAACAAGAAAGGCAGCAAACACATAGAAAATATTAACTTTTAATATTTAATTATTAATTATAACCAGGTTTTAATTTTCTGTAAAGGAGCTTAGAAAACAACCAGATTATTTTTTTTTATTAAAAAAAACAATTTGAATGCTTTAATCCAAGTGTTCAGACGAAAGGTGCGCAAGCTTGACACAAGAATGGGGAGCCGACCTATGGTCACCACAGTATTCAAATTACCTAAAACCCTAGTCTAGTAAAAAGGAATGTGGAATACAAATTACCTTTTTGACTGCCCACTCTACAACTGCGCATTCCTCTACACTGCTGATAAAGGATTTAGGACAAAAAAACAACAATGTTAAGTAACCCTTAGGGGAAAATGCAGATACATCAGGTAAACTTAATGGGATACATGGTGGCTGTCATTTTCAGTTCAAGGGACTGTTACCTCTACAATTGAGCTTCTTTTGGGGTGGGAAAGAAAAGTTTTTCTTTTGGTTAAAACAAAAGCATCATCGTTGATCACTTCTATACCTAAACATGTCAAGATAATGAATTATAAATAATGCATTATAAATAACCAGCAAGCAAGATGGATGCATTATAAATAATACCCCTTTGTTGGAACACTTGTGATCTGTTTGTGTAGTTTGCTTTGTGTAGACATGGATATGTAAAGAGAATGCACTCACACAATCTGAACTACTCTACATGCATACAGATATATAAAAGAAGGGTAAAAAAGTTAGGTACGATATCCCATTACATTCTAGCAGTAGGAGGAGCAGTATACTGGAATAATAAAGAAACAATCAAGCCATACAAACTAATACCGAATGAAGATTTTATAATCTATGTTTTAAGTGAGGCTGGGAATCATTAATCATATCCTTGTAATAATGCAAAAGTTAAACCAAGAGTAAGACAGGATGATTTGCTTTTTTATCCTTGCCAGTTTAGCTTTAAAATATGCATTTCCTAACCTAATAATGTGTTTAATCCAATTCCGAATTCAAGCAGAATCAGCACTATTCTGTGCCATTTTTGTTTATGAGCACGATGAATCATATGCAGCTTTTGACCGGCGATAACGGGCAAGCTTATATGGACAACTGACCCCATAGATGCTCAGAAATGCATAATAACGAAAACCATTAACAATTCACAGATCAACAAATTATATTGAGCACACCAGCCTAAATGAATAACATCAAAGATAATAAGTCATCACACTAAGCTAAATGAAAATGACAAAAAGAGAGTTTCGTTAAGCTCTTGAGCTCAAAACCAGGATTGTGGATGGGAAATCGCACCAGTCCCGATCTTATTGCAAATCCCTAGATATTAATGCATCCATGTCATAGAGAAGAATAAATATGAGTAAAAATATAAAAATACTCAGATCCATGAAGGATAAAATAAAATAAAATATCTAGTAGAGTAGAATCCAATATATTTTTCACCAACTTATAAGATCAAAATTATCTATAAATATGAAAGTTTAAAATACAGCTCTAAACAGGTGTTTAGAATACAAAAAAAAAGAAAAAAAAAAGTGATGTAGAACAGATGAAAACATCAGGTCCTTAATAAACATTTTCTTTATGAATTGACCTACTACATCACTCAACTTTTGGAGAAATTACCTAACAGAAGTAACCAATTTATCTGTAGAATCTCAAGACTCAAAACAAAAGGGATAATATCATTCCAGAACAATGTTAAACACACTATGACGAGAACGCAAATATAATAATTAAAGACCTCACCATTAGCCAAATTGGGCAGGAGTTGTAACTTGGGTAATCAGCACCAAAGTAAAAGGATTCCATAGCACCAAAGTAAAAGGATTCCACAGTCCCATCCACAGAATCTCAATCCACAAAATGCTCATCAAACCTAAACCAATTTTCCACTTTACTCCCAATGAAATAGATGATATTGCTTCTGCATCTGCTAGCTTTAACAGAAACATATACATTATCACCAAGAAATAATGCCTGATCCCCCAAATCCCTCATTTCTATCCATTTGTTTTCGACAAAATCGAACTTGAATACTTCAAATTGTATTGGCTCAACAGGAGGATGATTCATATTTCCATCATGTAAATATTGGTAAACCATCAAGACATCTCCATCAGCTTCTGCCAAATAAGTTCCATCACGAGCCCATTGATAATGTTAATTTACTATTAGCATGTACTATTTCTTGAGGCTGCGAGCCAATATTAACCAGCGGACAAGGTGAATATCTGATCATTAACACATGCAACATCCATGAACCTGTGACTGAATGCATCCTCAACGCTTATCCAAGAGGAATAGCCCGGTTTAGCAAATGCTAGCTGGCGAAAAGGGTCATAGATTGCAATAACCAGAAACTCATTCCCACCAACAACAACAACTTTGTCTATGAATTGACACCATTCAACTAATGTATTGAAGAGAATCTGAAAAGGGTGTAAGAGGTAATCCTATACGAACCTTGGTAAACGCGTTCAGAAGATGGACTTCGAGATCATCTCCTAAGGTGACAAGCCAGCCATAAGACCCCCATCACCTTCTTCCACTTGCTTCAGCCAGCTCTAGCCTGTGCACTTTATCTCTATACAAGCAGAAGAAACCCTTTTCACTACTGTTTTCATCGTCTGATAACATTAGAAATGGTACCAAACAACGGCCAGGAGATGGCGGAAACAGCCCAGGAAAGCCTGACTGTCTCCTCTCTCCGTCGCATCGTCGCCCTCGAATCATCCCACTGCGATAAGTCGGCCAAAAGAGCTTGATCCCTACGTGACACCACCGTGCGTACGATTTAATCCCACTTTAGAGAATTCCTAGTCAGATCGAGGACTCTCTGGCAGCTTAAGGAACTCGCCTTCATAAAGTCAACCCTCAATGCGCTTAAATCTTCAGTCGTCGATAGCTCCCACTTGAATCCTATTATCGTGTCCCATAGAGGCTCGTCCAGTTAACGGAGAAGAAAGAGTATTGGTATTAGGATCGGAGATGTTAACGAAGGAAGCCGAATCCGTATTGGATTGTATCCAAGAGATGAAAGCAGAATCGATTGCGGATTGGGGTCAGTAAGCATTTCTTACGACGTCGTTTTCGCTAAGTGAGGGTTAAAAAAGGAAAATCTGAGAAGCAGAAACCGAGAAACAACCCAATAACTATTTAATATTACTCTAGGATTATTATTACTGTACAATTAAAACCCAATCAGTTTAAAGTGAGATCATATTAGGAAAAAAAAACAAAACCCAAAAGGACATTGTTTTAACGTGGGATTCTGGAAAAAAAAAACAAAAAATGGAAAATAGGAAAAAATCCAAAACCAAAAAGGACATTGTTTTAACGTGGGATTCTGGAAAAAAAAGTGATAAAAAAAGGAAAATTTAAGAGGGGAGAAACCAAGAAACAACCCAATAACTATTACATATTACTCTAGGATTAGTTGTTTTGAAAACGCTCTTTCTTTTCAGCGTTTTGGGAAAAAACAATTTGGACCAAAAAATTATTTCAATCATCTCATCACTAAACACTTTCAATCAGCTGTTTAACAGTCAAATAGACTAATATTGGTCAAATCAGTTATTTGGAGTCCAAAAATCTCTTCACCAAACACACCATAAGTTTAGGTTCAATAAATTTACTCCAACATCTAAATAAATGTATTTATAATAAAAATAACTCAATTTATCCCTATGTCATTTTATGTAGTTTTGGTTCAGTTCATTTTAGTTCACTTTAGTAGTATTCAATTCAGCTCATTTTCATTAAATTCTATGAATTCACTCTAATTTAGTTGAATTCAAATCAATTTCTTTCACTTTTGCTTAGTTCAATTGAATTTAACTTTATTCAGATCATTCAAAGTTGGACAGATTTAATTCAATTGAAAAAGTTCACATTTCTTTAGTTTAATTCAGTCTCGCTTCATTAAAATCAATCAAAAGTTCACCTTTCTTTCCTGGGTGATAGAGATAAACAAACTAAATTCACCATTCAAACACGTACCACAAGTTAAACAATAACTAATAGCAATTTCTCTATGCAGGTCCATTAATTTTTCTCTTGCAGGTCCGTATTTTTACCATAATGCCCCATGATGGAACCCTATGATTTCAAGCCCATTTTTTGCATTAACAATATTAGGGGTATTATGGTAAAAATACGGACCTGCAAGAGAAAAATGGACCTGCATGGAGAAAAATGGACCTGCATGGAGCAAACTAATCCAATGGTTGTTAAAATATTTCTAAAAATAGAAAATATGAGAAAAGGTAATAACCATTGTATTAGTTGATTGAATGATTAAGATTTTGAGAGAAAACTTTAGTGAGAATAAGTGAGTAAATGAAACCTCTTATCAATGAATGAATCCACTTATCAACTAATCAAATGGTTGTTACCTTTTAATTTTTATCAAAAATTTCCATTTTTTGGTCCGTCCCAACCAAAACTTCTTACTTTCTTTTTTTGTCTGTCCCAACCAAAACTTCTTACTTTCATTCTTTACTCTTTTGGCAAAAAAATGACTACAAAAAGATAAATATACCCTTAATAAAATCTTACAAAGAACCTAACAATAAGTGATATTCCATTTATACCCCGTAAAACTTCACTATAAGATATAAAATGCATTTTTCTTAAAATCCGAGCCAAAGTCAACTAAGAAGTTTTGGTTGGGGCGGAGGGAGTACTTGATAAAAAATGTAAAGCGGTATATTGGGATGTTTGAAAATGGGAGGAGGGAGAAGAAACGAAAGAAGGAAAATAGAAAGAAAAGGGAGAATAATATTAAAGGTGTTTTTCTTTTAAAAATTTGTACAGAGAATGAAACTACTACGCAAAGTCTTAAAAGACACCGTCTCTATATAGAGACCGTATTACGGACATTCGATATGATTACGCACTTTCGACAAAGTAGGGTTAATAGAGGAGTATACGTCGAAGAAAGGCGGATATCAGGGTTTAAATCGACGTAACTCAACTTTTTGGGTCGGGTCAACCCACCCTACAATATAGTTCTATTGTTGCAGATCTTTAATTTACATACATAGAAGTAGTGGTCTAAAGATTATTGATATTGAATGCAAAGTCCAGCAAGAACTGTCTGAAGGCAGTATAATGAACATGTCATTGATGGTAAAGGGGGATCCTGCTTCTGCTCTTTGTTTCCAATCTCCAGTCTCCAATCTTACCTACCAAACTGTAACTCATCTCACTAGCCCCTGGACAATCTTGTGGTTCGTCTGGGAAACGACTCACTAAACTGTAAGGGGGTTTTAGCTAGAGTTACACAAAAAGGGGTTTTTAGATACTTTTGATTCTTTTGCTCTCTGATACTCAGAACTGAGCTACTTGGCTCTGTTTGTATTTATTTATTTTTGTGAAGGCTTGGGGAAGCCAAATGGAATTCCCTCCATCTTTTGATGGTTCACCTTAATAAAAAAAAAAAGTCATTGATGTTTTAACAATGATGAACAAGAAACAATCAAAAGGTTGTTCAAAAAAATCGGAAAACCGTAATCCAACCGAAACCGAACCGTTATGAGAATATGTTAATAGGTTAACAGATTAATAGGTTTAAAGAGATTTGGTTAAACAGATTTGCAGGTTAATCGGTTCGGTTTATGGATTTAAAATTTTAATACCGGTTAATCCGGTTAATCCGTTTAACCGTTTAATATTTTATGTATTAATTTTATATATATTTAAACATTCTAAAACCCAGAGAGTAAATCTTTTAGGAACAAATGGAGGAAAATTGATTTAGGAAGAACGAGGAGATGATAAGCAGTTGGAAGAATTAGAATTTATGGTAGAGTTTCAAAGGAAAAGGAAAAGAAAAATGGGGGGAGAAATAGGAAAGTAAGCTCGGAAAAAGGGGTGTCGGAGAAAGAAGGAACAATGGGAAGGGAATCCAAAAAAAAAAAAGGGAGGGAGGGAGAGAATAGAAGAAGGAAAAGAAAGAAAAAAAGGGAGGAAGAGGAGGAAGAGGAGAGATAGATAAAGAAAAGGATAGGTTCGGATAGTGGAGGGGATATCCAAAAAGGAAAGGATAAAGTTAGGAAGGGACAAGGAACCGAAAAAAGAACATCTTCGGATAGAAGGAGAGGGGTGTAAAGGGAGAGGAAAAGGAGGAACATTGTAGAAGACATAGTGAAAACAATCAGATAAAGGGTATAGGGACTTGAGTAGGAAAATTAAAAAGAGGTCGGTAAATTACCATGACACTAGGGGGTTCGGATAACCCCAAGGATAAAAGATAGAAGAGCATAGAAGGGGGAAGGTAATTCAGGAGGCATGAAACATAAAAGGGAGGAGCATTATGAAAGAATTGGGTGTGAGAACGGCTAAACTCGAATAGAGGTAAAAGAAAGAAAAGAATTAGAACAAGGATATGTTCGGATAAAGAAAAAAGATAGGGAGAACGAAAGAGAAGAAGGGAAATAAAGGGATAAGCTCAGGAAAAGCTTATCCATGAGGAAAGGAAGGTCGAAAGGTAGGAAAAGGAGATCGGATAAAAGAGAAAGGAAGAAAGGAAGAAAGAGGGAAATCCCTGAAATAATCAAAGGGATCGGATAAGGATAAAATAAAGGCAACAAAAAGAGTACTAATGGGCTCAGTGTGGATACGCCGTAGCTTGGATGCGTGGATACGAAGGGTAATCGCATGTGCGATAGAAGATACATTGCAATGAAAGGTTTGGCGTGAATACGTCAAAGTTCGGATGCGTGAATACGCTCAGAACAATAAGCGTACTTGATAGTGCGTTAGGATAGCATGGATACGCTAGAATTTGCATACGTGCTGGATAGCTCGGTGTAAATAAAAGGAAAGTCGGGACCGGTCGCTCTCATGATTGGTGCCCCGCAAAAAAGGACAAACCTCGGCAATGGTAGTTTAAGCATAAAGGAATAAGGAAGAAAAATAAACAGAGAATAACAAAATATTATTGTAAGAGAAATAAGAGATGTTGAGTGCCCTTGGGGAGACGTCCTCCCTGTGCTTACACATTGCATAATAAGAACTTAAGATATAAGGAATTCTACAAGTAAATTGAATCTTGATTACAGGAAAGATCAGGACATGGCATCAGATGACGAGGACCCATTGGGGCTCAGAGGAGTATTTGAAGACGAAAGGCTATGAATAGTTACAGCTTCCGTTCTCAACGGGGCGTGTTGGCTAGATCTCACTCCTTGGTCAGATATTTGGAGAGCTTTACCCTTGGAAGAAGGAACAGACTTGAGCACCATAGGCCTGCAGAGGGGATGGTTAGTTGTCCGAATGAGGGTTACTTCGACAGAAGGCTTGGGGCCATCACCCACGTCCAGAAGGTTTGATTTCCAAATTCTGAGTAGCTTTCGTACCTTTCTTTGAATCTGTTCAGGATCAAGAGATAGCCGAGCATTTTCTTATCGATGAAAGATAAAATCCATCTCGATTTTTCGAGGGATTTGTTGCAAAGAAGGAGGAAGAGGATTAGGCATCCCAGATAAGATACGTCGGCGCCATTTCAAGGCTTCGGAGTAAGCATGGAACTTATGGCTGCCTTGCTGGAATTGACCTGATTCTTCCATATCAGTTATTGCACTCTGAACGGCATCAAGCATATCGGGAAAGGGAGTGGCACCAGTCTTTCCAGAAAGAAGGGACAAAAGATGAAAAGACAACTTTAGAATCAAAAGGTGATTTTGGAGCTCTTGGTTTCAGAAGGTAAGCCTCCTGTTTTCGGACTCCATCTTGGAAATAGCTTGGTTTCCTTGGCCCCTATTTTCCAAAAGGCGCAGCTTCTCGACAGCTCGGGCATAATCACCCCAGACCATTTCCAACTCCTCATGTTTGCGACGATAAAGTTCTTCATGAGAAAGTTGCAATTGATGGAGGGTTTGGTAGATATTGTCAGAATCATTTACATAAGAGGTAGCAAGCTTAAGGCAATGTTGCAGAGAACCAAACTTTTTCCTTACGAATTCAATGGAGCTAGAGATATCATCCACGGAGGAAAATTCATTCAGGAGAGATCCGAGCCCAATGTCACAGAACCTCTTCTCTCGGCTAATCGGGCTAGGCTGATCCGAGGAAGACGGGTTATCCAATGGGGGGAAAGGAGGGGGCAAGTCCTATCACAAAAAAACAAAGATAAGAATAGAGAGACAAGATACTTGAGGCGAGATTTAAAAATATTATTATAAGGTAATATCTGATACATAAGCAGAAATCCTACAACAAGGAAGGTTATGAAGAATTCAAATGAAAAATTACAAAAGCCGCTAGAGTTAGGCAAGAGAGCTATGCCTGAGGATTCTCTGAAGATTCTTGGGTCAAGAAGTAGCCCATAGTGGCCTTGGGCATTTGAATTAGAGCGACTGAGCGTTCCTTTTCCTAGGTCAAATCTGCTTGGCATTGCTCTAGCTTTTGCACCAGACCGGCATGAGACTCGCTGAGCTTCTCAGATAAAAGAGACTGGAATATGGGAGAGTCACATATACTCTTCATGAAAGCGCAGGCTTGAGTCAAGGAGGACAGGTTAATAAAAGAAAAAATGCACGGAGTAAGAGAAAGAAGGTAGGTAGGCAAAACTTACGGCAGAACGAGCAGGGGGACTCGCTGAGGAGTCGGCCAGAGGGGTCGAAGCCGTCTGCTTGCTGGCAGGGAAAAGATGATGCGTCTGTTCAGGTCTGGTCGTGGGGGACGACTCGGACGAGTTTCCTCGGTCTGAGCTCTCTTCAGAGAAAATCGAGGCCTGGAAGCATAATCTATGATAGGCTCCAGGAAAGCATAATATCTAGGAGGTAAGGCAGAGGTGGTCTGTGAAGAAGACACCTGTTTCGGGACCTTCTCAACAGGTTTCTCGACTGTCCAGCGGCATTGAGAGTGGCTGCTTGTCATTTGGGGATTGGGGACTAAGGAAAGCTCTTCAGATAAACCTCGGATTACTGCAAAGAAACAACGTAGGATAAGAGAACAATAGAGAGATATGAAGGGAAAGAAACAGCAAGTAATAGTTGCAATATGAGATCATGATAGAACCTTCAGGAGGCCATTCAGAATAGAATCGAGGGGCTGTAAAGACGCTCTGAGGATAGATCGAATGGGGCTAGCTGAACGCGCTGTTTCCCTTAATCCAATATTAATGAACAACTCGGTTCATAGGGTCAGACTGGGTGGTAGAGGAGTCGGATTGTGAAGGGAAGATATCCATTATGTTTTCGATCCTAGGGTTTAGATCCACGCTTAGAGAAGGTTTTACAGCAGGCCGCACTAAGAAACAGAAGGAGAAAGAAAAGACAGAAGAAGAAGAATGAGAGGGAAAAGGAAGGGTACCTGAATTTGAAGGGGCAAAAGGGAGAGACGGTGAAGAGGGGAGAAAAGAAAAGGGGTTATTTATAAAGACGGAGGAGAAACCAAGAGGAACATTGGGGGTAGGGAAGAATGATTACACACAGGAAAAGAGGAAGAGACATTGGGAAAGAGGAATCGTGTAGCCGCCAAAAATTGGAGACGTGGTAGGGCCCATTTGAAGGCGCGTAACGCTGACTCGCTAGAGCAGAGAAAACGCCGAGGCATAAAAAGACAAAAGCTCTGTGGGGAAGAGCCCTCAAATCTTCTGTCTTGTGGGGCTTGTGATGATACTAAGGATCCGGATTAGGGTGACCTTCCAGGAAGTTTTTCAGTCACGTGGAAAGATAAGGATCGGCCCGTACGCCCATGTGGATAAGAGGCACCACTTGTACGGGGAGGTGACGCATGCTTTCATGCTGACGATGAGGCGGAAAAGAGGAGGTCCAAGACGCATATAAATAGAGGTCACAATCAGCCATTCCAATGTGTTTGATTTCAGGTTTTTGTTAAATTATACGAAATAATTGTACATAAATTATTCTGGTCCTTGAAATTTACATATTTATTCTGGAAAATATTCGTACAAATGAAAGTAACATTTGCTCACATGCTTGATTTAATTGTACGAAAATTTGCGACATTTGCTCACATTTGCTCACATGCCTGATTTAGCAAATGTTACTATCATTTGTACGAATATTTTCCAGAATAAATATGTAAATTTTAAGGACCAGAAAAATTTATGTACAATTTTTCGTACAATTTAACAAAATTGAATGAAGCTAAATAAACATGCGAGCGAATGCTGCTTTCATTACGAATATGTTTGATCAAACGTTCTTGTACTTTTGTGTATGGGCTCGCTCATATTAATCGGGCGATTCCCTTGACTTCGATTCCTATTCTCTCACAGTTTCATCAGTAATCGTCGATCTCTCTCATCTCACTTCTTAGAGTGTGTAACAATGGCTTCTTTCCCAACCTCAGCCTCAAACTCAATAGTCATGCCGAGGTTGAGTCATCAGTCGCTTGGTTTTGCAAATCACGGGGTCTTCTATTTTCAGCCAGGGATCGTTAGAATGCGGTCAAAATCATCTTTTTGCATCAACAATTCTTCTACCAGTAAGTTCAGGGATCCCTCTCAATTCATAATTGATCATAAGTATGAATCATTTTCGATGCAGCGTTACGAAACTTCCCGGTGAAGGTATATACTTAGAAAATATCTTACTGGTATCACTCCTCATATTGCAGAGGTAGAATCTGCCATTGCATCAGAAGTTCCAATTCTTACTTGCTCCGAGGTGTGTATGCTGTCTGCAAGAATTATCTTTTACTGTGCCTTATAGTTGATGAACTACTCTATGCCAAGTGGCATGAAAGGCACATTAGTTAAAGAAAAAAAATTGTCACTAGTTAGCTTCAATTTGAATGGTACATTTTTCTAGTTTTAGCTTTAGTTTCTGTTTTATACCCTTGTGTGTTGTTGTGAAGGCAATTGAAAGGTTAAGCAAAAGTCGAGAGACTTACCGAAGCAAGGAGGAGTATTTAGCTATGTACTCTAGTGTTTTTGGTGGAATTACAACTGATCCATCTGCTATGCTAATCCCTATGGATGATCACATGGTGCATAGAGGCCATGGAGTTTTTGACACTGCTGCAATCATGGATGGGTAAAGGATTCTAACTAATCTCTGCTATCACGGCATTTTTATTAGCTTCAGATTTGGTGTGGTTTGGAGCTTGTTTATGCCCTTATCTTAAGATACAGTACTGGATTGCTGTATGAACATCATATGCTGCTTAAACATCTTTGTTTTTGTTATAAAAAAGTATCTCCTCAGTTATGCCTCTGTAAAGTTGTGACTTAAATTTTCTTCATAACCATATAATGTTTTAGTCTATCAAAATTGTCTTAATTCACTCAGATTCTACAAGTATACTTCTGCTTTATTAGTTCATCTTTTTCCTTTAAATGGCTCTGGGGTGAAAAGGGGGAAATATGCTGAGGTTTCTTCACGTCAGATGATGATTTGACTAATATGATTTCCTCACAATGCCAGATATCTTTATGAATTGGACCAGCACCTTGACCGATTTGTGAAATCGGCTGCTATGGCTAAAATCAAACTCCCCTTTGACAGAGAAAGTATGAGAAGGATACTGATACAAACTGTCAGTGCATCCAAGTGCAGAAATGGTTCACTCAGATACTGGCTTTCAGCAGGTCCTGGTGATTTCCAGTTATCGCCATCAGGTTGTCACAAATCTACTTTGTATGCTATTGTAATCCAAAATCAGTCTCCACCAGATTACAGTGGTGTTAAGGTAGTAACTTCATCAATTCCAATCAAACCTCCACAGTTTGCTGTCATGAAGAGTGTGAACTACCTTCCTAATGCACTTTCAAAGATGGAAGCCGAAGAAAATGGTGCATATGCCGCAATATGGTTGGATTCTGATGGGTTTGTAGCTGAAGGGCCTAAAATGAATGTAGCATTTGTTACACAACAAAATGAACTGGTGATGCCTGAATTCGAGAAAATTCTGAGTGGATGCACAGCTAAGAGAGTCTTGGAGCTTGCCAAAAACTTGGTCGGCAAAGGAATGCTCAGGAGAATAAGAGTAGATAAGGTAACTGTCAAGGAAGGGAAAACTGCAAAGGAGATGATGCTAATTGGTAGTGGAGTGCTTGTCCGTTCTGTTTTGCATTGGGATGAACATATCATCGGGGATGGTAAGCATTTCATGCTTCTACTGAATTATCTCTTAGCCTTCACCTCCATGAACCAACCTAATGAAATTTTCACCAAAAAAGTTGATTTGTCTGCTGAAACATTAGTGCTTAATTACAATTAAATAATGTGGAGCTGTAGATAAAATCATTAGTATTGATTACTTATTAATTGGATCTTTTCAGGCAAAGAAGGTCCTGTGGCTTTGGCTTTACGGAACCTAATTCTCGAGGACATGAAATCGGGGCCTGCATCTGTGCGAGTTCCTGTCCCTTACTGATGTTTCCTGAGCTTTTGATGAAAATTGCTACTACTTAAAGTTCCATATTAACAACTTTGGAACTTCATAGTAGCCTGTTCTGCAAGGCATTCCTGTACTTTATAGTTTATGTTTAGAATTGTAAGTGTATAAGAGTTTAAAAAGAATTTGGATACAGATTTGCCATGGTATTGATTTTGGATGAATTTCCTGATTTGTATGGTAATAAATTGGTGGTTAAAAGCGGTTGCAATCATCTCCTCTGATTAGGTAGTGTAAGGGGCAAACAATAGAGGCAACATAGAAAGCTAAAGTGTTTCTGATGCGCCTTTGCATCCATACTAGATACGATTGTCGTCTCATCCATACATACGAGAGATACTTCATATCTATCAATTCTTCTTCCTGGGTGATTTGATATTTATACACGTCTATTAGAAAATGTTTCGAATTATCTAGCAAAATTAAACGATATATTATCTGCTGGATACGAGATGGATTACCGAGGATGCTGTCATCCCTCATAGATAGCCCAGACATTCTTAGGTTAAGTGGTTGAGCATTCTGTTGCTGCCCGTACCCATAGCCATAGCCATAACCACTCATTTGGTTGCCACTCATTTGGTTGCCATACATTTGCTGAGGATACATCATCTGACCAGACTGCATTGCCTGAGGATACATCCCTAAACCTTGTGTCTGTTGCTGCTGCAGCATCTGTTGTTGCTGTTGCTGATATAACAGCTGCTGCTGCTGCTGCATGGCCATATGATTCACAGCTGTAAGCTGCCCACCATTAACAGGGGGATAATAAGCACCAGCAGCAACCTGCTCATTTTGCATAGTCTGGGGTGCATGAGGATACATAGCACCCGGCAATGGTTGAGAATGTGTGATGACGACCTGAGTGACTTGTTGAGCAGTTGGACTACCTGGAAATGGGTTGCCATCCCCAGGCTGAGCCTCCCATGGAGGAGGTGGGAATGAAGCCCCTGATTGGTCACCTGTCAACAGAAATTGTAAACCATATTAAGTTATGACAAAATGACTCACACGTTAGAAAAGCTTCAGAACTATGCTGTTTCTGAGACATATATATCTATGATCATTAATACATTAACTAGTGGAGCAAGAATTATCACATTATGCAAGTTACCTATGCAAGTTATTACACAAACTTTTATCCGCAAAAAGTTTAAAACATCCTAGTAAAACAATGGTACAATAGAAATCCAGCAAAGTCACCAAATTTAACAGGGGCAGGTCTAACAATTAAAATAATTGGTTTATCATGACAAGACCATAGAGAAGCTTGACTAGATTTTATTTTTATTATAATCAAGAAGGATGTCGATGGAATGATGAGCAAGTGAGTTATGTCGATGGAATGATGAGCAAGGGAGTTATGTTCGGATATTACATCATCCGGGAGAAAAGATCTAGCTTACTCAGATTGATGGTTTTCATTCAGGAAAGAGTAGGATAGGCGGCCAAATTAAAAGAGTAACACCCAGAATTCATCCATCTTTTAACATAGTCCCTTTTACTGTGCACAATCGGGCTACCCCTAGGGTAAAAGGTAAACACCCCAGGAGTGGAAGAATGAGAAAGGGCAATGCAATAGAAGGATCATAATAGGTTAAGGGTTTCTTTCACGTTATGCCGACGGCAAAGAGTGAGGAATCCGAGGATAGTGGCAACCCCATTGGGATGGAGGAAAAGGAAGAGAAAGCCCAAAGTAGATATGGAACTGATCATTATCTATGAGAGAGAGTCGGGAATCTAAGGGGAGGGGATGAAAGAGTTCTCAGAAAGGTTTCTGACATCCTCAGTAAGCCAAACAGGGCAGGGTTCGGAGTCACAACGGAATCCGAAGGGAAGGACGCGAGGGACGCGGGTAACGGATCGGCGGGGTCTCTTCACTCTCTCAACTAGATCCTTACCCTTTCTTGGCCTCTTAGAGGAAGAGGTCGTTGCAGGTTGATCGACGGGAGTCACTAACCCCAGGTTAGAGGTAAGACCATCAGGTCCCCTGATGAACACCTCGGTTCATAAGGTCAGACTGGGTGGTAAAGAAGTCGGATTGTGAAGGGGAGATATCCATTATGTTTTCGATCCTAGGGTATAGATACACGCTAGGAGAAGGCCTTACAGCATGCCGCACTAAGAAACAGAAGGAGAAAAAAAAGACAGAAGAAGAAGAATGAGAGGGAAAATGAAGGGTACCTGTATTTGAAGGGGCAAAAGGGAGAGATGGTGAAGAGGGGAGAAAAGAAAAGGGATTATTTATAAAAATGGGGGAGAAACCAAGAGGAACATTGGGGGTAGGGAAGAATGATTACACACGGGAAAAGAGGAAGAGACATTGGCAATGGGGAATCGTGTAGCCGTAAAAAAATTGGAGACGTGGTAGGGCCCATTTGAAGGCGCGTAACACTGACTCGCTAGAATAGAGAAAACGCTGAGGCATAAAAAGACAAAAGCTCTGTGGGGAAGAGCCCTCAGATCTTCTGTCTTGGGGGGCTTGTGATGATACTAAGGATCCGGATCAAGGTGACCTTCCAGGAAGTTTCTGAGTCACGTGGAAAAGATAAGAATCGGCCCGTACACTCACGTGGATAGGAGGCACCACTCGTGCGGGGAGGTGACGCATGCTGATGATGAGGCGGAAAAGAGGAGGTCCAAGACGCATATAAATAGAGGTCACAATCAGCCATTACAGGTAAATTCTCTAACTCTTGAATATAGAGTTTATCTTTTCAATATACGAAATCGAAATCTCATCATCACACCGGAGCTACCACCCTCAGGTAGCGCCGGGGGGTTTGTTTTGCAGGCTTCGGAGAACAGGTCCCAGATTAGTCCTATCCGAGGTAGAGGAGCTCGGTTAACCAGGAGTAATTAGTGAGCAGCTTGCATACTTCATCAACAATTCATCCAGAAGCCCTCAGATACATCAACTGTCCGAGGCCCCGATTCACTAGTGCGGATTTGCCCCGCATCATTTGTTTTGTTAGATTTAAAGGGAATGTAGGATAAAGATAGTCCCTCTATTAGTATTTAGTAACCATGGTGTGTTGCGGATGGTTAGATGTTTTAGAAGGATGTAACACTTAGGCCCTGTCCAGTTCAGCTTCTTCTAATCATCTTCAGCCAGAATCATCTAGTTTCAGCTGGAATCATCTGCTTTCAGCACCAATCATCTCAATCATCTAGTTTCAGCACCAATCATCTAGTTTCAGCATCAATCATCTCAATCATCTACCTTCATCAACTTATTCATTTGAACACAAATAAATTTGTTTAGCGGCTTAAGTATTTCAAATTTAGTAAAAAATATTATTGACATTTTGATTCATTTTAAATGTTTGTATGAATTTAATATGTTTGATTGGGGTTTATAAGCAAATTCAGGTTAATTCTATTCGATACAATTGTTCACCATTATTAATTATTCTTCAAAAACAAATAAATTACAAAATGCAGGAATAATGTTCTATTCAAACAGGATTAGAATTGTAATGGTACGACTCTCAATCAATAATAATTATTTAATTATTCAGTTTTAAAAATAATTTTTTTTGAAGAAGGTTAATCAAATTATACTAAAATAATTATTTTATGCATGTATAGTTTCTATCTTATGCTAAAAAATTAAACAATTTAGTTTATAACATAAAGTCAAAGATTTGAAGATTTAAATTTAAAGCTTAAAATTTACTTTATACCTTCAAAATCAATATTTCATATTTTATTAATGAGATAAAAATTAACAAATAATTTTATATAACTTATTACAAAATATGAATATAATGATAAATATTAAATTTCAACTAAATTTAGCACCAATCATCTACTTTCAACGGGAATCATCTAGTTTCAACATTAATCATCTCAATCGTCTAGTTTCAGCTGGAATCATCTAGTTTCAGCACCAATCATCTAGTTTCAGCATCAATCATCTACTTTCAGTACCAATTATCTCAATCATCCAGCTTGCAGTTTAAAAGGACAGGGCCTTACTTGAATTTAAGTTGGTTTTAAATTTGCTTTGTTACTAATTATTGTTATTATAATATCATCTGCCTTTCCAAACACATATCTAAAAGATCGAGAAAAAAATTATATACAAATACAACTGATATTAAGAGAGTACATACAAATACAATTACTTAAAAACATCACCTTCTAGTGTTAAACGATGAGACACCACCATTAAGAAATCGATGAAAGAACCCCTATAAATCATGTGAATTTTCCGGACCAAAATAATTTTTCTAAATAAATAATAGATGCTTCAAATCAAACATTAGAGCTGAGTAGAATTTAATCAACCAAATCAAGCATGTGAGCAAATGTTACTTTCATTTGTACGAATACTTTCCAGAATAAATATGTAAATTTCAAGGACCAGAACAATTTAGGGTGTTGATATATGTAGCCCAACATTTTGCTCTTGTAACCCAAAATACAAGTAAAATAATAAAAATGCCCTCATCTTTTTAATTCATGAAAAACTACTAGCCTAAATACAGGGGGCATTATATTCATTTGATGGAAATTTTGGGTTACAAAGAGTAAAAACGTGGGCTAAATTTAACAATTGATTGGGAAGAAGAGTTTACATATCCAATTTATGATGAGGAACTTAGGCCGGTCAAGGGTAGGGTTGATTCATTTGGATATAAGAATGATGGCTTTGAAGTTGCTTAGGAAAATCAATGCAAGTTGTTGATTGATCAATACTTGAATTCTGAGTCCATAGATATTGGCAATATACGCTGTAAAGGTGAAGATATGGATGTTGTTGAAATTGTGACTTCTGTGATAACTGACGTTAAGGGGTAGAATGTGGTGTTGTTAATAGGGAATGGATACTTGGTATTGATTCTGTGATTAGATAATTTATGTACTCCCTCTGGACCAGCTGTTTCTGCACAGGAGACTTTTTTCAGTCAACTGTACTAAATTTTGACTGAATTTTTGAATGCATAGATAAATAAAAATATTATCGTATCTAATATTGTTGAAATCGTCATAACATGTAGTTTATTAATATCAAAGTTTCATATCTTTATAATATACGTAGTTAAAGATATTAGCAGTCAAACACGTGTATTGAAGACCGTGAAAAGTCAGCTGTGCACATCCAGCTGGTACGGAGGGAGTACAATTTTTCCGCACAATTTAACAAAGACCTAAAGGCTAAAATCAAACACTAAATAAACATGCGAACGAATATTGCTTTCATTACGAATATGTTTAATCAAACGTTCTCGTACTTTTGTGTATGGGCTCGCTCATATTAATCGGGCGATTCCCTTGACTTCGATTCCTATTCTCTCACAGTTTCATCAGTAATCGTCGATCTCTCTCATCTCACTTCTTAGAGTGTGTAACAATGGCTTCTTTCCCAACCTCAGCCTCAAACTCAATAGTCATGCCGAGGTTGAGTCATCAGTCGCTTGGTTTTGCAAATCACGGGGTCTTCTATTTTCAGCCAGGGATCGTTAGAATGCGGTCAAAATCATCTTTTTGCATCAACAATTCTTCTACCAGTAAGTTCAGGGATCCCTCTCAATTCATAATTGATCATAAGTATGAATCATTTTCGATGCAGCGTTACGAAACTTCCCGGTGAAGGTATATACTTAGAAAATATCTTACTGGTATCACTCCTCATATTGCAGAGGTAGAATCTGCCATTGCATCAGAAGTTCCAATTCTTACTTGCTCCGAGGTGTGTATGCTGTCTGCAAGAATTATCTTTTACTGTGCCTTATAGTTGATGAACTACTCTATGCCAAGTGGCATGAAAGGCACATTAGTTAAAGAAAAAAAATTGTCACTAGTTAGCTTCAATTTGAATGGTACATTTTTCTAGTTTTAGCTTTAGTTTCTGTTTTATACCCTTGTGTGTTGTTGTGAAGGCAATTGAAAGGTTAAGCAAAAGTCGAGAGACTTACCGAAGCAAGGAGGAGTATTTAGCTATGTACTCTAGTGTTTTTGGTGGAATTACAACTGATCCATCTGCTATGCTAATCCCTATGGATGATCACATGGTGCATAGAGGCCATGGAGTTTTTGACACTGCTGCAATCATGGATGGGTAAAGGATTCTAACTAATCTCTGCTATCACGGCATTTTTATTAGCTTCAGATTTGGTGTGGTTTGGAGCTTGTTTATGCCCTTATCTTAAGATACAGTACTGGATTGCTGTATGAACATCATATGCTGCTTAAACGTCTTTGTTTCTGTTTTAAAATGGTATGTCCTTCAGTTGTGACTTGTTTTAGCATTTTGTAGTTCCTATTTGTGGTGACATGCTTAAAATTTTATTCATAACCATATAATGTTTTAGTCTATCAAAATTGTCTTATTTCACTCAGATTCTACAAGTATACCTCTGTCTTTATTTGTTCATCTTTTTCCTTTAAATGGCTGGGGTAAAAAGGGGAGAAATTATGCTGAGGTTTCTTCACGTCAGATGATGATTTGACTAATATGATTTCCTCACAATGCCAGATATCTTTATGAATTGGACCAGCACCTTGACCGATTTATGAAATCGGCTGCTATGGCTAAAATCAAACTCCCCTTTGACAGAGAAAGTATGAGAAGGATACTGATACAAACTGTCAGTGCATCCAAGTGCAGAAATGGTTCACTCAGATACTGGCTTTCAGCAGGTCCTGGTGATTTCCAGTTATCACCATCAGGTTGTCACAATTCTGCTTTGTATGCTATTGTAATCCAAAATCAGTCTCCGCCAGATTACAGTGGTGTTAAGGTAGTAACTTCATCAATTCCAATCAAACCTCCACAGTTTGCTGTCGTGAAGAGTGTGAACTACCTTCCTAATGCACTTTCAAAGATGGAAGCCGAAGAAAATGGTGCATATGCCGCAATATGGTTGGATTTTGATGGGTCTGTAGCTGAAGGTCCTAACATGAATGTAGCGTTTGTTACACAACAAAATGAACTGGTGATGCCTGAATTCGAGAAAATTCTGAGTGGATGCACAGCTAAGAGAGTCTTGGAGCTTGCCAAAAACTTGGTCAGCAAAGGAATGCTCAGGAGAATAAGAGTAGATAAGGTAACTGTCAAGAAAGGGAAAACTGCAAAGGAGATGATGCTAATTGGTAGTGGAGTGCTTGTCCGTTCTGTGTTGCATTGGGATGAACATATCATCGGGGATGGTAAGCATTTCATGCTTCTACTGAATTATCTCTTAGCCCTTCACCTCCATGAACCAACCTAATGAAATTTTCACCAAAAAAGTTGATTTGTCTGCTGAAACATTAGTGCTTAATTACAATTAAATAATGTGGAGCTGTAGATAAAATCATTAGTATTGATTACTTATTAATTGGATCTTTTCAGGCAAAGAAGGTCCTGTGGCTTTGGCTTTACGGAACCTAATTCTCGAGGACATGAAATCGGGGCCTGCATCTGTACGAGTTCCTGTCCCTTACTGATGTTTCCTGAGCTTTTGATGAAAATTGCTACTACTTAAAGTTCCATATTAACAACTTTGGAACTTCATAGTAGCCTGTTCTGCAAGGCATTCCTGTACTTTATAGTTTATGTTTAGAATTGTAAGTGTATAAGAGTTTAAAAAGAATTTGGATACAGATTTGCCATGGTATTGATTTTGGATGAATTTCCTGATTTGTATGGTAATAAATTGGTGGTTAAAAGCGGTTGCAATCATCTCCTCCGATTAGGTAGTGTAAGGGGCAAACAATAGAGGCAACATAGAAAGCTAAAGTGTTTCTGATGCGCCCATACCAGATACAATTGTCGTCTCATCCATACATACGATAGATACTTCATATCTATCAATTCTTCTTACTGGGATGATTTTGATATTTAAACACGTCTATTAGAAAATGTTTCGAATTATCTAGCAATATTTAACGAAATAGAATTAGCTAAAAGGAACATGCAACAAGTTTTTTAATCAGCAATTATTAAACTCAATCTGGAATCAGCAACCCGACGGCAGTTCATATATATTCAAACTCGAATAATTCGGCAGGAGTTCCATTTCTTTCTTTGTTCTCTCTACAACAGATGTACAGAATCACAAAAGCAAATCTAGTTAACATATGGAACAAAACAGAACATGTATCTATAATTATAACATTCTAAAACAGACAGAAATTAACAGGGGGAGAACATGGATTCACAAAATGTTGGAAAAAGAGATGAATCAAATTGAAAAACCAGTCTGTCACATGCTACCAGCTCTTCCAGGAGCGGATTTTGAATTAGGTTTGAATTTGGTTATGTCGACAAGGTCTCCGAACAACTTGTCCTCAGGCTTTGAGGGCTTGCCAGATGGCACATGCACATACGAGGGGTTTGAACCTGAACGAGATGGATTACCGAGGATGCTGTCATCCCTCATAGATAGCCCAGACATTCTCAGGTCAAGAGGTTGAGTATTCTGTTGCTGCCCGTACCCATAGCCATAGCCATAACCACTCATTTGGTTGCCACTCATTTGGTTGCCATACATTTGCTGAGGATACATCATCTGACCAGACTGCATTGCCTGAGGATACATCCCTAAACCTTGTGTCTGTTGCTGCTGCAGCATCTGTTGTTGCTGTTGCTGATATAACAGCTGCTGCTGCTGCTGCATGGCCATATGATTCACAGCTGTAAGCTGCCCACCATTAACAGGGGGATAATAAGCACCAGCAGCAACCTGCTCATTTTGCATAGTCTGGGGTGCATGAGGATACATAGCACCCGGCAATGGTTGAGAATGTGTGATGACGACCTGAGTGACTTGTTGAGCAGTTGGACTACCTGGAAATGGGTTGCCATCCCCAGGCTGAGCCTCCCATGGAGGAGGTGGGAATGAAGCCCCTGACTGGTCACCTGCCAACAGAAATTGTAAACCATATTAAGTTATGACAAAATGACTCACACGTTAGAAAAGCTTCAGAACTATGCTGTTTCTGAGACATATATATCTATGATCATTAATACATTAACTAGTGGAGCAAGAATTATCACATTATACAAGTTACCTATGCAAGTTATTACACAAACTTTTATCCGCAAAAAGTTTAAAACATCCTAGTAAAACAATGGTACAATAGAAATCCAGCAAAGTCACCAAATTTCACAGGGCCAGGTCTAACAATTAAAATAATTGGTTTATCATGACAAGACCATAGAGAAGCTTGACTAGATTTTATTTTATTATAATCAAGAAGGAAAATATAAAAATAAGGAAAAGAGTGTACCATAAACAGGTGAAGGAGGCTGCTGAGCTATTGAAACATTCAATGAAGAGTTAGACCCTGGCGTATATACAGACTGCTGATATGGGGTTAACATCCCAGGAACATTCCCATTTGAATAGACTTGAGTAATCTGAAGATTCGGTTGCTGCTGGAATTGAGGGGATGTAGGATATGTTTGTCCAACTGAATTAGTCACGTGACTATTGTTACTTGCTGAGAACAAATCAACTAGAGCCAGAGCATTCTGTTGAGAAGTAACGGGACTCGCTGGCTGAGGTTCAGTGGCTATAGGAACAAGTGCCAAGGTATTATCGGAAGCTGGTGACCCAAAATCATCTCCACTTAAAAGATCAATCTTCGGGCTAGGCTTGGTTGGTGTTGTTGACGGGCCATTAGCTGTCGGAGCAGGTAATGCTAATTGTGTCCCTTGAACAAGATTGGAAGAACTGCAAGAGAATTGCACATTAGCTATCATATTCACTAAAATGGCAGGGTATCGCATTCTCAGAAGACACTACAATGAATCTTTATAGTCAATTTGCCTTTCTTTCTTTTTCCTTCACATTGACACCCAATCAGGCTTATCTTAATAAGAATAAGATCATGGAGGATAAAGGAGTGTTCGTCCAATGAATCTATTAATTACAAACAAGTTCAGTCATAAGCTCGAATAAAGTCTGTTCTAGAGTCTACTATCTGGCTTATGAATGTATGAATTCAGTACAGCTTTACGCATCAAATGAGCCAAAATAACTAGATATATAAAGGGGAGGTATAACCAAATTATATACTTTCATTTAATTAAGGAGGATAAAGGAGTGTCTTTGGATCCATATAGTAAAAATCCTCTATGTATTCAAATCCAACATAAACTTAGATCAGGTAGCATGTAAGCAAATATCATTTACCTTTGATCTGGCTGTTTCACATCTCCAGTATCAATAAGTAGAGAATCACTAGTGATACTTTTAACAGAATCAGGCTTGGGTGTATCCGGAACTGATTTTCCCGAAGCAATTGCTTCATGCTTAGCCAGCACGCGTTGCAAGTCATCATTAAGAGATAATCCTTGACACAATAATGATTCATCTCTGCAGGTAAACAAGAAACAATAATTTGCATTTTCATGAGTAACTAAAATGAAACTTGCCCTATAGGTAGCAAAATTTCTTTCAATACTTCACATATATACCATATAGATAAAATATACTGTGTATATTAAATAGAAACGATGACTTACGCAGTTGAGTTAACTAAGTGCACAACTCTTTGCTTGTATGTTCGGCATTGATCCACCAAGTCAACAATAACCTCTTGTCGAAGTCCCTGTCATCCCATATATAAATACTATTCTCAATTACAAAAGTAGGATGATACCTCAAAACATAAAGATCATAGCAGAAGTTGCATTTACACAGGCAGATCTAGCAAAAAGTTTTTAACATGTTTCAGTAGTGCAAGACCTCACATTTCAACAACTAGGTCAGCTCAATTCCATCAAGACCAGCTATTCCAGATTTGGACAAAAACAGGAAATAACACAAAGCACAAGCATATTACCAGAAACATATCCCCCCACCCACCCCTCTCCATCAATTATACACATGGCTTTACCTCTTTGTTTGCTGGATCCAAGGCACTCAGCATTTCTGTGAGGACATCCATTATACCACGTGCATTTTGAATTTCTGTCAAACTAACCAAGAAGTTTAAGTGTCAAAAAAAACCCAAAAGATAGTACAAACTAATATTTATGTGTCCTTTCAAAAAAAATTAATATTTACGTAGACACAAAAAAATTATCCCATCGATTAGGATATCTTAATCATGCATAAACAGAAAAGGAAACAAAATAAGACAGAATGATTGATGAGGCCATAGGCTCATTTTAGTCAGGCAGGTAGAAAATAAGTCAGCACTTTTAATGTTAGCCATTAGATCACATTTCATCTGATCTTCATTTCTATTTTTTCTCATTTACAAATTCATAAAGTAATTCCCCAATATCAACCAAAATATCCAAGGCATCCAATATGCTTCTTGTTTTGATCGATCCAACAAAGTCACCATAACCAAAGAAAAAAGAAACAATTCTCTAAGCAAGCACCGATAAAAGGAACTTATCAATAATGTCAAGTTTCAAGTTTTCAACCAACATCAATTTGGACAGTCCCAAAATTAGGCTTCTCGTACAACTCATCAATATTGGTGTGGTTGATTTAAGTTATAATTCTTTCTACTGTTTAAAAAATGAAGAGGAGAAGGAGGGCAATATGAATGGGGAGTAGGGACACCGATGGATACTGACTAAGCTGTAAGGACGGCTGGAAAGTTTTATGAGGAAATCGGTGGGGGTGGGGGGGAATATTAATTTAATTATACGCTCAAACCAGAATAATACAAATTTCATTCAATTGCTCCATTTCGGTATCATTACAACATAATTTTGCTCAGCAGTTCATTGCCAGAATTGAACTGCTTCATTTGTTAACAGAGACTCTGGATCTAAAATCAATCTCTATTGGCACCAATTTCAGAAGAATTGACGACTAGAGATTTCCTCTTACCAATAATTCCCATCGAAACTTCTTCCTCGATGACAATTCTGATGGATTCAAGGTAACGGGAAAGGGGGAGGATATGGCGTGAGGATTTGGAGAACAAAAAAAACTAGATAATCTATTCAATTTCTATGTCACACCTAATTTAATGTGTCCTTGTGACGGAGAGGGATTTAAAAATGGGTGAGTGCGGAATGGTGACGGTGAATACCAAGGGAGAGGAGAAAGTGAATGTTTGGAGGAGAACTAATTAATACTTTACTCTTCCATTAAATGACAACAAATTAGATTAATTAATGGGTAAGATAAACTAAATCAATGGCTAAGATTTGGATAAGGATGTTGATTGATCCTTTTCCTATATATGCACACATATTTGTGATAAGATAGAACCATGATACTTATGACAATTCCAAGACATGTGCACTTAGAACAGTACCAAAATCTAAAAAACAAAAAGTAAACAGAAGTTTGGCTACTCAAGCACCCTTTAAGATAAAAAGAATCATTAAAATTACATACCTTAAAGTAGGAAATTCAGCCTCTGCTGAAGATTCAGCTGCTTCTTGTTTTGACTCTGGATTGCGGATATTTTGAGGATAAGATGCTAGAGGCTGCGTTTGAGGAGGTGTGAACACAGGTGCTGATCTCTCAGATCTCTGAGGGAAAACAGCTCCAATTCGCTGAAAGTACAAGACAGTAAAATAAAAGTCAACATTAATAGGTAGCAAGCAAGGAATCAGGAAACTAACAAAGTGACAGTGGAATAATAGAAAAAAAAGAAGAAGCCATAATTGCTTACCAATAGTTCCTGATATGCCGCAAAATATTGTGGATACCTCGCCCTTGGTCCTCCAAAAGCTTCTTGCCATGTATCAATGAGAATCAATATCTTTTCCTTGACATGGAAGTCAGGCTACGATTTCAAAATAGAATGTCAACCACAACTTCAATAAAATTAAAAGGAATAACTGAGATTCACAAGGAAGAAATTACCTTCTTTTTAACCATTCTAACCATATCATGAAGCAAATCTTTCTCAGCAACATGCATGTGGACAATATCACCGCAGTTCTTGACAACTGTCTCTAAAAGCTAAAATAAAAATTATTATGTACAGTTAGTTGTAGAATAAGGTTCCCGAAAAGTGGGTATTCTTCAGCTAACAAATAAATGATATCCAATAACCTTTGGGCTACAACATAATTATCAAAATTGTACTTTAGTGGACAGATAGCCACGGGGCAGATGCGGATATGTCTTCAAAAAAAACAAAACAGCTGTCCACTGTCCAATTAGAATGGTATAAAGAAATGATTTAATACACTTCCCACCAAGTTTCAAAGTTCACTAGAACATTAATACAAGAAAGATTGGTACTCCATGGGTTAGCTTTAATCCAAGAGAGAGCCATCAATTTTCATCTTAACCAAAAGCCCTAAATTTGATTATATAATTGTCCAATCCAACACTACACAAAATACTATCCTTTCGAAACTTATCATTATATTCGTAAAATAATATGATGACCAAAAATACTGTGGTCCTGAAATTGATGCTAAAAATCCAGTAAAACATACAGTAAAAGGGTTCAAACTAAATGTCTTATAAAAGCTAGAAACTAAAAAGGAGCCTGCTAAAGGAGTTACTCAATTATGGGCAAGAAGATTAAACCAAAAACAAACAATAATTCTAGTTTCTGATGCTTACTGTTAAGGCAAGGAGCTGAACTTTTGGATTCCGACTGCCAAGACGTTTTTTTATGCCTTTCACGACATCCTTTGCTTGCCTGGTAAATTGAAAACAAATTACATGTAACGGCATAATCTTATAACATTATAAGTGATCATAACAAAATGATTCTTAATTTTTTACAAAATCCAAAGTGCCCAATCACAGAGAAAGCACACAAATTCAAAATCATTTCCGCACAAGAACAGTTAACGCTAGACAGCCCTAACCAATGAAAAACAGGTGGTCGATACAACATTGGGGGTGGTGGTGGGGGGAGGGAGCTCAGTTACAACAGAGTACATACATATATACCTAACTGAATTTTGATCACTGAATGAAGAAAACAATAAGGGCGGAAAATAATACAATTAAATGGGTTCGAGAATCATACACAGGATCATGATTGCACATATCGCAGATCTCAATATTCATAGCCCAATCCGGACCGATGAGCATGTCGCTCGTAGCGCGTTCCACCATAGCATTCACCATCTTGATCAACCTCTAGCCAATCAATCGGATTCTCCAAACACACCAAACAAGCATCAATCATCCACACTCATGATCCCAAATTACAGAAAAACGCAAGAAAATTTCTGAATTCGATCTTCTCAAGGTCTTCGAAAACGAATCCTTGCTTTTCCGATTCAATAAACAAATGTTTGGGCGATCGAATCGGGGGGCTTTGCTTTGGAGTTTATGTTTTCTGTTGAGATTTTAGTCGAAGAAGCGAATTTTGCATTCACGTTAATTTAATTTAAAAAACCCCGAAAAGAAAAAGAAAAACTTGAAACTGATAAGTAGTAGAAAAAAAATAAAACAAAAGGAGGGGCCAATTAGAATGGGACGCGTGTACACCACGAGTTCCTTTTGTTGGGTAGTTTAACAGTTTAACTTGCGTTGATGCTGTCAGCTCGGCTGACTTTTTTCATCCAGCCGTTTATCATACTTGCTCTCTACTTTTTTTCGGCCTTCTTAATTGTGAAATGAAAATTAAGGATGAATGAATATTAACTAATAATAAATTTCATTCTTCAAAAAAAAAATTAGTAGAATATATATATTATTAAGGGAAAAAAATTGGAAATAATATATTTTAACTAAGATATCAGAAGAAGGGAAAATTAAGGGAAAGAATATGTGAGAGCTGAGAAGGAGAAGGAAATAAAGTGACACGTGCAAAAATGTTTTTTATAGTTGAGAGTAATTATTGTGGAAGTCCCACATGCCAAAAAAATGTGAATAAAACTTTCTTTCTTTTAACTTATAGATTTTTCCTTCGATTTTTATGCCTAAATAACCTTAATTTTACGGTTACTTTCAAAAATAATACTCTTATAAAACTAATTGCACACTTTTGGGCTAAATTTTAACTAGTAAACCTATAAATTTTCGTATGTTTTGATTATACCACAAATTTACCACCGCCGCCATAACCACCACCATGATTTTCTATAGCATAAAAATACTTGTTGCCCGAATTAGGGATTTTTTGGTTCCGCACTATCCCTTCGTTTCTACCATTTTGATACTTTGAATAGTGCCAACAAAAAGTGAAATGACATAGTCAAGTTTATCATAATGGTGAAAAACTTTAACGCACAGACAACGGTCAGATTTTTATCTATTTAAATCAAAGGTCTATCTCTCAAGTCTTAATCATCTCTCAATCAGTTAATTTTTTCCTTTGTTTAAGAATTCAAGCTAATACATCGATTGTTCTATTTTTATTTTTATTTTGTAAGTTTCAGTTTCAAGTGCTCTTGGGTCTTGCTCAATTAGTAATTTAGATTAAATATGGGCAAGAGAATTATTTTTTTTCGACACCCTTCGATATCAATCTAGATTGTTCAATAGACAAGTTTTATTATGCATATTACTTTTTCAATTGGTTCAAATTTGTGCTTTTACAATTGCAAATTGTTATTTGATCTTTGGCATAGTGTGAATTTGTAGTTTATCATTCGGTTGAGTTTTGTGTAATTATTGAATCATGCCTATTAGGAATTTTTATACTGATTGTGAAAAGTGGAAAAAGACAAAGAATTGAGAGTTAACTCGATCTCAAAGAGGAGCTCTTGATAAATTTGTCTTAAAGAAACCCATCTCTTGTAGAAATAAACTAGATAATACCTGGACGGTGCCCGAATTTTCATTAAGTAATTATGTATAATATATTTAATTTTAAAATAGAAATAAAGTATATGCAATATGTTGAATGCGAAAATAGTATGTAAGAAAATGAATAAAATATAAAATAATACTAAATCTTGGTCAGTAGTATATATTAGTTATGGAAAAAATAATTATAAAATAATATAAAAATGGTAAATGATTTTAAAAGCATGAAGGAATTAAGAAAAAGAGTATATGAGAAGAAAAAAGAAGAAGAAGAATTATCTAGAAAAAATGTAGTTAGGAGAGTATATGAGAAGAAAAAGGAAAAAGAATAATCTTGAAAAATCTAGAAAGATTAGAAAAATATTTTCTTTTAGAATTATTTTTGGAAGTTGAGGTGGAATTCTTTGTGAGTGCCACGTGGCACAAAACTTGTTCATTTAGTATTATAGTACTAGATATCCCCTTCGGGCAATGTTCAAATTATTTTAATCAAAATATTTAAATTTAAATATATTTTTAATTGAATTAGAGCTAAAGAATAGCAGAAAAGAAAGAGTATAAATTGAAAAGAAAGTTAGAAAAAATAAAAAGTGTATAGAAAATGAAAGGTTAATCAGAAAGCATATGTAATATGTTGAATTGTGAAAAAATATATAAGAAAATAAATAACATGTAAAATAATGTAAAAATGATAGTAAAAGATTTTGGAAGAATTAAGAAAGTAAGAAGAAGAGTATATGAGAAGGAAAAAGAAGAAAAATAAGAATCTAGAAGAATGAACTTAGGATACTAATAATTAAATATACAAAACTTATGGAGAATTGTTGAAGAAAACTCTAGAAATAGCATTTTTGTTTAGAATTAATTTTGGAAAGGTGAGGTGGATTTCTTTGGAAGTGCCACGTGGCACAAAACTTGTTGTTTTAGTAGTATAGTATTGATTAATGTGAAATGTCTTTATATTTTGGAAAAGTCTTGGAAGTGACCGTCACTATATAGTGACCAGGGACCGAAGTGCAAATAGAGAAAGTAAGAGCCCACTCTCGCGGGTCAACCCAATCCGCATAGCAACCCGGAAAGTGTTAACACACGCGATATATATAATTCATTCCCAATTCTGAAACCGATTATGATACCAATCGCTCCAGAGCTCAAACCGCCAATGAGATTTTGGGACGATTACCGAACCACCACCACACCAAAATCGATTGAATATTCTCCACCGTGATCGATCCGGCGGCCTACTACATCTATCGAATCCGACCGGAGGTAACAATCTAATCTGAATGGAGATGCGCCAGAGATCATCGTCGTTATCTTGCTAGCGGTTAATTTATCATCACCGCGTCGCCGATCGAATAAGATATTGCGAATCAGTGAAGCAGAGACGGCGTGGGTGACAAGCTCCAGCGACTCCAAGCGGCGGTTGACAAGAGGTCGACATGTAAGTTTTTCTGTTGTAGTTCGATTCAAAATTTCCGATTCAATTCAATAGTCCTATTTTCCGGTGGATCGCAAGCCGAACTTGTTCGGTTTGGCGATTGGCAATTTCCGCGATTTGGTTATTTGACGTTTAATTCCATCAATTAGCGATCCAGCCGCCAGTACGCCGCTGTGGAATCCGCCAGTTGCTGTTGTAGGTCGTTGCAGAGCTGCATACGGAGGAGGAGGCTGTCTCTATTGCTGGTAATACTCATGCACCTGTCTAGTAATCTTGTTTCTCTAAACTAGCTATGCTTCTTTAGTTAGCTGTGTGGTCTCAATGTGTGCATGTTGTTCTAATACTCATGAAGGTATAAATCTAGTATTTGTAGTTTTGGTTTGGTTTTAGAATACTGTCGTTGTTTCAAATTAATTTCTCCAGCTTTTAGACCCTAACTACAACCATTTTGTTATTGTCATGTTTTTGAGGAAAGCATGAATGTTTCATACTAAAATCTACAGGTTTTAAACTGTAGCTACAACCTTTCTGTTATTGTCATGTTTTTGAGGAAAGCATGAGTGTTTCATACTAAAATACACAGGTTTTAAACTCTAGCTACAACCATTCTGTTTCACACTAAAAGGTATTCTGTAAAACCTTCATGTTCTAAGATAAACAGCACACCTTTCTTAAATCTTTAATGTTCTAACATAAACTGCCCACCTTTGAAGCCTAATCTGTCATTGACTGAATTTAGCCTCTTGTTTTTTTGTTGTGTGCATGTTGTGCTGTAAAACCTTCATGTTTTAAGATAAACAGCACACCTTTCTTAAAACCTTTAATGTTCTAACATAAACCGCCCACCTTTGAAGCCTAATGTGTCATTGACTGAATTTAGCCTCTTGTTTTTTGTTGTGTGCATGTTGTGCTGTAAAACCTTCATGTTTTAAGATAAACAACACACCTTTAATAAACTTTTAATGTTCTAAAATAAACGGCCCACCTTTGAAGCCTAATCTGGCAATGACTTAATTCAGCCTCTGGTTTTTTGCTGTGTGCATGTTGTGCTGTAAAACCTTCATGTTTTAAGATAAACAACACACCTTTCATAAACCTTTAATGTTCTAACATAAACTGCCCACCTTCGAAGCCTAATCTGTCATTGACTGAATTTAACCTCTTATTTTTTGTTGTGTGCATGATGTGTCCTAAAACCTTCATGTTTTAAGATAAACAACACACCTTTCATAAAACATTTAATGTTCTAACATAAACTGCCCACCTTTGAAGCCTAATCTGTCATTGACTGAATTTAACCTCTTGTTTTTTGTTGTGTGCATGTTGTGCTGTAAAACCTTCATGTTCTAAGATAAACATCACACCTTTCATAAACCTTTAATGTTCTAACATAAACTAGCCACCTTTGAAGCCTAATCCGTCATTAACTAAATTTAGCCTCTTGTTTCTTGTTGTGTGCATGTTGTGCTGTGAAACCTTCATGTTTTAAGATAAACAACACACCTTTCATAAACCTTTAATGTTCTAGCATAAATTGGCCACCTTTGAAGCCTAATTTGTCTATGTTTTAATTTAACCTTTTTCTTTTTGTTGTGTGCATGTTGTGCTGTGAAACCTTCAGATTTTAAGATAAATAGATCATCTTAGTTGGAAAGTACACAACTAGTTTCCTAGATGCCGAATTTATGGATGGCTTGATTTGTTTTAAGGTAAACTGTCAACCTTTTAAGTTATATATTGTTCAGTTGCGGGGTAGAGCAGGTTGGTAGCTCACAAGGTTCACACCCTTGAGGTCGTGGGTTTAAATCCCACCCCTGCCAAAAATTGTGTGTACCATGTACTTTTGTGCAATTATCTTTCATTTATTGTTCTTGTCATAAATAACAATATAGTGTCATTAGTGTGTACCATACTTAAAATAGTTTTCTTTGTGGTTGAGTTGTATAATGTATCAAGATATTTTGAAAATGTTTTAGCCTTAACCGTGCACCTTTTACTTGCTTGCATGTTGTTTTGTAAATCTTGTTTGTTTTGAGATAAACAGTCCATCTTTCAGTTGCTGAGTTGTATACTATTTCAATTTATTTTGTTAATGTTTTAACTTTAATTGCCCACCTTTTATTTTTGAGATTTGGATGAAGAAGATCAAGAAGTTGTAGGCTTGTAGCACGTGGTGGAAATCTGGGAAAAAGAGAGAAAAATGGATAGTAGGTGAATAATTCAAGTAATTAAAAAATGAAAGGAGCAAAAAAGAGGAGAGCAAAATGGGGCCAGGTTGGTAGCGCATGGAAAAGGAGCGGGATTTATTCCACGCGTGCGTGATATTTGTAATTTATCAAAAATTGCAAGTAAGGACCTCCGTGTTCTTTAAATTATGAATGAGTCTGGTCACTATATAGTGACGGTCACTCAAGAGACGGACTCTTATATTTTTATACTAATATATTAGAAAACTCATTTTGCAAGGACCTTCAAAATATCGGAAACGCCCGGTTGAGAAGGCATGAAAATAGTAGTTTGTAAATATACGTTTCAATCTATATTACTGGGTCAATTAGGCCTTATTTGTCTGAACTTATTTCTTTCTAAACTGAATTAAAATAAATTAGATTGAATTGAAGTTAATTAAACTGAAGTAAAAATTAATGTATTGAAAAAAAATCAGTATGACTGAATTAAACTGATCTATTGAGAAGGTCTAGCACTATGACCTTAATTTACTGTGACTTTGCCCTCTTTGGTTACTACGTACTATTGGAGTATCTATGTCGAGAAAATCTTGGGTGAGACTTGTGTTTGTGTAGACCAATGGTAAAAGAGTTCATACAATAGGAGTATGAGTTTCTAAAGTTTTGAGGTCATTCTGTAACAATTCTATATACGGCGCAATAGTAATATTTGGTCTCATTGCAGGGACTGATTTGCAAACATTCCCATATATCATCCATTTTCCCCCAAATTTGCATATTTTGATCTCCATTTTCTTCCCCAATCCCCGCCAAATGTGATTCAATCCTCTCCCGCTCTTGTTTGCAACGGCAGCGTCGATTCCAGCTAATCCATCAATTTTTCAAGTTGTGGTTTCATGCGATCGAAACCGACGATTAGTGTAGATCCGGAATGCAAGGTCGTCAAAATCCGACTTGCTATAAAGTGAGAAGGGAGAAGGGAGAGGGAAAAAACAAAAAATTAGGCAAAAAACATAAAAAGATCAAACATGTAGGAAACACAAAATATCAGGCAAAAAACAGAGAAGATCATGCATGCAACATAAAAGGTCAGGCATGCAAAATAAAAAGTCATGCAAACATCATAGAACAATAAAAAGATCAGGCAAAACAAAGAGAAGATCAGGCAGAAAATATAAAAGATATCAGGCAGGCAGGAAACACAAAATATGAGGCAAAACACAGAGAAGATTATGCAGGAAATATAAAAAGTCAGGCTAACATGAAAGATCAATAAAACAACATAGAACAGAAAAGATCATGCAAAACAAAGAAAAGATCATGCGGAAAACATAAAAGATCAGACAGGCGGGCATGAAACATAAAATATTAGGCAAAACACACAGAAGATCATGAAGGAAACTTAAAAGATCAAGCAAAACAAAGAGAATATCAGGTAGAAACCCTAAAAGATCAGGCGCAAGCAAAAACACATCTGATCACCTCCGCGGCTCCGCCACCACCTGCAATCGCTCAAATAGATCAGAAAGTGTCTGTATTACCAACACCGCCGCCACCGCGAAAGTTTCAGTAGATACCAACGTGAATCCAGAGAAAACATAAATGAACCGACAACACCGCGCAAACTCTGAAATCGATAATTGTCCGGCCGCATCGAATCTGCAGTCGCCGGAAAACAAAAACAACCGCGAAAGCATCACATCAAAACACCGAGGAGCCTACTGAATTCAAGCACAAAACAACAACAATGTCGCCGTAGAAAAACACAAGAGCACGGAAATACCTGAAAACAGAAGTATCACGCCGGGAAACGGCGCCGGAGCTCGGAATTGGAGGAATCGCTAGAAGTTTTGGAATCGTCGAAGTGCTCTGGAACGTTTCTGATTTGTGAAGATTTGGGAATTGTCCGCGAGATTATATAATAAAAACATTATTTACATTACAGTCCCTAACCTTTTTGGTAATACTAGTAAAAACCCCTTACACCCTAAACTGAGTCTACAGTCCCTGATCTTTGTAGAGACATGTTTCAAATGAGAATTTGTAATCTATGTCGGCTACTACTTTCTTATTCCATTTCCAGCACATGATTTAGGCGGTGGGAACTTGGCCCTTATTCCCAGAGTTAATATGTAAATTTATTCAGTTCAATTTAATTCACTTCAGTTCACTAAAAATGTAATTTAATGAAATGCAGGTTAATTTAGTTATACTGATTTTCTTAATACATTAATTTTCATTTCAGTTAAGTTCTCTAGTTTATCTCAGTTCAACAAGAACATCAATTTTCAATTCAGTTAAGTTCTCCAGTTCATCTCAGTTGATCAACAAGAACATTAATTTTCAATTCAGTTAAGTTCTCCGGTTCATCTCAGTTCAACAAGAACATTAATTTTCAATCCAATTCATCTCAGTTCAACAAGAAATAAGCTCTACCAAAACAGGGCATTTGAAAATTGATCGAATCGATTTTTATGTTGTATTTGTGGTTAGGATATTAACTATGTTTTTTTAAAAAAAAATTTGAAACCACCATTGGTGGGGGGTATTTATTGGGCTTCCCTAGCCTTTAGGATCTTAAAAGATAGTTACCAATAGTTCAAGAAAAATCCTATCAAGTAGGATGAAAAAACTTGGAAGGTATCCAAGAAAAACCCTACCTAATAAGATGAAAAAACTTGAAAGTACAAGTCTCTTGATCCTATAGTTAAAGATTTCAAATCGATATCTACTCAGCTGATCTAGTTTAGTAGTCAACAAGCATAACACCTGTCGACCACAAGTTTGCCCCAGCGAGGATAACATTTCAAGAGGAAATTCGGTAATCGTCAAGCCGAGCAAGACGAAAAGCCACTTAGCCCCTTGAATGTGATTTAGAATCCCAAACTTTACAGTAAGTGTGAAACCCCAACCACAAGTAGATTAATATGTACAACATAATAACATATACTAGTATGGTTATCTTGATTAAACTTTCAACTTTTTTGACATAATATTAAACGTATGAATTACATATCGGAATTTCACGAGAAACAAAATTATAATCCTAAACCTCAGAAGGAAAATGATGAAACTAGAAGCTATTGTAAATTAGGATTTGTGGAAAGAATAGAGATTGAGTTGTTAAAAGAAATGAATAAAAAAAAAATGAATGAGAAGAGAATATAGGATAAATATGTAGTTATTATTGAATGAATATTAATGGACCTTAACCATCCTTTAAATATGAATCAAGAGCAAGTAAACTAAATTATGAAAGAGATGTACAATAGCCATACAGTCAGTGCAAGAATGATATTTTGCTTTCGGAAAAAAAAAAAAATCAAAACACAAGATGACTTAAATAAAATAAAATAAATGCTTAACAACAAAAATTAAGAGGAAACAGAGAGAGAGAGAAGGGGACTGAGTGAGTGAGTAGCCTACATACATTAGGACTGGACAGGTGTCATCCGAGCAGAACACCTGGGAGTGAATAAGCATTGAGATGTAATAATTATATTCCTCAAAATTCTTAAACTTCTCCCAAAGATAAACCCACCAAAACTCTGTAAAACTAGCAGCTTCCTCCCCATCTCTTCTTTTGTAACGACAACCAAAACCTCCCCTTCGGTTATACATCCATTGATCACGGTGGCGATTATTATATTTCGAAGAATCAAAGGAGCTGAGGGAACAAGGGATTTGCTGTCACTTCGGTTCGACCTGCATGTTTTCTTTGTCCCTCTGTTGCTGCCCTACTTCTCGATGCAACCACACCATCTCCAGTTTCCAATTCAGGTATTAACCAAACCTTCTCAATCCCATCACCTCATAACCCTTAGACATCGAACACAATCAATTGGTTAGGGAGTATTGAGTTTTGGTCAGGGGTTGTTGAGGAAGTCTTAATGAAATCCTATAGAGTAATAGGTGTATGCATGTGATTAAAATTGTAAATACATGTTTGGAGTAAATTTACCAAGGAAAGAAAATGGGTTAAGGGAGAACTTATGAAATCTGAACAGTTTGATGTTAGGTGTCGCAGTGAACTTTAAAAGACTCTATCTTACAAACTATAGATCTAAATATAATGAAATTTATGTCATTGGAAGCCCATGATTCAGAACCTTAATCAGAATCAAGAATCATCCAATTTGGTTAAGGAATGAGGGAGAAAGAGAATTTTGAAGTTCTGCCCTCTTTCATTCATGTTGTAGCAGAAATATAAACTTTTAAAATCCATATTTAATCAACCCTAACTCGGATTTTATTGATTCTTATACCGGTATAATCTTTGTAAAATAACTTCTGTTTAGAACTTGAAATTATTGAAAACAAGTAGGTAATGGATTAGATAATCAATGTCGAAGTCTGCTGCTCGTTTAGGTCGCTGCAGAAATAATGGTGTTCAGTACCCTTAACTTTGAAGTACCCTATCTTACAAACCGTAACCTTGATTTTATCGAATCTTGTGCTCCTGCAAACCTTGTAAAGTGGTCTGTAGTTTAGAACTTGTAATTTTTGAAAACTCCTAAGTAATGATTGAGATAATTGAGTTAGAAGTCTGCTGTGACTGGATTTTTGAAGCATAAAATCCAAACTTTAAAAACCTATATTTAATCGACCAAAACTCTGATCCTTTCAATTCTTGTACCTGTGTAATCCTTATGAAATGGACTTCAGTTTGGAACCTGAAATATTTGGAAACAAATAGGTAAGGAGTTAAATATGCCACCCTGAAGTCTGCTGTATTTTCCTACTGCAAAAACCAGTATACTCAACTATAAATATCCGTATTTTCTGTAACTCTGATTGTCAACTCACATGCCCCTGTAATCCCTGAAAGATTAACTATGGTATAGAACTAAGAATTTTTGAAATCAAATAAGGATTGATGGAGATAAATGGAGTTTTCAGTCTGCTGCAATTTTAGTTCGCTGCAATAAAAATCATTAACGGTCTGAATTTGAAACCACCATATCTTCCTAACCATAACTCTGTTTTTGTTAACTAATGCATCTCTGTAATCTTGGTGAGATGAGTTATAACATAGAACTTGTAATTTTTGAAATCAAACAAGTAATGAAATAAATAATAGTCTCGGAAGTTTACTGCTGCCAAATTTAGTACCAGAAGTTCAAATATCCAACTTTTAACCTATTTTACCAATCCTGGTTCCATGTTTTATGGTGTTTAAGTTCTTAAAATCTCTGAGAAAACAACTGTAGTTTTGTATTAAATGCATTCTGGTTTCAAGAACAAAGCAATGAGGAAAGCCTCGATGAAATCTAGTATGTCACTTGGGTTTAAGGATAGGTTCCGATGAGTGTACTCCCTTAACCGCTGATCTGTTTAAAGTAATTTTTACATCCATGCGTAGCTGAGAACTATCTCCACATCTTGAAACCATAATGAACCTAAAGTGTTAAGTGGTTATTTAGGATCTCCAGAGTTTTATCGTCACGTGGATGATTTTAAAACTAGGTGATTTAACTGAGTTTATACCTTTACACACCTACAATTAGTTTAAAGAAACTTATACACTGAATAATAATTATTGAACAACCCTTTCACTGTATATTGAACTGTAAAACAGAACCAAGCACAGATTAACTCAACTCGTCTTGAATTCTAATTTTTCCTTGATTTAAATCTTTGAGATAAACCTAATCTCAAGAACTCATTGGCTAGTAAAATCTAACTTGGTGGTAATTTAGTAATTTACCTTGTAGTAGTATCAATACTCCCTTTTGCGGGTTAAATCTATAAGTTAAGAAACCTGGAAATTATATTTCTTAATAAATTTCTTAAATAAAGTTTATGATATAAAGAGTAAAAAGAGTCATATAGAAGGAACTTGGGTGGGAGATTAATAGACGAGCTAATAAAGTCAAAATGGGAATCAATACTACCATGATATTTAATTTTTGACGATTGAGATAACACTTAGGAATATGAACTGATCCACGAAGATGAAAATCTGCAATTTTAGGATTTTGATGGGAAACTATTCCGACACTTGCACCCTTAGAGTGATTTAATTAAAGCTATAGCGTGGAATCCAGGTGAGTGTTTCATCGTATTTGCATGAAATGAATAAAACTTGTTAGGAGCATGCTATCTAGGAGTAAATTGTATGATGTGATGATCTGATTCTACCGTGCATGATATCTACTGAACTGTTATTTTAATTCTTGATATGAAGAGGACAGGATGTACATTATCACACTGTCTTCGATCTGATTGACTGATTGATTGAATTTCTACGTGTATGGCCGGCTTGTACTTTATCTCGCCGTGTCTATCTGAAATTGCTTGTTAGTTGTCACTTGTACTTGTTAAATTCGGGGTCCCCGGCAGGATTGTAGTTCGGTCGAAATCGGCAGGGACGGCAAGGGCCGGACTGTTGACTAGATCGTCTGCACCTGATGTTCGGTATGCTAGCATAACCATCTGTGTTCGAAACGAGCTCGTATGTGACTGTTTGGGCGTGGTTGTCGAAAGGTGTTTGTACTTGAGTTCTTGAGTTCTTGGCCTTCGGGCATTCTCTCGGTTTATACCTGATCGTTTGTCATAGTACCCATATAGGGGCTTGACCACGACCGGGTAGAACCACCTGTATCCTTTAATGTGTGTTAGGATTTATGTGCTCGTTTGTCTTTATGTGATAACTAAATTCAACTTGGTAATTATTGAGGTGAACCTCACTAAGCAAGGAGCTTACCCTAGTTAAATAAACCAAACAACAGGTGTACCGGTCGTGCTGGAATAATTGGTGTTCTTAGAAGATTAGAAAGTGTGAAGCCTTTACTTCATTTGAGCAATGATCCTTGGCTGATTTTTGTAAACCTTTGTTTCTTTGAGCTAGGACCTGCTAGAAATATTTGATAGTCAACTTTTACCGTCATTGTAATCCTGGAACCCATTGTATATTTATTTATAGTGACAATCACATGTAACATCAATTCATAATTGAACTGAACGCTTCCATATATATTATTGCTCGCTTGCACATTTGATAGAGCCATTTCAGTTGGACTCTTGGTAACACACTCCGACTGACACAAAACTTGTTCCTAAGCAAGTTGTCAGTTTGGGGGTGTTACAGATGTGGTATCAGAGCATTCTCAAATCAAGAAAAGGCTTAACCAAAATCTATCAGAATAAAATAAAACTTTTAGAAATTTCAGTAACTGAAAATAGTTTCCCTTGACCTTGAGTGAAGGTTGAACCTTGAATCATAAAGCTAACTGTGTGAATTAGGAATCTTATAGGTGCTATTTGTTTATTTTAGAAACTTTATATTATCTCAAACTGAAAATTTATACCCCTATCTTAGTTTTTGCTCACTGAAAGAATATTGAGTAAAATATTAGCTAAGAAAACCTTTTCCATTTGAATTGAGAAAACCTTTGAATCACTTGGGGATGGCCAGCTCAGAGTGATCGAGTATATCATTTTAACTGGAAAAGGTGGTCTTAGAAAAACCTTAAAGAAAAATACTAATAACAAACATAATAAATAAAATAACCAATGATAGGTTTATCTCTTCTTAATTTTTATGGAATACGTCAGTTTATTATTTCAAGACATCAGTCCATCTTTTAAAATCATCACATGTAAATAAGTGCGTAAAAAAAAAAAAAACTATGTATTAAGTTTTACTTTTCGTTAAAAACCAAGGATTTTGACCTTTCATTAGAACTGGGAAAACCTTGGAGCTGCCTGGGAGTGATCAACCCATGGTGGTAATTTGGTGCTCTCATTTTGAAATGAAAGCTTTAACAAATAAAAATAAATCAAAATTTAAGAATTACGTGAGTTCACAACTTGACTCACTCCTTGTTTAATTTACTAAATCAATCAAGACTAATTACAACATGGGTTTGAATAACATGTTCTTCTCTTTCAGTGAAGAACGAGAATATAGGAAGTCTAGTGCTAGGAAGCCAATTTCTATTAGTGATTTTTAATTCTTGACTTTTAAAACACTTAACTCAAAATAACCGGTTTGCGTGAATTCCACAACCCAAAAATAAAATGAAATACCAGAAGTACACCAATTCCTAGGAACCATAGAGTTATGAAATGTGATTAATCTGAAACACACACTGCTTTCACAGTTCAAAGAAACTTAATAGCCAAGCTACTAAGAACTTCGGGGACGAAGTTCATTAAGGGGGGCGACTGTGGAACCCCATACATTAGTAGACTAATATGTGGACTATAAAATACGTAATAACCTAGTAATAACCTTGTGATCTTAATTAAATGCTCAACTATTATAACACAATATTTAAACATGTGATACATGTATATGAAAAACACGAGAAACAAACTATAATCAAAAACTTTATAACAATAATTAAGGTAGTAGCTAATGTAAATTAAGACTTGCAAAAATTAAATGGGTAAAAGAAGTAAACCATAGATCATAGTGGAGATTTTCTAGAATTGCAAAACTGTTACAAATATAATTTTTATTTTTATGAGATAAACGTTTAGTTAATATTTCACTGAAATAAATAAGGATCTTAATAAAGGACTCAATTGTTGGAGATTATTAAAATGATGAAATTCGAATTAAGTATAGAGAGTTTTGAAGAATTAAAAAGGGAGTAAATTGAGTTAAAAGGTATGGTTTTCAAAGGAAAAATAAAAATAAAAGACAATAAATTATTAAAAATAAAAGCATGATGAGAATACGTGTCAATCCAAGAGTAATGCATCAAGATGACTAATCATGAAAACTTGTGGGGATCAAAGAGAGAAACTGGCCAGAACTCTGTAGAAATTCCTTTCCCCAAAATTAGAACATCAATCTTCTGGGTCACACTAATAAACTCTACAAAATCACACTGCTCCAGCATTTACTCCGCCGATTCCGATGGAAAACTCAATCAGCCACCATCTCTCTTTCATAATCTTGCCATTCTCTCTCTCCATCCTAAACACGGCCATCACCTCCGTGGCTCTGTCCATTCACCACCATGTCGAAGAAGAAGGAGCTTACTCTAGTTTAAATAAACCAAACAACAGGTGTACCTGTCGCGCTGGAATAATTGGTGTTCTTAGAAGATTAGAAGATTAGAAAGTGTGAAGCCTTTACTTCATTTGAGCAAGGATCCTGAATAATTTTATCACCCTTTGATTCTTTGATCTAGAACCTGAATGATAGTAAAAACCATTTATGATTAATTTCTAAGTTTCATGTATAGAAACTCTGTAGTTGAAAACTTCTGCAAAATATTTATACTGATATATCACAATATGTAATAGCAAGATGATATTTTATCTTGAACGCTTCCGCATAATATTATTGCTCGCTTGCACATTTGAAAGAGCCATTTCAGTTTGACTCTTGGTAACACACTCCGACTGACACAAAACTTGTTCCTAAGCAAGTTGTCAGTTTGGGGGTGTTACAGTAAGTACTAAAGTCCAGTAGAAAAGGAAACTACTAACATCTTCAGAAGAATTCCTTTTGCTGAAGCAGCATTGAGTTTGAGTATTGAGGTTTAGCAGCAACCAGTTGTAGTGGACTTGTACTGCTGCATCCTTCATTTAGTGTATCTGGTTTCTTCCTTGATCAACCACCACAAGGCACAAGGCACAAGGCCTTGTGGTGTACCTGCCATAAATTAGTTCTCAACCAGTAAGATGTTCCAAGTATAAAACAATGTGAAAACACTAGACTTTGAAAATTGTACACCTGAGCATTCCAGTCCTTTGCAAAGTCCATATTGAGTAGAGCTGTTTTGTTATGCTTCCTTCCATATCCTGTCAAAATCCAAACAAACCAGCAGTATCCAAGGTTCCCATAGAAAATTTTATACAAGTCTAACATATGGAAATTCTTGACTGTCTAATTGAACCAATCCCTTTATGTTGGGTGGTAGATTTTGATGATTAAAAGATTTAGTCACTTTACTTGTACTAGCTAACTTAGCTAGAGCATCTGCAACAGAGTTGGCTTCTCTAAAATTATGGTTAAAAGTGACTGAAATCTCACCTGTAAGCATTCATATGTTTCTCATTAAAATGGTGTATCTCCATGGGATTCTGAAATCTTTTCTCACCATCTTTAAAAGAACCATGGAGTCTATTTCACACTCCAGTTCCTCCACATCATTAACATAGGCAGTCTCCAGGCCTATTGATAAGGCAGTGATCTCAGCTTCCAAGCTATCCATTGTCCCCAAGTATCTGGCTTTCGCTACTATCACTTTTCTTTTCTGGTCTCTGATGACTATTCCTGCCCCAGCTGATCTGATCTAGACCTCAAGGATGATTCATCTGTATTCAGCTTAGCTGGCTTTTGAGGTAGTTTCCACATGACATGGCTTGTTTGCCTGTTCCTGGTGCTTGTAGAAATTGGGGCCAGAGAGACCAAACTAGTAGAGAGATTAACAGTATCTGAAGGTTTCCATGATTTTCCTTTGATTTTAATGATAGCCTTTACAGTACTGTATACATTTGAAATTATTGTCAACCAGTTTGGGTCTTTTGAATCATACATCCAAGCATTTCTAGCACACCATATATGCCATACAACAATGCAGGGAAGCATTCTTACTATGATTTCCTGTGTTTTGATTTTAATTTCTACATTCCAGTAGAAAAAAGAATCTATCCCATAGTGTATTAAAAGTAATTCTTTGAATATCAAACCACTGTTGCACATTTTCACATTTATTAAAACAGTGATGGATATCTTCATTGTTACTTTTACAAAAAGGGCATATTGATGGTAAGTGGAAATTAAAATCCTCTAGGACATCAGCAAATGGTATTAGTCTGTTGAGCAATCTCCAACTGAAAATGGTGTATTTTAGTCGATGGTTTTTGGACCATAAGTGCTTGAAGGAGGGGACTTTGATGTAGCCAATATATACTCTACTTTTAGCACATTTGAGAGTTCATTTGGGGTAGCATTTAGTGCAAAGGGTTAAGAATTAAGGCTAAATTTCTCTTACCTTGCATTTTGAAGAAAGACTTGTGCACTAACGTTTTGAAGCTGAAATTTGGAAATGTTACAAAAGGAATTGGAGTGCATAAGTGGTACCATTGGCTTCGTCTTCTCAAGTACTACAAAATGGACTACTAGAACATCAAAAACGGATCAACGGTTCATCCGTGGCGGAATAAAGAAGATTGCTGTCAACCTGCCATGTGTATCTCGCGGGCCGCGAAAATGGGCGGATTTCTGGGCAGAATGAAGGTCAAAGAAGCAATTTTTGAAGGGCTATAAATACCCCTCTTATCCCTTATCATAAAAACGAGTTCCCTCACATCCAAAACCCCATTTTCTCTAGTTTTCCTCCTTTCTTCAATCTTTCTTCTTCTAGATTTGATTCTTATGTAGTGATGCATTAGAATGATTGTTGTAGACTAATTAAACCTTGAGTTGCAATTGATGTAAACTTTCTATTCTTGATTTTGAGTTCTTGATGCATATTTGTTCATGGGCAATTTAATTTTTATTTGATGAATTGTGTTTGAATGTGTTGTTTGAAGCATGAATTAGCTTGGGCTATCCTTGGGTAATGAATTGCTATCAATTATATGCTAGATGCATGGGTGAAATGCTACCATTTTGCACTTGTCTCAAAGTAGTATAATTAAGGGTTGATTTAGAATGCTATCTTTTGATTTAGCTCTTGATTGTTCTCAATGGTGTTATCTATGTATTTAATTCGCTTTCGAATTGCATGGGTAAGTTTATTGGTCTTCTAATCGTGGTGTCATTGGTGAATTGGTCTAAAACGTTATCGTTTAGGTCATTCACTAGTGAGGGTTATTTTGAATGCGATCATTCTCTATAACTACATTAGTGAGAAGATTCCTAAAGCAATGTGTTGTAGAATAATAAATCAATAGTTCAAAGTTGAAAATCAATTGCCTCCCAAGGCCTTATATTTGTAGTATTTACATTGTAGTGTAATTTATCTTAGTTACTTTCTTTCATAGTGTAATAAACCAAACTCAAAACCCCCCTTGTTTACCTTGCTTTCTATATAATATATATGTATGTGTTTATAATCTTTGCTAAAACACTAAACAAGATCCTTCTCCTTGTGGTTCGATCCCTACTTCCCACTATCTACTCTATAGTAGTTAGAAGTCGTAGGTGAAATATAAATGTGTTTTGATTGAGTGGGATTCCCATTTACGACGTGGGGAAATCGCTTGTCAGACTTCATTCCTTTTCCGTCTCAAAAGTGAATATGCTGAGGACAAGGTGAAGTATGCATTTCTCTCTATCTTCCAGATTAATCTATCTGGATATGTGTCAAACAGAGAGAATTCCAAGGATAATAAGGCTATATGTTCATTATCTAGACCATTCTGTAGATTTTGTATATAAAATTCCTGGTTATAGCAGAACTCAGAGATGGTTAAGTCAGGGAAATGTAAGGTTATATCAGAGTCCCACACTTCTATCAGTGGATAATTCCTTAGCCAGTTTGAGTTCCAAAAGGATACACTTCCTTCCCCTACTTGTATCATGGTGTTTTCAGATGCTATTTGGTGAATGTCTTTGATTCTTTTCCAAGTTCTGGAATTTTTAAGATAGTTAGGAAGTCCCCACATATATTCTGACCAAAGACTTTTACCTATTTGCATTTTCCACCATAATTTTAGTGAGAAACTATCAATTACTATGTGAAGATCCTTTGTGTTTAGACCATTTTCTAGCTCAGGTAGGCACATATTAGACCAGGATCTTCATGTTTTTTTCTGTCCAAATTCTGAAGTTCTCCAAAAAAAACTTTGCAAAAAGGACATGTATTTTATCTATTACCCATTTTGTTGGCTTAGTGACTGTTAATATATGAAGGGGAATGAATGATAATACATGTTTTAACAAGATTAATCTTCCTGCTTGATTTAGCCATTTATTTTGCCAAAGAAGTAATCTTGCTGTTATTTTCTCAAATATGGACTGGAATTAGTTATGTTTTGTTCTTCCAATACATATGAGACATCCCAAGTACTGAAATGGGAAGGTGCCTGGGGTTACAACAGTTATGTTCTGGACCATGGTCCTGTATGTAGGGGCTGCATATTTCGATAAGTAAAAAGAAGATTTTTGAAAGTTTATTTTCTGACCTGTGGATTTCTCATATTTTTCCAAAAATCTTTCAAATTGTTTAGGCTGGACCTATTAGATTTTAAAAACACTATTGTATCATCAGCAAAGCTGAGATGAGTGATTTTATAAACTGATTGTGGTAGCTTATAATATCCTATTCTTGATTGTTCAAAGATATTACTTAGGTTCCTTGTAAAAACCTCAGTTAAGAGTATAAAAAGGTAAGGTGACAGTGGGTCTCCTTGTTTTAATCCTCTAGAAGTTTTAAAGAATCCAAAAGGCTTCCCATTGACAAGAATAGAGAATGAAGCTGCAGCCATATTACCCATGATTATCCTAACTATTCTTCCATGGAATCCTAGTTTTAAAAGAAGTGAGTTTAAAAAGGACCATGAAACCTATCAAATGCCTTCATCATGTCTAGTTTAATGCATAGATTAAGTCCTCCAGTTCTGTTGTTTATGAGCTTGACCATTTCTTGCATTATAATACATTATCAACTAGTTCTCTCTCCTGAACAAATGCTGACTGTTCAGGAGATATAAGTGATGGCATTAGCGGTTTCAATCTGTTGGTGTAGACTTTTGAAAAAATCTTGTTAATAAAGTTAGAAAGACTTATTGGTCTATAGTCATTAAAACTTGTATTAACAGATCTTTTTGGAATTAGGACTATAAATGCAGATGCTATGGCCCTAGGTATGGTTATTCCAGATAAAAACTCATTAATAGCACACAGTAAATCCTCTGAAATAATTTCCCAACAACTTGTGTAAAACTTACCTGGGTATCCATCTGGACCAGGGGATGAGTCACCATCCATACTGAATACTAGTTCCTTCAATTGCTCCATGGAGACGTGACTCATCAGAAGTTCATTTACCTGATCAGATTCCAATTGTGGTATATTTCTTAACATCTCCTGAGCAGCTAAGCCATCAACATCTGTATTTTCTGCACTCAAAAGATTGTTAAAAAAAGACATAGCTTCATTCCCAATATCATTTGGATATTAATATTAAGATTGTTAACTATGTTATATTGTTGTTAGAGCAAGTCCAACAGCTTCCCTACAAGATTCTCCAAGATATAGGCCCTGTTTACTAGAGCTTATTTCTTGATGTACTGAACTGAACTGAACTGAATTGAACTGAACTGAACTGAAGTGAAAATTGATGTATTGAAAAATGGAATCAGCATGACTGAATTAACCTGAATTTCATCAAATTACATTTTCACTGAACTGAACTGAACTGAATTGAACTGAACTGATATACAGATAAGCTCTGGTAAACAGGGCCATAGTACTTACATCCCCATAATCCCTATTTGTTTTTGTTTCAACTCCAACAGCTTCCCTACTGTGGGGATTAGAATTTAATGCATGTGCATTAAATTTTAGTATTTTATCTCTTTATTATTGTTTTTTCACCATTCAAATATATTTTGGAATTTTAATATTTTAAATTACATATGATAAAAAAATGTGAAAATATATATTATTAAAATATGAATTAAAACGAACATAACAAGATCTCACATGACAATATTCAAATTTTATGTACATGTGAACATAGTCATGTATGATCTTGTTTTGTTCGTCATAATATGAAATTTAATAATATATATTTCTTACAATTCTTTATTATATACAATTAAAGATAATCACATTTGAAATATATGTATTTGAATTATAAAACTAATAAAGAGAGGTAAATGATCAACATAAATGCAGGAAGCATTAAATTTTGCTTCCCCAAGTTTTTTTCTCTCTACATATTTGGGGAAGCAACATGTAGATTTCTTCAAAATCTCCAAGTTGGGGAATGAGATAGGGAATCTGTTGGAGGTGAAAATGGCTCATATTCCCTAAATTTATTGAAATTTCCCAACTTGGGAAGCTGTTGGACTTGCTCTTAGGATATTAATATTTAAGGGGAAGTACACGATTTCTTTTGCAGTTATCTTATATAGTATATATATATATAAAGCCAATTCTCTTTGTTTTTTGTGTGTAAAATGGATAGATTTGTAAATTCGCTTAATTGTTTGTTGAATACAATTAAAATTTTCAAATAAACACAATATAAATAAACTTATAAAAGATTTTTTTAGAAATTGTACACCCAACTTATTTGGTATGATTATACAATTTATTTTATTTATAGTAGCAGTATAATTATACAAAATTTGCTACCGTTTAATAAAATTATTTACCAAAAATAATATTTACAATATTTATAAATAACTAACTTTCTATTTCTGGCCGGCGAAACTGAAGAGCACGAAAATATATATACCTTCAGCAGCACTTTTGCTCTCAAAATTTCGGTTTTGAATGATGTTCTCAAGTCTCAAGAGACAAAAGCTATGTACAACGGTGAGAAGAGGCGCAAGAGGTGGTTTTTTTTTTCATAAGTTCTGGTAATTGTTTTAATTAATTTATAATTTTGGTTGTTTACATTGTTTCACTTTTGTTTTTTATTTTTTCTTGTTGTTAAATGTATGATCGTAACATACTCCGTATGCATTTACATTTAATTTTACGGTAAGCTTGAATTATTCGGCCATAATAATGTTATTTTTGTGTTTTCTATGCTTACATTAGTCCATATTCATACCATGTTGCATTCAGTTTGTTAGTATTTCTTACATAAGGATCAAGGCCTGAGTTATTATAAATTTATATACTAATGAGCATTAGATACTCGAGCGTCTCTGTAATGCAGTTATATATTCAATATTATTTATCTTGCACCCAAAGAAAAGAGAGCTTTTTTTCAAGATGGAAGGTAAATCCTTTATTTTTCAGTTTTTTTTGCTGTTATTCTATGATCAGCAATTGCAATCACGAAAAATACGTCATGAGCTATTGCAAAATCCGCGTACTCACGACGGAAAAAAACCATCAGGTACGTTTTCGTGCAAAAACATGGTGATACAATTTTATCCGGCCATGCGTTTAGGTACGGCGCCGATGCCTCAAGTAACATCTTGATGGATGTTAATTATGAGTGAATGGATTTACATCAAATTCTTTATCAAAACAGATTCTATGATGCAAAAGTAATAGTGGCATTGGATTATCTTCACTTTCTAGGTAGACCTTAGTATTTGCCTAAATCATCATATTGTAATTTGTTTTGCTTAAATTGAGATAAATTAACTTCTTTTTTTCTGTGGCAGGTGTAAGCCGGAACCTAAAAATGTTTAGATTTCTTGAAGAGTCGAGGTCTACGTGTATAGCTTTGAAGAGAAGTCCAATTGAATGCGATAGAGTTAAATTTCTTATTTTATCTAATGTGATTTTTTCTTAATATATGCAGACAAGTGGAGCTAGCTTATGTTGGACAAACTGGTGAATGGGAAGCTTTTTATACGTAATAGTTTAAGATTTTTCTTACCTATTTTTATATGGTGCCAAATGCTAATTTTGATGTATACTGATAACAAGTTGCTAACATAACCCTCAAATGACAGAATTCATATATTGAGAGAGAATTTCTTACATGGCAGGATGCTCACTAATCCAAGTTCATTACTTGCCAAGTTATTTTGTCCGATTTTATAAGCTCGTGAATGTATGGAGTCAACCTCACAAGAAAACAACTCGCATTCCTCATATATTATATTTTACCTCAAGTACATTCAAATTATGTGTAAATATTAATATTAAATATCATAATACCCCTAGACAAATTCTTGGGTGAAATGACCAAGTAAACACTTTTTTTGACCAAGTTTGATGATCTGACACAACGTTTTTGATGAGGTGACATGTTTGATGAACTGGTACCGAGGTTTTATGAGGTGGCGTCGAGGTTTGATGAGATGATAGTGAGTTATGATAAGGTGGCAGCAATGAAATTTTCCTTATTTGGTCTTGCCTCATGGGTGAGGGCCGTAGAATTACTCTTATTCCTAAACCTTTACATTACCAATTTCCTATTAATGTTGTTGTGAAAAACAAAATTATTTTTATATTTCAATTTTTAAAAAATGTTTAAATATACCGGGCGGGCAACGCCTAGTGTACTATTACTAGTAGTTATAAAAGGGTATTTTAGAAATTATACAACCAACTAATTTGGTATGACTATACAAAATATGGTATTTTAGAAACTACACATCAAATTAATTTGGTATGGTTATAGAAAATATTTGATGATATTTAATTTATGGTACTAATATTTGTAATACTACCAAAATTTTGTATAAAAAACTCCTCACAGCCTAAATTAGAAACACGTTATTATAACATTACCATCTTATGATTAGTACAATATTTAATTTGCATCACTTTACCAAAATTGCAGATTTTATTTTATTTCTAGCTCTTCTTCTAAAAGTTACATAAGTTTATTTAAATATTGAATGAATGAATAAACGCCAAAAACATACAGAAAAAGGGCAAACGTGAAGAGCAATTTGGATACCTAAACGGAAACGCCGGCCAGCAGAAGGCAGCCAACAACGAAACTGATTGATGGAGCATATATAGGTTTGATTTCCCTTTTTCTATTTTTTTTCCCATGCAATAGCTTGAAATTTTTACGCTTCTGATTTCATTACACTTGAAATTGCAGGTATTTTGTTTATACATAATCAAAGCCATCATCGAGCCAGGTATTTTGTTTATTTATAAAAAATTTTGAATTGATATTATGTTAATCATGTGACATCAAATTGAATTCGATGCTGGCCAAAACTACAAGGCATGGACACAAAATGCACCAAAATACTACTCACGTTAATTTGGTCAAGTGTATGGTTTGATTTTTGTTCTATTTTTATACTCCCTCTGATTCACTATAATTGACCTACTTTTTTCTTCCTTTTTTAAGGAATGTTTGAGCTTAAATTTCATATACTATATGTGTATCAATATCATCATTTGAGATACTTTTAAAATCTACATGTTATGGAGAATCCAACAATGTATAACATGATGACACTAATACATATATGTTATATCAAATTTTAGCTCAAACTTTCCTTTAAAAAAGGGAGAAAAAAGTAGGCCAATTACAGTGAATCGGAGGGAGTATCTTATAAAATCTTTGGCTGATCTTTTGATATGCTTTGTTTTGTTTTTAAATTTTCTTTTTTTCAAGGTTCTTTAATTGTAGAGAATATTTGAAATATTTCTAATTATTTCTTGGAGCTTATATAACATATTTTAATGTGACTATCATCTTGGGGATAGTGATATTAGTGATCTCTTACTATGGCTTTCTAATTTTATTTGGATATCTTTTACAAAGGTTTAATTACAATTTATTGATCAACTATGAAGTTTCTGAATAGTACTACAATTTTGCTTTGTCCAATTTTATAAATATAAAAATGTGGGTTTAATATCTTATCTTACATTCATTCAAATTATTTGTAAATATAATATTAAATATCATAATATGCCTAAATATTTACATTGCTAAATTTCCTCTTAATATTGTTGCGAAAAAATAAAATATTTTATATTTCAAATTTTAAAAAATGTTTAAATATAACGGGCGCCCGGAGACTATTACTAGTACTAGTATAGTCAAACTGTATAATTAAGTTACAATTTCTTGATCTAAATATCTTCTCCTTGATGCATTTTCCTGACCAGAATTTGTCAATTTTCTGGAACGTGCCCACTTTTTTGGTTGCTAGCTTCAATAATGCAGAAAGAGACAACACACAGCTTGTTAACATGGTTTGTACTGGTAATTTTAGGCCCATGTATTTATAACTACACGTGTATATATAAAGCCAGTTTCATAATCAACAATATTTCGCAGAGCAATATTCAACAATATCAATATTGGAAGCAGCTGGGTGTAGAATGGAAGTAGGGGATGATGGCGTTGCGGTCATTACTGAAATTCCCTGCTTACGTGATCTAATTCCTATCGTGTTCTAGTTTTAATTAAGAACAACTAATCAAAACTGAAAGTGCGGAATTAAAATGAACACGATATGATCACCTAGTTCAGTGCAATGCACCTACGTCTGGGGGGCCGTAGCCCGTGGTAAAACCCTTCACTAGCTGTAATAAAGTTTTCCCTATCTATTACAAGCTACTGGCTATATCAGCAAGCCTATCACACTATCAATTGGCTACTCTAGCATAGATAGCTGTTACAGTGATTACCTTCTTTTCCACGATGGTGCGGCAAGGTTCTAAACCACCCGAGCTTCAATACACGTCCCAAGTGTTTTGTGTAAGGTTGAAAAACCAGGACTGCGTCGCCTTGTGCTCAAAAGATTAAAATCTGCTTAACAGAATTTTGCTGTGTAAAACCGTCTCTTTAGCACGCGACTGATGTCCATCTTTTATAGCTCATTGCCATGTAAAAACTTCCTTTCACACGGCTCTTGATTCCTTCCTTCAATGGAATTGTATTCCAAATTAAAACCTTGAAGAAAAAGAATTTAAGTGTATCTCAACGTCTTGTAAATGGAAAATCGATCTCCACAAATATTTCCATTCTACTATCGCTGCAAATCACGTTGTAGACACCCAATAGGACTGTAGTTTCCATACGAACCATCGCACAATATATTCCTTCCATCTTCAAAGTCTGCGCTGGAACCTAGAAAATATTCTATCTTTTTCTGCCAACTGAAGTCATGTTGCAACATGACTTTCCACAAAGCAGCCAATAAATTCTGGACTTTACAATCTCCCCCTTTGGCAATTTGTGGACCCAATACTTGCAAAAGCTTCAAATCAACCCAGAATTCCAGAATACCATAAGCTTCTACTTCATAAGTACCAAAAAAAACGTAGCAGAAAAGATAGAATCCTTAATAAACTACAGTCACCAACAAATCACAGTCACAGTATATCTCCCCATGGGGCCATAAAATGCCAAAGGACTCAAAACAGAAACCCAAAGTACCAAAAAAACAGGGATGAGAGAAAGGAGACAGACAAAAAATCACTGAGCGTCATCCTCAGAATCAGACAGAACTTTGCCTCTCTTCCAAGCAGGAGTGTCTGGAAACTTGGCTTTCTTGGCTCGATGCTGCTTCACAGGACCTGAAGAGCGAGCTCTCTTTGAAGAACTAGAGGGAGCAGCAGCAAATGATGTCGACTCCAGTGGAACAGAAGAATCATCCCTCACATTCTCCTTGGCAATGGCAGCCAGAATCCGAGCCTTAGTATCCTGAGCTTTTTTCAATAACTCACTGTGAAATACAATTTGATCCATATGCAGTTGAATCTGTTTCTCAGCAGCTCTCAGCTCAAATTGACTTGATAGCACTACGTCCCCTGACATAAGTTTCTGATCCCAGGGCAAGTCCAACACAGTCCTGTCCAAGGATTTAGCAGTGAACCCAAACTTGCCAGCTGGAATCAAGCTCTCCACATCAACCTCAAAGCCCTCAGCCATCAGAAATGCTGTAATCAAGCAAGGATGAGGCAATGCCTCAGTGCATCTGGAAGCATCAAGAGCTCCAACAATCCTTCTGAGAATATACTCTCCCAGATTAACTTCACATCCCGAACCAATACCAAAGAGAAGCTCTGCCTGATCAGGAGTTAAGGTGGTGGTATTGGTGGTTTGCATCCAACAGTTGATAAGGACCTTGAAGAGCAACCAGAATCTGAGAGTGAGGGAACTGGTAGGCACATAACCAGACGGCCAAGTGTTGAATTTCCCAAAAGTCAGTGCTCTTGCAAGCACATTATTATCCACATTGTAATCCCTGGGATAAACCATATCCGAGCCTTCAAGGAGCTTAATTCCCAGAACTGAATTTAATTTCTCGGGAGTGAGCTCAACTATTCTCCCCCTGAAATATAGCTTCCCTGACCAATCAGTCCCAACCATGAGTGTACCCCTCTGAAGATTGCTGTAGAATTCCAGAACCATGTCAGGGTCATAACCTTGAAATACAGTGGCTGCTTGAACATACCCAATTTGTCCTAGGAAAGTATCAAAGCCACTCTCAGCACACTTCTTGATATCCAGCACCTTTTCAACAAAGAAGCCCCTGGAGCTCAATCGATCATAGTGTAGGCTAGCTGTGACAGAATAAAACTTTGCAGAGTAAGCCAGAGACAATAACCTAGCAATTTCCATCTCACCCTCTTCAGATACATCCTCGTGCCCCAGTGTAGTGTCAAGCTCAATCTCAGAATCCTCATGATTTCCATAGTCTTCCATAGACGGTGCTTGATCAACATCTGGATCCTCCAGACTTGCATAATCCTCCTCAGCTGGTGCCGGATAGGGAGAGGTAGGAGAAGGAATTGCGCTGTCCACCTTGATTGGGGAATCAGGAACAGTAAGCTTAATAGGACTGAGCTCAGTAAGATCAGGTACATTTGCAGCCTTAGATGGACTAGCATCCCTAGTCACAGGACTGGCAACAGAAGGTACTGGAGATGAGGGTTGTCCTGAGCTAGAAATCTCCTGCTGTTTTCCAATAACAGTGGCAGCTGTGGTAGAAGTCATCCCAGCTGTCCTTCTGGATCTCCTAGTGTAGTGCTTGATTGTAGGAGGTCTCTTGTGCACAGGTACAGGGATAGGTTTGGTAGACCTCTTCAGAGCAAGAGCTGACCATGTGGTAAACTTCTTCTGGTGGTATCTGACATCCACCCTTTGCTTTAGAGATAGCAAAACACCATTCTCTGAAGAGCTGCTCATGGAGAACTTCTTAGCTACCCTTGGTACAAGCTTGTTCAGGCTTCTGAGTCTTGAAACCGAAAGAGGAACCTCTATATGTGACACAGATTTGCTCGAAAGACTTTGTGCCTCCTCCTGTGATTGAGAGCCCTGATCATCATGATCATCAATAGCTGCTGCAGTTGGCATTTCTGCAGAAATATGTAAGGGGCCCTGGACTTCATCATCATGTCCATCCTCCTGGTCTTCAAGAACTGCAGTCTTTGTTTGGGCCTCAGATTCTACAACTTCAGTTTTCTGAGAAGGATTGAGAGAATCTGGTGTTGCAACATGAGAGCGATGCTGAACACTTGGGAATTTTGCAGCAGACACCACTGGTTTCCTCAGACTTTGCAAAATATCTGTAACCAGCATCTCACCACTTACTTCCTCCTCATCATCCGTTACAGCCTCAAAGCAATCCTCAAGATTTAGGCCATCTGGTAAAAATAACACTGCTCCAGTCTCACCATGCCTTAGAAAGTCTGTATTTGCAGCTGGTTCTGAGTAAGAATCTCCTGGAACATCATCAGGAATCCCAGATGCAGTGACTCTAATCCCATCTTGTTCATCAGCAGAGGCAGGTTGTCTGAAGGCTCTCAATGATTGGGGAGAAAGATCACCCTCACATCGAGGTGTGGCTTGAGGAAAGTCTGTGAATTGCTGCCTCCTTCTGCCATCATTCCATATCCTTCCAGCAGTCATTTTAGTTCTCCTGGAGACCACTTTTGTAGGAGTTGAGCCATCGGAAAGAGGACCAGAGGAGACTCCAGGAGAGGTGGCAGAGGTTGAAATAACACCAGGGCCATGAATAGTGTCATGAACAGTTGGAGTAATATTCTCCTGTGACTGTGCCTGTGCTGTTGCAGGAGCCTGTTGCCTGTGCTTGAGTCGCTGGCCCAAGATCAAGTGATCCAAAGGATCAACAAAATCAGCACACCTGGAGATGATAGATTCAATACTTTCATGCTCTCCCTTCTGAGAACCAGAATCATCCAGGACTATGGGGTTATCACTGGTGTTGGTGAACACAGACCTCAGCTTGGTGTTTGATCTGGTGTGATAGGGCCTTTTCCTTACACAAGGAACTTTTGTATTTGGTGTCCTCTTAGGTGGCTCAGAGCTGCCATCTCTGTTCTGGTCTCCAGCCATAGATGATCCTCTTGTAGAATACCTTGAATTAGAAGAAGAGGGCCTCAGGTAAGGATTGATTTTTGATTCAGGCCTCACAAAACTTGGTTTATAAAGATCAGAGGTAATAGTCACATCTGTCCTAGGGGGTTTTGGCCTCATCTTGCCATCAAATGAACATCTATCAGGATTATTTCTACTCCCCAAAGCACCATGCAGAAAATCATCTAACCCCTTAGCATACTTCCAAATTCTTAATCTCTGATGATAATCCCTTAGTTTAATGTCATCTCTAGAACCAGGAGCAGGGATAAAGTTCTCTGGAAGCACATCCAGGGCAGGGGATGGGGGTGAATCAGGCAAAGGTTTAACAAATCCAACAAGATTAGCCTCAGGCTCAATCAATTCAATACAGGGATCCCATAAACCTTGAACCCACCGAGTATCACAAACTCCCCCTAAATCCGTCCAATCTGAACTAACAAATCCCAAACTTAATCGATCACACTCACGAAAATACATAGTAATGTTAGACCGACTAATCCAAACACAGATCACAGAGCTCACAGAAGCCCTATTAATTGCCTCAAAAAAAACCGGAAGAAACCAATAGATCGAGAGGACCAAGGTAGTACCTTAGTTAGAAAGCCGCGGGTTTCGACTGCAAAGAGGAATCCGAAGACGAGTCCGGTGAGCACTGGAGAAATTTCCTGAGGAGAGAGACCACTGGTATCGTGTTGCAATAGGAATGGGAACGGGTTTCTGGCTGGGCGCGAATGAAAAGGGGAAAACAAGTTTTTTTCGCCTTTTTACGCGAAACATTTAAGAAGGCCCAACGGAAAAATAACACATAAATTGTGTGGGCCCCAGCTGTCTCCTACTAGAATATGCGCCTATCTCATGCGCCATAACCTTTCATGTTGCAACACGACATGCAACCTTCACCCTTGACTATTTTTGGTATTTTCTGATTTTTATCAAAAGAAAAACAGAATCTGAAATAGCAACTATACAAACAGGTATACTTCTGTACCTTAGATAGTACACACCCCAAGATGCTGTCTTAGGGCTTCAAATGTTGAGGCATCTAAAGGTTTAGTGAAGATATCTGCAAATTGACTCTCAGTGGGCACATGTTTAAGTTCCACTTCCTTTCTTTCAACTAAGTCTCTGATAAAGTGGTGTCTGATATCTATGTGTTTGGTTCTGTTATGCTGAACTGGGTTCTTGGAGATATCGATTGCTGATTTATTATCACACAAAATAGTGAGACTTCCAAGTTTAATACCATAGTCTCTGAGCATTTGTTTCATCCATATCAATTGAGTGCAGCAACTTCCAGCAGCTAAATACTCAGCCTCAGCAGTAGATAAAGATATTGAGTTCTGTTTCTTGCTATACCAAGACACAAGATTCTGACCAATAAAAAAACAACCTCCCGTGGTACTCTTTCTGTCATTTGCATTACCAGCCCAATCAGAATCACTATAACCATACACTTGACAGCCCACACCCTTCGAAAACCAGATACCATAGTCAGCAGTGCCAGAAATATATCTAATGATTCTCTTTACTGCAGATACATGAGATTCCTTAGGTGCAGCTTGAAACCGAGCACATATTCCAACACTCAAAGAAATATCAGGTCTGCTAGCTGTCAGATATAAGAGACTTCCAATCATGCTGCGATAAAGTTTAGTATCAACAGGCACACCTTTCTCATCTTTAGTTAACTTCTCAGTGGTAGACATTGGAGTTCTAACTGCCTTTGCATCTCCAAGGCCAAACTTCTTAACAAGATTCAAGGCATATTTTGTTTGGTTAATAAACAGACCATCATCACCTTGTTTGACTTGTAATCCCAGAAAATAAGATAGTTCACCAACCATACTCATCTCAAACTCAGATGTCATCAATGACACAAACTCATTTACCAGATCTGTAGAAGTTGAGCCAAAAACAATATCATCCACATAAATCTGAGCTATTAGAATATCTGTCCCTTGAGAATACATAAACAGTGTTCTATCAACTCCCCCTCGAATGTAGCCTTTGTTAAGTAGAAACTGAGTGAGCCTGTCATACCAAGCACGAGGAGCTTGTTTTAAACCATATAATGCCTTTTTGAGCTTGAACACATGATTAGGAAAGTGAGGATCTTCAAACCCCTTAGGCTGTTCAACATACACCTCCTCATTAATAATGCCATTTAGAAAAGCACTCTTAACATCCATCTGGTGCAGCTTAAAGTTCAACACACATGACATGGCTAAGAGAATTCGCACAGATTCAAGTCTAGCAACTGGGGCGAAAGTTTCATCGAAATCCACACCTTCAACCTGAGTATATCCCTGAGCAACAAGCCTAGCTTTGTTTCTGGTTACTGTTCCGTCTCCATCAGATTTATTCTTGAAGATCCATTTTGTGCCAATGACATTAATTCCTTGCGGACGAGCAACTAACTCCCATACATCATTTCTTTCAAACTGACTCAGTTCTTCCTGCATAGCTGAGATCCAGTATTCGTCCAATAAGGCTTCCTTATGGTTCTTTGGCTCGATCAAAGACAGAAAACATTGTATAACATGGCGACTTCCATGGTGCATTTGAGCATAATTCACAGGAGGCTTTCCTCGGGGATTTTTCTGTCGTGGAGTAATTCTAGTGTCTGCTCGTGTTGCTTCTCCATCAGATTCATCCGAATTGTCAGAATTATTTTCAGTGATTGGTTGACTGGATTCATCCAAAGGAGGTGTTGGTGATACACTGGGATTTTCTGGGTTTGTATGCTCAACTTCAGTAGGTTTAGAAATTTGACCATCTCCTGGAGTCAGAAGTGATGTTGCAACATGAGAACTGGTACTAGGTTGTTCAGAAGATAGATTCTTTGGACCTTCAATATTCTGAGTTGAGGTTCTCTGCTGTAACTCCATATCATCAATATCTTCTGGAACCCTATCTGGCACATCCTTAATTATCACATTAATAGATTCCATAACAGTCCCAGTACGTCTGTTAAAAACCCTGTACGCTCTACTGTTCATCGCATACCCAAGGAACACACCCCTGTCGGATTTAGATTCAAATTTTCCCAGTTTCTCTCTATCTCTGAGAATATAACACTCTGCACCAAATACATGAAAGTGAGCAACACTTGGCTTCCTTCCTTTCCATATTTCATAAGCTGTTTTCTCGGTCCACGGCCTCAAATAGACGCGATTAATCACATAGCAAGCTGTTTTGACTGCTTCATTCCACCACCTTTTAGGGACACTGTACTCAGCCATCATGGTTCTGGCTATCTCTTGAATTGTTCTGTTTTTGCGTTCTACAATTCCATTCATGGGAGCTGTGTAAGGAGGAGCATAGATATGGGTAATTCCATTAGCTGAGCAGAACTGAACCATTGCATCATTTTTGAATTCCCCACCATTATCGGTTTGAATCTTGACTACCCTCTGATTTACACTGGCTTTTTCATTATTCAGGCGTAATACCAGATCTCGAATAACACTCACTGCCTCAGATTTGTCCGTCAACAGCTCAACCCAGGAAAACCTTGAAAAATCATCCACACAGACGAATATAAATCTCTTCCCCGACACACTCAACACATTTACTGGTCCCATGAGATCCATATGTAGAAGTTCCAGATTTTGGGATGTGGTAATTTCAGTAATAGCCGGATGAGGTGCTTTTGTCTGCTTTCCCTCTTTGCATGGGCCACAGATCATATCCTTCTGATACGTGATTTGAGGGAGTCCACGGATAGCCTCAATTCTAGATGCTTTACTTAACGCTTTCGTGTTTGCATGTCCCAATCTACGATGCCACAAGATTGAGTTATCACTCTTAGCACTGAGGCATGTAATAAAAGGTTCCAAGATGTAACAGTTGTCAGATGATCTTCTCCCAGTAAGTACAGCACTAGACCCTTGCTTGACTGTACATATGGATTCATTAAAATGAACTGTCATCTGATGATCACACAGATGGCTGATCTGATTAGATTTGCCTTGAGATCCTCTACTAGCAATACATCATACAGCACAGGAAAATCTTGAATTTTAAGTTCTCCCTTTCCAATAACCTTACTAATCTTACCATCTCCAAATTGTACTGTACCACTCCATGACACCATATTGCTTAACAGATCTGGGGATCCAGTCATGTGCCTTGAGCACCCACTGTCAAAATACCACGTGTTCCTGGCATATACATTATAGCAGGTGTGAACTACAAGACAATTCAGTGAAGATTTCGGTACCCATACCTTTCTAGTGAGTTTCTTCTGTTGATCAGGCTCCATGTTGCAACATGAGGTAAATTGCTTTCCTCTCATAATATCTCTCAGTAGTTTCATGCATCGAACTTCATCATGTCCTTGCATCATGCAGTAGTCGCAACATCTAGGAGGGGTCTTCCTTTCTATAATTCCCTGAGATCCTCTCTTTTCTGAGACAGGTGCACAGTTAAGCTGATTTCTTCTGATTTTTCTCTGACTGTTAGATGCTTGATTTCTCGCAGACACAAACACTGTTTTGGTCATCTGAGAGTTTGACACCTTGCTGTTAAATCCCAGACCATGCTTGTTACCATCTGTCTTTCCCATCACCAAGAGATCATTTAATTTTGCAGTTCCTGTATTCAGTTTATGAATGGTTGCTTCAGCTTCCTCAGCTCTAGCAATTGCAGTTCTCAACTTCTTCCCCAGATTGTCACAGTCAATGGTTCTGGCTTTAGCCTTTTCTTCAGCACTTACTGTTCTTGAAGTCATAATCTCCAGCTTCTTAATCAGGATATCAGAAGCTACTTCAGCATCTTTAGCCCTTTTTGTCATTATCTCTAGCTTCTGTGATTTCTCCACATCATCCATGGGTTTCTTTCCTTCTGAGATTTCAAGTTTCTTTCTCAGATCAGCAAGCTCCCCTTCAGCTTTCTCAGCTCTTTTAGTCATGGATTTAAGACTCACGGTTAATTCTTCAATTTCCTGCTCCTCAACCATTGCATCATTCACTAGGGTATTGACCTTTACTTTCAGAGACTCAATTTCTTCTGCAAGGCTTGACATTTCAGTAGCTTCACTTTGACTACTTTTTAGACTTTTGATCAGTTCAACTGAGTTTTCCCATTCCTTATACAGATCATCATATGCACTTTGGAGATCAGTACTTTCTGATTCATCTGGAACTGGTCCTGATTCCACAACTCTAACTCCAAAAGACACATGTTTTTCAGGCAGAATCTCATCTTCATCATCACTCCAGGTTTCTCCTGATGCCACAAATGCCTTAGGTTGATTCAAAAAATTCCCACACTGATATGCTAGATGTCCAAAGCCATTGCACTCCTTGCACTGAGGTTTACCAGCATGCTTAGTTCCTTCAGGACCTCTTGGTAGATCATCAACAGTTCTGAGTCTAGTTTGAGTAGAATCTCCTCCTGGAAAATTTTTGACAGCATTCTGAGATTCTACAGATTGAACTCCTTGACCTTGGTAGGGCTGATTTCCCTGGTTCTGATAAGTTTGATCTCCCTGATTCTGATAGGGCTTAGTTCCTTGGAATTGAAAATTCTGAGTTCCCTGGCCTTGATTCATTTGAGCTTGTACACCCTGTTGACCTGGAACCCCTCTGAATTGACCCTGATTGCTTTGATTCTGAGCACCTTGATTTCCTCTTCCTTGATTGCCAGAATATCCTCTTCCTTGGTTTCCCCTCATGAATCTCCCAAAGTTTCTAGCAAGCAATGCCATTTCATCAGAGCCAATATTATATTCCTCCATCTTTCCTTTTCCTTTTGATGTTGCAACATGAAATGACAGAGCCTTTTTATCCTTACTTTTCTCAGTGCACATCTCAGAAGTCTTCATAAACCCCAACAGCTCATCTAGAGTAACAACATCCAGTTGAGCATTGATCTCCAAGTTCATCACTAAAACTGAAAATCTCTCAGGCAATGACCTCTTCACCTTGTCCAGAACTTGAGCCTCAGTATATCTTTCTCCAAACTGATGTGCTCTATGAATTAAATCTTTCAATCTAGTGCTGAACTCATCAACTGTCTCATGTTCCAACATCTCCAGGCTTTCAAATTCAGATTTGATCATTCCAAGCTTGATCTTTCTAACAGACCTGGATCCTTCATGTTCCTTCTCAAGTGCTTCCCAGGCAGCTTTGGCAGTAGTACACCCCGAGATGATTCTGAATTGATCATCTTTTACTCCATTATAGAGAGCGCCTAGCACTTTGCTGTTCAGCCTCTTCATAGCTTTTTCTGTGTCAGTCCATGGAACAGGTTTAGGCATAGTTCCACCAGCTGGATTTGGTATGGTAGGTGGACTGTATCCGATCTCGATCATGTTCCAGGCATCATCATCAAGTTGATCTATGAAGATGCGCATCCTAGTTTTCCAGTCTGGATAACTCCCATCAACCAGTAACGGTGCCCTTGTGATGGAACCTCCTTCCTTGGCCATCGTAAGCAGATCGTTCACTCACCTCGCAAGAGGATTAAACAAGTGATTAAGCTCTGATACCAAATGAAATTCCCTGCTTACGTGATCTAATTCCTATCGTGTTCTAGTTTTAATTAAGAACAACTAATCAAAACTGAAAGTGCGGAATTAAAATGAACACGATATGATCACCCAGTTCAGTGCAATGCACCTACGTCTGGGGGGCCGTAGCCCGTGGTAAAACCCTTCACTAGCTGTAATAAAGTTTTCCCTATCTATTACAAGCTACTGGCTATATCAGCAAGCCTATCACACTATCAATTGGCTACTCTAGCATAGATAGCTGTTACAGTGATTACCTTCTTTTCCACGAAGGTGCGGCAAGGTTCTAAACCACCCGAGCTTCAACACACGTCCCAAGTGTTTTGTGTAAGGTTGAAAAACCAGGACTGCGTCGCCTTGTGCTCAAAAGATTAAAATCTGCTTAACAGAATTTTGCTGTGTAAAACCGTCTCTTTAGCACGCGACTGATGTCCATCTTTTATAGCTCATTGCCATGTAAAAACTTCCTTTCACACGGCTCTTGATTCCTTCCTTCAATAGAATTGTATTCCAAATTAAAACCTTGAAGAAAAAGAATTTAAGTGTATCTCAACGTCTTGTAAATGGAAAATCGATCTCCACAAATATTTCCATTCTACTATCGCTGCAAATCACGTTGTAGACACCCAATAGGACTGTAGTTTCCATACGAACCATCGCACAATATATTCCTTCCATCTTCAAAGTCTGCGCTGGAACCTAGAAAATATTCTATCTTTTTTTGCCAACTGAAGTCATGTTGCAACATGACTTTCCACAAAGCAGCCAATAAATTCTGGACTTTACAATTACCATCTCAAATCCTCCGGTGAATGCAATCTCAATACCAGGTTTAATTATACACTGCACTTACAGACCTATACCGTATATATATATATATATATATATATATATATATATTAGAGGTTTTCTCAGAACTGTGAGTACTGTTCCAACGCAAATCCTTCTCGCTCCGGCTTGCAGCTGACTGCCAAAATATATAGTATCATCTTTTACTGATAATTAGATTATTAATTCCATCTGTTTATGGATTTAATTCACTTATATTCTGAGGCCATGTTCTTTGAGAACTTAGATTATAATTAGTATAATAATCGAATTCTTTCTACAACAGATAGAAACTGCAAATTAATTATGTATGAATGAATTGTACAGTGAGTGAAGGATTGAAGGACAAATATAGCGAAGCAATGGGAAGAGATGATGTCAAGGCCATGGTTTTGACAGGTTTGGCCTCTTTCATTCCGAACTTCCCAAAAAAGGGAGGGAGGCTGTTTTATTTCTATCTTCGGGATTTCCTAAAAACAAAGCGCTCTTCCTATATTTATGTACAAGATTTTTTTTAATAAACATTATCTAGTGTTTACTCCCTTAAAGGTTCAGTCAATATTTTTTCATACTTTGTTTGACCATTAATAAATTTAGTTTGACTAATTTGTAAGACATTTTTTGGGATGGAGGGAGTACGTAGTTAGGCCCTGTTTACCAGAGCTTATCTGTAGATCAGTTCAGTTCAGTTCAGTAAATTTAATTTTTTTTCAGTTCAGTTCAGTAAATTTAAAATTATTTCAGTTCATTTCAGTTGAGTTTAGTAAATTTAAATTTTTTTCAGTTCAGTTCAGTAAATTTAAATTTTTTTCAGTTCAGTTCAATTCAGTATATTTAAAATTATTTCAGTTCAGATAAATAAATTTAAATTTAATTAAGTTTAGTTCAGTTTATCAAATTTCCTTTTATATGATGATGAGCATTCATTAATAACAAATAAAAATTTATTATTTTTATTTTAGTTCAATTCATATCAGTTCAGTCCAATTTAGTTCAGATCCCCTGAAAAATACATGGTTATGATATTCAACTCAATATATTTCTTTAATATACCATAACATTTACTTTTTATACATCCAATATAATTATTTGAATCGTGATTCATTTAAATCGACTCAACCATATATAATATGTCTTCATTATATGACAATTTGGAATTAGTTCAGTTCAGTACGTTTCAGTTCAGTTCATATCCTCTTAAATATAATTTTATGATATACAACTCAATGACTCATATCTTCTTTAATATAATAATATTATGATATACAACTCAATGACTCATATCCCCTGAAAAATGCATGGCTATGATATTCAACTCAATATATTTCTTTAATATACCATAATCTTTACTTTTTATACATCCAATATAATTATTTGAATTGTGATTCATTTAAATCGATTCAACCAAATGTAATATGTCTTCATTACATGACAATTTGGAATTAGTTCAGTTCAGATTAGTTTAATTCAGTTCAGTTTAGATAAGTTCATATCATCTGCACTATAATTTGATGATATTTAACTCAATTCAGTTCAAATTATATCACCTCAACGTGTTTTTATATTTAAATAATATAAAAATGTATTTATATTTATTTCCGTTCAGTTCAAAATATTTAAAATTATTTTAGTTCAGTTCAGTTCAGTAAATTTAAAATTATTTCAATTCAGTTCAGTTCAATAAATTTAAAATTATTTCAATTCAGTTCAGTTCAGTAAATTTAAATTTATTTCAGTTCAGTTCAGTAAATTTGAATTTATTTCAGTTCAGTTCAGTTCAGTACAGCAAAAAATAAGCTATAGTAAACAGGGCCTTAATTCATATGATTTTTTTTTACTAATTTGGATTTATTTATTCTTTCTATTTCTGCAATGTAATAAATTAAACAAATGCGCACATTTTTAATTGGAGCGCATATTACTGTACCGTATAATTTACTTACTTTTAATCTTGATGTGTTGTTAAAAATTTACAGGTACGTTAATTAAGTTGAACTATTTTACATATTAAGATTTGCTAATTGACCTCGATCAACTCTTAATCCTACATGCATGACAATAACTTCCCATATTAATCGGAAACCCAATAACGTGCCAATGCAACTTAGGTCAATTAAATTAGGTGTTTTAACTATTTTGTGTTCCACAAATATTTGATATTGATTTTAAAAATACTTTAGACTGAGTATATATATAATATGAGCTACATCGACCGGTAAACCTTTTTCACAACTTTCTCTTTTGAAATATACAAAGCTGATTTTTTAAAGGAATTTACACATCTTTAATATATTACTAAAATTTGTTGGGTAGGTGACATCAAAATGCTACCAGATACGTCATTTGATCTTGTCTACAAGGGAATACAAGGTTCCCACTGCTCAAATTTTACACTTTCAATTATATATATATATATATATATATATATATATATATATATATATATATATATATATATATATATATATATATATATACTCCTTTTTTTTTCCTGATGGTTAAAACTTAAAAATATATAAACAGATGGTAAAAAGCCGTGTATTGCTGCCATTCAAGGGTTTGCACTAGGAGGTGGCTTGGAATTGGCTATGGTGTGTGTGCAGTACTCTCAGCTGGAATACTGTCTTTTAAAATGAAAAAAACTATACAATTTCTTTTATTTTATTTTTACATTTCTCACACTTACAAGTACAGTAAAACCTCTATAAATTAATAATGTTGAGACCGAGATATTTTATTAATTTAGCGAGATATTATTATATCGATAAATTAATAATTTATTAATTTAAAGAGGGTTTACAAGTGACCTTTAAATTTCCAAGTCCAATATACTAGTTATAATGTTATAGAGATGAAAGATAAATTAAAAAAAAAGTTCAAAAGCACACTATGAATGTACAATCACAAATTAATTGAGTTTATCAAGTTCATTGTTTTTGAATAAGTAAAAAAGTTAGTACATGGTACCAAAAAGTTGGTCCATGGTACAAACGCACTGCATTAAACATGGTTAGAAATTGATCAATGTAGACTGCCCATAGATTTGAAGTTCAACAAAAAACAAGTTAATATAGATTAATTTTTTACTAGACAAAATCTTAGAATTTTGAAGTATATATGGAATTTATTTGTAGTAATTATTAATTTATAATTTTGTTGGGACCAACATATATACACTGGGATTTCAAAAGAAATATTATTTTATTATTAAATCGATTGAGGTCCGATTTAATACTGGTCCTGAGTTGGGACCGGATAAATTATTAATTTTATCGAGATTATTAATTTATGAAGTATTAATTTATAGATGTACATTAATGATGCCAAATAGGGATGCAGTGCGAGAATCGCCGCAGCAGGAAGCCTAGTTGGTTTACCTGAGTTGAAGTTTGGAATTATTCCTGGTTGTGGAGGTATATATATACAGAATATTCACTCATTCTCATTTAATTTACCGGCACTTGCAAAAATTACAAAGGTCTTTTACCGCGGTATTCTATAAAGGTACTCAGCGGCTTCCAAGGCTCGTGGGAGTCTCAAAAGCCATCGAGATGCTCTTTGTGAGTAGCTATACTGAACTATCTCGATCGTTCATTTTGTAACCATCAAATTAATTAACTATGAAAACAGACAAGTCGTAAAATGTTGTGTATTAATTGTGCAGTCGTCAAAAACAATAACATGTGAGGAAGGGAGAGAAGTGGGGCTGATTGATGCAGTGGTTCCTAGTGGTGAGGTGTTGGCCACATCACGAAAATGGGCTGTGGACATTGTTGAAGGTCGGCGACCAGATGCAGATTGTCTTCAGCAAAATGGAACCCTTGAAAATGCCAGAAAACTTGCCCATAAAAACATGCCTAACTATGGAGCTTGCCTTGATGTCATTCACCACGGTCTGCTCTTCGGACCAAAACCTGGCCTGCTCATGGTATTTTAAAACTGTCCTACCATAATGCTATGATATCACCGCTTTTATGTGTTAGAAACACAACAACTATTCTAATAAACATAAACGCAATCTTTCGTCATATCATAAATTTATTAACTGTTAAAAAATACAAGCTATACTTTAAGGTACATGTTAATTGGTTCAGGAAGGAAAAATATCTCAAGAAATGGTGCTGTCGAAAACGGCGAAGAGTCTTATGCATGTGTACTTTTCTGAGGCTGCTTCGACCAAGGTAAAAAAAATCATCAGTCCAATTACAACAGTATAAAATGGATCTGTTTTACCTATGCTACTTGAATATGAGTGAATAGAAAGTTGATTGAAAACACGAGTATAATATTTGAACAATTATCAATGTTACACAAAACTCTATTGGAATTTCTATTCATACTTTTTTTTTTTTTTTGAAAAATGTAATAATTCCATTCAACTTGGAAACTCGGGGTGAATCCCAAGTATCATATATCAGGGGGTTCGACTTAGCAGTTAGCTAGAGAATGAGCTATAAAATTCTGACTACGTAGAACCCAAAAGTCCCTAACCAAGAACTATTCTCCAGCAAACTCCGTATCCTCAAAACCGTCTCCCTACAGTTGTCCGAGCAATCTATCTCCTGATTCACCATCTGAACAACCTGGAGTGCATCCCCCACCAGCTTCATTCCCGGCTGGTTCAAATCTCTGGCCAACATGAGCGCCTCCTCCAAAGCTAAGCATGCAGCCAAAGCCGGATCCCTGACGTGCTGAAACCTCCTAGCCGCTGCTCTCAGAAACTGGCCTGTCTGGTCCAAAGCCACCACACCAACGCCCGCATCCCCATTCAGTATGCCAGCGTCAAAATTAATCTGGATACCAGGGTTTGCGGCAGCAATGCATTCGATGATTCCTCCCTCCAATTCTGGGCTGCCCTGTAGTTCCTTAGATTGGCCACCACACTCGCCGCTACTACTCCGGCTGCTAGCTGAGCATTCTCGAATATCATCTTGTTTCTTTGGAACCATAATCCGTCACAAACCATAATCGCCAATGCACAGACCTCCTCATCTCCATCCTCCGGGATCTCCCGGAACCAAGCATCCCCTCGCTGCCTCCTAGCCAACTCAATCTTCGACCATAGATTCATCGTCCCTCACACCGTCTTGGCATAATCACAGTTGAAGAACAAGTGGGCCGTCGAGTCCTCCTCCTGCAAACGGAAAGGGCATGCCGAGTCTACCTTCACCCCTCGATGCCTCAGGTTAGCCACCGTCGGAAGAGAGTCTTTGCAAAGCCTCCATGCAAAGTGCAACACCCTCTTTGGAACCTTGAACTTTCAAAAACGATTCCAGAACGCCGGCGACCCTATATCTGTCTCCGGCTGCTGGATCCTTACCTCCACCTCAACGTGATAAGTTGATCGCACTGTGTACTTTCCGGAGTTCGTGAAATGCTATATCCACCTGTCCGGGGAGTTCAGATTACGAAGCGGCAGCTCCATGATCAACCCCACCTCCTCCGCCGTAAACAAGACCTCCAGAATGCCCGGCTTCCACCATCTAGTATCCACGTCAATAAGGTCTGTCACCCTTGCAATGTGGCCTGGCACCCGTTGCGGGTCCTGAACCATAAAGCCCTATACTCTCGGAATCCAGGGATCATTGCAAACCGAAGTCTGACGTCCCGACCCAATCGATCTCCTACACCCCTTCTGAACCAGCTCCAAAGCCCCATGGATGCCACGCCATGCCCACGATGGCCGTGATCCTAGATCCGAAGAAAGTAGATCTCCATTTCTGTAGTACTTAACCCTCATCACTCTGGCTAGTAGAGACTCCGGCTGTGTAAGTAGTCTCTATGCCTGATTTCCAGTAGGGCCTGGTTGAAAGCCCCTATGTCCCGAAAGCCGACCCCCCCTTACTCTTCGATATGGACATCTTCCTCCATCCCACCCATGGGATCTGCCTTTCCGAGGACGTGCCTCCCCACCAGAAGTTGCTCAACAGGCCATGAATCTCATCCACCACATAGCCTGGCAGCTGGAAGCAACTCATCGTGTAGCTGGGTATAGCCTGCAACACTGATTTGATCATGATCTCCTTCCCTGCCTTCGATAAGTGTTGTTCATTCCACCCATCAATCTTCTGGCGAATGCGGTCCTTAATGCCCTAGAAGATCTCTCCCTTCTTTCTGCCAATGATTGTAGGCAACCCCATGTACTTCTCATGTGCCTCCACCTCCGGGATCTTCAGTACCTCACATATTCTGGTTCTGATTTCCACAACCGTGTTAGGGCTGAAAAGTACTCCCGATTTATCCACATTGATCTTCTGGCCTGAAATTGACTCATAGAGAGTTAATGCCCACTGTATCCTGCGTGTCTCCTCCACTGATGCTTTCCCAAAGAGGAGAGTGTCATCTGCAAAAAATAAATGAGAAATCCTCGGTCCGTTGGGCGAAGCACACGCCCCTTTGATACTTCCCGCAGCCGCCAAATCAGATAGCAACATAGAGCACCTCCGAGCATATTATGAACAGGTATGGGGAAAGAAGATCTCCTTTCCTGATACCCCTCTTCGGTGATAGCTGCCCAAACTCCTCCCCATACAGAATGAACGAAAACTGTACCGATGACAAGCACTGAGTAATGGTCGATACGAAAGATGGCGGGAATCCCATCTTCTCCAGTGTCTTTGTCACGAATATCCATTCTATCCTGTCAAAAGTCTTGCTCATATCCAGTTTGATGCTCATCTCTCCTCCCTTCGTTTTCACCTTCATAGTATGGTGAATCTCATGAGCCACCAACACGTTATCCGTTATCAGCCTTCCTAGAATAAAATCTGATTGTGATGGCGAAATAATACTGTCAATGATCAACCTCACCTTGTTCGCCACCACCTTCGAGGCCAGCCTGTATACCACATTGCACAAATTTACAGGCCTGAACTGAGTGATGAGCTCAGGCTGCTGTACTTTCGGCAAGAGGACTATGTGTGTGTAATTCATCCTCAGATTCCAATCCCCCTTATTCAGAAAGTCCACCACACAAGCAACTACATTATTCTTAACAATATGCCAGTATTTCTGAAAAAATATAGGGCTCATACCATCTAGTCCAGGGGCCTTGAGTGGATGCATCTGCTTCACCGCATTGGATACCTCTCCCTCCACATACGGTCTCGCAAGCCTGGCAGCCATCTCCGGCGTGACCTTTCTGGGCATTCTATCCAGCACCTGAGCCATTCCCTCATCCAGATCAGAGGAGAAGAATAACCCCCCAAAATAGTCCATGATGATTTTCTCCATGCTATCCACATCCGTGCGCATAACCTGCAAGGAATCTCGGAGTCCCACAATCTGGTTCCACGACCTCCTGTTTGTTACAAACCTATGAAATAACCTGGTATTTCGATCCCCTTCCCGATACCAGTGTTGCTTCGCTCGTTGTCTCAATTTGATTCCTTTCGCCTCCTGCAAGAAGTTGTACTCCTGCCTCAACGAGAAAAGCTCCTTGTGGTCCACCAGTCCCGAGCCATCCTCTCTGTCGTGTATAAGCTTTTTCAACTCCTCTATCCGCTTGGCGCTAGCTGGAAAGGATCTCCGGCTCCAATCCATTAGTCCAACTGCACACTGCTTCAGCTTATCCGCCAGGTGAATGTTTTCATCACTCTACGACTCCCTGATCCGAATCTCACAGTCCGCTGCCTTCACCCAGAAGGCCTCAACCTGTATCTTCTCTTCTTCCTGACCCTATTAGCTGATGGATCTCTCTGCCTTAGCTGGATCAACACTGCCATATGATCCGAGGATGGCATAGATGTGGCCATAGATGAGGACCACGGGAAAGCATCCATCAGGGCCTGATTCCCTGTTGCCCTGTCCAATCTTACCTTCACAGTTGGTTCCCCCCTCCGGACACGAAACCAAGTGAAGCAAGAACTACTATATCCTTCTTCTTGAACCTCCATTAAGCCACAGTACCTCAGGGCGTCTCTGAAGTTCTCGATGAGGTTGTTCTCCCTCAGCGCGACCCCCTACAAACTCCTCCTGCGTCAGTACTTCGTTGAAGTCCCCCATGCACAACCAATGGACACTACTCCCTCTCTCCAACTCATGAAATCGGATCTAAGCTTGTTGACGTAGAGCTGGATTTGGTTCACAATACACCCTAGTAACTCGCACCTTTATATTAGAAATAAAAGCCATAACATCTATGAAGTAATAAGAAGAAGACAGCCACTCTATTTTTATTTGTTTTTTCCAAAGCATAGCTAAGCCCCCAGACGAACCTTGGGCATCTACTGCCACACCCTCATAATTTAACTGGAATTTTAAAACATCGACATCCAAACTAGAACATTTTGTTTCACAAAGAAATAAAATTAAATGAGATTTCAAGCGCACCAGAACGCGCAGTACCTGAACTGTTGCAGTGTCCGAGTCCCTCAGGCCGCCACGGTAGTTCCAGCTGATGATACTCATGGCCCCTGGCGGGACTGGGCCTCCTCGCCAATCTCCGCCTGAATATTGAGAGCATTACTAGCCAGGGAAGCGTCTGATTCGCTAACCCTAGGTTTCTTTATTCCCAAGTTTCTGCCCACTTCTTCTGTCTGATCCAGCAACTCCAGCTTCCTCTTTGCTGATCCAGCTCCATACCCTGATCCCCATCATGTGCTCCCACTGCCTCTTCACCTCCTCTCGTCGCAAGACCTCCTCGTCCGCGTCCACGTCCTCTTCCTCGGCCTCCTTTCATCGAGACCGCCTTGGCTTTCCTCGCGTACTGTTTCTCTAAAAGCTTGCCCAGTGTATCAAGATTAACCGGAACAGATACCAGGAAAGGGCTTAGAGGCATCTCCGACATAACCTCGTGGCTGCCCCATAGTGATGAAACCGCCCATTTTTCAGCTGTGAAAATCATACCCTGATCTCCTTTCTCCACCTCCCCACCGGCTTCGAAGACATGCACAATCTCAATCCCGTCGCGCCGCTGAAGTTCCTCCACCGGTACTGCCTTCCTTTCCTCCCTAGGCATCTCAACAACCATAATCTCCTCAACCTCAACCCTCCAGCCCCTATTAACATTTGGAACTGGTCCCTGGCCTGGCCGAACGACCAGACCGTCCCCGGCCTCAGTCCCAGGTCCCTGTCCGACGGTCCCGAGCCCTGGCCCCCAGATTGCACCAGGCGCCCACCCGGTCCGTGCCCAGCGGCCCCCGACCCCGGTCCCTGATCAAGTTGCCCCGGACCGCTGCCCTTCGGCCCAGACCCCCTGGCCCCTGCATTGTCCCCAGCTATCTCCGGGACAGACCCAACCCCGTCCTTCTCATTCACTGGCCCGTCCGTGCGCTCGTCCCCTGCAGCGCCCAGCGAGCCTTCTCGTCCCCGCCCTAGCCCGACATCAGGGCCCTTGTTCTCCTTCATCCAATCCTCTCTGCTCGGGCCCCCACCAGCGCCGGCCTCTCGATCTCCATTGGTATAGGTTTCTTTGATTCCCAGTACAGCTGAACTAGAGTATGCTTAACCCTTTTCAGCTGTTCCGGATCAACCTCTTTTCCTATATTCCGATGATGTGCCTCTAATGTCAACCTTTCACTCACTGGTCTCCCCACCATATGAGAGAACTTTATGCACCTTATGACATTCCCTTTCTCAAAATAGTCTAGTAGCCTTTGTTCAAATGTTTCCTGACCTCTACACACTTTTCTCCGACGTAAGCAAAAGCCTGGAATAGACTTTCACAGCTCGGAGTAACCTCTTCCTGTGGTGGCTCCATCGGCCTAGCCGAAGTCTTTGAACTGGCCGTGTCTCTCCAAGTCCATTCGCTGAGCCCCTTGGACGTTCGCGGCCTGTTTTCCTGCATCCCTGCTCGCTGTCCTATTGACCTCCCAGCCCCATAGCCTCGGAAGCTCGCAGACGTATCCCGAGGAAACGGGACGTAAATGGCCGCTGCCGGAAGTCCTCGGGGTACAGATTTTGATCCCTGGTCTCCTCCGCTGCTGCATGGTAGGCATTGCACACTCCTTGCCCATGCCCTATGATGCCACAGTACCTGCAGAACGTCGGTAATTTCTCAAACTTCAACGGTAACCTCACAATTAACCCTATATCCCGAATCAGAATGTTCCTTTTCAACGGCTTAGGGACATTGATTTCGCATCGAACCCTAATGTACTTCTCTCTGAGCTTCCCGTCTCCATCCTTCTCTACCTCCACAAATTTCCCTATCTTGTTTCCGATCACCTCCGCCATCGGCACGTTGAGAAGGTCGTGCCGCACATCGTGCACGTGAACCCAAAACGGGACGCTGTCGAACGCAGTCTGACTCGTTATCATGCCTGGCCGTGGATCGCGAAGCACAGTCAAAAACTCATCAAAGATCTATGGCTGTGTATGTAAAACCTTGGCTTTCTCTCCGATATCGGAAAAATCGAACGAGAAAATATTGTGCCCTAGCGTCTTGCATTCCAACGCAGGGACACCCCAAACACCCTTGAAAACCTTCTCCAGTCGCTCATGAGGGATTCGCCGCTGCGCTAGGATTTTTCCGATTAGCGTGATCCTCGCCGCGTACGAATGCTCATGACGGATCTGATCTGTTACAATCAGATCCTCCTCCGCCACCGTCGGCCAAAGATCTCCGTACTTCAGCGCCATATCTTCCATAACCTCGCCTTCCTTACGCTGGTGACCGTCTGCTTGCCGCCGGTGATCGCTTGCTGGACAAAAGAAACCTTGCACCGTGAAGCTTGCGGCAAGGAATAGCTCGTACTGCTCTAAACCTAGCGGAAAAGGGAAGAGAGAGAAAATCTCTAAAAGTCCCTTCTCATTCATACTTATAATTAATCACTTTCTAATAATTCAAACACATAAAAATTAAATCCTTGAGATGAGAGTTTAATTTTGTGTTTGGAATATTACACAGGTACACGGAATCACAGACTGCGGGTTCAAAGCAAAGAAAATAGAAAAAGTAGGGATTGTTGGAGGAGGTCTAATGGGATCTGGCATTGCTACTGCACTTGTCATCAACAACATACAAGTCTTCCTTAAAGAGGCCAACCACCAATCCCTGCAAAACGCAATCAAAGCAGTACAAGGTTCGCATACTAAGATAATTCTTCTTCGACTGAACTAAACTGAACTAGTTTGTGTTAGCATTTTGTTTTAAGAATATCTGCTTTATTTTCATGTTCAGAAAATATCCAAGGACTCCTCAAGAGAGGACATAAAAACCTGGAAAATGCAATGTCACTTCTTCAAGGTGCTTTGGATTATGAAGATTTTAAGAGTGTGGATATGGTCATCGAGGTGAGTTCAATTGTATATTTGTATATCATTTCTTTAACAATATAGTACTTTAGCTTGCTTATAATCAAACATGACTATTTTATATGCATGTTAATTTGTTACAATCAAATATTTATAGGCGGTCTTCGAAGACGTATCCCTGAAACAATCAATCTTTGAAGATATTGAAAAGCATTGCTCTCCTGACTGCATCTTTGCTACAAACACATCAACCATCGATCCCAAGTTGATTGGAGAGAGGACCAACTCTCATCACCGCCTTCTCGGATTACATCTCTTCAGGTACTATATCTATACTCCTTGTAAGTTGTAACTACTAATAAAAATGGTGATAATGTCTGTTACATTTTCTGTTGTTGCATTTGCAGCCCAGCTCATGTGATGCCTCTGGCTGAAATCGTTCGGACTGACTCGACTTCTGCCAGAGTTATTTTCGATGTCTTGAAATTCACAAAGCAAATCCAAAAACATCCCATTGTGGTCAACAACAGTCCTTGCTTTGCTGCTAACCGTATCTTCCTACCATACATGCAAGCTGCTGATCTGTTAGCGAACTTGGGTGTCGATATCTTCAGAATCGACGTGGTGATCTGTGAATTTGGCATGCGGATAGGCCCTTTTGAGTAATTCCCCATAACTATACGCTTACCATCACATGAATGCACAGTTTGTTTAATATTTATCATATTTTGGATCAGGCTATGGGATGTATCTGGTTATGGAGTATATCGTGCATGCCTAAAAGTGTTCATTGCAGCCTATGGGGAGAGATCTTTTCAATCTCCCTTACTGCAACTTATGTTGGAAAATGGCCGGGCTGGTAATGGAAGATGAAAGGACATTTGTTATGTACCAAATTGTTCTTAGTGGCTTTTTATGTATTGTTCTGCTGATTAGTCTTGCAGGCAAAAGCAACGGAAAAGGATTTTACTTGTATGAAACTGGATGTAAGCCTAAACCCGATCCATCTGTGCAGCAAGTTGTAGAGGAGTCTAGGAAGCACGCTGGGAGAGAGGTTTCCTTCTTTCGAATCATCACGTGATATTATAGTCGCGTTTCTATACATGATGTATAATAGTTTTGATATATATTGGCAGCTTGCTCTTTCTGTGACCGACGAAGAGATAGTGGAAATGATGTTCTTTCCTGTGGTGAATGAGGCATGCAGAGTAGTCGATGAAGGAGTAGTAGTCCGAGCATCAGATATTGATGTTGCATCTATTCGCGGGATGAATTTCCCGTCTTATTAGTAAGTGTTAAGAAGATAAGTTGATAAACAATATACAGTTTCATTCGTTCAACATGTAATCTGTGAACATTTTGTGCAGTGGAGGCATCTTACACTGGGCAGATGGATTTGGTGCAGAGTACATATGTTCAAGGTTGACAACTTGGTCTGAGGCTAATAATTTTTTCAAACCATCAACTTCCATCCAGAAGAGGGCTGCCAAAGGATTCTTACTATCTAGTGCATCAATTTAGCAACATCTTTCACGTATTACCAACTCGAGATTTTACACCTATTGGACATAATCTTTTGCTTTCTGCTACAGTCTCCCCAAAGCATCAGTGAAATAAGTGTCAACCTATGATTATTATAGAGATTGATGCACTAGATAGTAATCTTCATAATCATATGTGTGAATGTCATCGGTGAAATAAGTGTCAATCATATGTTTAAGAAACCGCAAACATTAGTGTGAATAACACTGTGGTCAAGAGAGTAATAGCTCTTGACAGAAACCATATCAACTAATCAAGCTTTATTTCCTGGTCTGATTCATTTATTTTACTTTTTCACATATATTTTGGTCTGGACTAGCGAATAAGTTGGTAGGGCACTCCTAAACAAACTATATGAGTTATTAGCCTCAATATCTGAGTTTCCCGTCTTTTTCACATTTGAAACTCCTGAATAACTGCAGTAGTATGTCAAAGCAAAAGCCACTTCAAAATTATCTAAGAAATGTTGTACTGGCAAAGTTTCAACATAGACATAAGCTATGACTATCAAAACAAAGAAGATATAATTTATCACTATTCAAACAAGCATGATAAGCTCCTTGAGCACTCCATTCCAGAATAACATGAGCTATCACTATTTAAACGGCAACTAAAAGTTCCCAGTAAACTATATTAATTTCAGTATAACAGGATTACTGACTACTACCATACAATTAAAAATCCCACACTGAATAGGACAATCCAAGCGATTGAAAATCCCTAACATTATAGTCATGTTGACATTACTCTATGCAATATGTTAATAATCAAAGTGGTAAAACAGATTGTACGTAGATTAAAAGAAATACATAGTTCTGAACCATTCACTGTTTATTCCTGCTTGATAAACACAGGGACTTCTCCTCTCACAACCCTCCAAGGGCCACCGTAGAACTTTGGTTTCATCAGAGGCACCACTTCTCCAGGATGCTCTTCCCAATATTTCTCCTGTTTTGGACCATTTACTACTTTAGATCTGATGATGAGAGCTAGCACAATATTACATAATCAACAATAATCTGACATTACTACTACTTCTGTTATCTTTAAATTTGTACAACTACTTTTCCACGTGATTTAGAAGATCGTGAAAGGGGAAAGAGACCACATGAATCAAAATTATGTGACCTCTTTCCTTCTTTTTCTTTTATCTGTATTCAATATAGTGGTGTCATTTCTATTACATGACCTTGATTGCATGCCCATATTGATGCACAGATTTTAAAAAGAACACCTTTTAGGATCATTTTCATAGTCAGCAAATCCCCTAATACTATTCAATGCTCAACTTAATCAAGGACCCAAGGAGGGTCCCGATAGTATATACAAAGCTTATAGAGTGACCACCACCAGATAAGTCTATTGGTCGAAAGATAAAACACTCTTTGCAACCAATGTTTTAAAATGAAGTAAGCCAGTTGATTAAAAAAAACTGAAGAAAGAGTTCATTCGTTAAGAACTTAAGATACATGAAGAATGAAATCATTAATAAAAAAAAAAGAAGCAACAATTACCTTATAAAGTTGCTCAGTGATGGCTGCTCCAATCACCCCAGTGTAAAATGCAGAGACATAGATCATGACAAGAGGAGTGAAGGATTTGGGACGCCTGTAAGGCTCAAGCATGTCCCAGAGAATAGTCTTTTCCCACTTGTGCCACAAATGATCTGCATATCTTCTCCACAAATAGGATGCCATCCTCAGATAACCCTCTTACCACCTGAAAATTGCATAAGATCACTCAACCATAAAAGCAGGGGACTGAGGTAAACTTTGCAGCATTTATTGGCTGCTATATTGATAAGATACAGGGTAAAAATATTTGATAACCGGAAATCAAGCATCAACGGAAAATAGCCACACTTCACTCCAAAGCTGTGAGTCACAGACTAAGCCATCATGCTGCCAAATTATATTGTTTTTGAAGATAAGAGAAAACCATTTGACAACATCTAATAATTCCTAAGAAGAGTCCATTTCACTATTACCCATATCATTTGCTGTCTCAAATTGACTTACATCGATTCCATTAATTCAGAGCTCTGTAATTTCAGAGGCAGTGAAGGTCAACATGAACATAAAAAATTGATGGAAGATTGGGATATAATAAGCAAGATGAGGCCTAAAATTTTGTGGGTAGCTGGAATTTTCACTAAAGCATTTCTCATAACAGAAAGTATAATCTATTCAGAAACTTCTCATCTTCTTCCAAAAATCCAACCCTCAAACACAGCACTACTAGGCCATGAAAATGTACTAGTAAAGAAAATTCAATGAATTCATACCTCTATGAACCCATAAGTTAGATGCATGTCTTCTTTCGGTCTGTATATATTTATCGTCTTTACTCAGTCCTTCTTTTTATGTCTTTAATTGGTCAAAATGCTCACAACATTCCATATCACACTTTTTAAAAATTTTAACCCCTAATTATTGTGAATTACAAAAATAGCCCATAATATTTTTAAAAGCTCATTCTTTATAGGATTAGAAAACACAGTTATTTTTACACTACGAATATTAAGGCCTTGTTTGCCTGAGTTTATCAGTTTATCAGTATATCAGTTCAGTTTGTTAAATGTATTTATATTTTTTTTCCAGTTCAGTTCATTAAATTTTAAAAAAAAATCAGTTCAGATAAATATATTCATATTTTTTCAGTTCAGTTCAGTTCAATATTTTTTTATTATAAGTTACTTTTTAACTGTATATTACAAGGATATATGATAAATTTCAAAATTATTTGAGTTGAGTTCAGTTAAATATATTTAAATTTATTTCAGTTTAGTTAAATATATTTATGCTTATTTCAGTTTAGTAAGAAATAAGCTCAGGCAAACATGGCCTAATCCAGTTGATCATAATAAAATACACTAAAAAATTTTATTACACTTTTAAAAAATGGAAATAGAAATTTGGTGTTTTCAATTTACGTAGTCCACTAATTTTGTTCCGAAAGAAAATACAGAACATTAAATGACAAGTTCAATAAATTGTATTAGCGAGTGATTATTTTAGTTATATAAGAATTAATTTTTTTAAGCAGAGTACTAATATTTACAGAAATATGGACTATAGTTTGTTTGATTCATGAAAAATTCTTGTTTCGTGTGATTCAGAAATAATTTATATAAAATGTTGCCGGAAAACAGGGCCAATTAAGGGCATACAATGAACATATAGAACTGAGTATAGACAATATATTTTTTTAGGACCAAAAGAGCAAAGATAACTATTTTATGGGGGGGACTATGGACCAAAAGAGTACATATATAACCGATTTCTTTTTAGAAAGTTGAAACATAGAATATAGCATGCTATAGTATTGATTTAGTTTTACCTTTTTGCCTTTTAAAAAACCCTCTTGAGTTTGCTGTGGAGGTTCAAAGAACTGAAGACTTTAGCTGCATGAATGACAAAAGTACAATGGATGAGTTCCAATATATAGAGATCATAACTTTGCAATGAGCAGAAGAAAAGCAACATTCACAGTTCACCAGTCACACTTGTACGGTTAGATTCCTATAACACCAAAAACTTCTACACTTTGAAAATCGACTAAATTTGATACCATGAAAAAATGCATCATAGATCACACTCAGTAATCCAACATATAGGCACCTAAGCCATGCGTTCGCATTTAACTTTCTGAAAGTGAAAACCCCTACCCTTAAATGAGAGAGGCATCAGAAAAAAAATAAAAAATTCAAACAATCTCAAAATGGAAGGTAAAAAATTCAACACACCAGGAAAATATAGCTCTTAGCACACAAGTAAATCAACATCCCAGAAACTATAGTTTCTGTAGAACATAACTAAAGGACCTTGTATTTTCTGGAAACTATGTAGGTCCTTAGTTCATATATGAGGTCAAATTCTTCGTCATGAAACACATGAAAAAATATTTATTGAAAAAGAATAAAAATAGCCGGAGCTATTTATTGTATTTACTACATTAGAGGGGACTGGACCGAGCTAGACCTTAAAATGTATTTCAATTTGGCTAGTCCAAGGATTGGCAGGCTAGCAGCTTCATAAAAGGCTACCATAAAAGGCAGGACATATCAGAATGAGAGAGAGTACATTATTATACTACCATTCAACTCAGACCAAACCAAAAGACAACCACTGTGGCATAAACAAAGTTTTTGCCTGCCTTGTGACTATTTCTGTCTATGTTTCTTAACCCCGTCACCTTAACTATTAAGAGTCGGTGTTAAACATTCTGAGTAAAGCACAACTGAATATATTTCTTTCATGCTGGTAGAAATGAAACTGAATAGCCCAACTATGATTTAATTTAAATATGAACTAACCTAACCACAAACACTTATTTCAGGCAAATAAAAAACACATGAATCTTGAACTTGTGATTTATGAGTGCTAGTGGTTTTATAGGTTTATTACAAGATCTAAGTAGCTTGTGCATCTGAATAGGCTGGACACTATACAGGACAAACGATTCTATCTAATATCAACTATCATGTAGTTCAAACCTCTGCATTCTGCAAAACACAATAATCTTTGATCACCATAGTAGATTTGTATTTGAGCAGCCTTAGAGCTCCTAAAATCCTTCTTCAACTCTCTTATTAATACAAGCACCATATGTTTGATGTTGCAATAATCACTTAATCTATCATAATATTTCCAATTAACAAAAAGAGGGGATGATCTTCTGTAGTTCTAGAATTTTCTTATAAGGTAATGCTCTCAATCAAATGAAACATATGGAGTACACAAATGGCATTCAACAAAAACAATCATACTTGTGAGTGTTCATGCGAAAGAAACTCATATACTACTACAGCTATGGGAATGGGATGAACAAGGGCAGTTAAGATTTACAAACACACACAATGAGAATACAAAGACAGGAAAAACATTGCGTTTTGAAGGCAGTCCACCTGAAGCTGAGGAAACACTGTAGCTGCAATTTACCAAGAGTTCTGAGACAGGGGTACTTTCTTTCTATGAACTAGTCAAAAAAAAAAAAACAATTATCAGCTATAATCTGACCTAACTTGATTGTAGCCTTATGAGCTTGGAAAATAATGAAGACTATCATACCTTGCCAAAAAGTATCAATACGTTGGGGTGGTTTGAGTTCACAGTGATGACTCCAAGACCTGCTCCAGTAAAGAGGAATATCATTAGAAAGACTAAAGCGAGTTATAATAAGGAGATTTTCTCATCCGAATCCAATGTACTGACTTTTTTTATTATTATACAGTATACACACTTTATGACTGAGATATACAGACCTAGAAGCATAGAGCAATACCATGCCTGAGGGAGTACAACAGCTTTCAGAAAGTACGGAAATCATGAGGATTATAACATCAATTAACAAAAAAGAGTACAACAAAGCGCTAATACATGCCCAGACACCTGATCTATAATTAACAGCATTTCAAGGTGCTCTTTACTTAGTCGTGAAAAAACATCTAATCAGTAACCCATTTACAATGCCTAATGAACATCCTGTCGATCTTAACAATAGGATATAGAGGCATAAATAATGCAACTCCTACCTAAATAGCACCTTAATGAAACAAGAAACATATGAACTGAAAAGAAAGAAAACATTTCTTAGCTTAGCACTTCAAACAAGTAAGTAATCACAGTTTCACTTGAGTTTAGTTTCAATCTTTAAAATACAACTGATTCATTTAACTGCTAGACATCAAAAGCAACTAAATCTTTATAAGTTTAACTATTCAACTCTTGTGTAGGATACCCCCAATCACTATTCTTCCATCAAAATCGCCAATAAAGAGCAATCAAATTGACTAACTGACCTAAAAATTTGTACCAGAAAATTAAATTTTTATCATCCCATCCATTCAAAATCACCTTTCCAATGTAAATAACCATCTGAATTCTGAAGTACAATTGAGTATAGTTTCAATCTTTAAGATACAACTGAATACTGATTCATTTAGCTGCTAGACATCAAAAGCAACTAAATCGTCATAAGTTTAATTGTCAACTCTTGTGTTTGATATCCCAGTCATTATTTATTTTACTCTTAGCTATTGGAACGGAGAAACATCAATAATCCCCACTATCAAAACAAAAAAAAAAAAAAAAAAAAAAAGAGCTATACCCTTAACCATCATTTCCCTCAAAAGGCCAATTTTTAACACCAAAGGACACCACTCCCTAAGCAAGCATAACCATATCATCTTCATTTATATAACATAAACACATTAAGACATATTGATTATGTTCTAAAACAATCTACTTTGTTTCAAAGGAAATAACTAAGCCCCACTACTAAAAATATAATTTTTATATCAAATATACACTAACCAAACCACAAACACAAATTTCAGGCAAATAAAAAACCCATGAATCATGAACATGGGATTTTGAATGTCAAGGCACTTAGAGGTTTATTACAAGGCCTTGGACACTAAACTCAAGTAGTTCACACAATTATCTCCAATCACCATAGAATGTATGTATAGACATCATTTGAGCAGCTGTAAGGCTCCAAAAACTCTTCTTTAACTGTCTCATTTTTAACACAAGCACCCTATGTTTGATGTTTAGTCTATCACTTTATCCTAATCTTTCCAATTCACAAAAACAAGAGGATGTAGCTTCTGCAGCTCTAGGATTTCCTTTAAGGTAATCAAAGCAAACATACAAACGGCATTCAACAAAAACAAACACACTAAAGCGTACCACAGGCCTCTAACAAATCAAATTCGTGTCAGTTCATGTGAAAGAAGCTCAATTACTCGCACAAACACAATTATATATCATATTCATATATATGTAATAACTATAAGAATACGTAGGAAAAAAGATTGCATTTTGACAGTTGCGGAAACACCATGCAGCTGCAATTTACCTTGACAGAGGGGTTACGAACTTGTTGCTGCTTTCTCACTCTGAAAAGGAGAAGGGAATACAAAGACATCGAATCGCCTCGCCTCCGTCTGTGAGTTTTTCTTTTTTATTTTGCCCCCCTTTTGAGTCAAAAAGTGAAACTAGAATTAAAACGGCAGCGTAGTACTCCAGGTCGGCAGGTCTATTGACTCTAATCCCAGGTTAAAATCAAAAGGTTCGTAAGCACTTGTTTCTGCATCACTTACTTTGATGATTTCTCTCAAATTGATTAACCAAAACATCAAAACATGGGGTTTTCTACGGTTCATGATGAGGTTGCTTGATAGTAACACCAAACCTCAAGGAGTGTGAGTATACATTGTTTTACTTTGAATGTAGTTGTAAAGAGCTTATGTTTGTCGAATCCAGAAGCTGATTAAAGCTGATCATGCTTCTGGTTTGCACTGGTGAATTCTTGTAGTACATGTTCTAGATTGATAGAGGGATACTAAACAGTAGGTATATCCTGACTGGAGATGCAGCAATTGCTCCTTTGGGTGCTTCATTTTTGTTAGTGAGATGATACGGTGTATTTTAACTTTTAATATGTGGAATTTTTTTGTTTTAACAGTATTCAGCTTCAATAATGTAGACCAACAATATTTTGCACATTATGCCATTTAGTAGTATACGTTTTCTCCATACTGTAACAGTTGAATGTGGTGGACTCTATGATCTTTTTGATTAATAAGTGTCTGAGAGTTTTTTTTATAGAATGCTTTTAACAGACATAAGCTTAGGCTTCACTAGTAATCGTGTTTGTTGGCCAGTTCTGCTAGAATTTGACGTAGGATTGTATCTTCTCTATTCTTGACACTGCACTCTCCTAGTATTGTTCGCATAGATGCATCATAAATTACTGATGGCCTATCTTTGTTCAGAGTGAAATTTTGTATAATTTATTGACTCTTTCCTCTATTCCTGTATTAATTTTTATGTTGCTACTGTACTTCAACTTTTATTCTCTCTTCTTGCAGTGATTTTCCCATTTCTGCAAACCTCTCTTTCCCCAAAAAAAAATTGCACAGTGCAGTGAAGAAACCATTGGGCTGGTAAGAAACATAAACTACCTAGTCATTGTTTCGGTTTGATTGGTCCGGCTGCTTAGTCTTTAGTCAACAGTTATCTGCACTAACTTGTAGCTCACTTTGTTCTATAACTTTATTTTCTATTCAAGTTTGATTTAACATTTTCCACCATATCGTGAACATAGAGGGTCTAGAAGCAAGTTATTGTCTGGACTATCAACTAAATTTTTCTTAGGATATCTAGTTATGTGCAAGAAATTCAGAGTCTGTGGTTAGTGTTTGAACTCTATTCTGTATAGCTTGATATAAAACCAATGTGTGCATTTTTTACTTGTGCTATGGTTTTCTGGTCTGAAAAAACTCATTTAGGAGGAAAGATCTGCTACAGTTTTACAGTTAACAAATTGTTTTATTGAGTTTTTTCCCCTACCTTTTGGGTGTGAGTGTACTGCTTTAGATTTTGACTTATTATGAACCAGTAATAGTATCATATCTGATAATCTAGCAATTTTTTTGTTTGCTTGATCAAAAAGATCTGGGGTACATTCAAAAATTGAACCAAACATTTACACTGCAATCCATTAACTCCTTGATCATACCTACTGTGATTTGAATCTCTGATTGAGTTAGTAAAACCAAAAGCCTATTTGTCGACTGTGTCCAGATATTGTATGTAGAGGAGACTCATGCTGATAAGTTTTCTTATTAATTGATTATGTAATTGTTCATAGGCAGAAGGTATCATGGCTGGAGTGATTCAGAAGTTCTTCATTGCATCTATGTGCATGTGGGCAGCTCCTGTTGCTATTTTATATGGCTTCAACAATAATTTCTTTCCTGGTAGGTTAACCCATGTCATCACCTTTGCATTATCTTGCTTCTTGTTTTATTCAGCATATTGTCAAAAGATAATGGATATTCTAACCATTATGTGGCTTCACTTGTATCTGTAGAGATGGCCTATAAATAATTGCTTAGAATAATACGATGCTTCTTAAGACTTATCATCTACAAGACACATCATCTACTGATTAATTGCTTGGTAGTAGTAATAGACCTTATTAGGCTCAGATTAAGATGCCATGCATTTACACTACTGTAAGAATTTACATTAGTAAGTTCCAGAACAATATTGTTCTCGCTTGATTGGGTCAATTACTTCTCAACACGACAACATGATCTGTTTTTGTATGAGGTTCATAGTCGATATTGAACAACTTTAAAATGTCAGTCAACTATGTATTGTCTGTGTATTTTAAATGTTGGAATTTTGTTGCTGTCTTTGATTGATGTAATTAATGTTGTGCTTGGACAGGTTCTTCTGAGCTATCTCCTTTTTCTTTGACACTGATGAGTGGGTTCCTTGCGGTCATATCAGTAAATATGGTTATCGCGTTCTACATATATATGCCATTGAAAGAGCCAGTGTATAAACACGAACCAGATTCCAAGTTCATTGCAGAAGCCAAAGCTAGCATTCAGCATTCTGAATTGGTGGTGTGTGCTTAAATCTCATCCGGAACAAGGAGAGGGATATAAATTGATGATATGTGTTGGAGGGTCTAGTATAAGTTTATTGTATTTTTTAAAGAAGATAGGTAATACGAGTGTTGTCAGATTCATCTTCAAAAAAAGATTGGTCTTTCTTTCTTTTGGTGAGTTTCAGTTGAGTGTTGTAAAATTTTGTCTTTTTTTCCCCCAATAAGAGTGCAAGTCAGGAAATGCAAGTTTTCTGCTTGTTAATGATTCTTTTGACCTTACCGGATAATGCATCATTTTCTTAAAAGACGCACGTTAACTTACTAGGACTAATAGTCTACAACCTTATACTCCATCCATCCATCTAATAATTGGATTTCAGATTATTATGATGTTTTCATATTGTTACTAACTGAATTCTAATTTTGGGAGATAGGGTAATAGATAGGAACAAAATTTAAAAAACATAATTCTTAGGCCCTGTTTACCAGAGCTTATCTGTAGATCAGTTCAGTTCAATTCAGTTTAGTTCAGTTCAATTCAGTTCAGTGAAATGTAATTTGATGAAATTCAGGTTAATTCAGTCATGTTGATTCCATTTTTCAATACATCAATTTTACTTCAGTTCAGTTCAGTACCATCAAGAAATAATCTCTAGTAAACAGGGCCTTAATCAAACAAAAATAGCACATTTGCAAAAATAGTACATTCACACCAGCAATAATTTTTTTTTTCATTTCAGATGTTACATATTGACGCTGACATTTGGCTGTCAGGAGTTGTACATGTTTACTGCTACAGAGGCAGCTTATAACCTGGGCTAACCCAGGTTACCCTTTGGATAAATTTTTGTTTGAGATATTTTAGGTAGGTTATCCCATATTAGCCGTAGAGTTAATGTAATATTGGAATATTCATGAGATATTAGCGGTCAATTGCAAGTTTTAGTTGGAGAAGACGACTCCAATATTTTATTAATTTTATGCCGATTAAATATTTTCTTCAAAAATTACATACTTCAAACCTGATAATAGCATATTTTTACTTACGTTCAAAGTACACTTATATAGTTTAAACTGTTAAATTTATATTTAGTTTACCCTAATATTAGAGGTTACCCGAAGAAAAATTTCTGGATTCGCTTCTGTACAGAGGGTGCAATGGTTGAAGCTGAATAATGAGCTGTACATGTTTACTGCTTTTTTACTGCAATGAGTTTCACTCCAAACTATGGTATTTCTACAGAAGAGAAGAAGATTTACTTCAAAAATACAACGATGTAATTGTTTTTAACATCACTTATTTTTACAAGGGGATAAAACCTTAACTTATTTATTTACAGCAATATCATAACTTTCTTTCAACCATGTAAAATGTTGTCGAGCCATCATGGATGGAAGAATCTGTCAAACCAATCACTTGCTTCTTTTACCATCAGAGGGGTCATTTGATGACCGATTCCAGGTTGTGCTTTGAACTGAAAGCATAATGAATCGTGTCAAAGACAGCATAGAAAATAGCACAACATTATTCCACATTTGCACAAAAGATATAAAACAAACAAAATTTTTGACGATTATAACTAGATCCTGAAATACACGGGTGGAATAGGGATTGACAGAAATGTGAAGGATAATGACCTCAAAAGATGCCAATTGGCCTGCCTCTTCATAAGCTTTATGTGCATTGAGTTTGGGAACTTCCAAACCTTGAATAGGGCAACGTGGATCTTCTTCACCTGAGTTTTCCAAGGGTTTTTAATGTAAATAGTAGATCCAGTTTAATTAGGACTTACAAGCAGGAGAAAAATAGACTGCCAAGAAACTTGTGGTACCATTTAAGATGAGCAGGGGACGGGGTGCAATAGCTGGTACTGTGTAAGGTGCATCAAACTTGGATATTATATCTGGAGTAATTCTTTTCCAGACCTAAAGTGAAAAAACATGGAAGAACAAATCAGGCAATTAATGTAGGTAGTCCCCAGATAATATACTACTACATCTATATGAACATACTGGATTATCTTATTTTGATAAACTTGCACTAGGAAACCATTTGAAAAATAGACAAACAAAACAGAATCTGCATATCGTAGTGATAGTTTTTCCAAAAAGAAGTTGAGGTAGGAAAAAAAACTAGGATGCATGACGGCAAGACTGTTAGTCTAATACTGACCTTTTCAACCACATCTCTGTCAATTGCATTCTTCCCTAAATCAACCCGTGCTTCTGGAGAACAGAGATCAAAAGCTTTTCAAAATACTTCATACAGATAGCATCCGGCTTTATTGTAAACATAATAAGATATGTAAAATTCCCAATTACTCACGCTCGAATACAGCCTTGATACTATCTACTCGTGCTTGCCACTTGTCGTGTTCTAAAGCCCACTTAAAGCCCTAATAACACAGACAATTTTGACTCAGAATCCACAGAAGATAATACTGGGAAATAACAAACAACATACACCAATGAAAATCTGTAGAGAGCCCACCTGAACTCCAATAATAGGCACAACCACAGAATATCGAGTATCTACAGCACCAGCAAACAATGCATGCATTCCTAAAACATTGAAATTAACAGTAGTTAATCTTCCAAGTTCCATGTTGAGGTGATAATGAGATACCCTTTTCCATTAAAACATCAAGCAGACTCACCTCCAAGTGATTCACCGGTGATACCTATCCTCGAGGGATCTATGTCTTCCCTTTGTATAAGATGATCTGCCAGTTTTATCAAGTCCCATACCTGGGAAATTCCAATTTAAATTAAAGAGTTGTATTCATAGGTTTGACACTCGAAAGCATAAGATCTATATAATTAATTTGTATCAAGAACTGCACCAGAATGACTAATTACCGTGTCATATATGAATGGCATAGTATCACCCAACTTCCATGATGATACCAGGGCCTGCACAATTAAAGAAAAATTTATGCTTGAATGAGTGATCTCAAAGTTATGGGGAAGGACTCAAGCATATATATAATGCATACGATTTTCTCCGAAAGTCATGAAACTTTAATGCTCAGTAATCCCTGCTGCACCCGTTCATAAATTTAACATCTAAATCATTTTTCATAATCAGGCAGAGGGGATCAAAGAGCCTCAGTATTCTTGAGTATCAGGCATAATGGTCTACACTGAATCTATATTTAAAACTAAAAAAGTGCCAAAAGACTTGGCCCTTTGACCGCTTAAAACTCTTGTTAACCTGACTCAGTGACTCAGTCCACCCGCAACTCTCCTATTCTTATACAAATTTATGTATCTTTGGTTGAATTGAGATCTGGCTTACAAATCGTGTAATTATCATGCTTAGAAGATGCTAATGAAAAGAATGAACGAAGTGAGTGAGACAAATAAATTTACATCACGATAGGTAGTCAAATTGTGCGCCCGCTCCCCATGATAACGAGAATCAACAGCAACAGTTATGTATCCTCTTGAAGCATATGCCTGCGAGGTGATACACATACTTCATCAGAGTTTATATAATGTATACCACACAAAGATGGATAGAAGGCATTGGATCAACCTCAAGCAGTGGCCGCAGCCACTCTTTGCATTTGTGTGTACTATGCAGAAAGACAACCACAGGCCTTCTAGTTGGTGTACTTTCCTTAAGACTAAGCATCAGCACAGGCAACTTTCCTTGCTCTCCTGCCTACACACATTGTCAGCAAAAAGACTAATACAAAGCACTCGCATTCAACAAGAACTCTATATTAGATGCTATCAAACATTTTAAATGAACAAAGAGAAGGAAAAAACAAGAGAAAAATCCTCAACTGCAAAAATGTAGTGGATCAAATACACAATCATAATACTAGGTCATAAAGTCAAGTCCTTTCCATCTCAAAATAAATATTCACAATTTCACATCTCAATAGAATGAGATCACAAGGAAGGCCCTCTAACAAAATAGGGAAAATTGCATGGCTTCTGGAAGTTAAGTTATTAGTTATCACCATCAATTGGAGTACAGAAGAGGAAAGAGTTGGATAAAAAGAAACACAAACAAAAACTCATTACCTCAGTAGTCAAGTAAAAGTTCTCCTCTTTGATCAAATCTTTGAAATTCGGAATCTCTTTCTTCGGACAAGACTCCATCGCCTGCATAATCACATAACATAATTAACAATCACACTAACGAAACAGCAAGCATAATAAACAAACGAAACACAGGTCAGCTGGATACCGGGCTGGAAACCGGCTTGGGAACATCCTGGTACAATGGATCCTTCACAGGCTTCCCGGGTATCACCGTCAGAGGGACTGAACGATGAACAGGTAAGCACTAATCCCAAATTAGGAACTTTGAATCATCATCATTCAAATGAAATGAAAACCAGAAAATGAAACCTTTTGCGGTTCTCCGACTTCGGAGCACATCGAGAAATTCACGGCGAAGCTTCTGGACATTGTTGGCGTCGGTTAAGGTAGCGGTGGTTGCAGCCATTGTTGACTCAATTCCAACTCCAGGTAGCAGTTGTAACTTGAGAGAGCGGGTTTTATAGATTTTGTTGCTATGGGTGACGAGAAATGGGGAAGGGGCCCACCGAGGTGGCACGTGACTGTAAGGATGCACGTGGGGCGGGGACGAGGCTTCGTTCATCGTTGCTACTGAAAATGCTTGCAGCAGAAATGATAACAGGCTAACAGCTGCCACTGCCATCGGGTCATAACTGGTTTTGTTCTTTCCTTATTTCTATTTTAAGAGGAGGGAGTGGTTGTGTTTTGTGACCCAAACTTTGAACCTTGCCTTTTGTTTTCTTCTACTCACGTAACTCAACCTTTTTCCCTTCGATCCCCCTCGATCTCTATAAATACTATTTTATTTTTTTTAACATAAACACCTATGAAAGGTTTGGGGAGAATATATTTGGGATCCCCAATCCTAAGTTTTTTGAGTTTTACACCTGAAAGAGATGTATCAAAAAGGAGTAAAAATCTCCTGAGTGCAATAAGTTTCATGAAAAAGGAGGAAATTTGTAAGAAACCCTCTATGCAGTGACGAAATGATCAGAGCTAAAAGAAAATGCACAAAAAGCACGAGGAGTTGGTGGGCTCCCGGCGCGGGGCACAAGAGAGCGCGAGGAACTGGAGGGCTCCCGGCACGGCGGCGGAGCATAGCCTGAACGCGCATGGACTGTCTGCTCTGCAATTATGACCATACCCTGCAATTAAGACTATACCCGAACCGCTCCGGGCCGAAACATGAATGGACCGGACTAGAGAACCGGCTTGTTGGGCATGTCGGCAACTTGGAGGCCGGACTCCGATTGACCGCCGGTTGCGTCTTATGGCGCGGTGGAGATCTGCAGTGGTGAGGAGACCGGAGCGGTACCTACCCGCAACTGGATCTCCGCACGTATATCACCGCCCAGGAGCCCATGGCGATTTGCCGGACAGGGCTCCTATGAGGGGTCCTGCAGCTTCCCGATCTGCAGGGTGACCCGATCGACGACGGCGTTGGCCCGGTCCCGATGGGAGGACGGTGGTTGGATCTTCGGAGGGATGCGGTGGCCAGGATGCGGAGGGAGGAGGCGGACTAGGTCCTCTGGATCCACCTCCCTGGCATTTATGCTGATCCTGGATCGACCGGCGGCGGCTTGAGAGCATCAACGCTGCTGGAGTGGTGGCTGGATCTGCAATAAAATGGAAAAAAAAACAATCGAAAAACTAAACTAAGTTAAAGACTGGGAAGCGCCGGCGGTCACCTCCCCTGAACTGGATCTGGTTTTTTTGGGGAGGAAGCGAGTTACTGTAGGCGGGAGCTAGAAAGGTGGGATGAAAAATGGGAGGTGAACAGGAGCTAGAAAGGTGAGCTAGAAAGGCGGGAGCTATAAATACTACTCCCTCCGTCCCAACTCAAATTGCACACGTCATTATATATTTAATCAAAATTAATTATTTTTAATATTTAAATTGAACTAGTATTAGTAATCAAATATGATAGTATGAGATTTTGTTAGATTCGTTGTAACATGTATTTTCATAATATCAAAATTTTATCATACATAATTATATATATATATATATACATGTACAATACTATTTTCCTAAACTCATCTTGCAGCCGCCCCAAACCCTAAAAGTTCTTCTTCTTCCATGTCTCACTTTTTGGAAGATGGGGAATCAATTTTTAACTGTTTTTATTGAATTTTGTTTCTGAATATTTTTATGGCAAACATGGCCTTATTGTAATCGCGGTTGAGCGTTTCCCAACATTATGAATGATATTTTTCAAAAATATTTTTATACATGTATAAAGATATTGTTGGTTAAAAAAAATTGGTCATTACAAAAATCAATTTGTGCAGTTTGATTTGAGACGAAAAAAGCTAGTAGTAATCTATTTCTTTATATACACTTCTCAACTAATTCTCCACAAAATTAATTCATAAAATTGCTTTCTGAAATTAAAATTGAATTCATAAATAACCTAGAAAACTATCGCATTTGATCTTATTAGATTTATGATGTCACTTATTTTCAAAATATCAATTTTTTATAACTTATGTTTGCACATGAGTAAAGAAAACAACAATGATCAAATATTTTCCGCTTCAACTGCTGAAATTCAACATGTGTAGATTGAGCTGGAACGGAGGGACTATAAATTTTAGGACAATTTTATGAAAATATATATTTAATGATATGCATCAATTTAATTGCTTGGTGTCTAAAAGTTCTTCTTCTTCCCCGTCTCCTCTTTTGGAAGATGAGGAAGCAATCTTTAACTGCTTTCATTGAATTTTGTTTTTGAATAAGTGTGGAATTTTCATACAAATGTTTTGGATCCTTTGGACCTAAAATTTTTGATAAGTTTTTTCTTTTATGCCGGTCCTTGTGATCGAAAATCTTACTCATTCTATATTTAGATTGAGGTTCACGTGATTCGGTTACTTCGTCCGTATTTTATATTTGGATACTTTGTTTTGTGTTTCAATGATCTACAGTTTGGATCAAGGCATTTACAGTTTGGATCAAGGTATTTACAGTTTGAATCAAGGTGTTTACGCTTGAACTACACAGGTCAACGTGTTCGTGGTGTTGCAAATGTTGAAAATCCTTATTAACGGGATTGATTATGCTTGGATGTAGATCCCTTGTTAAGCAGATTATGGTTTTTGCTGGTGGCAGTATATTCTTAAGGGGATATTACTCTTTTATTGGATCTCATATTTGTAATAGGACAATTAGTCTAATTAGCATTTAGTTTGATTATCCTTGATAGAATAGCTAGACTAGATGTTTGATTTCACTTATTGTAATCACGGTTGGGCGTTTCCCAACATTATGAATGATTTTTTTCAAAAAAATAAAAAATTGGTTGGTCGTCAGTATTTAACATGTAAAATATGTTAATAATTACATTATATTAATCACAATAATTCTTGTAAAAACTATATGGTAATTATATGTTATATACAATTGTATGGTATCACGTGTTATGTCATATATCATGTTTTGGTGTGTAATGTATTGTGGTAAGCGTAGTAATCATATGCATACCTATATTAATGGTAAGAGAAAATAAATTGTAACACAATAAATTTTCAAACTATAATAATATGATAATTGGATGTTATATACAATTGTATGGCATCATGTGTTATATGTCATATATCATTGTTTTATGTTTAATGTATTGTGGTAAGTTAGTAATATTGCAGTTGCATACATTTATTAATGGTGAGAGAAATAAAATTGTATAGTTAAATAAAATGGTTAAAGGTTAAAAAATAATAAAATAATAAAATCGTAAAAAGTGGTAAGAAAAATAAAATTGTATAGTTAAATAAAATTATTAAAAAACGCTATAGCGTTTTAGGTTTGGAGGAAAGTGGGGTAAAAAAAGACAGTAAAGCAAACGTGTTTTTTTCACGTACACTAACTGTTTGACCGGATAACAAAAGTCAACAACCAAGTGTCATTAAAAAACATATCGCTCCATCCTATCCATAACTGCACACTTTTTTGTCAATTTTTTCAGAGCATGTTTGACCGTGAATAACTTTATTTTTATACATTATTATGGTCTAAAAATTTTATAGCTAAAAAATAGAGCGCATTGTGAATCTAACCATATCTCATATGATACTATTATAGCACATATGTCAATTGCAATTTATGGTCAAACATGCTCAGACAAAATTGACTAAAAAGTGTGCAGTTTCGGCAGAGGGAGTGGTAAAAAAGCCAGTACTCTACCAAATTGTATATTAACAAAACTTTTACTCAAGTTATATATACAATCTGATGTTCTCTAGAGTTAATTTGAATTTATTTTTAGTTCAAATTTTTATTTTTATTATTTTTAGGCCCTGTTTGCTAGAGCTTATTTTTTGTTGTACTGAACTGAACTAAATTAAACTGAACTGAACTGAAATAAATTTAAATATACTGAACTGAACTGAAATAATTTTAAATATATTGAACTGAACTGAACTGAATTGAAATTTTTTAAATATATTTAACTGAACTGAACTGAAATAAATATAAATACATTTTTTATAATTCAAAAATAAAAACACGTTCTGAACTGAATTGAGTTGAATATCATCAAATTACTGAATTGCTCTGAACTGAACTGAACTAAATTAAGAATAATCATATAATGAAGACATATTATATTTTGTTGAGTCAATTTAATGAATTACTATTCAAATATTTATATTATATATAAAGTAAAGGTTAATAGTTATGTTAAATTAAAGACATAAATTGAGTTGAATGTCATATCTATGTATTTTTCAAGGGATATGAGTCATTAAGTTGTATATCATAATGTTATATTTCAGAGGATATGAGTCATTGAGTTTTATATCATAAAATTATATTTCAAAGGATATGAACTGATCTGGACTGAATTTATCTAAACTGAACTGAACTAAACTAAATTAATAATAATCATAGACATAATATATTTTGTTGAGTCGATTTTATGAATTATGATTCAAAATCTCATTTGAATTACGATCATAGACATAATCTAAATTATTACAAATTCTCATTTGAGACCTATCTTTATAGAGACCAAGGGACCGTTATCAATTAAAGTTGTTGTTGGTGAGTTTTAACCTTATTGTTGCAATTAGGTTTTAGCTTGATGGTGTCGCTATACCTCAGCCAGCTCACATGGTCCGACTCAGGACTATGAATGATCAAGGAAATTGACTAAAAAATCAAGCAAATTGAATGAAAGATCAAATTAACTGAAAGATCAAGGAAAAACAGGAACGGAACTGGCTGAATGATCAAACAAACTGATTAAAATATCAAACAAAAACAGTAAATGCTCATTCTTTTTGCCCTTGGTCTCCACAAGGACATGTCTTACCCAAGACTCTCTCTTATATTATATATAAAGTAAAGGTTATGGTAAATTAAAGACATAAATTGAGTTGAATATCATAACTATGTATTTTTCAGGGGATATGAGTCATTAAATTGTATATCATAAAATTATATTTCAGAGGATATGAATTGACCTGGACTGAATTTATCTAAACTGAACTGAACTAAACTGAATTAAAAATAATCATAGACATAATTTATTTTGTTGAGTCAATTTAAATGAATTACGATTCAAATATTTATATTATATATAAAGTAAAGGTAATTAAAGACATAAATTGAGTTGAATATCATAACCATGTATTTTTAAGGGGGTGCTTGGTTGGTTGAGAGGAATGAGAATGGGAATAAGAATGATTATAGGGAGAATAATTATAATCAAAGTGATTGATGTTGTTTGGTAGATGTATTTTGTTTTAATTTGAATATTCATTTAAAATTTTCAAAATAATTAATCAATAATCAATAAATTAGATTTTTACATATTAGAGTTATTTTATTATTTAAGAATATTTAAATTTATAATAAAAGTAAAATTTACTATATTTAGGGGGTAATGAAACTCATTCCCCGCCTCTTTGAGGGGTTTGCTCCATTGCCCACTTTTGGGGAATGAATGTAGGCCCCATCATTCCTCTCCCTACAACCAAACACCTAAGAGCAAGTCCAACAGCTTCCCTACAAGATTCTCCAAGATATAGTACTAAATCCCCATATTTCCTATCTTTTTTTGATTCAACTCCAACAGCTTTCCTAGTATGGAGATTAGAATTTAATGCATTTGCATTAAATTTCATTATTTTATCTCTTTATTATTGTTTTTTCATCATTCAATTATACTTTGGAATTTTAATATTTTAAATTACGTATGATAAAAAATTGTGAAAAATATATATGATTAAAATATGCATTAAAACGAACATAACAAGATCTCACATAACAATATTCAAATTTTTATAAACATGTAAACATACTCATGTATGATCTTGTTTTGTTCGTCAAAATATGAAATTTAATAATATATATTTCTTATAATTATTTATTATATACAATTAAACATAATCACATTTGAAATATATGTATTTGAATTATAAAACTAATAAAGAGAGGTAAAGGATCAACATAAATGCACTAAGCATTAAATTTTGCTTCCCCAAATTTTTTTTTCTCTCTACAGATTTGGGGAAGCAACATGTATATTTCTTTAAAATCCCCAAGTTGGGGAATGAGATAGGGAATCTGTTGGAGCTGAAAAATGGCTCATATTCCCTAAATTTATTGAAATCCCCCAACTTGGGAAGCTGTTGGACTTGCTCTAACTATGCAATCAAACTTATTCCCCACCCTCAAACCCCCCAACCAAGCACCCTCGTCATTGAACTGTATATCATAATAATATATATTTCGGAGGATATAAGTCATTGATTTGTATATCATAAAATTATATTTCAGAGGATATGAACTGATCTGGACTGAATTTATCTGAACTGAACTGAACCGAACTGAACTAAATCAAAAATAGTCATATAATGCAGAAATATTATATTTGGTTGAGTCGATTTAAATGAACACGATTCAAATAATTATATTATATTTAAAGTAAAGGTTATGGTAAAGTAAGAAAGAAATTGAGTTGTATATCATAAAATTATATTTTAGAGGATCTGAACTGATTTGGACTGAACTAATCTGAATTGAACTAAAATAAAATAATACGTTTTCATTTGTGATTAACTAAAGTAAACAAAACGTACAAGGAAATAAACAAATAATAAAAAAATTCAGCCGAATATCATGACTTAAATTTCATTCGAATTGAAATGAACCAAACTGAACTATTTTAATTTGAACTGAAACAATAATAATGTATTGCAAATTAAAAATTGAGTCGAATAATATAAAGTTCTAGAGACATATTATTTGAATTGAACTTAACTAAACTAAACTAAACATACCTAATAAAAGTAAATTAAGTAAAAACATTGTTTACAAAAATTTCTAAAAATATATATTTAGGAATACGCTGAACTGAAATAAATTTAAATTTATTTTACTGAAATGAACTGAACTGAAATAATTTTAAATATATTGAACTAAATTGAACTGAATCCAAATAAATTTAAATTTACTGAACTGAACCGAATTTTTTTAAAATTTACTGAGCTGAGCTGAAATTTTTTTAATATATTGAACTGAGCTGAATTGAACTGAACTGATCTAAAGATAAGCTCTGGCAAACAGGGCTTTAGTTCAGATAAGTTCCGATAAAAGTTTTTCAGTTCAGATAAATATTTTTTAGTTCAGATGAGTTTAGTTAATCTTTTTTCAGTTCAGCTGAATTAAGTTTAATAAACTTATTTGTTTTTCCGACGAGTTCTGTTCAGTAAACTTATTTGTTTTTTAGTTCAGTTCATTTTGGACCAGTTCAGTATTTTTATATTTTTTCATATCAATTCAGTTCAGTTCTATTCGATATTGTATATTATAATAATTTGAATAATGTTAAAAATATTTTGTAATTTTAATATCATGCGTTGTAGACCCTGTTCTCTTGAGCTTAATTGTTCGTATCAGTTCAGTTCAATTCCATTTTATTTAGTTCAATTTTAGTAAAAAAATATGATTTCATGAAACTTATGTTAACATTATCTGAAGTGAAAGTTAATGTATTGAAATAAATAAATCAGAACCTACGTTTGAGAAAGTCTCAAATAAGGGCACCTTACGGTAAGGGAAAGTCAAAAAAAACATCATTTTCTACAAGATTTGAGGTTATTATACAATTATTTTAATTATTTGAATTATTTTTGTTTGTGCTTGATGTTTTAATATTTGAATTTAACCTTTATTTGGGTTGATCTTTTATTTGATTTGATCTTTTAGGTTTTGTACCTGATGTTTTTATTTGGTTTGATCTTTTAGGTTTTGGGCAATATTTTTCACTTTATTTCATTAGTCTTTTATGTTTATGGTCCAAATAATAAAAATAATTTGTTTAGTAACCCCACTTGTATAAAGTGATCTCCTTTTCCCATGCCTCACATAACAATTTTAGCATTATTTAAAATATTATAATATACAGTGTTGAATAGAACTGTACTGAATTGACATGATAATATTTATAAATATTGAACTGGTCTAAACTAAACTAGACTGGAAAAAAAATTAGTTTACTGAACTGAACTCATATAAAAATTAAGCAAAATTTACTGAATTTACTAAAAATTATGAATTTATTGAACTGAATTTATGAATTTACTGAACTGAATTTATGAATTTACTGAACTGAATTTACTGAATTGAACTCATCTAAAATAAAAAAAATATTTAGAACAGGACCTAAATGTAGGAGTGGTAACCGGTAAGAGCAAGTCCAACAGATACTACATAAAAATCTCTAAAATGTAGTATGAAATTTTTGGTCATCTCCAAGAGTTACTACGTTTTGTAGCTCTTGGATTGATTATCATATGTATTATAAACACTTTTAATATTATTTTCTACCTTTTTTAATGTTTTGCATTGAAGATGAGAGGAGAGAGTGGAATTTGGGTTTAAAAAAGGAAAGAATGCATTGATCAATGTGTAGTCATTTAATTTTCCATACTACAAATTGATTTTCTCTTTCTACATATATAGAGGATGAGTTTCTCTTACTACCCCAAATATACATCTTGCAGTAGCACATGTAGTATCTCTAGGAGCTCAATAATGGGATAAAATCTCCATACTTCCTCCAAAATCTACAAAATGTAGTATCTCTTGGACTTGCTCTAAGGGATGATACATAGCAAGAAAACGTGTGCTTCCATACATACAAAAAAGGAAGCACTCTTTTTGGTTTTTTTTTCTACATTGGCACTTTCTATTTCTTATGCAAAACAACTCATCAATTGTTTTATTTCTTTTGTTCCTCAACTCAATTCCTTCGGGTATCAATATATTAATGTAGTAGAGAAAGCATCTTTCGTGCAAGTGATCTGTGTACAAGCTCGCTAGATGAAACTACTTTTTGAAAAAACAAAAACACTTAATTTATGTACTAAATTATTCATAGAAGACAAAACTAGTTAAAACGGATTAAGTTGTCTAATTAGTCGGAAGGGTTGTAGGTAGTTTTGACAACCTTTATTACTAGTCTAATTTAGTATTAAATTAGCTAACAGGAGATTAATTAGAAATTTCTGGATACCTTTACGTTAGATGCAAAGATAGCTAATGTTAGTTTTCTTTGGGACCGGCCCTAACATTTCCGAGACCTGAAGCAAAATTAAAAAAGGCCCCCAAATTTTAATTTGAAACCCTAAATTTTTCTTATTTTTTTCGATCGGCGGCGGCGGGTGGAAGTAAACGAAACAGAGACTGAGAGAAAGGGTTAGAGAAGATGAATGAATGACTCAAATTTGGCCTAAATATTTCTTTTTATTTGTTTTCCAAAAATATGTAGATTGGGCCTATATTTTCTAAAATATGGGAGTTAAGCTGATTGAAATTATTAGGGGTGGAATGAGTACGATACCATGTTTTTTTCTTCAATACCATGTACCATACCAATTATTTCGGTACACATATTTTAAATACCAATACCAACCAAATAAGTCGATATACCAATATGTCGGTAACCAACAATTTCGGTTGCTATTCGGTAAATAATACCGTACATACCAATATTATTTCATCAACGATTTTTGTAAACAAATTTAAGAATAATACTATCATATTTCAACAATATTCATTTAGTTAATTTTTTTTACGCTAAAACCATCATAGATAGGAGGATTATTCATGGCTCCTCAACCGAAATAAAAAACATAACATGATACACTAAGACCAAATAAGGGCCTCAGTGGCTACAAGTTTCCCGAAGGCTATTCTCCACAAGTGGAGGCAATTTGGTAGATAGCAGGAAAATTTCTGAAACATAAAGCAAATCTAATCTTCCCTGTATCTAAATGTGGTGTGGCCCGAAGGCTAAGTCCTAGGCTTTCGCCCGGAATCAAGGTGTTGCCCGAAGGCTATCTCCTAGGCTTTCGCCCGGAATCAAGGTGTTGCCCGAAGGCTATATCCTAGGCTTTCTCCCGGAAGCAAGGTGATGCCCGAAAGCATACGTCAAAAAGGGGATACATCGTAAAAAATCTACAGTCTGGAACCGCCTGACAAGCGTAGTACCTTAACTCGCATTCTAAACTATCTAATCGAAGTCCACTAGTCTAGGCACAAGTACCTAGTCCAGAAGCCCATGGGGTTTTCTCCCTCGCCAATTAAGGGTTAAGAGGGATATAACAAACAAATGGGCAAGGATACTCCCCAAGTCTGCCAGGACAATTCCGCAAAAAGACTAGTTCCATATCATATCCCCTAGAATAAGGTCAATACTACTAGTATTTCCAACCAATTCGGGTCTAACTGGCTAGCAAATACCACATAATATAGAAAATTGAACAAGAAATCATTATCTAACTCGAAAAAAGTTGCAATAACTTCCACGGTCTACAAGTCTAGTCTATATTTACACGGTATCGCCAAAAGTACGTAACATTACTACTTTGACTCGTATTTCTCCTCACCGATAAATATAAACTAGAATTGAAGGCAACCAAAGTTTCAACCGAACATAAACACGTACCCGTCAGTAAAACTAAGGTTGACAGATAATAATTAGTTCAAAATTTCAGGACCTTATTAATAAAAAAATGGAATAAAAATAATGTAAAAAACCACATCATCCTCTAGTGAGGCCAGAACCAAGAGGCCATGACCCGACCCGAACCGAACCGGTCGAACCGATATGTGACAAACCGGGTCTGTTGACTCGACCCATCTGGAAGCCAGAATCCGATCCGTGAACTGTGAGTCAGCAAGATCCAGGGGATCAGCACAGCGTGCCCGCCAGTAGGGCGTGAAGTATCGCACGAATCAAGTGGGGTTCTGGGTTGGCGAAACGGACTTCAGGTAGAAGATCTGGAGATTCCGGCGCTCGGTGCTACGAACACTCGCCGTCGGTGGAGGCGTCGAAGACGCGGTGCCCGATCCGTCGGAGACGAGGCGTCGGGCCGTGTCCCGATCTGTGGGTGACCCGATCGGAGACACGGTGCCCAGATCTGAAGTGCCGTTGATTCCGGTGACCTCTGGAGTTCTGTAAAGTTTCGAGGGGAGGGGTCCAGCTAAAACTTAATTAATACTAGGGGTGGGGGAGACCAGCTCAGGCGAAACGCCGGCGATCTCCCCCTTTAAACTCTGGTTTTTGAGGTCTGGGGGCGGGGTTTTTTGGAGGTGGTTGGATGAAAAAAAGAGAGGGGTTGTGATGATTTTAGTTAATTTTAATTAGTTGTACACGTTTTGGTACTTCTATTATTAAGTATTTTGCTTAACCCACCAACCTAGATCAATTGATCATGCAACCTACCTAGACTCAACTAATGCAATCGTAAATAATAACTTTCAAAATATTAACTGCAGATTAATTTAGCAATTTTCAAACACAAAAGCAAAAATGCCTCTTTACTAAACCCCTGCCTCGTCGGCCATACTCTTAAAGCTTACCTGGGAAAACAATTTGTGATTCAAATATAAGATGAAGCGTTCAGAAAACAGTAGTAAAAATCACGGGAGAATAAAAGACTCTTCAAAATTTTAGGTTGTAGGAGAATACTAAAAGACCACTGGGAATTTGAAGAAGAGCAAAAGACATCAGCTATAAAATAAATTAAAAATAAATATTTAATCCAGTTTATTAATATTATTTAAGTTATTCTTTATTTTCGGTACGATAATACCGTGGTATAAATTATTTAATACCAAGTACAATACCAATATATATAATGGTACGGTACAAATTGTTATGATATGGGTTGATTTTTGGTTGGTACGGTATTTTTGGTATATTTTTCCAGCCCTAGAAATTATAGCCAAATTGGGCCTTTATACCCCATATATATAGTAAAGGAATCATTAAATATGAGGCCCCTAATTTTGACAAAATTTTGAGGCCTGAGGTGTGGGGTTCATATGCTTCATCATACGGGCCGGCCCTGGTTTTCATTCACTCAATAGAAAACCACCTAAACCTAGAGTCTCTTGGACTATCCCTTCCAAATGTTTTAAACTAAATGTTGATGCCTCTTGGAGTTCATCCAAACAGCTAGCTGGTATTTGAGTTATAGTTAGAGACAATAGGTGTAGTTTTATTAATGCTCTTGGTATGTGTACAACTGCTACATCTCCTTTAGAAGCATAAATGGTTGCCATTAATTGTGCTATTGATCATGCATGTTTTTACTCTGAGCCTTGTATTATTGAGTCTGCCGATAAACCATTCGTGTATTGATTTAGCAACCTAAATGTGGTCAATTGTATTACACGATGTGGTCAAGTGAAGTAAAAACCAATAAAAACTACCAAAATCTGATTATGGTACTAGTCTACAGAAGTGGACATACTCAAAAATAATGCCACACAAATCCACAACGGACATTTTTTACTAGTTGAAGTCTCTGCGATTTCCCTCCCTCCATAGGTGGTACAAAGCAGCCCCAAGTAAACAAAACATAGTACTCGTCCGTTACTTGCTCCGACGAAACAGAAATCGGTGAATCTGCCCAAAGGAGGTAAAGGACGGCAGATGAAGTAACCTGAAAACATTCTGAGCAAAATAAAAATGCACAAAACTGTGAGGAACTGTCTCCGGAACTGCCTCACAGAAGTAACAAACTTGTTGCTCCGAATGAATTTTCAGTTTCCACAAACGATAAAGAGTTGAAAGCCTGCTAATCAAAAAGCATCCACAAAAAAAATAAAAAAATCCCTAGGCAATAGCTTCTTACACCATACAAGTCTAATTGCCTTAAGGCTATATCCTCTGTGATTAATCCAATCATTGCCCATCGGAATTTATTCCAACTGGATGATGATATGCATAATAGGATTCTCAATTGCTCTTTATCTCACATCTTATAGAAAAAGCAATCAGGCAGCTGATACCTTTGCTAAGTGAATTTTAATAACAAAATTTTTTGAACATTTCAAATGTTCCTTTTAGTTCAATGACTTCTACTGTCCAAGGCTGCATCAGGATGGACCAAATTAAATGTCCATTCCAAGCCTTAGAATCTCCAAAGAATAGATATTGTTGAATGTTTGTGTATTTTTGCAGGTTCTCTGGACTCCTCAAATCACTCACTGTTGGTTCTGGTGTTTTTATACTTCATCAATGATGAGAAGTTGAGCATCTTTCTGCACGGTTGCTGAGTACAGAGGCTATCTCCACCATTTATCATGATCTTCACTATGCACTGAAACATGGCCTCACACTGACTTAATCTTTGTTTTCCTTCAGGCTTGTAATAGTTCTTTTGATGCCATAATCTCTCCCCTTAGACAGTCTTGTGAGTGGCCTGAAAACGACAAGCTAACATGTTCGAGGGCTTTGCTTATGATACTATAGTTACAGGCATATTCCATTCTTTTGATAGCAAATGTAGTATTTTGCTAACATGCTCTCATTTAAACAATCTGAGACTATGCTCTGGAGGTTTATTCCTCACTTTATTTTTATATTGAAGGCTTGGGGAAGCCAAATAAAATGTCCCTCCATCTACAAGATGGTTTAATCTAAAAAAAATAAAATCCTTTTACGTAGTCTCAGAGAACTTACATAGTGAAGTTGATTTCCTTCTGTATTAATATATGGCGCATGAGCCCTGGTCATATGCCTCATCATCATGCATCACCTTCAGGTACTCTCAAGGGGTCCCTGCCACGTGAATGTACTAGCCGATCCCTTTTATCTGTCCTTTGCCACTTGACTTGGAAATTGACAGGAAGGTCTCTCCCAATTAAAGTCACCAACGTTATCACAAGCCCCCCAAGACGGAAGTTTTCTGATTCCGAAGCAGGGAACTCTCTGTCTTGTCATTCACCTCGGAGTCTTCTCTTGCCCTATGTTTACTTCCCATGCGTGTGTTTTAGTACTAGTATGCGGGCCCTACGAATATGATTACCTAACGCGCTCAAATTTCTGGCGGCTGCACGATTCCCTCTTCCCAATGCTTTGCCCTCATTTCTTGCGTATAATCATTTTCCCTGCCCCCAATGTCATTTTCTTGGTATTTCTTTATTCCTCTATATAAACTCCCCTTCTTCCCCTTTTTTCTTTCTATCGCTTCAATCCTTTTGCCTATATATCTTCCGGTAAGCTTCTACTCCTCTTCTTTCCTTTATTTGGATTTGTTTAATTTCTCGCTTTCCTTCGTTTATTTACTCTGTCGATCTTCGAGTTGTCTTCCTAACCCTAGCATTTTCCAGCAAAACCCTAGGAGCTAAATTAACGATGGATCTTTCTAACCGAAACTCCAATTCTTCAACTACCCTCTCCAAGCCCATGAAGCGGGTTAAGTATCTGATCCGATCCGGTGAACATGTCCATAGTTCCATATCTCAACATGCCGTTGAGCAAGAAACTGAGGCTTCCTCCTCTAAACCCCGGAAGAAGTCAAAAGCAAAGGCCGAGGGGGAGAAATGAACACGTCGATCTCCCATCCGTGTACCTCGGATTCCTTCTGTGGGTTTTCATAGTGATTCCGAGCCTTACCCAGAGGTCCCAGACTAGCTTACTGAGGATGTCCAGAAACTCTCTGTCGACACCTTTATCCCTCCCTGGACGCCGAGCTCAAGGCTTTGAATGATAATTAGTTTCAATACTCCGTGGGTCTTTACATTTTATCCTCGGGATAAGTCTATCGTGCTGGGTAAAAGTGATAGTGTGAAGAATTGGATGGACGTCGTCACTATTACTTCAACCTGGTCATTTATCCAGCCCTGAACTGGAATTACACTCTGAAATATGAGGACACCGGGTCCTATCTTCCTTCAAACGTTGTTACCGACCACAACGCACTTGCCAAGCATACCATCGACATCCTCCAGTATTAGTTTAAGGAGAATGGTAGCTTTTACTGGCCTCGGGTGATCTATCCCGAGGTTGTTTTCACAGTCCCTCGGTTTTACGCCATATGGCATGTCGAAGGTTTTTACCCTTGTCTTATGCTGCATTTTTTTAAAATTCTTTATGCTCTCCTTGATACTCATCTGTTCTCTCCTTGTTGTAGTGGTGGTTCGAAATCTCCTGGAGAATCCTTCGCTATATCTCGATCTCGAAATGATTGGTAACAATTCCCTTCGTAGGAGGACCGCCGAGAAGCCGGCCGAGAAGGGTTCTAAGAAAGGATTTGAGCCCCTCCAACACGTCTCAATACTCTCCTACGAAGGCTACCCTCCCCCGAGCTCGGCACAAGATGACGTTGTTTTTAACAACAACACATATAATTTTGCTACGAGGGTCCTGCCCCAGTCCAAGAGGGCTCGGATAAGCGGTCAACAGTCTGGGCAACATCGCTAGCCGAGAAATAGCTAGGACCAGTTCTGCCGACAACCGAGCAGCAACTCGAGTTGGTCCAGCCAACGGTCACGTCTTGAGTCTGGCTTTAATATTTTGAGTTTAAACTTGGTTCGATTTCACGAGCCAATATAACATTTTGGTTCAAGCTCTATTGAAAATAATGAATTCAAACTCGAGTTCAACCTCATCTTGAACCATTGACAAATATATTTTATAAATAAAATTTTAGTTTTAAAAAAATATTTATTATATACTATATCGATATGATAAACGCGATAATGTTAACAAACATAATTTAAAAATAACCATTGTTGAGTTTATTGACTACAATACTATTTAATAAGAACTTTCTCCTTATTTGAGGCGTGTGTATACCTCTTTTTTCGTTTATATCTAATAAAAAATAAATCTTCGTATTTAGTCCTTTTTTTGTTTCCTACTACATTTTATTTACTTTAGTTCAATTAGTTCAGTTTATATAATAAGTTCAATAAGTTGTAAGGATTCCTTGACAAATTTCAATTGATTGATGTAAGGATTTGTTCATCCCAATCTATTAGAATAAATTCAAATCAGATCAAATAAGTTCATATCAAATAAAATATAATTTGCTGATTATTAACCAATTTAGTCACTCTATGCCGATTTCTCAATTTGATGATTCAACTCACTTCATTTCAGATCTTATTAGGCCATGTTTGCTTGAGCTTTTCTGTAGATCAGTTCAGTTTACATATTTTTAGTTCAGTTCAATAATTTTTATATTTAATTTTACCTTTTTGCTATAAATTATAATAATATATAAAAAATTTGAAATTATTTCATTCCAGTTCTAGTTAAATATATTTAAATTTATTTCAATTTAGTTAAATATATAAAAATTTATTTCAGCTCAGTTCAGTTCATAAATACATTAAATTTATTCCATTTCAGTTCAGTTAAATATATAATAAAATTTATTTTAGTTCAATTTGGTATGTTTAAACTTATTTCATTTCAATTCAATTTATTTCCATTCAATTCAATTTAACAAGAGAAATCATGTCCTAAATATTTGTTGACAAATTCTTGGGTGAGACAGCCTCACCAAGAGGCAGGACCAAGTAAACACTTTTTTTGGTGAGGTTTAATAAGGTGACATGTTTGATAAACTTGCATTGAAGGTTGATGAGGTGGCGTAAAGATTTGATGAGATGGTAGTGAGTTATGATGAGGTGGCATCAATGAAATTTTCCTTATTTGCCTTGGCTCATGGGTGAAGTTGCCTCACGGGAGAATTACTCATACTTGTTTAATTTGGTTGGTTTTTTCAATATTTGTGGATTTATTATCTCGTAACTTTGTCAACCACAACTACAAAACAACAAACTTAATAAAAATTTATTGGATAAGCAAACTTACAAATAATATATATTTCAAACTTGCAGAAAAAATTATATTTGCAAACCAATAATTAAATAAGTAGATGAAAAGTAATGGAAATATTCTTAAAAATGTTCAAGGTTGAAATATAAATGTTAATGAATCTCATAACTAATAGAAATATTCTTACTAGTTATAAGTATTTAGATGTTATCAGTATTAATGCTCGAGAGTTCGAGGGCACTCATATATTATTTGAATATATAAATTTTTACTCAAATAAATTATAGTATTATAATATGTGAATATAATTTTTTTTCTTGAGCACGATATCTATATCTATCAGAGAAATATTTATTAACATTTGTATAGTTTATTATAGATGATTATAACTAATTCGATGTTGATGATTTCCATTAAATGCATGCGAACCAAAAATTTAAAATGTCACCTACGTGTTGTCTATATTTCTAGAGGTCGTTTGGTTCATGTGGGAATTAAGTTCCCACATATTTTGTAAGTACTCAGAATGTAATTCCTTTGAAAAAATCCTCAGAATTTGAAATACTTGTTTAGTTGACTTCATGTGATTCCTTAAAAAAAGGATTTTGTATTTGAATTTTTTCAAAAATAAATTCAAATTAACTCAACCATCACTTATCGTAAATTTTCGAACAATATCTCACTAGAATCTTTAAAAATAATTTATAATTGTCTTAAAATAAATCGAAAATAAATGAAAGTAATCACGTGAATAAAATATTCACTTATCATAATTTTCTAAATAATCAAAAAACTCTCTCGAATCTACAAAAACAGTTTACTATTCTCTAAAAAATTAAAAAATCCATAGAAAATCTAAAAACCAAAAATAATTATATAGAAATTCAACTGATTGATCATCCCTCAAATATTAATATTATGTATACCGAACAAATATTTGTAAGCACAGTCAAATAAACCAAAAAAAAAAATATATTTACAGTAATGAGATTGGATAGTTATAAAAGAGTTTAAGATTTTGGGGGAGGGAAATGAAAAAATTTGCCGTGAAATAAAACGGGAGGGAAATAAAAAAAAAATTTACGCATGATTGTACAAAAATTACATCAAGTTGGGAGAAAATAGTAATTTTATATAACAAACCACGCGTATTTCAATTCGACCGAGGTAGTGCTCGGTAACAAATTTACCACGTTGGATTGAAATTCCACGGAATCATCATTTACCGCGTTTTAACGATTTTACGTTAACCAAGCAACCGTCCAAAATGTTAAATACGCGAATTTTGTAATTACTGCATTTCGTACCGAAACAAACGACCCCCTAGTATTCACTACGTGAATACTCCATTAACATATCTAAATTTCAGTTGCATATGGTATTTGGTAAAATTTAGTATTCGTTATAAATATTTATAGAGTTTTTATTACCAAATTGATTCAGACATACCGGTTATTAATTTTTTTTTGTAGAGTTGTGATGTAACTCTTGAGGCCCATCAATTTTATAAAATGTCATTTAGAGCATCTCCAATGGTAAGCTATATCTTGCCTTGCCACATCACTATCCAAGCCAATGATGTGGCAAGCTACACACTCCAACAATGGTGAGCTACATCCATAATTAATTCATAGGTCCCACGTGTTTGTATTTTTGACCAATATTTTAATATAAATTATGATTATCTTTAATTTTAATAAAATTAAATTTGAAGTATATATATTTAATAAGTAAGATTTATCAAATAAATATCAAAATAATTTTCAATCTACGATAACAAAAAAGTGGACAGTAAATATTATAAACTCAAGTTATATAATGATCAAATTTGAATAGAAGTATAATATTCTAATGAACATTATTTATTATTATTTTAAAAAATTATTTTATTATTTCATTTTATCTAATTTTATGTTATAATAATTATTATGTTCTTTTATATTATAAATATAAATAATTATACTATTCAAGTTAGGGAGTTATATGGGTCGAGTTCAAACAAAATAATAATTTTCAAGGAAATATATTTATTTCGTATTATACATAATAAATGTATTATTTTACTTTAAACTAAAATAAGTGTGCTATTATATATTATAAAAACATAAATGCACAAAATAATGGATGGATTTAATACAAGGAAATGTTTCTAAATTACTATATATACAAATTGTAGCACAACCAAATTGAATGGTTGGTTTGTACATGTTTCTCTACATACCATACATATATATTATGAGAATATATGTACAAATCGTATTCGTAGCACAAGGTTTGTACATATTTTTCTACTTGCCATACATATATATTATGAGAATATACGTGTAGCACAACCAAATTGGATTTTTGGTTTGTACATGTTTTTCTACCTACCATACATATATATTATGAGAATATACGTCGTGTATTTTTTCCATTCTGTAAAAACAATAATTAAAATATTGTCATAAATCACTCGTAATTAATGCTGGCAGCTCTGTTCGGCAGTACTGCTTGGACAGCTACATTACGTGGCATTAGAAACAATGGTTGAGCAGCTGCCGTAATCTTTCAAAATTTGCAAACAACTCCCAAAATAACACCATTGGAGATGCTCTTACACCATCAATACATCGGTAAGAGTGATTTATCATAAGAATTTGAACTAACATTGTTATGCATATTTCCCAATTTCAATCGCCGGTTAATGATTAATGAAATAATTATTGTATAATTACGAGGATAAAGTTTGATAATTACGGTGATGAATGCATGTTACCTAATAACTAAGGCAAATTCTCATTTGAGACCTGTCTCAAATGAGACCAAACATTATATGAGATTGCTATTGATTGAATTTGTCGTTGGTGAGCTTTAAACCCGCCGATTTACTTGATTGAATTTGTCGTTGATGAAATTGACCAAGGAAATGATCAAGAAAATTGACCGAAAGATCAAGTGAATTGAACGAAAGATCAAATTAACTGAAAAATCAAGGCAAACCAAAAATACTCAAGGACATTAATTGAAAGATCAAACAAACTGGATAAAAGATCAAACAGAAACAGTAAATGCTCATTCCCTTCTCTTGGTCTTCACAAGGACAGGTCTCACCCAAGACTTTCTCAACTAATGGTTAATCGTTGATATATTTTTGGTAATGATTTCGCAGATATAAAATATGTTTGACCAACCTTATCGAAATCAAATTAAAAATTGATAACCCCAAATCAAAATTAATTAAATATCAAAAAGAGAAAAACCATATATATATATATATCAAGTTATTATGTTTTTAATCAAATAGAAATGCAAAAGTTATATGGTAAAATACCCTACTAAATTTAAATGGTAACCATGATTTTCATTTTACATGTTTTTTTTAATAAATTTAAAACCAGAGTATAGCACTCAAATACTCGACTTCAAAGTTTTGTTTCAAGTTAAGGAAAATATAATAAAATATAATTTTTTTGGCCTAATGTTTTTCATCATCAATTCAAAGAAGAAAAAAAAATCAATTGCAAAGTTAATCTTTTTTATCCATGAACAATTTTTCACCATTTCCTACCCCAAGGATTCTCATGTGGAAGTCGATCAACTCATAACTGGGGAGGTGTTGTTTTTGAAGTCGATCCCCACCGCATGCTGAGCTTATTGCTATCTAGCTAGGTTTAAAAATGGGACTAGAATTGGGCTATCTATTCACTTTAGAGTCTGATTGCAAAATGGCTATGGATGGGATTAAAAATTCTATGTCAGCTAATTGGATGGTCTTGAGTCTATGTTATGATTTGCAACAGGGGTGGACCCAAAAATTAAAGTTAACGGTGGCCATAATAGAATAAAAATAAAATTATAGCACTTAATTTTAATATATTAAAAATTACAAGCGTATAAAAATCAATTTTTAATTTTTTTGGGTGGCCAGGCCACCCTGGGCCACCCCCTAGGTCCGCCTCTGATTTGCAATGTTATGCTAGTCTGATCGCTCATATTTTTAGGGAAAGTAACTCAGTTGCTGATTTTATTGCTAAAATGTCCTCTGTGGATTGCTTATATTGTACTGTTACTTCCTCGCCTCAGAAACTTAGAGGACTAATTAACTCAGAAAGAATTGGAATTCCTTATCCGAGGTCTTCTTAATTCTCTTAGAGTTAACCTCATAGTTTCCCCTATTCTTCATATCAATAGCTTATATGTTAATAGTAATTATAGAGCCTTTTAATTCTACTCCTTTTGTTTCTTTGCAGTTTATTGAAGACCCTCTAGAAATTAAATTTCCAGAGGTGGAGGACCAGCTAATGGTCATTCTTCATCACCCAACAGATTTTGCTCAACAAATGTTTTTTTTTTTGTGTTCCTGAGCAGTTCTGTGGACCAGACAAGCACCCAAGCTCCCATGGAGATTATCACTCCACTTCATTGGTGCTCCATCACAGGGACTCATATGTTTCTCATTGATGCCTATCTTAGTGAACTTCCTCTAAATCCTCTCAATTGATGAGCTTTGAGAACTGGCCTATGGATGGTTCATTCAGGGTTGCAGATACACAGGGGTATGTGTATCAGGGGAATGAATTATCCTGTGGAACTTCTCTCTCCATCAACTTCAAGGATTATGAGGAAGTCTCACACATTCACACACATCATCACCATTAATCTCTAGTCTAGTTTATCTACTCTAGATGCACTTTTATCCTACTTACTATATTTCTTTGTTCTTGACTATGTTTTTATTATTAAAGGTTTGAGTAGTCTAATATCTCCCTCCCACCAGTGGTACGTGGTTTTAATTTTAAAAACAAAAAGGTGGTGTCTTTTGAATTATCTGGCCTTCATCATGTAATAATAATAAGGTTGAAATTTTGACCCCCCATATACTTCATCATCTCAATTTCTCAGTGATCACTTTTATTGGTAAAACTGTTATTGAAAGTTGTCCGGTCACTCGGCAGAGCGAGGCACCACCTTAATTACCGCTAACTACGGAACGCCGACAGATTTTCCCCTGCAGCGACAATACTCTGAGGGATACCTTAATTTCGTATGGCTCTCTTCTCTGCGGAAACTTAACCGTGGTGGTTTGTTTTTTAAAGATTGGAGAATGAAAACGTCACCAAAATAACAGAGAACAGCTGCCCAGTATCTAATAATTTATAATTATAAACTTTGTCTGGACCTTTCCCATTGACATAAACTAAAACACGTTACATTCTGTAGTTTTCTCAAGTAATGTTTGTGTGTGCATCATGAATCTATTTTATATACATATGTCGCAGTGATTGAGGAAGATCTGCGTGTGGTTTATCTGTTATAATATATATATATATATATACTATATATATATATATATATATATATATATGTACTTCATGTTTATGAGTAAATCAACTGAATACCATTCAAAGCAGCACCAGCGCAGAGGGCATTGTTTTTACCGTGAACAGATGGAAGAATGAGAGGTGGAGCAGAAGTTTTACAGAAAAATGACACAAAACACTTAGAAATTTACCTAGTTAATTTCAAATGATCCCATAAGAATACCCGACTTGGAAAATGGAGTTTCAAAGAGCATGTTCCCGATGATTGGCAAATCAATGGTCAACCTCTTAATTGTCATTAGTTACAGTAAAATTGTCACCGTCGATCGAAACAAGTAAAACACCAAAAATGGAGGTGACTGTAAAATTTTCATCGGGCCCACACACATCGCAACGGTGAAAAAGAGTCTTGCTCTGGGTACACTTAAAGTAATAAAATTGACCGACGTAATCTTTAATCCTTATCGGAGAATCAACAAACATTAAAGAACCGACCGATCAGTTCACTTAACCAGCTGTTCAATGGGGACGTCAAAGTAAAAGTTACTAAAATAGTAAATTTATAAACTGATTCATTTTCTGCTCATTTTTTCATTTCCTCACCCGTGAAAAAAGAGTCCTTTTACGTGCCTGACCTGTCCATTATCGACCACAACTGTTTTGTTTTATTTTTTATTAATAGTATGTGAAGTGATTTTCTTAACGTCGAACTTTATTTATTTATTTTGTTAGTTTGAGTGGAATAACATCGTGCATTAATCAATTAAAAGAAAACATTTCCCGATTTAGACTATATTCTTTGAGAATTTCGTTCTTTTAGAAAAGGAGAATTGCGCCGATACCTTAACAGTTCATGTTATATATATTCCATCGTAATTTTTCATGGATATCTCAACAAAACTCATGGATTTATCTCAATTTATAGTTACATCTAATATCAACTTAAGAAATAAATCAAACAAAAGAATATAAATCAAACAAAAAATATAAACTGACGTGCAATAGGTAGGTGATCGAATATATGTCCACTTTTGATCGAGTGTCAAAAATTTACCATTGTTTTGATCGGAAAGGAATAAAATGACCTTAATTGCACCCTACCGCATTTCTGCACATGCAACTAGCAGCTGCACGTGCTTATGCGCCTTATTGAAATTTCTATAGTAAACAATCGCCCATATTTTCAGCAGGCCACACGAGTTAATAAAATTTCTATTTTTTTTCTCTTCTTTTCAATTTTTAGGTCTAGGTTTTAAAAAACATAGTTTTATTTATTTTCTGCATTTCTTGAAAGGATATTGATTTTAAACATTTCCTTCAGATATTGGTCATGACTTTTTATTAGTCAACTCTTAGTTTTATGACGATTGTTTTAACTTGATAAACTTTGTTGATTCCTCATTGATTTCATATGGCCGTGACTAGAAATTCAAGTCAAAGTATTTTTAATTAGGGATGGAATCGGTACGGATACCATATTTTTTTCTCAAAATCATGTACCGTACCAATTATGTTGGTACACGTATTTTAAAAACCAATACCAACCAAATATGTCGGTATACCAACATGTTGGTAACCAACAAGTTCGGTTGGTATTCGGTATATACCGTTATCGTACCAAAATTATAAAAATGGTAAGAAATCTTTAAAATAAGTAGAAAAAAATTCCAAACTCAAAAATTTAATTATTTAAATCATATAGTGGTGAAATTTGGTTGCTTAAATTTTACAATTTCAGCCTTAAATATGCAATTTGGTTGCTTCAAAACAGTTCAATCTTAAATATGCAGTTCATAAAGAAAATCAAAATAGACTTTATGCAAGTGGTATAAATTGAGGTTTTGATTTTGAACTCAAATTAGTAGTTTGAAGAAGAATGGGTGATTAGTTTTGGAAATACAATTTTATTTGAAGAAGAATACTAGGAAACTTGAAAATTTAAAGAAATTAATGGTAATTAAATAATTTAAATAATATTTAATTAATAAAGTTGGTACGGTACGGTAATACCGTTGTATTTAAAATTTAATACCAATACCAACCCAATATTAAGTAACCAACAATGTCAGTAACCAATATAATTGGTATTGTTTGGTAATGGCATGGTTGGTAAGTCTGTTGGTACGGTATCTTGGTACAAAATTCCAGCACTATTTTTAATAGCTCACTTTTGGCAACTCCGTACCTATAGTATCAAAATAGACTTGTAAATTGTTCAAGCTGGATTGTCCAAGTCTGAATCGTGTTGGACAAATTCTCAAATGCTTATAATTCGATAAAAACCATATGCAAGTTTTCTTAATGAATCTAAATTCAAATAATCTATTTATAAGCGGGTAGCTAGTTCGAGATAAATTAGTGGTAAAAATGATGATACTCAACTGTCAACACTATAAATACCCATCTCTTCAATAATCTCATAACCATCTCTTCTTTTTGAGACGTCATATATTTTATGTCTTTTTGTACTTTATTTTTATAAAAAGGTAGGTGAAAGAAACTAGAAATGAAAAGAAACATCTATCCCTAGCGGCTACAGCACATTACATGGAATCGTAAGCATGCCCTACTATTCATTAGCAAGCCCACGACAGATGTCATGTGTTCAAATTCATAATTCAGTTAAAGTATCGTACTTAAAAGAAAATTTATATTTCTTCAAAAAAATAAAAAATAAAATTATGATGGGTACCCAGATTCACATTAAAATAATCCTTTATATCTTAAATTTAAAACTTACAAAACATAAGTATTAGCTTATTTTATTTATTTGATACGATCTTGTGTTAAACTTTAATATCATCACTAATTACAAACATTCATAACATTTGACCAAAGAAGATTTTTATATGGAAGAAAAAGATCCGAGAAAGAAAAAGTTTTAAAAATGAAGATACCTAAAGTAATTTTAAATGAATAGGGTTACGTTATCATAAATGGGTGAGTGGAAACTGTTGAAAAAGAAGGCCCTAGATTGGAAGGTTTGTTGGTTCATTATTAAAATAATATATTATTCAGTGAATTTCACTCAGGTTTTTAGCACATTCATCATCGAAATTAAAGGATAATTAAAGCCACCTACCAGCTACCCTATCCCCCTCATTTAAAACCACATATTTCTTATTTTCAAACAAAATTTAATTCTGAAAATCTAGGTATTTACAACCAATTAATATTATATTTTACCGCCCAAAAAAATATTTAACTAATCCCAGAATGCGCTGGAGTTGCGATAATCCGAACAAAATAAATTAAATTAGGGCTTAGCGGTGGTTCCGCTCTCCCCGGATCGCGTCAATAAGTCGTGGGAGACACGTACCAATTGTTGCTACTGTATGTGCCGTGAGCGTGCTCACACGCGTGTAGAGGCAAGTGAAGACGGCAAGGAAGGAAGATGGAAAGGCTCGCGCGTGTGTAGCACGACCAGCGACTTGGATTTGACTAGGGCTTAAATTCGGCCTAGTGGACGGTGATAAGCGCTCCACCTCAATTACACGCGTGTCGAGATCTGATTGGCGGACGCGAAACAAATTATAAAACGGAACCGTAACCCAAACCTCGTTCTGTAAACGTGAAATGAGATTCAAGAATAAAATAAAGTAACGGGCATATAAAAGGATTCACACAGTACTGTGTGTGAGCGCGCGGAGTAAGAGAGAGTGGGGAGTCTTCTTTTCTCTTTCTTTTAGTTTTCTCTCTCCTACATTTCTGAGACAGACCTAAGGGTTTCGACGCTTTTCGCACCGCTAATTCGGACAGGTAAACTCCGAATCTCACCTTAATTATACCTAGGATTCTTCGCTTATTGTTTCTCTACCGAATGCTAGGTTTTTCGGCCGCCGTCGTTCCAGATTCCGAGCGGTTCCGACGGGTTCCTTCTCGCCGCGCCGGTGAGACTTTCCTCTTTCCCTTCTTTTACCGCTTTGTTTAGTTCCTTTCCGATTAATTCGTGTGGGTTTGCTTCGCTACTTCGATTTGTACGAGATTTGTAGACTAGTTATGAGCTGCGATTTTTTGGGTCACTGTTGGCTTCACTGTAATTATCCTTTTTATTTTTATTTTAAAAAAAACTCTTTTTTTTTAATGTTTTCCCCTTTTGTCTTCATTTCTCTGCTATTTTAGGTAATTGGGGTTTAATTTTGCTCGATTCTTCAAATAAGTAGTTGCTGTATATCACAAGTCGCGTGAATTTACTCAGTTGCTACCAATCTGGGAAACCCTAATTTCAGATGAGGGGTCTATTACAGGTCTGTTGGGTTTGACTTTACTTTATGCTTTGTGCAGTCTTGTGCAAATGCTGATTTCATTTGTATTTTCAATCTCTCTTCAACTATAAACCCTAATTGAGTCTGTAATTTAGGGATTTTGCCTTTTCATTTTCTGGTCAGTAGTTTATAATGCATACAATTAACGTAGCAAAAAATTTAGTCTTTTTTTTCTAATTTGGAACTTGGGTTTTACCTGACTAATATAGGTGTCTGAAGTTGGGTTGAACTGATGTGCCGTACTTTGTTTATATGTGATTCGTGGGTTGAACTGATATGCTGTATATATATTAGGCTTTTTGGGTTGAACTAATGTGCTGTGATACGGGTGTCTGAAAGTTCGGTTGAACTGATGTGCTTGCTTTGTGCGGTGTTTGTGCAAATGTTGATTTGTTTTTCAAATTGTCTCAATGTCTAAACCCTAACTAGGTCTGTGATTTAGCGATTTTGCCTCATTTTCTTGGTCAATTTGAATCCTTAGCTAGTTTATAACACATTCAATCAATTGCTTTGGTAAGCTTTTATTTTTTCTTGAAGCTTGGGTTGACTGATCTGGTAAAGGTGTCTGAAAGTGGCGTGCAATTGAATTGATAAATTTCATTTTCAGTACTATAGTGCACACAGCCAATTTGATTATCTGTCATACCTAATGTTCCGGAATTATATTTTTTCTAGTGCTCCAGATAATTTAGTGCGGTTTGTAGATCTAGTTTAGTTGCTATATGTGGCACTGTTTATTTAAATTTGTAGCTTTTTCTGCTTATCTTTCTCGAGCCTTGATTAATGTGAGCTTCATTTGCATGCAGCACTGCTTTGTTTCCGGCTGACATGGATAATAGTTGTGAGGCACCAGAAGAAAATCCTTCAATCAAGACTTCCTCTAGCTCAGTCATCCAGGTTGATTCCATCTACATAGCGCTCCCGTTGCCAAAGATGAAGATGGACATTAGATGCTCGTGTGAGAAAGGATTTTCAATACGGTAAGCCTTTCACTGATTAACTTTAGCAGCACTTTAGTTGCACTTAACTAGCTGCACATTAGTGTGCTAATTAACTTCATTTGCTGCACATTGGTACATTAATTTTTATTTATCTGCAATTTAGTATGCTTATTAACTTAATGTAGCTTAGCTGCACATTATCTGCCCTCTAGCTGCACATTAGTATGCTAATTAACTTCTCTGCACCAGAAACTTAGATTGAAGTAATGCATGGTTTAGGGGAGAATGATATGTTCTACTTTGCAATGGTTACTATTGCTAAATTAGTTTATATTTGAGAGTGATTGTATATACATGGTGGATACGTGTGGTCAAAAATCTTGTTTAATTTTGCTAGTACTCTCTGGATTAACCATTATCTATTCATGTTGTCCCATCTGAGCCTTCATCAGGAAGCTAATGAATTAGGTGAAGATGGATGTTTCAGGAGTCATCAGAATACTAATGTCAGGAAATGGTTACTCTTTGTTGATGCCTTACTCCTAGTTTAATTTTTAGAGTGTATGTCCATGATATTAACTGAGACTCTTGGTCAACTAAGTACTTGACTGAAGTCAATATCTCTGTCCAATGAAATTTACCATGTGATGAAATTTTTACTACTCTGTCGTTTGATGGCTTTCCGTTAGTATATACTTGATTCAGAGAGCTTCTATTTTTAATGATAAAGAGTGTTTCTATTTGAGACTCTTAATTCTCTGTTTAGCTTATTATCTAACCGTTGAGTAGCCAAGATGAATTGGCGACATTTTAAACTTCTACCTTGTGTGATTAATTGTGACTGCAGCCATGGGATATGGTTTTTTTAATGCTGTTGGACGTGTTTGTAATACGCCTTCTTGATTCTCTGCAGTGGATATGCGGCTTCGAAGCGTGGAAGTACCCCAGATATTTCTTCAATATATCCGCCTGGTAGGGAACTTCCTCCAATGGAAGTCCCTTCGTTCAGATACTGGCGCTGCTGTTCTTGCGCCAAAATGGAGGAAGAGGCCACAGGTGTGTATAAATATTTTAGAATATCGGTGATCCTCGTTGATGTAGTAGCGCATCACTATTGTACTTTGTCATTTTAATGTTGGTTCATGTTTCTGCAGGTGCAGGAGCACGGGAAGGCAACACAGCACATGTGGATGAGAGGATTCCACCAACTGTGCAAAATTTGGTTGCACGTGAGCAAGGCCTTCCAGTAGCAGATGCTAATGTGGTGATGCGAGTTGCTGCCAACAGTGAATACATACAGCAAGGCCCTACAGCCCGGGCAAATGCAATGGCTGATGCCATCCGAGTCTCTGTTAGATTACCATCCCCAACTCCTCCAGAAATTGCTGCTCCTAGTCTTGTGCCAACTGCTGTTATGGGTAAAGTATATTTCTGGTTTTTTTTTTAAATTCTTCTTTAGCAATAATATGAAGTAACTGGTGAGTTTTCAATTTTGCAGGTGCTAATGAAGCACCAGCTGTGGAGCTGAATGCTGGTACTATTGATCTTCAACAGCAGTCCGAGGAGATCAATACAGCTAAAGAAGCACATGGGAAAACGAACAGGCCTGAAGTTGACCAAAGTCGGGAGGTTGAACAGTCGAGTGGTGTGCAAAAGAGGAAGAGAAGGCACCGGTCTTTGGCTGACATCCTTGGTGTCCCACAGAGCTCCAATGGAAACCTAGTGGAGAGAGCACTGGAGGAATCTGCTGGTTCAAAAAAGGTTGTGTCTGAGGGTCAGCAGAGCCCTAGAAGAAAAAGACAGGCAAATCAGCAGGAAGAGGTGCCAACTGAGAAAGCCTCAAAGAGAGATAAAGGGAAGGCAATAGTGACAGATGCCGAGGATCCCGACCTGGGATTGGTTCAGTCCAGGGGGGAACCACTGTTCATCAGCTTAAGAAAAGGTCAGCGTGACCGAACTGAGGACACTCCTGCACCTAGTAGGAAGAAGGCCAAGAACGCTCTCAGTCTTTCTGAAGATGTTACAAAGCTGATTCGAGAACTTCCAGTTCCACCTTCTGCTACACATATGGAAAGCCAACAGCAAGATCATAATGATGCAGGATTGTCATCTGGAGGTTTGAAACTTCATACTTCCAGCAAGCACTCGAAGCTTGGCCTGGATCTGTCTCTCGGCAGTTCTCCTAAGACGGGTCACCATCAAAACAGTGCAGCTAAGGGAAAGAAGATTGACGCACTGTATGGGGGATCAACTCATCTTCAGTCAGATAGATCTAGCAAGAAGGGATCCTTGGACTTGAATGAGGCTGCTTCACACACCTCTGCCATTCCCTTACTGGAGCAAATGGTAACGCTTTATTTCTTTCTCTACTTTTTACTGGATTTATTCTATGTTTTTAACAATCGGCTTTCATTTACTAACTCTGTGGTGATATAAAAACTAACTCTGAGCAGAATATTTCAAAATTTCAGTTCTTGACATTTTCTGCATATTTCAGGATGTTAGTTCTTATCCTTTCTTTTCCAACATTTTATGTAGCTTTATTTTATCCTTTTCATGATTGGCTTTATTTACTGGCTGTTCAGAATATTTCCGGTTTTCTTCATTGACAATATCTCCATTTTTCAAGCTGTTAATTCTTATCCTTTCTTTTTACTAGCTCTGTCCAGTATGTTCCAAATTTTCTGCTTCTTCCTCGACATCTTACGCAAGTTTTCAGGCTGTATTTTTTATGCTTTCTCTCTCCTTTTTAAGGACTTCCTTCATCTCGGTCCCAAGGAGAAGAATCTGGACAAAGAAAACCAGGAGGAGGCTGATTCGAGGACAGATGATATCCCGATGGATATTGTCGAGCTTCTTGCCAAGCAACAGTTTGATAGGACCAATTCTGATGCAGGCCATAGTCCTATAGCTCATGGGAGCAGTGACTCAGCTAGAAGGTTTCGTGATATGGAATTGCTGGGGTCAGCAAGTCAGTGGATGAGAGGATATTCTGGGCAACCTAAACCCCCTGCTGTTGGTGCTCAACATGGTGCATCTGCGCCAAGCAAAGCAATCCCTTTCAGTCTATCTCAGCCGAGATCGTTACCAAATGTGGACAGCCTGAGAAGCGCCTTAACCAACAGTCTCCCCCCTCACAGTATGAGCCAACGAGTACCTTTTGCTGCCTCTGGGAGAAGTGGGGCCCAGTACCCAAGTTTATTTCCACCTCCACCATCATCATCATCATCATCACCATCCGGGTTTAGATTCGGTGGACAGCCAAAGCAGGATGGGCAACAGCACCGCGGAAAGACCATCAGCGACATCAAGGCTGATGAGCTGAAGAAGACCGAGGCAGCAGCCCGGTTAAACTTCTCTAAACCAGGTAGTTCAGTGGCTGCCTCGAATGGAACCAAAGCTTTTGAGAGCTATGGGAATGATAGCATTCCAGCACTGCAACTGATGAGCCTGATGGATGGCAGGTCGTCTGGTCCGGGCCCCAGTTCAGGCAGTTCAAAAATCTTAAGCAGGCCATTTTCTCCATGTGGTGCACATCCTCAACTCAGCCAAGATGAACGGCGCGATTTCCTGGCTGGATCGATCTTTTCAGGCCAGCTTCATCGTAAGGATCCCATGCCTAATCCTCCAACTTGTTTCCAACCCCTTAGGCCTCACTCATCTCCTTTATCAGGTAAACTGAATATTCTAATCTTTCTGTCATGTTGCTCTGCTAATTAGTGTTGTGATGTATCAGTTAAATGAAATTTCTGCATTTCTTTGTCAGGAAATGTGTCTTTCAGAACTCCGGAGAAGGATATGTCGAAGAATTTACAGCAGAAGGCTGGATCCAGTAGCAGTGGTATTATTCGTGCAGGGAGTGATTTGTATATCCCTTATCTGCATGATGAGAGGGTTACAGCTCGTTCTCTGGATCAGAATCATCAGAGGCCCACAGCTGAATCCAGCAGGCCAGCAACACAGACTGCGAGGGTGGTGCCTGCAGCACCAGTGGCAGCACCACCAGTGGCTAGGACGGGAACGGGAAGACATGTCTCAGCTGATGGTGTGTGCAGGACAAACAAGAATCCAGCTGACTTCAGCGTGCCAGAGCCTGGTAATATGTACACAATTTCCAGCAAGGATCTGAGTACCAAGAGGAGGAAGAAATACAACAGAAAGCCTAATGCTGCAAAGGTCGCTGCAGCCGGGGATGCTGCTAATAATAAGGGGCAGCAGGGTAATACAAGCCAGGGAAAAACGGCTCCTCCTAAGGTCGGTTCCTCCTGAGCTGAGGGATTTTTTTATATTTGAATATTATATGTTTCATGGCTTGGATTTTCGGATTCGATAAGTATGGATCCCCAGAGATCTGTTTCAGACTTGTTTTGAAGACCTGTTTTAAAATAAGCACCAGACTTGTTTTGGGTAACAGATAATTCTGTTTGTGGATTGTGAAATTTGGGAGTTATGGTCTTTTATTTGGTTGAATGGTGCTATAATGCTCACGTGTAATATTGTTCGTTGCAAGCATGTATATACATGCGCGTCATATGGCTTAGGGGCTACTGGCTAGGACGTACTTAATGTATGATCTGTGAACTCTCGTGGCCGAGATTTAGTGGCAGCTGAAATATACATTGTCAGTTTGCCACTATTATCCGATTAGAAGATGTCAACTTTTATAATGTTCTACTTGAAAATGTTCCATTTTTTCACTACAGCCAAACCGTGGTGTTAACAATAGAACTGAATTGAGCAATTAGTAAGCATAATAGAACTTTAGAAAAAAAAATCAATTTCCTTTTATGAGCGGGGGAGCATCTGATAAGTAGTGGGCGTAGTACTAGTAGTCTAGTACCCACCATTTCCATACCATGGGCACATCTGTCTTTGACATCATTGATATATCTTCTCTTTAAAAATAAAATGTGTGCCATTTTGATATAAATGGAGAGAATATATGAACAATTGAGTGGAAACTTATGCATCTAAGGTTTGCCTTTTGAAATTTTAATAAATTTATTTTAAAAAATTTAATTTTGTGAATTTGCCAATTTACACCTTTAGTAAATAGTAAATATTGTTTCCTTTCAAAAAATAAAATAGTAAATATGGTTTAGATGGATGGGAAAACTAACCGCGTTAGTGAAAAGACCAAAAAAGATAATGTTGAGGCTATATAAAATGTGAAACATAATTTTTTTAGAACAAATTTGTTCGTTTCAACATATGCTGGAGCCAAACAATCTCAAATTTTTTATCAATCTAAAAATTTTGATAGAGTACATAATTAATCATCGAACACTTTGCAAAAATTTCACTTTTAGTCACATAACCATTGCTACTACGGTCATGCGGGGTCACGGCTCCCAGGTGCTCCCTCATTCCCCCGGTTCGGGTTGTCCCTCCATTTCCTCATTCCTCCTGTGGCTCTTTCTTTGCCTCCACAACCATGCAATCTCTCAATTGCACCTTCTCAACCAGCTTTTCAATTTCATTCCTCAATCCCCTACATCCTTCTGTGGTATGCACATACAACTTATGGTACACACACCACATGTTAGAGTTTTCTTTGGATGGAGTTCCCTGGATGGGAGGCGGATCCGGGAACAGGTCCCAGTGGACTGTAAGGATCTCCGAGACTTGCTTAACGGGGTAAAACTGTTCGCCCTTGCCCGGTTCACCCACGCGGGCCCTGTGTCCCTCCTATTCGGCTCGGGTGCCCTCCGACTTTCTCCCTTTTTGACGTAGAACCCCTCATACTCTTCCTTTCGCTTTCTAGTGGCGTCATTGACGGTGAAGAATAGTTGGACATCCATCTAGAAGAGTATGAAAGGTCTCTGGGATGTTTTTTATCAACTCCTGGAATAACACATCTCGTATCCCGTTGATAAACCCACTTATCACTACTTTCTCCTGTTGTTGTCGGTCTACCACCTTCATGCTATCGTCCATATACCTCCTATAGTACTCCATCGGGCCCTCTGTGGCCTTTTACCGGGTGACCAAGAGTTCTGCCAGCTGCTTCCCTACTTTCTTCAACTGTGAGTACCTGAACATGATGGCCTTGGAGAAATCATAATAGTCCTTTAGGCTTTCCATGAGTAATGCGTCAAACCATGAGAGACAGTTCCCTATCAGGTAACATCCCAACAGTTTGCATCTCAACTCCTCGTGCATATCTCTCGAAGCAATCAAATTCTGATGTGTTCGAACAAAACTCCTCCGAGCCCGTCTCCTTATTTTACGTTTGAAGTCCCTCCGGAACCCAGAGTCTGGGTGGCCATGGGTACACCAGGATCCTTGGCACCAAGGAGGAGGTAGGCTTGGCGCCATTCCTGCCAACCAGCTTATCTAGTCGTGCCTCCAAGGAATTCGGGTCCTGAGGCACCACCTGGTACTAGGGGTGTTCAAAACCAGGTACCCGATCTTTCGGGTACCCGCATGTGCGGGTAGCTTAAAATGCGGCCCGTGACCCGATCCGGGAGAACAGGTACCCAAAATACGGGCCGGGTTTCAGGGTACCCGCCGACCAGGTTGTTACACTATATTAATATTTTTTAGGGATTTTATCATAACAAATCGGCTTAATTACCCACGTATTATGTTTTAAATAAAGAAACTTTAGAAATTTCTTTCAAACATGAGAAATGAGTGTAAGAAAAAATGTGTAAAAGAAAATTACTAAAAGTGCAAAACTACGCATAACATTATCAAAAAACCATTTGTATTCCCTTCAAGAATTCAATTTAAATATTTATTTGCATGGAAAAAATCAAATATTTATAATTTGAGTTGTAGGTTTATTTGAAGAGAGTAAATATTATATGTTATATATGAACTACACTATCCATGAACAATCAATCGTAAGACATTTAAACTTCATTACTCTCGATATTGCCTATACATTATGTATAAGCTTAAGTATCTATAATAATTGAGGAAATAAACAAGATACTTGTATTGAGTTGAGAAGTTCAAGATGGTAAATTCATTTCACATGCCCAAAATTACAAGTATAAATAATATTTAACATTAATATATAATAAATAACCATATACAATACCGGGTTTCCGGGTACTCGTAAAAAGCATTTCTGTGACCCAGACCCGGATCCGGACCCGGAAAAGTGTATAATACTCGGGCCGGGTACCCGAACCGGAAAAATAAAAATTTACCCGATTATTTTATGCCGGGTCGACGGGTCAACGGGTCGGGTAGTGTGGGCCTGGTATTTTTGAACACCCCTACCTGGTACCCCTTCATCATGTCGTCCTCTCTATAGTATCCCTTAAAGTATCAGTAATTCAATCATGTGCCTCCAAGCATAGGGGCCGATTGATACACTCCCTGAGCTTAGAAGAGAGGGCTCCAATCCCTGTCTACCCTACTAGCCCTAAGGCCCAACTAGAGACTAGGTGATACGGGAGAGCATGTGGGGCTAAACTGGACTGCTGTCGCCCTGACAGTCCCCGTGATACTCCGAAGTTCCGCGGGGGAGGGGCCATGTCCTTAGCCCGTCGGACATGTCCTCCCCGGGGCCCGGTTAATGAGTACCAACTGATGGTACAACTCCTTGTTCACCCTCAAGAAATCCAATGCCACCAATTCCTCAGTTTGGACTAAGGGCCGCTCTGTCTCCATTCGAGCCTCCCTGTGCGTCTTGGTTCCCTTCTCCTAGCCCAACTGGCTCCTCCGAGTTTGCTCTTTAGTTTTTGACATTCAAAAGTCACATACCTGATTTACTATTGGACTTGGTTTTTATATATAGTTGAGTCTTGCTCCGAATGATAAAACTTTGGACCACTAGGGTTTATCGTTGTGCCTCATCCCTTGGACGAACGTGTCCCATCACCCCGGGTCGGGCCGTCAGTAGCATCCCGGAGCCCAAACTAGCGTTGGGCCGATATCATCAGTATGTTTTGGGGGAAAAAATCACAAAGTAAATAACACAAAATCTCTCTACACTACACTAATATCTTCTCTATCGTCACCTTTCGTGCAATTCCCTCACCCGTTTTAAAGTTTTGATATTATGAAAATACATGTTACGGCAAATTTTACAAAATCGATCTCATGATCCTATATAATTAATAATACTAGTTTCATTTGAATGTTGAAAATAATCAATTTTAACTAAAAAAAAATAGTAACTCGTGCAACATTTGTCTAGGACAGGGAATATATCTTTTTGCTTGTACCTCCACCAAAAATACAACAAAAGGCATCGATGTTCATTTTATACTCTCTTTTCCACGGTACTTTACATTTTAGATACTTCAATTTTTCATGAGATATTAAAAGAGAGGGGAGAGAAAAGTAGAAAAAGGAAAATTAAAACAACTCAATGAAATTAAATAACTTAAATAATAACTGAAATTAAGTTTTCGATCAATAAATAGCTGGTTATTAGCTGGTCACATCGGTTATCCTGACCGTGAATGGATCATTTGTTGAGCGGAATCTACACACACGAGCTTGAGTATAAACAAGGCCTGATTGGCATACATAGCCTTTTCCGGGGCTGCAATGCCGATCTTCCGAGCAAACGCACTGCCCCTCCAAAGCACACCCATCCTTCTTCTCAACCTGTAATATCTTACCAAACACTATCTCGTCCGACCAGTCGCTCGAGAACATGTTCTGAGGGTCCAATATCTTCTTCGCCGCCACAAACTTGCCGAAATTAGGAAGCTTCTTCTCCACATCCAAGAACGCTACATTCCTATTTTTAGCCCAGTGCGGCCTTGCACCGTGCTTGAAAAACGCCATCTGCTCAACCTCCTCCCAGACGTCTTCGTTCAGTCTAGGAGCCATCGCGTCGTCGGCCCGGTAGTAGTTGAAATCGACCACGACCGAGTCGACTGATGGACCTAAGTAGGCTCTTGATGCTTTGACAAAGCGTATGAGGAAACCGTTGTAGAGATCGGCCCCGCAGAAGTTGTCCGGATTCAGGTCTCTGAGTTTCTTGACATCCTTCAAGAAATCGACGAATTTCGCAGCCGGAAATATAGCCGTTGACTCGTAGAAGAAGAGGCCGTTGATTCTGGGATCCCATGCGCAGGACTCGTCGATTCTGAGTGGGGATGAGTATAGGCACGAGCCGGAAGTTTGCATCTTCGACTGGCGACCGATCACTGGATATCCAGTGAATATTAGGTTGTTGTTCTTTAGTCCATTGGCTGTTAACTTCTTAAACGCCAAGGTCGTTGCTGCTAAAGTGCATTTTCCTTTGACGTTTCTTGTGTTTTCCAGTAATTTCTCTGCACAGCAAACACACACATGCAAGAAGTTAGTTAATATTCAGACATAATTATATATTATATCAGAAAATTAGTAATGAATGGTTGATTATATTCTTCTCCAACATGCTTTGATTTGTCTCCTAGTGTTAAAACTTGTATGATATATATACTTTTCATTTTTCATGGTGTAAAATAAAATAATTCAGCTACTATTGCCAGTAGTAGGGCACGTTAATGTTTCACGTATGATCCTATATATATTAACCCCGAGTTTGGTAAAGGCGCGCAGGTTTTTTCCAAATTAGGTCATGACATATGATTACGAAAAAGTAAATAGTGGTAGTATATTTATGCTTTGTTAAATAAGTAACTTTCAACATATATTATTTCACCTCTACTAAAGATTATTTCTTGTTAAATTGAATTAAACTGAACTAAATTAAATAAAAATAAAAATCAGCATGTGAATTGAAATGACCGATAAGATCCAGCAAATTGAGTCACTTGAGATATAGATAATTATAATATATAGGTACCTGATGATCGAACAGATTTGGAAATAAGAATGGAGTTGGATTGGAAGCCAATGAAATCGTTGATCCCATCGCCACTTGTGTTTAAGGCCACTCTGTAATCGTATCTGTAGACAGCCGTATGTCTTGATGGGTACCACTGGATGTCTCCAAACTCGTACTTGTTCCCATGCTCCAACACTTCTTTTTCAATCCCATCATCGCTGCTAAAGTTAAACGTCACGCTCCTTTTGAACCCGGTCTCCAACGAGAAGCTTACCTACACTTTTACTTTTTATCCGTTGAACTAGAAAATATTTAATTATAAATATTTATTTTTAAAATTTATGTTACTATGCTAGAACTCATTTTTTTTGCTGAACTAAACTGAAAATTAATGTATTAAAAAAAGAATCAGCATGACTGAATTGACATAAATTGCATAAAGTACATTTTCACTGAACATGAATTGAACTGATATACAAAAAAAACACTAGCATATAGGACCTATGTCTAACAATATCATATGAAATAAATTTTAAATTTAGAGGTCTTAACCTAAATTATTGACATGCCCATGAATATTTAGTAGTATAATTTAACCTAAATTATGTTCCCAAAATATAACCTAAATTAACTCAACCTATCCGTCTATTAACCTAAATTGACTCTAACTAAAGAATTTAATGCCATGCATCCGATCTCGGCCGAAAGTTAGACACGAGAATATTTGACAAATATATTTCATTTCCATATACCGACTTAATATATCCTTGTTATTTTATTTACAATAATGTAATAATATTAAATATTGTTGATAATGTTTTTGAGGAAATATCATTCCAAAAGCATGATGAACAAGACAATTGTGGCGTTACCTTAGAAATGACTCCAAGCAGCCCCACAGAAACCAAAGCTGCATTAAATAATGGATCTTGGGCACCCAGATTGACAACCTTTGCATAACCCTCGGAAGCATTTTCCGGCACGATCAGCCTTATCCCGACAACGTGGTCATGCACCGCACCGCCCAAGCCCCACCACGAGCTGCCGTGAGCGCCGGTGCTGATGACTCCGGCCACCGTCACCCCCTCCCAGTACGGCGCCGCCACCAAACTCAGCCCCGCTTCCTCCACCCTATCTATCAGAGCCCTCAGGGCTACGCCTGAATCCGCCGTCACAACCTTTCTCGCCGCGTCGATGTCAATCCCAGAACTGTACTTTTCGGTGCTAATAAGGATTGCGTTGTGATCATAGCTTGTGGTGGGAATGTCGGAAGCTGCTGGGCATGCTAGTTTTGGTATGGTGTGTGAAAATTTGGTTACGACTTTAACCTTGAGTTTGTTTTTGCTTGCTCCGGCTACGGCTTGCCGGAGCTCTTCCTCGGTCGTCGGGTAGGCCACGGCGGAGACATGGCAGTCCCGCCGGTCGCCCCACGCGCCGTAGGAGTTTTGGAGGGTGCATCCGGCAGAGTTGCATTGGACTGGGTTTTGTGGTGGAATGGCGTTTGTTTTAACAGCGAGAATTAGAAGAAGAAGAAGAAGACTAAGGAAAAGGCTATGATTATTATTCATCTTAATTAGGCATGCATGTATCAAAAGGTCGGAGAAGAACAGAAAAGTTTAGAAGTCGGCCGGTCAGTATTAATTGAATTAATGAGGTCGAATAAATGGCTTGAAAGCAAAGTCAAACAAAAGCTTACTTCAACTGGATGGCAAGAGACAATGGAGAGTTCTACCTATAGTAGTTGCTTTCAGCGTGCGAACCGAGACTTGTAAATTGGCTGCCAATTCCTTTCAGCTTATTTTTGCCTCAATATTTCATGTTGATCGATGTTTATCGTCTATTCAGGGTTGGTCCTAAATTTTCTAAGGCATGGAAATGGACAAAAAAGTGGACCTATATAATCAAATATAGTTTATTTTACCAGATTTAACATACTCCCTCCGGCTCACCCAAATCTGCACAGTTGACTTTTCACGGTCTTCAATGATCGTGTTTGACCATTAATATCTTTAAGTACATATAGAAACAATATATAAAAACTTACTTTTTGAAAAATAGATGTTATAATGAATCTATTGATATCTATTGATATCTCATATAATAGTTTTATCATTTATATATTGACCTATAATTACAGTCAAAGTTTCCTAAGTTTGACTATGAAAAGTCAACTGTGCAGCTTGAGGTGAGACAGAGGGAGTATATAATACTATATTATAAAATATAATACAATACAATATTTCAACCTTTTTAATACAGGGTCGATCTAAATGTCTTATATAGCAACTTCACTAATCAAACACTTACATACTCATATTATAATATGTATATATATTTATTTATTGACGAAGAAGTACTATACAAACAAATAATGGAAGATTTTGATCATCTAATATCATTTTTCATTAATTCATTGTCTAATTTAAATCCACATAGATCAACTTATATAGTCTAATTTTAAAGCCTAATTTTCACAACACAATATCACTTGAAAAAAATAAAACTAAATCAATAAAAATGGCAAGAACAAATAGGGATTATATTGTAATTGTGATTTTTTTTATAAAGAAAGTCAGGTCAAACGCTACAAAATTAGCTTTTTATCTAGAGAATGTCACACTTATGGTTAAATAAATGGGTAAGTCTTGGAATAGACGGTCTATATTATGGTATAATATAGACCAAAGTCTGGTTCATAAACATAGAAACAAGGAGATCTTTTTGCAATTTCTTAAAATACAGAAAGTCACGCGCTACACGCGTCTTCTCTCTTCCATGCGTTAAAATACGTACGTTTACTCTCTTTTTTCTGCGCATCTTTTTTAACTTTTAATTTCCTTTTTCTCTTTAATTTAAACCTCAATATTTAAACCTTTTTAATCTAAAACATCTTATCTTAAAATTTTAAGTGCTCATGTTTCAAGTTAAAATATCCATGTTTTAACTTATAACATTTATGTTCATATTTTAACTCATAACCTTCATATTTTAATTTATAACCTTTATATTTTAATTTATAACATTTATATGTTTAAATTTAAAATGTTCATGTTTTAACTTATAACCTTTAAGTTCATATTTTAATTTATAAAACCTTCAAGTTTCGTGTTAAAATCTGAATGTTTCGTGTTAAAACCTTCATGTTACATGTTAAAAACTTCATGTTTTAACCTTTATGTTGAAACCTTAATGTTTTAACCTTCAGGTTCCATGTTATAAAACCTTCATGTTTCTTATTAAAATCTTAATGTTTCGTGTTAAAACCTTCATGTGTTAACCTTCATGTTACATGTTAAGAACTTCATGTTTTAACCTTTATGTTAAAACCTTAATGTTTTAACCTTCACGTTCCATGTTATAAAACCTTCATGTTTCGTGTTAAAATCTTAATGTTTCGTGTTAAAACCTTCATGTATTAACCTTCATGTTACATGTTAAAAACTTCATGTTTTAATCTTTATGTTAAAACCTTAATGTTTTAACCTTCAGGTTCCGTGTTATAAAACCTTCATGTTTCGTGTTAAAATCTTAATGTTTCGTGTTAAAATCTTCATGTGTTAACCTTCATGTTACATGTTAAAAATTTCATGTTTTAACCTTTATGTTAAAACCTTAATGTTTTAACCTTCACGTTCCATGTTATAAAACCTTCATGTTTCGTGTTAAAATCTTAATGTTTCGTGTTAAAACCTTCATGTTCCATGTTGACACACAATAACATACTAAATAATATGGAGCTGAACTTACTCTGACAAATAGGAAAAGAGCAACTTCCAATAAATGCTTAAAGCTCCCAAGATGGATCCCCATGCTAAGCTCATAACTTAATTACATGGATAATCATGAATAATTTCCAAGTTACCAGCCACATGTTTTTGGCTTTCAAACCTGTTGATCTCGCTAAGCAAGTCGCGCATCGAACATCAGAAACACGGGATTCAAAGGGCTAGAAAGTTCGCCGCATCGGCAAATCACTGGTAAAGCGTGACGAAGAGGACAAATTAATGAACCGCGCCGAAGGAGAAGATGCATACCGTCGTCTCTTTCCACCCCATCTGCAATGCCATCCACGCCGCCACCATGGAATCCGGAGAAAATATTAATTCTCTATTCACGAATTCAGGGCGGTGATCGGATTGAGAGCACGACGATCAAATGAGAGGGAAGCGGCGATTGGATTCGGGGAGAAGGGAAGAGAATGGGCGGTGGTGTGGATTTGGGGGTTTCTGCGTTTTGGGAGTTTTGGCAGGTATATATGGCGCGTTTTTCTTGATCTGATCGCCACGGGTACGTAGAATTGCACATTTTGCCAAAATTGTAAACTAGGGCCTCCAAATTTTAATTTTTTTAATATTATTACAACTTAGTCCTGGTCTATGGAATATAGACGATCTACTCAGAGACCGACTCTAAATAAATAAGGGTATATTGTAATTTGAGTGATTTTTATTTGACATCACTTAAACTTTTAACAATTTTGATTCAGGGTCACTTATCTCATATTATTTTCTGGGTTGACTATATATTAAAAAATATTTTTTAGGTCACTCTGTTAAATCTTTGGTTGGTCAACTAGCGGTCAAACATTTGACCAATTTGGGTGCTGTTAGTCACCCCTAGTTCCCTTACTTTAGGGTTCTAGTTCGTGTCCGCACTGTAATTGGCAGCGGATTGTACTATTTTCGATTTGTTCTTTACGGCGTGAGGAAGCTAATATAATCCTCCACCAACGGTGGTTTAATAAAAATAATGCTTTAAAATTTAAAAATACCCAAAAATTTCAAAATGTAGAAAAAGTTCAATGGAAGAAAATGGCCAAAACAATTCGTTATTAATTAAAAAACCATTTAATTTAATTCTCTAGAAATACACAAAAACCCGGATAGTTGAATTCTGAAATTTCTTGGATTTCTTGGACAAAGGAGTTCTCGAACAACCTGGACAAAAATATCCTTTTTAAATTGGTCAAATGAATGACCTTTAATTGACTAACTGAACATTTAACACAGTGACAAATATATTTTTATTTTTAATATAGTGGTCTCAGAAAATAATGTGAGAGATAAGTAACTCAGAACCAAAATACTTAATAGTTTAGTGATGTCAAATAAAATTCTCTTGTAATTTTAAAATACAATAGAAAATTCAAGTCAAACAATATACAATTAGTACAATGAACAAGTTCCCTTTGGATAAACAAGTAAACTACAATGAAAATTAATTAGTGAAAAAAATCCTCATCACTTATAATTCATTTCCCTAGTTAAACTACAAAACAATAAACATGTTTTTTAATTTAAATGGATAAAATGAGGTTGACATGTATCACTACCTTTTCTCGATCGAGTGTATCTACCATAAATGAATGGTACGGTCGTATGTATTTAAATGTAATATGTATTTCCAAAGATTTGTCGGATAATCCCATTTCATATGATTATATTTAATTATCTCATAACATTTTTCAGAAGGGCGCGCATTATCTACACCGCCTCCTGAACTTCGAGATTCACCAGCTCCTAAAGAGGATGCTACAACTCTAGTTCATAAACCATTTTTATCGCATAAGTCTGATCACTCACCATTGATAGGGAATATGTTTCCTCGTTCATTTGGTTCATTGGACTACACAATTTACAAAGTTCAAAATACATTTCAAGATTTACTTATAAAAAAATCATCCTCCAAACTCTTAGATAGACTAAAATCAAAAGGCAACATGATTTGGAGGACAGCCATTTTTCATTTCTTAATATGGTTCATTTTTGGCATGTATTTGGGTTTCACTCCATTTCTTTCCCTTAACCTTCCCTTTAATTTTGTAGGCAAACAACACCACTTTTTTTTTAATAGGTAACATGAATTTATAAACTCCGGAATAAACCCAATATTTCATAAATCTAGATCAACAAAAAAGCCTTGAACTCCGTAAATTCGACCAATGTTTCAGATGGTCAACATAAAAGCATTAAACTCCAAACTTAATTACAAAGTGAAGATGCCTTAAACTGAAGATGATCAACAAAAAAGTCTTGTGTAACCTCCTCCTTTTCGAGCATCATCCTAAAGTGCCAAATCTCTCACTGTTGCTCTTGTTCCTCATGAACCTCTTCTGCCACTGCCACTTCTTCCACGGGGAGTGGGTCATATCCACCACATGTATTTTCATGGGTCTTCCTAGCATAGGTGATTGGATAGCCAACTCCACATATTTCACAAAGTCCATATCCCTTCTTCAGTACCAATTTCTTATGATCCCAATTGGTGTGATTCTGCATCTCCTCTAGGGCTGAAGCCTCATACTTTTTCTTAGTGCGACAGTTGACGCATTTGAGCTTCTTGAAACGCACAGTCATATCTGGGAAGTTTATCCGGAGAAATTCGCGCCTCCTTATTTCCTTTTGCACCCAGATCACATCTTTTTCCGCTTCCATGAGAGTCTTTTTCGAGGCGTTCCCTTTAGCCATGGCGTGGGATTCGCAGTTGGTTTCGGCGACTGTATGAGGCAAAACACCACCACAATCTATCATATCAGAATTTCCAACATATAGATATAAGTAAATTTCATCTTAAAGAAGACATATTACCAAAAGATAATGATCATGAATTTAGGTCTGTGGATATTTATGGTCAAACAATTGATCATGAAGACAAAAAAAAAATCAAAAATAAATAACATTTTGATCATTTGTTTGAACCATATTATATAAATCGTTTGGCAAACACGCTTAGATTGGTTCCACCACCATTGTTGTGGATAATAGTGGAAATGAATGTTCAATCCAATGTTGTGGCTAAGATATTGAAGAAGTCGGGATTGGTGTTTAGGCATCTAATATACAAAGAGAGTTCAGCAAATATTTTAGTGCACAAAGATACACTTATGAGGAATATGGTTCTGTCTCATGTTGAGACATACAAGCTTAATGGGATCATGTATTTTGCAAAACACGACAACATTTACAGCATTGATATCTTTGACCAAATGAGACATATCAGGTACTTCACTATATATACATATATATATATATATATATATATATATGTGTGTGTGTGTTTTTTTTAAAAAAAAAATCTTCTTCAATTTTATATTGATTGGTGAACTCTAATCCCATTTTCCTAGATTGCACTTGGACGCTTAATTTGGAAACATTTTTAACATTTCCAAGTAACAAATATATTCATTTCGATTTCGAACATATATTTGTAAAAAATCTAGTATTTTAGACAATGCTACAGATATATAAGAGCAAGTCCAACAGATTTGCTAAACTTTTTTCAAAAATAGAGAATCAAATCTATAAATGTCTATATTTTTTATCTTCAACTCCAACAGGTTTTCTATTTTAGAGATTTCCAAAATCTTGTTTTTCTTTCTCTATATTTAGAGAACATTTTCTTTTCTCTCCTCAAATATCTATAATAGGAAAAAATATAGAGAATCTGTTGGATTTGAAAAGAGTCCAAAATCTCTAAGGCCCTGTGTGGTTCAGGTTTTTGATTTGGATTTTGGTAGGTTTTGGTTTTTGGTGCAAAACCAAGTTTTGACAAAGTTTTGACTTTTCATTTAAATTATATATATTTTTTTTTTTACAAAATTAGGAAAAATATATAGTAAAATAAATATATTTTATAAAATACAATAAACTTATTTAAATAAGGTCATTTTTATTAATAAATTATGATAAGTTTTTTATAAATTATTATATTACATAGGTAATAAACATATGATTGATAGTTGATTTTTTTTATTCTAAAATATTCTGAACATTATTTTTTTTTTGTGCAAACAATGTCAAATGAGGTTGGGTCAAAAAAAATCCAAAATTTTTAATTGATCATAAATTCATAACTCAACCTGATATAAAATGCTATATAAAATATTATCTAGCCCGATCTAATATACCAAATTTTTTATTTAATAAAATATTATGAATGTCTAAGTAAAATTAAATGGCACATGTCAAAATTTCAGTCCAAAACCAAAATGATAGAAAATATATATAATAATAGTTAATTCAAAACCCAAAACCCTAAACCTCCAACCACACAAGGTTTTACCCAAAACTGATTTTGATCAAAACCAATTCTAAAATCAGGTTTTACTCAAAACCCAAAAACCAAAATCAAAACCCAAAACCAAGCGAACCACACAGGTCCTAAAAGTTGTAAAAATTTCTATTATACAAAAGCTGTTGGACTTGCTCTAATAGTTAACCTATTATTTCTAGAAGATTTTCTAGAAAATATGTTAATTATTGAACTTTGTGTTAATTCTACTTTTTCTCCCAATAAGCATTTAAAAGGGAATCAACATCTCTATACAATGAAGTTAGCTAGTTTTATTTCAAAAGTTTTCATGGCCCGCTTGTTTCATTAATTTGTATATTGTGATAATAAATTTCAATTTCCCGTTTTGTATCATTGTAAATAGTACACATGTACCCATGAGTTCTTGTTAAGTGCTTTTTTACTCCTTAATTTTGGAAGTTCCTACCCTTCAATTTGTATATCGTGCCCCTAAAAGGTTGAGTTGTCCTAGAACTGTTTACTTTGAATTTTTAAGTGATTGGAAAGGATGAAAACAACCCTTAATCATGAGATCGTTACACGTTAGAAGAACATTTCCTTTGCCATGTGGGTCTCTGACACTTATAAAAAAACTTTTCATGTGCTATTATCGGCTAAAATCACCTGAAAGACTGACGATACCTTGTGTAAATGGTGAGGATCTACAAAAGAAAAAAAAAATCATCCTCATGTAGTGAGATTATGGTCGTTTTTATCTTTTCAAGCCATAAAAAACCAGGAATGTTGGTCTAAGTGTACAAGGGCACTTTAAAAACTAAGGGGTACCGGTAAACTTTTCTCTATATAATTCTACATTTTATAGTACATGATATTATTATTATTATACAGACGTTTTGGGATATGGCTAGTAGCTAATGTAGGAAATGAGGAAACATGCATATAGATTGAGGGACCAATGTGTAATGAATCTAGAGTAATAGGGTGGCATGCAAAGAATATTGTGAAAAACGAATTCCGGATGTTTTATTCAGGGATATCATGGTTTGCCTTCAATAGCACTATACTTTGGGATCCAAAGAGATGGCATAAAACTTTACTTAAACCAATTAGATTTCTCCATTCTGTCAAAGAGCATGTAAAATTCAAAAAAAATTATTGATTTAAATTTAACCAAATATATAGATGCTTAGTTACGTTTATTTGACCTAATGATGCATGAATGTTGCATTTACTACATTTATATATCTTGAATTTAAATTAGGTGAGCAGTTTTATCGGGCAAATAGTGGAAGATGAAAGTCATGTGGAAGGTTTACCAACAAATTGCTCAAGAATCATGGTGTGGAACATAAATATGGAGTCAATGTGTGATATTATTCTAGAGAAATCTAGTGTACTGCCATACTAGTTCAAAGGTTTACACAGTTTGTCACTATAAAAATATTATCACTTAACATATGTATTTTAAAATTAAGGTTAAAGTTAAGTAATGTTTACCATCCGTTGATTAAGTAAAATGAATATTGTCTCTTATTATGTATTTTTCCTCATATTATATGTATATGTGTGCGCATAATAGTTTGTTTTGTAGATTCTCGCACTCTGCCTTCTCTCTAACTTCCGTTTCACACGCGCTCCACGCGCATCCATAAACAGTTAAAAAACGGTTACTTTCTACTGATAACGTACATATCGCCACCGCTCTTCCTGTTGATTGAAGCCGATCATGGCGGTTTTGCCGCCTACGGGCGGTGGAATCCCAATAAACCAACCCAATCCACCACCGCAAAACACCCATCCCAAACCCCCAACCTATCTAGAATCTCTACAACTTTCAAAACCCTCCCCCAAATCCAGAAATCTGCTACTAAATCCAATTACAGAGTTCAAAGGCGAGATAGCTGTTCTACTCGATGACTCTGATATCGATATCATGTCCGAACCGTTCAACAAGCACTTGGTTGGCAAGTTCCAAGGCGGTCGGCCGGCGCTCTCATTCATTCGCCACCAATTCAAGAAAATAAGCTTTCTCGGAGAAGCCACTATCACCGCACTGGACCAGAACAATATCTTTATCAAGTTTGACCATGATGAAGACATTCAGAGGTGCTGGATCAAGGGAAACTGGAACATTGGCGGGTCGATTATGAAAGTCCTCAAATGGACCAGGTATTTCGATGTTAATGAAGAACCACCATTAGTTCCCATTTGGTTAACTATTGAATCTCCACCTGCTTTTGCTCTTGATTATGAATATATTCCTCTGATTGCAAGTAGACTTGGAACCCTGATATTTGCTGACCCTTCTACTCAGAATCTAACCAGACCTTCTACTGCTAGAATCTGTGTAGAGATGGATTTAACTGGCCAATTCCCAGATAGGGTTAGGTTAGGGTCCAAAACTGTGCACAAATGGTACGAAATTTCATATGAAGCACATCCATCATACTGTACTAAATGCCTAAGGATTGGTCATAAACTGGGAAACTGTGTTTTGTTAACTGAGAAAACTGTGTTTTGTTAACTGAGAAAACTGTGCTAGGATGTGAGAATAGAGTTCCTGAATAGCAAGTTAGCAATGCCAAACCTATCAATCAGATACTCAAACCTGCAACAGCCAAGAAAGCCTCACAGAACAAGCTCAAACCCAATCCCAGCAAGACCACCTCTCAAATTTCTTCCACCTCAAAAGCCATAGTGCAACCAATACTTTCTGGAAGCAATTAGGAAAGCAGCCAATGGTGGAGGAGGAATCAGAATGCTTCCTTGATGCTTCAGATACTCTAAATCAGAAGGAGGAATCATACCAACAGGATACTGAAATGATGATGCTTAAAAGGTTGGATCTGGTCCCAGCAGGAATGTTGCCGCCATCTGTTAAATGGGTGGAGGTGCAAAATAGAACTTCGAGAAATCATTTCAACTGGAAATCAACTGATGATCTGGACCTTCGCCCAAAACCAGACATTTCTCAACCTCAGGAATTCAACAGGGAGTTGGTAACAAAAGAATTCAAAGAGTTTCATCTTACTCTATCTTCCAAATTTGCTGCATTGCAAGAAGATGAGGTGGAAGAGGTGTTGGATACTCCTGAGGACGGGGTGATTGAGACCATTGAGGAAGTGGTGATGGAGACTTTTGAGGAACCAGTGATGGATATCCCAGAGGAAACAAATTCCAAGCCACTGTCAACTGATGAAGAGACACACATCGCAGTCACTCAAGATCAACAGATTGCTCTCATCCCACCTGATATTCATGAAACTGGTGATATGGAATCTAACCAGCAAACACAAGTGGAAATATCATCTCAGTTGGAATCTCAACCACCAGTTAAAAAAGCTATTGTACTCACTGGAAAGAAGAAACAATCAGTAAGCATTTCACAGGCTGAAACTCCAGGTACCACTCTTAATACTCATGATGTTAGGAATTTTTTGAAAACTCCAAATGTCATGACTCGTGCCAAATCGAAATCCAATGTTGTCAATGAATGTTAAGCTATTAACATGGAATGCTAGAGGTATCAGTAAGTCATTATTGAGATTGTAGGAAATTGTAAGATCTCATAAAATCTCTATTCTGATAATTATTGAAACTAAACAAAAGATTGCCAAATTGGATCATTTCAAAAACCTTCTTGGATTTCAAACTGCCTTTTCATCAGAAGACTCAAGAACTTGGACATTTTAAAAGAGTGATTTTGTTGGTTCTTTGATCTCTTTACATGGGCAGTTCACTCATTTACATATTTCTCATCCTTCCAATGTCTTAGAGTTTGATATTTTTGCAGTATATGGATATCATGATAAAGCTGAAAGGAAAAAAATGTTTGATATTTTATCTGCAACTATTTCAAATTCTGTGATTCCATTGCTAGTTACTGGGGATTTTAATGTGATTAGGTCACTCTCTGAATATAGGGGATCATCCTCTCCTGAGCTCAAAGGTATAAATGAGTTTGACCAGTTCATTCACCTCAATAACTTACAAGAGATAAATACAGTAGGCAACCCTTTTACTTGGTCTAATGGTAGAAAGCTAACTCATAAGGTTGCAAAGAGATTGGATAGAACTTTAGCCAATTCACAATGGTTCCAAGTATATCCTCTCTCAGTGGTACAAACTCTTAGCAGATATCCATCTGATCACAATCCACTTTTTTTAGACACTCAAGTAAATGATAAATCATATCCTAGAGCCTTCAGATTCCAAAATATGTGGATTGAGCACTCAACCTTTTTAACAGAGGTCTCAACAAACTGGGCAATTCACGTTGAAGAGCAAGGTATGTTGAGATTCTCTATTAAATTAAAAAGATTGAAAGCTCACCTCACTAACTGGAACAAATTGATTTTCGGTAACATCTTTAAAAAAATCAAATCTTATGAAGAAAAAATAATTGAGGTAGAATCTAGATATGATTTATCATCTGACCCTCATGATTTTACTTGTCTGAAAAACTTACACTCTGAATATACTGACCTGCTGCATCAGGAAATGATCTTCTGGCAACAGAAATCATGGTTTCACTGGTTTAAAAACGGTGATCATAACACCAAATTTTTCCATCAGAGTGTAAGGGAAAAACAGGCAAGACTGGGCATTAACAAAATTAATTTAGGGGATAATTTATGGATAAGTGATCAGGAACAAATTGGTCAAGCAGCTGCTTCTTTCTATAAGGGCCCTGTCCAATACAGCTTATTTTCAGCACTTTCAGCACCTTTCAGCAAGGTTCAGCACCTTTCAGCAAGGTTCAGCACCTTTCAGCAAGGTTCAGCACCCTTCAGCAAGGTTCAGCACCCTTCAGCAAGGTTCAGCACCTTTCAGCACCCTTCAGCTTATTTTCAGCACCTTTCAGCACCCTTCAGCTTATTTTCAGCACCTTTCAGCACTTGTCACTATTCATATACATGAAATTGTTATAAAAAAATTTTAAAAATGAATTAATCATTCTTCAAATATATAGTTTCCTAATGCTTAATCATTTTTCAAATATATATAAATAACAATTTGAGCAATGGTAAACCAAATTTATATATAAAAATTGTACAACTTTTGCAAACATATTAGTACTTCCAATAATAGTAAAAATTACATATACTACTAATCGCTATCATCTAATGATTCATCTTCGCTAACATCACTAACTTCTAAATCACCACCTCCTGTATGCCAAATTTGTAATGCAATACTCTCGCGCACTTCGTTCATAGCAGCTTTTCGATCATCAGCGTACAAACCTGAATCAATACTTCCTTCACCCTCAGGATGATCTAACACGGGAATGTCTCGTTTTTGCATTCGAATGAAGTTATGAAGTGTGAAACATGAAACAATTATTGCTTTTTGGGAATCAATGTCAGTTTGGGGCATTCTTTTTAAGATTTTCCAAGTACTCTTCAACTGACCGAAAGCTCCTTCTACTTTCATTCTTAAAGAAGAATGTCGTTTGTTAAAATGTTCCTTCATACCTCGAGGTGGTGCGGTTCTAAATTGCGGTAGATGCCTTCGGCTTGTTCCATCACTGTATGGAGCCAAGTATCCAAGGGTGTTTGGATATCCCGAATCTACCAAATAATATTTTCCTACACAGATTGACCAATACGTAAATGCATTATACATTATTAGTTGTTAGATAAGTGGGTGTAAATTAGAAATATTACCTTCCGGAGGATGAGGAAAACAGAATTCTGGGTTACCCAATGCATCTCTCCACACTGTTGTATCGTGGGCACTTCCTTCCCATCCCACATGAATATATGTGAAGATTTGATCAAAAGAACATAGTGCCAAGCAATTCCAACTTTTTTTACCCTTGCGAGTGAAATATGCTACACCTTCTTCATCACCAACTACTGCATCTATAAGAGTTCCATCTAGAGCTCCAATAGCATTCTGAAACATATTCATCATATAAAATGAGTCAAACTGGTATGACCAAAATAATAGAAATTTAGTACAACACATCACCTCAAAAAAAAGCCAATATCGTGCATCGTTTGTAACCTCCGGGGAAGGCTCCAATAAATCACGATGAGGCCTAATGATATCGTGCGACAATATCACCAAAGCATTCACCACTTCTTTAAAACATGAACCAATGGTGGTTGGGGAGCAGTTGAATCGTGAAGAAGCATCACGATAAGATTGTCCCTTGGCCAATACCCATAAACAAATAGCAACTTTTTCAATTATCTTAACTCGTCTTCCATCGATAAGAAGTTGTCGCGATCTCATCAAATGTACCAGATGGCTGAACATATGACGATCAAGTCGAAGTTGCACGTGACACTCATTCTCAGTTTCAGTTAACAATCTGTATACAAACTGCTCACCACTCTCACCTCCTCTTTGAGAATGCCTGGAAGATGATTCAGGTTCTTCAGGTTCATGTGCCCCACCTAGTTGCAGTTGCGCTAGCTGAATTGAACTTTGCAATTCTTCGAGTATAATCCTAAATGCAAGCCGCCTTACATTATTACTCATCCTGCATTAATGGGGAAACAAATAAATTAATCCACTGAAAGTCATTAAACACTCTCAATACTTGTATCAACAACAACGAAGTACTATTACCAATTAAACATAGATAAAACAGTTCACCCGTTTCTTGAAGATAACAAATACAAATTCACACACCAAAGCAGTATATGTTTGACACATAATTAAAGTCTACCAACATATCACAATGAAACTGGTAATACATGAAACATATTTCAAGATTGCATAATCTACTGTATTCCATTTCTTAAGTAGTTCATCTTCTGTCTATCAGTCAAAAGATGCAAGAAAGTGTCTGCCCTCCTTCCAGTCTCCAAGTATGTCATTGCAGCAGTGAAATAATCCTCACCGCCCTCTTGTTCCATGATTCCCAACCTCACAAGCTCATTGCGGCAATCTTTAGCCAATAAAGCACTTGCAGATACAATAGGTTCATGATCTCTGGCTAGTAGTTGAAGCACACTATCCATGCTTGAAGTTGTTTTCTTCAATTGTTGATACACCTCAGCTTCACCACTGGATCTCTTCTTGCACATCCTTTTCTTATGATCATCAGAGTCACTCTCATCACCATCGGATACAATGTTGAATCCGGCACCATCGTCATTGTCATTGTTTGGACCATCTTCACTATCTCCAGAACCCTCTACTAGGTCGGGGTCCTCAAGCTCAGCATCGACATTCAAATCCACAACTTTCTTCTTACCTTTGTTAATGTAAGATGATTTTTTCCCCATCGCTGGAGAGAAACAACCAGCCCCTTTAGCTACTTGTTTGTCGAACAGTTGTGCCAACAAATCCACATGCTTTATTTCGCCCCTGGCAACGGCTGCTCCTTTTTTTGGGTGTGCCTGTAATTATGAGCAAACAAAATTAGGCATTTTCATGTCAATAAAAATTGAAATATCAATCCATCAGGAAATTATATGAATCAACCAAAAACATTATACCTCAATATAGGCTGTGTATCGGTCCAAACTCATCTCCATCACATCAACTCGTTTAGTTGTCGGGTTAAATGATATACCAGACAATTTTTGCAAGGCAACATACGCCTTATATTTAGCCTTCACGTCGGTAAAGTGATTCCTAACTTGACTCCCACCAATTGAAAGCCCTGTCTGCTTATTAAACGTGTTTGCAAGGTTTCCCCAATCATTTTTGCTAGATCCCGTCGTCTTACCACGAATCATTATTCTTAATATGATCTTAGAACGTTCGGGAGTCCAAGAAAATCTATCACCACTCATTTTCTTTAAAAAAATTAAGTGAGTAAGAATGGATTTTCATAAAAATAAACATGGCCCATATTTACACCACCTAACACATAAATAAAACTGAAACAAAAATCAAGGAAAAAAAAGAAAAAAAAAGAAAAAGAAAGATGCAAGATCAGAATCTTACGGACGGCGGGCAGTGGGCAAACGGACGGCCGGCTGGAAGAACGGACAACGGACGGTCGGCTGGAAGAACGGACAACGGACTGGTCGGCAGTGGCCTGGACGGCTGGAAGGCTGGTCGGCGATGGGCTGGACGGCGGTGGGCTGGTCGGCGGACGCACGGCTGGTTCGGAAGTCGGGGGAACTGCGGGAAAAGCTGGATCGCGTTTGTGAGGATAAGATAGGTGAAGATCCGATAAAATAGGTGAAAATTTGATAAAATAGGGATCACATGTTTTTAAAGTAAAATTGTAGGATTAATATAAAATTTTTAAATATTGTATATGAATATAAAATTAATATTAATAATATATAAATGATAATATATATAGATGGATTATAGTTATTCTATTGGATATAATTTTATGATACACTTATGTCAAATTAAAATTATGTTCAACTACTAAAAAAAATTTATTCAACGCATTTCAAAATGTAACATTCACATTATTTTATTAATCACAACACATAATTATATATATCATACAATTTTAATTTAATTTCAACACATTCAGCACCTTTCAGCTTATTTTCAGCACGTTTCAGCACCCTTCAGCTTATTTTCAACACCTTTCAGCACCCTTCAGCTTATTTTCAGACGTTCAGCACCCTTCAGCAAGGTTCAGCACCCTTCAGCAAGGTTCAGCACCCTTCAGCAAGATTCAGCACCTTTCAGCAAGGTTCAGCACCCTTCAGCAAGGTTCAGCACCTTTCAGCACTTTTCAGCACTTTTCAGCAGCTTATTGGACAGGGCCAAGCACTTGCTCACTGATGATAGTACTGATCTATCAGGGCAAGATCTAACACATTTTCTAAGCTATATTCCAAGCACTATTACTGAGGAAGATAACATTTCTCTACCTGTAGTGATGGAAGAACTTAAAAGTGTTGTTTTCAATCTTGGAGAATACAGTGCATCAGGTCCAGACGGATTTAATGGAAAGTTTTATAGGGTCACATGGGAAATCATAAAGGAGGATCTACTCTCTGCAGTAAGAGAATTCTTATGTGGAGTCCCAATGCCAAAAGCCTTTTCAAGCACCTTGATTACACTTATTCCCAAGGTTCAAACCCCAACCAGCTTCTCTGAGTATAGGCCCATCAGTCTATCAAATTTTTCGAATAAAATCTGCTCCAAACTTTTATCTGATAGATTGAAACCTATAGTTGGTAAATGCATTTCAGAGGAGCAATCCGCTTTTATGGAAGGAAGGGAGATTTCTGACAACATACTTATCATGTAGGAACTAGTAAGGTTACTTGACAAACCAGGTCAAAGTCTTAACACAATTTTAAAACTAGATATGTCAAAGGTCTTTGATAGAGTCTCCTGGCCAATGCTGAACTCACTTTTACTCAAATATGGTTTTCATGGACATATTGTTGCTGTCATTTTAAGAAATATTAGTTCAGCATGGTTTTCAGTCCTGGTCAATGGAACTCCATATGGTTTTTTTAAACCATCTAGAGGACTCAAGCAGGGGGATCCCCTATCTCCAGTTTTATTCAACTTTTGACTGAGCTTTTAAACAGGGGTCTTAAACACATGTTTCAGTTAGGTTGGATAGATAGATTCAAGTTGCCTTTGGGAGCAGTTGATGTCTCACATCTATCTTATGCAGATGACACAGTTATTTTCATCCAAGCAACAAAGAAATCTTTATCCAACCTTGTCACTTTCCTAGAGCATTATCAGTCTACATCTGGTCAATTAGTTAATTTCAACAAGAGTGCATTTTATGTGGGGAAAAAGACTAGCTCTCTGAGAGTCGAAATGATTAAAAACATTACATCAATGTCTCAGGGAGTTTTTCCATTCCAATATTTAGGTGTCCCAATTTTTAAAGGCAAGAAATTGAACATCTATTTCCAACCTTTAATTGAGAAACTGAATGCCAAAGTGCTCAAGTGGAATAATAAATGGTTGAACATGGCTGGGAGAATTATTCTCATCAGGCATGTTTTGGCATCTATTCCCCAGCATACATGGTGTGTTATGGCACCAACCAAACACACTATTGAATGTATGGAAGGCATCTGTGCTAATTTCTTGTGGGGCATAAATGAGAATAATACTCCCAAAAGGCACTGGAGAACATGGTCTGAACTGTGTTTTCCAGTTAACCAAAATGGACTGGGATTTAGATGCTTTCATGCAGTCATTGATAGTTTCTCCCTTAAACTTTACTGGAAATTACAAATGGGAGAAACACTTTGGTCCAGATTCATCTGGTCTTTATCCAACTCTAACAGAACATCTGATCCATGGAAAAGAGTGAAAGCCATCACTACATTTGCAGAATATAATTCCAGACTTGTGGTTGGAAATGGTCACTCTAATTTCTGGAACTCAAATTGGACAGGGTTGGGATTTCTATCAGATCTGTGGCTTAGTGAGGATGATATTCCCCACCCAACCCTCACAATTGAGGATTTTCAAGGACAAAAGGCTTTACTGATGGGTCAAATGAGCAATGGTCTTTCTATAGAAATATTACTGCACTTGCAAACTCATTTTGCTCTGTTTGACAGGAAGGATAAGCTGGTGTGGAAACCTGCTCCATCAGGTAAGTTTTCTGTATCCTCTGCATATTTGTCCATTGCTAGAAACAGAAGCACTAATTACTCCCTGACCAAGGTATGGAATCCTCTTCTCCTTCCAAAAATTTCTGTGCTGCTGTGGAAAATGATCAACAACTTCATTCCAACTGATGAGATTTTGAAAAGAATGGGGATCAATATTGTTTCTAAGTGTAACTTCTGTGATAGTGAATTGAATGTTGATCATTGCTTCCACTCATGCTCTATTGCTGAACCCCTTTGGAAAGAAATGTTTCAAATCTTAGAAATGCCTGTTATAAAGTTTCCTCATCTCTTTGATGCCCTTTCTTGGTGTTGGTCTATGTCCATTTTTTCAAAAGCCAAAAATAACTTTTTCAAACTATCCCTGGTCTGATCCTTTGGATTGTGTGGATTACTAGAAATAAATTTATCTTTGAGGGCATCATTCCATCTATTGCTGGTATGAAAAAACAATTACATTTTCTTATAGTTTCGATTTTTACTCTTCATCCCCAGTTAATAAAATCAGACTGTATATCCTTGGCTGCCAAAGGTTTTTTACCAGCTATCAGGAGCCCCAAAACAAAAATGATCAGATGTTATAAATGGGACCCCCCTGATACTGGTTTCAAACTCAACACAGATGCAGCATGCCCTCTATTGAATTTTGCCACAGCTGGTTTCGTTGTTAGAGACAATATAGGACAGCTTAAACATCTTGGTTCATCGACACTTGATGTCACAAATGACCCACTGTTTGCAGAGCTCAAAGCTTGTCTGATTGGCCTAACATGGTGTGTAGAGAACTCCATACTGCCACTTATAGTTGAATCTGACTCCTTGCAGGTAATTCGGATGATCCACCAGCAAACACCACCACCTTGGAGAATGGAGAGAGACTTATGGATGATCCAAAAGCTGACAGAAGGACTACCCATCACATTTTACCATATCTTCAGGGAGCAGAACACAGCTGCACATGAGACTGCTATTGTACCTCACACAAGTTTGCTGCAGAACAGACTACCTTGCTCTGTGAGGAAAGCACTTACAGGGGATGCAATGCAACTTCTGAATCTCAGAATCCAGACATCAACAAGACACAATCCTTAAAACAATGATCCTGAGCATTGTGGTCTCTTGTAATCTCACTCACTCATACATTGTTCATCCCTCTACATGTTCTATATCCTCTTGACTGAGTTGAGTTTCGTTTCGACGATCTCCAAGTAGTTCGGAGGACAAAAAACATTAGTATAGGATGAATATTTACCTAGTTTTTATTCCTAGTTTACTAGAACTACCTGACAAGTTTTTTTTGGAGCATGAGCTCATATTTTGTATTGTCCTGTTGCTACCAATTTTTTGGTTGCTGGTTTGGGGAAGCCAAATATACATCCCCCTATCTTCTAGATGGTTCAAAATAATAATAAAAAAATAATAGTTTGTTTTGTGAAACACCATCTAATATTAAGGCTCTGTCTACTGGAGCTTATTTCTTGCTGATTTGAATTGAACTAAACTGAAATGAAATAAATTTAAGGGGAAAATGCCTTCATACCCCCAAAAAAGGCCTCAGTTTTTTTAAAGTGCAAAAACACCTTTTTACCAAGTAAAAGTGTACCATTAAACCCCTCTGACCGTCTAAAACAATCCCGATCACCATCCATGATGCAGCGTCAAATAATCAGTGCTCTATCCTCAGACTGTTCACATATCCGAAGGGTGCATTAGAGTGGTCGAGGCTCACTAGACGCTGACGCTATTCGTCAAAGCCTGTAAAACACAGCCCCGGAGCTACCCGAGGGTAGCAGCTCTAATGTGCTGATGAGATTCCATGTATTGAAAGATGCATAAGATTTCGTGCATTTAAAGGTTTATAAAACTCGAATAGCAATTAGTTTTAGAGTGAGTGACCATTGATGCGGGGTAAATCTGCACTAGTAATTGGTGCCTCGGATATCAGTTATGTCTGAGGGCTTTGGGATGAGGTTGCTCGCTAAGCGTGCTTGACTATCCGAGCTCCTAGGCCTCGGATAGGATCTGCTTGGGACCTGTTCGTCCGAATCCTGCAAAATAAGCCCCCGGAGCCACCCGAGGGTAGCAGCTTCGGTGTGATGATGAGCTCCAGTGTAAAACTCTGTATTCAAGAGTTAGAGAACTTACCTGAAATGGCTGATTGCGGCCTCCTTTTATAGGCGTCCTAGAGCGTCTGGTGAAGCCCCTTTTCCTCAGCTGACTCATCATTATTTTTCTCCTCCTCACGTCTGTATCACGTGATACTGTACCTCCTGTATCTTGCCGGGATCTTCTCACGTGCTCCATGTATCTTCCTGGTAATTTTCTTAAGTAGCTGAGTCATTGCGCCATTCTGGGACGACGACGTATTCTATATTATCACAAGCCCCCCCAAGACGAGCGTTGGCTCTGAAGGAGCAATGTTTGTCTTTACTTTGTCCGATCCATTTGCTCATCTATCCGAACTCTCCTAGCTGAAGCTTTGTAGGTTTTGCAATTTCGTGATCCCTGTGGCGACCTTCTTTTAATGTGTGGGCCCTGATTAGCGCGCTTTTGGCCTGACGGCTGTGCAGTTTCTGATTTTCCCCTTCTTTTGAGTGACTTAATCATTTTTTGACATACATCCCAAACCAGCTTACACAGAGAAGCTCTATTCCAGAATGAAGGATTCCTTAGGCCAACTCCTCAACTTTTCTTTGGCATACAAAGTGTTTTCCAAGACACTAGTGTAACTCTTTTCTCCCTTTCCTTTCTGCCCCATAGAAAACACTTCAAGATTACCTTTCCTTTCCTGCAATTTTTCCTCCTTTTCTGAAGATTCCTGTCCGCTTGTTCTAAACCACTCATGCCTGGCTTCACCAATTTCCTGTGACTCCTTTGATAGTGCCACTGCCTCGTTCTCCTCCAACGATATTACTCGCCCCAAGATTGTCCTTTTTGGTGAAGGTCTCAGCTCTCGTCGTCCAAATTTTTGAACGGGAACTGGTGAAATTCCGGATGAATCCTCGCATATTCAACCGCTTAGGATCGTTTCCAGGGTTCAAGGACCCCCTATTGACCCAGCGCATGATTGGGTAAGTGCCGAAATCCTTAAAGTTGCCTCCAGATGCTCAATCCTTAAACTGGCAAGGGATGCTCAACTTACTCCCTTACATCCGGATGAATATCAGACCAACGGGCCGTGCATTCCGAAAAGCCTATTCCATTATGGCCCGAGTTTACCCTTTATCATTACGAAATTTTTCCTGCTCAAATTAATCCCAACGGATTTGTAATTATCATGGCGTTCCTAGTCAATTGTCACCAGTGTGGGGGTCTCTGAATCTGTGAACCTATTTCGGTCCTTCTTCTGCCTTTCCGTGGATGCAAGCCGGATCCCTGGTATCTTCGGCTCTGCCTCTCGTGTTCCCGATGTCCATTTCATCCGGGACTTTATCAACTATCCGAAGAGATGGTTAGTGGACAACCATTACTCTTATGACCATTCGACCTATCCGGCTCCTTGATGGAACCACAATGTTACATTTGAGGATCAAGTACCTTGGCTTCCTGACGCTCTATTCAGACCACGAGACTCTGCTGAATAGTCCAGTGCACCTGTCACAATACTGGATTCCCGAGAACGGGGGGTTTTCTTGGCCTTACGAGGTGTACCCTCCCGAAGTTTTCTCCTCCCCTCACTACCGTGCCGTCTGGCCCAATTAAGGTTATCTCTCAAACTCTCTCTTTTATCCCAATAACTTATACCCCTTTTTTCTTTGTGTTTCCTTCTTTCTTTTTAATAACCTACTATCTCCCTTTTAGTGCTCTGATCTCTCTCTGATGATCCATCTTACCACCCAGTTCCTGATTCTACCACCCTGCCAGAGTTAGATGGCCCGAGCCCCCCGAGTGAGACTCTGCCCGTGGATATTGGTTCGGTGATTTCCATCCATGTTCCTTTCCCTAACTTGGTTGGCGCCCTTGCCGATGATCCTCTGAGTTGCAGCCGGAAAAGACCTCGGGTTGAGGCTCTAATCCATCAGTCTCTTTCTCCTCAGAAGGATGCATAGCTGCAGATTCCTTGGTAATTTTCCTTTCTCTTTTCTGTCTTGTTTTTCATGTATTTCATTGCCAAGTCCTAAACTTCCATGCTTCAGGTATCCGAATTTTCCTCTGAGATACTCAGCTCGGCTTACCTCAAAGATTTTCTTAATTCTACTCATCAGCGTCATCTATCTGCTCTTTCCCATGATCTGGTCTAGGAAAAGCATCGGTCTTCTGCCCTGGCCCAGGAGTTGGAACAAAGGAAACTCCACTTGGCCGAGCTGGAGTCTCGCCTATCCGAACTCGACCAAGAACTGCAACCTTGGAGAGATGGTTCCAATCTTCGTGAATACAACCTTGCCCTCTCGGAAGAGCTCATCCGATCCCCTAAGTTCGAGGAAGCTGTGGAAGTAGTTTTGGCCAAGTCAAACAACCACCAGACCACTTGGGTCTACAAGCAAATGCGAGAGTGGATTCCTGTGGGGCACAAACTCCAATACCAGAGAGATTTCTATAAATCCGGTGCCCTGCAGCGTTATCATTATAAGTTCTGATGTCTGTTGAACAAGACCTTGGGTCAATTAGCCCCCAGAATTTGGGAAGCTCTTTGTTCCGATTCTCCTCCTCTCTCGGCTTCTTCTCTCCGAGCCCTGGCTGCTCCAAAAAGACCTCTGTCTCCTCCTGGCTCTCCTCCTCCTGAGGACGTTAGGAACTGCAAGGGGGTCTGCCCTGAATCCCCTGTTCCCCGCGGCTACACCGAATATTGTACTCATTCTGCCTTATATGGATTCTCCATGGATTCTCGGGATGGTCAACCAAGGGTAGTTTGCAAGAACCTCCGGTCCCAACTTTCCTATGCTACCCGGCCTCCTGACTCTTGATTATCCATTGTGCCTTCCTTTTCTTTATACTCTTGCTTATTTTGTAATTTCTCCTTCCCTGTGTAATATCTATAAAACGAAAATTTTGTTCTGCTCTCCTTTTTTCCTTTTATGCATCATTTTCCCCTAAATTTTACTTTATACACTATTTACTATGTATCTTTTATCCCCTTATTCTTCCCCTTTACGAGCATCGGGTGCAAGATCCTAAACTTGATGCCCGTTGTTCTAAACCTTATATAATATTAAATGTTCAAAGGTTTTCGATACATACCTTTATAGTCCTTTCTCTTGTGATTATGAAGTTTGACTGTCCGAGCCAAACCCACGATCTCTTCCCCCTTCTGGCGAGGGTAGTCAACTGGCTACCTGAAATCCTGCATTATTCAGATATATCCAAAGGTGTGGATATTAAATTCTTAAAAACCTTTAACTTTTTTTTATACGTTCATCGGATGGTCCTCTTCTGATGAGGGCACACATCCGAGGATTCGAAAATCTTAAATTCTTAAAACCTTTAACTCCTTTTTATGCATTCAACGGATGGTTCTCTTCTGACGAGGGCATCCATCCGAGGATTTGAAATTCTTGAATTCTTAAAACCTTTGACTCTTTTTTATGCGTTCATCGGATGGTCCTATTCTGATGAGGGCATCCATCCAAGGATTTGAAATTCTTGAATTCTTAAAACCTTTGACTCTTTTTTAAGTGTTCATCAGATGGTCCTCTTCTGATGAGGGCATCCATCCGAGGATTTGAAATTCTTGAATTCTTAAAACCTTTAACTCTTTTTATGCGTTCATCAGATGGTCCTCTTCCGATGAGAGCATCCATCTGAGGAAGTGAAATTCTTGAATTCTTAAAACCTTTAACTCTTTTTTATGAGTTCATCGGATGGTCCTCTTCTGATGATTGCATCCATCCGAGGATTTGAAATTCTTGAATTCTTGAATTCTTAACATAACCAAATCAATTTCCTTCATAAAACGTCCTTCTTTTTGCGGGGCACCAACGTGAGAGCGACCCCGAGGTCCCAACTTCCTATTACAAAGTACTATCGAATACTTAGTAATTTTCCTTCCTAGGGCGTATCCACACCCTTTCCTTTCCCGCAAAGCATTATCCAATACCTTGCATCTTTTTTGACGTATCCACGTCACTTACCAGCAAGCGTATCCACGCTACCAGCTTCAGTCTATCCACACCAAAATTTCCTTCCTTCCTTTTCACAATTCATTAGCCTTAAAGGGGGACTTACCTGATTCGCTCGTTTCCATAATCACCTCCACGCCCCTTCCTGATGGTACCTTTTCTGAGTTATCCTCCTCCACATCCGAGGTGTCAGTCAATCCCTTATTTTCTAGTATCTCCTGGTACTTCCCTTCCTTTGCCTTCCCTTTTTCTAAGGGTGAGCCTTTTACCTTTGCCTTTTCTTTACTTTCAGGTCCTCGATGGATTGCTCCTACGGCCCTTCTCGCGTCTAGGATAGTCGTCAGCATGCAGCTTATTGTCGTGGCCTCACTTCCTCGAACAGACGCCACCCCCTGCTCCGTCAGAAATTTCATCGTCAATAGGTAGGGGTAGTTTACCACTCTTGCCTTTGTCAACCATGGTCTGCCGAGGATGGCGTTGTATGGAGAAAGAGCGTCTATTACTGCAAAGTTGCAAAGCGCCGATGTCCGCCGACTCATATCCCTGTCGTCCACCATAGTCACCATAAGGGTGACAACGCCGATGGGCATCCCAGCCTTTCCAATAAATCCAGATCAGGTCCGAGTTCAAGGCTTGCATCGGCACTGCATCCTCCTCTGAAAAGGTGATGGCTTCACAAGGTCGGAAGAGTTTTCCCGGCTCTTCTCCTGGCGGCACGTACCTAGTCTGGGCTTTTAACGCCGTTACTGATTGGCAACTGTCTCCCACCATCCCACTGATGACATTTATCATCCAATTCGGGATGGGCTCTAGGGCCTGTGCTACCGCTACAATCTGATTTGGAGCTTGGTTTCCGTTGTTCCCATAATATCCTGCCGGTAGCTGCTCGTTAGGTAAATTCTCTGAGGTGGACACCAAGTACCCCGGAGTTGCGAACGAGACTACTGGCAACATCGGACCCGGAGGATATACCCATCCCCTTGCCTCGTGCTCCCATGCAGATGGTTCGACTATAGGTTTCCTGCATCTTCCTTGTCCTTAGGGGTGGCATTGTGGGAGGTATCGTGCTGGAGCTAACCAACGTCATTCTATTTAGCTCCCTCATCTTGTCCAGAGCTTCTAGTTCAATCACTAGTCTTACGGGCGGAGCCGGTCCTCCGATGTTGTATCATCCATTGCTGATAAAACTCCTTGTGGGCCATCATGAAATCTAACGCTGACAAATCCTCTCCTCTCTGTCTTGAATTGTCCTGAGCCATCACGGGTGGTCTTGGGTTGTTTTGAACCGTTTCCGCCTGCCTCCAATTGTTTTGAACAGTCTCTGTTTGCTCTGCCCTTGCAGTGCCCCCATGCCTGGCACCTCCTAAGGATTATCTTCGGCCTCCTCCTCATCATCTTCTCCTTCCGTAACTGACACTCCCCTGGGCGTCCCCTTAGGCGTGCCCCTTTGTCTCAGCCCTTCAGCTTGCAACTGCAATAGCATGGGATCCTCTTTATTTTGTATCACCTCGTCTGTATTTTCCACCGTCAAAGCCGGGGTGGTAGTGGACTTGCGAGGCCGGCCGGGTCGGCGCTTTGTGGTGTCTGTCATGACGATTGAAAGTAAGAACCCTCCAAGTCGGGTCCCACCGGGCGTGGCAACTGATGCGGGGTAAATCCGCACTAGTAATCGGTGCCTCAGATATCAGTTATGTCCGAGGGCTTTGGGATGAGGTTGCTCGATGAAGTATGCAGACTGCTCGCTAAGTGTGCTTGACTATCCGAGCTCATAGGCCTCAGATAGGATCTGCTTGGGACCTGTTCGTCCGAAGCTTGCAAAACAAGCCCCCGGAGCCACCCGAGGGTAGCAGCTCCGGTGTGATGATGAGATTTCGTGTATTGAAAGGAAAGATAAAACTCTGTATTCAAGAGTTAGAGAACTTACCTGAAATGGCTGATTGCGGCCTCCTTTTATAGGCGTCCTAGAGCGTATGGTGAAGCCCCTTTTCCTCTGCTGACTCATCATTCTTTTCCTCTTCCTCACGTATGTATCACGTGATACTGTACCTCCTGTATCTTGCCAGGATCTTCTCACGTGCTCCATGTATCTTCCTGGTAATTTCTTTAAGTAGCTGAGTCATCGCGCCTTTCTGGGACGACGACGTATTCTGTATTATCAAACATACCTGGTACCATTGCTATCTTGGGGTATTTATAGTAGCTGGTTTAACAAGAAATCAAGTATTGGTGACTCACCATGGAGCGTCATCACTGTGTACTATCTGGGAGCTGATCCACACGTTTGTATAATTTGGATGCCCCTTCTCGCCCTTCCCCAAATGACTCGGAGATTTCCAGGAAGGTGGCAACTCGGTGAGTCATCGGTATCATCATAAGCCCCCCAAGACGGAGATTGCGCGACTTCGGGAGGAGTCTCTGTCTTTAAAATTTGCTCTTTGCCTCGGGCCTCATTTTAAGGGTTGCTTCTTTTCACATGCTTCTCTTCTTAACCAATGTGTGAGACCCGCTACTACAACTGCACGACTTTTGGGCGATAATGCAACCAACATTATCAACCGCTACTACCCGCTACTACGGAGATAATGCGACTTTTGGGTTTGACGACTGCACGATTCTCAATCTCCAATTGTTGTCCCTCTTTTTGCGCGAATATTCATTCTCCTTTTATTCCAAGATATCTCGTTTCTCCCTATATAAGACATCTAGTTAACCAAGAATCCACTTCAAGCATAATACACATTGTTAACCAAAGATATGCAACATCTCAACACCACGAATACGTCGACTTATGTTGTTCAAACGTAAACACCTTGATCCCAAGTTGTAGACACATGAAAACATATGGAACCGAGTATTCAAGTAACCATATTCGATTATAAAAATCGAAGGTAAAAGACCTCAATCTATTTATATTTTGAATAAGGGTTTGGAATCGAAAAGAATTACTTGCAAAAGATTCAATTACGAAGGATTTGAAGTTTTTTGTATGTAGAGATCACATTTATTTAGAAACAAAAACAATAAAAATTATTTCCTTTGAAGAGATGGGAAGAAGAAGGGCAACTAAATTAACATAAGTTTGTTAATTTGTTTTTTGAAAATATCATTGTTAATGTTGGGAAACGCCCCAACCGCGATTACAATAAGTGGAACAAACATAGTTTAGGTATCCTATCAAGGATAATCAAACTAAATGTTAATCAGATTAATTGTCCTATTACAAAGATGAGATCCAATAAAAGAGTAATATCCCATCATGAATATACTGCTACCAGCAAAAGCCACAATCTGCTTAACAAGGGATCAGCGTCCAAGCATAATCAACCTTGTTAATCAGGGATCTTCAACATCTACAACACCACGAACACATTGAATTGTGTAGTTCAAGCGTAAACACCTTAATTCAAACTGTAAACACCTTGATCCAAACTGAAGACGCGTTGAAACACAAAACCAAACATCCAAATATAAGATCCGGACGAAGTAACCGAATCGCTTGAACCTCAATCTAGATATAGAATGAGTAAGAGTTTCAATCGCAAGGACCGACATAAAAGAAAAAAATTATTAAAAACTTAAGATCCAAAACATCGGTATGGAAATTCTACACTTATTCAAAAACAAAATTCAATAAAAATTGCTTCTCCATCTCCCAAAAGGGAGACGGGAAGAAGAACTTTTAGGGTTTGAGTGGTTTGGAGCGGCCGCAAAAAAAGAGGGTTTATAAACATATGATTTCCTAGATTAGGGGTTTTTTTGTTAATATTTTATTTTCCTTATTCGTTTAATTAAGATTTGAGTCCGTCTCTTGAGTGACCGTCACTATATAGTGACCATGACTAAATTGTAAGAATACCAAATTAAAAAACGTGGAGGGATCATTTTGCAATTTAGGAAAAATTTATAAATCACACGCGCTCCATTTATCCCTCTATCCCTTTTCCCAACTTCTCTGCCCAATTCCCGACCCCCACTGAATATGTGCAATCCGTTCAGATTCGGATTCACTGCAAAATGGTGGTCGCCTGCAAATCGGTATCCAGTGATGCAAATTCAGATCCGAGCCCCCGGTTATTCCATATTTCCCTTGAGTTTAAGCTCGCCCAATTATCCGCCCACTCGAGGCATTTTGAACCCGCATTCGCACTAGAGCTTCAAGTTATTATATACGGCTAATTCATCGCAACCTTCGATTCCACGGGCCAGCCCAGCTGGCTGCCGTCGCCCACCTCCATCTCCTGAACGCTCTTCCTCGCTCACATGGCCCCCCATCGCTTAATATTGATTTACTTATAATATCTTATGAATGACTTCTAAGCTTATATGGGAAAATGGACTGAAGCAGCAATATAGTTCATTAATTACTGGTACTGTACTGATAGTGCTCTCTGATGTTCCTATTTTTTGTAATTTAAAAGATTATAATTTTAAAATTTTAATAAAATTAAAACATGGAACTCAAAGTTTAAAACATGAGAATTATATATAAAACAAAATGTAGTTAATTATACACAACCCTAGTATTAATTATCTAAAATTTAAGAGTTTAAAATTAAAACATGGAGTTTATTAGTTAAAACATGGAGTTTATAACTTAATAAAAGAGAATTTTAAAATGAAACCTGAAAAGTAGTTAATCATAAAAACATTTGAATGAGTATTAATTATCTAAAAACATAAATTTATAATTTAAAACATGGAACTTATAACTTAAAACATGAGAATTTTAAAGTAAAAGCTAAAATGTTTTAATCATACGAAAATTTGAAAGAATATTAATTATCTTAAAAATTAATATTGTAACTTAAAACATGGAATTTATAATTTAAAACATGAGAATTTTAATATAAAACAAAATGTAGTTAATTATACACAACCCTATTATTGATTATCTAAAATTTAAAAGTTTATAACTTAAAACATGGAGTTTATTAGTTAAAATATGGAGTTTATAACTTAAAAAAATGAGAATTTTAAAATGAAACCTGAAAAGTAGTTAATCATAAAAACATTTGAATGAGTATTAATTATCTAAAAACATAAATTTGTAATTTAAAACATGGAACTTATAACTTAAAACATGAGGATTTTAAAGTAAAACCTGTAAGGTTTAATCATACGAAAATTTGAAAGAATATTAATTATCTTAAAAATTAAAATTGTAACTTAAAACATGAAATTTATAATTTAAAACATGAGAATTTTAATATAAAACATGAAAGGTATCTAATGATAATAAAAAATTGGAGGAGTTTTGATTATATAAAACCTAAATTTATAGTTTAAAACATTGAGTTTATTACTTAAACGTGAGAGTTTTACAACATAACCTGAAAGGTAGTTAGGCCCTGTTTACTAGAGCTTATTTCTTGATGTACTGAACTGAACTGAACTGAACTGAATTGAACTGAACTGAACTGAACTGAATTGAACTGAACTGAACTGAACCGAATTAAACTGAACTGAACTGAAGTGAAAATTGATGTATTGAAAAATGGAATCAGCATGACTGAATTAACCTGAATTTCATCAAATTGCATTTTCACTGAACTGAACTGAACTGAATTAAATTGAACTGATCTACAGATAAGTTCTGGTAAACATGACCTTAATTATAATATGAAAAATTTAAAACTATTAAATTTAAAACATGAAGTTTAAAAGGTAAAACGTGGAGGTTATAATTTAAAAGTAATATAATTTGAAATGGAAGTTATGATTTAGAACATGGAAGGTATAATATAAAAGGTCACCATTTTAACATACAAAACTAATAACTTGAAAGAAGCAATATTTGTCCATTTAAAATATTTTATTTCTAAATTGTTTTTTAAATAAAAAGAGTAAAACATGCGTATATACGGCGCTAGAAAAGATAGATAGCGAGTGGGGTCCAGCACAAGACTGGGCGCGTACGAATTAATTGTTGGTGGAGTTCACCATATTGGAAAAATACACTATGCATGTGCGCGTCCGCGCGTGTAAAAAGGTATTTTCCATAAATTGCAAACGTAGTACCTCATTGTTTCTATGTTTATAAAGAGTCCCTGGTATAGTTACCGTCGTTCTCAAGACTTTTCCTTAAAATTTTACTCTTCCAACCAATACAAATTTATCTACTCGACCTCAATTCAAAAAAATAATTTGCCCTTTGAAAAATACCAAAATAACAAAAGCATGATGCCCTAAGGGTAATCGAGTAGGCTGTAACAGTCGAATCGCCAGCTTCAGTTTCAGCCGCCAAGTGTTGAGAAGTCAAAGTGATGGAGCAGAGATTAGCTAATACGTTCCGGTTGACAGTGAACGAGAAGAAATTCATCCAGACGGCCTTGCTCGCGGACCTTAGAGTAGATGGTCGGCGCCCATTTGATTACAGAGAGCTCACCGTCAGCTTTGGCCGGTTAGATATCATCTCTGTTTCTTTTTTTATTACAGTAGTTTTAGTGTCTGCCTTTTTGAACTTTCCGAATTGTATTATGTTCAGAGACGATGGTTCATGCGAGGTGCAGCTCGGCCAAACTCATGTCATGGGGTTCGTCACGGCCCAGTTAGTCCCACCCTATCGAGACAGGCCTAATGAAGGAAGCCTCTCCATCTTCACCGAGTTCTCTCCCATGGCCGACCCTTCATTCGAGGCAGGCCGCCCTGGGGAGTCTGCCGTTGAGCTGGGGCGTGTGGTCGACCGTGGTCTGAGGTCAAATTCTTGTTTCTTTTATGCTCTAGTATTTTTTTAGGCTCTCTTGCAAGCAAAACTGACTATTTTTTTCATTGCTTTGACTCAAATGTGCCTTCTGGTTGTTTTAAAAGCAGCTCATCAGTTTACCAAACACTTAAACTTCCACGGCTTCTACGGAAATTTAGCCTGATAATTTGGTTTTCACTGTACTGTGCAGAGAAAGCAGGGCAATAGATACAGAATCACTGTGTGTTGTTTCAGGGAAGTTTGTGTGGTCCATTCGTATTGATCTTCACATTTTAGACAATGGGGGGTAGGTCACGGTGCTATACTGTATCTATTCAAATGATTATATATGATGGGATTCTTGAAATGACTGTTTTTTGTTCCTGCTCTTTGAACCAGTAATCTTGTTGATGCTGCCAATATTGCTGCTTTAGCTGCTCTCTTAACATTCCGTAGGCCCGATTGTTCACTAGGTGGCGAAGATGGTCAGGAAGTGATAGTACATCCTCCTGAGGTAAAGCTTCGCTTAGTCTGCTTCTACGTGTGTAAATTTGTTTTTGGTTATCAATAGTAGATCTTAAGCAAACTGTAGAATCCCTTGGTGAAGGAATGTTATCTGCCCCGAGCATTCTTCACTTTGATTGTTTGTAGGCATCAGAGATTCAGAATGCATCTCTTATGGTACAGTGAGAAGCTTCATTTTCTTTATTTTGTGTGAATGTTTATTCATTTAAATATTTTATGGGGGGGTTTGTTATGATATGAAAATTCTAAAGCTCTAAACTAAGATTTTATTTCTCTGGCCAGTCGCATATCTGCAACATTCTATGGCAGGTATACAATGCAAAGATAATAATTTTATCACCTTCCCCCCATTGATGCCATTATTTACGCATAGTGATGTGTTTAAAAATACGATATATCAAGCAAGTTTTGTTTTGAAGATGATATTTGTGTTTCATTAATCAGCTAATCAAGACCAGAATGGACACTTTTGTCTTCTTTAAAATCAAGCTCTTTTTATCGGACAGAGAAAATAGTATTTTCTTAGCAACTTTTATCTTTCCACGAGTACAGTAGTACAATTTCACAGAGTTGTAGTTGGTGTTTGTCATTTGTACAATTTCACAGAGTTGTAGTTGGTGTTTGTCATTTGTAATTCCATGACTGTGTTTATATTTCCCGCTTAACATAAATTTCTCTGATTTTGCAATAGTAGCACCTCTTTCTCTTCTCAAGGGTTTCTGTAATTTTAATAGTTTGCTATGATTTATTAGATTTATTTTTTTGGTGACGATATTACCTGATGAATTTATGATGACAAGGGATATGAAAGCTTTGGGGAAAGGGGAAGAAAACAAATTCTGTCATGAATTTAGATAATGTCTAGATAATGTCTAAATTTTGTTTATGAATTGCGAAACAAGATGACCGAATCATTCATCAACACAGTCTCTTTCAGTTGCCATTTATTAATATTAAAATTTAGTGTCGTAGAACAAAAGTGAAAAAAAAAACTATATTGGAAGGAGATAACGAATAATCAAATATAAATGGTAAAAGACATACCTTTGAATTTGACCAGCTTTATGTATCATGAACTAAACTTGAAAATGATAGGTTCGTACTAATCTTCCTACTTACTGATGTACAAATGCAAAAGTAATCCTGCTTGAATTGTGCTGTCTGATCAATTTGTATGGTGATTGATATGACTTGTTGCACTGTTGTATGGTTCTTTTATGTAATTGAAGTGCCATTTATACCATTTTGAATTGTCCCATGAAACTAGTGGTTGCAAGTCTGTTGATACATCTGTCCAACCAAATCATTATTCTAACACCATGCTTTTTAGATTTGGATTACATTTTTTTTTAATTCGGTAATAATCCAAATGGACCCCCCATATCCAGAGATTTGGATTACATTATCTGGGCTCTGTGTCTTAATGTTGGAGCAAGACTACATCATCGTGTGTTAATCTGTAACTCAGAAAGATAATGTGAGCTAACATTTAATAGGCCATTCATTTGTTTTAATTAATAGGCCATACATTAGTTTTAATTAAATTTTTAAGCAACCTTTCTAATTAAAATTTTGGGTTTACTAAAGTCTTTTTACATTTTAAATAGTTTAAATTATTGCGTAATAGTCTAGAAATCCAGTTTTGGAGTTGATTTGTTTTAAGTTACTAATTTTAATTTAATTCTGCATATATTATTTTAAATTAATACATGTAACCATAATGTATGAAATGTATATATAAAATGATTAATAATCAGTGCTTTGATGATGTGGTGTAATATTGAAAAATGGGTTTACTTTATGACTGCAAGTGCTCTAATAAGTAACTGAAGACATGGAATTATTTGTATTGGAAGAAAATGACTCACAAATTTGAGTTTCATTTTGACTTTCTGTAGATTTTAGGTGAGTGCTCCTAGGAACTTTATATGCAGTCTCAGTATTCCAACTTTTTGTTTGTATCTGTGGTGCATAAAATTACACGGTTCTTAAATTGATTAACATGTAAAGTTGAAAAGTACTATGCATGGAGTTCATACTTCATACATACATGAAGGAAAATGTTTTATTGGGTTAATCTTTGTTGTGTTGTTTTATTCATTTCCTCCTGCGCCATCAAGAAATGATGTTGCATATTATTTCAGCAGATCTTGGAAATAGTCTGCTTTGGAAATGTCGATAGTTGGTCTCCGCTGGAGATGCAATACTGTAATACTTCTTTTCATTTGATGGCAGTTTTTTCATTTATCTTCTCAAATGTTCATAATTGTAGTCCTCTTCAACTGATTTGAGTAGCTTTTTTTAATTTTATACTTGCCTTACTCACCTAAGGTTTTGTTTCATGTTTTGTGAAATCGAATTTCTGGGTTATGACATGTTTATCATATGCTGACAGGTCATGGAACCACTTCCTTTGATTATTCACCATCTTCCTATAGCAGTAACCTTTGGATTTTTCGGTGAAGAAGGCATGGTGGTGAGAACATCAAAGTTTGGTAATCAATTCTGTCTATGTGTTCTACTTCTGATGCCAAATCATTTGGTCCTGTTAGGTCATAGACCCCAGTCATACTGAAGAAGCTGTTATCGGTGGAAGATTGACAGCTACCCTCAATGCAAATGGTGATATATGCGCAATCCAAAAGGCTGGTGGGGATGGTGTCTTGCAAAGTGTCATCATGCAGTGTTTACGAATTGCTTCAGTGAAGGCTGCGGATATTACTGCTAAGATTAAAAAATCTGTAAGATAATATTTGCTTTATTGTCTATTGTGTTGACACAATGACATGCTGTTAAAAAATGCTTTATCAGTCAATCATATATCTATGAATGTGAATGTGCTCCTCTGCTTCCATGTTAGGATGAGGCAGCTCTTGAATCAATTGAGATGTTATCCAGTTCTCCTTTGGAAGATCATTACTAATTTTATACCAGTTGTCGTCAGAAAGTTCTTTAGATATATTTTACTCATAGGTTAAGTGGAGTAATTTTGAGTATGTAAGATTTCTAAATGGCTGACACCTCAGTTTTTTCCCTTGTTTTGATACTTTGGCTTGCTTGCTTGTGAATATTATTGTTTTGAACTGACACATTTTGATCAGTAAAAGCAATTATCCTGTGGTGGTATTTTCATCAACAGCATAATACCCCTCTCAAGGTGTCTTTAGTTTAATTTTCTCTCTTTAGTGGATATATCTCTAGTAATTTGTTCCAGAATTGTTTGTCTTCACTCTGTCATCTTTGAACAAAATTGCAATTTATTGTAATAATAATTATTTATTGATTTATGTCAGTCCTCCCAGGACCAATTTTTGGTGCTAATCCTATAGCTCCATTTATTGAGGATAATTAATTTTCTTTCCCTCTATGTTTTTCTTAATGGTTTTCTTTTTTCTTCATTGCTACTGTATTAACTGTCTGGAATTCTATGCAGAAATTACTATCTGAAAGTTATTTTGATTGGCTAACTGCCTATGATATTGGTCTGCAGGTTGACTCATATAATACAGAAAGAGCATTAAGAAGGATTGTACGGAAGCCTTCTAGTGCGGGTATTTCTGTTGATGTTCCTAGTCCAAATGAGGTTAAGGTCTCAAGGGAGGAAAGGGAAAAATCACAATTGAAATTGCAGGAGTGTGCTGTAAGTAAAAGTGAAGACATGGAAACTCAACCCCGATTATCTGAACATAATGGTGCTAAGATGGGAAATAGCAAGTTGAAGAGTTTTGTTGGTGGACCCTCAAGCTGGTAGGTCTGTTATGATTCAAATTTGGACCTTATTCTTACTAATGTGCAAGTTCCCCTTTAAGCCAATGAGTACTAGTCAGCAAGAGGCGATACCCGTTAGTATGCAAGATAATATTCACAGCTTATTATGGAGCAAGTTCATCTGAGACCTAAATGTTGTTTTACCTCTAGAATTGGTGATAGGGGAAAGAGTTAGAAAGAACTAATCAGCTTATTATAGAGCTTACAATTTCATCACCTGCCTTCTTGTTGATATGTGTTTCTCCTTAATAATTCATATGTTTGGTTGCGTGTGAGCAGTAAGCTTCTTTATACGTAATCTAACTCATCTACCATTTCTCTTTTGCAGGGATCCATATTCAAAAGGTGTTGATTATGACCAGTTGCAAGCCTCTCTTTCTTCACGTGGTAATTTACTTGCATCTCTTACTTGATAATTGAATTATGACTGATGATATTTGTTCGGCATATGCGTTTGATATGCTATCTGCACTCATGGAGGCTAAAGTGGGAGTTTCCCATTAATTTTCAAAAGTGAGTCATGTATGTCACAAATCTTGTTTCGTTCCTCGCCATCTGTGAAGGCCCTAGAGCCTCAAATATTTGGAAAGTGAGAGAGATAAGAGATGCGCTTGGTTTCTGTCACATCTAGAACATGCTTCTGTTTGCAAAGAATGAATGCACCTCATTTAAGCCATCTTCACTCTTAGGTGCTGTCAAGTTGACGTTGTAAATGAAGTTTCTGACTAAACATGCTATACACAGGAGATAGGATTCCTGTTACCAAGCTAGAGAAACTGAGTATTGAGAAATCAAATAAAGGAGAAACAGCTACCCATGTACCTGTTAGCAGTGCTACTCCTTCAGTAGAGAAAACAGCTGGAACTTCGAATCCAACAATTGGAGAAAAAACCTTAAAAGATGCTGTGAAGCCTAAGCACAGAAGAAAAAAGAAGGCTTAATAAAAGATGATGCTTTTTTTTTTTTTTTTTTTTTATGGTTCAGAGTCTGATTGAAAGTAAGTTTTAACCCCTAGTTTTCTTGTTTGTTTTTGGGAATGTCTCAAATAGGCAGAGACAGTTTTTACTTTTAGAGACTGGACAGTTTTGAGCTGAAAATTCGAGTCTTTCTTTGAGACAGTTGTTACAGCACTTGTGTTGTTTTGCTTTTCATATATTTTCAAAGGAATTTTCTGGTAATTTTTGAAGGGAATAAAAATAGACATGTTAAGTAGAGTGACACAAAACACAGAGACCAAATCACTTTATTAAGTTTAACCTAAAAAAAAACATAATGGCTTAACCCCGGTGCACACCAAGTATAACAAACTTAACAATAGATTATATCAGTCCATCTTAGGATTCAAATCTGTACTCTTGTTTCCCTTGAACCTCTCTAGGATGGTCTTCAAATCTGTATTGTTGTTTCCCTTGAACTTCTCTAGGATGGTCTTCTTGAGCGGATCATAAACTAAATTGTACGCCATCAACGACGGAAAAAAGACGAGAAAAAAGCAACAAAAGCCGAACATCCCTTTGGCCATGGTATTTGACATTCGATACCACTCATCCGCGGTAAATATGATGCCACCTGGAGTATAAAACTCGTAGGGGTTACTGTGATGAGTGTACCGGTGATAATTACTGCTGCTCCTCGTGTAGTAGTAGTAGTCGTCCTCGGGCTCTGACCAACTAGTGCTCTTGCTTTTGCTGCTGTTCGTGCTCTTGCTCTTGCTCTTGCTGCTGCTGTTTGTGCTCTTGCTGCTGCTGTTCGTGTAATCGGTGTAATCGCTGCTGCTGCTCATAAGAAACTCGTAGGCTTCGGACACGCGCTTGAATTTGGCAGTGGCAGCGTCTAACTTCTTCTTGGTCGAGTTGGAGTGCTTGTCGGGATGACACTTCATCACCATCTTTCTGTAGGCTTGCTTTATCTGTTCTTTGCTGGCGTTTCTTTGCAGCCCCAGGAGTTTGTAGTACTGATTCATCGTCTTCTTCAACGTCCTTCAACTTCATCAAACTGCGTCTGCGTTTGATTTATATATATTTAGGTCTTGAATTTTTAAACCATTCTATCTCCCGGGTTCCAATTTGTAATAGGAAACTACCAATCTGTCATCAATGGCGAATATAATTATAGCTAATTATACCATATACAAAGATTTTGTAATTTTCCTTATATATCCCAATATCAAATGGAAAAGTCTTGGGAGTGACCGTCACTATATAGTGACCAGGGTCTTTACTGCAAATATAGAAATAAATTATAAATAGTGCAATAAAGAAAATCAAGGAGTAGGGCTGTGCATGAACCGGTCCGGACCGGAAAAATGGACCGGACCGGACCGGAATGAAGTGGACCGGAACCGGATATATAGGTTTCCGGTGCGGTCTTCGGTCCAACAATTTTCCATATTCCGGGTCCGGTCCGGTCCGGTCTAAAACCGGATCTTTTCCGGTCCGGACCGGATGGACCGGTTTACATATACTATATAATTAAAATTAATAATTATATGATAAATTTGGTAAGTATTATAATCTTAAATGAGAAATGCTTATTTTAGTTAATATATTCATTGAATTTTGCATCTTGGTATCTTTTCTATTTTATGGAAACCTAACTTTTATTACTAATTAAGTAATTGAAGAGTATTATTATGTGCAAAGATTGATTTGATATATTAATAGGGTTTAGGGTTTATGTGCAAATATGTGCAAAAATCTTTAATTCAAGATTTAATTTTCAAATTAGGCAGATTTAGAAGGTAAAAATTGAAAAAAATTCGTACCATATTTATGTAAAATTCAATCTCAATATTTAATGTTTTGATTGATCCGGTCCGGTCCAAGACCGGAATTATTCCGGACCGGTCCCGGTCTAAACTATTGCCTAACCGGTCCGGTCTTCGGTCTAAAATTTTTGAAAATTCCGGTCCCGGTCCAAACCGGTTCCGGTCCGGTCCGGTCCAAACCGGTTGCACAGCCTTATCAAGGAGGGACCAATTTGCAATTTTTAAAAATTAAAAAAAATCATGCGCTACAGTGTTTCCGCGCGTGCACAGTGTTTTGCTACAGTGTTTGCTACAGTGTACTTCAATGATTCAAGTTAAAATGTTCATGTTTTATGTTTCAAGTTAAAATATTCATCTTTCACGTTAAAACTTCCATGTTTTATGTTTTAAGTTAAAATATTTATGTTTTATATTTTCAAGTTAAAATGTTCATGTTCATGTTTTAAGTCAAAATGTTCATGTTTCAAAAAATATTCATGTTTTAAGTTAAACTGTTCATGTTTTATGTTTCAAGAAATGTTCATGTTTCACGTTAAAATGTTCATGTTTTATGTTTCAAGTTAAAATGTTCATGTTTTAAGTTAAAGTGTTCATATTTTATGTTGTACTGTAGCAACTTGACACTGTAGCAAATCGGTACTGTAGCGGCTCGGTACTGTAGCGCGTGACTTGACACTGTAGCGCGTGATTTTTTAAAAATTTCTGAAATTGCAAATTGGTCCCTCCGTGTTTTTTTAACTTATATCCTATTTACAATTTAATCTGGTCACTATATAGTTCTGGTCACTATATAGTGATGGTCACCCAAGAGACCAACTCATATCAAATTTACCATAATAAAATAATATCATCCACCTATGTTGACGATTAGTTTGTTTTGCAAAATACTTCTCAAGACCTACAAAACTCTCCCCATCCTATAACATATTGACTTATGACACATATATTAATTTTGTGACTGGTCTGAACTCAATTATATGAACCTGACTGAATTAAAATAAGTGTAATAAAATATAAAAATAAAATATAAATATAAAGATTAAATCGAATTGATACAATTTGAATAAATTTAACGAGATAGAACTAAACTGGACTAAAATCAGCTAAAACTAAAAAAAATGAGACTGGGGTGAAATTAGATAAACTAAAGTAAGTTGATTTAAAATTGACTTGTTGAAAATTTAACATACTTGCCGAAATTTATGCTAAAATATGCCTTCAGAAAGTTGAAAAAAAAATGAAGTTTTTGTTTTTTGAATGGGCACACTGCCCTTTACAAAGACCGAATCTGATACAAAGATCCTAATCTAATCCTATTCTACCCTAGTCTACTGATCCCGTATGTCGAGTGGCCTAGGTCCCCGCTTGGATTTGAGTGGGTATGAGGACCCCACTTACACCCGCTGATGCAACCCGGTACGCCAGTTGATGCAGTTCCCGTCACTCAGTTGAGCACGCCTCTTGCAGATTGGAGGTGATGGAGATTTGAAAGACTAGGAGAGAAATCCCATCCAGCCCAAATTGGGGGAGTGGGGGGTTTGAACCCTGGACCTCTCCTAGCCAAGGCAAGCCTTTGGCCACTTGAGCTAACCCAAGTAGGGATGGCATTGGGCGAACTGGGCGTGGATAGTAGACTATCCATGCCCATCTCCATCTAAAATTTTACTATCCATCTCCGCCCATTTACCCATGACGGGTACAAATTTAATATCCATGCCCATCCAGCTGGATATCCATCTCATCTGGGTATCCGTGGATATCCATGCCCATGTTATACCCACGTTCCACATCCGACTTATTAATCCATATTTATAAAAAATTAACCTAAAATCTATTAATTATCATAAAAATTTAAATAAAAACACTAATAATTCAAATATATTATATTAATAGAACAAAATAATTTATAATATGCTAATCATTAACTTATAAAATTCTTTTATGTTTCAAAATAGACCAAACATGCTTAAAAAAATGCTAAAATTAATAATATTATTAATATAAATATAAGTAATACTATTAATATTATATATAACGGATATTATACAAGTATTATACGGGCGGGTATGGGGCGGGCGGATATTGGGCGGGTATAAAATCAATATCCATACCCACCCATTTACCCATGGCGGGTTTGAATCCAACATCCATACCCATAGCTGGTATAAAAAACTCATATCCATACTCGCCCCGTTAGGCGGTTGGCGGGCGGGTATCCACCAAATACCCGTCGGGTGCCATCCCTAAACCCCAAGTGGTTAATGAAGCTTTTTCTGTAATGGAAGAAGTAGATGTAAATAATGATAATTAAGTAAATCCTTTGTGGCTGCCTCTGATTTGCTATCCGAGTATTACATAAAATCCAGATTCACCGATATTTTTCTGTTATTCTTTAAAAAAAAAAACTAAATTCATCGAAACTCCATATATTTTTTATCTTCATGATATATTATTCAATGTTCCGAGTTTGTTTCTACTATCACAATATGCTATTTTATTTCATGTCATATATTAAACGTAGAAAGATGGAATGTACTTGTCATTTCCTCCATCATGTACACTACAATATGCTATTTTATTATTAGCTAGTCGTCGAACTTAGGAATGTGAAATATACTTGTAGTTCATGAAGAGATTGATGGCATTTTTGGAGAATTGAGATGTCATTCAGATTAGGACTCAAAATATTTTTTGTCAAACAAATCTTAATTGGAGTAATTTTCAAAAATGAATCCAAGAACCAAGTTTCAAAAAATAAATCAGCAGGAGGATATTAGTGAAGACAGGTAAGTTACTACAACTGTTTAATCACTTAAACAGAGTTATGATCTCTGCTGCAAAATCAAAAATATATATTGATCAAATTACTAAATTTTAAAAAGTTAAAGTAAGATAAAAATCGATAACCATCCTCAACGTGATTTTGTATGATTTTATAGTCGTTAATTATTTGCCTTATATCCTTTTAAATTTACCACACTTACAATTAATATTTAATATTTTTATAATATATCGTGCATCAATTCTATTTATATATTTCAAATTCTATTTATATATTTCAACATACTACTAGTACATGTGTAAATGGTTTAAATATTTAAAAGTAAGAGTTTGATAAAGTAAGTGGAACGCCTTCTCTTACGGTAAGGGCATGCCAAAAAGACCTGGGGTTCTTATATAATTATTTTAATTATTTGGAATATAAAACATAAAGGTCAAGGATATAAAGGGAAAAATACTACCCAAAACCTAAAAGATCAATCCAAATAAAAACATCAGGCCAAAAACCAAAAAGATCAAACCAAACAAAATCAAACCAAATAAAAGATCAAAGTCAAGTATAAAAACATCAGGCTCAAACATAAATAACTCAAATATATAAAATGATTATATAATAACCATCAATCTTGTAGAAATTGATCTTTTTTTGACTTGCTCTTACCGTAAGGTACGCTTATCTGAGACTTTCTCTAAAGTAAGGAATGCAACTTTTTTTTTTTTCGTTTTTTTTTGAAGTAGTAAGAAATGAAACGTTAATTTTGCTTTTTCTATAATCTTCTATAAGAAAAAAGAAATGAAACGCACACACTGGAAGAACTTAGGTCCTGTTCTCATCACGGTATTTGAACTTATCTGAACTCATCTGAACTTAAAAAAGTTTATCTGAACTAAAAAAAGTTTATCTGAACTAATCTGAACTTAAAAAACTTTATCTGAACTCATCTGAACTTAAAATTTTTTATCTGAACTCATCTGAACTGAACTGATTTGTACTTAAAAACTTTAGCTGAACTTATTTGAACTTAAAAACTAAGCTGAATTGAAATATATAGATAAATTGAATTGAATTAAATTGAAACTAACAAAAAAATATATGATCATTTCTTATATATTTGAAATTCATTAATCTAAATATAACATAATACATTTAATATTAAAATATACTGAACTGAGTTGCACTTATGTAGATAAACTGAACTGAATTGAAGTAACAAATATGATCAATTTCAATATATTTGAAATTTATTAATCTTAATATGAAAATATGTAGAACAAAGTTGAACTGGAATATATAGATCAACTGAAATGAAATAAATATGACATTTTCAAAACATTTGAAATTTAATAATTTGAGTATAACTTAGAGTTTGATAGAGTTTATTTCTTGTTCAACTGAACTGAACTGAATTGAATTGAATTGAAGTGAAAATTAATGTATCGAAAAAAAGAATCAACATGACTCTAAATTAACCTGAATTTCATCAAATTACATTTCACTTCAATTTACTGAACTGAATTGAATTGAATTGAACTGAACTGATATATATAAAAGTTCTGGTACACAGGGCCTTAATGTTAAAAAATATGATCATGTTTGCTAGCTAAACATATTGATTTGAGTTGAGCTGAAGCATATGGATAACTGAACTGAATTGAAAATTAATAAGTGTGATGAAAATAAACAGTATGAATAAATTAACCTTAATTAATTGCACCAAATTATATTGTTGTTGAGCTAAACTGAACTGAACTAAAGTGAAATTAATGTATTAAAAAAAGAATCGGTATGACTAAATTAATCTAAATTTCATCAAATCATATAGAAACTGAACTAAACTGAATGGAATTGAACTAAACTGATATGAACAATTAAGCTCAAATAATTGAACTGATTTAAACTGAACTGAACTGAACTGAACTAAATTACAAATAAGTTTACTGAACTTAACTTATCTGAAAACTAAAAAGGTTTACTGAACTGAACTCACTGAAAAAATATTATCTGAACTCATCTGAACTGAAAAAAGTTTATCTGAACTCATCTGAATTAAAAAACATTTATCTGAACTAAAAAAAAGTTTATCTGAACTAATAGTAGAAATTAGAAATAGAAGCCAACATGTTTCTGTGTGCAGACTGCAGGAAGACACCTCTCTACTCTTTCAGCCACCTGTTGCGTGTGCTGCCAAACTGTTTCATATGTTCTTCCCATTTTGGAAATTCCGATAATCGAATCCGATGGAGAATGCGATTTGCAGTATTCGGAGCATTTCCATTCCCATTCCCAATCTCAGTCCAAACCCCACTTCGTCCTTTTTACCTCCACTCCCACCAAAGAAGCTTCCGAAGACATCATGCAGGCCCCAAGTTTATGCATCATCAACGGCCAAGCCAGGTTTCGCCCCGCAAATCCGACCGGCTGATATCAAAGAGCCAGTCAATCCGGTTTACAAGCCCACCCCTCCTGATCGACCGCTTCGAACGCCTCACAGCGGGTACTTCTTGTCTATCTTGTGTTATATTCATTTGTTGTGTGCTTCTTTGAGCCTAATTTGATGGTGATTTTGTTGGTTGTTGGTTTATTTAGATACCATTTTGATGGGAGTCCTCGGCAGTTTTTTGAGGGGTGGTACTTCAAGGTGTCTATACCGGAATGCAGGCAGAGCTTTTGTTTTATGTATTCAGTTGAAAATCCTGCCTTTACAAAGAAATTGAGCATGCTCGAGACGCTGCAGTTTGGCACTAGGTACACTGGAGTTGGGGCTCAAATTCTTGGTGCTGATGACAAGTACATTTGCCAGTACACTGATGGCTCTCCGAACTTTTGGGGAAGTATGTTCCTTGTCCATGTGCCATTTTTTTGTTTTTCAGATTATTTGTGGAAATGGTTGCGGATTTAATTCGTTCTATGTCACTGGATAGGCAGGCATGAACTGATGCTTGGAAATACCTTTACTGCCCGGAATAATATGCGGCCTCCAAGTAAAGAGGTTCATCCTCAGGTCAGTATGGTTTCTCGATTTCGTTCTTATTTTGAATGTATTACATAGTGATCAGTATGACACAGTGTTCTATTTTTAGTCATGTTATCGTGTTTTGGAATACTTTGGAGTTTATATGTTGTAATTGTGTAACTACTACAGTACTTGTCTATTTATTGAGGAGTTTTTTTTGGCCTATGACTAATTATAACTAGCTTCTTACAGGAATTCAATAGAAGGGTTGCAGAAGGTTTTCAAGTCACCCCGTTATTTCACCAGGGATCTATTTGTGATGATGGAAGGTGATTGTTTTATCAACTACAGAGAGTACCTTTAAGTCACATTATAATCCTTAGGGTGCAAAGATTCTTAGATACACAAGTTCATAATGAGTGGAGTCTTTAACTATGACCTCCAAGAAGCCATTCAGTTATCAAAAATCTGTGTTGCTTGAGACTTTGATGCAAAGAGAGAGTAACACAGAGTGCAAACCACAGATATTACCTTATATTTTTATCCTTTTTGTATTATGCTAGTCCAATATTTATTAGTTTTTATTTGCTGCTTTTCATGGATTGTGTGGATTTGAGGGCACATATGCACTGTTTGGTAAGCACTTGCACCCACACAGGATTACATATCATTGTTGACAATTTGACTTATGTAACCACTTGCACTCGCTGATGTTTCTTAATCTCAGTATACCCTTGTTGACTTTATGCTAAATTCTGAGATCACTTTTGGCAGGACAAATTACGCAAAAACTGTGAAGACTGCACGCTGGGAGTATAGTACTCGTCCTGTATATGGATGGGGCAATGTTGATGGGAAGCAGAAGTCTACAGCTGGGTGGCTTGCTGCATTCCCTGTATTTGAACCCCACTGGCAAATATGCATGGCTGGAGGGCTTTCAACAGGTCGAGCTACGTTTCTTTTTGCTCGTTTTCTATTAAGATGTTTCAATTTTCCTTTTTTATGCATTTTGTTACTTGTACCGTGTGTTCTATTTGCAAATGCTTTTATAGACTTCTAGGCATTTCTTTTCAATGCATTTCCTGTGTGACATGTACTATATGATGTGTGATTTGCAATTTCTGGTATAGGTACTTCAAAATATGCTGGTGGGTACATACCCCAAAGTGGGTCAATCATTATTTATGTATCACTCTTTTACTGAATTGCTAAATGTAGCCCATGCTTTTACTCCTTGTAGCCCAAAATTCCCATCAAATGACTATAATGCCCCCTGTTATTTGTCTAGTAGTTTTTCATGCACTAAAAAATAAGGATAGTGTTGTCATTTCACCCGGTATTTTGGGCTATAAGAGCAAAATACCGGGCTACAAATAGCAACATTCCTCTTTTTATTGGTGGTCTTCTGAAATCTTCGTTTCAAAGTTTAACATATTATATAATGCCCTGTGGTTTATTTCTATATTATAGCTATAGTACTATGCTCTTGCATTGGATTTAGGTGATTGAAAGAAAAAAATGTTATGTTCGGTGTATATATTTCAAATATTAGTTTCTGATTGCAGGATGGATAGAGTGGGATGGAGAAAGGTTTGAGTTCGAAAATGCTCCTTCTTATTCTGAAAAGAATTGGGGCGGTGGCTTCCCCAGAAAGTGGTTTTGGGTATGGCTCCTTATTTATTTTGTGTAATTTTACTGAGATGGAAATCATATAATGCTTACCTGCTGTCGCATTCTTTAAGTTCCATAAATGCTAAGTTTTTGCTTTCTATTGAAGATAGGACAGATATCACCAAGATTCATAATACATCAAATGGTTTTATTGTACGTGTGTGTGCATCTTGTGGGGTTTTGTTGTCAACCTGGATGTTTAAAACAAAATAATCTAATATCAGAAAAATCCTATTAATTTCTCTAATAAGCAATGAGAAAGACATAATGGAAACATTATTAGCCTTTGAGAAACTCAAAGTGTCTGAAGCCAAAATGTGCTGGGTTTCATATGATTAATGAAGTTAGTTCCCTATTACTCCCCTCCAATGCTATGGTCTTTTGTTTTCCAGGTCCAGTGCAACGTCTTCAAGGGTGCAAGTGGAGAAGTTGGTCTTACAGCTGCTGGTGGTCTGAGGAAACTTCCTGGATTGAGTGAAACCTACGAAAACGCAGCACTGGTATACTTTTGAATAAAAAATTTTAAGTCAAGTTTGTGTTGGTCTTGATTTTTTGGCTTCCAAAGTATAGTGCACATCCCATCTCCTTTTAGGTTGCTTTTGGAAATAAGAGGGAAGGGGATTTGTTTAATCAGAGAATACTTGTATGATACATTATATCTATGCAGATTGGGGTTCACTTTGGAGGCAAGTTTTATGAATTTGTACCATGGTCTGGAGTTGTTAGCTGGGAAATCAATCATTGGGGTTATTGGTTTATCGCTGCGGAAAATGAAACACACAAGGTACTATAATTTTTTTAAAAATGGCAGTTCAGATGTGCAATCTCTATAAATTTTTGTCTGAAAAGCACCTTTTGATATAAGATTTAAATTGCAGTATGTTCTGGTGTTTTTCAAATCATAATAATAATGGGCAAATATGTAATTTTATCTTTAAAAGAAATGACAGATCTGATGTGCTAGCTCTGTAATTTCAAATCTAGCATATTATAGCATCTCATCATTACTAGTTTTTTGTTTGGTTCCTTTACACAGTGCATATACTTTCTCCACCTACTTGCAATAAAATGTCTTATGGGAGAAAATGAAATGCATGGGTGATTACTGTAGTTTCTCATTTCATGTAATCTAAGTAGGTGGAATTGGTGGCTACAACAAATGAACCTGGCACAACTTTGCGTGCTCCCACTGTGGAGGCTGGTCTTGCCCCTGCCTGTAAAGACACTTGCACATCAGAGTTAAGATTGCAATTATGGGAGCGAACATCTGATGGCAGTAAAGGAAATGTGAGTCCGTATTTACTTGCTGGCAAAGCCTTTTGCAGCTCATGTTGAAGGGGATTCATAGATTTCCATATTTCAAAATGTTCTATGCATCTTATCTTCAAATTATTCTACCAAGACTTATAATTTTTGGTCACAAATTATTTCAGATCATTTTGGATGTCACGAGTAATATGGCTGCTGTTGAAGTTGGGGGAGGACCATGGTTTACCCCGTGGAAGGGAAAAACGAATACACCTGAAATTGTGAGCAAGGCTCTTGCCGCTCCAGTTGACTTGGAGGGATTTTTGGGTCTAGTTCCCCTGTTGAAGCCCCCTGGTCTGTAACAAACGATCCAGAGCCGCTTTATGTATAATTTGCTTGTAAGACATTTGTATACTATAGTATACTAGTTAGCATCTTTTCTCTTTTGGCAGTTTTTCTAGAACGACAGAATAAATTGTATACTGTACTGTAGATGAAAATTGGTTTTAATATCTGTAAAGCAGTAAGTGTTCACTTGCTTAGTGATCTTTTTTTTTACAAGGCATAGTGACATCAAGTCATTGGCTTGAGAAAGTAGCTGTATAATGACAATACAACTAGTTGTGTTAAGTTATTTTTGTTGGGATTCAATCGTCACTGTGTTTAAAAAACAAAGGGAAAAACTTTGAATAATTTGTCGAATATCAACAACAGAAAATGGTATCAAGGCCATGGCTAGAGGACAAAACCATCCAAGCAAATATTCATATTTCTTCTGCAAATGGTATATTGATCAGTTGCATATTTAACCATCCCTGTATTTCTCTGTCTTTCTCTAAAACACACAGTAGCTATGAGCATGATACCTAGTACGTGCACTAGGTCGTCTCCGCCTCTGGTGTGTAGCTCATCCAGTCCGGCATCAAAATCTTTCCACACTAGCAAGAATGCGGTCTCCGGCTCCGGAACCTTCCCTCCATTTCTAAACAAGGTGTGTTCAACTTAATATGTTTCCTTCAAAATGGAAAATCCTGTTATTCTCTTCTTAACTGATGTCATGTACTCAATTTGTGCAGCATAAGCCATTGCAGCCTGTGCTGAGACAGCTGGAGAAAATTTTGAACGACGTCCCCAAAACCATCAAGAAGAATACCGCCATATTGCTGGACGCTTTTGTGGATTCAGCTTTTGAATTTGTCGATCAGCCATTGCTCCCTTCTCAAGTATGTACATATTAACAGTCTGATTTTAAGAACTTTTCGTTTGATGGACTGATGTAAGATTGAAATATCTGCACTCTCAGGCGAATTTCGCGCCCGTGGAAGAGGCTAGAGAGGCCATTTCTTTGGTTGAAATACAAGGAAACGTTCCTGAGGATTTCCCAGAAGGCTTTTATGTGCGAAATGGTAATCAGTAATTTTCGTACCTCTCTGATTTGCACTGATAATTGATAAGCACAGAACTAATAATATGATGTATTTTAATATGTTGTAGGGCCAAATCCTCTGTTTGGAGGATTTAAGACGGCGGTTTCTATACTCGGAAAATCAAGCCACACATGGATAGAAGGAGAAGGAATGCTTCATGCTTTGCAATTCATAAAAGGTGATACCAAGGACAGTGGAAAATGGACCCTCAAATACATAAACAAATATTTGAGACCAGAAACTTTCAAGCATGAGATTGATAGAGCTAAGCCAGCTTTCCTTCCTGCTGTCGAAGGAGATCCCCTTGCCGTCTTTTCTGCTCATTTGCTCAATTTTGTAAGATATGATCAATCTGATACTGTACATGACTTTCTTGTTAGTTTACTAATGTGCTTCTTAATCTGCAGTTTAGATTTGGCATGGTAGACAAACACCTGAGCAATACCAATGTCTTTGAGCATTCAGGGAGATATTTTGCAACAGCTGAAAATCATGCTCCTCAAGAATTTGATTTGGCAACTCTTGAAACTCATGGGAAATGGGACGTTGACGGAAAGTGGAATCGACCCTTTACCAGCCATCCCAAGGTATCTCCATGCCTGATCTTGACCTTAGTAGTATTAGAACTTGGACTTTGTTTTGAAAATTAAAACCAAAAAAAGCATATTCATATGATGCCTTGCTGTGTGTAATGTTGTGCAGAAAGTACCAGCCACCGGTGAGTTAGTTGTGTTTGGGATCTCGGCAGTCAGACCTTATTTTGAACTTGGAGTCATTTCAGGTAATCTTTGTCTATTCAGAAATAATACTCTATACTGTTTAAGTCTGTAAGAAGCATTTTGCATCACTAGTCCTTAAATAGGAAGGTAAATTCTACATTAGATACAGTTTGCTGATGTCCGATTTTTTTCCCGTTCGCAGCTAATGGGAGGGAAATGATTCATACTGTGGATATCCAGCTAAACCGATGCACGTTATGCCACGACATAGGAATAACACAGAGGTAACTATAACCATATCACTCTTGTTCATCTTCTCTTTTATATCTTTTTCAGTTTTAGCTTGGAGGAAATGATTTACCTTGCTGATCATATGAATTTATCATGAAGGTACAATGTGATCTTGGACTTTCCCGTGACAATAGATGTAAATCGCCTCATGAATGGTGGCGCGTAAGCACTCTACTTTTCCATTTTCAGCTGAGAGAGATGTATCTGTGAAGAATTGATACCTTATATGGATCTAACTTTGTAGACTAATAAGATACGAAGAGGAAAGTCGTGCAAGGATTGGAGTTATGCCACGCTATGGTGATGCAGACTCTCTTAAATGGTTTGAAGTGGAACCCTGCACAGCATTTCACTTGATCAACTGTTTTGAGGATGGTGATGAGGTGATTATTTTGACAGTGCACCTGAATAAGTTTTCCTTCTTAATTTTCAGACCATTCAATTCTGCATTGATCCTTAAGTTAACAAGCTGGAATTATTTGAATTAACAACAGGTTGTAGTGATGGCATGCAGAGCTCGTGGATCGATGATTCCAGGACCTGAATTTGGATCTGATAAGTTTGACTGGTTTTCTCGAGGTTTTAAGCGAATAAGTTCTGCAGATACATCAGGTTCAGACTCACAGGAGGGAGCCTTTTTCGCACGTGTTTATGAGTGGAGATTGAACATGCAATCTGGGGAAGTAAAAGGAAGGTATCTCACAGGAACGAAGCTCTCTATGGACTTTCCAATTATCAATGACAGATTCAATGGTGAACAGAATAAATATGGATACACACAAATCGTAGATTTAGAAGCAAGCTCTACTTCAGGTTATAACACTCTCAATCAATCTGTTTTGTATACAAAAAATCTCGTATCAGATTCAAACCTTACCAGTATTACTCCCATAACTTGCATTGTGTACATTTCAGGAATGGCAAAATATGGTGGAATAGCAAAACTTAATTTCAAGAAGATCGATCCAAAACAGCTACATTTGGTACTGTGCATCCCTAAAGATTTTTAGTATACTTAAAATGTCTTTTTTCTTATATATGTTTTACTTATTAGGTCTTGTTTAGGCTCTAACAAACCAAAAGAATAGGACAGAACTCTTGACTAGTTCATATTCGTATCTATTGGTTTATTAGGCTCCAAACAGTGACTGATGAGATAGTACACTTAATTTAGCAGCGATGATGATTCCATTCATCTGAAAATTACATTAAAGACACATTTTCATTCTCTACATGATATCATAGCGTTCTTTTTGGCCGCTGACGAAGCTATTGCTTGAAAATAGGAGGATGATGAAACTGGAGAATTCATAAAGGTAGAATGCCACAAGTTTCCAGAGGATACATATTGTACAGGAGTTTCGTTTGTTCGTAAATGTGGAGGAGTAGAAGAAGATGATGGCTGGCTTATCGCATTCACGCACAATGAAAGGACTAACGTATCTCAGGTAAGGAGCATTTACAGGCTAGAAATTTAACATACATGTCGATCATGGAAAACATCACAAAGTTTACAGATGTTTTTACAAAATCCTAAGAAAGAATACTGGAAAACTTTGTCTTGTAAACAAGTTGACTATTGACTATTGACTATTGCAAATCTTCAACTTTGGACACGGTTAATAAACAAGTTGACTTATTTTCAAAAAAAAAAAAAAACAAGTTGACTATTGCAAGAAGTTAATAATGTGGCATTTTCTTTCTTGGTTCACAGGTCCTGATTGTTGATGCCAAGAAGGTATCGAGCGAGCCTGTCACAAAAATCACTATTCCAACTAGGGTGCCTTATGGTTTCCATGGAGCATTTTTGTTAGCAAATGATTCACTAAAATCTGGCAAGTGAAATGAATATGCATATATATCCATTATTCATGTGGTTATTGTTCTTTTCATCTTCTTATATATTTGGGAGGCATCACTTGTCTCACACAATGTGTAGCACCAGTAATTAAACTCCCAAACTTGAAGCCTTGAAGACATTAAACATGGTATGACACCTGTCATGCTATTGTGGCAGCTATAAAAATTAAGGCACCCGAATTGAAGAACCATTAGAGGTTTGATTAACTAATAGGTCATGTAATTCTTCAAATCTGTAAATCTAGGAATGAACCCAGTATCCGAAAGAAGCCTTTATATGTTGCTAGAAAACATTTCAAACGAAATACGCTATTTGCAAAGTCTAGAGGAGAGGCTTAGAATCTGGATTATGACCCATTTCCAAGTAATGAGATAAAAAGGAGCATTTCATAACTATTCATTCCCTAAAAGGAGGAGAAAACAAGAAAGGGAAAAAGACATAATAACTAATACGATCTTCCACATCGGATCAAGCTTCCAGCACCAAGAAACAGACCAAATAAGGCAGCACTTCCCATGGTGGTTTTCCCAATATGTCGGATTTTAAGTAGGCCTGGAACCTGTAACACAACAAACAAGCAAACTAAGTTTAACATTCCAGGGGATCTTTAAGTCAAGAACTCAAATGTTTATAGATTCATGGATAACAAATATACCACTGACCCAAAAGATCTTAGAGTTCAAATCTGCTAACCACCTTTCCCTCCCTCTATGTAAAAGGGTTGGGGTGGTTCTCAGAGGCCGAAGTGAAGCAATTTATATTTATGGAAGGGAAGTGACAGTTGAAGTGTAAAACTACAGGAGTGATGGCTAGTACCAAATGCATAGAGTCGTAAATGGACTTTGTGTGGGCAGACTTCATAGTCATACTGATACTACTTATCAACACAATGAAGCTAAGTCTGACAGTTGTTCCATTAGATAAGTCCTGTTCAACCAACAATGTACTCAATCATATAGGATTTCTCTGACTGCAATTTCTGTATTCTACAGACTCTAGTTCTCCTCATGTTGTACAATGGCATGGGGGAGCCATAAATAATCCCCGATCCACCAATAGGTGATTTTTAATACGGAAGATAATCTAAGTCAAGTGAGTGTGCTTATGCAGTTATGCAAACAAGATGGAAAAAAGGCAGAATGTCCAACAATTCAATGCTACAACCATGCCACAAATCACAGTAGAAACCTCGGATTCAAAAATACACACAATACGTTAATTTCAATACTCATGTGAACTAACATCAGGTAAGGTCTATGGCAAAGAAAACAATGAAAAGAAACGTGGATTTACCTTGTATCTAACAGCTTCATAAGTTCCATAGACAGCACCTGGACGTAAAAACAATCAAACATAGAAAATCCCCAAATTGAAGAAAGGGTTTGGAATAGAATATGCAGTAGAAGTGAAGGAGAGATGGGTCATACCTACGGCGCCTCCAATAGCACCGCCGACAGCACCGCCAGCAGCGATTTGTGTTAAGCAATCCCTCGCCATTTCCTCTCTCCGTCAATTTCTCAGACCAATTTGGCGCCGCGCCGCCCAATTTGTGCAGTGGTTTTTGCTTATGCTATCGGTCTTTGTTTGTTTTGCTAACAAAATCTAAAATATTTAAGATGGATTCTTTAAATTTATAAAAGAATTTAAGTTGATACGGTGAAACCACTATAAATTAATAATGTAGGGACCGAGATATTTTTATTAAGGGATTCTATTTCCACAACTCAATATTCTAAATCCACAACCCATTTAGGGTAAATTTTACTAAAATATCCCTTATTAAAATTTAATTTTAGTTAGTTGTTATTATGAAACTTAGTTCTAATCAAACTCTAATTCCTGAAATGTACCCCACTCTTTATATATAGTATAAAATATTCTTATCAACTTTTCTACAAATTGACTAAATTCACATTATGTTTGTCAGAGCTTATCTGTAGATCAGTTCAATTCAATTAAGTTCAGTTCAGTTTAGTGAAATTGTAATTTGATGAAATTCATATTAATTCAGTGATGCTAATTCTATTTTTCAATACATTAATTTACACTTCAGTTCAGTTCCGTTCAGTTCAATTCAGTTCATTTAAGTACACCAAGAAATAAGTTATAGCAAATAGGGCCTAAATTTGAAGGTGTTGAATGAATGTTGAAGGTTTTGAGAATTTCTTGGGCTTACAATTAAATTTAACAAAAGCTTGAATCCAAAAAATTTTATTCAAAACTTAAGGGATTTAAATGATATAATAAATGTTAATTAAATCCTAAATTTAATGAGGGGTGATTAAGTAAATTTATCACTAAATGGGTTGTGGATTAAGCGAAATTACTGTAGCGCGTGATTTTTTAACTTTTCAAAAATAGCAAATTGGTCTTTCCTTGTTTTTAACATATTATTCTATTTATAACTTAGTTCCTGGTCTACATATGTAGACGGTCGCTCCAGAGACCACCCCACTACTAATATATCGATATAATAATATTTCGCTAAATTAATAAAACACAATATATCATTTAGTGATATAATAATCCACAACCCAGACCAATTTGCTATTTTTGAAAAGTTAAAAAATTACGCGCTACAGTAATTTCGCTTAATCCACAACCCATTTAAACTTAAGGGATTTAAATGATATAATAAATGTTAATTAAATCCTAAATTTAATGAGGGGTGATTAAGTAAATTTATCACCAATTTGCTATTTTTGAAAAGTTAAAAAATCACGCGCTACAGTAATTTCGCGCGTGTATAGTGTTTGCTACAGTCCCTTGCTACAGTAACATGTGATGTTTAACCCAAAACATGAAGGTTGCTACAGTAACATGAGGGATTTAATCCAAACCTGAAGTTTGCTACAGTAACATGAGGGATTTAACCCAAAACCTGAATTTCGCTAGATGAGGGATTTAACCCAAAAGCTGAATTTCGCTAGATGAGGGATTTAACCCAAAAGCTGAAGTGTGCTACAGTAACATGAGGAGTTTAACCCTAAACCTGAAGTTTGGTACAGTTAAATGAGGGATTTAACCCAAAACTTGAATTTTGCTACATGAGTGATTTAACCCAAAAGTTGAAGTTTGCTACATTAACATGAGAGATTTAACCCAAAACTTCAAGTTTATTATAGTCACATGATGGATTTAACCTAAAACCCGAACTTGTAATCTAGAAATTAAACATCATGTATAACATAAAACATGGGGAATTTAAACCAAAACCTAGAAGATTTCTATTATCTAATAAACTGAACTTGTAACTCAAAAGGTGATCATTATATTATAAAACATGTGGAATCTAAATCAAAATTTGTCACTTAAAACATTGAGGTTATAACCTAAAATATGAGGAGTTTAAAGGAAAACCTGAAAGATAGTTAATCATATAAAAATTGGTAGAATATCAATCATCTAAAAACCTAAAAGATGTAGTTTATAAATTAAAACATGATCAATTTAAAACAAAATCTGAATTTAAAAAAAAAAACTAGAATCAGTACTGTTCACGCGCGAAATTACTGTAGCGCGTGAAATTTCTAAATTTTTTAAAATTGTAAATTAGTCCCTCTTTGTTTGTGAAATATTACACTATTTACAATTTAACCCGGTCTACACAGGTGAGCACAGCTAAGGTAAAAACACCTACAATACTGAAAATGACTTCTAAGAAAAGTAGGAAAAATACCTATAGCAACCAATTGCATCAAGTGGTCTATCTACTTAGGTCATCCACAAAAAGCTCTAAAAGTTGTCTTTAATGATTAATACAACCGTTAGAATAAACATGTTGGTCTGGAACATCAGAGGTATGGATACTTCCATGCTGAGGTTAGAAAGACTTGTGCTTGCTCATAGACCTGATTTGATTTGTTTAATTGAACCTAAACATCCTAATACTGAATGTGCACAATACATGAGATTACTACATTTTGATAATTGTATGTATGCTGCTTCAGGCCACATCTGGCTTATGTGGAATAATACTGTTTCTATTGCCCTTAAATGTGACCATAGACAATTTCTTGCAGTGGACATTTTTAGTCATAAACTGAAAGCATCAATGGAGGGTGTTTTCATTTATGGATTAAGAACAAAAATTGGAAGACTAGATTTGTGGAAGGATTTAACTGCTTTAGGATACAATAATGCTATATACATTGGTGATTTTAATGCATTTAGGTCTGTTAGCGAATATAAAGGCCCATCCTCTCCTACGTAGTATGCAGGACTTTAATGATTTCATTCATAACCTAGCACTCTCAGAAATCCAAACAGTTGGAAATCTTTTTACTTGGTCAAATGCTAGGCTTCATCCTACTATAGAAAGACTGGATAGAGGATTGTGCTCCCAACTATGGAGTTCTAATTTTCCATCTTCCTCTATATTAGTCCTTAACAAGGAAACCTCTGATCATTGTCCTCTTTTACTAACAGTAGGAAGTGCAATTCCTTCCTGTCCAAGGCCCTTCAGATTCCTTAACACCTGGTTCAAGAGACATGAATTCATGGAGGTGATTAGGAACAGTTGGGTTTCTCCTTTAGCTGAGTCTGGTATGGTGAGATTATTTCTGAAACTTAATAGATTGAAACAAGTCCTCAAGACTTGGAATAAAGAGGTTTTTGGAAACATTTTTGATAATGTTTCCAAGGCTGAAGAAAAACTTAGGCTTCAAGAAATAATCTGTGATCTTAATCATTCAGATGAGGAACTTTTTAAACTTAAAGAGGCCAAAACCATTTTAAACAAAGCACTTGCAGAGGAAAAAAATTTCTGGAAACAAAAGGCAAAGATAAAATGTCTCAAAGAAGGAGATGAAAATACAGAATTTTTTCACAAATCTGTAAAGGAAAGAAACAATAAGCTTGGGATTTCAAAAATTCAGAACTCACAAGGTAACTGGCTTGATGAAATTTCTGACATTGAGAATGAAGCTGTTTCCTACTATGAAAATCTCCTTACCTCTGAACTCACAGAGAGGGCCCCTTTTCACTCACATTTCCTTAGTCAAATCCCCTCCCTTGTTAGTCCACAACAGAATGAGCTCCTCATAAAACCTGTTTCTATGGAGGTGCTCAAACAGGTTATTTTCAGTATGAATAAATCCAGCAGTCCAGGCCCTGATGGCTTCACAACTAAATGTTACATTAAAGCCTGGGATATCATATGTGAAGATGTACTTAATGCTGCAAATGATTTCCTTCATAACCCAAATATCCCCAGAGGCATATCCAGCACTTGGATCACCATTATACCCAAAAAAGAGGTCCCAGTCTCTTTCAATGACTACAGACCTATAAGCCTCTCTAATGTTAGCAATAAGATTTTTTCAAAAATCTTAATGGAAAGACTTAAACCACTGATGCCTTCCCTCATTTCCCACCACCAATCTGCTTTTCTAGCTAACAGAGAAATCTCAGACAATGTACTTTACTTAAAGGAAATGATGAGATTTATCAACAAGAAAACAAGAGGAGCTAACTGTATTCTCAAATTGGACTTACAAAAAGCTTTTGATAGAGTTGAATGGATTTTTCTTAGTGCAGTCCTATTGAAATTTGGTTTCCATGGATCTTTTGTGCACACCATCATAAAAAATCTGTCTCAAGCATGCTTCTCAGTACTGGTCAATGGAAAGGCAGTTGGTTTTTTCAAAGCTTCCAGAGGGATAAAACAGGGAGATCCCATTTCACCCTTCCTTTTTAATTTATTTTCTGAAGCTTTCACTAGATCACTGTCATATGCATATCATTTAGGTAAAATTCAATATTTTAACTTGCCTGATAGTGCCATTCCTATTTCTCATTTGAGCTATGCAGATGACACTATAATTTTTCTAAATGCAAATAAGCTTAGTCTAACTAGGCTCAAAGCTTTTTTAGGTGTTTTTGAAGAAACCACTGGTCAGAAAATCAATTTTCAAAAGAGTGAGGTTTTTTACAGCAAAAATGCTTCTTTACATACCATTAGATTAATTCAATCCATCCTAGGAATGAAGAAAGGAGAATATCCTTTTAGATATCTTGGATGCCCTATTTTCACAGGGAAAATGACTTGTTCCCATTTTCAGCCTGTACTTGAAATGATAAACTCTAGACTAGACAGCTGGAAGAACAAGTGGTTGTCCACTGGTGGAAAGCTAACTCTTATTTGATCATGCATCTACTCCATCCCCCAGCACATCTGGGCAGTGTATGACCCCCCAAAGCTCATTTTAAAAAATCTGGAAAGAGTTATCTCTTCTTTTTTCTGGGGCTACACTGAAAACACAGAAAAGAAAAAGTGGAGGAAATGGAAGGACTTGTGCTATCCAACTGAAGAGAATGGAATAGGGATCAGATCACTTTCCACCATCATTGATGCTTACTCAGCAAAATTGTGGTGGAAATATCAGAAAGCTCAAGCTCCATGGACATTATTTCTTGCTTCTCTTTCCATTAATGTCAGAACCTCACAAACATGGAGAAGGATATGTAAGATGGATCCTTTTGCTGCTAGTCACTCTAAAATTATAATTGGAGATGGCATGTGCAGCTTTTGGAACTCCATCTGGATTGACTCCGGGGTCCTTAGTGATTTTATCTCCACTGATTCTACCAATATTCCATCTAACTGTACTGTGGCAGATTTTGTCAATCATAAGGATCTCTATATGACTTCTCTATCCTCTTTGCTGGAAACTGATGCTTTGGATTTTTTGCAGGACATCAAGCTCTCTCCACACAGAAAAGATAAACTTATTTGGAAACCTGACCACAAAGGGAATTTCACTTTTTCCTCTGCTTACAATGCTCTCAGGCCTAAAAGAGGTAAAATTTCTTCTATGCAAAAGATTTGGTCTTCCAGAATTCCAAAAACAAGTTTCTGTGTTTATGTGGAAACTTTTTAATTGCTTACTACCTTTTGATGACATCCTGATATTTTTCGGTTTCAATGTGGTGTCAAAATGTGTTTTCTGTGACAACTCTGATAGCATTGATCATTTTTTCAATAGTTGTGTTATTGCCAAGCAAGTTTGGATTGATGTACACTCTATCATGTGTATTGGAAATCCAGTTTTTGTCTCTCTCTGGAGTAGATTGGCTAGCTACTGGTTTTTTAAAGGTCTAACTTCACTCCACACCAACCTAGTTAATATGGTTCCATCCTTTGTCTGTTGGTGTTTGTGGAAGGCCAGAAACAGGAAATATTTTGACTCAGTTAGGCCTAATGTTTAGGTCATAGTTAAGGAAATCAAGGACATGATCTTTGATGCCTTTTTGGCTAAGCCTCTTTACATTAGCAAGCAGCATGACATAGATATAGCAAATTCTGGAGTTTTGCCAAAATGGCTCAAACTTCCAAAACCAAACATTCACCCCATCAAATGGCTGAAACCACTTTGTGGTATCAAAATGAATGTAGATGCTGCTTGGAATTTTGGTAGTCAACATGCTGGGATAGGAATTGTACTTAGAAACACTGCAGGTTCACTAATACTTGCTAGATGTTTCTATGTAAACTCCCTATCCCCACTGGATGCAGAGCTACAAGCTATAAATTTAGGTATTCTCTTTGCCCATTCTATAAACCTGTTTGGTTTATTTTTAGAATCAGACTGCCTGAATGCTATATCAATGATTCATGATCAAAGCAAGGCTCCATGGAATTTGTTTTCTATGGTTGATTCTATATCAAACAACCTTTACCCTGCTATTCTCAATCATACTTTAAGACAGGGAAACAGTGTAGCTGACCTCCTTGCAAAACATGCTCTGAAGTACAAACTAAATGTGGAACTCAACTTACAAAATCTTCCTGCTAGAGTTAGAGGAGCTTTATGTTTAGATAAAATGGAGCTACCCTCGTTACGCATACAGAACTAGATACTGCTGACTGTTTTTTGCTGGTATATAATGCAGATGATGTACTCAAGACAATCCAGCAAAAGTCTGATCTCTTCTACTGCCAAAGGACTGCTCTCACTCAAAGCCACATGAAAGCATCATCTGATGCAATCTTTTCTGATGAATGGGAAATAATATGGGGAATTTTCACCCATAGGCTGACTAGCGATTTTGTGTTTGCTCATGAAATCACTGATAAGCAAGTGGTTTTGAAATTTCCTCAATTCTATTATTTCTCCCATTCCCACTTTCTGTTTTTTGTAGAATGGGAAGCATACCCCATCTCTTTTGAAGGCAATATCCTTATGCCTTGTGTAGTGTATTACTACACCATAGTGCCTAGTTTTAGGTTTCTATGTATCACTCTGCTGCACTGAGCTCTAGGCCTTACCTGATTGCAGCTTTTTGTAACTCTTTTTTTCAGTCATTTAAAAGGCAAGGGGAAGCCAATATAACTCCCCCCACCAACGGTGGTTAATTTTTTTTTTTAAAAAGGGAAAATTCCCACAAAGGGCGTAATAAGAATTGAAATTACTACTATAGATTGAAGTTCAAAAAAAAAGTTACTAAGGCCTGTTTACCAGAGCTTATCTGTAGATCAGTTCAGTTCAATTCAGTGAAAATGCAATTTGATGAAATTATGTTTAATTCAGTCATGCTGATTCCATTTTTCAATACATTGATTTTCACTTCAGTTCAGTTCAATTCAGTCCAGTTCAGTTTATCAAGAAATAAGCTCTAGTAAACAGGGCCTAAATAGATTCATATTTTACTAGAAATTCTTAGAATTTTGAAGTATATATGGAATTTATTTGTAGTAATTATTAATTTATAGTTTCGTTGGACCAATATATGTACACTGGGATTTTGTTTTTAAAAATATTTTATTATTTAATCAAGTGAGGTCCGATTTAATGCTGGTCCCGGGTTGGGACCAGACAAATTATTAATTTTATCGAGATTATTAATTTATCGAGTATTAATTTATCGAGGTTTCACTATATGTCAAAATTGTATCTTAAGAGCATCCACAATAGTCCTCCTTAATGGTACTTTTCTTAATAAGGAGCACTCCTTATTATTTAAAAATGACTATTGTGGAGTTTTTAAAACAACTCATGCTCCTTATTTTAGGGCTGGAATTTTTTACCAAGATAACTTACCAACCTACTTACCAACCGTACCATTACCAAACAATACCAATTATATTTGTTACGGTATTACTGTACCATGACTTAATATTAGGTACCAACTTATATAACTAAATTATTTAATTATATTTAAATGATTTAATTACACTACAATTTTAATTACCATTAATTTCTTTCCATTTCTAAGTCTCCTAGTATTTTTCTTCAAATTAAATTCTTTAAACATGTCAATTAAGTTTCTATTTCCAAAACTAATCACTCATTATTATACTTCTTCAAACTACTAATTGGTTTCTAAAGATTCATCATCAATCTATGAGGTTAAAATCAAAAATCATTCTATACCTCTTGCATAAATCGTATTTTGATTTTCATTATGAACTAAACTGGTTGGAATCAACCAAATTGCAGATTAAAGTTTCGAATTGTAGGATTTAAGCAACCAAAATTTTGAGTTTGAGATTTTTCCCCACAAATTCAAAGATTTCTTACAATTTTTATAATGTTGGTACGGTAACGGTATATACCGAATACCAACCGAACTTCTTGGTTACCAATATATTTGGTTGGTATTGGTTTTTAAAATACATGTACCAACATTCTTGGTACGGTACATGTATTGAGAAAAAAACATGGTATCTGTACCGATTCCAGCCCTACCTTATTTAAAAAGTAGATACCCCTTTTTATGCGTTTGACTAGCCAATCAAAACATTCCTCTTGCCATTAAGTATTTTTAAATTTTAAGTTAAAAAATAAAATTAAAGAAAAAAAAGTGCTTCTTAAGGGCCTGTTTGCTAGAGCTTATTTTTTGTTGTACTGAACTGAACTGAATTGAGCGGAGTGAAATAAATTTAAATATACAGAACTGGACTGAAATAATTTTAAATATATTGAACTGAACTGAACTGAATTGAAATAATTTTAAATATATTGAACTGAACTGAACTGAATTGAAATAATTTTAAATATATTTAACTGAACTGAACTGAACTGAAATAAATTTAAATACATTTTTTATAATTCAAATATAAAAAAACTTTGAGGTGATGTAATCTTAATTGAATTGAGTTGAATATCATCAAATTATAGTGTAAATGACATGAACTTATCTGAACTGAACTGAATTGCTTTGAACTGAACTAAATTATAAATAATCATAAAATGATGACATATTATATTTTGTTGAGTCGATTTAATGAATTACGATTAAAATATTTATATTATATAAAGTAAATGTTAATAGTTATGGTAAATTAAAGACATAAATTGAGTTGAATATCATAGCTATGTATTTTTTAGGGGATACGAGTCATTGAGTTGTATATCATAATATTATATTTCAGAGAATATATTTCATACGATATGAACTGATCTGGACTGAATTTATCTAAACGGAACTGAACTAAACTAAACTAAAAATAATCATATAATGAAGACATATTATATTTTGTTAAGTTGATTTAATGAATTACGATTAAAATATTTATATTATCCTATAACACTATATAATAAGAATTCTTTTGATTCATGGTCAATTTTGGTATCCGGATCCGCACAGGGGTAATTTTGTAATTTAAACCCCCTCCTTAAAAACGACGTCGTTTCGTGTTTAATTTTCAGTTTCCTTCCGGGTTTCTGAATCAAACCCTCCGCCGAGTTCCGACCGAAGATGATAACTCTGATGAGTTCCGACCGAAGATTCAATTTATTGCTTATTGAGGACGTCTCCGGAAACACCTAAACTGACTGCCCCACTGCCCTTTCACGCAGCTCTCGGGCGAAATCTTGTTGTCCCGGCCGTAAAGTAACAGCCTGAGCCCATCGAATTCATTATCATCGTACACGTAGATCTTCAAGGATAGGCGATTACCATAGCCTCTGTCGGGCCACCGGAGATGACGTAGATGGCGGCATCGGCGAGAGGAGTGGCATGGGCGGGGAGGCCAAATTGTCAATCCCGTTCTTTTCCTTTCGTGTTTCTGAGTTTCATCTTTTTCTTCTCTTCTTTTTTGCGGTTTTAGTCTGGGGGCTGGGCACAAATTTGGTCGCAGTTGTAGTTTTGATTCGGTCTCTACATTTTGGTGAATTTGAATTGGGACTAGGATGCCGTACGTCATCGAAGTTAAATTGGGCGAAGAAGATATTTGATTTTCGCACTGCTAATTCAGACAGGTGACCTCCGAATCGAAATCTGATATGGTCGATTCTTGTCAATGATAATGTGGACATATAAAGGATCCTCCGAGGCTCCTTTGATGGTCTCTGATCAGTCAAGGTGGTGCATTATCTGAATATTCCCCTGTCTTCTTTGGACATTAACTTCCTCCCGGCAATGGATTTTACTAGCGAATTTGACACGGTGGAATCGTATTCTTTGATTTTCTGTGCCTTTTTCTCCTAATAAAGCTATGAGTTTGTGGCGGGGTGCTTCCGGAATTTGTACGGGTGAAATTGGGTCTTGATAATGCATCATGTTTACTTTACAAGGTATGCTCTTCATACTTCAATACCTCTTATAGCTCTTTAATTTACCAACAATTTAAATAGCCTCGAAATTAGGTGGTGCAAATATTTTCATTTATTTGTTCATTTGTCTTTTTGTTTATGTTTTGTTTGTTTTTTAGTTAGAGATTGTAACACTTATGCTCTCTGTTCAAAGTTTTTGTTAGGAACTTAAAGATTTTATTAGTATTCTGTAAATAGAATGAGGGGATTTGCAATAGTTAGTGGTCAAACGCATAAAAAAAAGTCTTTTGAGTGGCTGAGTTTTAATTTGGTTCATTGTTGGTAAACAAGTATATCAAGCAACAATGTTTTAGCCTTGATTTTGGAGCTATTTTAGAAAAGTCTGCTTCATGGTTGCTTTGCGGTAAAGCGCTCCAATCGAGAAACCTTGCTGCAGGTTCACTACCATGTGGAATTTTCATTATTTCTGGCAATTTATTTAACTAATTACTAATTGTAAACTTATTTGTTTAACTGGAGAGGGAGAAGCAATGCTAAACTCGAGCAGTCATGTGTTATTTTAAATAGGGCGTGCAAGTTATATAGGGGCTGACCAAGAAGTTACGAGCAGGTTATAGGGATGGACCAATAAGGTATGTGTGATTAATGCTGGATACTCAATATTGGACCAATAAGGTTTTGCATTTTTTGTTTCTGGGATTTTGGTGTGGTTTTTGATGTTTTTTGTGTTTTCCCTGTAGAGCTGGTTAGAATCCGGGATTTGGAGAAGAGCATGTGGTGGAGAGGGAATATTTGTTCGATCACTCGACCCTTGGGTATCATGAAATGCTCTGCCCGGCTAGAATTTTCATTGCTGACCATTTTAATCTTTACGAGCAATATCCCGGTACGACGAACCGTGTTTAGGGCTGGTTTTTTGTGTTCAATGAACGCATTAACAATGTGTTGGTTCCCAAGGATGTCACTCTTAAGGTATTTGAAAAATGTACCCATTGTATTTGTTTAATGTCTTGGTTTATAGCATGCGTTTAAGAAAACGATTATTTGGAGGACATTATCCTATTAGGCCTGAGGCTTGTATTTGTCCTAATTTAATCTACATGTGAAAGATTCATAAGATATGCTCAGATTTATGGACTAATTTTAAATGCTTATGTGAAAAAATTAGGTGTTGTTTCCATAGGATACAGATTTATTGTGCAGTTGTGGTTGTGTGTGTTATTCTCTGATGCTACTTAGGAATTCTTGTATGTTTGATTGCGTTTTTTCAATTTTTTGATTAATGATTAGGCTTGATGGCGTAATGAACCGAGGCGTGTGCTTGTCTTAATTAAGTGTATATAAGAGATGTTCAGATTTTGGACTGATTTTAAATTCATATAATTTGTTTGATCAGGTAATCTGATGGGCTCTGCATGTGTGCATGTTATAATAATGGGGCTAATTAGTTAGGTCTTGAATGCTTATCTGAATCAGTAGAGAAAATGAGTTGCTTTCATGGTTTCTTCACAAGATTTTTACTCTTATTTTATACCTGGTGCAGTTGTTTATTTTGCATATGGCTTGACCAAAGGTTAGCTATCTCTCTCTATAACTTTTGACTTCAATCAAATATGCCATAGTCACCATTCATATTTTATGTAAATTGTATGATTTGATCTCAAGCGTAGTTTAGTGATAGAGGTCTGATAAATTCATTCTTTGATTCAAGGATTTTTACATGTTCATATTATGAATTTTACAATATTATGATTTGAGTGAAAGATTGTATGAGTTCTTAGCTAAATCTGTTCATAAAAGATGTTGCCTAAATCTGATAAGCTTTTAGCTAAATCTGTTCATAATCTGGCCATCTTCTATTCTATTATATAAAGGCCTGTTTGCGACCCAGACCCCAGCGAAATCGGCTGCAATGTTTTAAAAATAAATTATGTTTCATCATTGTAATTTGCACAATGAGGATTAATACTTTGTGATTGAGATTGAAAGATCTCTGATTTCTCTCAACTACTAATACGAAGTCCTTTTCATTCTGAGTGCTGGATAACATTTTCAATATTCATCTGATTTGAACAAAATTTCGGATGATTTGATTAGGTTTTTGAATTGGGTCTGAACTCTGAAGTTTGACTATGCAATTAGCTATGCCTTAGGGATGAATCCAGCACCCAATATCACCATTCCTTCTGTTGAATCCAGTTTGGTTTTTTTCAATAGGCCAAACTGGACATCCACTCAGGATACATACGTAACTGTTCATACTTTTGGATCTGAATATTAATTTCACAATGATTATGTTTTTTATATTCTTTGGATTTGTATTATCTTCGACACGATGTTGGAATTTCTTATTTTCAATAGACAAATTCAAGCTAAAATGACACTTGAAATGGTGAGCATTGTAGTATAGATATTATTTCAGGATCCAATTTATTTTTTAGGCCTTTCATAAGGAACAATTTATCTTTTGCTGATTGAGGAACTGTAATGAGAGGTAATATTTCAAAGTAATTTTATTACCTCACCATGGTTCAGTAGTTTTTTGAGCCATATAGGATTGATTAGTTAGTCAATTTTTTTCAGGCTTTAAAGGTTTACAAGGTGTTCTTGTGTATCCCAGGAATCTCTCGCTGGACTTGAACGGGTCATAGATAGAACAATTTACCAATCATGGGTAGGTGAAACTTATGGTCAGTTGACGAAATTTTGAGCAAATTATAGGGATTAACCAATAAGGCGTGTTTTTCTGCAATTTTAGGGTATTTCCTGGTCACTGATTGTTTCATTCCCCAGTTCTACTGTAAAGTTTCTTTTTCTTTTGATAAACTAACCAATAAAACTATTAATACTCATCAACGGAAGAAATATAGTTCTTTTAATCTGCGAGGCTGTTATATGTGATGTGTGTGTATGTATATTGTTGAATTGAACTTTAAGTATAATACATGAATATTGTTCAGAGTGCCCTTTTGCTCAAATGTTGATAAGGTGTGTGTTTTTCATATGACTGTTATTGTTTATCATTAGTAAAAAAAAATCTTATGTGCTTATATGACAGTTTTCTTCCTAATACTTGTATGCTTGCGTACATAGGGGCGCTTACTCTTTCATTCCGATGGTAATTTATGGTTTTGTGTGCACCCAGATTCTATCTATAGGAGTTTTTTGTACTTCACAATAGAAGAATAATGTGTGTTTATAAGAATGAAACTTTGAGTATTGTACAAGAATATTGTGGAATGCAAATAAATGTCTTTATTGTATTCAGAAGATTTTGATTGTTTTCCATTTTTAGGGAAGTAATAAAAATGTCTATGCTATGCTTAATTTCTTGAACAGAAGGTTTCAAAACGTTGATGATCTCAATAAATGTTTAAATTGCTAATTATTTTTTAAATTATACAAACTAAATGAGATGTTGGTGTTGCCATTTGTATTTTAAGTGCTTGGATATGAATTCCCGTGAGAAAGATTGTATTTTGAGTTGAACTCCCATTTGTTTCAAATATCTTATAGAGTTTGTAGGGTTTGCCCGATATTAGTTTAGGATTGTTTTTTAGGACTGAGTGAGATTGTAACTTGTGTTCAATTTCTATCTTTCATTTGTATATGCGGAATCTTGGAAGTTGTTTGACTTTTTTAGTTCGTTAGGTTGTCGGAGGATAGATCCATCCAGGTTTCTTTACGCATTCAGGTGAGCTAATTGACCGTAATCTGAATTCCTGTTGCCACTGATTGTCTGCTCCTCTTTTCTTCCCCGTTCTTTTTCATTTATATTTATCAATTGGTGTTCGTTTCTTTATGGCCGTGGGGATGATTCTCCAGTGATTCTATGAATATTGACTTGGTTAAGTGTATAGTTTTTAGGCCACATTTTTGGTTTTGTGGTGTGTTTTGCACTTGCTAATGATGTGTTACTGTTTCTGTTTCTGTTGTTGCTTTGGTTTTGATTTTGCCTGCTCTTTGGATTGTGGATGTGTTAATATTGATCAAATTTTGATTTGGTGACATTCTTTAGATTTTCTTTGCAGAGAGCTCAATGAGGAAGAAACAAAAACAAAACCAAGAATTGAAAATGGAGATGGAGATGGATAACAGTGATCATATAGATAATGTGATAAACAAATTATCAACAAATACGGTGACAAAAAACAATCTTCAAATTATTTTAATTCAATAGTTACATGAATTATTTTATATCGATATTTAATTTTAATAGCAATGATCATGTTCTATTTAATTCAATTATTATATATTAAACTAACTATTATTGTTATTATATATTTGTGAAACAATATGCATCTTTATTCTATTTCCAATCTTCAATTGCATAATTTAAACAATAATTTATTCTATTTTCAAGAATTCACACAACATTGTGCATAATAATTTTTGAATGTAATTTTTAAACCACAATTTAAATGATTTTGTTAGCAATAATGACAAATCAATTTAATTTTGTTGAAACTACTTTTAAACTTTTTAGGTAAATTTTACCATCAATTTACCGCGCATCGCGCAGTGTCACCTTGCTAGTATAAAGTAAAGCTTAATAGTTATGGTAAATTAAAGACATAAATTGAGTTGAATATCATAACTATGTATTTTTCGGGGGAGAATATATTTCAGAGGATATGAACTGATCTGGACTGAATTTATCTAAACGGAACTGAACTGAACTAAATTAAAATAATCATAGACATAATATATTTTGTTGAGTCGATTTAAATGAATTACGATTCAAATAATTATATTATATATAAAGTAAAGGTTATGGTAAATTAAAGACATAATTTGAGTTGAATATCATAGTTATAGAAGCTGCAGACTTTAAGATGATATATGTAACATGAATGAAAATAGAACATGCGTGTTTTATTATAAAACCTGTAGGATTTATAAAACATGTAGAACATATAACATTTAACTAAAAACCTAACGTATGTACTTTTAACTTAAAACCTTCAACCTTTACTTTTAACTTAAAACTTTCAACCTTTACCTTCAACTTAAAACCTATAACATTGAACTTAAAACCTTTGCCTTTACTTTTAACTAAACCTTCAACTTTTAACTTAAAACCTTCAACCTCTATTTCATCTTAAACTAAATTTCCGGCAGGGCACTCAAGGATTACCTGCTCAACTAAAGAGCTTCGCTGCTAGAAAAGCCTCGAAAATTGCCTCCGCGATTTCCCCAATCCGATTCCGCCGCCAATAGTCACAGCCGAGGAGATTTTGAGTTCGTCACCGAGAAATTTGAGGTCAATGACAATAACCACGAGCACGTCATCATCAACTTCGTTTTTCTCGCCATTGAAACCTGGTGGCGTTGCCTTGAAATCGTCGGGAGAAAGCGGTAGATCTGCGGGGAAACAGACGGTGATTGACGGAGAGGAACGACAACCTGCAATCGGCGGAGAAAACGAGGCAGAACTGAATCGGAGATCGGTTTGGGAACGAGAGTGCATTTTGAGATTTTATTGAGACTTTAATTAATCATTAATTTTTTAGAAATTGCATTATAAGGACCTCCGTGTTTCATAATTAATAAATCAGTCCCGTCTATATTTTGATCCGAATATAGACGGTCTATTCCAAGACTTATTCAATTAAAATTGAGTCGAATAATATAAACTTCTAGAGACATATTATTTGAACTGAAATGAACTAAACTAAACTAAACATACCTAATAAAAGAAAATTGAGTAAAAAAAATGTTTACAAAAATTTCTAAAATTATTTTTAGGAATACGCTGAACTGAACTGAACTGAAATAAATTTAAATTTATTTAACTGAACTGAAATAAATTTAAATTTACTGAACTGAACTGATCTACATATAAGCTCTGACAAACATGGCCTAAGTGTTGTTCCATTGGTTCTTCTTTAGTTTTTCTCAAAATTGATTATGTGGCACTTAAAAATTACTTCTTATCTTCATACCATTGTGGATGCTCTAAGGCATTTAAATTTTAAAACGTCACTTTTAAGAATTGGAGTTAAAAATTAACTATTTTACAAATATTGAGGTCATAGAAACAATTTAATCATTTTACTCTCTTGAGAGATTTTTTGAATATGAGAAAAGTGATATGGTACCTTCGAATTCCTTTTTAATTGCTCATGTACCTTTGTATTTTTTAAAAATCTTTGGTATCCTGAACTGGCATTGTCTTTGTAAATTTCACTTCCAGAAGTTTTAACCGGCATCTAAATATTTATTTTTTAAGTCACATAAAAACCAGAAATAAACAGTTAGATGACCATTCAGATTTTTCATGTCTATAATTTAGAAAGTTAACGTCAGTTCAACAATACCAATAACGGTCTTCTGCAATTCCTGCTGGATTCCTAGAGAAAGGGACATATTAGCTCATTATCTTACTTCTTTTGCAAAGAATGGTTCGGATGTTAGAACAATGTGGGATATCGGCCCATAGGTTTTTTTGTCAAACGATTCTGGACGTTTTCCAATAACATGAATGATATTATTATACTTTCAAAAAGAAAAAAAATCAACGGTAACAAGGAGTCAACCAGTGTCAACTTCAATAATTAAACTATACCTCATCAATATGGATAATATCATATAATATATTATTGGATTTAAGAGTAATCATAATATATATTTTGGGATTGGGAATACTTTAATTTCATAATTTTGGCTGCATATATATGATAACACATTGAGGTACTATTGCCACTCAGCAAAATACTTGCTGTTTAGAATAGTCCTTGTTGCCACTTTGACTATATCAAATCCTGGATATGCCAAAAGAACGTTATTGAACAAGTAAGAAACATCGTCAATTATACAAGTATCACAAATTTGTTAAGTCTTCAAATTCTTAATTCTTAAATTCTTAAATTTGAGTCGAGTAGAAATTTTATCATGGCTGTTGGATTTATGATTTAATCTAAGGCTATTATGTACCCATAGGTTGCTAAAACAGGCAAAAGTGGTGCACTTTTTTTTTCTTTTTAAATTGGGTAATAATCCAAATGGATGAATCATACCCTTCCAATTGGGTAACTACCCCAATAAAATCTTACCCTCCCACCCAACATGAATCCAAGTGGTGTACTTTTTAATTCTCATGTTAGCATATCATCCAGGGGCGACCCATCCATGAGGAAAGTGATGTGCTTGCCTCAGGCCCCAAAATATTACAATATTTGGGGCCCCAATTTTCTAAAATATAATACCAAATATTACCAAAAAAAATAAAAATTCTGTGACTTCTCCCGACTTAGGATTTTTTAAATCTTAAAAAATCCGATCAAACTCCGGTGCATGTATACAACGATTGAGGCCTCTGTAAAATTGACTATGTTTATATGGGGGCCTCTTTTTTTAGTTTGCTTCAGGCCCCCGAAAACCCAGGACCGGCACTGATATCATCCATACTAAATTTCCTTGTGCCCAATTTATAGAATTTAACTTGAGATACAGATGTGGAATCCGTGCGTGATTGGTCGGGGCTTCTGCCGAGCTATTGACTCAGATTTCAAGACTCCAAACCAGGTAAATTTTTACAAAGCAAGATTATAGTACAAGCCATCTCTAAAACTAAAACCAGAGAGAATTTTTGCTTAAAACTAAAACCAGCCACTGAGAGGGAAATTTTTTGCTTCATTCTGGCAAAAATGACAAAAATAGTGCTCTGCTTGATCATTGAACCATTCTACAGTATGCAATCTTAATATTTACCCATAACGTCGTAAATTGGTTTAGATGTCATGAAAATGAACAAAAAGGTACCCACCTAGTAGACGGAGAGGCTTTTGTACGCATGCAAATCACCAATGAGTGGTGATGCTTGAAGTAGTCTTAGAAAAAGTCCAAGAGATTTTCCAAAATGGAAATCTTAGTTGTAGTCGAAAAATTAAAAGCATTCCTAGGCACCTTACAAAACATAACACGGCTAATACATTACATAGTAACGAATATCACAGAAATTGGCCCGGGAGGAGCCCTGCAGCAAAATGATTAGTTCCCGCGAATCGAAGTAGATCACCAAGGTTCAAACTCCCAAATGCAAAGCATGCTGTGTAGGCTGAGTAAGCAACCTTAAGTCTTGGACAATAGAGCTTAGAAGAGTTGAACACCAGAAGAGTTAAAGTCTGGTGCATTTGCTAGAGCAACTCAGAATTAGATGCACACTCTGAACAATTCTGCAAGCTCACCCCATGACTCCGGAAACTATATTCCCGCATGGCAAGAATTACTGTTTGTGAGGGCATCCTTGGCGATGGCATCCTTGATCAAACACCTGGTGATTTCATGCTTTCTAGATATTCCACAGAATGCACAATGACAACACAATGACATCCTTATCAGGCAGGGGCCTAAAGAAGAAGAGTGCATCTGCAATGGCTAAATGCATATGAGGATTTTGGAAGTGAGTTGGAGACTAGTAGCATTGTAGATTAGGTTGCCCCAGGAAGATATACAATTATTAGAATCCAACAACCAGTATCTAATCTCCCGACTGTTTTTGAGAGCAGATAATTTTATCTGGTGGTTTCTGCTGAGACCCATTAATTGAAGGGATTACGCTTACTATCTCCTCGGGAAATATGATTCGTATCAGTGGTAAGATGATTGGTGAGTGGTGACTTTAAGAGATGTCTTTACAATATGACTTTTCCACGAGACTAACCTCAGTTCCATTACCAATTAACCATTTCTAGTGTTCTTTTAGAAAGCCCCTGCCCCACAACAGACTTGAGCCAGCTAGATTTTCTTTCACATATGAACAATGAGAATAAGGTATTGGTCAGAAAGAGGTAAGCCCGGGTATTTCTTCGGAACGAACTGAGCTTGCATATGAAGAATATCAATTTTTCTAAATAGCTGCATCCTTTTCAGTGAAGAATACTTGAGACTTTCTGGATTAATAACTAGACCGGGGATACTGCTGACGGCTACACATTTGCTTTACTATACACTAGCAGAATATTAAGAAATAAAAGATACTGAATTCTCTAACTTTTCTGCATTTCTATCAAAAGATTCCGCAAAGAGTTAACTATGAAAATCCATACTCCATAGCAATAACAAACAATAAGGGAAAGAGGAGATCCCCTTGTTTCACCCTTCCCTTTGAAAGCTTCAGAATGACTGCCATAAACTGAATAGAATTTTTTCCTAGCAGCATTTAATCCAAATGAATAAACAGATGAAGAAACTTCAAGTCCTACAGCAGTTAAACTTAAAACATGAAAGACCATTTTAGACCGTGCAAATCAATTTTCAAGAGACGGTTTCAATTTTTTTAAAACAAATTCCATTTGTTACTATGTAGCAAATCATATGTCAAGAGAATGTTATGGTTGATATTCTTACCCTTAATAAAGGCACCTGGTTAGGATGATGATAGAGGACAGAACTTGGCCTAATCTAAAGCATAAAACCTTAAAAAATGATTTTATGATTGGTAGAGCAGCATGAAATTGTTATGGTGTGCACAGTAAAACTCCTCCTATCCAAATTTATACTGCATCAAATGCAGCTTTATCATTACCCTAAAAAAAATGAAGCCTACCGTTCCCTAGTATTTTAATAGAAGGATGAAGAATCAGTAAGGCAGAATTTCAAATGTTGCAGGGAGTCAGTGTTAAGGAGATGTAGCTGCACCAAGTCCAGCCAACATCCACAAAATCTTACCATGAATAATTTATAAGAACAAGTGAAATTGGGAGAAAAAGAAAAAAAGAGTCAAAATCCAACCTTTAAAGATTTTTGTACCTTTAATCTCCATTTATTGTTGTGTTCAGCCCAAGCCGCTGCCTAGGTTTGGGCACAGAACTCCTAATAAAAAAAAACACAACTAGAACTGGATAATTTTTTTTAAAAAAAACAGTAAACAAAAAAAAAGAAAGAAAAAAGATCGGACCTTGTGACCGGCCTTATGATATTTGGGAGTGCCGGAGCTGTAACCACGTTTCCGAAGTCTCCAAGTACTTGACGGTTGCCTAATCGATAGTATAATTTTACATTCCTCATCCATACAAATTATGTTCAGTTTCAAATCAATTTGCTCCTGGCCACTGTTTAATACTCCTATAAGAATATATCATATTTAACTTTTAATTTTTTTTAATTAAAATCACCTATGAAAGGTGAAGGGATTTTCATTAGGTTCCCCAAGCCTATTAGAAATGAACTGAAAAATAAAAGTTAAGCACAGAGCTCGGTTTTACAATGTATCTTAAAAGAAAAGAAAACCATAAAGATGAGTTTTGAGGCTCATCAATCTAGTTACAACCTCAAGAAGAGAGGATAAGGCAGTGAGAGCTGAAAGTGTTCATAAATCCCTATCCCTAGACCATACAAACCCCAAGCAGTTCTGTGAAAACAAAACAAATCGAATCACAACTTTGCTTAGAGCTATAAGTCTTCAGGTGGGGAGAAACACTCAGTATTGCCAACAATATGCAATTTGGTGCTTTGGTGGGGTGAGATGGTTGCAGCTAAAAGCATCCTCCATTCCTTAGTCCTTTTGGCATGTAGAGTTGGTCTGGAACTTTCTTCCTTGTAGATACCCAAGATGTCTTTAGTTGCGTATGATTTTAGCTATTTACCTGCAAAGAGTTAAAGACTGGATCAGCAGCATCCATTCTCATGAATTAAGGATTCTAATAGATGGAACTTGAGCAAGATCCAACTGTATTAGGGCCTTAATGTGAGCTGACAGAGATGAAAAGGAGACATAGGTGTTTAATTTGAGAGCTAAAGCATTCTTAGATAATGCATCTGCCACCCTATTTCCTTCTCTATATGTATGAATCAATGAAAAATTACCAAGCATGAATTTAATATCATCACACAGTGCAAACAACTTCCAGTGAGCAGTAATAGGATTCAAAATCATGGAGATTCCTTTTAAACAGTCAGATTCAATTATACATTGACTACCAGGCATGCAATGACAAAAAATGATTCCTCTTTTTATAGCAAGCATCTCTGCTTCCAAAGGGGACTGGGCATGTGTATAACTGTATTCAGCATGAACAAAATATCCAAATTGATCCGTGCAGATTAAGCCTATACCTGCCATATTATCTACTGAAGACCAAGATGCATCAACATTGACCTTAAAACCAATATTTGGACATTTCCATTTAATAGGGGCCATCTTTGGCTTTGGTCGTTTTTTCAGTAGAGGAATAGGGGCATATGAGGCAAGCTCTCTATCAAAATGGGAGGTAACAAACAGAGGTTTTGCAACAAAGGAGTTAAAAACCAGATCTCTGATGTCCTTAATGAGAAGAGTCTTTACTGGATGCATGTTTTCAAAAAACCATCTATTTCTAGCTTTCCAAAGAAACTAACATGTGAAACAAGTAATCATTTGGATCAGTTTGGTATGGAGGGCAGAACTGCCAGAGTAGCTAAGATAGAAAGTAGTCTATTCCAAAGAGTTGAAAAAGTCCTATCCAGTATGCCTACACATGCCAAACTTTCCTTCAAGATGGACAAAGATAAATCACACTCATTGAAAATATGCTCAGTGGAATCACAGTTCATGCAAAAACAGCACTTAGATGCAAATGTAAAACCCATATGAGTGAGGATATTGTCAAATGGTAGCAATGAATTTAGCAATCTCCACATAAACACTGAAATCTTCTTTTGGATCCTATTATTCCAAATTTTAGATAGAGAAGCAAAGGTACCTTGATGCTCCCTCAAGGCTGATGACACTGGCTCAGCACTTTGCTGGGCCGAGAAAAGACTTAAGGCCCAGTATTGAGGAAGTAACAATTTTCCCGCGTGAGGCGCGACCGGACAAGAGAAAGGACGGGTAGGTAACAAAAGGAGGTGGTCCTGAGTCTTATCCAAAGCGGGCAGCCTCAACTATAAATACTAGCCTTAAACAGTAAGCAATGTATGTGACATATATCTCTCTACTTTTATTGAGAGCACCTTCCGTACGTTTTCCTTCCCACTATCCCCATCTCATCATCACGCCGGAGCTTCTTCCCCGGGACGCCTCCCGGGGATTGTTTTGCAGGACTGAAGCGGGCTGATCGACAAGGAGACCCGGATAGTGTCTAATCCCGGGGAGACGGACGGATTCTGGTAGCATCAATTGGCACGCCCAGTGGGACCTTTCCACCTTCGCAGGATGGAGTCGCCAAGGAGAGGGCGCGGGCGCCCTAAGAATAACGCGGCACCTTCAGGGGGAGATTCTCTTCCACCCCCAGGAGACGAGGTGACCTTAAGGCAGTTGCAGGAGGAGGCTAGACACCAGCGAGAGCTAGGGGTACCACAAGACGGCCACGTTGAAACCGCCTCCGACGAAGCCTACTCGGAAGGAGAGTACCAGGATGAGCAGGAAGGGCTTGGGCTCGCCGGGGATGGCACCACCCGGGACCAGGGACCTGAAGCCCGGGAGGAAGAGCAGCCCTTAGTTAGTACGGAGGAAGTGGCGGCCTTGGAATTCATGAGAGCCAACAAGGAGTTGTACCGCCAGTGGGTACTCTCCACCCGGGAAAGCCTGAGGCGAAGGGAACCCGGGAGGAACCAGGCAGGTCCTCTAGGGGGGTACCAAAGAGAGGTTATTGACTTGGACGGAGCCGTTCAGCCGCCAAAGCTACAGGGGCGTGTAAATTCCTCCACCATCCCACCCTCTTTCCCTCAGAATTTCGGGGTTGGAGGAGGAGCGGCTACGGGACAGCAATCGAATCTGGTTCCACATGCTCCACCCTATTACCCGCGTTCCAGTTGGGGGGCGGGACAAATCGGGTATGACCTGCCAGTCATGCCTACAGAGCCGTTTGGGTATCAGGCCCCTGGAACCCAGGGAAACCCGATCCAGTATTCCGGACCCATGTATGGATCAATGGGGATGAACTTCGGTTACCCGGAGAGATACTATCGGGAGGACGATAGGATGCAGGGCTATCAGGTGGCACAGCAGGACCCCAACTCCTTGGAGGCTCGGCTAGACAAACTGGTGGGAAGAAACGGAGCTAAACCTACCTCCCCTTGGGTACCTCGAGTGCTCGCGTACCCATGGCCGCCGGGCCTACGGACCCCGGAGGGAATCCCAACATATAATGGAGAGACAGACCCGGAGGAGTTTGTCAGGACGTACCAGAACCTAATGGTGTCAAGGGACTTCCCGGAGGAATTAAGATGCAAGCTGGTAGGCTGTTACCTGAGAGGAAACTGTCTCTCGTGGTTCGATTCGTTGCCTCGAGAAAGTCTCAGAGACTATTACGATTTCTCTAAGGCCCTGCTGTTTAGATACGCCGGATTAAAGAAGGAAGGAAAGCAGTTGACTGAGCTTTTGGCTACCCGGCAGAAGGCTGCAGAAGGGTCAATGGAATACTATCGAAGGTACATGGACGATAGCATGAAGGTTGTCGACAGGCAGCAGCAGGAGAAGGCAGTGATTAGCGGATTTATAAATGGCTTGAGGGATATGGTGCTGTTCCAGAAGTTGATGGAAAATATCCCGGAAACCTTTCACAACTTGCAAATGGCGGTACAACTATACTGCGCGATTAATGATGCCACACGGAAGAGAAAGGAAGAATCTGGGGGATTCCTCCCGGATAAGATAGAAAGAAGGAGAATGGCAGACCCAAGTAGAAGGAACCCCGCTCCCGCACTGGTAAACCGTGCCAGGGCGGACAGTTTCACCCCGCTCAGCAAGTCCCGAGCGGAGATTCATGCTATCCACAAGGACCTGTTCCCGGATCCATTGCCCATCCACGGGACCCCGTCTAGGGAAAACGCGGACAAATGGTGTGCCTACCACAAGTCTTATGGGCATGCGACAGAGGGGTGTAGGATGCTGAGGAACGAGATAGAAAGACTGATAGACAGGGGACAGTTGAGAGATTGCGTGGCAGCGGAGGTAAAGAAGGAGAATCCCCGGGACCAGCCTCAAGAGCAGCTCCGCAGGAGGTGGAGACCTAACCCGGGGAGAGGAAACGGAAGAGTCCAAGGCAACCAAGGTAACAGGGCCCCGGGGAGGCCCGCCATAGCCGCCGCGCCGGTCCAAGCAGTGGAGCCGGCCCCAATACCCAACAGGATGATCAACGTGATCAGTGGAGAAGTCGGAGAAGCATGTCAGTCAGTCTCCGCTATCCGGGCCCGGACCCGGTATGTTCCCCCGGGGGAGGTTCAGGGGAAAAGGTTTCGCCCCGATGAAGCTCTCACTTTCTCTGAAGCGGATGCAGCCCCGCCGCAGATACCCCATTCTGACCCGATGGTGGTAACAGCTGAGATTGAAGGCTTCTTGGTCAAAAGGGTGTTTGTGGACGATGGGAGCAGCGTGGAGATCATGTTCGCTTCTTGTTTCGATCAGTTGGGAATTGGGAGACAGAACCTTAAACCTCCCTTATCTCCCCTGTCAGGGTTCACGGGCAAACCCGAAGTTCCACTAGGTGTTATTCCCCTCGCAGTGTGTATGGTGGATGAGAAGGACCGGAGCAAGAGGATCTCGGTGACATGCAACTTTGCGGTTATTGATGCACCCTCGCCGTACAACGTGATCATAGGAAGGCCATGGCTAACTCAAGCCCGGGCAGCGAGTTGTCCGTATCTGTTGACGATGAAGTTCCCCACTGCGCAAGGTGTGGCGGTCGTGCGGGGTAGTCAAGCAGTCGCAAGAAGTTGCATGATGACGGCGGTGCTGGACGCAAAGAAAGCAGTAGGGGTGGTACACGGGGAAGTTCCCCGCCAGGAGTTGGAGGAGATGCAGGTGGCGGACAAAGGGACGGTCACGGTGGGAAAAGACCTCCCGGAGGAAGTAAAAGGCGCACTGAAGGAACTTTTGGCCAAGTATCAGGGAGTATTCTCGTGGAGCCCGAAGGACATGGTGGGGGTGTTACCAGAGTTGGGGGTACACAAGTTGAACATAAGCCCTGCAACTAAACCAATCAGGCAGAAGAAAAGGCCTGTAGCACCGGAAAGAGCAGAATTTATAAAGAATGAAGTAAAGAAGCTGGAGAGAGCCGGGGTGGTCGAGGAAATCATCACACCGGAATGGATAGCTAACCCGGTCTTAGTAAAGAAGCACGACGGAAGCTGGCGCATGTGTATTGACTTTACGGATTTGAATAAGTGCTGCCCCAAAGACAGTTATCCTCTCCCAAATCTGGACCAGCTGGCAGAGGCTATTGCGGGGTATTCGGTGCTGGCCTTCTTCGACGCACATAAAGGGTATCACCAGGTGCAGATGGATGAGGCGGACAAGGCCAAAACCTCATTCATCACCGATTTTGGAACCTTTTGCTACAAGAAGATGCCCTTCGGGCTAAAGAACGCGGGGGCTACGTACCAGAGAATGGTGGACAAACTCTTCAAGGATCAAGTGGGAAGAAACATGGAGGTGTATGTTGACGACATGGTGGTTAAAAGCAGGGCTTACGGGGCTTTCTTGAATGACCTGGAGGAGATGTTCGAAAAGCTGGAACGGAGCAATCTAAAGCTGAACCCCTCCAAAAGTACCATTGGAGTGGGTGCGGGGAAATTCTTGGGTTTTATGGTGTCAAGCCGGGGCATCGACGTCAACCCGGAGAAGGTGGAAGCCTTAGCTAAGATGACCTCCCCTAGGTCGGTGAAAGAAGTACAGCGGTTAACAGGGTCCCTCGCGGCCCTCAGTCGGTTCCTGTCAAAGGGAGCAGACAGGGAGTTGCCTTTCTTCAACATTCTCAGGAGGGCCAAGGCGTTTGAGTGGTCGGGAGAATGTGAGAAGGCATTCCAAAATCTGAAAGAGCACCTCCAACAGTTGCCAACCTTAAAGAAGCCCCTCCCGGGGGAGGAGCTTTTTCTGTACATAGCGGCGTCCCGGGAGGCGGTAAGTGCCGTACTAATCAAAGAAGAGGATGGAAAGCAGCACCCAATCTATTTTGTTAGCCGGGCACTTCGGGGGGCAGAAACCCGGTATACTGAGTTGGAGCAGTTGGTTCTGGCGCTGGTGCATGCTTCAAGGAGGCTTAAGCCCTACTTCCAGGGCCATCCCATAGTGGTTCTTACCAATTACCCGCTAAGACAAGTCATGTTCAAGCCGGAGGCATCAGGGAGAATGATGAAATGGGCCATAGAGCTGGGAGAGTATGAAATCCGGTATGAGCCAAGGAGGGCTATCAAGGGCCAGGCCCTAGCGGACTTCCTGTTGGAATCAGAAGCAAGGATAAATGAGGAACAGAAGACGCCTAACACTCCGGAGGATACGGCTAAGGCTGAGACAGACCCGGCTTGGAAGCTATACGTGGATGGATCGGCGCACGCCGGGGGCAGTGGAGCAGGAATATTGTTAATCAGCCCGGAAGGGAAGGAGTATCCTTATGCAGTCCAATTCACTTTCAGAACAACCAACAATGAAGCCGAGTACGAAGCTTTGATCGCAGGGTTAAGGTTGGCAAAGGAGATGGACATCAAAACTCTCACGGCACACAGTGATTCCCAAATTGTGGTGCAACAGGTAAAGGGAGAGTATGAAGCCCGGGAGAGGAGCCTGCAAAAATATCTGGAAGTGGTAAAACCTTTGATAGCCGGGTTTAAAACCTTCGACTTGGTTCAAGTTCCCCGGGAGAAGAACAGCAAAGCAGACGTTTTGAACAAATTGGCCTCCTCAGAGTTGAAACCTGAGCCCGACCAAAAGTTATACGTGGAAGTATTAGGGAGGAGGAGCTACCAGGAGAGCAATCAAGTAATGCTGGTGAACGAGGAAGAATCCTGGATCAGGCCCATGCGGGCATACCTAGAAGAAGGAACCATCCCGGAGGATAGGGCCCAGGCCCGGAAGCTAAGAGTTAAGGCGCCTAGGTATGTGATCCAGGGAGGGGAGCTGTACAAAAGAGGGTACCTCCAGCCTCTGCTAAAGTGTGTAGAGAGGTTGGAAGGCCGATACCTCATCCGGGAGATGCACGAGGGATCTAACGGGAGCCACCAGGGAGCACGCACCTTGGCCAAAAGGATCTTAAGGCGGGGGTATTATTGGCCGACGTTGTTCAAAGATGCGGAAAAGCATGTACAGAAGTGCCTGGAATGCCAGGCATTTGCCCCGCTAATCCATGTTCCCCGGGAAGAGTTAGTCGGAGTCACAGGAGCTTGGCCGTTCAGCAGATGGGGAATTGACCTGGTCGAACCATTCCCGACTGCCCCGGGAGGAGCCAAGTACCTGATCGTAGCAATCGATTACTTCAGCAAATGGGTGGAGGCAGAGCCGCTCACCAACATACGGGGACTAACTTGTGTCAAGTTTTGCTGGAAGAACATCGTCTGTCGATTCGGCATCCCGAAGGTCATAGTCACGGATAACGGGGCGCAGTTCGAGAACGATCCTTTCAAATCATGGTGTGTCAAGTATGGTATAGAACAGAAGTTGACGTCGGTGTACCACCCCCAGGCGAACGGGCAAGTAGAGGTCACCAACCGCACAATAATCAAAGGACTAAAAACCCGCTTGGAAGGCGCGCGGGGAAATTGGATTTGGGAGCTACCCAGTGTTCTTTGGGCCCATAGGACTACAGAAAGCTCAGCTACTGGGGAATCTCCGTATGGCTTGGTGTACGGGTCAGAGGCAGTAATACCCGCAGAGATTGGGATCCCGAGCCCTCGAACTCAATATCAGCGCCCGGAAGAAGAAGACGATGGACGACGCCTTGACTTGGATCTCCTGGAAGAGAAGCGAGAGAATGCGGCACTTCAGGAAGCCAAGGTGAAAGAGAGAGTAAAGAGGTACCATGACAGAAGGGTGCGGAAAGAAGTCTTCACCCCAGAAGACTGGGTAATGAGGAGGAACGATAAGAGCCGCCAAGCCCCGGAGGGCAAACTTGCACCCAACTGGGAAGGGCCATACAAGATCAAGGAAGCACACCCGGGAGGGAGCTATGTGCTGGAGGATAAGCAGGGAAAGGAGATCCCCAGGAGATGGAACGTAGCTAACCTGAGAAGGTTTTACGGGAAATAGAGCACCCCGCATCATACCACAGCTACTAAAGCATGAATATGCCGGGCATGGATATGCTAGGCATAGGTATGCCCCTCCCGGAAGCGTGAATACGCTAAGCATGAATATGCCAGGTATGGATATACCCCTCCCGGAAGCATGAATATGCCCGGAGAGAGAGAGAGAACCCGACGCTTGGCCTCGTTCCGGGTTTAGAGGAATATTTGCTTAAAAGGGACCCATGGGTAGCTCCCATTTGGGTGCCCCGCTAGAATGGACCCGGAGCTTGGATGAATCCCGGGGATCAAAGAATGTAATGATTACAGGAAAGAGTTAATGAAAAGGGTCTTTCAGAGAAACAATTTTTATTCAATCCTCTTTAAATTACAAATCGCATGAATATGTGGTCGTAGTCATGGCAGGACAATTACATAAGCATTTTGCATACAAGTATTCCTATCTATTTGCTACTAGACCCACTTGGGACCTGACCCGGAAGCACCCTCAGGGTTACCCGTGCGGAAACCCCCTCCGAAGAATTGAGAGGACAGGAGATCTTCGGCAAAACGGGCATCCGGGGCTTGATTCCACGCAAGCTCCTCTTCCAGTTGCGCAGCGTCCTCTTCGTTCAGTTCAGGGATAGGCACAACCACAGATCCCTCGGGAAGCGGCTCCGCCAGGCGCATTCTTCTCACCCCGGCAGAGGTGACGAACCTGTACTTAGGAAACATGACCGCTGCACTTTTACCCTTCTCTTCCCGGCTGATACGGGTACCCTCGGCGGTCTTAACCCCCTTTGTGGTGACCCCAGAGTCGGCAATCTCCCGGATGCGTCTTATCCGGCGTGCCACCTCTTCCGGGTCAATAGATACAGTCATGTCCTCGTACCTTTCGTATGCCACATCCACCTCCACCCGGGCTGGAACGCGACGAAAGCTCGAGGGGTATGGCTCAGCGTCTCCCGCGGCTATTTTATTGTGCCACTCCATGACATCCAGATAGGCCTTGTGACTAGGAGCTCCCTCACCAAACTTCTTCGGGTTAGCCTGCATACGTTCCATCGTTCTGCGAACCCCGGCTGGAATATCAGTAAGAGGAGACACCCCAACTAAGCCATTTTTGAGACCCAAAAGGTGATAGGATAGCCGGGTAACCAACAATGCGTCTTGGAGTACCCTATTCCTATGAGTAAGGGACCGATTCTCCTTCTCAAAATCGCAGAGAAGTCGGTTCTGAGCAGAGCGGGTCTCCAATGTTCTAAGTTTTTCCTGCACCCGCTCTAGTTCACCCCATACCATGCCTAGCTCCTTGGTAGTGCAATGCTGGGAGTCATCGTGAAGGGCTTGCAGCTCAGCGATGGTCTGGTGGGAATTCAGGGCTTCCCGCATATGATCGGAGGCAAGGTCGAAGCACTGGTTCAATGACCCAAACTTGGTTTCAACTGCCCTAAGAAACGCCAGCAGCACCCGGATCGACCCAAACTCTTGAAGGAAGCATTCCAATCCCGCTTCAGCTAATGCCCGGTTAGCCTGGTCGCCTCCAAACCGCCAATGAGCTAGCTTCCTTTGAAGGAAAGAGCATTGGAGGCACCCAGTGCGGGGGAGAGAGAAGTAGGTACCAGAAGAACTGCTAGGATGAGGGAAAACATAAGGCATGGGCCCATGCGGGAGAATCTCCTCTAGGGGACGCTCAGACTACAAAAAATGGTAATATCATTAAAAGGTAGAACTTGTCATTAATCAAAATAGGCACTAAGGCCAAAGTTCTACATACACTTCCCCGGGGGAAGGAAAGCTACAAAATACTTTAAAAGAAAAAGAAAGATTACAAAGGAAAGATTACAAGATTACTAGAGTCTAGAGTTATACATGGTCTTCAGTAGAGTGCCCCTCTCCCGGAACAGCGTGAGCTCTCTCGAACCTCCTCTCCAGCTCCACCAGATCCTCAGTGGTCCACTCAGGGCCGGCATAAGCAGGGGCGTCCACCGCGGGCTCATCAGCGGACTGTTCAGGGTACCCTACCTTCCGCGTAGCCTTCCGGGTTTGGTAAAGAAGATCGTCTTGACCCGCAGCAAGGCCAACCCGGTAGTCCCCCCCTTGGACTTGAACTGCTTGGTACCCAAAATTGTCAGGCACCGCGCAGTATTCAAGATAATTCTCTGCCCAATGGGGTGTCTCCGGGACTACCCCATAGGCATTGAAGCTCTCCGGACCAGGATCAGGAAAAGAGGCCTCGCCAACCGCTGGCACCTTGGCCTTCTTGATATCCGAAGCAGAAGGGGCCCGGGAAGACATCTTTAAAGAGTCCCATAGCTGAGGCACCAGGCCCTTCAGATCCGCCTCTTGAAGGGACCTCCAGCGGTGGTTCAGCAAATCGCTGGCTTTGGGGCGGTAGTAGGAGGCTTGGGCTTCGAGGCGAGCGGGCCCCGGAAGCCATCCCCGCAGACAGCGGTACATCTCATGACAAGCGTCCGCACTGGCCGCAGCAGCGATGCCCTCTAGCCTCTTGTCAAAAGCAGCGGAGCGAAGGATCTTCTGGGTCAGGGCATCCAGGGCCTCGAGCTGAGCATCTTTCTTATCCTTCTTGAGGGAGGAATACTTCTTCTCTACCTCGGCCAGCTTCTTCTCCTTATCCGCTAGCTTCTTCTCCCTCTCAGCTAGCTTCTTTTGGGAAGCCTCTAGTCGGGCCTCCAGGTCGTCCCTCCCGGCTAATTTCCCCCGGGTGTCGCGGAGCTCCCTCTTCATTTTGACAAATAGCCCGGCGCTATACTTGGAATAACTGCGGTTCAGCGCTTCGGTGAACTGAGGGTCCGCAAGGAGGGAGTCGGCGAAGGCAGTGCTCTGCAAGACAAGTAGATGTACCACTTAGACAAAATTCAGACAAAACTCCGATTAAAACTTAGATAAAATACGAAGTTTTAGGAAGATAGTTACCTCCTCTTTCTCTTCCGGGAAAACCTCGGAAGTAGTAGCCTGCGGAGGAGTGTTGCGAACAGGAGGAGGAGAAGGAAGATCGTTGGTCCTCTGGCGAGAGGATGGAGGAGACCCAGGCAGCTCATTAGGAGGCGGTCGCTTGAACCGCGAACTGGCCCCGCCACTATAAACTGGGTGCTGGATAAAGGACCGGCGCCCAGGAGTAGGTGATGGAGTGGGAGTTGCCCGGGACGCTGAAGGTAACCCGGAGGAGGATGATGGGCGAGAGCGTTGATGCGAGCGGGCCCCCTGCGGGATAATAGCTGGGTTCTCGGTAGAGGATGGCTCAGGATGGGGAGTCACTTGTTGAGCAGGCCCGGCTTGATCGCCCCGGGTTGGAGACCTCTCCACGAAAGTCATAGCGTCTGCGTGCAACGGGGGTTGGGCTGAAACCAAGCAAATAAAGTCAAAAAAAAATATAATAGTAATAATAATAGACAAAAGGAGAGCAAGGATCCAAAATAAAATAAAAGCCTTAATAGGCACCTCCATCTGGCCACACCGCAGCTATGCGCGGGAGAGTGAAGAGCTCGGCAGGGTATATCCCGCGAGGCCAATAATAGCCCGCGTTCCCGGTCTTAAAAAAATCGTCCATACATAGGGGGGAAAGACGAAGGAGGCTGTGGTCGCTGGTAATAAGGCCGGGGAGATTGGCAAGGGGTTTCTTGTCCTCAGGAACGAGAGAATCGTTCCAGGAAGGCATATGGTATACCCGGGCATCGCATTGAAAGAAACCTTTCGAAAGATATCCTTTGGCGGATTTAGGTTTGGAAAGGATGAAGTCCTTTATCCCGGAGCGAATAGTAAAAGAAAAGACGCCCGGGAAGGACGCATGTGCCTTCCGCAAGGCGTAGAAGGAGCGGAAGAGCAAGAGAGAAGGAGGAACGTGGCACCTGGCGCAGTTAAGCAAAAAGGCCAGGATTAAAACAACCCCGTTAGGGTGTAGCTGGGCCGGGGCCACATTGTAAAACCAAAGAATTTCAAGAAAGAGAGGAGGAAAAGGCAGGCAAAGCCCGTATTGAAAATGGATCCGGGGGATGCACGGAACTTCCCGCTCGGAGACTCCCGGAGGAAGCTTAGAAAGAGAGGCATTTAAAGGGAAGGGAATAAAGCAGCGTTTGGCTAAATCCAAGACATCCCTATCTAGGGAAGGGGAATCCTCGGGGACATCATAAAATTTGACACCTAACGGGCGCACTCCGTGAGTGGGTCCCCGGGGAACGTCACCACCAGCCTCCTCGCCAAACACCTCCTCATCCTGATCTTTGAGGGGATGAGGATGCTCGGCCGGGCAGGGACCTGCCCCATCCGAGGGCAGCACACCCGGGACAACTGGCCCGCGGGGCGTACCGAAAACCTCGGAAGAGGTGCCCGGGGAGGAAGGGGGGGAAGCCGTGTTATCATCAGCCCGGAATTGGACCTCAAACCGATTTTGAACTCCCTCGGTGTCTTAGGAAGAATTAGAGGAGAGAGGGGAAGTCATGATGGGGAGAAGAAAGGAGAGATTAGGTGCTTACTTGATCAAAAAGAGCAGAGCGCCTGGAAGAATTTGGAGAGAGGAGCATAATGAAGAGGGGTTCGGACCCTTATATAGATGGGTGAATAGGAAACGCCCCCTCAAAAGAAGGAAAAGCAGTTATGACACACTGATCGAAGCGGAATAGAGAACGGCGGCGTCAGAAACTAATTATCACGCATATGGGCCCCACCACGGAAATAATGACAAGGAGAAGCGCATAAGACCAGTCCCCCGCGCTGCAGAAACCCGGACAACTGGTCTGGGGGGCTAGTGATGACACTGGCTCAGCACTTTGCTGGGCCGAGAAAAGACTTAAGGCCCAGTATTGAGGAAGTAACAATTTTCCCGCGTGAGGCGCGACCGGACAAGAGAAAGGACGGGTAGGTAACAAAAGGAGGTGGTCCTGAGTCTTATCCAAAGCGGGCAGCCTCAGCTATAAATACTAGCCTTAAACAGTAAGCAAGGTATGTGACATATATCTCTCTACTTTTATTGAGAGCACCCTCCGTACGTTTTCCTTCCCACTATCCCCATCTCATCATCACGCCGGAGCTTCTTCCCCGGGACGCCTCCCGGGGATTGTTTTGTAGGACTGAAGCGGGCTGATCGACAAGGAGACCCGGATAGTGTCTAATCCCGGGGAGACGGACGGATTCTGGTAGCATCAAAGGCATTGTAAGTGGATTTAAATGAGAAAGTCCCTGTGTCTTCAAGCTTCCATATCAACCTGTCCTCTCTATGACTGTGAGCTCTGGCATTCTGCAGACACACCACCAAGTCAGTGTGAATAAAAGGAGAAATAGAGGGTAGGTATTGCAACTGGTGCCCAATAAAATGAGCTACTGTGGCATCCTTGGGGATGATGGTGAGGTCAGGATCAATTAGCTCACTAATGGGGCCAAAGTTTGTCCAGTTTGAATCCCAAAAACTGCAATCTCCTCTACCATGAATGACCCTTGTGTGGTGTTGTGCAAAGGTATCCACCATGCATATCCTTTTCCATGTAGGAGAGGATCTTGAAGATTGAGGGAGAGATGAGATGAAGGTAGTCCATAGTGATCTCCCCTGCTGATATTTCCACCACAATTTCACTGAACATGAGGTGACAATGCTCTGAATTGATCTGCACCCGAGTCCATTTTCTGTTAGTGGAAAACATAGTCTTCTCCATTTCCTCCATGTTTTTTTGGGTTTGAGATCAGTAACACCCCAGAAAAACTTAGAGAATTTCTTTTCTATTAGTTTAACAATGGCTGCAGTAGGAGACATAACAGTCCAGACATGCTGAGGCAAAGCATATAAACAAGATTGAATCAATGTTAATTTTCCACCAGTAGAGAGCCAAACATTTTTCCAGTTGTTTAGTCTTTTGTCAATGAGCTATAGTACTGGTTGAAAATGGATGTTTTGTACTTTGCCTGTAAAAATGGGACACCCCAAGTACTTGAAAGGAAAAAGCCCCTGCTTCATTCCAAGTATTGCTTTTAACTGGTTAACTTTTGAGAGGGTGCCATGTTTACTGACAAAAAATTCACTTTTCTCAAAGTTTATTTTTTGTCCTGACACCTCCTCAAATTTAACTAGAAAAGTTTTGATTGTGGTCAAGTTGGGCTTGGATGCTTTTAAGAAAACGATTGTGTCATCAGCATAGGAGAGGTGAGAGACTGGGGATAAACTCCCTGGAATGCTATAGTGTTGGAGATTACCAGTAGCAAAAACATAGGATAAACTCCTCATGAATGCTTCAGAAAAGAGGTTGAAGAGAAAAGGAGATAGGGGATCTCCCTGTTTGATCCCTCTTGAGGCCGGAAAGAAACCAACTGGATTTCCATTAATGAGGATGGAGAACCAAGCCTGAGAGAGATTTCTTATAATGCACTTACCAAAATAGCCATGAATACCAAACTTAAGAAGCACACTATTCAGGAAAGACCAACTGACTCTATCAAAAGCCTTCATGAGGTCAAGTTTAAGAAAGCAATTAGGGATCCCTTGTTTCTTGTTCAAATGTCTGACCATTTCTTTTAGATAGAGTATATTATCAGAAATATCCCTATCACTCATGAAAGCTGTCTGATGTGGAGAGATTAAAATTGGCATTATTGGCTTCAGTCTAAGCATGAGAATTTTGGAAAAGATTTTGTTCAGGACATTGGAAAGACTGATTGGTCTATAATCATTGAAAGAAACATGGGTATCTTTCTTTGGAATCAGTGTTATCCATGTGCTTCCTATGCCCCTGGGCATATCTGAGCCAGATAAGAAATCGTTGGAAGCCCTAAGAAGGTCAGCAGCTATAAAATCCCAAGATTTTATGAAGAACTTGGCGGAGAAACCATCTGGCCCAGGAGAGCTTTTTTTTGTTAAGACTGAAAACCACATTTTTTAGCTCTTCTAGCTCTACCGGCCTAATTAGCTGCTGGTTTTGTTCATCAGAAACTAGTGCTGGGATTTGGCTCAGAAAATGATTATAAAAAAGACCTTGCTCTGGGATATGCTCAGAAGATAGTAAGTTATGATAATAGCCAATGGCTTCATTCTAAATATCTTCTGCTCTATCTAGCCAAACTCCAGAAGAACTCATAATCTTAGTAATATTAAGCCTGACTTTCTTTTCCTTAACAGAGTTATGGAAATATTGGGTGTTATCATCCCCCTCTTTAAGCCATTTAATCTTAGCCTTACATTTCCAGAAGTGTTTCTGTTCGTGTAATGCTTTAGTTAAAATAGCTTTGCATCTATTCATTTCAATAAGGTCAGACTCTGAGTTACTAGACTCATATTGTACTTCTTGGACTCTAAGGTTTTCCTCGGCTAAACTAACATTTGCATGCACATTACCAAAGCAGTCCTTATTCCATTGTTTTAAAAACTTTTTTAACCTTTGTAGTTTCAGAAAGAATATGATCATACCTGAGTGCTGTGATGGCACACTCACCTGTAATGGAAGGTTCCAGTTGCTTTGGATTAGTGGGAGTAGTTCAGACCTTTTGAACCAGTCTGAAAGGCCTAGGCTTGGAAATATTGTCAGAACTAATTGAAAGAAATAAAGGGCAGTGATCAGAGGACTGTTTACTCATGACCTGGATGGATGATTGAGGGAAATTAGATTTCCAACTTAAGGAGCAGAGGCCCCTATCCAATCTTTGGATAGTTGGATTTCTAATTCTCTTATTAGACCAGGTGAAATCATTTCCCACTGTATTTATGTGCTCAAGACCAAGCCTACTTATGAATTTATTAAAATCAGCTATACAACCTAAATTAGGAGAGAAAGAACCTTTATACTCATTAATAGAGGTAATGGCATTAAAATCCCCTATGTACATGGCATCTGTAGTAGGGAATCTTTTAAGGTCTTTCCACAGTTGCTTTCTACCATTTCTGCTTTTAAGCCCATATATAAAGAATGCATTGATAGGGCATTTTATTTTAGGGCTTTGAATATTAACATTAAAAAACTGTAAGTGGTCAAGAATGAGATCAACTTTAATGGAATTGTTCCAAAGCAACCACATTTGACCATTATCAGCTTGCATGCAATTTGTGAAGTGTAACAATCTCATATAGTGCTCACACTTAGAATTTCTATGTTGTGGCTCTATGAGGCATATTAAATCAAAGTGAAACTCTAAACACATATTTTCAAGTCTTAACATAGAGGTATTCATTCCTCTGATGTTCCAGACCAGAATTTTTAGCTATGAGTTTGTGCTATTCATAGTTCACCATTTTGTGGGCTTGTTGGAAAAATACCAATCATTTTTTGATTAATTTGAGTAAAGAAAGTTGTGATACCTGCTTTAACTACCTGACCTTGTGAATCATCTTCAATATCGTCAGAGGATACAGATTCATATTCATCCGAGTCATTGATATCGATTGAGAGGTGGGCATGTTGTCCAATATCTACTGTGTCATCTTCAGGAATGAGCTTACTCAGAGCTGAGAACCTGTTTTTTTCCTGAACCGAGAAAGACAATAAATCAGTAGCAACTGTTGCATTTTGACGATTTTTACCTCCTTTAAGCCCACTGTCATCATGAGCATTATGTGACTTCCTCTTTGGAGTAACAAACTCCTGGGAGGTTTGAGAAAGAGTGACAGGGTGCAGCTGTTTGGAAGTAATTGAGAGCTTATCCTTTGGATCAGAGTTCTGGTTAAGGGAAGTGTCTGCTAAGATGCTGGATGGACTATGAATTACAAGAGGTGAGGCAGGACTTGAGTGAGTATCTTTAGCAGCCTTTGATGCTTTACCATCACTCTCACTGATGGACTGTTGAGAAAGTGCTAGAGCTGCATTTGTGTTGACTACCAGTTTATAGAGAGATGGATGGGAGGTGGGGTTAGTGTTACCCTTCTGAAAAAAGGAAGTGATGGTGAGTTGGGAGGATTTTTTTGGAGAGGAAACTGGCTTGGTGGGTGGGACGCTGTTAATGATTTTTTGCCAGGCTTGTGGAAGTTTCTTAGCATGGGGTGGCTTCTTGCCGTGGTGCTGGGAATTGAGCTTATGGGGTGGCTTCATAGCTGCAGGTTTTTCGACTTTCTTCGGGGCAGCAGGAGCCTGAACAAATGCAGGTTTTTCTACTTTCTTCAGGGCAGCAGGAGCCTGAACAGCTTCCTCAATAACAACTTGCTCAGGAATATTTTCACAATTCCTAGGGTGTAGAATCATACATTCCTGATTTGAGTGACCTAGCCTTTTGCAGTGAGTGCAGTAAGATGGCAAATCCTCATATTCTATATCAAAATCTTCATTTTGAATTGTATCACCAAGCAAAACAGAATTGGGAAGTGGGGATTGAAGGTCTACCTCCACACACAGTTTCATTGCACAAGGTCTTGAGAGAGTTTGTGTGGCTGCATCCATCTTAATGAAAGTTCCTACAGTGTTGCCGACGTGTCGAACAGTGGCCAGATTGTAGTAGAAAACCGGAATGTACCTCAAGGTGATCCAAACTGGAACAATGGAGGATTCCCGTTTTGGGGAGAAATCTGGAGTCCATCTAAGCACTCCCATCGGAAAGCCATGGATATTCCACAGGGCTTTCATCCAGCAGCGTTGGAAGTCCTCTTTCAGTTCAAATCGGAGCAAGATGTGACGGTGGTCAAGAGACCCGATCTGATATTTTCCGGCAAACCCCACGGTTTTCATAGCTGCTTCGATTCGTTCCATTGTTGGCCGGCCTTTTTCAAACTTGCCGATAAGGGCGTTCTGGTAATGAGCCGATAGCAATTTGACATCCTCCGGTGAGTATAGGCACGCAAGTTTACCTTTGAATTGGGTAATTGGTTTAACCGATGGAGTATTCGGAAAAGTTGGATAGAGAGGCTGAGGACGCTGTTGGAAAGCAGAAAGATACGGGGTCTGTGGTTGTTGGGGCGGTGGCTCCGCCATGGGCGGAGCAGAAAAACTCTGTGAAAGAGCCGTTTGCTAGAACTGTGTTGTCAGTAATTAGCCGTTTTCGGCGACTTTTTACTGTTAAAGAGGGGCGCGTGGGATTGGGGTCTCAACCAGACCTATCTACATGTAAAGCCCAGAACTTGTAACTATTGCCACAAGCCAAAAAATGATATTTAACTTTAATGTATACACACCATCATTAGAGAACTCAACAAAGAAAACAATTTAACAACAATATGCAGGTCAAAAGGGACAGCCTCAGATACACAAATAAGTGTTTGTGATGAATTAAGATGGACAAAAGTGGGGAAATAATCTGCAAGATTAAAATTAAAATCATCTCAGAGAACCAAATCCCAAATGGCTTGGAAGCACATTATCCTATTAGAATATATTATCTTTAAATTTAATGTGTACACACCATCATTAGACAACTCAGCGGATAAAGCATCTAACAACAATATGCAGGGTCAAAAGGGACAACCTCAGATGCACAAATAAGTGCTTGTGATGAATTAAGATGGACAAAAGTGGGGAAAGAATCTGTAAGATTAAAATCAAAATCATCTCAGAGAACCAAATCCCAAATGGCTTGGAAGCACATTATACCTTGATCAGAATAAGAAACAGCCATTACTCAGCAAAGAAAATCTTGAAAAAAGCAATTAAAAGTGACTTCCTTAAGATGATAAAATACTCTTACTCTGCTCTGCAGCCTATGTGAAGAAAAATCTTTATTACAAAAGCAAAATCATCTATGGTAACCGAATGCTGTAGAAGCCGATCTTGCAGCATAGATAAGAAACATGCATTATAATTAGAATGATCAAACGAGATATTGAAGATATCATGTTGACGTAGAACTGCACAATAAGTGGTTTTCATCTACAAGGTTCCACATAAAATTTAGGTAGAAAAGAAAGATAAAAATAAAAATAAATAGGGCTAATTTAATGACCTTGCAAATATAGAGTGATGATTTTGTAAATATGGGAGAAGAAAAATAAAAATAAAAGATGAATATTCTAGAAGAATGAAGGAGACTAATTAAATAGGGCTTATTTAATAACTATTTTAAATAACTTTTTGCTAAAAAAATTGATGTGGATTATTGTGGAAACGCCAGATGGAAAAATCAATGTGAGAGCGCCACGTGACTCCAAGGATTCTTCTTTTATATAGTATAGATGTACAAGGAGAAATTAGGCGGCACTTTTGACAAAAAAAACAATATAGTGGAGTAGCATAACCTGATGTAGTCCAGACTCCAGAAGATACCCAGTAGACTGCAGATCATATTAATCCCATACTGTTTGGACTTCAGACTTTGAGGCAACAGGAAGGGCACCAATATTTCTCATCCAGCCAACCCAAAAACAAAGTGACAAAGCAAAAGTTAGGGAAGACTGACATTAAACTATCTTCCATTAAACCCAATAAGAAGATTACTGCATAACAATTACATCCCATTAAACCCAATTTTTAGACAACTTAAACCCAGTTTCAAAACCCCATTAAACAGTATATATATATTTTTTTTAATTCAAATCACCTATGAAAGGTGAAGGGATTTTCATTAGGTTCCCCAAGCCTATAAATGACCGAAAAATAATGGGAAAAATCCCATGTACTTATTTTACAAACTAAGTGGAATAAACTAAACTAATGAATTGAAAAGGCAAACAAAATGGATGAGTATGGAACTCATAAGGCAGATAACAATCTCTAGACATAGAGAAGTGGTAATGGTATGAACAGAAAACTCATATTTTCCATCTCCAGAGATTGAGGAAACCCCATGCAACTCTGCGTAAGACGAAACAAACCGACACACAACTTAGCTTAGGATTTCAAATCTCCAGAAAGGAAAACAGAGATAGTGAAGGAGCACATTTTGCTTGTTGATCTGGTAGAGGTTATATCACATTATCTGAAAGCCAAAATAAGATATTACTCGTTAATTAACGCTACTTTATAGCAATGTTATGGCAAAAGATAAAGATACCTGATTGAGTTTTGGCCATTGACCTAAAAACAGGTCCATCGCCACTTTCAAAGAGGTAACACAATCTCCAAACAGGTACAGACTGATCCTTCAAAAAGAACATTAGGTAATCAAATTCATATCATTGTTTCAACACAAATTCTCCAGTGCCTTAGAAAATCAATTCAAACAAATTAATAAGCAAGTATAAAGAATCACTGGAATGGATATGTACCTTCCATTGAAGAAGCCAAGGTGACTATAGTGCAAATCATGCCTCTCTTTGTAGAGAGCCTCATGAAGCTCCTGTTATTCCTCAGGAGTAATGTCTTTGACATACAGTCAGGCAATCGCGAATTCTGAAATATTCAGATAGCCACACATATAAAAATTATCTCAATAAGTAAATTAAAGGGTACATTATTTGACGAAACTTCCGTGTTTTTGAAGCAAGGATCTAGGAACAGACTTGAGTTAGATGGGCAATAAGCAGCAGATCCAGAGAACTTCTTCAGGTGACTTGTTTAGTTGTGTTACAAGCCTCTTCAGTGTCTCTACAATATCAGACAGCTGTTGATGAAGGCACATTTCATGGAAGTGAACAACTGTATGAAAAATTAATCTGAAGTTAAACCTTAACCTCCAAATATACAAATTAGGTTTAATACAAAAAATCCAGATAAAAGGCCAATAAGAGCTCAGTTCAGCGGAAGAAAAAAAGAAAGGAACACTCACTAATATGCAAAAATGAAAAAAAGTATTATGCAGAGACTTTCAAATTGAACACTCATTATCAGATTCATAAGCTCATAATGGTAAACAATCTAGCTCTGAAAAGGACCAAAATAAGTAATATACTCCGTACATTATAAACTTACAGTTAACAATCTCTTTCTTCGTATTTGGCAGTATATTCGACAGTAGCACTCAATCACCAAAACATAATATAATTAGCCAAATTACCTTTGCAACTTCTTTGTCAGAATCATGGCTCAATCTGCTTATTGTATCATGACATTGACCTTGCATATCAGAAATTAGATGCTTAAGTTAATGAAAAACAGCATAATATTAGCATTCAATTCCAATTATTCAGACTAATATGACACAAACCTTTGGATTTGAGATACGCAGAAGAGGACCCAAAGCCGGAGGCACTGATTTTCTGTTATTCTGTTCGCCATACTGTAAAAGATGCTCCAATGAGCAAAGAGCCATTTCAGTGCAATCTCTTCAGCCATTGCTACCATAGCTATTCCAAGTTATGTAACATTACATTTTGTCTTTGAAACCACTCTTCAGGGTACGTAATCCGTGCCCTCTAGCAAGCATCTGAGACTTAACCACAATCTGCACCACAACAAAATCATAGAATATCAACAAATTCTGATCAAAAGCAAATTTATTCACAAGATTAGGGCATCACCTCATCTTGATACAAGAAACACCCTCTATCATCAAGAAAGGTAACAGGAATTTTTCCTAGCAGCATTTAATCCAAATGAATAAGCAGATGAAGAAACTTCAAGTCCTAGAGTAGTTAAACACGAAAGACCTTTTAAGACCATCAAACACATTCTGCAAATCAATTTTCAAGAGACGGTTTCAATTTTAATGAACATACTTACATTTGTAACCATGTAGCAAATCATGTTTTAAAAGAAGTCCTAGAGTAGTTAAAGGCACTATGGTTAGGATGATGATAAAGGACAGAACTTGGCCTAATCTAAGGCATAAAAGCTTAATAAAATGATTTTATAATTGGTAGGGCACATGAAATTTGTATGTAGACTTTTGCCAGTTTTGGGTAAACAGTTTTTTAGGTATCAAGGAAACCACAGTTCTGTTCAGTTGCCTTGGCCTATTTGAACCAATAAAGAAGCTCTTTACATCCAAAAGCTCACTAGAGTAAAATTAAAGAGCAAGCCCTATTTAAAACTGGCTAGAATAACCATCAAAACCTTGGCTTTTTCTGGAGCTGATCCCCTTCAAAGCATCATAGATATCTGAATCTGTTATATGACCACATATTTGGATGCAGAAGCATCAATAACCAAAGAAGGAGGATGAAAAACACTAATTTGAGCTGAAAAATAAGAAGAAGTTAAATGGTATCTTTCCTCTAAATGAAATGCTCACCATCATGTTAGACAAAATATCATTTTTATATTGCTTAGACTTCATTGTAACACATTTCAGAAATCCTTTCGCCTGCCTATCAGCTTTAGCTATCTGCGTTTCAAAGCGGGGCTATCTCAGCACTTCCATCTCACCATAAACAAGTGTAACAAAAATGAACATTCAAGGCCTTAAAGGAAACTCCATGGAATGGGCTGTTTCCCCTCTCTGTGCTGGCAATTAAGGCCCTGTGTCGAAGGCAGATACTGAGGCTTTAGGATCTTGGACTTCGTTTTTCAAGATTCTAGAATTTTGGGGAGATTTCAAGATCCTAGATTTTGCAAATCCTTGTTTAGTATCAATTCGGGATCAAGGTTTAAGAACTTATTTATAAATTGATTTGAAACAAATTATTAAAACTTACAGTTAACATATTTTAACTTATATGAATATTTTAGACATGTGTTTAATTAGTAAATAATTATTTCATTTGTGTTACTTGTAAATTTTGTTTATCTAGGATTAACTCTCGTAAAAAAATTGATACATGTTTTACAGTCTAAATTTTTGCAGAAAAATTAAATCAAATTAAAATCTTTCATGAAATTTGAATAAAATAATTTACATTTTTTAATATCTAACTATTTTAAGATTGAGATGATTAAAATCAAAATAATTTAAAATATATTGTTTTACCATTTTACTGGTAATTCTCAATGATTTAATGTAAGTAGATATTTAATTTTTTTGTAAGACATATCATGCTTATATAATTTTCAACGCAAAAGTTATTAATTAAAATTGGCAATATAGATAATTAAATTTATCACATCATAACTTCGAAATTATGGTATTTTTTAATTTAATTATAGTATGTGTTTTAATGAGATGTTTTTAAACATGATATTACAGAATTATTTTTGGCCAAAAGTTTTTACTAGTATATGTATGTTTAATACATATATGTATGTGTATATATAATTGTATGTGTATATATAATTGTTTGATAAAAATAGTTTCTCAGAACTTGGATTTCCAGAACAACATCCAGAACTCTCAAGGGCATTGCCGAAGATCTCTTTCGTGATTTATGACAGACAGTGTGCAAAATGAATCCAACTTTGTGTTGGGGCTAAGTTCTTAAACGCCCAGGCTGTAAAGGCTAATTCAAACTATGCAGTGATCAACTCAATAAAACAAGAAGAGGAGGATCATAGTCCTATAGAGTGATTAAGCAGTTTATCTAAGAGTTCAGTGATGCAAGTTGGCATTAGCATTTCATAAACAGCAGACTCAAAAAGAGCAACTCACACTTGTATTTAAAAAATCAAAGTTACTTTTTTTTTTAATCTCTTGTACATGATGATGTTTATATCAAGCCAAAACAAACCACAATTGACTACTTTCAAATATATCATCTGAAGAGGACGATGGAAGTGATATGATAATTATTGAGAATAGGAACTCACCTGATTATCCCATCATCTTCAGGGTCAGAAGCTCCCATCTGTAAACATGAGCTTCAAACAAGCCCAGCAACTTGCTTAGTTCCTTCCGTCGATTGCTTAGTATCTGTCTTCTAACCTCAAAAAAATCACCAAAAACCATCACTAAAACACTTAACAATTGTTCTATTACTTTACAATGTTTCCTCAGAAATACAAAACATAAAAGAAACACAATACCTAGGTTTCTGTAACCATGAGCTTCGAACAAGCCCAGCAACTTCCATGGTTCCTTCAGCCGAATGCTTAATGTCCAACCTCACAAAAACCACCCAAGACAAAAACCATCACTGAAACCAATTGGTCTATATTACTTTGCAATGCTTACTTAGGAAATACAAACATAAAAGAATCACCATACCTAGGTTTCCAATCTTCTCAAAGGTCATTTTATTCATGGTTTCTCTGGAGTTAACTATATGATTGGCCATAACCTTGGCCTTGGCCATAAACTCTGAAAAGCGCTAAAATGAATGTTTCAGTTATGAGTTTGAAGAAAACAGGATAACGCAAAGATGCCAATGAAACAACTAAAATGTCCACTCTCCAGGTGACTAATCCAGTAGAATTAACATTTATAATTTATCCACAGATGGTATGCACAGTAAAACTCCTCCTATCCAAATTTATACTGCATCAAATGCAGCTTTATCATTACCCTAAAAAAACTGAAGCCTCAGATGCCGCAGCAAACCGTTCCCTAGTACTGTAATAGAAGAATCAGTAAGACACAATTTCAAATGTTGCAGGGATTACTTTAAATGTTGCAGGGAGTCAGTCTTAAAGAGGTCTAGCTGCACCAAGTCCAGCCAACATCCACAAAATCTTATCATGAATAATTTATAAGAACAGGTGAAATTGGGAGAAAAAAAGAAAAAAAAGTCAAAATCCAACCTTTAAGATTTTTGTACTTTTAATCTCCATTTATTGTTGTGTTCAGCCCAAGCCGCTGCCTAGGCTTGGGCACAGAAACTCCTAATAAAAAAAATACAATTAGAACTTGATAAAATTTTAAATAAAATATTCAAAGAAAAGAAAAGATCAGACCGTGTGATATTTGGAAGTGCTGCTGTAACCACGTTTCCGACGTCTCCAAGTACTCGACGGTTCACTCCTCGATAGTATGATTTTACATTCCTCATCCATACAAATCATGTTCAGTTTCAAATCATTATGCTCATGACCACTGTTTAATACTCCTATAAGAATATATGATCTTTAAATTTAATGTGTACACACCATCATTAGAGAACTCAGAGGAGAAAGCATTTAACAACAATATGCAGGGTCAAAAGGGACAACCTCAGATGCACAAATAAGTGTTTGTGATGAATTAAGATGGACAAAAGTGGGGAAAGAATCTGCAAGATAAAAATCAGAATCATCTGAGAGAACCGAATCCCAAATGGGTTGGAAGCACATTATACCTTTAACAGAATAAGAAACGCCCTCAGCAAATAATATCTTGCACAAAGCAATTAAAAAAGTGACTTCCTTGAGATGATAAAATACTCTTACTCTGCAGCTTATGTGAAGAAAATTCTTTATTACAAAAGCAAAATCATCTCTGGTAAACCAAATGCTAAAGAAGCCGATCTTGCAGCATAGTTAAGAAACATACATTACAATTAGAACAATGAAACGAGATATTGATGATATCATGTTGATGTAGAACTGCACAATAAGTGGTTTTCATCTACCTTCCACATAAAATTTAGGTAGAAGCCTAAAGAAAAGCAAGGATGATTTTGAAAAATAAAAATAAATAGGGCTAATGACCTTGCAAATAAATAGGGATGATTTTGTAAATATGGGAGAAGAAAAATTAAATTAAAAAATAACATGAATAATTTAGCAGAATGAAGGAGACTAATTAAATAGGGTTTGGCTTATTTAATCACTATTTTAAATAACTTTTTGTTAAAAAATTGATGTGGAATGTTGTGGAAACTCCACGTGGCAAAATCAATGTGAGAGTGTCACGTGGCTCCAAGGATTCTACTTTCATATTTATTTATTTTTGAAAATTGCTTTTATAATGGAGCGTCATAGTATAGATGGGCGTCACTTTTGACAAACAATATAATGGAGTAACATTACCTGATGTAGCCCAGAAGATATGCAGTAGACTGAAAATCATATTGATCCCATACTGTATGGACTTCAGACAATGAGGCAACAGGAAGGGCACCAATATTACTCATCCAGCAAACCCAAAAACAAAGTGAGAAAGCAAAAGTTAGGGAAGACTGACATTAAACTATCTTCCATTAAACCCAATAAGGAGATTACAGCATAACATTTACATCCCATTAAACCCAATTTTTGGACAACTTAAACCCCATTTTCAAAACCTCATTAAACCATATAATTGGTCATAACCTCTGAAAAATGCAACTGAATATTCTTAAGAAGAGAGTTCCAGATTAAAAACTTATCTGCATATAGAGTAGTATCAAATACTGTTATAATGGAATATTGTTAAGAAGAAAGTTCCAGATTAAAAACTTATCTGCATATAGAGTAGTATCAAATACTGTTATAATGGAATATTGTTAAGAAGAGAGTTCCAGATTAAAACTTATCTGCATATAATTAAAAGCTCGTGAAGAACCATAGACATCAGAATAGCAAAATACCATATACCTCCTGAATTTCTCAAGGTTAAAAGTGAGGGAAACAATGAGTTAAACCTTAACCTCCGAATGTGCAAATTAGGTTTAACACAAAAAATCCAGATCAAAGGCCAATAAGAGCTCAGTTCAGTGGAAGAAAAAAAGAAAGGAACACTCACTAATATGCAAAAATGATACACAAATATTACGCAGAGACTTTCAAATTGAACACTCAATATCAGATTCATAAGCACATATTCCGGAATCAGATTGCATGCTCATAATGGTAAACAATCTAGCTCTGAAAAGGACCAAAATAAGTAATATACGATTATTTCTCAAACACATACATGTTTGCTACTTATATGCATAGAGTATCAGTTGTTTGATTAGCATAGAGTATTGATAATGCTTGAATTTGACTCATAAAAACAAATCACGTCTACTTTGAAACCCTGTAGTTGCTCCAGCTACACACACCAGATTAAGCTGCGCTTCCTATTATTGGAATTAACAGTATTGAGGCACGGGAATTTGAGGTTTGCTTGTGTATTTCTATCTGCATAAATATAAATAAAAAAAGCCAAATTTCAGAGTAGATTGATAAGGAATCAAAATTATCAAATACTGTTATAATGGAATATTGTTAAGAAGAGAGTTCCAGATTAAAAACTTATCTGCATATGGAGTAGTATAGATATCATCAAAAGCTTTGCCAAAGATATTTCACAACCTAAACCAACAACAAAAACAACAAAAATCCACATTTAAAAGATTACTCAAAAGACCAATTCAAGATGTTAAGGGTTCAAGAGTAATGAAACTGAACTGATAAGCTGGTAAAAGAGAAAGGAGCAATGAAAGGATGAAGTAATACCCTAATCGTGGAGAATATGGGATATGGCAATGGGTTGACCTGGTAGCTCCATACATAATGTAAAAATATACGTACATTCTTTTTTCAAGAACACCTGGTAGCTCCATCTTCAAGAACACCTAAATCTACACAATAGAAAACAGTGTGGCAAACAAGATAACAGAAAATGAAACAGATAAAGTAATGTTTGAGATGAATGTAGCAAGAATCAACCATTTCAGGAACATAAACAGAACCCTATTTTTTATCCTAGGGGCAGAGGGAGAACATCTCTAAAGTCTAGGGGCCTTCATGGAATAGTATATGTAGAATTTATTTACAGATTTCCATACTCACAAAGTTTGGATACTTTTAAGTGAATTAGTACAAGAAGCACATTTTAATAATATGAGCCATCGCGTCACAGTGTAGGAAGGAACACATAAGCGAAAAGGTCGCAAAGTCATAGAAAGAGTAATTAGAAATGATGATGTCAAGATACCTTGAGTTAAAGAAACCAAAATATCTCCATTTATAGGAGGAGTAAATAAGTTATGTTGCACCTACCCATCAGAAACAAAGCACCAATAATCAATAACTAAATGGATAATAGAACCTATATTAAATTGAACATTCACAGTAGAAGCACAAGTATAAATTGAAAAAGAAGACATGATAAATCAAGATATCAGAGAGTTGTTTTATCATGTGGCTTTAATAGACATTCAATGTAGACTAGGCCATCTATTAAATTGAACAATGTCTCCATCTTCTAAATGACTATGCTCTATGCAGCCAGATTTCAATTCATCAGCATGAAGCAAACAAAATAGGAAGAAGTAAAAGAAAACATCAGTTTGGAAAGGCCATTGCAAAAGATTTCACTGCCTAACTTTTCTATAATATGATGCTCAGGATAGATCAAAATTCAATCCACCAGTATCGGAATCACTACCTAGATCAGTCATGTTAACAATTAAAAATTAAAGGATATACATTGCAATACATACACCAAAGGTAGGAAAATATGACAATCCTAACAATGAAGTGAGGGTTCTATGTCTACCTCAAATATATGAAAAATGAATAAAGACATGCGGTCAGTTAAAAAAAGATAGTAAACAATATACATATAAGACAGATGCTTTACCTCAGTACTTTTTGAAATTTGGATCTGTAGACATTACAGTTCTTCCAGTACACCCGACATGACTTCCAGATAAATTTCCTTGGAATTGTCCTGGCTTTACTTGGAGTCGCCCCTGCTTCCCTTTGCACGCACATTGATATTTATGTATTGGGCAACCTCCAGTTTCAGATCTATACAATTACGCTGCATCATAGAGAATATGACAAAGGCACAAAATTAATTACTAGAAAACTTATATACATCCTATTAGCAAAAATTAGGTATAAGAAATGTTTTGCTTCTGATTAATGGTACTCAGCACCCTCAGATTCTGCCCAACTGCAGGTTCAGCCAACTTCCCTCTTCTTGGCCCCAATTTCCCTACAGTAGAAGAACCCCATTCAAGATACCTTTACATCAGAAATGATCAAAAAGATGCACGTAATTAGAACTACTAACCCTGAATGTTAGAGAGCCTGATAATAACTACTGGAGTGTTCTCATCTGATCCTGCCAATTTCACCACCTTCAAAGATACCTAAATTTACACAAAAGAAACAACCTCTGAGATTTCTTCATTTGTTTTGTTTTTTAGTATCTTGTTTGCTATTAGTACTCTGAGTTTTGGCATCTGAGTGAGTACTGATAGCAAACAAGATACTAATAAACAAAACAAATGAAGAAATCTTGGAGATAGATTTTAGTAAATATCAACCATTTCATAAACATAACCAGAAACCGTTATCCTAAAATCCTAATCAAATCAAACAAAAAGCAATGGCATAACGGATGAAAAACCCATAAACGCTATTAACTTTATACAAGTTATAAGTTACTGATCTAGAATGTCGAATCTAGAGTTCAATAGAAACATACACATCAACATTCAGCAACACGCCCATGATACCAAATATAACTTTTCATAAATCATCTGAACAGGGCATTTAAGTTCTGTACATGCCTCAACCATTAGAGCAAGAGGCATCTGCATTGAAAAAAATGACTTCCTTCCTTCCACATTCAATATTAATAGTTTTTTTTTAATTGACAAAGAACTTGTAGTACACGCCTCAACCACTAAAGCAAGAAGCAACAGTGATTCTTTAATTTAATGCTAATGAATCAACTTCTAGTACCTTATATCGGGATGATGAAAATAGCTACAGCCAATCCATTTCTAGCAAGTCCAGTGACCCGTTTTCCGGGCTCGAAAGCAGACAAAAACAGAAGTAGTAAAGCATCGATTTAGTACAAGTTGGCCAGTGTAAAAGGGAGGTTAGAGACAAAGAAGCATTAACCTGAGTCAGCAATCCCTTCCATAAAATCTAACTCTGAGCAACTGTATATCCTCATCTGAAATTCCAATCTCTTCATGTGCCGTCAGCAGGACGATTTTGCATCAACCGGTATCTGCATAAAAATATACACACAAGGTTAAGCTTCATAAAATACCAAGAAAAAAAAGGAGATAAAAATTCACAGAAAAAATAAACAGACACCACCATTATAGATTCTGAGTCAACCTCTGCATCTTCAAGAGCAACAGTATATGCCACAACCATTAGAGCAAGCAGCATCTGCAATGGAAAAATGTGACTTTCTTACTTCCACATTCAACATTAATAGAATACTTTTTAATCTAAATTTTGAACGAATAACTTGTATAGCTGAGATCTCTGACAGTGTAAAAGAGAGGACCCTGGACCTACGATCACCTTCAGTAAATCTGACACTGAACAATTGTACATCGTCGTCTAAAATTCCAACCTCTCAGTAGGCCTGTGATGAAAAACAAGAATTTTGAACACAGAACAAAAGAAAAAAATTATGGTACAGAATGCTCCAAAAAGTTCATGGAATAATGGATCATATACAAACCATTGTATAGCTATCTCAGATATCTCCAACAGTTCCTGTACGCTCCTCAACCATTAAAGCAAGCTCTGAATGGGTAGTAAAACATACCTTGAACCTACTTTTTTTTTTTTATCAATAAAATAATGCTCTTCTACTGAAATAATTTTTGATTGCTTTGACATTAAAACAATTCAACAATTCTACCATCTTTCTAGACATATCGAGAAGCAAAAAATAGTGCATCCTGAAATGCTAAAGGAATATCAGTGACACTATTGCATCCAGAACAATATTTCAACAAATATATTACAAATCCATTTCACTCTACCTAAATAAGTTCACTTATAGCTAAGCGCACTAGAAATTAAGGGGATAGAGGAGTTTATGTCACCTTTGGAAACAAAGGACTCAATCCAATTTCATAGCAGCAAGATCAAAAACTGAACCCTAACATGAGAGTATGGCACAAAACAAGGTTACACACATAGAGAAGTAACAACAGATCCATAAGCATCATTTAAGTGTGTCAATTGAAAAGCTCTGTGAAGAAATAGAACAGCGTTAAATCAGTACAAGTCTGCACGTAGAAAAATGAGATGAGAGAGACAAAGCGACATACTCTGAACCTACGATCACCTCTGAGCAAGTGTTCATTATCGTCTATAACTCCAACCTCTAAGAGCTGATAGTAGCAGGCTCGATCTTACATCGACTCTGTGATGAAAACAATTTAAAATTAAACACGAGAAAAATCGAGAAATTAGAAAATATACACAAGGGGGTTAAGCATAATAAAAAATAGCTAGGTTCCAGTACACACCTCAACCATTCTAATGAATCAACTACCAGACCAGTACCTTATATCGGGATGACGAAAAAGCTACAGCCAATCCATTTCTAGCAAGTCCAGTGACCCGCTTTCCGGGCTCGAAAGCAAACAAAAACAGAAGTAATGTCACATCAATATCTTTTCTGAAAGTACACTATGTGAATATGTTTGAACAAGAGAGCGAGAGGCATAGAGGCAATCAAGCACACAACTTATAAAAGCAGTAAGCTTGATTGTTTTATAAAACTTATAAACTTATTTCATTTTTAAACAATATTTTGTATCGAACCTATAGTAGATATCAAATATACTGAAATATGTATTCACTTTAATATGAACAAGAAACATAATTATAAAAGAATTGGAAACTTTTAATAGAAAAATATGAGCAAGAAATTATTTTGAAGAATTAATTATTTTAGATTAAAAGTTTAATATATACACACACGAAATGTGTATTTTCATATAAACAAAGCAGAAAGTAAATTAATATTTATGATATAACCCATCCATTTCAAATGAGGCTAATCTTTTATTTTAGTTTTAATTTATTCTCAAAGAAAATATCTTCTGATTTTATATGAAGGAATAGTGTTTTTTAAATCAATAAAATAACGTTATTTCTACTAAAATCATTTTTGATTGTTTTGACATTAAAAGAATTCATCAATTCTAGTATCTTCTAGACATATCAAGAAGCAAAAAATAGTGCATCGTGAAAAGCTAAACGCATAGCAGTGAAACTATAGAGAGTATATCACAAAACAAGGTTAATACATAGAGAAGTAACAACAGATATATAAGCATAAGTGTGTCAATTGGAAAGCTCTGTGAAAAAAGTAGTACAGCATCGAATTAGTACATGTCTGCACGTGGAAAAATGAGATCAGAGAGACAGAGAGACATACTCTGAGCAAGTGTTCATTATCATCTAAAACTCCAACCTCTAAGAGCTGATAGTAGCAGGCCCGATCTAACATTGACTCTGTAATGAAACAATTTAAAAATTAAACACATGATAAATCGAGAAATTTGAAATATCTTTTGTACACCAACATCTTTTGCACACATCACTTTAGTTTCCAACAAACAAATGAGACTAACTCTATTTAAAATAAAATTGATTTTCATATATTTCTGTTTCGACAATTTATTTACAATACACTTGTTTTTTCTTGCATCATTGCATCCAGATACATATTTCAACCAGTAAGTTACAAAGTTTCACACATTCCTTAATAGTTGTAATAAATAAATAAATAAAACAAGTCCTTATATAGCAAAGTGAACGTGTAAACTAATCATCATTTATATGTGTAAAACTAGAAATCTCATATGAAAAGGACTAAAAAATAAGCGACGTGCAAAGATTTCTATACATATCATGACTGCTAATATTGCTAGAGGAAACAGGTAGGTAAATTCCAAACAGTTTTGGGGTCAGAATTTTTGTCATTTAAACCTTCTGAAATAAATTTACTCTAATTTATGGTCAAAAATTACAGCTTGCATTATAGCAGTGATGATATGTATCTAAGAAATTCCAACAATACTAAAGAGCCTAATTTCAAAAGAACTTTCTGTTCATTACCAGTTCTTTTAAAGGGATCAACACATTAAGAGATGCTCCAAGCCAACCAGCCTCAAATAAAGAGAACATTTATCATTTCTTTTGATTTACAATAGCTACCAGCAAGCTCTTGCTAAAAGTAATTTAGTCAAAGGATATTTCCAGACTTATTTCTGTTGCCAACTCTTTGATTGCTATCACATCATCATTTAATCTTCCCTGAATCAGAGATGCTTGACACCAAACATTATTTTTACTCAGGCTAACAAGAGACTTTCTTATCTACCACTTAATCTTTCTGTGTTCTTTGAGTTATAATAGTTTGCTTAAATAAGTAACAAAGGCATATATAAGGTAACAGAAAAACCTAAAGCAACTGCAGCAAGCAAGGAACAACTGTCTATTATACTAAGATCCAAGAGTTGTTTTTTTTTTTTTTTTTTTTGGATTTTTTGAAGAAACAATTGATTTGTTTCTTTTTTTTTTTTTTTTTTTTTTGAGATAAACCACCGTAGTGGGGGGAGTTATATTGGCTTCCCCTTGCCTTTTAAATAACGAAAACAAAATTACAAAGAAAAAACCGCATAGATAGGGAATAAGATACCCTGCGGTTTGTCAAAAGGAGAAAACCAAAAATAGGCTTCTCAAATGCAGCATATACAATGCTACATTTAGGCATTAGGCATGCCTCAAAAAGAATGAGTTAAAGAGAGGAACTAGTTAGCCTAACTAATCTCATTCTATACACTAAAAGAAGGAAACTAAAAGATTGCAGAAGCTGTTAGAGGAGAAAAGCTCTGAGTCCACTTGCTTTTTAGCGAATCAGTTAAACTGAGACACAATTCAGCCTATGGAGAGCTTTTGTCTTAACAATTTCTGCTTCATTTGAAAAACCGTCAAGTCCTATGGTAGTCATCTCTTCCTGTCGGAGAAGGTGAGAAAACAGCCACAAAAAATGTCCCCAGATTTGTTGAAAGGAATGGTGCAGCTCTTTGTGATTGTTGTTGAAGAAAAACCATTTCACTTGTAAGTACCTGCATAAGAACACAATAGATATCAGCAGCATCTATTCATTATTCTAATGTTTGGGAGCCCTTGTTTGTCTAATAAAAATGCCCCTCTAGCTGTGTGTGGAAGATCACTGAGTAGCATTTCACAAGAAAGATGGTTAGAAAGAGCATGTTTGGCTACAAGATCAGCTACAGAGTTGGCCTGTCTATATGAGTGAGATAGTATCGCAGGAAAGAGGCTGCTGTGTATCTGGTAGGCTAGATGATACAATTTCCAATGAGATTTGGATGGATCATTTGCCATATTTACTGCACTTAAACAATCTGATTCCATCCAGAAGGTAAATAGGTTAAGTGAATGTGCAGTAAACAGACCAAATTTCAGAGCAAGGAGTTCAGCCTCTAATGGGGAAGATGCAGTTGTGAAAAAACATCTAGCATGTAAAAAAAGTCCTTTGTTGTTTCTAAAAATCACAGCCAAACCAGCAGTGTTGGAGGAGGACTCCCAGGTAGCATCAACATTTATTTTTACACCACTGGTGGGTTTGATCCAGCAGATTTTGACAATTTTTGGTTTTGGGGGTTTTAGCCATTTGGGCAGAACCCCTGAACTAGCAATGTCAATATCATGTTGTTTAGACAGGTAAAAAGGTTTAACAACATATGAGTTAAAAATCATTTCCTTTACCTCTTTAAAGAGAAACAAGAAAGAAGGTTTTATATCCTCAAATAGCATTTTGTTTCTTGCTTTCCATAAACACCAGCACACATAAGATGGGACAATATTGACAAGTTGTGTGTGAAGTAATGTTGTTAAATGAATTCAGAAATAATGTATTTCTTTATGCAGAACAAAATTCACCAACTTATTAGTCCAAGGAAATTTCCAGACATATTTCTGTTGCCAACTTTCTAATAAATATCAGATCATCTTAGAATAATGCATAAAGATACCTTGAACATGCAGCCATTTTTTCTCCGAATCTTGAATGGCCAGAGTACCTGAAGCGTGTAAAAGGTCAAAAAGCGCAAAGTATACAAGCGTATGAACTTTTCCTAATAGATATGCAAAACAAGGAAAAAGCGCAAAGTTAAAAAGAAATATTTAGCGAAAGGCTAAAGACAATTGAAAACCTTTGGTAAAGAAACTGATATGATGCTCTCTTGGAGCATAATATTGGTCGAGGATACTTTGGTCTTCATCAAGAACATAATTCTTCTCTGCCCTTCTTTAATAATCAGTGAAACAAGCATCATCCAAAATCAGCAGATACTACCAATTCACCCATTATTATCACCAAAAATTATAGAAAGACAAACAAAACAAGGTAACCTTTTCCTCCGCTTCTTCCTTTGTGTCTCTTCAGCACCATCCCTATCTTCTTCCTCGGCCTACTGTTCATCTCCTCAACATCGCTACTATAAATGCATCCTCCTCGAACGTGTCCCTCATCTACTCAAAAAAATCCTCAAACCAATGCACATTAACCAAATCACAACACTAGCAGTAACATCCAATTAAACATGCAAAGTTACTTAGACAATGTTGCAGATCTTTTAGCTACGATGACAGCAAGCAAACAAACCCAAAACACAACCCCAGGCCATATGATAACATTTCCTCAACAAATTGATTATAGTTCAACAAAAAACTTAGTTAATCATCAAGTTGTCAATTACTGACCGACTTGTTTATGTTGATAGCTTCCTTCAATCATTCTCCTTCTGTGCCAGACCATTTTTGCTATCATGAAAAGAATAACAAGGGAATGAGTTCTTAAGGCATACATCTTATTGTAAACTGAACCAAGAAGATATCCTTTATAAATAGATTTTGTGTACCTTCAGTGAGCCAAGTGAACCTCTGATGTATTACACCTTGAGAATCCCTTGGAAAGAAAAGAATTAGCCAGCTATAAAGTGATACCCATGAAGAAAAATGAAAAATCAAACAATACAAAGATGTATCACCACTTCCCTTTTAAACAACCTATGTGAGTGACTGCTGGAATGAATCATATCCAATAAGGAACCTTTCTATTTGCAGCACCCTGTAACACTTGATTTGTGAGAATAATAACCACTAAAGCACATATGAGAGAGATAAAGGCTTCTTTTTGGCACTTGTCTACTTAATCATTCTATACTGCTACCATCAAAGCATGCTACGTACCACGTCATAATATCTAATTGTTCTAGTAGAAAAAAAAACAGTTGGTTAAATTCCATATTTCATGTAGCTTATATTGCCAAATCTAGTTTCTTCAAGCTATCAACAAACCAAGACAACATTCAAAGGTAAAATATATCATCAGACACAGTCAAATCATGCTATCACGTCATAATTACTAATTGTTCTAGTTGGAAAAAAACAGTTGGTTCAATTCCATATTTCATGTAGCTTATAATCTAGTTTCTTCAAGCTATCGACAAACCAAGACAACGTTTCAAAGCTAAAATAGATCATCAGACACAGTATGTACAAGCAATACATTAGAGTAAGTACAAATCTGGAAAATGATACCTGTCCTCACCTCCAAGGTTCCATTGATAGAGTAGAGGTTCCAAAAGTTACCGGCTATTTCTCAAACAATCAACCTAGTCCCATAAGGCTTTTCAATGATAGTCGGAAGAAGGCTTAGCACAAGAATGGCTGTTTTTAAGGGTGCACCTGGAAGCATAAACAGCCGAGGCAGCAAGCATGGAAGGTCTGTAAAGCATGCTCTCCAGATCCTTTGAATTATGAACCAAAGTCTTGATGAACAGCACCAGAAAAACATAAGGAGTTGCCTGTCAGATTCCATTCCAGTTCACGCAGAATTATCATATCCATAGCCAACACTTAAGCATGAGTATAGACACTTTCAGAGTTGCAGACAAAGTCATTGATAGCCGAGGCAGCAAACATGGAAGGGCTGTAAAGCATGCTCTCCAGACCCTTCGAATTAAGAACCAAAGTCTTGATGAACCGCACCAGAAAAACAAAAGGAATTGCCACTGTCGGATTCCATTCCAGTTCACGCAGAATTATCATGTCCATGGCCAACACCTAAGCATGAGTATAGACACTTTCAGAGTTGCAGACAAAGTCATTGACCCCAGATGCCCATATCTCTTTGCATTTCGATGCCACCAGCATGGCTCCCATCCCAAGAAGCTGCAGCTCCTTCCTCAGAGTGGCCCCTACCTAACTGAAAGGTACCGATTAAACTTGAGATGAACTTCAGGGAACCAGTCTATCAGAATCGTCTGCATTCACTCGATATTATCAGGCTGCAAATGCATGTAATCACCAAACCTGCCCTTCTGCATACAAAAATAAAGGGAAACACATTTAACCACAAAACCAACACCGAAAATTTGTCCGAAAGTGAGAATCAAAAAAAAGTTTTTGTATACCTCAGCAATCTTGTAAAACATGCAAAGATCCTCACATACATCACCTGCATCTGCAACATCAATGTCCACCACGCTCTCCTCCTTGAGAGGCCTTTTGCTCAGCACCCAAGCAAGAGTTTAAGCTTTCTTGATCTTGACAGCGCCGGTGGCACATTTCGTGTTCTTTTCAGCCGCTGCCTGAGGATTGGCCAGAAGTTGGGCACCGAAACTCCCGAAACCAAGCAATCAGAAATTATGTCAATAAAACAAGAACAAGGGGAAAGTAAAAACATGAGATCTGACCGCGTGACTGGCCGCCTTATGATATTGGCGAGCTTTCCTCGAGCCACCGGCGCTCAAGTGGCAATTCCGTTCTCTGAGGGGTCGTCGGTGCCTTCCCCCTACGCCAGCCGACGCCTCCCTAATCAAAAAGATGTTTCTTCTTCGCGGAAGCAGAACCCCGGCTTCTGATTTGACTTGAGAAGAGGCGGTGGGTCTCCTGTATAGAGTCTTGAGAAGTCACCTGGTTTTGTTCAGGTAGATGCCTCATCGGGTTTCGGCTTCACGGCCGATACCTAAATAATCAAAAAATAGGTCAAGAAAACAAGAACAAGGGGAAAATCAAAACATGAACAGAAATCAGGTAGAGATGAAAAACGAGATCTGACCGAGATCTGAACGAGATCCTTGAGCCGCCGGCGCTAGAGCAGTAACGAGTAACGACATTTCCGAGTGGTCTCCACTCGCCAGCCATGATCTTCTGCTTCACGCTCAAGTATACAAAAAAATTAACTCTCATCAACAGGAAGTTTAACCAATTGAATAAAAGATTCCAGAAACCCATCTGGGTATTACAACATCCGAGAGAAGAGTTAAATTCCAGTTAAATAATCAAGAAGTTGATTTCGTACCTTGCTGCGTAATTGACCTTGAAGCCCCATTGAAATTTAAAGATGGCTTCAACAATCTCTGAAAGTTTTTTTTTTCTTCTTCACAGAAGCAGACACCGTTTGAAGCGTGACGAGGAGAGCCACCAACGGTCATATTATGTATTCACACCGTATTTCTTATAGTATATAAAAAGAAAAAACAATTGAAGTTTTCAGATTCTACAAATTCTTTAAAGCAATTTCTTTTTATTTTTTTTGGAAAATGTAATCTTTAAAGCAATCTTTAAAACAAGAGTAACTTTTAGGTCCGATTTGCTAGAGTTTATTTTTTGCTGAACTAAATTAAATTGAATTAAACTGAAATAAGTTTAAATATATTTATTCGAGCTAAAATAAATTTAAATTTACTGAACTGAACTGAAATAAATTTAAATACATTTATCTGAACTGAAATAAATTTAAATACATTGGCCCTGTTTACCAGAGCTTATCTGTAGATCAGTTCAGTTCAGTTCAGTTCAGTCAATTCAATTCAGTTCAGTTCAGTTCAGTTCAGTGACAATGCAATTTGATGAAATTCAGGTTGATTCAGTCATGCTGATTCCATTTTTCAATACATCAATTTTCACTTCAGTTCAGTTCAATTCAGTTCAGTTCAGTTCAGTTCAATTCAGTTTAGTTCAATTCAATTCAGTTTAGTTCAGTTCAGTACATCAAGAAATAACCTCTAGTAAACAGGGCCATTCAACGGAACTGAAATAAGTTTGAAATTTATCATATATCATTGTAAACTATAGTAAAAAATGTAACTTAGACCCTATTTGCTAGAGCTGATTTCTTGCTGAACTGAACTAAACTGAATTGAACTGAAAGATCGAAAGATTTTTCAGATTGTTTTAAATCTTTAAGCATCTAAAATTTTTTGCATTAAAATATTCATTGCAACAAATTCTTAGCTTGATTTTAAAGGCTCGGTGCAAAAATAAAATTGTATCCTAATAGTACTTTGAAAATATAATATTGCATTGCAAAAATATTGATACCAAAATACACTTGATAAATATGAATGGTATATGAATATAGGAATTTTACTTTAATATTAATTATATATACGAATTTATAAAATTAAAAAAAGCAAAGTCTTGGAGTAGATAGAATCATAGAATATAGACCAGTGCTTATTTCATAAAGATAAAAACAATGAGGTCCTTAGTCTGTAATTTATGAATAATACTTTTCACGCGGGAGAAGCGGCACGCGTTTTTTATTTTTGAAGTCATGGACCCTACACGTCCTATTTATTGACGTCTCTTACTTGGCTTTTATTTCCAAAGAAGCGTGTCTGTTTTTTTTCACTTTTAATTTAAATTCATTAATAAATCATATTAATCTAAAATTTAACTTTTTGTTCATATTTTAACTTATAAATTTTATGTTCATGTTTTAACTTATAACTTTATGTTTAAGTTTAAAATGTTCATGTTTTAACTTATAACTTTATGTTTAAGTTTAAAATGTTCATATTTTAACTTATACTCTTTATGTTCATGTTCTAACTCATAATCTTTATGTTTAAGTTAAAATATTCGTGTTTAAAGTTATAACTTTTATGTTCATGTTTTAACTAATAATCTTTATGTTTAAGTTTAAAATGTTCTTGTTTTAACTTATAACTTTTATATTCATGTTTTAACTTATAAAATTTATGTTTGACTTTAAAATGTTAATGTTTCGATTTATAACATTTATGTTCATGTTTTCATTTATAACCTTTATGTTCATGTTTTAACTTAGAGAAAGTCTTAAATAAGGGTCTTTCGGTAAGAGCAGGCCAAAAGGATACCACATTCTACGAGATTTGGGGGTTATTTTACAATTATTTAATTATTTAAATTATTTTTGTTTGTACCTAATATTTTTATATTTGAGTTCGACCTTTATTTGGGTTGATATCTTTCATTTTTATGCAAGCAAAAAGATCAACCCATATAAATGTCAAACTCAAGTATTAAAATAAGGGGTTTACTACACGCAGGACCATTTTTCTCATGCACGACCGTTTTGTTTTTACCAAAATACCCCTATTATTGTAAAGGCAACAAAAAAACTTAAAATGCAATGCTACACTTGGGGGTATTATGGTATATTTCGGTCCTGCATGAGAAAAATGGTTCTGCATATAGTAATTGGGAAAAATAAAGGTCAAACTTAGGGATGACAATGGATTGGATTCCAATCCGCTTGTTGGTACCTAAATCCGTATCCGATCCAAATCCGTTGGATCTAAAATATTAACATCTGAATCCATATCCGCTAAATCCATGGATATCCGTGGATATCCATATCCACATATGAATTACAATTTATACAATGGTGAATAAATTCAAAAATAAGTTCTATAAAAATTCACGAAATTAAAGTTGCAATCAAGTGATTCAAAGTACACAATGTGCTAAAAACATATACTCCATATATACGTGGAAAAACTAGTTCAAGTTCCCAAAAAATACATAACTCAGTTCAAAGTATAAGTTCCTTTCTTTTTTCCTTGATCTATTCTTCCATATCACTAACTTCAACATCATCAACATCCTACAATACCAAATCAAAATATGTGAGATATATGAAAGAATGATTCCGTAAAGAATCTCATGCAATTGATCTTGAAGTAATAATTCAAGCATTACTAATAATTGTTTTATAAAATTCAAATTAACAAATTAATTAATTCATATAAAAATATATAACCATTACCATATCAATAATATCTATCACTTTTCCTTCTTCTTCTGAATCATCTTGACAACAGAACAATCACGAGGGCCTATCAGAGTACCTTATCAATGAAGACGCTTGCGGAAGTTGCAGGCTTGATTGACGTGCTCGACGGAGACGCTTGTAGTCTGCAGTCGCCAAACGAGTGAATTGGTAGGGTTAGAAGATTATATGTCACTATCTAACCTACGTGGCTTTATATATTTTTAATTTAAATTAATTATTTAATATATTTTTAAATATATATTATTTTATATATTAAATGGATCCATGGATTGGATATGGATATTTACGACAAAATCCATATCCAAATCCGCTCCACAAGCTATAAATCCGTATCCGATCTATATCCGTTGGATTTCATTTTTTAACATCCATATCCGTAAAAAATGGATTTAAATCCATGGATTTGGAATGGATCGGAAATCCATTGTCATCCCTAGTCAAACTCAAGTATAAAAATCAAAATAAAATAACAAAGTTAACATTAAATTTTGTTGTGGGAAATTAACTTTATTTTGTTCCTTATCAAGATGTTATGCCCCACTGACTCATGAAGTGTTGTACTTACATGAATGGACAATGCCCCAGTTAGGTAAAATTAAATTTTGTTTTGGAAACTAGTTAGGTACCTAATCTGCACCATGTGAGACCCCAAAAAATTGTATGTAAAATTTAAAGGTTGTTTATTTGTAATAAATAATTTTACTATGTGATTAAATTTAGAAAGGCTAAACTTGTAGGATAAATATAAAAGAACTAGTATTATTGAAAATAAAACTAAAATAAAATAACATGTAAAACAATAATTCATTAGTCAATATGCAAGTACCTAATTAAACTAATATGTAGGATTGCTTAATAAAATAAAGATTTTATATGGGTTAATTGGATAAAACATTAATGAGTATATGGAAATATATATGATAAAATAAAATTAGAAACGGATAGGTTTTGACTTAGTCATGCGTTAATATCATTGAAACCGATTCTAAACCATTCCTTGATTTTTGCCTAAAACTGTTATTTATATACAAAACCCTACCCTCCCCACATGATTACCGTCTCTATTCCCATCACCAACATTCATTCATCGCCTTTGTTATATATCAAACCATACCCTCCCTTAATATTCATCGTTACATAGACTTTGGTTGATATCATCTATCAAACCATAAACGTCGGTAAGAAGTTTGGATATGTGAGTGATTAAGTTTGTTACTCATAGAAGATTTTATTGTTCACCCTTTTACCTGCGCATAATCGTAAGTTATTATTACCCTGTTATGAAATTAAATTCGAGTAAATCAATCATCGTAGGCTATAGGATCATGTGATTGCTACTAGAACACTTAAACCCTAGCTAGAAAGTATGATTTTATATCTATAAATGTACGTAGTAAAAGAAAGTAAATTAAACCGATGTTGTTGTGTATTACCGTTCCAAACTTTAGCTTTGTTGTCATCTTTACGGGGATAATTGAATAGGAAATAAGTAATGAACATTTAGTTAAAATATACTGAACGAAATCTATTGATTTCTAGTTTCTATCGGTACAAGTTTTATATTTTTTCGAGTTTCGTGTAAAAGGTTGTGGTTTTTTTAGTAACTAGTGTCCAATAGTGAATTCCTTTGTTCAGTTTGGTTCTGCTATTTTAGTGGCTCTTTTGAAAGATAATTATATAATAAAATTGTATGGGTAATATATCTAATGGAAGATGTTTATATCTAACTTAGAGCAAGTCCAACAGCATCTCTATAATAGAGATTTTCTATATTTTTAGAGTTTTTTTGTCTCCAACAGATTTGCTATCTCAATCTCTATTATAGAAAAATGATGAGAGAGAAGATTTCATTCTCTATATATGCATAATGAGAGAGTAAATTTGGAGAACGAAATTTATGGGAATTGAATTAGAATTCCTATTTTTAGTAAATTTTTGAAAAAACATTCCATTTTCTCTCTAAAATCTCTAAAATAGCAAAACTGTTGGATTTGAAGGAAAAATTTATTCAAATATCACCCTTTTTTTCTCTACTTTAGAAAAACATTTAGAAAACCTGTTGGACTTGCTCTTATAATGGTATAAATGTCATATTTTCAAGATTTATATGTAGGTAGTTATGGTTGTTTCAATAACAAGTGGTCAGCCGTAGCTTGATCAGTTTCAGTTTAACTTTAGTGATATTTATTTGATCGTTTGGATAACTTAATGTTAATATAAATTTTAGTGTAATATATCAAAAGAAACCCTTTTTTGTCTAGTTTTCAATGGTATAAAGTTTATGAATTGTTTCACTTTTTTGTGATAAGATATGACTGTTTAAGTTAGTAGTGGTCAGTAGTAACCTTACAGTTCTAGTTCATGTTAAAGAGGATAGTTGGAAGGTAATTGTAAATGGAATGTACATTCTAAACCTTCAAAAGAAAGATACATATGTCTAATTTCTAAATATTAAAACCCGATAATTTTAAGAAACATGTGTCATAAGTTATGATCAGTTTCATGAGCACTAGCCATACGTGTCAATTCAGTTTCAACAATTGTCAATTTGATTTATGTAAATCTTAAATGGTGTTTGATTAGTTGCATGTTATATAATATTTGCAGGTTTCATTAAATCTCATATATCTTGAATTTCAAGAAAGGTGAGGGTTTTACCACTTTTCAATTCCTTTTCAAAAGTACTTGTGATTGTTAATGTGCATAAAGGTTAACCTTATTATGTATTCTTATGTGGTTTTCTTATATGAGATTCTTTGTTCTACTGATTGATTGCTTGCTTGAACTATGTACTTGACTGTTATAAGTGCCGAATGTTAAGGCTTTGGAAAATGGGAAAATTCTCACTGGGTAGAAGAACTTTGCAGTGTCCTGTGGGCCTACAGAACTACTCCCCGGACGGCGACCGGAGAAACCCCATACCTTCTCTGTTTCGGAAGCGAAGTCATCATACCGCCGGAAATCATGGTTCCTTTGGATCAAGAGAATAACAATGAGGCAGTCAGGCAAAAGCTGGAAGAGCTGGAAAGAAACAGGGAGGCCGCGCAGTTGAAGGAAGCGTCCTACAAATCTTATGTTGAACAGCGATATAACGCGAGGGTCCAAGTACGGAGCCTACGTGTGGGAGACTTGGCCCTGAGAAAAAATGAAGCCAGTCGTGTGGAAGGCCAGAAGAAGGTAGACGTGACCTGGGAAGGACCTTACCTAGTATCCGAAGTCGCCGGAAACGGTGCTTACCGACTGAAGACCATGGCAGGAGAACTTATACCCCACACCTGGAATATCTGCAATCTTCGCAGGTACTATGGTTAGTAAGGGCGATGTTTAAGGCTCTATTGTACATTTTTTCTTGTGCCTAATAGAACGGTAAGATGGGAATTTTGTATAGGAATTCCATTTTGATCACATCTTTTGGCTGCCCGATAGGGGAAGTGATCAAAATTAGCACTTTCTGTGTAACCGTATCTATATTTTGTTTGCTCACAAACAATGAACAAGGCTAGGATTAATAATCCAGAAATCCTTAACTGCTGAAGCATTCATGAATCGACATGTACTGACCCAGGCCTGGACAGCCTGTCCATCAGTCCGAGGACTAGATGGAAAACTTCCCAAGGGAAGATTACAGACCAATGTCTGGACAGTCTGTCCATCAGTCCGAGGACTAGATGGAAAACTTCCCAAGGGAAGGCTACAGACCAATGTCTGGACAGTCGGTCCATCAGTCCAAGGACTAGATGGAAAACTTCCCAAGAGAAGATTACAGACCAATGTCTGGACAGTCTGTCCATCAGTCCAAGGACTAGATGGAAAACTTCCCAAGGGAAGATTACAGACCAATGTCTGGACAGTCTGTCCATCAGTCCAAGGACTAGATGGAAAACTTCCCAAAGGAAGATTACAGACCAATGGCTGGACAGTCTGTCCATCAGTCCAAGGACTAGATGGAAAACTTCCCAGGGGAAGATTACAGACCAATGTCTGGACAGTCTGTCCATCAGTCCAAGGACTAGATGGAAAACTTCCCAAGGGAAGGTTACAGACCAATGTCTGGACAGTCTGTCCATCAGTCCAAGGACTAGATGGAAAACTTCCCAAGGGAAGGTTACAGACCAATGTCTGGACAGTCTGTCCATCAGTCCAAGGAATAGATGGAAAACTTCCCAGGGGAAGGTTACAGACCAATGTCTGGACAGTCTGTCCATCAGTCCAAGGACTAGAGGGAAAACTTCCCAAGGGAAGATTACAGACCAATGTCTGGACAGTCTGTCCATCAGTCCAAGGACTAGATGGAAAACTTCCCAAGGGAAGCTTACAGACCAATGTCTGGACAGTCTGTCCATCAGTCCAAGGACTAGATGGAAAACTTCCCAAGGGAAGGTTACAGACCAATGTCTGGACAGTCTGTCCATCAGTCCAAGGACTAGATGGAAAACTTCCCAAGGGAAGATTACAGACCAATGTCTGGACAGTCTGTCCATCAGTCCAAGGACTAGATGGAAAACTTCCCAAGGGAAGATTACAGACCAATGTCTGGACAGTCTGTCCATCAGTCCAAGGACTAGATGGAAAACTTCCCAATGGAAGATTACAGACCAATGTCTGGACAGTCTGTCCATCAGTCCAAGGACTAGATGGAAAACTTCCCAGGGGAAGATTACAGACCAATGTCTGGACAGTCTGTCCATCAGTCCGAGGACTAGATGGAAACTTCCCAAGGGAAGATTACAGACCAATGTCTGGACAGTCTGTCCATCAGTCCAAGGACTAGATGGAAAACTTCCCAAGGGAAGGTTACAGACCAATGTCTGGACAGTCTGTCCATCAGTCCAAGGAATAGATGGAAAACTTCCCAGGGGAAGGTTACAGACCAATGTCTGGACAGTCTGTCCATCAGTCCGAGGACTAGATGGAAAACTTTCCAAGGGAAGGTTACAGACCAATGTCTGGACCGTCTGTCCATCAGTCCGAGGACTAGATGGAAAACTTCCCAGGGGAAGGTTACAGACCAATGTCTGGACCGTCTGTCCATCAGTCCGAGGACTAGAGGGAAAACTTCCCAAGGGAAGATTACAGACCAATGTCTGGACAGTCTGTCCATCAGTCCGAGGACTAGATGGAAAACTTCCCAAGGGAAGGTTACAGACCAATGTCTGGACCGTCTGTCCATCAGTCCGAGGACTAGATGGAAAATTTCCTAAGGGAAGATTACAGACCAATGTCTGGACAGTCTGTCCATCAGTCTAAGGACTAGATGGAAAACTTCCCAAGGGAAGATTATAGACCAATGTTTGGACAGACCAAAAGAAGTGTACTCATCTTACGGACAGTTAAGTCATTAGTCCAAGGACATGAGACTGTTTTTTCTTGAAGGGAAGGAGCAACCCTCAGGTTACTAACCAAGGTTACTTAACCCTCAAAAATTCATAAAGGAAAAATGCACGAATATGAATCAAATACGATGCATGGAAAATAAAGAAAAATCCACAGCTAAACAGCTGAAATCATTCAGAGAAATGAAAGCGCACGCACGCGCACAAAACAGCGCACACAGGCTCAATAGCAAAAGCTGGCTGAGTGATCCCTAAGCATTGGTCTGGTCCTGAGCCTGAGTCGCCGCCTGGTCCTCGGTCTGAGCCACTGACTGACCCTCGGGTTGATCCATCGGCAGTGCAGGGGCTTCCCACGCCTCCATTTCCTCCGCAGTTTTTATCTCAGCTAGGGCGTTGAAGTACCTAGAATACTGATGTCCAGTGAAGGTTTGGAACAGACCGTCCAGAGCGGCAAAGTGCTTCTCAGGATCCTCGTAAACCTCATCCGGGAAGGTCGCTGAATCTCGAAGAGCAGTGGTGAACGCTTCTGCGGACTCATCAGATTTGATGATCTTGGAAAACATCCGGGGAAAGGTAGTACTGATTAGTCGCGCACGCTGAGCCTCAGAGAAGGACAGATGAGCCTCCAACTCCGCGATCCTACACCTCAGAGCAGAAGCAGCATCACGCTCAACGGACAAAGAACCCTCGAGGTCAGCCATTGCACGGAGCAGTCCCTGTTCTGTCTCGCGGAGACGCGCACACTCGGTCTCAGCACCCTTCAGTTTGGCCAGCTCAGCGTCTTGCTTTTCGAGGTTAAAGCCTAGATCAGCACTTCTCGTCTTCAGCCGGGACATCTCCCCTCTCAGCACCTGGGACATGCGCAAGTGCTGCAGCAAGAAAAGAGAAAAGTCAGCTATCATAACCAAACAAGTTCAACATTGAAGGATCTTAATAAAGCATCGACAGGATCAACTGCATACCTCGATAGCAATGAAGGCTTGTCGGTCGGCCATGTCGGAGGTTTTCGGATAGCTCCTAGGGCCACGAGCCACCCAGTCCTCCAAGTAGGCCGCAGAAAATATTTGATTCATGAAAGCATGACGCCCGCTGGGAGTGTCCAGGACCCGTTCCTGCAAGGTCTCGATGATCCGCTCGTCTGTACGCGGAGGGTTTAGGATCAGGACCTCGTCGTCATCCCCAGACTTAACAGGCGACTGATTGGCTGGATTGGAGGAATGGAACTGGGCATCAGAGCGGAACTGCATCATTTCCTCCTCGTCTTGCTCCACAGTTCTTGGACGTTTCCTGGTCACCCTTGTTGTCTCAACTTCCAGCGCGACCCGGACTCCTTCCCCCCGGCTATTCTCAATCTGCGCGTCATCAGCGTCCTCCAACTGCTTGCCAGACCCAGTCGCAGTCATGGACTGCGAATCCCCAGTGTTAGCCTTAGAGCCAGTTCCCGCATCAGCCTCCTCTTTTATCTGTCGCAGCCCCGTTCTGTTGCGTGGTCTCGGCATGGCGCCTAGCTTGTTGATAATGGATTGCAAGGATTTCCCCATAGCGTCAGCACCTGCAAAGATGAAATGAGAACAGTCAGAATCAGGAGCAGCCAGTGAGCCGGACCGTTATCGAAGAAAACAAAGGAGCAGAAACAGATAAATACCCAAATCATCATCCGGATCTGATCTACGTAGTAGGGCATATTAGCAGCCCGGAGGACTCGGTCGTCGGTCAAGATCGAATAGCTGTAGCTTTGAAGTCCCATTTTTGCGATCTGAGGGGACAGACGAGATGCCTCATCAGGAAGGGGCGCCTTACCCCGGATCGCCTGAGAGAGGATCGGGACAGTCGTGTCCTCTGGACCCTCACCAAAGACCAGAGTTTTCTCCACGAAAACCCGACGGGTTTTCCAGTCATGCCGCTTCGGGCGCTCATCGACCAGTTTCAGCATTTTCTCGCGACACTTCAGTTGGAGCCAACCCCATCCGCCGCTCATATTGGCCGGATAGAGGAAGGCCCTGAACAGCTGGGGACTGGCCCGAACCTTGCGCAAGGTGCATAGGACCTCGAACCCGATCAAGACCCGAACGAAGTTCGGCACCAGGGCGTGCAGAGGAGTATCAAAATAGCACAAGACTGAACGGAAAAAGGAGGACACTGGAAAGCGAAGACCGCATGCAAATAGATACTCGCAATATACCGGGATAAAACCGACGGGGGCAGAATTTACGGTATCTTTGCCGGACTGAGGCATCAAGACTTTTGACTCAGCCTCTTCGACGGTGAGTCCGCCGACTGAACGGCAGAGCTCACGCGCGAAGACGACGTCCTCGTCAGCGGTAGCAGACCGAATGGTATTCATGGTGCCCATGCTATTTCTATCAAAAATAATACAGCGCAAAATAAATCTGAGTTTTTCGAGGGAGAGAAGGAGAAGTTTTACCTGAGAGAGGAAGAAGATGAATCGGGATAGAAGCAAAGGCCCTCCTCGAGCTTATCTGATTTTAAATGAGAAGCGTATCGGGGAAGGAAGCCAAGCGGAATTCCCGAAAAAAACAATAAGTGCTCGTGGGTCCCTCTGCAACACAGAGAACGAGGCAGTGGAGCGCGTGGGCTGGACAATGGATCTGAACCGTCCGCACCATCTTGGACTGCAACGCCAACTGTTCGGGTGGTTTTGAAAATTTAAAATCACACATGCGTTTGTCAGACCAACAGTCCAATGAGTATAATATTTGGACTATACACATGGACTGGGGGGACTTGATAAATATGGCACTATTCCTTGGAATAGTCAAAGGCCCCAAGCAGAAGGCCCAAGCTGGACCGAACCAGGATCCGGCCCACGGACGACTCCGCGCACTGTTGAGGATTACACTGTTCGATGTCGGCAGCTCAAATGGCTATAAATAGAGCCAGATCAACGACCAGAACAGTTAAATTCACTGCTCATCCCTACCAAAATATCACAATCAGAACTATGGTTTTCACCTCTGATTTGATCGTCGGAGCAGGCGCAGGCATCAGCCGGCATGTCTGACCTCTGTTCTGTCTATGCAGATTCACAGGGCTGAGCAACAAGAACGCTACAGCGAAATCCCATTTAGAACTTTAACACACAATATACTGAATTGATGTTTTTATACTCCATCCGTACAAACTAGATTTGCACATCTGACTTTTAACGGTTTTCAATACACATGTTTGACTACTAGCTAATATATTTAACTAGATATATTATGAATATATATATATATATATATAAATTTGATATTAATAAACTATATGTTATCACGATTCCAACAATATTAGATACGATAACATTTTTATTTATTTATGCGGAAGCAGTTAGAACAGAGAGTATTTATTTTTAATAAATCATAATTATAAAAAGTAAGATACAAATTGAACTGAAATATATATATATAAATAAATATCAACTCTACTAGAGAAAATATGCTCTTGTAATAAAAATAATATATAACTTTTAAAATGCATAAAAGTTTTGTTAAATAATGATATAATAAAAATAAGTGGAATGTAATTTAAATTAAACTGAACCATTCATTTTTAGTGTGATTTACTCTAGACCGTTGATCTATATGCAATCTGGTTGATTTAGAGTTCGGGTCACTTTCGGGTTTGTGTCAAATCGGGTTCGGGTTCGTGTCACTTTTGGGTTCGGGTCATTCTCGGGTTCGTGTCGGGTTAAAATTCATTCGGGTTCGTGTCGGGTCGGATTTGACCTAATATTCTCGGATTTTAATCGGGTCAAAAGGTCATTCGTGTCGGGTCAGTCGGGTCGAATTTTTTGTGTTCGGGTCTGAATTGACAGCTCTAGTAATTCGTAATCGTAAGTACCCAACTGAAAAGACAGTCAAAGCACATCACTAAACATGTGTTTTTCACTAATTTGTTATCTATGAGCAGTCTCACTTTTTATTGAATGGCTCTACTTGAGTTGAATAAAACTATATTTAATTTTTTCAGATCATGTTAATTGAATTAAATTGAAATAAAATGTGAAATATAAATTTTATTATTGAATCACACTTAATTACTCATTTGAAATGTATGCAATTATATTTAACTAAATTCAGTTGAATCAAACTAAATTAAATTTATTATAATCAACTAAATTAAATTAAACTAATTTAAAATTGCAGTTACGTGTTGCAGTGGTTTATTGAAGGTGCAACCAGTTTATTGGAGGTGCAGACAACTTACTGGAGTTGGATTGGGATAATCTAAACTGGACAACTACCCCATATCTCCCTTTTTATTATAATTTCATCAAACAAAATACCATTAACTTACCTTACCAGGTAGTTTGGATGACTCTTGTGCCTAATTACGAATCCTTAGCTTCGCTGATTGCCTTGATGGAGGAAGAATCTGATTAATTACACACTATTTTATTTTTATTTTTTTTGTGTGAAAAAGGTTTGTGACTTGTGAGGATTGAATCATGTTTCGAAGATACATGATTACATAATATAATAATTGAATCATGTTTCGAAGCTAAATCAACCATGAATCCGACAATTAATAATGATCCCATATATGATTGCTTTCTTAGTAATGTTAAATTGATCACCAACATTGCATGTTGACATCTAGGCGTATGATCGAAACTTTGTCCATCTGTATATTTACCTTTAGAAAAGTCTTGGAAAATCTGCAAATGACCAGAATTTTAGCAAGAGTTACAAGGAAGCCGGCACATTTAAGTTGTAAACTAAACTACTATCCATTTTGTGTCGGTCATGAAACAAGAAATACTACATATGAAAATTACAAAGCAAATCAATAGAATCCTTCAAAATTATGGAGTACATTAAGCAGAAAACGTCATGATTCTTGTGAGCATAACCAACCATTCAAACAAGTGATGCCAATCAAGCTAATGTTTATGCGACAATTGCACAAGCTTAGCAACATGGTTACATAGATAAATATTGCCACATGCACATGCTGCATATTAAGTAATCAAACTGGCCTGAAAAGGATTTCATCATCGTATAGATGAATTCCCTTGAAATAGTTGCGCATAGTCTTGTCCACATAGCTGGGATCGTCGAGAAGGTTGGGCTCGAAACAAATTTGTGGCGGCCAATCTCCCTGTCTGGGCGTGTTAATGGAACGCAGCTGACCACCAATAAATCCCACCAGTGAAAGTGCGTGACCTATGAGTTCCCTGAACTTGATCATGGCTTCTGAGAAAGTCGCATCACAAGGGCACACGTACCATGGCATTGATTCAAGCGTTTCTTCATCCAACCAATCTTGTTTGGAGCAATGGTGCACCCCCTTGTCCACCCGGAATATATCGAAAAACACCACTTCAACATCTGAACCCTTCATCTCCTCGTAAATCTCTAATATTTGGTTCATATATAAACAACTATAGTCCACGTAAAGGAGAAGCTTCTTCTTCCTGGCGAGCTCCCCAGCAGAAATGAGGTCATCCCTGTTATTACCTCGGAAGTACTTCAAACCGCCACCTAATTCCAGCAGAGGCCTGAGCTCCACTTGCTTGTGCAGATTCACCAGCGCCTCGATATGGGCATCTCTAGTGAAGGGATACACGTCAGCGTTGGGAGGGTGTTTCATCATCACTACGTCTCCGTACATGTCCAGAATGTTGCCATCAGGTCCGACAATGATGAGCTTATCATTCATGTAATTACATGGTCCGTCACTGAGGTAATAATAATACACGTGATTCAGAAACCGGACTTTTAACACCACCAATCAACAACGCCGCTCTCAGCCAACCGTCTATTTATCCTCTCCTGGAATATTTCCGGGTCATCGGGCATCCCGAGTTCCTGAGGACAGTACATGACCACCACCTCAAACTCCCGCTCTGGTTTCTTGCAGTACTTATTGTAGTTTTTGTATAGCTCTGGAATCAGACATCCGTTCTGACACAAGTACAACCAGACATGCTTATTCTCTGTGAGTTTAGAGAGGGAACGAACCTCGTCCTTGCCACCAAACTTGTAAGCAAGAACATCATCATCGTATAGGGGCCTCACAAAATCCTTCAATTTGCCTTCCAACTCACTATCCGGTCCTTTTGCTAGAGTCTCTGGCTTAAACGGAAAAGCCTCGGCTCCACAGAGCAGAACTCGGGAAAGAGGAGCAGATTTCCCAGCAGAAACACCGAAGAAATAACCATGAATAGCAGCAGGATAAGTATGCAGCCCCAGGCGGGTGCATATACAGGGAATCCTCATACGGCACAGCGAGACAAGACTCCGGGAAAGCTGAGAAGATGTGGTCGAAAACCGCCTTGGAGTCCACCAGCTGGCTGCCCATCCTCGCCACCATCACCATCTCAAAATCGTGTTTGTCTTTCCGGGTGGCATGCAGCTCGCGGCAGAGATTGAATAGGGTTTGAACAGTGGCATTCGGTGTAATCAGAACAGGGACGTGCAAGCAGAAGACCATCACGTGTTTCCTTCTGAATGTGGTCTTGTTCAGCGCAACCTGCTCGCCGTTTCTCCGAACCAGGTGGACCTGGTTACTGCCACATGATGACAGCAGCTCCAGAACGGACCCAGGTGGCGGCGGCGGCTGTGAATCCTCCGACTCCGGAAAATTATACAACAACGGGTGCAGTTCTATGGATAAGTTGAATAAGGTGGAATTATTTGACGTCTGGAGAAGAAGCGCGGAAGCAAGCCAGGTGGCAGAATGTGGCCAGGTCTTGTTCTCGAATGATGCACTCGGGATGCTTCTGCAGAAACTTGTCTCGAATATTAGCTAGTTTCAAAAAGTTCTCCACATTTTCCCGAAACTGATACACTCTCCAGGGAACGTCATTCCCCGGCCCCCCCTTCCCAATATGGATTGCTCCTTCTGATTTTGAAATAAGACTCATCGCCTCACTCCTACCACTTTTCATCATCATGACCCCAAACCTTAAACCCTAATTTTAACACCTAAAAATATATTGAATCAACTTCAATCAAATCCTAATTCTTACTAGGATTAGGAATAAGAAACGGAATAGGGAATACATTCAATCAATATTGGGATTCACCTCTTAATTGGAGAAGGATTTGGAATTGGTCCTCCCCTTTCTGGAGATGGGAATAGGATTTCCAAATATACGATTATACTAGTTGAAGGATACATATTATTAATAGCACCACGTAAAACATAATTAACTACGAAGGGATGTTAAAATAGATAGGAGATGTATAATTTAATTATATTCATGAGTAAATTTAATTATTTAAATTAATCTAAATAACAAGAAAATATTACGTCCCAAATTGTCCTATAAATGGTAAAGATGTAGCCACCAACTATGAACAAAATTAGACTAAAAATAATAGATAAATAAAATCGCGAGACCTATGAAAATGTAATGCAAATTTTCAATCATTGATATTTATAGTTAGGTCACAACTAATTTTGTTAAATCGAAACCCTGATGATTGATGTATGATACTTGGGACTCACCCCGAACTTCCAATGGTGGTTTATCTCAAAGGCAAGGGGAAACCAATATAACTCCCCCGCCAATGGTGGTTTATCTCAAAAAAAAAAAGTGTCTTGCTTCTTCAACCTTGCTATATTTTAGTTAATGCAAAACCTTGTCATGATTAGGTTAAATAAATTTGGTTGGGAAAATATGTATAATGTTCTCGTGACTTAGTGGTATACCCAAATTTAGTGTATACCCAAATTTGATTCCACTTGCACCCTTCTTTTTTGCTTACATAAATTTCTTAAATAAACCTAAAATTACTATTATATCCCCCAACATTTAACGGTTCTTAAAAGATAACGGTATAGTTAGCCATAGGGGGTCGAAATTAAGCAAAAACAGAAGGTTAGGGGGCTTTTTTGACATTTGATTTTGATAGAAGGTCAAACTAACAGTTTGAGAAATTTTGGGGAGTCTTCACTCTAAATATTTACATTATATTTAATAATAGATTAATATTAAGAAAAGAGATAAAGTGGTTGAGTTGGATTAGGGATAATCAATTCAAAAGAAAATAAAAGGTTGGATTGAGAAGTCTATTAGATTTGTGTAGTTGATTGGTTGATGGAATATATGCAAAATGCAGGAATTTACAATTGTGCAGAATTTAAACTTCGCAAAAAAACGCAGAAAATATGTTACCTAGGACCCTCATCAAAGGTGGTTAGCCCTAATTAAGCACACTGATCCAAGATATGGAGCTGCTCATCAGGGCCGGCCCAGAGGTGAAGCAAGTGATGTGCTTGCCTCATGCCCCCAAATAATTACAATTTTTGGGGCCCCATTTTTCTAAAATTTAATACCAAGTATTACCTTAAAATTTCTTTTTTCTGAAAACTCAGATTAGTCCGCTTTCTGTGAGAGAACTAAGTCACTTGTTTAGTTGTGTTACAAGCCTCTTCAGCGTCTCCACAATATCAGACAGCTGTTGAAGAAGCCACATTTCATGGAAGTGAAAACCTGTATGAAAAATTAAGCCGAAGTTAAACCTTAACCTCCGAATGTGCAAATTAGGTTTAACACAAAAAATCCAGATCAAAGGCCAATAAGAGCTCAGTTCAGTGGAAGAAAAAAAGAAAGGAACACTCACTAATATGCAAAAATGATACACAAATATTACGCAGAGACTTTCAAATTGAACACTCAATATCAGATTCATAAGCACATATTCCGGAATCAGATTGCATGCTCATAATGGTAAACAATCTAGCTCTGAAAAGGACCAAAATAAGTAATATACGATTATTTCTCAAACACATATCATGTTTGCTACTTATATGCATAGAGTATCAGTTGTTTGATTAGCATAGAGTATTGATAATGCTTGAATTTGACTCATAAAAACAAATCACGTCTACTTTGAAACCCTGTAGTTGCTCCAGCTACACACACCAGATTAAGCTGCGCTTCCTATTATTGGAATTAACAGTATTGAGGCACGGGAATTTGAGGTTTGCTTGTGTATTTCTGTCTGCATAAATATAAATAAAAAAAGCCAAATTTCAGAGTAGATTGATAAGGAATCAAAATTATCAAATACTGTTATAATGGAATATTGTTAAGAAGAGAGTTCCAGATTAAAAACTTATCTGCATATGGAGTAGTATAGATATCATCAAAAGCTTTGCCAAAGATATTTCACAACCTAAACCAACAACAAAAACAACAAAACTCCACATTTAAAAGATTACTCAAAAGACCAATTCAAGATGTTAAGGGTTCAAGAGTAATGAAACTGAACTGATAAGCTGGTAAAAGAGAAAGGAGCAATGAAAGGATGAAGTAATACCCTAATCGTGGAGAATATGGGATATGGCAATGGGTTGACCTGGTAGTTCCATACATAATGTAAAAATATACGTACATTCTTTTTTCAAGAACACCTGGTAGCTCCATCTTCAAGAACACCTAAATCTACACAATAGAAAACAGTGTGGCAAACAAGATAACAGAAAATGAAACAGATAAAGTAATGTTTGAGATGAATGTAGCAAGAATCAACCATTTCGGGAACATAAACAGAACCCTATTTTTTATCCTAGGGGCAGAGGGAGAACATCTTTAAAGTCTAGGGGCCTTCATGGAATAGTATATGTAGAATTTATTTACAGATTTCCATACTCACAAAGTTTGGATACTTTTAAGTGAATTAGTACAAGAAGCACATTTTAATAATATGAGCCATCGCGTCACCGCGTAGGAAGGAACACATAAGCGAAAAGGTCGCAAAGTCATAGAAAGAGTAATTAGAAATGATGATGTCAAGATACCTTGAGTTAAAGAAACCAAAATATCTCCATTTATAGGAGGAGTAAATAAGTTATGTTGCACCTACCCATCAGAAACAAAGCACCAATAATCAATCACTAAATGGATAATAGAACCTATATTAAATTGAACATTCACAGTAGAAGCACAAGTATAAATTGAAAAAGAAGACATGATAAATCAAGATATCAGAGAGTTGTTTTATCATGTGGCTTTAATAGACATTCAATGTAGACTAGGCCATCTATTAAATAGAACAATGTCTCCATCTTCTAAATGACTATGCTCTATGCAGCCAGATTTCAATTCATCAGCATGAAGCAAACAAAATAGGAAGAAGTAAAAGAAAACATCAGTTTGGAAAGGCCATTGCAAAAGATTTCACTGCCTAACTTTTCTATAATATGATGCTCAGGATAGGTCAAAATTCAATCCACCAGTATCGGAATCACTACCTAGATCAGTCATGTTAACAATTACAAATCAAAGGATATACATTGCAATACATACACCAAAGGTAGGAAAATATGACAATCCTAACAATGAAGTGAGGGTTCTATGTCTACCTCAAATATATGAAAAATGAATAAAGACATGCGGTCAGTTAAAAAAAGATAGTAAACAATATACATATAAGACAGATGCTTTACCTCAGTACTTTTTGAAATTTGGATCTGTAGACATTACAGTTCTTCCAGTACACCCGACATGACTTCCAGATAAGTTTCCTTGGAATTGTCCTGGCTTTACTTGGAGTCGCCCCTGCTTTCCTTTGCACGCGCATTGATATTTATGTATTGGGCAACCTCCAGTTTCAGATCTATACAATTACGCTGCATCATAGAGAATATGACAAAGGCACAAAATTAATTACTAGAAAACTTATATACATCCTATTAGCAAAAATTAGGTATAAGAAATGTTTTGCTTCTGATTAATGGTACTCAGCACCCTCAGATTCTGCCCAACTGCAGGTTCAGCCAACTTCCCTCTTCTTGGCCCCAATTTCCCTACAGTAGAAGAACCCCATTCAAGATACCTTTACATCAGAAATGATCAAAAAGATGCACGTAATTAGAACTACTAACCCTGAATGTTAGAGAGCCTGATAATAACTACTGGAGTGTTCTCATCTGATCCTGCCAATTTCACCACCTTCAAAGATACCTAAATTTACACAAAAGAAAACAACCTCCGAGATTTCTTCATTTGTTTTGTTTTTTAGTATCTTGTTTGCTATTAGTACTCTGAGTTTTGGCATCTGAGTGAGTACTAATAGCAAACAAGATACTAATAAACAAAACAAATGAAGAAATCTTGGAGATAGATTTTAGTAAATATCAACCATTTCATAAACATAACCAGAAACCGTTATCCTAAAATCCTAATCAAATCAAACAAAAAGCAATGGCATAACGGATGAAAAACCCATAAACGCTATTAACTTTATACAAGTTATAAGTTACTGATCTAGAATGTCGAATCTAGAGTTCAATAGAAACATACACATCAACATTCAGCAACACGCCCATGATACCAAATATAACTTTTCATAAATCATCTGAACAGGGCATTTAAGTTCTGTACATGCCTCAACCATTAGAGCAAGAGGCATCTGCATTGAAAAAAATGACTTCATTACTTCCACATTCAATATTAATAGTTTTTTTTTAATTGACAAAGAACTTGTAGTACACGCCTCAACCACTAAAGCAAGAAGCAACAGTGATCTTTAATTTAATACTAATGAATCAACTTCTAGTACCTTATATCGGGATGACGAAAAAGCTACAGCCAATCCATTTCTAGCAAGTCCAGTGACCCGTTTTCCGGGCTCGAAAGCAGACAAAAACAGAAGTAGTAAAGCATCGATTTAGTACAACTTGGCAAGTGTAAAAGGGAGGTTAGAGACAAAGAAGCATTAACCTGAGTCAGCAATCCCTTCCATAAAATCTAACTCTGAGCAACTGTATATCCTCATCTGAAATTCCAATCTCTTCATGTGCCGTCAGCAGGACGATTTTGCATCAACCGGTATCTGCATAAAAAGATACACACAAGGTTAAGCTTCATAAAAACCAAGAAAAAAATAAGCAGACACCACCATTATAGATTCTGAGTCAACCTCTGCATCTTCAAGAGCAACAGTATATGCCACAACCATTAGAGCAAGCAGCATCTGCAATGGAAAAATGTGACTTTCTTACTTCCACATTCAACATTAATAGAATACTTTTTAATCTAAATTTTGAACGAATAACTTGTATAGCTGAGCTCTCTGACAGTGTAAAAGAGAGGACCCTGGGCCTACGATCACCTTCAGTAAATCTGACACTGAACAACATCGTCGTCTAAAATTCCAACCTCTCAGTAGGCCTGTGATGAAAAACAAGAATTTTGAACACAGAACAAAAGAAAAAAAGAAAAAAATTAAGCTTAAAAGAAAATTATGGTACAGAATGCTCAAAAAAGTTCATGGAATAATGGATCATATACAAACCATTGTATAGCTATCTCAGATATCTCCAACAGTTCCTGTACGCTCCTCAACCATTAAAAGCAAGCTCTGAATGGGTAGTAAAACATACCTTGAACCTACTTTTTTTTTTTTATCAATAAAATAATGCTCTTCTACTGAAATAATTTTTGATTGCTTTGACATTAAAACAATTCAACAATTCTACCATCTTTCTAGACATATCGAGAAGCAAAAAATAGTGCATCCTGAAATGCTAAAGGAATATCAGTGACACTATTGCATCCAGAACAATATTTCAACAAATATATTACAAATCCATTTCACTCTACCTAAATAAGTTCACTTATAGCTAAGCGCACTAGAAATTAAGGGGATAGAGGAGTTTATGTCACCTTTGGAAACAAAGGACTCAATCACAATTTCAAAGCAGCAAGATCAAAAACTGAACCCTAACATGAGAGTATGGCACAAAACAAGGTTACACACATAGAGAAGTAACAACAGATCCATAAGCATCATTTAAGTGTGTCAATTGAAAAGCTCTGTGAAGAAATAGAACAGCGTTAAATCAGTACAAGTCTGCACGTAGAAAAATGAGATGAGAGAGACAAAGTGACATACTCTGAACCTACGATCACCTCTGAGCAAGTGTTCATTATCGTCTATAACTCCAACCTCTAAGAGCTGATAGTAGCAGGCTCGATCTTACATCGACTCTGTGATGAAAACAATTTAAAATTAAACACGAGAAAAATCGAGAAATTAGAAAATATACACAAGGGGGTTAAGCATAATAAAAAATAGCTAGGTTCCAGTACACACCTCAACCATTCTAATGAATCAACTACCAGACCAGTACCTTATATCGGGATGACGAAAAAGCTACAGCCAATCCATTTCTAGCAAGTCCAGTGACCCGCTTTCCGGGCTCGAAAGCAAACAAAAACAGAAGTAATGTCACATCAATATCTTTTCTGAAAGTACACTATGTGAATATGTTTGAACAAGAGAGCGAGAGGCATAGAGGCAATCAAGCACACAACTTATAAAAGCAGTAAGCTTGATTGTTTTATAAAACTTATAAACTTATTTCATTTTTAAACAATATTTTGTATCGAACCTATAGTAGATATCAAATATACTGAAATATGTATTCACTTTAATATGAACAAGAAACATAATTATAAAAGAATTGGAAACTTTTAATAGAAAAATATGAGCAAGAAATTATTTTGAAGAATTAATTATTTTAGATTAAAAGTTTAATATATACACACACGAAATGTGTATTTTCATATGGGATTTTCTAACGAGTGCCCATGGGCACTTGTTAACATAGTCAGATTCTATAATAATTAGTGGAAATTCTATAGTAATTAGTGCAATCGAAGGAATCTCTCATAGATTAATTACGTACTAATTAATGACCGCAATTATTGATTACACACTTAATACCAAAGCAAATATTAAAGATATTTATGGTATGTTTACAATATTTATCTATTATCTCAAATTTTGTTTACAACAAATTAAGAATTTTTTTTATGTTCCATATTTTGTAGTATATTAAATTTCGAGTTAAAACATCAATTCCTCACGTATCGGAAAAAATAAAATTTGAATACGAAAGGAAAAGAAATATTAATATTTATAGCATTTTATGATTATCTTTATTTTTTTGGATGAGGATATGATCTAATTTAAATTCAAATTTTCTAAAAATAGATAAAGTTACTAGGTAAAGTAAATTATATGTAACTGAACATGACCAACCAATTTTTAAATAAACTCTATGTATATGCAAAATGTAAGTCAAATCGATACAAAACTCTTTGCAATTACAAAAATAAAAATATGGAATATGCAATTTTTACCATATATAAATCATAAAAATTCATGAATATATCTTGAAATTATTTTGGGGCTTAGAATCCGAGTGTTACCATATGGTAATGAGTATGTAAATGGCATGTTGATCGCATATGTTAACTGTAGTTAAAATAACCTTTTAGTATTCCATTGATATCTTGAGAATATCATGACATAATTAGTATAATTATGGCAGCATTAATTATTGGAACACATCATTAATATTTGCACAAATTATCATGGAATCTTTAAACTCTTAACAAGTGCCCATGGGCACTCGTTAGACAAACCCTTTTCATATAAACAAAGCAGAAAGTAAATTAATATTTATGATATAACCCATCCATTTCAAATGAGGCTAATCTTTTATTTTAGTTTTAATTTATTCTCAAAGAAAATATCTTCTGATTTTATATGAAGGAACAGTGTTTTTTTAATCAATAAAATAACGTTATTTCTACTAAAATCATTTTTGATTGTTTTGACATTAAAAGAATTCATCAATTTTAGTATCTTTTAGACATATCAAGAAGCAAAAAATAGTGCATCGTGAAAAGCTAAACGCATAGCAGTGACACTATTGAGAGTATAACACAAAACAAGGTTAACACATAGAGAAGTAACAACAGATACATAAGCATAAGTGTGTTAATTGGAAAGCTCTGTGAAAAAGTAGTACAGCATCGAATTAGTACATGTCTGCAAGTGGAAAAATGAGATCAGAGAGACAGAGAGACATACTCTGAGCAAGTGTTCATTATCATCTAAAACTCCAACCTCTAAGAGCTGATAGTAGCAGGCCCGATCTAACATTGACTCTGTAATGAAACAATTTAAAAATTAAACACATGATAAATCGAGAAATTTGAAATATCTTTTGTACACCAACATCTTTTGCACACATCACTTTAGTTTCCAACAAACAAATGAGACTAACTCTATTTAAAATAAAATTGATGTTCATATATTTCTGTTTCGACAATTTATTTACAATACACTTGTTTTTTCTTGCATCATTGCATCCAGATACATATTTCAACCAGTAAGTTACAAAGTTTCACACATTCCTTAATAGTTGTAATAAATAAATAAATAAAACAAGTCCTTATATAGCAAAGTGAACGTGTAAACTAATCATCATTTATATGTGTAAAACTAGAAATCTCATATGAAAAGGACTAAAAAATAAGCGACGTGCAAAGATTTCTATACATATCATGACTGCTAATATTGCTAGAGGAAACAGGTAGGTAAATTCCAAACAGTTTTGGGGTCAGAATTTTTGTCATTTAAACGTTCTGAATTAAATTTACTCTAATTTATGGTCAAATAATTACAGCTTCCATTATAGCAGTGATGATATGTATCTAAGAAATTCCAACTATACTAAAGAGCCTAATTTCAAAAGAACTTTCTGTTCATTACCAGTTCTTTTAAAGGGATCAACACATTAAGAGGGAAGGTACATTTCCTAATCCAAAATGTGGCAGACATCCATCACCTGAGATGCTCCAAGCCAACCAGCCTCAAATAAAGAGAACATTTATCATTTCCTTTGATTTACAATAGCTACCAGCAAGCTCTTGCTAAAAGTAATTTAGTCAAAGGATATTTCCAGACTTATTTCTGTTGCCAACTCTTTGATTGCTATCACATCATCATTTAATCTTCCCTGAATCAGAGATGCTTGACACCAAACATTATTATTACTCAGGCTAACAAGAGACTTTCTTATCTACCACTTAATCTTTCTGTGTTCTTTGAGTTATAATAGTTTGCTTAAATAAGTAACAAAGGCGTATATAAGGTAACAGAAAAACCTAAAGCAACTGCAGCAAGCAAGGAACAACTGTCTATTATACCAAGATCCAAGAGTTGATTAAATGAATTCAGAAATAATGTATTTCTTTATGCAGAACAAAATTCACCAACTTATTAGTCCAAGAAAATTTCCAGACATATTTCTGTTGCCAACTTTCTAATAATTATCAGATCATCTTAGAATAATGCATAAAGATACCTTTAATATGCAGCCTTTTTTTCTCCGAATCTTGAATGGCCAGAGTACCTGAAGCGTGTAAAAGGTCAAAAAGCGCAAAGTATACAAGCGTATGAACTTTTCCTAATAGATATGCAAAACAAGGGAAAAGCGCAAAGTTAAAAAGAAATATTTAGCGAAAGGCTAAAGACAAATGAAAACCTTTGGTAAAGAAACTGATATGATGCTCTCTTGGAGCATAATATTGGTCGAGGATACTTTGGTCTTCATCAAGAACATAATTCTTCTCTACCCCTCTTTAATAATCAGTGAAACAAGCATCATCCAAAATTAGCAGATACTACCAATTCACCCATTATTATCACCAAAAATTATAGAAAGACAAACAAAACAAGGTAACCTTTTCCTCCGCTTCTTCCTTTGTGTCTCTTCAGCACCATCCCTATCTTCTTCATCGGCCTACTGTTCATCTCCTCAACATCGCTACTATAAATGCATCCTCCTCGAACGTGTCCCTCATCTACTCAAAAAAATCCTCAAACCAATGCACATTAACCAAATCACAACACTAGCAGTAACATCCAATTAAACATGCAAAGTTACTTAGACAATGTTGCAGATCTTTTAGCTACGATGACAGCAAGCAAACAAACCCAAAACACAACCCCAGGCCATATGATAACATTTCCTCAACAAATTGATTATAGTTCAACAAAAAACTTAGTTAATCATCAAGTTGTCAATTACTGACCGACTTGTTTATGTTGATAGCTTCCTTCAATCATTCTCCTTCTGTGCCAGACCATTTTTGCTATCATGAAAAGAATAACAAGGGAATGAGTTCTTAAGGCATACATCTTATTGTAAACTGAACCAAGAAGATATCCTTTATAAATAGATTTTGTGTACCTTCAGTGAGCCAAGTGAACCTCTGATGTATTACACCTTGAGAATCCCTTGGAAAGAAAAGAATTAGCCAGCTATAAAGTGATACCCATGAAGAAAAATGAAAAATCAAACAATACAAAGATGTATCACCACTTCCCTTTTAAACAACCTATGTGAGTGACTGCTGGAATGAATCATATTGGTATAAGGAACCTTTCTATTTGCAGCACCCTGTAACACTTGATTTGTGAGAATAATAACCACTAAAGCACATATGAGAGAGATAAAGGCTTCTTTTTGGCACTTGTCTACTTAATCATTCTATACTACTACCATCAAAGCATGCTACGTACCACGTCATAATATCTAATTGTTCTAGTAGAAAAAAAAACAGTTGGTTAAATTCCATATTTCATGTGGCTTATATTGCCAAATCTAGTTTCTTCAAGCTATCAACAAACCAAGACAACGTTCAAAGGTAAAATAGATCATCAGACACAGTCAAATCATGCTATCACGTCATAATTACTAATTGTTCTAGTTGGAAAAAAACAGTTGGTTCAATTCCATATTTCATGTAGCTTATAATCTAGTTTCTTCAAGCTATCGACAAACCAAGACAACGTTTCAAAGCTAAAATAGATCATCAGACACAGTATGTACAAGCAATACATTAGAGTAAGTACAAATCTGGAAAATGATACCTGTCCTCACCTCCAAGGTTCCATTGATAGAGTAGAGGTTCCAAAAGTTACCGGCTATTTCTCAAACAATCAACCTAGTCCCATAAGGCTTTTCGATGATAGTCGGAAGAAGGCTTAGCACAAGAATGGCTGTTTTTAAGGGTGCACCTGGAAGCATAAACAGCCGAGGCAGCAAGCATGGAAGGTCTGTAAAGCATGCTCTCCAGATCCTTTGAATTATGAACCAAAGTCTTGATGAACAGCACCAGAAAAACATAAGGAGTTGCCTGTCAGATTCTATTCCAGTTCACGCAGAATTATCATATCCATAGCCAACACCTAAGCATGAGTATAGACACTTTCAGAGTTGCAGACAAAGTCATTGACAGCCGAGGCAGCAAGCATGGAAGGGCTGTAAAGCATGCTCTCCAGACCCTTCGAATTAAGAACCAAAGTCTTGATGAACCGCACCAGAAAAACAAAAGGAATTGCCACTGTCGGATTCCATTCCAGTTCACGCAGAATTATCATATCCATGGCCAACACCTAAGCATGAGTATAGACACTTTCAGAGTTGCAGACAAAGTCATTGACCCCAGATGCCCATATCTCTTTGCATTTCGATGCCACCAGCATGGCTCCCATCCCAAGAAGCTGCAGCTCCTTCCTCATAGTGGCCCCTACCTAACTGAAAGGTACCTATTAAACTTGAGATGAACTTCAGGGAACCAGTCTATCAGAATCGTCCGCATTCACTCAATATTATCAGGCTGCAAATCCATGTAATCACCAAACCTGCCCTTCTGCCTACAAAAATAAAGGGAAACACATTTAACCACAAAACCAACACCGAAAATTTGTCCGAAAGTGAGAATCAAAAAAAAGTTTTTGTATACCTCAGCAATCTTGTAAAACATGCAAAGATCCTCACATACATCACCTGCATCTGCAAAACATCAATGTCCACCACGCTCTCCTCCTTGAGAGGCCTTTTGCTCAGCTCCCAAGCAAGAGTTTGGGCTTGCTTGATCTTGACAGCGCCGGCGGCACATTTCGTGTTCTTTTCAGCCGCTGCCTGAGGATTGGCCAGAAGTTGGGCACCGAAACTCCCGAAACCAAGCAATTAGAAATTATGTCAATAAAACAAGAACAAGGGGAAGTAAAAACATGAGATCTGACCGCGTGACTCAACAAGATGTTTCTTCTTCGCGGAAGCAGAACCCCGGCTTCTGATTTGACTTGAGAAGAGGCGGTGGGTCACCTGTATAGAGTCTTGAGAAGTCACCTGGTTTTGTTCTGGAAGATGCCTCATCGGGTTTCGGCTTCACGGCCGGTTTATTGATACCTAAACAATCAAAAAATAGGTCAAGAAAACAAGAACAAGGGGAAAATCAAAACATGAACAGAAATCAGGTAGAGATGAAAAACGAGATCTGACCGAGATCTGAACGAGATCCTTGAGCCGCCGGCGCTAGAGCAGTAACGAGTAACGACATTTCCGAGTGGTCGCCACTCGCCAGCCATGATCTTCTGCTACACGCTCAAGTATACAAAAAAATTAACTCTCATCAACAGGAAGTTTAACCAATTGAATAAAAGATTCCAGAAACCCATCTGGGTATTACAACATCCGAGAGAAGAGTTAAATTCGAGTTCAATAATCAAGAAGTTGATTTCGTACCTTGCTGCGTAATTGACCTTGAAGCCCCATTGAAATTTAAAGATGGCTTCAACAATCTCTGAAAGTTTTTCTTTTCTTCTTCACAGAAGCAGACACCGTTTGAAGCGTGACGAGGAGAGCCACCAACGGTCATATTCAGTATTCACACCGTATTTCTTAAAAAGGAAAAACAATTGAAGTTTTCAGATTCTACAAATTCTTTAAAAGCAAATTTTTTTTTTTTTGGAAAATGTAATCTTTAAAGCAATCTTTAAAACAAGAGTAACTTTTAGGTCAGGGTTGCTAGAGTTTATTTTTTGCTGAACTAAATTGAATTGAATTGAACTGAATAAGTTTAAATATATTTATTCGAACTGAAATAAATTTAAATTTACTGAACTGAAATAAATTTAAATATATTTATCTGAACTGAAATAAATTTAAATACATTCAACTGAACTGAAATAATTTTGAAATTTATCATATATCATTGTAAACTATAGTAAAATGTAAGTTAGGCCCTGTTTGCTAGAGCTTATTTATTGCTGAACTGAACTGAACTGAATTGAACTGAAAGATCGAAAGATTTTTCAGATTGTTTTAAATCTTTAAGCATCTAAAATTCTTTGCATTAAAATTTTCATTGCAACAAATTCTTAGCTTGATTTAAAAGGCTCGGTGCAAAAATAAAATTGTGTCCTAATAGTACTTTGAAAATATAATATTGCATTGCAAAAATATTGATACCAAAATACACTTGATAAATATGAATGGTATATGAATATAGGAATTTTACTTTAATATTAATTTTATATACGAATTTATATAATTAAAAAAGGCAAAGTCTTGGAGTAGATAGAATCATAGAATATAGGCCCTGTTTACCAGAGCTTATCTGTATATCAGTTCAGTTCAGTTCAGTTCAATTCAGTTCAATTCAGTTCAGTTCAGTTCAATTCAGTTCAGTTCAGTTCAGTTCAGTGAAAATGTAATTTGATGAAATTCAGGTTAATCCAGCCATGCTGATTCCATTTTTCAATACATCAATTTTCACTTCAGTTCAGTTCAATTCAGTTCAGTTCAGTTCAGTTCAATTCAGTTCAATTCAGTTCAGTTCAGTACATCAAGAAATAAGCTCTAGTAAACAGGGCCATAGGCCAGTGCTTATTTCATAAAGATAAAAACAATGAGGTCTTTAGGCCCTGTTTACCAGAGCTTATCTGTAGATCAGTTCAGTTCAATTCAGTCCAGTTTAGTGAAATGTAATTTGATGAAATTCAGGTTAATTCAGTCATGCTGATTCCATTTTTCAATACATCAATTTTACTTCAGTTCAGTTTAGTTCATTTCAGTTCAGTTCAATTCAATTCAGTTCAGTTCAGTACCATCAAGAAATAAGCTCTAGTAAACAGGGCCTTAGTTTGTAATTTATGAATAATCCTTTTCACGCGGGAGAAGCTGTACACGTTTTTTAATTTTTGAAGTCATGGACCCCACGCGTTCTATTTATTGACTTCTCTTCCTTGTCTTTATTTCCAAGGAAGCGTGTCTGTTTTTTTTTTCACTTATAAGTTAAAATTAATCTAAATTTTTTTTCAGTTAATAAATCATATTAATCTAAAATTTAACCTTTTTTTCATATTTTAACTTATAAATTTTATGTTCATGTTTTAACTTATAACTTTATGTTTAAGTTTAAAATGTTCATGTTTTAACTTATAACTTTATGTTTAAGTTTAAAATGTTCATGTTTTAACTTATACTCTTTATGTTCATGTTTTAACTCATAATCTTTATGTTTAAGTTTAAAATATTCGTGTTTAAAGTTATAACTTTTATGTTCATGTTTTAACTAATAATCTTTATGTTTAAGTTTAAAATGTTCTTGTTTTAACTTATAAATTTTATGTTCATGTTTTAACTTATAAAATTTATGTTTGACCTTAAAATGTTAATATTTCGATTTATAACATTTATGTTCATGTTTTCATTTATAACCTTTATGTTCATGTTTTAACTTAGAGAAAGTCTTAAATAAGGGCATTTCGGTAAGAGCAGGCCAAAAGGATACCACGTTTGACGAGATTTGGGGTTATTTTACAATTATTTAATTATTTGAATTATTTTTGTTTGTACCTGATATTTTTATACTTGGGTTCGACCTTTATTTGGGTTGATATCTTTCATTTTTATGCAAGCAGAAAAATCAAGCCAAATAAAGGTCAAACTCAAGTCTAAAAATAAGGGGTTTGCTACATGCAGGACCATTTTTCTCATGCATGACCATTTTTTACCAAAATACCCCTATCATTGTAAAGGCAAAAAAAGCAACTTAAAATGCAAGGGTACACTTGGGGGTATTATGGTATATTTCGGTCATGCATGAGAAAAAATGGTCTTGCATATAGCAATTGGGAAAAATAAAGGTCAAAGACTCAAACTCAAGTATAAAAATCAAACTAAAATAGCAAAGTTAACATTAAATTTTGTGGGAAATTAACTTCATTTTGTTCCTTATCAAGATGTTGTGTCCCACTGACTCAGGAAGTGTTGTACTTACATGAATGGACAATGCCCCAGTTAGGTAAAATTAAATTTTGTTTTGGAAACCATTCTTAAGGTTACCTAATTTGCGCCCTGTGAGACCCCGAAAAATTGTATGTAAAATTTAAAGGTTGTTTATTTGTAATAAATAATTTTACTATGTGATTAAATTTAGAAAGGCTAAACTTGTAGGATAAATATAAAAGAACTAGTATTATTGAAAATAAAACTAAAATAAAATAACATGTAAAATAACAATTCATTATTCAATATGCAAGTACCTAATTAAGTTAGTAGTGGTGGTCAGTAGTAACCCTCCAGTTCTAGTTCATGTTAAAGAGGATAGTTGGAAGGTCAATCGTGAATGGAATGTACATTCTAAACCTTCAAAAGAAAGATACAGATGTCTAGTTTCTAAATATTAAAACCCTAAGAAACATGTGTCATAAGTTATGATCAGTTTCATGAGCACTAGCCATACGTGTCAATTCAGTTTCAGCAATTGTCAATTTGATTTATGTAAATCTTAAATGGTGTTTGATTAGTTGCACGCTATATAATATTTGCAGGTTTCATTGAATCTCATATATCTTGAATTTCAATAAAGGCGAGGGTTTTACCACTTTTCAATTCCTTTTCAAAAGTACTTGTGATTGTTAACGTGCATAAAGGTTAACCTTATTATGTGTTCTTGTGTGGTTTTCTTATATGAAATAGTTTGTTCTACTGATTGATTGCTTGCTTGAACTATGTACTTGACTGTTATAAGTGCCGAATGTTAAGGATTTGGAAAATGGGAAAATTCTCACTGAGCTAGTCGTAACTTACCCCTTTCATATCACTTTCTTTTACATATATTGAATAAGCCAGGTTGTTTAGGTGACTTCTCAGGGATGATGACAAATACTTGATTTATTATTTAGAAATTGAGTAAAATATTGTATTAGAAATTATGTAAAGTTGTATTATATCCTATTTATTGAGAGTTTATAAATGGTAATAATGTATTAATACCCCAATATATTTCTAGTATTGTTTATTTTATCGAATGAAAAATTGGGCGTGTTACACGCCCTCCAGTAAGCATCTGAGACTTAACCACAATCTGCACCACAACAAAATCATAGATCATCAACAAATTCTAATCAAAAGGAAATATGTTCACATAAATCTTGAAAATATTACATTCATTTAACTTTAGTGATATTTATATGATCATTTAGATAACTTAATGTTAATATAAATTTTAGTGTAATATATCAAAAGAAGCCCTTTTTTTGTCTAGTTTTCAATGGTATAAACTTTATGAATTGTTTCATTTTTTTGTAATAAGATATGACTGTTTAAGTTAGTAGTGGTGGTCAGTAGTAACCCTCCAGTTCTAGTTCATGTTAAAGAGGATAGTTGGAAGGTCAATCGTGAATGGAATGTACATTCTAAACCTTCAAAAGAAAGATACAAATGTCTAGTTTCTAAATATTAAAACCCTAAGAAACATGTGTCATAAGTTATGATCAGTTTCATGAGCACTAGCCATACGTGTCAATTCAGTTTCAGCAATTGTCAATTTGATTTATGTAAATCTTAAATGGTGTTTGATTAGTTGCACGCTATATAATATTTGCAGGTTTCATTGAATCTCATATATCTTGAATTTCAAGAAAGGTGAGGGTTTTACCACTTTTCAATTCCTTTTCAAAAGTACTTGTGATTGTTAACGTGCATAAAGGTTAACCTTTGATAGGTCCTAGATATACTCTTATTTTGTAGCATTTGAGAGCTGTTTTAGATAGTATTTTGTACTTTTATATTAGACTTTTAGACAGAATCATTCATAATGGTTAGAAATTGAAGACGTGCATTTCGACCTTGAATTGCACTTGCGATGGATTTGGATGATTTGAAGACCTTCTATGACCGTCCTGAAGGAATTAGATACATTGAAAAACCGGTCGTATAAGTGGCGTGAAGGCACACTCTCGCAGGTCGCGAAACCTCGGTCGCGAGCCGCGAGGGTGTGTGCTGTTGTTTTGAAGATGCCAAGTTTCGCGCGGACCGCGAAACTTCGGTCGCGAGCCGCGGGCGCCAGAGAAGCGCGGCCCGCGGAACTTCGTTCGCGAGCCGCGGGCGCCAGAGACGCACGGTCCGCGGAAATTCGTTCGCGTGCCGCGGGAGCCCGAAACGCGCGGACCGCGAATCCTCGGTCGCGAGCCGCGAAGGATTTCTCGCGGTCCGCGAAAATTCCCTGCAACTTGCATTTTGTTTTGCTTTAATTTTATTTGTTTTGGACTATAAAAAGGACTTATCCTCAATTGTTAGAGGATCGTTTTTTAGACAGAGAATTCCATTTTCCTTCACTTTTCTCTTCATTTTGATCTTTGAATTCATCATGGTTTGTTGTATTAATTATGGTTGTGATTATCTAATTATGGTTGTAGGCTAAAACCCACCTTGGGTATATGCGATTGGACTTCTTGTTATGGATTGAGAACATGATTTATGAAGGTTAGAAATGGTGATTTGCTATTGAATGATCATAATTTATATGTGTATTTGATGCTTGAAATGATTAGGAATGATTTCCTAGTGATAGATATGTGTTGGGTATGTGTTAGATATTGCTTTTCCATGGTTGGAATGTTATCATTCTTTCTATGTAAGAGTAGTAAATTAGGAATCAAATGCATGTTGTTATCAATTGTATTTGTTCTTAAGATCATTCATTAGCATTGTACCTATGTCAAGTTTGTTATCAAATTGCATGGGTAAGTTTGAGAAACATCTAATTTGAAATGATATTGATCAATTGAACTAGTTGCTATCATCTAGTAAAGTTGTCAATTGAAGTTGTGAAGATGCTTTCATCTTTCATAGATATGGTTAAAGATAGTTTCTCACTACAAACAATCACCATTCTCAAGCAACATGATAAAGTTTGAGGAAATTCCATAATAAGAAATCACCAATCTCATATATCCAAGTTTAGTATTCTCATTAGTTAATCCTGTAGTTGAATCCTTAAATGCTAAACTAGTTGTAACTCTAGAACTCTAGTTACTTTACCTAGTAGTGTTTCTTACACAAACTCAACTCAACCCCCCATTGTTTACATTGCTTTTATATATGTATATGTATATGTATGATACAATATATACGTAGAACTACCCTTTTCTCTGTGGAACGAACCTTACTTGCCACTATATGCTTAGTTGTGTGTGGAGGTAGTGAGTGAATATAAATTGTATATTTGAGAGGTACGGCGACGACCTCCCAACCTTATTATTTGTTCTTGTGTGGTTTTCTTATGAGATTGTTTGTTCTACTGATTGTGCGGCCTTCTCTTCTTCTTAGAATGATTGATAGATCATCAACAAATTCTAATCAAAAGCAAATATATTTTTAAGATTAGGGAATCGCCTCTATCATCAAGAAAAGTAACAGGAATTTGTTCCATTAATTGAATAAAAAGAATGAAATTTGAGAAACCCCTTAAAAATTTTCCCAATTTTAAGAAATGAACGAGAGAAAAACAATATTTTACAAAAAAACCCTATCAGGAAGGGATCATTGAGTATAAATCACATCTCATTAAACCCAATTTCCTAAAAACTAAAACTCACAAGAAAATTAATAATCAAGCAAAAAAACCTAAGTTTAGGGCGAACAAACGGCCAAAAAATGCACTCAAGAAGTCGTATGGTTACCTATGTTTTGTTGTGGTGGAATAACCGATGTTGAAGTCATTAAAGATCGATCCTTCAACAAGATTTTAAATCTTTCAAAAGTTGTTATACCTCTTCTCAAAATGATTGACACTGTGCGTCCTCCTCTCTTCTCAGAACAATTGTGTCCTCCTCTGTTCTCAGAGCGATTGCACGTCCTCTTCTTCTTCTCAGAATGATTGTGCGCCCTTCTATTCTTCTCAGAATGATTGTGCTGCCTCCTCTTCTTCTTAGAATGATTGATAAATCCTACGGCAAAGAAAGAAATAGAGGAATAAGATATTGGTACATAATTTAGAAGATTTATTACAAAGCAAGAAGTATCTGGTACAAAGCAGAAAAGATTGTTCCCTAAACAAGTGGGAGAATTATGAAGAATGCAAGAATAAAACTACAAGAGCAGCTAAAGCTAAGCGAGAGCTATGCCTGAGGATTCTCGGTAGCCTCTCTTGTCAAAGAATAACCCACGGTGGCCTCGGGCTTTTGGATCGGCGAAAGTCCCTCTCCAATCTCGACTTGAGGCTGGCCATCGGCCACAGAAGCAACAAATCCGAACTGATCGGGGTCAACGCAAAGCTCCACATATCCTTTATCGTTCTCGGAGATAAGTTTAGAAGGAGATTCGGGGCAAAACCCAGCAGCATCGCGGAATTCAACCTCCACCATAGCTTTCTCATCAGAAATGTTGTTTTTTAGCTCACTGATTGCCAACATGTCATTAGCCGAGGTTGGAGGAGAAGAAGAGTACAAGGCAACCCATATTCTGGGAGCAAGAGTTCGGAGACTGCTGCGCCGGAGGGCGCGGAAACGCTGCTCTCATACCTACTCCAAGCTCCAGAGTGATAGAGACACTTTTGTAGCTTAAGGCGCCAAGACCCAGGGATCCATCCACGGATCAACTTGTAGATAGAAGTAGTCTGGCTATGGTTGGACTCCTTCAAGACCTCAGTTACAGCATCACTAAAGACCATGGAGTTGACCACATCTTACACTAAGGTCTCTCCAAACACCCTAAGGAGGGATCCATCTTCCAGAGACACTAGTTTGCTCTTAGAGAAGCAGAGTGCGCCTTCTCGGCATCCAAAGCTTGTTTTTCCAAGGCCAATGCCGCTTGACATTGCGCAAACTCTTGCGCAAGTCTGGCATTGTATTCTTTAAGTTTCTCGGGCAAGAGAGATTAGAAGGCTGGAGAGTCACTTATGCTCTTCATAAAGGCACATTCCTAAGAAACAAGGTAAATTAGGAGGAAAGAAAAGACAATTCTGAAAGATAACCAAGGTGGAGGGAAATAAGGAAAGACAAGACTTACAGGAGAAAGAATGGCCAATCGATTGATGTGAAACGAGCTGTTTCTCAGCAGATAGAGAAGCTTGGCTTGGTTGCTGCTCAGATTGTGGAGGGATGACCATCTGATGTTCCTCAATTGGATCCCTCTTTAGCGAAGACCGGGTCCCTGAGGCAAAGTCAAAAGAAATCCCAACAAAGGCGGGGTCCATTTGAAGAGAATTCGGGGTAGAACCAGTTCTTGGTTGGGGGTGCGGGACGCACCAGAAGGTGTCGGCCTTTGCTACAAACATCTCTCAGTAGACTTTTCGGCAGCTTGGCGGCATTGCTGGTTATTACCCGCCATTAAAGGATCAGGAATTAATGAAGGATCTTCGGATAAACCTCATGTCACTGAAAAGGGAAAAAGGAACATGAGTAAGGAAATAAAGGAATAAACAATGAAAAGAAAGCCATGTCACGAGATCGTAGTAAAACCTTCGGCAGGCCACTCGGCTTAGAATCGAGGGACAACAAAGACATCCTTGGGATAGATTGTCCGAGGCCAACAAAAACCCGTTGTTCCCTTTAATCCAGTATTGGAGAATGTCAATTGAATGAAGAGCAAGGTATTCGTGCTTGGAGACCACTGTTTCAGAAAGATAAGACCCAGTGTCTTCGGATTGAAGAACGTGGTTCCAAGAAGGGGTAGGATAAGCAGCCAGATTAAAGGAATAACACCCAGAATCCATCAGAGGTAAATTAATCTAATTTAAAGATGAGAAATTGATAGGTCCTAGATATACTCTTATTTTGTAGCATTTGAGAGCTGTTTTAGATAGTATTTTGTACTTTTATATTAGACTTTTAGACCGAATCATTCATAATGGTTTGAAATTGAAGACGTGCATTTCGACCTTGAATTGCACTTGCGATGGATTTGGATGATTTGAAGACCTTCTATGACCGTCCTGAATGAGTTATATACATTGAAGAACCGGTCGTAGAAGTGGCGTGAAGGCACACTCTCGCGGGCCGCAAAACCTCGGTCGCGAGCCGCGAGGGTGTGTGTTGCTGTTTTGAAGATGCCAAGTTTCGCGCGGACCGCGAGACTCCGGTCGCGAACCGCGAGGACCAGACGCGCGGTCCGCGAAACCTCGGTCGCGGACCGCGGAAGCCGAAGACGCGCGATCCGTGAAACGTCGGCCGCGGCTCGCGAGGACCAGACGCGCGGTCCGCAAAACCTCGGTCGCGGACCGCGGAAGCCGAAGACGCGCGGACCGTGAATCCTCGGTCGCGAGCCGCGAGAATCAGGCTTGCGGTCCGCGAAGGATTTCGCGCGGTCCGTGAAAATGCCCTGCAACTTGCATTTTGTTTTGCTTTAATTTTAATTGTTTTAGACTATAAAAGGATTTTATCCTCATTTGTTAGAGGATCGAATTTACAGAGCTTGGGACTCTTTTCTTCATTTTCTCTTCATTTTGATCTTTGAATTCACCATGATTTCTTGTATGGATTATCTTTGTGATTATGCAATTATGGTTGTAGGCTAAAACTCATCTTGGGTATATGAGATTGGATCTCTTGTTATGGTTTGAGAACATGGTTTATGAAGCTTAGGAATGGATGAATTGTCATTGAATGATCATGAATGATCATGAATTTTATGTGTATTTGATGCTTGAAATAGTTAGGAATGATTTCCTAGTTATAGATATGTGTTGGATATGTGTCAGACATTGCTTTTCCATGGTTGAAATGCTATCATTTCTTCTATGTAAAGGTAGTGAATTAGGAATCAAATATAGGTTGTTATCGATTATATTTGTTCTTGAGATCATTCATTAGCATTATATTCATGTCAATTGTGTTATCACATTACATGGGTAAGGTGGGAAAACATCTAATTTGAATTAACATTGATCAATTTATCTATTTGCTATCATATAGATATGTTGTCAATAAGAGTTGTGAAGATGCTTTCATGATTCACAACTAGAATAGAGATGATTTCCCATCACAAACAATCACCATTCTCAAAGTAACATAATAAAGTTTGAGGAAAAATCCATAACAAGAAGATGCTAATCTCATGTACCCAAGTCTCTTATCCTCTTAGTTAAATCTTTAGTTAGAATAATCATATGGTAAAGTAGTTGTAACTTTAAAGTTGTAGTTGTTTCACATAGTTTTATTTTAAACAAAACTCAACTCAAACCCCCCCCCCCCTTTGTTTACATTGCTTTTATATATGTATATGTATATGTATGATACAATATATACGTAGAACTACCCTTTTCCCTGTGGAACGAACTTTACTTGTCACTATATGCTTAGTTGTGTGTGGAGGTAGTGAGTGAATATAAATTGTATATTTGAGAGGTACGGCGACGACCTCCCAGAAATTCTCCTATGAGACAGCCTCACCCATGATACAGGGCCTACTTTGGCCCATAAAATAAGAGTAAGGGTCTGTCAAAACTTATTTCTAAAAGTTTTGGGGTCAAAAAATATATATTTATTTGGGAAAATTTCTATTAAGGGCATGGTAAAAATGTAAATTATTATAAGGGTTGTGAAACTTGTATATTTATTGTTAAGGGCGTTATAATAAATCTATTCTTTATTTAATTAAAAAAAGTCATTCATACCCCTCTCCTCCCTAAAAGAATTCAGATTTCTAATTAATAGGTTTTGTTCTCTTGAGTTTATTTGTAAATCAGTTCAATATAATTTAGTTCAATTCGGGTCCACAGTATAAGAGAAAAAAAGTTGATGATACCAAAGATTCGGATCTAGTTGACCTTCTAGGAAACTTCCGAGTCACGTGGAAGAGATAAGGACATGCCTTTATGCTCACGTGGATAGGAGGCACCACTCGTACGGAGAGGTGATGCGCACTGAGGATGAGGCAGAAAGAGGAGGTCCAAAGTGCCTATAAATAGAGGCCGCAATCAGCCATTCTAGATAAGTTCTCTAACTCTTGAATACAGAGTTTTATCTTTCCTTTCAATACACGAAATCTCATCATCACACCGGAGCTGTTACTCCCGGGTGGCTCCGGGGGCTTGTTTTGCAGGCTTCGGACGAACAAGTCCCAAGCTGATCCTATCCGAGGCCCAGGAGCTCGGATAGTCAGGTACTCTTAGTGAGTAGTCTGCATACTTCATCGGCAATTCACATCTCTAAGCCCTCAGATAGCTCAATTATCCGAGGTACCCATTTACTGGAGCGGATTTCCCCGCATCAAAAGTATAGGGACTAAGTTGTAAACAAAACTTTCTATTTCTTCCAATTACCCCCTTTCTTGTCCAATTTGCCTTCCCCCTCACCAAGCCATCGTGGGGCCGCCACGAGCCGCCGCCTGAGCACCACCGTGTTGCAGTAACTACCGGTCAATGTTAGTCAAACTACTACCACATGACCCGCCACATTAAATAGACATTATAACCTGCCACATCATCAAACCTCATCAATACAGGCATAAACCTCATCAATACAGGCATAAACTTCATCAATACAGGCACAAATCTCACTACACAAAACCTCACTAAAAACGTATATAACATCATCACTTCGAAACCTCAACAATTAATGCAAAACCTCACTGAAAAATGAACACCTCATCAACTGACACAAATCCAGAGAATTAAACCACACCATCAACAAAATCAATAAAAATATGAAACATCATCGACTAACAATAAAACCTCATTGATAAACTACGTAACGCTTTCAACTAAACTAAAGATCTCGACCAGCAAGTCAAACTTCATTGAAAAAGTATATAACCTCACCTACTAAATTACAAACCTCACTAACAAAATTTACCTCATCATTATCTCCATAAACCTCATAATTATTTTAATAAACCGCTATCTCATCAAACCTCATAAAAAAAAGACTAACCTCAACCTCAATGGAAAGAACCCAAACCTCAACTTAAAGAACCAAACCTCAACTTCAAGATCATGAACCTCAACCCGATGACACAACCTCATCCCTGATTGCATATACCTCACCAGTGGGGACACGAACACAACCTCCTCCTTAGGGACATGAACCTTAAAGCCGAATCACCCGAAACTGCTGCATTGGAACTGCCGCATTGCCTCTACAACGTCACGGTCACAGCCGTATCTTTGCCAAACCACCACCACCGTGCTGCCGCCGACATCTTCCCCTCGCTCCTTAAAATTACCAAAAGTCGTTGGAAAAAGTCCAGACTACCAGAGCACCGTCGAAATACACGTCGCCATCGCTGAAACCCTGAAGTCGGTGAAGATTGCATGCAGATATGGTGTCTAGAGCCTCGCAAACCCCGTAAAAAACGGTGTGATTTGCCGTCGACTGGATCTGGACCCCGACTATTTCAATCTGATCGGGAATCAGATCATAGACTAGTGTTCCGCCCGAAGACCTTCTGTTTCTTCGCCGCACGTGACTCTTCGTGATCCAGTCGATCGGAAATCACAGGAATCAAGTGTTGCCGCTGATGTTGCTCCGATTCAGTGCTACCACAACATCGTCGGAGCAGTAGAAATCAGGTGCGACGGAGGTTTCCGGACGACGAATTGCAGGTTTTGATTTGGGCAAATTTTGAATCATTGAATTACCCCGCTTCCTCTAATAATTGTAAAATTTACATTTAGCCTTACCCAAGAATTTGTCTAAATTTAAAGATATTTTAATGGAAGGGGTTCTATTCACTCCATTATCTTCACCCAAGTTTTCACTCAAGATCTTGACCATTCAATCAACTCATTCAATGGTTGTTAAGATTTCTAAAAATAGAAATACATGAGAAAATGTAATAACCACTGGATAAGTTGATTGGATTGTCAAGATCTTGATGTACCTTGAAATTTATCGATTTATTTAATGATGTACAATGTCAATGTGTGAAACATTTTTGATCTCCATTGTTCTAATTGTACTTTGGTCTAAGTTCGGCCCCGTTTGCTAGATCTTTTCTGTAAATCAGTTAAGTTCAGTTCAGCTTAGTTCAATATATTTAAATTTATTTCAGTTCATTTAAGTATATTTAAATTTATTTTAGTTCAGATAAATATATTTATATTTTTTTCAGTTCAAATAAATATATATTTTTCTAGTTCAGTTCAATATTTTTTTTTATTATAAGTTACAATTTTACTATAGATTACAATGATATATAATAAATATTTCAATTATTTCAATTCAGTTTAGTTAAATATATTTAAATTTATTTCATTTCAGTTAAATATATTTAAAATTATTTCAGTTCACTTCAGTAAATTAAATTTAAATTTATTTCAGTTCAGATAAATATATTTAAAATTATTTCAGTTCAATTCAGTTTAGTTTAGTTTAGTTCAGGAAAAAATAAGCTCTAGCAAACAGAGCTTTATTTTACTGAACTGAACTGAACTGAAATAAGTTTAAATTTATTTATCTGAACTGAAATAAATTTAAATTTACTGAACAGAACTGAACTGAAATACCTTTAAGAGTTGGTCTCTTGAGTGACCGTCACTATATAGTGACTAAGAACTATAATGCAAATAAAGAAAATAAAAGCAAATATATCAGAAGTTCAAAACACGGAGGTCCTTCAGTGCAATTTTTAAAAAATAAGAAAATCGCGCGCATGCACGCGCGGCTCTCTTTTAAATGATTTCCTCGTCGTTTCTATCTCCCTTTCCCGTACACACATTCCAAACCCTCCAGAGTCCAGACCATCATAATTATACATGTACGCATCATGTATCAGTATCATCATTCATTAATGTTATTTTATATATATAATAATTCTTTTTCTCCTACTTGATTCTAATTTAAATGTGAACACTTTGAAAACATAGTAGTTTAAATTTGAAAAGTCCATTTTTTTAGTTCAAATGGTTATAAGTTAAAACAATATTTCAAAAGTAATTAATTATTTATAAGTTAAAGAGTTAAAACATGGAGTTTATAGCTTAAATTATGTGGATTTTAAAACAAAACCTGAAAGGTACTTAATCTTAGAAAATATTTTACTCCTAAATTGTCAACCTTTCACTATTAAGCAACAACCTCTTAAGAAAGACAAAAATTGCATATACAAATAATACACAACTTTTCACTCTTAAATGTCAACTTTTCAGTATTAAGCAGCAACCTTTTAAGAAAGATAAAAAATGCATATACAACATTTCACTCTTAAATGTCAACCTTTCACTTTTAAACAACAACCTTTCAATAATGACAAAAAAAACATAAACGAATAAAAGACAACCTTTCAATCTTAAATGTTAACCTTTAACTATTAAACAACAACCTTTTAAGAAAGACAAAATATGTATATACAAATAACATACAAGTTTCACTCTTAAATGTCAACATTTCACTATTAAGCAGCAACATTTAAAAAAAATAAAAATGCGCATACAAATAACAGACAACCTTTCACTATTAAGTGTCAATCTTTCACTATTAAACAACAAACTTTTAAAAAAGACAAAACATGCATATACAAATTACATGGAGCTTATAATTTAAAACTTGAACATTTTAACAATAAAATCTAAAAATAATTAATCATAGATTTGTAACTTAAATCATGGAGATTAGAATTAAAACATGAGTATTTTATAACAAAACCTGAAAGGTAGTTAATTAAATATAAAACTTGGAATTTATAATTTAAAACATACAACTTTTAAAATAAAACCTGAAACGGGTAGTTAATTATCTAAAATCCTAAAATTGTAACTTCAAACATTGATTTTATAACTTAAAACATGATCATTTTAAAACAAAACCTGAAATGTAGTTAAGGAGGGGTCATCAATGTGAAAATTGAATTGTTTATTAAGAAAGGAAGGTTGGTCATTGATGAAAGAATTGATTAAAAAATGAGGTTGAGAGAAATAGGTCGGTAAGGACAAAATAGGCTTGCTGATGCATTATATAATTTGAGAAAATCTCTGGTGAGACCTGTCTTTGTGGAGACCAAGGGCCAAAGGCATCCTACAAAACTAGCAACATAAAAACGGGGGTCAAGATGTAATTACAAAAACTTGGTGTCATTTCATAATTAAACAGAGCTCAGGGACCTGCTCTGCAAATCTAAGATCAAGCAGCATAAAATATCATGCAAAAACAAAAAAATCAGGCAACATAAAAGATCATGCAAAGAATATAAAAACTCAGGCAAAACACAAACAAAATCAGGCAACATAAAAATCATGCAAAGATCATAAAAACCCAGGCAAAACACACAAAAAGATCAGGCAAAATAAAAGATCATGCAAAGAACATAACAATTCAAGCAAACACATATAAGGATCAAGGAGCATAAAAAATCATGCAACATTATAAAAAAGATCAGGCAACCTAAAACATCATGCAAAGATCATAAAAACTCAGGCAAAAACAAAAACAAAAAATTAGGCAACATAAAACATTATCCAAAGATCATAACAACTCAGGCAAAAAACAAAAACAATCAGCAAACATAAAATATCATGCAACGATCATAAAAACTCAGGCAAAATAACAGATCATGCAAAGAACATTAAAAACTCAAGAAAACACATATAAGAATCAAGCAGCATAAACAAATCATGCAACAACATCAAAAGGTCAGGCAACAACTTAATTTTTCAGTCAATTTCCTTGAGCATTCTTTGTTATGTCTTGATGTTTTACTCAATGTGCTTGAGCATTTACATTGTCCCGATCTTTTAGTCAGTATGCCTGACCATATACATAATCTTATATCTTGATCTTTTACTCAATTTGCTTGAGCATTTACTGCTTTTTCTTGATATTTCAGTCAATTTGCTTGACCATATACGTTCTAATATCTTGATGTTTTTAAGTAACATGATTGAATTTGTATATAAACTGTATGTGAATTTTCACCACATATATGAGCATGCACACAGATCAAGTAATAAACATAGATTATCAATCTATTCTTGCAAAAAACCAGCCTCAAGTAACAACGGGGGAAGATAAAAGAAAAGATCAAACAGAAAAAGATCAACTAATAAATGCAAAAGATCAAAATATCGATATAAAGTCGGATGCATTCCTACTTACAAATATGATTTAAAATATTCGAAAGCCTAAAAATTGCCAATTCCACATTAAGTGAACGGTCTCACAGCCATAAAAAAACATAAACATCAGAAATCAACACAAAGCTCCTTCTCAATCTTGGCACACATGAATCGCGCACTTTCTAATCCAACGGCAGTACTTATAGGGGATCCTGATTCGTCATTCTTTGCTTATTCTTCACCGAAAATGGGGTAGTTTCAACAAGTTCTTCTGTTGTGCAATTCACACCATCATCACCACTACATTACTCTTAAACACATGAAAACTTAGGCAAAACACATGAAAATATTAGGCAATATAAAAGATCATGCAAAACACACAAAAACTCAGGCAACATAAAAGATCATGCAAAGAACATAAAAACTCAGGCAAAACACACTAAAAGATCAGGCAGCATAAAAGATCATGCAAAGAACATAAAAACTCAGGCAAAACACTTAAAAAAATCAGGCAACATAAAAAATCAGGCATGTCATAAACAAGATCCTCTTTAAAAACAGGGCAGACATAAGACAGAACATAACAAACATCATTAAGTGCAGAACACAAGCTCTCCAGTCACATACAAACTCAAACTTGAAACATGAAATAAAACAAGGAAACACAAAATCATCAAGACCTTGCAAAACACGTCTACAAAACAAAACACGTAAACTACACACATCAACATCACAAGATCAATCACATACACTTCAAGATCAATTGCACACACATTAACAGCTGGAAATAAATACACACACATCAACACCGGAATATAAGAAAATCAATCATACATTTTATGTGAATAAAGATCCAACAATTACTATAAAAGATCAAGTAATACAGATATATGCTCAAGTAAATACTATAAAAGCTCAAGTAACAAGGAAACTGAAAAAAAAATCCAAGACATATATCATGGACAAAAATGATCAAGTGAAATACAAACACGATTAAGTAAAAAGCATATCATCAAGTAATATACAAAGAAGATCAATATAATTCATAAAAAACTCCAAACATACATTTAATTTGAAAACAAAAAGCTGTAAATTACCTTGAGTTTGTTTCTGATTCTCAATCTTCGGTGAGTCTGCCTTCTTCGAAGCTGGACCTTTCCTTCGCTCATAAGGATTAATATCTAGGAGATGTGACATTCTGCAACACTATAAATCATTCAATAAACAACCGCAAAACCGCAAACAAAAACAAAAACCGAAACCGCAAAAGAACTGCATCAAAACAACGAGGAGCTACCTGAATTCAAACACAAAAACCGCATATCGCCGGCGAAAACACAAGAGCACACATGGAGAAAAAACGCGGAAAGATGTCACAGAGCACGATCAAAAGTAAAAAAAAAGAATAAACAACGCCGGAAAATACCTGATAACATTTACCAGAAGAATCGAGCCGGCTCCGAAACTCGGATTTGGAAGAATCGCTCGGCTGAAGATCTGGAAGTTTCTGATCTGTGAAGAATTGGGGGAATGGGGCGAGATTATATAATAATAACAGTATTTACATTCTAGTCCCTAACCTTTTCGGTAATATTAGTAAAAACCCCTTACACCATAATCTGAGTTTATAGTCCCTGGTCTCTATAGAGACAAGGCTCAAATGAGAATTAGTAATATAATTTATATCATTTGATTTATAGCGCGTGGCAACGCGTGACTTTTAAAAGTTTTAAAATTTGCAATTAGGTCCCTGCGTGTTCTATGTATAATATTATTACAATTTAGTCATGGTCACTATATAGTGACGATCACTTCCAAGACTTGGCCCTGTTTACCAGAGCTTATCTGTAGATCAGTTCAGTTCAATTCAATTCAGTTCAGTGAAAATGCAATTTGATGAAATACAGTCATGCTGATTCCATTTTTCAACACATCAATTTTCACTTCAGTTCAGTTCAGTTCAGTTCAATTCAATTCAATTCAATTCAATTCAGTTCAGTACATCAAGAAATAAGTTCTAGTAAACCGGGCCTTATTCTTATTTTACTTTAAATATATTTAACTAAACTGAACTGAAATAATTTAAATATTTATTATATATTATTGTAATCTATAATAAAATTTTAAATTATAATAAAATAATTACTGAACTGAACTGAATTAAACTGAAATAAATTTAAATACTTTTATCTGAACTGAAAAAATATAAATATATTTATTTGAACTGAAATAAATTTAAATATATTAAACTGAACTGATCTATAGAAAATCTCTAGCAAATAGAGTTTCAGTGGGGTACGTCAAAACCCAATGAAATATTAAGGCGGGAAACTGCCCGCCTTTCTCTACCGAAATCAAAAACCGTAGAAGGTGTCTCGTCTATTTTCCGAATTTATTAAACAAAACATAAACATTTCAGAAACATAAATGATTAATTAGTGATTTATTAATTACCCTTCCGCAATTATATCACCGTAGAAATTCTGAAGTGTCAAAGTGTGGTCTCAACACTCAAGAAAAACGAAGTAGGGTTTAGTGGTACACTGCAGAGGCATGACGAGGAGCACTGTGAGAAAACAAGATGAATCGAGTGGTTGTGATTATGAGGAGATTAGGGCTCAGAGGATGAAGGAGAATTTCGAGAGGATGAAGCAGCTTGGGATTCCGAATCTTGTTTCGCAGCTGAAACCAGTCGACAAAGTTCCAAGCAAGAAAAGGGCTGCTCCCGCTCCTGCAACGCGTGATGAAAATGGTCCTCGTCGGCGCTCTTCAAGGTCATCTTCTCATTTTCCATTCCAAGATTTGATTTTTATAACTTCTGAATTCTGATCGACAGTGTTTAATTTATTTATATGATGATTTCCTTTGGTGCCAGGAGTATATGTGCTCTTTACTAGTTCTTTTTTTATGTTGAAATTTTTTTTAAAAAATTTAGAGGGAAACTACTCCTTTTGGTGCTTTTAAGGATGCATTTTGTTGTTCCATCGTTGAATTTTGTGGTCTAATATGGAAATATGATTTTTTTTTGGGTAACTCCATTAGCTCAGTTTCAAGATACTAGAACTTAGAAGTTATAAAATGAAAGCGCCTCCACCAATTTGGGATGCCAAACAAGCCACTTGCTTGTTTGGCATATGAATATGATGTGATCATATTCATATGTGTGCTGAGTAGTTTGTTTACTGAAAACTGATTTATCATTTCTTGTTTTCTCACATATAAATGGAATAAAATAATATGTTATCATTTGAAATGCCCGTTCTCTTGTTCATCTATCTTTTCTTTTAAGAGGGAATGTTTTGTGGACTGTAGGGTAAAATTATTGATAGCTTTAGTTGGTTTCAATTGTTTAGGTTGAAGACATTAGATGCAGTTAGCTACAAAGATGTTCCAACTCCCAAAAAGGAGAAAGTGTCCAAGGAGAAGAAATATGTTGTAGATGATGATGTTGAAGAGGAGTATGTTTCAGAGGGAGATGATGAAGAGGATGGTGTTGAAGATGACGATGATGAAGAGGAGGATTTGATGATTTCTATACCGGCAGGATCTAAGCCTGAGGTTTATACAAAAAAGCATGAGAAGCTCTTGGGTGATTCCAAAACTACTTGGAATTTGAATGTTGATGGCTTTGATGAGGACGGAGAACGTCTCTATGATGTGTATCTAGGCAAAACTTGTCACCAATGCAGGTATTAAGCATATTCTTATGTTTTGGTTTCCCATTCCTCTAGTTTTTTTTTTTTTACACATATACTTACAAGTTCTTACTTAGAGGAAAATCTACATGATCACCGTAATCTTACACATATTTATGAACTCTATATATTTAACGGTGTTGAGTGAAAAAAAAATTGAGGAGTAAGTTCAATACGAAATGTTATTGTTGTCGTACAATGAGTGAGGTTTTTGCGTATTAACTTTAAAAATCTAGTTCTCTTCTCTCTAATTATTTACTATAAGTCTATATTTTTGAAGTCGTGGACAAACTTCCGCACTTTCTCAGTTTTCCTTGCTTACTTGGGTGGATACATTTCTGAAGGCAGAAAACTTTGGGACATCACACCAGTTGTAGCAAGTGCAAAATGGTTTCTGGACAGCTTTGTGGAGACTGCTTGTGCACAAGGTGGTAAAGAATAACCACCTCTATTTTGTAAAAGATTAATTCCCTATACTTTATTATGCAACTATCTCTAAACTGTTGTGACTCTATTGCTTGAGTCTGATGATCTATTTTCATTTCCAACTCATGTTGATCTGCTGTAAGCTGTGATTAGTGCTTGCTTAACTATATCAAGCTTTCTGTTATAAAAGATTACATGTACTCTACTTGCTGGCTGTAGAATGGGAAGTGGGAACGTCCTGGTTATTTATTGATAGGTGCATAAGCCTTTTAATCCTCAAACCTTATTACATATTGTATTTATTTACTCAGTGTATGTTACAATATATCACATTGGCTGTCTTTTCCTGAATTATGTTTCCTCTGCTTAAGCTTCTCTATATATCTCATATTTATTTGCATTTTCCAAATGACTATAGATCAGTGACCATAGAGAATTGCTTTCCATTTACTAAATTTCTGTATGCACTTCTCTGAATTCACTCTGCCATCCTTGTAAAATTTTGGTAACAGATATGGGGAGAATGTCATTGAAGCAAACAACAATGGTAATTGGATATGCCCAGTTTGTCGAGGAATATGCAACTGTGTTCGTTGCCGGAGGGAGAATGGATGGGCACCTACTGGGTCAATTGATAATAAGGTTCTCTTGTTGCACTATCTGAAATGGCTTCCAACTTGTTTTCCAATTTGATTCCTTGATTTGCTTGGATCATCTCTTTTCTTGCAACTTCTTGTGCAATTTTCATTGTCTGTGATGTTGCTGGTCATAGACTCATATAGTATGACTCTTAATGACTGATGTTTTTTCGATTCTCCGATATTCAGGTGAAGAGGCTTGGTTTCAAGTCTGTGGCGCACTATCTTATCCAAACCTTCCGTTCTAGAGCCAGATCCTGAGGGAGTTCAAGCTAGTTTAGGCCTGTGCATGAATTGTAAAGGGTAGAAGCATGTTTTAGGTTTGGAAACCATGATTTTGCAAACCTAGTCTTTGCATAAACTATTCTGCACAATTATGTTTTGTTGCTTAAGGCTGAAGATGTTCATTTTGCCGTTGCTTAAGGTTAAGTTTCTCGGATTCAAATATTGGCAGATGTAGTATACAATTGTCAATAAATTAGTCATGGTTATTCTTAATTGTTTTTTAATTACTCCCTAGTGCACCGAATATAGCAATAACAATATGCTCATCCAAATATACAGTGATCCGTCACATTGTATAAACTTGATTCGGCATTTAGTTCAAAATGACTTGATCTTTGCAATACTCAACTGAAAGTCCATTTCCGTATATTGATTCAATCTTACATTGAATAAGTGTGGTTCACACAATGAATTTGTTCTCGATTTGATCGGCTAAATTTATGATTTAGTTGTTCGTCGATGTTGTTCCCGATCTGATTGGACAGGTCGTGGTTTATATTTTTTGTTTATAGTTCTTGATCTGGTTGGACAGGCCGTGGATCATGTTCCGTTTGTGATCTATGATTTTCAAGGTGTTTACAGTTTGAAAAATATAGATCATGGTTTGGATCTAGTGGTGTTGCGGTTGTAGCAGATCCCCGATTGGCGCATTGATTGATGCAGAAAACGCTCCTCCTGCCAAGTAATTGTGGTGTTCGCGGTTGCATAATAATATCTCCGATGTCGGTATTACAGTTTTTTTATTAGATCTCTCAATTTGTAATAGTACAGACGGTATGAGTCTGGTTAGCATATGATTTATTTAGCCTTGTAATAGGCTAGTTGATTAGATGTTGATTACACTTGTAATCGTTACTGGGCGTTTTCCCATTACCATGAATGAATTTTTCAAAAAAAAAAAAAACTAAAACCAAATAAATTTTTTAAAATAATAAATTACCTTATAATATAGATTTTTGTTAGGAAAATTATTAACGGTAATCTCAGGGGGTATGTAAGAAAATTAACTTTAAAAATTTTGAGGGTATAAAGGTTTTTTTATAATTTTTTTGAGATTATACATAAAGAATAAGCAGCAAAGCAATATGGATAATTTTGCAACATTATAGTACTGACCTTACTAATGACAATCAAGAAACCTTATAATAAATATGTGTATTCTACAATATATTAATATTGTATACTTTTCCAATATATTAAATTTGTACATTTTTCTTGTTTTTCTCCTTTTTGTAAAGAAACCTTTAAGTGACTATTGAACAAATAAAGGTTCTTAGGATTTATTTCAAAAGAGTAATTGTTAAAAATTAATGTAGTCAAATTCATAAAACTATCTATTATCAGCTAATTTTACCAAATAATTTTAAAGAATTAGCTAATAGTACATTGTTTTTTTTTTTCAGTTGAGAATTATTAATTTGAAATCATAAAGATTGAGATTAACAATTCAACGTTTTCCAAGGCGTCAAATTAATCCCCTGCTCCGTATTTATTGCAACATTTAAATTTTGAAACTGTACCATTGTCCATTATTCATCTTGGAGTACATTAAAGCAGTGGTCTTTCAGAAGAAAAAGTAGGGTTTCGAGGCACATTTGCAGGCATGGTGAAGAGCATCGGAAGAAGGCAAGATGAACCGAGTGGCGTTGATTATGAGCAGATTAGGGCCCTGAGGATGAAGGAGAACATGGAGAGGATGAAGCAGCTCGGGATTCTGAATCTTGTTTCGCAGCTGAAACCAGTCGACAAAGTTCCCAACAAGAAAAGGGCTGCTCCAGCTCCACCGCCTGCTGAAAATGGTCCTCGTCGGCGCTCTTCAAGGTCGGCTTCTCAGTTCCCATGCCTGTATCGATTTTCGGATTTTTTGATTGGGTGTGTTTGAATAATGTATTTGATATTGCCCTCTTATTTATATATATTTGATTTTAGAGTGTCAGAGTATGTTTTCATTTGTTTTTTTTTTACTGAATTTCAGATGCATGCACTCATTTTTGCGCTTTTATGGATATGTAGCACATGTAAGGAAGTATTGTGTTTATTCTATTGTTGAAATTTGTGGTCTAATGAAAAATGAACAATATATGAGATTTTTGGCCAACTCTGTTTAGCTCTGGTATTAAGATTGAACTCCAGGACTATCAAGATGTGACCATGCAATGAGGGTGTGCTGAAATGTATAGTCAAACTTGAGTCCAACATTACCTTGTTTATTGAAATATGAACAATATTTATGTCTTTGGCCATTATAGTTATCACTAATTGGATTTAAGATAGATTCCCAAGTCATTGCTTTTTTTATCCAATATAAGAAGGAATATAAACGGATATGTGATCATTAGAAAGTACTTTTAATTTGTTCATTTGTCTTTTCGTTACAGAGAATGTTTTAAGGACTCTAGGTTTATATTTTTAATTAGTTTCGATTGTTTAGGCTGAAGACAGTAAATCCAGTTAGTTACTATGAGACTCGAAGACCCTCCAAGAAGGAGAAAGCGTACAAAGAGAAAGATGTTAAAAAGGAAGTTGTTGAAAAGGAAGATTTGGTGGTGGTTTCTATACCGGCAGGATCAAGGCCTGAGGTTTACACTAAGGATCATGAGAAGCTCCTGGGCGATTCCAAAACTACTTGGAATCTGTATGTTGATGGCTTTGATGAAGAAGGAGAGAGGCTCCATGATTTGTATTTAGGGAAAACTTGCCACCAATGCAGGTATTCATTGCTATTCAGCCTATTCATATGTTTTGCTTTCTAATTTCATTAAGTTTCTTTTCTTTCACACATTCTCAAAGTGCTACTGTGAACAAAGTCTATGTGATCACTTGACTTTGGTGGAACTAAACTCTATATTATTTATTGTTGATGGTATTGAGTGAAATGATAATTTTAAGGGGATAGTTCAATAAATGTCTTCCTTGTCAAACCATGGTTCTTTCTTCTCTATCTTAAACTAATGTGAAGATTGAAGAAGGTTCGCTATGAACTGAAGTCCATCAACATGAAAGGACACCCTCTTCCGGGTGGAGTTTTTGTATGTCAACTTGAACATATCTAGTCCTGTCAAACTCGTAATGTTATAAAAACATGAAAAAGCTTCTGAATCTTCAAAATTCTCCTTGCTTCCTTGGATGGGTGCATTTCTGTAGGCAAAGAACTTTGGCTCAGCACACCAGTTGCAGCAAGTGCAAAACGGTTTCTGGACAGCTTTGTGGAGACTGCTTGTGCACAAGGTTGGTAAAGAAAAACTGCCTCTATTTTGTTAAAGCTTAATTTCCTATGCCATAAGCAACTGTCTATATTACTGCCTTGACTCTATTGCTTGAGTTCGATGATCCATTTTCATGTTGATGATCTGTGAGTAGTAAATACTGCTCGGTTTAATACGTGTTTTCCATGTATTTATTGAATAGAATGTCCTGTTTGTTTATTGAAATGTGCACCAGCCTTTTAAACCTAAATATAATTTTTTTTGAAGTATTTTGATCCTAAAACCTTATTTCTTAGTATGTTATTCTTTGATTCAGCATCTCTTAAATGTTCAGTTGTATGCATTTGCCATTTGCCATATGACTAATACATCACTGACCGCAAAGAATTCGTTTCAATATTTGACTGAAGCTCTATACGCACTATACTGAACTCACCCATCATTCTTATAAATATTTCTTATCAGGTATGGGGAAAACGTCGTTGAAGCAAACAGAAAAGCTGATTGGATATGCCCAGTTTGTCGAGGAATATGCAACTGCAATCGCTGCCGGAGGAAGAATGGATGGGCACCTACTGGATTAATTGATGAAAAGGTTCTCTTCTCGGTCTGTCTAAAATGGCCTACAACTTAGTTTCCGATATGATTCTTCGATACCCTAATTTGATTTGCTCAAATCATGTATTTTCTTGCAACCTATTTGTGCAATATTCATTGGCGTGTACTTGTAACTGATTTGATGATCACCGACTCATGGTATGACTCAAAATGACTGACATTTTTCTTCTATTCCTCAATGTTCAGGTGAAGATTCTTGGTTTTAAGTCTGTGGCCCATTATCTTATCAAAACCTTTCGTTCTGAAGCAGAATCTGAGGATTCAGGCAGCATAGGTACAGATTCTGTTGTATGCTTGTCCAGTGCAGATGAAGGATCAGATGCTGAGCACAGCAATTCTGCATGAGAGTGATAAAAGGCTTATTCTGCAACAACACTAGATAAGATAGTTTTGAAGGTTAACTGGTTTTGAAAGGGTGGAAGCATATGTTATATGTTTGAAAACCTTAATTTTGCATACGTAGGCTCTGCTTAAGGCCGAAGATATTTAGTTTGCCGATATTAACTTTTGAATGGTTGTTCGTTTTGGCATGCCATTGGCATGGGTTGAAGCTACCAAGTAAGCAAGAAGATTATGTTTAATATTGATGCTGAAGATGCATCAGATCTCCATTTGTTTTCCTTTTAGATGAATGGTTTCCACTGATCTATTATTAGTTCAGTTTCCGTTACAGCGTGTTGCAAGGAAGGTGTCAATAGCCATGATTGCTTCAGATTGAGTTTAACCCCTAGAACACTAAAATTTGCTATAGCAAGAGTACATAATCTGGCCATCATTCAAATACTAGGAAATTATTGTAAAGCAAATCTCAATTATTCCGAGCAACATTGTTCTTGTAGATGAAAACTAAAGTAACTTCCGACGAACATTGTCAGCTCAATGCTTATTATTTATTCAAAGAAGCAACTCAAACATCAGAGCGTCCGCCTTTAGCAGGAGGGGACAATTTCAAAAGCCTGATGAACTCGACGACGACTTTGACAGAATTGGTGGCAGCAAGAGAGGTGAAAAGATCAGCCTCGTTGGACTGCGCGTCGCCGCCACCGGCCAGGTCGGAGAGTGCCCTGATAACAATGAAGGGCACCTTCTGCTGGTGGCAAACCAGCGCCACGGCGGCGCTCTCCATTTCGACGGTGGTGACATTGAACTTGTTGTACAGGAAGCTTCTGTAAGCCGAGTTGTCCAAGTAAATGCTGGTGCTGGTTCCCACTCTCACCCTCTTCACAACCGGCGCGTGATTCAAGCACGTGGTTGCGTTTATGCAGCCCTCCAATGTCATGTTCTGCAAATTAAAATTGTTTTTACTGAAATTGATTAGAAGAAAAGAATTGAAGAAATGATTACCTTGAGGCTGTTGGCGATGTGATAGTAGTGAGAGTCGACGGGGACGTAGAAAGCATGCTGCCTCTCCTCCGGAGCGCCGCCGACCGGAAAGATTTCCTCCGGCTGATACCAGAGGCGGTTGAGAAGATTGTCGGCTGTGTCTCTGTTTTTGGTGGCGAAGTCTGCGAATCTGATGCTCCCCAGCTCTCTCGTGTAGTCTCCGGATGCTTCCAGTGGCAACGTGTCCTCTGGTCCAAGTCCATACCTCTGTACATGTCAAGGTTCATTATTATGAGATCTCAAATCTGTTTCAATTTAAATTGTAGCTATTTCTTTTTGTAATCGAAATAAAATATTTGAAATAGTATGTAGTAGTACTCCTCCTATACAAGATTCACGTGGGAATTGATCAATCATTGAGTCAGGCAGAGCATAATAGTTTGCCGTTGTTGTCGATGTGATATTAGAATAATTTAATTTTCGTATTTAACTAACTAAATCATCATCACTAAATTAAAATCCAAGATTTAATAAGGGCACACGATTTTAATGACTTAACAATGATCCGTAAACAAAAAATCAATTCCATTTTTTCAATTTTGGGTGTTTTCAATCACTTTTAAGTTTTAACCATCACCTATTGAAGCTTATAGGGTAGTCAATCCTGTCAAAATTCCTCCCCTAAACTAGGTTTAATTTAGCATACTGTAGTTTATATATGAACAAGTCAATGCTTGTCAATTTTGTAAACGAGATAAGAAAACAACAAAATTGTCATAATTACTCAAAAATACTTTAGAGTACCTTTGAATCTTTATTAGCCTCATTAATTTAATTTAATTTATGATGGGAAAATGATAAAAAATAAGAAATAATAAACCTGCCAACTCCAAAGGCCAGTGTGACACCAGCGGTGCGGAATGGTAACATCTCCGATGTGTCGGTATGGGTTTGCATTCCCAGCAATGCCGTAATGCACCACTCCTTCGATGTCGAACGTGCTCAACAAAAGCTGTGTAGTTATGCCCGAGTTCAACTACAATATTATTGGTGCCACAAATTAAATCCATGTATTTATAATATCATTTTTTCCCTTTAATTAAGAAATTAAATATTGAAATGAAAGGAATTAAGAGCTTGTAGTACGTACCATTGCTAGTCCAGTCATAACAAGTATAACTGGCTTCCCTTCAATGGTTCCAAACCGGAATCTCCTTCCTTTTGAAAATAAATATTAATCACTTAAACAATAAACAAATTAAATTACTAATTATATTCATGAGATGTGTAAAAAGAGTTACCGCCAAAATCGATAATTAAATCACTGGCAGTAAAACTTGGGTGCTGGAGCAAGGGGTTCATTTCAAACAAGTTTGGGATAACCACTCCCAGGTAAGGCCCATTCTGGTTCGCCCTGTCGATCAGTGCCCGGGTTTGAAGTCGGCTCAGTGACTCGCCGAGGGCTTGTTGGCTGTCTAGGGCTACGGCGAGAAACAGCGAAACGCACAAGATCTGAACCCAAGGTTTCATCATCATGGCTGCAGAAATGGTGATATAGAAGAGAGATGAGTGAAATGAGGTCTCAAAACCCTCTAATTTATAGGCGCTGCAGCTAGCACACACACACTGCCATTATTATATATAAGTCTCACTGATTAATGATTATGATTATTATGTATAAAACATCAGTCTTGAAAGTGTGAAGATCAAATATATATGGTGAGAAATTTACTAAATGATCATAATTAATAGGTAAAAGACGGGATTTGAATGTGAGAAGATCAACAGTTATCTATTTTGGACGTTTCAATAGATCTTTTCTAATTATTTTCATTAGGTTTTGTTTAATCAACTGGCCATGGTTGAATAAATAATTTTGGCAAAATCTTAATTTCGTTATTCCAATGTCACACGCTCGTGATCACACAATTATCTATATATTCAGATAAGTTACATTATACAATATACATGGGCTGTTGACCATAAATTAATATTTTATTATTTACTTTTCTTTTTTATTTAGATTTATTTTTCAAATTTTAATTTACTAATAATTTTTTTTATTACGTGTTATTGTTACAAAATGATGGACAGATCCTGAACTTGTTTTATACCAAAAGGTTGTATTGTACTAAACTAAACTATGCTAGGAATTTAGGGTTTGCTGCATCTAAAATTTGCTAACAAGTCTGATATGTATCGTGACAGGAGATTAATTATCCTTTCCACCCCTTAATTCTTACCTTTTTTGTTGGATCAGTAATAATAATGTTGAAATGATCTATATATGTTTTTGCATAATAATACAGTCAGTTAATTACTGGACTTATCCGATGGTAACTTTCATCACGAACCTTATCCGATCGTACGCGTGAATCACGATCAAGTTTCATAAAAAATAAAAATCAATTAAAAAATAAAACAAATCTACAGCACCAACCATCGTATCCACTCATCAATATAGGTGGCGAGTGATGAATGCAATACGGATGATTAACTTCAATCATACATATATATTGAAGCATGAGTTACTTCAACCCATTCGTTTCGATGTATGTATGTATATCATTTTCAAAAAATAAAATAATAAACCGCTTGTATGAAATGATAAACTAATAATAAGCACTAGCATCAAATGTACGTATGTATAATTTCCATCACATATATTTTATTATTTCCCTTCGTTTTCTAGTTTAAATTATTTAAATATTAAGCTTAAAAAAACAAATTAAGATCAATGCTATGAGATATATAAGGAATTGATAATTATTACACCGGTTGAATTACTCAGAAGTTCTAGGTTCGATTTATTCTAGGGACGAGAGAATGAGATTTTATAGGGGTCCATTTTTTATTATCATCTATTTAATTTTTTTGAAATGTGGTGAAATATTATCTATTCTATTATAAATTTATGATATGGTAATTTCGTCCACTTTTTTTTTTTTTTTTGTAATATTTTAATGTAAAATGGAGCATGGAAACAAAAGGACGTTCGTGATTTATTGGAATATAGTACGTTTACGTTTACTGCATGCCACAACTGAGACGTGAAAACGTACGTGTAATACTTTATGAATTCAATTATTTGAATTCAATTATTAGAGGAGGAGGATAGCAATCAAATATGATCCACACAGCACAGCAACACTTTCAAGCACGTGATGGCAGGGACCAGAGTAAATATCCATGTATTTAGTATAGTTAATTAAGGAGGGTTAATCGGCAACAATATTATTAATTTATTTTAACCACCAGCATGAAATGAAACAAAACAAGAAAGACTATATATCTGCAACTTACTCATTATTGGAAAATCTCTCGGAAGTAAAGTCATGTTCCTATGAGTTTTTAGTTTGATGCATCATGAGTGGTTGATATTTCCTTATCTGAACCGAACTTCTAATTCATTTTGTATAATCAACTTGTTCGAGCCGATTAGTTATCATATATATAAAGGTTGTCGGATAAAGATTAGGCATAAAGGTTATGATTAGCTAAATTAGCATTTAGCACATTTATGATTATGCAAAGGCACTTTTGGCAAACTTATTTTTAATGAAAAGACGAGAAAGAAACTCTTCAAGTCCTATTTTGACAGTTTTATTTTTAAAACAGTTACATATATGACAATAATAAAACCAATTTATCAAATATTCTTACCAAATTACATTTTTATTGAACTAAACTAAATTAAATTTGCACACAAGAAAATAGAAATTCATGGTGCTTTTATCAAACACCAAGTTGTGTGGTTCACCATAAACTGGATCTTATGGGAGCTGACACAATCATAATAAAAAACAGAAAAAATATATAAATCGAAACGTTGTTTTTTTCTTCTTCTCATATATATATATATATATATATATGAAAAGTCTTGGGAGTGACCGTCACTATATAGTGACCGGACTAAATTATAAATAGTGCAATAAAGAAAATCAAGGAGAGACCGATTTGCAATTTTTTAAAATTTAAAAAATCACGCGCTACCGTGTTTTCGCGCGTGTACAGTGTTTTTCAGTGTTTGCTACAGTGTACTTCAATGTTTCAAGTTAAAATGTCCATGTTTTATGTTTCAAGTTAAAGTGTTCATGTTTCACGTTAAAACGTCAATGTTTTATATTTTAAGTTAAAATGTTTATGTTTTATATTTCAAGTTAAAATGTTCATGTTTCAAGTTAAAGTGTTCATGTTTCACGTTAAAACGTCCATGTTTAACGTTAAAACGTCCATGTTTTATGTTTTAAGTTAAAATGTTTATGTTTTATATTTCAAGTTAAAATGTTCATGTTTCAATTTAAAGTGTTCATGTTTCACGTTAAAACGTCCATGTTTTATGTTTTAAGTTAAAATATTTATGTTTTATATTTCAAGTTAAAATGTTCATGTTTCAAGTTAAAATGTTCATGTTTTATGTTTCAAGTTAAAGTGTCCATGTTTCACGTTAAAACGTCCATGTTTTATGTTTTAAATTAAAATATTTATGTTTTATGTTTCAAGTTAAAGTGTTCATGTTTCACTTTAAAACGTTCATGTTTTATGTTTTAAGTTAAAATATTTATGTTTTATGTTTCATGTTTCAAGTTAAAGTGTTCATGTTAAAACGACCATGTTTTATGTTTTAAGTTAAAATATTTATGTTTTATGTTTCAAGTTAAAATGTTCATGTACATGTTTTAAGTCAAAATGTTCATGTTTTAAGTTTTACTGTAGCAACTCGACACTGTAGCAAATCGGTACTGTAGAGGCTCGGCACTGTAGCGCGTGGCTTGACACTGTAGCGCGTGATTTTTAAAAAATTTCTGAAATTGCAAATTGGTCCCTCCGTATTTTTTAAATTTATATCATATTTGCAATTTAATCTGGTCACTTTATAGTGACGGTCACCCAAGAGACCAACTCATATATATATATATTAACCTGTTATTATCTTAATACTAGTCCCCCACCAATAATTGATAATTATCCACGTGCTTTTAAGTGTGGAGCATACTATATTATTGGCAGTAAGGGTTTCAGCGTCATATCTCCCCGAATATTTTTTTCTTCATTTCCTCCAATCATTTGAATTCTTTATTATAATAGAAAGTTTTCATGGCTTACTTTTTTTTTCTCGATCAAGTTGTGTCGGCATTATTTCAAAAATAAAAATAAAAAATTGTGTCGGCATGAAATTATAACGCTTACTGTAAAACAAGCTGTAAGAACAAAGATGATTTTGGGTAAATGTGTGTTATTCATTACTGAGGGGATAAATATATACGAACTACAAAAGAGTATACAAGGTAAAATAGGATTCTACATATCAATCTAATATATTTACAATATATACTAAATATTTCTCAATACTCCTCCTCAAGTTGGAGCATGAAGATCACGAATGCCCAACTTGCCAAGTAACACATGAAATTGAGCACGACCAAGGGCCTTGGTAAAAAGATCAGCTGGTTGGTCCTTCGTAGAAATGTGAGAAGTAACAACAGCCCCAGACTGAACAAGATCACGAACAAAATGACAATCCACCTCAATGTGTTTTGTCCGCTCGTGAAACACAGGATTGGCAGCAATGTGAAGAGCAGCCTGACTATCACAAAATAACCGCATATATAGGAGCTGAATGAACGACCCCCAGAGAACGAAGAAAAGCCTTTGCCCATAAAAGTTGACAACATGTGTAGGCCATAGCACGATATTCAGCCTCAGCAGAAGAACGAGAGACAGTAGCTTGCTTCTTCCTCTTCCAAGATACAGGCGAATTACCGAGCATGAGGAAATAACCCGTCAGAGAGCGACGAGTGATGGGGCAAGTAGCCCAGTCCGAGTCACAGTAAGTAGTGAGCTGAAGGGAACTTTGGGCAGACAGGAACCTTGGCCAGGGTGACTCTTCAGATAGTGCAACACACGTAAGGCAGGATGCCAATGAGGAAGACATGGCGACTGCATAAATTGAGCTAGTGTATGAACTGAATAGCTTAACTCAGGCCGAGTAATAGTGAGGTAGATCAAACGTCCAATAAGTCGACGGTAACTTGCAGGATCATGAAAGGGGGGCTCTTTCACACGTGCAAGGTCATGTTGTGGCTCCATCGGAAAGTCAACCGGCTTACTAGCTGAAAGTCCAGCATCAGATAGAATATCTAGGGCATATTTCCGTTGACACGGAAACATCGCATCGGGTCCGCGAGCCACCTCAATCCCAAGAAAGTACTTCAAAGAACCAAGATCCTTCATGTGAAAGCACGATCCCAAATATTCCTTAAGACTGGCGAGGAGAGTGGGGGAGCTGGAGGAAATGACCAGATCGTCAACATAAAGCAAAACATGGATTGATACTGAACCCCGAAGATACGAGAAAAGGGAGTACTCAGCCTTGCTTTGGACGAAGCCAAAGGCCAACAAGGCAGTAGAAAGCTTCTCAAACCAGTTACGAGGTGCTTAGCGTAAACCATATATGGACTTTCGAAGCTTACAAACCAGACCAGCAGAAGAACCATAACCTGGAGGCGGGTGCATGTAGACCTTCTCATGTAGATCACCATGGAGAAAGGCATTGTGAACGTCCATCTGATAAAGCTCCCAACCACGAATGACGGCGACAGTAAGAAACAAACGAACTGAATCCATCTTGGCAACAGGAGCAAAGGTTTCCGTAAAGTCAGTACCCTCAATCTGACGGTTACCGAGAACAACCAAACGTGCCTTATGACGACGCTCAATGGATCCATCAGACTTGAACTTGGTGCGGAAAACCCATTTACTCCCAATAGCCTTCTTGCCGGGGGTAGAGGGGACATGGTCCATGTACCATTCCGTTCAAGTGCAAGGAGTCTTCAGACATAACAGCACGCCAATGTGCATGCTTAGAGGCCTCCAAGTAGGTGGTAGGATCTGCACTAGAAGTTACCGCACACAAAAATCTAGAATGCGAAGCAGAAAAGTTATCATAATTTACAAAATTAGAAATAGGGTATTGAATACCTGAAGACAGAGAAGGCAATGCAGATGAAGTGGCATGGGGGGGTTTATAAGCAGTGAGGACGTAGTCTTTTGTCCAAGCTGGCAAAAATTTAACACGAGTGCTCGGTTGCCGACCCGGAAAAGGAGCTGAAGAAGACAGGACTGGTGGTGGAGCCCGAGTAAAGGTCGGATGTTGCTGAACCGGTGAGCGAGACGGCTGAGACGGAGGTGGCTGAACCGGAGTTGGTTGAGCCATATATGGTTGAACCGGAGGCGGCTGAACCAGAACTGGTTGAACCGGAGGTGGCTGGACCGGAGCTGGTTGAACCGGAAGTGGTCAAACCGGAGTTGGCTGAACCGGAAGCGGTTGAACCTTTACGGGAGGCCGAGTAGGCCGAGCTTGCTGACCCGTCTGGCCCTTCTGAACAGCAGGTCCGGCCGAAGTATCCGGACCCAGTGGACTGATCAGAGGCACCGTTGGCAGTGGAAGAAGGTCGAAATCATCGTAAAGGGTTATCATAATTTACGAAATCAGAAATAGGGTATTGAATACCCGAGGACAGAGAAGACACTGCAGATGAAGTAGTATGGGGGGTTTGTAAGCAGTGCAGATGTAGTCTTTCAAGTAAGCTGGTGAAGTACGAACACGAGTGCTAGATGCTCGGGCCGGAAGAGGAGCTAAAGAAGACAGGACCGGTGGCGGAGCCGGAGTAGAGGTCGGATGTTGCTGAACCGGTGAGCGAGATGGCTGAGCTGGAGGTGGCTGAACCGGAGTTGGTTGAGCCGTAAATGGTTGAACCGGAGGTGGCTGAGCCGAAGCTGGTTGAACCGGAGGTGGCTGAACTAGAGCTGGTTGAACCGGAGATGGCTGAACCGGAGTTGGCTGAGCTTGCTGACCCGTCTGGCCCTTCTGAACAGCAGGCCCGGCCGAATCCGAACCTAGTGGACTGATCAGAGGCGCCGTTGGCAGTGGGAGAAGGTCAAAGTCATCGTAAAGGGTCGGCGACAAAGCTGGAAGTAGAGAGGTTAGAACAGTAGTAGAGGAATCCTTAGCAAAAGGAAAGATACGCTCGTAGAAGACCACATCACGGCTGTCGAAGAAGGATTCAGTTTCTAAGTCATAGAGATGAAACCCATTCTTTCCAGGAGTATAGCCTAAGAAGACACAACAGCGACTCTGTGAGGCGAACTTGTCGTGAGGGCGAGGAAGCACAGAGGCGAAGCAAAGGCAGCCAAATACACGAAGCTCCGAGTAGGTAGGTGGAGTTCCATAAAGTAGTTCAAAAAGAGAACGATTCTGAAGCAAAGGTGAAGGAGTTATGTTGATGAGGTAAGCTGACGTATGAATGCACTCTCCCCAAAAGCGAATAGGTAAATTGGCCTGAAACATCAAAGCACGAGCGACGTTGAGTAAATGTATGTGCTTCCTTTCAACACGGCCGTTTTGTTCATGAGTGTACACGATAGTTGTGACGAGAAGTATGCCTTCGACTGCAAAGTAGTTATGGAGAGATAAAAACTCTGTTCCATTGTTAGTCCGAACCCGGCGAATTCGTCGATTAAACCGAGTTCTAACTAAAGCACAAAATTGCTTGAATTTAGAAGCTACATCTGACTTATAAACTAATAACTGAACCGAGACGTGTCTAGAGTAATCATCGACAATAGTTAAAAAATAATAAGATCCATTTGATGAGGAGGTTTTGTAAGGCCCCAAACATCACAATGAACTAAATCAAAAAAATCAAATGCTTGAGACAAGCTTACAGGGAAAGGATGCCTATCCTGCTTCGCTCGATGACAAATAGAGCAGGGAACAGAAGGATTATTACGAAATTGCAAAGAGGGAATGGAAGACAACACTGTAGGTGACGGATGACCAAAACGGTAATGCCATAATGCAGACGAATAAGACTGAATGGCAGAGACGACTCCGGTAGGCTGAAAATCCTCCTTCAGTATCTGAATCCAATAAACCCCACCATATGGTTTACCCACGCCAATCACTGTCCTCGTGCTGATTTTCTGCAAAATACAATAGTTTTCTGTAAGCAAGGCTAGACAATTTAATGAAGCAAGCAATCGACAGCAAGATAATAAATTGCAACGCAGTTCAGGGATATGTAAAACATTATGAAGCACAATATCTCCAAAATGCAAAGAGCCAGAGTAAAAAGTGGAAGAAATGGATCCATCAGGAAGATACACATTAACCGAAGAACGCATAGGAGTAAGGTTCATGAAGGCATCCTTGGCTCCAGTCATATGATAAGAGGCACCGGAATCAAGGATCCAAGGTAGATGAAGCTTGCCTGGTGATAGGTCCTAGATATACTCTTATTTTGTAGCATTTGAGAGCTGTTTTAGATAATATTTTGTACTTTTATATTAGACTTTTAGACCGAATCATTCATAATGGTTTGAAATTGAAGACGTGCATTTCGACTTTGAATTGCACTTGCGATGGATTTGGATGATTTGAAGACCTTCTATGACCGTCCTGAAGGAGTTAGATACATTGAAGAACCGGTCGTAGAAGTGGCGTGAAGGCACACTCTCGCAGGCCACGAAACCTCGGTCGCGAGCCGCGAGGGTGTGTGTTGCTGTTTTGAAGATACCAAGTTTCGCGCGGACCGCGAAACTCCGGTCGCGAACCGCGAGGACCAGACGCGCGCGGTCCGCGAAACCTCGGTCGCGGACCGCGGAGGCCGAAGACGCGCGATCCGCGAAACGTCGGCCGCGGCTCGCGAAGACCAGACACGCGGTCCGCGATACCTCGGTCGCGGACCGCGGTAGCCATAGGCGCGCGGACCGCGAATCCTCGGTCGCGAGCCGCGAGAATCTGGCTCGCGGTCCGCGAAGGATTTCGCGCGGTCCACGAAAATGGCCTGCAACTTGCATTTTGTTTTGCTTTAATTTTAATTGTTCTAGACTATAAAAGGATTTTATCCTCATTTGTTAGAGGATCGAATTTACAGAGCTTGGGACTCTTTTCTTCGTTCTCTCTTCATTTTGATCTTTGAATTCACCATGATTTCTTGTATGGATTATCTTTGTGATTATGCAATTATGGTTGTAGGCTAAAACCCATCTTGGGTATATGAGATTGGATCTCTTGTTATGGTTTGAGAACATGGTTTATGAAGCTTAGGAATGGATGAATTGTCATTGAATGATCATGAATTTTATGTGTATTTGATGCTTGAAATAGTTAGGAATGATTTCCTAGTTATAGATATGTGTTGGATATGTGTTAGACATTGCTTTTCCATGGTTGAAATGCTATCATTTCTTCTATGTAAAGGTAGTGAATTAGGAATCAAATATAGGTTGTTATCAATTATATTTGTTCTTGAGATCATTCATTAGCATTATATTCATGTCAATTGTGTTATCACATTACATGGGTAAGGTAGGAAAACATCTAATTTGAATTAACATTGATCAATTTATCTATTTGCTATCATATAGATATGTTGCCAATAAGAGTTGTGAAGATGCTTTCATGATTCACAACTAGAATAGAGATGATTTCCCATCACAAACAATCACCATTCTCAAAGTAACATAATAAAGTTTGAGGAAAAATCCATAACAAGAAGATGCTAATCTCATGTACTCAAGTCTCTTATTCTCTTAGTTAAATCTTTAGTTAGAATAATCATATGGTAAAGTAGTTGTAACTTTAAAGTTCTAGTTGTTTCACATAGTTTTATTTTAAACAAAACTCAACTCAAAACCTCCCCCCCCCCCTTGTTTACATTGCTTTTATATATGTATATGTATGATACAATATATACGTAGAACTACCCTTTTCCCTGTGGAACGAACTTTACTTGCCACTATATGCTTAGTTGTGTGTGGAGGTAGTGAGTGAATATAAATTGTATATTTGAGAGGTACGGCGACGACCTCCCAAATTTTGGCGCCGCTGCCGACGGAATTAGGCGTATTTCTATGTGTTTATTGTAGTTGTACTAACAACCTATCTTTCTTTTTCATCTTATTTTTAGTTTGGAACCTTATTGCTCTAGCTCTTGGTGCATGGTTCATTCAAGAACCTCGAACCAAGACCCTTTGCAATACGATTCCGAATTAGTTAGGAGTCTTCGTCAACTCAAGCGACAAGTACAAGAGACACTAGCCGCCAATCCATTTTCCCTTGATAGTGAAGTACCACCTTCCACCATGGCGGAGGAGGACCAAGAAGAGGGGATCGGGCAAAACCACCCCCGAAACCAATTCTACAACCCTTTCCAAAACCCTAACACTTCTCCTACGAACATTTCTATGAGAGAGTACATGTCCCCCAACTATGAGCAACAACAATCAAGCATTGTTTACCCGGACTCTCAATATGAAATCAACACGGGAGTGATAAATTTGCTTCCAACTTTCCATGGTAGAGAAGTGGATGATCCCAATGACTTCCTTGAGGCTTTTCACCGAGTTTGTAGTAGTTTGAAACCTTCCGAGATGAGTGTGGATGAGTTTAAGTTGAAAACATTCACCTTTACCTTGAAGGACAAGGCCGCCAAATGGTTAACCCGTTTGCCTTCATCATCAATCACTACATGGCCACAATTGAAGAAAAAATTCCTTGACAAGTACTTTCCCCCCTCTAAATCCTCGGTCTTGATACAAGCCATTAGCAACATCACTCAAGACGATGATGAGACTTTGTATGAGTATTGGGAAAGGTTCCAAACTCTCCTCTCAAGTTGCCCATACCATAGCTTCACCGAACCTCAATTGGTATGTTTCTATTACAATGGTTTGAATGATAGAGAAACCGAGTTGATAAATCGGTCTTGTTACGGCTCCATTGCTAACCTTGGCTCTTCCGATGCCATGATGCTATTTGAGCAATTAGCCGAGGGATGCAAACCAAAGAGGGACCGGAGACTACGAGTAGGTAACTCCGGTGGGAACAATGATGGTTCTCGTCAAGATATTAAGGAGCTTACGGCATTGATGAAAGGTTTCATGATGGGAAATAGCTCCGGAGGGAACTCGGGGAATCAAACAAGGCAACAAGTTATGACGTGTGGGATTTGTGCTTCGAACCATCTCACCGAATCTTGTCCTCAAGCAAACGAAGATTATAACGAAGAAGTCAATGCCATGGGGGTTTATGGTGGAAACCAAGGTTTTAGAGGTGGCCAAGGATTTCAAGGAGGACGAGGCTACCAAGGTGGTAGAGGTTTTCAAGGTGGACAAGGCCAAGGTGGTGATAGGGGTAACCAAAGGAAGTATGATCCTTTTGCTCAACACTACAACCCCGGAACTAGAGATCACCCCAACTTTCGGTGGAGAATTGAACCAACGGGGCAACAAGGCCAACAAAGTGGCTACCAAGGGGGTTACCAAGGTCAAAGTGGTCAATCTTTTGATAGGTCGAGGGGGCAAAATGACCGAGGCTACCAAGGAGACCAAAGCAACCAAAATCAAGGGTACCAAGGTTACCAAAACCAAGGGTACCAAGATTTTGGATACCAAGGGTACCAAGATCATCAAAACCCTCAATATCACCCTCAACCCCAACAATACCAAAGAAACCAAGGACAAGGCCATTTCAATAATCGTGCCCCTCAAAATACTTACCCGAGGTTGGAAGATAAATCTCGTGATCAAGGTGAAAGCTCGGGCCAATTCCCACAAGACGCTCGATTCAAAAGCATTGAGGTGCAAATGAGTCAAATGGCCACTGTTTTGAGGAAATTGGAAGCACAAAACTCCGGGAAACTACCCGCACAACCGGAGTTAAATCCAAGGCCTCATGCGAGTGCCATGACCTTGAGGAGTGGTAAACAAGCGGTTGAACCCGAAGTGGTTGTGAAAAAGACACCCAAGGGAGGCCTTGTGAAGAAGAGCTTGACCAATGACGAAGTTGAGGTGACCTTGGCCGACGAAGAAGTAATTCTTGAGGAGCTAGCCAAAGAAAAAGGTGATGCCGAGGTTGAGAAGGAGAAAGAACTAATTGATGAGGAACATGTAGACACAACCACCCATGTTGAACCAATGTCACCTCCATTCTCACCTCTTCACAAGAAAACTAGGGTAGACACTACCTTTGATGTAGAAGCACCATTTCCCGAGGCTTTGAAGAATACTCGCAAAAGGGAGATGGACAAGGAAGCTTTCGAAGTTCTTCGAAAGTGTGAGGTAAACATTCCTTTGCTCGATGCTATTGATCAAGTTCCTAGATATTCTAAGTTCTTGAAAGAATTATGTGTGAACCATCGTCAACAAAGGTCTAAGCATGTTAAAAATGAAAGAGTCAATGAACATGTGTCGGCTTTGTTTCAAGACAAAATGCCTACTAAGTGTGGTGATCCCGGCATGTTTACAATTACTTGCATTTTAGGGAACACTTATTTTCCTAGAGCCATGCTAGATTTAGGTGCATCCATAAATGTCATCCCATACACATTGTATGAATCATTAAATCTTGGCACTTTGCATAAAACCGGTGTAGTGATCCAACTTGCCGACCGCTCTAATGCATACCCTAAGGGTATTGTTGAAAGTCGACAAGTTGGTGTTCCCGGCCGATTTTTACGTTCTTGACATGGAACATGATAAATTTGCTACCCCTGTCTTGTTAGGGCGTCCATTTTTGAAAACGTCAAGAACTATAATCGATGTGCATAGTGGTAGGCTTACCATGGAATTTGATGAAGATAAAATAGAGTTCAACATTTATGGTGCAATGAAATACGATGATGATGAAACTTCTTGCAATGCTATTGATGTGATTGAATCTTTTGTGCAAAAAGTTTATGAAAATGATGGTGATGATCCTTTGTTAAAAGCGTTAGCCAATAGTTTACACACAAGTAATGTTCATACATATGCTTTGAGTGCTAACTTGAAGGAAAGCATTTTTGAGCTAGATACTTTTGAGGAACTTTCTCTTGATGCACCACTTTTAGACCTCGAGGTATTGAAAGGCTCGGGCAACCGACCATCTCTCAATAAACCTCCGGTGGTGGAATTGAAACCACTACCCGAGAATCTAAAATATGCATTCCTTGGTGATGGTGAAAAATTACCGGTGATCATCTCAAACAAACTCACCAAGGAACAAGAGGAAAGGTTGATGAAAGTGCTACAAGATCATAAGGAGGCCATTGGATGGACTATTGCCGACATCAAAGGTATGAGTCCAAGTACTTGCATGCACCGTATTCTATTGGAGGATGATGCTAAACCCATCCGACAACCTCAAAGGCGATTGAACCCTCCTATGATGGAGGTAGTAAAAGCCGAGGTGCTTAAATTGTTGGATGCGGGAATGATCTATCCAATCTCCGATAGTAAATGGGTAAGCCCAACGCAAGTGGTACCAAAGAAGACCGGAGTGACCGTGGTGGAGAATAGCCATGGCGAGTTGATCCCCACTCGTATTCAAAATGGATGGCGTGTTTGCATTGATTACCGAAGGCTAAATGCGGTAACGAGGAAAGACCATTTCCCTTTGCCATTTATTGATCAAATGCTTAACCGGCTCGCAGGCCACTCTTTCTATTGTTTTCTTGATGGCTATTCAGGGTACTTTCAGGTTGCCATTGCACCAGAGGAGCAAGAGAAGACCACTTTCACATGTACTTTTGGCACATTTGCATATCGACGCATGCCTTTTGGCCTTTGCAATGCACCGGCCACATTCCAAAGGTGTATGGTTAGCATTTTTTCAGAATATCTTGAAAAGTTTGTAGAGGTTTTTATGGATGACTTCACTGTTCATGGAAACTCTTTTGACAATTGCTTACTCCATTTGTCATTGATCCTAAAAACTTGCATTGATAAGAATCTTGTGCTTAATTCTGAAAAATGTCATTTTATGGTTGAAAAGGGCATTGTGTTAGGTCATGAAGTGTCATCTAAGGGTATTGAAGTAGATAAAGCAAAAATTGATACCATACAATCTCTTCCTTACCCTATTTGTGTGCGTGATGTGAGATCTTTTCTTGGCCACGCGGGTTTCTACCGCCGTTTTATAAAAGATTTCTCGAAAATTTCTTCCCCTTTATGTAAATTGTTACAAAAGGATGTGGAATTTGTGGTAGACGAAAGTTGTAAGAGGGCATTTGATTGTTTGAAATCTATGCTAGTGTCAGCCCCTATTATACAACCTCCAAATTGGTCCCTTCCATTTGAGATCATGTGTGATGCAAGTGACTACGCCGTTGGTGCGGTGTTAGGTCAAAGGGTGGGAAAAATTCCTCATGCCATCTATTATGCACCCATGACTCTCAATGATGCTCAAAGGAACTATACCACTACCGAGAAAGAATTGCTAGCGGTAGTATTTTCATTAGAAAATTTTAGGCCATATTTGCTTGGTACAAAGATTATTGTTTTTACTGACCATGCAGCTCTTCGTTACTTGATGACGAAGAAAGAAGCAAAGCCTAGGTTGCTCCGATGGATCTTACTTTTGAGTGAGTTCGACTTGGAGGTCAAGGACAAGTAAGGAGCTGAAAATCTAGTGGCCGACCATTTGAGCCGTTTGGTGCCCAATGAGGAGTGTGAGACCAAAGCATGAAGGACCATCTTCACGAAGAGTTTCCCGACGAGCAATTGTTTGCTCTTAGTGTTTCTCTTCCATGGTATGCCAACATTGTGAATTTCCTTGTCACAAGTAAGTGCCCTTCTCATTTCACAAAAGCACAAAAGGATAAGCTAAAGCATGATGCTAGATTTTATGTGTGGGATGATCCCTATGTGTGGAAACATTGTGCCGACCAAGTGATTAGGAGATGCATTCCCAATAATGAAACCAACTCAATCCTTGCTTTTTGCCATTCATATGCATGTGGTGGTCATTTTGGTGCTAGGCGAACCGCTAGGAAAGTGCTAGATTGTGGTTTTTATTGGCCTAGTTTGAATAAGGATGCATACACCTTTTGCAAATCTTGTGATAAATGCCAAAGAGTAGGAAATATCTCTTCTAGGAATGAAATGCCCCAACATTGCCCTCTCTATTGTGAACTCTTTGATGTTTGGGGAATCGATTTTATGGGACCTTTCCCTAATTCCTCTGGTTTTAAATATATCTTGCTTGCGGTTGACTACGTTTCTAAGTGGGTAGAAGCAATCCCCACTCGTACTGATGATTCAAAAGTGGTTGCAGAGTTCATCAAATCTCACATCTTCTCTAGGTTCGGGGTACCCCGAGCTCTAATCAGTGATCGAGGCACTCACTTTTGCAATAGAACCATTGCCGCATTGTTGAAGAAATATGGGGTAAATCACAAAACTCCTACCGCTTATCACCCACAAACAAATGGACAAGCCGAAGTTTCCAATAGGGAAATCAAGTCCATCATTGAGAAAACGGTTAGGCCGACTCGCAAGGATTGGAGTACTCGGTTGGATGATGGATTGTGGGTATATAGGACGGCTTATAAGACTCCAATTGGTATGTCTCCATACCGATTAGTCTTTGGAAAGCCGTGTCATTTACCGGTGGAGTTGGCACACAAAGCATATTGGGCAATCACAAGGTTCAACTTGAACTTGGACGAAGCCGGGAATGAAAGGAAGCTTCAATTGCAAGAGCTTGAGGAAATCCGAAATGAATCCTATGAGAACGCCGCCATTTACAAGGAGAAGACGAAAGCATGGCATGACAAGATGATAATTAGGAAAACATTCGAGGTAGGTCAAAAGGTTCTCCTATTTCAATCACGCCTCCATTTGTTTCCAGGTAAATTGCGTTCTCGGTGGACTGGACCATTTGTAGTGGTGAGAGTTTTCCCTCATGGTGCGGTGGAGATCCAAAGCGACGAGGATGCCAAAGTCATCAAGGTCAACGGCCAAAGGTTGAAACCATATTACGAGGGTTTCAAATCGAAGATCCTAGAGGACATGTCTCTAGGCAACCCGACCTACGATTGATCTTTACCATGGAGGTACATCGTGCCGACGATGTTAAATAAACGAGTTTTGATCTTTAAAAGCATTTCGTCGAACAATTTCAACATTTGGAACATTACTCTATTTCTATATATTGTTTATGTACATTTTATTAAATTTGTAATTCAGACATAACGCGAATTTTTGCTTTGTTGATTTTGTAGAAAAAGATGTGAAATGGAACAAAACAAAAAGGCTAGAGGAGCCATTTCTTCGCGGCCCACGAATTCATCGCGCGGACCGCGACCGAGGGTTTTGCGGACCGCGAATGGGATCACGCGGACCGCAACCGGGAAATTCGCGAGCCGCGAACGGAGCGCGCGAGCCGCTACCGTGTTTCGCTGTCCGCGAACGACGTCCCGCGACCCGCGAGAAAAGTGGGATTTTATGAGAATCCCTGCCACAAAAACGCCGAGTTTTGCGGTCCGCGACTTGATCGCGCGGACCGCGACACTGTGCGCGCGGCCCGCGAATTCATTGCGCGGCCCGCAAGGAGTTTGCGCGCGCGGTGCGTAACGGTTTAGGCGCGCGGTCCGCGATTTCATCGCGCGGACCGCGGATGTTTAGCGCGCGGCTCGCGAAGGAGGCTTCGCGGCCCGCGAGGAACCAGGGATTTTTCGGCAATCCCTGGAACGAAAACGCGGCATTTCGCGGCCCGCGAGGAACAGGCGCGGCCCGCGAACGGGAGACTCGCGATCCGCGAAAGTCGGCCCCTATTTCTTCCCAATTTTTCTATCTTTTTTCTTCTTCTTCCCCAACCTATCCCACCCGAAAACCTTCCCCTCTTTCCGGCCACCACCTCCAATCCTTCATTCCGGCGAGTTTTGAACCGATTCCTTCCACCCAAATCGATCCCCTACTCATTCCCAACAAAACCCACCAAAAATCCAAATCAAAAACACCATTTTTCACCTCCATTGCCCAAATTCCAACCGAAACTTCTCCACTCCGATTCGCCGGCCTCCGGCGACTTTTTTCCCAACCCAACTACACAAAAACCTTCCCTCCACCAACCTTAACCTTTTCCCAATCACCAATTCCACATTCCAATTCCCAATCAAAACCCCCAAATCTCATGAACCCTAATTTTTGGATTCTTTGATTTGGTGGTGTTTTGATCAAATTGGCGATCTAATTGCATTTAATTGTTTATTTGGAATGCTACATTGCAATTTTTGAGTAATTAGGGCTTGCCGCCGCTAGTTTTTCTTGTTGATTTTGATTGGGCTTGCCACCACTAGTTGCAATTTGCTTGTTGAGTAAGGGTTTACCGCCTTATAGCTAGTTTAGTTGTGCTGGACTGTTGTTGAGTAGATTTTGATAATGGCACCGAGGAAAAGGTCTCGCCGAGGAGAAGCTTCTAGTTCACATGAGCCCGTGATCCCCGAATCCCCCCCTCGCCAACCTAGCCCTGCCCCTGCAGAAAACCTGCCTCCTATTGACCTCATGGGACTCCAAGGTTTAGATGACAATGCCCAACAACGGTGGAGAAAGTTGATTGGGAATGAGAGACGAACCATCATGGAGACGAAGTTCCTCTCCTCTGAGCTCCTTCAGGAGCTAGGTTTGCTGCTGCCTGTGCTATTTTTATTGGATCGCGTTGGCATGAGAGGATTCATTGATCGGTCGGCACCGACCTACATCCGCTATACACTTGAGTTCCTATCCACTCTAGCCAAGCACTATGACGAGGAGCATGACATGCAGTACATCACCTTCAGGTTGAATGATGTAGACCGCCGGGTGTCCTATGATGAAATCCAAAATGCTTTTGGATTAGAATATGCAGAGGGCTACAAGAATCCAAAAGAATGTACCCCAAACGGATTTGATCTAGATTTCTTTTGGAATTGCTTATCTGGATCACCAAACATCACAGGCGCTACGAAGAACAACCACATCATACATCCAGCTCTTCGTATGGTGCACAAGCTCCTAGTGATGACGATCTTTTGCCAAGGGGAGTTGACGCATATCAACAGGGAGCAGGTCCAATGCCTTTGGACCATGTTTTAGGGGCCAGAGCACCCGTGTTGGGTAGACCTCTTTGTGCAGAAATGTCTGGAGACCTCCCAGAAGAGCTCAGGGAAGATACCGCAGGGGGGTATGATTTCTCTTCTGGCAGCTTATCTGAACATCCACCTACCTCCAGACATTCAGGCAATAGGCAAGACAACCGAGAGAGCTCACCAGTTCTACTCCATCGCTTCTTTGGAGTCCACTAATGTCTTGGCCATGCACATATTTCCTCCTCCTAGATTCATCTGGCTAGTAGCCAAGAATCAGCACATGTACCTGCCGAATCCGGAGGCAGTTCAGCTGACTGGGCGCACCCGCATGGAGGAGCTCACCTTGCCCACCCAGATCACAGTCCCTGCACCTACCATTACCCTTTCCAGGCTAGAGGCACCTCCGGAGCATGGAGACCAGTACGCTCCTCCTCATCATGAGGCTCAGTATGTCACTCAGTAGCAGTTTCAGACATTTACTGAGAGGTACGAGGATGATATGGCAGTGATGTTCGCCATGATGGCATCCATGAACCCACAGGGACCAGCAACATTTGACTATGAGGGCCATCGCAGATCGCGAGCTCAGCGCCGTCGCGACGGTTCCGGCCCCTCACAGTGAGTATGTCCTAAACCCTTGCATTTCGCCATGATTTTCATTGATATTTACAAACATTGAGGGCAATGTTTGGGCTAAGTGTGGGGGAGGAATGTAGGACTGTAATTCTGTTTTTGCTGCTGTTTTGCTGCTGTTTTGCAGCTGTTTTTGCTACTGTATTTCTTTAAAAAAAAAATAAAAAAAATGCCCGGATGGTTCCAAAAGTACTAGAGAATCAGGCAAAAATGAGAGGCAAAAAAAAAACATTTTCTTTTCTTTTGTTAATAGATATGTAAAGATCTCAAATGTTATGTGCTTAATTATTCAGAGTATACACTTGGATCTTAATCGTTCTTTCTCGAGGACGAGAAAGGTTCAAGTGTGGGGGATTTTGATAGGTCCTAGATATACTCTTTGTAGCATTTGAGAGCTGTTTTAGATAATATTTTGTACTTTTATATTAGACTTTTAGACCGAATCATTCATAATGGTTTGAAATTGAAGACGTGCATTTCGACTTTGAATTGCACTTGCGATGGATTTGGATGATTTGAAGACCTTCTATGACCGTCCTGAAAGAGTTAGATACATTGAAGAACCGGTCGTAGAAGTGGCGTGAAGGCACACTCTCGCGGGCCACGAAACCTCGGTCGCGAGCCGCGAGGGTGTGTGTTGCTGTTTTGAAGATACCAAGTTTCGCGCGGACCGCGAAACTCCGGTCGCGAACCGCTAGGACCAGACGCGCGCGGTCCGCGAAACCTCGGTCGCGGACCGCGGAGGCCGAAGACGCGCGATCCGCGAAACGTCGGCCGCGGCTCGCGAAGACCAGACGCGCGGTCCGCGAAACCTTGGTCGCGGACCGCGGTAGCCATAGGCGCGCGGACCGCGAATCCTCGGTCGCGAGCCGCGAGAATCAGGCTCGCGGTCCGCGAAGGATTTCGCGCGGTCCGCTAAAATGGCCTGCAACTTGCATTTTGTTTTGCTTTAATTTTAATTGTTTTAGACTATAAAAGGATTTTATCCTGATTTGTTAGAGGATCGAATTTACAGAGCTTGGGACTCTTTTCTTCGTTTTCTCTTCATTTTAATCTTTGAATTCACCATGATTTCTTGTATGGATTATCTTTGTGATTATGCAATTATGGTTGTAGGCTAAAACCCATCTTGGGTATATGAGATTGGATCTCTTGTTATGGTTTGAGAACATGGTTTATGAAGCTTAGGAATGGATGAATTGTCATTGAATGATCATGAATTTTATGTGTATTTGATGCTTGAAATAGTTAGGAATGATTTCCTAGTTATAGATATGTGTTGGATATGTGTTAGACATTGCTTTTCCATGGTTGAAATGCTATCATGTCTTCTATGTAAAGGTAGTGAATTAGGAATCAAATATAGGTTGTTATCAATTATATTTGTTCTTGAGATCATTCATTAGCATTATATTCATGTCAATTGTGTTATCACATTACATGGGTAAGGTAGGAAAACATCTAATTTGAATTAACATTGATCAATTTATCTATTTGCTATCATATAGATATATTGCCAATAAGAGTTGTGAAGATGCTTTCATGATTCACAACTAGAATAGAGATGATTTCCCATCACAAACAATCACCATTCTCAAAGTAACATAATAAAGTTTGAGGAAAAATCCATAACAAGAAGATGCTAATCTCATGTACTCAAGTCTCTTATTCTCTTAGTTAAATCTTTAGTTAGAATAATCATATGGTAAAGTAGTTGTAACTTTAAAGTTCTAGTTGTTTCACATAGTTTTATTTTAAACAAAACTCAACTCAAAACCTCCCCCCTTTGTTTACATTGCTTTTATATATGTATATGTATATGTATGATACAATATATACGTAGAACTACCCTTTTCCCTATGGAACGAACTTTACTTGCCACTATATGCTTAGTTGTGTGTGGAGGTAGTGAGTGAATATAAATTGTATATTTGAGAGGTACGGCGACGACCTCCCACCTGGCATATTGCTAGAAGGATTGTGTAAATTACTCAACAGGCGTTGAACGACACCCCATTGATCATCGGAGAGAAGGTGACCAATAGAGGATCGATCAAGTGGAGGATGGCCAGTGGCGGTGGCGGCAACGCGAGTGGAGCAGTGGTGGCCGAAGCAACGAACGGAGTTCCCTGCTGCAGGTGGAGATTTTCCGTGGCGTCAGTGCTAGTAGCGGCGGCCGGTTTAGCTCCGGTGGAAATTTTTTGAAATTGAGGAAAGAAGACAAGGGCACGGCGTTGCTTATCGGCTTCAGCATCCAGACACTGCTGCTCAGCGAGACGGGATTCCTCGAGGCGACGTGCTTCATCCAGTTGATGCTCCTCCTCAGCCTTAAGGGCGGCCTGAAGTTCTAGGTCGGCGGCGGCAGGGGGAACAACGACATGATTGATGATGGTGACGTGAAAGTAGTACGTGAAGTGTGTACGTGAAGTTGCGGCCTGAAGTGTGTACGTGAAAGGCTGGATAATGAAGTTTGCATAAAGGCAGCTGCTGTACGTGGAAGGTGAGCCGGCGGAGAAAATAGGTCAACGAAAGCCTAGGAAAAGGTTAGGGTTTCAGTAGAAATAAATAATTAAATTTTGGTCGGTAAAAAAAAAATTGTTCAGGAAAGAACTGCTCTTGATACCATGTAAGAACAAAGATGATTGTAGGTAAATGTGTCTTATTCACCACTGAGGGGATTAATATATACGAACTACAAAAGAGTATACAAGGTAAAATAGGATTCTACATATCAATCTATTATATTCACAATATATACTAAATATTCCTCAATACAAGCAGTGGGCATGTAAGTCCCAGATCAAATTTTCTATCAGATTTACTCGGTCCAATCTGTCAAAGTTATTGAAATGACACTTATTTAAATTTTATTTTATTTTTCATTTAAATATAAATTTTAGATGTCACTTTCGTCTATGAACCTTGTAAACAAAACCACCACATAAAACATTCAGATTGAGATTCGCAGGATACATATTCATATTTAGTTGCGCCTAGGGATGATATCGAAGTCTATGTGACCTGATTATTGATCTATTCAAGATTCGTGTAATTATATATTCTTGATATTGAGCCGAGTTCAATCATGTCCTTAGTCTGAAATTTGATGTTCGTTGATCACATTTTCGCTATTGAGATTAAAATTTGAGCTTGAAATATGATTCAACATTTTGACTAATTGAGGTTTAGGTGGCTTGTATTCAAGTTTTTTGTCACTAGCATTGAGGTTAGGGTTGTTAGAGGTGAAATATGTAGGTCACTAGAGATGTTTCGTTGGCATTAATGTTTAGATCACTGAAGGTGAGGTATAAATCACCCGTGTTGAGAGATTATGCCATTGGTGGTGATGCGTGTGGTCCAACTTGACCTGTTTGGATGAGCTAGTTTGAACGATTTGACTGGTTTAGGTGACCTTATTTAATCGGTTTTATCTTATTGGGTGGTGTGATCTGGGCGATGTGACCGTGGTTTGCCGGCATAGTGATGACTCAGGCAGAGGTGATAGTGTAGTGTTATGGCAGCAAAGTGGAAAGAAGATCAAAGAAGAAATTGGGAGAATTAAAAAGATCTCGAACCACTATCCGAACCAACCCAACCCAACCCAACCCAATTAGTATTTATTTGAACCTGATATGAACCGGAAAAGACAAATATGGACGACCCGACAGAAACCCGATCTAACCAATATGGACGACAAAAAAAATGACCGGCTCAACCCGAAACCTTTTTGAACCGAAACAGTTTTTAGTAAAATCAAAACCGGCCGATTAAGTGAGTTATATAATTCTAACATATAACTGAAAATGAACACTTCAAAATCTTCATACGACTAGACATATCTAACAACTGGATATAATTTATAAGAAGTGTGTTTCCTATGCCAAGCATCAATATTTCTACTCCATCCATATAATTTATATTACAAGTCTGCGAAAAAGGTGCTTGAACTGCCATGGTTCTGCCCTTTACCTGCATTCTTCCGCTTGGTTCCTGTAAAAAAATAAATCAAGAAGCTAAATCATAGTGTGTAACCTTAAGGCAATTTCTACAATGTATTCAATCATTCAAATTAATGGATACTCGTGAAAAGAGCAATCTAAGAACCAGATTACATCATCAACATGATTCTGAAGCAAACTCATACCTTTGGAAGATATTGTTGCAGAATCGTCAACATCCATTCCATCATCACTATTACTGCCAGCAACAGCTGAATGATTCTTGTCATCCCCAGAGCCTTGCAATATTTCGTCCAGATCCCACAACTGCAAGTTCAAGAAATAAAAATCAAGCAAATTACTATGCATTAAAGGGATACCAAAGACAATATTTAAGAGAATGAGTGAACACCTTCAAGGTCTGATCATGTGATATACTACCAAGGTACTTTCTATCATAGGAAAAAGCTGCACCACAAAATTACGCACGACTTAGACTTCTGATAACCTTAACCGAAAGAGATTTACCAAATTCACAACAGAAACCCAATAAATCAAATAAAACCCAGCTATAATCAATTAGCATCGTATTGCATTTTGATTGTGCAGGGAAGCACAGGGAAGGAGTATTATTCACTGAAAACACAGTTATACTGGAAGAAGAAGTTAAATCATACCAAGACGCTCAATAGGATACTCGGAATGCTCTGCAATTGGCTGAATAATTCTGTTTGGCAAAATGCCTACCAGACTGAACACAAATATAGAGAGCGTCAGCCGCAAATGAGCATATGACAAAATCAGCTATTAACTTGATACCAGTGAACACCATCTCACCTGATAAGTCCATTCTCTGAACCAGCTATTAATCTATCTTCATCAAGCTTCAAAATATAACACGAGGACAAAAAAGACAATGAGAAGCGTGAGTTTTTAGGAGGATAATCTTCGGTAGATATAATGAGCATCTAAATTCCAAACCTTCAACATTGCATCAGCAGAGTTTGGAGCGAGGTCAACAAAGCGGTCACTGGAGAAGTCAAATAACCAAACAAATAGGAGTTATACAAAACCTAGAGAAGTGATATACAAAAGGAAAAGGCTGAAGAGGTTGACTGTATGAACCTTATTTCACGTCAAATTCTGTTGAAACACATTTTCTTATTTAGGTATAAATGGACCATTTCTTTCCAGGTCTATCATTAGAGTTCATGATTCTCTGTAAAAACAATAAGTCCAACCAACTAAAGATAAGGACCATGTGGTTCATCATTTTATCATCCATAAGTCTTAGTGTGTCCCCACTATAATCTCAACATTCTTATTTCTCCTAACCTCAATTTCTATTCACGTATGTTTTCAGCGAACAATTCGACCAATGGAAATGTTACACTAACGAAATCCTATCTAAATTTAATCATGTACTTCACAGCCATAGAGAGATCTACTCCATTTGCCCACTTTAGTTTCTTCTATATCATTTCTCACTTTTAAAGGTAATAAGATGAAATCAACTCATGCCAGTAGATTGCTGGCCATACCCTTTTGTCATTCTTGTGATTCCTAAGATGGCAATCATGTACTCTTTTTACTTTGGTTAATGTTAAACAGTTTCATTCAAATTCCTCTCGCCAAGCTTAATTTGAAATCTACCTCTGTAAGTTCCCTTATCTCATTTGTCAAAACTATATAAGCAACAAAACTTGAGATTAACCTAATCAAGTACTATTAACTCAAAATTTGGAACAAGAACTAATCCCTGATGCAGGCCTAACACTCAATCCTGGCCTCCTCAAAGATGCTACACTTCTATACCCATCTAATATAGATATTTTCGTATCAGCTATTCTTACTCCTGTGTCCAAGTCTCGTCATATCAATAATTTTATCATCATGTAATGTCAAGAAGAATAAGTTTTGGGTTCTCTCATAAGCCAATCAAGAAATAAAAGATTCCCAAGAATACCTGCAATCCTTGAAAAATCCCCAAGAATATAGCAAGAGAGTCCCAGTTTGCGTTCCACATATAAGTTTTCGACCATTCTGATGCACACCCAAAAATCAGGAGGAGAAAGGTGAGGATTGTATTGAAATTCATAACATGCCAAGAACGCTTTATTCTTTGAAAAAACTTTGCATCAGAGGATCATCTGAACTTTCAACTGTATGGTCTTAAGGTTAAAATGAACACCTAATAAAATTTGATGCACCCCCTGTTTCCTCAAAAGAGTCCACCCCTTAGAACTGCATTAAGAATTATTTTCCAATTTTATGTTAAATGCATGTTACCTTTATTTGACGTGGGTTGTACCATCAATGTACTCTATGCATGCACCTAATTCTAATACTATCCATTTTCATGATCATGAAACGTGTTAATATTTTAATAACCATGGAGAAGCAAGTCAAATTTTCATGATCCTCAGTCAGAAACAAGTCAAATTCTACCATCAATGTACTCTATGCACGCACCTAATTCTAATACTATCCATTTTCATGATCATGAAACGTGTTAAAATATTAATAACCATGGAGACGCAAGTCAAATTTTCATGATCCTCAGTCAGAAACAAGTCAAATTCTACCTTCATAATAACCACGGAGAGCAATTCATCTTCAGAAAATTCTGATCGGGTTTGAACCTGAAAAAATTCACAAACTAATTGAACAAAGTTCCAGGTAAAGTAGAATATCATAAAAGCTTGTTTAGGAATTCTAGGCCTAGCAGACCCAACGGACATAAGAATATACCTTATTGCTTCTGAGATTACAAACAGATAAAGTCCCATCACCACTGCATTGAAATGAAATAAAGTATGAGTGTTAGAAGGACCCCAAGAAAAAGAAATTGCCAAATTCTTCACTGTTAAGCTTGTGCACTAAAAAGAGGTTGTGTATAAAAACAAATTTCAATAAATACTTGTGAAAGTTGGATAACAGAGGTGAAAGTGTCAGAGAATTCACAACGCTTTTGTACTGGTGCCGAAGTGCGTTATAAATACATATCTACCAAAGATGGGAATGGAGAGGAAATGACAATTAACCTCGTTCCTATCAACTTCATTGAATCAGAAGCAAAAGTCATATCTGAAATATATTCTTCATGAACTTCAAAAGTATTGCAGCAAGAGCGTTGCCTAGTATCCCAAACCTATTTCACAGACAAATCTGCTCAGAGACAAAATTAACTAAAATACCAGCATGATAAGAAGCCTCAAAAGTCAATAACAAAGAAAGTTGGGAAAAGCTGAAAAAATGCCTGCCGAGTTCTTATTAACAGCAAAAGAGTCTTAATGTAACATAAAAAACAAGCTAAATCAAATATTTAAATTCTGAAATAACAAGTTAAATCAAGTAATTTCACCTTCATACAACCTTCATCATCGCCAGATGCAACAGTAGATTCAGTTAGGTTGACTATTCGATTCACAGCAGCCCTGTAGGTGCATACAAATAACGAGCCTAAAATCAAATAAACTGAATCAAACCCCACAGCCCATTACAGAGGTCCAATGCCTAACTATATACTCACCCATGAGAATTCTCGAGACGAGCAATCGCAGCTCCAGTTTCAACATCAGTAGCAAGAATCGAAAAATCCGGAGAACCAGTCACAATTGCTGAAACATAAACGATACTGAAATGTGAGCAATAACTACAAAGCAAACTTAGACACTATTACTATCTTTAGATTATATGAAATTAAATACCGCGGCCGTCGTTGATGAAACGCACAGCTCTACAAGATTCTGTGTGAGCATTAACCTTCAACATCCTATACAAACAAAATAATACTTGAGCACATGCCGATCAAAATTTAAAACTATAATGACCTAGAGTTGAGATTTCTACATCACCTCTCTGGTGCAGAATCAGCAGCATAACGATATATGAGAAGTTCGCCAGATATAACTCCGGCGGCGACAAGCTGGCTTGAGGGGTGAAAATCAAGATCAAAGGGAAGATTTCCCAGCTCAACCTCCATCTGAATTTTGGTAAATCAGCTACAGAAGAAAGAGGGCTTTAATCCAAATGCTTAAACCCTGGGTTTGGGTTTAGCCTGAAGGCCGGTTTGGTAGAGCTCAATTGAATTTAAATTAACGGAAATAAACTTAAATATATTAAACTAAATTTAAATAAATTTAATTAGGTTTGAACAGAAAAATGTATGGAGATTATGGACAAATTTATGTTACCCAAGTATGAAAATGGACTAAACTCAAAAAACTATGGTGAAAAATAGAAAAAGTAATAATCTTTGGTCAGAATTTATGTGGAGATTACCCAACTATCTAGGTCCTGTTTGGTAGAGCTTTACTTATAAGTAAAGTTGGGTGAAAAGTACTTCTTTTTAAAGTTGATGTAACCTACTTCTATTTTTTATACTAAAAATAGCTTCTACTTCCATTAAAAGATGATTTTTAGTAAGTTACCAAACACAAAAAACTATTTTACTTCAAAGTAAAGTAGATAAAAAGTAATACCAAACAGAGCCCTAAAGAATTCCAAAATAAGGAAAAAAATCAAAGATATTAACCAAATAAATTCTAAAAATACTAAATTATAGGTTGGTGAAGAAAAAGTTCTTTTTGGAATTTGTTAAAGCGGAAAATGAGATATTTCTGGTCTGCTCCCCGGTGTACTCACTGTAGACTGACATGGTCTGCTTCATCTTGCTGCTTGAGTCCTCTGTCCAGTGGTGCTGTACCTAGAAGGTACTAGATCTGGTGAACTCTGCTCTGGTTGATGCTTTGGTCCAACTGGGTCTGCTTCTGTGGCTGCTTCCCTCTTCTGTATGGGGTGCTGTATTGCAGACCTGATTCCTGTATAATAGAGCAGGCGTCACTCCGGCGGACCGCTCTGATGCCAAAGTCAGGCATTTTGGGAGACTGGATGAGGAAGAAGATGAACAGTGGAGAGGGAGCTCAGATGCGGATCTGAAAACTCTTGTCAACTTACATTCTTTTTGCTCTTTTCCTCCCTTTTATATTAGATAAGGGAGAGGCCTCTTTTGGGCCTTTGGCCATTATTCTGAAGTGGGCTAAATTAGCCCAGGATTTATCAAGTCCCCTCAAGTCCGAAGTGGCGATCTTGGAGTGTGCTTTGGACTGTAGCAGGACCTGATTGTGCCGATGGACGAGTCACTGGACAAGTCGCTGGTCGGACACGTATGTGGGATATGTTTATATCGAATCGTGTTGATCACGATAATCAAACCGTCGACACTTTTTGTCTTGGCTTGGTTGTCTTTCGGCGTTGGGCCTTGATTTCGAATGCCCTTGGCGTTGTGCAGTGGGAACATATGATTTTATGGTGTTAGGTCTGTCAAAACTTTTGTCTTCGACCTACCATTAGATGCTTGGCATCTTGTCGGTAGAGGTGACGCCCGGTCTGTCGAGACATTGGTTTTCGACCTACCTTTACAAAATTTTGCGTCATGCCGTTAGACTTGACGCCTGGTCAGATCTGTCTGGACTTCAGTCCACGACTTAGATTTAATAAAATTTGGCGTCCTGCCATTAGACGTGACGCCTGGTCTGTCTGGACTTCGATCTGCGACCAATCTTAGATTCTTGATAGGGTTTGGCGTCGTGTCGCTAGACGTGACACCCGGTGTGTCGAGACTTTGGTGTTCAACCTACCCTTTAGAATTTCGGCATCTTGTCGTTAGACGTGACACCCGGTCTGTCTGGACTTCGATCCAAGACCAACCATAATAGAGTTTTGTGTCGTGCCGTTAGACGTGACACTCGGTCTGTCTGGACTTCGATCCAAGACCAACCATAATAGAGTTTTGTGTCGTGCCGTTAGACGCGACACTCGGTCTGTCTGGACTTCGGTCCATGACCAACCATGATAGAGTTTGATGCGTTAGATTGACGCCTGGTCAGTCGAGACATTGGTCTTTGACCTACCATTAAGAATTTTGGCGTTTCATCGTTAGATTGACGCCTGGTCTGTCGAGACCTTGGTCTTCGAACTATCTTTCAGAAGTTAAACGTCTTGTCATTAGACTTGACGCCGGGAGTGTCGAGACTTTTGTCTTCGACCTACCACCAAATAATTTTGGTGTACCTTTAGTTGTTAAGCCTCTTGGCATGCCCTTATTACGCCTCAGTCCGTTAGACCGTGCGATAGTTTGAGAGCCTTCAACTGTTAAGCCTCTTGACATGCCCTTATGATTTATGACTTGGGCAGTTAAGCCTCAGGACAATCTGGGGTACTTCAGCAATTAAGCTTACTAGTATGACAGATGATTTATGTGTTGGGTCGTTAGGCCGTGCAACGGACCGTCGGTTTGGGAACCTTTAGCCATTAAGCTTATTGGTATGTCTAAATATACTATTTTTTGGGCCGTTAGGCCGCGCGATAGTCTAGGACTACAACTGTAGATGATAAGATGGAGTAGGGGACATACCCTTTCCGAATAGCGGTGATCTCTAGGACTCGATGGCTAGACTGTTCAGACCTTGGTCTGCGACCTTCTCTTAGGAAGTTTGGCATCAGTCCTTGGACTGATGGCTACACTGTCTAGACCTTGGTCTGCGACCTTCCCTTAGGAAGTTTGGCATCGGTCCTTGGACTCGAATGGCTAGATTATCCAGATTTTGGTCTGCGACCTTCCCTTAGGAAGTTTGGCATCGGTCCTTGGACTCGATGGCTTGACTGTCCAGACCTTGGTCTACGACCTTCCCTTAGGAAGTTTGGCATCGGACCTTTGACCGATGGTTACACTGTTCAGACCTTGGTCTGCGACCTTCCTTTAGGAAGTTTGGCATCGGTCTTTGGACTCGATGGCTTGACTGTCCAGACCTTGGTCTACGACCTTCCCTTAGGAAGTTTGGCATCGGTCCTTGGACTCGATGGCTAGACTGTCCATACCTTGGTCTGCGATCGTCCCTTCGGGTATGTTGCTTAACTATGTAGTGTTGCAACATGTTAGTGAGAAAGTTAGGCTTGCTTGGACATATCATTATTGTCTAAGACATGTAACCGAACCTAGGATTATTGATTTTGGGACGACAGAGCTAGTACCAAGTGTCGGGGTTAGAGACGAAGCTGTCTTTTTGGGATAGTCCTTAGACAGGACTTCACACACACTGCCAGATGAGATAGGGGACACACTACTGTTATGTAAGCATTGGAGACCAGTGGTATGACCGATAACCATATGTCATTAATAAGGATATTGGATACCGCTATCAGACGAGTATCTATATGATCACTTCTGTGCGTGTCGCTAGTCAAGGCCATGGACCGGTCGGCTGGTCGAGCTGCCCTTTTGGTGATCCTTATACAGGACGCTGGACACGCTGCCAAAGACACTGGACATGTCACCGCTAAATCGAGCATTGTATGAATGATTTAGACGTATCCCTGATTAATACATTTGACATGTTGTTAGAAGGGATACAGTTTGATTTCAAATGAACCGGTATGGAGTGATTGACCATGCATGCGTGCATGCCGGTTAAAGAACCTTGGACAGACTGCCGGTTAAAGAACCTTGGACAGACTGCCGGTTAAGATACGTTGCTGACCACGAGGGTAGTCGGCTCAAATCTTGTTTAATTATCACGTACAACTTCTATTTATGGTAAAAACATAAATTAGTGAGTACAATTGAAGCAAAGGTATGATGCATTTCCTTTCCCCTCAAAAAATATTTGTGTAAAAAGAGATCTATGGATTCTTTTACAAATATTGGGTAGAGTCGCATTCTTATAGGAATTTAATAACCTTTTTGGATATGTTTTTAGCTTCTTGGAAGCTAATTTTTACAGATCTGAATTTTTGTGCTCTAAAGATTGCATCTTTGATTTAAAGCTTCATTTTTGCAAAGAATACTAACCCAATAGTGGATTTAATTGCTCGTAATTTAAGATGCCCAACCTTGGTGGATATGAGTTGCCTCTAGGAGCTATGTGGGGGACTGTACAACAAATCCCCACAGACGGCGCCAATGTTAAAGCGGAAAATGGGATATTTCCGGTCTGCTCCCCGCTGAGTACTGTAGACTGATGGGGTCTACTTCATCTTGCTGCTTGAGTCCTCTGTCCAGTGGTGCTGTACTGTACTAGATCTGGTGAACTCTGCTCTGGTTGATGCTTTGGTCCAATTGGGTCTGCTTCTGTGGCTGCATGGGGTGTTGTGTTGCAGACCTGATACCTGTATAATAGAGCAGGCGTCACTCCGGCGGACGACGTTGCGGCGGTCCGCTCCGATGCCAAAGTCAGGCATTTTGGGAGACTGGATGAGGAAGAAGATGAACAGTGGAGAGGGAACTCAGATGCAGATCTGAAAGCTCTTGTCAACTTACCTTCTTTTTGCTCTTTTCCTCCCTTTTATATTAGATAAGAGAGAAGCCTCTTTTGGGCCTTTGGCCATTATTCTGAAGTGGGCTAAATTAGCCAGGATTTATCAAGTCCCCTCCAGTCCGAAGTGGCGATCTTGGAGCGTGCTTTGGACTGTAGCAGGACCTGATCGTGCCGATAGACGAGTCACTGGACAAGTCGCTAGATAGGTCGCTGGTCGGACACGTATGTGGGATATGTTTATATCCAATCGTGTTGATCACGATAATCCAACCGTCGACACTTTATGTCTTGGCTTGGTTGTCTTTCGGCGCTGGGGCTTGATTTCAAATGCCCTTGGCGTTGTGCAGTGGGAACATATGATTTTATGGTGTTAGGTTTGTCAAGACTTTTGTCTTCGACCTACCATTAGATGTTTGGCATCTTGTCGGTAGACGTGACACCTAGTCTGTCGAGACATTGGTCTTCGACCTACCTTTACAAAATTTTGCGTCATGCCGTTAGACTTGACGCCTGATCAGATCTGTCTGGACTTCAGTCATATGGATACTTAGAAATTAGCTTAATTTGGAAATCTACTATAAGATGAAAGTGTGCTAAATTATGGCCATGGGCCTGTTTTAGGACAGTACCCGGTCAGCTCCAGGTTCAAAACAATTACTCCTTTTTTATTCTTTTTCTTTTCTCCTTGGCAGATAAACCTTCTCTGCCAGTTCCCCGTTTTCAATCGGCCTGATGATTTTGACCAAAAGCCGTGACACTGCTGCCTGATTCACTCATTCTATCGCCAATGAATGACACATATTGTTGGACTTACTATCCTCCTCCTGCTAAACACACCAACGACGCTCCTGCCTACTTCACAATTCATTGTATTTATCGGTTTAATCGTTTCAGTTCCCGTCTCTCTGTTTCTTTTTCCTGATGCAGCTTTGCAAGTTATCATTTTATATCGTTGGAGGTTTCTCTATGGGCTAAACTGTTTGACAGTATGCAAAGAATGTTTTATTTTGTAAATTTTGGGTATTCTGTTTTAACAACTATATTATGAGTACACCAGGTGTTTGATGAAATGCTTGTTAGAACTACTTCTCTACATTCTCTACACATTTGATTTGAGTGCTTTGTGGCTACATGAACTCTGCTCTTTTTTTATTACATTTGATTTTCCCTCTTAGCCAACAGTATAAACTTCTGTTGAATGAATTTGATACTGACTTTGCCCCTTTTCAGTTTCTTAGATTACTCCTCATTTACTTCAGTTCCATATCTATTGTGTGGTAATAGGGCTCATACTTCACCATTCAAGATTGTGGCATGATGAAAAGTTGGATCACATGTTTGGTGGGCAGTCGATAGTTTCAGAAACAAGGCTCAAAGTATGAGTCCTATAAAAGCTTTTCCATAGGTTTACTTAGGTGCTTGATATTGTGTGGCATCAAAGTATTTCCAAAAAGTTGGCTCACTTCTCTGTCATTAATGTGTCAATAGATATGGAACTGCAACATAATTCTGTAACCCATCACCCGGTCCTCTTCTCAAGCCACTCTGCAATTTTGATAGATGGATATGTTATTTGAAAGATTATGAATGTAATAAGTGAACTTCGTGCAAGGATTTGATTCCCCTCTCCTTTATTTCCACCATTCAGCTCAATGGAAGACAGATGCACTTCTGTTTATCTTTCTGTAGTTCTATCACATGGCTCCTTGTTGTGTTGTTTTTTTTAATGCAATACTCATGGTAGGAATCATTAACATTATGTGAAAAAATAAATTAATTTTTATATATTTTTGAACTTTACACTTTCTTTTTAGCAGGATCATATTCATACTATTGGGCAATTGGCTGCCCTTCATTCCTTTTGTGGTAAGTATAAATCGGTATCTTCTTGCATGCTTCATTTTTCATGTTACATTTAGGTTTTAATCTTTTTCTGCAGATAATTTTAATAGTTGGAGCGAACCTGTAAATGATTATCACAAAGATGGGATTAAGGATACATGATTGAGGAGGTATAGTTAAGGGCACACAGGTGGTGAAGCCGGGGACGATCTCTACTGGTTCAATCGTCCGTGATTGCCTTCATCCATTTTGTTCTCTTTCAGGTAATAAACTGTAAACCCTAAAATGTTGGTGCTTTATGTGCAAATTATCTGGTGAACTCAAATTCATAAGGATTTTATTGTTTGTTTTTACACAAAGCATTCCAGCTATCTTTCTTAACTTAGAGTTGGGTATGGCATTTACTAATTTTTGTATTAGAACAAATCATTTTGAGTTGAACTTGATAAACATTTTATATAATACCGATTGTATATAGCAAGTAAGTAAAAGAATCTTAGAATAACATGATAGTTTTTTCCCCTATTTATTTTCCAGTACCAATATGGAAAACCATCATGCTTTCACAGTCGCCCTCAAGATATAGCAATCAGACTCTCAATGGGGTGAGTTCAATAAATTTAAATTTCCTCCTTTTTTTTCTAATTAGGATTCTCATACACCTGTTATTCATCCATGTCACACTTCCTCTCTATGCTTTAGTTATACGGGTAACACAACAATACAATTATTGTGAAACTAATAATCTGACTATATCTGAATTAAGACTGTAATAATTTTGTGGAATGATCGATGAACAGATAGGAACAACGATGAGGTCATGTGTGTTAACTCTTTGGACTACCAGTACAATTAACACATTTTGTGTTCCAGGTATCCAGGAAGAATGTGATCATTATAAGAGTATGATGGCATCGAGGAAGAATATGACACTGATCAGAAAGTATAAATAGGACTATCTTGTTGTATTGTAACTTTATGCTCATTCAATTTCTAGGTTTATTTTTTAGTTTGAAGTTGATTCTGAGTTATTTAGGTGATATGGTTGTATGGGGGTTTAATTGGCTTAGAAAAAGAAATTTGCCGAACAAATTGAGGAGCTGGTGAAGGGGGAGAGAAATTTCCCCCTCGTTGTTGATTTCTATCCAACATGGTGCGGCCCAAGAGCTCGAAATGGTATCGGTTTCTCTGATTCCTATCATTTATTGATGATTGATTTTATGTTTGTTCATAGCTTCTTGATATGTTGTCTATAGCTTATGCTAACTGGACCTTGTTAATTAAGTATGCAGTAATATTACAGATCTGGATTTGAGCTGGCTGTTATGCAAGGTTTTGAATATCCCAATTCCTATGTTACAATAGTCACTGACTATTTTTAAACCCAATGGAAATACCCCGTAGTTGTATGTTGCCAATATGATGGTGCTTATAATATTTGAGGATCTCCATGCCTTTTGTTGTGTTGTTTGTTTTATCTGTAGTATTTTCGTAAAGGACACCAAGACAGTGTTCATCAACTTTCTAGGTTATTGTTGTTAAGGAAGGAGGAAGACAGTGTTCATCAACTTTCTAGGTTTACAAAATTGTAGTGCTTGCTCGATATAGCAATTCAGTCCTGTCGACTGTAGAGTATCTTTGTTCATGTAATTGCTTGACGAAATTTATGTGGCTTTGTAGTTTTCTGATTTTCTAGCTAAAACTAAAAGATACAAGTGCAGCTAGCTTAAACTGTTGTCGTAACATGATCAAATATTGGATGAATGAACTTTAAAATTGTTGTTACGTGAAAATCATGTACACAAAGTTGTCAATTTATCTAAATTTTACTTAATTACGGGTAAACCGCAGTTACGGGCTAAGCCGCACATGGTGCGGCACCACTGCCTAGTTAGAGAGGAATGGATACAGCTTCACAATGAAACAATAACCTGTTTTAGACAGTTAGAAATTCCACTATATTAGTAATGTTTAGATGTTATGCCGAGAACACAAGATATTGTTGGAAGAAAATTTCCGATCCCACTCAATGGAAAAGGTCAAAAATAAAACCAATCCCTACCTGAAGTTATCAAAACAAAATATTACCCTCCCGTCAAAAAATGTTGGATAATAATAATGGACTAGTCAGGTCAGATTTAAAATAGTTGTATGGTTTATATTATTGTATGTTTTATCAATTTGACTATTTATATATATAGTCAAACTTATTTAACTTTAATCTTAAAATTTATTTAATAATTGAGTTAGAATATTATTACATGTGATTTTGTTGGATTCTTAAATCACGTATTTTCAAAATATCTAATTTTTATAAATTGTACTAATTTGCACAAAATCAAAATTATTAATATTTTTAAAACCAATTAACGAAAGTCAAAATATGTATATATACCTAGTACAGAGAGATACTTGATTTTATGTTCGGTCAAGTAAAAATTGCTTGAAATTCCAAAAATAAATTGCAACCAACTCTTGTACAGTACTCTTTTTACGGAAATGTTTTTGAATCCAATTACAGTATTATTTGAATAAAAAGTAGAGTTTGAGCAAGAATTCTAGTCCAAAAGCCATATATATGGCATACTAAGTACACCTAGGATCCTGACCAGGCCCTCCGTAGTAGAAATCAGGGTCGGAAGCATCGACATCTTTATCAAGCAAGTAATTGTAGCAATCGATTTCATCGGCATAAGGGGTAACGTTATCCGGATACCTCAACAGCCAAGAACTTTCTAGAACCCGGAGTTTCTTAATCACGCCTGAGAAATTCGGACCAGCATACTCTCCGTTCCCCATGTCTGTTGCCGTGTGTGGATGATTTCCCTCCACGCGCTGGCTCTGAACATCTCCGCCCCACTGAACGCTTGACGCGTGTATGTTCAGGCCCTTGAACAGATCCGGTGGAAAGTAGCCTACGTTGCGGTCTCCGTTTTGCACCCACCAGTTGTTTGTAGTTGGATCCTGAACCAAATTCACGTAACTAAATTGAACTGAACTAAATCGCCGAAACTAAAATTATATTCACCTTCACAAGGTAGATGGACATGCTTGAAGGAGGCCAGATGCCGCCATTTGTTGACTCAAGATCCAGTGCACCACCTGCTGCTAAACTGTTGCTGACTTGTATGTAACCTGTACAAGCGGTATCGAAGCAACCATTCTTCTGTCCCGCATCGGTCTGAAGGAATTTATGCATAATTAATTAATTAATTAGCCTCTAAACTTTTTATACCTTTAATAATTCATATTTATTTTTATTTTATATTACTCACAGTCCAGTATACAGAGAATCGTGTCTGCCTGTCCTTGTGCACAAATGGATTCACCTGCCATGCATACACACAACATATTAGGATTAAACGCCTTTTTTCGACTAAATTGAACTGATCTGAATTGACAACAGACTTACAGCCCACCCTGCTCTGACTTGTTCAAGGCCGTTCTCTAGAGTAATGTGGGTGAAACTGTACTCATTATCCTGTTCAACTTTAGGATAGAATATTCCGAGGTCCGCTTGTGCCCCTAGGTATGCATATCCAGTCGTAATCAACACTGTCATCTACATTTCATCATGTTTCCATTAAGTTTCAGTGCTGAAATTTAGAGATAAATCGACTGTAAATTTCATCTACATTAATTTCATCATGTTTCCATTAAGTTATAAAATTTATAAATGAATTGAATGTCCACATTTACTTACAGAATGCTCGGGGTGGAGAAGGTTGGACGCAGCTGGTTTGGTGGTATGAATGAAAGTGTTGTTGGATTGTGGTCTCCTGATTATGGGGACAGTTCCCTCCGGACAGCTCCCACTTTTATGCCATATCTGTTTTGTTACCGGAGTTCGAACTTCTGCCTCTTCTTTTCCGTTCTTACCCTTTAGTTTCTCAGACGTTATGTCCCTGGCCGGAGCAAAGCTGGGTTTCAACTGCAATTAAAAATCAATACAAAATAGTTTATTAAAATTTTGTAATTCTGTGTTTTTTTATTCAAAAATAATAATTTTGTATATGCTAAATTCAAACCTGAATCCTGTGATTTTTTAGAGCAGGATGACTGAGAGATGGCTGCTTGTGAATGTCGATGCAATCAATTACATCCCCATCTTCACTCTGCGAATTAAACACACAAATTATTTGAACTGTATAAATCTATATAGAATATTTTCAAAAAACATAAAAAAAATAAACACACTATAAAATTAATTATCACATGATTATAAATCTATATACAAATTTTGATTGTATACGTTTATTTGAATGGGCTAGATTATAGTTAAGTATTGCACTTTTTGTTGCATATCTCTCTAATTCATAATATATATATATATATATATATATATATATATATATTATATATATTTTGTATGCTTAAGAAAAATCCTCAACGTTATAATTTGGAGCATATAAAAAAACAAAGTTGCACCTGGATGGTCTTTTTTACTGCATTGGCATCCAGATCATGCTTCGAGTTAGTATTATCGGCCAAAACTGCACAGGCTACTGTCAACAGAAGGAAAATCAGCTTGACAACCATGATTTTTGAAATTTTGCTGATCCTAGATCAATAGAAAGCTGAAATATATGAGAAATTAGTTACATGTTCTGAGATTTATATACTGATCATGTATTGGATTATGGAAATCTAACACTTATGAGATAAGATTGATAATTGAACATTTTAGCTCCATTTAGTAATTCTGGACATTGCTGAAATCTAATTTATTTCAGCACATATCATATACAGATATACACTTTGTCTTTATCTTTAACTTTATCTTTTACATCATGATTCTCTTGACAATCTTAATTATATTGAAAATTTCATCAATATGTCTGATTCGGTAATAATGTCAATATTATATTTAAATAAATAAAGATTTTTTGCTCTAATGAGTGACTTTTTGACTTGCTCTTTGCTTAATTTGTAAATCTTACAACGAAGATTTTAATTGTCACATTAGATCAATGAACTTTACAGAAAATTATGTCAACGCACGTAGTGAAGGATGGTTTTTGTTTATTGAAGCTGTTAGAGCAATTACAAGAGATTTTCCAAAATAGAAAATTTAGTGGCATCTGAAGAATACTCTCACATTTTCAACTTTTGAGAGATTCTTACTATAATCTCCAAGATGTAGAACTTGGGTGAGAGAAAATCATTCTCTATAACAGCGGAGAGAAAATTTATTGCATATAATTGTAATTAATTATGATGATATGGGAATTTTTTAGAGAATCTCTTGCTCGTAGCATGCAATGTCACCATATTTTATAAATACTTTTAATTATTTTCAAAGTTTTAACATATAGTATTTAAATTTTGAATAATACATGTATTTAAATAGTAATATTATTATTAGGTTAATATGATATAATCATAGTAGATTATATCTTTTATTAATCAATTAAATATTTGACATTTTATAAAAGAGAATGTTGTTATCTAATACTTGGGTTAAAATTGAGACGCGGAGTTAAACCCTCCCCGCCGCCGACTCTCCCATGAAAGAACCCGAGGCAGCCTACATCCTAAACCCTAAGATTTTTCCGGCCAATCCACGAATCCTTGTGCTCTTTCTAATCGGATTGCACATAGATTATACTCAATCACTAATTAGTGGTTTAACATTGAGAGAAGTTGAAAAACTGATCCAAACCATTCTATGTTTGGGAGATCTGAAATCTGCAGAGGCTGTGATGGCGACGTATCCACCAGCGGGGTTTTCGGCGTGGTAAGGCGAGAGCTCTGGTTTTGTGCAGATTGTTGGCGTTGTCTTTATGCCCTCACGACGGCTGATGGAGCTGCGAAACACCGATGGTGGCAGTTTGTTGGAGAACTGGAGCAGCTTTTGTTTTTGTTTTAGTTGTTCTGATCGAGTTCAAGGTTTGGCATCAGCTTCTCCAATAAGCCGAATGGATCAAGCCGCGCGGGTAGCAATTGGACAACGAGATTTCATTGTAGAAGAGGTTGATGAGCCTGAGGATAGCTATGGGAAGGATGTGACGTTGCGGGAGAGTTCTGTTGCAGGCCGTGACAACCGCCAAGCTGCTGCCGCCGTTGAAAGGCAGCCGCGAGTCCTGTTGCAGGCCATGGCGATCTCGAGCATAGCGATGAGAGCGCTAAAACTCAGGCGGAGACTGGCAATGAAGCCTAGTCCGGCCCATATCTATGAGTCGCATCAGCTGGAACCATCTGGATGGCATAAAAATTCCATGGAAAGATCTCGATATGGGTCAGAATAGGCACACTAGTATGTGTCTAAGTTTTTTTCTGTTTTTTTTTGCTGTTGGTTTACTATTTCAGTGTTTTACTTTGATGCAAATAACCGGCGAGGAGCTACATCTCGTCGAGGTAGGAGTCAATGCCCGAGAACCTTCCGGAGGCATCTCATGAGAGAAACAAGATGAGAAACCCCTTTGGAAGCCCTTCCCTGTAAGGAAAGTTTGTCCGATCGAGCCAATGCCAATGGAGAAGTCATCCGAGTTAGGAATTAGTACAATTAAGGGGCCATGTTGGTCGCCTTGATCTTCAATAGTCTATTTAGCTCAATCCCTAGCGATACTCACAAAGTCGAGCACCCTACTAGTGAGAGCTCGTGTTAACCATGTTCAATCGCAGTTGGACGATTTCCAATAATGTACGAAAGAAATAAATATTTTATCTTCAAAATAAAAATAAAAAAATACTTGGGTTAAAATTAGTCGTTCTACATATAAATAGCGGTTTCAAATTTGTGGGTCACTTAAAGTTCTCTTGTACGTTGTGTAACACTCCTTTTTTCATTTTTTTTAAAAATTTGGACCATTTCTCGATTTGTGCGTGTCATCCTTGCGCAGGGGCCATGCTAATCTTCTCTGTATCATTCCAATTTTACCGGATGTCCCTTTTAGGACCGTCGTTTAACACTCTTGTCGGCAAGCAGATTTCAAACAATTTTTTATTTTTGAAATAATTGGGGAGATGGTAGGTACAACATCAACTTTCTTCCATATATAGGCAAATGAAGGTCTATATTATATTGATCAATATACCACGAATGAGGGAATGATTGATCTATTATCTATTTTGTGTGTCATGCTTATTTTCGTCTTAAAATTTTCTAATGTTTGAAGGGTAACCACACCGAGAAGATGAAAAGAAAATTCCAAAAACTAGACTGGTGTAACACTGCCAATGGAAGCTATGAAGTGTTAAGATTATGAAATTAGTTGAATTCTACTATTCAAAACATCAATAAATATGGAAGTTAAAAAAATCATTCCTCATTTCATCAGAAATTATCACAAATATATAGTATAATTTTTGCTTTGAATAATTTGTTCCGATTACAAATCATATTTAACTTTTTTTTTTTTTGAAAACACAAATCATATTTAACTTAAACATAAACACTTAGTACTTAAAAAAATATTACATAATTAGTACTTAAATTATAACATATTATATAATAGTAAATTTAAACGGGATAAACGGGTCAACTCATCAACCAATCGGTTTGACTCAACCCAACCTATATAATTTTCGTGTCATTCATGTCTAACCCAAAATTGACCTATGTCGTGTTTTGTGTTGACAAAACTCATCAAAATCGTGTTCGATTTTGGTCGAGTTTTCAAGTCGTCTTAGAAATTGCCAGTCCTATTTCTCCTTGAGGCTTGAGCTGGCTAGGCCTGATATTTGGTACACAATATATAATTACGAATGATTATCATGCGCATATAATTCTCAAAAAACTAAAATTATTAGGGTTGGGAAAATTGCGTGGCCAACTGGACTAGGCCAGCAGGTTCATTCACTAGTGCAAAACAGGTAAAAGAAGGCACATTTTTAAGGCGGTTCCTCATTATAGGAAGGAACCGCCTTAAATTGAAGCAGTTTTCGAACTCGAAAAGGTATTTCGGACGGTTGAATTCAGCTGGGGCGGAGGCGAAGATTCTACGGCAGTTGTTCTTTGTATTTACGGCGGTTATCTTAGAACCGCCGTAAATAATACCCACTTTCGATATCGAAAAATATAATAATATACAACCGATATCGCTAATATTTATATATTGTTTTCGATATCGCCTGCATGTTAGGGTTTCAAGACACCAATTATGTTGCGATATCACCGTTAATATACAATTATTCGCGATATCGAACAAGAAGTTTGATGCTGCAATGAAACTATAATCGATATCGAGAAATGTGTTGCCTTTAAGCTTGATATCGAAAACATAGTCGGTTAGATCTATGACACCCGACGATCTCTAGTTCGATATCGTATAGATATAGACATAGATTTGCGATATCGAATTATGTTTTGCGTTGTCTTTTCGAATTCGATAAAATGTTCTGGTCAGTTTTTTATAAAAGTTATACCACTTTTTTTATCTTAAATTTTCACCCCAATTTGGCATTGTTGTATTAAAATTGACTATCAAATCATATCAACACCAATATGTAACAAAAACACTTCATTAAGAATTCAATGTAACAAAACCAAATTGAAATGAATTGTATTTGCTTGAATTCATATTCATTGTATTTGCTTCAAGTTATACTATTTGTTGGTTTGCTTGAATTCAGATTCGTTGGATTTGGGAAAGCATCATGGAGAATCGAAAAGTCAATACATTGAGGAGCACAAAATTCATTCATGTGAAGTTAATGTGTTGAAAACCTTTCATTTTCCCAACATTAATTGAATTGTGTGTATCTAGGTCCTCTTCAACTCTATTTAAAGGGCCAAGATGAAGACCAAAGTCATTCACATCCTTTCTTGTCTACAAATTTAGTTTTTCAGATTTCAAATGGCTAACAAGGGAGGTCTTTCATTACAGGCGCAACAATGAAGGGCTACTATGGAACAGGAGGTTGTCACCATGAGAATAAAGATGATGGGAGGTAATAAAAATTCGAATTCGTCATCTTATTATTTCTGTGACAGTAGAGAAGAAACTCTTTCTAATTTCTAGATTTCCTTGTAGAGTGGGAGGAGCGTAAAGCAAGAATGCGCCGGCAGATTGAGAATCAAAGGGATGACTTTGAGTTAGAACTACGAAAGTATGGCTGGGCAACTTTTTATCATTTAGATGGAAAGCGCCCAGTAGTCCTTATTACAAAGACTATGTTTGATGACCGTGTTCTCCGTTGTGAAGTAAGAATTTTGTTTTTTTGTTTGATTCGTTTATATATATATATATATATATATATATATATATATATTCTTTTATCATTTAAGGTCTGGTCCAACATTAACGCAATTTTTGTTTAATTGTGCAGAAAAAAATCAAGAAGATGGAACGTGCTATTGAGAGAGGGATTAAAAGGGCTGAGAAGGAGATCCGAGAGGATCTTAAATGGTTTGAAAAACAGGTGGCTGAGTATGGTGAGCAGTGTGTTAATCGAACACTAAGCCATCGTCCCTTGCATTTCAACTGTGGCAGCTTCTTGATGTGCGACATCTCCGACGAAGAATATGATCCTAATGTTTAAATTTATACATTTATTTAACTCTTAACAATATTTATACCGTCATGTCAAGGGCGATTTTTTTCCCCTTTCGTTTTTAATGTTTATGACATTTGTTACATCCATGTCAAGGGCGATTTATATTTAATATATTAAACTTTTGTTCACGGACATGTATGAAGTTCTTTATTTGCATGGCTTTGGTAGAACATATTGTTAGTTATGTTCTTGGATTGGATGTTACTAACAAATCAAAATTATTTATCCATTAAATCAATCAACGGCATTGACTCAAGCCGGTTCTAAAAAATAGTGCCTTAAAAACTGGTATTTTTCGAATGAGAAAAGCATTTCCGCTGCTTTAATTTATTTTTCGAATGAGAAAAGTATTAGGGTTTCAAGAAAAGTATTTTATTTTTCGAATGAGAAAGGTATGTGGCGATATCACTACAACATATATACCATTTTCGATATCGCCTAGTTGTTGGGGTTTCAAGACGTCTATTACTTCGCGATATCGCAGTTAAGATAAAACAGTTTCGCGATATCGAAGGTATAATATATTGACGAACGATATCGAATTAAGTTAATGGCTTAGCAGTAACCAGTTAATATGCGAACTCGTTCATTTGTTGTCATGTAACTCACATATATTTCGATATCGAAAGACCGGGTTGAACTCCTTCGAAATCGAATACATGGTTCCGATACACATATATAACACTATGATATATGAATATTTGAACTTCAAACTTTACTTTTCTCCGTCGGTTGTTTTATATTAGTCAACATTGTTTCGATATCGTAGATAACTTGGACATATTTGCGATATCGAAACGTTTGTCGCCGTCCTAGACAGGGAACTAGGAGACACAACGTGCGATATCGAAAATATGGAAACACATTTTAAGATATCGAAAGTTTATTTTGCTAGGGTTAAGTTCTAACCATTCGATTACGAAAACTTTTTCGATTGAAAACGGAGACATTGCGATATCGAAATAATGCCGGGTTTGTCGAAATTTAAGGTTCAAACTAGTCAATGAGTGAGCTATTAAGCTATTTTCTTGTGTGGGTGTTTTGTTCCAAGATTTTGTTTCGAATTTCACACTCCATTGTAAGGGATTCAGGCTCTATAGTCGGTTATTTGGATTTATACCATAAGCTTGCTCTAAAAGGTATGAAATTTGAATTGTTTTTTGAGATATGGAAATTACCATTGATTTGTATGTGAAATTATTGATTGTGACGTTGTGTTTTATCGTTTATTGCGTAGGAGTTTGTTGTTGAATGTGTGAGTGGGTTCCCATAGTTGGACGTTGTTGATATGGATCGAATTGAAATTATTAGGAGAAATGATAGATTGCCCCTTGAGTATTGTGGTTTGATTGATGAATTTATTAATGTTGCGTTTGAGGATGCTAAGAGCAAAGAGGTTGAGGGTGTTAGATGTCCATGCAAAGATTGTAAGAACAATGCTTATTATGATGATGATATAGTTTTACGTGAACATTTGATTTGTAGGGGTTTTGACCCTACGTATACCGTATGGATTTGGCATGGTGAATTTGTAGTTGACAAAATTATTCCCGAAAGTGAGGTTGCTAGTGAAGACATGGAATATGATGCTTATCTTGGTGAAATGGTGGAAGATGTTGCTAGGGAATTTGTTGATAAGCCTAGTGTTCTAACGGCAATGATGCATGATAAAGAAACACCATTGTACAAGGGGTCTAGGCATTGTATAATGGCGGCGACATTGTTGTTGATGAATTTGAAGGCGAAACATGGGATTACCGATAAAAGGATGACAGAGTTGCTTGTTATTGTTAAAGAATTGCTTCCGGTGGATAACTTGTTGCCCGAGAAAGTATATGCCGCGAAAAAGATTTTGTGTCCAATGGGAATGGAATTGGAGAAGATTCATGCATGCCCTAATGATTGTATGTTGTATAGGTCGGTGGAGGAGAAATAGTTGGACAATTGTCTAGTATGTGGGGAGTCTCGATACAAACTCAAGGAGAAAGAATCAATGAAAGTAGGGTATGAAGAGAGCACATTTAGCGATAAGAGAACACCCGCTAAAGTAATGTGGTATCTTCCAATTGTGCCTAGATTGAAAAGGTTGTTTGCCAACCCCGATGATGCAAAACTTTTACATGGCATGCAGAGAGGGAGAGAGGGGGTGATGACATCATTAGTCATGCATCAGATGGAGAACAGTGGAAAAATATGGATGAATTATACCCTGATTTTGGTAAAGAACCTCGAAACATTCGGTTCGGGCTATCAAACAATAAATTATAAAATCATTGCGGATCCAAAACCGTGTTAAGTATTAATTCATACCTCTCATCCTATCATTCTTCAACTTTGCAATCCTTGCTTCCATTGCTATCCTTCTTTGTTCAGCCGGAGATATGTTGCTATTGCCCGCCATAACCAAGGAGATGAGGAAGAAGAAAGAAAACAAAAAGGATTGGATCAAAATGCTGCTTGAGACCATCTAAAATAGACTCATCATAAATAGTTGTGGTCCCCATGTAATTAATTGGACGGACAAAACAAGAAGTTAGGCAGGACATATTTTTTTATTTATAATTAGCACTATTTCGATATTGACAGCTTAAGTACGGACAGTGCGATATCGAAAGTATGTTTCGCCTTTAATTACGATATCGAAATATTAGTCGTTTTAGTCCATGTGACACACGACGATCTTGTTTTTGATATCGTATAAACATAGACATACATTTGCGATATCGAATGGTGTTTGTCCGTGTATTTTCGAATTCGCATTATCTTTCCGGTAAGGTTTTTAAACAAGTTGTAACAAATTTCGGAACTTAAATTTTCACTTAAATTTGGCATTTTTTGTATTATAAGTTATTATGAAATCATAGCAACACTAATGAATTCATAGAAACATAAAAAACATGCATTCATTTTCCAATCAAACAAAACCAAAATAAAATGAATTGTATTTGAATTACATTATGGTTAATCTAACAGAAAAGGTGTTTTAAGATTTCATCATTTGCAGGATCAACATGTGGAGGAGGTTGAGCAGTCTCATCTTCCGGATCTCCGCCATTGGCATTACTTGACTCCGGCTCTCCATTGGCATTTGTGGGTCCTTGATCAACATTGGGAGGTGCTTTTGAAGTCGAAGGCTCAAACGACATGGAACTTTCCTTGCCTGCTATAAAACTTCGCACTATATTCGTATTGCGCCATATCATTTGTCGTGAAAGCCTTATCGCCTTTCTGAGCCTTTGTAGGGATGATAACTCCTCTTTGAAAAAACGCTCATCACCATCTACAATGAAACAAGTCACCCAATTTATGTTAATTAATATTGCTAACACAGAAATACAATTCAAGTATATAACTGAACTACCATCGTGAAAATACCTTTTTCTGGCAAAGTCGCACTGGAGACTACCGATTTCTCCCACTGGCCATCTACGAGAACCCAATGCTTCTTTGAAAACATGCTGATATCATAGAACTTACAAGGCTCTGGGTCACTCCTTGTTGAAAACTTGAAATCGTCGTTCGACTTCAAAATCCCGGAGATGAGATTCCCGTAAAGCAAGCTTGTAACTAGCCGGCCATTTTTTGCAACGGTATCCATATGACTCATTATTGTAAATCCTACATTAAAAGGCCTCACCTCCCTTATGTAATAATACATCAACAAGCTACTATAAGTGGCTTCCGATGATTTCCCCCCCTTTGGAACCAAATGTCTACAAACCATATCATAAATAATGCGCGACACCGGGTCTAGGTCAGCTATCTTATAGTCGGTAGCTTGCTTGGCATTGTTAAGTGGCATACCAAAGTACTTATGCCCCATCTCCTTATGGTTGAGTCTAGGAGGTCTTACATCTTTCGGCCAAGCACCACTAGTATACACTCTAGGAGGCAAAGGACTCTCATAATTAATATCCAAGATTTTGTTGATCTTACTTGGGTTAATCTCATAAACTAATCCATTAACCTTTGTAGTGAACCCACCATTCTCATCCTCAAGCATATTAGCATAAAATTGACTAGTTTCATCTAAATAAGAATCCTCATTCAAAGCAAACAACTCATTCATCTTTTGTTCACTAAACAAAAGCATAATACCATTCAACCCTAAAATTTGCATATGATTGAAATCTAGAACGTAGCTAGTCATTAAGGAAGAACCATTCATGAAAGATTTATACTTTTTAAATGATTCCTGACTTACAAATTTCCTCGAATCGAACCGTGAAAGAGGCGGCTTCTTTGCGGCGACCTTCCTCTTCATTCCACCGCCGGCCATGGTCCTTTGATTATGGGTGAATTCCTGGTAATATCGGCGGTGGGATCACAGTGGGTTTTGGCTCCCAAATCCAATCTGGGCGTGATTTAGAGTAGTTTAGGGTTGGGCTATGATGAACTCGTAATTTGGGAATTTTATGAGTAATGGACCCGACTTTTTTTTTATACAGTTAGATGTTTTCGATATCGAAAAGATAATAACACTATGCGACATATACATTCGATATCGCTAATGAAGAACAGAACGGCACCGTTCTAAGAAACGAACATATTTGCGATATCGTACAGCACTTCGAGGTTTTTTAAGTTGTGCTTTTTCAGTGACGTGGCTAAGCGGTTTACGATATCGCCCTTATTCCCGACCATGGATTCGATATCGTTAACGTACACGACGTTTATTGCGATATCGTAGTTATATAAAAATGAACTGCGATATCGCGCGTAAATTCTCTTACATCCCTGGAACTCCAGACGACAGAGTTTTCGATATCGCAAAAAACTATACAGGCATTCGCGATATCGCAGTTATCATTCTTTTGTCATTTCGATATCGACATCTATTTCTGGTAAGTTTTTAATACATAGTAAGCTACTAATGTTGATGAATCTTTTTCCCTTAGCTTCCAGTCTAGATGTCAATCCGCATTGATTGAAATTTCTAAAATTCAAATAATAAGAAGAGTAATAAGAACAAGCCAAAACAATTCATTAAGTAAACACTAGGAATTCAAACTAGCATACATAAAAGAAAACAAGAGTTTTAATTTTGTAATCCAAACTAATCTCTATACACCACTTCGTACTGGCTAGCATCCTCCTCATTTTCAGCGTTGGCTTCCAAGTTTGGATTTGCTCCCGGCCTATCACCTCCAAGATCATCATCGCCACTGGAAGAGCTAAATTCATCATCACCATCATCACTTTGAGATTCAGGGACTGATCTTTTTTGGCGCTTTGAATGCAAGGGTTCTTCTTCATCTTCCTCACCTGAAGTTTCCTCTTGGTCATCCACGAGATTTTCTTCCTCTGGTTCCTCTTCGGCATCTTCCCCTTCACCCTCAAAGTTCCCACCTTCAGAAAAGTCATCTTCATCACTGTCGGATGGCATAAAACTAGCATTCACATCGAACTCCTCGTCGTCAATGTGGTAAGATGGTTCCCCTTCGAAGCAACTTAGGTCCATTGAAAACCCAAACAAGTCATACATTTTTTTCAATTCACCTTCGAAGACATCTAGCTCCTTATTCTTTTCCTCGGTTTCTTTCTCAAGCAACTCACGCTGCATCTGCAAGTGAGATTGCCACCTCCTAATTTGACCTACGCAAAAGAATTGTATATAACATATAAATAACCAATGAAATAAACCATACCGGAATCAATTAATATTTAGAAACACAAATACTCACCGGGAGTTAAGCGCTTCTTCTTCGGGTCCTTAGGGCCATACATACCATCGTCGTTGAGTTTTAGACCTTTCTTGATCAACCATCCATGGTCATAGTACTCCATTGCTAAGGGATAACCTTCAGGTTCAACCCCTGCCTTGCGGATCAACGCTGTTATCAAACCACCATAAGGATAGGCCGTTTTTGAACTCCTTGCCGCCTTTACCATGTAATGGAGAATGGCATAACCGGGGTTGATTTTGTGCTTCTCCATTATGAAGTAGAAGAGCATGATGCTGTGGACAGTTGCTTCACAAGGATGACCACCGGAAGGAAACACATTCATAGCTATAAACTCATACACAAGCCTTTGCTCCGATGTGAGTTCCCCAATTTTGTAATCCGGTTTAGGTTTTCCTAAACCACTACTCCTACGGTGGAAATACTTTGAGGCCATTGTTTTAACAAGAAATGGGAGCTTTATATCAACGTTCTTGGTAAAGCTATGTTGGATATACATATCATAAGGACCATTAGGATTATCCTCACCTCTCAAAAAACTAGAATCAACATAAGGACAACCAATAGCCTCGTTGATGGTAAACTTGCTAACCGTTATGTCTACTCCCCTAACCCTAGTTTTATAGCCATCAACACAATCCTTTCTAAAATTTGCATAAAATTGAAGCACTTCTTCCTTATATGCATATTCTTCGAATTGCAACAAACCATCCAAGTGATGGGGTCTAAACCATTTCAATACATACTCAAACTTCAAGTGACTATCTAATTGGGAGCGTTTGAATACCTTGGTGATGATAATCGGCCTATTTCTCCATTGTTCATACCGCTGCTTAGCTGCCTCGTCAATGAAGGTTTCCTTCACTGTAGGATTGGAACCCTCTGTATTTTGCCCGCCGATTCCACGCCCACGGCCTCCGACGGGCACATTTTGGTTGTGGCCACCACGACTTGACTCCGCTTCATTATCGCCACATCCTCGGTCTCTAGGAGCTCTTTGGCGATTATTTTGGGGTGGGGCTTGTGGTGGTACTTGGTTTCGTGATGTGGTTCTCGTCATTTGTTTGAATTTGTAGGAATCGAAGTCGAATTGATTGATGGGATTGATTAGGGTTCGAAGGAAATTTTGGGGAAAGCTATTCCCCCAAAAGGCCCCATTTTTTTATATATACTTACCAAACTTTCGATATCGACAACGTATAGGGACTATTATTCGATATCGTAAGTCGATATCGAAGATTGAGACAGGGCCCTGGGCGAGTATGTTTTCGATATCGAATATTACTTTTGAGATGATTCCGATATCGCATAGTAATTCTTTAGAATATACATCCTATGCGATATCGAACTCTACTTGTTTCAATAAATAAAATTTTAAATTCATAAATGAGTCTTCATATGCCGAAGCTGCACACTTTTTAGTCAATTTTTTCTGGGCATGTTTGACCGTAAATTGCAATTGACATATGTGCTATAATAATATCATATGGGATAGATTAGATTCACAATGCGCTCTATTTTTTAGCTATAAAAGTTTTAGACCATAATAATGTATAAAAATAAAGTTATTCACGGTCAAACATGCTCTGAAAAAATTGACCAAAAAGTGTGCAGTTATGGCTGGGACGGAGTGATACAAATTATATATTCCATTAATATTTAACCCTTTTAATTTAGATGAAGTTTTTTAATGTATTAACACATTAATATATTTATTATTGATTAAATCATATAAATTTAATCGTTTTACTATAATTATATTGTTTTAATTTTGGTACATAATAATAATTATTATTACAAACAAACTAGTGGTATTAACTAGTGTAAATTCATATATTATAAAAACCAAAAGTCTACTCACATTTATATCATGTTTTGGTAACCAACCAGTATAACACACACTAATTCACAATACAGTAGTAGTCAATCTATGTACTTCCAACCAATCAACTATATATATGACCTCATTAACCTTTCAATACTTTAAATCATACTTTTATCCTATTATAAGACACAAGACAGTACAATCAAATTTCACATCATCTCAATTTATCTCAATTAACACAATCCTATTCAATAATTTTTTTTATAACATTAATTAGTAAGGCTTATCTCAATTTATCTTATATTGTAAAAATAAAATTTGCTTATAACTTAATCATACACACAATTTAAACCCTAAGTATATACGCATAATAAAATTTATTCATTTACAATTCATTAATAAATATGTATTTTGCCAAATCCAATGTTATATACCTTAGATATCGAAAATGTTATCCATATAAAACCACATAAACGATATCGTAAACTAGTTGTCTTTTAGATTGGATCTGAAACTGGAGCCGGGTATTACCGGCTGGATACCCACGTTGACCTCATTGACCTTTAACCCTAAACCCTTCATATGTATGTATTCGATATCGCAAAGTTACAAATTAGTACCGAACTAAAGTTGCGATATCGAAATACCATTCTTCCAGTGCATTTAATGCGAGTCAAATGTTAGGTGTTCGGATCAAACAAACCCAAAACACACCAAAACTCATCCTTCTCTCATTTCAGAGCATTCATTGCAATTCAAACACTACAACACAACTCTACCCACCATTGTTTCCCTCCAAATTCCTTGTATAACAAGTATCCTTGCAATCCATCACCCAAAAGTTCTTGTATTCCTTGGTTTTCTCTCACTATCTTTTCAAGATTGGATGTTTTGTTCATCCATTTCTCCACAAGGTCAACCATATAAGCTTTGGTGAGATCCAAAGGGGTGTGTTAAACCATTGGGCTTTGGTTGAGAAGGTTGGTTAGTACACCCCAAACAACAAATTCCTACTAAGGGTGAGTATTTCAATATTTCATAATTACCTAGGGTTTTAGTTTTATGCTTGCATTATAGGGTTATGCTTTAATGTGTGTTGTGCTTGATATGATATCTTTAGTTTAGCTTTACACTTACATAGGTTATACATCAATCGATATGCTACTTATTTGATGCATGAATGGGAGGATAAACTTTTTTTTACCCATGACTACTAGTTCATGGGGAAAATTGGTACTAGTTCTAAATCTAGGTCATTGTTATTGTAGGACTTTGCTATGACTAACAATAAACGTCAAAACGATAGTAAAGATGACCGACCAAACAATAAATCTAAACAACCTAAAGATAACACAAAGAGTGTAGTCAATAGTGGAAGGGAGAAACTTAGTGGAAGCAAACTTGCACAAGAGCATTGTCGCATTTTGTAAAGGCGTAGGAATAATGAAATCAAAACTCCTATGAAGTTTGACCGTAATGGTGTGGCTATTTCCGACGAGCGGGCATTTTGGTCAAGTTGGTGTGGAAGCAAAGGTAAAACTAGAGTGGACATTAAAAATGAGTCATGGAAGCAAGTGGATCCTTCAAAAAGGGATTCCCTTTATGAAGAGTGTAAGGTACATCTTTTCCAATACCTTAATTTCATTATCAATGTCAATTTTGTTGTTCTAGTTTTTAATTTGAAGTTTTTTAATTTTATATATACAAGCAACCCTTTGAGATTGAAGCTTCGGATGAGGAAGCCGTCAAGAAGAAGGCTATGAACATAATGTCTAAGGCAAGCCGAGATTTCAAGTATAGATTGGCCAAGGACTACATATACGAGGGAGGGAAGAGAGTTGGTCAAAATGAATTCGTAAAACACAATTACATTCTTGAATCTAGTTGGGAAATTTTCAAGAGGAGGACTCTCGAACATGAATCCGATGTTAGTTCATTACTTTAGTTGATTACTTTTGTTATCTTATTATTATCTTGCAATTTTTAACTAATACTAACACCATCATATTTATTGTAGGGCACCCGAGAAGTGAAAATAAAATGTGCAAAAGCCAATAAACTCCATCACACTATGAGTAGGTCGGGGTATGTAGGTTTGGGGAAAAAGATTTCTAAGGAGAAATGCATAGTGGAAACTAAAAAATTGGTTGATGGGGGGATGACGGAAGAAGAGGCACGCGAGAAGGTAATACCATTGAAGCATGATGAGATTCCCCGACATGAGATGTTTATTAGAGGTAGGATGAAAAGCGATGGCAATTACACAACATCCGAAGTTGAACAAACCGTTCAAAAAGTGGTAAGATGATTTATTATATTTGTTTTATTAACATTTAATACAAGGGTTGTCAATATATACTCCAAATAATGTATATATTGTTTGTAGGAAGAGGTTGTCGTTCAAGAAAAGGAGGGCCTATTTACATCCGTTGGTAAGTGTGATATATTGGCTAAACCCGTTGGTAAGGATCATCCCGGGAGAGCTAGGGGTGTAGGTAGCTACTTGAATCAAAGAGAGGTTTTTGGAATTAAGCAAAGTAATGGAAAGTCCAAGCCTTCGGAACTCTACGTCGCCAAGAGGACAATCCGATTGCAAAACGAGACGATTGAGAGGATAAATGTAGATGTTGAGGACTTGCGAACCCAAGTACAATCAATGGCACAACATATGGGTTACATCCATACCCCCAAAGAAAATGTCGTTGTTGGTGAGCGCCGTCCATCATCAAGGGGATCACATCATTCACCGGTTAACGATGAACTCGAGGTAATCAATGGCAATGTTGAGGTAGAGCCAAAACAACCTTTGGAAGGCAAAGGGAAAGAAATCACTTCCAAACCAACCAATCTTAAGGTAATTCCTACACTTACAATGTTAGTTCATTATGTTCCCATTTTTTATCATTAACTTTTAGATTATATTGTCATTAGATATCGACATACAAGCTATTCATTGATGTTGGTCCCAACGAACCCCCTAGGCATGTTGCAAATGGAACTTTTGATCAACAAATGCGCACACACCATTTCAAAGAGATTCCTTTGGGATTTGGTAGAGTTGGGATAGGAAGGGCAATAGACAAATTGGCACTTTTACCAATGCCCGAAGGGGACGCAACTATGGTAGGGCAAGCCGTAGCAAGGTTTGTTATTTGGCCTCTTTGGTTGATAGTTGATGGAAATTGTAATGATATACCCCATAGGAAAAAGTCTCCCGAGTTGAAGAACCCAACAATACCCAAAAAATACCCCACCACTTATAACCCTAAGCAAGAACTTGAATTCCTAAAGGCACTACCTATGTTTGTTAGAACACTATTTGAATACTTAGACCACCAAGACAAAAATTCAACATATCTATTTTCGTGTAACGTGTGTTCGGAGAGAGAAGGGACTTGAGGGTTCCCTTGGATGATTTCAAGCATTTATGGAATATGGAGCAATTGGACTCCACTATGCTATCACTACATCAAACGTAAGTTTTCTCATTATTATATAACAATAAATATTATGCTAACCTTTACATTCCATACTAATTGTTTACATTTCCTCAATAAGATACATGTGTCACAAGTCAAGGCAAAAGGGAAAAGATTGGATGGGTTTCCTATGTCCCGGATCCATGACTATATTTGAAGGTAGTCCCCCGACAAGTCAACATGAATATCTTACCAATGCACTTCGTAAGGGGAACAAGAAGATATTCATAGGCCCCTACTTACAAGGGTAATCAACTTTCTACATACTTCATTACAAAACTTATGTAAATGTCTTATATAATATGATGATCTTAATTTTAAATAGTGCCCATTGGCGTTTTGTTGCTATGGTTCCGGAGCAAAAGCGAGTGTATTGGATTGATTCTCTAAACAATCCACCAACCAAATCCTTCGCCGATCTTCTTGAGGTGGTTATGCATGAGGTGAATGATAACACACTTCAACCTTTTGAACTAATACAAATAACGGTAAGCAATTTCATTTATTTGCATTTTGTGTTGTATCGTGAATAATCATTGTCTAACTACCATCCTTGTATTTTCAACAAAACAAAGTACAAGAGACAACGATCTAATTGGGAATGCAGCTACTACGCATTCTTATTTGCCGACAAGTGTGTTGAGTCTCTTACATTGGACAATCTAGATCTTCGTCAAGTAGGTTCATTTTCTTCGCCATAATGTATTTCCATCACTCATTTGCTTTGCAATATAAGTTGACATGAATTTATTCCTTCCTTGTTCAATCCACAAAACTGCAGATTTTTGAGGATGACCAAACTCCCTACACCCTTGCCGAATTGAATGATGCAAGAAATAAGTTCGCACGCCACCTTGTTATGGTACGTGGCCGGGTTATAACAACCCCCTTGTAGAACCATAGGTTTAGGGTAAAGGATAGTTTAGATTTGTTGTTGTGATTGTAGATGGCGGTTTAATGGTAGTTATGCAAAGGCCACCTTTTTGCCTAATGTAGTATTTTTGGAAATGGTCAGAAAGACCTTACGATATCGAAATAGGTATCAATAAGACATGCGATATCGCACCTGTATATATACACTTTCCGATATCGAATATATTTTCAGACATAGTAACTGCATATATTCTTTTCGAAGTCGAATATATCTACAATATATGTCGATATCGCGATTTCTCTCGGATCTTGACACAGGGGATCACCCGATTTCCAAAGCGATATCGAACAAGATAACGTTAGGGTTTAATACCTTACGATATCGTATATTATATGTGATGATTTTCGATATCGAGAACACTTGATCAATCAACCCCAACGTGGTTGCGAACTTTCGGTACCGAATATATGGATTATAGATTCGAAGTCGAAACAAAATTATGGAGGTCTTAATTTCTTTAATTTATTACGGTATCGAAACTAACGTTAAACCTTAACGATATCGAAAGTGTGATTATTTTGTTTTCAGAATTCACATTATTTGCGAATTCGATCTTTCTCGTACTCTTCATCGAACTCGAAACTACTGTCGGTTGAATTTGGTTTTCGATATCGCAATATTATTAAACCCTTATCGGTACCGAGAATAAGGCACTATAGATTCGAAGTCGAAACAAAATTATGGTGCTTTTAATTGCTTTAATTGATTACGATATCGAAATCTACCTTAAACCCTAACGATATCGAAAATGTGATTAATTTGTTTTCAGAAATCATATTATTTGCGAGTTCGATCTTTCTCGGACTCTTCATCGAATTCGAAAATACTGTCGTTCGTATTTTCGTTTCGATATCGCGATCGTCTTAAACCCTTAGTCTGGACGAATTCGATATCGTAAAACGGGGTTAAAGCCTGATGGCTTTGACACTTGCGAACTCGCAAAACAGATCACCGAAAGACTTTGCGAGTTCGAAAAACAGTTCAAAAGGACGGCGGTTCGGGGAACCGCCTTAAAAAACCCAAAAATTTAAGGCACGGCCACCGAAGGCGGTTCATTTGTGCCTTCTATGGTACGTTGGAACCGCCTTAAATTACCTGTTTTGCACTAGTGATTAGATCAGTATGAATTGATCATGAATATTAAACAAGTTGTTCTGTCGGATTATTTGAGTCCGAAAAAAATAACAATTGAAACATAGCCAATTATACCACCTATATTCACCACATTAATAAATTTAAAAAACAAACATAAAAAACTATTAAATATAAAATACATTAGAACACAATTCAAACTTCAATATCATAAATTTAAACTATATACAGATTCTAATTTTCCAATTACGTAATAACAAAATAAAAATAACCAAGCCTGTAGCCGGCTAGGCTAGGCTAGGCATGTCAAATATAAGCAGTTTCATAAAGAAATTGCAATTGAGCAGATAAAACAAAAACAAGCACTGAATCTATGGCTAGAGAGTAAGCTACATGATATGGTATTGGTAAAAACAGCCTAACATATAGCCTTTTAATAGGATTTAAATGCCACTGCCTAAAGTAAATAAATGACTGTTAAGCTGGTCAAATGATCAGTGCGTTGTCCTTGAACTGTTCACCAGATTCGGGGGATGTTTCAGAATAACCGAGGTTTGTCTGAGATTGAGACAGTTCATCGAGGCCTGCAAAATGAAAATTTCGGAGCTATCCGATGATGATATTTTTTGTATGAAAAAGTACTGAAAACCTTAACAGCAAATGTCTAGAGTGAGGGAACATACCTTGCGTTGCTAATCTGGGGTCGTATTTATAGTAGTTTTTGGTCCCAAAACAGTGAGTCTCTATATGGTGATGATCAGTACTATGAAGAGATCTTCCTCACGTTATCTTTTCTAGATTCTATCACGTAAAGTTACCTGGAAAATGCCTCTGTGATGAGTCATTGGTATCATCCAGAACCCAAGTTGTACCCAAGTGCTTGAGCATAATGGAGTTGATCAGATGTAGTGCGTGAGCAACGCGTGATTTTCTTTAGTTACTGAAATTGTAAATTGATCCTGTATGTTTTTTAACTATATCACTATTTATAATTTAGTCTTGTCCCTATATAGTGGCGGCCATCTATTGAAAAATATCGGGTTTGTCTATTTTTATTTTGCAGATACACATTTTACTATAATGCCCCTGATGGAACCCTAATTTTTGTCATCGGAGTTATAATTATTGCATCTCTCCTTGCTAGAATATGCTGTAACAAAGGCCCGTCTGCAAACTTGTTGCACCTAGAATATGTTTTTATTGCATCTAGAACACTAGAATATGTTTTTATTGCACCTAGCTAGAACACTAACAAAGGCCCGTCTGCAAACTTAGAACACTAATTAAGGACACCTAGGATCCAGGCCTGGTCCTCCGTAGAAGAAATCAGAGTCGGGCTGTTCGGTATCATGGAAGTAAGTGTAGCAAGTATCTTCATCGGCATACGGAGAGAGGTTTTCTGGATACTTCAACTCCCAAGAATTTTCGAGAACCCTGAGTTTCTGAATCACTGCTGAGAAAACTGGAGCAGGATACTGTCCATTTCCCATGTCTGTTGCTGTGTGGGGATGAACTCCCCCGATGCGCGAGCTCAGAACATCTCCTCCCCACTGAACGCTTGATGCATGTACATTCAGGCCCTTGAACAGACTCGCCGGAAAGTAGCCTACGTCATGACCTCCATTTTTCACCCACCAGTTGTTTGTATTTGTATCCTGATCAACCCACCAAATTCATCGCGGTTTTTCTAAACTGAAATGAACTGAACTGAACTGAAACAAAGAATAAGATTATATATTCACCTTCACGAGGTAGATGGACATGCTTGAAGGAGGCCAGGTGAGGTCATTTGAATCAAGATCCAGTGCACCACCTGCTGCGATAGTGCTGCTGACTTGTACGTAGCCTGTACAAGCGGTATCAAAGCATCCAGTGTTCTGTCCCGCATCAGTCTAAAGGTATTTATATATGCATACGCATAATTAGTTACCCTCTAACTTTTTACCTTTAATTAATATTTATTTTTACATATTAAATTACTCACAGTCCAGTATACAGTGAATCGTGTCTGCCTGTCCTTGTGCACTAATGGATTCACCTGCCACACACACAACATTTTTGGATAAACGCTTTTTTCCGACTAAATTGAACTCAACTAAACTGATTTACAATATATAAAACTTACAGCCCACCCTGCTCTAACTTGTTCCGGGCCGTTCTCTAGAGTAATGTGGGTGAAAGTGTACTCATCATCCTGTTCAACACTAGGATAGAATATTCCGAGGTCCGCTTGTGCCCCTAGATATGCATATCCAGTCGTAATCAACACTGAAATCTACATTTCATCATATTTCCATTAAATTTATCCCTTGGGAAATGAATTGACTGTAAATGTGGAACTTTACTTACAGAATGGCCAGGGTGGAGAAGATTTGTTTGATTGGACGCAGCTGGTGTGGTGGTATGAATGAAGGTGTTGTTGGACTGCGATCTCCTAATTATGGGAACAGTTCCCTCCGGGCAGCTCCCACTTTTTTGCCATATCTGTTTTGTTACCGGAGTTCGAACTTCTGCCTCTTCTTTTCCGTTCTTACCCTTTAATTTCTCAGACGTTATGTCCCTGGCCGGAGCAAAGCTGGGTTTCAACTGCAATTAAAAATCAATACAAAATAGTTTATTAAAATTTTGTAATTCTGTGTTTTTTTATTCAAAAATAATAATTTTGTATATGCTAAATTCAAACCTGAATCCTGTGATTTTTTAGAGCAGGATGACTGAGAGATGGCTGCTTGTGAATGTCGATACAATCAATTACATCCCCATCTTCACTCTGCGAATTAAACACACAAATTATTTGAACTGTATAAATCTACATACATAGAATATGTTCGAAATATAAACACACACACAAAATAATTACCATATGATTATAAATCTATGTATAATTTCGATTGTGTAATACATATTTATTTGAACTGGATAGATTACAGTTAAGAATTGCATTTTTTTATTGCATATCTCTAAGGCCTGTTTGCTAGAACTTATTTCTTGCTGCACTGAACTAAACTGAACTGAACTGAAGTTAAAAAAATAAACTTGCACCTGGATGGTCTTTTTTACTGCTTTGGCACTTTGCAGATCTAGATCATGCTTCGAGTTAGCATTATCGGCCAAAACTGCACAGCCAACGGTCAACAGAAGGAAAATCAGTTTGACAACCATGATTTTTGAAAGAGAAGGTCTCTTGTGAGACTTGTCTCAATTGAGACTTAGGGACAAAATTGTCTTTTTATGTGTTAGGGGTCTTAACATAATTATTTTATGTTTCACATATTACGAAGTAGACTCATCAGATTCTGATTCTTCTTCGCTACTACTATAGTCTATTTCTATGATGTATACAATTCCTATATCATCATATTTTTCTTCTATGGGTTCATATCCCATTTCAGATGCAATTTCTAACAATTTTATTTTGTTATTATCTTGCCTATTAGGACATTCATTAGCGTAATGTCCTTCTATGTTGCAAACCCAACATCTACAATTTTTCTTTCCTTTTGGACAGAATTTTTGTTTTTCTGATCTTGTATCAGATTTTTTCTTAAAGAATTTTCCTGGTCGGAATTTCTTCCTCTTTTTAATAAATCTATATTTAGAAGAATTTTTCTTAGAAAAGAATTTTTTCTTCTTTTTATATTCTGTTTTACAACCATATTCTACAGGATTTTCTCCTGATATTGCACAACAGTTTTTATTAAATTTTTTAAGTTTTTTCTGAGTTCTTATTAGTTCACAGAATTTTGACAGTTCATCTTTTACTATTCTTATAGCATATCCTAGACTATAACTAGAAGTTCTTCTATTGAAAGTTTCAATTTTAAACCTTTCTAATGCTTTTTCTCCTACCAAGGGTATTTTTCTAAGATATTGAAGTATCATTTCTGGAAATTCAATTTGTTCTAATTTGTAAAGATTTACTTCATAATCACAATTGAATTCTTCTAGGTAACATATATCACAGAGTTGTAGTTCTGCTAAACGTTTCCTAGCTTTTTCTTGTACTAGTTGTTTTTCATGTATTTTATCACCAGTAAAATCAATTCCTAGGAACATAGTATATAATCCATCTAGAACTATATCTAGAATATTATATGGAATGTTGTTATTATCATCTGCCCAAATGGTGTTTTTTATGAATTCTTTTGCTATTCCTAGACTCTTATGTTCTATTAATAACAATATAGTTCTTGATTCTGTATAGGCATCAGGATTAGTTTGAATTACTAAACTTAATTCTGCTGCCCATTTATCAATGATTTCTTTCCTATTATTTTGACAGTCAATATTTAGGAAATTATCATCTGATCCTTTTGAACTATTAACCTTAGATTTTGCACTTTCTGGAAAATACCATGGTTGATTAGCTCTTCTTCTTTTAGAGCCCATATATGAGCTTTCTCCTTTTTCTCTTTTAACATTTATGTTAAAGTTTTTTGGTGTACATTCTGAATCGTAATCGCTAATTACTTGTTCGCTTATTTCAGATTCACTAGCTGATTCTTCATTATTTAAAACTTTTAATTCTTCAATTCCAAACAATTGTTTTAGTTTGGGACTGTTTTCTATTTCTTGGTTTGCTAGTTCATCATTTTCTAATTCTAGCAACCTAAGAGCATGGTCAAGTAAATCGAAGTTTTCTTCGTTTACTTGTAATTCATCACCTTCTAGATGATCCCAAAAGATTTTTTCAATTTTTGGTATATAGTTGGTCATATTGGTTGTTTGTCATTTTTACCAAATGGCCAAGTTAATGCTTTAGGATTCCCAGAGGATCCTAACTCTGCATTTCCTACTCCATAATTGGGGTAAGAATATTTTCCTAAACTTATAGGTTTTGGTCTTTCCTCGTCTCCTATAGGAGTTATCTTCAAATCTTTTTGATCTAGTATTACCTTATGGTTTTCTTGAATTACTGTTGTTAATTCAATGATAATTTTTGCTGCTGCAGCTTCTAACTTATTATCTTCTTTAGTTAGAATATCTAGAATTTCTTCTAATTTTGTTTTTAAAAGATTTATCTCTTCTTTTATTTCTGTAAAACTCATTAGGACATTTCTTCAAGCTGAATTGTCATGTCCTCTATTCGTTTTGACATTCCCATCAAGAGATCTCTCTCGCTGGGTTCTTTAGAAATACTTCTTCTGGAGGGTTCTCCGATTATAAGTTTATTTCTTTCTATTTTTGATTTATATTTTTCTCCCATTATCTTTTTATCTTTAGCTATGTCAATAGCCCAAGAGTTATCTAAAGGAGTTATTTCTGAAAACTGTTTTTTCTTCTATAGTTCCTACTTGTGAAAATACATCTTCTAATTCAATGTATTCTTTCTTTTTATAGTCAATACTGTGATGACTATTTGTTAAAGCATAAGCGACCAGATAGGTTAAGCTAAATACTTTATCTCCTTTATTCATTAAATTTTCTCTTTCAAATTTATGAACAAAGGATAATGTTTTGTCTAAATTTGCTGTATCTAGACTAATTCCAAATTTAGGATATACTGTAAACATGAATTTTTGGTAGGCTAAATTTCCTCTAGCCGCACCTAAAATGCAGTCTTGTCTATCATTTATCCTATTATCCATTAAAACCATTTTAATTGGAGAATTTATTCCTTCCTGAAATTCTGATTTCAATAAGATTTTAATGGCACCAAAGTGTACCATTGTGATAGTGGATCGAATCTTACTATCTATTTTTAATAAGTTTTCTTCAATCTCTTTTCGAGTGATTAAAGGTAAATATACTGCTCCTGTAGTATCTTTGATATCTACATGCATTTCTTTAGTTCCTACAAAATAGTAGACGCTATTTTTCCTTTTTAATTTCTCTAAAAGAGATATATTAAAAATATTTTCTTTTCTTAAGTTAAGTCTTGAGGACCTAATTTTTGAAAGTAATTCTTGTTTTATCAAGAAACTTCCGTTGAATCCTTGATTAGATTCAAAGGTTTGAACGCTAGAAACCTCTTGATTTTCATCAATTGTTTCTTCTATATTATCTAAATGATTCATTTTGACGAATTTTTTAGATAACAGTTGTTATTTTAAACATGGCTCTGATACCAGGTTTTTGTGGATCAACGAGAGATCTGCGGAATTTTTTAATTTTCTTTTATACATTTTAAGCATCCTTTATAGATGTTCATATAATGCACAAGAGTTTGATGTTTTTCACAAAATCTTGTACCAAAACTATACCTAGATTGACTATAAGGGCCAACTCTACGAAATTTAGATAATTTCTTATCTTCTTTAGTTAATTCTCTGTCAAGAATTGATTTACAAATGTTTTTATCCATTTGAATGATTTTTAAGAATTCATCCTTTTTACAGAATCTTGAGATTCTTTTATACATTTTATGCATACTTTAAAGGTATTCATAAATTGTACATAAATTTGGGTTTGATGTTTTTTACAAAACTTAGTACAAAAACTGTATCTGGATTGACTATTGTCATTATTTCTATGGAATTCAGATAAATTTTTATCTTCTTTTGATATCTCTCTGTTGAGAATAGATTTACAAATATTTTTGCTCATTCAAGCTTTGATATTCTATTTGATGTAATTTATGAATTTAATACTTTAGAACCCTAAGTAATACATGCAATCTTCTTATATCTTTCTTTCTATATTATTAAGAGTGTATGGTTATCATGTTATCTGTTTATAACTTAACCAATCCTGCGAATCTTGTTTCCCTAAACGGCCACCTGCCTAAGCGGTACTCCCTATTCTATGGACTCCAGGTTTCATTATAACAGATAAACATGTATACAACAATCAATAATAAGAAAGAAGATATAGGTTATAGAAACTTACATGTAATTACAAGAGGGCCCTAAAGGGCTTTTTATTCACACATAGTAGATCCGAAGATCAGACAGAATCCTGGACGAGGTTCGTCTCCAGGAGATTACAGAGGTTGAATTTAAAAGACAAGGAGGCACAGAAGTGAGGGGCGCTCCCATATTACAAGAAATGAACTTCCTTTTATAGAGAAGGAAGGGTCTGTATTATTAAAGAGGGGTGCGTCATCCCTTACGTACAAACGCACTTTCATTATTGCATCTACCTAAAGTAGACGCACTACTGCATTATTGCATCCACTCAATGCAGATGCATTATTATCCCACTACCTGCTGTCACTAGAAGTGGAGGGGTCCATAGGACTGTCGGCAGCCCTGATGGTGGAGAGGTCACTGTCTTGATTGGTGGAAGATCCACTTTCTGAGCATTTACCACATACATAATTACTGCGGTAATTCTTCATCTTTTTGCAAAGATCTGGCATGTGTTCTCCCAAAATAAATGGATTAACCAAAGTATTTTGGAATTTGACAAACTTATCTTCATCAGCTTCGCTGATCTTTTTAGGTGACTTGCTGTATATCAGGATGGTGGCATCTTGATAATTTACAAATAACCCATCATCTGAGCTGAAACTGAAAAGTTTCTGAACAAAACCTTCCAGTCTTTTTATGGCTAAGGGTAGCAGATCGCTAGCCTCGAGCTTGCACTCCATGGGCTGGGATGGATGATAATGATCTCCTTTGCAAATGCCGATCTGGACCAAATGCTGAGGATGATATACCAATAATCCTAATTGATTCCAGTATGGACCGGAACTATTAATTTTTAGAAAAACTTCCTGCCCTGGTTTGGTGCATTTTTTCCTAAAAGTCTTAATTGTGTCGATAATAGCCTTAGGGAAATGGCTAATTTCTAACAAATTAGGACTTGGATATATGGTTTTTACTAAACCATATTGAAATGCCTCGTAAACCTGTTCAGGATTAGCATTCTTAGTGAAGTTGTAGTAACTTAAATTTTTGGAGTCTGTAGTGAAGAACTTTTCCTCCAAAAACTTTTCTTCATTGGCAGATCTTGCATATCGATAGCAGTATTCGAAGCCTGCTTCCGTGATTTCATCGGAGTAATCTACTTTCGTAGATTTTACCATGTCTTCCCTTGGTTTGCTGGGAAGTCTTCCTAGTGAGGTCAATGACTTCTTTTTGGACAACAGAGCTGCACTGAAGGTGTTGGGCTTCATCATCTCGCCGTTGGTAATTAGCTCCAGAGGTGCTAATAAAGATGACCCAGTGTATAGGTCTGCTGAAGTTCTTGCTTCCTGGAAGGATTTGAACTTCTTGTGTGCAATGTTGGAGACTCCTTCAGTTGCTTTTTTGGTGAAGCTCCAATCTTCATAGATCCCAGCATTAGGGCCATTATAGACCACATAATATGTTTTAGATCTTTTTGGGATTTGAATTCCCTCTTCGGATTTCTCCGATGCTAAAGGTGTAACTTTAGTCTGTGGGATTGGAATTCCCTGATTTGGCCTTAAGCAAAAATCTACTGGGCTAACCAGTTTGATGGAAGTTTGTACTTCCTTCTGGATTTTTGGCAAATCCACAGCCTTCAACGGATTTGTTGATTCTTTACCAACTGCCGTTTGCGTTGGAATAGTCTTGTCTTTCTCTTTTGAGGGAGAAGGTGACAAGATAACCTTTTTTACTTCATTTTCAGAAGCTTGCTCTTTTTCTTTACCCAATTTGATCAGGTTAAGATACTTGAGCTTGGCTCGGACCAGCTCCAGTTCCTGGACTAAAAGTCCTTCTTGCAGCTTTAGCTGCTCCATTTCATCCATGCTGGATGCTTCACAAAGAAACAAATATTAGAAACATTTGTATTATTCTTTATAATCTTGCTGAAATTCTCTGGTAAGAAAATCTGCAAAATAATTCTTGGTACCTGCAATATGAATAACATCAAAATCATATCTAGATAACCACATTTGCCATCTAACTAGACGACCTTGTTTATTATCTCCTTTTAAATTTATCTTTAGGAAATAAGTAAAATTCTTATTATCTGTTCTTACTAGAAATCTGCAAGGGGTTAGATAAACAGAGAATTTTTTAATTACTCTAATAACAGAAAGATATTCTTTCTCGTTACTATGATAATTCTTTTCAGCAGCTTTAAAGCTTCCTGAAGTGTACCGGCAAATGTATTCTTTACCATTATTTTCTGCTTTAAGAATTCCTCCCCAGAATAAATCTGATGCATCAGTTTCTATGATCAGTTTATCCTCAGGTTGTGGGTGATAAAGCTTAGGGAAATTTTTTAAACCTTTCTTTATTTTTACCATATAGTTAGTATCTGTATCTTTCCATTCCCATGGAACATCTTCTTTAACCTTTGCTTGTAATGGTGCTCTGACCTGGGCTAGCTTAGGAATGTAATCAGAAGCATAAGTGAGAATTCCTAAGAATCTCTGCAACTGTTTTTTTGTTTTCAAGGATATCTGGGAATTTTTGAATATGTTCCAAGATATGATCTTGAGGTCGATGAGACCCTTCTTCAATTTCTAGTCCTAGAAAATTGATTTTAGTTTTAAAAAGCTGTGTTTTCTTCTTTGAGAGTATTATTCCCAGAGAAGCACATTTTTTAAGTACTGCTGCTACTTGCCACAGATGTTCTGTCTCATTATTACTGAAGACTAAAATGTCATCAATATAAACACAACAGAATTTTTCAAAGGTCCTAAATGCATTCTGCATATGTCTTTGAAATATGGCTGGAGCCTGTTTTAACCCAAAGGGTACAACATTCCACTGGTAATGACCTTGTGGACATGTGAAAGCAGTTAATAATTGTGATTCTTCATCTAGCAATACTTGCCAGAATCCTGATTTACAATCAAAACTACTGAATATTTTCTTTCCTCTTATTAAGGTTAGCAACTCATCTTTATTAGGAAGATTATGACTGTCTCCTATTGTAGCTGAGTTTATAGCTTTATAGTTGACAACCATTCTCTTTTTTCCTCTTCGTTTCTCAGCTTCATTTTCTACCAAGAAAGCGGAGACATATGAGGAGATTTGCTTGGTTTAATTACTTTTAACTCTAGCAATTCTTTAATTTGTTTTCCAAATTCTTCTCTATCTTTAGGACTATATTGCATTGGTTTAACCTTTACAATTGTCTTTGGATTGATTAGTTTTATGGTAGCTGTCATCCAATATTTTGACTTGTTAGGGTCTATTGGATTTTCTGAACACACAGAATCTAAAAGTGTTTCTATTTTGCAAAGTTTTGTATTTTGAAGCACAAAAAGTTGTTGTTCTTTGGTATATATACCCCCCCTCCGTAAAAGAGAAGTAATTTTATTGGAGCTAATATTTAGTGTCTCAGGTTTTGGTAATTTAGATTTCTTTTTCATGTGTTCTAAATAACCTGGAACTCCTACTTTAAGAGCTTTTCTTATTTTTCCTATATGTACAGGATTATTATTTAAAGTGAAAATTATCATATCTGTGTATTGGACAAATGGATGATACAACAGACAGAAATTATTTCCAATAATAAAATCTATTCCAGATTCTTGTTGATATACAGTTGGAATATGAAATATTTCACCTGCTATCATTATGTTTAGATTTTTACAGACCTTAGAGAGTATAATGTGAGATCCATTTCCAATTTTTACTCTTATTGGTCTTTCTACATTTACCCAGTGTTCTTTAGGTATTACATTTTTGCTAGCAACACACATGCTTGCACCTGTGTCTACATAACAATGTAGTTCAATTTGTTTATATCCGGAAAATTTTAGTTTTCCTTTTATATAAATTGAATTTGGGTTGGTTTTATTATTCATTACAAAGTTTGTAGGTTAATATGTAATTATTACAAACTATGAGGGTTGCTCTTGTAAATAGACAAGAGTTAAGAAAAAGGCAAAACTGCCCTTGGTCTCATGGGAGACGCGTCTTTTTTGAGAATTGTCATTTTTGAAATTTCGCTGAAATATATGAGAAATTAGTAACATATTCTGAGATTTATATACTGACTTTGTACTGGACTATGGAAATCTAGCACTTATGAGATAAGATTGATAGTTGAGCATTTTATAAGCTCCATTTAGTAATTCTGGTCAGTGCTGAAATCTAATTTATTTCACCACATATCAATATACAGATGTGACTTTATCTTTTTTACATCATGATTCTTTTGACAATCTTAATTAAATTGAAAATTCAACCAATAATAGCATATTCAATATAATATTTAAATAAATAAAGATTGTTCTAATTAATTTGACGTTTTGACTTTCTCTTTGCTTCTTAATTTAATTTGTACCTGTTCACTAGACCTTATTTTTTATGGAACTGAAATGAATTCAACTGAACAGAACTGAACTGAGATGAAAATTAATGTATTGAAAACTGGAATCAGCATGACTTAATTAACCTGAATTTCAAAAAATTACATTTTCATTGAACTGAACTGAACTGATCTACGGAAAAACTCTAGCAAATAGGGCCTAAGTTTTTCAATGAAAATATTAATTGTCACATAAAATCAATGCATTTAAGAGAAAAAAATATATCAACACATGGAGCGAAGGACTCAATTATGGTATTTCTTTATTGATGATCCTATTGAATCTGTTTGAGTAATTACAAGAGATTCTCCAAAATAGAAAATTTAGTGAAATTTGGAGATATTCTCACATTTTCAACTCTTGAGAGATTCTTCACATTCTCACATGTAGATTTGGGTAGAGAGAAAATCATTCTTTAAACAGTAGATGATATTAAATTTATTGCATATAATTGTAATTAATTACGCATGATTATTTTCCATCTTTAACTCAAAATGTTTCCATGTATTTTTCAAGACATGGGTGCCTAATAAACATAAAGTCCCCGTCAAATTAGGAAAAATCATAGAATTAATAAAGGGGTTGCTCCATGCAGGTCCATTTTTCTCTTGCATGTCCGTATTTTTACCATAATACTCCTAATATTGTTAAGACAAAAAATGGGCTTGAAATCATAGGATCCATCAGGGGACATTATGGTAAAAATACGAACCTAAATGGATCTGCATGAAGAAATTGTTTTAATAAAAGAGGGCAATCCTGCGCCAAATCATGTTTCATGTTAGATTTTAATTCAAAAAATAAAGTACAAAACTTGAAATGCGAGGTTGGGATGAGTTTTTACAAAATTAAAAATAATCGAGTTAGTGCAAGACAAGCAATTAAAAATTATCCCCAAATCCTAGCCGCAATTTGACTCTCTTCGTCCCAATTAAATTATTATTATTATTTTGTTTTTTGAAAATGACCCCTTACCTTTTAAAGAAACAGAAAAGTGAAAAAGGTTTTTTTTTTTTATGGAAAGATTAGTTTTCATTAAAATCATCAACACAGTACAAAATTTTGGCCATCACTCTAAGCCAAACCTAACTTCTATGAACAAGTTACTCTTGTACCAGAACAGCGGTACCAAAAAAAATACAGAAACAAAAAAAGGCCCAAGCTAAACTCTATGGTGACATTCAGCTTGTATCTTTGCTCCTAAAACCTCCACTTCCATTTCTTTGCCCTCAAAAATTCGTCTGTTCCGTTCTAACCATAACTCATAAAGCATGGTAGAATATAACATCAAATGTTTCAAATATTTCATTCTCTTCAACTTCTGCCGCAAACGTCTAGCTGCCATCATATTGCTAACTCCACTTAACTCTAGTTTCTGAGCCAACTGTTTAGTGAAATCACACTGAACAAATAAGTGAACAGCAGTCTCATCTTTAGCTTTACACAAATAGCAGAAAGGTTGAGGCCCCAATATCTTAAACTTTTGCAGTTATCAATAGTTGCTAACCTGGAATGCAGCAACATCCATAAGAAGATTCTCTGTCTAGGAAGAATAGAAGGATGTCATATCAGTTTTGCCTTTGAGTCTTTCTCCCTCCTAGCTTGAATCAGATCATAAGCTTTCTTTGTGCTAAAAGCTCCTGACTTGGTTACACATTTTGACAAGTTGCTCCCCATCATGCCTTGCATCTTCATCAGTGTTTTCCAGCTCCAACTGTGATGGCTAGAAGCCTTACACTGGTCCCACCTCTTGCCCTTCATGTAATACGCCTGGACCCATTTAATCCACAAGATGTCCTACTTACTACTAATATCCCACAACAATTTACACATGGATGCTTTGTTCCAGGTTGCCGAGTCTCTGATCCCCCACCCTCCAGACACCTTTGAAACACCAAAGTAGGCCATCCCACAGTAGGTAAATCCTCTCTCTCCCTTCACCCTATCCCAGATATAATTCCTGCAAATCTCAGTAATGGCCTTTTGTACCCCTTCTGGAATCTGGTATACACTTGTCCAATAACTTCCAATACTAAGCAAAACTGTATTCACTACTTGTGTTCTACCAGCATAACTTAGATGTCTAGAACCCCAAGTTTAATTAACTCTTACTGTAATTTTCCCCAACAGCTTTTCACAGTTAGCTTTGTTCCATCTCTTGTGAGATAGAGGAAGGCCCAAATATTGGACTGGGAAGGTCCCTGGTGTCATCTTCAAAATCTCAGCCAACAACATTTTATCTGTCTCCTCCATCCTAGAGAAATAAATTGAAGATTTTTGCTCATTGATTGCTAGCCCAGTCACCTCCTGGAAATCAGATAAAACCCGTTTAACCCCTCCCATTGATTTCCTTGAGGCCCTACAAAAAATCAGCAAGTCATCAGCAAACAACAAACTATGAATCCCACACTTTTTGCATCTCTGAAGATGCTCTATGATTTTCTGATGAAAACAACTTTTCAACATTCTGCTCAAGTACTCCATACAAATAACAAACAATAGTGGTGAAAGGGGATCACCCTACTTCACCCCTCTTTTACCTTCAAAACTTGAGTATAATTTCCATTGACTGATAAAAAGAAGGAAGAGTTAGTAACACATTTTTGTATCCAGCTGAGCATCAGACCTGGGAACTTTAACCTCTCTAGCCATTGAAATAGAAAAGTTCAGCTGACACTATCAAATGCCTTAGAGATATCCACCTTAATGAGGCAACTGTCTCTCATATTACCAACATTGTATTTATGAATAAGTTCCCGTGTTAAGAGAATATTATGAGCAATACTTCTACCTTTAACAAATTCCCCATGGTTGTTACAAAATTTTAGTCACTATTTTGTAGATCACTGAACAACAAGCAATGGGCCTATAGTCATTTGCAGCTTGAGGATTATTAATCTTTGGAATCAAAGTAATCACAGCTCTACTGAAATCTTTAGGCACTTCATCTCCTCTGGAAAAACCCTGCAGTGATACTTCCACCAATAACACCCCAAAGATTTTTAAAAAAATGGCTTGTATACCCATCTTGACCAGAGCTCTTACTGGATTTGATACTCTTCAAAGCATAATAAACTCCAGCTTCAGTAACTGGTCTAATAAGCATTCCCTGGTACTCCAAGGTTAATACTGCCCCTTCTTGGACTATCCTCTGATCCAGGCACTTAGTTGGTACTATAACTTTCCCCAAGTGAGCTTTGAAAAACTGAACCAAATGAGCCTCAATCTTCTCTCTCCCCTGAACCATACCTCCATCACCTTGCAGACACACTATCTGATTTGTATACTGCCTTGTTTTTAAAGCATCATAAAATAGTTTAGTAGGCATGTTCCCCTCTTTAAGCCATTTCACCTTGGCCTTTTGCTTTAGCAATGTATACTCTGCCTGCATTAGTTTTTCAGCAACCTTCCTTGCTTCTTCCTCCTGCACCTGACAGATGTTGTTTGGGGTTCTGAAGTAAACTTACCATAGCATGATCCCATTCTTGCTTCGCAACCAATGCCTTTTTCCCTATATCCGGAAAGAGGTCCCTCTAGCTTTCTCAACATCCCAAACAAATCTGTCAAAGTGGCAACTTCCATTGTTCTCCATATAGCCTTCACTGTCCCCAAATATTGCTCAGACTCTGTCCACATATTGAAAAACCTAAAAGGGGCAGGGGGCTTCTTTTTTATTTTTGAATTTGTACGAATAAAGGGAAGTGATCTGATACTCCAGTAGCATGCACAACACAAACGGTATCCACCATCTCCTGTATCCAATTATCATTCACCATCACCCTGTCAATCTTGCTATAGATTCTCTGTTCCTCTTTTCGTCTATTGCTCCAAGTAAACACAGGCCCCACTGTTCTCATTTCCTTCAGCCCCACCTCATTCACAATATACTGAAAATCATCCAGTTCTTCCTGCTTTACCTCATTACCTCCTAGCTTGTCCTCAAAATGTAAGAGAGCATTGAAATATCCCATAGGGTTGTAAACGAGTCGAGTCGAGCTCGAACAGGCATGTGTTCGAGTTCGAGTTCGAGTTCGTATTGCATGTTCGTGATCGAGTTCGAGCTCGTACGAGTTGAGATATTTTAGTTCGAGCTCGATTCGTCTGACTTTTAGAAAGTTCGAGCTCGACTCGTGAGCTCGATAAAAAATCGAGTTCGAACTCGAACTCGAGCTTGTTCGAGCTCGTTAAAGCATTAATGAATAAAACTTAATTAATTTATATAAAAATTCTATATAAAATTCTATACGAGCTGCTCGATGAGCCTATCGAGCTGGCTCTTATCAGCTCGAGTTCGAGCTCGTATATAAACGAACGAGCTCGAGTTCGAGTTCGAATTGGTCAAACCGAGTTCGAAAACGAACTTTGACCGAGTTGTTCGCGAGTTGTTCACGAACGGTTCAGTTCATTTACACCCCTAATCTCCCATTACTATCCAAGGTTTATCATCATAAGCAACTGCTTCGAGATGGGTCCAAAGAGGTTTTCTGAGAACCAAAGTATTCATACCATAAACCACAATAACATAGATTTTCAAGTTCATACCTTTCAACCAACACTCTACACCAATCCACTGTTCTCCCTTGTCCAAGACCTGGAGTTAATCTTTCCTCAAAGGTTACAAAAGAGCTGCAAGCAGGTAAGGCCTAAAGCACAATGTAGCAAAGAAAACATAGAAACCTAAATCTAGGAGCCTATGGTGTAGTAATAACAAAGCAGGTAAGGCCTAAAGCACAATGTAGCAAAGAAAACATAGAAACCTAAATCTAGGAGCCTATGGTGTAGTAATAACAAAACTACACAAGGCAAAAAAGCCTTCAAAAAGAATGAGACAAGGTGCTCATTCTGGGTAGCAAAATGGGGAAAATTAAACATAGCTGGAAAATCTTCTATCCACTTGCTTGTCAGAGATTTAGTGAACAAACACAAAATCTCTAGTCAGCCTATGGACGAAAAAAATCCTTCCTATTATTTCCTTTGAGTAGAAAAACCAGAAGTGCAGCATAAGTGAAGCACCGGAGGAGAATTGACCCAGCCAATGGAAATTGGGGTGCTGCTCAGGTTTAGGATTAGTTCCGTGTTGAAGGAGGAAGCAAGCTGGGATTTCTTGTCTTTAGCATCTGCAATAAAATCAAACAAAAAATCAGCAGTATCTAGTCCTGGATGCGCAGAGAGGGGAGCTCTAGTTATAATTTGCCTGTGTTTTTACATAAAATAAAATAAAATTTGCGTGTTTGTTCCAAATTCAAATCTAATCTTCAATCAATCTACAATCTTTTAATTAATATTCATTTTCGAACTCAATTCATGTGAAGCATTGCTCTCCTGACCTGCATCCTTTTGCTTCAAACACATCAACCATATATCGATCCAACACTGTTCTCGGATTACATCTTTATACATCATCCCTCGGATAAAATAACAAAACAATGTCTTCAACTTGTTGTGAGATGTTATTTTGTACAAACATTGCCTTCAAGGCTTTTACATGGGTCTCTAGAGTGCCCAATAACCAATAGGCGGTTTAAATTTCTTTTTAAAAAAACTTTTTGTGAGACTGAGGAAATATCTCTTTCTTGCATTGGCACTAAACTTTTCAAATGTAATTTTCATATCAAATTTATTAAAGAAACTTAGCTTACAGTTACAGAGTTACATAGTTGTGCATAGGGGTGTTCAAAAATACCCGGCCCACACTACCCGGCCCGTTGACCCGCCGACCCGGGATAAAATAACAGGGTAATTTATTATTTTTCCGGGTCGGGTACCCGGCTCGAGTATTATACAATTTTTCGGGTCCGGGTCCGAGTCACACAAATGCATTTTCCGGGTACCCGGGAACCCGGTATTGTATATGTTTATTTATTTGAAATCAATGTTAAATATTATTTATACTTGTAATTTTGGAGAAGTGAATTTACCCTATTAAACTTCTCAACTCAATACAAGTGTTTTGTTTATTTCCTCAATTATAAAAGAGACTTAAGATTATACGTAATTTGTAGGTAATATCGAGAGTATCAAGTCTACTTCATTTATAATATATAATATATACTCTTTTCAAATAAGCCTTTAACTCAAACTGTAAATTGTGTGATTTTTTCCGCACAAATAGATCTTTTAATGAAAATTTTGAAGTAAATTATTCTTTTATGCATTCTTTCTTACACTCATTTTTTATGTTTGAAATAAAGTTCTCAACTTTTCTTTGTTTGAAAACTTAATACGTGAGTTAATTATGATGATTTGTTATGATGAAATCCATCAAAAAAAATTAATATATTGTATCAAGCGGGTCGACGGGTACCCTGAAACCCGGCCCGGTATTTCGGGTACCCGCACTTCCGGGTACCCTGTTCTTCCGGGTCGGGCCATGGGCCGCATTTTGAACTACCCGCATATACGGGTACCCTGATGTGCGGGTACCCGTAAGTCCGGGTACCCGGTTTTGAACACCCCTAGTTGTGCATAACTATATTCCAGCTCCTTTCCAAGTCTTCCCCCACTGGCGTCGACGAGCTCTCCTTTTCCTTCCATCAATTTTGGCCTTAGCCTTTTCTTTCAAGTCTCTTTCGCCACGACGCTTATACATCTTGAAGGTCACCTGCCTTTCAGCCGCCATTTGCCTGACTTTCTCAGTGATTTCTGCAGCAAGATTTCTGTTGTACAACTTCCTTAAACCACGCATTAGCTTTGCAAAGGTGTCTGGCTGAGGCATCACGCCAGCATCTAACATGTCCAAACAGTAAGAGCATGCTTCCTTTACAAGCCCTCTTGAGAAGAGAGCGTGAATCCATATTGTCCAAGCGTACACATTGAGTTCACATCCTTTACTCACAATGCAACTCCACACATCTTTACCTAATTCAAGCTTATCAGCTCTGAGTACAGAATTTAAAAGATCCTTCAGAGTGCCATACTGAGGAGCAGACAGTAGACCTCTTGACATCATGTCTTTGAAGCAGCTACAAGCTTCTTCTAGACAACCTAACTCCAATAAGCCATTTATTATAATGACAAAGGAGTCAACACCGGGGCTACGGCCATTTGCTTCTATCTGATTCCAGAATTTAAGACATTCTTTGGACTCACCCAAGTTGCATGCCAATCTGATTAGTGTATTGTAGATGCTAAGGTCAGGAACCAAACCAATCTTTTGCATCTCTTCCACAAGCTGCACACACTCTTCCAACTCTTCCTTCTTCTCATGGGCAAGCATTATGGGCAGATAAGTAGCCTGTGTAGGGATGTGCCCATTCTGTATCATCTTATCCAAAAGATCATAGCCCTCCTTTATTTTACCCCATTTACAAAATCCACTAATTAGGGTAGTGTATGTCACTACATCAGCCTCACAGCCCATCCTCTCCATATCCGTGAAGACTCGCAATGCTTCATCCATTTTTTCCTGAGCACACAGAGCCTGAATCACAGTAGTATATGATGTTGCATTGGGTTCACAGCCCTTCCTCTTCATCTCATCTAACAGATCAAATGCATCCACCATTTTCCCAGCCACAGCATAGCCGTTGAGCAAAATATTGTAAACCACAATGTCAGGCTCTAACCCAGCTTCCCTCATTTTTACCAATACAAATTTTGCTTCCATTAATTTCCCTTCCTTGCACCAGCCATACAAAAGTGAAGTGAAGTGTCTTATCGTTGGCGTAAACCTGATACTCATATCTTCAAAGAGCAATGCAGCTTCCTTGACACTGCCATTCTTACACAAGGCATCAAGCAAACAACCAAAGACATACTCATCTGGTTCACACCCATATTTTGGCATTTCATCCAAGACTTCAATAGCTTTCTTCACCATTCTCACCGAGGCAAATCTTCTCATCAAAACAACAAAAACCTCAATCGTTATAAACTGAGGATTCTCTCTTCTCATCTCCTCAATAAGAGCCCAAACTGTCCCAAACTGTCTCATTTTACCTAGACTCTTGATCATTGCTTTATACACATCATAACTAGGTCTGTAACCTGGCTGTCTCGAAGCCCACATAAAAAACCTGTATCCTAAATTTCCAGCATCACCACAACGATTCAATACTCTTTCAGTCAAGCCTGGCCTGACTACGACACCAGATTCTTTCAAAGCAACTTCCAATTTTGGAACTCTAGAGTGGAATTTTCTTAAAATTCTATAAAACTTTTCGACATCAGCAGAAAATTCATCATACCTTCTATTGTCCCCCACAGGTTCTGGTTGTTGAATATTAAGGCGGATTAAGTCGTGCCCTCGGACGATTCCATTCAAAGAAGTAGACTTTACAAAGGCAGAGGGCGAATCCAGATTAGAAAATGTGGAATAAGGATGAATCATATGCAGTTCATGGATGAATCTTTTGCACAGAGCTAACCACTTGTTGGAAGTGATTCTTTGCATTTTCGTAAGAAAATTAGCGACTTGAAGCTAGCATGAACCAAAAAGACTAATATGTCAGAAGATTAACAGGATGGCACGCCATTGATAAGTATAATCAGATATAAATCCAGCTTAAATTCTAACACATGTAAATCAGACATACACACGATTCTTTGGGTTTCGTCCACCACAATCTCTACAGCATACTATGTAAATAATCATATGATGTAGCATTTCAATTAACAATATACACCAAACGAAAATAAGACTAAAGCAATAAATGACCTGAGAATCAAAAGGAAAATAATGAGAAATGGAACAAAACAAACCTTTTTTTCCTAACGAAAATGAGCAAGATGGTTTGGAGTTTGAAACTGAAAGTTGAAAGGAGATGCCATTTGCCTTTTCTCACCAGTCAAGTTCCCAATAAAACAACAGGATTGAGCTCAGCCCTTCTTCGCTGCGGGGTTCCAGTTTCTGTAACAAAATATGTAGTGGGGTTTACTCATCTTTTCACTGCAAGTGGTTTTCCTATATATCCTGGTTTGAGTTAAGGCTTTAATTCAACTCGGTTTTGTAGAAGTAAAATTTATATCAATTTAGTAACTGTTAGGCCTGAGCTTATTTCCACATATTTGAGATAGTCCAAGCTAGACCTTAACGATGAATTTCAATTTGGCTAGTCAACGGAGTGGTAGCTGGCAGTCTTATAATGCTAGCATATAAGGCGGGCATAACAGAGTAGGGGAGTGTATGTTATACCACCACTCAACACACAGCAACCAAAAGACAACCCCTATGACAGAAATAAAGTTCTCGCGTGCAGTATGACTATTTATGTCTGTATTTTTTCACCACGTCACCTCAACATAATGGTACAATGCACAGAAAAAGGATGAAACAGCCATCAGGCTACAAGCCTACAACAACTATATACTCAAAAATTGATGGAAGAATCAATTTTAACTGATACATTTACCAATGGATATGAACTGCGGGGTCTAACTCTAAGTGAAGGTAGAAGTAATCATCGCCAGAATCCTATTATAACTCTCATGAGAGGAAATAGGTATCATATTAAAAGTTGGAAGAGACAGGAACGCATCAGATCATTCCATTTATAATTTTGAAGTCTTAGAAATAATTTCAAACTCAAATGATTGCACATTTTCAGTTTTCACACGTCTATATAATTTTTTACTGTGGAAGGTCGAAACAAAGAGATTTTCCTAGAGATACATTCAAACAGTGCCTGATTAGATTAATGACCGTGAACCACAGCAAACGGACCTAATTGCATAAAAAAAGCCAAGCTCAACGAATCTGGAACTCAATATATATCTGTTGTTACCTACTGAATAAGCCACAAACCAAAAAAGGTAATGGAGATTAAACCATTAAAACAAGAAATCTCAATACGCTCTCAAGTCTCTATACAATTTTACAACTCATGAACATCCAAGAATTTCACAATTTTACATACTGTCTTAAACACAAATCATGACTAAAATTGTTATCTTGAACCTCTTTATGCAAAAACTTCCAGTTGATTTCAACTTTCTCAGTCACCTTGTCACATACTTACTTACAAGAAAGACATACTTCCACTTTTGTTTTATTAGAAAACCCAAAGAATTTATTGATATCATTACATTCTCACAGTACTATTAAAGATACTAATCCATGTAAAGAAGCTGGAGATTTGCACCAGAACAAGAGAAAGGGAAAAATAGCTGCATTATTATTTTGATCAGATCAATCACAATTCACATATAACTAAGATTTTCTTAGAAATGTGTAGCAAACCTGAAAGTAACGAGCTATGAAGGCAATTAAGAGGAGTCACTCCCAACTCGATTTCTCGCAAATCTCTTGTGAAATCTCCATCAACTTCTCACACTTGAACTCTACACGGACAAAGCAATCAATCTATACATGCAAAATATGACATTTAAAGAAGCAAAAAGCACCCTGACTGTAGAATATATCAGGTGAATAGGTTGACAGCATGCATTCTTATCATATAATTTCAAAGGAGATTTATATATGTAGAACCAAACGAACAAATGAGCCATCTAAATCAGGCAATCCAAAAAGGAAATGGGCTCCTTAGACGAATGATATAGTAAATGAGCTCCATAAAGGATGATCTAAATCAGGCAATCTAAAAGGGAAAGCTGGACAGCAGCTGACCTGAGACAATTTGAACTCTAGCAAACGAGTCCAATATAAAACAAATCATGCCTACTAACACTCAAATGATTAATTGATTCTTAAATCTGGAAAACTATATCATGATTTATGTTTGCAGAATTATGTAAAATGAGTTTTGCATGGTATAGACAGTATTGCAGATGAAACAGCTAAACAAGAAGAACACAAATGAATCAAATCTTTTAGCCATTAAAACAAAGCAAAAAAAAAAGGTTATACTACAAGAATATATCCAAGCTCTATTTTAAATTCACAAATAAGTTAAGCATCTACCATCTTGAAACACCAAAACAAAGATTTTTCAACAAAGCCAAAACAAAGCTAAAATATAATCTCCCAATACCAGATATATGAGAGCTAATGAAGAAAAAGAATGACATGCAGCTTGTAGAAAGACTTCAACTTGCAAAGGATGATATGGTACAAGGCACAGAAAAAGATGAAACAGCCATCAGGCTACAACAACTATATACTTAAAAATTGATGAAGAATGAATTTTAACTGATATGAACTGCAGGGTCTAACTCTAAGTGAAGGTAGAAGTAAACATCGTCAGAATCCTGAGGTCATTAAGCAGAAGTAAACAGACTAGATGACATACTGAAATAAGGAACATTTAGCTTGTGGCTATGGCAACAAGGACCAGAAAAACCTGAAACTAATCTGCAAAAATTACTAATCTTGATCCCCAAATCGAGTTACGGTAGTGAGATTGAACTAAACCTGAATGATGGAGGCGGCGACGGCGAAAGAAAGAAGGCACCGTCCTCTGAGATTGTGACTGGGTATTGCGGCGGCGACGGCGAAAGAAAGAAGGCGGTGCCCTCTGAGATTGTGACTGGGTATTGCGGCGGCGGCGGCGGCGGCGGCGGCGAGAGAGTGTCAACCCAGTGAACAGAGAAAATAACCAAAAGCTTATCTGAAGGAGTCGTGCTAAAAAGAGGAGATTAACCAAAGACGGCAGGGATGATTGGAAAGGGTCGATTAGGAATTTAGGATTAGTTCTTTCCCACGGCTCAGAATTGCAGCAGTAGAGAGAGGTCCTAAAAGAATTGCTTTGAATAAAAATCACATTAACGGATCAAAAAAAAAAATCACATTAAAATAATGGAATATCTGAACTTATTTTGTAGCCAAAATCGATATGGAAAATAAATTTAGTTCAGTATAACTAATTTTAGTTCAGTTTTTATTCCAATTTTTTTAAAAAAAATAGTTCCGTTTCATTGAATTCACTTGAATTCAACTAATCAAGTTTGTCCAAATTTTAGTAAATAAATTTTAATTATTTAGACTATATATCTTTGAGTCTCTTTATACTTTTGTTTAGTTCAGTTTAGTATATCTTTGATAATTAAACTATATATCTTTGAGTCTCAATGGTATTATCTTTGAGTCTCTTTATAATTTTACCATTCAAGAATCATAAAATGGTTTACAAAGAACATCGAGAAACTCCTGGTAGAACAGATAAATGGATAGAGAGAAGGAAAGAGATAATGGTTTTGATACCCCCTACAAAAGTGAGGGGGTATTCTTCCAAACTTCGGAAGAATGGTTTTTAAAAAGGACCACCTAACTCTATCAAAAGTTTTTTTCAAATCGAGTTTGACTATGCAATTAGGCAGTTTAGACTTTCTATTTAAAAACCTAACCATTTCCTGTAGAAAGATCACATTATCCGATATATCTCTCTCCTTCATGAAGGCAGATTGGTGGGGAGAGATAATTCTAGGCATCAGAAACTTAAGTCTTTCCATTAGGACTTTGGAACATATTTTATTTAAAACATTGGAAAGACTTATAGGTCTAAAATCATCAAATGAAACAGGAGTTTCTTTTTTCGGAATAATGGTAATCCATGTACTAGCTACACCCCTGGGAATATTATGACCAAGCATAAAATCAGATACAGCAGATAAAAGGTCAGCAGCAATAATATCCCATGATTTGATGAAAAACTGAGCAGTAAAACCATTAGGACCTGGACTACTATTCTTGTTAAGACTAAAAACAATGTTTTTAACTTCCAAAAGTGAAATTGGTTGCAAAAGCTTAACATTGTCCTCATCCTTAACAAGATTAGGGATTTGAGAAAGAAAGTGAGACTGAAAAAAATCATCAGTGGTCTCCTCTGTGAGCATATGTTCATAGTAAGAAATGGCATCTTGTTCTATATCAGAGTTAATATCAAGCCATCTACCATCACTACTCTTTATTTTGGTGATACTATGTCTCCCTTTTTTTTCTTTGACAGAATTATGGAAAAATTTAGTATTATCATCACCTTCTTTTAACCACTTGATTTTAGCTTTCTGTTTCCAGAAATGCCTCTGTTTTTTAATGGCTTTAAGGAGGGTGGCTTTGGCTTTTTTGAGTTTGATAAGCTCATCAGAAGAGTTATTCAGGTCATACTGGATTTCCTGAATACATAACTCTTTCTCAGCCTTATCCACATTGTCATGAACATTACCAAAATGCACTTTATTCCATGATCTAAGACATTTCTTAAGTTTAATCAGTTTAAGGAAGAAACCTAACAGACCATTTTCTGAAAGAGGAAGAGACCAATTTAATCTAATTAACTCATTAAACTCCTGTCTCTTATACCAAGTATTGAGAAATCTAAAAGGTCTAGGAGAGGATTGGATGGAACTACCAATAGAAAGAAATAAAGGATTGTGATCAGAAGATTTTCTATTAAGCACTTGAATGGAGGAAGAGGGAAAAGTGGTTTTCCATTCAGCATCACACAAACCCTTGTCCAATCTTTGGATTGTAGGGGTTTGTCTTTTATTGCTCCAAGTACAAAATTACCTATTGTGTTAATTTCCTCTAATGCCATAGAATCAATAAACTCATTAAAATCTTTCATACTACCTAATTTAGGAGCAGAGGGACCTTTATATTCATTTATTGATGTAATGGCATTAAAATCGCCTATATAAATAGAAGAAAGAGTAGGCTTGTGTTGCAAATCAGCCCATAGACTTTTCTTTTCTTTCCTAGTTCTGAAGCCATAGATAAATACTACTTCCATTGCAGCATTTAGTTTCTGACTAAGAACATGGGTAGAAAGGAATTGTTGGAATTGTTCATGATCACTGATGACAGATAGATTTAAGGAAGAATTCCAGAAAATCCAAATCTGTCTGTTGCTAGCATACAAACAGTTGTCAAATTGCATAACATGCTTATAATGATCACATTTAGAATTAGCATGCATAGGTTCTATCAAACAAACCAGTTCAAATTTGTGTGAAGATATCAAGGTTAACAGTCTCTCCAAAGAAGTTTCCATATCCCTAATATTCCACACAAGAATTTTAATGTTGAGATTTGTACTAATCATTAGAAACAGTAGTTAAGCTTTTTGAACTAGTCATGATTCTATTTAATTGAGTTAAATAGCTCTCATTCTGGGATTTCTTGCTCTTCTTTTTACCTTTGTCATTTTTGGGTGGAGAAGGGGGTAGAGAACTCACCTGAGTGATGATGTCCATCACAGTGCTAGATTCCTCTATTTTTTATTGATTCCTTCCCATTTGCATTTCAGCATTATCATCTGAATCATCAGTTTCATCTTCCATTGCAATAGGTAGGAATCTGTTCTGCGGAGTTCTCTGCTGAGAGAAAAAGAATTTTTTAGCAGCTAAAATTGGATTCAAAGGAGAGAAGAACATGTTGGTTTTTGGTTGGATATCATCACTGGCAAACTTAGGTCCCTTCTTTTTTGGCCTGGTAAAACCAGTGTTAATCTCCCCTGATAACTCCTTAGAGTGTGTGACGGTGGAGAATTCTTGAGTTGGAGATGACCATATAGCCTCTTCCACTACAATATCATCAGGCTCCTGAGTGAGCAGAGGTGGAGCCAAAGAGATCCCAGGGGTTAAGACCTCAACTTGTTTCTCAAGAACAGTCTGAGGGTTTGAAATTTGTGAAGGGGCAATAGGTATGAAAACATTGGCCATGCCAGTAGACAATTGGGAATGTTCTGAAATTGTCGAGGAGACCAATGGAAGGACCACCACTTAATTATTAGGAATTGCCTGAGAGCTTAATAGTGTAGGTATCATCTCAGAAGGAACATTTGCAGTTTCAGGGGTAAATGGGACTTCTTGACTAGAGGCCACACTTGTCAGAGATATAGCTTTTTCCTGGAGAGTAGAGGGGCTTGGTATGGGCATGGTAATAGCCTCTCGGACGGGTAAGTATAGATCAGGGTCAGATGATGGAGTAGTGGTGGCTTGAATAGTGATAACATCTGAATATAATCCCAAACTCTCAGAGATTGTTTCATAGTTCATCTCTAAAATGGATGGAATTTGGGAAATTTTTTTTCCAGTACTTATCCACTTGGGAGGGCCAGAGACATTGGGAGTGAGTGTGACAGGTTCTTTGGGTGGAGCAACATAAAATGGTTTGGCATTAGTATTGAAGCTACACTCAGGTTTAGAATGGCCAATCCTAGAGCACAAAACACAGTAGGAAGGCACATTTTCATAATCAACTTTGCACTTAATATTGTTCCTCTCTGTGCCTAAACGGATGAAAGGTTTCATAGGCTTAAGCAAATCAAATTCAACACACATTTTCAGTACAGAGGGGCGGGTAAGACATTCTGTGGCTGCATCCATTTTTATATAACCACCAATAGAATTTCCTACATCCTCTATAGTTCCCATATTGTAAAAGAAGATTGGGATGTCATAAATAGTTATCCATAGAGGAACTATAGAAGATTCAGTATTAGGAGAGAAATCAGGAGTCCAACGAAGTACCTTCATCGGGCATTTGCTACATCCTCTATAGTTCCCATATTGTAAAAGAAGATTGGGATGTCATAAACAGTTATCCATAGAGGAACTATAGAAGATTCAGTATTAGGAGAGAAATCAGGAGTCCAACGAAGTACCTTCATCGGGCATTTGCTAAAGATCCAGAGGCCCCTAATCTAGCATCTTTGGAAGTCCTCCATTAACTCGAAACGGATTAGCACATGCTTAAAATCTATCAGACCTAGCTGGTACTCGAAAGCCAACCGTCTTGAAATCTGATTCCAGTTGGTCCATAGATGGACGACCTCTTGAGAATTTTCCAATTAGAGCATTAGAATAGTGAGAAGACAGCATATGGACTTTTTCTTCGGTATAAATGCAAGCCATATCCCCAAGAAATTCCCGTTTGGGATTCAGATTGGAAGAGGGCATAGTGGAGGCGATCTGTTTAGTAGCACAGAGGAGAAGGATCTAGGCTGAATGGGGTTCAGTGGAGTGTTTTGGGCTACAGGAGGTGACTGAGTTACGGTGTTTGGCGGTGGCTCCGCCATTGGCGGAGCGGCGGAGAAACTGTATTGGAGACGTTATCAGTAATTGTTCGGTACAAAAGAGTCGTTATTTTACTGTTTCAGCATTAAAGCAAAGTCAGGTGAAAGAGAAATCCAGAGAAAGGTGAGATAGATTAGAAATAAAACTACAATACACACATAAAGATACGCCTTTTCCCCGGCAGCGGCGCCAAAATTTGGGAGGTCGTCGCCGTACCTCTCAAATATACAATTTATGTTCACTTACTACCTCTACACACAATTAAGCATATAGTGGCAAGTAAGGTTTGTTCCACAGGGAAAAGGTTATCTCTATGTATATCTTGTAGTATATATATATATATATATATATATATATATATATATATATATAAAAGCAATGTAAACAAGAGGAGGTTTTGAGTTGAGTTTTTGTAAGAAACACTACTATGTAAAGCAACTAGAATTCTATGATTACAACTAGTTTAGCATTTAAGATTTTAACTAAAGGATTAACTAATGAGAATACTAGACTCGGATATATGAGATTGGTGACTTCTTATTATGAGATTTTCCTCAAACTTTATCATGATGCCTTGAGAATGGTGAACGTTAGTGAGAAACTATCTTTAACTATAGTTATGAAAAATGAAAGCATCTTCACAACTTCAATTGACAACTTTACTAGATGATAACAACTACTTCAATTGAATCAATATTACTTCAAATTAGATGTTCCTCAACCCTACCCATGCAATTTGATAACAAACTTGACATAGGTACAATGCTAATGAATGATCTTAAGAACAAATACAATTGATAACAACATGCATTCGATTCCTAATTTACTACTCCTACATAGAAAGAATGATAACATTCTAACCATGGAAAAGCAATATCTAACACATATCCAACACATATCTATCACTAGGAAATCATTCCTAATCATTTCAAGCATCAAATACACATATAAATTATGGTCATTCAATAGCAAATCACCATTCCTAAGCTTCATGAATCATGTTCTCAATCCATAACAAGAAGTCCAATCACATATATCCAAGAAGGGTTTTAGCCTACTACCATAGTTATATTATCAAAACCATAATCAATACAACAAACCATGATGAATTCAAAGATCAAATTCAAAAGGAAAAAGAAGGAAAATGAGTTTTGCTCTGCAAAAATTCGATCCTCTAACAATGAGGATAAGTTCCTTTTATAGTCTAAAAATAATTAAAATTAAAGCAAACAAAATGCAAGTTGCAGAAGTTTTCGCGGGCCGCGCGAAATCCTTCGCGGACCGTGAGCTTGGTTCTCGCGGTTCGCGGCCGAGGATTCGCGGCCCGCGCGTCCGTGGCGTCCGCGGTCCGCGACCGAGGTTTCGCGGACCGAGCGTCTGATCCTCGCGAACCGCGGCCGACGTTTCGCGGATCGCGCGTCTCGGCTTCGCTGCGGTTCTCGCGCTGGTCCTCGCGGTTCGGGACCGGAGTTTCGCGGACCGCGCGAAACTCGGCATCTTCAAAACAGCAACACACACCCTCGCGGTTCGCGACCTAGGTTTCGCGGTCCGCGAGAGTGTGCCTTCACGCCACTTCTACGACCGGTTCTTCAATGTACCTGCTTCCTCCAGGACGGTCATAGAAGGTCTTCAAATCATCCAAATCTATCGCAAGTGCAATTCAAGGTCGAAATGCACGTCTTCAATTTCAAACCATCATGAATGATTCGGTCCAAAAGTCTAATATAAAGTACAAAATACTATCTAAAACAGCTCTCAAATGCTACAAAATAAGAGTATATCTAGGGCCTATCAAAATCCCCCACACTTGAACCTTTCTCGTCCTCGAGAAAGAACGATTAAGATCCAAGTGTATACTCTGAATAATTAAGCACATAACATTTGAGAGTTTTTCATATCTATACAAGAGAAAAGATTTTTTTTTTTTTTTTACAGTAGTAAAAACACAGCAGCAAAAACAGCAACAAAAACAGAATCATAGTCCTACATTTCCTCCCCCACACTTTGTCTAAACATTGCCCTCAATGTTTAAATATATCAATGAAAATCATAGTGAAAGGAAAGGGTGTAGGATATACTCACTGCGAGGGGCCGGAACCGTCGCGACGGCGCTGAGCTCGCGATCTGCGATGGCCCTCATAGTCAAATGCCCCTGGTCCATGTGGGTGCATGGATGCCATCATGGCGAACATCACCTCCATGTCGTCCTCATATCTCTGAGTAAACGCGTCATGCCTCTGCGTAAACTCCTGGAACTGCTGCTGAGTGACAAACTGAGGATCCTGATGTGGAGGAACATACTGCTCTTCATGCTCCGGAGGTGCCTCTAGCCTGGCAAGGGCAATGGTAGGTGCAGGAACTGTGATCTGGATGGGCAAGGTGAGCTCCTCCATGCGAGTGCGCCCAGTCAGCTGCACAGCCTCCGGATTCGGCAGGTACATATGCTGATTCTTGGCTACTAGCCAGATGAATCTAGGAGGAGGAAATCTGTGCATGGCCAAGACATTAGTGGACTCCAAAGTAGCAATGGAGTAGAACTGGTGAGCTCTCTCGGCTGTCTTGCCTATTGCCTGAATGTCTGGAGGTAGGTGGATGTTCAGATAAGCTGCCAGAAGAGAAATCATACCCCCCTGCGGTATCTTCCCTGAGCTCTTCTGGGAGGTCTCCAGACATTTCTGCACAAAGAGGTCAACCCAACACGGGTGCTCCGGCCTCCAAAACATGGTCCAAAGGCATTGGACCTGCTCCCTATTGATGTGTGTCAACTCTCCTTGGCAAAAGATCGTCATCACTAGGAGCTTGTGCACCATACGAACAGCTGGATGTATGATGTGGTTGTTCTTCGTGGCGCCCGTGATGTTGGGAGATCCAGACAAGCAATTCCAAAAGAAAGCTAGATCAAATCCGTCCGGGGCATTATCTTTCTGATTCTTGTAGCCATCCGCATATTCGAACCCTAAAGCATCTTGAATCTCATGATAGGTCATCCGGCGGTCTACATCATTCAACCTGAATGTGATGTACTGCATGTCATGCTCCTCGTCATAGTCCTTGGCTAGAGTGGATAGGAATTCAAGTGTATATCGGATGTAGGTCGGTGCCGACCTATCAATGAATCCTCTCATGCCAACACGATCCAATAAAAATAGCACAAGCTACTGCAAACCTAGCTCCTGAAGTAGCTCAGAGGAGAGGAATTTCGTCTCCATGATCGTTCGTCTCCCATTCCCAATCAACTTTCTCCACCGTTGTTGGGCATCTTCATCCAAACCTTGCAGTCCCATAAGGTCAATAGGAGGCAGGTTTTCTGCAGGGGGAGGGCTAGGTTGGCGAGGGGGTGATTCGGGGATCACGGGCTCATGTGAACTAGATGCTTCCCCTCGGCGAGACCTTTTTCTCGGTGCCATTATCAAAATCTACTCAACAACAGTCCAGCACAACTAAACTAGCTACAAGGCGGCAAGCCCCTACTCAAAAAGCTCAGTATATAACTAAAGGCGGCAAGCCTTTGAAATTTCAATAAAACCTATTGGCGGCAAGCCCTAAATCACCCAAAATTTAATTTAAATTCAGTAGGGTACCGTCAATTGAAGCCTTTGGAAGCAATGTAGCTTGAGGAGATCATCAATTGAACCAAAATATCACCAAATCAAAAATGCCCAAAAATTAGGGTTCTTGAGATTTGGGGATATTTAAGTTCGTTTAAGAATTTGAAAATTGAGATGGCGAAAAGGATAAGGGTGGTGGAGGGAAGGTTTTGATGTATTGGGGTTGGAGAAAAAGTCGCCGGAGTCCGGCGAATCGGAATGGAGAAGATTGGGTTGGAATTCGGGCAATGTGGGTAAAAGATGGTGTTTTGGATGTGGATTTTTGGTGGGTTTTGTTGGGAAAGCTTGGGGGATTGATTTGGGTGGAAGAAATTAGTTCAAAACTCGCCGGAATGAAGGATTTGTGATGGTGGCCGGAAAAAGGGAGAGTTTTTCGGGTGGGATGGAGTGGGGAAGAAGAAGAAAAAGATAGAGAAATTTTGGAGAAGTAATTAGCCGTTTCCTCGCGGATCGCGAGTTCCTCTTCGCGGGCCGCGAAACTACGTCGCGGGCCGCGCGCCATCTTAGCGGGCCGCGAAAACGTGCCATTTCGTCCCGGGGATTGCCGAATATCCCTGGTTTCGTCGCGGGTCGCGACGAGGCCTTCGCGGACCGCGCGCCGAGCTTTCGCGGTCCGCGCGATGAAACCGCGGACCGCGCGCGCAGAACTGTCGCGGTCCGAACCTTCGCGGTCCGCGCGATGAAACCGCGGACCGCGCACGACAAACCTTCGCGGTCCGCGCAGTGAAACCGCGGACCGCGAGCCCTGTGCCGCGGTCCGCGCGATCAAGCCGCGGACCGCGAAAACCTGCATTTTAGTTCCAGGGATTATCGAAAAATCCCTGGATTTCGCGGGTCGCGCGGCCTCCCTCGCGGACCGCGCGCAAACCCTCGCGGCTCGCGCGATGAATTCGCGGGCCGCGCGCACAGTGTCGCGGTTCGCGCGATCAAGCCGCGGACCGCGAAAAAAATCGTTTTTGTACCAGGGATTCTCGAGAAATCCAGCGTTGTTCGCGGGTCGCGAAGCTTCGTTCGCGGTTCGCGCGTTCCTCGTTCGCGGTCCGCGCGTCATAGTCGCTGCTCGCGAAATCTTCGGTCGCGGACCGCGCGATGAATTCGCGGGCCGCGAGGAATGGTTTCTCCATCCTATTTGTTTGCTCCATTTCACACCCTTTTCTACAAAAACAACATAAAAACTAGCGTAATGTTCGAATTACTAGCTTAATGAAATGTACATAAATAATAATAGAAAGAAGATAATGTTCCAAATATTGAACTTGTTCGACGAAATGCTTGTAAAAGGTCAAAACTCGTTTATTTAATATCGTCGGCACGATGTACCTCAATGGTAGAGATCACTCGTAGGTTGGGTTGCCTAGAGACATGTCTTCTAGGATCTCCGATTTGAAACCTTCGTAATACGGTTTCAATCTTTGGCCGTTGACCTTGATGACTTTGGCATCGTCGGCGCTTTGGATCTCCACCGCACCATGAGGGAAAACTCTCACAACCACAAACGGTCCAGTCCACCGAGAACGCAGTTTACCTGGAAACAAACGAAGGTCGTGATTGAAATAGGAGAACCTTTTGAGCGTAGGAGTTTTAGAGAGAGAATAGATCGACAATAGCAGAAATTCTAAAGAAATAATCTAAAGAATCCTCATTACAACACAAAAAGCATTTGGATGGCAGATAAAAATGCATTTTTTTCAGGATGTTATCAAAGGGCAAGAAGGAGTCAGGGCCGGCCCTGGTGCAGTGCGGGCTGTGCGCCCGCACAGGGCCCAAAAATTTTAGGGGTCTGAAATTTAAAAAAACATGTATATATAGGTGTATTTATTAAAAATATTTTTAATTATGTAGTTGATTTTGTGTTTTTCTAAAGGGTCTATTTAAATTTGGACTTTTTTAGTTTTCTAAAAGGCCCAGTATATACTATTATTTATTAATTATTCAGGGTATTTTACGTATTTTTTAATATAGAGGGGCCCAAAATCAAATTTTTGCACAGGGCCTCAAAATACATTGGACCGGCTCTGGAAGGAGTTAATCATTTTCCACATAAAAACAAAGATTTTCTTTTGTAACCTAGGGTTCCAAAGGTGACGACTGGAAGAGATATTACCCCTTGATTCTCTAAGCCTGAGATAGGTTGATTTGAAAGTGAGAGGAGGTTACAGAAAAATTACAGATCAGCGAGAGGAGTGACTGAAACTGTAGACTACAGATGGCCTCGTGACTCAGAGAGGCACGGCTTCAACTGCAGGCAACATTGTCATTCCTGTGAAGATAGAAGAAGTTGAATAGATTTAGAAGAAGTTAAATAGTCTTATTTTTTTATTTAGTTTACTCTTATGTGTTTCCTTGTATAACTTATTGCACATAAGGCCATTGTTGTATCCTTAAATACTCCTTTAGTTTTCCTAATACACCATCATTGGAAACCCTCAAACATGGTATCAGCCTAACCGATCAAATTCTGCAAAACTTTTCAGTTCCTGCGTCTTTTTTCATCAAATTTTCTCCCTTTTTTCATCAATCATGGCCGAAAACAACAATTCAGACAAGCTTTCTTACAGTGTTTTGATCTATATACTCACCACCAAGCTTTCCGCCGCCATTTATTTGACATGGAAGCGTCAACTCCAACATGTTTTCACCCTCAAGGGCTTTTTGCCACCTCGATGGCTCGTCTCCTTGCCCTCCTCCTCCCGTTGCTCCCTCACAAGTGGCCTCTTCCTCTACTCCGCCGGATGCCGGTGCTCTTAAGGCCGCCGAAGATGCTTAAGCCACTGCTCTTTCCACCTACAACTCATGGGTGTCCGAAGACCAAAAGTTTTGTGGTCTCATCTACTCATCTCTTTCTCACGAGGCTATGAATGAAGTTTCCGATTGTGAAACCGCCAAGGAGATGTGGGACACTTTTGCCTCTGCCTATATGCATCAGAGTGAAGCAAATATTGTTAGTCTTCGCCAACAAGCCTCGCTCCTTCGTAAGAATGGTTCGGTTCATGATCTCTATCTTAATTTCAAGTCTATTTTTGATCAAATTTCTTTGATGGGTTCTCCTGCTGCTAATAATGAGAAATTATCATAGTTTCTTACTGCCCGTGGTACTGATTATAGAGATTTTGGTGGTCATATGATTAATCTTGACCCTTTGCCCGATTATTCTTATGTTGTTGCCCAAGTAAAGGGCAAGAGTCTTTCTTTTCGAATTTGAAAAATTGGGTACTTTAAATTTGCAGGGACCCCCATCTGCCAATCTAGTGGCTTTTCAGGTGTCTACCCGCCCGGCTGAGGGTGGCTCGTACACTCACGTGCCGGCGAGTTATGCACGTGGCGCGCGTGGTGACGGCACGTGGCGGCCACGTGCAGCCGAAAACGGCCGCTCCAGTGGCCGGCGATGGGGCAGGGGTCCTGGCGATCCTCTCAGCAGTGTAGGCAGCCCCGGTATGGTGGTGGTGGCTCCCAAGTTCAATGTCAAAATTGTTGAAAGATTGGTCATGTAGCTGGCGATTGTTATTCCACCGTTCCGGCTCCGGCTCATGCTGCTGCCCATATTCCTTATGCTCAGGCCCATGTTGCTCATCAGATTCATTATGCTCTTATGGCTATGATTCCTCGTGCTCCTATGGTTCAGCAGCCTCTTTATGCACGGTTGTCTCCGATTGGTATGTGGATTCGGGTGCTTCCAGTCACATGAGCTCCTCTGCTTCTGGTCTTGAGAGTGTCTCCCCTTATCATGGTAATTCTCTTGTTTATGTTGGCAATGAAGCTTCTATTTCTATAACTGCTGTAGGTGATGCCCAACTTAGTCCTTCCTTGCATTCATCTGATGTTTTGGTTGTGCCTAAAATTACAAAGAATCTGTTGTCCATTAGCAAACTTACAAAGGATCTTGGTGTGATTATTACCTTTGATGAATGGTCTTTTGTTATTTAGCACAAAATCACCAAGGCAATCGTGGGGAGGGGCCACAATGAAGATGGCCTTTATGTTCTGGATCGTGGCGAGGATGCACTTCTTTCTTTTGTTAGGCAAAATCATAACCGAGCGTCGTTTGAGACATGACATGCTCGTTTGGGACATGTGTCCAATAACATTATTTCTCTTTTGAGATGAACTGATTTTATTTCTCTATCATCTGTTTTGCCTAAAACGAATACTTGTGAGCCTTGTGTTATGGCTAAAGGGCAGAAACAAAACGTGCTTTGCATCCTCTTGACAATACAAAACCTGCTACTCCCTTGGCAGTCAAAGATGGAGTACTCCTCCTCTTACTGTGATATGTGAGAATATTCTTCAGATGCCACTAAATTTTCTATTTTGGAAAATCTCTTGTGTAATTGCTCTAACAGCTTCAATAAGCAAAAACCATAATTGAGTCCTTCACTCCGTGCGTTGACATATTTTGCTTTAAAGTTCATTGACCTTATGTGACAATTAATATTTTCATTGTAAGATTTACAAGTTAAGCGAAGAGCAAGTCAAAAGTTCATTAACTAGAGCAAAATATCTTTATTTATTTAAATATAATATTGAATCTGCTCTTACCGAATTAGATCATGTTGATGAAATTTTCAATATAATTAAGATTGTCAAGAGAATCATGATGTAAATGATAAAGTCAAACTGTATATCTGTATATGATATGTGATGAAATAAACTAGATTTCAGCAATGTCCAGAATTACTAAATCATAAGTGCTAGATTTCCATAATCCAATACATGATCAGTATATAAATCTCAGAATATGTGACTAATTTCTCATATATTAATTTCAGCTTTCTATTGATTTAGGATCAGCAAAATTTCAAAAATCATGGTTGTCAAGCTTATTATCATTCTGTTGACAGTAGGCTATGCAGTTTTGGCCGATAATGCTAACTCGAAGCATGATCTAGATCTGCAAAGTACCAATCCAGTAAAAAAGACCATCCAGGTGCAACTTTGTTTGTTTATATGCTTCAAATTATAATGTTGAGGATTTTTCTTAGACATACAATATATATTATGAATTAGAGAGAGATGCAATAAAAAGTGCAATTCTTAATTATAACTAGCCAGTTCAAATAACATGTATTACAAAATCAAAATTTTTGTATAGATTTATAATCATGTGGTAATTAATTTTTGTGTGTGTTTTATTTTTTTGAACATATTCTATATAGATTTATACTGTACAAATAATTTGCGTGTTTAATTCGCAGAGTGAAGATGGGGATGTAATTGATTGTATCGACATTCACAAGCAGTCATCTCTCAGTCATCCGGCTCTAAAAAACCACCGGATTGAGGTCTGAATTTCGCATATATAATTAGAATCAACTAGCTAGATCATCATCCAAAATTTTAATAAACTATTTTGTATTGATTTTTCATTGCAGTTGAAACCCAGCTTTGCTCCGGCCAGGGACATAACGTCTGAGAAACTAAAGGGTAAGAACGGAAAACAAGTGGCAGAAGTTCCAATTCCGGTAACAAAACAGATATGGCATAGAAGTGGGAGTTGTCCGGAGGAGATCACAATCCAACAACACCTTCATCTACACTACCAAACCAGCTGCGTCCAATCTTCTCCACCCCGGCCATTCTGTAAGCAATTGTGGACAGTAAATTCATTTCTAAATTTTAAATTTACAGTCGATTTATCTCTAAATTTCAGCACTGAAACTTAATGGAAACATGATGAAATGTAGATGTCAGTGTTGATTACGACTGGATATGCATACCTAGGGGCACAAGCGGACCTCGGAATATTCTATCCTAGTGTTTCACCCACATTACTCTAGAGAACGGCCTCGAACAAGTCAGAGCAGGGTGGGCTGTAAGTTTGTTGTGAATTCGACTCAATTCAATATAAATCAGATCCGTTCAATTTAGTCGAAAAAAGGCATTTAATCCTAATATGTTGTGTATGCATGGCAGGTGAATCCATTTGTGCACAAGGACAGGCAGACACGATTCTCTGTATACTGGACTGTGAGTAATTTAATTCGTAAAATAAAAATAAATATGAATTAAAGGTCAAAAAGCTTAGAGGCTAATTAATTTCCTTCAGACCGATGCGGGACAGAAGAGTGGATGCTTCGATACCGCTTGTACAGGTTACATACAAGTCAGCAAAAGTTTAGCAGCAGGTGGTGCACTAGATCTTGATTCAACAAATGGCGGCACCTGGCCTCCTTCAAGCATGTCCATCTACCTTGTGAAGGTGAATAATTTAAGTTTCGATTCAGTTCAGTTCAATTTAGTTACGTTGAATTTGGTTTCGATTCTTTGCAGGATCCAACTACAAACAACTGGTGGGTGCAAAACGGAGGGCATAACGTGGGCTACTTTCCACCGGGTCTGTTCAAGGGCCTGAATATACAAGCATCAAGCGTTCAGTGGGGCGGAGATGTTCAGAGCCAGCGCGTGGAGGGAAATCATCCACACACGGCGACAGACATGGGGAACGGACAGTATGCTGGTTTGAATGTCTCAGGCGTGATTCAGAAACTCCGGGTTCTCGAAAATTCTTGGGAGTTGAAGTAATCAGATAACGTTACCCCGTATGCCGATGAAGATAATTGCTACAATTACTTGCTTGATAACGATATCGATGCTTCCGACCCTGATTTCTACTATGGAGGGCCTGGTCAGGATCCTAGGTGTACTTAGTATACTTGTTCAAACTCTACTTTTGATTCAAATAATACTGTAATTGGATTCAAAAACATTTCCGTAAAAGAGTACAAGAGTTGGTTACAATTTATTTTTGGAATTTCAAATTAGTTGGTTACAAAACTTGACTTTTTGATAAGAGTAGCCAAAATAAATACTCCATCCGTCCCCTAATAAATGTTCTACTGAAATAATTAACTTTTTTCACACTATATTTGACCATTAATAAATTTAATTATACTTAATATTAGAATAAATATTTTTGGTTTCTAAAGTATGTACGAGAAATTCTAACAATATGTTATGTGAAAATATATTATTTATATATTATAAGTTATTAATGGTCAAATATGGTATGAAATAATTTGACTAAACGAGTAAGACACTCATTTGGGGACGGAGCGAGTACATGGTTGTCGAAAATTTCAAAAATAACTTTTTGATTGTCCAAGCAATTTTAACTTGACCGAATATAAAAATCAAGTTTTATACACATTTTGACTTTTGTCAATTTGTTATACATACACATTTTGACTTTTGTCAATTTTTTTAAAAGTATTTGATTGTTAATAATTTTAAATTTGGACAAATTAGGCCCTGTTTATCCGAGCTTATCTGTAGATCAGTTCAGTTCAGTTCAGTTCAATGTATTCCTAAATGTTTATTTTTTTTTATAATTTTTGTAAACATTTTTTTATTTAATTTTCTTTTATTAGGTATGTTTAGTTTAGTTCAGTAAAGTGAAAATAATATGTCTCTAGAAGTTTATATTATTCAACTCAATTTTTATTTCGCAATACATTATTTTTGCTTCAGTTCAAATTAAAATAGTTCAGTTTGGTTCAGTTCAGTTCGAATGTAATATAAGTTCATACAATTCGGCTCGGTTTGTTTATTATTTGTTTATTTCCTTGTACATTTTATTTACTTTAGTTAAAATCAGTTCAGTTCGGGGAAAAAAGTTTAATTTGGTTCAGTTCTGATGATTACAATATAATTTATTTATTACTAGAATAATTATTTATTCAATGCTGAGAAAATAATGAATATACCAAAATTCAATGAAAGAATTATTTATTATTGCATACACAGCAGTTCAAGCAACAATTTCTAAAATGAAAAACAAAAGCACAAAACAAGTGCTACGAACACAAGTTCAAATCGACTCAACCAAATATAATATGTCTTCATTATATGACTATTTTTAATTCTCTCAGTTTAGTTCAGATTAATTCAGTTCATATCCTCTAGAATATAATTTTATGATATACAACTCAACGACTCATATCCTCTTTAATATAATATTATGATATACAACTCAAAGAGTACTTTTTCAATTCAGTTCAGCTCAGTTTGTTTCAATTCAGTTCAGTTCAGTTCAATTTGTTTCAGTTCAGTTCAGATAAATTAAGTTCAGATCATTTCATATCCTCTGAAATATAATTTTATGATATACAACTCAATGACTCATATCCTCTTTAATATAATATTATGATATACAACTTAACGATAAGAGACTAAAACCCTTAGGATATGTATTATTGGGCCTTTGCAAGGAGCAAGCCCATTAGGTAGGTTACCCTTAAACCCTAGTTGTGAGACACTATATAAAGGAAAGCAAGCCACATGGAGAAGGTAGACTCCCATTCCTCATTTCACTTACTATTCACATTCTTTCTAGATGGGTCTCTAACTTGAGCGTCGGAGAGGGAACCCCCGGCCACGGCCGGGGGCTCCCCTTTTGTAGGTACTGACGGACACCCATACCCTGGGGTATCAAGACCATATCGGATCTGGTGGCGCTCTAGGCATCTCTTCTAGGGATGGCAATGGATTGGATATGGATTGGATTTGACAATATCCATATCCATATCCACTTGTTGATGTCTAAATCCGTATCCGATCCAAATCCGTTGGATCTAAAATATTTACATCCGAATCCATATCCGCTATATCCATGGATAACCGTGGATATCCATATCCACATATGAATTACAATTTATACAATGATGAATAAATTCCAAAATAATTTCGATAAAAATTCATGAAATTAAAATTGCAATCAAGTGATTCAAAGCACACAATGTGCTAAAAACAAATACATGGAAAAACAAGTTCAAATTCCCCAAAAATCCATAAATCAGTTTAAAGTATAAGTCAATTTCTTTTTCCCTTGATCTATTCTTCCAAACGAGTGAATTGGTAGGGTTAGAAGATTATATGTCAGTATCTAACCATATGTGGCTTTACATATTTTTAATTTAATTTTAATTATTAAATATATGTATTATTAAATATATATATATATATATATATTATCTATTTATATATTAAATTGATCCATGGATTGGATATGGATATTATTACATATCCGCTCCGCTTCGTAAGATATAAATCCGTATCCGATCCATGTCCGTTGGATTTCATTTTTTAACATCCATATCCGTCAAAAATGGATTTAAATCCATGGATTTGGACTGGATCGGAAATCCATTGCCATCCCTAATCTCTTCCAGGAGCTCACCAGCACCCCTGCATCAATTTCGGCCACCTTGGAAGACCGGTGAAATTGAGCAGCATCACAACTCAATGACTCATATCCCCTGAAAAATACATGGTTATGATATATTCAAATCAATATATTTCTTTAATATACCATAACCTTTATTTCTTAACTCTAATATAATTTTTTGAATCGTGATTCATTTGAATCGACTCAACCAAATATAATATATCTTCATTATATGATTATTTTATTTCAGTTTATTTCAGATTTGTTCAATTCAGTTCAGTTTAGATAAGTTCATATCATCTGCACAATAATTTTATGATATTTAACTCAATTCAGTTCAGATTATATCACCTCAACGTGTTTTTATATTTAAATTATATAAAAATGTATTTATATTTATTTCGGTTCGGTTCAGTTCAGTTCAGTTCAATTAAATGTATTTAAAATTATTTCAGTTCAGTTCAGTAAATTTAAATTTAAATTTATTCCAGTTCAGTTCAGTTCAGTACAACAAAAAATAAGCTCCAACAAACAGGGTCTTCAATGAATCACGATTTATAAAATAATTAAAATTTAGCAAACAGTTCAATTTTTAGCAAACATATATTTTTAGCAAAAACATGATTCATTGAAGATACATGTTTTTGCTTGGAGACTTTTTAACAGTCTGCTTCCCTTTGATGATATCCTGATGAGATTTGGGATTAACTTTGCATCATATTGACACATCTTCCTGATAGGATTCAAGGCTTAATTAGACTAGATCAAATGGGAACTCCTTCCCTAAGAATGCTTAGAAGGGATTCTACTTATTTGTGAATGCTACTGTTTCAGGAAAAATAGAAGGTGACTAATATCACCTTCTATATCTTTGTTCAATTTCCAAGCTTTATGGGTGGATGAAGGAGCTCTTCCCTCAATCTGCCAATTCAGAGTTGCACCTCACTTCAACTCCTTGAGTAGAAGAATTTGGTGCCATATGCTGAAGGACAATACTGAAGGATGTAGGAGCTCTTCCCTCAATCTGCCAATTCTCTTTTGCACCTTATTTCAACTCTTTGACATTTTGCTGTAGGACTTTGTGGAATCTTGGAATTGATCCATAGGCTGCCTTGTGTCTGAGTTGCCTTGCGCTTCTGATTCACTAATAAGAAAGTGGATTTTACTTCTTTATTCTCTTAGTTCTTGAACTGGAAACATTTTGATGTATAGAATGAGTTTCTCTAGTGTTAATAGGTAGTCTAACTCATTCTTTTTGGAAGCTATGCTTAGCTTCTTGTAGAACCTTTTAAGGTTCTACTTCTTGTACTATTACTTTAATTATTTTGTTATTTAAAAGGCATGGGGAAGCCAATATAAATCCCTCCACCTTGGTGGTTTAACCAAAATAAAATAAAATATTGACACATCTGATCATTTTTTTAATTCATGTGCTCCCAATATAGAGGTGTGTAATATGATGCATAATCTATTGGCTATACCAGTCCCTCATTTTGTGTCAGCAAAACTCAGGTTGTCTTTTTATTTGAACTACAAAGGGCCTTCAAAAATTCATACCACAGTTACACTAACCTCTTTACTTGTGACTCTGTGGAATCTCTGGTGTAGAAGAAATAAAAAGCTTTTTGAAAATGCTTATATTGATAGCATGGATCTTTTCAGTTCAATCTTCAAACAGGTGTCTATGATTTTCACAGCTTTTCCACTTTCTGGAAGTGTTCTAAAAGCTAAGGACTTGACTGGGATAGGGTTGGTCCGCTTCCTTAAAAAGAAGAGACCAAAACCTGCCAAGATAGTGAAATGACACCCCCATGATTCTTGCTATAAAATTAATGTAGATGGATCTTTTATCTCTACTGAAAAAGTAGGAATAGGGGTAATAATCAGGGACAAAAATGGCTCAGTTAGCTCTATGTTTAGAAAGCATACTAATGCATCTTCCCCTTTGCATGCAGAGCTATTAGCTATTCAACTTGGCTTAAAATTAGGATTGCAGAGTGGCTGTGCCTTTGCAATAGAATCATATTGTAAACTTGCAGTACAAGGGATTAAAAATCCTGGCTCTGCAAACTGTTCTTTTTTAAGTCTTTGCCATGAACTCAACAACCATGTTAGCATTATCAACCATGTTTATAGGGAAAGTAACTCAGTTGCAGATTTTATTGCTAAAATGTCCTCTGAGAACTCTATTACTTACAACCTTTCTGTTACTAATGCCCCTCAGAAACTAAGGGCTCTAATTAAGTTGGAAAGATAGGGAACTCCTTATTTAAGGATATCTCAATCTCCACTTGAATGACTTCTCTTCAGTTTGCTGCAAAATTTCTTATATGAGTTACAAATGCATGTTTCTATTCTTGGGACTTTTGATTCTGCTGTGTTTATTTTTTGCAGATGAAGACCCTTTGGACCTCTCCAAAGGTGGAGCCAGCTTGGTTCAAGGATGTGTGGAAGCTCCCCAAGTTTACAAGAACTCCTTCAGAACATCTCCTTTTGAGAATTGCACCCAAGCTCCCATGGAATTCCTGAATTTTCCAATTAACCGGTGCTACTTTCTATAACAAGACAGCTCATGCTGATTTGTTTTTTGTCCAAGGGCTGTGTTTCCTCTAGCAATTAGATGGTATTTCCTCTAAATCCTTTCAGTTGATAGTGGAAGACTGGCCTTTGAGTGATTCATTTAGGGGATGAAGATACACCAGGGGTAGGTGTATCAGAGAAATGAATCACTCTTAGGAACCTTACCATATATCAACTTCAAGGATTATGAGGAAGCCCATGTCCTTTATTCATGTCTTTTTTTTAGGCAAAATCCACCATTGGTGGAGGAGATATTTATTGGCACTCCAAACCATTAGAGAAAAACCTGATAGAGTTGTTACAGAGAGCGCTTAAAAAAGCTCTACAAGGCATAGTAGCCTCCAAAAAGAATAAAGAATAAGCTAACTAGGCCTATTCTAAATATATTAAGCATGTGAAGATGCAGTGTGCCAAAAACCGGAACACCGGGGAGCAATTTAGTGATCGACGAGTCGAAGCACAACTCCGCCACCCGGATAGGTTTGAGGCTCACCAATCTCACATCAAAATATGTACAGAGATCTGAGAAGTACAGAAGTGCTACAAGCAGAGCACACCAACATGTGGGATTAATGGTACTAAATAAAGTTCTTTCCCAGTTTTGAGAAAAGTTTTTCCAGTACAAAGACCCTGTTTGCTAGAGCTTATTTCCACCATGTACTAAACTGAACTGAATTGAACTGAACTAAAGTAAAAATGATGTATTGAAAAATGGAATCAGCATAACTGAATTAACCTGAATTTCATCAATTACATTTTCACTGAACTGAACTGAACTGTACTGAATTGAACTGAATTGAACTGAACTGAACTGATCTACAGATAAGCTCTGACAAACAGGGCCAAAATTGGAGACCCTCTTCTCCATTGCATACAAGCAGTACAGCTTGTCATCATGATCCAGTTGAAGTTCCTGTCTATTTTTTATGTCCCAACAGTTCCTTGAGCATACGTGATTTCCTTCAGTTCCTTTAGTCCCTCCAGTTGCATTAGTTCTTGCAAATTCAGTAGAGAGAGCAGTAAAAAGTCCTCGGAAGTTAACTAGCTAAGACTCTAACATGAGGCACTGCAGCTTTATCCATTTGGATAGTACCCCTTAGTTTCCTAGGGGCCAGATCAATAGGTAAATCATCATTTAGGTGAAACTGAACACTGTGTTTTGCTAGAAAATATGCTGCACTATTTGCCTCTCTCAAAATATGGCATGTTGGATTTGTAACACTAAATCTATGCAATTTAGCACATAAGGAGAAGAATTTCCAGTCAATGTTGCTAGGATTGGTCACTCCATGTACTACAACAATACAGTCTGACTCTATAGTGAAAAAGTGCAGGTTCATTTGAAGCCCTAAATTGTATCCATGGAGGATGGCCTGTAGTTCGGCATGTAAGGAGGATGTTGAATTTAGAGTTCTCATGGTAAGCTTGCAGACATTACCATGGCTATTCCTTACTACAATACCAATCCCAGTATTGTCAGGAGTATGTGGTTGGAAAGAGGCATCTACATTAATCTTATAACCTGAATCTGGGGGAAACCATTTCACAAGTTTAACTGGTCTAGGCCTTCTCCTTTTCAGGAAAGGCACTAGACCAGATTCAACTAGGAAAAAGTTCTTTCGCTAGATCCAGTCAAAGGAAATGCAGAGAAGATCAAACCAACTTGCTTCACTATTTCCTTGCAAACACTATGTTTGGAAAGGATTTTATTATCATACAACAGTTTATTCCTTCTATTCCACAAAGCCAAGAACACCACAGATATGGCTGTTCTTATTACTTTTGTATGAACTTTAGAAAAACCTATGTGTGACATATAAAATCTCAGTCTTTGATTAACATTTGCAAAAATGGGAGGTTTTATTACCAGCAAGTTGTCAATAAAATTCCAAATCTCAACAGAGGCAAGACAAGCATTAAAGTAGTGATTGAGAGAGTCTTGAGATTGACACATAGAGCATTTTGATGGAAGATTAAATCCAAACTTTGAGAGAATATCATCAAAAGGAAAGATATTGTTCCAAATTCTCCACATAAGGAAAGATATTTTTGATGGTATTGGGGCACTCCATACCTGTTTGAGACAAGTGATCTGTGAAGATCTGGGTCTATAACTGAGGTAAGCAGATTTGATGGTGAAATCCCTTGTTCTTGATGGCTTCCATATAATCATGTCCTCATGCTCCTCTTTGATCTGAATATCCTGCAAAATAGTGAGGATTCTAGTAGCCAAGTGTGGCTCTAAGAGATTTAGATAAGAGTCCTTGCTCTGTATGAAAGCGTCTAGAGATATATTAGGAAATGGAATTTCCATCTTTGATGGCCATGCATAGCATAGTGCTCCTGTTCCTGACCAATTAGCATACCAGAATGGACATGAACCTTTACCATAAATAACCTTAGAATTAGAATTAGCATGCTCAGTTACTGTACAAATTCTTCTCCATGTGTGTGAGCTTTTGTGAGATTCTGGAAGTGACATCTCCAAACTGTTTCATTTTTTTGTAACTTCCACCACATCTTACAGGAGAAGGCATTAACTAGGGAAGAGATGTCTCTAAAACCAAGTCCATTTTCATTTTTGGGATAAGCTAGTCTAGACCACTTCCTCCATACTTTCCTCTAACCAAAGTCAGATTCACCCCAAAGAAATTTGGATGCTATGGATTCCATCTTCTTGATTACTTTCTTGGGGGGGCTTAGGACTGAGATAATGTGGATTGGAGTGGCTTGCAGCACATGGTTAATTAAAACCATCCTCCCAGCATAGCTCAACCATCTATTTTTCCAGTTCTGAGTGGCTTTTAAAAGTCTCTCCAAAATTGGATGATAATGAATGGCTTTGTTTTTCCCATTAAAAACAGGTAAGTGAATGGCATGCTTCCCAGCTTCATGCCTAAAGCTCTTTTTATCAGTCTTTTCTTTGCATCTGTAATCTTTGAGTGAACAAAGAACTCAGATTTGGCATAATTAACCTTCTGACCTGATGATGACTCATATGCTTTCAGGAATGATTTGACTCTTTTCATATTCCTCCTGTTGGAGTTGGTGAAGAGAGTTGTATCATCAGCATACATAAGATGTGTAATTGGTTCTACACCTCTTGGCATGATGAAACTGCCAATGTTACTTGAATGGACTTGTTGCTTAAGAGCTCTAGAGAAGGATTCAGTAACAAGGTTATAGAGGAATGGTGAGAGGGGTCTCCTTGCTTAATGCCTCTACTAGATGAGAAAAAACCACATGCAATGCCATTTATGAGGACTGAAAATGAGGCAGAGGCAATGTTTTGCATAATAATTTTGACAAAGGTTCCATGAAAACCAAATTTTAATAAAATAGTATTCAAAAAACCCCAGGATACCCTGTCAAAGGCCTTCTGCATATCTAATTTTATAATTAGATTGTTATGTTTGCTGCTCTTGCCTAGAAGTCTAGCCATCTCCACCATTTGAATGGTATTATCTATGATATCTCATCCTTTGAGGAAAGCAGACTGCTCCACAGATGTTAATTTAGGCATAATTGGCTTCAACCTCTCTACCAGTAATTTGGTGAAGATCTTGTTGAGAAAGTTTGAAAGACTTATAGGCCTAAAGTCAGCAAAAGTGGATGGATTGGGTTTCTTTGGGATGAGAGTTAGCCATGTACTAGATATTGCTTTGGGGACCTTCTGTCCTTGCAGAAATTCAGTGACTGCCTCTAGCAGATCATCCTTAATGATTTCCCATCAATGTGTATAAAAAGCACCAGAGAATCCATCGGATCCAGGAGCACTGTCACCTCCTAGTGCAAACACCACACTTCTTAGCTCTTTCAATTCAGAGAGTCTTACAAGAGAAGTGTTTTCTTCAGGTGTGACTAGTTTTGGGATTACGGATGTAAACTTATCTAAGTGATGGCCTGGATATTCCTGTGGTGGCTCATTGAGTAATTCCTCAAAGAAATGTACTCCTTCTTCTTTGATCACTGCTGGATCAGATACCCATGCTCCATTCCTATCTTTGATTTTGCTAATTCTAGTTCTACAGTGCCTTTCTTTCACTGAGTTGTGAAAGTACTGTGTATTAGCATCACCTTGTTGGAGCCATTTGACGCTGGATTTCTGTTTCCAGAAAATACTCTCCTCCATTTGAGCCCTGATTAGCTGACCCTGTTTCTATTCAGTGCTATCAAGTCTGCTTCACTTCCAGATGATTCAAATGCTTATTCAAGTTCATCAACTGTAGCTTCTGCATCAAGGGTGTTCTGGTGCACATTACCAAAAATGGTTTTATTCCATGTTCTCAAAGCTATTTCTAGTCTCTTTAGTTTGAAAACCATGTTATACATCCCTCTGAACCCACTTGGCATTGCCCAGTTTTCACTCACAATGTTAGTGAGTTCAGGACTGTTCAATCACATGTTTTGGAATCTGAATGGCTTTGGGGAGAGTTCAGAAGCATCTTGGATGGATATGAGGAAGGGGTTATGGTCAGATGTTGTTCTGTAAAGAACAAGGACTGAGCTGTTCGAGAAAAGTGTGAACCACTCCAAGTTACATAGCCCTCTGTCCAATCTCTGAAGCAGAAGGTCCTCTCTAGTCCTATTGTTGGACCAGGTAAATCTATTCCCAACTGTATTTACCTCCTGAAGGCCTGCTGAAGTGAGAAATGTGTTGAAGTCTCGTATACTTCCAAAGGGTGGGTTATTCTTACCTTTATGCTCTGAGACAGTAGGAATGGTGTTAAAGTCTCCAACATAAAAGGTTGGGGCTTGTGGGATCTTGGTAAGATCACTCCACAAAGATTTCCTGAGAAGCCTCAAGACTTTGGCATATACAAAGACACAGTTCCATGTCTGTGAATTTGTAAGGTCAGTTATACCAGTCAAAATATACTGGTCAGATTGAGATAATACATTGACAGAGAAAGAGTTATCCCAGAATAACCATATTTTTGAATCAGAACCAGGGTAAGCATTCTGAAAGTTTAGCTCAAATTGAAGTTTCTGAATCTCTGCATTATTTTGCATAGGCTCAATAATACATAAGATATATACTTTATGCATAACAAGAAGTTTTTTCAATCTGGTTAAAGAGGTTATGTTCCAGACTAACATATTACCTATGAGTTTGTACTTTATCATTAAGCAGAATAGTTAATATTTTGTTTAGGTCTGAGAATTCTACTGACACTGTCAGGTTGAATCCCTTTGTTTGATTTTTCTTTTGCCTAGCTTACCTTTTTACTTGGCTAGATTCTGCCTTGCTACTGGATGAATCATTCAAATCATGCTTATTGACTAAATTGGTTGAATCAGGACTATCATATTTCCTAATTGGCTCATGCATTACACTCTGTCGATCATTATCATGCAAAACAATACTAGAAGCATTTAGACACAGAATATTGTCTATCCCATCAATGTCACACTTAGCATTCGCAACAATGTCACAAGTAGAAGCAATTGAGTGTGTTGAAAGATTACCTTGGTAAAGCTGTTGATCATCCACTTTCCACTCAGGCTCACTTGGAGCATCATCATAGGAAGCATCAGAGCTGGAGTCATCTTCCTGCAAAATAGCAAAATGGTTTGCTAGGGATAGAGGGTTTTAATAGGGAACCAAGGCCATGCTTGTGTGTTTTTTCTGAATTTTTAGGTCCTTTTTTAGCTTGGACATGTGTAGATCATCAACTGAGATGAACTCCTTGAGACCACATCCCTCTTGAAGGCCACAGAAATGATTGTAGCCTCTGATGAGTCTTGGACCATAGAAGAATCCTTTCCAATTTTTGCTGAGTAGAGGACCATAGAGGTATCCTTCTCCTTCTCTGATGTTGACAATCCAGAGCCAGAGCCAGTATCATTATGATGTTTTCTTTGAGCCTCCTCTTTTTTCTTAACCCATATCTTTCGGAGTTCTGGGTGCAGGACATTGCAGTTGCCCTCTTCATGGCCTAAGTTTTGGCAGTGCTTACAATACAGTGGAAGGTTTTCATATTCCACCGGGCAATCATTATAGTCCAGAGTGCTGCCGATGGGGATTGACTTGATCAATTCCTCCTGTAAATCTACCTCAATGCACATCTTCAAGACCGAAGGCCGGGTGATTCCACAGGTTGCAATGTCCATCTTTATGAAGCTACCAATCTGGCTAGCTACATCATTGATCATCTTCTGGTTGAAATACCACAGCGGGATATTCCTCATTGTTACCTAAATTGGGACAATGGACGATTCCTTAGCAGATGAGAAATCAGGAGTCCATTTCATGACTTTCATCGGGGCTCTTGCGATGGTCCAGTATGGTCGGATCCAGAACCTCTGGAAGTCCTCTTGCTCCTGAAACCTGATCAATATGTGCATATAATCACTAGTGGAAAAAGGGTGGATGGTGGCGCTTTTTCTCGGCGGTTCCGGCCAAAGATGCAAGAACCGCCGTGCAATTCGGTTGCGAGTTCGCAAGATTGATCAGGTTTCCCAAACACCGGTGCTTGATCAGTTGTGAGTTCATAACTTGGTCCGGATCATCTTATGTACAGTAAACCACTGACTAACCATTCCGCGGCGGTTCTGAAAAACCGCCGCCGTTCGTTCCGGTTACGACATCGTAACTGCGGTAGCGGTTATTTTAAATTAAATCTGACGCAGTTGCGAACTCGTAACCAAGCAGAATATGAATTAAAAAGGATTGGTTTATTCATTTCTCAAGATCTAGAACTCCTCCACCCCTTACTTTGCAATTCCGCCCGTCACCCAGATCTCTGCGATTTCTCAGATTCTCCGCCCCGTCGCCCTCTCCCTTGCCACCCGTCGTCGTCTTTCTCCCTGGATTGTCACCGTCGCCGCCGCCCGACAACCGCCGATCACCAGGAATCATGGTCACGATGGAGTATAAAGGCAGTATTTTCTACCTGACCTTGACCGGAGAAGACGAGCTCCGCCTTCACCCAACCGTCATCGAATCCATCCGCTCCCCCTTGCTCAGGTCAAGTCTGCTAATTATACTCTTGTTTACAAAATTCTTTTATTTTGAGATTTATACTTGTTTTGGTGTCATTAAAGAATTACGTGATTACGTAAATTGGGGCTATTCATTTTAAGTATCTGTTGTTCTCCTTTGTAGGCCTGGGTCAAATGAATGGCATAAAATCGTTGAGGATAAGTTGATGAAGCAAAAGGCCAAACTCTTGCTCGATGAGGCTGCATCTTGGTCTTTTCATGTCTTGATTATCATCTTGTTTTGATTATCATGAGGCTGAACAATCATTAAATGTGTGAACTTTCTTTTTTTGTTATGAAATCTTGGTTTCTGAATTCTATTTTTTTTGGCACGTATGAAAGTTTAAACTTCTTGATGAGTCCCTATGAGTAGATACATATATGCGTTTAAAATTTAGAGCCATAGGTTTAAGAGCTTGGGCTAGGAAAGAAATATGAGTGAGTATAGGAATCTGAAATTTGTGGGTGTATGTGAGATTCTGAACTTTAAAAGATTATATATCTCAAACTGTTAATTAATCTACAACAATAATAATATATTTGAATACATGAGCTTTATAAGTGCAGTTTTGAATCAAGAATCTTTCAATTTGGTTTAGGAACGAGGGAGAAAAAGGGTTACGAAGTTCTGCCCTCGTTCATTCATGTTTACAGCACAACCCTCACTTTACAAACCCATATCTATTTAACCCCAACTCTAATTTTGTTGATTCTTATACCTGTGAAATATTTGTAAGATTCTCTAGGATTTAGAATCTAGAATTTCTGAATTTGCATAATAAATGATAGAGATAATCCAGTTTCAAGTCTGCTGTGACTGGACTGGTACTGTTCTGGGCAGCCAGCTGACTGTTACTTTAAAAATTCATATCTTCATAACCGTAACTCCATTGTGTCTGATGTTTATACTGGTGTATTCACTGAACTCTGATCTTTGATTTCATAACAAGAATGGGCTAATTCGGCTAAGTAACAAGAGAGATAAAGGGTTTTAAAGTTCTGCAATTTCTAATTTTAGTTTTCTACTGGCATCAGTTTGGAACTCACTTTAAAAATATCACAGCTGGTCTATTTGGAATAAATTTATTAGTTTTGGAAAAACGAGATTTCAAACTATGATTTAGAATCAAGAATGAGACAATTTGGTTTAGAAACGAGTGAGAAAAATGCTCTTGAAGTTCTGCAATTGTTAAGTACTTTTCTGCTCGCATCAGTTTTATAATTCACTTTGAAATTTTGTAACTGATGAACCGTAGCTCAAATTTTGTTAATTCTTGTGTCAATTAGATCCTTGTAATCTGGAATACACTCTCTGATCAAGAACGATCCATGTTGATTCGAAATATAGCATTCACAAAGGGTTATAAAGTTGCTGTGGTTTATAACTGATGTGGAAATGTGTTTCTGATAATCAGTAATTGTATGCTTGTTTATTGCAATAGTCTTCTGCTGCAATTTTTATGTTATCAAGTGACCTGTTGAGAACAACATAATAAGGATAAAGCGATGTGTGAAAGATCATTAATAAATATAAATAACTATACTGCAAGTGTTGAAGGAAATTGTGAGCTTAGGATTCACGGTGGGGGTTTTATCATGTCTTCTATATCTTTTCAATAGGCGCTTTACAGTCTGTTTAAGTTGTCTGAGTTGGTTGAGTTGCTAGTACTAAATAATCATAAATAGTTTTAAGTTATGTTTTAATTAGTTAAGTTCAACATTTGTGCAGGTGCTATTTCAAGTCATAATTTGTGCTTAAGAGCTATACGACAGCAGATGCAAGAGGTGGCTATAGTGAATTCCTAAATTAACTTCTGGTTTCTTCAATTTTGATCTAATTGTATGAAAGTTGGAAGAAACTCATTCATGTATTGATGCTTGTAATATGTCGAATATTCTGTATTTATATTGAAGTGTAGCTCTGTTTCTTTTCTTCGTTTTTGGCATTATAATTTTACCGGCCAGTTTTGGCCGGTATTGTTTTAGCAGAACCTAATTAGGTTACGACATCGTAACCAGATTCAGGAACAAACATAGACCCTAACCTGAAATGATGGTTGCGAGTTCCCAACCTTTGAACCGGAGGAGCATCCGATGTCGCAACACTCGAAAACAACCTGCAGGTTCTAGCTTGTTACGAACTCGCAACTGGATGAACCTGACAAGGTTGCAAACTCGCAACCTTGCGCGGCGGTTCATAACCGCCGAGGAATGGGGACGGAACCGCCGCAATAGCCCTCTTCCTGCACTAGTGAATCGATTAATCCAACTTGGAATTTACCTTTGAATCCAATACTCTTGAAGGCAGATTGAATTTGCTCCATGTGAGGTTTGCCCCTTCCAAACTTTCCGATGAGTGCGTTCTGATAGTGTGCAGCGAGAACCTTGACGGATTTGGCATCGTATAGACAGGCTGGCCGGCTGTTCAGAGATGTTATTGGCTTGATTTCTGGGTTAGAAGGATGAGATGAGTAAAGGGGTATGGGTTTATTGATAAGTGCATCCAAGAACGGTTGATCGGGGGCTGCGCCACCGGTTTGGGCCGGTGGCTCCGCCATGGGTATTACCGTTAGAGAGACGTTTCCGGTAGTAAAGGTTCGTTATCGGTTACTGTGTTGAAAAGGTAGACATAAAGTGGGGGCGCGTGTACAACAATGATAGAGAGAAGGAGGAGCGTTTTTTAGTGAGAGAAAGTGAGTTGAGTTGTGTGAAAGATTTTTGACCAGATGTTTTTTATTCATGTCATTTTACCTATCATTTCCATACATTGTTAAACTATAACTATATTTATTGGCATTTTCATAGGGTTATTCAAGGTTTGAGGAGCCTAATATATCCCTCTCACCATTGGTGGATTCAATTTAAAAAAAAAAAGAAAAAAAAAAAGAAGTTAAACAACAGTCTTATTTGTCCTAGAAACTTGGATCTTGCAATAAGTACCTCCCTTCTTGATGTCTCAGAACTATCCTTGCACCAGCATCTCCATTCTTTAAGGTTGAACCATCAGTGTTAAGCTTTTCTGTTTCTGGGTTAATTTCCACATCACATGTATAGCTTGTCTTGTCCTACCACCTGTAGAAATTGGAGCCAACGACAATAGACTAGAAGAGAGATTAGCAGTATCCGATATTTTCAATGTCTTACCTTTTATTTTCATAATAGCCTTCATAGTACTGTAGACCTTTAAGGCCAATGTAAGTTAGTTTGGTGCTTTGGATTTATACATCCATGTTTTCCTGGCACACCAAATTTACCAAACAGAAATGCATGGAATCATTCTTACCATGATTCCTTGAGTTTTTTATTTTGATGTCCACATTCCAGTAAAAAGAAGAATCTGTTCCATAATGTGTACTAAAAATAATGGTTTGGATATCAAACCACTTTGTGCAAATGAGTCCAGAAAGTTTTTACATTTTCACACTATTAAAACAGTGGTGTATATTTTCATTATTACTTTTATAGAATGACATGTAGATGGCAAGTGAAAATTGAAATCTTCTAATACATCAGGAACAGGTAAAAGCACGTTGAGTGATCTCCAAATGAAAATGGTGAATTTCAGTGGGAGGTGTTTGCAGTGGTGGTTTCAGCAAAGAATATGCTGAAGACATTGTGAAGTATCCATTCCTCTAATTTCCAAATTTATCTATTAGGATATTCTTCAAACAAAGAGAAATTTTATTGATATTAGGGGGTGCTTGGTTGAGAGATTTGGAGGTGGGTAATGGGTTTGATTATAGAGTAGGGGTGTTTGGTTGAGTATTATGATTATATGGGGCCCACTTTCATTGCCCAAAACTGGCCAATCACTCAAACCCCCCAAAATTGACAACTATGAGTTTCATTACCTAGTTGTTTACTATATTTAGCCACTCCGTCATTTTAGTTTACTATTTTTATCCATTCCCTTAGATTTATGTGTTTCATATCTAAACCATTTTGTAATTACTGCACATACTATTCTTGGTCATAGAAGAACTTAGAGATAGTTAATTCTAGAAAAGGTAAATCAAGTTCATCATTCCAAATTTCAATAAAGGGACTTCTTTTAGCCAGTTTAAATTCCAAAAAGAATTCTTTCTTCACCAACCTATAATTTAGTATTTTCAGAATTTATTTGGTGAACATCTTTAATTCTTTTCCTTGTTTTGGAATTCTTTAGATAGTTGGGTAATCCCCATATAAACTCTGACCAAAGATTATTACTTTTTTATATTTTCACCACGATTTTTTGTGTTTAGTCCATTTTCATACTCGGGTAACATAAATTTGTCCATAATCTCCATACATTTTTCTGTTCAAATATATTTAAATTTATTTTAATTTAGTTTAATATATTTAAGTTTATTTCCGTTAATTTCAATTCAGTTGAGCTCTACCAAACCGGCCTTCAGGCTAAACCCAAACCCGGGGTTTAAGAACTTGGATTAAAGCCCTCTTTCTTCTCTAGCTGATTTACCCAATTTTAGATGGAGGTTGAGCTGGGAAATCTTCCCTTTGATCTTGATTTTCACCCCTCAAGCCAGCTTGTCGTGATGAAATAAGGAATGATCCATTTATATCTAAATAAGAAAATGTGTTTCAACAGAATTTGACGTGAAATAAGGTTCATACAGTCAACCTCTTCAGCCTTTTCCTTTTGTAAATCACTTCTCTAGCTAGGTTTATTTCTGCTTTTGTATAACTCCTATTTGTTTGGTTATTTGACTTCTCCAGTGACCGCTTTGTTGACCTTGCTCCAAACTCTGTTGATGCAATGTTGAAGGTTTGGAATTTAGATGCTCATTATATCTACCGAAGATTATCCTCCTAAAAACTCACGCTTCTCATTGTCTTTTTTGTCCTCGTGTTATATTTTGAAGCTTGATGAAGATAGATTAATAGCTGGTTCAGAGAATGGACTTATCAGGTGAGATGGTGTTCACTGGTATCAAGTTAATAGCTGATTTTGTCATATGCTCATTTGCCGCTGACGCTCTCTATATTTGTGTTCAGTCTGGTAGGCATTTTGCCAAACAGAATTATTCAGCCAATTGCAGAGCATTCCGAGTATCCTATTGAGCGTCTTGGTATGATTTAACTTCTTACTTCTAGTATAACTGTGTTTTCAGTGAATAATACTCCTTCCCTGTGCTTCTCTGCACGATCAAAATGCATAGTAATTTTGAAGGTGTTCACTCATTCTCTTAAATATCGTCTTTGGTATCCCTTTTATGCATAGTAATTTGCTTGATTTTTATTTTTTGAACTTGCAGTTGTGGGATTTGGACGAAAAATAGACCACCCAAAGATAAAACCGATTAAATAGGATCACCTAAAACCAGTCAAATCGTTCAAACTAGCTCATCCAAACAGGTCAAATTGGACCACACACATCACCACCAATGGCATAATCTCTCAACACGGGTGATTTATACCTCACCTTCAGCGATCTAAACATTAACGCCAACGAAACCTCATCTCTGGTGACCTACAAATCTCACCTCTAACCTTAACGCTAGTGACAAAAAACATGAATACAAGCCACCTAAACTTCAATTAGTCAAAATGTTGTAGTATCATATTTCGAGCTCAAATTTTAATTTTAATAGCGAAAATGTGATCAATGAACATCAAATTTCAGATTGATGGCATGATTGAACTCGGCTCAATATCGATAATATATAATTACACGAATCTTGAATACGTCAATAATCAGGTCATAGACTCCGATATCACCCTAGGTGCAGCTAAATATGAATATGTATTATGTGAATTTCAATCTGAATGTTTTATGTGGTTGTTTTATTTAATTACAAGGTTTATAGAAGAAAGTGACATCTAAAATTTATATTTAAATGAAAAATATATAAAATTTAAATAAGTGTCATTTCAATAATTTTGACAAATTGGACCGAGTAAAATCTGATAGAAAAACTGATCTGGGACTTACCTACCCATTGCTTGTTTTACAGTAAGCGTATCTCATATGATATGAGATTTTGTGAAGTTAGAAACACGTTGATCAAGTGGCTCTGATACTTGTTATATTTTTCAATTGACACACGTTGGCCCTGTTTGCCAGAGTTTATCTGTAGATCAGTTCAGTTCAGTTCAGTTCAGTTTAGTTCAGTTCAGTTCAGTGAAATGTAATTTGATGAAATTCAGGTTAATTCAGTCATGCTGATTCCATTTTTCAATACATCAATTTTACTTCAATTCAGTTCAGTTCAATTCAATTCATTTTAGTTCAATTCAGTTCAGTTCAGTTCAGTTCAGTTCAGTTCAGTACCATCAAGAAATAAGCTCTAGTAAACAGGGCCGTTGTCGTTATAATTTCATGCCGACACAAGGGAGAAAAAATGAAAGAAAAAAAAAGTAAGCCGTGAAAAATTTCTATTACATAAAGAATTCAAATAATTGGTGGAAATGAAGAAAAATATATTCGGGGAGCCTACTGGGGATATGACGCTGAAACCCTTACTGGCAATAATTATAGTATGCTCCACACTTAAAAGCACGTGGATAATTATCTATTATTGGTAGAGCAGTCAAGCCCAACCCGAACCCGACAAACCCGACACGACCGACCCAATCCGATTTGACACGTAACTCGATTGTAATCCGAAAATAATTAGGTTGAACTCGACCCAACCCGACCCGACGACAACCCAACAATTAATTTTAACCGATAAATATTGACACGAACCAGACATAAACCCGAACCCGACGTAACCCAAACCCGATCTGACCCGAACCTGAAGATGACCCGACCTAACACGTAGATGAATATTACCCAAATCCGACTTAACACGGACTTGAAAATAACCTAAATTTGAAGATGAATTGAACCAAGTTTATCGTTCATAAATAGTTAATGTTTAATTTTAATTTACCCTTATTTATTTTTAATTGTTTTCAAACCAAACAATCTAATTTACTAATAAATAATAATGTTCAATTTATTGCTTTTATGAACTGTTTACTTTAAAATTTTATTCCATGAGCGATATGTTGTGTCTTTTTACAAAAATAAAAAGAAAAAAAAATCTTCGAACTATGCCTAGCATTGGAATGTAGCCGGATTCTTTGGCCACTTTGAAAAATTTTAACCACCACTTTGAAAATGTTGTACAAAAATACTCACAAAAGGGGTTTTGAACTCAAAACCTTTCTCCTTGGAATGCAAGTGAATTACCACTACACCATTCAGCATCTTGTTTCAAGGATGGTAAGAAAAATTATATGCTTACATATACAAAAAATATTAACTTTTACAAAAGGCCATAACACTGTATATGGAACTATCGGGTAACACATGTAAATATTTTTTCTACCTCTTCCGCTACATAAAAAATCCTTAAAATTATATTTTCACATTTCACATGGGTTCAATTTTATTTCGGACTACTCAATTTTATAATTCAACATTTCCCAATTTCTTGGAGGGACCTAAATGAAAAAAGTAAAAATTTTGTAGAAACGCCGAAATCGAAATTCGTTTGAAGGGATTTTTAACTAACATATTTACAATTAATATTATACTTATTACATCATTAAAATTTTTGTCTACATTGTATTGACAAGGTATCAATGTTAGTATGTTTAACCTTTGTAAACTCACTAATATAGTCTATCGGTTTGTTCTACGTCAAGTGCTTACGCAACTCATAAAAAAAAAAACTTTGTATGCATTACATATGCCATACTAGGAGATAATAATGAGTTATAACACCATATGACATCGGTAACATAGCTAAATTTATTTCTAAAACACGTAAGACTCCCGGAAATTCAAAGTTACCAAATGTTTGACATTCAATTTGAGGTGTGTATTTATTAAACAAATGACATGAGTTATAATGATATGTGTGAATGTTTTCAATTAGAAATCTGTTGGTTCTACTTGAGTGAAAAATGTACGAAAAATATGTAAAGGGCCGCAACATCATATGTGGAACTTTTGGGCAACACATGTGATATTTTTTCTACCTCTTCCGCTACCTCAAGAAAACAACAAATAATAATTCCACATTCACATGACTTCAATTGGTTTCAGACCACTTAATTTTAGTAAAGTTGAATTTAGTTAGTGTTTATAACTAGTCAAAAAATGTTTGATATTCGATTATTTAAGTTGTATGTATTTAACTTTTTTAGAGAGTTAAATAAGATTTGATATTTGATCATTTAAATAGAATATAGTTATTAATAAAAGGTCAAGTAAATATTGATATTTTATTAGTTAGTATGTATAGAAATCTGAGTTGGTGTCAACTTATCATGTTCAAACTTTAGTTTTTTTTATAAAGTTAACTTTTTAATCATTTATTATATATTTTAAACAAAAAAAAAGTGATAATGACTAAAATTTTAAAATAATGTGATTCATATAAACTATATAAGACAACAATTAATCCACAAACTTGCTGAAAGTAAGAGTATCAAATGAATAGTATACATTATTCAAATATCAAATGTATAGTATACTCGAACTGACCTCACTTTGATTTGAACTCACCCGACTAACAATAATGACCCAACATCAATAGTTTATTTAACCCATATATGTTTTGTGGATTATATTTTTACTTAACCGACTCAACCTAACAAATGAGTCTAACACGACACGACCCGACCCGAGGTAATTCTTTGTGAACCCGACCCGGCCTGAAAAATGGGTCTGACACGAGTGTAACTCGACACGGATGTGACCCAACACGACCCGAGAAAAAATTCTGACCCGACACAACCCGACCCGCATCAACCCGGACCTATCTGACCCGAACACGAAACCCGACACACCAACCAGAATTGACAGCTCTAATTATTGGTGGGGACTAGTATTAAGATAATAACAGGTTAAAATATTATTTTTTTAAAGATTGTATATGAGAAAAAAAAACAACGTTTTTGATGCGGGGATAATCCGCACTAGTAAAAGAGGCCTCGGATGTTGGAGTGATATCTGAGGGCTAATAGATGTAGATCGATGAATTGCTTGTTGATAGCAACTGCTACCTCGAATCTTGGGATATTGGAGACGTTATAGTGAGATCATGTTCTTTTGAGGCCTGCAAAAAAGAACCTCCGGCGCTACCCCGGAAATGTTAGCTCTGGTGTAATGAAGAGATTTCGTGCCTTGAAATATAAAAACTCTGTATTCAAGAGTTAGAGAACTTACCTAAAAATGGGTGATGATGGCCTCTATTTATAGGCGTCCTGCAATGCATTCCTCGTCTCTTTTTCCCTGCTGACTCATCATTCCTTTTCCTCCTCCCCAAGTATGTCTCACGTGAGCTTGTACTTCCCATATCTTTCTTTAGATCCTCTCACGTGCTTATGTAGTTTCCTGGCAGTTTCTTCACCTAGCTGAGTCACCGCCCTGCCTAATAAGGGGTGACGTATTTGGTATCATCACAATCCCCCCAAGTCGAGTGTTGATCCTGGAAGGGTAACGCTTGACTTGACTTTATCCGACCATTCCTTCCTTTATCTGAGCTTCCTTGGCCGACCTTAGTGGGCCTTGCCGCTTCGTTATCTCGGGGCGACACCTTTTAATAGGTGGGCCCTGACTGGCACGCTTTTCGCTTGACGGCTGCACAGTGTCCGATTTTCCCCTTCTTGAGTGACTTAATCATTATGCCTCCTTCCCTGATACGGCTTGTCCTTGCCCCTTTATCTTCCGTTGCCCTGCTCCTTTTATTTGTACTATAAATACCTTCCCCTTTTTCTCCATTCCACTCGCATGGCTGACTACCTTTCCTGCAATTCTTCTTCCTTTTCTGAAGATTCCTGTCCACTTACCTTCAATCACTCTAGCCCAACTTCGTCTGCTCTTGGGAAGCGTCCGATAGCGCCGCCACCTCTTCTTCTGGCAGTGACATGGCTCGCCTCAAGATCGTTCCTTTTGGTGAGGGTACCAGTTCTCGTCCCCTCGATTCTCAGATAGGAGCTGGTGAAGCCCCCAATGAATCTTCACACATTCGTCCGCAAGGATTTATGTCTAATGTTCAAGGGTTCCCTGTTGACCCAGGCCAGGAATGGATTCGCTCCGAGACCATCCAAACTGCTTACACGATGTTCTGCCCTTTGGTGGTGGATGCCCAACACTTCCCTGTAGACCTGGATGAGTATTAGGTCAATGGACCATGTATCCCAAGGCGTTTGTTTCGGTTTGGTTTAAGCCTGCCTTTTCCTCCTCTGTACTCTGACCTCCTTCATCACTATGAGATTTCTCCTGCTCAAATTAATCCTAATGGATTTGCAATTATCATGGCGTTTTTAGTCAATTGTCGTCGATGCGGGGTCTCTGAGTCTGTAGACCTGTTCTGCTCCTTCTTCTGGTTGTCTGGAATGCAAGCCGAATCCCTGGAATCTTTGGGTTTGCTTCCCGTATTCCTGAAAATGTGCAATCATTTGAGTATGAAATTATTTCTAAGACTTTAAAATTATTAATGGAATGATCTGATGCGTTCCTGTCTCTTCCAACTTTTAATATGATACCTATTTCCTCTCATGAGAGTTATAATAGGATTCTGACGATGATTACTTCTACCTTCACTTAGAATTAGACCCCGCAGTTCATATCCGTTGGTAAATGTATATCAGTTAAAATTGATTCTTCCATCAATTTTTGAGTATATAGTTGTAGCCTGATGGCTGTTTCATCCTTTTTCTGTGCATTGTACCATTATGTTGAGGTGACGTGGTGAAAAAATACAGACATAAATAGTCATACTGCACGCGAGAACTTTATTTCTGTCATAGGGGTTGTCTTTTGGTTGCTGTGTGTTGAGTGGTGGTATAACATACACTCCCCTACTCTGTTATTCCCGCCTTATATGCTAGCATTATAAGACTGCCAGCTACCACTCCGTTGGACTATCTCAAATATGTGGAAATAAGCTCAGGCCTAACAGTTACTAAATTGATATAAATTTTACTTCTACAAAACCGAGTTGAATTAAAGCCTTAACTCAAACCAGGATATATAGGAAAACCACTTGCAGTGAAAAAGATGAGTAAACTCCACTACATATTTTGTTACAGACACTGGAACCCAGGGCCGGCCCTGATATTTTAGGGACCCTGTGCAAAAATAAAATGGTGGCCCATCATTAAAATAAAAATATTGTAATACTTAAACAAAAATGTTAAAATGCACATTTAATATTAAAAATTAATTTTAAAGTGTACAAAAAATATAATTTTATTAATTAAAGATTTTACTTAAATTTAAATACCTTTTAAATTATTTAATTTAACAAGTAAAAATATAAACATAAGAATTTAATTTTATTTATAAGCATGAATTTATGTTTATTTATTATTAATTCAAATTTACCTTTAGTTTATTTTTTAAATAACTAAATGGTTACCTTTTAAAAGAAGTAATTTTCTCCCATTATTATGAAATTTTATCCAAATCACTCTATCCTTTCTAATATCTCATCCTTATCATTTTCAAAAATAAAAACTAATTCATACTAATCTTCTCCTAAAATGGTTAGATTTTGCCACCGATAATTAATTAATTCCTCCTATATACGGTAATTAGTTAATGCCTTCTATATAATAGGCAAACTCTTTTATAATTTTAATTTCAGTTTAAATTTTTCCAAAAATTGGGCCAATCTTCTTAACTTTTGCGAAATCTTTGCCGAGTTTCTGTAATCAATTCGGCAAGTTTTTATAGGCAGTCAATATATACGGTAAAAAAAAATTTGGGTCAATATGTATACGGTAAAAAACAAATTTTGGGGCCCCGTAAAATCGGAGGCCCTGTGCAACCAGTTGCACATGCTCAAGGCCGGCCCTGCTGGAACCCCGCAGCGAAGAAAGGCTGAGCTCAATCCTGTTGTTTTATTGGGAACTTGACTGGTGAGAAAAGGCAAATGGCATCTCCTTTCAACTTTCAGTTTCAAACTCCAAACCATCTTGCTCATTTTCGTTAGGAAAAAAAGGTTTGTTTTGTTCCATTTCTCATTATTTTCCTTTTGATTCCCAGGTCATTTATTGCTTTAGTCTTATTTTCGTTTGGTGATATATTGTTAATTGAAATGCTACATCATATGATTATTTACATAGTATGCTGTAGAGATTGTGGTGGACGAAATCCAAAGAATCGTGTGCATGTCTGATTTACATGTGTTAGAATTTAAGCTGGATTTATCCTAGAGTAATATGTAATAGTTATTGGGTTGTTTCTTGGTTTCTCCCCTCTTAAATTTTCCTTTTTTTATTATTTTTTTTCCGGAATCCCACGTTAAAACAATGTCCTTTTTGATTTTGGATTTTTTCCTATTTTCCATTTTTTATTTTTTATTTTTCAAAATCTCACGTTTGTCCTTTTGGGTTTTGGTTTTTTTTCCTAATATGATCTCTCTTTAAACTGATTGGGTTTTAATTGTACAGTAATAATAATCCTAGAGTAATATTAAATAATTATTGGGTTGTTTCTCGGTTTCTCCTTCTCAGATTTTCCTTTTTTAACCCTCACTTAGCGAAAACGACGTCATAAGAAATGCTTACTGACCCCAATCCGCAATCGATTCTGCTTTCATCTCTTGGATACAATCCAATACGGATTCGGCTTCCTTCGTTAACATCTCCGATCCTAATACCAATACTCTTTCTTCTCCGTTAACTGGACGAGCCTCCGTGGGACACGATAATAGGATTCATGTGGGAGCTATCGACGACTGAAGATTTAAGCGCATTGAGGGTTGACTTTATGAATGCGAGTTCCTTGAGCTGCCAGAGAGTCCTCGATCTGACTAGGAATTCTCTAAAGTGGGATTAAATCGTACGCACAGCGGTGTCACGTAGGGATCAAGCTCTTTTGGCCGACTTATCGCAGTGGGATGATTCAAGGGCGGCGATGCGACGGAGAGAGGAGACATTCGGGCTTTCCTAGGCTGTTTCCGCCGTCTCCTGGCCGTTGTTTGGTACCATTTCTTATGTTATCAGACGATGAAAACAGTAGTGAAAAGGGTTTCTTCTACTTTTTCAGGTTCTCCTCCAGCTTGACAATCCTCCCTGAGTGATACTCCATCTGCTTTAGATGGTAATCCAGCTGAGTCTGAATGCCCTTAATCTTGATTTCCCTTTTAACTGCCTCAAACATGTCTTCAGTATCCTCTCTAAACCAAGGTAGATCAAGAACTTCACGTTTAAGAGTGATAGAATTAGGACCCATCAGCTTAACCAGAATACAGTCTTCAGATGTTGGAACATCAACACCAGCTTCCTTCAGCAAGTCAAAGATCAGGCAGGGGTGAGGCATGTACTCTGAAGTTCGAGGAGTGAATGCAGCTTTATGAATCCTTGTGTAGATCAGCTTACCCAGGTTTACCTCTATCTCCTTCCCAATACCATATAGATACAGGGTCTGCTGTTTGGTTACAATGGTAGTGTTGGAAGTCTGCATCCAATAGCCAGTAAGAATTTGAAACAGAAGATAGTACCTCAGAGTTAGCTTGGATGCAAGCACATTAGAAGAAGGCCAAACAGGGACAAACCCTCCAGTGAGTTCTATTCCTAACTTCTCCATCGTAATGCCATACTCATCTGGGAACTTATAGGCTTCAGCATAATCAGAGTGCAACCCCAAACAATTAGTGATCACAGAAGGGGAAAAGGGAATTATCTTGCCTCTGACATACACCTTTTCAAACCAAGGAGAGGTATAGTCTGTGTTTGCAGCCATCAAGTTATTGTAGAACTCCTTGACCACAGTGGCTTTATACTCTGTAAATCCAGTGGCTGCCTTCACCAAGTCCATCAGCTCCAAGTACTCAGTTAGCCTTATCTCAACACACTTGTTCAGGTTGAAAACCTCCTCCACCATTAGCCTTCTGCCAGAGACAATCACATGCTTTTGTCTGGCTTCCTCATAGTAGAACTTCTCAGAGATGGCATGTCCCAACATCGCCTCTTCAGAAGACTCATCTACAGGTTCATCCTCATAATCTTCATCTATGTCAGCCTTCTTCTTAGCAATTCTGGGAGGTTGAGTTCTCTTGGTGACAGCAGATTTCTTGCGCTGGGGCTGAGGTTCAGTCTCTCTATCCTCAGTATTATCAACAATAGGCTCTCTCAACCTCTTCTTTCCATCATCACTCTTAGCTCCAGATTTTCCTAGCTTCTGACTTTTCAAAGCTGATCCCTTTTTGAATCTTTCACCTAGGGGAGTATTCATAGCCCAATCATCATTTTCAGCATCATTCCTAGAAGGTCTTCCAGTGAGATCCTGCTCAAGAGGTGCTTCATGCAGAAGAGGGTCAAGCTTACCATCCAATCCTTTATTCTCAGTCTCCTGAGGATTAGAGGTCTCAATTACGGGCTTTACATTCTTCAAGATAGGGGCCTGTGAAGACTCAGTAGGTGGGTTTTGAACATCGGAGCTAGGCTCAACAATATTCTCAAGAGGGACCCCAGATTCAGTAGGAGGTAGACTAGACTTCTCTGAGGTTGGAACACTGACCTTGCCCTTTCCTTTCCTTCTTCCTTTTCCCAAGGATTTGTAAACTTTAAGGCCATCCTCAGCCTTCTTGATGTTTGCGTGCAATTCCTTCCTAGTTTGCTTCTCATGCTTCTCTCGAGTCATACATCCAGAAGTCTCAACCCCAGTAGACCCATCTTTATCCTGACCCGATTCAACAAGATCCACGGGTTTCTCACCATTTTCCAGATTTTTAGAGTTAGAGGGAATTGGGGTTTTCGAAGGATCAGGGTTTTCAGTCTAGGAAACGTCACCACCACGTTTCGGGGGGATAGGTTTGCCGGACTTTGACCGGAACTAGGGTTTGTCGGGGTTTGAATCACACCCTCAATCGCAGGGGTTTTACCCGGAGTATTATTAGAACTAGCTTTAGTAGATCCACCCTTATTTCCCTTAGCCTTTCTACCCATACTCTCAGCAGTTTTAACAATCAAACAATAAGAACAAACTACTACACAATCTCCCAATCGCAGATTAAACCCACAGAAACAAGAACAAGAAAACTTTCTGAAAGATCTGGTGAGTTGGTCGGAATACCTGAGATTCAGTGATCGGGAAGCACAACGGACATGCAACCTTCCAAAAGATTCAATCTTTCTCTCCTTTGGCAGCAGAAGAGCTTTTTGTCTTTGATTTTGGAGAAGAATGGAGAGAGAGAGGAAGATGCCTGGAAGAGTTTTAGTCGTTGTGGTGTTGGGATGTGGAAAGGTTCCTCACGCGCGAATAGAGAAGAGAAATACAGTGCATTCCCTTTTTCCCAAAATTCAAAAAGATGCCATTTTCGGCCCAACAAAAAGTCCACACACGTATCCAGCTGGCTCCCACATAATTGAGAACTTAATCGTCATCCCATGTTGGAACATCGATCATCTTTAGCCGGACAGTCAATCCCTCACAGAGTGTGCTCCAGATTGGAACATCACACAACAAACTACAACTTCTGATTTTTTTTTTTGTGTGTTTTTCATAGGAGAAGAAAAAACAAACAACTAAAATGTAAACAAATAGCAACTATACAGTTTGAGCAAAGGTTTCATGGATTACCTTATACTCGACACACACCGAAGTGTTGTCTCAGATACTCAAAAGTCACAGCATCAAGAGGTTTGATGAATATGTCTGCCAACTGCTCTTCAGTGGGAACATGTTCCAGAACCACTTCCTTCTTTTCAACAAGATCCCTTATAAAATGATGTCGTATATCGATATGCTTGGTCATGTTGTGTTGGACAGGATATTTTGAAATGTCTATAGCGCTCTTCTAATCACATATCACTTTCAGAGTCTCGCCTTCAAAGCCATAGTCCTTCAACATCTGTTTCATCCACAGAAGTTGAGAGCAGCAACTTCCAGTCTCTAATCAACAGTGGATAGTGAGATCAAATTTTGTTTCTTGTTGTACCATGAAACCAGATTCTGACCTAATATAAAAGCAATCACCAATTGTACTTTTTCGATCATCTGCGTTCCCAGCCCAATCTGAATCATTGTATCCAAGAATAGTAGAGTCTGGACCTTTTGAATACCATACACCAAATTCAGCTGTACCCTGTATATATCTGATAATCCTTTTTAGAGCAATAAGATGGGATTCTTTTGGATCCGCCTGAAATCTAGCACAAAGACCAACGCTCACACATATATCTGGTCTACTGGCTGTTAAATAAAGAAGGCTTCCTATAATGCTTCGGAATAGTTTCATATCCACAGGTTTTCCATTCTCATCTCTAGTTAGCTTTTCAGTGGTAGACATAGGAGTTCAGATAGGTTTTGCATCAGACATTCCAAATCTTTTGATAAAATTAAGTGCATACTTAGTCTGATTTATAAATAGCCCATCTCTCATTTGTTTGACTTGTAATCCCAAAAAGTACGACAGTTCGCCAACCATACTCATTTCAAACTCAGCAGTCATAGTCTTAACAAATTCATCAACCATAACCTTGGAAGTAGCCCTAAAGACTATATCATCAACATATATCTGAGCCAGCAGAATGTCCTTTCCATGTTGGAACATGAATAGTGTCCGATCTACTCCCCCTCGACGAAAACCCTTCTAAAGTAAGAACTGTGTGAGTCGTTCATACCATGCTCGCGGTGCCTGTTTCAACCCATAGAGCGCCTTGTTGAGTTTGAAAACGTGATCAGGCAGGTACGGATCCTCGAAGCCCTTTGGTTGTTCGACATACACCTCACCATTTACCACTGCATTAAGAAAACGCGCTCTTGACATCCATTTGATGTAGTGTAAAGTTCAAAACATAGGACATGGCTAACAGAATCTGGACTGATTCCAACCGAGCAACAGGAGCGAAAGTTTCATCAAAGTCAACACCTTCCACCTGGGTATAGCCTTGAGCAACCAGTCCGGCCTTATTCCCTGTGACATTACCATCAGTATCTGATTTATTCTTAAAGATCCACCTAGTCCCGATTACATTGACACCGGGAGGTCGAGGAACAAGAGTCCATACATTATTTCGTTCAAATTGTCCCAATTCTTCCTGCATGGCAGTTATCCAATACTTATCCAGAACAGCTTCCTTGTGATTCTTTGGTTCTACCAGAGAGAGAAAACATTGAGCAACATGAGAACGAGCTACATGTATTCCTTTATTCCTTTTTTCAGTTGAGCATAGTCCAGCTGTGCATTATTCCTGGTGTTGTAAACCTTTTCAACTGGGGAAACAGGAGTGTGTGATGTTGGAACATCAGGTACTGGTGTAGGAACTGTATCTTGATACTTAGGCTGCACAGAAGAGACATTAGGATCTGAAACAGTGATATCAGGTACCTGAGTAGTGATAGGTTCTGGAGACGTTGTAGACTGAATCTTTTCTCGAAGACCAACTTTTTCTATATCTGAATCAGTAATGGGTGAGTTATCTCTGACCACCACATTTATTGATTCCATAACTACTCCGGTGCGCTTATTAAACACCCGGTAAGCACGACTGTTCAATGAGTATCCCAGAAACACACCCATATCAGCTCGTTTGTCAAACTTTCCCAGTAGTTCCCTATCTCGAAGAATGTAACACTGAGCTCCAAACACATGGAAGTATGCAACATTTGGCTTTCTTCCCTTCCAAATTTCATATGCTGTTTTGTCAGAAAACGGTCTCAGATATACCCGATTGATAGTGTAGCACGCAGTATTAACAGCCTCTAACCACCACCGTTTGGGAGTGTCATATTCACATAGCATTGCCCGAGCCATATTCTGAAGAGTACGGTTCTTCCTTTATACTATCCCATTATGCTGAGGTGTAAGTGGTGAGGAAAATTCATGCTTGATTCCAACTACATCACAGTAATGTTGAATCTTGGAGTTCTCAAATTCTCCCCCATGATCACTTCGGACCCGAACTACCTTCTGATGAACACTGAACTTCCCTGTGTTGAGTCTGGTGACTAATCTGGAGAATACTACAACTGCCTCTGTCTTGTCAGATAAAAACTCCACCCTCAAGTCGTATATAAATCCACTAATCACCGCCTTCTCCTGCTGCTTTCTGTCCATGACCTTCATACTATCGTCCATGTACCTTCGGTAATATTCCATTGGCCCTTCTACAGCCTTCTGACGGGTGGCAAGAAGCTCAGTCAGCTGCTTCCCTTCCTTCTTCAGTCCGGCGTACCTGAACAGCAGAGCCTTGGAGAAATCATAGTAATCCCTGAGGCTTTCCCGTGGTAGGGAATCGAACCACAAGAGACAGTTTTCCCTCAGGTAGCAGCCCACAAACTTGTATCTTAGTTCCTCCGGGAAGTCCCTTGACACCATTAGCTTCTGGTACGTCCTGACAAACTCCTCCGGGTCAGTCTCTCCATTATACGTTGGGATTCCCTCCGGGACCCGAAGGCCCGGCGGCCATGGATATGCCAGCACCCGAGGTACCCACGGGGAGGTGGGTTTAGCTCCGTTTCTTCCCACCAGCTTGTCTAATCGCGCCTCCAAAGAGTTGGGGTCCTGCTGGGCCACCTGATAACCCCGCATCCTGTCATCCTCCCTATAGTATCTCTCCGGGTAACCGTAGTTCATCCCCATTGACCCATATGTGGGCCAGGAATACGGGATCGGGTTCCCCTGGGTTCCAGGGGCCTGATAACCCAATAATTCCGCAGGCATGACTGGAGGGTCATACCCGGTCTGCCCCATCCCCCAGCTAGAACGCGGGTAGTAGGGTGGAGCACGTGGAACTAAATTTGATTGTTGCCCTGTAGTCGCTCCCCCTCCAACCCCAAAACTTGGAGGGAAAGAAGGTGGAACAGTTTGAAGAATTCACACGCCCCTGGATCCTTGGCGGCTGAACAACTCCATCTAGATCGATAACCTCTCTTTGGTGTCCCCGTGGAGGGCCTGCCGAGTTCCCCCCAGGTTCCCTTCGCCTAAGGCCTTCCCGGGTAGAGAGTACCCACTAGCGATACAACTCCTTATTGGTTCTCATGAACTCCAACGCTGCCAATTCCTCCACATTAGCTAAGGGTTGCCCCTCTTCCGGGAAAACCGGCACCCGTGTTTGAGGGTTGTGGGCCAGGCATTGCCCCTCTTCCCGGGCTTCAGGTCCCTGAGCCCGGGGACTGCCTTCCCCGGCGGGCCCAGGTCCTTCTTGCTCATCCTGGTACTCTCTTTCTGAGTCGGCTTCGTCGGAAGCAGTTTCCACATGACCATCCTGTGGTACTCCTAGCTCACGCTGGTGTCTAGCCTCCTCTTGCAACTGCCTCAAGGTCACATCGTCTCCCGGGGGTGGAGGAGGGCCACCCCCTCAAGGTGCCGCGTTCTTCTTCGGGCGCCCGCGCCCTCTCCTTAGCGACTCCATCGTGCGAAGGTGGAATGTGTCCCACTGGGCGTGCCAATTGATGCTACCCAAATCCGTCCGTCTCCCGGGTCCTGACATTATCCGGGCTTTTTTCCGAGCGAGCCAGCACCAACCCTGCAAAACAATCCCCGGGAGGCGTCCCGGGGAAAAAGCTCGGGCGTGATGATGAGATGGGGATAGCGATGAGGAGAAAACGTACGGAAGATGCTCTCAATATGAAGTAGAGAGATATCAGTCACGTACCTTGTTCACTGTTTCGGACTAGTATTTATAGTTGAGGCTACCTGCCTTGGATAAGACTCAGGACCACTTCTCCTTGTTATTATCTGTCCTTCTTCTTGTCCGGATGTGCCTCTCGCGGGAGAGGCACTGCTTTCCCACTCCTGGGCCGCAGGCCCTTTTCCCGGCCTAGTAGGATCTCCTGGGCCGGTATTATCACATGCCACTTGTAAAAGATGATGACTAGTCTATGACAACGCTATTATGAATGTCGGTATGAATAATAGCTGAGTTGAATACAAGCCACTTGAAGAACATTGATGTTTCAATGACAGCTCAATTACTGGTTTCAGCAATAATCTGTGCAGCTATGTAATCTATGCAGCTATTGATGAGTTGAATACAGTCCACTAGAAGAGAATTGAAGTTTCAATTACAGCAGATTTGAATTTAGGCCACTTCTAAAAGATAACTGATTTCATAAAAAAAAAATCTAAAGAAACATGAATTACATATTGATCTAGTCCGACCAATTATTATTACAAGGGAACATATGAATATGGTCTAGTATGACCAATTATTACAAACAAAGGGAAATGCTCAAGAGTAAATGATGCCCTTAATTTTTTCATTAGTTCTTGTTCCGTCGGTGTTAACTCTGCTGATGCTACCAAAATCCGTCCGTCTCCCGGGAGTATACGCTATCCGGGTCTCCTCCTTGATCAGCCCGCAACAATCCTGCAAAACAATCCCCGGGAGGCGTCCCGGGGAGGAAGCTCCGGCGTGATGATGAGATGGGGATAGCGGAGAAGGAAAACGTACGGAAGGTGCTCTCAATATAAAGTCGAGAGATATAAGTCACATACCTTGCTTACTGTTTGAGGCTAGTATTTATAGTTGGGGTTGCCTGCTTTGGATAAGACTCAGGACCACCTCTTTTTGTCACCTACCCGTCCTTTCTCTTGTCCGGATGCGCCTCGCGCGGGAAAGTTGTTACTTCCCCGGTACTGGGCCTTGAGTCTTTTCTCGGCCCAGTAGAGTGCTGAGCCAGTATCATCACTAGCCCCCCAGACCAGTTGTCCGGGTCTCTGCAGCGCGGGGGACTGGTCTCATGCGCTTCTCCTCGTCATTATTTCTTTTTGGTGGGGCCCATCTGCGCGATAATTAGTTTCTGACGCTGCCGTTCTCTATTCCGCTTCGATCAGTGTGTCATAACTGCTTTTCCTTCTTTTGAGGGGGCGTTTCCTATTCACCCGTCTATATAAGGGTCCATACCCCTCTTCATTAAGCTTCTCTCTCCAAATTCTTCCAGGCGCTCTGCTCTTTTTGATCAAGTAAGCACTAAATCTCTTCTTTCTTCTCTCCCCATCATGACTTCCCCTCTTCCCTCTGATTCTTCCTTAGACACCGAGGGAGTTCAAAATCGGTTTGAGGTCCAATTCCGGGCTGATGATAACACGGCTTCCCCCCCTTCCTCCCCGGACACCTCTTCCGAGGTTTTCAGTACGCCCCGAGGGCCAGTTGTCCCGGGTGCGTTGCCCTCGGATGGGGCAGGTTCCTGCCCGGCCGAGCATCCTAATCATCCCCGCAAAGATCAGGATGAAGAGGTGTTCAACGAGGAGGCTGGTGGTGATATTCCCCGGGGACCCACTCACGGAGTGCGCCCGGTAGGTATCAAATTTTATGATGTCCCCGAGGATTCTCCTTCCCTAGATAGGGATGTCTTGGATTTAGCCAAACGCTGTTTTATTCCTTTCCCTTTAAATGCTTCTCTTTCTAAACTTCCTCCGGGAGTCTCCGAGCGGGAAGTTCCGTGCATCCCCCGGATCCATTTTCAATACGGGCTTTGCCTGTCTTTTCCTCCTCTCTTTCTTGAAATTCTTCGATTTTACAATGTGGCCCCGGCCCAACTACACCCTAACGGGGTTGTTTTAATCCTGGCCTTTTTGCTTAACTGCGCCAGGTGCCACATTCCTCCTTCTCTCTTACTCTTCCGCTCCTTCTACGCCTTGCGGAAGGCACATGCGTCCTTCCCGGGCGTCTTTTCTTTTACTATTCGCTCCAGGATAAAGGACTTCATCCTTTCCAAACCTAAATCCGCCAAAGTATATCTTTCGAAAGGTTTCTTTCAATGCGATGCCCGGGTATACCCTATGCCTTCCTGGAACGATTCTCTCGTTCCTGAGGACAAGAAACCCCTTGCCAATCTCCCCGGCCTTATTACCAGCGACCATGCCCGGATCCATTTTCAATACGGGCTTTGCCTGCCTTTTCCTCCTCTCTTTCTTGAAATTATTCGATTTTACAATGTGGCCCCGGCCCAACTACACCCTAACGGGGTTGTTTTAATCCTGGCCTTTTTGCTTAACTGCGCCAGGTGCCACATTCCTCCTTCTCTCTTACTCTTCCGCTCCTTCTACGCCTTGCAAAAGGCACATGCGTCCTTCCCGGGCGTCTTTTCTTTTACTATTCGCTCCGGGATAAAGGACTTCATCCTTTCCAAACCTAAATCCGCCAAAGGATATCTTTCGAAAGATTTCTTTCAATGCGATGCCCGGGTATACCCTATGCCTTCCTGGAACGATTCTCTCGTTCCTGAGGACAAGAAACCCCTTGCAATCTCCCCGGCCTTATTACCAGCGACCATAGCCTCCTTCGTCTTTCCCCTCTATGTATGGACGATTTTTTTAAGACCGGGAACGCGGGCTATTATTGGCCTCGCGGGATCTACCCTGCCGAGCTCTTCACTCTCCCGCGCATAGCTTCCTAAGGCTTTTACTTTATTTTGGATCCTTGTTCCCCTTCTGTCTATTATTATTTTATTTTTTGACTTTATTTGCTTGGTTTCAGCCCAACCTTCGTTGTACGCAGACGCTATGACTTTCGTGGAGAGGTCTCCAACCAGGGGCGATCAAGCCGGGCCTGCTCAACAAGTGGCTCCCCATCCTGAGCCATCCTCTACCGAGAACCCAGCTATTATCCCGCAGGGGGCCCGTTCGCATCAACGCTCTCGCCCGCCATCCTCCTCCGGGTTACCTTCAGCGTCCCGGGCTGCTCCCACTCCATCACCTACTCCCGGGCGCCGGTCCTTTGTCCAACATCCGGTTTATAGTGGCGGGGCCAGTTCACGGTTCAAGCGACCGCCTCCTAATGAGCTGCCTGGGTCTCCTCCATCCTCTCGCCAGAGGACCAACGATTTTCTTTCTCCTCCTCCTGTTCGCAACACTCCTCCGCAGGCTACCATCTCCGAGGTTTTCCCAGAAGAGAAAGAGGAGGTAACTGCCTTCCTAAAACTTCGTATTTTATCTAAGTGTTAATCAGAGTTTTGTCTGAATTTTGTCTAAGTGATATATATACTGTCTTGCAGAGCGCTGCCTTCGCTGATTCCCTCCTTGCGGATCCTCAGTTTACCGAAGCACTGAACCGCGGTTATTCCAAGTATAGCGCCGGGCTATTTGCCAAAATGGAGAAGGAGCTCCGCGACACCCGGGAAAAATTAGCCGGGAGGGACGACATGGAGGCCCGACTAGAGGCTTCCCAAAAGAAGCTAGCTGAGAGGGAGAAGAAGCTAGCGGATAAGGAGAAGAAGCTGGCCGAGGTAGAGAAGAAGTATTCCTCCCTCAAGAAGGATAAGAAAGACGCTCAGCTCGAGGCCCTGGATGCTCTGACCCAGAAGATCCTTCGCTCCGTCGATTTTGACAAGAGGCTAGAGGGCATCGCCGCCGCGGCCAGTGCGGATGCTTGTCATGAGATGTACCGCAGTCTGCGGGGTTGGCTTCCGGGGCCCGCTCGCCTCGAAGCCCAAGCCTCCTACTACCGCCCCAAGGCCAGCGACTTGCTGAACTACCGCTGGAGGTCCCTCCAAGAGGCGGATCTGAAGGGCCTGGTGCCTCAGCTATGGGATTCTTTGAAGATGTCTTCCCGGGCCCCTTCTGCTTCGGATATCAAGAAGGCCAAGGTGCCAGCGGTTGGCGAGGCCTCTTTTCCTGATCCCGGCCCGGAGAGCTTCAACGCTTATGGGGTAGTCCCGGAGACACCCCATTGGGCAGAGAATTATCTTGAATACTGCGCGGTGCCTGACAATTTCGGGTACCAAGCAGTTCAAGTCCAAGGGGGGGACTACCGGGTTGGCCTTGGTGTGGGTCAAGACGATCTGCTTTACCAAACCCGGAAGGCCACGCGGAAGGTAGGGTACCCTGAACAGTCTGCTGATGAGCCCGCGGTAGATGCCCTTGCTTATGCCGGCCCTGAGTGGACCACTGAGGATCTGGTGGAGCTGGAGAGGAGGTTCGAAAGAGCTCACGCTGTTCCGGGAGAAGGGAACTCCACTGAAGACAATGTATAACTCTAGACTCTAGTCTACCTTTTCCCTTGTAATAAATTTTTTTTAAAAGTATTTTGTAGCTTTCCTTCCCCTGGGGAAGTGTATGTAGAACTTTGGCCTTGGTGCCTATTTTGATTATTGACAAGTTCTACTTTTTAATGATATTACCATCTTTTGTAGTCTGAACGTCCCCTAGAATAGATTCTCCCGCGCGGGCCCATGCCTTATGTTTTTCCTCATCCTAGTAGTTCTTCCGGCACCTACTTCTCTCTCCCCCGCGCTGGGTGCCTCCAATGCTCTTTCCTTCAGAGGAAACTAGCCCATTGGCGGTTTGGAGGCGACCAGGCTAACCGGGCATTAGCTGAGGCGGGGTTGGAATGCTTCCTTCAGGAGTTTGGGTCGATCCGGGTGCTGGTGGCGTTTCTTAAGGCAGTTGAGGCCAAGTTTGGGTCGTTGAACCAATGCTTCGACCTTGCTTCCGATCATATGCGGGAAGCCCTGAATTCTCACCAGACCATAGCTGAGCTGCAAGCCCTTCACGATGACTCCCAGCATCGCACTACCAAGGAGCTAGGCATGGTGTGGGGTGAACTTGAGCGGGCGCAAGAGAAGCTTAGGAAGCTAGAGACCCGCACTGCTCAGAATAGACTAATTGGTGACTTGGAGAAGGAGAATCGGTCCCTTACTCATAGGAACAGGGTCCTCCAAGATGCTCTACTAGTCACCCGGCTATCCTATCACCTTTTAGGTCTTAAGAATGGCTTAGTTGGAGTATCTCCCCTCACTGATATTCCAGCCGGGGTTCGCAGGACGATTGAACGCATGGAAGCCAACCCGAAGAAGTTTGGTGAGGGAGCTCCCAATCATAAAGCCTATCTGGACATCGTGGAGTGGCATAATAAGATAGCTGCGGGGGAGGTTGAGCCCTATCCCTCTAGCCTCCGCCGAGTCCCTGCCCGAGTGGAGGTGGATGTGGCGTATGAAAGATACGAGGATATGTCCTTATCTATCGACCCGGAAGAAGTGGCACGCCGAATAAGACGCATCCAGGAGATCGCTGATTCCGGAGTTACCACGAAGGGTATCAAGACCGCTGAGGGCACCCGCATCAGTCGGGAGGAGAAGGGCAAAAGTGTAGCAGACTTGTTTCCTAAGTACAAGTTTGTTACTTCTGCCGGGGTAAGAAGAATGCGCCTGGCGGAGCCGCTTCCAGAGGGATCCGTGGTTGTTTCTATCCCCGAATTGAACGAAGAAGACGCCGCGCAATTGGAAGAGGAGCTTGCGTGGAATCAAGCCCCGGATGCCCGCTTTGCCGAAGATCTCCTGTCCTCACAATTCTTCGGAGGGGGTTTCCGCCCGGGTAACCCTGAGGGTGCTTCCGGGTCAGGTCCCAAGTGGGTATAGTAGCAAATAGATAGGAACACTTGTATGTAAAATGCTTATGCAATCGTCCTACAATGACTATGACCGCATGTTCATGCGATTTGTAATTTAAAGAGGATTGAGTAAAATTGTTTTTCGAAAAGACCCTTTTCATTAACTCTTCCCTGCAAACATTACATTCTTTGATCCCCGGGCTTCATTCAAGCTCCGGGTCCATTCTAGCGGGGCACCCAAATGGGAGCTACCCATGGGTCCCTTTTTACAAATCTTCCTTTCTAAACCAGGGACGAGGCCAAACGTCGGGGCATTTCTTCGGGCATGTTCATGCTTCCGGGCGGGGCATATCCATGCCTTAGTAGCTAAGGTACGATGCGGGGTACTCTACTTCCCGTTAAACCTTCTTAAATTAGCTACATTCCATCTTCTGGGGATCTCCTTCCCCTGCTTGTCCTCCAGCACATAACTCCCTCCCGGGTATGCTTCCTTTACCTTGTATGGGCCTTCCCAGTTGGGTGCAAGTTTGCCCTCCGGGGCTTGGCGGCTCTTATCGTTTCTCCTTATTACCCAGTCTCCTGGGATGAAAGCTTCTTTCCGCACCCTTCTGTCATAATACCTCTTTACTCGCTCCTTCACCTTGGCTTCCTGAAGTGCCGCATTCTCTCGCTTTTCTTCCAGGAGGTCCAAGTCAAGGCGCCGTCCATCGTCTTCTTCTTCCGGGCGCTGGTATTGAGTCCGGGGGCTCGGGATCCCAATTTCTGCGGGTATCACTGCCTCCGACCCGTACACCAAGCCATATGGAGATTCCCCGGTAGCCGAGCTTTCTGTAGTCCGGTGGGCCCAAAGAACACTGGGCAGCTCCCAAATCCAATTTCCCCGCGCGCCTTCCAAGCGAGTTCTTAATCCTTTGATGATGGTACGGTTGGTAACTTTCACTTGCCCATTCGCCTGAGGGTGGTATACAGACGTCAACCTTTGCTCTATACCATACTTGACACACCATGATTTGAAAGGATCATTCTCAAACTGCGCCCCATTGTCTGTGACTATAATCTTCGGGATGCCGAATCGACAAATGATGTTCTTCCAGCAAAACTTAACACAGGTTAGTCCCCGTATGTTGGTGAGCGGTTCTGCCTCCACCCATTTGTTGGAGTAATCGATTGCCACAATCAAGTACTTGGCTCCTCCCGGGGCAGTCGGGAATGGTCCCACCAAGTCAATTCCCCACCTACTGAACAGCCAAGCTCCTATGACTCCGATTAACTCCTCCCGGGGAACATGGATTAGCGGGGCAAATGTCTGGCATGCCAAGCACTTCTGTACATGTTCTTCCGCATCTTTGAACAACGTCGGCCAGTAATACCCCAGCCTTAAGATCTTTTTGGCCAAGGTGCGAGCCCCTTGGTGGCTCCCATTAGATCCCTCGTGCACCTCCCGGATGAGGTGTCGGCCTTCCGACCTTTCTACACACTTTAGCAAAGGCTGGAGATACCCTCTTTTGTACAGCTCCCCTCCCTGGATCACATACTTAGGCGCCTTAACTCTCAGCTTCCGGGCCTGAGCCTTACCCTCCGGGGTGGTTCCTTCTTCTAGGTACGCCCGCATGGGCGTGATCCAGGATTCTTCCTCGTTCACCAGCATTACTTGATCGTTCTCCTGGTAGCTCCTTCTTCCTAGTACCTCCAAGTACAACTTTTGGTCGGGCTCAGGTTTCAATTCTGAGGAAGCCAACTTGCTCAAAACATCTGCTTTACTGTTCTTCTCCCGGGGAACTTGAACCAAGTTGAAGGTTTTAAACCCGGCTATCAGAGGCTTCACCGCTTCCAAGTACTTTTCCAGGCTCCTTTCCCGGGATTCATATTCTCCCTTTACCTGCTGCACCACAATCTGGGAATCACTGTGTGCCGTGAGAGTTTTGATTTCCATCTCCTTTGCCAACCTTAATCCCGCGATCAAAGCTTCGTACTCAGCTTCATTGTTGGTTGTTTTGAAAGTGAATTGGACTGCGTAGGGATACTCCTTCCCTTCCGGGCTGACTAACAGTACTCCCGCTCCGCTGCCCCCAGAGTGTGCCGATCCGTCCACATATAACTTCCAGGCCGGGTCTGTCTCAGCCTTAGTCATGTTCTCCGGAGTGTTAGGCGTCTCCTGTTCCTCGTTTATCCTTGCTTCTGATTCCAACAAGAAGTCCGCTAGGGCCTGGCCCTTGATAGCCCTTCTTGGCTCATACCGGATTTCATACTCTCCCAGCTCTATAGCCCATTTCATCATTCTCCCTAATGCCTCCGACTTGAACATGACTTGTCTTAGCGGGTAATTGGTAAGGACCACTATGGGATGGCCCTGGAAGTAGGGTTTAAGCCTCCTTGAAGCATGCACCAGTGCCAGAACCAACTGCTCCAAGTCAGTATACCGAGTTTCTGCCCCCCGAAGTGCCCGGCTAACAAAATAGATTGGGTGCTGCTTTCCCTCCTCTTCTTTGATTAGCACGGCACTTACAGCTTCCCGGGACGCTGCTATGTACAGGAAAAGCTCCTCCCCCGGGAGTGGCTTCTTTAAAGTTGGCAACTGTTGGAGGTGCTCTTTCAGATTTTGGAACGCCTTCTCACATTCTCCGGACCACTCAAACACCTTGGCCCTCCTGAGAATGTTGAAGAAAGGCAACTGCCTATCTGCCCCCTTTGATAGGAATCGACTGAGAGCCGCGAGAGACCCTGTCACCCGCTGTACTTCTTTCACCGACCTGGGGGAGGTCATCTTAGCTATGGCCTCTACCTTCTCCGGGTTAACATCGATGCCCCGACTTGACACCATGAAACCCAAGAACTTCCCCGCACCCACTCCAATGGTGCTTTTGGAGGGGTTCAGCTTTAGATTGCTCCGTTCTAGCTTTTCGAACATCTCCTCCAGGTCATTCAGGAAAGCTCCGTAAGCCCTTCTTTTGACCACCATGTCGTCGACATACACCTCCATGTTCCTTCCCACTTGGTCCTTGAAGAGTTTGTCCACCATTCTCTGATACGTAGCCCCCGCGTTCTTCAGCCCAAAGGGCATTTTCTTGTAGCAGAAGGTTCCGAAATCGGTGATGAAGGAGGTTTTCGCTTTGTCCGCCTCATCCATCTGCACTTGGTGATACCCTTTATGTGCATCGAAGAAGGCCAGCACCGATAACCCCGCGATAGCCTCTGCCAGTCGGTCCAAATTTGGGAGAGGATAGCTGTCTTTGGGGCAACACTTATTCAAATCTGTAAAGTCGATACACATGCGCCAGCTTCCATCGTGCTTCTTTACTAAGACCGGGTTAGCTATCCATTCCGGATAGATGATTTCCTCGACCACCCCGGCTTTCTCCAACTTCTTTACTTCATTCTTTATAAATTCCGCTCTTTCCGGGGCTACAGGTCTTTTCTTCTGCCTGATTGGTTTTGTTACCAGGCTTATGTTCAGCTTGTGTACCCCCAACTCTGGCAACACCCCCACCATGTCCTCCGGGCTCCATGAGAATACTCCCTGATACCTGGCCAAGAGTTCCTTCAGTGCGCTTTTTACTTCACCCGGGAGGTCTTTTCCCACCGTGACCGTCCCTTTGTCCGCCACCTGCATTTCCTCCAATTCTTGCCGGGGAACTTCTCCATGTACTGCCCATACTGCTTTCTTTGCGTCCCGGACCGCCGTCATCATGCAACTTCTTGCTACGGCTTGACTTCCCCGCACGACCGCCACCCCTTGCGCAGTGGGGAACTTCATCGTCAGCAGATACGGACAACTCGCTGCCCGGGCTTGGGTTAGCCATGGTCTTCTTATGATTACATTATATGGTGAGGGTGCATCAATAACCGCAAAGTTGCACGTCACTATGACCCTCTTGCTCCGATCCTTCTCATCCACCATACATACTGCGAGGGGAATAACTCCTAGAGGGACTTCAGGTTTGCCAGTGAATCCTGACAAGGGTGATGAAGGGGGTTTCAAGTTCTGTCTCCCAATTCCCAATTGATCGAAGCAGGAAGCGAACATGATCTCCACACTGCTCCCGTCATCTACGAACACCCTCTTGATCAAGAAACCTTCAATCTCCACTGTTACCACCATCGGGTCAGAATGGGGTATCTGAGGCGGGACTGCATCCGCTTCAGAGAAAGTGAGAGCCTCCTCGGGGCGAAATCTTTTTCCCTGAATCTCCCCCGGGGGAACATATCGCGTCCGAGCCCGGATAGCTGAAACCGACTGGCATGCTTCTCCAATTTCTCCACTTATCACGTTGATCATCCTGTTGGGTACCGGGGCAGGCTCCACTGCTTGGATTGGTGCGGCAGCTATTGCAGGCCTCCCCGGGGCCCTGTTGCCTTGGTTTCTCCCGTTTCCTCTCCCCGGGTTAGGCCTCCACCTCCTCCGGGGCTGCTCTTGAGGCTGGTCCCGGGGATTCTCCTTCTTTGCTTCCATCGCCACACAATCTCTCAGCTGTCTCCGCTCTATCAATTTTTCTATCTCGTTCCTCAGCATCCTACACCCCTCTGTCGAATGTCCATGATGGGACTCCATTCCTTATTTAGCTATATTATTATTCCTTTTCCTATTCTAATTAAGCTAGTTAATTATAGTAATAGTTGTAAGCTATTTCCTTTTCTTAGTTAGATTGTTATTCTCATATATGTCTATATAAAGAGGACATATTCTATGTAATTCATTATTCAATACAATTATTAACTCAATAGAAGATGTTTCTTCAAGGTAGGTGAATCCCTAATCAAAAGGTTCAATAGGTTGACAGACCACAAATCAAAGGTCATATCCCCCTTGAGGTATCGAACCTCATCATTTGGTATCACAGCCAGATTGAAAAATTCGATAATTTTTTTCTTCTTCTTCTATCGTATCATGTCGTTGACCGTGTTGCCTGAAGATGAAGAACACATGGTTCGTATAGCGGCACATCTCGATCGTACAACTGCCCGTTTGGATGCTCTTGACCAAAAATTTGACAAATTGATGGCGCTTTTCCAACAACGGTATTCCAATCCAGCAGTTCCGACACCACCGTCTCCGCCACCACAATCATCGGTGTCCCTACAACATCCACCTCTACCACCACAATCATCGCCGGTTTTTGTCCGATTGGATTGTCTTAAGCAAGTTAGACCGCTTTCGCCGGTTCCACCGCCACCACCACAATCATGCATTGAGCAGCAAGAGTCATATTTGTCCGATGCAGATGCTGACTTTCAGCAGCGAGAGATTGGATTGTTTGATCAACTCACTGAATCTATTGACCCACCAACACGGGCTCTAGTTTCATGCATTGATGAGCAATCAATTTTATCGGTAGCATGTCCTTCAAGAGTTGTTCCGTGTGTGACCAATCTTTCACACACCTTCGCAAGTCTCGTTGGATTTGGCACAATCCGCCATACGACTCCAATTCCAACTACCATCCCAAGAAGTTCGTCGTTTGGATTGCATAAGGATGTTTGCTATCAAGAATGGTTGATTCCATGGGAAATTTACACTACCCAATTTCGTGAATGGTTGATTCCATGGCGCGTTGCGACAATTTTCAGGCTTGAGGACAAGCCTTCTTTCAGGGGCGCGGGAATGATGGGACTCCATTCCTTATTTAGCTATATTATTATTCCTTTTCCTATTCTAATTAAGCTAGTTAATTATAGTAATAGTTGTAACCTATTTCCTTTTCTTAGTTAGATTGTTATTCTCATATATGTCTATATAAAGAGGACATATTCTATGTAATTCATTATTCAATACAATCATTAATTCAATAGAAGATGTTTCTTCAAGGTAGGTGAATCCCTAATCAAAAGGTTCAATAGGTTGACAGACCACAAATCAAAGGTCATATCCCCCTTGAGGTATCGAACCTCATCAGTCCAAGACTTGTGATAGGCGCACCATTTGTCCGCATTTTCCCTGGACGGGGTCCCTTGGATAGGCAACGGATCCGGGAACAAATCCTTGTGGATAGCATGGATCTCCGTTCGGGATTTGCTGAGCGGGGTAAAACTGTCTGCTCTTGACCGGTTTACCGGCGCGGGAGCAGGGTCCCTTCTACTTGGGTCTACCGCCCTCCTTCTTTCCCTCTTATCCGGGAGGAATCCCCCGGATTCTTCTTTTCTCTTCCGCGTGGCATCATTAACCGCACAGTACAGTTGCACCGCCATCTGCAGGTTGTGAAAGGTTTCCGGGATGTTTTCCATCAACTTCTGGAACAACGCCATATCCCTCAGGCCATTTATAAACCCACTAATCACCGCCTTCTCCTGCTGCTGCCTGTCGACGACCTTCATGCTGTCGTCCATGTACCTTCGATAGTATTCCATTGACCCTTCCGCAGCCTTCTGCCGGGTGGCCAGAAGCTCAGTCAGCTGCTTTCCTTCCTTCTTTAACCCGGCGTATCTGAACAGTAAAGCCTTAGAGAAATCGTAATAATCTCTGAGGCTTTCTCGGGGCAAGGAATCAAACCACGAAAGACAGTTTCCTCTCAGGTAACAGCCCACCAACTTGCATCTCAATTCCTCCGGGAAGTTCCTTGACACCATTAGGTTCTGGTACGTCCTGACAAACTCTTCCAGGTCTGTCTCTCCATTGTACGTTGGGATTCCCTCCGGGGTCCGGAGGCCCGGCGGCCATGGGTACGCAAGCACTCGAGGGACCCAAGGAGAGGTAGGTTTAGCCCCGTTTCTTCCCACCAATTTGTCTAGTCGAGCCTCCAAAGAGTTGGGGTCCTGCTGCGCCACCTGATAGCCCCGCGTCCTATCGTCCTCCCGATAGTATTTCACCGGGTAACCGTAGTTCATCCCCATTGATCCATGCATGGGCATGGAATACTGGTTCGGGTTCCCCTGGGTTCCAGGGACCTGATAACCCAACGACTCCGCCGGCATGACTGGCAGGTCATACCCAATTTGTCCCGCCCCCCAGCTGGAACGCGGGTAATAGGGTGGAGCGTGTGGAACCAAATTCGATTGTTGTCCCGTAGCCACTCCCCCTCCGACACCAAAACTCGGAAGGAAAGAAGGTGGGACGGTGGAAGAGTTCACACGCCCCTGTATCCTTGGCGGCTGAACGACTCCGTCCAAGTCAATAACCTCTCTTTGGTACCCCCGTAGAGGGCCTGCCGGATTTCCCCAAGGTTCCCTCCGCCTACGACTTTCCCGGGTAGAGAGTACCCACTGGCGGTACAACTCCTTGTTGGCTCTCATGAACTCCAACGCCGCCAATTCCTCCGCCTCAGCTAAGGATTGCCCCTCCTCCCGGGCTTCAGGCCCCTGGGCCCGGGGACTGCCTCCCCCGGCGGGCCTTGGTCCTTGCTCCTTCTGGTACTCTCTTTCCGAGTCGGCTTCGTCAGAGGCAGTTTCCACGTGGCCATCCTGCGCTACCCCTAGCTCCCGCTGATGTCTAGCCTCCTTCTGCAACTGCCTCAAGGTCACATCATCTCCCGGGGGTGGAGGAGAACCACCCCCTGAAGGTGCCGCGTTCTTCTTCGGGCGCCCGCGCCCTCTCCTTGGCGACTCCATCATGCGAAGGTGGAAAGGTCCCACTGGGCGTGCCAATTGATGCTACCAAAATCCGTCCGTCTCCTGGGAGTATACGCTATCCGGGTATCCTCCTTGATCAGCCCACAACAATCCTGCAAAACAATCCCCGGGAGGCGTCCCGGGGAGGAAGCTCCGGCGTGATGATGAGATGGGGATAGCGGAGAAGGAAAACGTACGGAAGTTGCTCTCAATATAAAGTCGAGAGATATAAGTCACATACCTTGCTTACTGTTTGAGGCTAGTATTTATAGCTGGAGTTGCCTGCTTTGGATAAGACTCAGGACCACCTCTTTTTGTCACCTACCCGTCCTTTCTCTTGTCCGGATGCGCCTCACGCGGGAAAGTTGTTACTTCCCCGGTACTGGGCCTTGAGTCTTTTCTCGGCCCAGTAGAGTGCTGAGCCAGTATCATCATCTGCCTTGTCCATCAATTGATTGAAAGTGCGCTGGTGACAAAACATTTGATTTTCCTTCGTCTGTTCTAGTTCACGCTTAGACTGTGCAATGAGGAATTTCCTTTGTTTCGCATGGTCCTTCATTTTTCCCTTGTAGATTTCATGTTTTTTCTCATTGTACTCCATCAAATTCCTTTCTCTATCTGTTGTTCTTTCCGCCACCTTGGTAGCCCCTTCAAAATATGATTTAAACTCCATATTTTTGATCCAGCTTCCGACCCTTCATCTTCTGACTTTCCTTTTCCTTTGCCCTTTCCACTAGCCTTGCATTTAGCGGCTTTAACGCCCATTGGTCTCGCTGGATATTGGGGTGTACCACCGTCATCTTCGGTGTCTTTTTCCGAATCACTTCCACCGCGGGTTGTTTTGTCAACATACTGTGACATGAATTTCATGTTGCCCCTACACACCTCAAAGCAATGAAGAAATTTGAATGACTTTTTAATGTCATTCAAGTACAAATCCAAGGTTGTTTTTACTACGTCAATTGGACCAGATCCACTACCACGTGCGTCTTTGATGGCAACGGCTTTGCGATAATACCCCACATACTTCGAGACAGCCCATGATAGTTTTTGCCAACGTGACTTGCATGAACCTCGAGTTCTTGTGCTGCAACCATGTTTATACACATTCACTTGATTCGTAATTTTCTGCCAAAACACACCGGAATTTTGACTTGTACCTCTTTTACAATCGGTGGAGATGTTGAACCAAGTGCCAAATAGAACCCCACCATCCTCATCACTCCATTTCTCCGTAGGCTTCTTCTTCATCTTTATAATCTCCGGCATATCCTCAACCGGCTCACTACGTCCACGGTCAACATTTTGGCCATGAAAAAAATGAAATTTTGGCCATAATTTCGAAAATACATGGTGAATTCAAAGTGAAAATCCAAAAAGGAAAATGAAGAAAAGAGCTTAAGGCTCTGTAAAATTCGATCCCCAACAATGAGGATAAGTTTTTCTTTTATAGTCTAAAAATAATTAAAATTAAAGCAAACAAAAATCAAGTGGCAGGACAGTTCGCGGGTCGCGCGAAATCCTTCGCGGACCGCGAGCCTGGCTCTCGCGGTTCGCGGCCGAGGATTCGCGCCCCGCGCGTCCGTGGTCTCGGCGGTCCGCGACCGAGAAATCTCGCCCCGCGCGCATCTGGTCCTCGCGAGTCGCGGCCGAAGGTTCGCGCCCCGCGCGCGTCTGGTCTCGCGTGTCGCGGCCGAAGGTTCGCGCCCCGCGCGTCTGTGCCTCGGCGGTCCTCGTGCTGGTTGGTCCTCGCGGCTCGCGACCGGAGTTTCGCGGGCCGCGCGAAACTCGGCATGTTCAAAACAGCAACACACACCCTCGCGGTTCGCGACCTAGGGTTCGCGGCTCGCGAGAGTGTGCCTTCACGCCACTTCTACGACCGGTTCTTCAATGTATCAATCGCGGTCAGGACGGTCATAGAAGGTCTTCAAATCACTCAAATCCATCGCAAGTGCAATTCAAGATCGAAATGCACGTCTTCAATTTCAAACCACTATGAATGATTCGGTCTAAAAGTCTAATATAAATACACAAAATACTATCTAAAACAGCTCTCAAATGCTACAAAATAAGAATATATCTAGGGTCTATCAATTTTATTATATTTTATTCTTAATTTCCTTCCTTCAGATTTTGTTATATTTTAATTACCACAACACATAATTTTAATTTTCAAAAATACCCTTAAATCTCAATAAAAATTTCTAGGGTGTCACAATTAGGAATTGAGAATCCTTTTATCACATCTCTTGAAGGAGAGGATGATTGTGACTCAGGATTCTGTTGAGGGGAACCATACACTGAGTGCTCAAAAAGATGATACTAGTTGTGGAGCTACATCAGCTGCTGGATTGGTAGTGGCAGGGAATCCCTCTGAAGTATCATTGAGCTCCACTATCTCAGGGATTATTGGTAGAGTAGGCAAAATCTGTGGCATCTGGGATAAGATATTAGAAGGAGTGGAGTCTGAGGAAACTTGAGCAGTCTGGGAATCCTTAGCCAACTCCATCACAGCAGAAGTAGGATGATCAGTATCACCATTTGGAGGATCCATGAATGTAGGTTTAGAGATATAAGTCTTCTTAGGCTTTTGATACCTAGGAAACTGGTTATAACCTTTCTGAGCATAGATAGTTTTCTCCTTTTCAAGGGGAGAGATACCAGAGGAGCCTGCATTCTCTGTATTACAAGTTTTGGCTGGCAGGTTTGGCAAAGTAGTACTATCTTTCTCAACTGGCAGAACATTCTCAGTTGGCAATTCAGCCCTAGGAACATTGTTATGATTCAGATGGTCAATCCAATGTTCCCAAGGCCTTTTTAGCTCCAGATTGAGATGAATGCACTGGTCCTCATGATGACCAATACATTTGCAGTGGAAACAATAATATGAGAGGTCTTCAAATTCAATTGGCAATTTAGAAACTCCATATTCAATTCCATCTTCCTCAATACCAACCCTAATGTGATTAGGCAGCTTCTGTTTAATCTACTTTCACACAGATTTTAATCACATAAGGCCTAGATAAAGTAGTAGTGGTCATATCCATTTTGATGAATTTTCCTATCTGATTTCCCATGGATTGTATCATAGTGTGGTTATAGAAGAAAACAGGTACCTTGGGGATGATGACCCACACTAGAACAATAGAAGATTCAGCCTCAAAGGAGAAGTCAACCCTTTGCACTAAATGCTACCCCAAATGAACTCTAAAATGTGCTAAAAGTAGAGTATATATTGGCTACATCAGTGTTGGTGTTTGATTTATTGTTAATTGTTTTGACTTATGTTTGTGGTATTTGGTCACTAGTGTTGATTTCTTTATTTGGAAGGAATTCCATTTATTAATGATGATAATTTGTAGTAAGCTTTATTTTGGTTTGCTCACTATATCATTCAGTAATTTGCAATGATAATTTTATAAATGAATTTGTGACAACTTAATGTATTTTTGTGTTACTAATTAGTTTGAAATTTGTACTTCAATAACATATTTGATTTCATTATCGATCAATTGAATGTTGAAATATGTGTTCATGCTTACATTATTTATGTCAAATAATGTAATAGAGCTCAATTACTTTTACTTTTGTTAACATATTAATATTATATTTATCAAATTAATAAAACCAATACAAAATTACAGATTCAGCGACTGTATAATACAAAATATGACATTCCGTAATATGTATGATGAATTCAATGTTTATTTCACTACATTTATATAGTATATAAACCTCTAGAACGTGATTCCGATAAGATTTGATCAATTTTGGTGGAATCTTGCGACCCTACGATTCCGATCCTACGATCTCGATCCTGCTACAAAAACGATCCTGCAGGATCGAGTATTGCTCAGTACAGAAAACCACCTTTGAACCTTGCTTATCTTCCACTCAACGAGTCTTAGGCTTTCCACTATTGGTCTTGGTGGTGCTGTAGAGAAGAGAGCTTGGACAATTTTGGGTGGATCATCGGGAATTCCCCAATGAACCTGAAATGACACAAGTTAGTAGCAGTTGGACTTAAACAGATAAAGAAAATGAGTTGATGCAGTCCTTATATGAGGATCGCGCTAAATGGATGCCTTTGTATTTGGGTGATGGTGATGTCTTTTTTGCTGGAATGTCCACTGTGAACCGGTCAGAGAGCGTGACCAGTTATTTTGACAGGTATCTGTATGAGAAAACCAGCGTTCAGGAGTTCACCAGGTGGTATGAAGCGATATTGCAGGACAGGTATGAAGAAGGGAAAGCAGATTCAGATACCTTGAACTCAAGTCTCCATCTCCATTTCTTTCCATGATTCCACTGCCTCACATATGCCTGGGGGTAGAAGAAACCTTCTCGACTTTCAACATCGATTTTGGATAATGAGTCAGGTAGAGCATCAGCACCTTTGTCTCTCGGCAAGTTGGCAGCTACAGGGGTGACAGTTACTGCCATCTTCAGCCGTTTTCAACAACAAGCATCAAGAGTACATTTTCCAATCAACATCTGACCAGGTACAGTAGCTTCGTGATGCGCTGCATCATCGTCATCACTCATCAACTCTGTCAGGATCAAGAATCCACACGTTAACATCATCGTTTCTTGTTATAAAATATCTTTCTTCATAGCGATTCTCTACTTTCCCGACTTAACAAAAATCTACCTATAATGATTGATTCGCTAGTTCATGTCCAAAAAATCTAGGCATATATCAAGGCTAGTAGGCTACACTTTGTACTCCAAAAGAATAGTTTCATCACATTATACACTACATCTAATAACATATTAATCTACGCTAGTAATTCCATAAACCCACTGAACAAAATCACGATCAAAAACACCTCAGTGAACCCAAACAAAGTTTAGTCAACAAATAAAATCATAGGCAGGATCAACCCATCGCATCAATTAAAAAGACACAGCTATTCACTATATGCTCCAAGCATAGTCACTATCATATACTGTTGAAACAACTTAACAAGTCATATCTGAAATCTACTGATCTAGAATATCAGCCACTAAATCAATGGCACTGGAGATATTAAACATTCTATAAGGTAAAATGCTTACATTTTCAGGCAAGCAGTAGCCATGATCGTATTTTCAAGATATTTCCAGCATGCCTATCAAAACATTAGCTGTTTTGATGTCACTGAAGCTTATCTTATGAACTTTCTCAACTGGAAAATCCTGAGCAACCAGCAAATTCCAATACATTCAGAATAAATAAGAATGTTGGTTCATAAAAAATCTCTCTATCTTTCTCAATCTTATGAAGAAGGGATTTCTGAAACAATGTTGGTTCATAAAAAATCTCTCTATTTTTGGGATCAACCCGAAATACATATAAATGAACAGAAATTTTGAAAACAACATAAGAGTTCAATTCATTACAACAGCAGCATATGATGCAAATGAGTTGTGTCAAAGCAGCCATTGCGTTGATGACCATCTGAATTCAACAGGATACTTTTCATAATCAAGACAGTTGAGCTCCACATTGTAAATAACTAACTGCGATCTTTCACCAGGGAAATAGATGCAGTTTGACTTGGCTCCACCCCCGACCAAATCAGCAGCAGCAACTGAAACAGCATTACCCCAGCAGTCAACAAAAATCGCATCTCCGACCAAGCTCTGCATCTTTACACACTCATTTTTCTCGGTGTCAATTCGAAATATCTTAAAAAACCAATCACGCTCAAGGCTATTCCTGTGAACCAGGACCAACTCACCCTTGCTCGACTCAACCAGGTATCCATGCATACACAGGTAGAAGGGATCGTGTTCAAATTTGAGTATGCATTCAGCGGTTTGGTTAAGACTGTAAGGATCCCACATCCAGAGCTTGAGCTTGAGGTGGTAATCGAGAGCGTATAGTTTGTTTTTATAGTAACATATACTTTGGATACTCATGGGTTCATCATCTCTCCCATTTATCATGCTCCATCCGTCATCTCCATTCCTCCAGAACCTCAAGTTTCTGCTCACAATGGCCATCAGGATGAAATCCGACGATTCAGACGGATTTGCTGAGAGGACTGCGTTCATAATCAACCTCTGACACAACAATTTCCCCGTTAAACTAGGGAGTTGGATTTCTGCCCAAGACCTCGGATTTATCAAACTGACCCGAATGGCAGAATCTGTCACAATCCATCCAAATGAAGCAACTATGTATCTCTTTCCCCCCTTGGCTGATGATGGCATTTTGCAGAAAAATTTCCACCAAAAATCCCATAGCGTTTCCTTGACAGGTGCCTTCGCAGGCATTATGGACAAGATTTTCCTCCCACGTAGGCTGTATACCTCGCCTTCTCCCGGAAACATGAGCAGAGGAACCTTACCCACGAACTTATCCTTAACTGCCGCTGCGGCTCCACGCCACGAGGTGCAGACTCCTCTAAACGCCGTCAAATCTTCATACTGGACAAGTTTCACTGCCACTTGTTCCAGCAGATCACCGTGAAGATCCGACCACACGGCCATGCTTCTTCGGTTTACCAATGAGCAAAAGATCCGATTTTGATAAATATATAGCTAGCAAGAACAACCCTTTACCAATCGGAATCGGATTTATCACATTCCTACTCAAGAAAGGATTAATTCCTATATTGACATTTCTACATTACTTCCTTCGGAAAGGAGATCGGAAGCGGATTGGTTACCTGCAAGATGAACCAGTCTCTGCGGTTTTTCTGCCGGGGAAAATCCGACAAAGCTTGGTTTCACGACGACTATATCCCGTGAAATAAACACCAGCCCTGGCGCCGCCGTTGACACCTTCTCAGTGGATCCTTGTACACGGCTGTCCTCGGCCGTTCCCCGTACACGGCTGTCCTCGTAAACGGCTTCATCTCGGCCGTTCCCCTTCTGACGAGATTCGACGCAAATTGAGGCGTGGTCCGGGCTTTCTGGTGCATTCATGAGGAAGTGGGCCCGAGTTGGTGTACTTGGGCGAGTGAATCTGGGGAGGAAAGGTTGACGACGTTCGGCCAATAGGAGACAGCCACGTGGCATACCGGCTAACCACAGGCCGCCACGTGGCAGGATGATGGTGGCCTTGGAAAGAGTTTGGGCGGGAGTTTGAATTGGGAGCTTGGGCGGGAGTTCGAGGCTATGCGAGGTCGGGCCAATAGGAGCTCCCCACGTGGCATTTCGACTAACCACAGGCCTTGTGGAAGAAGGAATTAGGCGGGAAGTTGGATGTCGGTGGGAGGCGCCGGCTTGTTGTATTGGCCGCCAGACCAGAAGGGTCTGTCGTGATCTGAACTGATTGAAAGGATTAAACAGGAAAATCAAAGCTTCATTTCCGATTGAATCCAAGAACAAGTACAAACAGAAATGGGGGTTTGGGGAAAAAGGAAAATAGAAGGGGAGATTGGAGAGTTCTTGCTGAATCAGCTTACAATTTCATGGCTAAAATCCTAACTAACTCCTGAACTGATCTATTAATAGTGAACCGGAGATGCAGTTCGTCCCCGTCGGTTGGTCAACGGCAGTTGAATCCGTTGCAACCGTTGAAAGGGCCGTTATGAGCTCAGCTGCAAGTCTTATCCTCTGCTGCAGCTTCTAGAGGACGAGGAATTTACCCTCTTGCCCTCCTTGTATAATTGGGATTCTGACATTCCCTCCCCCTTAAAAGAGAGCTTGTCCTCAAGCTCAGAAAATGGAAAACTGCAGTAGCCATAATCCCCCATAGAGTAAAACTCCAGTCACCTCAGCTAAGTCTGAAAAGCTGGAAACTGAGAAGTAATAACATCACAGTCCTCCCAAGATGCCTCTTCCAAAGGTAAATGATTCCATTCCATAAGCCACTGAGTCACTTGAACTCCCTCCCTCAGAACCAACCTTCTCTGAATCACCCTTTTTGGAGTTAAAGTTTCACTATCATGCAACTCAGTAGGTGGTAAAATCACAGAACCAGCTGGTGGAACTCCAACATGCTTCTTGAGAAGAGAAACATGAAAAACTGGATGTATGAGAGAATGGCTGGGTAGCTGAAGCTTATAGGCCACCTCCCCAATCTTCTGAATGATCTGAAAAGGACCAAAGAACTTGGGAGCCAACTTCATATTGACATGGTCCCTTAGAGAAATCTGCCTGTACTTCTGGAGTTTCAGATACACCCAATCCCCTACCACAAAAGTTCTATCCGTTCTTTTCTGATCAGCAAATACCTTCATCCTTTCTTGAGCTTTTTTCAAGTGAGTCTGTAATAAAGCATGCACCTGTCCCCTCTGATTCAACATGTCAGCAGCAGCTGGGAAAATCGAATCAGTAAAATGACCAAATGGTACAGTGAGATGTTTGACACCATAAAGTGCCTCATAAGGGGTCATGCCAATGCTGGAGTGGTAAGAGGTATTGTACCACCATTCTGCAGCACTTAGCCAGCCACACCAAGAGTCAGGTTTGTCCCCACAGAAACATCTGAGATAGGACTGCAATACCTGATTAAGTCTCTCAGTTTGGCCATCTGTTTCTGGATGATATGCAGAACTGTATTGAAGAGTCACCCCAAGTTTTTTGAAAATCTCTCTCCAAAAGTGGCTCAAAAATATTCTATCTCTGTCAGTCACAATGGTTTCAGGCACTCCATGGAGCTTGAAAACTTCAGAAAAGTATCTGTCAGCTACAGTTTGAGCTGTGAAAGGGTGAGATAGTGAAATAAAATGACCATACTTGGTCATTCTATCAATAACCACTAGAACTGTGTCACACCCTTTGGACAGTGGAAGTTTCTCAATGAAATCCATGGAAATGTGCTTCCAGGCTTGAGTAGGGACTGGTAAAGGCTGTAACAAACCAGGTGGATGGCAGTGCTCAGTCTTGTTTTTCTGGCAAATCACACAATGCTGAATGAACTGAATCACTTCTTGTTTTATGCCAGGCCAACAAAACACAGCCAAGATCCTCCTCAGAGTGGCAGATTGCCCTGAATGCCCTCCTAAAGCAGAAGCATGCATAGTATCCAGGATGAGCTTTCTGATCTCCCCAGAAGCTCCCACATAAATTTTCAGTCCCTTCTTCAATATTCCTTGAATATAAGTATATTCAGAAGAAGCTCCATTGCTAAGCACAGCCCCTGCAATGAGTTCCTGAGATACAGGGTCTCCCATATAACTTTCTTCCAACTGAGCCAACCATAATGGCTGTAAGGAAGCCAGAGCTCTTATCTGCAGTCCTTTTTGCTCCCTAGACTCCTCAACACTTGCAGGTTTTCTGGATAGAGCATCTGCTGCCCTATTTTCTACCCCTTTCTTGTATTGAATATCAAAATTCAATCCCAACAACTTAGTAGTCCATTTGTGTTGTAAAGCATGGTTCAACTTCTGATCCAATAAAAACTTCAGAGATTGATGATCAGTTCTAATGATAAAGTGGCTACCAATGAGATAATGCTTCCATTTGTCAATGGCCATCACAATAGCAAGTAGTTCTTTCTCATAAGTAGAAAGACCTCTATTTCTAGGACAAAAGGACTTACTGAGGAAGGCAATGGGTTGTTGATCCTGCATCAAAACAGCTCCCATCCCCATATCACTAGCATCTGTCTCTATAACAAAGTCCTTATCAAACTCAGGCATCTTCAAGACTGGTGCTGTAGTCATAGCTCTTTTGAGGTTGTCAAAAGCCAAAGCAGCCTTTTCACTCCACTTAAAAGCATCCTTCTTCAATAAATCATGAAGAGGTCTGCAGATTGTCCCAAATCCTGCAATAAATCTTCTATAGTAGCCTGCCAAGCCAAGAAAACCCCTGAGATCCTTAAGATTTCTGGGAGTTGGCCAGTTCTGAACACAACTGACTTTATTCTGATCCATTTCAACCCCAGTGTCAGATATAATATGCCCCAGATACTCAATTCTTGAACTACCAATTTCACACTTGGAAAGCTTTGCAAACAACTCATGATTTCTCATTAATTCCAAAACAGTTTGCAAATGTACAATGTGATCTTTCATATTTCTACTGTATACTAGAATATCATCAAAAAATACTAGCACACTTTTCCTCAGCTGTTCCTTGAACACTTGATTCATCAGTGACTGGAATGTAGCAGGAGCATTTGTCAGTCCGAATGGCATTACCAAGAACTCGTAATGACCATTGTGTGTCTGGAAAGCTGTCTTCTGAATGTCCCCTTCATGTACTCTGATTTGGTGATATCCTGATCTGAGATCTAACTTTGAAAAAATGGTAGCTCCATGCAATTCATCTAACAGCTCATCTATAACAGGTATGGGAAACTTGTCCTTAACAGTGCTATCATTTAACTTCCTGTAGTCTATACACATTCTCCAGGTACCATCTTTCTTCTTAACTAACAGTACAGGTGAAGAGAAAGAACTAGTACTATTTCTAATCACTTTATTGTTCAATAGTTCAGAAACCTGCTTCTCAATCTCAGCCTTATGAGCATGTGGATATCTGTAAGGCTTCAGCTTGAAGGCTTTAGCATCTGTGAATCACCTGCTTCAGAGGGTCAGGGACTTGAAGTTCCTGAATCATAGCTGAGCTGGATGAAGTGGAGTCCACTGCTTTGCCCTTCTTGGCCTGTCTGCACTCCAGCAACTCACTCCCTTCCTCCACCAGTACTGCCTGACACATTCTTCTTTTCTTAAACTCAGCCATTTTCTTTGCCTCACCCCCTCTGATCAATCTCAGAACCACATCATCCTCACTTCCCTGTAGTGTCCAATCCCCAGCTAAACCATGCAAAGTGATACAATTCTTCTTGAAATCAAACCAAATAGGACTAAAAATAGTCATCCAATCTACTCCCAAAATCAAATCCAGTTCCCCAAGCTTGAGCACCCTCATATCATACTTGAACTGATGCTTCTGCATTTCCCAATAAATCTGAGGACAGAAAGTATGACCTCTGACTTTACTTCCATCAGCAACCTCCACAATGAAAGGGCTGCATACCAGCTGCTTGATTCCCAACTCCTGCACCAGTTCCTGATCCACAAAACTTTCATTGCTCCCAGTGTCCAGTAAAATGGTAACCCTCCTATTACCAATCCTCCCACACACAGTAATGGTGTTCACTTTTCTACAGCCCCCTCCAATAGAATTCAAAGTAAATGTCTCAGGCTCCTCCAACAGAATGGGATCCAGCTCTTCTGTTTCTATCACAATCACTTCTCCTGAATCTTCTTCCTCCACACTCTTGATCATGTTGATTTGCTTATACTTACAACTATGGCCAGGTGTAAACTTATCCCCACATTTAAAACATAAGCCATGCTCCCTTCTATATTGCACATCCTGAGGAGATATCTTTCTGTAATTACCAAAAGTGCCAGAGCTACTTGCTATGTCCTTCCTCTCAGTTCTGTTGTCACCATTTCTCCAACTACCCTTATCCCCATTAGGTTTAGGCCAAGTAAGCAAATTCTGATTTCCAGCAGACTTAGGATAAGTGATCAAATTCTGATTTCCAGCAGTTCTAGCCCTTCTACTTATGAGTTCTAAGTTTTTTTCTTGCAATAAAGCCAGTTTCACAGTTTCTTTCAAAGTAACAGGTGCAAACATTTTAACCATTGGCTTCAATTCATCTTTCAATCCACTAATAAAGCTGGAAATGAAATAAGACTCAGATAGTCTAGGATCCTTACCTAACACCAGCGTTTTCAAATCCTCAAACATCTCCTGATAGGCTCTGACAGTGCCTCTTTGATACAGTTTGTTGAAAGCTTCAAACTCATCTACCACACTCAAATCTGTGAACCTCAGCAACAGTGCATCAGCGAAGTCCTTCCAGCACCAACACTCCTGTGACGATTTCTCAGTTTGGAACCAGATTTCAGCTCGTCCTTCAAGATAAAGTTCCGCCGTCTCCACACGCTTCATATCACCAATCTTATGGTAAATGAAGAACTTCTGACATCTACGCAGCCACTCCTTGGGATTATCTCCCGAAAAGTAAGACAACTCCACCTTTGGCTGGTAACCGCCGTAATTCCGGCCATTCCGATCCCTGCCAGCATCGTTCCGATCATCCGCTTCATTCTGCAACGGATTTCCCCCCATCGGAGTGTTCCCAATCAATTCCTGCTGCAAGATCTCCGGTTCCTTCTGCGTGGCTCCTCCGCCCTGTAGGATCGGCGTCGGGTTTCCTTTGAGCATCTCCGACATCATCGACCGGAGTTGACCGGTTAAATCTGCAGTTTGCTTTGCCAACGATTGGTTGATTTGCGCACCGGTTGAAGTTTCCAGCTCCTTGCTGATCGCTCCAAACTTCGTTTCCATGGCACGGTAAAGATCTGTACCGAGCTTCTGTGACAGCTCGTTGAACCTTCCGTCCATCATCGCTTCGAACGCCTTCTGCTGCCTCGTGTTATCCGCCATTTTGTCCAAGAAAACGTCCTCTCTGATACCAAATGTCGTGATCTGAACTGATTGAAAGGATTAAACAGGAAAATCAAAGCTTCATTTCCGATTGAATCCAAGAACAAGTACAAACAGAAATGGGGGTTTGGGGAAAAAGGAAAATAGAAGGGGAGATTGGAGAGTTCTTGCTGAATCAGCTTACAATTTCATGGCTAAAATCCTAACTAACTCCTGAACTGATCTATTAATAGTGAACCGGAGATGCAGTTCGTCCCCGTCGGTTGGTCAACGGCAGTTGAATCCGTTGCAACCGTTGAAAGGGCCGTTATGAGCTCAGCTGCAAGTCTTATCCTCTGCTGCAGCTTCTAGAGGACGAGGAATTTACCCTCTTGCCCTCCTTGTATAATTGGGATTCTGACAGGGTCATGGACCTGGCGGCTGGGCCTTTTGTTTGGGCTCTTGGGCTGAAATGTCGCCCTCATGGTAATTTGGGCCAGCTTGGGGCAGATGGCCTTTCTCTTGGGCCTGTTTCTGAAAGATGAGTCTAGGACTCTGTTTTCGGGGATTTACAGCTACATCGTTCATCCCTGTGAGTACGTTCCTTTCCTCTTATGGTTTTTTGCCATTTTTAGGAAATTGCGTATTGTTACTGTTTGTAAAACTTGTTAGGACACTGTATCTCATAGCACCCTATTAGCTTAGGTTGTTCTCTGACAGGTTGAGTTCCATATCTGGGTCGTGATACACCCTCCGCCATACCTCTTAGGATTCTACGAACTCCTAGGTTTAGATCCCACATACACGAGAACCACTTTTTTCCGTCTTTGCATTCGAGTCTCTCCTAGTACGCAGCTCCCGGGGAGCCGGCTTTGGAGTTAGATTGTAGGTTTCTGGGAGAACGTGCGCTTCTATTGTCTCGGGTTAGGACTCTTGTACTTGGGTTTAGTAGTTCTTATTTGGGAGTACTTTAGGGTAGCACTCCTTGGTGGAATAAGTATCACATTGGTAACACTAGCGTAGCATACACCGGTCCATGTATCTTTAGATTGCTTAGGGTCTAGGGACCTGGCAGCTCTTCACCTTTAGGATCGAAGACCCCGTTAGCCATTCCAGCTGGCTGATTGGGTATACCTGGCATCAGTTTCTCAGACAGGGGACCCCGTCGATGTAGACGCACTCCGAATTGAGGGTCGACATTATCTTGGAAGCTACAGGCATCAGCTGTTTGCCGACGCCTCCATGACTACGACTTGACCACTTTACCTGATGTCCAGGGGATTGCTTTTTATGACCGCTTGCATTCGGATGGTTCGGCTGCATCCCGAATACGGGCGGTCTCGGCGGTCGGCATCGGATTCACACTCGCTGTCGGCCGTGGGCTCCACACTTGCCCGGGTGGTTACTTATTAGTGTCAGATTAGTGTACTGCCTCGATCTTGTGTTTTCTGTTGCATTTGTAGTAAGTGTAATGTATTTGTAGTTTTGCTAATTGGCACCGTTTGACAGGGGCATGCCCAGTGAACTTGTAGCACGTTGATTTGATTCATTTATATTACCAGTTACAGTCGTACACGGCTGTCCTAATTTAACTCAGTTTGTGATTATCTTTGACTTTTCACTTTTTGTTTTTGTTTTATTTTTCCAAAACCGAAGCTGCTGACCCGGGTCTTAGGGGGCTGAAACAAGGCTTGGTCGAGTAGCAGTATGGGCCAAATTGAGGCTAGATTTGTATTTGGGTTTTGTTGTGATCTCCGATCAACAATTGAGTAAAAAGGTAAATCAACCCGTCAGAGCGGTGAAACTGAGTAACAAGCAATAATGAGTTTACAATAATGTTCAATGAATTCTACTGAAAATGGAAAATGCAACATATAGGAAACCCCACTATTTAGCTCAGCTATCCGATTGGACCGATTGAACCGCCCAGTTAATTGGTCACTTGACTAAAGTTGCAATTACCAAAATACTCATAGCTTTACTTAGAAATCACAAAATTCCCTCCTCCTGAAAATCTGCTTGTCCTCAAGCAACAAAAAGTGGAAACTGTCTCTGAATGAAATCAGCATCTTCCCAGGAAGCATCTTCAGCAAGCAGATACTTCCATTGCACAAGCCATTGAGTTACAGTGACTCCATCTCTGGTGATGAGTCTTCTTTGCAGCACCTTGTCTGGCTGTAAGGCTTCTAAATCCTCATAGCTGATGTTAGGACAGTTACCAGCTATCTGAGTAGGATCTCCAACAAAAGCTTTGAGTAATGAGACATGTAACACTGGTGAACCTTGCTACTAGGGGCCATGGTACCTGGAACTTGGAAAGGGCCACTGCTCCAATTTTCAGCTCATAAGCCACTGCTCCAAATTTCTTCTTAACTTGGAAAGGGCCATGGTACCTGAAACTGATTTTAGGATTCTGAGACTGCAAATCGTGTAAAGTGGTCTGCCTGTACTTGTTAGCCTTCAACAAAACCCAATCTCCCACAACAAACATTCTGCCAGTCCTCTTTGTATCAGCATAGGCCTACATTCTATCTTGAGCTGCTTTTAAATAGACATGCAGCTTCTTCTGTACTTCACTCATCTGCTGCAGTTGATCTTGTGCAGCTGGGAAAATTGTATCCGTTAAAATTCCCAGTGGAAGAGTAAGTGGTTTTACTCCATAAAGAACTTCATAAGGAGACATCCCCAGCCTTGAATGATGACTGGTATTGTACCACCATTCAGCAGTGCCCTGCCATTCCTTCCATCTACCTGGATATTTACTGCAAAAGCATCTCAAGTAATTCCCAGGTATCTGATTCACTCTCTCTGTTTGACCATCAGTCTCAAGATGAAATGTAGTAGTGAAGTTGAGCTTCACTCCAAGTTTCCCAAAAACAGCATTCCAAAAATGACTGGTGAATATCTTGTCTCTGTCAGATACAATAGACTCTGGTAATCCTTGCAGTGTATGTATTTCATCCAAGAATGCATGTGCTACATGTTTAGCTGAGAATGGGTGAGATAGAGCTATAAAGTGGCTATATTTGGTGAACCTGTCAAATACTACTAACACAGTATTGTATCCCATTGATAATGGCAGTTGCTCTACAAAATTCATGGTGATGTGTTTCCAAGCTCCATCTGGTATAGGTAAAGGTTGCAGTAAGCCAGGAGGATGGCAGTGCTCATTCTTGTTTTTCTGGCAAACCACACAGTTCCTTACAAACTGGATGACTTCAGCTTTGAGATTTGGCCAACCAAAAGTGGTCAAAATTCTTTTAATGGTGGCACTCTGCCCAGAATGACCCCCAATAGAACAAGCATGCATGGATGATAGTATATCAACTCTAATGGTGCCCTGACTTTTCACATATATCCTCTGACCTTGTTTCAAAACTCCACTAGTATAAGTCAACTCAGGGTTCAAATTCTTAGTGAGCACAGCTTGTGCTATCAACTGCTGAGCTGTGCTATCCCCATCATAACTAGCCTCCAACTGAGAGATCCAAGCAGGGATTAAGGTTGAAGAAGACAACACCTTGCAAGTTTCTACTGGTGAAATCCCTTCTTCTAAGCCAGTTTCAGTTTCTTCAGGCCATTCAATCACAACATTCCCTTCCTGCTCAACCTCACTTCCCTGTTTTGTATCCCATTTAACCATCTCAGAAACCACACCATCAGACAAAGACAAGAAGTTCTCCTCATGTGAAATCCCAACATCTATCATCATCTCAGCAGGTTGAGGTAATCTAGAAAGGGCATCTGCTACAACATTATGTTTCCCAGCCTTGTACTGAATTTCAAAGTCCAAGCCCAGCAACTTAGTGATCCATTTGTGTTGGATGGCTGTGTGAAGCTTTTGTTCCAACAGAAACTTCAAACTCTGGTGATCAGTTTTAATGATGAACTTGTTCCCCACTACATAATGTCTCCACTTATCCACAACCATAGCCAGCAATTCCTTTTCATATGTAGATAGCCCTATATTCTTAGGATATAAAGTCTTGCTAAGAAAAGTAATGGGTCTACCCTCCTGCATAAGAACAACCCGCATACCCAACTCACAGGCATCAGTCTCAATTACAAAAGGAAGTTGAAAATCTGGCATCCTCAACACAGGAGCTGTCATGATAGCCCTCTTGACCTTGTCAAAGCCCTCAGTTGAACCTTTCTCCCATGTAAAGCCATCCTTCATGAGTAAATCATTCAGAGGCCTGCAAATTAGACCATAATTCCTGATGAATCTCCTATAGTAACCAGTCAGCCCTAAAAATGACCTTAACTTCTTGATGTTCTGAGGTACAAGCCATTTCTCAGTGCAACTCACCTTGCTACTATCCATTTCCACCCCAGCTTCAGACACAACATGCCCTAGGTACTCCATTCTGGATTCAGCAAATGCACACTTGGAAATCTTAGCCAACAGTTGATTCTCTTTCATAACTTGCAACACCAACCTCAAATGCTCCACATGCTCAGAAGCAGTTTTACTATAAACTAGGATGCCATCAAAAAATACTAGAACAAACTTTGACAAGCGATTTCCCCACGTCGTAAATGGGAATCCCACTCAATCAAAACACATTTATATTCACCTACGACTTCTAACTACTATAGAGTAGATAGTGGGAAGTAGGGATCGAACCACAAGGAGAAGGATCTTGTTTAGTGTTTTAGCAAAGATTGTTAACACACATATATATATTATATAGAAAGCAAGGTAAACAAGGGGGGGTTTTGAAGTTGGTTTTGTAGGAAACACTACAATGCAAAACAAATGAAAATCTAAATTATCATGCAATTATCTAACTAAAGATTAACTATCTAAAATGCAAGTCTTGGGTGCATGTGATTTCAACTTTCTACCATGAGTTCTTCCTCAAACTATGACATGTTGCTTTGAGAATGATGATTGTTTATCATGAGAAACTATCTATAATCATAGCTATGAAAGATGAAAGCATCCTCACAACTTTCATTGACAACTTTACTAGATGATAACAACTAGTTCAATTCATCAATATCATTTCAAATTAGATGTTTCTCAAACCTACCCATGCAATTTGATAACAAACTTGACATAGATACAATGCTAATGAATGATCTCAAGAACAAATATAATTGATAACAACATATATTTGATTCCTAATTCACTACCTTTACATAGAAGAAATGGTAGCATTTCAACCATGGAAAAGCAATGTCTAACACATATCCAACACATATCTATAACTAGGAAATCATTCCTAACCATTTCAAGCATCAAATACACATACAAATTATGATCATTCAATAGCAAATCACACATTCATAAGCTACACAAACAAGTTCTCAACCCATAATAGAAGTTTAATCACATGCCCCCAAGATGGGTTTTTAGCCTACTACAATAATCCTAATTAATACAAACATGTTTGTTCATCAAATCAAAGGGAAGGAAAGAGAGAAATTGGATGTTTTTGGATTGGGAGCTCTGTAAAAACCGACCTCTAAACATTGAGGATAAGTTCCTTTTATACTTCCAAAAATAACAAAAATAACTCAAAACAAAATGCCACTTGCAGGGCCTTCGCGGATCGCGCGTAATCCCTCGCGGACCGCGAGCCTGATTCTCGCGGCTCGCGGCCGAGGATTCGCGCCCCGCGCGCCCGTGTCTCGGTCTCGGCGTGGTGCGCGCGCCCGTGTCTCGGTCTCGGCGTGGTCCGCGACCGGAGTCTCGCGCCCGTGTCTCGGCGTGGTCCGCGACCGGAGTCTCGCGCCCGTGTCTCGGCGTCTGGTCCTCGCGGCTCGTGTCTGGTCCTCGCGGCTCGCGAAACTCGGCATCTTCAAAACAGCAACACACACCCTCGCGGTTCGCGACCTAGGGTTCGCGGCCCGCGAGAGTGTGCCTTCACGCCACTTCTACGACCGGTTCTTCAATGTATCAAACGCGGTCAGGACGGTCATAGAAGGTCTTCAAATCATTCAAATCCATCGCAAGTGCAATTCAAGATCGAAATGCACGTCTTCAATTTCAAACCACTATGAATGATTCGGTCTAAAAGTCTAATATAATTACACAAAATACTATCTAAGACAGCTCTCAAATGCTACAAAATAAGAGTATATCTAGGACCTATCAAAATCCCCCACACTTGAACCTTTCTCGTCCTCGAGAAAGAACGATTAAGATCCAAGTGTATACTCTGAATAATTAAGCACATAACATTTGAGAGCTTTATATATCTAAACAAGAGAAAAGAAAATGTTTTTTTTTTTTTTTTTTTTTTTTTTTTTAGGCAATTCAGTATTAAAACTAGCAAAAAAATCAGCAACAAAAGTCCTACACCTCTCCCCCACACTTAGTCTAAACATTGCCCTCAATGTTTAAATATATCAATGAAAATCATAGTGTAAGAAAGGGTGTAGCTATATTAGCTTAATCTATGCAATAACCGTCCAGCACAACTAAAGTAGCTATATGGTGGCAAGCCCTATTCAAAAAGTTCAGTATGTAACTAAAGGCGGCAAGCCCTTCAAAATGTACTTAATTCTATTGGCGGCAAGCCCTAAAACACCCAAAAAAATTTGAACAAATTGAGTAGGGTACCGTCAATTGAAGCCTTTGGGAGCTTGAGGGAATAGGGAAGAAGTAAGAGAAAAAAGATAGAAGGATTTGGAAAGAAATAGTGTCCTATTTTTGTCGCGGATCGCGAGCCCCAGTCGCGGGTCGCGGGCCTTCTTCGCGGGTCGCGAGGTTCCGGCGCGGGCCGCGAATATGCGCCAAATCCTTCCAGGGATTTCCGAGAAATCTCGGTCCTCTTCGCGGGTCGCGCGGCCTTCGTCGCGGGCCGCGCGCTGTTTACTCGCCGTCCGCGCGATGAAATCGCGGACCGCGCGCTCCAGGCCTTCGCGGCGCTCGGCATATCTCGCGTGCCGCGCGCAAAACCTTCGCGGTCCGCGTGACAAATTCGCGGATCGCGCGCGCTGAAGCCCGTCGCGGCGCGCGCGATGAAATCGCGTGCCGCGCTCGACAAACCTTCGCGGACCGCGCGATTAAACCGCGGTCCGCGAGCACAGTGTCGCGGTCCGCGCGACCAAGCCGCGGACCGCGAAAATCGACGTTTTCGTTCCAGGGATTATCGAGAAATCCCGGCCTCCCTCGCGGGTCGCGAGACTTCATGCGCGGACCGCGAGACATAGGCGCGATCCGCGAGCTCCCTTTCGCGGCTCGCGAAAATCTTCGGTCGCGGTCCGCGCGATCAATTCGCGGACCGCGAGGAATGGCTTCTTCAGCTTTTCCGTTTTTGCTCCATTGCACACCTTATTCTACACAATGAAATATACAAAGAAATATACAAAGATATTATATAATTTTAAATTTTGTTTTTGTTTTTTTTTTTTTTTTTTTTTTTTTTTTTACTTTATATAAACACAATAAAAGCTAAATAAAAATAAAACAAGAATCGTTTAGTGGAAATGTTATTTCCAAACGATCAAAATCGATTTATTTAACGTCGTCGACACGACCCAAATGTTATTCATAGAACAAAAGTTTGAAATCCTTCACCTTTAAGAAAAAAGTGAAGGGGGTTTGAGAAAGCATAGGTAGAGGAGTGTAAGGTGAGGTTCTCAAAGGAGTATGGATGGTTGGAAGCATGAATGAGTAAGTTGGCTTCCTACTTGGCTCCTCTAAGATTTCCGAAGTTGGTGATTTTGGTTGAATAGGTGGAGGTAGGGGTGGCAATGGTGATGGTAAGTTCTCAAGTTCGATCACCTCCCTCTCTTCTTCTTTTTGTTCAACAACCAACTCCTCATCCCTTTCAAATTCTTCTTCGTGCAAAGCACTCGGAATAGGTTCTACTTGGGATGGTTCTCCTTCGGAATATTGAGCTTCTAATCTCCTCACCGCTTCCCACATTAAATTCAATTGCCTCTCAAGATTTTCTAAGCGTAAATTATCTTCATAATTCATCGCATCTTGTTCTTGAGGCAATTCAAAAGGTGGGTGAGGTAGATTTTTTTGCTCATAGGGTTGGTTTTCCGGTGGGTATCCAAACCTCGAATTCGAATGACCACTCCATTGCGGTTCATAAGAATCGTAGTAAGGATCATAAACTTGTTGATATTGGAATCCAACTCCCTCCTCATTATAGCACTCATCATGGTACCCTTGGTATGAGGAACCAACGGGCATTTCATGTTGAAAGTGCTCATTTCTCAAATCAAAATTGCAAGACTCGGAAAAATTAGTAAAATTGTATGCATCACGCGAGTTTGCAAAATTATCATCATCCCTTGAATAGTTATAAGGGAGGTTATCCATATGTAAATTAAAATTAAAACTACAAACAAAGATATTGAAATTGTAGTGCAAGGGTTCTAGGGTAATACACACTACAAGGTGTCGTTTACTCCAAGAAACCAAGCAATACACACTTCAAAGAAAACAAAGTAAAGAAAGGATTGAAATTATAGTGCAAGGATTCTAAGGCAATACACACTACAAGGTGTCGTTTACGCAAAGAACTCGAGCAATACACTTCCAAAGAAAAGAAAGAAAACAAAGGAGGTAAACAATAAAATCTAAGATAAAACACAAAACAAGAAATGCCTTCTCCCAGGCAGCGGCGCCATTTTTGACAAGCGATTTCCCCACGTCGTAAATGGGAATCCCACTCAATCAAAACACATTTATATTCACCTACGACTTCTAACTACTATAGAGTAGATAGTGGGAAGTAGGGATCGAACCACAAGGAGAAGGATCTTGTTTAGTGTTTTAGCAAAGATTGTTAACACACATATATATATTATATAGAAAGCAAGGTAAACAAGGGGGGGTTTTGAAGTTGGTTTTGTAGGAAACACTACAATGCAAAACAAATGAAAATCTAAATTATCATGCAATTATCTAACTAAAGATTAACTATCTAAAATGCAAGTCTTGGGTGCATGTGATTTCAACTTTCTACCATGAGTTCTTCCTCAAACTATGACATGTTGCTTTGAGAATGATGATTGTTTATCATGAGAAACTATCTATAATCATAGCTATGAAAGATGAAAGCATCCTCACAACTTTCATTGACAACTTTACTAGATGATAACAACTAGTTCAATTCATCAATATCATTTCAAATTAGATGTTTCTCAAACCTACCCATGCAATTTGATAACAAACTTGACATAGATACAATGCTAATGAATGATCTCAAGAACAAATATAATTGATAACAACATATATTTGATTCCTAATTCACTACCTTTACATAGAAGAAATGGTAGCATTTCAACCATGGAAAAGCAATGTCTAACACATATCCAACACATATCTATAACTAGGAAATCATTCCTAACCATTTCAAGCATCAAATACACATACAAATTATGATCATTCAATAGCAAATCACACATTCATAAGCTACACAAACAAGTTCTCAACCCATAATAGAAGTTTAATCACATGCCCCCAAGATGGGTTTTTAGCCTACTACAATAATCCTAATTAATACAAACATGTTTGTTCATCAAATCAAAGGGAAGGAAAGAGAGAAATTGGATGTTTTTGGATTGGGAGCTCTGTAAAAACCGACCTCTAAACATTGAGGATAAGTTCCTTTTATACTTCCAAAAATAACAAAAATAACTCAAAACAAAATGCCACTTGCAGGGCCTTCGCGGATCGCGCGTAATCCCTCGCGGACCGCGAGCCTGATTCTCGCGGCTCGCGGCCGAGGATTCGCGCCCCGCGCGCCCGTGTCTCGGTCTCGGCGTGGTGCGCGCGCCCGTGTCTCGGTCTCGGCGTGGTCCGCGACCGGAGTCTCGCGCCCGTGTCTCGGCGTGGTCCGCGACCGGAGTCTCGCGCCCGTGTCTCGGCGTCTGGTCCTCGCGGCTCGCGTCTGGTCCTCGCGGCTCGCGAAACTCGGCATCTTCAAAACAGCAACACACACCGTCGCGGTTCGCGACCTAGGGTTCGCGGCCCGCGAGAGTGTGCCTTCACGCCACTTCTACGACCGGTTCTTCAATGTATCAAACGCGGTCAGGACGGTCATAGAAGGTCTTCAAATCATTCAAATCCATCGCAAGTGCAATTCAAGATCGAAATGCACGTCTTCAATTTCAAACCACTATGAATGATTCGGTCTAAAAGTCTAATATAATTACACAAAATACTATCTAAGACAGCTCTCAAATGCTACAAAATAAGAGTATATCTAGGACCTATCAAACTTCCTCATGTACTGCTGGAATACCTTATTCATCAAGGCTTGAAAGGCTGCAGGGGCATTTGTTAGTCCAAAGGGCATCACCAAGAATTCATAGTGCCCTTGATGAGTTTGAAAAACTGTTTTGGGTACATCCTCCTCTCTGACCCTGATTTGGTGATAACTTGACCTCAGATCCAACTTAGAGAAAAACTTGGATCCATGCAGTTCATCAAGTAGCTCATCAATCACCGGAATAGGAAATTTATCTTTCACAGTGATATCATTCAGCCTCCTATAATCAATGCATAACCTCCAAGTCTCATCTTTCTTATTGACCAACAACACAGGAGATGAATAGGGACTAGTACTAGGTTGTACTACTTTGTTGTTCAGCAACTCTTTCACTTGCTTCTCAATTTCCGTTTTGTGAAAGTGAGGGTATCTGTAGGGTCTAACCTTAAAAGGTACTGCTTCAGGCTTAAGGTTGATTTGGTGGTCAATTTCTCTTTCTGGGGGTAGCTCTTGAGGATTCTGAAATACAACTGAATACAGGTCTAGTACTTTCTGAACACTCTGAGGAGCTTTGAGAAACACTGCAGACTTCTATAGTGATGCATCTGTCTTGGTTAGCTTATGGTTCCTGGACTCATTCTCTTCATGTTCTAAGAAATGAGTCTCCATAAATTCATTATAGCTTTTCCTTCTCCTGAAATCAATAATCTCCTTAGCTTCAGCTCCTCTCAGTAAATTAAATCTCACCCTGTGACTACCATTTCCTTTTAACGGTTTTGGTGTTGCTCATATTTTACAAGAAATGCTTACTTATAAATCTGATTATATTAGAGCTCGCCAGGAAGTACTTGGTACTACCATTATAGGAGAAACAATACCTAATCCCGAGGGTACCCCAGAATCTTTTCGATTACTCGTTCGAGAATTACGATCTTTAGCTGAGAAAAACTTCCAGATTCAGAGGAAGGAAGCTTAATCGGAATGAATCAGCATTTCTCTTCTATGATCGATAGGTATAAACATCAACAACTCCAAATTGGATCAGTTTCTCCTCAACAAATAAGTGCTTGGGCCATTTCTCCCCAGTGAATTGACTGGTGAGATTCACCTCATTATTCATGAAGTCAAAAGACATAAAGTTGTTCCATTTCATCCAATCCACACCTAAAATCATATCCAACCCCCCTAAATTCATTACCTTCAGAGTGAAAACAAATTGGTGGCTCTGCACCGACCATCTAACCCCAGGGCATCTTGACATACCTCCCACCAAACTACCATCAGCAATCTTGACTTGAAAAGGTCTGGTAAACTCCTCATGTAGTCCCTTTGCTACTTTGGGACTGATGTAGCTATGAGTACTACCAGTGTCTAACAACATATCAATACTTCTATCCCTTATCATGCCAGTGAGATGCAAAGTATTAACATCTTCTGATTCTGAGGTGTCCTTTCCAATGCAGTTCAGATTCATCAACTCAGGTTCCTCTTTCAATACCTCTATTTTATCTCCTAAGCCCTTCAATTGCAGCAAAATCTCAAAGTCATCATTGACTACAATAATATCATGTGGTTCCCCTCCTTCTACATTAGAAATGTAGTGAATCTGTCTGTACTTACAGGTATGACCAGGGCTATACTTATCCCCACATTTATAGCAAAGATGGTTGTCCTTCCTATACTTCTACTCCCGTGGTGTGATCTTCTTAAACCCTGACTGTGCTTTCTTTTCCTCCCCATTGTTCCTCCAAGCATTGCCTGCAAACTATTTTTTAACAAAACCAGTTCCCAAGGATCCTTGTCCCACTGCTTTCTGCTTCTTGTACAGGGCTTCCAAGTGCTTCTCCTGCAACATTGTCAGTTCCATTGTGTCATGCAGGTTCTTAGGCTTTAGGGATTTGACTGCTAGCTTCAGATCATTCCTCAATCCACTAAAGAAACTAGACACATAGTAGGAATCTGCCTGGTAAGGGTTCAAACTCATGACCATGGCTTTCAACACCTCAAACTGCTCTATATACTCCTCCATACCATTCTTCTGATACAATTTGTTGAATCCCTCAATTAAATCATCTCTCCCCTTCACACCAAACCTCTTCAATAGTGCCACCTTAAACTCTCCCCAGTTCTCAGGTATAGTAATCCCAAACACAGAGGCATACCATATCTCAGCCTTACCCTCCAAGTACAATTCTACCATTTCAACCCTATCAAAATCAGCCACATCAAAGTAACTAAAGAACTTTTCTCATTTCTGCAACCATTCCGAAGGATTATCCCCCCAAACGCAATAAGTTCCAACCTAAAATGCATTCTAGCCATTCTCCTATTCCAAGGGTTCAGTTCATCATAGTTATTACCCCTAAGCCTAGGGTTCACAATTCGATTATTACGAACAACAGGAGTAGGTTCAGCAGAGAATTCTGAGCTCATCTCTAACGGAATCTGCTGCTGCATCTCTTTCTCGGTTCAATTTGCATCAGTCCGGATATCGATTCGCTCGGTTCGGCTGGTCTCCCTCTGATTCCATCACCGGAGATTTCTCTTGCCCCTTCAGAAGTCTCGCGAGCATCGTCTTGAGCTCTTCATTCATTGCCTTGAGCTCGCCAGTCGCACGCTCATTCGTTGCTTGATTTTCATGCAGCCGCTTCTCCAGTGTCGTATGCGAAGCTGCGTTATCTGCACGGAGCTCCGCCGCCAAGGTGCCAAGCTTTGAACGGTTGTCCGTCATCTCCTAACGCATAGTCTGCATCGAACCTTCCAGATCTTCGAGTCTAGCTTCCAGCTGATAGTTGCACTTCTCCGCCATTTCGTTGTCCGAGAGCCGACTGCTCTGATACCAACTGTTGTGATCTCCGATCAATAATTGAGTAAAAAGGTAAATCAACCCGCCGGAGCGGTGAAACTGAGTAACAAGCAATAATGAGTTTACAATAATGATCAATGAATTCTACTGAAAATGGAAAATGCAACATATATGAAACCACTACTTAGCTCAGCTATTTGGTTAGACCGATTGAACCGTCCAGTCAACTGGCCACTTAGAAATACCAATAGCTTTACTTAGAAATCACAACAGGTTTCTAACCAAACCCATTTAATTAAATTTTCAAAAAAATCAGATATATTTGTCATAAATCATGGGGGTTGCTCCATGCAGGTCCATTTTTCTCTTGCAGGTCCATATTTTTACCATAATACCCCTAATATTGTTAAGACAACAAATGGGGTTGAAATCATAGGGTTCCATCAGGGGGCATTATGGTAAAAATACGGACCTGCAAAAGAAAAATGGACCTGCATGGAGAAATTGCTTAAATCATCAACAAAAAATACTAAAATATCAAAAAGATATTATATATATATGTAATCATTATTGGAAAAATCATCACACTAATATTTATAAATCACCTCATATTTCCGTAATCATACATGATTCCAATAGTGATTGAACTCAGAGTGGATGATTCAATAGTGTTAACCTTATATTTTCCAGAAAAAACAAAATTTGATTTCGCCTAAAATGGTAAACAATGGGTCAAATTGATAAAAAAATACACCTAATTATTAAGGAAAAAGATCACGCCATCAATGCAAAAATCAAACAATAACCAGATATCATCAAGTAATTAATGCAAAAGATCAAGTAATACAATAGAAGATAGCAATTCTCCATGCAGGTCCATTTTTCTCTTGCAGGTCCGTATTTTTACCATAATGCCCCCTGATGGAATCCTATGATTTCAAACCCATTTTTTGCCTTAACAATATCAGGGGTATTATGGTAAAAATACGGACCTGCAAGAGAAAAATGGACCTGTATAGAGCAACCTCCAAGAAAAAAAAACTCAATGTGCTTGAAATCACCTCCAAGAAAAATGGACATGCATAGAGCAATTCCCAAGCCATAAATACAAAAACAAAACTCCAAGACAATTGAGGCAAGAGATCAAATAATAAACATAGAGGATCATGATCTTTCAGTCAAATTTTTTTGATTTTGCAGTCATTTTCCTTGAGCATCCATATTTTGCCTAGATCTTTCATTCAATTTCTTTGAGAATTCCTTGTTATGTCTTGATCTTGTACTCAATGTGATTGTGCATTTACTGCATTGTCTTGATCTTTTAGTCATTTGGTTTAAGCATTTACAACATTGCCTCGATCTTTTAGTCATTATGTTTGAGCACTCACTATTTTGTCCTGATCTTTTAGGCAATTTGTTTGACCATACATTCTCATGCCTTGATCTTTCAGTTTTCTATATTCTCATGTCTTGATTTTAATCATTGCACAATCATTTTGATTTAGAATGTTTCAGTTTTAAGTTTTATAAAAATTATTAATAATTGATAAAGATAAAAAAGATCACACAATATTAAAAGTCATCAAATGATAACTGATAAAAAACTCAAGTAATATCTAAAAAAGATCAAAGAAAATATAAAAAAGGTAGAGGCAAAAAAATAAATAGAATATCAGACGTCGTGATAGAAGGTAGAGATAGAAATAGATCAACCAAAAAGCATATAAGATCAAGTAAAAAAAATCATAGAAGATCAGAGTAAGGGGCAGAAAAAGATAAAGCAAAAAACGTAGAATATCAGACGTCATGATAGAAGATAGAGACAGAAAAAATTCAAGCAAAAAGCATATGAGATCAAGTAAAAAGCATAGAAGATCATAGGTAGGGGCAGAAAAAGATCAAGCAAAAAATATAAAATATCAGATGCCGTGATAGAAGGTAAAGGCAGAAAAATTTCAAGCAAAAAGCATATAAGATCAAGTAAAAAGCATAGAAAATCAGAGGTATGGGCAGAAAAATATCAAGCAAAAAACATAGAATGTCAGACGCCGTGATAAAAAGTATAGGCAGAAAAAAATCAAGCAAAAAACATATAAGATCAGACGCGGGAGAGAAGGTAGAGGCGGAAAAGATCAAACAAAAAGCATAAAAGATCAGACGCAAGAGAGTAGGTAGAGGCAGTAAGAAGAAAACTAAATTTGCAACTAAATCCCTATATTTAGGCGCGTTTTTAATTTGTACCTATAATTTCTGGAAAGCTCCTACAGTCCCTGGTTTCTGTGGAGACAAGTCTCAAATGACAATTTGTATTGGAAGAATCATCACACTAATATTTATAAAATAGTCTTAACCTTGATGAAAAATAATGTTTGTTGAGTTAATATCTTGATTGGAGAAAAATAATTGTATACACATGTCCTGCTTTAATATAATTGTATACAGAATATGATTTCATGAAATATATCATAATTTAAATGCATGGTTTTGTTTTCATAACATCAGTTTGGTTCAATTTAATCTAGTTCAGTTTAGATCATATAAGTAAGAAAAAAACACAAAAGAAACAGCTTTATAGGTTTTTTTTAAGAGTAATTCTCCTATGAGGCAGGACCCAATAACACCCATATTATAAGTAAATATACAGATGCACTTATTATTATAAATTTCAGGGGTTAATTTGTAAATATTCTATTTTAAGTAAATAATACCCTTTTCTACACTCCTGCCACCTCATCTTCTTACATTATTGTCACCACATCCTACCTCGACGCCACCTCATCAAACCTCACTGTCAACTCATCAAACCTCGACGCACCTCATCATAACTCACTACCACCTCATCAAACTTCGACGCGACCTCATCAAATATCGACACTACCTCAACGACACCTCATTAAACCTCATTTTTTAGATCACAAACCCAATCTTTACAACACAAACCTCACTTTTGACGACACAAAACCTCAACCAACACATACCTCGTTTTAGACTACACAAACCTCAACCTCGATGTTAACAACACAAATCTCATTCTCAACGACATGAAATTCATTATCTAACACAAATCTCATTTTTGACGGTACAAACCTCATTATTGATCGTAGAAACCTCAACTCCAACGACACAAACCTCACCACAAATTCCATCGACCTCCAACCTCATCTATTCTTCGACGATCCATGCCACTATCGCGTCATTACTGAGTCATAGTCTTATCCCTGCCATGTCACAACTGCCACGTCAACACCGCCCCGCTGCCACCACCTCGCCGCAACCCTTGCAAACCCTTGCTGCCGCCCTTGCAAAAACCTCGATTTGCAGCAATTGGAGCCCTCAAATAATACCTGTAACCACCTCAAATTGCGATTTGCAGGGCCACCGTCGTCGTTCTGGAGTAGGGGGACATCGGCGTCGTGTGTCGTGCGGAATCAGGATCCTGTCTCCGTCGAGCCTCGTCTGATTAATTGATATGTCAACGGCATCAGGGGAGGAAGAATAGTAAACAGGACCGGGCGGCGCGGGATTTCGCGGATGATTAACTGCGTTACGGAGATCGTCTTCTTCGTAATGGCAGTGATGCATATCAAAAAATCGCTGGAAAATCAAAGGCCGCGAGGCAATGGTAGCGCCGGAGAAAGGTTACTGTAACTGTTGCCGGTGAAGGGGAGACTGGGGAGAAGATGATGTTATTGTAGGTTTTTGCAGAATAGTCCCTATATTTTTATGGATTCTTACTATTGCGCCGAAAATCAAAACATTATATTTTGACCCCAAAACTTCTAGAAAAAGGGCTTGCCTGACTCTGCCTCTTGGGTGAGGCTGGCTCACCCAAGAATTTGTCTTTTTTAAAAAGAAAAACCTTGGTTTTCAAAAAAAAATTAAAACGTTGCGATCAATGAAATAATGTTGGTTTACATATTTATTTATTGTAATGTAATGATATAAAAGATTTTAGAGAGTTTTTGGGGAAAGTTTTTAAATATGGTTTGGGTGGTAAATTACCGTTTTTTCCTTTTGAAATCTCATGTGAATGTGAAATCTGATTGAAGAATTTGACAGAATGGGCAAAAATTAGCTATTATGAAAATTGAGTGACCATAAATGGTTAAAATAAATGAGTGGCCAAAAGTGAACGATTTGAAGAGTTTAGTGGCTTCCAAAATCGTTTATCGTATAAAATGCTTTGTTCAAAATGACTGACTGGATCAACTAGTAGCCTAATAGGAAATTTGAGGGCGAACTGTTTGTGTATATTACTCTTGTAGTAGTCTATAATATCCATGTGTAATGACATTATTGTTCTATATGTGTTGTAAAAATTCACCATATACGGTAGAGAAAATGAGTGGTTGAATTTATTTTTTTAATAATAAAGTGTTGAAACTTATAATAGTGTTTATTTAGGGATCATTTTACAAATAATGAAATAAGTATAAAAAATATGATGATGCTTGTTTTCAAACAAATCTGACACACCCAATTTAGGGGTGTAAATGAACCAAACTGTTCGCGAGAAACTCGTGAACAGTTCGACAAAAGCTTGGTTCAAACTCGAATCAGACGAACACGAGCCGAGCTCGAGCTCTCTGACTATTGTTCGATATCCTTATCGAGCTTAACGAGCCCAATATTATGTTGTATAAAATGTATTATTATGTATAAATAAGAGTATATTAGTGTACTATAAGGATTAATTAAGGTAAATGAGTCGAGCTTGTTGGAACGAGCTCGAACGAACTCGAGTTATCGAGTTAACGAACCGAGCTTGAACAGCTCACAGACAACCAAGCTCGAGCTCGAATTGATTTTTTTTATGTTCGAACGAGCTTGAACTCGAATATGATTTTTTGTTAGCGAGCTCAACTTGGTAAGGCCAAAGTTCGGCTCGTTTACACCCTTAACCCAATCCCAATGTAAAGATGCATGTTTTTGCTATATGTACTATGAAGGATCATCTACATGCGTCATCGGCTCGGATACCATATTAGAATGCAAGACTTAGGCCCCTTGCTAGAGCTTATTTCCACCATGTACTAAACTGAACTGAACTGAACTGAATTGAACTTAACTGAAGTAAAAATGATGTATCGAAAAATGGAATCAGCATAACTGAATTAACCTGAATTTCATCAATTACATTTTTCACTGAACTGAACTGAACTGAATTGAACTGAACTGAACTGATCCACAGATAAGCTCTGGCAAACAGGGCCTTAATGACTGAACTGGTAATCTAATCTCTCTGTATTTATTCATATAAATAGGCCCTGTTTACCAGAGCTTATCTGTAGATCAGTTCAGTTCAGTTCAGTTCAATTCAGTTCAGTTCAGTTCAGTTCAATTCAGTTCAGTTCAGTTCAATTCAGTTCAGTTCAGTTCAATTCAGTTCAGTTCAATTCAGTTCAGTTCAGTGAAAATGCAATTTGATGAAATTCAGGTTAATTCAGTCATGCTGATTCCATTTTTCAATACATCAATTTTCACTTCAGTTCAGTTCAGTTCAGTTCAGTTTAGTTCAGTTCAATTCAGTTCAGTTCGTACATCAAGAAATAAGCTCAAGTAAACAGGGCCATAGATGTTTGTACAACTGAATCACCTCATTTAGGAGACAATTACAGGAATAATATAAATTTAAAATGCTAACTAATATTCAGTCTATACTGTACATAGTATATACGTCAATGTATAATCTTATTAGCTTAATCTGTTTTTATATTTAAATTATTAATATAATTTATTAACAAATTATTCATACGAAGTTTGTATCGTCATGGGAGAAGATGTCTCATATGAAAATTTCTCTAATTCATTTTATTAAAAAAAATCATTTATATTTATTTTAGTTCAATTCAATTCAGTTAAATATAAATAAAAATATATATAAGTGTATTTTAGTTCAGTTAATTGTATTTAAATGATTACAATTGAGCTCAACATATTTCAGTTCAATTAGCAAGAAAAAAGTTCTAGCAAACATAGCTTTATTTTTGAATAATTTATTAATTTAAAGGTAGCGGGCGTTTTTGATTTTTAAATTTTTTTTTTTTTACCATTAGTCATAACTAGAGTTGTTATTAGATGACTAATGGAGGAACTAAAATAAGACCAAAAATATTTTATGGGACCAAAAAAAACAACCAACTTCACCTTGTAATTTTGTAAGGGTTCATTAGGGTCGTTGATTCAAAAACAATAAAGGAAAAAAAATGATAAAAACCAAAATTCAAAATAAACAAAATGAATTAAATGATGAGGGAGAGGCGGTGGAAATAATAACGGCTCTTTAAAGACAAAGTAGCCGTTGGAATCAATCCCCAAACCACAGCGTAAACCCGATTCTGATTTCCCATCAAAATCAATCTTTCAATCACGTAATTTCCCCATTATTCTTGATTTCCAAATTATCAATCAAACCTTTGTTCTGGTTTTCCCAGATTTCCTCGATCCCTCAATCACGTAATTTCCCCCATTATTCTTGATTTCCCAAAATAATCCTCAATCAAACCTTTCCAACAATCTGTCAATCAAATCTTTCCCGATCCCTCAATTTCGTACCTTCCAAATGAAGATTTCCAACCGTATATCTCCCGATTCACTGGAAAAAGGCGATCACATTTACACGTGGAGAGCATTCTTCACGTTTTCACATCACGGTAATATCTTGTTTTTCTCTATTCTTGTTTTTCACATCACGGTTCTTTTTTCTGTAATCACGACAGTGTTAAATTTGAGAATCTTCTCTCTTTTATTGGGTGATTTTTTAGGTTTGTTCGTTTTTCTAAGAATCTATGTTGCTGATGTGAGTATGTACTATGTAGTGTGATTTGTGAATGTCTGAAGTTGAACGTTTTGTGTGTATGTAGTTTCTGAATATGATTGTTTTTTTGTGTATGTGGTTTTTGAAAGGCATGATTTTTTGGTGATTCTGGCATATTATTTTTTGTTTTTTGGCTTAGATTCTTGTTGATGCTATTTTTTTGTGAATTTTTTTCTGTATTGTTGATGCTAATGTTAATGTGTCTTGTTTTGTGATGTGCAGGGATATATTGTGGCAATAATGTAGTTATTCACTATACCAGGCAGCAACATGATGCCAAGGATTCAAACTTTTCAAGTTTCTCCAGTTCCAAGCACAGAGAAGAAACCACTTGTTGTGTTACTGGATGTGGTGAAAGAAAGGTTGGGAGCGGGGTAATGTCTTCGTGTATCGAGTGCTTCCTAGCCGGTGGTGCGCTATACAAGTATGAGTATGGTATGAGGAAGTCAACTAGCTATTCAACCAAGAGGTGGCATTGGTACAATGGCAATTAGTGATGAAGCAAAATTGGTTACAAGAAGGGCTCATTATCTTCTTAAGCATGGATTCGGCCTCTACAATTTGCTGGAGAACAACTGTGAAGATTTTGCATTGTACTGCAAAACAGGGCTGCAAATAAGGGAGGGGAAGACAAAGGGAAGAAGTGGGCAGAAGGCTAGTTTGGTCAGCGCATTATTTGGAATCCTCTTTTCATCTTCAAATTTTCTAGGGGTTGCTGCTGCCCTTGGAATTTATCTCTCTAATAAATTTGAGAGTGAGATAGGAGTAAGAGAAGATGCTGTGAAGGTTGAGGTTGAAGAGATGATACCTTATAAAGCCAAGTAAGTTCCCACAAAGCAAAGTATATAGATAGTAGACATCAGTTTTACCTTTTCATTTTTGAAAGTGCAGAATATTGCACTTCTTCTTTTGTAGCCATGTTTGTTTCTTCTTGTACACAAGTCCAAAGCCTTCCTAGCTCTTTCTCCTCAACTGTAAGTTCTTGGCTTTGACTTCATGTTTTCTGGTTAATAAAAGTTCTGATTTGCCACTGTTCTGATGTGTTTCTGATGTGCTTGGATTCAACCCTTAATTTCTGAGTGATATTTTTGTGTATCTGGTAGTCTGCAATCCTTTAGTGAATATATTTCTGATCTCCACTGGCACTCATTCACTGCAACCCCAATTCCCTCAGGACTCTTACCTTTACCTTGTCCTGATAAGCCTTTCATTCACTGTTCTGATGTGTTTCTGATGTGCTTGGATTCATCTAGCTGTGCATTATTTGGCTTATCATCATTTAACTTTGCTTTCCTTTAGCTGTTTCTAATTACAAAGGAAGGAATAATCAATCCCTCTGCATGTGATGAATAGAATGGAAGTTATTTTTAGACTCAAAACTCTTCCAATAGAGATTGCAGGTAATCAATGACATCTTTAGTCCTGCTCAGAAATAGTTCAGATTGGATAAATCCATCTCCAGTGGCACTGCATTTTGGCCTCCATATGCTGTTTCATGCAAGAGTGGCAATATCGGTGCCTGCAACCATCGACTGAAAAGATCCTCAAGGCAAATTGCACAAGTCTCATATATGCTTATCCCTGTACTTGATTCTGCTGGCTTATTAACCTGAGCCATCAGTGCCGAGCCACTAAATTTTCCTTGAAGCTCAGCGACTTGATTACATATGAATATCATTACTTTCATTTGAATCTGCATAGTCTCATATATTAAGTTCAGTTCAGGTACCGCGTGCCATCTGTCCCGATTAACTTCTTTCGTAGGTTGCCTGCAAGGACTGATAGTTTGCTGTAACTTAGTTCTTGATCTGCTCTAGTATGTTTAGCTACTTCAAATACAATAATGTTTTCTTTCTGAGTGCTTATGTACACTGCAGACTTCTGTTTCATTCTGTTTGTGTCTTAATGAGCAGACCTTGAATCTTGTTTTCATTGGTTGACCTCAATTTTTATTGTTGTGTTTGCTGGAAAAAAACAATTTTTAGCAGTTTACCAAATATACTGCTAAAACTTGGAATTTGTTTTGTTCATGCATCTCTACCAGAAAGGGGTTGACTTTTATTGGAGAATATTTTTGTTGCTGCTACTATGTGCTCCCACGTTATTGATAGTTTGCTGTCAAAACTACCTAAAAAATGGACATCATAAAAAAGTGCAGATGGCCTTAAACTTGATTCTTAGAATCAAAATGGCAGCCATTTTTGTCCCAAGTGTCGAAAAAAGCCAAAAATGCCTATGAATTCACCTTCACCATCTCCCTTCTGTCCTTAGCCAAAATACTCCTCCTTCGCATTCATAAAAGTAATGCAGTAGCCTTTCCTCCTCCTCTGCATAGTTTCATATGTAATCTGCATAGTTACAGGAAACAAATTTTCCATGGTGCCACTGCCACTGTAAGAGCCTAACCACATAACACCATTTAAAGTGCAACAAGGGTTCATCTTTAGTCTACTGCTCAGAAATAGTTCAGATTGGAGAAATCCATCTCCAGTGGCACTGCTTTATTTCTGATGCAACTTAATTCACCCTTGCCTATTTCTGCTTTATTTCTGATGCAACTTTATTTCTGCTTTAGTTTCACTGCTTTATTTCTGCTTTAATTCACTCTTGGCTTTAACATAGGCCTCTCAGTCCTTGTCCTGATAAGCCTTTCTTCTTCATCTCCTCCAATGTTGGCCACGGCATTCACCACTCTCGACTTCACCCACATCATCACCGTCTCCATATCGTGGAATCCAGATTTCTCTGCTTCTCCACACTTTCCACCACGGGCCTCAGCTGCTTATCATGTTTCTGTAAGACTGCACTTTAAATCATTCACCGTCTGTTACACTTCAACTCATTCATCGTCTGTTCTACTTCAACATTCACATCACCCCTCCTGATCGTAAGCTTGGTCTCAACAAAGGGATAAAGTGCTGGATGAGAAATCCCAGTTCAAGCTATCTGTTACAAAAGAAGGAAAAAAAAACTGGAAGTACATAGAACAAGTACCTAATCTTCATGGTTAAGGCACTTGTTCACTACTTCTCAGAATCACAAGTGGAGATAAGATGTCAAACATATTGTTCAAAATTAACATGGTTCCAGAATTGACTTTTAAGGTTGTAGCCTTGTTTAAACTCAAGTGAAAGTCTGAAGATAAATTCGAATATTCAACTTAGGCACTCTTTTCATTAAGCAGAATCACATACTGTATATTAATACACAAACAAATAGCTATATTTTTCTTGATCCAGTACAAACCTTATTCAGCACATTCTCTAACAACAGATTACAAGTACAACATATAAAGCCTTTCCACTACCTAAGATGAAACTGGAATGCAAATCACTTGTGATTCAAAATCAGACTCTCCTTGATATTCATCTCTTGTTTCCTCCTATGAACACCGAGCAACTTGACTCATCACAGGACGCTTATCAGCATCATGATCAACACATCTCAAAGCTGTTAGAAGTAGGTCCCACCAGCTGAATCATCTATGCCGAGATCACCAGGATGTTGGTGAAGGAGGAGCAGTGTCACATTTGTGATGCCTCTTACTTACGTCTCTCCACATCTAACAGTCCATTTCTTTCCTTTTTTTTTTGTTTTTTGTAATCTCCCGACCTGCAATAATGGCATGTTCATAGCAATAATGAGTTCTAACCTACATTCTAACTGCAAGCAGGGAGCCGAACATATGGCATATGAGCAAATACAATGGAGAAAGGAGCAACATTTATGGGGTCAGATGCATTTGCAGACTGAGGATTGAGTGTTCCCATTCATATCCACACCAAGTTCTTCTCCATTAAGCATCATGGTCTGACTATGCAGATCACCACCTTGGCTGTCAGGTGACACTCTTCTCTTATCAATGGTTCTGCTCTTCCATGTCTAGGTAGCAGAATTGACCTTGATCTCAGCTGATGGTGATGTTGTTGATGATGATGATGTCCGTGCCTCTTTCTAGAATTGCTGTCTGAAACTCTTACTTGGATGAAATCCCTCCCGTCGAGGTTAATCAGCAGCAATGTGATACCTCTAGATTGCTTTGCACAGTGAGCATAAACGCGTAGTTTCTTGGTGCCGTTTAATTGGGCCGACAGAACATTTCTTCCCATTACTTGGTGCCAAAGAAGAGCACTGTAGTAATCTGGGTGAGGAGCAAAGGTGTTGGTGTTGAGCAAGCCGTAGTTTCCACCAATTAATGATTGCCGGCAGTATGTTTTCGTGCCATAAGTTGCTGACATTCCTAGCTGATCCAGATACCAGAAACTGTACACAAAGGCGTTGGAGACGCCATCTCTGCCACTGTTGTATGCGCCTCCAGACTCACCAACCCATGCAGAGGCAGAAGGCGGGGAGTTCTTGAGAGTTCTCTGGAGTTGACTAAATGTGCCAGCCTCATTATTTAGAACCACGGGATCAAGGATCCTCAGAGTAAGGTTTCTATCAACTCCTGCTCCAAGATTATATCAGAAAAGATAACGAAGCATCTCAACCAGAGCTGAAAAAGTATGAGCCCGTCGAATTATCTACAAGATCAGAGCCACCTGGAGAGGGTTCTTAGATGAAACGTATTGCTATGCCAATCAAAGTGTGCACATAGGACTGACATAATACAACAGCTTCTAAAACGCCATATGTAACAGGTAACAACAACTGCAGAATCCCAAGGGATTCTTTTTCCTGGACAAGTAAAATTGGTAATTTAGAAAAGGTAAAAGGGTCAATGAACTCAAACAAAATAATGACACCCGTGTTTACAGTACCTGCAGTTGATTGAACACCCAATCAATTACAAAGGAAGGAATAATCAGTCCCTCTGCATGGTGCCACTGTAAGAGCCTAACCACATAACACCATTTAAAGTGCGACGAGGGTTCATCAGCATCAGAAGATAAAGATGCAGGACCATTTCTATGATGTGAAGACCGTTGAGGCATAAACCATCTGTGATGAATAGAATGGAAGTTATTTTTAGACACAAAACTCTTCCAATAGAGACTGCAGGTAATCAATGACATCTTTAGTCCACTGCTCAGAAATAGTTCAGATTGGAGAACTCCATCTCCACTGGCACTGCTTTATTTCTGATGCAACTGTTCCACAAGAAATCTTGTCAAGCTATCTGTTACACAAGAAGGTGGTAGCTGTTGGAATTAACCAGATTCTGGAGCCAATCATATACAAAGGTTGTAACTTTTCCCCTTCATCTCGATTTCCATATCAGCAAGAACCATCCCAATCATCTTCTCAACATACACCTTAACTTCAGGATCCTTCATCCACTTTTTGAGATAAGCATCAAAGCTCATTCCATGATGAATGATGACACGTTGAGGCATATTTCACAGTGACTCCGTACCCCTTGGTGCTTCATTTTTCTGTGATGCCTCTTACTGCAGTTCCATTAAGAATAGCTGGAGTCACTTGATACCTTCTCGACTTTCAATATCGATTTTGGATATACGACCAATGGACAAAGAGTCAGGTAGAGCATCAGCACCTTTGTCTCTCGGCAAGCTGGTAGCTACAGGGGTAGCATTTACTGCCATCGTCAGCCGTTTTCAACAACAAGTATCAGGCACAGAAAGTACAAGATAAGAAGCATCTCAGCCAGAGCTGAAAAGATAACGAAGCATTTCAACAAGAAGTATCAGGCACAGAAAGTACAAGATAACCCCAATTCACTCAAGGCCAAGAGAGCCAAATGATGTAGCGCGAGTAAAATCTGATGGGGTGTCTTGTCTCCACTCTGGAGTTCAGGTAAGTTAAGAACTCATTTGGCCTCTGTGGTGGACCAGCAATCTCACTGGCTCGAGTCAAACCAAGAACCATAATACTGCACCACAAAAGAAGCGAATTGCAGACCACGGTTATGACCATAGGAATTCGTATGACTCATGTCCTTGTAAGACAGCACATCGTTGTTCTTTGCCTATATATAATCAGCAATGTTGTGATCAAGAACCAATCTGAGAAGCCTGTTGAGCATGGTGATATCAATCTTGTCGAAGAGTTTCTCAAATGTCGCTTGCAGCATCACAACGCACTGCCCTTCACTCAGGACTCAGGACTCAGGACTCTTCCTTGATGAGCTTTATCATTGACTTCACTTTGTCTACCAAGAGAGCCGATACACAAATTTACAATATGAACAATAAATGGATAACACAAAACCACATTTCCCACCACATATTATCTATATATTACAACTAAACACTCGAAAGGAAAAAATGCCAAGCTTAATTACTGCTACATAATTTGCAAAATCCAATGAATGGTTGAAAAAGTTAAAAAGTTTAAAGCAGAAGGAAAAGAAATTCCACTATCACTCAAAATGGCACTATCAAAGAATAATACCATGAACATAAAGAGCAGCAAAGTCTCGTCGTAAATAAAGCCACATGGAATTATTGGGACTAACATGGCACTTGGAATTGAATTAGGCAATACCTGTGAGATTGTCCTGAAGCCACGTGGAATTATTGGGACTAACATGGCTATCCCACCAAATAAATCCATTTTCCAATCAACATCTGACCAGGTACTGGTAAAATGATGATATTATAGAGCATCAGCACCTTTGTCTCTCGGCAAGCTGGCAGCTACAGGGGTGACAGTTACTGCCATCTTCAGCCGTTTTCAACAACAAGTATCAGGCACAATAAGTACAAGATAAGGAAGCATCTCAACCAGAGCTGAATTAGTATAAGCCCGTCGAATTATCTACAAGATCAGAGCCACCTGGAGAGGGTTCTTGGATGAAACGTATTGCTATGCCAACCAAATTGCGCACACTGGACTGACATAATACAACAGCTTCTAAAACGCCATATGTAACAGGTAACAGGTAACAGTAACTGCAGAATCCCAAGGGGTTCTTTTTCCTGGAAAATTAAAATTGATAATTTAGAAAAAGTAAAACTCAAACAAAATAATGACACCCTTGTTTGCAGAACCTGCAATTTGATTGAACACCCAATCAAATACAAAGGAAGGAATAATCCACAAAAACAAAAACAGATGTAGAAATGGCATCAAATACCAACCAAGCTCATAAAAAAATCACTGAGGATACTGTCCACAAGAGTATATCCAATAAGGTGTGTGTTTATGATCTGGATGACAGGATAAAATTAATGCCAACCTAGCTCATCAAAAAATGACTGAGATACTTGTACACAAGAGTATATATAAGACTACATTAACCACCAAACAACAGACCATGAATTGATATGAAAAAAAGAAGCATCATTTAGCCATAATAATTTGTTAAAAATGATAATCAAGAAAGACTGGTTTAACAAAGCAATATAAACAAGAAAAATTGATCAGAAAGTGGTAGTTTTCCCCTTGAAAACATGAAAGACAAATTTCAATCTCAAGCAACGCTACAAGGAATAGCAATATCACCTTGCGTTTTTGAGCACGGGACTCCTTTCTGGCTCTATTCAATTTTGGTGGAATCATCGGTGGTGAAGAAAACACCAGCTGTGGCGCCGCCTTTGAAATCCGGCTTTCCTAATTTAAGGAAGTATAACTCAGTTTGTACCTTCCTGAACCGGTCTGCCTTTTTTTTAGGAAGCATAATTATCTTCGACTTTTCCCTTTTTCTTAAAAATAATCCGAGCTGCTGATCCGGGTCTTAGCCGGGCCGAAACAAGGCTTGGTCGAATTACTGGATGGGCTGAATTGGGGCTAGATTTGTGTTTTGCCTCTAACCAAGCCCATCAAAAATAAAAATCAAAAAAACAAAAAAATAAAAACAAATATTTATAATAATTATGTCAATATCACACTAAGATCGACCTTGGTCCAACATCAACGACGGTAGCCCTAATATCGAGGTCGGAGAACCCAACTCATATTAACTATTCAAAAACTCTTGATATTTTCAACATCAATGCAAAAGAAGTCAAACTCACGACATTCTAACTTAACACCAACGATCCCAACATCGATACTAAAGAACTCAACCTCACATCAGAGAATCAAATCGATGGCGACTTCAACATCACCGTCTGACGCCCCTAAACCTGCGACACCCAACCTCAATGTGTAATCCTCAACATTGATGCTAAAAAAACAACCTAACCTCACATTATCGACCCAAATCTTTGGACACCCCAACCTCAACGGTATATCACAAAAATCAAAGACGAAGACATGCTACCGCCAACCGTTGCCGAAATAATCAAAATCATCATCAAAAAGTCATAATCATGATCACCATCCTCAAAATCATCATTATCAAATCATTTTGTTCTTCAATTAAAAATCCCAGTATGCATCACTAAATCATCACCAATCAACATAGATTTTTCCATAGATCACATATTGGCGGTTTGTTGTTGATGTCATTTCTCCGTCCGTTTCAGTCCAGGTCGTCATTAATTGTCGTCCTCGCACCAAGTCCAGATCAATGACGACAAATGATATCTAGATCGCGCCATACAATTTGCCAATATATAAACTACTTTGTTAAAAATGTCTGGTTGGATCAACTAGTAGCCTAATAGGAAATTGGAGGGCGAATTGTTTGTGTATATTACTCTTGTAGTAGTCTATAATATCCATGCATTATGACTATTGTTCTATATGAGTTGTAAAAATTCACCATAAACGGTATAGAAAATGAGTGGTGAAACTTTTATCTTTTTAATAATAAAATGTTGAAACTTATAATAGTGTTTTTGCAGGGATCATTTTACAAATATGAAATAAGGATAATAAATCTGATGATGCATGTTTTCAAACAAATCTGACATCACCCACTTCCTATGAAAATATGCATATTTTTGCTACATGTATTATGAAAGATCATCTACATGCGTCATCAGATCGGATACCATGTTATAATGCAAGACTAAATGACTGAACTATTCATCTAATCTCCATGTGTTCATTCATATAAATAGATTTCTGTACAAATGAATTATCTAATTTAGGAGACAATTAAAGAAATAATAAAAACTAAATATGCTAACTAATATTCAATCTATACTGTACATAGACTATTTACAATGGACAATGGTATATACGTCAATGTATAATCTTTTCAGCATCTATTTTCAAATTTTATGAACCACCCTCACGTTAATTCATAAATTATATACTTACTAGAAAAACCTTAAACACTGCCGCCACCATTCTTCAAATACCCCTTCTCATCACAATCGTTGTTACTTAATTTTCTATAAACAATTGTATCTAAATTTAGTTTCACTACATTCTTTTTTGGTACAATCCAATTTTATACTAGTTGAGTTTAAAAATTGCTTCTTAAGGTGGTTTGTTTAGCCCTAATTAACTCATTTCACATATTTTAAGGTTCAACGGTTCCTAACGAATTGGATTATGAATGGATAGCATGACCAAACACTAACCACGTTTACTCAAAAGTAGAAAATGCCTTAATTTACACCCAAAAACAAAAATAACAATAAATTAATTCATAATTTATACATTGCTATTTTTGTGTATAAGGTTTTGTATTAGACTATTAGTAGTGATCTGAATCCATGCTTAGTTCCATGAATATATTTTTTAGTTTTTCATTATTTGTGAAGCCCATACAACGATAGTTCATTCACTTAAAGTTTGAGTTCGGGTCATTTTCGGGTTCGGGTTCGATCATGTTTGGGTTAAAATTTATTCGGGCTGATTTCGTGTGGGGTTGGATTCGAGTTCGGGTTCAACCTTTTATCCTTCTGGTCGGGTTTTTGGGTTAGATCTCAAATGACAACTCTAACAAAAGAGGTTGGTGAGATGTAGAATTACATCATTAAAAGGCAAGCTTTCAAAGATTCCAAGTTAGATTAACAATCAAGATTCATACAGAAGCCATGAAAACAAGTATTTTACTTTGATTTTCCTTGTAAGCAAAATAGCATGTACGAGAGTCCATACTAATATATCTGACAAGGATTGCTAATGTACAGTGAGATTCAGAGAATTTTCTAATGTACACTCTCTCATCATCGAGCTTGGTGATTTTAGCAGTGTCGATGCATCTTTCCAGGAATAGCTCCTCCTGAGTTTGAACAATTTTGGGTGGATCATCGGGAATTCCCCGATGAACCTGAAATGACAGAAGGTGGTAGCTGTTGGACTTAACCAGATTCTGGAGCCAATCATATACAAAGGTTGTAACTTTTCCCCTACATCTTGATTTCCATATCAGCAAGAACCATCCCAATCATCCTCTCAACATACACCTTGGACTCAGCTAGCTCAACCAGTACAGGAAGCTCGGATTCTGCTGATTTCAACGATGTGAGGAAGGATTCAAAAGGGGCCTCGTCATCTCAATTGTTTGAGGAGCAGATCAAAGACAAATCCTCAAAAAATTGGTCTCATCTATTTCTTCCACAAGAACAGGATGAGGTGCGGTTCTATGCTACTGAAGAGCTTGAGGGGATGGTGATGGGCAGGATTCCAAAACATGAAGTGGAAGAGAGTGCCAAAGGATGGGAGTCCACTGTAATTTGCAAGGTAATGGGTGCTTCTCCTCCTCATGTGATTATGAATGGGTTTTTCAGAAGAATTTGGAGTAAACTTTCTGTGCAAAGAGTTTGGTTGGCAAAACAAGGTGTCTTTTTGGTTAGATTTGCACACAAACAGCATAGGGATGAAGAGGTGGAGCAAGGGTTATTTTTATTTGATAATGAACCGGTAATTGTACAAGGATGGAGTCCAAAACTTGAACTCACACTCCCTACAACAGTTCCAATCTGGATTCAGCTTCCAGGCTTGGATGTTGTTTACTGGAAGGCCTCCATTTTAAGCAGAATTGTAAGCCCTTTAGGAACACCCTTGAGGTTGGATAGAGCCACAAAGGAAGTCGAAAGACTAAGCTATGACAGAATCATAGTGGAAGTTCCTTTAGGAAAGCAAATTCCCCAAACAGTCCCATTCATTGATGAAAATGATGTAATTCAGCACCAGGCAGTTGCGTGTGAATGGTATCCTGCTAATTGTGCACATTGTAGTTTGCTTGGTCATACTGCAGTGGAATGTAGGAAGAAGGAAATGGATGTAAGACAGGTAGAAGGTGAGATAACACCAGTGATTATGAAACCTAAAACTGCTCAAATGAGGAAGCCTCAAAGAAGACCCCCTAGACAGCAATACAACAAGGTGTATGTGCCAGTGGGGAAACTCCCTCCTCCTGAGATTTCAAGCCCAAAAATAGATGCAGAGGGTTTCATTACAGTAAGGAACAAGAAGGCCTTTTCAAAAACAGGGGAAAATCAAGTATCTGATGTTGGGTTGGGACTAGCTAGTTCAACCCAGGAAGTACACTTGGGATTGCATGATCTTTTACCTGATCCTCCTGATGGCATATAATTTCATTTCTTGGAATTTGAGAGGTGTACATAGTGAGTTGAAGCAGACACAATATAGAGAATTTTGTTTTAAAAATGGGGTTTGTTTGGCAGCTTTCTTAGAAACTAAAATCAAGAAAAAAGACGAACAAAAAATATAGAGACAGTTTGGCCTTCAATGGGAGTTGGAGACTAATGGGGACATCATCGATAAAGGTAGAATATGGGTAGCATGGAGGACAGATTACTGCCAGGTGCAAGTGATAAGTAAAGGTGACCAGTGGATTGATATTGAGTGTTGGTTGAAGGGCTTGAATCAAAGAGTCTACATCACAGTGGTGTATGGCTTTAATGAGTTATCACTTAGAGAACCACTATGGGCTCACCTTGTGCAGGTTAACTTCGCCGATAAGCCTTGGATCATCATGGGGGATTTTAATGCTCTTCTGCAATTTGAAGATAAACTTGGAGGGAATGAAGTAAAACAGGAAGAATTGGATGGGATGCAGAATATGTTGACTCAAGTGAGATTACAGGAACTGAAAACAATGGGGCCACGGTTCACTTGGAGTAATGGAAGGACTTGTGAGCTCTCTCGGCTGTCTTGCCTATTGCCTGAATGTCTGGAGGTAGGTGGATGTTCAGATAAGCTGCCAGAAGAGAAATCTTACCCCCCTGCGGTATCTTCCCTGAGCTCTTCTGGGAGGTCTCTAGACATTTCTGCACAAAGAGGTCTACCCAACACGGGTGCTCCGGCCTCCAAAACATGGTCCAAAGGCATTGGACCTGCTCCCTGTTGATATGCGTCAACTCCCCTTGGCAAAAGATCGTCATCACTAGCAGCTTGTGCACCATACGAACAGCTGGATGTATGATGTGGTTGTTCTTCGTAGCGCCTGTGATGTTTGGAGATCCAGACAAGCAATTCCAAAAGAAAGCTAGATCAAATCCGTCCGGGGCATATTCTTTTGGATTCTTGTAGCCCTCCGCATATTCGAATCCAAAAGCATTTTGGATTTCATCATAGGACACCCGGCGGTCTACATCATTCAACCTGAAGGTGATGTACTGCATGTCATGCTCCTCGTCATAGTGCTTGGCCAGAGTGGATAGGAACTCAAGTGTATAGCGGATGTAGGTCGGTGCCGACCGATCAATGAATCCTATCATGCCAACGCGATCCAATAAAAATAGCACAGGCTGCTGCAAACCTAGCTCCTGAAGTAGCTCAGAGGAGAGGAACTTCGTCTCCATGATTGTTCGCCTCCCATTCCCAATCAACTTTCTCCACCGTTGTTGGGCATCGTTATCCAAACCTTGCAGTCCCATAAGGTCAATAGGAGGCAGGTTTTCTGCAGGGGGAGGGCTAGGTTGGCGAGGGGGGATTCGGGGATTACGGGCTCATGTGAACTAGAGGCTTCCCCTCGGCGAGACCTTTTCCTCGGTGCCATTATCAAAATCTACTTAACAACAGTCCAGCACAACTAAACTAGCTACAAGGCGGCAAGCCCCTACTCAACAAGCAAATTGCAACTAGTGGCGGCAAGCCCAATCAAAATCAACAAGAAAAACTAGAGGCGGCAAGCCCTAATTACTCAAAAATTGCAATGTAGCATTCCAAATAAACAATTAAATGCAATTAGATTGCCAATTTGATCAAAACACCACCAAATCAAAGAATCTAAAAATTAGGGTTCATGAGATTTGGGGGTATTTGATTGGGAATTGGAATTTGGAATTGGTGATTGGGAAAAGGTTAAGGTTGGTGGAGGGAAGGTTTTTGTGTAGTTGGGTTGGGGAAAAAGTCGCCGGAGGCCGGCGAATCGGAGTGGAGAAGTTTCGGTTGGAATTTGGGCAATGGGTGTAAAAGATGGTGTTTTTGATTTGGATTTTTGGTGGGTTTTGTTGGGAATGAATGGGGGATTGGTTTGGGTGGAAGGAATTGGTTCAAAACTCGCCGAAATGATGGATTGGAGATGGTGGCCGGAGATGAGGATTATTCGGGTGGGAGAAATTTGGGAAGGAGAAGAAGAAAAAGAAAAAAAGGAAAATGGGAAGAAGTAGGGGCCGATCTCTCGCGGATCGCGCGCACCCCGTCGCGGGTCGCGAGCGTCCATTGCGGGCCGCGGGCTGTCTTCGCGGGCCGCGAAACTAGGCCGTTTCGTCCTAGGGATTGCCGAAAAATCCCTGGTTTTTCGCGGGTCGCGACGAGGCCTCGCGGACCGCGCGCCTAGCTTTCGCGGTCCGCGCGATGAAACCGCGGACCGCGAGCGCAGCACTCTCGCGGGGCGCGCGATGAATTCGCGCGCTGCGCACGACAAACCTTCGCGGTCCGCGCGGTGAAACTGCGGTCCGCGAGCACAGTGCCGCGGCCCGCGCGATCAAGCCGCGGACCGCGAAAAGTTGCATTTTCGTTCCAGGGATTGTCGAAAAATCCCTGGATTTCGCGGGCCGCGACCGAACTTTCGCGAACCGCGGGTCATCGTCGCGGTCCGCGAGCTCACCCTCGCAGCTCGCGAGATCTTCGGTCGCGGTCCGCGCGATGAATTCGCGGGCCGCGAGGAATGACTCCTACAGCTTTTTTGTTTTGCTCCACTTCATATCTTTTTCTACAAAAACAACACAAAAACTAGCGTAATGTTCAAATTACAAGCTTAATGAAATGTACATAGGTTATTATAGAAAGAAAGTAATGTTCCAAATATTGAAATTGTTCGACGAAATGCTTCTAAAGATCAAAACTCGTTTATTTAACATCGTCGGCACGATGTACCTCCATGGTAAAGATCAATCGTAGGTCGGATTGCCTAGAGACATGTCCTCTAGGATCTCTGATTTGAAACCCTCGTAATACGGTTTCAACCTTTGGCCGTTGACCTTGATGACTTTGGCATCCTCGTCGCTTTGGATCTCCATCGCACCATGAGGGAAAACTCTCACAACTACAAATGGTCCAGTCCACCGAGAACGCAATTTACCTGGAAACAAACGAAGGCGTGATTGAAATAGGAGAACCTTTTGACCTACCTCAAAGGTTTTCCTAATTATCATTTTGTCATGCCATGCCTTCGTTTTCTCCTTGTAAATGGCGGCGTTCTCATAGGACTCATTCCGGATTTCCTCAAGCTCTTGCAATTGAAGTTTCCTTTCATTCCCGGCTTCGTCCAAGTTTAAGTTGAACCTTGTGATTGCCCAATATGCTTTGTGTGCTAACTCCACCGGTAAATGACACGGCTTTCCAAAGACTAATCGGTATGGAGACATACCAATTGGAGTCTTATAAGCCGTCCTATATGCCCACAATCCATCATCCAACCGAGTACTCCAATCCTTGCGAGTCGGCCTAACCGTTTTCTCAAGAATGGACTTGATTTCCCTATTGGAAACTTCGGCTTGTCCATTTGTTTGTGGGTGATAGGCGGTAGAAGTTTTGTGATTTACCCCATATTTCTTCAACAATGCGGCAATGGTTCTATTGCAAAAGTGAGTGCCTCGATCACTGATTAGAGCTCGGGGTACCCCGAACCTAGAGAAGATGTGAGATTTGATGAACTCTGCAACCATTTTAGAATCATCAGTACGAGTGGGGATTGCTTCAACCCACTTAGAAACATAGTCAACCGCAAGCAAGATATATTTAAAACCAAAGGAATTAGGGAAAGGTCCCATAAAATCGATTCCCCACACATCAAAGAGTTCACAATATAGAGGGCAATGTTGGGGCATTTCATTCCTAGAAGAGATATTCCCTACTCTTTGGCATTTATCACAAGATTTGCAAAAGGTGTATGCATCCTTATTCAAACTAGGCCAATAAAAACCACAATCTAGCACTTTCCTCGCGGTTCGCCTAGCACCAAAATGACCACCACATGCATATGAATGGCAAAAAGCAAGGATTGAGTTGGTTTCATTATTGGGAATGCATTTCCTAATCACTTGGTCGGAACAATGTTTCCACACATAGGGATCATCCCACACATAAAACCTAGCATCATGCTTTAACTTATCCTTTTGTGCTTTTGTGAAATGAGAAGGGCACTTACTTGTGACAAGGAAATTCACAATGTTGGCATACCATGGAAGAGAAACACTAAGAGCAAACAATTGCTCGTCGGGAAACTCTTCGTGAAGATGGTCCTTTAATGCTTTGGTCCCAAACTCCTCATTGGGCACCAAACGGCTCAAATGGTCGGCCACTAGATTCTCAGCTCCTTTCTTGTCTTTGACCTCCAAGTCGAACTCACTCAAAAGTAAGATCCATCGGAGCAACCTAGGTTTTGCTTCTTTCTTCGTCATCAAGTAACGAAGAGCTGCATGGTCAGTGAAAACAATAATCTTTGTACCAAACAAATATGGCCTAAAATTTTCTAATGAAAAGACTACCGCTAGCAATTCTTTCTCGGTAGTGGTATAGTTCCTTTGAGCATCATTGAGAGTCATGGATGCATAATAGATGGCATGGGGAACTTTTCCCACCCTTTGACCTAACACCGCACCAACGGCATAGTCACTTGCATCACACATGATCTCAAATGGAAGGGACCAATTTGGAGGTTGTATAATAGGGGCCGACACTAGCATAGACTTCAAACAATCAAATGCCCTCTTACAACCTTCATCTACCACAAATTCCACATCCTTTTGTAACAATCTACATAAAGGGGAAGAAATTTTCGAGAAATCTTTTATAAAACGGCGGTAGAAACCCGCGTGGCCAAGAAAAGATCTTACATCGCGCACACAAGTAGGGTAAGGTAAAGATTGGATGGTATCAATTTTTGCTTTATCTACCTCAATACCCTTAGATGATACTTCATGACCTAACACAATGCCTTTTTCAACCATAAAATGACATTTTTCAGAATTAAGCACAAGATTCTTATCAATGCAAGTTTTTAGGACTAATGACAAATGGAGTAAGCAATTGTCAAAAGAGTTTCCATGAACAGTAAAGTCATCCATAAAAACCTCTACAAACTTCTCAAGATATTTTGAAAAAAATGCTAACCATACACCTTTGAAATGTGGCCGGTGCATTGCAAAGTCCAAAAGGCATGCGTCGGTATGCAAATGTGCCAAAGAGACATGTGAAGGTGGTCTTCTCTTGATCTTCGGGTGCGATGACAACCTGAAAGTAACCTGAATAGCCATCAAGAAAACAGTAGAAAAAGTGGCCTGCGAGCCGGTTAAGCATTTGATCAATAAATGGTAAAGGAAAATGGTCTTTCCTTGTTACCACATTTAGCCTTCGGTAATCAATGCAAACACGCCATCCATTTTGAATACGAGTGGGGATCAACTCGCCATGGCTATTCTCCACCACGGTCACTCCGGTCTTCTTTGGTACCACTTGCGTTGGGCTTACCCATTTACTATCGGAGATTGAATAGATCATTCCCGCATCCAACAATTTAAGCACCTCGGCTTTTACTACCTCCATCATAGGAGGGTTCAATCGCCTTTGAGGTTGTCGGATGGGTTTAGCATCATCCTCCAATAGAATACGGTGCATGCAAGTACTTGGACTCATACCTTTGATGTCGGCAATAGTCCATCCAATGGCCTCCTTATGATCTTGTAGCACTTTCATCAACCTTTCCTCTTGTTCCTTGGTGAGTTTGTTTGAGATGATCACCGGTAATTTTTCACCATCACCAAGGAATGCATATTTTAGATTCTCGGGTAGTGGTTTCAATTCCACCACCGGAGGTTTATTGAGAGATGGTCGGTTGCCCGAGCCTTTCAATACCTCGAGGTCTAAAAGTGGTGCATCAAGAGAAAGTTCCTCAAAAGTATCTAGCTCAAAAATGCTTTCCTTCAAGTTAGCACTCAAAGCATATGTATGAACATTACTTGTGTGTAAACTATTGGCTAAAGCTTTTAACAAAGGATCATCACCATCATTTTCATAAACTTTTTGCACAAAAGATTCAATCACATCTATAGCATTGCAAGAAGTTTCATCATCATCGTATTTCATTGCACCATAAATGTTGAACTCTATTTTATCCTCATCAAATTCCATGGTAAGCCTACCACTATGCACATCGATTATAGTTCTTGACGTTTTCAAAAATGGACGCCCTAACAAGACACGGGTAGCAAATTTATCATGTTCCATGTCAAGAACGTAAAAATCTTCCGGGAACACCAACTTGTCGACTTTCACCAAGACATCTTCAACAATACCCTTAGGGTATGCATTAGAGCGGTCGACAAGTTGGATCACTACACCGGTTTTATGCAAAGTGCCAAGATTTAATGATTCATACAATGTGTATGGGATGACATTTATGGATGCACCTAAATCTAGCATGGCTCTAGGAAAATAAGTGTTCCCTAAAATGCAAGAAATTGTAAACATGCCGGGATCACCACACTTAGTAGGCATTTTGTCTTGAAACAAAGCCGACACATGTTCATTGACTCCTTCATTTTTAACATGCTTAGACCTTTGTTGACGATGGTTCACACATAATTCTTTCAAGAACTTAGAATATCTAGGAACTTGATCAATAGCATCGAGCAAAGGAATGTTTACCTCACACTTTCGAAGAACTTCGAAAGCTTCCTTGTCCATCTCCTTTTTGCGAGTATTCTTCAAAGCCTCGGGAAATGGTGCTTCCACTTCGAAGGGAGTGTCTACCCTAGTTTTCTTGTGGAGAGGTGAGAATGGAGGTGACATTGGTTCAACATGAGTGGTGGAGTCTACATGTTCCTCATCAATTAGTTCTTTCTCTTTCTCAACCTCGGCATCACCTTTTTCTTTGGTTAGCCCCTCAAGAATCACTTCTTCGTCGGCCAAGGTCACCTCAACTTCGTCATTGGTCAAGCTCTTCTTTACAAGGCCTCTCTTGGGTGCCTTTTTCACAACCACTTCGGGTTCAATAGCTTGTTTACCACTCCTCAAGGTCATGGCACTCGCATGAGGTCTCGGATTTAACTCCGGTTGTACGGGGAGCTTTCCGGAGTTTTGTGCTTCCAATTTCCCCAAAACCGTGGCCATTTGACTCATTTGCACCTCAATGCTTTTGAATCTAGCGTCTTGTGGGAATTGGCCCGAGCTTTCACCTTGATCACGAGATTTATCTTCCAACCTCGGGAAAGCATTTTGAGGGGCACGATTATTAAAACGGCCTTGACCTTGGTTTCTTGGGTATTGTTGGGGTTGAGGTTGATATTGAGGGTTTTGATGATCTTGGTACCCTTGGTAGCCAAAATTTTGGTACCCTTGGTTTTGGTAACCTTGGTACCCTTGATTTTGGTGGCTTTGGTCTCCTTGGCAGCCTTGGTCATTTTGCCCCCTCGACCTATCAAAAGATTGAACACTTTGACCTTGGTAACCCCCTTGGTAGCCACTTTGTTGGCCTTGTTGCCCCGTTGGTTCATCTCTCCACCGAAAGTTGGGGTGATCTCTAGTTCCGGGGTTGTAGTGTTGAGCAAAAGGATCATACTTCCTTTGGTTACCCCTATCACCACCTTGGCCTTGTCCACCTTGAAAACCCCTACCACCTTGGTAGCCTTGTCCTCCTTGAAATCCTTGGCCAGCTCTAAAACCTTGGTTTCCACCATAGACCCCCATGGCATTGACTTCTTCGTTATAATCCTCGTTTACTTGAGGACAAGATTCAGTGAGATGGTTCGAAGCACAAATCCCACACGTCATAACTTGTTGCCTTGTTTGATTCCCCGAGTTCCCTCCGGAGCTATTTCCCATCATGAAACCTTTCATCAATGCCGTAAGCTCCTTGATATCTTGACGAGAACCATCATTTTTCCCACCGGAGTTACCTACTCGTAGTCTCCGGTCCCTCTTTGGTTTGCATCCCTCGGCTAATTGCTCAAATAGCATCATGGCATCAGAAGAGCCAAGGTTAGCAATGGAGCCGTAACAAGACCGATTTATCAACTCGGTTTCTCTATCATTCAAACCATTGTAATAGAAACACACCAATTGAGGTTCGGTGAAGCTATGGTACGGGCAACTTGAGAGGAGAGTTTGGAACCTTTCCCAATACTCATACAAAGTCTCATCATCGTCTTGAGTGATGTTGCTAATGGCTTGTATCAAGACCGATGATTTAGAGGGGGGAAAGTACTTGTCAAGGAATTTTTTCTTCAATTATGGCCATGTAGTGATTGATGATGAAGGCAAACAGCTTAACCATTTGGCGGCCTTGTCCTTCAAGGTAAAGGTGAATGTTTTCAACTTAAACTCATCTACACTCATCTCGGAAGGTTTCAAACTACTACAAACTCGGTGAAAAGCCTCAAGGAAGTCATTGGGATCATCCACTTCTCTACCATGGAAAGTTGGAAGCAAATTTATCACTCCCGTCTTGATTTCATATTGAGAGTCCGGGTAAACAATGCTCGATTGTTGTTGCTCATAGTTGGGGGACATGTACTCTCTCATAGAAATGTTGGTAGGAGAAGTGTTAGGGTTTTGGAAAGGGTTGTAGAATTGGTTTCGGGGGTGGTTTTGCCCGATTTCCTCTTCTCGGTCCTCCTCCGCCATGGTGAAAGGTGGTACTTCACTATCAAGGGAAAATGGATTGGCGGCTAGTGTCTCTTGCACTTGTCGCTTGAGTTGACGAAGACTCCTAACTAATTCGGAATCGTATTGCAAAGGGTCTTGGTTCGAGGTTCTTGTATGAACCATGCACCAAGAGCTAGAGCAATAGGGTTCCAAATCAAAAATAAGATAAAAAGAAAGATAGGGTGTTAATACAACTACAATAAACACATAGAAATACGCCTCTTCCCCGGCAGCGGCACCAAAATTTGGGAGGTCGTCGCCGTACCTCTCAAATATACAATTTATATTCACTCACTACCTCTACACACAACTAAGCATATAGTGGCAAGTAAGGTTCGTTCCACAGAGAAAAGATTATTTCTACGTATATATTGTATCATACATATACATATACATATGTAAAAGCAATGTAAACAAAGGGGGGGGGGGTTTGAGTTGAGTTTGTGTAAGAAACACTACTATGTAAAGTAACTAGGGTTCTAGAGTTACAACTAGTTTAGCATTTAAGGTTTCATCTACAGGATTAACTAATGAGAATACTAGACTTGGATATATGAGATTGGTGACTATGATAACAACTAGTTCAATTGATCAATATCATTTCAAATTAGATGTTTCTCAAACTTACCCATGCAATTTGATAACAAACTTGACATAGATACAATGCTAATGAATGATCTTAAGAACAAATACAATTGATAACAACATGCATTTGATTCCTAATTTACTACTCTTACATAGAAAGAATGATAACATTCCAACCATGGAAAAGTGATATCTAACACATATCCAACACACATCTATCACTAGGAAATCATTCCTAATCATTTCAAGCATCAAATACACATATAAATTATGATCATTCAATAGCAAATCACCATTCCTAAGCTTCATAAATCATGTTCTCAATCCATAACAAGAAATCCAATCACATATACCCAAGCTGGGTTTTAGCCTACTACCATAATTATATTTACACAAACAAGATCCATACAAGAAATCATGGTGAATTCAAAGATCAAAATGAAGAGAAAATGAAGAAAAGAGTCCCAAGCTCTGTGAATTCGATCCTCTCACAAATGAGGATAAAATCCTTTTATAGTCTAAAACAATTAAAATTAAAGCAAAACAAAATGCAAGTTGCAGGGCATTTTCGCGGACCGCGAGAAATCCTTCGCGGAACTCGAGCCTGGTTCTCGCGGCTCGCGACCGAGGATTCGCGGACCGCGAGCCTGGTTCTCGCGGCTCGCGACCGAGGATTCGCAGACCGCGCGTCTGGTCCTCGCAAAACAGCAACACACACCCTCGCGGCTCGCGACCGAGGTTTCGCGGCCCGCGAGAGTGTGCCTTCACGCCACTTCTACGACTGATTCTTCAATGTATCTAACTTCTTCAGGACGGTCATAGAAGGTCTTCAAATCATCCAAATCCATCGCAAGTGCAATTCAAGGTCGAAATGCACGTCTTCAATTTCAAACCATTATGAATGATTTGGTCTAAAAGTCTAATATAAAAGTACAAAATACTATCTAAAACAGCTCTCAAATGCTACAAAATAATAGTATATCTAGGACCTATCAGGGGGGAATGATTTTGTCAGGTTGTTCGTGTTGTATGCACTAGGTATAATTCTCACACCGCTGCAGAATAGTTATGTTGATATGACGATGCTCAGGGCAGTGGAAGATGTGGCTGCCATTAGGGGAATGAACTAGTGCAAGTACATTCTCGAGCAGCTTTTGAAGGCAGTGGATAAGTACCATAAAACCTCATACACAGCTGTAAGTGGTTGTGTGTTGATACTCATTATTCAGTACCTCCAGCGAGTACCATATCTGGGGATTGAAGATCCGATGGATGGGCCTCTCTTACAGCACTGGGATAAAAAAAAGTGACTAAGAGATATGATTGGATTTTAAAGAGCGGGTTAGACAAAGCTCCAGTTGATACCACATCGTACCCACTGTCAAAGAATGGTAAGTGGCATCCTCGTCCTAAGGATGAGGAGGCTGTAAAGAAGGATGAGGGATTGAAGGTTGGTGGCTTGAGCATTCTTGTTGGTGCTGACATTAGAACAGATGATCAAATTGCCACGCTTGGTCTCAACGTAAGTTTTATATTCCATTAGTTTTTGATGTTTTATGCATTTCTCATCTTTTAATTTTCATATTTTCTGTGTTTGTTTAGCCTGCTGCTGAAGCTATGGAGATATTTTGAAATGACATGGGAATTTGCTTTGCGAAGCTAACAACAAGGCTGTCACAATGTGCTCCAAGTGGAGCCGAAGGTGATGTTGGGAAGGGAGATGAAGGTGCTACTGGGAATGGAGCTGTAGGTCAGGGTGAAGAAGACCAACATTCTGAGGAAATTGCTGACATCCAAGAGTGGTGGGCTGAGAACATCGGCAATCTACAGAAGATAGCTGATGAAGCCTATAATGCTGTTGCGATGAAGGTGAAGGATGCTATACCTAGTTTTGATCTAGGGATTGAGGGCTTGTTTGATTAGGATGTTGAAATCTATGGTTTTGATTTAGAATTGTGCCTCTTCTGCAGTTGTGTATGCTGTTTGTGATGCCTGGAATGCTTATGTAGAACAAGTTTAATGAATACTTATGAATTGCTTTCTGTAGAATTTTCCAGGTTGTAGTCTAAAAGTATCATGTTTTAGATGATAACATCCATGTTTCCAATCCCCATGTTTTAGATTTTAATATCCATGTTTTAAGTCAGGAGTACAATGTTTAAAATGATAATGTACATGTTTTAAAAGTCCAATGTTTTAATTAGCGTGTATATCCATATTTTAGATTAACAACTCCATCTTTTAAGTAATACACCCCATGTTTTATAGTGTATGTGTTAATTTAAAAGCTCCATCTTTTAATTTACATGCTATGTCCATGTATTAGATTAAAAGACCCATGTTTTAAGTAATAAACTCCATGCTTCATAGTGTATGTTTTTCTGTTGGTGCTTTTTTTTTAAAGTGTTAATTTAAAACTACCATCTTTTAAATTACATGCTTATGCCCATGTAGGAGATTAAAAGCCCCACGTGTTAAGTAATAAACCACATGTTTATGATTTTATGTCTCCATCTTTTTTAATTGTTAAATTAAAACATTTTAGTAACATTCATGTTTTAAGGCATATCAGCACATGTTTTAAGTCACAAGCCCCATGTTTTAAGCTATACCCTTCATGTTCCAACATGAACGAAAACAAAAACAAAACAGATTTAACACAAGGCAACTTTATCTAAGTGCAATATAATCATTTTAAAGTTTAAGCATTTTTGCACATCCGATCCAACTGAAAATATAATCAATCAATCACCAAGCAAATTTAAATTTTACAATGAAAGATAGTTTCAAAGAATCATGAATGAACAATGCCCTCAAAACAGTTGCGGCTTCGGTGTGATTGATCCAAATTCATCCTTAGATCGCTTTCTCGGCTGCTCAATTGATGACTTGATTCTTGCACGCCGACCTTTAGTCTTTGCTGGGATTGGATCTTGAACTTTTGGTGCACACAATCTACAACTGAACTAGATGCGCTGTGTGGATCGGTGCATTCAGTGACACTTGTTTCCATGTCCAACACTTGCTGAACTGCGATTTTCTCTCTTTTTAGTGCATCTTCCATAATCTTTCTTGCATCTGCATTATCTGAGCTTTGAACAATGAGACTGTAGAAGCTTCTTGCCATTTCATGGCGCCACAGAATGGTGTCCTTCAATTTTTTGGCTGCCAGACTTGGATCTTCCTCGAGATACTTGTCCCAAACTTCCTTCTTCACGTTTTTGGTCCAACGCTTGGCAATATACTGATCTGGAATTCTGGAAACAGACAGAAGATGCAAAATCTGAACGCAGTGGAAACATAACAATCCTGTCTCCTCGAACATGCTGCAAGAGCAGTTAAGCTCTATAGTCTTGTCTGCAGCTGTCGTCAGCATGACTGAGTGACTTTTGTCTGGCTCGCCTTCTGGTGCAACCTCAAAAAACCTAATGTAGTTGCTGCTATTCTTCCCTTCTACTACTCTTGTTGCCATTGCTCTACTGAACTGCATTTTGAAATCTGCAAAGATACTCATTGTGTAAACCTCTTCTGCGTGTCTTAGAAGCCCGGCTTTGGCAGATTTAGGGATAAAGCGAATGCAGTTACTTTCATCATTTTACTCAATCGACCTCCAGCTTTTAACCATCTTCTCAAATGTAGTTAGAAACTCAGTCAAAGAAGTAGTCTTACCTGATTACAGCAGAACAAATTAGTTTTAAATACTAAATGCTAAAAGCTGTACTAGTTATTGTAAGAGATGGACTGCTTGAAAGATGTACTACTTACTGTAAAACATGGACTGATTACTGTAAAATATGTCATGTACAAAGTACAACATACAAAAACATGTGCATTTCAAATAGAAACATGTAATCAGCTAAACTACAACTTAGCATTTAAAAAAGTAATATTCAGCCACAGAGAATTACATCTCCACAGAGCTACTCCTAAAAGGTGCACTGTATAATTTAAAACATGTGCATTTTAATGTATAAAAGGGAGCCACAGAAAAATACATCTCATAGGACTAGGTTCTAAAAGATTGAATGTTTAATTTAAAACATGTATAGTTTATACTAAAAACTGGGGAGTACTGAAGTAGTTTTACTTGACTTGCATGTGATTGCATGGTTTGTGCTCTCACTCCTTTGTGTTGCAAGAATGCCGGCAGAGAAGAAATCTTTGCTAAATGTTGGGCACCATTTTCTCCGCAAACCTGACAAGCGATTTCCCCACGTCGTAAATGGGAATTCCACTCAATCAAAATACATTTATATTTCACCTACGACTTCTAACTACTATAGAGTAGATAGTGGGAAGTAGGGATCGAACCACAAAGAGAAGGATCTTGTTTAGTGTTTTAGCGAAGATTATGAACACATACATATATATTATATGGAAAAATCAAGGTAAACAAGAGGGTTTTTGAGTTGGTTGATTACACTATGAAATAAAGTAACCATCATTAACTAAGTTAAGAGGAAAACACTAATATTATGAGGGCTTGGGAGGCAAATGACTTCAATTTCCAACTATCAACTTATCACCGGGCAAATGCTATTACAAAGGAGTTTCGAACATTTGTCAAGGATGAAAGCATCTCATTCTCCCAATTGTAGCTAGACGATAGCATCTAGATAGCTCAACAATGGTGTTAAGAATGGAGAATTGACAAGGTTACTCACATACCCACGATAACGAGAGCATACAAACAAGACATTTGATAAATATAAAGAACTAAGACGATGATAACATACAAATCTCAATTCATACTTGCTACTTCATGATATTGGAGAAAACGATCACGTTCTACCCACGAATCTAGTTATTTATTGCTAACAATCATACGTAAAAAAGGAATCTTCAACTCAAGTATACAATCACATATTAGAGGGACCAATGGTAGCATTACATCCTTACCTAAAAACATAATTGATTGATCATGCAAGTTCATAAGATTTTCAATTCTAACAACTCATATTTATCATGGCATTTCTCAACTACAATCACATAACCAAGGGGAGAGTTTGTCATCACTCAACCCCTTTCCATAGTTACTAAACTAACTACTAGAGATAACATTACACTACAATCCATCATCATCCCAAATTACACTAGAATTACTCTAAAACTATATTACCTTAAGCTTAAGAACTAATCTATTCTAATCAGTGACTATGAGGCATACAATTGATATAAAACACAAAGCCCATAACAAATTAAGCAAGATTGAACAATATTCATGCATAAGAATTCAAGTTCATCAAATGATAATCAAAATCCAAAGTTTAAGCATACACACCCTCAAAGTCTCAAGGGAAACTGAATTCAAATGCTCCCAAGATTAAACTAAGCTAAAAAAATCATTCTAATACATCACTACATAAGAATCAAATCTAGAAGAAGAAAGATTGAAGAAAAGATGAAAAACTAGAGAAAAATGAGGTTTTGGATGTTGGGGGCTCGTTTTCAAGATAAGGGATAAGAGGGGTATTTATAACCCTTCAAAATATTCTTATTTGGCCTTCATTCAGCCAGAAATCCGCACATTTTCGCGGCCCGCGAGACCCATTTCGCGGCCCGCGAGATGCCTGTGGCAGATTGACAGCAATCTTCTTTTCTTCGCCATGGATGAACCATTGATCCGTTTTTGACGTTCTAGTAGTCCATTTTGTAGTACTCGAGAAGACGAAGCCAATGGTACCACTTATGCACTCCAATTCCTCTTGTAACATTTCCAAATTTCAGCTTCAAAATGTTAGTGTACAAGTCTTTCTTCAAAATGCAAGGTAAGAGAAATTTAGCCTTAATTCTTAACCCTTTGCACTAAATGCTACCCCAAATGAACTCTAAAATGTGCTAAAAGTAGAGTATATATTGGCTACATCAAAACCATACAGCCTATCAAACCAACTGCTATCCTGTAAATTAAACTCCTCTATTATGCTCTTCCACCTATCCTGAAAATCCAACTCATTAGAACAACCCGTCAAGCAGTGGTCAAAAGCCGTTTTGAACGGGCCATTTTTCTTCAGCTCACCATAATGCTTGATAGCATTTTGCTTAAGGTGCCAGATGCACAGTCTGTGTCTTGTTTCGGGAAATACCTGATTACAGCAAAGCATTTAGTTTTGAATAGTGGATTCTAAAAGTTGCACTGTTTACTGTAAAACATGTACTAGTTATTGTAAGAGATGGATTGTTTATAAAAAATCTTAATGTCATGCCATAGAAAGTATAATATGAACCACTCCTAAAAGGTTCACTGTTTCATTTAAAACATGTACATTTTAAGTTATAATATGGATAATAGCACTAGGGGTATAAAAGGTTGCATGTTTAATTCATAACATGTACTGTTTATACTAAAAACTGGTGCAGTGGTACCTGTTCTATAGCCACTGCCATTGCTTGATCTTGATCAGTAAATATTGTTGTTGGTGCCTTGTCCCCCATGCTTTTCCTGAATGTTTCCAACAGCCACTCGAATGTTTCAATTTTCTCATCAGAGATGAAGGCACACCCAAAAATCACATTCTTCCCATGGTTGTTTACTCCTACGAATAGTGCACAAATGAGATTGTACCTATTCGTCCTAAACGTTGTGTCAAACACCACGACATCCCCATATAGCTTAAAGTCCTCCATCATCATTGAGTCCCTCCAGAAAAGTGCTTGCAATGTCTTGTCTGGACCTGTTGTATAAGCACGGTAAAAGAAGTCCTCTTCTTTTTTCTAGCCTCACCTCAAGTCTCTCAATAACTGTATTTACATCTCCACCTTCAATTTGCTTCATCCTCAGTCGTCCAACGAAATTAATTTGATCTCTCAACTGGTGGCCTACAGCTTCTTCTGACCCTGTCTCATATGTGAGGTAATTATAGCCTTGTGTTGGCCTTAAGCCAGCTCTCTCCATCCCAATAATAACTTTAGCTATTTCAGGAGTTAGCCTGCGCTTACTCCTCACAAACTGCTGCCAGGCTGGCCTATTCAGCGGGTGATTGTGCTCTACTATGTGGTGCTTCACTGTGTACAGTCCATCAACCAGCTTGATACGGATGGTAGCTTTGCATTCTGTTTTGGTTATATGGAACTGTTTCCTTCTCCTCCTTCTCTTTCCTGAGGTTGAGGCTCCATTACTTCTTGGCTCTGGTGTAGGTGGTGTCTTTAAATCAGGCTTCCTAGCACACGAGCAGACAAAATACCTCTCAAACAAAACCCCTTCATGGGTTTTGCGGGAGGTTGACTGTCTGAAACAGAAACCTATTACATTTGCATGCACTTTATAAATGATGCTACCAAAATCCGTCGACTCCTTAGGACTCGTCACTATCAGGGCTTCCTTGAACGTATGCCTGCACCGATCCTACAAAACAATCCCCGGGAGGCTTCCCGGGAAAGAAAATCCGGTGTGTTGATGAGATGGGGATAGTGATGAGGGAAATCGTACGGAAGTGCTCTCAATGTAAAGTAGAGAGATATAAGTCACATACCTTGTTCACTGTTTGGAACTAGTATTTATAGTTGAGGTTGCCTACTTTGGATAAGACTCAGGACCACTTCTCCTTGTCACTATCTGTCCTTCTTCTTGTCCGGATGTGCCTCTCACGGGAAAGGCACTGCTTCCCCAATCCTGGGCCATATGCCCTTTTCCCGGCCCAGTAGAATGCTGGGCCGGTATTATCACTAGCCCCCAGACCAGTCATCTGGGCTTCGGTGATGCAGGGAATGGTCTCCTACGCTCCTCCTCCTGTCATTATTTCTTTTGGTAGGACCATCCGTGTCAATATTAACTTCTGACGACGCCGTCTTTCCCTATTCTGCACTAATCAATACCTCGTTCACCGTGTCATCATTGCTTTTCCTTCTTTTGAGGTGGCGATTCCTATTCATCTACCTATATAAGGGGCCTAACCCCCCTTTCACAAGATTACTTTCTTCAGATATTCTCCAGACGCTCTACTTTTCCAATCCTCCGTCTTTTAACCAAGTAAGCTCTAACTTCCTCTTCTTTTCTTCTCTTCACGGGTTCCCCACTTCCCTCCAACTCCTCCTTGGACTCCAAGGGAATTCAAAATCAGTTTGAGGTCCAGTTCAGGGCTGCTGATAACCTGATTTCCTCCCCAGTCTCCTCCCCGGACACCTATTCCGAGGCTTTCAGCACGCCCCGAGAGCTAAACATCCCGGGTGCATCGACCTTGGATGGGGCGTCGCGCCCGTCCGGGCATTCTAGTCACCCTCGGGAGGATCAGGACGAAGAGGTGTTTGGCGAGGAAGTTGGTGACGACGCTCCCAGGGGGCCTACTCACGGGGTGCGTCCAGTGGGTCTCAAATTTTATGATGTCCCCGGGGATTCTCCTTCTCTAGATAGGGATATCTTAGATTTAGCCAAACGTTCATTTATTCCTCTTCCTTTAAATGCCTCTCTTTCTAAACTTCCCCCGGGAGTCTCCGAGCGGGAGGTTACGTGCATCCCGCGGATCCATTTCCAATACGGGCTTAGCTTGCCATTCCCCTCTCTCTTTCTTGAGATCCTTCGGTTTTACAACGTAGCCCCGGCCCAGCTACACCCGAACGGGGTTGTCCTCATCCTGGCCTTCTTGCTTAATTGCGCCAGGTGCGCCGTTCCCCCTTCTCTCTTACTCTTCCGCTCCTTCTATACCTTGCGGAAGGCACACGCGTCTTTTCCAGGCATTTTTTCTTTTACCATTCGCTCCGGGATAAATGACTTCATCCTTTCCAAGCCTAAATCCGCCAAAGGATACCCTTCGAAGGGTTTCTTCCTATGTGATGCCCGTGCGTACCCTATGCCCACCTGGAACGACTCTCTTGTTCCTGAGGACAAGAAAACTCTTTCTAATCTCCCGGCAATCATTTCCAGCCACCACAACCTTCTCCGCCTTTCCCCCTTAGATATGGATGCCTTTTATAAGAACGAGAATGCGGGTTATTTCTGGCCTCGCGGGATTTATCCCAGCGACCTCTTCACACTCCCGCGCATCTCTACGGTGTGGCCAGATGGAGGTGCCCATTAAGGCTTTATTTCTTATCTTTCCTTCAGGTTAATTTTTTTTTTATTCCATGCTCTAACTTCGTTGTTTGCTTTGTTTTAGTTCAACCCTCCCTATACGCGGACGCCAAGACATTTGCTGACAAGCCTTCCGGGGGAGATGGTCAAGCAAGGGATACTTACCCGGGTCAGCAAGCGCCGTCTGCACAACAAGTGGCCTCCCAACCTGGGCCAAATCCTGCCGAGAATCCTGCCCTTATTCCGCAAAAGGCCCGCCCGCCACCGCGGTCTCGTCAGCAGACTCCTTCCGGGCTATCCTCTCCCCTGGCCACCTCTGCTGCCACTACTACTACTTCTGGCTCGTCCCCCACTCCCGGGCGGCGATCTTTCATTACCCATCCCACTTACAGCGGCGGGGCCGGTTCGCGGCTCAAGCGGCCGCCTGCTGATGAACTGTCCGGGCCTCCCCCCTCTTCGCGACAGAGGATCAATGATTTTCCTCCTCCCCCTCCTCCTCAGGCTCGCGAAACTCTCCCGGAGGCTACTGCTTCTGAGGCTATCCCGGAGGAAGAAAAGGTAATTGTTTTCCTGAGGCCTAGTTTTTTTGTTTTTTTTTCAAAATTTTATCTAAGTTTTATGTCGTCTTGCAGAATACCGCCTTTGCTGATGCCCTCGTCGCGGACTCCCAGTTCACCGAGGCACTAAACCGGGGCTACTCCAAATGTAGCGCTGGATTGTTCGCCAAAATGGAGAAAGAACTCCGCGACGCCGGGGAAAAGCTAGCCGGGCGAGATGACCTGGAGACCCGGCTGGAGGCATCTTAAAAGAAGCTAGCCGAAAGGGAGAAGAAGCTGGCGGACAAGGAAAAGAAGCTAGCTGAGGTAGAGAAGAAGTATTCCTCCCTCAAGAAGGAAAAGAAGGATGCCCAGTTTGAAGCCCCGGATGCTATAACCCAGAAAGTCCTTCGCTCCGCCGAGTTTGACAAGAGGCTGGAGGGGTTGGCTTCCGGGGCCTGCTCGCCTCGAAGCCCAAGCCGCATACTACCGCCCCAAGGCCAATGACCTGCTAAACCACCGCTGGAGGTCCCTCAAGTAGGCAGACCTGAAGGGCCTGGTGCCCCAGTTATGGGAATCTCTGAAGATGTCCTCCAGGGTCCCTTCTGCCTCAGATATCAAGAAGGCCAAGCTGCCAGAGATTGACGAGGCTTCTTGTCCTGACCTCGGCCCCGAAAGCTTCAACACTTACGGGGTAGTCCCGGAGACACCTCATTGGGCAGAAAATTACTCCGAGTAGTGTGCGCTGCCTGACAACTTTGGGTACCGCGCAGTCCATGATCAAGGAGGTGACTGCCGGGTTGGTCTTGGTGCGGGTCAAGACGACCTGCTGTACCAGTCCCGGAAGGCCACGCGGAAGGTAGGGTTTCCCGGGCGATCCGCCGATGAGCCCGCGGTGGACGCCCATGCTTCTGCTGGCCCGGAGTGGACTACTGAGGATCTCATGGAGCTGGAGAGGAGGTTTGAAAGAGCTCATGCTGCTCCAAGAGAAAGGGCCCCTGCCGAGGACAATGTACAATCCTAGATTCTTAGTCTGCCTCTTTTTTTTGTAATCTCTTTTTTTTCCTAAGTATTTTGTAACTTACCTCCCCGGGGGGTGTATGTAGAACTCTGGCCTTAGTGCCTATTTTGATTAATATAAAGTTCTACTTTTTTAATGAGATTATTATTTTTTGTAGTCTGAGCGTCATTTAAAAGAGGTTCTCCCGCAAAGACCCACACCTTATGTTTTCCCTCATCTAAGCAGCTCTTCCGGCACCTACTTCTCTCTCCCCCGCGTTGGGTGCCTCCAGTGCTCTTTCCTTCAGAGGAAACTAGCCCATTGGAGGTTCGGAGGCAACCAGGCTAACCGGGCCTTGGCCGAGGCGGGGCTAGGTTGCTTCCTTCAAGAGTTTGGGTCGATCCGGGTGCTGGTATCATTTTTCAAGGCGGTTGAGACCAAGTTTGGGTCGTTAAACCAGTGCTTCGACCTTGCTTCCGACCATATGCGGGAAGCCCTGAATTCCCACCAAACTATTGCCGAGTTGCAGGCCTTTCATGACGACACTCAACATCGCACCGCCAAGAAGCTAGGCATGGTGTGGGGTGAACTCAAGCGGGCCCAGGAAAAGTTTAAGAAGCTAGAGACCCGCACTGTACAGAATAGACTAATTTGCGACTTGGAGAAGGAGAATCGGTCCTTACTCACAGGAATAGGGTCATCCAAGATGCTCTACTGGTTGTCCGGTTATCCTACCACCTTCTGGGTCTCAAGGTTGGCTTAGTTGGGGTCTCTCTCCTTACTGACGTTCCAGCCGGGGTTCGCAGGACAATTGAGAGCATGGAGGCTAACCCGAGAAATTTTGGGGAGGGAGCTCCTAGTCATGGGGCCTATTTGGACGCCGTGGAGTGGCATAATAAGATAGCCGCGGGAGACGTTGAGCCTTATCCCTCTAGCCTTCGCCGAGTCCCTGCCCGGGTGGAGGTAGATGTGGCGTATGAAAGGTACGAGGATATGTCCGTGTCTATCGACCCGGAAGAAGTAGCACGCCGGATAAGGCGCGTCTGGGAGATTGCCGATTCTGGAGTCACCACCAAGGGGGTGAAGACCGCTGAGGGTACCCGCATTAGTCGGGAAGAGAAGGGTAAAGGCGCAACGGACTTGTTCCCTAAATACAAGTTCGTCACTTCTACCGGGGTGAGAAGGATGCGCCTGACGGAACCACTTCCAGAGGGGTCCGTAGTTGTTCACATCCGGAACTAAACGAAGAAGATGCTAAACAATTGGAGGAGGAACTTGCGTGAAATCAAGCTCCAGACGCCCGCTTTGCTGAAGACATCCCGTCTTCTTAATTCTTCGGAGGGGGTTTCCGCCCGGGTAACCCTGAGGGTGCTTCCGGGTCAGGCCCCAAGTGGGTATTAGCCTAGATAGGAAAACCTATGTGTAAAATGCTTATGTAATTGTTCCCTTGTAATACAATAGCATATTTGTGTGCTTTGAAATTTAAAAATAATGAATAAAAGTTCTTTCGGAAAGCCCTTTTCATTGATTCTTTTCTGCAAGCATTACATTCTCTAGTCCCCGGGCTTCATTCAAGCTCCGGGTTCAATCTAGCGGGGCACCCAATTGGGAGCTACCCATGGGTCCCTTTTTTACAATTCTTCCTCTTTAAACCCGGGACGAGGCCAACGTTAGGGCTATCTCTCCGGGCATATTCATGCTTTCGGGAGGGGCATATCCATGCCTGGCATATTCATGCCTTAGTAGCTAAGGTTCTGCGCGGGGCACTTTACTTCCCGTAGAACCTTCTTAGATTAGCTACATTCCATCTCCTGGGGATCTCCTTCCCCAGCTTGTCCTCCAGCACATAGCTTCCTCCCGGGTATACCTCCTTTACCCTGTATGGCCCTTCCCAGTTGGGTGCCAGTTTCCCTTCCAGGGATTAGTGGCTCTTGTCATTCCTCTTCATCACCTAGTCCCCCGGGGTGAAAACTTCCTTTCGCACCCTTCTATCGTAATACCTCTTTACTCGTTCCTTCACCTTTACTTCCTGGAGCGTCGCGTTCTCTCACTTTTCTTCCAAAAGATCCAAGTCAAGGCGCCGTCCGACGTCCTCCTCCTCCGGGCGCTGGAATTGGGTCCGAGGGCTCGGGATCCCAATCTTCGCGGGTATCACTGTCTCGGATCCATATACCAGGCAGTATGGAGACTCCCCTGTAGCTGAGCTTTCCGTGGTTCGGTGGGCCCAGAGGACACTGGGCAACTCCCAAATCCAATTCCCCCGCGCTCCTTCCAAGCGGGTTTTTAGTCCTTTGACGATGGTACGGTTGGTGACTTTCACTTGCCCATTTGCTTGGGGGTGGTACACAGATGTCAACCTCTACTCTATGCCATACTTGACACACCATGCTTTGAAGGGATCATTTTCGAACTGCGCTCCATTGTCTGTGACTATGATCTTTGGGATACCGAACCGACAAATGATGTTCTTCCAACAAAACTTAACACAAGTTAGCCCCCGTATGTTGGTAAGTGGTTCTGTCTACACCCATTTGCTGAAGTAGTCAATTGCCACAATTACGTACTTGGCTCCTCCCGGGGCAGTGGGAAATGGCCCTACCAAGTCGATTCCCCATATGCTGAACGGCCAGGCTCCTGTGACCTAGACTAACTCCTTCCGGGGAACATGGATTAGCGGGGCAAAGTTTTGGCATGGCAGGCATTGCTGGGCATGTTTTCCTGCGTCTTCGAACAGCGTCGGCCAGTAATACCCCATCCTTAAGATTTTCCTAGCCATTGTGCGGGCTCCCTGGTGACTCCCACTAGATCCCTTATGCACTTCCCGGATAAGGTGTTGGCCTTCTGACCTTTCCACGCACTTTAGCAAAGGCTGGAGGTATCCTCTCTTATACAGCTCTCCGCCCTGAACCACATATTTTGGCGCTTTAACTCTCAGCTTCCGGGCCTGCACTCTATCCTCCGGGAGGGTCCCTTCTTCTAGGTACGCCCGCATGGGGGCGATCCAGGATTCTTCCTCGCTTATCAACATTACTTGGTCATTCTCCTGGTAGCTCCTTCTTCCTAATACCTCCATGTACAACTTTTGGTTAGGCTCAGGTTTTAGCTCCGAGGAAGCTAACTTGCTCAAAGCGTCCGCTTTGCTATTCTCCTCCCGGGGAACCTGGACCAGGTTAAAGGTTTTGAACCCGGCTATCAGAGGCTTTACCATCTCCAAGTACTTTTGCAGGCTCCTCTCCCGGACTTCGTATTCTCCCTTTACCTGCTGTACCACGATCTGGGAGTCGATGTGTGCCGTGAGAGCTTTTATGTCCATTTCCTTTGCCAACCTTAATCCTGCGATCAAAGCCTCGTACTCGGCTTCATTGTTGGTTGTTTTGAAAGTGAATTGGACCGCATATGGGTACTCCTTCCCTTCCGGACTAACCAACAAGACTCGAGCTCCGCTGCCTCCAGAGTGTGCGATCCGTCCACGTACAACTTCAAAGCCGGGACTATCTCAGCCTCCGACGTTTCTTGCTCCTCGTATATCCTTGCTTCTGATTCTACCAGGAAGTCTGCTAGGGCCTGCCCCTTGATAGCCCTTCTTGGCTCATACCGGATTTCATACTCTCCCAGCTCTATAGCCCATTTCATCATTCTCCCTGATGCCTCCGGCTTGAACATAACTTGTTTGAGCGGGTAATTTGTGAGGACCGCTATGGAATGGCCCTGGAAGTAAGGTTTAAGCCTCCTTGAAGCATGCACCAACGCCAGAACCAGTTGCTCCAACTCAGTATACCTGGTCTCTGCCCCCCGAAGTGCCCGGCTAATAAAGTAGATTGGGTGCTGATTTCCCTCCTCTTCTTTGATTAGCACGGCACTCACTGCTACCCGGGACGCCGCTATGTACAAAAAGAGCTCCACGCCCGGGTATGGCTTCTTCAAGGTTGACAACTGTCGAAGGTGCTCTTTCAAGTTTTGGAACGCCTTTTCACACTCCTCGGACCACTCAAACGCCTTGGCCTTCCTGAGAATATTGAAGAAGGGCAGTTGTCTGTCTGCCCCCTTTGATAGGAATCTACTGAGAGCCGCGAGGGGCCCTGTCAACCGCTCTACTTCTTTCACTGACTTGGGGGAGGTCATCTTGGCTATGGCCTCTACCTTCTCCGGGTTGACGTCAATGCCCCGAGTTGATACCTCGAAACCCAAGAACTTTCCCGCACCCACTCCAATGGTACTTTTGGAAGGGTTCAGCTTTAGATTGCTCCGCTCCAGCTTTTCAAACATCTCCTCCAGGTCACTCCAAAAAGCCCCGTAAGCCATACTTTTGACCACCATGTCATCGACATACACCTCCATGTTCCTGCCCACTTGGTCTTTAAAGAGTTTTTCCACCATTCTCTGATAAGTAGCCCCTGCGTTCTTCAACCCAAAGGGCATTTTCTTGTAGCAAAAAGTTCCAAAGTCGGTGATGAAGGAGGTCTTTTCCTTGTCAACCTCATCCATCTGCACTTGGTGATACCCCTTGTGCGCATCGAAGAAAGCTTATACCGAGTACCCCGCGATAGCTTCTGCCAACCGGTCCAAATTTGGGAGAGGGTAGCTATCTTTGGGGCAGCATTTATTCAAGTCTGTAAATTCGATGCACATGCGCCAGCTCCCATCATGCTTCTTTACTAAGACCGGGTTAGCTATCCACTCCGGGTAAATGATTTCCTCAACTACCCTTGCTCTCTCCAACTTCTAGACTTTATTTTTTATGAATTCTGCTCTCTCCGGGGCTACAGGTCTTTTCTTCTGTCTGATTGGCTTGGTTGTCAGGATTATATTGAACTTGTGTACCCCCAGCTCTGGTAACACTCCCACCATATCCTCTAGGCTCCATGAGAACACTTCTTGGTATCTGACCAAGAGTTCCTTTAGTGCGCCTTTTACTTCTTCCGGAATATCCTTTCCCACCGTGACCATCCCTTTATCCGCCACTTGCATCTCCTCCAACTCCTGGCGGGGAGTCTCTGCATGTATCACCCCTACTGCCTTCTTTGCGTCCAACACCGCCGTCATCATGCAGCTTCTTGCAACTGCTTGGCTTCCCTGCACGACCGCCACCCCTTGCGCGGTAGGGAACTTCATTGTCAACAGATATGGGCAAATCACTACCCGGGCTTAGGTGAGCCATGACCTCCCTATGATTACATTGTACGGTGAGGGCGCATCAATCACCACAAAGTTGCATGTTACTGAGACCCGCTTGCTCCGATCCTTTTCATCCACCATACACACCGCGAGGGGGATAACACCGAGAGGAATTTCTGGTTTGCCTGTAAATCCTGACAAGGGAGATGATGGAGGTTTCAAGTTCTGTCTCCCGATCCCCAATTGATCGAAGCAATAGGCGAACATGATTTCCACGCTATTCCCATCGTCCACGAACACCCTCTTGACTAGGAATCCTTCAATCTCCGCTGTTACAATCATTGGGTCTGAGTGGGGTATCTGTGGAGGTGCAGCATCCGCCTCCGAGAAAGTGATAGTTTCATTGGGGCAAAATCTTTTCCCCTGTGTCTCCCCCGGGGGGACATACCGCGTCCGGGCACGGATAGCGGAAATTGACTGTCATACTTCTCCAATTTCTCCGCTTATCACGTTGATCATCCTGTTGGGTACTGGGGCCGGTTCCACTGCTTGGACTGGTACAGGAGCTATGGCGGGCCGCCCCAGGGCCCTATTGACTTGGGCTCTCCCATTTCTTCTCCCGGGGTTGGGCATCCACCTCCTCCGGGGTTGCTCCTGAGGCTGTTCCCGAGCCGGATGTTCCTTCTTAGCTTCCGCCGCCACACAATCTCTCAGCTGCCCTCGCTCTATCAATTTTTCTATCACATTCCTCAGCCCCCTACATCCCTCTGTCGTATGCCCATAAGACTTGTGATAGGCGCACCACTTATCCGCATTTTCCCTGGATGGGGTCCCCTGGATAGGCAACGGATCCGGGAACAAATCCTTGTGAATAGCGTGTATCTCCGTCCGGGATTTGCTGAGCGGGGTGAAACTGTCCGCTCTTGCCCGGCTCACCCGCGCGGGACCCGGATCCCTTCTGCTTGGCTCTGTCGTCCTTCTTCTTTCCATCTTATCTGGGAGGAATCCCCCAGATTCTTCCTTTCTCTTCCGGGTGGCATCATTAACCGCACAATACAACTGCACCGCCATTTGCAAGTTGTGAAAGGTTTCCGGGATGTTTTCCATCAACTTTTGGAACAACGCCATATCCCTCAAGCCATTTATAAATCCACTAATCACCGCCTTCTCCTGCTGTTTCCTGTCAATGACCTTCATACTATCATCCATGTACCCTCTACAGCCTTCTGTCGGGTGGCGAGAAGCTCAGTCAGCTGCTTCTCTTCCTTCTTTAGTCCGGCGTACCTAAACAGCAGAGCCTTAGAGAAATCATAATAATCTCTAAGGAATTCCCGGGGCAAGGAATCGAACCATAAGAGACAGTTCCCCCTCAAGTAGCAGCCCACTAACTTGCATCACAATTCCTCCGGGAAATCCATCGACACCATTAGGTTCTGGTACGTCCTGAAAAACTCTTCCGGGTCTGTCTCTCCATTATACGTTGGGATTCCCTCCGGGACCCGGAGGCCCGGCGGCCATGGGTATGCAAGCACTCGAGGTACCCATGGGGAGGTGGGTTTAGCTCCGTTTCTTCCCACCAACTTGTCTAATCGCGCCTCCAAAGAGTTGGGGTCCTGCTGCGCCACCTAATAACCCCGCATCCTATCGTCCTCTCGATAGTGTCTCTCCGGGTAACCGTAGTTCATCCCCATTGACCCATACATTGGCATGGAATACTGAATCGGGTTTCCCTGGGTTCCAGGGGCCTGGTAACCCTATAACTCTACAGGCGCGACTGGCGGATCATACCCAATCTGTCCCATCCCCCAGCTAGAAGGGGGTAGTAGGGCAGAGCATGTGGAGCTAAATTTGATTGTTGTCCTGTAACTGCTCCTCCTCCGACTCCGTAATTCGGAGGGAAAGAAGGTGGGACGGTTGAGGAATTCACGCGCTCTTGTATCCTTGGCGGCTGCACCACTCCGTCCAGATCGATAACCTCTCGTTGGTGTCCCCGTGGAAGGCCTGCCGGGTTCCCCCCGGGTTCCCTTCGCCTAAGGCTTTCTCGGGTAGAGAGTACCCACTGGCGGTACAACTCCTTCTTGACTCTCATGAACTCCAACGCTACTGATTCCTCCGCAATAACTACGGCTTGCAACTCTTCCGGGAAAACCGGCTCCCGGGTCTAAGGGTTGCTGGCCGGGTATTGTCCCTCCTCCCGGGCTTCAGGTCCCTGAACCCGGGGACTGCCTACCCCGACGGGCCTAGGTCCTTCTTGCTAATCCTGGTACTCTCTTTCCGAGTCAGCTTCGTCGGAGACAGTTTCCACGTGACCGTCATGTGGTACTCCTAGCTCACGCTAGTGTCTAGCCTCCTCCTGCAACTGTCTCAAGGTCACATCGTCTTCAGAGGGTAGAGGAAGACCACCACCTGAGGGTGTAGCATTCTTCTTCGGGCGCCCGCGTCCTCTCCTTAGCGACTCCATCACGCGAAGGTGAACCGGTCCCACCGGGCGTGCCAATTGATGCTACCAAAATTCGTCGACTCCTTAGGACTCGTTACTATCCGGGCTTCCTTGAACGTATGCCCGCACCGATCCTGCAAAACAATCCCCGGGAGGCTTCCCGGGGAAGAAACTCCGGCGTGATAATGAGATGGGGATAGTGATGAGGGAAATCGTATGGAAGTGCTCTCAATGTAAAGTAGAGAGATATAAGTCACATACCTTGTTCACTGTTTGGGACTAGTATTTATAATTGAGGTTGCCTACTTTGGATAAGACTCAGGACCACTTCTCCTTGTCACTATCTGTCCTTCTTCTTTTCCGGATGTGCCTCTCGCGGGAAAGGCGCTGCTTCCCCAATCCTGGGCCATAGGCCCTTTTCCCGGCCCAGTAGAATGCTGGGTCGGTATTATCACTAAACCTCCTCCAATTTTTCTAAGCTTACACTTTGGTGTCCTGTGAAGCACTCTCTTACATCAACCTCTGCCAAAGCTTTAGCTACCTCATTCTGTCTAGAACTATCAATTGTCAATAATATAGTTGAAACTTTCAGTTTTCAAAGCCAAGAATGCATTTAAATTATGACAAGAATAATAACAGAAATGGAATGAAAAAAGTTTGGTAAACACAATTTTTTGTAGGGGCGGGATTTGAACCCACGACCTCAAGGCTTTTGAACCTTGTGAGCTACCAAACTGCTCTGCCCCGCAATATACATGTCTGAACAGAACTTTCAGGTTTCAATGTCAAAGCACCATGTTATTAGTTATATGGATCATGTTCTACAAGCTCATTGTTTCCACTTAAAAGCATCATGTTGTAATTCAAAGGCTAAAGGTTTCAGAAATAGCATTTTACAGAAGCTATTAATATAAAAGCACCATGTTATAAGCTATATACACCATGTTATATATATTGACAGCCTTACTCAAGTTTAAGTGTAAAAGCACCATGTTATAAGCTGTATGCACCATGTTATCAGTTTTCAGGTTTCAATGTTAAAGCTACATGTTATAAGTTATATGGACCATGTTCTATAAGCTCACTGTTTCCACTTAAAAGTATCATGCTGTAATTCAAAGACTGAAGGTTTCGGAAATAGCATTTTACAGAAGTTATTAATATAAAAGCACCATGTTATAAGCTATATACACCATGTTATATATATTGACTACCTTACTCAGGTTTAAGTGTAAAAGCACTATGTTATAAGCTGTATGCACCATGTTATCAGTTTTCAGGTTTCAATGTTAAAGCTACATGTTATAAGTTATATGGATCATTTCTATAAGCTCACTGTTTCCACTTTAAAGTATCATGTTGTAATTCAAAGGCTAAAGGTTTCGGAAATAGCATTTTACAGAAGCTATTAATGTAAAAGCACCATGTTATAAGATATATACACCATGTTATACATATTGACTGCATTACTCAGGTTTAAGTGTAAAAGCACCTTGTTATAAGCTGTATGCACCATGTTATCAGTTTTCATGTTTCAATGTTAAATCTACATGTTATAAGTTATATGGATCATGTTCTATAAGCTACAAATCAATGCACATAAATTAATTAGCCATAGCACATAACTACTAGTACTAAAATATGGATTGTTTAACTGAAAGGTTGGAGGTTTAACTTAAAACACTAATGTTGTGCACAACACTTCCTATCATTTAGGAACGCCTAATGATTCAGCCGATAATTGCAAAGCATTGATGAAACATACCTACTGTTATAACAACAGCAGTCGAATCAACTTTTTCTCCTTCATCAGTTGGAACCTGGAGCATATACAGCGAAACCGATCAACTATAACGCATATGAACGAGAAACCTAAATTGAACCTAAAGCAGCAGATTCGAAGCACAAATTGAACAGAAAACTTTAAAAAACGTACCAGTGCTTTGCGATCCATCCCGATTTGCTAAAACGGTAGCAATTAAATCTTGAAACGTTGCTCGGAATCGATCTTAACAAGCGCAACGTGATTGGAAAAAAACGTGATCGGAAAAAAACGTGATCGGACAGCAATTGGGTGGATTTTGCGTGGATGAATTGGGGGATTTTTCACGGAGCTCAGCGTAGAAGAACGTGGGATTGGGAGTAGAGCAGAGCGGAGGTGGTTTATATATGGCGCGTTTTGCCATGCACCGGGTTATACTTGGATCGGGTCGAACCGCGAAAATTGGTTCCCATTTTCCCTATTTGCAGTCCAGTCCCTGGTCACTATATAGTGACGGTCACCCAGGAGAAGGACTCAATTAAAAATTATACCTTTTAAATCAAAAACCCAACGTTTAAAATTATGAATGTTTTAAATTAAAAGTGCAACCTTTTTAAATTAAAAATCATAACCTTTCAAATAAAAAAGTATTTCAAATTAAAACATATCATTTAAAGTTATGAATCTCTTAAACTTAAAACATGGATAATTTTTAAAAAAGGTTAAGTATTTATTATCTAAAACATGTGGAATTTAAACCAAAACCTAACAGATATTTATTATCAAATAAATTGAACTTATAATTCATAAGATGACTATTATGACATAGAACATGGGGATTTTAAATTAAAACCTGACAGACATACATTATTTAAAAAAACTGTAATTGTAATTCAGAAGATGAGGATTATAACTTAAAGTATGAGGAATTTAAACCAAAACCTGACAGACATACATTATTCAAAAAACTGAACTTGTAATTCAGAAGATGAGGATTATAACTTAAAGCATGAGGAATTTAAACCAAAACCTGACATACATACATTATTAAAAAAAGTGAACTTGTAATTCAGAAGATGAGGATTATAACTTAAAGCATGATGAATTTAAACCAAAACCCGACAGACACAAATTATTCAAAAAACTGAACTTGTAATTCAGAAGAGGAGGATTATAACTTAAAGCATGATGAATTTAAACCAAAATCTGACAGACATAAATTATTCAAAAAACTGAACTTGTAATTCAGAAGATGAGGAATTGAGGATTATAACTTAAACCATGAGAAATTTAAACCAAAACCTAACAACTATTTATTATCTAACTAGAGAATTGGAGTCGGATGATGTGCAGGGACTTAGAATTAAAATAAATTTAGTAAAAAAATAAACAAGAGTGACTTGTGGCATAGTGGTAGGAGTTTTATCTATTGTTTTGAGAAACCAAGGTTCAAACACAGGTGAAAACATTTTTTTTTCAACTTAAATGAACCTAAAATTACTATTATACCCCTAATGTTTAACGGTATTTTAAGAGGTAACGTTCAAGTTAGCCATAGAGGGCAAAGTGAAGCAAAAATTGAAGGTTGGGGGTCATTTTGATATCAAAATTCGATAGAAGGCCAAACCGATACTTTAAGAAACGTTATGTGCGAAATAACAATAATAATGGCCTCGTTTGGCAATCATCATTTAGCTGTTAGCTGTTAGCGGATTTTATTAGCTGTTAACTGTTAGCGGATTCTATTAGCTGTTTTGACTAGTGGTTTGACTAGCATTTTGTAAACGAGCGTTTGGCAAATAACAATTAGCTGATAGCTGTTTCAATACGTTAAATGACTGAAATAGATATAGTACAATTTATTATTAATTATTATTTTAGTGTTTTGCTTGTTTATCGAAAATTATTATCACTTATATATTTACTTATTAATTAAATTATTATTCTTTATTAATATACCTTCATTTATTTTAAAAAATAGAACTAATTTACTTAAATTTTTTATTTTGATATATTTTTAACATTTGCTTTTTAATTTCAATATTTATAATAATTCAAAAATAAATTGAAAATATTGAAAAATATGTACTTATATTTGCTGCATTGTGTACGTACCCATAAAAATAGGCAAAAGGTTAAATTCTACACATATAAATTATTAATTTTAAGGAAATCTTTTGAGGATAAGGATATAAAAGATATTTTGTAATATTATTTTGATTAATTTTTAGTAAACGTTGTTCTTTCTAGCGTTTAAGAAACGAGAGGTTTCACCAAAACAGCTAATTAGAAAAAGTTTTTCACCAAACACCAAGAAGAGCTGATTGACCAGTCAACTGTCCATATTTATCCCAAAAAGCTAAACGCTCTTCAAAACTCCCGTCACCAAACGGGACCAATATGTATTTAGAATTAGTAGGTAGTCATGTCCTTTTATATCATTTTGCATAAAACCGTCAATTCTAAATGATTTAAAAACCATCAATTTAAAAACCGTCAATTCTAAATGATTTAAGTTTCAAATGATATAAAAGGACATGACTACCTACTAATTGATAAACAAATAAAAACCGTCAACACACCTAGTAGTTTCCATTGTTTTTTTAAAAACCGTCAAACCAAACCATAGAAGTCATGGCGTCCGCCGAGGCCCGCCTAATGGACGACTAGTCGTCATGGCGGAAATTTTTCATCGCCGCAATTGCTCGCCGTGACTTTTGGTACTTTTAAACAAAAATATTCAAACGGCGTGTTTTGGTGAATTAGGCAAAGTAAATTAAAAATTTTGAACTAAAAAGGTTAAAATTTAATCCAATTAAAAATATTCTAATCTTATTAAATAGAAAGACCAACTAATTATGGTCTACTATCTTATATCTCAATGTTAGAAACGACTTTACTCTCATTCAGAGTTAAAATTAAGTTCTCTTTTATCTAAATTATAATACTATATGAATATTTCAGCATAACTTTTGAAAATATGTCCTAAATATGTCTATAATTTAATATATATATATATATATATATATATACAAAACGCCTTGAACGCCGCAACATAAACGCCATAACGACTAGTCGTCATGGCACTCGGTGAGCGCTACGCCGTAAAAGTGCGCCGTGACTTCCTTGAACCAAACAGATAGTCAAACCAACTAATTAAAAACAACCAACCACTAACAACCAACCACCATTATCATATAGGGTCATGGTCAAACTAACCAAATAAAGCACCCAACCACCAATATCCGCTAGTCATTACCAAACTGGGAATAGATCCATTAAGTGAGATGTGGTGATAACTTAATTGTTTTGTATGGAATTATGCCTGAATTAATACTAAAAAGTGAATTTCATATAATTTTGATATATTTATTTTAAAATGTGGATAGTAAACACTTATTTTACATGCCGCAAATAAATATTGAACGCATGAATTTAGGATAATATCATTATATTAAACTCAACACAATATCAACTGCGAAATTTTAATTTTGATATTCAAATCTGTTGATCTACTTCAACGTTTCAAGTATATATGATGTCCTCTTATAGAACACATATTTTTTAAAATTTGAAATTTCAAATGAAAATATTTTTCAGTCAAATATCAATGATAATTAAGTTATAGGATTCTGTTGATTTTAATTTTTCTTAAGCAAAGATAAAATAGGAATATGTATGTATTATCAAAATCATATTTATTCACTTGAGAAACGAACAAAAACTATGAATTACATGTAACAAATTATAGACGGTAAACAATAAACAATAAACAATAAATATTAAATTATATTAAAGTATTTTACTAAAATGTTACATCTATAATAGATATGTGAAAAAAAACTGATTTTTATCAATTCACATACATACATATATTTATATATTATGTGTATATGGTAAGTAGTTTTCAAATTTAAAAACTAAATAACCTTAAGTAGTTTTCAAAATATTTAGAGGAGCTAATTATATATAGAAAGTAGAAAATAGTTCTTGTAATTATGTGATTGACAGTCCGTTACCATCCGTTACATATTTTAAAGTTTTTGACTATTAAATTGTCTTCTTTTCAAAATATTTTTATTTATAATAAATAATTACTCAATCAAACATCTACATAACTCTATAAATATTGTACAAATATTTCGATTAGTATTCAACTTCAATATTAGATTTGAGTTGTATCAAATTAATAATGGAAAGAAAAATTCCAATTCCAGATGCTCACCACCAGGTTCACAAGTTTTTTAATTTCTTTTGTGATGAATAGTTTCAAACTTCTTTCTTGCAAATTCTTTCAATGAAGTTGAGAAAAAAAATTTGTTATAGGATAAATTTTACTTTGATGATGCGACTAAAGTCCGTGTTTAATTTGGATATTTATAGGATAAATTGCATCTTGAAAGACTTGAGACTGGAAGCATATATGAATGGATGGATCCCCTTTTTAAAACAAACTTTTTCGGACCTTGTTTGCTTCATGATATGGATAAAAATGAACATACCAGGTACTGCATCTCTTGCACTACGAGGTTTTGCAAGTATTGTGAATCCTCAAATCTGCATAAAGGTCATGAAATTCTCAAGATCCATCGTCATGTATATCAAGACGTCGTGCCTCTAGAGGAGATGGAGCTTTACATGAACTGTACTGAAATTCAGGTAAATAGAATAATTAGATGTCTGTGTATCAAATAATTATATGTATGTATATTCTATATTCATTTACATTTATAGTATTTCTTATTTTTTTATTTAGTTGTATTGATGCAGCCATTCAAGTGTAACAAAAAATTGATTATATCACTAAATCCACTTCCACATTTGGGATCTGGGGTACGATCTCCTGCTGAGGAATCATGCCATGTTTGCAAAAGAAAATTGCACGAGCCTAAACAGTATAAGTTTTGCTCCATAGCTTGCAAGGTGAGATGTCAATTTTATTAAGTATTACAATTATAACTAAAAAATTTTATTAATATAAATTAAAGATATTAACATTCTCTTGTATTTTATAGAGCCAATTTATATGATGGATTTATTTGATAAAAGAAATTATATTCCTAAGTCTTACATATAGTTAGGATAAAAATATTAATCTAATATGTAAAAATAATACTCTATGATGTGCTTTTTAGGTGAACCATGTGTAACCAAATCACATCCAGCTTCAATTGTGCTTGTGAAAGAGTCAACGAAGGCTTTGATGGTGGCCAATAGTTCTTTGAAGCGGAAACACAGAAGAAAAGGAATACCTCACAGAGCTCCTTTTTTTTAGTTAGTCAAATTATTCCATGTATGGAAGTTTATTAATAAATCTCAATAAAACATATCTTTTGAGGAAGAAATTACTCTATTTGGTTATGTGACCCAAAAACTTAAATTAATGACAATTTATATATTTTATATTTAGACATATGAATCTATTTATTTAAAATTACATCATCAGATATGATGAATATTGGTCCGGTTCATCTTGTTATTAGAGATATCAGGCATCCAATACCAATAGGAGTATCCCACGTACAAATATTTTCCAGTAATTACTCTTAATAACCGCTAGTGAGGTGACACCGCGCATCATTTGAGTGGTTAAAAATACTCAAATATGTAATATAAACTTTGAAAGTATTGACAACAAATTCCATGAAATTCATTATATCATAACTCACTATCACCTCATCAGACATCAATGTCACCTCATCAAACATCGGTGCCAGTTCATCAAACATGTCATCAAAACCTTTGTGTTAGTTCATTAACCTCACCTAAAAGAGTGTTTAGTTAGTCCTGCCTCTTGGGTGAGGCTGCCTCACCCAAGAATTGGTCAATAGCAATATATAGCTAATGATTTGAAGATATTATTTGCCACTCTTTTAATTTAAGTAAGATCTTTAAATTATTTAGTGGCAACCGATCTTTTACCGTATATAAACACTTATCACTAAATCATCGTCTACCTATCTTGAACACTCAAATTTGAAGATTAATTCAATCTTCAAAGACCTGTTTACCAAAACTTATCTGTAAAACAGTTCAGTTCAGTTCAGTTCAATTCATTTCAGTTCAGTTCAGTGAAAATGTAATTTCATGGAATTCAGATTAATTCAGTCATGCTGATTCCATTTTTTAATACATCGACTTTTTACTTTAGTTTAATTCAGATAAGTTCAGTTCAGTATAGTACATTAAGAAATAAATTTTAGCAAACAGGGCCTCAATATCCACCATGCACATAAATTGTTTAAACCATCAATAACTATTCCCCGTCTTTTTTTTTTTTTGGTAGAAGCCACCATGGGTGGAGGGATATATATAGGCTTCCCCATGCCATAGAAAAGACTGATACAAGAAATAAAGTAAATACACAAAACTGCCTCAAAGATAGCAGGTCAAAGGAGATCCTAGAGATTTCCATATGTGTAGAGTTCATAGAAAGCTCTACATGAAGCTAAGCAAGCTTCCAAAAAGAATGATCATTCTATACAAACTATAAGTTATCAGATGGGAGGCTTTGGAGAAGTGATCTGCAGATCCACTTGCTTGTTAGAGAATCCGAAGCGCGAGGCAACTTAGACTCAATTCAGCCGATGGAAAAGACCAAATCTCAACAAGCAACTTCCAATTGTGAAGGTAGGAAAGAAGCACCCTGGATAGTCATTATGGTGCAGCTCAGAGGTTCCATTCAGGAGAAAGATGGTCCAGTAACTGCGTTGCATAATCTGATTTGCGCCACATCTAGTGAACCTGCAAATAAAGAGCATTTCAATCAGTAGCATCCAATCTTGAAATCCTCAGGGATGGTGTACCCATTTGATCAAGTCTTATCATTCCTTGGATCCTATCTGGGAGAGAGTTAAAAGTAAAAGCTGTATCATGTTGAGATTCTAGACAAAGCTTAGCTATGGCATCAGCTGGCATATTAGCTTCTCTGTGAACATGCTGTAATGTGCTTGTGTGAATAAGCTGGTGGATTGAATCAGCTAAGTGAAACAATTTCCAGTGAGAAGTAAAAGGGTTAAGCACAAAAGATATAGCAGAAAGACAGTCTGATTCTATGATAATAGGAACAGTAAAGGAGGCTGAGGAGTTTAAAGCAAATTGTATAGCTTTCATCTCTGCCTGTAAGGGAGAATCAGCATCGATAAAAGCACTGTTGGCAGAGATGAAGCAGCCTCTATTATCTCTAATAATCAGACTAATACCAGCATGGTTAGAAGAACTAGACCAAGCAGCATCAACATTGATTTTTAAACCATAGAAAGGTTTTGACCATGCAATTTTGAAAATCCTTGGCTTGGGTGGCCTTTTAATCAATGGTAAAAAACTATGATCTGCTATCTCAGTGTCAAAAGATGAGGATATATAGAAAGGTTTGGCACAGAAATTTAGAAATATCAGCTCTTTGATCTGTTTCAATACCAGGGAAGGCCTAGCAGAGATATTATCATAGAGCCATTTATTCCTAGTTTTCCAAAGTATCCAGCATGTTATTGAAGGTGAAATTCTAATGATTAAATTGTGTAAAGCACTCAGACCAGAGTATGTAAGGTAAAAAGACAACCTCTCCCAGATAGATGAAAAATGTCTATCAGTAATTCCCATGAAAACATGAATATGTTTCCAAATCTTAAGAGTAAAGTCACAGGAATTAAAGTAGTGATCCAGTGAATCCTCATTACAGCACATTGGGCACTTAGATGGCAAAGCAATGTGAAAGGATTTCAAGATATTATCAAATGGAAGTAAGGAGTTAATCATCTTCCACATAAACACAGAGACTTTCCTTTCAATTCTGGAGTTCCAGAGATGATGAATGGATGCAATATTACCCCTTATTTCTCTAAGCTTGAGATAAGTTGATCTGAAGGAAAAGGTTCCTTTAATGTCCAGCTTCCAAATCAGTCTATCTTCTCTGTGAGAAGATAACTGTGCAGCCTGTAAAAGAGAGGTTAAATTAGTTGGGAGAATGGAAGATAGTTGTTGCATAAATAGATTTCTATCATTAATGAAAGATGCAACAGAGCTATCCAGAGAAATGTCAGTGAGAGAAGGATCACATATATCAATTAGGGGTCCAGTGTCCAACCAGTTAGAGTTCCAAAAGTTACAGTCACCCTTTCCAATTATAACTCTACTGTTGGATTCAGCCCATGGACTAATCCTACATATCCTTTTCCAGTTGGGGGATGTTTGATATGAAGTAGGAAGAGAAGCCATTAATTGAGTCCACATAGCTTCTGCCATTTGATATTTCCACCAAAGTTTAGCAGAGCATGTTTGTATAATTGTGTGAATTGATCTAAAACCTAAACCATTTTGGGAAATAGGGAAGCAAAGATCATCCCATTTTTTCCAAGATTTTTTAGGTTTGAGGTCATTTTCACCCAAAAGAAAATACTAAGTTTTCTTTTTATCTTTTTTATAACTTGCTTTGGTGGAATACAAACTGACCAGATATGTTGAGGCACAGCATATATACAGGAATTGATCAAAGTAATCTTACCACCAGTGGATAACCATTTGTTCTTCCAGTTGAATAATTTCTGATCAATGATTTCAAGTAAAGGCTGGAAGTGAGAGTTAAGAGCTTTACCTTTGTAGATGGGGACTCCTAGATATTTAAAGGGAAAGCTACCTAATTTCATCTCTAATGTCCTCCTGATAGAGGTGATTTGACTGGCAGAGGCATGTTTACTGATGAAGATATCACTTTTGTTATAGTTTATCTTCTGACCAGAGACATCTTCAAATTTAGCAAGGAAGGCTTTGAATCTGGCCAAAGTTAAACTGTTTGCATTTAAAAAGACTACTGTATCATCAGCATAACTTAAATGAGAAACATGCATGGCATTGGCAGGAAGATCAAAATAATGCAGTTTACCATTTTCAAAGCCAAATGCTAAACTTCTGGTGAAGGACTCAGAGAAAATATTAAAGAGGAAAGGAGAAAGGGGGTCACCCTGCTTAATACCTCTTGTTGGCTGAAAGAAACCAACAGGCTTACCATTAATGAGTACAGAGAACCAAACTTGAGAGAGATTCTGCATTATAGAGTAAATGAACTGACCATGGAATCCAAATTTCATAAGCACAGCTTGTAGGAACTTCCATTTAACTCTATCAAATGCCTTCTGAAGGTCCAATTTAATGATGCAGTTAGGATTTCTATTTTTTCTATTAAGAAATCTAACCATTTCCTGTAGGAAGATGACATTATCAGAAATGTCTCTCCCTTTCATAAATGCAGATTGGTGAGGTGAAATGATTTTTGACATTAAAGGCTTTAATCTTTCCATTAAAAGTTTTGAACAAATTTTGTTCAAAACATTAGAAAGGCTAATAGGCCTATAGTCATCAAAAGACACTGGAGTTTCTTTTTTGGGAATGATAGTGATCCAAGTACTAGCAATTCCTTTAGGAATGTCTTTCCCTTGTTGGAACTCAGTTACAGCATCAAGTAAATCAGAAGCTATAGTGTCCCAAGACTTTATAAAAAACTTGGCAGTGAAACCATCTGGCCCAGGGCTACTGTTTTTATTAAGTGAAAAAACAATCTCTCTGAGCTCAGGAAGAGTGACTGGTCTAAGCAATTCTTGATTTTCCTCAGCAGTGATCAATTTAGGGATCTTACTAAGGAAATGAGATTGAAATTCATCACTATCAGGACTACTATCATCAGTCAGGAGGCTGTGATAATATTGAATGGCTTCAGTTTCAATTTCTGAATTATTATCAAGCCATATGCCATCTGAATTCTTAATTTTGGTGATACAAAGCTTATTCCTTCTTTCTTTAACAGAATTGTGAAAAAATTTAGTGTTGTTATCACCATCTTTAATCCATTTCAGCCTAGATTTCTGTTTCCAGAAATGTTTTTGTTCAGAAATAGCTCTAACTAGACTAGCTTTGGCATGTTTGAGCTTTAACAGTTCTGTCTGAGAGCTATTGAGATCAAAATTAATTTCCTGATCCTCTAACTCTTTTTCTGCCTTTTCTACATTCTCATGAACATTACCAAAATGGTCCCTATTCCAGATTTTAAGAACTTTCTTCAACCTTATCATTTTAAGGAAGAAACCAAGCAAACCTGTCTCATTTATAGGAAGATTCCAGTTAACATTGATGACAGAGCAAAATTCAGGTCTCTTGTACCAAGTGTTCAAGAATCGGAAAGGTCTGGGAGAAGAAGCTATAGAACTACCTATGGTAAGCAACAGGGGATTATGATCAGAGGTGTTCCTATTCAAGATTTGGATAGAGGATGATGGGAATTTAGAGGACCACTGTGAAGTGCATAAACCTCTATCCAATCTTTGTCTAGTTGGGTTTCTAAGCCTATTATTACTCCAGGTAAAAAAATTCCCAACAGTATTGATTTCTTCTAATGCCAAAGAGTTAATAAAATCATTAAAGTCCCTAATACTTCCTAATTTAGGATTAGAAGGTCCTTTATATTCATGAATAGACTTAGTGGCATTAAAATCACCAATCAGAAGAGAAGAAGTATGAGTGTAAGAGAGAATAGAGGACCATAAATCTTTCCTGCCAATTCTAGTTCTTAAACCATAAACAAAAAAGACATCCATGTCATTATGAAGGGAAGAACAATTGATGTGAACATGTAAAAATTGCAGATGATCATGAAGCAGTGAAACAGTAACCTTGGAAGACCAAAACAACCATATTTGACCAGAGCAACCATACATGCAATTGTCAAAATGAAAAATCTGTCTGTAATGATCACATTTAGAATTATCATGCATAGGTTCTATGATGCAGACTAGATCAAAGTTATGCCTAGCTGTTAAATTTTTTAATCTGTCTAAAGAAGTTTCCATTCCTCTTATGTTCCACACTAAAAATTTATTGGTGTGATTCATAAGGAAACTTCATTAGAGCTTTTTGATCTAGTCATGATCCTATTTAACTGTGTAACATAGGAATCATTTTTAGAAGTGGAGACTTTTTTATTTTTATTTTTGGCAATCTTTTGTTTCTGAGAGGTCATAGAGCTGGATGCATCCAGATTTACCTGAGAAATGCTTACCTCTTCATTTTGTAGATCCTGAAAATTGGATGAAGACCTCTCCTCTGTGTCCTGATGATCTTGACCATCCTCAGATGCCAATACATGAAATCTGTTGTGATATTTCTTCTGCTGAGATGCAAAGAAATTTTTAGCAGCAGAGAGAGTGTTAAAAGGAGAGAATGGCTTACTCTTCTTTGTTGTAGAGAGAATATCATCTCTAACTTTTCCTTTGCCTCTCTTATAGATAGGATCAGACTTTGGAGTAGAAAAATTTACTGCCTCCTTGATAGGTGAAGAAAGTTGAGATTCTGGAATATGCTGTGGAGATCCATAGATAGAGTGCTCTGATGAAGAGGTATTTCCAGACTCAGCATTTATAGATTGAGTGATAACAAGAGGCTTTGTAACTGTAAGGCCAACTCCATTGGATTTTTCTTGCTGCCTCTGATCAGACTTGATCACATTGATCATATCCATACTATCTTTCTCTTTATCATCAGAGGATTTAGAGATAAAGAGAAAAGGCAAAAGTGCTGACATAGGAGGTTGTATGGGTTGGGGTATAGCATCGGATGTCTGATCCTTTTGAGCATTATCTCTGGTAAGATCCTGTTGATGGTTCTTTGGTACATTTGTTTTTTGTTTCCACTGAGGTTTTTGAAATTTCTGAAATTGGATGGTCTTGGCCTTATCAGCTGTAGAAACCCCTGAGGGACCAGTAGCAGGCATGGCATTAGGAGTGATAGTATCACCAGGGGCAACATGAGTAGGAACAGTCTGGATAGGCTCCTTTCCAGCATGAGACATATGGATTCTAGGCCTCCTAAGCTCAGGGTGAAGAACAAAGCAATGCTCCTCAAAGTGGCCAGTACACTTGCAGTGATAGCAGTAGTGGGGAAGATTTTCAAATTCTATTGGCAGCTTAAACACACCATATTCAATACCATCTTCTTCTATCCCTACTCTGATAAAGTTGGGCAATTTTTGTCTAACATCTACTTCCACACAGATTTTAACAACAGAAGGTCTAGAAAGTGTAGCAGTAGCTAGATCCATCTTGATAAATTTCCCAATTTGATTCCCCATGCTTTCAATCATTGGAATATTGTAAAAGAACACAGGTACCTTGGGGATATTAATCCAAACAGGAACAATAGATGATTCGGCCTCTGGAGTGAAGTCAATTGTCCACTTTAGCACCTTCATGGCTGCACCACCAAAAATCCAGTTGCCTTTGAGCCACAATCTTTGATAATCCTCCTTATCTTGAAATCTGATCAGCACATGCCTGTAATCAACAGAACCTAGCTGATATTTGCCCTTGAAGTCAACAGATTTGAAAGCAGCTTGGAGAATATCCATAGGGGGTTTGCCTCTAGCAAATTTCCCAACCAAGGCGTTGTTGTAATGTGAAGCCAACTTCTCTGCTTCATTGCGCGTAACCAGACATGAGATTTCACCTTTGTATAAGGTTTTTGGTATGATTTCAGGGTTGGATGGGAGGTGAGGTTGTAGCGGAGGGGGGCGGTTGTCGAGGGCTTGAAGAAAAGTCTTGTTTAGGCCCAGACCACCGTGTTGCAGCGGAGGAGCCGCCATGGCCACGGTTGATTTGAGACCGTTATCAGACCGTTATTATCAGAACGGTCTGATTTGTGTGATAAAAGAGGGGCGCGTGAGGACACGGAGACTGGAAAGTTGAATAGTAAAATTTCGCACCGTTAGTAGGTGTGAATCGCACATAGAGGGAGAGAGAAAAACGACTTGTTTTTTTAACTATTCCCCGTCACTCAAAGGCTGTTCTAATATTAATCAATCATTTCTATAATTTAGTTGACCATTAATAATTTAGGTATAACCTCCACAACTTATCTTTGTTTTTTTCCAGTTCAGATCAGTTTAGTTCAAATAATCCTTTTCGGTTCACATGAGTTCAGTTCAGTAAGCTTTTTTGATTTTCATATCTGTTCAGTTCTAATCAATATTTTTATATTTTTTTCATTTATATTCAGTTTCAGTTATATTCATTTCAATTCTGTTTCATTAAAAAATATGATTTGATAAAATTTAGGTTAATTAAGACATACCAATACATTAAATTTCAGTTCAATTCAGTTCAGTAAAAATATAATGAGAAAATCTCAAATAAGGGCACCTTACGGTAAGGGCAACCCAAAAGTAGACCATTTTCTACCATATTGGAGTTACCAAATAATTATTTTAATTATTTGAATTACTTTTGTTTGAGCCTAATGTTTTTTTTAACACTTGATTTTGATCTTTTCTTTGGTTTGATTTTTTATTTGGTTTGATCTTTTATGTTATAGACCTGATGTGTTTATTTGCTTTGATTTTTCAGATTTTGGTCAATATCTTGTCACTTTATTCCTTGATCTTTTATATTTTATGACCAAAATAATTATTTATAGTTAACCCCAATCTTGTGGAATGTGGTCTGCCATTACTGTAAGGGGACCTTACATGAGACATTCTTAAATATAATTTGATGAAGTTAAAGTTAATTTAGTCATACCGACTTGTTTTTTCAAGAAATTAATTTTCATTCAAGTTAATATTAAATATCTTATGTTATATCCAAATTAATAAATTTGCAATATATTGAAATGATCACATTTATGTCAGTTCAACTCAATTTAGTTCAGTTCAGTTTATTCTATATATAGTTTAACTTAGTTCAATATATACCATATTTTAACTTTAAATGTATTATGTTATATTTCATTTTAATAGTTTTCAATTTTTTTGTAATTGAACGTTTATATTTTAGTTAAGTATGTTTAATTTACTTCAGTTTAAATCAGTTAAGTTGAACATGTCATTTTGTTTCAAGTTCAGGTGAGTTCAGTTCATGTATTCTTTTTAAGTTCAGTTAATCCTTTTTAAGTTCAGATGAGTTTAGATAACGTGGAGAGAACAGAAAAATGAGAGAACGTTAGATCCCTCGTATGCAGTAGTTTTCAACTATCAAAATTACTTACCTTGTATTTTAATACAAATTAAAGTTATTAAATATCAAAATATGGTATGAAAAATATAAATTGAAATAGTGAGACATCCTTTTAAGGGACGGATGAAGTACTTTGTTTCAATAAGAGTTAGTACAAAATTTGAATAACACCACCATCCACTTTTACAAAAAAAAAAAAAATCCACAAAACGCCCAATCTCATACAAATCAAGTAAAACTTTTTTTTTTTTAAATTTTGGTTAAACCACCAATGGTGGAGGGATTTATATTGGCTTCCCTATGCCATTTAAATAACGAGACAAAATCAGTAAAATTACAAAAAACCGCTTGCTAAAAAATCTAGTCTATGAAGCGGTTATAGTTGATACTCAAGAAAAGGTTCTACTAGAAGTTAAGCATAGCTTCCAAAAAGAATGAGTTAGGCTAAATATTAACACTAAACAACTCATTCTATACATCAAGAAGTCACTAGGACTCATATTATACATCAAAACGTTTCTAGATCAGTGCTTATGAGAAATAAGGGTTAGAATCCATTTGCTTATTAGTGAATCAGAAGCGCAAGGCAACTCAGACACAAGGCAGCCTATGGATCAATCCTAATTTTCAACAGAGACCTGATCATAGTGTAAAAAGCACCAGGAATTGAATTGTGGTGCAGCTCCGTGATGGTTATCTCCATTTTCCAAGATGGACCAGTGGTGTTAAGCTGAGTTGTTGCAGAACAACATGTGAGAGATGAGTGAGGGAGTGAATCACTCCCTCTATACCTGAAACAGAAAGTTCATTCATTAAGTAGCATCTAAACTTGGAATTCTTAATGCAGGTGTACCCATTTGATCTAGTCTAATCAAACCTTGTATCCTATCAGGGAGAGACCTAAAGCCAAAATTCATATCACACTTGCTTTCTAGACACAGTTTAGCAATAGCATCAGCAGGCATGTTACCTTGTCTATAAACATGTATCAGTAAAGTTTGAGACATAAGATGATGTATACTATCAGCTAAGCAGAAGAGTTTCCAATTAGCATTGCCTGGCTTGAGGATAAAAGAAATGGCATTGAGACAGTCAGATTCAATAGTAATAGACTGATGTACTCCTACATACAGTAAGAAACCATTTTTGGTACTACATGCTGAAAATTGGTAAAATGTCATTCTATTTGAAAAAAAACCTTATCCTTTTTCTTTTTTTAAACTATTGTGCATAAGCTTGCAAATCAAAACATTAAGGAACCATCTATCAATAAAAATTAATTTCTCGTACATGAAATGAAATCAAGCCCAGCCTTCATTTTCTTCAAATATGCCTTTTCATACAAAGAGTAGTAGTCGAGAGTTTCACTTCAAATAATAATAAAAATACCAAAATAGCATATACATTTTTAGACCCATAGGCCGTGAACAATGCTTCTGCTAGCTAGTTTTCCTGATTCTTTTCCTCAGAACAGCCACACAATCAAATTTGCCGAAAATAAATTACGAACAAATGCTTGACCTAGAGCATCTATTGTGAAGAGGAACTAAAGTGCAGTGTGGAGGATGTACTGGCAAACTATCTACGAAAAATGAACTATTCAGGAGTAAATGACAGAGCCTGAGTCATCACTTCTTGAATCAACTCTCATGCCATTTCGATATATCTCTCATCTCCAATACCAACTTGTAAGAGAGTAGTGACAGAATCTAATGCATACATATAAGTGTTGGTGTTTTTGTGAAACACAGTATTTAAGTATATTTGGATTTGAGTATTGTGAGCTCGGGACGTTAGAACAAGGTCGGTGGTGCGGGGTGCACACTTGTATAAACTGTTCTACGAGTTTACTGTTTAATACATTGTACGTAACATTATGTCTTTTAGACAGTCACCTGTGGTTTTGTATCTCTTGATTTTTGCACCTGTTTATTGTGCATGAAGGACATTATGAAAATAACGATGCGTGTTTGGTATACGTGTATGTTAGCATGGTGAGATGTAACGATGTATCGTTACAAATGTGGTTACTGCAGTTTTCTTGTGGTTACTGTAGTTAATCGTACGTTTTGTATTGTAACGTTTCAGTTATTCTCCTATAAAATGGATAGGAAAAGAAACAAAAAAAGATACATCATTTTCACCACAGTGAAGATCATTTATGATTTTCTGTATCAATCCATAAACTCAAATACTCAGAAGTTTTCTTCTTGTTCGAAGTCTAGAACAAGAAGGTTCGATTGTTTTATCTCTTTAGGGATTTCGTGTAACCCAGGTTTTGATAGGGTCGAAATACTCTTTAAGGAAAGCGTTTACGTGACTCATATCGACTATCCAGATTATCACAATTGGACCCATGATGTGTTGATATCTGTGTGTTTTTTTCTGAAGAATTAATTGCTGAATTATGTGAATTTAAGCACTGATGGACTGTATTTGATAATCAGATTACACACATAGTTGGAGATGAACAAGAGGAGCAAGAAGTGCTGATTTGGAGCTAATTGGAGCTGAATGAAACTAAATTATGGAGCTAAATCATGGAGAAGGAGTTGGGCTGAATTCCTAATTTTGGCCCAGAAGGCCTTGTAATCCAATTCCTAATAGTAGTAGGGTTTAGGAAAGATTTGGGGGAATATAAAAGGGGAATGCCCTTTTGGAAGAAGAGACACACGCACGAACACAATTCTTCTTCCCTTTTCCTCCCCTTTCTGCCGTTTCTCTGTTTTCTTCATCTACGAACAAGACCCAAGAACTAGGGTTCAGATTTATTGATATTCGGATATTAATTCGTAGTTCAATAATCTCTTCTCTATCTCTTGTTAATTTCATCATGATTTCTTCTTTGATTGTTGATTGTTTAACCCTTATTATGAGTAGCTAATTTTGCATATCGGCTTAGATTTGCGATGTTAGTTCATAAGTTGTGAGGATATTGTGCTTATAATCTTTCTCTGTGGGTTCTTTATTTGTTCATGATATAATCTATGCTTGCTAGTTTGAGATTGATCACCTTAATCTTTGTGGGCTAGGGCTAATTAAGTAGCAAAGTTCTTGTGAAAAGCAGATAACTGATACAGACTGTAATAACAAGATGATGAACAATAAAGTAGATAGTTCTTGCATGCGAATACGTGTTGGGGTATCTATGTTGGGTTCTCTTTGTGCTAAACACTGATAAAAGTGTGTAACTAGGTGAGCGAATACTTTCTGGGGAACACTTTAATCAGAGGAATAACGAGTTCAGCAAATACTTGCTCGTTATCGAATAATAAGAGGGGATTTGGGGAGTTTAGCAAATACTTGCTTCCTTATAACTGACTGATTTGCATGAGATAGATTCATCTTTAGCCAATGATCAATGATATGAACTGACTAGTAATCTAAGCCGATTACATTCTCTTATAGACTTTCTTGCATTTTTCCCCTTATTTTGTTTGTGTGTTTGCTGATTTTTAGCTCTTAGTTGCTTTACTTTTGTAGTTGTTAGAAAACCAATCTTCAAATTATAGGCGTGGTTGCTAAACCAAAACGTGTTAGTAGGATAAATTAATAGTTTTTGCTCCATCCTCGTGGGATCGACTCTGCTTTCCTCTATACTAATCACTCTTTATTCATTGAGATCGCAGGTTTATTTTGGTGTGTCAAACGACGCCCACCAAATTGGCGCCGCTGCCGGGGATGGTATGCCAAATTCTATTGTTTTTTCCTACTGATATGTGTGTTGTTATGTTAGTGTATGACCAGGTCTGAGAAGCCTGAGTTAGTGTTTGATCCAGAGATCGAAAAGACAGTGAAGTTGAATCGAAGGTTAGCCAAGGAGCGAAGGTTGAATTCTGCCGCAAGTCCTCTGTTTGGCCAAATAGAGGGTGTTTCTGGGACAGATTCTGAAATTGTGGTTGATACTTCTTCGGTTGGTGTTGAAATGGCCGAGGAACTGAATGCAAACAATCCCTTCATGTGGGAGCTGCATGGACACAGTGAAGAAGATCCCCCTACTCCCATTCGCTTGGCACAAACGGAGAACCCCATTGAAATTAAGCTTGCACTCTTGAATGTTTTGCCGAAATTTCATGGGAGGAGCACTGAGGATCCCTACAATTTCTTGAATGAATTTATCAAGATTTGTAAGGTTCAGAAGAGGCCAAATAATGTCACTGAGGAGCAGTTCAAATTGGTGGCTTTTCCCTTTAGTTTGACTGGAGCTGCAAACCAATGGTTCTCGAGCTTACCACCAAATTCCATCACTACATGGAATGAGCTCAAGAAGATGTTTTTGGAGTACTATTTCCCCTCCACACGAACTGAAGCTTTGAAGAAGGAGATTTCAAGCATCCACCAGGAGTATGATGAGCCATTGAGTGCATTTTGGCTAAGGTTTAGAAAGTTGGTGGATAGTTGTCCTAATCATCGCTTTTCGGAGGGACAGTTGCTTCAATATTTTTATCATGGTCTCACCACTGTGAACAAGGATTTGATGAATACAGCGAGTAATGGAGGATTCTCTCATCTTAGAGTGAATGAGGCCCGAGAGATTGTCAAGAAGTTGATAGATTCCAAGAAGGAGTATGACACGGAAGATGTGAGAATTTTGAAGAAAGTTGCACAAACTGGTCCTTCCACTCAAGATGGGTACAATGAGAGGATGGATAGGATGGAAAGGCTTTTGTCTAAGGTGGTTGATAAAGTTTCAGTTGCAAGCACCACGGCCGGCCCTTATGATAGCCCTTGTGAAATATGTGGAACCTATAGCCATGTCACCTTGCAATGCAACTTTGCGATGGACGAGCAACTTGTTCAAGCAAAATCCATGGGGAATTGGAATGATAGACAACCCAAGAGAGACCCCTACTCAGCCACTTACAATCCAGGTTGGCGAGATCATCCAAATCTTCGATGGAGGGATCAAGGAAATCAAGCTCAACAACCTTATGTTCCACCTAATCAAAGAGGTCCTCAAGGTTTTCCTCAAAACCAGCCACCTCCACAAAGGAACACAACTGATGAAAAGCTTGATATGATGATGGAGATCCTCAGAGACCAGTCCAAGAGCTCAAAGAAGGCCGAGGCTACTTTAGAGGAGCATACTCGACAAATCACTCAATTGTCGAATTCAATGAATGAGCTTAGAATGCAACAACCAGGGCTGCCCTCTCAAGTGCAAGTGAACCCCAGGGAGACGGCCAACCATATAACTCTGAGGAGTGGAAAGGAGTTGGAGTCGCCTCTCGAGAAAATCACAGTCAAAGAGAACAAGTCACAGTTGGAGCAGTCTGTTGCAGGCCCCTGTTTGGCCAAACAGACCCTGGAAACAGAAGCTGAGCGTGAGGTAAAGGGAAATTCCGATCTAACCAAGGAGGAAACTCCAAGGTCAGGTTTGAAGGATCCTCCAGTTAAAATTCTTCCACCTTTTCCTCGTAGACTAGCTAAGAAGAAAGATGAATCTCTTGATTTTATGTCTATTTTTGGGAAAATGGAAGTTAACCTCCCATTCTTGCAGGCTATTAGAGTTCCTCCTGTTAGCAAATTCTTGAAGGATTTTATTGCAGGTAAACCAATGGATTCAAGTAAGGTGATAATGGGAGAGTCGGTTTCAGCGGTGATTCAACAAGAACTACCTCAAAAATGCAAAGATCCGGGTATGTTCTCTTTACCATGTTACATTGGAGATGTCAAGATAGATTCTGCCATGTGTGATTTAGGAGCTTCCATTAATGTCATGCCATTGTCTGTGTATAAGAAACTAAATGGAGCTGAAATGGTAGACACTAGAGTTATTATTCAATTGGCGGATAGGTCTTGTATTTATCCAGAGGGGTTATTGGAAAATGTACTTGTTAAGGTGAATGAATTTGTATACCCTGCTGATTTTTATGTGGTAAAGATGAATCATAGTGGTGGAGATGGTAATTCGGGTGTGTTGTTAGGTCGACCTTTCTTAAGGACGGCCAATACAATAATTAATGTGGGGATGGGAACAATTTGTCTTGATTATTATGGTGAAAAGTATACTTTCAGCATAGATGAAGCCATGAAGAAACCAATAGATGCTGAAAATATTTATGCCATTGATATCATTGACCCTTTAGTCCAAGATTATCTTGAGACCGAATATTTGCAGGAAGAGATGGAATTACCCTCCCCCACAGGTCTGAATGAATTTTCAGTGTATGGAAAGACTGACAAGGAGATACGCGAGCTGTTGTACTCCATGTATTCTCAAGAAGAAGTGTTCAGCACTGGAATTGCCCTCAGTTTGCCCAAACAGAGCCCTGCATACAAACCTCTTCCATCCGATGTTTCACCACCGACCTTGGAGTTGAAGGTGCTACCAGAAAATCTGAAATATGTGTACCTGGGAGATGCCGAGACACTTCCAGTGATTGTCAGTGCTAAATTAACCAAGCCTCAAGAGGAGAAACTGGTTGCATTGTTGAAAAAGTACAAGAAGGCAATCGGGTGGACTTTGGCGGATATCACGGGGATCAGCCCTGACATTTGTACACACCATATTTTGATGGAGGAAGGAGCTAAACCTGCTCGAGAGGCTCAGAGGAAGCTGAACCCTAACATGAGGGAAATAGTTCTTAAGGAAGTGCTCAAATTGCTTTCTTTGGGAATTATTTACCCTATTTCAGATAGTAAATGGGTGAGTCCAGTCCATGTAGTGCCCAAGAAGTCGGGATTTCAAGTGGTCAAAAATGATAAGAATGAGTTGGTGCCTACTCGGTTGGTTACAGGATGGAGGATGTGCATCGACTATAGGAAGCTTAATGCCGCGACTCGCAGGGATCACTTCCCACTTCCTTTCATTGATCAAATGTTAGAGAGATTGGCAGGAAATAGCTTTTTTTGCTTCTTGGATGGCTACAGTGGGTATTTTCAGATCCATGTGAACCCCGAAGATCAAGAAAAAACCACTTTTACGTGTCCTTTTGGCACCTACGCATACAGGAGAATGCCTTTTGGATTATGTAATGCTCCGGGCACTTTCCAGAGATGTATGATGAGCATCTTTTCAGATTTGATTGAGAAGAGCATTGAGGTGTTTATGGATGACTTCACGGTGTATGGGGATTCATTTGATGTATGCTTAAGTCACTTGGAGCAAGTGTTGGTTCGATGTGTGAAGAGGAACCTTGTCTTGAACTACGAAAAATGTCATTTTATGGTGAATGAAGGCATAGTCTTAGGGCATGTTGTTTCAGAAAAGGGCATTCAAGTTGACAAAGCCAAGGTGGAGAACATAGAGCAACTTCCTTACCCTACCAATGTCCGAGAGATTCGTGGATTCTTAGGGCACGCTGGATTCTATAGGAGGTTCATCAAAGACTTTGCTAAGATAGCTCAACCATTGACCAAGCTTCTTCAAGATGATGTTCCCTTTGAAATGGATGAAGAACGTAAGCATTCTTTTGATGTTCTTAAGAAGAAGCTCATCTCAGCCCCTATAATGCAACCACCTAATTGGGACCTGCCATTTGAGTTGATGTGCGATGCAAGTGATTATGCGGTTGGGGCGGTTTTGGGTCAAAAGTCGGGGAAGGAAAGCCATGTGATCTACTACGCTTCAAAGACGTTGAATCCCGCTCAATGCAATTACACCACAACTGAAAAGGAGTTGTTGGCAGTGGTGTTTGCACTTGAAAAATTCAGGTCCTACCTGCTTGGATCAAAGATCATTGTGTACACTGATCACTCCGCCTTGAAGTACTTGTTCACGAAGAAAGAGTCTAAGCCAAGACTAATCCGATGGATTTTGTTGTTGCAAGAATTTGATTGGGAGATAAGGGATAAGAAAGGAGCTGAGAACCATGTTGCAGACCACCTTAGTCGCTTGGTGAGACCCGAGGATGCAATTCCTATCCAAGAATCTTTTCCCGAAGAATATCTTTATGCTGCGACAAGCCTCTGTTTGGCCAAACAGAGCCTCCAGGCAGTTTCACAGCTTGGAAATTTGGATCATGAGCCTTGGTATGCGGACATCGCCAACTTCATCACTACTGGAGACTTTCCAGAGGCTCTCAGCCGTGCTCAGAAAATGAAGCTCAAAAGTGTTTGCAAGCATTATATTTGGGATGAACCATATCTTTGGAAGATCGGTTCGGATCAAATCATTAGGCGATGCGTCACTGAAGAAGAACAAGGTACGATTCTTATGCATTGTCACTCTTTTGCTTGTGGAGGTCACTTTGGACCGAAGCGTACTGCTCGAAAGGTACTTGACAGTGGATTTTATTGGCCAACTATTCACAAAGATGCTTATGTGTTTTGTAAAAGTTGTGTGAGATGCCAAATGATGGGAAGTATTTCTAAACGTGATGAAATGCCTCAAACCCCTATTATTGTTTGTGAAATATTTGATGTGTGGGGTATGGATTTTATGGGGCCTTTCCCTAGTTCATTTGGTAATTTTTACATTTTACTCGCGGTTGATTATGTATCGAAATGGGTGGAAGCGAAAGCCACCCGAACTAATGATTCTCAAGTTGTGGCAGGGTTTTTAAAGTCACATATATTCAGCAGGTTTGGAGTGCCACGAGCCATCATTAGTGACCAGGGAACTCACTTTAAAAACCGCACCATTGAAGCTCTCATGAGGAAGTATGGAGTGCATCACCGTCTAGCTACCACTTATCACCCACAGTCCAATGGCCAAGCCGAGGTATCCAACCGAGAGATCAAACAAATCCTAGAGAAGACGGTCAACCCATCTAGGAAAGATTGGAGTAAGAGGCTAGATGATGCTCTTTGGGCTTACCGAACTTCATTCAAAACTCCTATTGGAATGTCTCCGTATAGGCTGGTTTTTGGAAAGATGTGTCATCTTCCAGTTGAGCTCGAACACAAGGCTTATTGGGCTGTCAAGGAGATGAATATGCAACCACTCAAGTGTGAGGAGGAGAGAAAGTTCCAACTTCAAGAGTTGGAAGAAATTCGGTTGGAAGCTTTCGATCAAGCTATGTGGTACAAGGAGCGTACCAAGATGTGGCATGACAAGAATCTGAGGTGCAAGGAGTTCAAGGTTGGCCAAAGGGTCCTGCTCTTTCAATCAAAGCTGAGGCTTATGCCTGGAAAACTCAAGTCGAAATGGGCTGGTCCTTTTGAGGTCGTCTCTGTTTGGCCAAATGGAGCTGTGGAAATCAGAAGTTTTGAAACGGAGAAAACGAGCTTGGTGAATGGTCATCGCCTCAAGCCATTCTTTGATGCATCTCAGGTGGAAGTAGTGGAAGAAATTCCATTACGCCATCCCTCTGCTCAGTGAAATGCCATCAGAAAAGTCTAGCCAACGACTATAAACAAGGGCGCTATTGGGAGGCAACCCAATTTTTCGTTTATATTATTATTTTTCTCTTTTACATGTTCTGCTTTTGAACTTACTTTTCATTATTTTTGAGGTTCTGATATATATATATATATATATATATTGGCTTTTGGAACCTGGACTATCGGATCTCCATGCAGAGCAACCAAGGCTATAATTTACTCCGGTGAATTCCATAACTGCTATTTGTGAGGGATTTCAGATTTTTTTATTATTATTATGCTTACAATCACCCCTCTGTCATCTTTGCCGGATGAATACCGAGCACTTCTACTAATGCAGGTTGTTCTGAATAATGCCGAAGTGCTTTTGGTTCTGTTGCTGAACTCATATCTTGTTCTCCAAACGAGCAGCCCTCCCTCCCTCCCTGAGTTTCCCTATTCCCTTCTCTTGTTTTATTTTTAATTTCTTTTCGAGTCTGTACATTTATCATAGATTCTTCTTGCTTTTAAGCTGAGCTTGCTTGAGGGCAAGCAAAGTTTAAGTGTGAGGAGATTTAGATGTGAATATTTGTGTGTTTTGTCTTGTGTGTTAATTTCCTTGATTACTCTGTTGTGTGGTGTATTTTGTGGGGGTTTCTGAAGAACTTGGAAATTCAGCCCCAAATGCTCTAGCCGAGCATTTTCGTCTGAAAAATATCTCCAGTTTCAGCCCCAATTGCTCGAGCCGAGCGTTTTCAACTGAAATTTTCTCCAAATTCAGCCCCAAATGCTCGAGCCGAGCATTTTCAACTGAACTTTTACGATAAAAAAAAAAAGAAAAAAAAAAGTGTTTTCATGTGTAGAGTCGGTCACAAGTTTCAGCATGATGGTTAGTAAGGGAAATGGTTTTGATATGGATTAACCTTGCCGGTAAAAGAATCACATGAGCAAACTTTTGTTAGTTGATATCCCCTTTGAAATACTTAATGATAAACCTTTGAAATCAATCTGAACTTGGTTAAATGATACTTGGGATGACGAACGAAACTTGCATGAAAAAGCCAAGTATAATGTGAGGTCTGAGCCTAGAGTAGAGCACTCTCTACATCAATCTTTCTTTCTGAGAGTTGTGGTAGCTAAGGTCGATGCATGATAGGTTAAAGGAAGGCAAAATTAGGATTAGCCACACATCGTATATAGCCTAACCTTTTATATCCCCTAGTTAGCCCCTCTGAGCCTGACCTTTTCTTTGATTTACCCACTGATATGAAACCCCTAGCCTTGTTATTCATCCTGTTCTTCACCCCATGCATGTATGCTTTTGAACTAAAAATTCAGCTCTTGATGGTTGTGAATTTGATTCGAGTGCCCTGTTTCATAAAATAAAACTTTTTGGTTCTATGGCACCGTAAATGTAACTTGAGCATGTACATTGTGAGTTCTGGTCTGGACAGAAAAAAGCTACAGAAAAAAGGGTGTTGTTTGCCCAGAAAAATCAGTAAAAAAAATTAAAAAAATAAAAATCAAAAAAAATAAAAATCAAAAAATCAAAAAGTCAAAAAGTCCAGAACAATTCTGAAAAAGTCCAGATTTTTGTGTGTTAAATGATATACCTTTGCTGGAATTTTTTTTCTCCTAATTGTTCTTGAGCATATGTGCATAATTTGTATAAACCGTAGAGCCCCTAGGATCTAACCAACATTACAACCCCCAGCCCCATTACAACCTTTAAAGACCTTTTTGGCTTGTTATGTATTGACCAAGGCTACCGCATGAATTTTAATGAGTGAATGTCCCTTCATTATGTGTGTTGAGCGAAAACCGTGAGGAACTTGTGCTTGTTTCCTTTTGATCAGTTGATAGCCTAGGTAAGGAGCGATGTAGGGGGGATTGAGTTGAGTACTAAAGGGGGATGACACCAACTTTTGTTTGTGAACTGAAACTTGAACCTGGCAAGGGGACATTTGTTGATTAACCGATGAAATGAACACTTGAAATGCTAAATTGTTGTGACCAAGGTTTGTGTGTTAGAGTTTTAGTTGTCAAGTTTTTGTTCTGTTTTGTTTGTTTCTTCTTTCTTTCATTTCTGGTTGAATTAGAGTCATTAGAGGGAATGGGAACATGAATGAATGCTTTTGTGGAATATTGTTCATATCATACTTGAGGGCAAGCATGATTCAAGTGTGAGGATATTTGATGTGTTGATATCTGTGTGTTTTTTTCTGAAGAATTAATTGCTGAATTATGTGAATTTAAGCACTGATGGACTGTATTTGATAATCAGATTACACACATAGTTGGAGATGAACAAGAGGAGCAAGAAGTGCTGATTTGGAGCTAATTGGAGCTGAATGAAACTAAATTATGGAGCTAAATCATGGAGAAGGAGTTGGGCTGAATTCCTAATTTTGGCCCAGAAGGCCTTGTAATCCAATTCCTAATAGTAGTAGGGTTTAGGAAAGATTTGGGGGAATATAAAAGGGGAATGCCCTTTTGGAAGAAGAGACACACGCACGAACACAATTCTTCTTCCCTTTTCCTCCCCTTTCTGCCGTTTCTCTGTTTTCTTCATCTACGAACAAGACCCAAGAACTAGGGTTCAGATTTATTGATATTCGGATATTAATTCGTAGTTCAATAATCTCTTCTCTATCTCTTGTTAATTTCATCATGATTTCTTCTTTGATTGTTGATTGTTTAACCCTTATTATGAGTAGCTAATTTTGCATATCGGCTTAGATTTGCGATGTTAGTTCATAAGTTGTGAGGATATTGTGCTTATAATCTTTCTCTGTGGGTTCTTTATTTGTTCATGATATAATCTATGCTTGCTAGTTTGAGATTGATCACCTTAATCTTTGTGGGCTAGGGCTAATTAAGTAGCAAAGTTCTTGTGAAAAGCAGATAACTGATACAGACTGTAATAACAAGATGATGAACAATAAAGTAGATAGTTCTTGCATGCGAATACGTGTTGGGGTATCTATGTTGGGTTCTCTTTGTGCTAAACACTGATAAAAGTGTGTAACTAGGTGAGCGAATACTTTCTGGGGAACACTTTAATCAGAGGAATAACGAGTTCAGCAAATACTTGCTCGTTATCGAATAATAAGAGGGGATTTGGGGAGTTTAGCAAATACTTGCTTCCTTATAACTGACTGATTTGCATGAGATAGATTCATCTTTAGCCAATGATCAATGATATGAACTGACTAGTAATCTAAGCCGATTACATTCTCTTATAGACTTTCTTGCATTTTTCCCCTTATTTTGTTTGTGTGTTTGCTGATTTTTAGCTCTTAGTTGCTTTACTTTTGTAGTTGTTAGAAAACCAATCTTCAAATTATAGGCGTGGTTGCTAAACCAAAACGTGTTAGTAGGATAAATTAATAGTTTTTGCTCCATCCTCGTGGGATCGACTCTGCTTTCCTCTATACTAATCACTCTTTATTCATTGAGATCGCAGGTTTATTTTGGTGTGTCAAACGACGCCCACCAACCCATTTTTCCCAACAATCTTAAAGAGTAATTTCTGATTGTGATAATGACATCGATATGAGATATGACATCCAAGTTTGGAAAACTGGAGAAGTTTGAAGGCGTGGACTTCCGTAGATGGCAGAAGAAGATGCACTTCCTTCTTACCACTCTCAAAGTCGCGTACGTTCTGTCCACACCGATGACAGAAGAAGAAGTGGAGGATGAGCCTTTGGAGGAAACTCGTCGAAGGAACAAATGGGAGAATGATGACTACATCTGTCGCGGTCACATCTTAAATGGTATGTCTGACTCACTCTTTGATGTGTACCAAAATGTTGAATCTGCGAAGGAATTGTGGGATTCCCTGGAGTCTAAGTACATGGATGAGGATGCTTCTAGTAAGAAGTTCCTTGTTGGTAATTTTATGAATTACAAGATGTCAGACTCTAGGCCTGTAATGGAGCAGTACAATGAACTGCTTCGGATTTTAGGGCAATTTGCACAGCACAAATTGGAAATGAATGAATCAATTTCGGTGTCAAGCATCATAGACAAACTGCCTCCTTCGTGGAAAGATTTTAAGCATATGCTTAAGCACAAAAAAGAGGAATTGTCTCTTGTACAACTTGGAAGTCATTTGCGTATAGAGGAAACTCTGAGATCGCATGAAAGTGGCAAGTCCAAAGATGTGGAATCATCTTCTGTTAATATGATGGAAGAGGGTGAAAGTTCTGATAAGAAAAGGGGAAATAAACGTCCTTTTAACGCCAACAACACTGAGTCAAACAAAAGGCCTAAGGGTGCATGTTGGACTTGTGGGAAGACTGGACACTTTAAACGTGATTGTCGTGTCGGAAAGATCAAGAAGGGAGTGGTATCCAACCATTCCGAGCAGGGGTCCAAGGACCAAGGCCATACACCTCCTCAAGAATGATGGAGTTGCTTGGTGGATAGATTCGGGTGCAAGATGGTTTTATTCTTCATATGAAATGAGTCTACCGCTAATATAATATTCTTGGTCAAGAAGAAGTTGCGTTGGAATTTAGTTCTGTGAAATCTATTCATGTGTTATGTGTTACATGTAACCAGAATTAGAATGGACTTTGTATCTAGTGGTATTTTATCTAGATAGGGCTATAAGCAAGTATTAGAATCTATATGTTTGTTTTATTGAAGTTTGGTGTGTTTGTAGAATTCGAATATTATGGTAATGGAATTTTTATGTTAAGTATAAAACGGTATCTACATAATTGTTTTAATTGTTGGTTTACCATATTTATAACCCGACACGTGTTTATTATAATCGCATGATTGATATGTCCAAGTTTTGATTCTGTTAGATGTATTTTAAATTACACGGTGACTTGTGTGATTTGGATATGCAACACGTTGTTGAAAATTGCGTTCTGACATAGTTTGGTTTGGTAAATATTATGATCCTTCAATTTTGAATATGTGGAAATGTAAGACATAAAATGATTTGGATTTTTGACTTTAAATATGAATCTTTGTAAAGAGTTTTAAACTGATTGTCCATATGTGTGACACTCGAGTAATTGGAATGGATTTATCGATGTAAATCCATTGATAATCATAAAGTATATTTTGGCAGATTTCTTTTGATACTTTATCATGATAATATTGAGTAAAGTTATAAATAATATTATCGTGTGGAGTAGAAGAAAATTAATTACTGAAGTAATGTGCCAATAATTTGTAGATTTTGAATACAAGAATTGCTCAGTGGATTTTAATTAAAATAATTATTTGTATGGTTTAGTTTTGTAAACCAGTTGCTGTGATTTTCTTTGTGTTGACCGACATGAATGTAATGTAAGTTAGGTGTCAATTAATTTACATAAAAAAAAGATTCAGTAGTGTATATATTATTAACCTTTGATTTATTAAGGAATGTACATGTATATGACTCAGGTTTATATTATATCATGAGTGGATTGATTAGAATAATTGATTTTTAAAAAATTGTGAGCAAAAGTTTGACAGTTTGATATTGTTTGGAATAAAATTGTGATTGTTGAAATTGTTATTGCCTGAAGTTTTATCGGTCATAAGAAATTTATTAAGCATGGAAATTTGTATGCTTAATGCTTGTATAGTGCAAATTATTATTATAACCTGTATTGGTCATAATTAATCAAAATTCTCTTGAGTCAATTATGATTTGGTGGAAATTGAAACCATGGTTAAGGTTTTGTGCAACTTTGCTTTATCTAATTAATCTGTATTTTGGTATTTGCTTTATACTGCACATGATATTGATTATGCATTTATTAAATGGTTGAGAACTGCATGTATTAGATTGAGATTGATCTAAATCCAATGATATATTTTGTGATATATGGTTTTTCTCTGAAAGGGAAAGTGATTTCCAGTATATATGAAATTCTTTTGAACAAAATTGTGATATGAGAAAATTTTGAAAATTTTGTTGAAATGAAAAAGGTTTGAGAAACCTTTGATCTTATGGAATCGCTCTGGATTTTAGAGTGATTTTGAAATGGATGATATATTGATGTTGATTAAAATCAACAAGCTTTCATTTTCATGGAAGGATTTCAAAGCACATGCTTCGAAATGAAAAATTATCTCTTTTCTAAGGCGGAGTCATTTGTAATTTTGTGCATAGAGGTGTATCTAAAGGCACGAGAAAGTGGCTGGTTCAAAGTGAAGAGATAATGAGATACTGAATTTACTAGTGGACCACTTGACGAAGTGAGTTAACCAGGGACTCGGTAAATGAGTCGGTTATCGGGAGGTTAAAGCCTATATAATTCTTTGATAATGGGATACCCAATTTCGCTCTAATACGATGTTAGAGTCAAATTCAATGTGGAAGGCCTATTGTTTAAGATTGAAACATATGATTTTATCCCGAAGGAAATATGTTTGGACATGCATGAGCCAGGTTGAAGTTTAGCTTCTTAATGAATCTTTTGACAAAGTACATGTGCATGTGTACGATTAAAAGGATTCACCTATATGGAGTGTGAAGTGCAGCCGCTTCAGCAAGTCAGGGCTGGACTATGTATACACCCATGAATGGATAGGGACACATGGCTTGTATAGTGTCAGTTCGCTTTTGAGTTGTATTGAACTTGTGTGTGGATTATCTTCAGGTGTTCAAATGGGTTGAAGGGTTCAATCTTTAAGATACCCCTATTCTCGAGCATTTGGAATGTGTAATTCACTAAGATGAAAATTCAATCTTTCAGACATTTTCATTTATGCACTTGTTTGGTTTGGTTGGATTGTTGGATTTTCCGAATCAAGGAGTATACTTAAATGGGGGAGGATTGTTGTTGGTGTTTTTGTGAAACACAGTATTTAAGTATATTTGGATTTGAGTATTGTGAGCTCGGGACGTTAGAACAAGGTCGGTGGTGCGGGGTGCACACTTGTATAAACTGTTCTACGAGTTTACTGTTTAATACATTGTACGTAACATTATGTCTTTTAGACAGTCACCTGTGGTTTTGTATCTCTTGATTTTTGCACCTGATTATTGTGCATGAAGGACATTATGAAAATAACGACGCGTGTTTGGTATACGTGTATGTTAGCATGGTGAGATGTAACGATGTATCGTTACAAATGTGGTTACTGCAGTTTTCTTGTGGTTACTGTAGTTAATCGTACGTTTTGTATTGTAACGTTTCAGTTATTCTCCTATAAAATGGATAGGAAAAGAAACACAAAAAGATACATCATTTTCACCACAGTGAAGATCATTTATGATTTTCTGTATCAATCCATAAACTCAAATACTCAGAAGTTTTCTTCTTGTTCGAAGCCTAGAACAAGAAGGTTCGATTGTTTTATCTCTTTAGGGATTTCGTGTAACCCAGGTTTTGATAGGGTCGAAATACTCTTTAAGGAAAGCGTTTACGTGACTCATATCGACTATCCAGATTATCACAATTGGACCCATTTTTCCCAACAATAAGGACTGATAAGAGAGAAGTGTCAGAATCATAAACAACGCAATGAAATGCTAACGGAAAATGAAAAAAAAAATCAAGTTGGAATCTGGAAGAAGATTAAAAATATCTTGTAAACTACAAAAACAACAAATTAATAGATAAGATTCAGAACAATCAGTGCAATCCAAGATAAACAACCCAGAGAAAGCAAACAATAATTATTTTATGATAGCACAAATGACAACATAAACATCAACTGAGGAGTTTTGTACATCAAGTTCACAGCCTGGAAACATCACTAAGCACACCAAATAAAAGATGCGGGAAAATCACAAACTTTCATTGCAGAAAGTGTAACTCTAATCGCAAGCCTGAAACTACTTTGGAATAAGATTATCAAATAAAAATTGCAACATAAAAATCCATCAAAACGCTCAAATAAATATAAATTACCTCAAATAAAAAAGAGTCCGTCTCCTGAGTGACCGTCACTATATAGTGACCAGACTCATTTACAAAATAAAAGACACGGAGGTCCTTATTTGCAATTTCCAAAAAGTGATAAAATCACGCGCTGGCGCGTGGCATATTTGCTGAAATGACGCACCATTTTAGAAATTGTGGGACCCACTTAGGCATGTACAACTACAGATGCGTCCGGAGTCTCCGGATTTTGAGTGTAGTGAATTCTTTACCGTTGCAACTTTACCATCTTTTTACCTCCATGTGTATTGCAGGTTTTCTTATCTCCATTGGTATTTCCATTTATTTTACTATTTCTTTTTTTAATTAAAAAAACTCCACTTCTACAACCTTTCAATATAAAACTCCAAGTTTTTTAATAATTTTGTTTTAAAATTCTCATGTTTCAACTTATAATTTTTATGTTTTAAGTTAGAACTGTATGTTTATAGATAAATTAACACCCATTCAATTTCTTATATGATTAACATTTTTTAAACTTTTGTTTTAAAATACTCATGTTTTAAGTTATAAACTCCATGTTTTAATTTACAACTTTAGGTTTTAGATAATTAGTACTAGTTCAATTTACGACTCTTAAATGTCAATCTTTCCCTATTAAACAACAACCCCTTACTATTAAATTGTAAACCTTTGACTATAAACCATCAACTTTAAGAAAGATAAAAAAATGCATGTACAAATAACATACAACCTTTCACTCTTAAGTGTCAATCTTTCACTCTTAAATGTCAACCTTTCACTATTAAACATCAACCTTTTAAAAAATATAAAAAATGCATATACAAATTATATACAACCTTCCACTCTTAAATGTTAACCTTTCAATATCAAACAATAGCCTCTTAAAAAAAAGATAAAAATGCATATACAAATGACAGACAACCTTTACTCTTAAATGCTCAATCTTTCACTATTAACCATAAACCTTTTAACAAGACAAAAATGCATATACAAATAACATACAACCTTTCACTATTAAACAACAACATTTTAAGAAAGATAAAAACCTTCATGTTTTGACTTTTGCCGTTTATGTTCCATGTTAAAACCTTCATGTTTTAACTTTTTTTACAGTTTATGTTTCATGTTAAAACCTTCATGTTTTAACTTTTGCCGTTTATGTTCCATGTTAAACCCTTTATGTTTTAACTTTTTTTTGCAGTTTATGTTCCATGTTAAAACCTTCATGTTTTAACTTTTGCCGTTAATGTTCCATGTTAAAAAACCTTCATGTTTTAATTTTTTTTGCAGTTGATGTTTTATGTTAAAATCTTCATGTTTTAACTTTTGCAGTTTATGTTCCATGTTAAAACCTTCATGTTTTAACTCTTTTTGGAGTTTATGTTCCTTGTTAAAACCTTCATGTTTTAACTTTTTCCGTTTATGTTCCATGTTAAAACCTTCATGTTTTAACTTTTACCGTTTATGTTCTATGTTAAAACCTCCATGTTTTAACTTTTACCGTTTATGTTCTATGTTAAAACCTCCATGTTTTAACTTTTTTGCAGTTTATGTTCCTTGTTAAAACCTTCATGTTTTAACATTAATGTTCCATGTTAACACCTTGATATTTTAACTTTGGCCGTTTATATTACATGTTAAAACTTTCATGTTTAATATATTTAAAAATGTTACGTTTTCATATAAAAGATACATTTTTAATTTAAAACGTGACATTATTAATTTAAGAGATCTGATGTTTAGTTTAGAAGTACAAAAGGCAAATGAAATGAATCCAATATTTTTTTTTAATAAAAATAAAAAGAAAAAGAAATCAAGTGTGCTGGCTTTGTTTTGGACTGTCCGACCTTGAGAAAGCAGTATAAATTAATGTGGAATTAAAATTGGTAAAACTACAAGCCTATCAACCAAGGTCGCCAACAATTGCTCGCGCGAGGTTTGACAACTTAATACTTTGCAAAATTGCAACTTCAATCCTTCCGCATTTTAAGTTTAAAAAGTAGTCTTGGTCACTATATAGTGACCGTCACTCCCAAGACTTTTCCAATAAAAAATGAGCACTGATACACAATTATTAACTCAAAAGCTTGCAACATCAAATAATAAATGAAATCCACCAGCTGTGGCTTTAACCAAGAAATAAAGCATCAATTAATTCTATAGGTATTGGTATGCAGATGTCTGTGATCTAAGCAGACACGACTGCAAATACAACATAAACACTAACAATCTAAACTTAAATGCCCATCATATGACATCTAAGAAACCTAAACCATCATATTATGGTTCACCAACATATCACTGGCAAATAATAGCCTCTTCAGCCTAATTTTAAACAGAACATGCTATATTTATCCTTTCAAATCACTTTACAGACCTATTTGAATGAAATATATCTTCCATCTTATTCAGTTTAGGTAACCCACTCCTTTACCCATTTCAATTCTAATTCCCATCAATGAACCTAAATCCTGATAATTTAATAAATGTAGAAGTCCCTTACAACTTAACCAAAATCTAATAAGGTTACTCATTCCCCATTTAAAATACACAAAAGGACAAAAACAAAGCAAATGCCAAAGGCAAGTGCATCGAATGAGTAAACATTACTACTGCATGGGAACTACATCAAACCAAAGAATCAATTCAAAAATAACAGGTTTTGCTATGTGTTCAGGGGAAAAAAATAACATGTTTAAGGATTCTACTTATGCAAAACTTGCCTGGTTTTTCATCAAAGAGATCCGAAGCATCATATTCAGCAAGTTCATCTGAACAAACATACTTCAATCGGATAAAATAAAAACATATGCAGAACTGAAGCAGAAGCAGTCTTTACCAGAAGCGATTTCAAGTTCTCCGAATGTACTGTGATTTCAAGTTCAATCAACATATTCCAAATGACACAGAAGCAGTCTTACCAGTAATATGCGGAACAGAGTTTCTCTGCCAATGCCGGAAAAGTCAGTGACATGCTGCACCAAAACATAGAATACCAAATAAGCACGTACAATTTAAAGAGCAGAGTCAAATGCAAAACATACGATGAAGGTTTCATTGAATGAGGCAAAGACGTGCAAGCAGAAAAAAAATCTCAACGTAACACCTCAAAGCAATGAAGAAATTTGAATGGCTTTTTAATGTCATTCAAGTAGAAATCCAAGGCTGTTTTTACTACGTCAATTGGACCAGATCCACTACCGCGTGCGTCTTTGATGGTTACGGCTCTGTGGTAACACCCCACATACTTCGAGACAGCCCATGATAGTTTTTGCCAACGTGACTTGCATGAACCTCGAGTTCTTGTGCTGCAACCATGTTTATACACATTCACCTGATTCGTAATTTTTTGCCAAAACACACCGGAATTTTGACTTGTACCTCTTTTACAGTCGTAATTTTTTGCCAAAACACACCGGAATTTTGACTTGTACCTCTTTTACAGTCGGTGGAGATGTTGAACCAAGCGCCACATAGAACCCCATCATCCTCATCACTCCATTTCTCCGTAGGCTTCTTCTTCTTCTTTATTTCTATAATCTCCGGCATATCCTCCACCGGCTGACTACGTCCACGGTCAATATTTCCTACATGTCAAATTATTAAAAATTTGTCAAATACGTAATCAACAAACATTTAATGTACATTATGTACATACTAGATTAACATTACAATATTTAAAATTACTCGATAACTTTAAACTAGATATAGAATATTTTGATGCGTGAACTCTGTTAATATATTCATGTAAATATAACTAATTGTACATGCATAGTAATAATTCATATAATATTTAAAGTTATTAAATATTTAATATATTCAAATTTATTACTAGCAACAATATTTTGAATAATCATACAAATCAAAAAATTAATTGGGCGACAAATTGCCATAATAATTATAATAAAAAGTACCGAATTTTTTTATAAACATGACTTACCGTGTGCAGAATGATCGAGTTGTATAATGGGCGATCCACGAACTCCTTGTTGTGAAAATCCTTCCATTTCGTTGGAAAACCCACGATCTTGGTGATTATAGGTTTCGTTCCATGTTTGGAATTCGTAATCTATGTTTGAATCCATTGGGTTGGGCATTTGATTGGGCATTTGGGGAGGGGACTTCGGTAGTGCGTTGGGTGAGGATTATATCTCGGGTATAGCATATCGGGTGAATGATTTGGGTGTTGAATTTGGGAAGAAAAGTTTGAATGTGCTGCACGGTAAGGAGTAGATCTCGAGTGATCATTTAGTTGGTTGGGGTCATTTATTTGAAAATCAGCATTGAAATTAGAAGAATGTTGAGAAAAATCCAAATTTCGTATCAAACGATGCGTACTGGGGTTATATGATAAATTTTCCGAATTGGAAGAGTTCGGAACTACCACATTTTTCCCTTTCCAAATTCTATTTGGATCCATTACAATTTTTGGAAGAGAAAATAATTGTAGAAAATGAATGGGAAGAAGTTGTAGAAGTGTGAGATTATGGTAGACAATAAGCTCTATATATAGGAAAAAAATGGTTGTGAATTTGAAGGAAAAAAATGAAATTTTGGCCATAATTTCGAAAATAGCCGTTTATGCAATTTTGAAAATGTAGCCGTTGGGCCACATGGCGCTCTCAGAGGCCGCCACGTGTCCAAGAATTAGATTTTAAAAAAATTTGTCCGTTGCACGTCCAGGCAAAAAAAAAAAAAAAAAAAAAAAGTCAACATGTACGGGTAGGCCCATCTGCCATGCATAGTGCAGTGGACCCACCTGCCCCTTGCTTTTGTGGTTTCTCCAAAGAGAAACCAGGCGCCCGTTTCTCCCTCTCCCTACCACTTTTAATACTCCTCCTCACCACCATTGTGGGTTTTTGGTGGTTTCCCCTCCACCAAGAAACCACCAAAACACCACCATTGCCCTTGCTCTAAGAGCATGGACAATGGGGAAACCACTCCCTCACCATTTTCCCCATTTCTCCAAATTAAATTAATTTATCTCTCTCCTCCACATCATCAATAACCACTACTCACTCACCACTCCATTTTTTCTCCTACAATCATCTTCACCACTATCTCCACTATTCAATACTATTCAGCACTATTCATTAGACCCTACTTAATTATACACTCATTGCATTTTTTGATTGTGTTTAATTAGGTTCTAATATAAATGTAATTGATATATATTCCATTCACTGATATATTATGAGACGTACATTCATTAAATTTAATATATGACACAAAATATTAGGAAATAAAATTACAATATATAGCCGTTGCATGATCGAAATATAAAAACACTAATATTGAAAATAAAAAAAAATTACATTATAACACTTATAAAATTACAATATTGATCTAGTCTGACCAATTCTTAAAAATCGAAAGCAAACATATTGATCTAGTCTGACCAATTATTGAACATCAAAAGCAAACATATTGATCTAAGTCTGATCAATTACTACAAACATAAAACAAATTGTAAAACAACATACTGGGATGATCGGCTTATCGGCCAACCCTACCCCCAAAATGATTCTAAACATGTTCTGTTAGGTCGTTCTTCAACTGGTCATGTAACTCTCTATTGCGGACTTCATTCCAATTGGCTTTGTAACCATCCAAATCAATATGATGCTGAAAGTCAGAGTGCGAGTTACCATCATCAATTTGCTTGTAATCACTAGGTTGAACCTTTAGGCCATACGTATCTCGTTCATCCCCAACTATCATATTGTGTAATATGATACAAGCCTTCATGATATTACCCACAGTTTGAAAGCTCCAATATAGAGCTGGGTTGCGAATGACGGAGAATCGAGCTTGCAAAATGCCGAACGCACGTTCGACGTCTTTCCGATAACTCTCTTGTTTAAGAGTGAAAAATTTCAACTTTTCCTCATTCGGTGTCGTATATGCAGGCATAAAAGAAGCCCACTTAGGATAGATACCATCGGTAAGATAATACCCCAGCTTGTATGGGGTTCCATTCACAACATAATTGACCGACGACGCCTTTCCTTCACATACATCGTTAAACAAAGGCGACTTGTCAAGTACGTTGAGGTCGTTGTTTGAACCCGCCATACCAAAAAATGCATGCCAAATATGTGACAATTTTTACCTTGAATAATTGAGGCATGTCCACTTCTACCTTGAAATTGACCCTTCCAACCCATGGGACAATTTTTCCATTGCCAGTGCATACAATCAATACTCCGAAGCATCCCTGGGAATATGCGTATCTCAGCTACATGCTTCAAACGTTGAATGTCAGCTGGACTTGGTTTCCTCAAGTATTCCTTCTCATAAACAGCAATAACTGCTTTTGTAAAATGTTCCACCGTCTTCTTGACCGTTGATTTTCCCATTTGGAGGGATTCATCAAGTTGATCATATGCAACTCTATACGCCAGGTGACGCATTGCCACCGTGCACTTGTGAAGTCCCGTAAAGCCCTTCCTCCCACATGCATCACCCCGTTGTTGAAAATATGGATCATAGTTTGTGACATTATCCACGATGCGCTGGAATAGATGTCGATGCATACGGAACCGAGTGCGAAATTTTTGGTCGTCATACATTCTTTCTGGTGGTGGAAGAAAGTATTGTTTTTGGATAGTATTCTGGGCAGCTTCACGATCTCTCTTAACATACCTTTTTTTTTCTTTTCGAGGATGGTATCAGTTTGAGCACTATCTCCCTGAATGGCCGAGTACCATTGGCTAGCCATTTCTGGCAAATTTGAGACGAAGTTAATCATCTCTGGAGAAGTTTCTGGCAATGGTAAGAAGCCAATATCAGGAAAGTTTTCTTGGTTTGATGATTCTTCATCATAATGATCATCATTGTAGTTTGGGAAATTAGAAGAAGAAGACATTGTGTTGAAAATAATGTCAATGGATGGTTGGGGTTGAAGTGAAGGTAAATGAATGTCATAATTATAAGGACTTGATTTAGTTCAAAACATTGTAAAGTTGAAAACAATCTACTTGATGAGAATTGATGTTTCATTGCCATCCACTTGTAAAAGAATCTAGCCACTTTTAATAGATGTTTCATTGATATGACTAGTCTATGACAACGCTAATATTATTGTGGGCTTGAATAATTGATGAGTTGAATGTCCACTTGAACTGATTTGAAGTTTCAATGACAGCTCAATTACTGGTTTCTGCAATAATCTGTGCGGATTTAAATCATGCTGATGCTACCCAAATCCGTCCGTCTCCCGGGTCCTGACGCTATCCGGGATTCTTTCCGAGCGAGTCCGCACCAACCCTGCAAAACAATCCCCGGGAGGCGTCCCGGGGAAGAAGCTCCGGCGTGATGATGAGATGGGGATAGCGATGAGGGGAAAACGTACGGAAGATGCTCTCAATATGAAGTAGAGAGATATCAGTCACATACCTTGTTCACTGTTTCAGACTAGTATTTATAGTTGAGGCTGTCTGCCTTGGATAAGACTCATGACCACTTCTCCTTGTCACTATCTGTCCTTCTTCTTGTCCGGATGTGCCTCTCGCGGGAGAGGCACTGCTTTCCCACTCCTGGGCCGCAGGCCCTTTTCCCGGCCCAGTAGGATCTCCTGGGTCGGTATTATCACTAGCCCCCCAGACCAGTCATCCGGGCTTCGAGAATGCGGGGGACTGGTCTCCTACGCTCCTCCTCCTGTTGTTATTATTATTATTTTTTTCCGGTAGGACCCATTCGTGTCAAAATTAATTTCTGACGACGTCGTCTTTCCCTATTTCTGCATTAATCAGCACCTCGTTCACCGTGTCATCATTGCTTTTCCTCCTTTTGAGGTGGCGTTTCCTATTCATCCGCCTATATAAGGGTCCGAACCCTCTTCCTTAAGCTTCTCTCTCTCCAAAATCCTCCAGGCGCTCTGCTCTTTTAATCAAGTAAGCACTAAATCTCTCCCTCCTTTTCTTCCTATCATGACTTCCCCTCTTCCCTCCAACTCTTCCTTGGACACCGAGGAAGTTCAAAATCAGTTTGAGGTCCAATTCCGGGCCGATGATAACACAATTTCCTCCCATTCCTCCCCGGAAACCTCTTCCGAGGTTTTGAGTAAGCCCCGGGAGCCAGTCGTTTCGGGTGCGTTGCCCTCGGACGGGGCAGGTTCGCGCCCAGCCGAGCATCCTAATCATCCCCACAAGGAGCAGGATGAGGAGGTGTTTGGCGAGGAAGTCGGTGATGACATTCCCCGGGGGCCCACTCACGGAGTGCGCCCGGTGGGTATCAAATTTTATGATGTCCCCGGGGATTCTCCTTCTCTAGATAGGGATGTCTTGGATTTAGCCAAGCGTTCCTTTATTCCCCTTCCTTTAAATGCTTCTCTTTCTAAACTTCCTCCGGGGCTCTCCGAGCGGGAGGTTTCGTGCATCCCGCGGATCCATTTTCAATACGGGCTTAGCCTGCCCTTCCCCCCTCTTTTTCTTGAAATCCTTCAATTTTATAATGTAGCCCCGGCCCAACTACATCCTAACGGGGTTGTTCTAATCCTGGCCTTTTTCCTTAACTGCGCCAGGTGCCACATTCCCCCTTCTCTCTTGCTCTTCCGATCCTTCTATGCCTTGCGGAAGGTGCATGCCTCTTTCCCGGGCATTTTTTCTTTTACCATCCGCTCCGGGATAAAGGACTTTATCCTTTCCAAACCTAAATCCGCCAAAGGATACCTTTCGAAAGGTTTCTTTCTATGTGATGCCCGGGTGTATCCTATGCCTTCCTGGAATGATTCTCTCGTTCCTGAGGATAAGAAACCCCTCGCCAATCTCCCTGGCATCATTACCAGTGATCATAGCCTCCTCCGTCTTTCCCCCTTAAGTATGGATGATCATAGCTCTTTACTCTCCCACGCATAGCTGCGGTGTGGCCGGATGGAGGTGCCTATTAAGGTTTTTTATTTTATTTTGAGTCTCTGTTCCCATTCTATCTGTTTATATATATATATATATATATATATATATATATATATATGTATTTTTAACTTTCTTTGCTTGGTTTCAACCCAACCTCTATTGTACGCGGACTCTATGACTTTCGTGGAGAGTTCTTCCGCCGGGGGCGATCAAGCCGGGCCTACTCAACAAGTGGCTCCCCACCCTGAGCCATCCTCTACAGAGAACCCGGCCATCATCCCGCAAGGGGCCCGCCCGCAGCAGTGATCTCGGCCGCCGCCCTCCTCCGGGTTATCTTCAGCGTCCCGGGCTTCCCCCGTCCCCTCACCTACTTCCGGGCGCCGGTCCTTTGTCCAGCATCCGGTTTATAGTGGCGGGGCCAGTTCTCGGTTCAAGCGGCCGCCTGCTAATGAGCTGCCCGGGTCTCCCCCATCCTCTCGTCAGAGGACTAACGATTTTCCTTCTCCTCCTCCTGTTCGCAACACTCCCCCGCGGGCTGATACTTCCGAGGTTTTCCCGGAAGAGAAAGAGGAGGTAACTGCCTTCCTAAGTACTGTCTTGCAGAGTACTGTCTTCGCTGATTCCCTTCTTGCGGACCCTCAGTTTACCGAGGCGCTGAACCGGGGCTATTCCAAGTATAGAGCCGGGTTATTCGCTAAGATGGAGAAGGATCTCCGCGATACCCGGGAAAAGTTAGCCGGGAGGGATGACCTGGAGGCCCGGCTAGAGGCCTCCCAAAAGAAACTAGCTGAGAGGGAGAAGAAGCTGGCGGATAGGGAGAAAAAGCTAGCCGATGTGGAGAAGAAGTATTCCTCCCTTAAGAAAGAGAAGAAGGACGCCCAGCTCGAGGCCCTGGATGCTTTGACCCAGAAGATCTTTCGCTCCGTCGATTTCGACAAGAGGCTGGAGGGCATTGCTGCTGCCGCCAGTGCGGATGCTTGCCACGAGATGTACCGCAGTCTGCGGGGTTGGCTTCCGGGGCCCGCTCGTCTTGAAACCCAGGCCACCTACTATCGCCCCAAGGCCAGCGACTTGCTGAACTACCGCTGGAGGTCCCTCCAAGAAGCGGACCTGAAGGGCCCATTCTGCTTCGGATATCAAGAAGGCCAAGGTGCCAGCAGTTGACGAGGCCTGTTTTCCCGATCCCGGCCCGTAAAGCTTCAACGCTTATGGGGTACTTCCGGAGACGCCCCATTGGGCAGAGAATTATCTTGAGTACTGCGCGGTACCTGACAAATTTGGGTATCGTGTCGTCCATGACCAAGGGGAGACTACCGGGTTGGCCTCGGTGCGGGTCAAGATGATCTGCTTTATCAGTCCCGGAAGGCTACGCCGAAGGTAGGATATCCCGGGCGGTCCGCTGACGAGCCCGCGGTAGACGCCCCTGCTTACGCCGGCCCTGAGTGAACTACTGAAGATCTCGTGGAGCTGGAGAGGAGGTTCGAGAGAGCTCACACTGTTCCGGGGGAAAGGAACTCAACGTATAACTCTACTCTAGTCTACCTTCTCTTGTAATCTTTTTTTTTTGTAACTTTCCTCCCCCAGGGGGGGGGGGTGTATGTAGAACTTTGGCCTTAGTGCCCATTTTGATTAATAATAAGTTCTACTTTTGACGAGATTTATTATCTTTTGTAGTCTGAGCGCCATTTACAGGAAGTTCTCCCGCAAGGGCCCACCCCTTATGTTTTTCCTCATCCGAGTAGCTCTTCTGGCACCTACTTCTCTCTCCCCCGCGCTGGGTGTCTCCAATGCTCTTTCCTTCAAAGGAAACTAGCCCATTGGCGGTTTGGAGACAACCAGGCTGACCGGGCATTGGCTGAGGTGGGACTGGATTGCTTTCTTCAGGAGTTTGGAACGATCCGGGTGCTGGTATCATTCCTTAAAGCAGTTGAGGCCAGATTTGGGTCGCTAAACCAGTGCTTTGACCTCGCTTCTGACCATATGCGGGAAGCGCTGAATTCCCACCAAACCATTGCCAAGTTGCAGGCCCTGCATGACGACACTCAGCATCGCACCACCAAGGAGCTAGGTATGGTGTGGGGTGAGCTCGAGCGGGCCCAGGAAAAGCTTAAGAAGCTAGAAACCTGCACTGCTCAGAATAGACTGATCTGTGACTTGGAGAGAGAGAATCGGTCCCTTACTCACAGGAATAGGGTCCTCCAAGATGCTCTACTGGTTACCCGGCCATCCTACCACCTTTTGGGTCTCAAGAATGGCTTGGTTGGGGTGTCTCCTCTTACTGATATTCCCGCCGGGGTGAGCAGAACGATTGAATGCATGGAGGCTAACCCGAAGAAGTTTGGTGAGGGGGCTCCTAGTCATAAGGCCTATCTGGACGTCGTGGAGTGGCATAATAAGATAGCCGCGGGAGAAGCTGAGCCCTATCCTTTTAGCCTTCGCTGAGTCCCCGCCCGGGTGGAGGTGGATGTGGCGTATGAAAGATACGAAGATATGTCCGTATCTATTGACCCGGAAGAAGTGGCACGCCGGATAAGACGCATCCGGGAAATTGCTGATTCTGGAGTCACCACTAAGGGAGTTAAAACCGCTGAGGGCACCCGCATCAGTCGGGAAGAGAAAGGTAAAGGCGCAGCGGACTTGTTTCCTAAATACAAGTTCGTCACTTCTGCTGGGGTAAGAAGGATGCGTCTGGCGGAACCCCTTCCAGAGGGGTCCGTAGTTGTCCCCATCCCCGAATTAAACGAAGAAGATGCTGAGCAATTGGAAGAGGAGCTTGCATGGAATCAAGCTCCAGATGCCCACTTTGCTGAGGACATCCTTTCTTCCCAATTCTTCGGAGGGGGCTTCCGCCCGGGTAACCCTGAGGGTGCTTCCGGGTCAGGTCCCAAGTGGGTATAGTAGTAAATAGATAGGAAAACTTGTGTAGAATGTTTATGTAATCATTCCCTTGTAATACAGCAGCATTTTCGTGTGCTTTGAAATTTTAAAGATAATAAATACAAGTTCTTTTGGAAACCTCTTTTCATTAATTCTTTCCTGCAAGCATTACATTCTCTAGTCCCCGGGCTTCATTCAAGCTCCGGGTTCATCCTAGCGGGGCACCCAAATGGAAGCTATCCATGGTCCCTTCTTACAATTCTTCCTCTAAATCCAGGACGAGGCCAACGTCCGGGCTATCTCTCCGGGCATATTCATGCTTCCGGGAGAGGGTATATTCATGCCAGGTATATTCATGCCTTAGTAGCTAAGGTTCCGCGCGGGGCACTCTACTTCCCGTAGAACCTTCTTAAGTTAGCTACATTCCATCTCCTGGGGATCTCCTTCCCCTGCTTGTCCTCCAGCACATAGCTTCCTCCCGGGTATGCCTCTTTTACTCTATATGGCCCTTCCCATTTGGGTGCCAGTTTCCCTTCCGGGGATTGGTGGCTCTTATCATTTCTCCTCATCACCCAGTTTCCTGGGGTGTAAACTTCATTCCGCACCCTTTTGTCGTGATACCTCTTTACTCGTTCCTTTACCTTTGCTTCATGAAGCGCCGCATTCTCTCTCCTTTCTTCCAAAAGCTCCAAGTCAAGGCGTCACCCGGCGTCCTCCTCCTCCGGACGCTGGAATTGGGTCCGAGGGCTCGGGATCCCAATCTCCGCGGGTATCACAGCCTCGGATCCATATACCAGACACTACGGAGACTCCCCTGTGGCTGAGCTTTCTGTGGTTCAGTGAGCCCAGAGGACACTGGGCAACTCCCAAATCCAATTCCCCCGCGCTCCTTCCAAGCGGGTTTTTAAGCCTTTGACGATGGTACGGTTGGTGACTTCCACTTGCCCATTTGCTTGGGGGTGGTACACAGACGTCAACCTTTGTTCTATGCCATACTTGACGCACCAAGCTTTGAAGGGATCATTCTCAAACTGCGCCCCGTTGTCTGTAACTATGATCTTTGGGATACCAAATCGACAAATAATGTTCTTCCAGCAAAACTTGACACAAGTTAGTCCCCGTATGTTGGTGAGTGGTTCTGCCTCCACCCATTTGCTGAAGTAGTCGATTGCCACAATTACGTACTTTGCTGCTCCCGGCGCAGTCAGGAATGGTCCCACCAAGTCAATTCCCCACCTGCTGAACGACCAAGCTCCTGTGACCCCGATTAACTCCTCACGGGGAACGTGGATTAGCGGGGCAAATGTTTGGCATGCCAAGCACTCATGGACATGTTTTTCCGCATCTTTGAACAGCGTCGGCCAGTAATACCCCAACCTTAAGATTTTCCTGGCCATTGTGCGAGCTCCCTGGTGACTCCCATTAGATCCCTCATGTACTTCCCGGATAAGGTGTTGGCCTTCTGTCCTCTCCACGCACTTTAGCAACGGCTGGAGATATCCTCTCTTGTACAACTCCCCGCCCTGGACCACATACTTAGGCGCTTTAACTCTTAACTTCAGGGCTTGCGCTCTATCCTCTGGGGCGGTTCCTTCTTCTAGGTACGCCCGCATAGGAGCGATCCAAGATTCTTCTTTGTTTACCAGCATTACTTGGTCATTCTCCTGGTAGCTCTTTTTTCCTAGTACCTCCATGTACAACTTTTGGTTAGGCTCAGGTTTTAATTCCGAGGAAGCCAACTTGCTCAAAGCATCTGCTTTACTGTTTTCCTCCCGGGGAACTTGGACCAGGTTGAAGGTTTCAAAACCGGCTACCAGGGGCTTTACCATCTCCAAGTACTTCTGCAAACTCTTTTCCCGGGCTTCATATTCTCCCTTTACCTGCTGTACCACAATCTGGGAGTCGCTGTGTGCCGTGAGAGCTTTGATGTCCATCTCCTTTGCCAACCTTAATCCTGCGATCAAAGCTTCGTACTCGGCTTTATTGTTGGTTGTTTTGAAAGTGAATTGGACCGCATAGGGGTACTCCTTCCCTTCCGGGCTGACCAACAAAACCCCCGCTCCGCTACCTCCGGAATGTGCCGATCCATCCACGTATAACTTCTAAGCCGGGACTACCTCAGCCTCAATCATTTTCTGCTCCTCGTGTACCCGTGCTTCCGATTCCACCAGAAAGTTTGTTATGGCCTGCCCCTTGATGGCCCTTCTTGGCTCATACCGGATTTCATACTCTCCCAGCTCTATAGCCCATTTCATCATTCTCCCCGATGCCTCCGGTTTGAACATGACTTGTTTGAGCGGGTAATTGGTGAGGACCACTATGGAATGGCCCTGGAAGTAGGGTTTAAGCCTTCTTGAAGCATGCACCAGCGCCAAGACCAGTTGCTCCAACTCCGTATACCGGGTTTCTGCCCCCCGAAGTGCCCGGCTGACAAAGTAGTTGGGTGCTGCTTTCCCTCCTCTTCTTTGATTAGCACGGCACTCACTACTTCCCGGGATGCCGCTATCTACAGAAAAAGTTCCTCCCCCAGGTATGGCTTTTTTAAAGTTGGCAACTGTTGAAGGTGCTCTTTTAGGTTTTGGAAAGCCTTCTCGCATTCTCCGGACCACTCGAACGTTTTGGCCTTCCTGAGAATGTTGAAGAAGGGCAGCTGCCTGTCTGCCTCCTTTGATAGGAACTGGCTGAGAGCCGCGAGCGACCCTGTCAACCGCTGCACTTCTTTCTTTGTCCTGGGGGAGGTCATCTTGGCTATGGCCTCTACCTTCTCCGGGTTTACATCAATGCCCCGGCTTGATACCATGAATCCCAAGAACTTCCCCGCACCCACTCCAATGGTACTCTTGGAGGGGTTCAACTTTAGATTGCTCCGTTCCAGCTTTTCAAACATCTCCTCTAGGTCATTTAAGAAGGCCCCGTAAGCCCTGCTTTTAACCACCATGTCATCGACATATACCTCCATGTTCCTTCCCACTTGTTCCTTAAAGAGTTTGTCCACCATCTTTTGATAAGTAGCCCCCGCATTCTTCAACCCAAATGGCATCTTCTTGTAGCAAAAAGTTCCAAAATCGGTGATGAATGAGGTTTTTGCCTTATCCGCCTCATCCATCTGCACCTGGTGGTAGCCTTTATGCGCATCGAAGAAAGCCAGCACCGAGTATCCCGCGATAGCCTCTGCCAACCGATCCAAATTTGGGAGAGGATAGCTGTCTTTGGGGCAGCACTTGTTCAAGTCTGTAAAGTCGATGCACATGTGCCAGCTTCTATCATGTTTCTTTACTAAGACCGGGTTAGCTATCCACTCCGGGTAAATGATTTTCTCGACCACCCCGGCTCTCTCCAACTTCTGAACTTCATTCTTTATGAATTCTGCTCTCTCCGGGGCTACGGGTCTTTTTTTCTGCCTGATTGGCTTGGTTGTCGGGCTTATGTTCAATTTGTGTAACCCCAGCTCTGGCAACACTCCCACCATGTCCTCTGGGCTCCATGAGAACACTCCTTGGTACCTGGCCAAGAGTTCCTTCAATGCGCCTTTGACTTCCTCCGGGAGGTCCTTTCCCACCGTGACCATCCCTTTATCCGCCACTTGCATTTCCTCCAACTCCTGACGGGAAGCTTCTCCATGTATCGCCCCTACTGCTTTCTTTGCATCCAATACTGCCGTCATCATGCAACTTCTTGCGACCGCTTGACTTCCCCGCACGACCGCCACTCCTTGCGCAGTGGGGAACTTCATTGTCAGTAGATATGGGCAATTTGCTGCCCAGGCTTGGGTTAGCCATGGTCTCCCTATGATTACGTTGTATGGTGAGGGTGCATTAATAACCGCGAAGTTGCATGTCACTGAGACCCTCTTGCTCCGATCCTTCTCGTCCACCATACATACTGCAAGGGGAATGACACCTAGAGGAACTTCAGGTTTGCCCGTGAACCCAGACAAGGGAGACGAGGGAGGTTTCAGGTTCTGTCTCCCAATCCCCAATTGATCGAAACAGGAAGCGAACATAATTTCCACGCTGCTCCCGTCATCCACAAACACCCTCTTCACCAGGAAGCCTTCAATCTCCGCTGTTACAACCATTGGGTCTGAATGGGGTATCTGAGGTGGGGCTGCATCCGTCTCAGAGAAAGTGATAGTTTCATCGGGGCAAAACCTTTTCCCCTGAGTTTCCCCCGGGGGGACATATCGCGTTCGGGCCCGGATAGCGGAAACTGACTGGCATGCTTCTCCAATTTCTCCGCTTATCACGTTGATCATCATGTTGGGTGCTGGGGCCGGCTCCACTGCTTGAACCGGTACGGCAGCTATGGCAGGTCTCCCCGGTGCCCTGTTGTCTTGGTTACCTTGGGTTCTCCCATTTCCTCTCCCGGGGTTGGGCCTCCACCTCCTCCGGGGTTGCTCCTGAGGCTGGTCCCGAGCTGGGTGCTCCTTCTTTGCTTCTGCCGCCACACAATCTCTCAGTTGCCCCCGCTCTATCAATTTTTCTATCTCGTTCCTCAGCCCCCTACATCCCTCTGTCGAATGTCCATAGGACTTGTGGTAGGCGCACCATTTGTCCGTATTTTCCCTAGACGGGGTCCCTTGGATAGGCAACGGATCCGGGAACAAATCCTTGTGGATAGCATGTATCTCTGTCCGGGATTTGCTGAGCGGGGTAAAGATATCTGGCCTTGCCCGGTTCACCGGCGCAGGACCCGGATCCCTTCTACTTGGGTCAGTCGCCCTCCTCCTTTCCACCTTCTCCGGTAGGAATCCCCCAGATTCTTCTTTTCTCTTCCGGGTGGCGTCATTAACCGCACAGTACAGTTGCACCGCCATCTGCAAGTTGTGAAAGGTTTCCGGGATGTTTTCCATCAACTTCTGGAACAACGCCAAGAGTTTAGCCAATGACGAGGTTGAGGCGGCCTTGGCCAACGAAGAAGTAATTCTTGAGGGGCTAGCCAAAGAAAAAGGTGATGCCGAGGTTGAGAAGGAGAAAGAACTTATTGATGAGGAACATGTAGACACAACTTCTCATGTTGAACCAATGTCACCTCCATTCTCACCTCTTCACAAGAAAACTAGGGTGGACACTACCTTTGATGTGGAAGCACCATTTCCCGAAGCTTTGAAGAATACTCGGAAAAAGCAGATGGACAAGGAAGCTTTCGAGGTCCTTCGAAGGTGTGAGGTAAATATTCCTTTGCTCGATGCTATTGATCAAGTTCCTAGATATTCTAAGTTCTTGAAGGAATTATGTGTAAACCATCGTCAACAAAGGTCTAAGCATGTTAAAAATGAAAGAGTCAATGAACATGTGTCGGCTTTATTTCAAGATAAAATGCCTACTAAATGTGGTGATCCGGGCATGTTTACCATTCCTTGCATCTTAGGGAACACTTACTTTCCTAGAGCCATGCTAGATCTAGGTGCATCCATAAATGTCATTCCATATACATTGTATGAATCGTTGAATCTTGGCACTTTGCATAAAACCGGCGTGGTAATCCAACTTGCCGACCGCTCTAATGCATACCCTAAGGGTATTGTTGAAGATGTCTTGGTGAAAGTCGACAAGTTGGTGTTCCCGGCCGATTTTTACGTTCTTGACATGGAACATGATAAATTTGCTACCCCTGTCTTGTTAGGGCGTCCCTTTTTGAAAACGTCAAGAACTATTATCGATGTGCATAGTGGTAGGCTTACCATGGAATTTGATGAGGATAAAATAGAGTTCAACATTTATGGTGCAATGAAATACGATGATGAGGAAACTTCTTGCAATGCTATTGATGTGATTGAGCCTTATGTGCAAAAAGTTTATGAAAATGATGTTGATGATCCTTTGTTAAATGCTTTAGCTAATAGTTTACACACAAGTAATGTTCATACATATGCTTTGAGTGCTAACTTGAAGGAAAGCATTTTTGAGCTAGATACCTTTGAGGAACTTTCTCTTGATGCACCAATTTTAGACCTTGAGGTATTGAAGGGCTCGGGCAACCGACCATCTTTCAATAAACCTCCGGTGGTGGAGTTGAAACCACTACCCGAGAACCTAAAATATGCATTCCTTGGTGATGGTGAGAAATTTCCGGTGATCATCTCCAACAAACTCACCAAGGAACAAGAGGAAAGGTTGATGAAAGTGCTTCAAGATCATAAGGAAGCCATTGGATGGACTATTGCCGACATCAAAGGTATGAGTCCAAGTACTTGCATGCACCGTATACTATTGGAGGATGACCACTACCCATCCGATCAATGAATCCTCGGCCGCGAGAACAGGCTCGCGGTCCGCGAGGGATTTCGCGCGACCCGCGAAGACCCTGCAAGTGGCATTTTATTTTGTTTTATTTTTGTTAATTTTGGAAGTATAAATGGAACTTATCCTCATTGTTTGAGGGATCGAATTTTACAGAGTTAGAACTCTTTTCTTCATTTTCTCTTCACTTTGATCTTTGAATTCACTATGGTTTGTTATGTTGATTATGTTTGTGATTATATAACTATGGTAGTAGGCTAAAACCCTTCTTGGATATATGTGATTGGACTTCTTGTTATGGATTGAGAACATGATTCAAGAGGTTTAGGAATGGTGATTTGCTATTGAATGATCATAATTTATATGTGTATTTGATGCTTGAAATGATTAGGAATGATTTCCTAGTGATAGATATGTGTTGGATATGTGTTAGATATTGCTTTTCCATGGTTAGAATGTTATCATTCTTTCTATGTAGGAGTAGTAAATTAGGAATTGAATGCATGTTGTTATCAATTGTATTTGTTCTTAAGATCATTCATTAGCATTGGGAGGTCGTCGCCGTACCTCTCAAATATACAATTTATAGATTACTTACTACCTTTCCACACTATTAAGTGTACAACGGCAAGTAAGGTTCGTTCCACAGGGAGAAGGTTATTTCTATGTATATCTCATAGCATATATATATATATATATATATACATATATAAAAGCAATGTAAACAAAGGGGGGGGTTTGAGTTGAGTTTTTGTTTAAGACACTACTAAATGAAACTACTAGAACTTTTAGGATTACAACTACTTTACCATAAGATTATTCTAACTAGAGATTTAACTAAGAGAATGAGAAACTTGGACATATGAGATTGGTGACTTCTTATTATAGGATTTTCCTCAAACAATATCATGATGCCTTGAGAATGGTGAACATTAGTGAGAACTATCTTTAACCAAAGCTATGCAAATGAAAGCATCTTCACAACTTCAATTGACAATTTTACTAGATGATAACAACTAGTTCAATTGAATCAATATAAATTCAAATTAGATATTTCTTAACCCTACCCATGCACTTTGATAACAAACTTGACATAGGTATAATGCTAATGAATGATCTTAAGAACAAATACAATTGATAACAACATGCATTCAATTCCTAATTTACTACTCATACATAGGAAGAATGATAACATTCTAACCATGGAAAAGCAATATCTAACACATATCCAACACATATCTATCACTAGGAAATCATTCCTAATCATTTCAAGCATCAAATACACATATAGATTATGATCATTCAATAGCAAATCACCATTCCTAAGCTTCATGAATCATGTTCTCAATCCATAACAAGAAGTCCAATCACATATATCCAAGAAGAGGTTTAGCCTACTACCATAGTTATGTAATCGAAACCATAATCAATACAACAAACCATAATGAATTCAAAGCTCAAAATCAAAGAGAAATATGAAAGAAAAGAGTTAAGCTCTGTAAAAATTCGATCCCTCAAACAATGAGGATAAGTTGTTTTTATACTTTAAAAATTAACAAAAATAAAACAAAATAAAATGCCACTTGCAGGGCCTTCGCGGGTCGCGCGAAATCCTTCGCGGACCGCGAGCCGGGCTCGCGGCCGAGGATTCGCGCCCCGCGCGCCCGTGTCTCGGTCTCGGCGTGGTACGCGCGCCCGTGTCTCGCGCCCGTGTCTCGCGCCCGCGCGCGCCCGTGTCTCGGCATGGTCTTCGCGAGTCGCGGCTGAAGGTTCGCGCCTCGCGCACGTCTGGTCCTCGCGAGTCGCGGCCGAAGGTTCGCGCCCCGCGCGTCTGTGCCTCGGCGGTCCTCGTGCTGGTTCGCGCGGTTCGCGACCGGAGTCTCGCGCCCCGCGCGCGTCTGGCTCTCGCGGTTCGCGTCTCTCGGCATCTTCAAAACAGCAACACACACCCTCGCGGTTCGCGACCTAGGGTTCGCGGCCTGCGAGAGTGTGCCTTCACGCCACTTCTACGACCGGTTCTTCAATGTATCAATCGCGGTCAGGACAGTCATAGAAGGTCTTCAAATCATTCAACTCCATCGCAAGTGCAATTCAAGATCAAAATGCACGTCTTCAATTTCAAACCACTATGAATGATTCGGTCTAAAAGTCTAATATAAATCTACAAAATACTATCTAAAACAGCTCTCAAATGTTACAAAGTAAGAGTATATCTAGGGTCTATCAAAATCCCCCACACTTGAACCTTTCTCGTCCTCGAGAAAGGACGATTAAGATCCAAGTGTATACTCTATATAATTAAGCACATAACATTTGAGAGCTTACATATTTAAACAAGATAAAAGAAAATGTTTTTTTTTTTTTTTTTTTTTTTTTTTTGCCTCTCATTTTTGCCTGATTCTCTCGTATTTTTGGAACCATCCGGGCATGCCTCTCATTTTTACCTGATCCTCTAGTATTTTTGGGACCATCCGGGCTGTTTTTTTTTTTTTTTTTTTTTTTTTTTTTTTTTTTAAGAATACAGTAATAAAAATAGCAGTAAAAACAGCAACAAAAGCAGCAACAAAAACAAAAGTAATAACAAAATTCCTACACCTCTCCCCCACACTTAGTCTAAACATTGCCCTCAATGTTTAAATATATGAATGAATACCATAGTGAAAGGAAAAGGTATAGGGTAGACTCACTGCGAGGGGCCGGAGCCGTCACGACGGCGCTGAGCTCGCGATCTGCGATGGCCCTCATAGTCAAATGCTCCTGGTCCCTGTGGGTGCATGGATGCCATCATGGCGAACATCACTGCCATATCATCCTCGTACCTCTCAGTATATGCTCGAAACTGCTGCTGAGTGACATACTGAGCCTCATGATGTGGAGGAGCGTACTGCTCTCCATGCTCCGGAGGTGCCTCTAGCCTGGCAAGGGCAATGGTAGGTGCAGGAACTGTGATCTGGGTTGGCAAGGTGAGATCCTCTATGCGGGTGCGCCCAGTCAGTTGTACAGCCTCTGGATTCGGCAGGTACATGTGCTGATTCTTGGCTACTAGCCAAATGAATCTAGGAGGAGGATATTTGTGCATGGCCAAGACATTAGTGAACTCCAAAGAAGCAATGGAGTAAAACTGGTGAGCTCTCTCGGCTGTCTTGCCTATTGCCTGAATGTCTGGAGGTAGGTGGATGTTCAGATAAGCTGCTAGAAGTGAAATCATACCCCCCTGTGGTATCTTTCCCTTGGTCTTCTCAGAGGCCTCCAGACATTTCTGCACAAAAAGGTCCACCCAACAAGGGTGTTCTGGTCCCCAGCACATGGTCCAAAGGCATTGGACCTGCTCCCTAGTAATGTGCGTCAACTCTCCTTGGCAGAAGATCGTCATCACTAGGAGCTTGTGCACCATACGAACAGCTGGATGTATGATGTGGTTATTCTTCGTAGTGCCTGTGATGTTGGGAAATCCAGACAAGCAATTCCAAAAGTAAGTTAGATCAAATCCGTCCGGGTTAGCTTCTTTTGGATTCTTGTATCCCCCTGCATATTGGAACCCAAAAGCATCTTGGATCTCATCATAGGTCATCCGGCGGTCCACATCATTCAACCTGAAGGTGATGTAATGCATGTCATGGTCCTCGTCATAGTGCTTGGCTAGAGTGGATAGGAATTCAAATGTATAGCGGGTATAGGTCGGTGCCGACCGATCAATGAATCCTCTCATGCCAACGCGATCCAATAAAAATAGAACTGGTTGCTGCAAACCCAGCTCCTGAAGTAGCTCAGAGGACAAGAACTTCGTCTCCATGATTGTTCGCTTCCCATTCCCAATCAACTTTCTCCACCGTTGTTGGGCATCCTCATCTAAACCTTGCAGTCCCATAAGGTCTATAGGAGGCAGGTTTTCCGCAGGGGGAGGACTAGGTTGGCGAGGGGGTGATTCGGGGATCACAGGTTCATGGGAACTAGAGGCTTCCCCTCGGCGAGACCTTTTTCTCGGTGCCATTATCAAAATCTACTCAACAACAGTCCAGCACAGCTAAACTAGCTACAAGGCGGCAAGCCCCTACTCAAAAAGCAAATTGCAACTAGTGGCGGCAAGCCCAATCAAAATCAACAAGAAAAGCTAGTGGCGGCAAGCCCTAATTACTCAAAAATTGCAATGTAGCATTCCAAATAAACAATTAAATGCAATTAAATCGCCAATTTGATCGAAACACCACCAAATCAAAGAATCCAAAAATTAGGGTTCATAAGATTTGGGGGTATTTGATTGGGAATTGGAATTTGGAATTAGTGATTGGGAAAGGGTTAAGGTTGGTGAGGGGAAGGTTTTTGTGTAGTTGGTTCGGGAAAAAGGTCGCCGGAATCCGGCGAATCGGATAGGGAAGTTTCGGTTGGAATTTGGGCAATGTGGGTGAAAGATGGTGTTTTGGATATGGATTTTTGGTGGGTTTTGTTGGGAAAGCTTGGGGGATTGATTTGGGTGGAAGAAATTGGTTCAAAACTCGCCGGAATGAAGGATTGGGGAAGTGGCCGGAGAAGAGGGACGGGAGGGAATAGGGAAGAAGAAGGAGAAAAAGAAAGAAGATTTTTGGCTAAGTATAGGCTCGATCCCTCGCGGATCGCGCGTTTTCTGTGGCGGGCCGCGAGCCTCGGTCGCGGGTCGCGAGACCCCGTCGCGGGCCGCGAAAATGGCCCATTTCGTTCCAGCGATTTCCGAGAAATCTCGGTCCTCGTCGCGGGTCGCGCGCCCTCCGTCGCGGGTTGCGCGCCAGTCCGTCGCGGTCTGCGCGATGAATTCGCGGACCGCGCGCGAATCCTCGTCGCGCGCTGGAACTCGGTCTCGGCCTGGTGCGTCTCGGCACGGTGAAACTTCGGCGCGCGCGACAAAATTTCGGTCGCGCGCGCAAAACCTCGGCGCGCCTTGCTCGGCAAACCTTCGCGGTCCGCGCGATGAAACCGCGGACCGCGAGCACAGTGTCGCGGTCCGCGCGATCAAGCCGCGGACCGCGAAAAACGTCGTTTTTGTTCCAGGGATTTCTTGGAAATCCCCTGTTTTTTCGCGGGTCGCGCACTCATTCTCGCGGACCGCGAGACACCGTCGCGGCGCGCGCGATGAAATCGCGTGCCGCGTTCGGAAAAACGTCGCGGCCCGCGCGATGAAACCGCGGACCGCGAGCACAGTGTCGCGATCCGCGCGATCAAGCCGCGGACCGCGAAAAACGCCATTTTTGTGGCAGGGATTTCCAGGAAATCCAGCCTTGCTCGCGGATCGCGAGATTTCGGACGCGGACCGCGAGACACGGTCGCGGCTCGCGCGTTCTCGGCGCGGTCTGCGAAACCTTCGGTCGCGGTCCGCGCGATGAATTCGCGGACCGCGAGGAATGTCCCCTTGGCGTTTTCCGTTTTGCACCACTTCAAACCTATTTCTACAAAAACAACATAAAAACTAGCATAATGTTCGATTTACAAGCTTAATGAAATGTACATATCAAATAAATATAAAGAAAGTAATGTTCCAAATGTTGAAATTGTTCGACGAAATGCTTTTTAAAGCATCAAAACTCGTTTATTTAACATCGTCGGCACGATGTACCTCCATGGTAAAGGTCACTCGTAGGCCGGGTTGCCTAGATTCATGTCCTCTAGGATCTCCGCTTTGAAACCCTCGTAATACGGTTTCAACCTTTGGCCGTTGACCTTGATGATTTTGGCATCCTCGCCGCTTTGGATCTCCACTGCTCCATGAGGGAAAACCTTCACAACTACAAACGGTCCAGTCCACCGAGAACGCAGTTTGCCTGGAAACAACCGAAGACGTGATTGAAATAGAAGAACTTTTTGACCTACCTCAAAAGTTTTCCTAATTATCATCTTGTCATGCCATGCCTTCGTCTTCTCCTTGTAAATGGCCGCGTTCTCATAGGACTCATTCCGGATTTCCTCAAGCTCTTGCAATTGAAGCTTCCTTTCATTCCCGGCCTCGTCCAAGTTCAAGTTGAACCTTGTGATTGCCCAATATGCTTTGTGTGCTAACTCCACCGGTAAATGACACGGCTTTCCAAAGACTAATCGGTATGGAGACATACCAATTGGAGTCTTATAAGCCGTCCTATATGCCCACAATCCATCATCCAACCGAGTACTCCAATCCTTGCGAGTCGGCCTAACCGTTTTCTCAAGGATGGACTTGATTTCCCTATTGGAAACTTCGGCTTGTCCATTCGTTTGTGGGTGATAGGCGGTGGAAGTTTTGTGATTTACCCCATATTTCTTCAACAATGCGGCAATGGTTCTATTGCAAAAGTGAGTGCCTCGATCACTAATCAAAGCTCGGGGTACCCCGAACCTAGAGAAGATGTGGGATTTGATGAACTCTGCAACCACTTTAGAATCATCAGTACGAGTGGGGATTGCTTCAACCCACTTGGACACATAATCAACCGCAAGCAAGATATATTTGAAACCAAAGGAAGTAGGGAAAGGTCCCATAAAATCCATTCCCCAAACATCAAAAAGTTCACAATATAGAGGACAATGTTGGGGCATTTCATTCCTAGAAGAGATGTTTCCTACTCTTTGGCATTTATCACAAGACTTGCAAAATGTGTATGCATCTTTATTTAAGCTAGGCCAATAGAAACCACAATCTAGCACTTTCCTAGCGGTTCGCCTAGCACCAAAGTGACCACCACATGCATACGAATGGCAAAAAGCAAGGATTGAGTTTGTTTCATTATTAGGAATGCATCTCCTAATCACTTGGTCGGCACAATGTTTCCATACATAGGGATCATCCCATACATAAAACCTAGCATCATGCTTTAGCTTATCCTTTTGTGCTTTTGTGAAGTGAGAAGGGCACTTACTTGTGACAAGGAAATTCACAAGGTTGGCATACCATGGAAGAGAAACACCAAGAGCAAATAATTGCTCGTCGGGGAACTCTTCGTGAAGATGCTCCTTCAATGCTTTGGCCCCAAACTCCTCATTGGGCACCAATCGGCTCAAATGGTCGGCCACTAGATTTTCAGCTCCTTTCTTGTCCTTGACCTCCAAGTCGAACTCGCTCAAGAGTAAGATCCATCGGAGCAACCTAGGCTTTGCTTCTTTCTTCGTCATCAAGTAACGAAGAGCTGCATGGTCAGTGAAAACAATGATCTTTGTACCAAGCAAATATGGCCTAAACTTTTCTAAAGAAAAGACTACCGCTAGCAATTCCTTTTCAGTTGTGGTGTAGTTCCTTTGAGCATCATTGAGAGTCATGGATGCATAATAGATGGCATGGGGAATTTTCCCCACCCTTTGACCTAGCACCGCACCAACGGCGTAGTCACTTGCATCACACATGATCTCAAATGGAAGGGACCAATTTGGAGGTTGTATAATAGGGGCCGACACTAGCATAGACTTTAAACAATCAAATGCCCTTTTACAACCTTCATCTACCACAAATTCCACATCCTTTTGCAACAATCTACATAAAGGGGAAGAAATTTTTGAAAAGTCTTTTATGAAACGGCGGTAGAAACCCGCGTGGCCAAGAAAAGACCTCACATCACGCACACAAGTAGGGTAAGGAAGAGATTGGATGATATCAATTTTTGCTTTGTCTACTTCAATACCCTTAGATGACACTTCATGCCCTAACACAATGCCCTTTTCTACCATAAAATGACATTTCTCAGAATTAAGCACAAGGTTTTTATCAATGCAAGTTTTTAGGACTAATGACAAATGAATTAAACAATTGTCAAAAGAGTTTCCATGAACAGTAAAGTCATCCATGAAAACCTCTACAAACTTCTCAAGATATTCTGAAAAAATGCTAACCATACACCTTTGGAATGTGGCTGGCGCATTGCAAAGGCCAAAAGGCATGCGTCGATATGCAAAGGTGCCAAAGGGACATGTGAAGGTTGTCTTTTCTTGATCCTCTGGTGCAATGGCAACCTGAAAGTACCCTGAATAGCCATCAAGAAAACAATAGAAAGAGTGGCCTGCAAGCCGGTTAAGCATTTGATCAATAAATGGCAAAGGGAAATGGTCTTTCCTTGTTACCGCATTTAACCTTCGGTAATCAATGCAAACACGCCATCCATTTTGGACACGAGTGGGAATCAATTCGCCATGGCTATTCTCCACTACGGTCACTCCGGTTTTCTTTGGCACTACTTGCGTTGGGCTTACCCACTTACTATCAGAGATTGGATAGATCATTCCCGCGTCCAACAATTTAAGCACCTCGGCTTTTACTACCTCCATCATTGGAGGGTTCAAACGCCTTTGAGGTTGTCGGACGGGTTTAGCATCATCCTCCAATAGTATACGGTGCATGCAAGTACTTGGACTCATACCTTTGATGTCGGCAATGGTCCACCCAATGGCCTCCTTATGATCTTGGAGCACTTTCATCAACCTTTCCTCTTGTTCCTTGGTGAGCTTGTTGGAGATGATCACCGGCAATTTCTCACCACCACCAAGGAATGCATATTTTAGATTCTCGGGTAGTGGTTTCAACTCCACCACCGGAGGTTTATTGAAAGATGGTCGGTTGCCCGAGCCCTTCAATACCTCAAGGTCTAAAATTGGTGCATCAAGAGAAAGTTCCTCAAAGGTATCTAGCTCAAAAATGCTTTCCTTCAAGTTAGCACTCAAAGCATATGTATGAACATTACTTGTGTGTAAACTATTAGCTAAAGCATTTAACAAAGGATCATCAACATCATTTTCATAAACTTTTTGCACATAAGGCTCAATCACATCAATAGCATTGCAAGAAGTTTCCTCATCATCGTATTTCATTGCACCATAAATGTTGAACTCTATTTTATCCTCATCAAATTCCATGGTAAGCCTACCACTATGCACATCGATAATAGTTCTTGACGTTTTCAAAAAGGGACGCCCTAACAAGACAGGGGTAGCAAATTTATCATGTTCCATGTCAAGAACGTAAAAATCGGCCGGGAACACCAACTTGTCGACTTTCACCAAGACATCTTCAACAATACCCTTAGGGTATGCATTAGAGCGGTCGGCAAGTTGGATTACCACGCCGGTTTTATGCAAAGTGCCAAGATTCAAAGATTCATACAATGTATATGGAATGACATTTATGGATGCACCTAGATCTAGCATGGCTCTAGGAAAGTAAGTGTTCCCTAAGATGCAAGGAATTGTAAACATGCCCGGATCACTACATTTAGTAGGCATTTTATCTTGAAACAAAGCCGACACATGTTCATTGATTTTTTCATTTTTAACATGCTTAGATCTTTGTTGACGATGATTCACACATAATTCCTTCAAGAACTTAGAATATCTAGGAACTTGATCAATAGCATCGAGCAAAGGAATGTTTACCTCACACTTTCGAAGGACTTCGAAAGCTTCTTTGTCCATCTCTTTTTTGCGAGTATGCTTCAAGGCTTCGGGAAATGGTGCTTCCACATCAAAGGTAGTGTCTACCCTAGTTTTCTTGTGAAGAGGTGAGAATGGAGGTGACATTGGTTCAATAAGGGGGGATGTCTCTACATGCTCCTCATCAATGGGTTCTTTCTCATTCTCAACCTCGGCCTCACCTTTTTCTTTGGCTAGCTCCTCAAGAATAAATTCTTCGTCGGCCAAGGTCGCCTCAACCTCGTCATTGGCTAAGCTCTTCTTCACAAAGCCTCTCTTGGGGGCCTTTTTCACAACCACCTCGGGTTCAAGAGCTTGTTTACCACTCCTCAAGGTCATGGCACTCGCATGAGGCCTTGGATTTAACTCCGTTTGCGCGGGTAGTTTCCCGGAGTTTTGTGCTTCCAACTTTCCCAAGACAGTGGCATTTGACTCATTTGCACCTCAATGCTCTTGAGTCGAGCATCTTGTGGAAATTGGTCCGAGCTTTCACCTTGATTGTGAGATTTATCTTCCAACCTCGGATGGGCATTTTGAGGGGCACGGTTATTGAAACGGCCTTGACCTTGGTTCCTTTGGTATTGTTGTGGTTGAGGGTGATATTGAGGGTTTTGATGATCTTGGTATCCTTGATAGCCATAATCTTGGTATCCTTGGTTTTGGTAACCTTGGTACCCTTGAGTTTGGTGGCTTTGGTCCCCTTGGTACCCTTGATCATTTTGCCCCCTTTGCCTATCAAAAGATTGACCACCTTGACCTTGATAACCCCCTTGGTAGCCACCTTGTTGGCCTTGTTGTCCCGTCGGTTCATCTCTCCACCGAAAGTTGGGGTGATCTCTAGTTCCGGGGTTGTAGTGTTGAGCAAAAGGATCATACTTCCTTTGATTACCCCTATCACCCCCTTGGCCTTGTCCACCTTGAAAACCCCTACCACTTTGGTAGCCTCGTCCTCCTTGATAGCCCTTAAAACCTTGGTTTCCTCCTTGATCGCCTCTAAAACCTTGGTTTCCTCCATAGACCCCCATGGCATTGACTTCTTCGTTATAATCCTCGTTTGCTTGAGGACAAGATTCGGTGAGATGGTTCGAAGCACAAATCCCACACATCATCACTTGTTGCCTTGGTTGGTTCCCCGTGTTCCCTCCGGAGCTATTTCCCATCATGAAACCTTTCATCAATGCCGTAAGCTCCTTGATATCTTGACGAGAACCATCATTGTTCCCACCGGAGTTACCCACTCGTAGCCTCCGGTCTCTCTTTGGTTTGCACCCTTCGGCTAGTTGCTCAAATAGCATCATGGCATCGGAAGAGCCAAGGTTTGCAATGGAGCCATAGCAAGACCGATTTATCAACTCGGTTTCCCTATCATTCAAGCCATTGTAATAGAAACACACCAATTGAGGTTCGGTGAAGCTATGGTATGGGCAACTTGAAAGGAGAGTTTGGAATCTTTCCCAATACTCATACAAGGTCTCATCATCGTCTTGAGTGATGTTGCTAATGGCTTGTATCAAGACCGAGGATTTAGAGGGAGGAAAGTACTTGTCAAGGAACTTTTTCTTCAATTGTGGCCATGTAGTGATTGATGATGAAGGTAAACGGCTTAACCATTTAGCGGCCTTGTCCTTCAAGGTGAAGGTGAAGGTTTTCAACTTGAACTCATCCACACTCATCTCGGAAGGTTTCAAACTACTACACACCCTATGAAAAGCCTCAAGGAAGTCATTCGGATCATCCACTTCTCTACCATGGAAAGTTGGAAGCAAATTTATCACTCCCGTCTTGATTTCGTATTGAGAGTTTGGGTAAACAATGCTCTATTGTTGTTGCTCATAGTTGGGTGACATGTACTCTCTCATAGAAATGTTGGTAGGAGAAGGGTTAGGGTTTTGGAAAGGGTTGTAGAATTGGTTTCGGGGAGGGCTTTGGCCGGTATCCTTTTCATCGTCCGCCATGTTGAAAGGTAGTGATTCACTTTCAAGGGAGAAAGGATTAGATGCTAGTGACTCTTGCACTTGCCTCCTAAGTTGGCGGAGACTTCTTACTAGCTCGGAATCGTATTGCAAAGGGTCTTGGTTCGAGGATCGTGTAAGAACCATGCACCAAGAGCTAGAGCAATAGGGTTCCAAACCAAAATAGAACCTAAAAAGAAAGATAGATTAGAAATAAAACTACAATATACACATAAAAATACGCCTTTTCCCCGGCAGCGGCGCCAAAATTTGGGAGGTCGTCGCCGTACCTCTCAAATATACAATTTATAGATTACTTACTACCTTTCCACACTATTAAGTGTACAACGGCAAGTAAGGTTCGTTCCACAGGGAGAAGGTTATTTCTATGTATATCTCATAGCATATATATATATATACATATATAAAAGCAATGTAAACAAAGGGGGGGGGGGGGTTTGAGTTGAGTTTTTGTTTAAGACACTACTAAATGAAACTACTAGAACTTTTAGGATTACAACTACTTTACCATAAGATTATTCTAACTAGAGATTTAACTAAGAGAATGAGAAACTTGGACATATGAGATTGGTGACTTCTTATTATAGGATTTTCCTCAAACAATATCATGATGCCTTGAGAATGGTGAACATTAGTGAGAACTATCTTTAACCAAAGCTATGCAAATGAAAGCATCTTCACAACTTCAATTGACAATTTTACTAGATGATAACAACTAGTTCAATTGAATCAATATAAATTCAAATTAGATATTTCTTAACCCTACCCATGCACTTTGATAACAAACTTGACATAGGTATAATGCTAATGAATGATCTTAAGAACAAATACAATTGATAACAACATGCATTCAATTCCTAATTTACTACTCATACATAGGAAGAATGATAACATTCTAACCATGGAAAAGCAATATCTAACACATATCCAACACATATCTATCACTAGGAAATCATTCCTAATCATTTCAAGCATCAAATACACATATAGATTATGATCATTCAATAGCAAATCACCATTCCTAAGCTTCATGAATCATGTTCTCAATCCATAACAAGAAGTCCAATCACATATATCCAAGAAGAGGTTTAGCCTACTACCATAGTTATGTAATCGAAACCATAATCAATACAACAAACCATAATGAATTCAAAGCTCAAAATCAAAGAGAAATATGAAAGAAAAGAGTTAAGCTCTGTAAAAATTCGATCCCTCAAACAATGAGGATAAGTTGTTTTTATACTTTAAAAATTAACAAAAATAAAACAAAATAAAATGCCACTTGCAGGGCCTTCGCGGGTCGCGCGAAATCCTTCGCGGACCGCGAGCCGGGCTCGCGGCCGAGGATTCGCGCCCCGCGCGCCCGTGTCTCGGTCTCGGCGTGGTACGCGCGCCCGTGTCTCGCGCCCGTGTCTCGCGCCCGCGCGCGCCCGTGTCTCGGCATGGTCTTCGCGAGTCGCGGCTGAAGGTTCGCGCCTCGCGCACGTCTGGTCCTTGCGAGTCGCGGCCGAAGGTTCGCGCCCCGCGCGTCTGTGCCTCGGCGGTCCTCGTGCTGGTTCGCGCGGTTCGCGACCGGAGTCTCGCGCCCCGCGCGCGTCTGGCTCTCGCGGTTCGCGTCTCTCGGCATCTTCAAAACAGCAACACACACCCTCGCGGTTCGCGACCTAGGGTTCGCGGCCTGCGAGAGTGTGCCTTCACGCCACTTCTACGACCGGTTCTTCAATGTATCAATCGCGGTCAGGACAGTCATAGAAGGTCTTCAAATCATTCAACTCCATCGCAAGTGCAATTCAAGATCAAAATGCACGTCTTCAATTTCAAACCACTATGAATGATTCGGTCTAAAAGTCTAATATAAATCTACAAAATACTATCTAAAACAGCTCTCAAATGTTACAAAGTAAGAGTATATCTAGGGTCTATCAAGCATTGTACCTATGTCAAGTTTGTTATCAAATTGCATGGGTAGAGTTGAGAAATATCTAATTTGAAGTAATATTGATTCAATTGAACTAGTTGTTATCATCTAGTAAATTTGTCAATTGAAGTTGTGAAGATGCTTTCATTTTTCACAACTATGGTTAAAGATAGTTCTCACTAATGTTCACCATTCTAAAAGCATCATGATAAAGTTTGAGGAAAATCTCATAATAAGAAGTCACCAATCTCATATGTCCAAATCTCTTATTCTCATTAGTTAATCCTTTAGTTGAATCTTTAGATGTTAAACTAGTTGTAATTCTAAAGTTCTAGTAGTTTTACTTAGTAGTGTCTTAAACAAAAACTCAACTCAAACCCCCTCCCCTTTGTTTACATTGCTTTTATATATGTATATGTACATATATTCTACAAGATATACATAGAAATAACTTTTTCCCTGTGGAACGAACCTTACTTGCCATTGTACACTAAATAGTGTGGAAAGGTAGTAAGTGATCTATAAATTGTATATTTGAGAGGTACGGCGACGACCTCCCAATGACACATGTCGAGACGTCTTCCGGGGGAGATGGTCAATCAGGGGGTCCTCGCCCGGGGCAGCACACCTCGTCTACACAACAAGTAGCTCCCCAGCCTGGACCATCTGCTACCGAGAATCCTGCCCTTATCCCGCAAAGTGCCCGCCCGTAACAGCGGTCTCGCCATCCGAATCCCTATGGGACGACTCCTTTTAAGGCCATCCCTACGGCCAATGCTACTCCTTCCGGCTCGTCACCTACTCCCGGGAGACGGTCTTTTATTAATCACCCAAATTACAGCGGGGCCAGTTCACGGTTCAAGCGGCCGCCTTCTGACAAGCTATCCGGGTCTCCACCATCCTTCCGGCAGAGGATAGATGATCTTCCACCTCCTCCTCCTACTCAGACCCTTCCCCCGCAGGCCACCTCTTCTGAGGTCCCGTTTTTAATCTAAGTTTTCTGATTCCCCGGATTTCCTTAACCCTTCGCCCTTTCTTCGTTTTGCAGAGCACTACCTTCGCTGATTCCCTCTTGGCGGACCCACAGTTCGCCGAGGCATTAAATCGGACCTATTCCAAGTACAGCGCCGGGTTGTACGCCAAGATGGAGAGAGAGCTTCGCGAGGCTAAGGAAAAGCTGGCCGAGCGGGATAGCCTCGAGGCCCGGCTGGAGGAGTCCCAAAGGAAGCTGGCCGAGAAGGAAAAGAAGTTGGCCGACAAAGAGAACAGGCTAGCCAAGGTGGAGAAGAAGTACTCCTCCTTGAAGGACAAGAAAAGCTCCCAGCTGGAAACCTTTGACGCCCTCACTCAGAAGCTTCTCCGGTCTGTGGAGTTTGATCAGAAGCTGGAGGGGATTGCTGTTGCGGCGAGCGCTGAGGCTTGCCATGAAATGTATCGCCGACTGCGGGATTGGCTGTCGGGGCCCGCTCGCCTCGATGCCCAGGCATCTTACTACCGCCTTAAGGCGGGTGATTTATTGAATCACCGCTGGCGGTCCCTTCAGGAGGCAGATTTAAAGATTCCGGTGCCCCAGCTGTGGCAATCATTGGAGATGTCCTCCCGGGTCCCCTCTGCCTCGGACATCAAGAAGGTGAAGCTTCCGGAGATTGGCGAAGCTTCTTTCCCGGATCCAGGCCCTAAGACTACAACGTGTACGTGGTGGTTCCGGAGACGCCCCACTGGGCCGAAAGCTACCACGAGTACTGCGCGGTGCCCGATAATTTTGGGTACCAAGCCATCTACGAGGAGAAGGTAGATACATATCGTGTGGGGCTTGCAGAGGGGCATGATGACTTACTGTACCAATCCCGGAAGTCGACCCGGAAGGTGGGATTCCCCCAGCGTCCAGCGGATGAGCCCAAGGTGGACGCTCCAGCTTATGATGGTCCTGAATGGTCTGCTAAGGACATTGCGGAACTGGAGAAGTTGGCAAATGGTCCGTGCTACTCCGGGAGGAAGGGACCTGCTGAAGACAACGTACAACCCTAGACCCTAGCCTGCTTTTTTCTTTGTAATCTTTTTTTATATTTTGTAATCTTCCTCCCCGGGAGGTATATGTAGAACTTGGCCTTTAGCCCATTTTGAATAATATAAAGTTCTACCTTTTAATGAAATTGTTCTCTTTTGTAGTCTGAGAGCCACTTAGGGGGACTTCTCCTGCCTGGGCCAGTGCCTTACATCTTTTCTCATCCTAATAGTTCATCTGGCACCTACTTCTCTCTCCCCCGCGCTGGGTGCGTCCAATGCTCTTACCTTCAGAGGAAACTGGCTCACTGGAGGTTTGGAGGTAACCAGGCTAACCGGGCAATGGCCGAGGTGGGATTGTGTACGTTCCTTCATGAGTTCGGGTCCATTCAGGTATTAGTGTCATTCCTCAAGGCGGTTGAGAACAAGTTTGGGTCATTGAATCATTGCTTCGACCTGGCCTCCGATCATATGCGGGAAGCCCTAAATTCCCACTAAACCATTGCTCAGCATCGCACCGCCAAGGAGCTAGGCATGGTGTGGGGTGAACTCGAGCTGGCGCAGAAAAAGCTTAAGAAACGGGAAACCCGCTCCGCGCAGAATAGGCTACTCTGCGACTTGGAGAAGGAGAATCGTTCCCTTACCCATAGAAATAGGGTCCTCCAGGATGCTTTATTGGTGGTCCGGCTATCCTACCACCTTCTGGGTCTAAAGGTCGGCTTTGTTGGGGTTTCCCCTCTTACTGACATTCCAGCCGGGGTTCGTAGGACGATTGAACGCATGGAGGCTAACCCAGGGAAGTTTGGAGAGGGGCCCCCTCGTCATGGGGCATATCTGGATGCCGTGGAGTGGCTTAATAAGATAGTCGCGGGAGAGACCGAACCCTATCCTTCTAGTCTTCGCCGAGTCCCTGCTCGGGTGGAGGTAGATGTGGCATACGAGAGGTATGATGATATGTCAGTGTCTATTGACCCAGAAGAAGTAGCGCGCAGGATAAGGCATGTCCAAGAGATCGCCGCTTCTGGAGTTACCACCAAGGGGGTGAAGACCGCCGAGGGCACCCGCATCAGCCGAGAGTAAAAGGGTAAGAGCGCAGCCAACTTATTCCCCAAATACAAGTTTTTTACTTCTGCCGGGGTAAGGAGGATGCGTCTGGCGGAACCACTTCCAGAAGGGTCTGTAGTTGTTCCTAACCCAGAGCTGAATGAAGAAGATGCCGAGCAGTTGGAGGAAGAACTTGCTTGGAATCAAGCTCCGGATGCCCGCTTTGCTGAGGACATCCTATCTTCTCAGTTCTTCGGAGGGGGTTTCCGCCAGGGTAACCCTGAGGGTGCTTCCGGTTCAGGCCCTAAGTGGGTATAGTAGCACATAGATAAGGAAAAAATTTATGCAAAATACTATGTAATTATCCCTCTGTAATATAACAGCATATCTATGTACTTGTGATTTAAAGATGATCGAATAAAAGTTTATTTTGGATATCCTTCTTTTCATTAATCTTTTATGCAAACATTACATCCTCAGATCCCAGGGCTTCATTCAAGCTCCGGGTCCTATCTAGCGGGGCACCCGAATGGGAGCTACCCATGGGTCCCTTTTACAATTCTTCCTCTCTAAGCCCGGGGCGAGGCCAAACGCCGGGGCTATCTCTCCGGGCATATTCATGCTTCCGGGAGGGGACATATCCATGCCCGGCATATTCATTCCTTGGTGGCCAAGATCTAAATGAGGTACTCTACTTCCCATAGAACCTTCTTAGATTGGCCATATTCCACCTCCTGGGGACTATCTTCCCTTGTTTGTCCTCCAGCACATAGCTTTCTCCATGGTAAGCCTCCCTCACCTTGTATGGTCCTTCCCAGTTGAGTGCAAGTTTCCCTTCTGAGACTTGGTGGCTCTTATCATTTCTCCTCATTACCTAGTCGCACGGGATGAAGATCTCCTTCCGGACCCTTCTGTCGTGATACCTCTTTACCCGCTCCTTAATCTTCGCCTCCTGGAGTGCAGCATTCTCCCGTTTTTCTTCTAAGAGGTCCAAGTCGAGGCGCCGCTCCGTGTCTTCTTCCTCCGGGCGCTAGAATTGGGTCCGGGGGCTCGGTATCCCAATCTCCGCGGGTATTACCGCCTCCGACCCATATACCAAAGCAATAGGGGGATTCTCCCATAGCCGAGCTTTCTGTGGTTCTATGGGCCCAAAGGACGCTGGGCAACTCCCATATCTAGTTCCCCCGAGCGCCTTCAAGACGGGCTTTCAGGCCATTGATAATGGTGCGGTTGGTGACCTCGACCTGCCCATTCGCCTGTGGGTGATAGATAGAGGTTAATCTCTGCTCTATGCCATATTTGACGCACCACACCTTGAAGGGATCATTTTCGAACTGTGCTCCATTGTCTGTAACTATGGTTTTTGGGATACCAAATCGGCAGATAATGTTTTTCCAACAAAACTTGATGCAAGTCAGCCCGCGTATTTTGGTGAGCGGATCGGCCTCCACCCACTTGCTGAAGTAGTCAATTGCCACGATCAAGTACCTGGCTCCTCCCGGGGCGGTGGGAAACGGCCCTACCAAGTCGATTCCCCATCTGCTGAATGGCCAGGCTCCTGTAACTCCTACTAATTCTTCCCGGAGAACATGAATCAGTGGGGCAAAGGTTTGACACGGAAGGCATTCCTGTACATATCTTTCGGCATCTTTAAACAGTGTCGGCCAGTAATAACCCAGCCTTAGGATTTTCCTAGCCACCGTGCTGACTCCCTGGTGGCTCCGATTAGATCCCTCATGCACTTCTCGGACAAGGTGCTGGCCTTCCGCCCTTTCTACACATTTTAGTAAAGGTTGGAGGTATCCTCTCTTGTATAACTCCCCATCTTGGACCACGTACTTGGACGCCTTTACCCGCAGCTTCCTGGCCTGTGCCCATCTTCTGGGGAGATTCCATCCTCCAAATATGCCCGCATGGGGGTGATCCATGACTCTCCTTCATTTACCAGCATTACCTGGTCAATCTCCTGGTAACTCCTCCTTCCCAGTACCTCTATGTATAGCTTTTGGTTCGGTTCAGCTTTTAGCTCCGAGGAAGCCAGCTTGCTCAGGGCATCTGCCTTACTGTTTTCTTCATGGGGGACCTGGATCAGGCTAAAGGATTCGAACCCATCCACCAGAGGCTTCACCATTTCCAGATACTTCTGTAGGCTCCTTTCTCGGGATTCATATTCTCTTTTCACTTGTTGCACCACAATCTGGGAGTCACTGTGCACTGTAAGAACCTTGATTTCCATTTCCTTTGCTAGCCTCAATCCCGCGATCAAAGACTCGTACTCAGCCTCAGACTCGTACTCCTTCCCTTCCGGGCTAACCAATAAGACTCCCACTCCACTGCCTCTGAAGTGTGCTGATCCGTCCATGTACAGCTTCCAAGCCGGGACTATCTCTGTCGGGGGCGCCTCCTGCTCCTCGTATACCCTTGCTTCTGATTCTACCAGGAAATCCGCTAGAGCCTGCCCCTTGATGACCCTTCTTGGCTCATACCGGATTTCGTATTCTCCCAGCTCTATAGCCCACTCCATCATTCTCCCTGATGCCTCCGGCTTGAACAGTAATTAGTGAGGACCACTATGGGATGGCCCTGGAAGTAAGGTTTAAGCCTCCTTGAAGCATGTACCAAAGCCAAAACCAGTTGCTCCAACTCGGTATACCGGGTCTCTGCCCCCCGGAGTGCCCTGCTGACAAAGTAGATTGGATGCTGCCTTCCCTCCTCTTCTTTGATTAGCACGACGCTCACTGCTTCTCGGGACGACGCTATGTATAGAAAAAGCTCCTCCCTCCGGGTATGGCTTCTTTAGGGTTGGCAATTGTCGAAGGTGCTCTTTCAGGCTCTGGAACGCCTTTTCGCACTCCTCGGACCATTCAAACATTTTGGCCTTTCTGAGGATATTGAAGAAGGGCAGTTGTCTTTCTGCTCCCTTTGATAGGAACCGGCTGAGGGCCGCAAGGGACCCCGTCAAATGATGTACTTCTTTTACCGACCTGGGAGAGGTCATCTTGGCTATGGTCTCTACCTTCTCTAGGTTGACGTCAATGCCCCGGTTTGACACCATGAAACCCAAACATTTCCCCGCACCCACTTCAATAGTACTTTTGGAGAGGTTTAACTTGAGATTGCTTCGTACCAGCTTTTCGAACATCTCCTCCAGGTCATTCAGGTAGGCCCCGTAAGTCCTGCTCTTGACCACCATGTCATCGACATATACCTCCATGTTCCTGACTACTTGGTCTTTAAAGAGATTATCCACCATCGTCTGATAAGTGGCCCCCGCGTTCTTCAACCCAAAGGGCATCTTCTTATAGCAAAAAGTTCCAAAGTCGGTGATGAAGGAGGTTTTAGCTTTGTCCGCCTCGTCCATCTGCACCTGGTGATACCCTTTGTGCGCATCGAAGAAGGCCAACCCTGAGTATCCCGCAATGGCTTCCGCCAACCGATCCAAGTTTGGAAGAGGGTAACTGTCTTTGGGGCAGCACTTATTCAAGTCCGTAAAGTCGATGCACATGCGCCAACTTCCATCATGCTTCTTTACCAAGACTGGGTTAGCTATCCATTCCAGGTAGATGATTTCCTTGACTACCCCGGCTCTCTTTAACTTCTGAACTTCATTTTTATGAATTCTGCTCTCTCCGGGGCTACAGGTCTCTTCTTCTGTCTGATTGGCTTGGTTGCGGGGCTTATGTTCAACTTGTGTACCCCCAGCTCTGGTAACACTCATACCATGTCCTCCATGCTCCATGAGAATACTCCCTGGTATTTGGCCAAAAGTTCCTTTAGTGCGGCCTTCACTTCCTCCGGGAGATTCTTTCCCACCGTGACCGCCCCTTTTTCTGCCACTTGCATTTCTTCCAACTCTTGGCGGGGAGCTTCTTTGCGTCAAATACTGCCGTCATCATGCAATTTCTTGCAACTGCTTGGCTTTCCCGCACGGCCGCTACTCCTTGAGCGGTAGGGAACTTCATCGTCAGCAGATATGGGCAATTCACTGCCTGGGCTTGGGTTAGCCACGGTCTCCCTATGATTACATTTTATGGTGACGGGGCATCAATCACCGCGAAGTTGCAAGTCACCGAAACTCTCTTGCTCCGGTCCTTTTCGTCCACCATGCACACTGTGAGGGGGATAACGCCTAGAGGAATTTCTGGCTTGCCAGTGAATCTTGACAAGGGAGACGAGAGAGGTTTCAGGTTCTGTCTTCCAATCCCCAATTGATCGAAGCAGGAAGCGAACATGATCTCCACGCTACTCACGTCGTCCATGAACACCCTCTTGACTAGGAAGCCTTCGATCTCCGCTGTTACAATCATTGGGTCTGAATGAGGTATCTGTGGAGGGGCTGCATCTGCCTCAGAGAAGGTGATAGTCTCACTGGGATGAAACCTCTTTCCCTGAGTTTCCCCGGGGGGACCTATCGCGTCCGGGCCCGGATAGTGGAGATTGACTAGCATGCTTCTCCAATTTCTCTGCTTATAACATTGATCATCCTGTTGGGTACTGGGGCCGGTTCCACCGCTTGGACTAGTACGTCAGCTATGACGGGCCGCCCCAGGGCCCAGTTGCCTTGGGCTCTCCCGTTTCATCTCCCGGGGTTTGGCCTCCACTTCCTTCGGGGTTGCTCCCGGGCCTGGTCTCGGGCCGTATATTCCTTCTTTGTTTCAGCCGCCACGCAGTCCCTTAGCTGCCCTCGCTCTATCAATTTTTCTATCTCGTTCCTTAGCCCCCTACACCCCTCCGTCGTGTGTCCATAAGACTTGTGATAGGCGCACCATTTATCCGCATTTTCTTTGGATGGGGTTCCCTAAATAGGCAACGGATCTGGGAACAAGTCCTTATGTATGGCGTGGATCTCCGCCTGGGACTTGCTGAGTGGGGTAAAGCTGTCTGCCCTTGCCCGGTTCACCGGCACGAGACCCAGATCCCTTCTACCTGGTTCTGTCGCCGTTCTCCTTTCCATCTACTCCGAGAGGAACCCCTCTGATTCTTCCTTTCTCTTCCGGGTGGCGTCATTGACGGCACAATACAACTGCACCGCCATCTGCAGGTTATGAAAGGTTTCCAGAATGTTCTCCATTAGTTTCTGAAACAGCGGCATATCCTTTAAGCCATTTATAAATCCACTTATCACCACCTTCTCTTGCTGCTGCCTATCTGATACCTTCATACTGTCGTCCATGTACCTCCGGTAATACTCCATGGGTCCCTCTGCAACCTTCTACCGGGTGGCAAGAAGCTCCATTAGCTGTTTTCCCTCTTTCTTCAGCCCCGCGTACCTAAACTACAGGGCTTTTGAAAAGTCATAATAATACCTGAGGCTTCCCCTGGGCAAGGAGTCGAACCACAGGAGACAATTTCCCCTTAGATAGCAACCCACCAGGTTGCATCTCAACTCCTCCGGGAAATCCCTTGACACCATCAAATTCTGGTAAGTCCTGACAAACTCTTCTGGGTCAGTCTCTCTGTTGTACGTGGGGATACCCTCCGGGACTCGAAGACCCGGAGGCCATGGGTACGCAAGTACCCTAGGCACCCATGGAGAGGTAGGCCTGGCTCCATTTCTCCCCACCAATTTGTCCAGCCGCGCCTCCAAAGAATTAGGTCCTGCTGCGCCACCTGATAGCCCCGCATCCTGTCATCCTCCCTATAATGGCCATTCGGATAGCCATAGTTTAGCCCCATAGATCCATACATCGGCACGGAATATTGGGTCTGGTTCCCATACAACCCAGGAGCCTGGGATCCCAAGAAATCCCTAGACACAAACGGCGGAACATACCCAACTTGCCCTAACTCCCAGCTAGAGCGAGGGTAATAGGGCGGAGTGTGTGGGGCTAAGCCGGACTGCTGTCCTGTTGCAGTTCCCACAGACGAACGCACATAAAAAAAGTTAAATGTTTTAAGAATTTAAAGGTTTCAAATCCTCGGATGTACACTCTCATCCGAAGAGGACCATCCGACGAACGGTTAGAAAAAAGTTAGAGGTTTAATGAATTTATAAATTTCAAATCCTCGAATAGACGACTTCAACAGAAGTGGACCATCCGAAGAACACATAGAAAAAAGTTAAAGGTTTTAAGAATTTAAAGGTTCTAAATCCACGGATAGACGCCCTCATCTGAAGAGGACCATTCGACGAACGCATAGAAAAAAGTTAAAGGTTTTATGAATTTAAAGGTTTCAAATTTTTGGATGGACACCCTTATCTGAAGAGGACCATCCGACGAACGCATAGAAAAAAGTTAAATGTTTTAAGAATTAAAGGTTTCAAATCCTCGGATGGACACCCTCATATGAAGAGGATCATCCGACAAAAGCATAGAAAAATGTTAAAAGATTTTAGAATTTAAAGGTTACAAATCCTCGAATGGACACCCTCATCAGAAGCGGACCATCCGACACATAAAAAAAGTTAAAGGTTTTGTGAATTTAAAGGTTTCAAATCCTCGGATGGACACCCTCATCAGAAGAGGACCATCCGATGAACGCATAGAAAAAAGTAAAGATTTTAGGAATTAAATGGTTTCAAATCCTCGGATGGACACCCTCATCTGAAGAGAACCATCCGATAAAAGCATAGAAAAAAGTTAAAGGTTTTTAGAATTTAAAGGTTACAACTCCTCGAATGGACACCTTCATCAGAAGCGGACCATCCGACGCATAGAAAAAAGTTAAAGGTCTTAAGAATTTAAAGGTTTCAAATCCTCGGATGTACACCCTCATCTGAATAGAACCATCCGACAAACGCATTGAAAAAAAGTTAAAGGATTTAAGATTTTAAAGGTTTCAAATCCTCGGATGGACACCCTCATCAGAAGAGGACCATCCGACGCATAGAAAAAAGTTAAAGGTTTTAAGAATTTAAAGGTTTCAAGTCCATAGATAGACACCCTTATCTATCTGAGGACCATCCGACGAACGGATAGAAAAAGGTTAAAGGTTTTGAGAATTTAAAGGTTTCAAATCCTCGGATGGACACCCTCATCAGAAGAGAACCATCTGATGAACGCATAGAAAAAAGTTAAAGGTTGTAAGACTTTAAAGGTTTCAAATCCTCGGATGGACACCCTCATCTGAAGAAGACCATCCGACGAACGCATAGTAAAAAGTTAAAGGATTTAAGAATTTAAAGGTTTCAAATCCTCGGATAGATACCCTCATCTGAAGAGGACCATCCGACGAACGCATAGAAAAAGTTAAAGGTTTTAAGAATTTAAAGGTTTAAAATCCTCTGATAGATACCCTCATCAGAAGAGGTCCATCCAACGAACACATAGAAAAAAGTGAAAGGTTTTAAGAATTTAAAGGTTTCAAATCCTCGGATAGATACCCTAATCTGAAGTGGACCATCCGAAGAACGCATAGAAAAAAGTTATCGGTTTTAAGAATTTAAAGGTTTCAAATCCTCGGATGGACACCCTCATATGAAGAGGATCATCCGACAAAAGCATAGAAAAATGTTAAAAGATTTTAGAATTTAAAGGTTACAAATCCTCGAATGGACACCCTCATCAGAAGCGGACCATCCGACACATAAAAAAAGTTAAAGGTTTTGTGAATTTAAAGGTTTCAAATCCTCGGATGGACACCCTCATCAGAAGAGGACCATCCGATGAACGCATAGAAAAAAGTAAAGATTTTAGGAATTAAATGGTTTCAAATCCTCGGATGGACACCCTCATCTGAAGAGAACCATCCGATAAAAGCATAGAAAAAAGTTAAAGGTTTTTAGAATTTAAAGGTTACAACTCCTCGAATGGACACCTTCATCAGAAGCGGACCATCCGACGCATAGAAAAAAGTTAAAGGTCTTAAGAATTTAAAGGTTTCAAATCCTCGGATGTACACCCTCATCTGAATAGAACCATCCGACAAACGCATTGAAAAAAAGTTAAAGGATTTAAGATTTTAAAGGTTTCAAATCCTCGGATGGACACCCTCATCAGAAGAGGACCATCCGACGCATAGAAAAAAGTTAAAGGTTTTAAGAATTTAAAGGTTTCAAGTCCATAGATAGACACCCTTATCTATCTGAGGACCATCCGACGAACGGATAGAAAAAGGTTAAAGGTTTTGAGAATTTAAAGGTTTCAAATCCTCGGATGGACACCCTCATCAGAAGAGAACCATCTGATGAACGCATAGAAAAAAGTTAAAGGTTGTAAGACTTTAAAGGTTTCAAATCCTCGGATGGACACCCTCATCTGAAGAAGACCATCCGACGAACGCATAGTAAAAAGTTAAAGGATTTAAGAATTTAAAGGTTTCAAATCCTCGGATAGATACCCTCATCTGAAGAGGACCATCCGACGAACGCATAGAAAAAGTTAAAGGTTTTAAGAATTTAAAGGTTTAAAATCCTCTGATAGATACCCTCATCAGAAGAGGTCCATCCAACGAACACATAGAAAAAAGTGAAAGGTTTTAAGAATTTAAAGGTTTCAAATCCTCGGATAGATACCCTAATCTGAAGTGGACCATCCGAAGAACGCATAGAAAAAAGTTATCGGTTTTAAGAATTTAAAGGTTTCAAATCCTCGGATGGACACCCTCATCTGAAGAGGACCATCCGACGAACGCATAGAAAAAAGTTAAAGGTTTTAAGAATTTAAAGGTTTCAAATCCTCGGATGGACACACACTTATCTGAAGAGGACCATCCGATAAAAAAATAGAAAAAAGTTAAAGGTTGTAAGACTTTAAAGGTTTCAAATCCTCGGATGGACGCACTCATTAGAAGAGGACCATCCAACGAACGCATAGAAAAAAGTGAAAGGTTTTAAGAATATAAAGGTTTCAAATCCTCGGATAGATACCCTCATCTGAAGAGGATCATCCGACGAACGCATAGAAAAAAGTTAAACGTTTTAAGAATTTAAAGTTTTAAAATCCTCTGATAGATACCCTCATTTGAAGAGGACCATCCGACGAACGCATAGAAAAAAGTTAAATGTTTTAAGAATTTAAAGGTTTCAAATCCTCGAATAGACACCCTCATCAGAAGAGGACCATCCGATGAACGCATATAAAAAAGTTAAAGGAGTTAAGAATTTAAAGTTTTCAAATCCTCGGATGGACACCCTCATCAGAAGAGGACCATCCGACGAGCGCATAGTAAAAAGTTAAAGGTTTTAAAAATGCAATGTTTTCACATCCTTGGATGGACGCACTTATCAGAAGAGGACCATTCAACGAACAGATAGAAAAAAGTGAAAGGTTTTAAGAATTTAAAGGTTTCAAATCCTCGGATAGATACCCTCATCTGAAGAGGACCATCTGACAAAAACATAGAAAAAAGTTAAAGGTTGTAAGACTTTAAAGGTTTCAAATCCTCGGATAGACACCCTCATCAGAAGAGGACTGTTAATGTTATAATTGGGATTTCAATGTTTATATTCCTGCTGCTCAGACCTGTAAACCTGCACGGACAGAACGGAGCTCAGACAGGCTGGCTTAAGCCTACGCCTGCTCCGACAATCAAATTAGAGAGGAACTATAAGATCTGATCGTGATAAAATGGTAGGGATCAGCAGAGAACTTGCCTTTCTCAATGGGGATTAGCTTCCATTTATAGGTCTCTGAGCTGCCGACATCGAACAGTAGAGAGCGGCAAAGTGCTTGGACCTGTCTGTGGGCTGGTATCTGGTATAGTCCAGCTTGGGCCTGTTTCGTGGGCCTCTGACTATTCCATGGAATAGTACCATATTTATCAAGTCCCCCCAGTCCAAGTATATAGTCAAAGTACTATATTTATTGGACTGTTGGTCAGAGGACATGTGAGTGATTTTGAATTTTTTTTAGGTCCATCCGGACAGTCGGTGATGCAGTCCTAGGTGAGGCGGACGGTTCAGATTCATCGTTCAGCCCACGCGCTCCATTGTCTCGTTCTCTACGTCGTGGAGGGACCCATGAGCGTTTATTATTTTTCGTAAAATCTGCCCGGCTTCCTTCCCCGATACGCCTCTCATTTAAATCTAGATAGGCTCGAGGAGGGCCTCTGCTTTTCTTCAGATTCATCATCTTCTTCTTCCAGGTAAAGCGTTCGCTTCTCTCTTCTGAAAACTCCGATTTATTTCTTCTGTTTTATTTTTGATAGACTAGGATGAGTACCATGAACAACATTCGATCTGCCACCGTTGACGAGGACGTTGTCCTCGTGCGTGAGCTCTGTCGCTCAGTCGGCGGGCTCACCGTCGAAGAGGCTGAGTCGAAAGTCCTGATGCCTCGGTTCGGCGAGGATATCGTAACCTCCGCCCCCGTCGGCTTTATCCCAGTTTACTGCGAACATCTATTAGCGTGTGGGCTTCGCTTTCCCGTGTCGTCCTTTTTCCGGTCGGTCTTGCGTTATTTTGACACTCCCCTGCACACCCTTTCGCCTAACTTCGTTCGGGTCCTAATTGGATTCGAGGTCCTGTGTATCCTGCGCAAGGTTCGGGCCAGTCCACAGCTGTTCAGGGCCTTCCTTTACCCGGCCAACATAAGCGGCGGAGGTGGCTAGCTTCAACTGAAGTGCCGCGAGAAGATGCTGAAGCTTGTCGATGAATGTCCGAAGAGGCATGACTGGAAAACCCGTTGGGTTTTCGTGGAGAACACTCTGGTCTTTGGCGAGGGTCCGGAGGACATGACAGTCCCGGTCCTTCCTCTAGCGATCCGAGGTAAAGCGCATCTTCCTGCAGAGTCATCTCGTCTGGCCTCTCAGATAGCAAAAATGGGGCTTAAGAGCTACAGTTACTCCATCTTGACTGACGACAGGGTCCTCCGGGCTGCTAGTATGCCGTACTACGTAGAACAGATCTCTGATGATGATTTGGGTATTAATCTAGTTCTGCTTTTTGGCTTTATTCGATAATGGTCCGGCCCACCGGCCGCTTCTGATTCTGACTGTGTTTTCCTTACGTCTTGGCAGGTGCATGCGCTATAGAGAAGTCTCTGCAATCCATTATCAACGAGCTGGCCACCATGCCGAGACCACGCAACAGACCTGGACTGCGACAGATAAAGGAGGAAGCTGACGCTGGGACTGGTGCAGGGGATTCGTGGTCCGTGACCGCGTCTGGGTCTGTCAAGCAGTCTGAGGACGCCGACGACACGCAGGTTGAAACTAGCAGGGAAGGTGGAGTCCGAGCCAATCTGGAAATTGAGATGCCCAAGATGACCTGAAAGCGCCAGAGAACCGAGGGGCAGGATGACGAAGACATCACGCAGTCCCACTCTGACATTCAGTTCCGACCTCCAAGTCCGACCATCCACTCGCCTGTTAAGTCTGTGAATGACGATGAGGTTGTGATCCCGAGCCCTCTGCACAACAACGAGCGGATCATTGAGACCTTGCAAGAACGAGCTCTGGACACTCTAAGTGGGCGCAATGCTTTCATGGATCAGATCTTTTCCCCGGCTTACTTGGAGGATTGGGTGACTCATGGCCCTAGGAGCTATCCGAAGACCTCTGACATCCCCGACAGACAGGCCTTCATCGCTATCGAGGTATGTGATTGATTCTGTCGAGGCTTTACCAGGGTCTTTTGAAGTTTCATTTGCTTGCTTAGGATAACTGAGTTTCCTTTTTATTTTTTCAGCACTTGCGCATGTCCCAGGTGCTGAGAGGGGAGATGTCCCGGCTAAGGTTGAGAAGCGCTGATCTGGGCTCTGAGCTTGAAAAAAAAGATGCCGAGTTGGCCAAGCTGAAGGATGCCGAGGCTGAGTGTGCGCGTCTCCGCGAGGTGGAAAGGGAAATGCTCTGTGCAAAGACTGACCTCGAGGGTTCTTTGTCCGTTGAGCGTAATGCCGCTTCTGCTCTAAGGTCTAGGGTCGCGGAGCTGGAGGCTCTGTTGATGGAGAGGGATGGCCAATTGACCTTCTCCGAGGCCCAGCGTGCGCGCCTGATCTGCACTATCTTTCCTCTGGTATTTTCCAAGATAGTCCAATCTGACGAGTCAACTGCAGCGTTCACCACTGCTCTTCGAGACACGGCGGCTTTCCCAGACGAGGTTTACGAGGATCTTGCCAAGCACTTTGCCACTCTGGACAATCTGTTTCAAGTCTTCTCCGGACGCCAGTATTCTGACTATTTTACTGCGGAGCAGATGAAGGCATGGGAAGCTCCTGCACTGTCTACGGCTCAGCCCGGGAACCAGTCGCAGTTGGACCAGTCGGTGGCTCAGCCCGGGGACCAGTCTTGAGGATCAATCTGCCAACTAAATTTAGATAACGCGCCTGTGTGCTTTTACTTTTTAAGGATAATTTCAGCTGTTTAGCTGTGGATTTTAATTTTTTATGCATCGTATTTCATTCATACTCGTGCATCTTTCCTTTATGGTTTTTTTGAGGGTTTGTGCCCTCTCCTTCCCTCAGGATGTTTGGCCTTGCGTCCTTGGACTGATGGTCAGACTGTCCAGACATAGGTCTGTAACCTTCCTTCTGGAAGTTTTCCATCTAGTTTTGGGACAGATGATCAGACTGTCCAGACATTGGTCTGTAATCTTTCCTTAGGAAGTTTTCCATCTAGCCCTTGGGCTGAGGATCAGACTGTCTAGACATTGGTCTGTAACCTTCCCTTAGGAAGTTTTCCATCTAGTGCTTGGACCAAGGATCAGACTGTCCAGACATGGTCTGTAACCTTCCCTTAGGAAGTTTTCCATCTAGTCTTTAAACTGAGGATCAGACTGTCCAGACATTGGTCTGTAATCTTTCCTCAGGAAGTTTTCCATCTAGTCCTTGGACTGAGGATCAGACTGTCCAGAAATTGGTCTGTAACCTTCCCTTAAGAATTTTTCCATCAAGCCCTTGGGCTGAGGATCAGACTGTCCAGACATTGGTCTGTAACCTTCCCTTAGAAAGTTTTCCATCTAGTCCTTGGACTGAGGATCAGACTGTCCAGACATTGGTCTGTAACCTTCCCTTAGGAAGTTTTCCATCTAGTCCTTGGACTGAGGATCAGACTGTCCAGACATTGGTCTGTAACCTTCTCTTAGGAAGTTTTCAATCTAGTCCTTGGACTGAGGATCAGACTGTCAGGACATTGGTCTGTAACCTTCTCTTAGGATGTTTTCCATCTAGTCCTTGGACTGAGGATCAGACTGTCAGGACATTGGTCTGTAACCTTCTCTTAGGATGTTTTCCATCTAGTCCTTGGACTGAGGTTCAGACTGTCCAGACATTGGTCTGTAACCTTCCCTTAGAAAGTTTTCCATCTAGTCCTTGGACTGAGGATCAGACTGTTCAGACATTGGCCTGTAACCTTCCCTTAAGAAGTTTTCCATATAGTCCTTGGAGTGAGGATCAGACTGTCCAGACATTGGTCTGTAACCTTCCCTTAGGAAGTTTTTCATCTAGTCCTTGGACTGAGGGTCCAGACATTGGTCTGTAACCTTCCCTTAGGAAGTTTTCCATATAGTCCTTGGAGTGAGGATCAGACTGTCCAGACATTGGTCTGTAACCTTCCCTTAGGAAGTTTTTCATCTAGTCCTTGGACTGAGGGTCCAGACATTGGTCTGTAACCTTCCCTTAGGAAGTTTTCCATCTAGTCCTTGGACTGAGGATCATACTGTCCGGACATTGGTCTGTAACCTTCCCTTAGGAAGTTTTCCATCTAGTCCTTGGACTGAGGATCAGACTGTCTGGTCATTGGTTTGTACTAGTCGATTTATGAATGCTTCAACAGTTAAGGATTTTTGGATATTTAATCCTAGCCTTGTTCATTGCTTGTAAGCAAACAAAATATAGATACGGTTACACAGAGAGTGCTAATTTTGATCACTTCCCCTATTGGGTAGCCAAAAAATGTGATCAAACGGAATTTCTATACAAAATTCCTATCGTACCGTTCTATCAGGCACAAGAAAGTATGTACGATACGTTATTGATTATTGCATTTTCTAACCATAGTACCTCTGAAAGTTGTTGATGTTCCAGGTACGGGGTATTGGTTCTCCCCCCATGGTTTCCAGTCGATAAGCACCGTTTCCGACTACTTCGGACACTCGGTAAGGTCCTTCCCAGGTCACATCTAGCTTCATCTCACCTTCCACGCGGCTGGCCTCATTCTTTCTTAGGGCCAGGTCTCCCACACACAGACTCCGGACTCGGACCCTTGCGTTATATCGCTGTCAACATAAGATTTGTAGGACGCTTCTTTCAACTGCGCGGCCTCTCTGTTCCTTTCCAATTCTTCTAGCTTTTGCCTGACTGCCTCATCGTTATCCCTTGGGAAGTCGTCGCCGTACCTCTCAAATATACAATTTATATCAACTTACTACCGATATACACAATTAAGCATATAATGGCAAGTAAGGTTCGTTCCACAGGGAAAAGGTTATTTCTATGTATATCTTATAGCATGCATATACATATATATATATATATATATATATAAGCAATGTAAACAAGGGGGGATTTTGAGTTGAATTTTATTTAAGACACTACTAAGTAAAACTACTAGAACTTTAAAGCTACAAATACTTTACCATAAGATTACTCTAACTAAAGATTTAACTAAGAGAATAAGAAACTTGGACATATGAGATTGGTGACTTCTTATTATGAGATTTTCCTCAAACTTTATCATGATGCCTTGAGAATGGTGAACGTTAGTGAGAAACTATCTTTAACCATAGTTATGAAAAATGAAAGCATCTTCACAACTTCAATTGACAACTTTACTAGATGATAACAACTAGTTCAATTGAATCAATATTACTTCAAATTAGATGTTCCTCAACCCTACCCATGCAATTTGATAACAAACTTGACATAGGTACAATGCTAATGAATGATCTTAACAACAAATACAATTGATAACAACATGCATTCGATTCCTAATTTACTACTCCTACATAGAAAGAATGATAACATTCTAACCATGGAAAAGCAATATCTAATACATATCCAACACATATCTATCACTAGGAAATCATTCCTAATCATTTCAAGCATCAAATACACATATAAATTATGATCATTCAATAGCAAATCACCATTCCTAAGCTTCATGAATTATGTTCTCAATCCATAACAAGAAGTCCAATCACATATATCCAAGAAGGGTTTTAGCCTACTACCATAGTTGCATAATCACAAAGATAATCCATACAAGAAATCATGGTGAATTCAAAGATCAAAATGAAGAGAAAATGAAGAAAAGAGTCTCAAGCTCTGTAAAAACGATCCTCTAACAATTTAGGATAAGTCCTATTTATATCCCAAAACAAATAAAATTAAAACAAAACAACATGCAAGTTGCAGGAAAATTTCGCGGGTCGCGCGAAATCCTTCGCGGACCGCGGCCGAGGATTTGCGGCCCGCGCGTCTTCGGTTTCCACGGTCCGCGACCGAGGTTTCGCGGACCGCGCGTCTGGTCCTCGCAAACCGCGGCCGACGTTTCGCGGATCGCGCGTCTTGGCTTCGCTCTGGTCCTCGTGCTGGTCCTCGCGGTTCGCGACCGGAGTTTCGCGGACCGCGCGTCTGGTCCTCGCGAACTGCGGCCGATGTTTCGCGGATCGCGCATCTTCGGCTTCCGCGGTCCTCGTCCTGGTCCTCGCGGCTCGCGACCTGAGTTTCGCGGACCGCGCGAAACTCGGCATCTTCAAAACAACAACACACACCCTCGCGGTTCGCGAGAGTGTGCCTTCACGCCACTTCTACGACCGGTTCTTCAATGTATCTGCTTCCTTCAAGACGGTCATAGAAGGTCTTCAAATCATCCAAATCTATCGCAAGTGCAATTCAAGGTCGAAATGCACGTCTTCAATTTCAAACCATCATGAATGATTCGGTCCAAAAGTCTAATATAAAGTACAAAATACTATCTAAAACAGCTCTCAAATGCTACAAAATAAGAGTATATCTAGGACCTATCAAAATCCCCCACACTTGAACCTTTCTCGTCCTCGAGAAAGAACGATTAAGATCCAAGTGTATACTCTGAATAATTAAGCACATAACATTTGAGAGTTTTTCATATCTATACAAGAGAAAAGAAAATGTTTTTTTTTTTTTTAAAGAAATACAGTAGTAAAAACACAGCAGCAAAAACAGCAACAAAAACAGAATCATAGTCCTACATTTCCTCCCCCACACTTAGTCTAAACATTTCCTTCAATGTTTAAATATAACAATGAAAACCATAGTGAAAGGAAAGGGTGTAGGATATACTCACTGTGAGGGGCCGGAACCGTCGCGACGGCGCTGAGCTCGCGATCTGCGATGGCCCTCATAGTCAAATGCCCCTGGTCCATGTGGGTGCATGGATGCCATCATGGCGAACATCACCTCCATGTCATCCTCATATCTCTGAGTAAACGCGTCGTGCCTCTGCGTAAACTCCTGGAACTGCTGCTGAGTGAAAAACTGAGGATCCTGATGTGGAGGAACGTACTGCTCTCCATGCTCTGGAGGTGCCTCTAGCCTGGCAAGGGCAATGGTTGGTGCAGGAACTGTGATCTGGGTGGGCAAGGTGAGCTCCTCCATGCGAGTGCGCCCAGTCAGCTGCACAGCCTCCGGATTCGGCAGGTACATATGCTGACTCTTGGCTACTAGCCAGATGAATCTAGGAGGAGGAAATCTGTGCATGGCCAAGACATTAGTGGACTCCAAAGTAGCAATGGAGTAGAACTGGTGAGCTCTCTCGGCTGTCTTGCCTATTGCCTGAATGTCTGGAGGTAGGTGGATGTTCAGATAAGCTGCCAGAAGAGAAATCATACCCCCCTGCGGTATCTTTCCTTTGCTCTTCTCGGAGGTTTCCAAACACTTCTGCACAAAGAGATCTACCCAACACGGGTGCTGTGGCCCCCAACACATGGTCCAAAGGCATTGGACCTGCTCTCTATTGATGTGCGTCAACTCTCCTTGGCAAAAGATTGTCATGACTAGGAGCTTGTGCACCATACGAACAGCTGGATGTATGATGTGGTTGTTCTTCGTAGCTCCTGTGATGTTGGGAGATCCAGACAAGCAATTCCAAAAGAAAGCTAGATCAAATCCGTCCGGGGCAGCATCTTTCGGATTCTTGTAACCATCCGCATATTCGAACCCAAAAGCATCTTGGATCTCATCATAGGTCATCCGGCGGTCCACATCATTTAATCTGAATGTGATGTACTGCATATCATGCTCCTCATCATAGTGCTTGGCTAGAGTGGATAGGAATTCAAGTGTATAGCGGCTGTAGGTCGGTGCTGATCGATCAATGAATCCTCTCATGCCAACGCGATCCAATAAAAATAGCACAGGCTGCTGTAAACCTAGCTCCTGAAGTAGCTCAGAGGAGAGCAACTTCGTCTCCATGATTGTTCGTCTCCCATTCCCAATCAACTTTCTCCACCGTTGTTGGGCATCTCCATCCAAACCTTGCAGTCCCATTAGATCAATAGGAGGCAGGTTTTCTGCAGGGGGAGGGCTAGGTTGGCGAGGGGGGGATTCGGGGATCACGGGCTCATGCGAACTAGAGGCTTCCCCACGGCGAGACCTTTTCCTCGGTGCCATTATCAAAATCTACTCAACAACAGTCCAGCACAACTAAACTAGCTACAAGGCGGCAAGCCCCTACTCAAAAAGCTCAGTATATAACTAAAGGCGGCAAGCCTTTGAAATTTCAATGAAACCTATTGGCGGCAAGCCCTAAATCACCCAATATTAAAATAAATTCAGTAGGGTACCGTCAATGGAAGCCTTTGGAAGCAATGTAGCTTGAGGAGATCATCAATTGAACCAAAATATCACCAAATCAAAAATGCCCAAAAATTAGGGTTCTTGAGATTTGGGGATATTTAAGTTCGTTTAGGAATTTGAAAATTGAGATGGCGAAAGGGATAAGGGTGGTGGAGGGAAGGTTTTGATGTATTGGGGTTGGGGAAAAAGTCGCTGGATTCCGGTGAATCGGAATGGGGAAGTTTCGGTTGGAATTCGGGCAATGTGGGTAAAAGATGGTGTTTTTGATGTGGATTTTTGGTGGGTTTTGTTGGGAAAGCTTGGGAGATTGATTTGGGTGGAAGGAATTGGTTCAAAACTCGCCGGAATGACGAATTGGAGGTTGTGGCCGGTGGGATGGGTGGTTTTCGGGTGGGAGGGATGTTGGGAAAGAAGAAGAAAGAGATAGAAAGATTTTGGAGAAGTAGGGGCCGCGTTTTGTCGCGAGCCGCGAGGTTCCCGTCGCGGGCCGCGGGCCTTCGTCGCGGGTCGCGGGCCTCCGTCGCGGGCCGCGAAACCATGCCAAGTCGTTCCAGGGATTGCCGAAAAATCCCTGGATTGTCGCGGATCGTGCGTCTCCGTTCGCGGGTCGCGCACCGAACCTTCGCGGTCCGCGCGATGAAACCGCGGACCACGCCGAACCTTCGCGGTCCGCGCGATAAAACCGCGGACCGCGCGCGCGATGAATTCGCGCGCCGCGCACGGCAAATCCTCGCGGTTCGCGCGGTGAAACCGCGGACCGCGAGAACAGTGCCGCGGTCCGCGCGATCAAGCCGCGGACCGCGAAATGGTGCGTTTCCGTTCCAGGGATTTCTGAAAATCCCCTGGTTTTTGCGGGTCGCGCGGTCTTCTTCGCGGACCGCGCGTAAAATCTTCGCGAACCGCGCGCCCTAATTCGCGGTCCGAGGCACTGTTTCGCGGTCCGCGCGATCAAGCCGCGGACCGCGAAAATCGGCGTTTTCGTGCCAGGGAATTCCCAAAATTACACCATTTTGCGCGGTTCGCGAGGCTCCGTTCGCGGGTCGCGAGACACCGTCGCGGTCCGCGCCTTCCCGATCGCGGTCCGCGAAATCCTCGGTCGCGGTCCGCGCGATGAGTTCGCGGTCCGCGAGGAATTGCTCTTAGAGCCTTTTTGCTTTGTATCTATTTCACACCTCTTTCTACAAAAACACAACAAAAACTAGTGTAATGTTCGAATTACAAGTTAAATGAAATGTACATGGATAACAATAAAAAGAAAATATTGTTTCAAATATTGAAATTGTCCGACGAAATGCTTTTAAGGATCAAAACTCGTTTATTTAACATCGTCGGCACGATGTACCTCCATGGCAAAGATCACTCGTAGGTTGGGTTGCCTAGAGACATGTCCTCTAGGATTTCCGATTCGAAACCCTCGTAATACGGTTTCAACCTTTGGCCGTTGACCTTGATGATTTTGGCATCCTCGTCGCTTTGGATCTCCACCGCAACATGAGGGAAAACTTTCACAACTACAAATGGTCCAGTCCACCGAGAACGCAGTTTACCTGGAAACAAACGAAGGCGTGATTGAAATAGGAGAACCTTTTGACCTACCTCAAAAGTTTTCCTAATTATCATCTTGTCATGCCATGCCTTCGTCTTTTCCTTGTAAATGGCAGCGTTCTCATAAGACTCATTCCGGATCTCCTCAAGCTCTTGCAATTGAAGCTTCCTTTCATTCCCGGCATCGTCCAAGTTCAAATTGAACCTTGTGATCGCCCAATAAGCTTTGTGTGCTAACTCCACCGGTAAATGACACGGCTTTCCAAAGACTAATCGGTATGGAGACATACCAATTGGAGTCTTATAAGCCGTCCTATATGCCCACAATCCATCATCCAACCGAGTACTCCAATCCTTGCGAGTCGGCCTAACCGTTTTCTCAAGGATGGACTTGATTTCCCTATTGGAAACTTCGGCTTGTCCATTTGTTTGTGGGTGATAGGCGGTAGAAGTTTTGTGATTTACCCCATATTTCTTCAACAATGCGGCAATGGTTCTATTGCAAAAGTGAGTGCCTCGGTCACTGATCAGAGCTCAGGGTACCCCGAACCTAGAGAAGATGTGAGATTTGATGAACTCTGCAACCACTTTAGAATCATCAGTACGAGTGGGGATTGCTTCAACCCACTTAGAAACATAGTCAACCGCAAGCAAGATATATTTAAAACCAAAGGAAGTGGGGAAAGGTCCCATAAAATCGATTCTCCAAACATCAAAGAGTTCACAATATAAAGGGCAATGTTGGGGCATTTCATTCCTAGAAGAGATGTTTCCTACTCTTTGGAATTTATCACAAGATTTGCAAAATGTGTATGCATCCTTATTCAAACTAGGCCAATAAAAACCACAATCAAGCACTTTTCTAGCAGTTCGCCTAGCACCAAAATAACCACCACATGCATAGGAATGGCAAAAAGCAAGGATTTAGTTGGTCTCATTATTGGGAATGCATTTCCTAATCACTTGGTCAGAACAATGTTTCCACACATAGGGATCATCTCACACATAAAACCTAGCATCATGCTTTAGCTTATTCTTTTGTGCTTTTGTGAAATGAGAAGGGCACTTACTTGTGACAAGGAAATTCACAATATTGGCATACCATGGAAGAGAGACACTAAGAGCAAACAATTGCTCGTCGGGAAACTCTTCGTGAAGATGGTCCTTCAATGCTTTGGTCCCAAACTCCTCATTGGGCACCAAACGGCTCAAATGGTCGGCCACTAGGTTCTCAGCTCCTTTCTTGTCCTTGACCTCCAAATCGAATTCACTCAAAAGTAAAATCCATCGGAGCAATCTAGGCTTTGCTTCTTTCTTCGTCATCAAGTAACGAAGAGCTGCATGGTCAGTGAAAACAATAATCTTTGTACCAAGCAAATATGGCCTAAATTTTTCTAAGGAAAAGACTACTGCTACCAATTCTTTCTCAGTAGTGGTATAGTTCATTTGAGCATCATTGAGAGTCATGGATGCATAATAGATGGCATGGGGAATTTTCCCCAACCTTTGACCTAACGCCGCACCAACGGCGTAGTCACTTGCATCACACATGATCTCAAATGGAAGGGACCAATTTGGAGGTTGTATAATAGGGGCCGACACTAACATAGACTTCAAACAATCAAATGCCCTCTTACAATCTTCATCTACCACAAATTCCACATCCTTTTGTAACAATCTACATAAAGGAGAAGAAATTTTTGAAAAATCTTTTATGAAACGGCGGTAGAACCCCGCGTGGCCTAGAAAAGATCTCACATCACGCACACAAGTAGGGTAAGGAAGAGATTGGATGGTATCAATTTTTGCTTTGTCTACTTCAATACCCTTAGATGATACTTCATGTCCTAACACAATGCCTTTTTCAACCATAAAATGACATTTTTCAGAATTAAGCACAAGGTTCTTATCAATGCAAGTTTTTAGGACTAATGACAAATGGATTAAGCAATTGTCAAAAGAGTTTCCATGAACGGTAAAGTCATCCATAAAAACCTCTATAAACTTTTCAAGGTATTCTGAAAATATGCTAACCATACACCTTTGGAATGTGGCCGGTGCATTGCAAAGGCCAAAAGGCATGCGTTGATATGCAAATGTGCCAAAGGGACATGTGAAGGTTGTCTTCTCTTGATCTTCTGGTGCAATGGCAACCTGAAAGTACCCTGAATAGCCATCAAGAAAACAATAGAAAGAGTGGCCTGCGAGTCGGTTAAGCATTTGATCAATAAATGGCAAAGGGAAATGGTCTTTCCTCGGTACCGCATTTAGCCTTCGGTAATCAATGCAAACACGCCATCCATTTTGAATACGAGTGGGGATCAACTCGCCATGACTATTCTCCACCACGGTCACTCCGGACTTCTTTGGTACCACTTGCGTTGGGCTTACCCATTTACTATCGGAGATCGGATAGATCATTCTCGCATCCAACAATTTAAGCACCTCGGCTTTTACTACCTCCATCATAGGAGGGTTCAATCACCTTTGAGGTTGTCGGATGGGTTTAGCATCATCCTCCAATAGAATACGGTGCATGCAAGTACTTGGACTCATACCTTTGATGTCGGCAATAGTCCATCCAATGGCCTCCTTATGATCTTGTAGCACTTTCATCAACCTTTCCTCTTGTTCCTTGGTGAGCTTGTTGGAGATGATCACCGGTAATTTCTCACCATCACCAAGGAATGCATATTTTAGAATCTCGGGTAGTGGTTTCAATTCCACCACCGGAGGTTTATCGAAAGATGGTCGGTTACCCGAGACTTTCAATACCTCGAGGTCTAAAAGTGGTGCATCAAGAGAAAGTTCCTCATAGGTATCTAGCTCAAAAATGCTTTCCTTCAAGTTAGCACTCAAAGCATATGTATGAACATTACTTGTGTGTAAACTACTAGCTAAAGCATTTAACAATGGATCATCAACATCATTTTCATAAACTTTTTGCACAAAAGATTCAATCACATCAATGGCATTGCAAGAAGTTTCATCATCATCGTATTTCATTGCACCATAAATGTTGAACTCTATTTTATCCTCATCAAATTCCATGGTAAGCCTACCACTATGCACATCGATTATAGTTCTTGATGTTTTCAAAAAGGGACGCCCTAACAAGACAGGGGTAGCAAATTTATCATGTTCCATGTCAAGAACGTAAAAATCGGCCGGGAACACCAACTTGTCGACTTTCACCAAGACATCTTCAACAATACCCTTAGGGTATGCATTAGAGCGGTCGGCAAGTTGGATCACTACACCGGTTTTATGCAAAGTGCCAAGATTTAATGATTCATACAATGTGTATGGGATGACATTTATGGATGCACCTAAATCTAGCATGGCTCTAGGAAAATAAGTGTTTCCTAAAATGCAAGGAATTGTAAACATGCCGGGATCACCACACTTAGTAGGCATTTTGTCTTGAAACAAAGCCGACACATGTTCATTGACTCTTTCATTTTTAACATGCTTAGACCTTTGTTGACGATGGTTCACACATAATTCTTTCAAGAACTTAGAATATCTAGGAACTTGATCAATAGCATCGAGCAAAGGAATGTTTACCTCACACTTTCGAAGAACTTCGAAAGCTTCCTTGTCCATCTCCTTTTTGCGAGTATTCTTCAAAGCCTCGGGAAATGGTGCTTCCACTTCGAAGGGAGTGTCTACCCTAGTTTTCTTGTGGAGAGGTGAGAATGGAGGTGACATTGGTTCAACATGAGCGGTTGAGTCCACATGTTCCTCATCAATTAGTTCCTTCTCCTTATCAAACTCGGCATCACCTTTTTCTTTGGTTAGCCCATCAAGAATCACTTCTTCATCGGCCAAGGTTACCTCAACTTCGTCGTTGGTCAAGCTCTTCTTCACAAGGCCTCTCTTGGGTGCCTTTTTCACAACCACTTCGGGTTCAACCGCTTGTTTACCACTTCTCAAGGTCATGGCACTCGCATGAGGCCTTGGATTTAACTCCGGTTGTGCGGGTAATTCCCCGGAGTTTTGTGCTTCCAATTTCCCCAAAACAGTGGCCATTTGACTCATTTGCACCTCAATGCTTTTGAATCGAGCGTCTTGTGGGAACTGGCCCGAGCTTTCACCTTGATCACGAGATTTATCTTCCAACCTCGGGTAAGCATTTTGAGGAGCACGATTATTGAAACGGCCTTGTCCTTGGTTTCTTTGGTATTGTTGGGGTTGAGGGTGATATTGAGGGTTTTGATGATCTTGGTACCCTTGGTAGCCAAAATCTTGGTACCCTTGGTTTTGGTAACCTTGATTTTGGTTGCTTTGGTCTCCTTGGTAGCCTTGGTCATTTTGCCCCCTCGACCTATCAAAAGATTGACCACTTTGACCTTGGTAACCCCCTTGGTAGCCACCTTGTTGGCCTTGTTGCCCCGTTGGTTCATCTCTCCACCGAAAGTTGGGGTGATCTCTAGTTCCGGGGTTGTAGTGTTGAGCAAAAGGATCATACTTCCTTTGGTTACCCCTATCACCACCTTGGCCTTGTCCACCTTGAAAACCCCTACTACCTTGGTAGCCTCGTCCTCCTTGAAATCCTTGGCCACCTCTAAAACCTTGGTTTCCACCATAGACCCCCATGGCATTGACTTCTTCGTTATAATCCTCGTTTGCTTGAGGACAAGATTCGGTGAGATGGTTCAAAGCACAAATCCCACACGTCATAACTTGTTGCCTTGTTTGATTCCCCGAATTCCCTCCGGAGCTATTTCCCATCATGAAACCTTTCATCAATGCCGTAAGCTCCTTGATATCTTGACGAGAACCATCATTGTTCCCACCGGAGTTACCTATACGTAGTCTCCGGTCCTTCTTTGGTTTGCATCCCTCGGCTAATTGCTCAAATAGCATCATGGCGTCGGAAGAGCCAAGGTTAGCAATAGAGCCGTAACAAGACCGATTTATCAACTCGGTTTCTCTATCATTCAAACCATTGTAATAGAAACACACCAATTGAGGTTCGGTGAAGCTATGGTACGGGCAACTTGAGAGTAGAGTTTGGAACCTTTCCCAATACTCATACAAAGTCTCATCATCGTCTTGAGTGATGTTGCTAATGGCTTGTATCAAGACCGAGAATTTAGAGGGGGGAAAATACTTGTCAAGGAATGTTTTCTTCAATTGTGGCCATGTAGTGATCGATGATGAAGGCAAACGGCTTAACCATTTGGCGGTCTTGTCTTTCAAGGTAAAGGTGAATGTTTTCAACTTAAACTCATCCACACTCATCTCGGAAGGTTTCAAACTACTACAAACTCGGTGAAAAGCCTCAAGGAAGTCGTTGGGATCATCCACTTCTCTACCATGGAAAGTTGGAAGCAAATTTATCACTCCCGTCTTGATTTCATATTGAGAGTCCGGGTAAACAATGCTAGATTGTTGTTGCTCATAGTTAGGGGACATGTACTCTCTCATAGAAATGTTGGTAGGAGAAGTGTTAGGGTTTTGGAAACGGTTGTAGAATTGGTTTCGGGGGTGGTTTTGCCCGATCCCTTCTTCTTGGTCCTCCTCCGCCATGGTGGAAGGTGGTACTTCACTATCAAGGGAGAATGGATTGGCGGCTAGTGTCTCTTGCACTTGTCGCTTGAGTTGACGAAGACTCCTAACTAATTCGGAATCGTATTGCAAAGGGTCTTGGTTCGAGGCTCTTGTATGAACCATGCACCAAGAGCTAGAGCAATAGGGTTCCAAACTAAAAAAAAAAATAAGATGAAAAAGAAAGATAGGGTGTTAGTGCAACTACAATAAACACATAGAAATACGCCAATTCCCCGGCAGCGGCGCCAAAATTTGGGAGGTCATCGTCGTACCTCTCAAATATACAATTTATATCAACTTACTACCGATATTAACAATTAAGCATATAATGGCAAGTAAGGTTCGTTCCACAGGGAAAAGGTTATTTCTATGTATATCTTATAGCGTGCATATACATATATATATATATATATATAAAAGCAATGTAAACAAGGGGGGGGGGGGGGGGGGTTGAGTTGAATTTTGTGTAAGACACTACTAAGTAAAACTACTAGAACTTTAAAGCTACAAATACTTTACCATAAGATTACTCTAACTAAAGATTTAACTAAGAGAATAAGAAACTTGGACATATGAGATTGGTGACTTCTTATTATGAGATTTTCCTCAAACTTTATCATGATGCCTTGAGAATGGTGAACGTTAGTGAGAAACTATCTTTAACCATAGTTATGAAAAATGAAAGCATCTTCACAACTTCAATTGACAACTTTACTAGATGATAACAACTAGTTCAATTGAATCAATATTACTTCAAATTAGATGTTCCTCAACCCTACCCATGCAATTTGATAACAAACTTGACATAGGTACAATGCTAATGAATGATCTTAACAACAAATACAATTGATAACAACATGCATTCGATTCCTAATTTACTACTCCTACATAGAAAGAATGATAACATTCTAACCATGGAAAAGCAATATCTAATACATATCCAACACATATCTATCACTAGGAAATCATTCCTAATCATTTCAAGCATCAAATACACATATAAATTATGATCATTCAATAGCAAATCACCATTCCTAAGCTTCATGAATTATGTTCTCAATCCATAACAAGAAGTCCAATCACATATATCCAAGAAGGGTTTTAGCCTACTACCATAGTTGCATAATCACAAAGATAATCCATACAAGAAATCATGGTGAATTCAAAGATCAAAATGAAGAGAAAATGAAGAAAAGAGTCTCAAGCTCTGTAAAAACAATCCTCTAACAATTTAGGATAAGTCCTATTTATATCCCAAAACAAATAAAATTAAAACAAAACAACATGCAAGTTGCAGGAAAATTTCGCGGGTCGCGCGAAATCCTTCGCGAACAGCGAGCCTGGTTCTCGCGACTCGCGGCCGAGGATTTGCGGCCCGCGCGTCTTCGGTTTCCGCGGTCCGCGACCGAGGTTTCGCGGACCGCGCGTCTGGTCCTCGCGAACCGCGGCCGACGTTTCGCGGATCGCGCGTCTTGGCTTCGCTCTGGTCCTCGTGCTGGTCCTCGCGGTTCGCGACCGGAGTTTCGCGGACCGCGCGTCTGGTCCTCGCGAACCGCGGCCGATGTTTGGCGGATCGCGCGTCTTCGGCTTCCGCGGTCCTCGTCCTGGTCCTCGCGACTCGCGACCGGAGTTTCACGGACCGCGCGAAACTCGGCATCTTCAAAACAACAACACACACCCTCGCGGTTCGCGAGAGTGTGCCTTCACGCCACTTCTACGACCGGTTCTTCAATGTATCTGCTTCCTTCAGGACGGTCATAGAAGGTCTTCAAATCATCCAAATCTATCGCAAGTGCAATTCAAGGTCGAAATGCACGTCTTCAATTTCAAACCATCATGAATGATTCGGTCCAAAAGTCTAATATAAAGTACAAAATACTATCTAAAACAGCTCTCAAATGCTACAAAATAAGAGTATATCTAGGACCTATCACCAATTGATCCAAAGTCTCGGATACTCTCGTTATGGGGACAATGATTTCGGGCGGTATGATGGCTTCACTCCCGAAACAGAGAAGGTATGGGGTTTCTCCTGTCGCCGTTCGGGGAGTGGTTCGGTAGGCCCACAGGACACTGTAAAGCTCTTCTACCTAGTTCCCTGTGGCGCGAGTCAGGTTTTTCTTTATCCCTTCAACAATCGTCCGGTTTGTCTTCTCGGTCTGACCATTTGCTTGGGGATGTGCCACAGATGTGAAGTTCTGTCCGATGTTATAACCCGTACACCATGATCTGAATGGTTCGTTGGCGAACTGTCTTCCATTGTCGCTCACAATAGTGTGGGGGAGTCCGAAGCGACAAACGATGTTCTTCCAAACAAAGTTTGTTACCCACCGTCCGGTTATCGTAGCTAGTGGTATAGCTTCCACCCATTTCGTGAAATAGTCCACGGCCACAACCAAGAAACGCTGTCTCCCGACTGCCATCGGGAATGGACCGACAATGTCGATGCCCCATATTGCAAACGGACATGGCGAAGATATGCTGGTCATCTTCTGTCCTGGTAACTTGGGTATAGTGGAATGAATATGGCATTGATAGCACTTCTTGACTAGCTCATCTGCATCGTCCTTCATCCTTGGCCAATAATACCCTGCTCGGGTAGCACGCAAAGTTAGTGTGTGCGATCCTTGATGAGCGCCACACGATTCTTCATGAAGTTCTTTCAACACCTGCATGCCTTGGGTCTTGTTCACACATCTCAGCCATGGTTCAAGAAAACCCTGTCTGTAAAGGATTCCGTCCTTGACTGTGAACCCTAACGCCTTTTTGGCCAATGCGCTTGCCTCTTTGGCGTCTGCAGGTCTGACCCCGTACATTATGAGCCTTTTCAGCGGCGTCGTCCAGCATTCCGTGCCTTCTGCTATCAGAACAACATTTGCACAATCCGTTGACCTGACTCCAAGCGTCTCCACCAGCACGGTTTTGGTGAGATGTCCACTGGCCGAGGATGCCAACTTACTCAAAGCGTCCGCACGAGTGTTCTCTGATCTGGGAACCCGAGTGACGTCAAAATCCTCAAACCCGAGAGCTAAACTTTTGACCTTTTCCAGGTATTTCTGCATGGCTGGTTCTCTCGTTGCGTAGGACCCGTTGAATTGATTTGCGACTAAGGCGGAGTCTCCATATGCGTCCACCTTGATAGCGCCTAGCTTCTTTGCGATTTCCATTCCAGAAATTAGAGCCTCATATTTGGCCTCGTTATTGGTTGCTGGAAAGTTGAATCGTAGAGCGTATGTGGTCTTTACTTCTCCCGGGTCTGTGACGATTAGACCGGCTCCTGCGCCTTCCACACCGGATGCTCCATCGACGTGCAATTTCCACCAGTCAGTTCTATCTTCATGCCTTACACGACGCTTTCTGTCCGGTATTTCTTCAGCGGTTATATCCGAATCCACCACATTGGATGGAACGTTGATCTCTTCCGGCATTTCTGCTAAGAAGTCCGCCATAACCTGGCCCTTGATCGCCTTTCTAGGTGAGAACTCAATGGAGTATTCGCTTAGCTCCATGGCCCATTTGGTCATGCGGCCGGATGCTCCGGGCTTGGTTAGGATCGTTTTTAGAGGTTTATTCGTTAATACTACAACCGGATGGGATTGGAAATACGTCCGCAGTCTCCGGGCTGCGTGCACCAATGCTAACACCAATTTTTCTTGGGCTGAGTATCTGGTTTCTGCTCCTTGTAGAGTGCGGCTGATGTAATAGACCGGTCTTTGTACCCTGGACACTTCCCTGATTAGCGCTCCGCTGACGGCTTCCGTTCCTGCAGATACATACAGATAGAGAGTTTCCCCGACAGTTGGAGGTGATAGGACCGGAAGTTCATGACGGTGTTCTTTCAACTCCGTAAATGCTCGTTCCTCCGTCTCTCCCCACTGCACTATACCTCCCTTCTCCACATTCCCTTTCAGGACTCGTAGGAATGGGAGAGTTCTCTCGGCCGCCCTCGATAGGAACCGGTTCATTGCAGCCATCCGGCCATTGAGGCTTTGAATGTCCTTGACGGTCCTGGGTGAACGCATATCAACGATCGCCTGTATCTTTTTCGGGTTCGCTCTCAAGCCCTTCTTCGATACCATGTACCCTAGGAATTTTCCTTCTCCGACACCGAATTGACATTTCTTCGGGTTTAGCTTCAGCCCCGTTTGCTCGAGTTTTTTCAGGGTTCTTCCACATCATTGATCAGGTCGGAGAACTGGTGGCTTTTGATCACCATGTCGTCCACGTATATCTCAAGATTCTTTCCCAGGTTCTTTCCTAAGGGCTATTCGGTGGCATTCTCTGGCTTTTTGTTGATCTTCTTTCACGGTAGCCACACCGTATTTGGTTGGGAATTTTAGTAGCAAATGTAAAGTAGATACTATCCCTTTCAATAGCGCCAAAGCTGGTCGTCCTATAATGAGGTTATAGGGACTGTTTGCTTTGACAACTACGAACTCCAGTTCGATTACTTTTCGCGTTGAGTGTTCCCCGAACACTACTGGTAAGGTGACGGTTCCTTCTGGACATATAGTTTTGTCCGCGAAATCTACCAGCAGAGTGTCGGTTGGTCGTAGCATGGCCTTCATTGTCTCGTCCATCTTTTCAAAACAGTGCCAGTACATGATTTCTGCCGAGCTGCCACCGTCCACGTAAGCTCGGTGGATGAGTTTGTCAATCACCTAGACAGTTATTACAATTGCGTCGCCTCCGGTTGGTCTGCACGGGATAGGGTTGTTTGAGTCGAAAATTATTGATTCTTCCGGGCCGAGACGTTTTTCCGCCGGAGTGTCCTCTGGTACGCGCCTACATCGCTCCTTTCGTTTCGACTCTGTCTTGCCCCCTGCACTTCCGCTAATAATAGCAAATATATTAGTGGTAGTGGGATTAACTTCCAGTTGTTCATGGGACAAGTCTTCCTCTTCGTGCTTACGCTTAATGCCTTTGGACTACTCACCGACCAGTGCAACCAACTTTCCTTTATCCCCGTTACCCGGACGGTCCTGATATCGGGGATTGTATCCACCGGCCTGCCTTGTTGACCCTCCAGATTTCCTGGAGTACTCCGCATCCTTATGGGACCGCGCCTCTTTTGCGAAGTGTGAGAGCTGACCTGTCTTGATACAATTTTCAATAGCCTGTCTCAGGTGCTTGCACTTATTCATGTCATGCCCGTGGTCGTTGTGGTAATCACGGAACAGCTTCGTGTTTCGATTGTTGCCGGGGGTCTTCATCTTGTGAGCCGGATCGAGGACATTCTTGTGCGCCACCAACGCGAATATCTCCTTTGGTGTCTTATTCAGCGGTGTGAACGTTTTTAGCGGTGAAACACGGTCTGCGCTTGCTTGTGGGTATTCTTTCTTTCCCAGCCTTTCCTTTACAGGTCTCCGCCCGCCTCGGTTCGCTCCAGTGATCTTCTTCCCTCTCGATAGGACTGTCTTGTCTTCGACCCGATTCCTATAATAGGTTTTCTCATCTATGCGTACCTCTATTATGTCTTCCTTGTCGAAGAATTCTACTCTGATCATTAACGCATGCACAGAGTACACTGGATTTAACACCAGGTCCCGACTGAGGGCTTTATGGCATAATCCGCGGATGAAGGCATCGATGACGAATCGAGCACTTCCGCGGTGATCAACCACATTAACCAGTTCGTTGAACCGTTCCCAATACTCCGACAACGTTTCTCCCACGTGTTGCATGATCGTCAGCAAATCATTCCTAGTCTTTGTGAATTTCCTCTTCTGGATGAATCGGCTCAGGAACTCTTCTTCCAGCTCTGCGAACTGTGAGATGGTGTCATTCGGCAGATTTGTGAACCAAAGCCTGGCTGCCTTGGTCAACGTTCTGGCGAAAACTTTACACCAAATGGGTTCTGGGATGCCGAACGTCGACATGTTGGAGGTAAAGGTGTGGAGATGGTTCGCTGGGCCCGATGTTCCGTCGTATACTCCCAGGTTTGGCGGTATTTTCAATTTGTTGGACGCCGAGTAACTCATCACTTCAGCCTTGAAAGGACAACCTCTCGTGTCCAGTTCTGGGTCCTCTTCGAAGTCGACTGCGAGGCACTGTCTAACTGGGACCCTCGGTTTAACCATCGGGGTGTGTACGTATACTACCGGCCATTTCTTTGTCTGGTCTTCGCTCCGTCCCGACCCTTCCCTGGTTGAGTTCCTCAGGGAGAAATGGGCCTCAACTCCCCTGTGAGTGGGCATCGCCTCGCGACGTGTCCTGTTACCTCCAGACGTGTCCTCTCCTTCGTCGAACAGTATGACCGGTCGTATACGCGGGATCAGTGTTCGACCCGCGTATCCATTGGATCTCATAGCGGCTCCAACCGTGTTTTCCCTATCCTGGCTTGCCGGTGTGCCTTCTTTCAGTTCCTGGAGCTGTCGGAGCATCTCGGTTTGCGTAGCCACAACCTGTATTAGGATCTCGTCCGTATCCGTCACCTTAGTGATCGGATTGCTGGGGGTTTGTTCCGTCGTCACGGTCGTCACGGTGCCAGATTCGTTGGATCGGATTGCTGGGGGTTTGTTCCGTCGTCACGGTCGTCACGGTGCCAGATTCGTTGGATCGGATTGCTGGGGGTTTGTTCCGTCGTCACGGTCGGCCTGCTCGTCGATGCGATCGGCCTGCTCACCACAACAACCGGCCTATCAGCGGGGTCCAAAATGGGACCGTCATGTTGGCCTCCAATAGAGCGCGAGCTCCTCCCAATGGGATTCTTGGTAGTTCCGGGAATGGATCCGGGTCTGCTCTTTCTTCTGTCATGATGAAAAAGCTACGTGGGCTGTGAAGATAACAATCTCCCCACAAACGGCGCCAATGTTAAAGTTATAATTGGGATTTCTCTGTTTATATTCCTGCTGCTCAGACCTGTAAACCTGCACGGACAGAACGGAGCTCAGACAGGCCGGCTTAAGCCTACGCCTGCTCCGACGATCAAATTAGAGAGGAACTATAAGATCTTATCGTGATAAAATGGTAGGGATCAGCAGAGAACTTGCCTTTCTCATTGGGGATCAGCTTCCATTTATAGTCCTCTGAGCTGCCGACATCGAACAGTAGAGAGCGGCAAAGTGCTTGGACCTGTCTGTGGGCTGGTATCTGGTATAGTCCAGCTTGGGCCTGTTTCGTGGGCCTCTGACTATTCCATGGAATAGTACCATATTTATCAAGGACCATCCGACGAACGCATGGAAAAAAGTTAAATGATTTAAGAATTTAAAGTTTTCAAATCCTCGGAAAGACACCATCATCAGAAGAGGACCATCCGACGAACGCATATAAAAAAGTTAAAGGTTTTAAAAATATAATGGTTTCAAATCCTCGGATGGACACCCTCATCTGAAGAGAACCATCCGACAAAAACATAGAAAAAAGTTAAAGGTTGTAAGACTTTAGAGGTTTCAAATCCTCGGATAGACACCCTCATCATAAGTGGACCATCCGACGAACGCATAGAAAAAAGTTAAATGATTTAAGAATTTAAAATTTTCAAATCCATGGATGGACACCCTCATTAGAACAGGACCATCCAACGAACGCAAATAAAAAAGTTAAAGGTTTTAAGAATTTAATGGTTTCAAATATTCGAATAGACACCCTCATCTGAAGTGGAATATCCGACGAACGCATTGAAAAAACTTAAAGGTTTTATGAATTTAAAGGTTTCAAATCCTCGGTTGGACGCCCTCATCAGAAGAGGACCATCCGAAGAATGCATAGAAAAAAGTTAAAGGTTTTAAAAATGTAATGTTTTCACATCCTCGGATGGACGCACTTATCAGAAGAGGACCATCCAACGAAAATATAGAAAAAGTGAAAGGTTTTAAGAATTTAAAGGTGTCAAATCCTCGGATAGATACCCTCATCTGAAGAGGACCATCCAACGAACGCATAGAAAAAGTTAAAGGTTTTAAGAATTTAAAGGTTTCAAATCCTCGGATGGACAACCTCATCTCAAGAGAACCATCCGACAAAAACCATCGAACGCATGGAAAAAAGTTAAATGATTTAAGAATTTAAAGTTTTCAAATCCTCGGATGGACACCCTTATTAGAAGTGAACAATCCAACGAACGCATATAAAAAAGTTAAAGGTTTTAAGAATTTAAAGGTTTCAAATATTCGAATAGACACCCTCATCTGAAGTGGAATATCCGACGAACGCATAGAAAAAAATTAAAGGTTTTATGTATTTAAAGGTTTCAAATCCTCGGTTGGACACCCTCATCAGAAGAGGACCATCCGACGAATGCATAGAAAAAAGTTAAATTTTTAATAAATTTATAGGTTTCAAATCCTCGAATAGACGCCCTCATCAGAAGAGGACCATCCGAAGAACGCATAGAAAAATGTTAAAGGTTTTAAGAATTTAAAGGTTTCAAATCCTTGAATAGACACCCCTCATCTGAAGAGGGCCACCCGACGAACGCATAGAAAAAAGTTAAAGGATTTAAGAATTTAAAGTTTTCAAATCCTCGGATGGACACCCTCGTCAGAAAAGGACCATCCGACGAACGCATAGTAAAAAGTTAAAGGTTTTAAAAATATAATGGTTTCAACTCCTCGGATGGACGCACTCATCAGATGAGGACCATCCGACGAACGCATAGAAAAATGTTAAAGGTTTTAAGAATTTTAAGTTTTCAAATCCTCGGATGGACACCCTCATCAGAAGAGGACCATCCAACGAACTCATAGAAAAAAAATTAAAGTTTTTAAGAATTTAAAGGTTTCAAATCCTCGGATGGACACCCTCATCTGAAGAGAACCATCCGACAAAAACATAGAAAAAAGCTAAAGGTTGTAAGACTTTAAGGGTTTCATGATACTCGGATTGACACCCTCATCAGAAGAGTACCATCCAACGAACGCATGGAAAAAAGTTAAATGATTTAAGAATTTAAAGTTTTGAAATCCTCGGATGGACACCATCATCAGAAGAGGACCATCCGACGAACGCATATAAAAAAGTTAAAGATTTTAAAAATAAAATGGTTTCAGATCCTCGGATGGACGTACTCATTAGAAGAGGACCATCCAACAAACACATAGAAAAAGTGAAAGGTTTTAAGAATTTAAAGCTTTCAAATCCTCGGATAGATACCCTCATCTGAAGAGGACCACCCGACGAACGTATAGAAAAAATTTAAAGGTTTTAAGAATTTAAAGGTTTTAAATCCTCGGATGGACACCTTCATTTGAAGAGAACCATCCGACAAAAACATAGAAAAAAGTTAAAGGTTGCAAGAATTTAGAGGTTTCAAATCTTCGGATAAACACCCTCATCAGAAGTGGACCATCCGACGAACGCATGGAAAAAATTTAAATGATTTAAGAATTTAATTTAAAATTTTCAAATTCTCGGATGGACACCCTCATTAGAAGAGGACCATCCAACGAACGCATATAAAAAAGTTAAAGGTTTCAAATCCTCGGATGGACGTCCTCATCTGAAGAGGGCCATCTGACGAACGCATAGAAAAAAGTTAAATGTTTTAAGAATTTAAAGGTTTCAAATCCTCGGATAAACACCCTCATCTAAAGAAGACTGATAGGTCCTAGATATACTCTTATTTTGTAGCATTTGAGAGCTGTTTTAGATAGTATTTTGTACTTTTATATTAGAACATTCCTTGGTGATGGTGAAAAATTACCGGTGATCATCTCAAACAAACTCACCAAGGAACAAGAGGAAAGGTTGATGAAAGTGCTCCAAGATCATAAGGAAGCCATTGGATGGACTATTGCCGACATCAAAGGTATGAGTCCAAGTACTTGCATGCACCGTATTCTATTAGAGGATGATGTTAAACCCATCCGACAACCTCAAAGGCGATTGAACCCTCCTATGATGGAGGTAGTAAAAGCCGAGGTGCTTAAATTGTTGGATGCGGGAATGATCTATCCGATCTCCGATAGTAAATGGGTAAGCCCAACGCAAGTGGTACCAAAGAAGTCCGGAGTGACCGTGGTGGAGAATAGCCATGGCGAGTTGATCCCCACTCGTATTCAAAATGGATGGCGTGTTTGCATTGATTACCGAAGGCTAAATGCGGTAACGAGGAAAGACCATTTCCCTTTGCCATTTATTGATCAAATGCTTAACCGACTCGCAGGCCACTCTTTCTATTGTTTTCTAGATGGCTACTCAGGGTACTTTCAGGTTGCCATTGCACCAGAAGATCAAGAGAAGACAACCTTCACATGTCCCTTTGGCACCTTTGCATATCGACGCATGCCTTTTGGCCTTTGCAATGCACCGGCCACATTCCAAAGGTGTATGGTTAGCATATTTTCAGAATACCTTGAAAAGTTTGTAGAGGTTTTTATGGATGACTTTACTGTTCATGGAAACTCTTTTGACAATTGCTTAATCCATTTGTCATTAGTCCTAAAAACTTGCATTGATAAGAACCTTGTGCTTAATTCTGAAAAATGTCATTTTATGGTTGAAAAGGGCATTGTTTTAGGTCATGAAATGTCATCTAAGGGTATTGAAGTAGACAAAGCAAAAATTGATACCATCTAATCTCTTCCTTACCCTACTTGTGTGCGTGATGTGAGATCCTTTCTAGGCCACGCGGGTTTCTACCGCCGTTTCATAAAAGATTTTTCAAAAATTTCTTCCCCTTTATGTAGATTGTTACAAAAGGATGTGGAATTTGTGGTAGATGAAGGTTGTAAGAGGGCATTTGATTGTTTGAAGTCTTTGTTAGTGTCGGCCCTATTATACAACCTCCAAATTGGTCCCTTCCATTTGAGATCATGTGTGATGCTAGTGACTATGCCATTGGTGCGGTGTTAGGCCAAAGGGTGGGGAAAATTCCCCATGCCATCTATTATGCATCCATGACTCTCAATGATGCTCAAAGGAACTATACCACTACTGAGAAAGAATTGCTAGCGGTAGTCTTTTCCTTAGAAAAGTTTAGGCCATATTTGCTTGGTACAAAGATTATTGTTTTCACTGACCATGCAACTCTTCGTTACTTGATGACGAAGAAAGAAGCAAAGCCTAGGTTACTCCGATGGATCTTACTCTTGAGCGAGTTCGACTTGGAGGTCAAGGACAAGAAAGGAGCTGAAAATCTAGTGGCCGACCATTTGAGCCGTTTGGTGCCCAATGAGGAGTTTGGGACCAAAACATTGAAGGACCATCTTCACGAAGAGTTCCCCGACGAGCAATTGTTTGCTCTTAGTGTTTCTCTTCCATGGTATGCCAACATTGTGAATTTCCTTGTCACAAGTAAGTGCCCTTCTCATTTCACAAAAGCACAAAAGGATAAGCTAAAGCATGATGCTAGGTTTTATGTGTGGGATGATCCCTATGTGTGGAAACATTGTTCCGACCAAGTGATTAGGAGATGCATTCCCAATAATGAAACCAACTCAATCCTTGCTTTTTGTCATTCATATGCATGTGGTGGTCATTTTGGTGCTAGGCGAACTGCTAGGAAAGTGCTAGATTGTGGTTTTTATTGGCCTAGTTTGAATAAGGATGCATACACCTTCTGCAAATCTTGTGATAAATGCCAAAGAGTAGGAAACATCTCTTCAAGGAATGAAATGCCCCAACATTGCCCTCTATATTGTGAACTTTTTGATGTTTGGGGAATTGATTTTATGGGACCTTTCCCTACTTCCTTTGGTTTTAAATATATCTTGCTTGCGGTTGATTATGTTTCTAAGTGAGTTGAAGCAATCCCCACTCGTACTGATGATTCTAAAGTGGTTGCAGAGTTCATCAAATCTCACATCTTCTCTAGGTTCGGGGTACCCCGAGCTCTGATCAGTGATCGAGGCACTCACTTTTGTAATAGAACCATTGCCGCATTGTTGAAGGAATATGGGGTAAATCACAAAACTTCTACCGCCTATCACCCACAAACAAATGGACAAGCCGAAGTTTCCAATAGGGAAATCAAGTCCATCCTTGAGAAAACGGTTAGGCCGACTCGCAAGGATTGGAGTACTCGGTTGGATGATGGATTGTGGGCATATAGGACGGCTTATAAGACTCCAATTGGTATGTCTCCATACCGATTAGTCTTTGGAAACCCGTGTCATTTACCGGTGGAGTTAGCACACAAAGCCTATTGGGCAATCACAAGGTTCAACTTGAACTTGGACGAAGCCGGGAATGAAAGGAAGCTTCAACTGCAAGAGCTCGAGGAAATCCGGAATGAGTCCTATGAGAACGCCGCCATTTACAAGGAGAAAACGAAGGCATGACATGACAAGATGATAATTAGGAAAACCTTTGAGGTAGGTCAAAAGGTTCTTTTATTTCAATCACGCCTTCGTTTATTTCCAGGTAAACTGCATTCTCGGTGGACTGGACCATTTGTGGTTGTAAGAATTTTTTCTCATGGTGCGGTGGAGATCCAAAGCGGCGAAGATGCCAAAGTCATCAAGGTCAACGGCCAAAGGTTGAAACCGTATTACGAAGGTTTCAAATCGGAGATCCTAGAAGACATGTCTCTAGGCAACCCAACCTACGAATAATCCTTACCATTGAGGTACATCGTGCCGACGATGTTAAATAAACGAGTTTTGATCCTTAAAAGCATTTCGTCGAACAATTTCAATATTTGGAACATTATTTTCTTTTTATTGTTATCCATGTACATTTCATTTAACTTGTAATTCGAACATTACGCTAGTTTTTGTGTTGTTTTTGTAGAAAGAGGTGTGAAATAGATGCAAAGCAAAAAGGCTCTAAGAGCAATTCATCGCGGACCGCGAATTCATCGCGCGGACCGCGACCGAGGGTTTCGCAGAAAACTTCGCGAGCCGCGAATGAAACGCGCGCGCCGCGACGGTGTCTCGCGACCCGCGAACGGATCCTCGCGAACCGCGAGAAATGGTGGAATTCTTGAGAATCCCTGACACAAAAACGACGGTTTTCGCGGACCGCGACACAGTGCTCGCGGACCGCGGTTTCATCGCGTGGTCCGCGAGGGTTTGTCGCGCGGTCCGCGAATGAGACCGCGCGACCCGCGAAATCCAGTGGATTTTCAGAAATCCCTGGAACGAAAGTGCAATGTTTCGCGGTCCGCGGCTTGATCGCGCGGACCGCGACACTGTGCTCGCAGACCGCGGTTTCATCGCGCGGTCCGCGAAAATTTGTCGTGCGCGGCGCGAATTCATCGCGCGCGCCGCGAGGGTACTGCGCGCGGTCCGCGATTTTATCGCGCGGACCGCGAAGAATTGGCGCGCGGCTCGCGAAGGAGGCCGCGCGACCCGCGAAGGAAGCCAGGATTTCTCGGAAATCCCTGGAACAAAATGACGCATTCTCGCGGCCCGCGACGGGGTCTCGCTGCCCGCGACGGGGTCTCGCGACCCGCGAAGAAAGCTCGCGACCTGCGACTGGGGCTCGCGGTCCGCGAAAAACGCCGGACCCTATATCTTCAAAAATTTTCTATCTTTTTATTTGTCCTCCTTCTTCCCTATTCCCTCCCGACCCAACCACTCTTTTTCCGGCCACCTTCTCCATTCCATCATTCCGGCGGGTTTTACACCAATCCCTTCCACCCAAATCAATCCCCCAAGATTTCCCAACAAAACCCACCAAAAATCCAAATCCAAAACACCATCTTTTACCCACATTGCCCGAATTCCAACCGAAACTTCCCCATTCCGATTCGCCGGACTCCGGCGACTTTTTTCCCAACTCAACTACACAAAAACCTTCCCTCCACCAACCTTAACCTTTTCCCAATCACCAATTCCACATTCCAATTCCCAATCAAATACCCCCAAATCTCATGAACCCTAATTTTTGGATTCTTTGATTTGGTGGTGTTTTGATCAAATTGGCGATTTCATTGCATTTAATTGTTTATGTGGAATGCTACATTGCAATTTTTGAGTAATTAGGGCTTGCCGCCTCTAGTTTTTCTTATTGATTTTGATTGGGCTTGCCGCCACTAGTTGCAATTTGCTTGTTGAGTAGAGGCTTGCCGCCTTATAGCTAGTTTAGTTGTGCTGGACTGTTGTTGAGTGGATTTTGATAATGGCACCGAGGAAAAGGTCTCGCCGAGGGGAAGCCTCTAGTTCGCATGAGCCCGTGATCCCCGAATCACCCCCTCGCCAACCTAGCCCTCCTCCTGCAGAAAACCTACCTCCTATTGACCTTATGGGATTGCAAGGTTTGGATGGAGATGCCCAACAACGGTGGAGAAAGTTGATTGGGAATGGGAGACGAACAATCATGGAGACGAAGTTCCTCTCCTCTGAGCTACTTCAGGAGCTAGGTTTGCAGCAGCCTGTGCTATTTTTATTGGATCGCGTTGGCATGAGAGGATTCATTGATAGGTCGGCACCGACCTACATCCGATATACACTTGAATTCCTATCCACTCTAGCCAAGCACTATGACGAGGAGCATGACATGCAGTACATCACATTCAGGTTGAATGATGTAGACCGCCGGATGACCTCACTAGTGCAGAAAGCTTGATTAAAGGCTTTCAATGGAAGGCTGTTCGTTGAAAAATTCAAAAAAATGATGTGCAACAATATTTCCGATATCGGAAGCATGTAACTCTAGGAGCTCTATCATTAGACAACTTTTGAAAAAATTTAGAAAGCGGTCAAATCTAAACCGCTGTCTAAATTTTTTCATAAACGGCGTTTTATAATACCAGCAGTCCAATGTAATAAAAGACGGCGTTTTTTTAGAAACGCTGTCGAAACAAAGTACTTTCCGATAACGGAAGCCCAGTTCCGAGATGGGAAGCAATATTCTAGTAAATAATTTTTGGGTTCCGAAGTTGGAAGTAAAGAAGTTAGCGATTAACCAGAAAAACAAGCATATTTCCGATATCTAGGACCAATTCTAATATATATTTTTAGGTTCCGAATTCGGAAGTACTAATAAGTTCCCGATCCCGGTTAATGTAGTAATCGGAGTTAAATTTTGACTTTTTTAAAGTTCGACCGGCGTAAATATTTTACTGTTTCGACATATTTTACGTAGAATCTCATCATAGTTCCGAGATCGGAACCTTATTCTAGTACATTTTTAGGTTCCGGGATCGGAAGTGAATATAATTTCCCAATCCCTATTAGTTCCGGATTCGGAAATAAATTTTAAAAAAAAATTGAAAATAAGTTAACCTAAAATACTTGACTCTATTTTTTCGAAAACCTAGCAGGAAAGAGATACTCAATTTTAAAGGGCTGAGTCGGAAGACTATGTAAATAAAGGGGCAATACATATATATTCAGGAACGGGTAATCACTTGTGAATGCCATAAATCTTTTGTATTTATGAAGAAATAATTGGTGTGGTCGAAGACTCGTGATCCGTCTACAACGAACAGAACAAGGCAACGAGCGATACAAGGTTATTAGAGCATCCACAATGGTGCTCCTTAAGTGCACTTTTCTTAATAAGGAACACTCCTTAATTAAGAAGGTCCATTGTGGAGTTTTAAGAACAACTCCTTATTTAGGGAGTGATTACCTCTTTTATTGTGATTGACTAGCCAATAAAAACATTACTCTTGCCATTGAGTATTTTTTTAATTATAAGTTTAAAAATAAAAAATAAAGAAAAGAAGTGTTTCTTAAGTATTGTTCTATTGTTAGTGTTGGATTTTTCTTTAGTTTTGCTCAAAATTGATTATGTGGCACTTAAGAAGCGCTCTTTATCTTCAAACTATTTTGGATGCTCTTACTTGCTTACGAGATATTGAATACATGAACTATCATATTTTACAAGATTAATTGGGGCTTTTTATGTGAATTCATTGATTGAGTAATTTAATTGATATGATTTAAATATAGGGGGTTGCTTCATGCAGGTCCATTTTTCTCTTACAGGTCCGTATTTTTACTATAATACCCCTAATATTGTTAAGACAAAAAATGGGCTTGAAATCATAGGGTTCCATCAGGGGGCATTATGGTAAAAATACGGACCTGCAAGAGAAAAATGGACCTGCATGGAGAAATTGCTTAAATGTATTGTGATTTACATTGTAGGAGTATGAACTTGGATCGTGTTCGTATTGTTGGATCGAACATTCGAACATCTACTGAATATAGGGAGTTTATCAAATATTTCATTGAAGTTGCTTCTAATCATGCGAGAATGAAGAATATGTCGATGATGCGATGTCTATGTAAGGATTGTAGGAATGATGTGTATCTGGGGGAGCGGGGATTACGCTCACATTTGATTATAAGGGGATTTGAGGCTTCATATACCAAGTGGATATGGCATAGGGAAAACGTAGATGTATGAGATGAAATCAATGATGAATGTCATGAAAATTATTAATAAATAGAATTCATACTAGATATCAGAACTAGGGGTGTAAATGAACTGAACCGTTCGTGAACAACTCGTGAACAACTCGGTCAAAGTTCGTGTTCGAACTCGATTTGACCAGTTCAAAATCGAACTCGAGCTCGTTAGTTAATAAATGAGTTCGAACTCGAGATCATAACTCGATAGCCTCGTTGAACAGCTCGAGAATAATTTATAGGTATTATATTTAGAATTTATAAAAATAATTTACATGTCTTGAAGAAGGTAATTATATGTTTATTAATTTTTCTTTTCATTTATTTATTTTAGTCTTTTTTATATAAAAAAAACTAAGAGAATACATTTTGAATAAGAAATGGATAAGATATGACGTTTTGAAGATTGAAAAAAGAAGTAAAGTAAATCTTGAGAGAAAAAGAAAGAGAAAAAGGGAAGGGATGAAAGTTTGAATCCCACATCGGTGGCAAGAGAAAGGGAGAAATCTTCTCTAAGTTATAAATTGATCTCATTTCCTAACCATTCTTAGTCCAACTTGCTTTGGTGGATTTCCATGTGCAAAGCCATATTTAAATGTTTTGGCTTGAATTGGGCTTCTAAACATTAATAACAAATAGAATTCATACTCGACATTGTAACATTAAATATATCGAAATAGTCATAGAATCCGGTCGATTGCGGTCAATATTAGTGTGAAATAGAATTGAATTTGCGGTGTCGGAAACTTTAAAACTAACTAGAATTCATACTAGATACCGTAACCTATAATAAATCGAAACGCTTATAGAATCTGAAAAACGGTGAAAAACAACCAACAAGTAGAATTGGATTTCCTAATTCGGAATAATACTCATTAACCAGAATGGAACCTAGAATACGTAAACTATGCAAAATCGAATATGGACTCGTATTCATAAACCTAATGGCCGGATAATTTTATTCCGTCGACAAATCAACGGAAAATACTAACTTCCGAACACGAAACTAATGTAGAGTAAATCCCAGAATCTTAAGTTTCGCCACCGGAAATAAATGGAAAGCGGTTGGAAAATAAACTATGGATAACGTTTGAAAAAGGCTTTGATTATCTCATTGGACGTCTCCTAATTAAACGCTGTCTAAAGAAATACAATGGACGGCTCAGCCACCTACGGCTTCTCGAAAATGTCTTCTATCGCTCAAATAACAGCCGTTAATCCTATGCTCTCCCACTAGTGCCTATCATGAGATCCAAGATGCTTTAGGGTTCGAATATGCGGATGGCTACAAGAATCCGAAAGATAATGCCCCGGACGGATTTGATCTAGCTTTCTTTTGGAATTGCTTGTCTGGATCTCCTAATATCATGGGCGCCACGAAGAACAACCACATCATACATCCAGCTGTTCGTATGGTGCACAAGCTCCTAGTGATGACGATCTTTTGCCAAGGAGAGTTGACACACATCAATAGGGAGCAGGTCCAATGCCTTTGGACCATGTTTTGGAAGCCGGAACACCCGTGTTGGGTTGACCTCTTTGTGCAGAATTGTCTGGATACCTCCCAGAAGAGCTCAGGGAAGATACCGCAGGGGGGTATGATTTCTCTTCTGGCAGCTTATCTGAACATCCACCTACCTCCAGACATTTAGGCAATAGGCAAGACAGCCGAGAGAGCTCACCAGTTCTACTCCATTGCTACTTTGGAGTCCACTAATGTCTTGGCCATGCACAGATTTCCTCCTCCTAGATTCATCTGGCTAGTAGCCAAGAGTCAGCATATGTACCTGCCGAATCCGGAGGCTGTGCAGCTGACTGGGCGCACTCGCATGGAGGAGCTCACCTTGCCCATCCAGATCACAGTTCCTGCACCTACCATTGCCCTTGCCAGGCTAGAGGCACCTCCGGAGCATGGAGAGCAGTACGTTCCTCCACATCAGGATCCTCAGTTTGTCACTATGCAGCAGTTCCAGGAGTTTACGCAGAGGCATGACGCGTTTACTCAGAGATATGAGGACGACATGGAGGTGATGTTCGCCATGATGGCATCCATGCACCCACATGGACCAGGGGCATTTGACTATGAGGGCCAACAAAGATCGCGAGCTCAGCGCCGTCGCGACGGTTCTGGCCCCTCGCAGTGAGTATATCCTACACCCTTTCCTTTCACTATGATTTTCATTGATATATTTAAACATTGAGGGCAATGTTTAGACTAAGTGTGGGGGAGGAAATGTAGGACTATGATTCTATTTTTGTTGCTGTTTTTGCTGCTGTGTTTTTACTGCTGTATTTCTTTAAAAAAAAAAAAAAAAAAAAGAAGAAGTCCGGATGGTCCCAAAAATACTAGAGGATCAGGTAAAAATGAGAGGCAAAAAAAAAAAAAAAACATTTTCCTTTCTCTTGTATAGATATGAAAAACTCTCAAATGTTATGTGCTTAATTATTCAGAGTATACACTTGGATCTTAATCGTTCTTTCTCGAGGACGAGAAAGGTTCAAGTGTGGGGGATTTTGATAGGTCCTAGATATACTCTTATTTTGTAGCATTTGAGAGCTGTTTTAGATAGTATTTTGTACTTTTATATTAGATTTTTGGACCGAATCATTCATGATGGTTTGAAATTGAAGACGTGCATTTCGACCTTGAATTGCACTTGCGATGGATTTGGATGATTTGAAGACCTTCTATGACCGTCCTGAAGGAGTTAGATACATTGAAGAACCGGTCGTAGAAGTGGCGTGAAGGCATACCCTCGCGGGCCGCGAAACCTCGGTCGCGAGCCGCGAGGGTGTGTATTGCTGTTTTGAAGAGGCCAAGTTTTGCGCAATCCGCGAAACTTCGGTCGCGAGCCGCGAGGACGAGGACCAGACGCGAGGACGAGCCCCAGACGCGCGGTCCGCGAAACCTCGGTCGCGGACCGCGGACGCCATGGACGCGCGGGCCGCGAATCCTCGGCCGCGAACCGCGAGAACCAAGCTCGCGGTCCGCGAAGGTTTTCACGCAGCCCGCGAAAATCTTCTGCAACTTGCATTTTGTTTGCTTTAATTTTAATTATTTTTAGACTATAAAAGAAAACTTATCCTCATTGTTAGAGGATCGAATTTTGACAGAGCTGAACTCATTTTCCTTCATTTTCCTTTTGAATTTGAGCTTTGAATTCATCATGGTTTGTTGTATTGATTATGGTTTTGATAATATAACTATGGTAGTAGGCTAAAACCCTTCTTGGATATATGTGATTGGACTTCTTGTTATGGATTGAGAACATGATTCATGAAGCTTAGGAATGGTGATTTGCTATTGAATGATCATAATTTATATGTGTATTTGATGCTTGAAATGATTAGGAATGATTTCCTAGTGATAGATATGTGTTGGATATGTATTAGATATTGCTTTTCCATGGTTAGAATGTTATCATTCTTTCTATGTAGGAGTAGTAAATTAGGAATCGAATGCATGTTGTTATCAATTGTATTTGTTCTTAAGATCATTCATTAGCATTGTATCTATGTCAAGTTTGTTATCAAATTGCATGGGTAGGGTTGAGAAACATCTAATTTGAAGTAATATTGATTCAATTGAACTAGATGTTATCATCTAGTAAAGTTGTTAATTGAAGTTGTGAAGATGCTTTCATTTTTTCACAGCTATAGTTAAAGATAGTTTCTCACTAATGTTCACCATTCTCAAGGCATCATGATAAAGTTTGAGGAAAATCTCATAATAAGAAGTCACCAATCTCATATGTCCAAGTTTCTTATTCTCTTAGTTAAATCTCTAGTTAGAGAAATCTTATGGTAAAGTATTTGTAACTTTAAAGTTCTAGTGGTTTTACTTAGTAGTGTCTTAAACAAAAACTCAACTCAAACCCCCCCCCCCCTCCTCGTTTACATTGCTTTTTTATATGTATATATATATATACATACTACAAGATATACATAGAAATAACCTTTTACCTGTGGAACGAACCTTACTTGCCACTATATGCTTAATTGTGTGTAGAGGTAGTAAGTGAACATAAATTGTATATTTGAGAGGTACGGCGACGACCTCCTAAAGACCATTCGTTGAACCCATAGAATACAGTTAAAGGTTTAATGAATTTAAAAGTTTCAAATCCTAGGATAAACACCCTAATCTGAAGAGGACCATTTGACGAACGCATGGAAAACAGTTAAATGTTTTAAGAATTTAATGGTTTCAAATCCTCGGATAAACACCCTCATCTCAAGAAGACCATTCGACGAACCCATAGAAAACAGTTAAAGGTTTAATGAATTTAAAAGTTTCAAATCCTCGGATGGATGCCTTTTTTCAGAAGAGGACCATCCGACGAACGCATAGAAAAAAGTTAAATGTTTTAAGAATTTAAAGGTTTCAAATCCTTGGATGGACGCCCTCATCTGAAGAGGACCATCCGATGAACGCATTGAAAAAAGTTAAAGGTTTTATTAGTTTAAAGGTTTCAAATCCTCGGATGGAGGCCTTCATCGGAAGAGGACCATCCGACGAACGCATGGAAAATAGTTAAATGTTATAAGAATTTAAAGGTTTCAAACCCTCGGATAAACACCCTCATCTGAAGAAGACCATTCGACGAACCCATAGAAAACAGTTAAAGGTTTAATGAATTTAAAAGTTTCAAATCCTCGGATGGATGCCTTTTTTCAGAAGAGGACCATCCGACGAACGCATAGAAAAAAGTTAAAGGTTCAAAGAATTTAAAGGTTTCAAATCCTAGGATAAACACCCTAATCTGAAGAGGACCATTCGACGAACGCATGGAAAACAGTTAAATGTTTTAAGAATTTAAAGGTTTCAAATCCTCGGATAGACGCCCTCATCTGAAGAGGGCCATCTGACGAACGCATAGAAAAAATTTAAATGTTTTAAGAAGTTAAAGGTTTTAAATTCTCGGATAAACACCCTCATCCAAAGAAGACCATTCGTTGAACCCATAGAATAAAGTTAAAGGTTTAATGAATTTAAAAGTTTCAAATCCTCGGATGGACGCCCTCATCTGAAGAGGACCATCCGACGAACACATGGAAAACAGTTAAATGTTTTAAGAATTTAAAGGTTTCAAATCCTCGGATAAACACCCTCATCTGAAGAAGACCATTCGACGAACCCATAGAAAACAGTTAAAGGTTTAATGAATTTTAAAGTTTCAAATCCTCGGATGGATGCCCTCATCTGAAGAGGACCATCCAATGAACGCATGGAAAACAGTTAAATGTTTTAAGAATTTAAAGGTTTCAAATCCTCGGATGGACGACCTAATCTGAAGAGGACCATCCGATGAACGCATGGAAAACAGTTAAATGTTTTAAGAATTTAAAGGTCTCAAATCCTCGGATGGACGACCTCATCTGAAGAGGACCATCCGATGAACGCATGGAAAACAGTTAAATGTTTTAAGAATTTAAAGGTTTCAAATCCTCGGATAAACACCCTCATCTGAAGAAGACCATTCGATGAACCCATAGAGTACAGTTAAAGGTTTAATGAATTTAAAAGTTTCAAATCCTCGGATGGATGCCTTTTTCAGAAGAGGACCATCCGAAAAACGCATAAAAAAAAGTTAAAGGTTTAATGAATTTAAAGGTTTCAAATCCTGGGATGGACGCCTTCATCAGAAGAGGGTCATCCGACGAACGCATAGAAAAAATCAAAGGTTTTAAGAATTTAAAGGTTTCAAATCCTCGGATGGACGACCTCATCTGAAGAGGACCATCCGACGAACGCATGGAAAACAGTTAAAGGTTTTATTAGTTTAAAGGTTTCAAATCCTCGGATGGACGCCTTCATCAGAAGAGGACCATCCGACGAACGCATGAAAAACAGTTAAATGTTTTAAGAATTTAAAGGTTTCAAATCCTCAGATAAACACCCTCATCTGAAGAAGACCATTCGACGAACCCATAGAAAACAGTTAAAGGTTTAATGAATTTTAAAGTTTCAAATCCTCGGATGGACGACCTCATCTGAAGAGGACCAGCCGACGACCGCATGGAAAACGGTTAAATGTTTTAAGAATTTAAAGGTTTCAAATCCTCAGATAAACACCCTCATCTGAAAAAGACCATTCGACGAACCCATAGAAAACAGTTAAAGGTTTAATGAATTTAAAAGTTTCAAATCCTTGGATGGATGCCTTTTTTCAGAAGAGGACCATCTGATGAACGCATGGAAAACAGTTAAATGTTTTAAGAATTTAAAGGTTTCAAATCCTCGGATGGACGACCTAATCTGAAGAGGACCATCCGATAAACGCATGGAAAACAGTTAAATGTTTTAAGAATTTAACGGTTTCAAATCCTCGGATGGACGACCTCATCTGAAGAGGACCATCCGATGAACGCATGGAAAACAGTTAAAGGTTTAAAGAATTTAAAGGTTTCAAATCCTAGGATAAACACCCTAATCTGAAGAGGACCATTCGACGAACGCATCGAAAACAGTTAAATGTTTTAAAAATTTAAAGGTTTCAAATCCTCGGATAGACGCCCTCATCTGAAGAGGGCCATCTGACGAATGCATAGGAAAAAAGTTAAATGTTTTAAGAATTTAAAGGTTTCAAATCCTCGGATAAACACCCTCATCTAAAGAAGACCATTCGTTGAACCCATAGAATACAGTTAAAGGTTTAATGAATTTAAAAGTTTCAAATCCTAGGATAAACACCCTAATCTGAATAGGACCATTTGACGAACGCATGGAAAACAGTTAAATGTTTTAAGAATTTAAAGGTTTGAATTCCTCGGATAAACACCCTCATCTCAAGAAGACCATTCGATGAACCCATAGAAAACTGTTAAAGGTTTAATGAATTTAAAAGTTTCAAATCCTCGGATGGATGCCTTTTTCAGAAGAGGACCATCCGAAAAACGCATAAAAAAAAGTTAAAGGTTTAATGAATTTAAAGGTTTCAAATCCTGGGATGGACGCCTTCATCAGAAGAGGGTCATCCGACGAACGCATAGAAAAAATCAAAGGTTTTAAGAATTTAAAGGTTTCAAATCCTCGGATGGACGACCTCATCTGAAGAGGACCATCCGACGAACGCATGGAAAACAGTTAAAGGTTTTATTAGTTTAAAGGTTTCAAATCCTCGGATGGACGCCTTCATCAGAAGAGGACCATCCGACGAACGCATGAAAAACAGTTAAATGTTTTAAGAATTTAAAGGTTTCAAATCCTCGGATAAACACCCTCATCTGAAGAAGACCATTCGACGAACCCATAGAAAACAGTTAAAGGTTTAATGAATTTTAAAGTTTCAAATCCTCCGATGGACGACCTCATCTGAAGAGGACCAGCCGACGAACGCATGGAAAACGGTTAAATGTTTTAAAAATTTAAAGGTTTCAAATCCTCAGATAAACACCCTCATCTGAAAAAGACCATTCGACGAACCCATAGAAAACAGTTAAAGGTTTAATGAATTTAAAAGTTTCAAATCCTTGGATGGATGCCTTTTTTCAGAAGAGGACCATCCGATGAACGCATGGAAAACAGTTAAATGTTTTAAGAATTTAAAGGTTTCAAATCCTCGGATGGACGACCTAATCTGAAGAGGACCATCCGATAAACGCATGGAAAACAGTTAAATGTTTTAAGAATTTAAAGGTTTCAAATCCTCGGATGGACGACCTCATCTGAAGAGGACCATCCGATGAACGCATGGAAAACAGTTAAAGGTTTAAAGAATTTAAAGGTTTCAAATCCTAGGATAAACACCCTAATCTGAAGAGGACCATTCGACGAACGCATCGAAAACAGTTAAATGTTTTAAAAATTTAAAGGTTTCAAATCCTCGGATAGACGCCCTCATCTGAAGAGGGCCATCTGACGAATGCATAGAAAAAAAGTTAAATGTTTTAAGAATTTAAAAGTTTCAAATCCTCGGATAAACACCCTCATCTAAAGAAGACCATTCGTTGAACCCATAGAATACAGTTAAAGGTTTAATGAATTTAAAAGTTTCAAATCCTAGGATAAACACCCTAATCTGAATAGGACCATTTGACGAACGCATGGAAAACAGTTAAATGTTTTAAGAATTTAAAGGTTTGAATTCCTCGGATAAACACCCTCATCTCAAGAAGACCATTCGATGAACCCATAGAAAACAGTTAAAGGTTTAATGAATTTAAAAGTTTCAAATCCTTGGATGGACGACCTCATCTGAAGAGGACCATCCGACGAACGCATGGAAAACGGTTAAATGTTTTAATAATTTAAAGGTTTCAAATCCTCGGATAAACACCCTCATCTGAAGAAGACCATTCGACGAACCCACAGAAAACAGTTAAAGGTTTAATGAATTTAAAAGTTTCAAATCCTCGGATGGATGCCTTTTTTCAGAAGAGGACTATCTGACGAACGCATAGAAAAAAGTTAGAGGTTTAAAGAATTTAAAGGTTTCAAATCCTCGGATGGACGCCTTCATCGGAAGAGGACCATCCGACGAACGCATGGAAAATAGTTAAATGTTATAAGAATTTAAAGGTTTCAAATCCTCGGATAAACACCCTCATCTGAAGAAGACCATTGACGAACCCATAGAAAACAGTTAAAGGTTTAATGAATTTAAGAGTTTCAAATCCTCGGATAGATGTCTTTTTTCAGAAGAGGACCATTCGACGAACGCATAGAAAAAAGTTAAAGGTTTTAAGAATTTAAAGGTTTCAAATCCTCGGATGGGCACCCTCATCTGAAGATGACCATCCGACGAACGCATGGAAAACTGTTAAATCTTTTAAGATTTTAAAATTTTCAAATCCTCGGATAGACGCCTTCATCAGAAGAGGACCATCCGACGAACGCTTAGATAAAAGTTAAAGGTTTTAAGAATTTAAAGGTTTCAAATCCTTGGATGGACGCCCTCATCTGAAAAGGACCATCCGACGAACGCATGGAAAACAGTTCAATTTTTTAAGAATTTAAAGGTTTCAAATCCTCGGATAAACATCCTCATCTAAAGAAGAACATTCGATGAACCCATATATAACAGTTAAAGGTTTAATGAATTTAAAAGTTTCAAATCCTCGGATGGATTCCTTTTTCAGAAGTGGACCATCCGACGAACGCATAGAAAAAAGTTAAAGGTTTTAAGAATTTAAAGGTTTCAAATCCTCGGATGGACGCCCTCTGACAAGCGATTTCCCCACGTCGTAAATGGGAATCCCACTCAATCAAAACACATTTATATTTCACCTACAACTTCTAACTACTATAGAGTAGATAGTGGGAAGTAGGGATCGAACCACAAGGAGAAGGAGTGTTGTTTAGTGTTTTAGCAAAGATTATAAACATATACATATATATTATAAAGAAAGCAAGGTAAACAAGGGGGGGTTTTGAAGTTGGTTTTGTAGGAAACACTACGATGCAAAGCAAATGAAAATCTAAATCATCATGCAATTATCTCTCCGTCGGTTCATCTCTCCACCGAAAGTTGGGGTGATCTCTAGTTCCGGGGTTGTAATGTTGAGCAAAAGGATCATACTTCCTTTGGTTACCCCTATCACCACCTTGGCCTTGTCCACCTTGAAAACCCCTACCACTTTGGTAGCCTCGTCCTCCTTGATAGCCCTTAAAACCTTGGTTTCCTCCTTGATCGCCTCTAAAACCTTGGTTTCCTCCATAGACCCCCATGGCATTGACTTCTTCGTTATAATCCTCGTTTGCTTGAGGACAAGATTCGGTGAGATGGTTCGAAGCACAAATCCCACACATCATCACTTGTTGCCTTGGTTGGTTCCCCGTGTTCCCTCCGGAGCTATTTCCCATCATGAAACCTTTCATCAATGCCGTAAGCTCCTTGATATCTTGACGAGAACCATCATTGTTCCCACCGGAGTTACCCACTCGTAGCCTCCGGTCTCTCTTTGGTTTGCATCCTTCGGCTAGTTGCTCAAATAGCATCATGGCATCGGAAGAGCCAAGGTTAGCAATGGAGCCATAGCAAGACCGATTTATCAACTCGGTTTCTCTATCATTCAAACCATTGTAATAGAAACACACCAATTGAGGTTCGGTGAAGCTATGGTACGGGAAACTTGAGAAGAGAGTTTGGAATCTTTCCCAATACTCATACAACGTCTCATCATCGTCTTGAGTGATGTTGCTAATGGCTTGTATCAAGACCGAGGACTTAGAGGGAGGAAAGTACTTGTCTAAGAACTTTTTCTTCAATTGTGGCCATGTAGTGATTGATGATGAAGGTAAACGGCTTAACCATTTAACGGCCTTGTCCTTCAAGGTGAAGGTGAAGGTTTTCAACTTAAACTCATCCACACTCATCTCGGAAGGTTTCAAATACTACAAACTCGGTGAAACACCTCAAGGAAGTCATTGGGATCATCCACTTCTCATATTGGTTTTCCGGTTGATATCCATAATTCGAATTCGAATAACCACTCCATTGTGGATTATAAGAATCATCATATGGATTAAAACAATTTTGACCTTGAAAACCAATATTTGTCTCCTCCTCATAGCACTCATCATCATAGTACCCTTGGTATGAAGAACAAGGGGCCTTTCAAGTTCATAGTGCTCACTTCTCGACTCAAAATAACAAGGCTCGTAAAAATCATTTGAAAGATAAGAATCACACGAGCTTGCTACATTCTTCCTCATCATTTCATGGTTAAAGGTGAGGAAGTCAATAAAATCTTTCTTTTTTAAACTAAACATAACTAAAAAGTTTGAAATGGTAGTGCAAGGGTTCTAGAGTAATACACACTACAAGGTGTCGTTTATTCCAAGAAACCAAGCAATACACACTTCAAAGAAAACAAAGTAAACAAAAGATTGAAATTATAGTGCAAGGATTCTAAGGCAAAACACACTACAAGGTGCCATTTACACAAAGAACTCGAGCAATACACTTTCAAAGAAAAGAAAGAAAACAAAGGAGATAAACATAAAATCTAAGATAAAACACGAAACAAGATATGCCTTCTCCCCGGCAGCGGCGCCATTTTTGACAAGCGATTTCCCCACGTCGTAAATGGGAATCCCACTCTATCAAAACACATTTATATTTCACCTACGACTTCTAACTACTATAGAGTAGATAGTGGGAAGTAGGGATCGAACCACAAGGAGAAGGAGTTTTGTTTAGTGTTTTAGCGAAGATTATTAGCACATACATATATATTATATAGAAAGCAAGGTAAACAAGAGGGGTTTTTGAGTTGGTTTTGTTACACTACGAAAGAAAGCAACTAAGATAAATTACACTACAATGCAAATACAAGGCCTTGGGAGGCAATTGACTTCAACTTCAACTATCGATTAATCATTGAGTGAACGCTTCATATCTATGATTTATGATCATAAGTCGTGGATGAAAAACATCCTATTCTCTTGATAATAGCTAGTGAGCATGAACACATCACTCAAGAGCCCTCATTATCAATCCACCTAGATGATAGCATCTAGATACATCGACAATGGAATTAACAATGGAGAATCGACAAACTCACCCATACTCGACGTTAACGTGAGCGTTGGACAAGACATTTGAAAACTATAAAGAACTAAGATGATGATAACATACAAATCTTAATTCATATTTGCTACTTTATGATATTGGGGTAAATGTTAACATCTACCCACGAATCTAGCACTTCGATGCATATAATCACACATTGGAAATGAATATCTCAACTCTATAATTACATATAACGAAGGATTAATGATCACATTAGATTCCTACGAAGACATGCAACAATTCAAATTCATAAGCAATTCAATTCTCATGACTATACTTTACCATGTTTCATAACAACAATCACACAACCTCTCTAATTACCAATTACTCTACCAACTAGGCTAAACTACTCTATGACTAACAAGCAAAAGGGGTTGTCACCACCCAATCACTTCTAATTAACACAATCTCTAAATTAAACTAGAACTAGGGTTTAAACTACAATTATCCAAACTATGAGGCATGCAATTGATTTAAAACACAAAGCCCATGGCAAATTTAGCAAGATTAACAACAGTCATACACAATTCAACATCAAGAATTCAAATGATAATCTAACCCAAAATAGAAGCATAATGAAGTTAATGAAGATTTCAAGCAAAGAAGTCTACATCAATTGCTCCCAAGGAAGAAACTAAGTTAATACAATCATACTAATTAATACATGTTTGTTCATCAAATCAAAGGAAGAAAAATGGAAGAAAAGGAAGAAAATGAAGAGAAAATGGCTTTGGATCTTGAGGGAACTCGTTTTTCTCATAAGGGATAAGAGGGGTATTTATAGCCCTTCAAAATTTACTTTTCTGGCCTTCATTCAGCCAAAAATCCGCCCATTTTCGCGGCCCGCGAGGCCCATTTCGCGGCCCGCGAGATGCTTGTGGCTGGTTGGCAGTAATCTTCTTTGCTTCGCCACGGATGAACCGTTGATCCGTTTTTGACGTGCTCTGGAGGTGGACGCGGACGTCATGGCCCCCACCGACAGGTCTTCCTGGGGTGATGTTCTAACGGGGAATGCTCATTCAGATCAACAAACTCCTTCGACACCGCCAGTAGCTTCCCAACCTGGGCCATCTCCCCCCGAGAACCCCGCTCTTGTCCCTCAGAGGCCTCGTGCGCCGCCCAAGTCTCGCCAGCAGACACCCTCCGGGCCTTCTTCTGAGGCCCGTGCTACTCCCAGCTCGGCACCTACTCCCGGGCGTCGATCCTTCATCCAACACCCTACTTACAGCGGTGGGGCAAGCTCGCGGTTCAAATGTCCGCCTCCTAATGAGCTATCCGGGTCGCCCCCTTCCTCTCGTCAGAGGACCCACGACTTCCCTCCTCCTCCTCCTCCACGGGCTACTGCTTCCGAAGCTATCCCGGAAGAAAAAGAAGAGGTAACCGCTGTTCTAGATCTTTTTATCTAAGGTAATTCCTCCGTTTTTCTTACTTTCTTGCTTCTTCTTTGCAGAGCATTGCCTTTGCCGACGCCGTCCTGGCGGATTCTCAGTTTGCCGAGGCATTGAACCGGACCTACTCCAAATACAGCGCGGGGCTGTTTGCCAAGATGGAGAGGGAACTCCGCGAGACCAGGGAGAAGCTGGCCGGACAAGATGGTCTCGCGGTCCAACTAGAAGAGGCCAAAAAGAAGCTGGCTGACAAAGAGAAAAAGTTGGCGGAGGTGGAAAAGAAGTACTCCGCACTGAAAAAGGACAAGAAGAGCTCTCAGCTCGAGGCCTTCAATGCCATCACACAGAAGCTCCTCCGCTCTGAGGCATTCGAGAAGAAGCTGGAGGGGATTGCCGCTGCGGCCAGCGCGGACGCCTGTCATGAGATGTATCGGAGTTTGCGGGGTTGGTTGCCCGGGCCTGCGCGTCTTGATGCCCAGGCGTCCTACTATCGGCCCAAGGCCAATGACCTGTTAAACCATCGCTTCCGGGATCTTCAGGAAGCGAGTCTGGAAAGTTTGGTGCCCCAGCTGTGGCGATCGCTGGAGATGTCCTCCCGGGCTTCCTCTGCTTCTGATATCAGGAAGATGAAGCTCCCTGCAATCTGTGAGGCCTCCTGCCCCGACCCTGGCTCCGAGGACTTCAATGTTTATGGGGTCGTCCCAGAGACACCCCATTGGGCGGAGAACTATCTCGAATACTGCGCGGTGCCCGACAATTTTGGGTACCAAGCAGTTCAAGTCCAAGGGGGGGACTACCGAGTTGGCCTTGCTGCGGGTCAAGACGACCTTCTCTATCAAACCCGGAAGGCTACGCGGAAGGTGGGATACCCTGAACGGTCCGCTGATGAGCCCGCCGTGGACGCCCCTGCTTATGCCGGCCCTGAATGGACCACTGAGGATCTGGTGGAGCTGGAGAGGAGGTTCGAAAGAGCTCACGCTATTCCGGGAGAGGGGCATTCTACTGAAGACCATGTATAACTCTAGACTTTAGCCTGCCTTTTCCCTTGTAGTTTTCCTTTTTTAAGCCTCTTGTAGCTTTCCTTCCCCCGGGGAAGTGTATGTAGAACTTTGGCCTTGGTGCCTATTTTGATTAATGACAAGTTCTACCTTTTAATGATATTACTGTTTTTTTTTTGTAGTTTGAGCGTCCCTTAGAGGAGATTCTCCCGCATGGGCCCATGCCTTATGTTTTTCCTCATCCTGTTAGTTCTTCCGGCACCTACTTCTCTCTCCCCCGCGCTGGGTGCCTCCAATGCTCTTTCCTTCAAAGGAAGCTAGCCCATTGGCGGTTTGGAGGCGATCAGGCTAACCGGGCATTAGCTGAGGCGGGGTTGGAATGCTTCCTTCGAGAGTTTGGTGCCCCAGCTGTGGCGATCGCTGGAGATGTCCTCCCGGGCTTCCTCTGCTTCTGATATCAGGAAGATGAAGCTCCCTGCAATCTGTGAGGCCTCCTGCCCCGACCCTGGCTCCGAGGACTTCAATGTTTATGGGGTCGTCCCAGAGACACCCCATTGGGCGGAGAACTATCTCGAATACTGCGCGGTGCCCGACAATTTTGGGTACCAAGCAGTTCAAGTCCAAGGAGGGGACTACCGAGTTGGCCTTGCTGCGGGTCAAGACGACCTTCTCTATCAAACCCGGAAGGCTACGCGGAAGGTGGGATACCCTGAACGGTCCGCTGATGAGCCCGCCGTGGACGCCCCTGCTTATGCCGGTCCTGAATGGACCACTGAGGATCTGGTGGAGCTGGAGAGGAGGTTCGAAAGAGCTCACGCTATTCCGGGAGAAGGGCATTCTACTGAAGACCATGTATAACTCTAGACTTTAGCCTGCCTTTTCCCTTGTAGTTTTCCTTTTTTAAGCCTTTTGTAGCTTTCCTTCCCCCGGGGAAGTGTATGTAGAACTTTGGCCTTGGTGCCTATTTTGATTAATGACAAGTTCTACTTTTTGATGATATTACTATTTTTTTTTTGTAGTCTGAGCGTCCCTTAGAGGAGATTCTCCCGCATGGGCCCATGCCTTATGTTTTTCCTCATCCTAGTAGTTCTTCCGGCACCTACTTCTCTCTCCCCCGCGCTGGGTGCCTCCAATGCTCTTTCCTTCAAAGGAAGCTAGCCCATTGGCGGTTTGGAGGCGATCAGGCTAACCGGGCATTAGCTGAGGCGGGGTTGGAATGCTTCCTTCGAGAGTTTGGGTCGATCCGGGTGCTGGTGGCGTTTCTTAAGGCAGTTGATGCCAAGTTCGGGTCGTTGAACCAGTGCTTCGACCTTGCTTCTGATCATATGCGGGAGGCCCTGAACTCTCATAAGACCATAGCTGAGCTGCAAGCCCTTCACGATGACTCCCAGCATCGTACTACCAAAGAGTTAGGCATGGTGTGGGGTGAACTAGAGCGGGCGCAGGAGAAACTGAGGACGTTGGAGACCCGCTCCGCTCAGAACAAGCTTCTCTGCGACTTTGAGAAGGAGAATCGGTCCCTTACTCATAGGAATAGGGTTCTCCAGGATGCTTTATTAATCACCCGGCTATCCTACCACCTGCTTGGTCTCAAGAATGGCTTAGTTGGGGTATCTCCTCTTACCGATATTCCAGCCGGGGTTCGCAGGACGATAGAGCGTATGGAGGCTAACCCGAAGAGGTTTGGTGAGGGAGCTCCTCATCATAAGGCCTATCTGGATGCTGTTGAATGGCATAATAAGATAGCCGCGGGAGAAGTTGAGCCCTATCCCTCCAGCCTTCGCCGAGTTCCTGCCCGTGTGGAGGTGGACGTGGCATACGAAAGGTATGAGGACATGACTGTATCTATTGACCCGGAGGAGGTGGCCCGCCGGATAAGACGCATCCGGGAGATTGCCGACTCTGGGGTCACTACAAAGGGGATTAAGACCGCCGAAGGTGCTCGTATTAGTCGGGAGGAAAAGGGGAAAAGTGCAGCAGTCATGTTTCCTAAGTACAGGATCGTCACCTCTGCCGGGGTGAGAAGGATGCGCCTGGCGGAGCCGCTTCCAGAGGGATCTGTGGTCGTGCCTATCCCCGAACTGAATGAAGAGGATGCTGCGCAACTGGAAGAGGAGCTTGCGTGGAATCAAGCCCCGGATGCCCGTTTTGCCGAAGATCTCCTGTCCTCTCAATTCTTCGGAGGGGGTTTCCGCCCGGGCAACCCTGAGGGTGCTTCCGGGTCAGGTCCCAAGTGGGTTTAGTAGCAAATAGATAGGAATACTTGTATGTAAAATTCTATGTATCTGTTCCTTTGCAATTTGACCGCATGTTTATGCGATGTATAAATTTCTTATGTAATTTAACGATTGAATAAAATTGCTTTTCGAAAGAACCCTTCTCATTAACTCTTCCTTACAACACTACATTTCTTGGTCCCCGGGCTTCGTTCGAGCTCCGGGTCCACTCTAGCGGGGCACCCAAATGGGAGCTACCCATGGGTCCCTTTTTACAAATCCTTTCTAAACCCGGAACGAGGCCAGACGTTGGGTTATCTCTCCGGGCATATTCATGCGTCCGGGGGAGGTATATTCATGCCTAGCATATTCATGCTTAGCGTATTCACGCTTCCCGGGGGGCATATCCATGCCTGGCATATTCATGCCTAGCATATTCATGCTTAGCGTATTCACGCTTTCCGGGGGGCATATCCATGCCTGGCATACTCATGCCTTAGCATATTCATGCTTCAGTAGCTGTGGTACGATGCGGGGCGCTCTACTTCCCGTAAAACCTTCTCAGGTTAGCTACGTTCCACCTTCTGGGGATCTCCTTTCCCTGCTTGTCCTCCAGCACATAGCTCCCTCCCGGGTATGCTTCCTTGATCTTGTATGGCCCTTCCCAGTTGGGCGCAAGTTTGCCCTCCGAGGTTTGGTGGCTCTTATCGTTTCTCCTCATTACCCAGTCTCCCGAGGTGAAAACTTCTTTCCGCACCCTTCTGTCATGATACCTCTTTACTCGCTCCTTCACCTTGGCTTCCTGAAGTGCCGCATTCTCTCGCTTTTCTTCCAGGAGATCCAAGTCAAGGCGTCGTCCATCGTTTTCTTCTTCCGGGCGCTGGTATTGAGTTCGAGGGCTTGGGATCCCTATCTCTGCGGGTATTACTGCCTCTGACCCGTACACCAAGCCATACGGGGATTCCCCAGTAGCCGAGCTTTCCGTAGTCCTATGGGCCCAAAGAACGCTGGGTAGCTCCCAGATCCAATTTCCCCGCGCGCCTTCCAAGCGAGTTTTTAGTCCCTTGATGATGGTGCGGTTGGTGACCTCTACTTGCCCGTTCGCCTGGGGGTGGTACACCGATGTCAACTTCTGCTCTATGCCATACTTAACACACCATGATTTGAAAGGATCGTTCTCGAACTGCGCCCCGTTGTCTGTGACTATGACCTTCGGGATGCCGAATCGACAGATGATGTTCTTCCAGCAAAACTTGACGCAAGTTAGTCCCCGTATGTTGGTGAGCGGTTCTGCCTCCACCCATTTGCTGAAGTAGTCGATCGCCACAATCAAGTATTTGGCTCCTCCCGGGGCAGTCGGGAATGGTCCGACCAAGTCAATTCCCCATCTGCTGAACGGCCAAACTCCTGTGACTCCGACTAATTCTTCCCGGGGAACGTGGATTAGCGGGGCAAATGCCTGGCATGCCGAGCACTTCTGTATATGTTCTTCCGCACCTTTGAACAACGTCGGCCAGTAATACCCCAGTCTTAGGATCTTTCTGGCCACGGTGCGAGCCCCTTGGTGGCTCCCATTAGAACCTTCGTGCACCTCCCGGATGAGGTGTTGGCCTTCCAACCTTTCTACACACTTTAGTAACGGCTGGAGATACCCTCTTTTGTACAGCTCTCCTTCCTGAATCACATACTTTGGCGCCTTCACTCTTAGCTTTCGAGCCCGAGCCTTATCCTCCGGGGTAGTTCCTTCTTCTAGGTACGCCCGCATGGGCGTGATCCAGGACTCTTCCTCGTTCACCAGCATTACTTGATCGCTCTCCTGGTAGCTTCTTCTTCCCAGTACCTCCATGTACAGCTTTTGGTCGGGCTCAGGTTTTAATTCCGAAGAAGCTAACTTGCTTAAAACGTCTGCCTTACTGTTCTGCTCCCGGGGAACTTGAACCAAGTTGAAGGCTTTAAACCCGGCTATCAGAGGTTTTACCGTTTCCAAGTACCTTTGCAGGCTCCTTTCCCGGGCTTCATATTCTCCTTTTACTTGCTGCACCACAATCTGGGAATCACTGTGTGCCGTGAGGGTTTTGATTTCCATCTCCTTTGCCAACCTTAACCCCGCGATCAAGGCTTCATACTCAGCTTCATTGTTGGTTGTTTTGAAAGCGAATTGGACTGCATAGGGATACTCCTTCCCCTCCGGGCTGACCAACAATACTCCTGCTCCACTGCCCCCGGAGTGCGCCGATCCATCCACATACAACTTCCAAGTCAGGTCTGTCCCGGCCTTCGTTGTATTCTCCGGAGATTCAGGCATCTCCTGTTCTTCACTGATCCTTGCTTCTGATTCCAACAAGAAGTCCGCTAGGGCCTGGCCCTTGATCGCCCTCCTTGGCTCATACCGGATTTCATATTCTCCCAGCTCTATGGCCCATTTCATCATTCTCCCTGATGCCTCCGGCTTGAACATAACCTGTTTTAGCGGGTAATTGGTAAGGACCACTATGGGGTGGCCCTGGAAGTAGGGTTTAAGACTCCTTGAAGCATGCACCAGAGCCAAAACCAACTGCTCCAACTCGGTGTACCGGGTTTCTGCCCCCCGAAGTGCCCGGCTAACAAAATAGACTGGGTGCTGCCTTCCCTCCTCTTCTTTGATTAGCACGGCACTGACCGCCTCCCGGGACGCCGCTATGTACAGGAAAAGCTCCTCCCCCGGGAGTGGCTTCTTTAAAGTTGGCAACTGTTGAAGATGCTCTTTCAGACTTTGAAACGCCTTCTCACATTCCTCGGACCACTCAAACGCCTTGGCCCTCCTGAGTATATTGAAGAAAGGCAACTGCCTATCTGCCCCCTTTGATAGGAATCGGCTGAGAGCCGCGAGAGACCCTGTCAACCGCTGTACTTCTTTCACTGACCTGGGAGAGGTCATCTTGGCTATGGCCTCCACCTTCTCCGGGTTGACATCGATGCCCCGGATTGACACCATGAACCCCAAGAACTTCCCGGCACCCACTCCAATGGTACTTTTGGAGGGGTTCAGCTTTAGATTGCTCCGTTCCAGCTTTTCGAACATCTCCTCCAGGTCATTCAAGAAAGCCCCGTAAGCCCTGCTTTTAACCACCATGTCGTCAACGTACACCTCCATGTTTCTTCCCACTTGATCCTTGAAGAGTTTGTCCACCATTCTCTGGTACGTAGCCCCCGCGTTTTTTAGCCCGAAGGGCATCTTCTTGTAGCAAAAGGTTCCAAAATCGGTGATGAATGAGGTTTTCGCCTTGTCTGCCTCATCCATCTGCACTTGGTGATACCCTTTATGTGCGTCGAAGAAGGCCAGCACCGAATACCCCGCAATAGCCTCTGCCAGCCGGTCCAGATTCGGGAGAGGATAGCTGTCTTTGGGGCAGCACTTGTTCAAATCCGTAAAGTCAATACACATACGCCAGCTTCCATCGTGCTTCTTTACTAAGACCGGGTTAGCTATCCATTCCGGGTAGATGATTTCCTCGACCACCCCGGCTCTCTCCAGCTTTTTTACTTCATTCTTTATAAATTCTGCTCTTTCCGGTGCTACAGGCCTTTTCTTCTGCCTGATGGGTTTAGTTGCAGGGCTTATGTTCAACTTGTGTACCCCCAACTCTGGTAACACCCCCACCATGTCCTCCGGGCTCCACGAGAATACTCCCTGATATTTGGCCAAAAGTTCCTTTAGTGCGCCTTTTACTTCCTCCGGGAGGTCTTTTCCCACCGTGACCGTCCCTTTGTCCGCCACCTGCATCTCCTCCAACTCCTGGCGGGGAACTTCCCCGTGTACCACCCCTACTGCTTTCTTTGCGTCCAGCACCGCCGTCATCATGCAACTTCTTGCGACTACTTGACTACCCCGTACGACCGCCACACCTTGCGCAGTGGGGAACTTCATCGTCAATAGATACGGACAACTCGCTGCCCGGGCTTGAGTTAGCCATGGCCTTCCTATGATCACGTTGTACGGCGAGGGTGCATCAATAACCGCAAAGTTGCATGTCACCGAGACCCTTTTGCTCCGGTCCTTCTCATCCACCATACACACTGCGAGGGGAATAACACCTAATGGAACTTCGGGTTTGCCCGTGAACCCCGACAGGGGAGATAGGGGAGGTTTAAGGTTCTGTCTCCCAATTCCCAACTGATCGAAACAAGAAGCGAACATGATCTCCACGCTGCTCCCATCGTCCACAAACACCCTTTTGACCAAGAAGCCTTCAATCTCCGCCGTTACCACCATCGGGTCAGAATGGGGTATCTGCGGCGGGGCTGCATCCGCTTCAGAGAAAGTGAGAGCTTCATCGGGGCGAAACCTTTTCCCCTGAACCTCCCCCGGGGGAACATACCGGGTGCGGGCCCGGATAGCGGAAACTGACTGGCATGCTTCTCCAACTTCTCCACTGATTACGTTGATCATCCTGTTGGGTATTGGGGCCGGCTCCACTGCTTGAACCGGTGCAGCGGCTATGGCAGGCCTCCCTGGGGCCCTGTTGCCTTGGTTGCCTTGGTTTCTCCCGTTTCCTCTCCCCGGGTTAGGCCTCCACCTCCTGCGGGGCGGCTCCTGAGGTTGGTCCCGGGGATTCTCCTTTTTTGCCTCCGTTGCTACGCAATCTCTCAGCTGTCCCCGCTCTATCAGTTTTTCTATCTCGTTCCTCAGCATCCTACACCCCTCTGTCGCATGCCCGTAAGACTTGTGGTAGGCGCACCACTTGTCCGCGTTTTCCCTAGACGGGGTCCCATGGATAGGCAACGGATCCGGGAACAGATCCTTGTGAATAGAATGAATCTCCGTCCGGGATTTGCTGAGCGGGGTGAAACTGTCCGCCCTTGCCCGGTTTGCTGTTGCGGGAGCGGGGTCTCTCCTACTTGGGTCTGCCGCTCTCCTTCTTTCTATCTTGTCCGGGAGAAATCCCCCAGATTCTTCCTTTCTCTTTCGCGTGGCATCATTAACCGCGCAGTATAGTTGCACCGCCATTTGCAAGTTGTGAAAGGTTTCCGGGATATTTTCCATCAACTTCTGGAACAACGCCATATCCCTCAAGCCGTTTATAAACCCGCTAATCACCGCCTTCTCCTGCTGCTGCCTGTCGACAACCTTCATGCTATCGTCCATGTACCTTCGATAGTACTCCATTGACCCTTCTGCGGCCTTCTGCCGGGTAGCCAAAAGCTCGGTCAACTGCTTCCCTTCCTTCTTTAATCCAGCGTATCTGAACAGCAAGGCCTTAGAGAAATCATAGTAATCCCTGAGACTTTCTCGAGGCAAGGAATCGAACCATGAAAGACAATTTCCTCTCAAGTAACAGCCCACCAGCTTGCATCTTAATTCCTCCGGGAAGTCCCATGACACCATCAGGTTCTGGTACGTCCTGACAAACTCTTCCGGGTCTGTTTCTCCATTGTATGTTGGGATTCCCTCCGGGGTCCGAAGGCCCGGCGGCCATGGGTACGCAAGCACTCGAGGTACCCAAGGGGAGGTAGGTTTAGCTCCGTTTCTTCCCACTAGTTTGTCTAGTCGAGCCTCCAAAGAGTTGGGGTCCTGCTGAGCCACCTGATAGCCCCGCATCCTATCGTCCTCCCGATAGTATTTCTCTTGGTAACCATAGTTCATCCCCATTGATCCGTGCATGGGCAAGGAATACTGGATCGGGTTCCCCTGGGTTCCAGGGGCCTGATAACCCAACGACTCCACCGTCACGGCTGGCAGGCCATATCCAATTTGTCCCGCCCCCCAGCTGGAACGCGGGTAATAGGGTGGAGCGTGTGGAACCAAATTCGATTGTTGTCCCGTGGCCATTCCCCCTCCGACCCCGAGACTTGGAGGGAATGAAGGTGGGACGGTGGAGGAGTTCACACGCCCCTGTACCCTTGGCGGCTGAACGACTCCGTCCAGGTCGATAACCTCTCTTTGGTACCCCCGAAGAGGTCCTACCTGGTCTCCCCCAGGCTCCCTCCGCCTACGATTTTCCCGGGTAGAGAGTACCCACTGGCGGTACAACTCCTTGTTGGCTCTCATGAATTCCACCGCCGCCAATTCTTCCGCCTCGGCTAAGGATTGCCCCTCCTCCCGGGCTTCAGGTCCCTGGGTCTGGGGACTGCCTCCCCCGGCGGGCCTTGGTTCTTGCTCCTTCTGGTACTCTTCTTCCGAGTCCGCTTCGTCGGAGGCCGTTTCCACATGGCCATCCTGCGGTACCCCCAGCTCCCGCCGGTGTCTAGCCTCCTCCTGCAACTGCCTCAAGGTTACCTCATCCCCCGGGGGTGGAAGAGAACCTCCCCCTGAGGGTGCCGCATTTTTCTTCGGGCGCCCGCGCCCTCTCCTTGGCGACTCCATCATGCGAAGGTGGAAGGGTCCCACCGGGCGTGCCAATTGATGCTACCAAAATCCGTCCGTTTCCCGGGAGTAGACGCTATCCGGGTCCCCTCCTTGATCAGCCCGCTTTAATCCTGCAAAACAATCCCCGGGAGGTGTCCCGGGGAAGAAGCTCCGGCGTGATGATGAGATGGGGATAGCGAAGAAGGAAAACGTACGGAAGGTGCTCTCAATATAAAGTAGAGAGATATAAGTCACATACCTTGTTTACTGTTTGAGACTAGTATTTATAGCCGAGCTCTACCTGCTTTGGGGATAAGGTGCAGGACCACTTCTTTTGTCATCATATGCCCTCTTCCTTATCCGGACGTACTATCCAGCGGGAAAGGTATCGCTTTGATAGTCATGGGCCGCGGACCTTTCTGGCCCAGCCGGATTCTGGGCCAGTATTATCAAACTTGATGACAAGTTCTACCCAAAAATTCCAACAAAATTAAAACATATACCACATGTAGAACACCCCCACACTTAAACCTTTCTCGTCCTCGAGAAAGAACGATTCAAGGCCAAGATGACAATTTCACAACAATCAAACATATGGCATACTCAAACAAAACATTGCAAAGTAGAATATCCCAAAGTGTACTACTTTGCTCCCACTATATGAAACATCCTAACAAAGCCAAATGATGCAAAACTACCCAACTCTCCATTAATCACCGCATCCTTATGACTTCAACCATCGGAAAATGAGGATAAAATGAGATTTCTCTCCTTTTGCCTAGGTATTTATACCTAGCCACTCTTTTTTTTTTGTTTCTCTCACTCTCCTTTTGCCTAGGATGTACCTAGCCACTCTTTTTTTTTTTTTTTCACACAAATCCTCTCAATTTTGCATAAGTCTCTATTTCTTTTGGACTTATCCGGGCTTTCAATTCTTTTTTTTTTTTTTAACAAAGTGTTCAAAGAAGTACATATTTACAACACCAAAAACAAAGATTAAAACGAAAATCCTAAACCTCTGGAGGACGGTGTGGTGATGGTGGTGAAGGTGTGGTATATTGGGGAGAGTGTGATTAGGTTTAGGAATTAGGATTAGGATTAGGATTAGGATTTGGATTTGGGTTTGGGTTGCGGAGGTGGAAGAATTAGGATTAGGGGAAGGGGGAGACGGGAAGGGGAAGGGATGGGATTGGGAGATTTGGATTAGGATTAGGGGCTGGTTTTTTTTTTTTTTTTTGCGGGCCGCGAGGCCCAATTTGCGGCCCGCGAGCCCGATTCGTGGCCCGCGAGACCCAATTCGCGGGCCGCGAAAAACAGCCAATTTGTGGCAGCGGGCTGCCTCAAAATCCACTATTTTCGCGGGCCGCGAGGCCCAATTCGCGGCCCGCGAGCCCTTTTATTTTTTTTAAATTCAAATCAACTAACAAAAAAGAAAAACAAGAATAAAAACGAAACAAAAAAAAACAAGAATAAAAATGTAATCTACTAATTAAAACAATGAAAGACACAAAGATTTTTTTTTATTTTTTTTAACTTTATATAAACACAATAAAAGCTAAATAAAAATAAAACGAGAATCGTTTATTGGAAGTGTTATTTCCAAACGATCAAAATCGATTTATTTAACGTCGTCGACACGACCCAAATGTTATTCATAGAACAAAAGTTTGGAATCCTTCACTTTTGAAAGAAAAGTGAAGGGTGGTAGAGAAGGTGTTGGAGGAGGGATGAATGGTTGTGGTCTTAAAGGAGGGAGGATGATAGGATGTGTAAACAAGTAACAAGATTTCCTAGGCTCCTTTAAGATTTCCGGAAGTAGTGAAATTTGTTGCATAGGTGGAGGTGAGGGTATCAATGGTGATTGTAAAGGTTCAAAAACACTCACATCCCTTTCTACTTCATAATCCTCAACAAAACTTTCCTCATCACTTTCGAACTCTTCCTCATGCATTGTGGTGATGTCACTCACCATAGCAATAGGATTATGTTCTACTTCGGATGGTACTTCCTTGGAGTATTGAGCTTCTAATCTCATCACCACATTCAACATTTCGCTCAATTGCCTCTCAAGATTCTCTAAACGTAAATTTTCATCATAACTCATCGAATCTTGTTCTAGAGGCAATTCACAAGGATGTGGGGGTAGATTTTGTTGCTCAAAATATTGGTTTTCCGGTTGATATCCATAATTCGAATTCGAATAACCACTCCATTGTGGATTATAAGAATCATCATATGGATTAAAACAATTTTGACCTTGAAAACCAATATTTGTCTCCTCCTCATAGCACTCATCATCATAGTACCCTTGGTATGAAGAACCAAGGGGCCTTTCAAGTTCATAGTGCTCACTTCTCGACTCAAAATAACAAGGCTCGTAAAAATCATTTGAAAGATAAGAATCACACGAGCTTGCTACATTCTTCCTCATCCTTTCATGGTTAAAGGTGAGGAAGTCAATAAAATCTTTCTTTTTTAAACTAAACATAACTAAAAAGTTTGAAATGGTAGTGCAAGGGTTCTAGAGTAATACACACTACAAGGTGTCGTTTATTCCAAGAAACCAAGCAATACACACTTCAAAGAAAACAAAGTAAACAAAAGATTGAAATTATAGTGCAAGGATTCTAAGGCAAAACACACTACAAGGTGCCATTTACACAAAGAACTCGACCAACACACTTTCAAAGAAAAGAAAGAAAACAAAGGAGATAAACATAAAATCTAAGATAAAACACGAAACAAGATATGCCTTCTCCCCGGCAGCGGCACCATTTTTGACAAGCGATTTCCCCACGTCGTAAATGGGAATCCCACTCAATCAAAACACATTTATATTTCACCTACGACTTCTAACTACTATAGAGTAGATAGTGGGAAGTAGGGATCGAACCACAAGGAGAAGGAGTTTTGTTTAGTGTTTTAGCGAAGATTATTAGCACATACATATATATTATATAGAAAGCAAGGTAAACAAGGGGGGTTTTTGAGTTGAGTTTTTGAAAGAAACACTACTAAGTAAAGCTATAAATACCCCTCTTATCCCTTATGAGAAAAACGAGTTCCCTCAAGATCCAAAGCCATTTTCTCTTCATTTTCTTCCTTTTCTTCCATTTTTCTTCCTTTGATTTGATGAACAAACATGTATTAATTAGTATGATTGTATTAACTTAGTTTCTTCCTTGGGAGCAATTGATGTAGACTTCTTTGCTTGAAATCTTCATTAACTTCATTATGCTTCTATTTTGGGTTAGATTATCATTTGAATTCTTGATGTTGAATTGTGTATGAATGTTGTTAATCTTGCTAAATTTTCCATGGGCTTTGTGTTTTAAATCAATTGCATGCCTCATAGTTTGGATAATTGTAGTTTAAACCCTAGTTCTAGTTTAATTTAGAGATTATGTTAATTAGAAGTGATTGGGTGGTGACAACCCCTTTTGCTTGTTAGTCATAGAGTAGTTTAGCCTAGTTGGTAGAGTAATTGGTAATTAGAGAGGTTGTGTGATTGTTGTTATGAAACATGGTAAAGTATAGTCATGAGAATTGAATTGAATTGAATTGAAACATGGTAAAGTATACAATTTTTGAAAGATAAGAATCACACGAGCTTGCTACATTCTTCCTCATCCTTTCATGGTTAAAGGTGAGGAAGTCAATAAAATCTTTCTTTTTTAAACTAAACATAACTAAAAAGTTTGAAATGGTAGTGCAAGGGTTCTAGAGTAATACACACTACAAGGTGTCGTTTATTCCAAGAAACCAAGCAATACACACTTCAAAGAAAACAAAGTAAACAAAAGATTGAAATTATAGTGCAAGGATTCTAAGGCAAAACACACTACAAGGTGCCATTTACACAAAGAACTCGAGCAATACACTTTCAAAGAAAAGAAAGAAAACAAAGGAGATAAACATAAAATCTAAGATAAAACACGAAACAAGATATGCCTTCTCCCCGGCAGCGGCGCCAAAATTTGGGAGGTCGTCGTCGTACCTCTCAAATATACAATTTATGTTCACTTACTACCTCTACACACAATTAAGCATATAGTGGTAAGTAAGGTTCGTTCCACAGGGAAAAAGTTATTTCGATGTATATCTTGTAGTATATATATATATATATGTGCATATATAAAAGCAATGTAAACAAGGGGGGGGGGGGTTTTGAGCTGAGTTTTTGTAAGAAACACTACTAAGTAAAGCAACTAGAATTCTATGATTACAACTAGTTTAGCATTTAAGGTTTTAACTAAAGGATTAACTAATGAGAATACTAGACTCGGACATATGAGATTGGTGACTTCTTATTATGAGATTTTCCTCAAACTTTATCATGATGCCTTGAGAATGGTGAACGTTAGTAAGAAACTATCTTTCCATAGTTATGAAAAATGAAAGCATCTTCACAACTTCAATTGATAACTTTACTAGATGATAACAACTAGTTCAATTAAATCAATATTACTTCAAATTAGATGTTCCTCAACCCTACCCATGCAATTTGATAACAAACTTGACATAGGTACAATGCTAATGAATGATCTTAAGAACAAATACAATTGATAACAACATGCATTCGATTCCTAATTTATTACTCCTACATAGAAAGAATGATAACATTCTAACCATGGAAAAGCAATATCTAACACATATCCAACACATATCTATCACTAGGAAATCATTCCTAATCATTTCAAGCATCAAATACACATATAAATTATGATCATTCAATAGCAAATCACCATTCCTAAGCTTCATGAATCATGTTCTCAATCCATAACAAGAAGTCCAATCACATATATCCAAGAAGGGTTTTAGCCTACTACCATAGTTATATTATCAAAACCATAATCAATACAACAAACCATGATGAATTCAAAGATCAAATTCAAAAGGAAAAAGAAGGAAAAAGAGTTCAGCTCTGTAAAAATTCGATCCTCTAACAATGAGGATAAGTTTCTTTTATAGTCTAAAAATAATTAAAATTAAAGCAAACAAAATGCAAGTTGCAGAAGTTTTCGCGGGCCGCGCGAAATCCTTCGCGGACCGCGAGCTTGGTTCTCGCGGTTCGCGGCCGAGGATTCGCGGCCCGCGAGTCCCTGGCGTCCGCAGTCCGCGACCGAGGTTTCGCGGACCGCGCGTCTGATCCTCGCGAACCGCGGCTGACGTTTCGCGGATCGCGCGTCTTGGCTTCGCTGCGGTTCTCGCGCTGGTCCTCGCGGTTCGCGACCGGAGTTTCGCGGACCGCGCGTCTTCGGCTTCGCGAACCACGGCCGATGTTCCGCGGATCGCGCGTCTTCGGCTTCCGCGGTCCTCGTGCTGGTCCTCGCGGCTCGCGACCGGAGTTTCGCGGACCGCGCGAAACTCGGCATCTTCAAAACAGCAACACACACCCTCGCGGTTCGCGACCTAGGTTTCGCGGTCCGCGATAGTGTGCCTTCACGCCACTTCTACGACCGGTTCTTCAATGTATCTGCTTCCTTTAAGACGGTCATAGAAGGTCTTCAAATCATCCAAATCTATCGCAAGTGCAATTCAAGGTCGAAATGCACGTCTTCAATTTCAAACCATCATGAATGATTCGGTCCAAAAGTCTAATATAAAAGTACAAAATACTATCTAAAACAGCTCTCAAATGCTACAAAATAAGAGTATATCTAGGGCCTATCAAAACCTTTAGTGCGCTAGCTTGCTTTGAAGGAAAGAGCATTGGAGGCACGCAGTCTGGGGGAGGGAGAAGTAGGTACAGGAAGAAGAGTTAGGATGAGGAAATATATAGGGCACTGGTCCTTGCGGGAGAAGCTCCCCTAGAACGCGCTCGGGCTACAAAAGAAAAGAAAAAAAAATCGATTTCAATAAAAGTAGAACTTTACATTATCAAAATAGGCACTAAGGCGAAGTTCTACATATACCCCCCGGAAAGGCAGATTACAAGAATTAAAAATTACAACAAAAGCTAAGGGCTAGGGTTATACATGGTCCGCAGCAGTATCTCCTCCCTCTGGAGTGGCATGGGCCCTTTCCAACATCCGCTCTAGCTCTGCGATGTCCTCAGCAGTCCAAGCGGGACCACCATAAGTTGGGGCGTCGGACCTAGGCTCGTCTGCCGGTCGCTTGGGGAATCCCACCCTCCGGTTAGACTTCCGGGACTGGTACAACAAGTCATCTTTCCCTTCTTCGAGACCCATGCGGTAATTATCTTCCTTCTCCACATGGACGGCATGGTACCCAAAATTATCAGGCACCGCACAGTATTTATGGTAGGTCTCAGCCCAATGAGGCGTCTCCGGGACTACTCCATAGACATTGAAGTCCTCAGGCCTGGGGTCGGGGAAAGAAGCCTCGCCTATCTCTGGGAGCTTCACCTTCCTGATATCTGAGGTGGAGGGGACTCGGGAACACATCTCCAGCGATTGCCACAGCTGGGGCACAAGGCTCTTTAAATTCGCCTTCTAAAGAGACCGCCAGCGGTGATTCAACAAATCATTGGCCTTGGGCCGGTAATAGGACGCATGAGCATCAAGGCGAGTGGGCCCTGGTAGCCAACCCCACAATCGTCGATACATCTCATGGCAGGCATCAGCGTTTGCCACAGCGGTGATCCCCTCCAACTTCTTTTCAAACTCCACCGAATGGAGAAGCTTCTGAGTCACAACGTTCAGGGCCTCGAGCTGTGAAATCTTTTTGTCCTTCTTAAGGGAGCTATACTTCTTCTCCACCTCAGCTAACTTCTTCTACTTCTCAGCCAGCTTCTTTTGAGACTCTTCGAGCCGGGCCTTTAGGTCACCTTGCCCGACCAATCTTTCCTTGGCCTCCCGGAACTCCTTCTCCACCTTGGCGAATAGCCCAGCGCTATATTTGAAATAAGTCCGGTTGAGCACCTCAGTGAATTGGGAATCCGCCAGGAGGGAATCGGTGAAGGTGTTACTCTGCAAAAAACAAAGGAGGTAAGGATACCCGGTATAATGAAAAACGTTGCATAAGAGAGTTGAGAATAAGCTACCTCTTCCTTCTTCTCGGGGATGGCTTGAGAAGAAGTAGCTTGCGGGGGAGTAGTCTGAGAAACAGGAGGGGGATGAGAAGGAACATCCGCTGACCTCTGCCGGGAGCGCGAAGGAGAGCCCCTAAGCTCGTCAGAAGACGGTCGCTTGAACCGGGAACTGGCCCCACCACTGTAGTCCGGGTGGTTGATAAAGGACTTCCGTCCAGGGGTAGAGGAAGACCCGGTAGGAGTTGCAAGAGGGGCGGGGGCGGCCAGAGAAGAAAAAGACCCAGGGGGCTTCTGCTGGCGGGACCTCTGCGGGATAATGGCAGGATTCTCGGTGGGGGGTGGCCCGGGGGAGCCACTTGTTGCTCAGGTGGGGCTAGCTGCCTCGAGCGAGGGTTTTCTTACTGGCTACCTTCCCCGGAAGGCCTCTCCACAAACGTCATGGCGTCTGCGTATAAAGAAGGTTGGACTAAAACCAAAGGAAACAAAAACACAGTTAGAGCGCAGAATAAAAAATAAGAGAGAGAGTAAGAACTAAAGCCCTTAAATAGGCACCTCCAGCCACACAACGGAGATACGCGGGAGGGTGAAGAGGTCATCAGGGTATATCCCGCGAGGCCAGTAGTAGCCCGCGTTCCCAGTCATAAAGAAATCGTCCATGCTCAAGGGAGACAAACGGAGAAGATTGTGATCATTGGTTATGACCACGGGGAGAGAGGTTAGGGGCTTCTTGTCCTCAGAAAGGAGAGAATCGTTCCAGGGAGGTATGGGATACACCCGGGAGTCGCAGCTGAAGAAACCCTTTGAGAGGTACCCTTTGGCAGATTTGGATTTTCCCGTGAGAAAATCCTTCATCCCGGAACGAACCGAGAAGGAGAAAACTCCCGAAAAGGACGCATTTGAGCGTTGTAAAGCATAGAAAGAGAAAAAAAGGAGAAGGGAGGGAGCAACAGCGCATCTGGCGCAGTTGAGCAGGAAGGCCATTATTAACAAGACCCCGTTGGGGTGTAGTTGGGCCGGGAGCATCTTGTAGAAGTTGATAATTTTGGCGAATAAAGGAGGGAATGGGAGGCTGAGCCCGTACTGAAATTGGACCCTAGGAATACACGTGACCTCCCGTTCGGAGATTCCCGGGGGGATCTTAGAAAGGTAAGCGTTGAGAGGGAAAGGAATGAAGGAACGTTTTACCAAATCTAAAACATCTCTATCTTAAGAAAGAGGGCCCCCGGATACACCTAAAACCCGGACGTCCGAAGGCTTCGCACCGTGGGTGGGTCCCCGGGGGACATCATCACCAAGATCCTCCTCAAACACTTCCTCGAGGGGCTCCTCCTAGGCGGGGTTCGAATGCACAAGCGGGGGCGAGCCCGTTCCCTTAGAGATAGGACTTGGAACAAGGGGTCCTTAGGAAGTGCTAAGGGCCTCTGAGTAGGAACCCGGAGAGGAGACTGGAGAGGGAGTATCCCGGAGGAGGTTCGGAATACAACCTCAAACTGGTTTTGGGGCCCCTCGGTGTCCTCATAAGAATTCGTAAGATGGTTGGAGCTCATAGTAAAGCGGGAAAAGAGAGAGACAGAAGAAGCAAAGGGAAGAAGAAACTAGAACTTACTTGAGAGAAGAATAGAACGTCTGGGAAGTGCAAAGGGAGCTACGTGAAGGGGCTAGAGCCTTATATAGACAATTAGGGCTGTGCATGAACCGGTCTGGACCGGAAAAATGGACCGGACCGGACCGGAAAATAGTGGACCGGAACCGGATATATAGCATTCCGGTCCGGTCTCCGGTCCTTGTTTTTTCATAATTCCGGGTCCGGTCCGGTCCGGTCTAAGACCGGAATTTTTCCGGTCCGGACCGGATGGACCGGAATTTTGTATTTAATATTATTTAAATTATATTTATATGTTAAATATAGTAAATGTCATTACATTTAATGTTAAGAGTTTATTTTAGGTAAGTTTATATTCTAATTTTATGTATTGAAATAAATTTTCAATTTATTATTAATATCATGGAAAGTTTGAAGATCGTTGACATTGATGATAAAATATTTTTATATATTTAGAATTCAAAATTTGAAAAATTGGATAAGTACGGTAAGTTGGAAATGAATGATATGGATATCATATTTAGATATCACTTACTATAATATTTACAACTTACCTAAGTTTAATTTATGGTATTAAAATAAAGAATAATTATGTTATGATTAATCCGGTCCAACCGGTCTGGACCGGATGAAGACCGGAATAATTCCGGTCCGGTCCCGGTCCCAAATGTTAAATAACCGGTCCGGTCTTCGGTCCAAGAATTTTGGACATTCCGGTCCCGGTCCAATCCGGTTCCGGTCCGGTCCGGTCCGGTCCAGACCGATGCACACCCCTATAGACAATAGAAGGAGAAACGTCGCCTAGAAAGGAGGAAAAGCAGATGGAGTGCGAGGCGGAATAGGGAAAAGTGCCGCCGAAACTGGGAGTCTGCAAAACTGTGCCCTCCATGTCGGGAAGAATTCCTAAAGACCAACCCCCGGCGTTAGAAAAGCCCGGGCCGCTAGTCTGGGGGGATAGTGATAATGCCGGCCCAGTACCTTCTTGGGCCGAAAGAGAGACTATTGGCCCAAGACAAAAGAGAGCAGTAGCCCTTAAATAGGCACCTCCTGCCGGCCACACAGCGGAGATACGTGGGAGGGTGAAGAGGTCATCAGGGTATATCCCGCGAGGCCAGTAGTAGCCCGCATTCCCAGTCATAAAGAAATCGTCCATGCTCAAGGGAGTCAAGCGGAGGAGATTGTGATCGTTGGTTATGACCACGGGGAGAGAGGTTAGGAGCTTCTTGTCCTCAGGAAGGAGAGAATATTTCCAATGAGGTATGGGATACACTCGAGAGTCGCAGCTGAAGACACCCTTTGAGAGGTACCCTTTGGCAGATTTGGGTTTTCCCGTGAGAAAATCTTTCATCCCGGAACGAACCGAGAAGGAGAAAACTCCCATAAAGGACGCATTTGAGCGTTGCAAAGCATAAAAAGAGAAAAAAAAGAATAAGGGAGGGAGGAACAGCGCATCTGGCGTAGTTGAGCAGGAAAGCCATTATTAACACGACCCTGTTGGGGTGTAATTGGGCCGGGAGCATCTTGTAGAAGTTGAAAATTTTGGTGAATAAAGAAGGGAAGGGGAGGCTGAGCCCGTATTGAAGGTGGAACCTAGGAATGCACGCGACCTCCCGTTCGGAGATTTCCGGGGGGATCTTAGAAAGGTAAGCGTTTAGAGGGAAAGGAATGAAGGAACGTTTTACCAAATCTAAAACATCTCTATCTAAAGAAAGAGAGCCCCCGGATACGCCTAAAGCCCGGACGTCCGAAGGCTTCGCGCCATGGGTGGGTCCCCGGGGGACATCATCACCAAGATCCTCCTCAAACACTTCCTCGAGGGGCTCCTCTTAGGCGGGGTTCGAATGCCCAAGCGGGGGCGAGCCCGTTCCCTCAGAGATAGGACTTGGAACAAGGGGTCCTTGGGAAGTGCTAAGGGCCTCTGAGTAGGAACTCGGTGAGGAGACTAGAGAGGGGGTATCCCCGGAGGAGGTTCGGAATACAACCTCAAACTGGTTTTAGGCCCCCTCGGTGTCCTAGTAAGAATTTGTAAGATGGTGGGAGCTCGTAGTAAAGCGGGAAGAGAGAGAGACAGAAGAAGCAAAGAAAAGAAGAAACTAGAACTTACTCGAAAGAAGAATAGAACGTCTAGAAAGTGCAAAGGGAGACTACGTGAAAGGGGCTAGAGCCTTATATAGACAATACAAGGAGAAACGTCGCCTACAAAGGAGGAAAAGCAGATGGAGTGCGAGGCGGAATAGGGAAAGGTGCCAGCGAAACTGGAAGTCTGCAAAACTGTGCCCTACATATCGGGAAGAATTCCTAAAGACCAACCCCCCGCGTTAGAAAAGCCCGGGCCGCTAGTCTGGGGGGCTAGTGATAATGCCGGCCCAGTACCTTCCTGGGCCGAAAGAGAGACTATTGGCCCAAGACAAAAGAGAACAGTAGCCCTTAAATAGGCACCTCCAGCCGGCCACACAGCGGAGATACGTGGGAGGGTGAAGAGGTCATCAGGGTATATCCCGCGAGGCCAGTAGTAGCCCGCGTTCCCAGTCATAAAGAAATCGTCCATGCTCAAGAGAGTCAAGCGGAGGAGATTGTGATCGTTGGTTATGACCACGGGGAGAGAGGTTAGGGGCTTCTTGTCCTCTGGAAGGAGAGAATCGTTCCAGGGAGGTATGGGATACACCCGGGAGTTGCAGCTGAAGAAACCCTTTGAGAGGTACCCTTTGGCAGATTTGAGTTTTCCCGTGAGAAAATCCTTCATCCCGGAACGAACCGAGAAGGAGAAAACTCCCGAAAAGGACGCATTTGAGCGTTGTAAAGCATAGAAAGAGAAAAAAAAGGAGAAGGGAGGGAGCAACAGCGCATCTGGCGTAGTTGAGCAGGAAGGCCATTATTAACAAGACCCCGTTGGGGTGTAGTTGGGCCGGGAGCATCTTGTAGAAGTTGATAATTTTGGCGAATAAAGGAGGGAATGGGAGGCTGAGCCCGTACTGAAATTGGACCCTAGGAATACACGTGACCTCCCGTTCGGAGATTCCCGGGGGGATCTTAGAAAGGTAAGCGTTGAGAGGGAAAGGAATGAAGGAACGTTTTACCAAATCTAAAACATCTCTATCTTAAGAAAGAGGGCCCCCGAATACACCTAAAACCCGGACGTCCGAAGGCTTCGGGTCGTGGGTGGGTCCCCGGGGGACATCATCACCAAGATCCTCCTCAAACACTTCCTCGAGGGGCTCCTCCTAGGCGGGGTTCGAATGCACAAGCGGGGGCGAGCCCGTTCCCTTAGAGATAGGACTTGGAACAAGGGGTCCTTAGGAAGTGCTAAGGGCCTCTGAGTAGGAACCCGGAGAGGAGACTGGAGAGGGGGTATCCCGGAGGAGGTTCGGAATACAACCTCAAACTGGTTTTGGGCCCCCTCGGTGTCCTAGGAAGAATTCGTAAGATGGTTGGAGCTCATAGTAAAGCGGGAAGAGAGAGAGACAGAAGAAGCAAAGAGAAGAAGAAACTAGAACTTACTTGAGAGAAGAATATAACGTCTGGGAAGTGCAAAGGGAGCTACGTGAAGGGGGCTAGAGCCTTATATAGACAATAGAAGGAGAAACGTCGCCTAGAAAGGAGGAAAAGAAGATGGAGTGCGAGGCGGAATAGGGAAAGGTGCCACCGAAACTGGGAGTCTGCAAAATTGGGCCCTACATGTCGGGAAGAATTCCTAAAGACGACAAAAGAGAGCAGTAGCCCCCCTCCCCCGGGTAGGCACATCTATTTCAAAGAGAGAGGAAAGTGACAACTCCAAGTGGTCCTCACTCTTGTCTTGACTCGAGGAGCCTCTACTATAAATATTAGTCCCCAAACAGTGAACCAGGTATGTGACTTTTATCTCTCGACTTTATTTTGAGAGTACTTCCGTACGTTTTCCTCCTCATCGCTATCCCCATTTCATCATCACACCGGAGTCTCTACCCCCGGGTAGCCTCCCGGGGTTTGTTTTGTAGGTTCTTCATCGGCCTACCTCAGAGGAAGCGCGGATAGCGTTGATTCTCAGGAGACCGGCGGATTTTGGTAGCACCACACATCTTACTGATATCTCTTTAGATACCTCTGTTGCTGCATTTGTAAATAATAAAGCTTTTTAAATGCAGCAACTGGCCCCATTTCTCTGTACTGATACCTTATTACTTTTACAGGATACTCAGATCCATGAGCACAGAGGGGATAGGCTGATATGGAAACTGGACAACAAAGGTCAATTCATCTTCAAGTCAACCTACAACAAGCTCAGGCAATCTAGGGGTACTATCTCTTCAATTATTCATTTATAAAACTGGGAGGTCGTCGCCGTACCTCTCAAATATACAATTTAGATACACTTACTACCTCTACACACTATTAAGTGTATAATGGCAAGTAAGGTTCGTTTCCACAGGGAAGAAGTTATTTCTATGTATATCTTGTAGCATACATATACATATACATATATAAAAGCAATGTAAACAATGGGGGGTTTGAGTTGAGTTTTGTTTAACACACTACTAAGTAAAACTACTAGAACTTTAAAGTTACAACTACTTTACCATAAGATTACTCTAACTAGAGATTTAATTAAGAGAATAAGAAACTTGGACATATGAGATTGGTGACTTCTTATTATGAGATTTTCCTCAAACTTTATCATGATGCCTTGAGAATGGTGAACATTAGTGAGAAACTATCTTTAACCATAGCTATGAAAAATGAAAGCATCTTCACAACTTCAATTGACAACTTTACTAGATGATAACAACTAGTTCAATTGAATCAATATTACTTCAAATTAGATGTCTCTTAACCCTACCCATGCAATTTGATAACAAACTTGACATAGATACAATGCTAATGAATGATCTTAAGAACAAATACAATTGATAACAACATGCATTTGATTCCTAATTTACTACTCTTACATAGAAAGAATGATAACATTCCAACCATGGAAAAGCAATATCTAACACATATCCAACACATATCTATCATTAGGAAATCATTCCTAATCATTTCAAGCATCAAATACACATATAACTTATGATCATTCAATAGCAATTCACCATTCCTAATCTTCATAAATCATGTTCTCAATCCATAACAAGAAGTTCAATCACATATACCCAAGATGGGTTTTAGCCTACTACCATAATTAGATAATCACAACCATAATTAATACAACAAACCATAGTGAATTCAAGATCAAAATGGAAAAGAAAAGTGAAGGAAAATGGAGTTTCCTCTGTAAAAACCCGCTCCTCTAACAATTGAGGATAAGTCCTATTTATATCCCAAAACAAATAAAATTAAAACAAAACAACATGCAAGTTGCGGGAAAATTTCGCGGGTCGCACGAAATCCTTCGCGGACCGCGAGCCTGGTTCTCGCGGTTCGCGGCCGAGGATTCGCGGTCCGCGCATCTGTGGCTTCCGCGGTCCGCGACCGAGGTTTCGCGGACCACGCGTCTGGTCCTCGCGAGTCGCGGCCGAATGTTCGCGGATCACGCGTCTGGGCTTCGCTCTGGTCCTCGTGCTGGTCCTCGCGGCTCGCGACCGGAGTTTCGCGGACCGCGCGAAACTCGGCATCTTCAAAACAGCAACACACACCCTCGCGGTTCGCGACCTAGGTTTCGCGGTCCGCGAGAGTGTGCCTTCGCGCCACTTCTACGACCGGTTCTTCAATGTATCTGCTTTCTTCAGGACGGTCATAGAAGGTCTTCAAATCATCCAAATCTATCGCAAGTGCAATTCAAGGTCGAAATGCACGTCTTCAATTTCAAACCATCATGAATGATTCGGTCCAAAAGTCTAATATAAAAGTACAAAATACTATCTAAAACATCTCTCAAATGCTACAAAATAAGAGTATATCTAGGACCTATCAAAAACCCTAGACTTGAGAAAAATGTTTCCGTGTTTATGTGGCAAATGATTAACTCATTTCTTCCATTTGATTATGTTTCGAAATCCATGCATATATGTCTCCCATCTAAATGTTTTAACTGTAATCATGAGGATTCCTTAGACCATTATTATAACTCATGTGAGTTTACTCTTGGTATTTGGAAAGTCATGTATTCTTTTATGGGCATCACTGATAGAAAATTTTCATCTATTTGGGAAAAACAGTCCTATTATCTCACATAGAGTGGGCTGAGTGCTCTACATAACTTAATCATTAGACTTAGTCCATCCATCAGCACATAGAAAAAAGTTAAAGGTTTGAATTTAAAAGTTTCAAATCCTCGGATGGACGCCCTCTTCACAAGAGGACCATCCGACGAACGCATAGAAAAAAGTTAAAGGTTTTAAGAATTTAAAGGTTCAAATCCTCAGATGGACGCCTTCATCAGAAGAGGACCATCCGACGAATGCATAGAAAAAAGTTAAATGTTTTATAATTTTAAAGGTTTCAAATCCTCGGATGGACACCCTCATCTGAAGAGTACCATCCGACGAACGCATAGAAAAATGTTAAATGTTTTAAGAATTTAAAGGTTCAAATCCTCGGATAGACACCCTTATCTGAAGAGGACCATCCGATGAACCCATTATAAAAAGCTAAAAGTTTTAAAAAATTAGAGGTTTCAAATCCTCGGATGGACGCCCTCATCAGAAGACGACCATCCGACGAACACATAGAAAAAAATTTAATTTTTTAAGAATTTAAAGGTTCCAAATACTCGGATGGACACACTCATCTGAATAGGACCATCCGATGAACGCATAGAAAAAAGTTAAATGTTTTAATAATTTAAAAGTTTCAAATCCTCGGATGGACGCCTTCATCGGAAGAGGACCATCCGATGAACGCATAGAAAAAAGTTAAATGTTTTACGAATTTAAAAGTTTCAAATCCTAGGATGGACGCCTTCATCAGAAGAGGACCTTCCGACGAACGCATAGTAGAAAGTTAAAGGTTTTAAGAATTAAAATGTTTCAAATCCTCGGATGGACGCCCTCGTCAGAAGAGGACCATCGGACGAACGCATAGAAAAGAGTTAAATGTTATAAGAATTTAAAGGTTTCAAATCCTCGGATGGACACCCTCATCTGAAGAGGACCATCCAACAAACGTATAGAAAAAAGCTAAAGGTTTCAAATCCTCGGACGAACGCCCTCATCAGAAGAAGACCATCCGACGAACACACAGAAAAGTTAAAGGTTTCATTTTCTCGGATAGACGCCCTCATCAGAAGAGGACCATCCGACGAACGCACAGAAAAAAGTGAAAGGTTTAATGAATTTATAGGTTTCAAATTCTCGGATGGACGGCTTGATAAGAAGACGACCATCCGACGAATGCGTAGAAAAAAGTTAATGTTTTAGGAATTTATAGATTTCAAATCCTCGGATGGACGTACTCATCGGCAGAGGACCATCCGATGAACGCATAGAAAAAAGTTAAATGTTTTATGAATTTAAGGGTTTCAAATTTTCGGATGGACACCGTCATCTGAATAGGACAATCTGACGAACGCATAGAAAAAAGTAAAGGTTTAATGAATATATAGGTTTCAAATACTCGGATGGATGCCCTCATCAGAAGAAGACCATCCGACGAACGCACAGAAAAAAGTTAAAGGTTTCAAATCCTCGGATGGATGCCTTCATCAGAAGAAGACCATCCAACGAACGCACAGAAAAAAGTTAAAGGTTTCAAATTTCTAGGATAGATGCCCCCATCAGAACAGGACCATCCGACGAACGCACAGAAAAAAGTTAAAGGTTTCAATTTCTCGGATAGACGCCCTCATCAGAAGAGGACCATCCGACGAACGCACAGAAAAAAGTGAAAGGTTTAATGAATTTATAGGTTTCAAATTCTCGGATGGACGGCTTGATAAGAAGACGACCATCTGACGAACGCGTAGAAAAAAGTTAAATGTTTTAGGAATTTATAGATTTCAAATCCTCGGATGGACATACTCATCAGAAGAGGACCATCCGACGAACGCATAGAAAAAAGTTAAAAGGTTTTAGGATGATGCTACCAAAATCCGTCCGATCCCCGGGTCTCAACGCTATCCGGGTTTCCTTCCAAGTATGCCGCAACGATCCTGCAAAACAATCCCCGGGAGGCTTCCCGGGGAAGAAGCTCCGGCGTGATGATGAGATGGGGATAGCGATGAGGGGAAAACGTACGGAAATGCTCTCAATAGAAAGTAGAGAGATATAAGTCACATACCTTGTTCACTGTTTGAGACTAGTATTTATAGCTGAGCTTGCCTGCTTTGGATAGGAGTCAGGACCACTTCTCCTTGTCACTGTCTTGTGCTTATCGCGGGAAAGGCGTTGCTTCCTCAATCCTGGGCCATGGGCCCTTTTCCCGGCCCAGTAGAGTGCTGGGCCGGTATTATCACTAGCCCTCCAAACCAGTCATCCGGGTTTCTATGATGCGGGGGACTGGTCTCATGTGCTCCTCTTCTTTTGTCATTATTTCTCTTGGTAGGACCCATCCGTGTGAAAATTAATTTCTGACGCCGCCTTTCCCTATTCCGCATTGATCAGTACCTTGTTTACCGTGTCACAACTGTTTTTCCTCCTTTTGAGGTGGCGTTTCCTATTCATCTGCCTATATAAGGGCCCAAATCCCCCTTCACCAAACTTCTCTCTCCAAAAATCTTCCAGACGCTCTGCTCTTTTTGATCAAGTAAGCTCTAACTCTCTCCCTCTCCTTTTCTTCCAATCATGAACTCCCCGCTTCCCTCCAACTCTTCCTTAGACACCGAGGGGGCTCAAAATCAGTTCGAGGTCCAGTTCAGGGCTACTGACAATCTGATTTCCTCCCCAGTCTCCTCCCCGGATACTCATTCCTAGGCTTTCAGCACGCCCCGGGGGCTAAACACCCCGGGGGCGTCGACCTTGGATGAGTCGGGTTCGCACCCGACCGGGCGTCCCAGTCACCCCCGGGAGGATCAGAATGAGGATGCGGTTGTGCGCCCACTGGGTCTAAAATTTTTTGATGTCTCCGGGGATTCTCGTTCTCTAGATAGGGATGTCTTAGATCTAGCCAAGCGTTCCTTTATTCCCGTTCCTTCAAATGCCTCTCTTTCTAAACTTCTCCCGGGAGTCTCCGAGAGAGGGGTTACGTGCATTCCGCGGATCCATTTTCAATACGGGCTTAGCCTACCATTTCCCCCTCTCTTCCTTGAGATCCTTCAATTTTACAAAGTAGCCCCGGCCCAGCTACACCCTAACGGGGTTGTTCTAATCCTGGCCTTCTTGCTTAATTGCGCCAGGTGCGCCGTTCCCCCTTCTCTTTTACTCTTCCGCTCCTTCTACTCCTTGCGGAGGGCACACACGTCTTTCCCGGGCATTTTTTCTTTTACCATTCGCTCGGGATAAATGACTTCATCCTTTCCAAACCTAAATCTGCCAAAGGATACCATTCGAAAGGTTACTTCCTATGTGATGCCCGGGTGTACCCTATGCCTACCTGGAACGACTCTCTCGTTCCTGAGGACAATAAACCCCTCACCAATCTTCCCGGCATCATTACTAGTGATCACAACCTCCTCTGTCTCTCCCCCTTAAATATGGACGACTTTTTAAAGACCGGGAACGCGGGCTACTACTGGACTCGCGGGATCTATCCTGCTGAGCTCTTCACTCTCCCGCGCATATCAGCAGTGTGGCCTGATAGAGGTGCCTATTAAGGCTTTTATTTCTGATTTTTGCCCCCCCCCTTTTTTTAATATTCTTTCTAACTCTGCCTTTGCTTGGTTTCAGTTCAACCTCCATTGTACGCGGACGCTATGACCTTTGTGGAGAGATCTTCCGCAAGGGATGATCAAGCCGGGAATCCCCACTTGGGGCAGCGATTCCCGCCTGCTCAACAAGTGGCTCCCTATCCCGAGCCATCCTCTGCTGAGAATCCAGCCATCATCCAGCAGGGGCCCGCTTGCAGCAGCGATCTCGCCAACCGCCCCCCGTCGAGCCACCATCTCCTTTGGCCACCTCAACATCCCGTGCGACTCCTCCCGGGTCGTCACCTGTTCCCGGGAGGAGGTCCTTTGTCAAGCATCCCACCTATAGTGGCGGGGCTAGCTCCCGGTTCAAGCGACCACCTGCCACCGCGCTGCCCGGGTCTCCTCCATCCTCTCGGCAAAGGACGGATGATGCTCCTCATCCCCCTCCTCCTGTTCGAACTCCTCCGCAGGCTGCTACTTCTGAGGCCACCCCTGAGGAGAAAGGAGAGGTAACTATTTTCCCTGAGGCCTTATCTTCCACCTAAGTTTTATGATTTCCCGGGTTTCCTTAATGCCTAACCCCCTTGTTTTGCAGAGCGTCGCCTTCGCTAACTCCCTCCTGGCGGACTCACAGTTCACCGAGGCACTGAAACGGAGCTACTCTAAGTACAGCGCGGGGCTATTTGTCAAGCTGGAGAAAGAGCTCCAGGAAACCAAAGAGAAGCTGGCCGGGCAAGATGGCCTTGCGGCCCAGCTAGAGGAGACCAAGAAGAAGTTGGCCGATAAAGAGAAGAAACTGGCTGACAAGGAGAAGAAGCTAACAGAGGTGGAAAAGAAATATTCCTCCTTGAAGAAGGAGAAGAAGAACTCCCAGCTCGAAGCCTTCGATGCTGTGACCCAAAAGCTACTCCGCTCGGTGGAGTTTGATCAAAAGCTGGAGGGGATTGCCGCTCCAGCGAGTGCTGAAGCCTTCCATGAGATGTACCGCAGTCTGCGGGGTTGGCTTCCGGGACCCGCCCGTCTTGACGCCTAAGCGTCTTCTTAGCGGCCCAAGGCGGCTGCCGAGCTGAATCATCGCTGGCGATCCCTCCAAGAGTCGGATCTGAAAAGTCTGGTCCCCCAGCTGCGGCAGTCGCTGGTGATGTCTTCCCGGGTTCCCTATGCTTCCGATATCAAGAAGGTGAAGCTTCCTGAAATTTGCGAGGCTTCATTCCCTGACCCTGGTCCGAAAGACTACAACGTCTATGGGATAGTCCCGGAAACACCCCACTGGGCAGAGAATTACTATGAGTACTGCGCGGTGCCTGGCAACTTTGGGTACCACGCGGTCCATGACCAAGGGGGTAGCTGCCGGGTAGGTCTAGGCGAGGGTCAAGACGACCTGTTGTACCAGTCCCGAAAGGCCACGCGGAGGGTAGGGTTTCCCGGGCGATCCGCCGATGACCCCACAGTGGACGCCCCTGCTTATGCTGGCCCGGAGTGGACTACCGATGATCTCGTGGAGCTGGAGAGGAGGTTCGAAAGAGCTCATGTTGCTCCGGAGGGAAGGGGCCCCACTGAAGACAATGTACAACCCTAGACTCTAGTCTACTTTTTCCTTGTAATTTTCTTTTTTTCTAAGTATTTTGTAACTTACCTACCCGGGGGGTGTATGTAGAACTTTGGCCTTAGTGCCCATTTTGATTAATATAAAGTTCTACTTTTTAATGAGATATTATCTTTTGTAGTCTGAGCGCCAATTAAATGAGGTTCTCCCGCAAGGGCCCACACCTTATGTTTTTCCTCATCCGAGTAGCTCTTCCGGCACCTACTTCTCTCTCCCTCGCGTTGGGTGCCTCCAGTGCTCTTTCCTTCAGAGGAAACTAGCCCATTGGAGGTTTGGAGGCAACCAAGCTAACCGGGCATTGGCCGAGGCGGGGCTGGGTTGCTTCCTTCAGGAGTTTGGATCGATCCGGGTGCTGGTGTCATTTCTCAAGGCGGTTGAGACCAAGTTTAGGTCGTTAAACCATTGCTTTGACCTTGCTTCCGACCATATGCGGGAAGCCCTGAATTTCCACCAAACCATTGTCGAGTTGCAGGCCCTTCACGATGACACTCAACATCGTACCACCAAGGAGCTAGGCCTGGTGTGGGGTGAACTCGAGCGGGCTCAGGAAAATCTTAGGAAGCTAGAGACCCGAACTACACAGAATAGACTAATCTGTGACTTGGAGAAGGAGAATCGGTCCCTTACTCACAGGAATAGGGTCCTCCAAGATGCTCTACTAGTTGTCCGGCTATCCTACCACCTTTTGGGTCTCAAGGTTGGCTTAGTTGGGGTGTCTCCCCTTACTGATATTCCAGACGGGGTTCGCAGGACAATTGAACGCATGGAGGCTAATCCGAAGAAGTTTGGTGAGGTAGCTCCTAGTCATGGGCCCTATCTGGACGCCGTGGAGTGGCACAATAAGATAGCTGCGGGGGAAGTTGAGCCTTATCCCTCTAGCCTTCACCGTGTCCCTGCCCGGGTGGAGGTAGATGTGGCGTACGAAAGGTACGAAGATATGTCCGTGTCTATTGACCCGGAGGAAGTAGCACGCCGGATAAGGCGTGTCCAGGAGATTGCCGATTTCGGAGTTACCACCAAGGGGGTGAAGACCGCAGAGGGCACCCGCATCAGCCGAGAAGAGAATGGTAAGGGTGCGGCGGACTTTTCCCCTAAATACAAGTTCGTTACATCAGCCGGGGTAAGAAGGATGCGCCTGGCGGAACCACTTCCAGAAGGGTCCGTAGTTGTTCCCATCCCAGAGCTAAACGAAGAAGATGCTGAGCAACTGGAAGAGGAACTTGCGTGGAATCAAGCTCCGGACGCCCGCGTTGCCGAAGACATCCTGTCTTCTCAATTCTTCGGAGGGGTTTTCCGCCCGGGTAACCCTGAGGGAGCTTCCGGGTCAGGCCCTAAGTGGGTATAGCGGAACCTAGATAGAAAATCTGTGTATAAAATGCTATGTAAGTGTTCCCCTGTGATATAACAGCATACTTGTGTGCTTTGAAATTTAAGGATAATGAGTAAAAGTTCTTTCGAAAACCCCTCTTTTCATTAATTCTTTCATGCAAGCATTACATTCTCTGGTCCTCGGGCTTCATTCAAGCTCCGGGTCCAATCTAACGGGGCACCCAAATGGGAGCTACACATGGGTCCCTCTTTACAATTCTTCCTCTCTAAACCCGGGACGAGCCCAACGTCAGGGCTATATCTCAGGGCATATTCATGCTTCCGGGCGGGGGCATATCCATGCCTGGCATATTCATGCCTTAGTAGCTAAGGTTTTGCACGGGGCACTCTACTTCCTGTAGAACCTTCTTAAGTTAGCTACATTCCATCTCCTAGGGATCTCCTTCCCCTGCTTGTCCTTCAACACATAGCTTCCTCTCGGGTATGCCTCATTCACCCTGTATGGCCCTTCCCAGTCGGGTGCCAGTTTCCCTTCCGGGGCTTGGTGGCTCTTGTCATTTCTCTTCATCACCCAGTCTCCCGGGGTAAAAACTTCCTTCCGCACCCTTCTATCGTGATACCTCTTTACTCGCTCCTTCACCTTTGCTTCATGGAGCGCCGCATTCTCTCGCTTTTCTTCCAAAGGATCCAAGTCAAGGCGTCGTCTATCACCTTCTTCCTCCGGGCGCTGAAATTCAGTCTGAGGGCTCGGGACCCCGATCTCCGCGGGTATCACTGCCTCAGACCCATATACCAAGCAGTATGGAGACTCCCCGGTAGTTGAACTTTCTGTGGTTCGGTGGGCCCAAAGGACACTGGGCAACTCCCAAATCCAATTCCCCCGCGCGCCTTCCAAGCGGGTTTTCAAACCTTTAATGATGGTACGATTGGTAACTTCCACTTGCCCATTGGCTTGGGGGTGGTACACAGATGTTAACCTCTGCTCTATGCCATACTTGACACACCATGATTTGAAGGGATCGTTTTCAAATTGCGCCCCGTTGTCTGTGACTATGATCTTTGGGATACCGAATCGAAAAATGATGTTCTTCCAACAAAACTTGACACAAGTTAGCCCCCGTATGTTGGTGAGTAGCTCTGCCTCCACCCATTTGCTGAAGTAGTTGATTGCCACAATTACGTACTTGGCTCCTCCCCGGGCAGTGGGAAATGGCCCTACCAAGTCAATTCCCCATCTGCTGAACGGCCAAGCTCCTGTGACCCCAATTAACTCCTCCCGGGGAACATGGATTAGTGGGGCAAAGGGCATCTTCTTGTAGTAAAAAGTTCCAAAATCGTTGATGAAGGAGGTTTTTGCCTTATCCGCCTCATCCATCTGCACCTGGTGGTAGCCTTTATGCGCATCGAAGAAAGCCAGCACCGAGTATCCCGCGATAGCCTCTGCCAACCGATCCAAATTTGGGAGAGGATAGCTGTCTTTGGGGCAGCACTTGTTCAAGTCTGTAAAGTCGATGCACATGCGCCAGCTTCCATCATGTTTCTTTACTAAGACCGGGTTAGCTATCCACTCCGGGTAAATGATTTCCTCGACCACCCCGGCTCTCTCTAACTTTTGAACTTCATTCTTTATGAATTCTGCTCCCTCCGGGGCTACGGGTCTTTTCTTCTGCCTGATTGGCTTGGTTGTCGGGCTTAGGTTCAATTTGTGTACCCCCAGCTCTGGCAATACTCCCACCATGTCCTCTGGGCTCCATGAGAACACTCCTTGGTATCTGGCTAAGAGTTCCTTCAATGCGCCTTTGACTTCCTCCGGGAGATCCTTTCCCACCGTGACCATCCCTTTATCCGCCACTTGCATTTCCTCCAACTCCTGACGGGGAGCTTCTCCATGTATCGCCCCTACTGCCTTCTTTGCATCCAATACTGCCGTCATCATGCAACTTCTTGCGACCGCTTGACTTCCCTGCACGACCGCCACTCCTTGCGCAGTGGGGAACTTCATTGTCAGCAGATATGGGTAATTTGCTGCCCGGGCTTGGGTTAGCCATGGTCTCCCTATGATTACGTTGTATGGTGAGGGCGCATCAGTAACCGCGAAGTTGCATGTCACTGAGACCTTCTTGCTCCGATCCTTCTCGTCCACCATACATACTGCAAGGGGGATGACACCTAGAAGAACTTCAGGTTTGCCCGTGAACCCAGAAAAGGGAGACGAGAGAGGTTTCAGGTTCTGTCTCCCAATCCCCAATTGATCGAAACAGGAAGCGAACATAATTTCCACGCTGCCATCCACAAACACCCTCTTCACCCGGAAGCCTTCAATCTCCGTTGTTACAACCATTGGGTCTGAATGGGGTATCTGAGGCGGGGCTGCATCCGTCTCAGAGAAAGTGATAGTTTCATCGGGGCGAAACCTTTTCCCCTGAGTTTCACCCGGGGGACATATCGCGTCCGGGCCCGGATAGCGGAAACTGACTGGCATGCTTCTCCGATTTCTCCGCTTATCACGTTGATCATCCTGTTGGGTGCTGGGGCCATCTCCACTGCTTGAACCGGTACGGCAGCTATGGCAGGCCTCCCCGGGGCCCTGTTGCCTTGGTTACCTTGGGTTCTCCCATTTCCTCTCCCGGGGTTGGGCCTCCACCTCCTCCGAGGTTGCTCCTGAGGCTGGTCTCGAGCCAGGTGCTCCTTCTTTGCTTCTACCGCCACACAATCTCTCAGTTTCCCCCACTCTATCAATTTTTCTATCTCGTTCCTCAGCCCCCTACACCCCTCTGTCGAATGTCCATAGGACTTGTGGTAGGCGCACCATTTGTCCGCATTTTCCCTAGACGGGGTCCCCTGGATAGGCAACGGATCCGGGAACAAATCCTTGTGGATAGCATGTATCTCTGTCCGGGATTTGCTGAGCGGGGTAAAGCTATCTGCCCTTTCCCGGTTCACCGGCGCAGGACCCAGATCCCTTCTACTTGGGTCAGTCGCCCTCCTCCTTTCCACCTTCTCCGGGAGGAATCCCCCCGATTCTTCTTTTCTCTTCCGGGTGGCGTCATTAACCGCACAGTATAGTTGCACCGCCATCTGCAAGTTGTGAAAGATTTCCGGGATGTTTTCCATCAACTTCTGGAACAACGCCATATCCCTCAAGCCGTTCATAAATCCACTAATCACCGCTTTCTCCTGCTGCTGTCTGTCAATGACCTTCATACTATCGTCCATGTACCTTTGGTAATATTCCATTGACCCTTCTGCAGCCTTCTGCCGGGTGGCAAGAAGCTCAGTCAGCTGCTTCCCTTCCTTCTTCAGTCCGGCGTACCTGAACAGCAGAGCCTTGGAGAAATCATAGTAATCCCTAAGGCTTTCCCGTGGTAGGGAATTGAACCACAGGAGACAGTTTCCCCTCAGGTAGCAGCCCACCAACTTGCATCTTAGTTCCTCCGGGAAGTCCCTTGACACCATTAGGTTCTGGTACGTCCTGACAAACTCTTCCGGGTCAGTCTCTCCATTATACGTTGGGATTCCCTCCGGGACCCGAAGGCCCGACGGCCATGGATATGTAAGCACCCGAGGTACCCACGGGGAGGTGGGTTTAGCTCCGTATCTTCCCACCAGCTTGTCTAATCGCGCCTCCAAAGAGTTGGGGTCCTGCTGCGCCACCTGATAACCCCGCATCCTGTCATCCTCCCTATAGTATCTCTCCGGGTAACCGTAGTTCATCCCCATTGACCCATACATGGGCATGGGATACTGGATCGGGTTCCCCTGGGTTCCAGGGGCCTGATAACCCAATAATTCCGCAGGCATGACTGGAGGGTCGTACCCGGTCTGCCCCATCCCCCAGCTAGAACGCGGGTAGTAGGGTGGAGCATGTGGAACTAAATTTCATTGTTGCCCTGTAGCCGCTCCCCCTCCGACCCCAAAACTTGGAGGGAAAGAAGGTGGAACGGTTGAAAAATTCACACGCCCCCGGATCCTTGGCGGCTGAACAACTCCGTCCAGATCGATAACCTCTCTTTGGTGTCCCCGTGGAGGCCTGCCGAGTTCCCCCCAGGTTCCCTTCGCCTAAGGCCTTCCCGGGTAGAGAGTACCCACTGGTGATACAACTCCTTATTGGCTCTCATGAACTCCAACGCTGCCAATTCCTCCACATTAGCTAAGGGTTGCCCCTCTTCCGGGAAAACCGGTCCCCGTGTCTGAGGGTTGTTGGCCAGAAATTGCCCCTCCTCCCGAGCTTCAGGTCCCTGAGCCCGGGGATTGGGCCTAGGTCCTTCTTGCTCATCCTGGTACTCTCTTTCTGAGTCAGCTTCGTCGGAGGCAGTTTCCACATGACCATCCTATGGTACTCCTAGCTCACGCTGGTGTCTAGCCTCCTCCTGCAACTGCCTCAAGGTCACATCGTCTCTCGGGGGTGGAGGAGGGCCACCCCCTGAAGGTGCCGCGTTCTTCTTCGGGCGCCTGCGCCCTCTCCTTGGCGACTCCATCGTGCGAAGGTGGAATAGGTTCCACTGGGCATGCCAATTAATGCTACCAAAATCCGTCCGTCTCCCGGGGTAGACGCTATCCGGGACCACTTTCAAGCGAGCCCGCGACCAACCTACAAAACAATCCCCGGGAGTCGTCCCGGGGAAGAAGCTCCAGCGTGATGATGAGATGGGGATAGCGATGAAGGAAACGTACAGAAGGTGCTCTCAATATAAAGTAGAGAGATATAAGTCACATACCTTGTTCACTGTTTTGGACTAGCATTTATAGTTGAGCCTACCTGCCTTGGATAAGACTCAGGACCACTTCTTCTTGTCACTATCTGTCCTTCTTCTTGTCCGGATGTGAATCTCGCAGGAGAGGCGCTACTTTCCCACTCTTGGGCCGCAGACTCTTTTCCCGGCCAAGCAGTATCCTGGGCCGGTATTATCATTAAGAATTTTAAATTTTCAAATCCTCGGATGGACACCCTCATCAGAAGAGGACCATCCGACGAACGCATAGTAAAAAGTTAAAGGTTTTAAAAATGTAATGTTTTCACATCCTCAGTTGGACGCCCTCATCAGAAGAGGACCATCCGACGAATGCGTAGAAAAAAGTTAAATGTTTAATAAATTTATAGGTTTCAAATCCTAGAATAAACGCCCTAATCAGAAGAGGACCATCCGAATAACGCATAGAAAAAAGTTAAAGGTTTCATCGACTCGAATAGACACCCTCATCAGAAGAAAACCATCCGACGAACGCATAGAAAAAAGGTAAATATTTTAGGAATTTAAAGGTTTCAAATCCTCGGATGGACATCCTAATCTGAAGAGGACCATCCGACGAACGCATAGAAAAAAGTTAAAGGTTGTAAGAATTTAAAGGTCTCAAATCCTCGGATGAATTTAAAGGTAAGGACCCTTGGTTTGCTGACATGGTAAATTATTTGGCATCTGGACAGTTTCCAACACACCTCACACGTACCCAAAGAATTAAACTTCGTAATGATGCTAAATACTTTATTTGGGATGCACCTAATTTGTGGAGAATTGGTTCTGATCAGATTATTAGAAGATGCATTCCTGATGATGAAATTAATGATGTTTTAGCTCATTGTCATTCGTTTGCATGTGGGGGACACTTTGGACCAAAAAGAACTGCTAGGAAGGTTTTAGATAGTGGTTTTTATTGGGGAACATTGTTTAAGGATGCATATATTTTTTGTAAATCATGTGAAAGATGTCAAAAGATGGGTAGTAATATATCTAACAGAGATGAAATGCCTCAAATTCCAGTTATTGTATGTGAAATATTTGATGTGTGGGGCATGGATTTTATGGGACCTTTTCCCAGTTCTTTTGGCAATCTTTATATCTTGTTAGCTGTTGATTATGTCTCGAAATGGGTGGAAGCAAAAGCCACCCGTACTAATGATTCTAAAGTGGTTGCAGATTTTTTAAAGGCTAACATCTTTTCTAGATTTGGAGTACCGAAAGCTATCATAAGTGATCAGGGTACCCATTTTTGCAATCGAACTATTGAAGCTCTCATGAAGAAGTACGGGGTGCATCATCGTTTAGCCACAACATATCATCCTCAGTCTAATGGACAAGCAGAAGTGTCGAATCGTGAGATCAAGCATATTCTGGAAAGGACCGTAAACCCTTCTCGCAAGGATTGGAGTGCTCGTTTGAATGATGCTTTATGGGCTTATCGAACTGCCTTCAAGACCCCAATTGGAATGTCTCCGTTCAGATTGCTCTTTGGTAAAACGTGCCATTTACCCGTGGAGATTGAGCACAAAGCTTATTGGGCGGTGAAACAGATGAATATGGAAGAATTGAAGTGCGGGGAAGAAAGGAAATTGCAATTGCAAGAGCTAGATGAGTTGCGGTTGGAATCCTATGAGAGTGCCATGTGCTTTAAGGAGAAGACAAAGTTGTGGCATGATAGAATTATCAGACGTAAACAGTTCCAAGTTGGTCAGAAAGTGCTTGTTTTTCAGTCCAAGCTGAGGTTAATTGGTGGAAAATTGAAGTCAAAGTGGCTGGGACCGTTTGAAGTAATTTTTGTTCGACCGAATGGTGTTTTAGATGTTAAAGGCATCGATTCTGGGAAAGTTCTTACAGTTAATGGGCATAGGGTCAGACCCTTTTACGAGATACCTCGAGACGAGACAGTTGAAGTTGTCAGTCTTGCAATCCCCACATATCTCTGAGGAAGAGCTTCGGTTAAGCTCGTGACCGTTAAGATGGAGCGCTTATTGGGAGGCAACCCAATCGTTTTATTTCTTGTTTTTCTTTTTTTTTTTGTTTTTTTTTTCTGAACTTTGTTTTCATTATTCTGCATGATTTCGTAAAAAAAAAAATAGTAAAATTTTTTTTTTTGGTTGATTTTGAGTTTTTATGAAATTTCTGGTACTAATTTAGTTTGATTTTCTTGTCCAGGGGCTGTGATGCAATTCAGTAAGATGGGATTAATACCCATAGGCGGCAAAAGCCCCAATTCCAGAGTTTATCTCGTCGGAGCCCCCTCTATCAATCACCATGGTCGGCTCAACCTCACGTCCAATTTCCGGTGAGCCCATCGACGCTGTTCCGTTGGCAACCATCCCTCCGCCGGATGCTTCCCAGAGACACCGTAAGCGACCCGCTCAGAATCAATCAGAATCTCGAGCAAGACCGCCACTTCGCCGGTCAGCACGTTTTCGTGGTGGCGATGAGATACCTGTAGCTTCTCAATCCAATAGCTCTTCCGGGTCAGCGTCGTTTTCAGCCACTGAGGAACAGGATGATGCCATTCCACCAGACTCGCCACACCAATCCCCTTCTCCTCGTCCAACTCCAGTAGCTACAATGTCCCTTGATGATGTTCAGAACTTTGTCACTTTCAGGACCCTTTCACAGCGTAGCAGGTATCAAAGTTGTTTAACTCGTCGTATTTTGGGTCCTAAATATTTTGACATGTTTTTGCTTGATCGTATTGGCGTTCGAAGTCAAGTGGTTCAATACTTTGATGATATTGGTTGGAGTTGGTTTGTGAATTTACCTAGATGTGTAGGATATGCTGAATTGATTCGAGAATTTTTTACCACACTGGAATATGAGTCTAGGTTTACTAATATTGATGTCCATGCTCCTTTGCTGAAATTTCGGTTGTGTAATCATTGGTATCTTTGGTCTCTTGATGACTTGTTGGTTAATCTGGGTGTGTGTTCAGATGCTGAGGTACTTGATTTGCATGCTGATTGTGGTGTATCTGAGAATTTTAATATGCTTGAATTTTGGTCTGACATTGCACCACATGATCCCAATCCTTTTCGTTCAGCTAGATCGAGTGACTTGCTTATCATGGACCCTGCTTTGCGCTTATGTCATCGCTTTATTGCTATTAATTTGTTTGGCAGGCATGATAATGCTAAGGTTGTGAACCAATATGAATTGTTTATTTTGTGGGGTATGAAACACAAGTTGCACTTACATTTGGGGTTTTGGATTGCTTATAGGTTACATGATATTGCTTCTCACAGTGATAGGCATCTTACCCTAGGACACTTTGTGATTTTGATAGCTCTTCGTGCTAACTTGTTTGTTGAGTTCCCTACGTCTCTGTCTGTTGGTTTTGAGCATGATATTTTTGATGTTAAGACATTACGTGCAATGAAACTTATGCAATCTGATGCTAATGGAGACTTGAGATTTTCTGAGCCGGAGGTTGGCCCTTCGAGCAATGTGAATTTAGTGCAGATTCAAAATGAGTTGATGGACTTGAAACAAGGACAGCAGATTTTGAGAGGTGAAGTGGAAGGGCTGAGGAATTCTATGGTTGAGATTCACAACATGGTGACCGCCATTCATAGTGCTTTTGTTCATCGCGATACGGTCCCTTCTTGATCCTTTCCTTATTGTTCGATAATGTGTTACTGCTTCTCTTGCACCTTGTTTGCTATATCTGTGATTAAATGTTTGAGGACATACATTTGTTTAAGTGTGGGGATGTATTTTGTGGCTGTTATATTCTGTTTTGAATTGATATTATAGGTGCTGTAATTATTTGATTATATGCTGGAAAATGTCAGTTTTGGTGGTTCTGGAAAGAAAATCATTTGAAAATTCTGTTTTTAAAAGAAAACATTCCAGTTTTGATTTTTGGCAATTAAGCATTCTTTATAGATTTTAATTGAGCTGATTTTGCTATGGAACATGGGTCTGTGGTAAGATGGAGAGTATTTTCCTTTGTGAAAGAGATCATGTAGCCCTTATATATGTTCTAGGATGACGAACGTGCAATAAATCATTTTTTCTAAACCTATTATATGTGAGGATTTGAGCCTTAAAGAGCATGAAAAAAGCATATAAAAATATAGCCACTAAAAAAAATGATAAAAAGCTCTTGTTTCTTCTGAGTGATCACTCGTTTGTATTCTCCCTTGGTTTGTCTTGTCATGATTCGAGGCTGCTAAATGTTTCTTAAGTGTGAAAATGATTTTAGGCATTAGGATTCCGCCCACGTAGCTTCTACATATTTATCCTACCTAACATCGATCCCCTAGTGAGCCCCGCTGAAGCCAGAAGACTCTTTTCTTTGTGATTAACTTGATTCTTTTAAAGCTCAGAGCCTTTGGCCTTTCTTGACCCACTCTATGATCATGTAGGTAAATGTAATTTCTCTATGTTGGTTTGTTGGAAAGAAATTCAGTTCTGATGAGATTTTACTGCTATAGTTGCTGAATTTTATGATGGTTGAGATCTTGGGAAAGTTGTGATCATTGTTATTTTATGTGATTCCCAAGATAGTTTGAACATGATGAAGCTATTAAATTGAATGTACTGCTGCCCAAAAAAAAAAAAAAAAAAAAGGAGGAAAAAAATTATGTGAAAAGGAAAAAAAAAACAGAAAAAAAAAAGAAAAAATTCCAGAAAAAAAGGAAATGAAGGGCAGTAGGTATAGTTATGTTTCTGAATTGTTCTTATAGTGCATTGAGTTTGAATGTCTATTTTTAGTGCACAGTGATAGATGGAAAGTATTGGTGGAACATGAAAGTTGCTTTATTTGCATGATCATTGAGTTTTTGTAGCCATGTGGTTCCCTGTTTATCCTACCCTTTTTACCCCCTAACCCCGTTACAACCCTGTAAAGACCTAAATGATTTATGCTTGAGTTTTTCATTTTTGATGTGGTGGAGGTAGTGACATTTTAAACCTGTTGTGGAGAATGCTGACTGTGATATGAGTGACTGTCCCCTATATTTTTGAGAGACATTGAGTGACCCTGGTGAGGCTGGATTTCATTGCATATTTTTGACTAGAACATTAGGGTGAAGTGATTTTATAAGCAAAGGGAAATGGCTTGTGGTAAGACAGTTGGTTCCATGGTGAATGTTGTTCAGTTGTGTCTTGCGAGGATGTCTTATTTTGCCTATGTATTTGGAATGTGTTTAATTGTGGATGTTACATGCTTAGGGACAAGCATGATCTAAGTGTGGGGATATTTGATTAGGTGTATTTTTATGCATCTAGATTATGTGCTTTTATAATATTATTATGCCATTTGATGTGCACGAAGGTGTGTTTTGTGCAGGTTTAATTGAAGAATTGGTGTGGGACAATCAAATGGTGAATTGGTGAAATCCCGACGAAAGATGCGGAGTTGAAGACGGCGAGGAGCTATACACTACACTCTTTTTTCCCACTGGGTTTTTAATGAGGTAGTGTGCTCCAACGGATAATGGATCGACATTATTCCGGCCAACGAGGAGCCAGGTGAAAGGCCCAGAAAAGACAGGATTCCGATCTTATAAATCCTAATTGGGCTGAACACTATTATAGCCCAAATAAAGTCTTTTCTTGGCCTTGGAAGAAAATATGCATGCTGGAAATTACTCTCAAGAAAGCTACGGAGTTGGAATTGGAAAAGGAATAAATCATTATTTCCTATTTGGAAAAGGATTCTACAAGCAATATTCTATGTATTTTATTCCAAAAATAGGGTAGCTTGAGTAGTATAAATATTAGGCCAAATTGTACACGGCCGAGCTCTCTTCTCATTATTTTTACACGCACGTACTAAATTAATTAGTTAGGATTTTGAAGTTTTCCCAGCACTTTGGACGCATGCATTATTTCTTCCTGGAGGATTAATCAAGCCTGGTTCTTTCGTTTTATTTCGATTTCGTTTTCGTATTCGTCTTTACTTGATTAATATGTTTAATACTTATTTTATTATTTGTTTGTTTGATTTTAATATGAGTAGCTAAATTTATAGTTCGGTTTAGGGTTTTGAAGCATTAACTAGATTTATATGTGAGGCCTAAATGTGCTTGATAATCTTTTGTATGGATTCCTAATTATTCTGTGTGTATATTTGATTTCTGAATTTCTTAAGATCTGATCAACCTTAGGTTATTTGGGATAGTGCCAATTAAATTCCGCTATTTATCTGTATCTAGTGGGTAGATTTAATTAGTGGCAAAACCAACAGCAGATGGTGAGAATAATGGGTAGGTAATTTGTGACAATTTATTTGATTACATGTTATCTGAATTGGGTTTCTTTGGTTCTTAATGCTGTTAAGATATTAAATCTAGTCTAGGCAGTTCCAGCTAGGTTATATTTTAATTAGAGAAGTAGTCAGTTTATAGCTGATTCTTGCTGGCTATCGATAAACTAAGAAGAAATTGGACTGTGTCTTGTAGCTGATTCTCGGCAGTCTATAACTGATTGGTTCATGCAATTTGATTAATTACTGTGCCGAGGATCAGAAAAATAAATCATAAGTTAATGTGGATTTCCCTATTGCCGGATTCGTTTAATTGATTGATTAAGTGTTTGCTTGCCATTATATTTTCTTTGTTTGTTTGAGTTCATTGTTATTTATAGTTTAGCATAATTAGTTGGTAGTTAATTACTAAAAACTTTCAAGATAAAGGTGGTTACTAACCAAAAATCTAATCTTTAGAATAAGAATTCGTCAAAACTGTTCTCTGTGGGATCGACCCTGCTTACCCTGTGCTTGAATATAAACCTAGTTGTTTGCAGGTTTATTTGGTAGAAAAACGACCTATCACGCCCTTATCAGAAGAAGACCACCCGACGAACGCATAGAAAAAAGTTAAAGGTTTTAAAAATATAATGGTTTCACATCCTCGGATGGACGCCCTCATCAGAAGAAAACCATCCAACGAACGCATAGAAAAAAGTGAAAGGTTTTAAGAATTTAAAGTTTTCAAATCCTCTGATAGATACCCTCATCTGAAGAGGACTATCCGAAGAACGCATAGAAAAAAGTTAAAGGTTTTAAGAATTTAAAGGTTTCAAATCCTCGAATAGACACCCTCATCTGAAGAGGGCCACCCGACGAACGCATAGAAAAAAGTTAAAAGATTTAAGAATTTAAAGTTTTCAAATCCTCGGATGGACACCATCATCAGAAGAGAACCATCCGACGAACGCGTATAAAAAAGTTAAAGGTTTTAAAATATAATGGTTTCAAATCCTCGGATGGACGCACTCATCAGAAGAGGACCATCCAACGAACGCCTAGAAAAAAGTGAAAGGTTTTAAGAATTTAAAGGTTTCAAATCATTGGATAGATACCCTCATCTGAAGAGGACAATCCGACGAACGCATAGAAAAAAGTTAAAGGTTTTAAGAATTTAAAGGTTTCAAATCCTCGGATAGATACCCTCATCTGAAAAGGACCATTCGACGAAGCATAGAAAAAAGTTAATGGTTTTAAGAATTTAAAGGTTTCAAATCCTCGAATAGACACCCTCATCAGAAGAGGACCATCCGACGAACGCATAGAAAAAAGTTAAAGGATTTAAGAATTTTAAGTTTTCAAATCCTCGGATGGACACCCTCATCAGAAGAGGACCATCCGACGAACGCATAGAAAAAAGTTAAATGTTTTAAGAATTTAAAGGTTTCAAATCCTCGGATGGACATCTTAATCTGAAGAGGACCATCCGACGAACGCATAGAAAAAAGTTAAAGGTTGTAAGAATTTAAAGGTCTCAAATCCTCGGATGGACGCCCTTATCAGAAGAAGACCACCCGACGAACGCATAGAAAAAAGTTAAAGGTTTTAAAAATATAATGGTTTCACATCCTCGGATGGACGCCCTCATCAGAAGAGAACCATCCAACGAACGCATAGATAAAAGTTAAAGGTTTTAAGACTTCAAAGGTTTCAAATTCTCGGATAGACACCCTCAACAGAAGAGGACCATTCGACTAACGCATGGAAAAAAGTTAAAGGTTTTAAGAATTTAAAGGTTTCAAATATTTGAATAGACACCTTTATCTGAAGTGGAATATCCGACGAACGCATTGAAAAAAATTAAAGGTTTTACGAATTTAAAAGTTTCAAATCCTCAGTTGGACGACCTCATCAGAAGAGGACCATCCGACGAACGCATAGAAAAAAGTTAAATGTTTAATAAATTTATAGGTTTCAAATCCTAGAATAAACGCCCTCATCAGAAGAGGACCATCCGAATAACGCATAGAAAAAAGTTAAAGGTTTCATAGACTCGAATAGACACCCTCATCAGAAGAAGAACATCCGACGAACGCATAGAAAAAAATTAAATGTTTTAAGAATTTAAAGGTTTCAAATCCTCGGATGGACATCCTAATCTAAAGAGGACCATCCGACGAACGCATAGAAAAAAGTTAAAGGTTGTAAGAATTTAAAGGTCTCAAATCCTCGGATGGACGCCCTTATCAGAAGAAGACCACCCGACGAACGCATAGAAAAAAGTTAAAGGTTTTAAAAATATAATGGTTTCACATCCTCGGATGGACGCCCTCATCAGAAGAGAACCATCCAACGAACGCATAGAAAAAAGTGAAAGGTTTTAAGAATTTAAAGGTTTCAAATCCTCTGATAGATACCCTCATCTGAAGAGGACTATCCGAAGAACGCATAGAAAAAAGTTAAAGGTTTTAAGAATTTAAAGGTTTCAAATCCTCGAATAGACACCCTCATCTGAAGAGGGCCACCCGACGAACGCATAGAAAAAAGTTAAAAGATTTAAGAATTTAAAGTTTTCAAATCCTCGGATGGACACCATCATCAGAAGAGGACCATCCGACGAACGCATATAAAAAAGTTAAAGGTTTTTAAAATATAATGGTTTCAAATCCTCGGATGGACGCACTCATCAGAAGAGGACCATCCAACGATCGCCTAGAAAAAAGTGAAAGGTTTTAAGAATTTAAAGGTTTCAAATCATTGGATAGATACCCTCATCTGAAGAGGACCATCCGACGAACGCAGAGAAAAAAGTTAAAGGTTTTAAGAATTTAAAGGTTTCAAATCCTCGGATAGCTACCCTCATCTGAAAAGGACCATTCGACGAACGCATAGAAAAAAGTTAATGGTTTTAAAAATTTAAAGGTTTCAAATCCTCGAATAGACACCCTCATCAGAAGAGGACCATCCGACGAACGCATAGAAAAAAGTTAAATGTTTTAATAATTTAAAGGTTTCAAATCCTCGAATAGACACCCTCATCTGAAGAGGGCCACCCGACGAACGCATAGAAAAAAGTTAGAATAAGTCTTGGAATAGACGGTCTATATTCTACCAGAATATAGACAGGGGTCTATATTCTAATAACCCAGAGACGCGGGGGCTGATTTGCAATTTTGATTACTTTATGGCACGCGCGCGCGTGTCATAATCCGCAGTATATATTGATTATGCCCTCACCCTAAATCTTCACTTTCCCCTTTTCGTTCTGCAACTCATCGACGCTCTGCAATTTTGATTCTGCAACTCATCGACGCTCTGCAATTAATTCATCGAATCCGTGTGGTTTTTTTCGTTCTCTGCAACTCATCGAATTCGGCGACGTGCCCGTGTTTGCGTGTGACGAATCTGGCGAGGTATTTTGTGATTTCTGATTCATTGGTTCGTTTTCATATTTGCCGGTTCGTGTTTTGATTCGTTCGATTGTGTTGTGCAATTTTCTGATACAGGTGAAGAAACCGAGTTCATCTACATGTGTGGTTTCTGAAGGTAATGAGTTTTTGTTGATGTGCGTTTGATTGTATAGTTGCTTATAGATTTGCGGCTGATTGTGTTGCTGCGAATGATTCTGTACATGTTCAGAGATAAAAGCTACATGTTTCTGTGAAAGTTTTCATGTATTTGAATAATAACTGTATGTCAGGTTGTGATTAAAAATGCTCATGTTTGCTGTTATAGCATTCATATTTTGAGTTACAGCTTTAATTGTCAGGTTATGTGTTAAAATATGCATGTTATTAGATAAACGGTACATGTTTTCTATGAAAATATTCATGTGATAAAATAATAACTGTATTTTCACGTTGTGAATCAAAATGCTCATGTTTGCTATTATAACCTTCATGTTTTGAGTTACAACTTTAATTGTCAGATTATGTGTTAAAATATGCATGTTAGTAGATAAAATCTATATGCTTTCAATGAAAATATTCATGTTTTAAAATAATAACTGTATTTCAGGTTGTGAAACAAAATGCTCATGTTTGCTGTTATAACCTTCATGGTTTAAGGTACAACTTTAATTGTCAGGTTATGTGTTAATATATGCATGTTATTAGATAAAAACTACATGTTTTCTATGAAAATCTTCTTGTGTTAAAATAATAACTGTATTTTCACGTTGTGAATCAAAATGCTCATGTTTACTATTATAAACTTCATGTTTTGAGTTACAACTTTAATTTTCAGATTATGTGTTAAAATATGCATGTTAGTGGATAAAAGCTATATGTTTTCAATGAAAATCTTCATGTTTTAAAATAATAACCGTATTTCAGTTTGTGAATCAAAATGCTCATGTTTGCTGTTATAACCTTCATGTTTTGAGTTACAGCTTTAATTGTCAGGTTATGTGTTAAAATATGCATGTTATTAGATAAAAGCTACATGTTTTCTTTGATCTTAAAAACAACTTGTTTGATCTCCTTGCATGTTTTATCTTAAATCCCACCGCTTTAGTGATAAAACATGCATGTTCTATCTCCCTTCATGTTTTGTCTTAAAACCTGTAGGTTCTATCATAAAACCTGCTTGTTCTATCTCTCTACGGGTTTTATTTAAAAGCATGCAGGTTGTATGATAAAACATGTATGTTCTATCTCCCTTCATGTTATATCTTAAAACGTGCAGGTTCTATAAAAAAAACCTAAATGTTATATCTTCTTGCACGTTGTATGATAAAACTTGCATGTTATATTTTAAGCCTACAAGTTCTATGATAAAACATACATTTTTCATCTCTGCATGTTATATCGTAAACCCTGCAGGTTCTATCATAAAACCTGTATGTTCTATCCACCTACAAAAATGAAAAAGAAGAGTGGTGGACCCCACTAAAAAGTAGGTGCATAAATAAGCACGTGGGTTGTGCAGAGATAAAGTAGGGAAGAATGAAGTTCAATTGGTAGCGCGTGTGTAATCAAGCAACGCGTGAAAAATTGAAAGTTACAGAATTTGCACTTAAGGACCTCCGTTCTTTATACACTTTATTATATTTGTAATTTAGTCTCAGTCTACATTGTGCCAGAATATAGACGGTCTACTCAGAGACCGACTCAAAAAGTTAAAAGATTTAAGAATTTAAAGTTTTAAAATCCTCGGATGGACACTATCATCAGAAGAGGACCATCCGACGAACGCATTTAAAAAAGTTAAAGGTTTTTAAAATATAATGGTTTCAAATCCTCGGATGGACGCACTCATCAGAAGAGGACCATCCAACGAACGCCTAGAAAAAAGTGAAAGGTTTTAAGAATTTAAAGGTTTCAAATCCTCGGATAGATACCCTCATCTGAAAAGGACCATTCGACGAACGCATAGAAAAAAGTTAATGGTTTTAAAAATTTAAAGGTTTCAAATCCTCGAATAGACACCCTCATCAGAAGAGGACCATCCGACGAACGCATAGAAAAAAGTTAAATGTTTTAAGAATTTAAAGGTTTCAAATCCTCGGATGGACATCCTAATCTGAAGAGGACCATCCGACGAACGCATAGAAAAAATTTAAATGTTGTAAGAATTTAAAGGTCTCAAATCCTCGGATGGACGCCCTTATCAGAAGAAGACCACCCGACGAACGCATAGAAAAAAGTTGAAGGTTTTAAAAATATAATGGTTTCACATCCTCGGATGGACGCCCTCATCAGAAGAGAACGATCCAACGAACGCATAGAAAAAAGTCAAAGGTTTCAAATCCTTGGATAGACACCCTCAACAGAAGAGGACCATCCGACTAACGCATGGAAAAAAGTTAAAGGTTTTAAGAATTTAAAGGTTTCAAATATTTGAATAGACACCCTCATCTGAAGTGGAATATCCGACGAACGCATTGAAAAAAATTAAAGGTTTTTTGAATTTAAAAGTTTCAAATCCTCAGTTGGACGCCCTCATCAGCAGAGGACCATCCGACGAACGCATAGAAAAAAGTTAAATGTTTAATAAATTTATAGGTTTCAAATCCTAGAATAAACGCCCTGATCAGAAGAGGACCATCCGAATAACGCATAGAAAAAAGTTAAAGGTTTCATAGACTCGAATAGACACCCTCATCAGAAGAAGACCATCCGACGAACGCATAGAAAAAAGTTAAATGTTTTAAGAATTTAAAAGTTTCAAATCCTCGGATGGACATCCTAATCTGAAGAGAACCATCCGACGAACGCATAGAATAAAGTTAAAGGTTGTAAGAATTTAGAGGTCTCAAATCCTCGGATGGATACCCTCATCTGAAGAGGACTATCCGAAGAACGCATAGAAAAAAGTTAAAGGTTTTAAGAATTTAAAGGTTTCAAATCCTCGAATAGACACCCACATCTGAAGAGGGCCACCCGACGAACGCATAGAAAAAAGTTAAAAGATTTAAGAATTTAAAGTTTTCAAATCCTCGGATGTACACCATCATCAGAAGAGGACCATCCGACGAACGCATATAAAAACGTTAAAGGTTTTTAAAATATAATGGTTTCAAATCCTCGGATGGACGCACTCATCAGAAGAGGACCATACAACGAACGCCTAGAAAAAAGTGAAAGGTTTTAAGAATTTAAAGGTTTCAAATCATTGGATAGATACCCTCATCTGAAGAGGACCATCCGACGAACGCATAGAAAAAAGTTAAAGGCTTTAAGAATTTAAAGGTTTCAAATCCTCGGATAGATACCCTCATCTGAAAAGGACCATTCGACGAAGCATAGAAAAAAGTTAATGGTTTTAAGAATTTAAAGGTTTCAAATCCTCGAATAGACACCCTCATCAGAAGAGAACCATCCAACGAACGCATAGATAAAAGTTAAAGGTTTTAAGACTTTAAAGGTTTCAAATTCTCGGATAGACACCCTCAACAGAAGAGGACCATTCGACTAACGCATGGAAAAAAGTTAAAGGTTTTAAGAATTTAAAGGTTTCAAATATTTGAATAGACACCTTTATCAGAAGTGGAATATCCGACGAACGCATTGAAAAAAATTAAAGGTTTTATGAATTTAAAAGTTTCAAATCCTCAGTTGGACGCCCTCATCAGAAGAGGACCATCCGACGAACGCATAGAAAAAGTTAAATGTTTAATAAATTTATAGGTTTCAAATCCTAGAATAAACGCCCTCATCAGAAGAGGACCATCCGAATAACGCATAGAAAAAAGTTAAAGGTTTCATAGACTCGAATAGACACCCTCATCAGAAGAAGAACATCCGACGAACGCATAGAAAAAAATTAAATGTTTTAAGAATTTAAAGGTTTCAAATCCTCGGATGGACATCCTAATCTAAAGAGGACCATCCGACGAACGCATAGAAAAAAGTTAAAGGTTGTAAGAATTTAAAGGTCTCAAATCCTCGGATGGACGCCCTTATCAGAAGAAGACCACCCGACGAACGCATAGAAAAAAGTTAAAGGTTTTAAAAATATAATGGTTTCACATCCTCGGATGGACGCCCTCATCAGAAGAGAACCATCCAACGAACGCATAGAAAAAAGTGAAAGGTTTTAAGAATTTAAAGGTTTCAAATCCTCTGCTAGATACCCTCATCTGAAGAGGACTATCCGAAGAACGCATAGAAAAAAGTTAAAGGTTTTAAGAATTTAAAGGTTTCAAATCCTCGAATAGACACCCTCATCTGAAGAGGGCCACCCGACGAACGCATAGAAAAAAGTTAAAAGATTTAAAAATTTAAAGTTTTCAAATCCTCGGATGGACACCATCATCAGAAGAGGACCATCCGACGAACGCATATAAAAAAGTTAAAGGTTTTTAAAATATAATGGTTTCAAATCCTCGGATGGACGCACTCATCAGAAGAGGACCATCCAACGAACGCCTAGAAAAAAGTGAAAGGTTTTAAGAATTTAAAGGTTTCAAATCATTGGATAGATACCCTCATCTGAAGAGGACCATCCGACGAATGTATAGAAAAAAGTTAAAGGTTTTAAGAATTTAAAGGTTTCAAATTCTCGGATAGATACCCTCATCTGAAAAGGACCATTCGACGAACGTATAGAAAAAAGTTAATGGTTTTAAAAATTTAAAGGTTTCAAATCCTCGAATAGACACCCTCATCAGAAGAGGACCATCCGACGAACGCATAGAAACAAGTTAAAGGATTTAAGAATTTTAAGTTTTCAAATTCTCGGATGGACACCCTCATCAGAAAAGGACCATCCGACGAACGCATAGAAAAAAGTTAAATGTTTTAAGAATTTAAAGGTTTCAAATCCTCGGATGGACATCCTAATCTGAAGAGGACCATCCGACGAACGCATAGAAAAAAGTTAAATGTTGTAAGAATTTAAAGGTCTCAAATCCTCGGATGGACGCCCTTATCAGAAGAAGACCACCCGACGAACGCATAGAAAAAAGTTGAAGGTTTTAAAAATATAATGGTTTCACATCCTCGGATGGACGCCCTCATCAGAAGAGAACCATCCAACGAACGCATAGAAAAAAGTTAAAGGTTTCAAATCCTCGGATAGACACCCTCAACAGAAGAGGACCATCCGACTAACGCATGGAAAAAAGTTAAAGGTTTTAAGAATTTAAAGGTTTCAAATATTTGAATAGACACCCTCATCTGAAGTGGAATATCCGACGAACGCATTGAAAAAAAGTTAAAGGTTTTATGAATTTAAAAGTTTCAAATCCTCAGTTGGACGCCCTCATCAGAAGAGGACCATCCGACGAACGCATAGAAAAAAGTTAAATGTTTAAAAAATTTATAGGTTTCAAATCCTAGAATAAACGCCCTCATCAGAAGAGGACCATCCGAATAACGCATATAAAAAAGTTAAAGGTTTCATAGACTCGAATAGACACCCTCATCAGAAGAAGACCATCCGACGAACGCATAGAAAAAAGTTAAATGTTTTAAGAATTTAAAGGTTTCAAATCCTCGGATGGACATCCTAATCTGAAGAGGACCATCCGACGAACGCATAGAAAAAAGTTAAAGGTTGTAAGAATTTAAAGGTCTCAAATCCTCGGATGGACGCCCTTATCAGAAGAAGACCACCCGACGAACGCATAGAAAAAAGTTAAAGGTTTTAAGAATTTAAAGGTTTCAAATATTCGAATAGACACCCTCATCTGAAGTGGAATATCCGACGAACGCATTGAAAAAAATTAAAGGTTTTATGAATTTAAAGGTTTCAAATCCTCGGTTGTACGTCCTCATCAGAAGAGGACCATCCAACGAACGCATAGAAAAAAGTTAAATTTTTAATAAATTTATACGTTTCAAATCCTCGAATAGACGCCCTCATCAGAAGAGGACTATCCGAAGAACGCATAGAAAAAAGTTAAAGGTTTTAATAATTTAAAGGTTTCAAATCCTCGAATAGATACCCTCATCAGAAGAGGACCATCCGACGAACGCATAGAAAAAAGTTAAATGTTTTAATAATTTAAAGGTTTCAAATCCTCGGATCGTAGTTTGCCTTTCATGCAAAAAAAATTTCTATGTGCAGATATGTTTTCGTAGTTTTGGCTTCTATGTGTTATTGATAACACTTTGTAGTTAATCTTTTTTTAAGAATACATTGGAATCAGAATTTTGTTGTCACTATGTTTATTTGATATTTGGCCTTTTATCTATGTGTATCTTTATTCACTGAGAATGATGGCCATATCTTTATTCACTGAGAATGATGGCCAAAGCATTGCAGGGTGAAGCGTGTATATATTTGTATAAGAATAGCTCATGATATGTTTATGCAATTTGAGAGTATTGAAAAAGCAGGCCGTGCTTAACTACTTGTATGGTTCATTTTGCCTTGAAAAAGCCTTTCAGAGCAAGTCCAACAGATTTGATATAATAGAGATTTTGTCAATTTTTAGAGATTTTGTGTATTTTTCCACTCCAACAGATTTGCTATTCCATTTGCTATTATAGCAAAATTAATGAGAGAGAAGATTTGTTTTGCTAAATATGCAGAATGGCAAATAAATTTTGAGTAACCACTTGGGTTAGCTCAAGTGGCCAAAGGTTTTGCCTTGGCTAGGAGAGGTCCAGGGTTCAAACCCCCACTCCCCCAATTTGGGCTGGATGAGATTTCTCTCCTAGTCTTTCAAGTCTCCATCACCTCCAATCTGCAAGAGGCGTGCTCAACTGAATGACGGGAGCTGCATCAACTTGCGTACCGGGTTGCATCAGCGGGTGTAAGTGGGGTCCTCATACCCACTCAAATCCAAGCGGGGACCTAAGTCACTCGACATACGGGATCAGTAGACTAGACTAGAATAGGATTAGATTAGGATCCTTGTATCAGATTCGGTCTTTGTAAAGGGCAGTGTGCCCATTCAAAAAAAAAAAATAAATAAATAAATTTTGAGCAACGAAATTCATGCGCATTGCAAAAGAAAAAAAACTTTTTTTGGCAAATTTCTTAATGTAAAAAAATAAAAAAGGAAAAAAGTTATTAATAAAATCTCTAAAGTAAAGATACGGTTGGATTTGAGTAAAAAATATTTGGAGAATATAGGGTTTCCATTCTCTATTTTAGAAAAAATTTTGGAGAATCTATTGGACTTGCTCTCAAGCGTGCAGGATAGCATCTTCATCAACCTCAGTTTTGCATGATTTATGCTAGAAGAATTTTGCTGGCCTTTTGCTGCTCCCTTATGTGAACTTGCCTCAAGAATGTAAATTATTCCGTTGGTGATAATAAAATTAATTTCTTTTTGTTATTACAATAAATTTATTAATTTATTTACTTGACTATATATTGTTATTACAATATAACATTTAGTGGAATTCATCTAAATTATTGTCTTTATGTTTACGTTTATATTACATATTTAATCATTTTATTTATTATTCCCTAAACATATGGTGTCACGGCATGATGGCTCAAGTTGTGTACATGTCATTCTACAGTAGTTTATGAGAATTTTGGTAGCATTTTAAGGAAGTTTTAGACGTTTTAATTGACGGAAGTTTTAGTAAAATTTGAGAAACTATTGAGCTCAACTTATCCTTCTCCTATCGGTTTTCTGAACTGCCATCATCAAATTCGATTATGATTCTGATACATTTGGATGTATAAATTGCATCGTGTCACCAAAGTAATCATCCAAAAACTCAAGCTCTCTAATGACCCTGTGAATCTGTCGTCGGCGCACATCAGTTATCCTTCTGTCATCAATCGGAATCCTTGGTCACGCACGCCCACACACCTCGGCTGTTGTCTTAATTGTACAGATGGATCCTCTTGATAAAAGTGATAAAAATGCTAATTCAAGAAAGGATTATCATGACATGCCATTTGAAAAGAAACAAAACCGTTTACGTCAAATGAAAGAACTAAAAGCGTCAAAGAAAAGGTCGTTGGCTTGGAACGAAGTTAGTACTGTTCGAGGAAACACAAAATCATCAGATTCAATTTCCCATAGTATTAATGGTATGCATTATTGTCTAATCCTCATTTATGTTACGCTTTAATATTTATTTCTCACCACATTTCTTGTAATTAATTGTTTGATGTTCATGATAACCCAGGGGATAAAAGTCAAAGAAAATGCTAAAAGAAGAAAAACATACGCTGAGCTGCCACTTGAAACTAATTTTATCATATTTCAGAGAGTAACTACAAGAGTTAAGATTTTCAATCAAGATATACATCAAAAATATCATTACATGGCTTGTATCAAATGTTCAACTTCTACAAGTGCGCCAGACTTGTCTGGATATAAATGCAACCTATGTGGACAAAAGCAAACTTCAACACCAAGGTAAAAAGTCTCTTTAAATTTGAACTATAATATGATGAATATTTTCATTTTTATTCTTATTATTTACCATGCTATAATTTCATTACCATTTTATTATTACTTCTATCATGCATTCGGTGATGCACTTATAAATATAAGGAACGACATTAAATATGTCACCTCCATTGTGTTTAGTATTTCACCTACTGCATATTGAAAGTATTCTAAACATATATTTGTTTCAATAAAAATAATAACACTCTCCACTATGGTGATATTTATAACTAGGTGTAAAATGCAAACAAATTTGATGGATGAAAGTGGACTGATTACGGCTACTTTTTTCAACAAGTATGCTGAAAAGCTATTGGGATTAACTGTTGTGCAAGCAATGGATAAAGCCACTGAGGTTTGAATTCTTATCCCCTAAATTTATACAACGTTATAATTTACATTTTACTTACATACTGTTATTTTCAATTTCTTTTATTAACAGGATTATATTGAGACCCGCAATAATGAAATCGCAAGTAATGAATATATAGTTCAACTCACTGTTTCAAAAAAAAATAGTGAAATTAGCCCCAGATACACGGTCGTATATTACCAAAGAGGAAATAGAAACATCAAACTCAAAAATATTACCAGATGACAAAAATAAAGATAAGGAAGATGGTGGTCCGTTCAAAAGGCTAAACAACAAAAGACAGCTATTTAAAGGTACTACACCATTTATTTTTTAAAAGTCAATCACATATTTCGTTCAAAAATAATTTATATTTCGTACTACACCATTTATATGACAGAGAAATTTTTTAGGGAAAATTGATAGGGAATGATGTGTCGATCTAGGTGGCTATTCCATCACTTTATTTACAAAAATAAATAAATCTTCCAAATCCAATCCATCATCAATTCTTCAATCACTACAACTTTTAAAACTCTCACATTAAAATTCCATTTATTTATTTCCTATAATAACAATATAAATATGACATGAAACAAAGCTTTCATTGCATTTAGATTATGTTTGCCTCATATTTTATGTAGTTCATTTCACTTTAGATAAATGTATTTTAATTTTTTTAGTTCAGTTCAGTTCAATAACTTTTTTATTAAAGGTTACTTTTATACGATAGATTACAATGATATACGATTGATTTCAAAATTATTTCAGTTCAGTTTAGTTCAGTTAAATGTATTTAAATTTAATTTAATTTGGTTAAATATATTTCATTTCAGTTCAGTTCAGTTCGGTTCAGAAAGAAATATACTCAAGCAAATAGGGCATAAGTAAATAGCATTTTAATGTGACGGACACTTCAAAAAAATTTAATGTAAGAGAGACTTAGGCCCTGTTTACTAGAACTTATTTCTTGATGTACTGAACTGAACTGAATTGAATTGAATTGAACTGAACTGAATTGAACTGAACTGAAGTGAAAATTGATGTATTGAAAATGGAATCAACATGACTGAATTAACCTGAATTTAATCAAATTGAATTTTCACTGAACTGAACTGAACTGAACTGAATTGAACTGATCTGAACTGAACTGAACTGATCTACGGATAAGCTCTGGTAAACAGGGCCTTAAAAGTGGAAATTTTGAAAAATTGATGAGAAAAGAATAGAATTGTATTTTGAAGGAAAATTTTTATTTATTTATTTTGGAAATGATGATATGGAATAGCCACCTATAATGACACATCATTCCCTATTTGTTTTCGCTATAATTTTTCCCTCTCTATCATTACTCTTTTTATCATCTTATTGAATAAATCATCTTACTCCTTTCAAATTCAATCCTAATCTTTCGTCATTAATTCTCTTAATTCCTGCAATTTTTAAAACTCTCTCACATTAAAATTTTATATGTTAGTTTCCAATAATAAACACTATATAATTGCAAGGAATCAAATCCTTCATTGCATTTATACCTCATTTCCTCATTACATTTATCTTTATTTCAATTTAGTTTTAAAAATTAAACGGGAATAATTGTGTTTAAAAAAAAGAGGAAAATTAGCTTTTAGATTTACCAGATTCAGTTGCAATTTCTCTCTCGTAAATAATGTAGGACATGATTCATGACATGTAGGGATTAAAGCCTCAGTTCGAGGTCGTTTCCGACTACAGCTCAGAGGGTCATTGGCAAGGGCGCCGACCAGGTCGGGACAAGCACAGAGGCCACAGAGTTAGTACCCACAGGCAGAGTCTCACTCGGGGGGCTCGGGCCGTCCAACTCTGGCAAGATGGTAGAATCAGGAGCTGGATGGTAAGATGGATCATCCTGGAGGGATCGCAGCACTAAAATAAAATAGCAGAATAGATTAAAAATCAGAAATACAAGAAAAGGGGAAACCAACCATCGGAATAAAAGAAAGAGTTCTGATGAGTAACCTTGATCGGGCCAGACGGCGCGATAGTAAAGGGTGGAGAAAACCTCGTCTGGGTACACCTCGGGAGGCCAAGAAAATCCATCGTTCTCTGGAATCCAGTATTGAGATAAGTATACTGGGCTGTTCAGCAGAATCTCATAATCCGAGCGTAGCTCGTTAGGGAGCCAAGGTACCCGATTCTACCAGGGAGCCTGATAGGTCTGATGGTCATAAGAATAATGACCGTCCACTAACCATCCTTTCGGATAATTGACGAAGCCTCAGATGAAGTGGGTATCGGGAATGCGGGATGCAAAGCCAAAGATACCAGGAATTCGGCTTGCGTTCCCGGAAAGACAGAAGAAAGATCGAAACAGGTCCACGGACTCAGAGACCCCACATCGACGGCAATTGACTAGAAAAGCCATGATAATTACAAACCCGTTAAGATTAATTAGAGCAGGGAAGATCTTGTAGTGGTGAAGGAGGTCAGAGTATAAAGGAGGGAAAGGAAGGCTTAGGTCATACTGGAACAGACGCTTTGGAATGCATGACCCATTGGTCTGATATCCATATGAGTCTAAGGAAATAAGTTGAGCATCCATCGCCAGAGGGCAGAACATCCGATGGGCAGCTTTGATGGTCTCAACGCAGATCCAATCCTGCGATGGATCAGCGGGGGGTCCCTGAACATTAGAGACGATCGCTATCGGTCGGATACTCAAGAATTCACTTGGGGCTTCACTAGTTCATGACTGAGAATCAAGATGGCGAGAGCTGGGACCCTCACTGAAAGGGACAATCTTAAGGCGAGTCATATCGCTGCAAGGAGACAAGGCGGAGACACTGACAGTAGAGTCACCATAAGTCGACGAAGCAAAGCGGGAGTGATTTAGAACAAGTGGACATGAATCTTCATAAAAGGAAGATGATTTGCAGAAAAGAGAGTCGGTCATACAAGCGGAATGAGAAAAGTGGAAGAGGAATTTATAGTACAGATAAAAGGAGCAAGGCGGTGGAAGATAAAGGGGCAAGGACAAGCCGTACCTAGGAAGAAGATAAAATAATTAAGTCACTCAAAAGAAGGAGAAAGTTGGAAACTGCGCAGCCGTCAGGCGAAAAGTGCGCCAATCGGGGCCCACATATTAAAAGAGATGTAGCCCCGGGATAAAGAAACAGCAAAGCCCACAAAGCTTCGGCAAATAGAGTTCATGTAAGGGGAAAGAAGAATCGGATAAAATCAAGTCAAGCACTGCTCTTCCAGAGCTAACGCTCGACTTAGGTGCTTTGTGATGATACAGAATGCGTCATCTAGTAATAGTAAATGTGATGACGCAGCTACTCGAGGAAATTTCAAGGAAATACACGGGTACGTGAGAGGATCTTAAGCAAGATACGAAGGTACAGTCTCACGTGAGACATACTTGGGGAGGAGGAAAAGAATGGTGAGTCAGCAAGGAAAGGGGGCAAGGCAGGCGGTCTAGAACGCCTATAAAAAGAAGGCCATTCCAGGTTAGTTCTCTAACTCTTGAATACAGAGTTTTATCTTTCAGTACACGAAATCTCATCATCACACCGGAGCTACCACTCCCGGGGTACCGCCGCGGGGGCTTGCTTTGCAGGCTTCGGAAAACAGGTCCCAGACAAGTACTATCTGAGGCCAAGGAGATGAGATAGTCAAGAGCCATTAGCAAGCAGTCTGTGTAGTTCATCAGCAATCAACACCCAAAAGCCCTCGGATACTTCAGCTATGCGAGGTCCAGATTACTAGTGCGGATTCGCCCTGCATCAGTTGCACGCCCAGTGAGACCCGACTTTGAGGGTTCTTACTCCCGACCGTCATGTCGGAAACAGCAAAGTGCCGACCTGGTCGGCCTCGAAAATCTACCACCACTCCAGCTTCCATGGTGGCAAATACGGATGAGGTGATACAGAATGAAGATGATCCTACGTTATTGCAGCTGCAAACTGAAGGACCGAGACAAGCACGGCGCAACTCTTCTCGGCTCAATGCTTCACCGCTGACTAGACTGTCTAGGGTTACAGTGAGAAACAGTGAAATGTAAAAGATGCTCACCCAAAGTTTCGTCATGGTTGAAGTACAATTATATGAAAGTACAGTTATAAGAAAGATCGAGTGAGTAACTGAGTTCGAATGGGATGAGAAATAAGGTCTCAGAAACGGACTAATATATAAAACGAAGATGCTCGCGCGGCAATGCTTATTTTTAATTTCCTAATTTACCCTTTATCAATTTTGATCTATCATTTTGATCTAATTAACAGTGTTTGTTTTATTTATTTTTGATTTTTTTTCCGACATCATATCGTAAATAAGTGGGTCAGCTAGATTCAGAACAATATTATTGCTTCGGTCACAATAATGGAGGGATCATAACAATATTTCTTCCACTGTTTTTGTGTTAGCTAGGGTGGGTAACTCGATCTGGTTGAATAATTGGACATGCCGTGGTTATTAATTAATGACACAAATGGAAAGTCTTGGAGGAGACCGTATCGACCGGATTAAGTTGTAAATAGTGATATAAGTCAAAAACACAGAGGGCAAAATTTGCAATTTCTGAAAATGTTAACTTGAAATATGATATTTTAATTTTGAAATATGATCATTTTAACTTGAAACATAAAACATGAACATTTTTTGAAATATAAAACATGAACATGAACATTTTAACTTGAAACATAAAACATGAATATTTTAACTTAAAATATAAAACATGGACGTTTTAACGTGAAACATGAACACTTTAATTTGAAAAATAAAACATGAACACTTTAACTTGAAGCATAAAACATGAACATGAGCATTTTAACTTGAAACATCATAGCACACTGTAGGAAACATTGTAGCGCCAATTGTACACGTGCGGAAGCACTGTAGCGTATGATTTTTAAAATTTAAAAAAATTGCAAATTTTTCCCTCCTTAATTTTCTTTATTGCACTATTTATAATTTAGTCCGGTCTCTATATAGAGACGGTCTCCTCATAGACTAACTCAAAGTAAAATTATATTTTAAGTACTCTATATGAGTTTGAACTTACTTCAAAGATTAGTAATATTACGTCATTTAATTTGCTTAATAATTTGTCCAACATCAACCCGCTAGATTAATTTTTTATAGAAATATTTAATAAATTTAATTGATATACTGATCATGATAAATTAAAGCTGGGAACATGCATGGGCTGCCTTTTATCTTTTTATTAATTTTGATTTCTACAGATTTTACTGAAAATCAATGAGAAAATAACGCGGGAGAGGAAGTAATTAATTCTTGATTTATCAATACGCAAATACGATCATACCAATACTAACACACCAGATCCCATCAGAACTTTAGAAAGTTCTCGTATTGTACCCTCCCATCATCTTTTTGTCAAAGTGAAGGAGCTGGTTGTTCATGGAAGACTTTGATACACTGGAGAAACGTTCATAAGATGAAACTAGTGTTTTAAAATAATTAACCCAAAATTAACTAATATTTATGCCAAAACTTTTTGAAGAGGGCCGAGTGGGTGCATGAAAAGAAGAAATGCAAGTCTATATATATCTGCAACAAAGTATTGATCAAGAAAATGCGCTACTTAATTACAACTCTTCATTTCAACAACTTTGTTTTGTTTGTCTTACAGAAAACTGTTGGAAAACCGAGCTAAGTGGAAATTTTACGTAGCTGATGAATGAAATGATAATAAAGATCAATGATTGTGATTGGATATTATATATGATTAAGCAGAGATGGCATGGACACAGATCTTCAATGATCATGATTCATGCATGCAGAGCAGATGATAAACTTAATGATGATGCATGGGCGGTCTGAATATTAATGAAGCTAATTATTACTTATAATTTCAATGATTGTGTATTTTAAACTCAACTCAGCTCAGCTTAATTACTTAACTACTACTGCTTGCCGGCCGACACAGATAGAGACCGGTAAAGCGTGAAAACATGAAAACGGGAGAATTCAATTATTTGACTGAAACCAATCAAATCAAGATTCACAATATGACCCAATAATTAATAATGTTAAAATGAAGGTTAACCAGTAAAAGGATAAAAGAGGAGTCGCTGTAAATCTCCTATTTTTGTCAACAAAAAGATTTGGCGAATATCCTCACACCTATCGATGACCCCCCTTTACTGCATTACATATTATCAACTTACACTACCAGAAAAAAAAGGTCTTTCAGCGGGCTGTACTGTTCCCGTATCAGCGGTTATTAGCGTTAACCGCTGATATATCGTCTACAGTGAATATGTTGACGCGGTGAAACAATGTATCAGCGGTTGGAAAATGTGGACGCGGTGAAACAATGTATCGTCTACAGTTGGAATTTTCTTAGTTTGACTGAGAAATATTATTTTAATAGTCCTGGCCCACGGTGTTTCAGCGGTTCCTTCAAATTCCGCTGAAACAATTTGCTGACTGTATCATTCAATTCAGTCAAACGTTGAAAAATACATTATATATAATTAAAAAATTAATTTGCGTGGGCTTTTTTAAAACCCGATTCGGTTGGGATTAAAGCCCAATGATGATTTCAACGGGTCACCTTCAAACCGCTGAAACATTTATTAAGTAGCAACATAATACAGCTGCTACTAAGCATGTTTCAGCGGTTCAAACTAAGTGCTGAAACATACTTAGCTTCTACAGAATTTGATGTTTAACACGTGTCATCTTCCTAGGTACTTCAAATGATTGAAATATGATGTGTCATCGTTCCATTGGCGAGCCGCCAAATTGTTTCAGCGGTTGTTCATTACCGCTGAAACGTATGAAATTAGCAAAATTAACAATAATTTCAATATTTAAGCAATATAATCAAAATTTTGGATCTTAATATCCATTTTATTGTATATGAGGAACTTTTCATATAGTCTTTATAACAAAAAACACATATTTGAGGGGACTTATAGTAAGAACGCTGATGTTTCAATGAACACTCACTACTTATACATTAACTCATTAGTTAAACATATATACTATGTTGTCATGATTTCTTCTCAATTGTGATTAATTTATATACACTACATATGATTTAACTTATATTCTACATTGTGACAATTTTCAAAACATCTAAACATTATATAAGTAATGATCAAATCATCAATATTAGATCATAATGAAAATTAACACAAAAATGTAATTGAAAACCTTAAATTGTGAAGTTATATATACTTATTAGTGGTTTTTACAATCATATATTGTTTATAAATATTCCCTTGATTATTATATTTACATGTAATCACGTTTAAAAGTTTTTTAAAAATTATCGGGGTCAATTTAGTATTTGTCAAAAGTTCAATTGATGGCTTTAAATTCAAATTTTTCACTTCCATTTGCAGAAATCATACAAATAAAATAACATAAAACACGTAAATATTAGAGAGCAAATAATTTGGTTGAAATTGAAATTTATTAAAAATATTTAGTTCCTTTTTAATATTTCAGAAAAGTTAAGGGGCATAAGTGAAAATATAAATATATTATCTAACCAATGCTTTTGATTCATATAAATATTGATTTTAAACAAACCACTATCTATATTTTTACATGTTTTACTCTATTTTAGTTGGATATAAATAATTTAAATTAGTTTAATTTCAATCAAGTTCAAATGATTATGATAGATATTAATGGAATTGAACTTTTTTGAATATCAGCTACGAATAAACTAAATTAAATTAAAATATACAATAAACTAATTCTAATTGGAGTAATCAAATTAAAATAGATTTATGGAAAATAATGAATTTTATCCGAATCCAAATAGAGAATGATTTATTTTAAAATTCAATAAATATATCAAATTTTGTTGTATTTGTTTAAATTTGATCTCAACCGTCAATAATTTTCATAAACACATCTAACCATTAAAACCTCCTCTTACCTTAAACCCTTCTCATCTTCTTCTTATACTTCATCGCATAAAAAACAAAAAAAACAAACCAGCCCCTTCTTCTTCTTCCTCTTCTCCTACGATCTCATCCCCTTCAATCCCAAACGCAGAGTTCTTCAAAAAACTTTCCGGAGCCGACCAACCTAGAGTTCCCACCGACCTGATTACCCATTGCTCTAAGATTCGAATCGATCACCGGAGCCGGCCAATTGATCCGCTGGCGAAATCACCGATTGGCCCAGGGCTCCGAACGATTTTTGCTGCTCAGATGGCGTCGGAGGATGTGAAGACGAGTGAATCGGCGGTGAGAAAGATCGTGAACCTTGCCGAGGAGGCGAAGCTGGGCAGGGAGGAAATCAAGCCATCCAGCCACGCCGTTCTCAGTATCTTCAAGTCTCTCGTTGCCGGAGGAGTGTGAGTTCATCATATCCCTGTTCTATACATTTATTTTAAGCTGGTGTTATAGTTTTGCGCATTAATCAGATGCTTTGATTAAATGTTACATGATTCAGTAACGTTATTTCTCTGTTTTTTTTATGAGATTCAAAAATCTGATGCGAGAATTGAAAGAGCTGAGTGTACTTGCAAAGTGCAATTGTGTTAATAATAGAGATTAGCTGCTAAAATTGGAGGCTTATATAAGCTATGAGCATATAGACTGTTATGAAGATTAGTTGATGTTGAGAGCACTTAGCTTAGATTCAGTATTGAGCATGCAGATTAGTTCAGAGTTGACTTTTGCTATGTGTTTGGATCTTCCTATTTGATTATTGAAGGCTTGCTACTGCAGAAATGACGAAAAGCTTGAATGTTGCATACATGTATAGGTTATAATCTTGCCATTGTGTGTAGCCTGTTTTATAACTGTTGAATTTGATTTTTCAGATCGCGTAATGCTGTTGCTCCACTAGAACTTCTGAAGATATTACTACATGTAAAGTTTTATCGTACTAATATAATAGTTGATGTTGCCAATAAAATTTCAGTTTCTAAGCCATTCCAAATTCAGCAGTAAAACTCTTCAGCTATGAGCAAGCTTCCAAGTAAGTCCATACATAAACATGTAGGTTTGATTGATATAGAGTGTGCAAATGCTATATATGTTTGATATGATTTTCTGCGCATGTCTTTCATTGTTCAAAAATTGTTATTGTTGTCTTCTTATTGGATGAAAAGTTGATATGAATTTGTTTTAAAATAGCTTTTTAAGTATCCTGTGGTCTGATTTGGTATTGTATGTTATTCATTAAAAATGTAAGTAGTGTCCATGGCACAACTCAGAATATAAAGTTTGAAATTGTGCTTCATAACACAGCTCGGCAGCTCAATGAAGCATCGGTTCTTGTAGGCGTGTGGAAATCTTACCTTTGACAGAGGCCAAAGGACACTCCTGCCAGATCTTCAAAGTAGTAGAAAGGTACCTCATTCTTCTCTTAGTTTTCTTGTAATATATTAATTTGTCTTTGCAATAGTTTCTTACTTTGTGGTTTCATGATGTTCCATATTTTTCTTCAAGCAGATGAAAGCAAAGATGGTGTCTTGACATTGCAAGATTATAAGCTCATATACTTGGTGTAGTTGTTTGTAGATTATAAGGTTGGTGTCTTGATATTTTATGTAGATTATAAGGTTTAGTTTGGTAGTTGGTATAGTTGTATATTGATAAGGATTAGTTTGGTAGTTCATACAATTGTATTATGATAATGATGATTTTGATTTCAATGCTAATCGTAATTATGAATTTGGTATAATTGTGTAATTAGCAATTCCAGTTTTTTCACTATCAATTTATTTTTTGTTTTTTTTTTCCAAAATGTTTAGAGGCGATGAAACGTAATGAGGAGCTGAAACGTATCAGTCAAACTAAAAAAGTCCAACCTCCACCTAAGCCGGAACCATTCAAGTGTTCAGTCAGCGTGGGAGACTTTCTTGTGGACCCCGAAAGGTGTTTCAGCGGTCCGATTTTTTTTTGCGTTCCACCCCCCCCAACAACAGCGGTCCGGAGGATTTTTGGACCGCTGAAATACCCCAAATCTGACCGCTGCAAATACCAGTTTTTCTGGTAGTGTTATTATGACATATTAATTTTCTGCTGGTTGGACTCAACGGAATAAATATAACTGATCTGAGTTGAACTATAATTTTTGCATATGATTCATTAAAGAAACTAATTAAACTTTAATGAATAACAATTAGCTTAATCAAATTGATACCAATTGAATAAATTTAATGAGACTAGACTCAACTAAAATTAAAAATGAGACAGATATAAAATTAGCTAAACTAAAGTGAGGTTAATTTGAAATGGGTAGAACAAAAATGAAAAGAGATTACATCTAAACAGACTAAACATGAACTAAAATATAAATTAAATAATATTTTAATAAATTTGATGAAATGTGGAATGTGTAATTGAATCCAGAGTAATTCTCCTGTGACCAAATAAAGAAAATATCATTTTTGCCACCTCATCATAATTCACTACCACATCATCAAATCACGATGCCACATCATCAAACCTCAGTGTCAATTCAACAAACATGTCACTTCATCAAAACTTTTGTGTCAGTTCATCAAATCTCGTCAAAAAAAGTGTTTACTTGGTCCTGCCTCATGGGTGAGGCTGCCTCACCCAGGAATTGGTCTTGAATCCACCCCTCCCAAAAATTAAGTACTACTACTTTTATGTATATTACAGCAGCTCATTGTTACTACATTGTACATAACATCAAGGCTATATTGGTCTTTCTGCTAGGGTAATGAACCGACGAGAGGATCTGGGTCAGCTAAGTCAACCATTAGTTGTGAAAAACGGTTTTGGCAACCATTTGGAAGAATGGCAGTTTAGTCCGTAAATATATATATTCACCGAGCTTAGTCGAAGAAGAGGCATCAAAATTGTTATAGAAAAACTGTTATTGTAGTGATAGTTGTATATTTCTCTCCTCCCCAGTGAGGTAATTTCCTGTTCTTCCTTTCCTAAATATAAAATATGTACCTGTCAGCATTTAACTGCTGCATTTTTACCTTTTAATCCAAATAGAGTTTAACTAGCTAGTTTGTTATAGTTTTATAAAACTAGCTAAAGTCACCGAAACCGCGGTGTAGCTTAGATGATTTTGTGGGCATTCTCTATGGGTATGGAGGCAAGATTGGAAGATAAAAATCACTTAAAAATTGCTTTGTCATTAAGCACTATGATTGGCATTAGTTGGACTTTTTTTTTTTTGATCTCAAACGGTTGAATTCATTTGTAATGAAAGTATTTTAATGGTCAGAAGGATATTTATATAGTAGATAGGGTGTAAATGAGCTGAATCGTTGATGGTATCTCAGGCGGTCGAGTTTGAATTCGGATTGATCAAATTCGAGCTTAAATTTGAACTTGTTTGTATATACACTGATTTGAGTGCGAGCATAATTTTACCAACCAACTCTATAGGCTTGACGAACCTATTCTCTTTTACCAGGGGAGTGAAGTAGTAATTACAGGGGATAGTGGATGGGATTCCAAGCTGGCAGGAATAGTAGGCTTACAAAATACACTAAGACATTAACATATAGTATATAAGTTTTGATTGTGGAATGATACTTAATTATCGGTGTTAGTTTTGTCATTTGATATTGTGGTATTTTATGTTTGACTATGGTTTCTCAATGTAAAATGAATATATTGCCACGGTTTTTTGTTTTTATTAGAAGTATTATATTTTCTAGAATTTTGGTTATTATTAATTAGAATATTTCATAAACAAAACTAAACTTATTGAGTTTAATGAGTTGAATTGGTTTGAGTTTTAACTCGACTTTAATTAGACTCACGAGTCAAATTCGAGTAATCAAAAAATAAAATGAGCCAAGGTACGTAGAGCCCCTTTTTATTTATTATGTTCGCATAGGCTCGAGCTCGGACTCGAATTCATAAATTTTTAACGAGTTCAAATTAAAAATGTTTATTAGATTAATATTTAGAAATATTGGAATAATTTAAAATTTAATGAAAATCAGGGATTTTTAAGTAAATTTTCTAATCTCTTCCCTAATTAAAATTACTCTTCTATTAGTTGATTAATGGAATGACCATATTAGATCATAATGTGGTATCAAATAAGCTAGAGCTATAAAAACTTTTATATGACCAAAAGAAAGCATTCTAATTCTTATAGAACCATTAGAATAAATAATTGTTATGCAACCAGATCATCTAAATTGCACGTTCAGCTACTTCAAAGTTTTTACAAAATCTCAATTGAGACTTGTCTCATTTGATCTCACTGAATAATCATACTTAATAGGTAAAAAATCAATCTTGAAATGAGAAGATCAATCACAAAAAATTTAAAAATTATCAATAATGCATTGAATAATTATGCTTAGTATTTAAAAAATCAACTTAAAAGTTTGAAGATTTAATATTAATTTGTTCTTAATGTGAGAAGGGAATAGTGTGAGTTACGGAGACTCTTCGTGGTAAAAGAACTTGCAAGTGGCCTTTATAATTGAACGAAAATTTTAAACAAAACAAAACAAATAGGTCACGTTCAATTATTCAACAAGGACAACAACCCTAAAATATGTATATCCAAAAACAATTTCCATACAGCCCTGTTTTATTTTATTTTATTCGGAGCCGTGAATATTATTGTCGGACCATTTAATCTACCAGACCCACTAATCTACAATATATTAAATGGAGAAAAGTAAAACCGGAAATTAAATCCTAGAGGAGATTAATTAGTGACAAGTCCCATAAAAGGTGAAGGGCAAAATGGGCAGTATGTAGTATATATAACGGTCCATTTTCAGACCTCATTTCTGATCCTCTTCATTTCTGCAGCCATGATGAAATTTTGTGTGAAGATACTGTGCGTTTCAATATTGTTTGTTGGAGTAGCCTTAGACAGCAGCAAAGCCGATCTGCATCGCGATCGGACTCGAGAACTAATCAAAACTGCAAACAGGAATGGCCCTTACCTTGGTGTTGTCATACCGAACCTGTTCGAAATGAACCCGTTGCTCCAGCATCCCAGTTTTAACGCCAGCCCTCTCGTTATCGATTACGCCGGTAATTTACCCTAAAACCTTCTTGCTACATCTAAACTAATTAGCTACTAACACTAGTGCAAATCATGTAATTACGGCGGTTCCGCAAAACACCCAGGAACCGCCGTAACTGTGTACATCTTTCGAGTTCGAAAGTCAAATTCGGTCGTTTTTATTGCCCTAGTTTTCTGGGTACTAATTAACGGCGGTTCCTTCCATATTTCACGGCGATCGGTAATAACCGCCGTACTTTGAAACTACATACGATATCGTAGGTTTGTTAATATGTATCTACGATATCGCAAACAAATATGTTGATTCGTACGATTTCGTAACTAGTTTGTTTTTACTAAAGTTGGATGAAACGAATCTTGAGTCGAGTTCGAAAAACATTGACCTGGCCAAATTGTATATTAATATAACAGCTACGATATCGTAACACAAACATTATGTGTTGATATCGAAAATGTACTCGCCCAGAGCGCCGTGTCAATAGACTAACGGGCATACGATATCGTATCGTATGTACTATACACGTTCGATATCGAAAGTCCTGTGTCAGTAGACGAACGGACTAAAAATATCTTCTGTCTAACTTGTTGTTTTCTCCGTCCAACTAATGACATGGGGACCACAACTTGTTGTTTTCTTCGTCCAATTAAACACATATGTGATCACAACCATCATTTTCAGTTAAACCTTTTGTTTTCTTCCTTCTTCCTCCTCTCCTTGGTTTTTATTTTCATATTATGGCGGGCAGTAGCAATTTATCCCCTGCTGAACAAAGAAGGATCTCAATGGAAGCAAGAATTGCAAAGTTGAGGACTGATAGGATGACAGGTATCAATTAATACTCAACATTGTGCTGGATCTTCAATGATTTTACATTTTTTGGTTACACATTTCATTATTACTAATTTGAATCTTGTATGCAATATATAGAGTGGGAAGACGTTGTTGAACCTGAGCAACGCCGCAAACTGGACTTCTTGAAGAATCAATTTCAATATCTTTTTCCTCGGTTTGGGGCAGCACGAATTCCGTGGGATGATTCGTACATAATCTTAGAATCTCAAAAGGAGTTTGACAAGGAATACACTCGTGGTGTAGTAAGTTATTCCCTCAATTATTCTTTTATGAAATTGACTTCAATTTCAATATTATGAAATTGTAGTTTAAAAATTAATATGTATACTAATAATTTTGTACAAGTACTTAATCAATCTCAAATTTGCAGCGAAGGATCCAAAAAATGCGCCGTGCTCTAGAACGTGGCATGAACAGGGCGGAGAGGGAGCTACGAGAAGATCATCGTAGGTTTGAAGAACGTGTTCTAGAGTTTGGAGAGGACGCTGTCCATGCCGGTTTATTGATTGAGCATCCAAGAAGGCATAACACTGGATACATGGTGATGGTTGACATTTCGGATGAAGAAGTCGAACCATCAAACAATTAAAAAATTAGTTTCAACATTAGACTAATGTATTTTATGTTAATTAGTAATTGGAGTAATAACTCCTTTTATATTTAATAAAATACAATTTCATGTTGATTACTATTCATTGAATTTATTTTATTTATATTTGATGTCATTTTAAACAGATAAAAGGTTATTGTACAATGTTCTAACAATCCATTTGATATCGAAGCCAGTTTTAAATCGTATGCGATATGGAAACGTAAATTCACTTAATCACAGGCTTAGTCGAAACAAAAATCTAAGAAATCATAGTCAGCCTATACTCAGATTACTCTTGCGATATCGTAAGGCCATTTTAAATGGTTTCGATATCGAAACCAAAATCTACTAAAGCACAGGCTTAGTTGGCGAATTACGTTGCGGTATCGTATGACCAATTTAAATGGTTTCGATTTCGAAACGAAAATCTACTAAAGCACAGGCTTAATTTGCGAATTACGTTGCGAATGCTTAGGACCATTTTCCATTGTAACGATATCGAAAGGTAAATCTGCTAAAGCACTGCTCTTCCTAGCGATTCAATATTCGAAATCGTAGGGGTGTAATATATTCCTACGATATCGAATGAGGTTACTCAAGCGATATCGTATAGCGATGTTTATCTCTTACGAATTCGAAGATATAGTCGACTGTTACAGAACACAACATTAAAACAACACCATTCCGTGGAATTGACCAAGTCATTTAAATCATGACTCATAATTTGTGCTGGGAATAAAGTGAAATCAAATATGAATTGATAACTTGAAACAAGAATTCCACGGAATCATTCAATTTCAAATCCTAATATTACATATAAAATTCAGTGGGACTCAAACTATGTAAAATTCAGGAAATTAAATTATAATGTTTTTCATCACATCTTCATCATCATCATCATCAACGCCCTGATTTGTGTCATGGCCTGTGATAATACTGGCCCAGAATCCGGCTGGGCCAGGAAGGTCCGCGGCCCATAACTATCAAAGCAGTATCTTTCCCGCTGGAAGGTACATCCGGATAAGGAAGAGGACATATGATGACAAAGGAAGTGGTCCTGCACCTTATCCCCAAGGCAGGTAGAGCTCGGCTATAAATACTAGTCTCAAACAGTGAACAAGATGTGTGACTTATATCTCTCTATTTGATATTGAGTCTTTCCCGTACGATTTCCCTCGCATTACTACCCCCGTCTCATCATCACGCCGGAGCTTCCTCCCCGGGACGCCTCCCGGGGATTGTTTTGCAGGCCTCATCGCGGGTGTTCCAGCTAGGAGGCGCGGATAGCTTCAAGTGCAGGGATACGGACAGTTTTGGTAGCATCAATTGGCACGCCCAGTGGGACAATTCCACCTTCGCACGATGGAGTCGCCAAGGAGAGGGCGCGGGCGCCCGAAGAAGAACGTGGCACCCTCAGGGGGTGGTTCTCTTCCACCCCCGGGGGACGAGGTGACCTTGAGGCAGTTGCAGGAGGAGGCTAGACACCAGCGGGAGCTAGGGGTACCGCAGGACGGCCATGTGGAAACTGCCTCCGACGAAGCTGACTCGGAAAGAGAGTACCAGGAGGAGCAAGAACCAAGGACCGCCGGGGGAGGCAGTCCCCGGACCCAGGGACCTGAAGCCCGGGAGGAGGGGCAATCCTTAGCCGAGGCGGAAGAAGTGGCAGCGTTGGAATTCATGAGAGCCAACAAGGAGTTGTACCGCCAGTGGGTACTCTCTACCCGGGAAAATCGTAGGCGGAGGGAGCCTGAGGGAGACCAGGCAGGACCTCTTCGGGGGTACCAAAGAGAGGTTATCGACCTGGACGGAGTCGTTCAGCCGCCAAGGATACAGGGGCGTGTGAACTCTTCCACCGTCCCACCTTCATTCCCTCCAGGTCTCGGGGTCGGAGGGGGAATGGCTACGGGACAACAATCGGATTTGGTTCCACACGCTCCACCCTATTACCCGCGTTCCAGCTGGGGGGCGGGACAAATTGGATATGGCCTGCCAGCCATGCCGGTGGAGTCGTTGGGTTATCAGGCCCCTGGAACCCGGGGGAACCCGATCCAGTATTCCTTGCCCATGCACGGATCAATGGGGGTGAACTATGGTTACCAAGAGAAATACTATCGGGAGGACGATAGGATGCGGGGCTATCAGGTGGCTCAGCAGGACCCCAACTCTTTGGAGGCTCGACTAGACAAACTAGTGGGAAGAAACGGAGCTAGACCTACCTCCCCTTGGGTACCTCGAGTGCTTGCGTACCCATGGCCGCCGGGCCTTCGGACCCCGGAGGGAATCCCAACATACAATGGAGAGACAGACCCGGAAGAGTTTGTCAGGACGTACCAGAACCTGATGGTGTCACGGGACTTCCCGGAGGAATTAAGATGCAAGTTGGTGGGCTGTTACTTGAGAGGAAACTGTCTTTCATGGTTCAATTCCTTGCCTCGAGAAAGTCTCAGAGATTACTACGATTTCTCTAAGGCCTTGCTGTTCAGATACGCTGGGTTAAAGAAGGAAGGGAAGCAGTTGACCGAGCTTTTGGCTACCCGGCAGAAGGCCGCAGAAGGGTCAATGGAGTACTATCGAAGGTACATGGACGATAGCATGAAGGTTGTCGACAGACAGCAGCAGGAGAAGGCGGTGATTAGCGGGTTTATAAATGGCTTGAGGGATATGGCGTTGTTCCAGAAGTTGATGGAAAATATCCCGGAAACCTTTCACAACTTGCAAATGGCGGTGCAACTATACTGCGCGGTTAACGATGCCACGCGAAAGAGAAAGGAAGAATCTGGGGGATTTCTCCCGGACAAGATAGAAAGAAGGAGAGCGGCAGACCCAAGTAGGAGGGACCCCGCTCCCGCGACAGTAAACCGGGCAAGGGCGGACAGTTTCACCCCGCTCAGCAAATCCCGAACGGAGATTCATGCTATTCACAAGGATCTGTTCCCGGATCCGTTGCCCATCCATGGGACCCCGTCTAGGGAGAATGCGGACAAGTGGTGCACCTACCACAAGTCTTATGGGCATGCGACAGAGGGGTGTAGGATGCTGAGGAACGAGATAGAAAAACTGATAGAGCGGGGACAGCTGAGAGATTGCGTGGCAGCGGAGGCAAAAAAGGAGAATCCCCGGGACCAACCTCAGGAGCCGCCCCGCAGGAGGTGGAGGCCTAACCCGGGGAGAGGAAACGGGAGAAACCAAGGCAACCAAGGCAACAGGGCCCCGGGGAGGCCTGCCATAGCCGCTGCACCGGTCCAAGCAGTGGAGCCGGCCCCAATACCCAACAGGATGATCAACGTGATCAGTGGAGAAGTGGGAGAAGCATGCCAGTCGGTTTCCGCTATCCGGGCCCGCACCCGGTATGTTCCCCCGGGGGAGATTCAGGGGAAAAGGTTTCGCCCTGATGAGTCTCTCACCTTCTCTGAAGCAGATGCAGCCCCGCCACAGATACCCCATTCTGACCCAATGGTGGTAACGGCGGAGATCGAAGGCTTCTTGGTCAAAAGGGTGTTTGTGGATGATGGAAGCAGCGTGGAGATCATGTTCGCTTCTTGCTTCGATCAGTTGGGAATTGGGAGACAGAACCTGAAACCCCCCTCGTCTCCCTTGTCAGGGTTCACGGGTAAACCCGAAGTTCCACTAGGTGTTATTCCCCTCGCAGTGTGCATGATGGATGAGAAGGACCGGAGCAAGAGGATTTCGGTGACATGCAACTTCGCGGTTATTGATGCACCCTCACCGTACAACGTAATCATAGGAAGACCATGGCTAACCCAAGCCCGGGCAGCAAGTTGTCCGTATCTGCTGACGATGAAGTTCCCCACCGCGCAAGGTGTGGCGGTCGTGCGGGGTAGCCAAGCAGTCGCAAGAAGTTGTATGATGACGGCGGTCTTGGACGCGAAGAAAGCAGTAGGGGCGGTACACGGAGAAGCTCCCCGCCAAGAGTTGGAGGAGATGCAGGTGGCAGACAAAGGGACGGTCACGGTGGGAAAGGATCTCCCGGAAAAAGTAAAAGGCGCACTGAAGGAACTCTTGGCTAGGTACCAAGGAGTGTTCTCATGGAGCCCGGAGGATATGGTAGGAGTATTGCCGGAATTGGGGGTACACAAGCTGAACATAAGCCCGGCAACTAAACCAATCAGGCAGAAGAAAAGACCTGTAGCCCCGGAAAGAGCGGAATTTATAAAGAGTGAAGTTAAGAAGCTGGAGAGAGCCGGGGTGGTTGAGGAAATTATTTACCCGGAGTGGATAGCTAACCCAGTCCTAGTAAAAAAGCATGATGGAAACTGGCGCATGTGTATCGACTTTACAGACCTGAACAAATGTTGCCCCAAAGACAGCTATCCTCTCCCGAACTTGGACCGACTGGCGGAGGCCATCGCGGGGTATTCGGTGCTGGCCTTCTTTGATGCACATAAAGGCTATCACCAGGTGCAAATGGACGAGGCGGACAAGGCAAAGACTTCTTTTATTACCGATTTCGGGACCTTCTGCTACAAGAAAATGCCCTTCGGGCTGAAGAACGCGGGGGCCACATACCAGAGGATGGTGGACAAACTATTCAAGGACCAAGTGGGAAGAAACATGGAGGTGTATGTCGATGACATGGTGGTCAAAAGCAAGGCTTACGGGGTTTTCCTGAATGACCTGGAGGAGATGTTCGAAAAGCTAGAGCGGAGCAATCTAAAACTGAACCCCTCCAAAAGTACCATTGGAGTGGGTGCGGGGAAGTTCTTGGGGTTCATGGTGTCAAGCCGGGGCATCGATGTCAACCCGGAGAAGGTGGAGGCCATAGCCAAGATGACCTCTCCCAGGTCAGTGAAAGAAGTACAGCGGTTGACAGGGTCTCTCGCGGCTCTCAGTCGATTCCTATCAAAGGGGGCAGATAGGCAGTTGCCTTTCTTCAACATACTCAGGAGGGCCAAGGCGTTTGAGTGGTCCAAGGAATGCGAGAAGGCGTTTCAAAGTCTGAAAGAGCATCTTCAACAGTTGCCAACTTTAAAAAAGCCACTCCCGGGGGAGGAGCTTTTCCTGTACATAGCGGCGTCCCGGGAGGCAGTAAGTGCCGTGCTAATCAAAGAAGAGGAGGGAAGGCAGCACCCAGTCTATTTTGTTAGCCGGGCACTTCGGGGGGCAGAAACCCGGTACACCGAGTTGGAGCAGTTGGTTCTGGCTCTGGTTCATGCTTCAAGAAGGCTTAAACCCTACTTCCAGGGCCACCCCATAGTGGTCCTTACCAATTACCCGCTAAGACAGGTTATGTTCAAGCCGGAGGCATCAGGGAGAATGATGAAATGGGCCATAGAGCTGGGAGAATACGAAATCCGGTATGAGCCAAGGAGGGCGATCAAGGGCCAGGCCCTAGCGGACTTCTTGTTGGAATCAGAAGCAAGGATCAGTGAAGAACATGAGATGCCTGAATCTCCGGAGAACACAACAAAGGCCGAGACAGACCCGACTTGGAAGTTGTATGTGGATGGATCGGCGCACTCCGGGGGCAGTGGAGCGGGAGTATTGTTGGTCAGCCCGGAAGGGAAGGAGTATCCCTATGCAGTCCAATTCACTTTCAAAACAACCAACAATGAAGCTGAGTACGAAGCCTTGATCGCGGGGTTAAGGTTGGCAAAGGAGATGGAAATCAAAACCCTCACGGCACACAGTGATTCCCAGATTGTGGTGCAGCAAGTAAAAGGAGAGTATGAAGCCCGGGAAAGGAGCCTGCAAAGGTACTTGGAAACGGTAAAACCTCTGATAGCCGGGTTTAAAGCCTTCAACTTGGTTCAAGTTCCCCGGGAGCAGAACAGTAAGGCAGACGTTTTAAGCAAGTTAGCTTCTTCGGAATTAAAACCTGAGCCCGACCAAAAGCTGTACATGGAGGTACTGGGAAGAAGAAGCTACCAGGAGAGCGATCAAGTAATGCTGGTGAACGAGGAAGAGTCCTGGATCACGCCCATGCGGGCGTACCTAGAAGAAGGAACTACCCCGGAGGATAAGGCTCAGGCTCGGAAGCTAAGAGTGAAGGCGCCTAAGTATGTGATTCAGGAAGGGGAGCTGTACAAAAGAGGGTATCTCCAGCCGTTGCTAAAATGTGTAGAAAGGTGGGAAGGCCAACACCTCATCCGGGAAGTGCACGAAGGATCTAATGGGAGCCACCAAGGGGCTCGCACCGTGGCCAGAAAGATCCTAAGGCTGGGGTATTACTGGCCGACGTTGTTCAAAGATGCGGAAGAGCATATACAGAGGTGCTTGGCATGCCAGACATTTGCCCCGCTAATCCACGTCCCCCGGGAAGAATTAGTCGGAGTCACAGGAGCTTGGCCGTTCAGCAGATGGGGAATTGACTTGGTCGGACCATTCCCGACTGCCCCGGGAGGAGCCAAATACTTGATTGTGGCGATCGACTACTTCAGCAAATGGGTGGAGGCAGAACCGCTCACCAACATACGGGGACTAACTTGCGTCAAGTTTTGCTGGAAGAACATCATCTGTCGATTCGGCATCCCGAAGGTCATAGTCACAGACAACGGGGCGCAGTTCGAGAACGATCCTTTCAAGTCATGGTGCGTCAAGTATGGCATAGAGCAGAAGTTGACGTCGGTGTACCACCCCCAGGCGAACGGGCAAGTAGAGGTCACCAACCGCACCATCATCAAGGGACTAAAAACCCGCTTGGAAGGCGCGCGGGGAAATTGGATCTGGGAGTTACCCAGCGTTCTTTGGGCCCATAGGACTACAGAAAGTTCGGCTACCGGGGAATCCCCGTATGGCTTGGTGTACGGGTCAGAGGCAGTAATACCCGCAGAGATTGGGATCCCAAGCCCTCGAGCTCAATACCAGCGCCCGGAAGAAGAAAACGATGGACGACGCCTTGACTTGGATCTCCTGGAAGAAAAGCGAGAGAATGCGGCACTTCAGGAAGCCAAGGTGAAGGAGCGAGTAAAGAGGTATCATGACAGAAGGGTGCGGAAAGAAGTTTTCACTTCGGGAGACTGGGTAATGAGGAGAAACGATAAGAGCCACCAAGCCCCGGAGGGCAAACTTGCGCCCAACTGGGAAGGGCCATACAAGATCAAGGAAGCATACCCGGGAGGGAGCTATGTGCTGGAGGACAAGCAGGGAAAGGAGATCCCCAGAAGGTGGAACGTAGCTAACCTGAGGAGGTTTTACGGGAAGTAGAGCGCCCCGCATCGCACCACAGCTACTGAAGCATGAATATGCTAGGCATGAATATGCCAGGCATGGATATGCCCCCCGGGAAGTGTGAATACGCTAAGCATGAATATGCTAGGCATGAATGTGCCAGGCATGGATATGCCCCCCGGGAAGTGTGAATACACTAAGCATGAATATGCTAGGTATGAATATACCCCTCCCGGACGCATGAATATGCCCGGAGAGATAACCCAACGTCTGGCCTCGTTCCGGGTTTAGAGTGGATTTGTAAAAAGGGACCCATGGGTAGCTCCCATTTGGGTGCCCCGCTAGAATGGACCCGGAGCTTGGATGAAGCCCGGGGATCAAAGAATGTAATGATTACAGGAAAGAGTTAATGAAAAGGGTCTTCCAGAGAAACAATTTTTATTTAATCCTCTTTAAATTACAAACCGCATGAATACGTGGTCATAGTCATGGTAGGACAATTACATAAGCATTTTTACATACAAGTATTCCTATCTATTTGCTGCTAGACCCACTTGGGACCTGACCCGGAAGCACCCTCAGGGTTACCCGGGCGGAAACCCCCTCCGAAGAACTGAGAGGACAGGAGATCTTCGGCAAAACGGGCATCCGGGGCCTGATTCCACGCAAGCTCCTCTTCCAATTGAGCAGCGTCCTCTTCATTTAATTCGGGGATGGGCACAACCACGGATCCCTCTGGAAGAGGCTCCGCCAGGCGCATTCTTCTCACCCCGGCAGAAGTAACAAACCTGTACTTAGGAAACATGACTGCTGCACTTTTGCCCTTCTCTTCCCGGCTAATACGAGTACCCTCGGCGGTCTTTATCCCCTTCGTGGTGACTCCAGAGTCGGCAATTTCCCGGATACGCCTTATCCGGCGGGCCACCTCTTCCGGGTCAATGGATACAGTCATGTCCTCATACCTTTCGTATGCCACGTCCACCTCCACCCGGGCAGGAACTCGGCGAAGGCTGGAGGGATAGGGCTCAACTTCTCCCGCGGCTATCTTATTATGCCATTCAACGACATCCAGATAAGCCTTATGATGAGGAGCTCCCTCACCAAACCTCTTCGGGTTAGCCTCCATACGTTCTATCGTCCTGCGAACCCCGGCTGGAATGTCGGTAAGAGGAGATACCCCAACTAAGCCATTCTTGAGACCCAACAGGTGGTAGGATAATCGGGTGATTAATAGAGCATCCTGGAGGACCCTATTCCTATGAGTAAGGGACCGATTCTCCTTCTCAAAGTCACAGAGAAGCTTGTTCTGAGCGGAGCGGGTCTCCAATGTCCTCAATTTCTCCTGCGCCCGCTCTAGCTCGCCCCACACCATGCCTAACTCTTTGGTAGTACGATGCTGGGAGTCATCGTGAAGGGCTTGCAGCTCAGCTATGGTCTTATGAGAGTTCAGGGCCTCCCGCATATGATCAGAAGCAAGGTCGAAGCACTGGTTCAACGACCCGAACTTGGCATCAACTGCCTTAAGAAACGCCACCAGCACCCGGATCGACCCAAACTCTCGAAGGAAGCATTCCAACCCCGCCTCAGCTAATGCCCGGTTAGCCTGATCGCCTCCAAACCGCCAATGGGCTAGCTTCCTTTGAAGGAAAGAGCATTGGAGGCACCCAGCGCGGGGGAGAGAGAAGTAGGTGCCGGAAGAACTACTAGGATGAGGAAAAACATAAGGCATGGGCCCATGCGGGAGAATCTCCTCTAAGGGACGCTCAGACTACAAAAAAAAAATAGTAATATCATCAAAAAGTAGAACTTGTCATTAATCAAAATAGGCACCAAGGCCAAAGTTCTACATACACTTCCCCGGGGGAAGGAAAGCTACAAAAGGCTTAAAAAAGGAAAACTACAAGGGAAAAGGCAGGCTAAAGTCTAGAGTTATACATGGTCTTCAGTAGAATGCCCTTCTCCCGGAATAGCGTGAGCTCTTTCGAACCTCCTCTCCAGCTCCACCAGATCCTCAGTGGTCCATTCAGGACCGGCATAAGCAGGGGCGTCCACGGCGGGCTCATCAGCGGACCGTTCAGGGTATCCCACCTTCCGCGTAGCCTTCCGGGTTTGATAGAGAAGGTCGTCTTGACCCGCAGCAAGGCCAACTCGGTAGTCCCCTCCTTGGACTTGAACTGCTTGGTACCCAAAATTGTCAGGCACCGCGCAGTATTCGAGATAATTCTCTGCCCAATGGGGTGTCTCTGGGACGACCCCATAAACATTGAAGTCCTCGGAGCCAGGATCGGGGCAGGAGGCCTCACAGATTGCAGGGAGCTTCATCTTCCTGATATCAGAAGCAGAGGAAGCCCGGGAGGACATCTCCAGCGATCGCCACAGCTGGGGCACCAAACTTTCCAGACTCGCTTCCTGAAGATCCCGGAAGCGATGGTTTAACAGGTCATTGGCCTTGGGCCGATAGTAGGACGCCTGGGCATCAAGACGCGCAGGCCCGGGCAACCAACCCCGCAAACTCCGATACATCTCATGACAGGCATCCGCGCTGGCCGCAGCGGCAATCCCCTCCAGCTTCTTCTCGAATGCCTCAGAACGAAGGAGCTTCTGTGTGACGGCATTGAAGGCCTCGAGCTGAGAGCTCTTCTTGTCCTTCTTCAGTGCGGAGTACTTCTTTTCCACCTCCGCCAACTTTTTCTCTTTGTCAGCCAGCTTCTTTTTGACCTCTTCTAGTTGGACCGCGAGGCCATCTTGTCCGGCCAGCTTCTCCCTGGTCTCGCGGAGTTCCCTCTCCATCTTGGCGAACAGCCCCGCGCTGTATTTGGAGTAGGTCCGGTTCAATGCCTCGGCAAACTGAGAATCCGCCAGGACGGCGTCGGCAAAGGCAATACTCTGCAAAGAAGCAAAAAAATAAGAAAAACGGAGGAATTACCTTAGACAAAATATCTAGACCAGCGGTTACCTCTTCTTTTTCTTCCGGGATAGCTTCGGAAGCAGTAGCCCGCGGAGGAGGAGGAGGAGGGAAGTCTTGGGTCCTCTGACGAGAGGAAGGGGGCGACCCGGACAGCTCGTTAGGAGGCGGACGTTTGAACCGCGAGCTTGCCCCACCGCTGTAAGTAGGGTGTTGGATGAAGGATCGACGCCCGGGAGTAGGTGCCGAGCTGGGAGTAGCACGGGCCTCAGAAGAAGGCCCGGAGGGTGTCTGCTGACGAGACTTGGGCGGCGCACGAGGCCTCTGAGGAACAAGAGCGGGGTTCTCGGGGGGAGATGGCCCAGATTGGGAAGCTATTGGCGGTGTCGAAGGAGTTTGTTGATCTGAATGAGCATTCCCCGTTAGAACATCACCCCCGGAAGACCTGTCGGTGAGGGCCATGACGTCTGCGTGCAAGGAAGGTTGAACTGGAACAGAGAAAACAAGGAAGTTAGCAAGCAAAAAAAAAAAGCAAAAAAAAGAGAAAAGTTCGGAAAAAACAAGATAAGAAATAAAGTCTTAACGGGCACCTCCATCCGGCCACACCGCAGAGATGCGCGGGAGCGTGAAGAGGTCGTTGGGGTAAATCCCGCGAGGCCAGAAATAACCCGCGTTCCCACTCTTATAAAAAACCTCCATATCTAAGGGGGAAAGACGGAGGAAACTGTGGTCACTAGCAACGACCGCAGGGAGGTTGGACAGAGGCTTCTTGTCCTCTGGAAGAATGGAATCGTTCCAGGCGGGCATGGGGTAAACCCGGGAGTCGCACAGGAAGAAGCCTTTGGAAAGATACCCCTTGGCTGATCGGGGTTTGCTCAGGAGGAAGTCCTTTATCCCAGAACGGATGTTGAAGGAGAAGACGCCCGGGAAAGAAGCGTGCGCCTTCCGTAGTGCGTAAAAAGAGCGAAAGAGGAGGAGAGTAGGAGAAATGGCGCATCTAGCGCAGTTGAGAAGGAAAGCCAAGATCAGAGCCACCCCGTTAGGATGCATCTGGGCCGGGGCTATCTTATAAAAAGTAAGTATCTCGAGGAAGAGAGGAGGGAAGGGAAGGCTAAGCCCGTATTGAAAATGTATACGCGGGATGCACGCGGCCTCTCGCTCGGAGGCCCCCGGGGGAAGCTTGGATAAGGAGGCATTAAGGGGAAGAGGAATGAAGGAGCGCTTGGCTAGATCCAAGACGTCCCTATCCACGGGAGGAGAGTCCACGGAAACATCGAAATACTTAAGCCCTAACGGGCGCACCCCGTGAGTAGGCCCCCGGGGAACATCGTCGCCGAGCCCTTCGTCAAAAGCCTCCTCCCCCAAGTCCTCCCGGGCATGACCAGGAGAACTACCCTGCCGGGAACTCATTTCGTCCAGGGCGAATGGGCCAGGGGCGTCTCGTTCCGGGGGAATATCGGAATCCTCGGAACGAGCGACCGGGGAAGGATTCGGAGAGGAGACAGGGCTATCGGCAGTCCTAAAATGGATCTCGTACGAGCTCTGGAACTCTTCGGTATCTAGAGAGGAGTTGGAGTGAAGAGGGGAACCCATAGAAAAGAAGAGAATAAGGAGATAGGGCTTACTTGGCTGAAAGGGCGAGGGAGCGAATGAGCAGAGCGTCTGAAGAAATTTTGCAGAAAGTAAAATAGTGAGAAGGAGGTCAGGCCCCTTATATAGACGGAGGAATAGGAACCGCCACCTCAAAAGGTGGAAAAGCAATAATGACACGATGAACGAGACAATGATCAATGCAGAAGAGGAAAAGGCAGCGTCGTCAGAAACCCATTTTAGCACGGATGGGTCCTACCAGGAGAGTAGCAACCAAAGAGGGAGCATTTAAGACCAGTTCCCCGCGTCATGAAAACCCGGATGACTGGTCTGGGGGGCTAGTGATAATACTGGCCCAGAATCCGGCTGGGCCAGGAAGGTCCGCGGCCCATAACTATCAAAGCAGTATCTTTCCCGCTGGAAGGTACATCCGGATAAGGAAGAGGACATATGATGACAAAGGAAGTGGTCCTGCACCTTATCCCCAAGGCAGGTAGAGCTCGGCTATAAATACTAGTCTCAAACAGTAAACAAGATGTGTGACTTATATCTCTCTATTTGATATTGAGTCTTTCCCGTACGATTTCCCTCGCATTACTACCCCCGTCTCATCATCACGCCGGAGCTTCCTCCCCGGGACGCCTCCCGGGGATTGTTTTGCAGGCCTCATCGCGGGTGTTCCAGCTAGGAGGCGCGGATAGCTTCAAGTGCAGGGATACGGACGGTTTTGGTAGCATCAGCCTGACTGATCATCTTGGTTCCCGGCCTCGTTAACGACAATGGCATCTGAAGGTAAGGGCTCGACATTGTCAAATTCTTTCTCTGCCTCAAGCTTCTGTTCTGTGGGGACATTTTGCTCAACCTCATGGTTTGCCTCAACCTCATGCTCAGCAGGGACATCTTTATCAACTTCATGCTCATCATTGACATTTTTCTTATCCAGCTCGGCCTCAGCAGTTATAGGTTCTGTCTCAAGCTCAAGATTGGCATTGACAGCTTCGCTTCCTTGATTGGTTTGAGCATTAACATCAGCCATCTCCTGCTGTGACTCAACGAGGTCATTGGAAGACCGGGGCTCGGCATTGGCTTGTTGTCCGTGAGAGGGCGAAGGATGATCTTGTAGGACACTCATTAGCATTCTCATTCTTTTCCTGTCATACCATATCTGCTGTCGCCCCTTCATTATAGCTTTTCTGACCCTTAACATTTTGCCTTGGACCCTCTTGAAAAATGCATCGCCACCCTCTGCAACAAAATCATTAGCTCAGTTAAATATCATACCAATAACATAAGAATGAGTATAATTAGTACAAAGCGTTTAAATTACCTTCTTCCCGCTGTTCGTTACTTGGGGGTGCATTTTTAACCCAAGTCCCTTCAACAAGACTCCAATTCTTCTTTGTAAAATATCTCTCCTCATAGAATTTACAAGGTTTTGGAGCAGAGGCGGAAGAAAATTGGAAATTTTCATCCGTTTTCAAAAGGCGTGCGATGAGATTACCATAAGGCAAGCATGTAACTAGCTTTCCTTTCCTAGCCACGATATCCATGTGACTCATGATGGTATGGCCGACATTAAATGGTTTCTTCTCCATAATGTAAAAATACGTCAACAAGCTACTATAAGTGGCCTCCGTTTCCTTACCTCCCTTTGGTACCACATGCCTAGAGACCATATCAAAAACTATTCGCTCAAAAGGGGGTAGGTCAGCTATCTTATAATCGCTAGCTTTCTTGGCATCGTTTAGAGGCATACCAAAATACTTATGAGCCATTTCCCTATGGTTGAGCCTATTGGGTCCTCCGTTCGTCGGCCATCTACCACTAGCATAAACCCTAGCCGGTATTTCACCTTTATACCGAACTTCAAGAAGCTTATGGAACAAAGATGGGGTTACGTGATAATCAATCCCATTAACCTTTGTTGTAAACCCACTATCCTCATGGTCAGTCCAATTAGCGTAAAATTGACAAGTTTCATCAAAATAGGAATCTTCATTCAAAGTAAACAACTCAGTAAGTTGCTGGTCATTAAATAGTTTCATGATCTCAGTCAACCCTAAATGTTGCATCTTATTGAAATCAAGAACATAGCATGTCATCAAATTAGAACCCTTAATCAAATTCCTATACTTTACAAAGGCTGCTTGACTTACAAATTTCTTCTTCTCGAACCTTTGATAAGGTGCCCTCCTTGCTGCCCACTTCCTTTTCGTACCCCCACCGGCCATACTTGAAAATATATGAAGTTCGTGGAAGATGATTTGGGGGAGAATTTGAGTGGAAGTTTAAATTGCTTCGCGATTTGGGGGTTTTAGTTCTCCCCCCCTTTTTTTTAATTTATATGCAAATTTCTTTCGAACTCGTATCCTATCAATAAATATGTTTCGATATCGTATCAAGGAACCCTATGCAAAAACGCTGCCGTTTAAGAAGACGAAGTAAGTTCTCGAGTTCGAACTTGTACTTGGAGTATTTCATATGAAAATTCAAATAAAGTGACGTGTCCCTACTTTTATCGAAATACATACAATTTGTGAATGGTATCTCGAATTCGTTAGCCTATCAATATATGGTTGCGATATCGTATTGTATATCGATAGAATCAAGTGTCTGACAAAATAAAACGCTGTCGTTTTGATAAACGAACTACACTTTCGAAATCGAGAAGGTACTTAGTGAATTTCAAGAAGGTTTTCCCTGGTGACGTCCCGACTTACGTTACGATATCGTAGGAAGCTTCCTACATCCATACGACTTCGTGTCTAAGATCGTCTTTATCTCTGTTCCCAAGACGATTACTCCTGCGATATCGTGTACAACAGACATATGTCGTATCGATATCGTAATCTGTAAAATACACCGTTACGTGTTCGAATGCAAAATCGATCAAAGTTTTTAATTTGAAATTTACATCCATACGATATCGTGTCTTGGTTCGTCTTTATTTCTGCTCTTAAGACGATTAATCCTTCGATATCGTGTACATCAAACTTTACCGCTTCGATATCGTCCTGTCGTTCGCATAGTCCGTTTCGATATCGTAAGGGTTTGGGATCCATGTTACGAATTCGACAAGTACATCGGTGACAGTTTTTTATTTGCTAGTTTTTACCATTATACAAAACTTTTTCAACTTCCATATCATGTTTTAGAATTTATCAACAAGTAGAAGAGAAAAATGTAACTAAAAGCATGGTTTGAAGAAGTAGAAATGATATTAAATTACAATAAACTTGGATCCATTTCCAAAAACTAAAAGCATAGTTTCAAACTATTATAAAAACACAGTAGTATAACATTATCCATGATGCATAAATAACACAAATGAAAGGTTACACAGATTCATTTTGGGTCTAGTTCTCCAATCTCGAGGAGGACACTCTCATCCAAATTTTCATTGATTTCCTCCGGATTGATTGTTGGATTTGATGGAGCTTGACTTTGTCCATCATCATCGTCAGAGCTGCTGCCGAATTCTGAGGTTTCAGAAGAATCATCTTCTACCCGTGGGCGCTTATTCTTTACAAGCTCACCATCTGAGTCTTCTTCCTCAACGACTTCATCAGGCTGATCATCTTCGTCACCCTCGCCCTCAAAGTTGTTACCTTCTGAAGTCTCTTCCTCTTCATACTCGCTTGAGTCGGATTCATCCGTACAAGCATCAACATCAAAATCCTCATCAATGTTATAAGTAGCTGCTTCTTCATCGGTCTCCTTAAGGGGCAAACCAAGCATATCGGCCAGCTTGGTGAAGTCTTCACGGTGATACTTCAATTCATTGTTGTACAACTCAACCTCCTCCTCTATTTTAACTAGAGTATCGTCCAAGTGTGAATGCCACTTCTGAATTTGCCCTACACATATATTATAAACAAAATAAAGTACAGATTATGAAAATAAATAACATAAATTAAAAGATAATGAAATATGCATTACTTACTACGAGTCAACCGCCGCTTCTTTGGGTCCTTATGTCCATATTTACCATCTTCTTGGATGACCAGCCCTTTCTTGATCAACCATGCATTGTCGTAGTACTCGGACACCTCTGGACGACCTTGAGGTACAACCCCTTCCTTGCGAATCAATGCAGTGATCAAACGACCATATGGGTATGACTTCCCCGTTGAGTTTGCAGCCTTTACCATGTAGTGGAGGATGGCATAACCAGGGTTTATCTTATGTCCCTCCATGATGAAGTAGAAGAGCATGATGTTATGAACCGTGGCTTCACAAGCATGACCACCGGATGGGAAAACATTCAGAGCTATGAACTCGTAAACAAGTCTCTGCTCTAGACTGAGTTCAAGAATGGAGTAGTCGGTCTTAGGTTTTCCTAAATCAGGGGCTGTTACTCGGAAATACTTCTTTGCCACTTTCCGAAGATCAAAAGGTAGCTTAATGTCAATATTTCTTTTAAAGCTTTGTTGGATGAACATGTCATAGGGACCATTCGGATCAGTTCCTCTCAGAAAACTAGAATCAATATAAGGACATCCTATAGCAGCATTGATAGTAAATTGATCAACCAATATGTCCTTACCTCTAACCCTAGTTAAATAGCTATTACCATCCTTTCTCCAGTTTGAATAAAATTGGAGAACTTCTTCATGATAAACATCCTCCTCTAAAGTCAATAAACCATCCAAGTAATGGGGCTTAAACCAATTCAACACATAATCAAATTTAACCTCATCTTCTAGTTGAGATTTTTTGAATACCTTGGTGGAGAGGGTTTTCCTATCAGCCCATTCTTGGTAGCGAAGGGCAGCATCGTCATCGATGAATGTGGGCTTCAACTCAAGATCTACATCCTCTTCCGAGCTTGAGTTTTCAGTTTCCGGTTGTGGCTGTGGAGGGTTCACCGGTGCCTCTCCACCACCAACATTTTCTCCCCGACCCCGGCCTCTACCACGCCGAGTACCATGGCTCTCAACCGCATGTGCAGCCTCATTAATTAATCCAGAGCGGGGAGCTCTTGCACGGCTACCACCGCGGCTGCTCTCTGCCTCATTGGCGGCGGACTCAGCCCGACCACCACGCCCTTGCTTTCGAGTTGCAGGCCTTTCACTTCCTCCTCTTGATCGAACCATGTCCGCCAGCTTGTTAGATGATTTAGGGATTTTGGGGGTTTTTCAAAATTAGGGATTTGAAGAAATTAGGGGGAAAACTTTTATATTCCTCAAACCCGTCTTTTTTTTTTAAATATAGTGATGGCCTTCGAAGTCGAGTCCAATTTCGCCTGGCTTTCACGGTCCGTTTCGACTTCGAGTCCAATTTCGAATGGCATTCGAATTCGAGTCCAACTTCCTTACCCATAGGTTGTATTAAATACATTCGATATCGAAACCTTTAAATTGTCCATTCGAACTCGTAAGACTATATATTTTGATACATGAGTATGTTCTTTCATATTAATATTGCGAGCAAAATAAATATAACATTATTATAAATTAATTGACGGATTATATATGAACTTTATATAGTTGAATAAACATATAAAGTTAATAAACATAAGTAATTGAATTATTTATTAAAAGTAATATAAATTAGTACAAAGTTATTTGTCTAAAAAATAATCTATATATATGTATGGAACTATAGAATGGTATACAATAGTACAAAATATTTTAATTTTGAATACCTAAAGTCATAAAATTACATGTGTTTAATACAACCTATGGCTTGACAATATTATATTTATGTATACATATGAATAGACAATATAGTACTTTGATACTAACGCATTGTAATTACAAAAAACATTGTGAACAATATATATGACATATTACTTGACTAATTGGATCATGGTTTACTTACAAGCATTAGGTATTTGCAATTCAATATAGTCATTTACTCCATAGCATGTACATATATACATGAACAGACAACACAAAACATTAATACTCATCCATGTATTTCTAACTTCCAGTCCAAAAGAACAAATTTGACTAATTAAATTGCAATTATTAATAAACAAAGTATACCCCCAATTGATTGGAAACAAATTAGTCACGATTAGCCAATTACTCATAATTATACACATTCATGGTGAACACATTTCTGACCTAATTAATTACTAATCTAACAAATACTACAATTATATAATATAAATCAAGGATCAACGTAAAAAAGATTAACTTTTGACTTGTTAAAAAATACACAAAACCTCAATCATTAGTCATACATATCATAAATGTATACTTACAAATTATACTACTTTCGATATCGTATGTAGTTCTTATAATAGTTACGATATCGTGTATATAATCATAACCACGTCTCGATATCGACAACATGCAATATAAGGCTTACGAATTCGTATCCTGTAGTCCACGCGTTATACTTAAAACCCTAAACAGTGTAATACCCGATGGATACCCACGGCAACCCGGACTGGAGGTTAAACCCTAAACCCTTATAATGGGTCATACGAACTCGCAATATGGAAATTCCAAACGAAAGTTAGTTACGATTTCGCAAGGTATTTCGACAACCGCATTTAATGCAAGTCAACCGGCGATAGTGCGGGTCAAAACCCCAAAAAACACCACAAAAACCAAAAACTCTCATTCTTTTTCGCATTTATTACTCTCCAAACACCAAAATCTCCCTCCTCTTTTGGTTTTTCCCACCAATTTCTTTCTCTAATCCATTCATTTCAATCAAACCAACAAGTTTGTGTTCATCCTTAGCATATCTTATAGATTTATTGTTCAACTATATAAAGACCCATATTCTCATCTATTTCTACACATCCATCAACATATATGCATTGTTAGGACCTCAAGGGTTTGTTAAAGTGTATGGGCTTTGATTAATAGTTATGTTTGGAACACTACAAACACTCTTTTATTGAAATGGATTATTTATAAATTTGTTGCATTTTTCACCTAGTGTTTCCATCTTTTGTCAATATGTTTATGCATTTATTGATATGTTGTGCTATTTAGTGATTGTATTGTGCATGTTTATACTTTATTCATATCCATATAGCATTAATGAGTTTCTATTAACTTTGTTTCATTCTCATTTTTCATGCTTTTGTGAATTGCCCTAACTTAGGTACTTATTTATGATCTTGTGTTAGTAGGACTTTGTCATGGGTAGCAAAAAACGCCAAAGTGATGCTAGTGGGGACAAGAGGCCTAAGAAAACAAAGAAGATAGCAAATGGTGGAGACAAGAGTTCACAAAAAAAGGTTTCGGCAAAACAAAAAGCTAAGGAGTATTGTCGCATTGTACAAAGGCGTTGGAATAACGAGGTAAAGACACCAATGAAATTTGATGCGAAAGGCATTGCTATTTCTAAGGAGCGACCATTGTGGTCGAGTTGGTGTGGAAAAGTCGGGAGAACAAGAGTCGACATTGCAACAAAGACTTGGAAGGAGATTAATCCAGCACAAAGAACGGATTTTTTCAACGATTGTAAGGTACATCGTCTCCATTACATTGAGTTCATTATTTAAAGTATGAATTTGTATCGTAGTTTTTCTCATATTTTCATATGCAATAGGCACCCTTTGAAATTGATGCAATGGATGAAGAAGCCGTGAAGAAGAAGGCTTTGAACATTGTCTCCAAAGCTAGTCGTGAATTCAAGTTTAGATTGGCGAAAGACTATATATACGAGGGAGGGAAAAGAGTTGGTCAACATCCTCTAGTAAAACACAATTATATCCTCCTATCGAGTTGGGAAACATTCAAGCAAAGGTCTCTCGATCATGAAGCCGATGTAAGACATAATTTATTTGTTTTCATTGTCATTCAATCAATGTATTGCTTTTAATATTATTAATGACATAATCTTTATGGAAGGGAACCCGAGAAATGAAGATAAAATGTGCCAAAGCAAATAAACTCTATCACACAATGAGTAGGGCGGGATACTTGGGTCTTGGAGACAAGCTTGATGGTGAGAGCCAAGAGAAGCAATATACCAAGAACCTCGAGGATGGGATGACCACAGAAGAGGCACGGGAGAAGGTTGTACCGTTAAAGATTGATGACATTCCCCGGCATGATATGTTTGTTAGAGGTAGAATGAAGAGCGATAAAACATACACAACTACCGAAGTTCAAGAAGTCGCAAAGAAAGTGGTAAGGCAACATTTTCCCAATTACTATATTGAAAATAATCAAAACAAGTATTATAAATCTATTTTGAAAATTTTATATAGGATGAGATACTCGTTCAAGAGAAGGAAGGCCTTTTTACACCCGTGGGGAAGATGGATGTATTGGCTAAAGCGGTTGGGAAGGATCATCCCGGGAGGGCAAGGGGGGTTGGTCGTTATTTGACTCAACGAGAGGCTTTTGGGATAACGCGAAGTAACGGAAAAGAGAAGCCTTCGGAACTATACGTGGCTAAGTGGACGATAGAAAGGCAAAAAGAAACAATACTTTCCCAAAATTTGGAGTATGCTTCATTAAGGAAGCAAGTTGATGCCATGGCCCAACAAATGGGGTACGTACATCCACCCGAGGAAAATATGGTAGTTGGTGAGCGTCGTCCCTCGTCTAGAGGATCGCATCATATTCCGGTCAATGAAGAGCCTAGTGTGGAGGTAAACATTGGACATGTTGAACAAGAGCCAATTCGACCATTGCAACATCAACCCATAGATATTACATCCAAACCTTCCACAATAAAGGTAATTTTTCACCTACTATGTTAATATTCTAAATAAATATTTATTTTGTGTTATTATTAACTTTGACATTATATTGTTATTAGATTTTGACGTATAAGCTTTTCATTGATTGTGGTCTCAACGAGACCCCTAAACATGTGGCAAATGGAACCTTTGAGGAAAAGATGCGAACACACCATCTCCAAGCTATTCCCATAGGATTTGGTAGAGTTGCCATAGGTAGGGCAATAGAGCCAACGGCCCTTTTGCCAATGCCCGAAGGGGAAAAAACTAGGGTTGGGGATATGGTTGGAGGGTATGTTATTTGGCCACGATGGTTGATAGTTGATGGAGGTTCTAATGACATACCCATGAGGAAAAAGGTAGACGAGGTGAAGAAACAAATAATTGCCAATAAATACCCCACCACTTTTGATCCCAAGGAATTGTTAAAATTTTTGAACGAACTACCTTATTGGGTAAGGAAGTTACACGAATTCTTAGATCACCAAAACATCAAATCCTTCTATAGGTTCTCCGGTAATGAGAGTGTGTTTGGATTTCGAGCGGATTTGATTATTCCTTTGGGTCATTTCAAAGACATTTGGAATATGGGGGATTTAGACTCAAATATCCTAACACTCCATCAATTGTAAGTTTCCTTATTTTTACCTTTTCATTAAATATCGCGGGTTCATATTTAATCCTAATTGTTTACATTAACTCTACAAGGAGCATGTATTCCAAGTCTTGTAAAAATGGAAAAGATTGGATTGGTTATCTATGTCCCGAAAGCATGCGCATGGTTGAAGGTTGTGCCCCTACTGCTCAACTTAGTTATCTAACCGCCACACTTCAATTGGAAAACAAGAAAATATTCATAGGGCCCTACAACGGAGGGTACTCAGCTTCCTCTAAACTTGATATTAAAACTAAAATTTTTGTCTTGACATAATATTATGATTTCAATTTTTCGATAGGGGTCATTGGAGTTTTGTTGCTATGGTACCGGGGCAAAAGAGAGTGTATTGGATTGATTCTCTAAATAATCCTCCACCCAAAGCTTTCGCCGATCTTCTTGAGGTGGCTATGCATGATGTTAATCAAAACACTCTTCGTTCTTTTGAGCTCATACAAATAACGGTAAACAATCACATCATTTTACCACCAATTATTATATTTTGTTAAGCTTTCGTTGCATAACTAGCATTCTTGATTTTTGCCCACAACAAAGTACAAGAGGCAAAGACGTAATTGGGAGTCCGGCTACTATACCTTCGTATTTGCCAACAAGTGTGTTGAAAATCTAACATTGGACAAACTTGATCTTCGTCAAGTAAGTTCAATGTATTCATCACCATAATTTTCATTTCATGATGACTATGAAATCTAACTAGACTTGGAAACTACCTTATTCCAAATCAGGTTTTTGAAGATGACCAAACTCCCTACACCATCGCCGACTTAAATGATGCAAGAGATAAGTTAGCTCGCTACCTTGTTTTGGCTCGTAGTAAAGTCATATCCACACCGCTCTTACATAAGAAAAATGTAGTATAGATTTGTGTACTGTTAGAAGAAAGGTTGCTTGTGGTGCTGTTAAAATTGTAGATTTCAGTAGTGATTTTTGGAATACGGTTACTGGAAAGAATTTTCTTTCGAACTCGTGTCCAGCATTCGGTTCAGTACGATAATTCATTCGAACTCTTGTCAATGTCGTATATACATTCGATATCGAATCATTTCTCACCCTGAATTTAGCAAAAATCGTTTTCGAATTCGTGGATTTTTTGTTTCCAGTCTCGATGTCGTACCATTTATCGGTCTTGGGACAGGGATGACAGCGGAATGATCTTCCGAGAGCGCCTACTGAATAGTGCCATTCATAAATATAAAGAGTTCGTATAGCCTGAATGAATGTATCGAACTCGTAACTAACTTTTCCAAAACAACCGATATCGCACAGGTCACAAATATCACAAACTGGACACGAACTCGCAAAATATATTTACCACGAATCGATTTCGCAACATTGAATTTGGAATTAATATTTTCCTAAACCACCTACGATATCGCAAGATAAGAACCTCTTTAATCGACTTCGTTTCATTATTAGGATTTGACCACTCTCTACGATTTCGTGATTAGTTAAAGTCGACAATGTCGTATCCGAGTTCGTATCTGTGTTCAGTATCCTTTCGAACTCGTGTCCGTGTAGATGGAATCCCGGAGTTTCTTAACCAAGTTCGATTTCGAGTCACTACCAACACCCGATGCGACTTCTCTAATATGGTTATATCATTCGATATCGGATCGTGTATTACATCTATACGATATCGAAAGACTAACATTATCGATTCCACCAGGAATTGCATACGAACTCGTCAATATGAGTACCGGGAATGCCATATATAAATACATAGTTACGATTTCGATTCAACTTTCGCTTTGATTGGATTACGATATCGTAACACCATTAAACTACTTAAGATCTACCTTCGATTTCGTACAGAAATGGAGAAACAACGTATGGAATGCACACCTGCGATATCGTAAGACCTTGTGCCGAATTTGACTTACGATATCGAAGGATCAGTAAATAACACGGCGGTTCTGGGAACCGCCGTAACGGGTTGCGCCATTTACGGCACAGCCAGTAACGGCGGTTCCCAGGTGCCTTCGTTGGTACGATGGAACCGCCGTAAAAACATGGTTTCTGCACTAGTGTAATTATTGATGTTTTAATTGATGTTTTGATGATTTTCAAAAGGAAGGAGATTTCGGTTCGGAACCATTGAAGGGAAGCAGGTTATTCTTGTTATGACTGGACTAGCAATGGTATGCCATGGCCAGCCTGCTCTTTCTTATCTTCAATCCATTATGTGTATATATATATATATATATATATATTATATTGTATACTTGTATCTGAAGCGCTGGATTACAGTTGAACGCAGGTATAACTACACAGCTATTGCTGAGTGAGTTCGACATCGAAGGAGTGGTGCATTACGGCATTGCTGGAAATGCAGATCCTAACAGTCACATTGGAGATGTTACCATTCCCCAATATTGGTCTCATACTGGCCTTTGGAGTTGGCAGGTACCATTACAATATTGTTATAAAAGAATTTAAAACTGAATCTGACTGGGTACATAAAAATCAAATTGACTAGGCCGTGATTAAACTGCTGCATGAAATTAAAATACATTAGATGACATATTAATTTGATTCAAGTTGCCTTCAGTTTATTAATATATATATGTATATGGTTAGGAAAATTCATTGCGACGGGGATGGTTTGTAAGATAATAAGAATGATTGATTTATTTTCTACGTGCATCTTGCGTGATCCATGCATGTTTTTCTTAACGTTAAATTAGTTTATTTTGGTTTACAAGACACTAGTTGTAATTTTTAACTAAATGGCTGTAGCATCGAAAAATTGATTGGTAAAATGAATTGGTTGAATTCTTTCCCCAAGACAGGACCACGTGAAAAACATCGATTCAACATTAGCTATGCGACTAGTTTTATATATATATGAACGTAGTAAATTAAAATGGCCTTTTCATTTGTTCGTAAACAAGGTTTTTTATTAAAAAAAATTGTCCTCAAGTCAATTAATTATTTACACTTCAATTTTTTTAAACGTTAAAAAAGAATTTTTCTTTTCTGAAATAACCAACCAAAACAAGTATTGGATCACAAATATTAGCAGGGGTATAAATTGTAGTATATTTCACACAAGTTGATCAAATGCTTTAAAATATAACAGAGGTATGGACTTGGGCCAGATGATTCATTGCCACTGGAAGCCTTTGGAGACTATTCAAGAACCCTTGGAAGCATTAGATTTGCAGACTTTGCAACGAACAAGACTGATAATCTTCTCAACAGTCTCTGGTATCAAAGTGAAGAAGTTTTCCCCGTCGATGGAACCTATGAACAAAGGCAGCACATTTTCTGGGTCCCCGTTGATCTTCATTACTATCATCTCGCCGACAGCCTCAAGGTATACTGAACCATACAATTCATCATGTTTCTTGAACAGAATCTTCTTTTAAACATACATATATATATATATATATATGTGGCATAATCGATGTTTTTCATTTCAGAACTTGCCATTGGAGGGTTGCATAAACTCAACCACGTGTTTGGAGCACGCGCCAGTTGTGAAAAGGGTGAAAGCAGGAACAAGTACCAGCATTTACTTGGACAATGCAGCTTACAGAAGCTTCATATATAACGTGTTTCAAGTCACCGCTGTTGAAATGGAGAGCGCAGCCGTGGCGCTGGTTTGCTATCAGCATAGGGTGCCCTTCATCGTCATCAGGGCACTCTCTGACTTGGCCGGTGGTGGCGACGCGCAGTCCAACGAGGCTGATCTTTTCACTCCTCTTGCTGCCACCAATTCTGTCAATGTGGCGGTGGAGTTCATCAAGCTTTTGTCCTCTGCTAAAGGCCGCTCTGATGTTTAAGTTTGAGGTCGGTTGCTTCTTCAAATAAAATCCTACTCCACCAGTACTAGCTGGCGTGTTGGATATTCCGTCATAATAATTGGCCATCATACTCAAAACTACTAATGGTAACGTGCGGTCCATTGATCACTCTAAATAATTTTTTGTTCTATTTATATGGTAACTATCATCAATATATATCAACACATATATTGGATGTGTATTTTCAAATGTACCCATGTTATACACAAATTTAACTGCAAACTTAAGACTAATATAATAATCCTTGCAACTAAGATTAGATAATGAACACACAATATTATTAAAAATAAAAATTGAGGTATATATACATATTACGGCATACGAATCAAATACCATAGAAATAGCAAACATCAATTCCATAGATGCCCTGCAAAAATTCAAGATTGGTATAGTCTACAGCTTCTATCACAATTCGAGCGCTGTTGTAGTATTAGGGGCGTCGGCACTGGATTGTCCCTAATCTTTGGGGGCGTGGGCTTTCGGTCATCTCAAGAAAGGAAGCTTTTCGTTGGATTTGCAGGTTATGTCGGATAAATTCCAGTTATTGTTTCTTCAGTTGCTAGCTGATCCATGGTGATAGAAGTATACTCTTTTTTATGGTATGTTTAAGATAATCTTTTTTCTCTCATATTCGTCAAGGAGAATGAGGCAGGGCGATCTCAAATCTTTTAAATGTCATTGTGATGTGATACGGATGAGTATAATTATTCTTTCTATTACAATCATAAATTAGGCACACTATATATTAATATTGTAAATGTGAAAAGAGCAAAGAGTTAATTAATTGAACTGGTTGCATTTAATGTATTGGGGCTTCGAGTAAAGAGCAGAGAACATTTTGCTTGCTTATTTTCATAGTGTCCCAGATATAATCCACCTTGATCATGTGAGATGGAAGTTTCTTGTCCATTCTATGCTTATTTGAAACACTTGATACCCTTTGTTTTTCACCCTCAAGGGCTTTTTGGCCACCTCGATGGCTCGTCTCCTTGCCCTCCTCCTCCCGTTGCTCCCTCACAAGCTGCCTCTTCCTCTACTCCGCCGGATGCCGGTGCTCTTAAGGCCGCCGAAGATGCTTAAGCCACTGCTCTTTCCGCCTACAACTCATGGGTGTCTGAAGACCAAAAGCTTTGTGGTCTCATCTGCTCATCTCTTTCTCACGAGGTTATGAATGAAGTTTTCGATTGTGAAACCGCCAAGGAGATGTGGGACACTTTTGCCTCTGCCTATATGCATCGGAGTGAAGCAAATATTGTTAGTCTTCGCCAACAAGCCTCGCTCCTTCGTAAAAATGGTTCGGTTCATGATCTCTATCTTAATTTCAAGTCTATTTTTGATCAAATTTCTTTGATGGGTTCTCCTGCTGCTAATAATGAGAAATTATCATGGTTTCTTACTGCCATTGGTACTGATTATAGAGATTTTGGTGGTCGTATGATTAATCTTGACCCTTTGCCCGATTATTCTTATGTTGTTGCCCAAGCAAAGGGCAAGAGTCTTTCTTTTCGAATTTGGAAAAATTGGGTACTCTAAATTTGCAGGGACCCCCATCTGCCAATCCAGTGGCTTTTCAAGCGTCTGTCCGCCCGGCTGAGGGTGGCTCGTACACTCACGTGCCGGCGAGTGATGCACGTGGCGCGCGTGGTGACGGCACGTGGCGGCCACGTGCAGCCGGAAATGGCCGCTCCAGTGGCCGGCGATGGGGCAGGGTCCTGGCGATCCTCTCAGCAGTACAGGCAGCCCCGTTATGGTGGTGGTGGCTCCCAAGTTCAATGTCAAAATTGTTGGAAGATTGGTCATGTAGCCGGCGATTGTTATTCCGCCGTTCCGGCTCCGGCTCATGCTGCTGCCCATATTCCTTATGCTCAGGCCCATGTTGCTCATCAGATTCATTATGCTCTTATGGCTATGATTCCTCGTGCTCATATGGTTCAGCAGCCTCTTTATGCACCACCTCCGGTTGTCTCCGATTGGTATGTGGATTCGGGTGCTTCCCGTCACATGAGCTCCTCTGCTTCTGGTCTTGAGAGTGTCTCCCCTTATCATGGTAATTCTCTTGTTTATGTTGGCAATGAAGCTTCTATTTCTATAACTGCTGTAGGTGATTCCCAACTTAGTCCTTCCTTGCATTCATCTGATGTTTTGGTTGTGCCTAAAATTACAAAGAATCTGTTGTCCATTAGCAAACTTACAAAGGATCTTGGTGTGATTATTACCTTTGATGACTGGTCTTTTGTTATTTAGCACAAAATCACCAAGGCAATCGTGGGGAGGGGCCACAGTGAGGATGGCCTTTATGTTCTGGATCGTGGAGAGGATGCACTTCTTTCTTTTGTTAGGCAAAATCATAATCGAGCGTCGTTTGAGACATGGCATGCTCGTTTGGGACATGTGTCCAATAACATTATTTCTCTTTTGAGATGAACTGATTTTATTTCTCTATCATCTGTTTTGCCTAAACCGAATACTTGTGAGCCTTGTGTTATGGCTAAAGGGCAGAAACTTTCTTTTGTTGACAATACAAAACGTGCTTTGCATCCTCTTGACAATACAAAACCTGCTACTCCCTTGGCAGTCAAAGATGGAGTACTCCTCCTCTTATGTGATATGTGAGAATATTCTTCAGATGCCACTAAATTTTCTATTTTGGAAAATCTCTTGTGTAATTGCTCTAACAGCTTCAATAAGCAAAAACCATAATTGAGTCCTTCACTCCGTGCGTTGACATATTTTGCTTTAAAGTTCATTGACCTTATGTGACAATTAATATTTTCATTGTAAGATTTACAAGTTAAGCGAAGAGCAAGTCAAAAGTTCATTAACTAGAGCAAAATATCTTTATTTATTTAAATATAATATTGAATCTGCTCTTACCGAATTAGATCATGTTGATGAAATTTTCAATGTAATTAAGATTGTCAAGAGAATCATGATGTAAATGATAAAGTCAAACTGTATATCTGTATATGATATGTGCTGAAATAAATTAGATTTCAGCAATGTCCAGAATTACTAAATCATAAGTGCTAGATTTCCATAATCCAATACATGATCAGTATATAAATCTCAGAATATGTGACTAATTTCTCATATATTAATTTCAGCTTTCTATTGATCTAGGATCAGCAAAATTTCAAAAATCATGGTTGTCAAGCTTAATTATTATCATTCTGTTGACAGTAGGCTATGCAGTTTTGGCCGATAATGCTAACTCGAAGCATGATCTAGATCTGCAAAGTACCAATCCAGTAAAAAAGACCATCCAGGTGCAACTTTGTTTGTTTATATGCTTCAAATTATAATGTTGAGGATTTTTCTTAGACATACAATATATATATTATGAATTAGAGAGATATGCAATAAAAAGTGCAATTCTTAATTATAACTAGCCAGTTCAAATAAACATGTATTACAAAATCAAAATTTTTGTATATATTTATAATCATGTGGTAATTAATTTTTGTGTGTGTTTTATTTTTTTGAACATATTCTATATAGATTTATACTGTACAAATAATTTGCGTGTTTAATTCGCAGAGTGAAGATGGGGATGTAATTGATTGTATCGACATTCACAAGCAGTCATCTCTCAGTCATCCTGCTCTAAAAAACCACCGGATTGAGGTCTGAATTTCGCATATATAATTAGAATCAACTAGCTAGATCATCATCCAAAATTTTAATAAACTATTTTGTATTGATTTTTCATTGCAGTTGAAACCCAGCTTTGCTCCGGCCAGGGACATAACGTCTGAGAAACTAAAGGGTAAGAACGGAAAAGAAGTTCCAATTCCGGTAACAAAACAGATATGGCATAGAAGTGGGAGTTGTCCGGAGGGAACTGTTCCCATAATTAGGAGATCACAATCCAACAACACCTTCATCGACACTACCAAACCAGCTGCGTCCAATCTTCTCCACCCCGGTCATTCTGTAAGCAATTGTGGACAGTAAATTCATTTCTAAATTTTAAATTTACAGTCGATTTATCTCTAAATTTCAGCACTGAAACTTAATGGAAACATGATGAAATGTAGATGTCAGTGTTGATTACGACTGGATATGCATATCTAGGGGCACAAGCGGACCTCGGAATATTCTATCCTAGTGTTGAACAGGATGATGAGTACAGTTTCACCCACATTACTCTAGAGAACGGCCTCGAACAAGTCAGAGCAGGGTGGGCTGTAAGTTTGTTGTGAATTCGACTCAATTCAATATAAATCAGATCAGTTCAATTTAGTCGAAAAAAGGCATTTAATCCTAATATGTTGTGTGTATGCATGGCAGGTGAATCCATTTGTGCACAAGGACAGGCAGACACGATTCTCTGTATACTGGACTGTGAGTAATTTAATTCGTAAAATAAAAATAAATATGAATTAAAGGTAAAAAAGCTTAGAGAGGCTAATTAATTTCCTTCAGACCGATGCGGGACAGAAGAGTGGATGCTTCGATACCGCTTGTACAGGTTACATACAAGTCAGCAAAAGTTTAGCAGCAGGTGGTGCACTAGATCTTGATTCAACAAATGGCGGCACCTGGCCTCCTTCAAGCATGTCCATCTACCTTGTGAAGGTGAATAATTTAAGTTTCGATTCAGTTCAGTTCAATTTAGTTACTACGTGAATTTTGGTTTCGATTCTTTGCAGGATCCAACTACAAACAACTGGTGGGTGCAAAACGGAGGGCATAACGTAGGCTACTTTCCACCGGGTCTGTTCAAGGGCCTGAATATACAAGCATCAAGCGTTCAGTGGGGCGGAGATGTTCAGAGCCAGCGCGTGGAGGGAAATCATCCGCACACGGCGACAGACATGGGGAACGGACAATATGCTGGTTCGAATGTCTCAGGCGTGATTCAGAAACTCCGGGTTCTCGAAAATTCTTGGGAGTTGAAGTATCCAGATAACGTTACCCCGTATGCCGATGAAGATAATTGCTACAATTACTTGCTTGATAACGATATCGATGCTTCCGACCCTGATTTCTACTATGGAGGGCCTGGTCAGGATCCTAGGTGTACTTAGTATACTTGTTCAAACTCTACTTTTGATTCAAATAATACTGTAATTGGATTCAAAAACATTTCCGTAAAAGAGTACAAGAGTTGGTTACAATTTATTTTTGGAATTTCAAATTAGTTGGTTACAAAATTTGACTTTTTGATAAGAGTAGCCAAAATAAATATTCCCCGGCTCCGGATCCTCTACACCACTTTTATGATCCATCCTCTACACCACCAATCACATATTGCCACTTGGCTAAACTAACTTGCCTCCTAACTCATCCACTAACTCATCCTAACTATAATTAACTAATTTCTGATTTAATTAAAATACTTTACAAATTTCTAAATTTATTTACAGTATACATTACATTCTCCCACATCGTGATCTCGCACGAAATTTCTAACAGCCGTCGTAGAACCGTCCACCACCTCGCCGAATATTTCGACCATGATACCTGATTCCAGCATGATTGGATTTGCCGAATATTTTACTTTCTCCAATGGGTTTGCTGGATTTTTGAGTATGGTGTCGGAGAAGTTACATCAAGACAGATTAATTCAAAATAGGGATGTGAGATCATGATGAGGGGAATTATAATTAAATTTAGAATGTTAATATAGTCTACTGGATTCTGTTGATATTGGGATTTGGACGAAAGAGGTTAAACATGTTCAAAATCAATTCACAGATGAAGATTATTCATGTTCCTATACAAAGTATTACAAAATGCTATCCTACGAACTAAGCACACGGAAGTTTAAGCTAACCCTTAGTTTATCATCTCTGTCATAAGGTCTAGCTTTAAACCTGTTCTAGATCAGGGTATGAAATTGATTCCAAGTCGTTTCTTCAGATCTCGTAGGTAGCTTTCTCGGTCGAATTTTCCGGCAAGGTGGCGGATGGTTCGAGGGTGGCGATTAGAGTTTTGGTTAAAAGGAAAATATTTTATTAAATCAGAAATTAGTTAATCATAATTAGGATGAGTTAGTTGATGAGTTAGAGTCAAGTTAGTTTAGCCAAGTGGCATTATATGATTGGTGGTGTAGAGGATGGTACACAAAAGTGGTATAGATGGCATCCTCTACGCAAAAGATTATGCGCAAAATGTACGCAATTTACCTTTTGGAGTAAATGGTTACTAATTTACCTCTTCTTTTTAATTACTTTCTGAGCTGACTTTCCTTTTTCCATTTAACATTTTTGCAGTAAATTTTATTTCCTTATAATTATGACGTTTGAATTTCTCGTCTCTTTATTCAATCTTTAACCTTCCATCCTTGTATACTAGCGCAAAAATTGCTTTTCTTAGAATTATCCCGGCCAATAATTTGATGGTGGAAGCTAACCATGAATCACAAATCTCATCTCCAGAATTTGGAACTCGGGTTATGGCATCTTAATCATATCATTCTGTTGATTCCACGTCTAATATTTTATTTTCTGTAATGACAATAGATGTTGAACTCTTATCCCAACGTTCATCCCAAACATTATCTCAAAATCAGGTATTTTAACCTAAATGAATAATATATATTTCTATATAATCAAACACATTGGTATAATCATTGCCTTTTGTTTTAAACTACCGTAGGGATGGTGGATGGCTTCAAATTAATCCAACTGGATCGGTGGCTAGCTTACCAAATTATTCGAATTTGGTAGGAAATTCAGTAGCAGCAGCTAGTTTATGTAGTTTACTAATGGTACGTACAATAAATTGTTTTTAACAGAATGTTCCTTAATTTAAAATAATGATAAATTAACAGGAACAACAATCATCTGGTGCGGTTCTAGTTCAAATTCGATGTTAAATCATACGGAGAATCCATATACAACTCAAGGTCAAACTCGTATGAAGTGTAGATGTTTGATTACGTGTAAGAATATAATGTTTTGTAAGTCTAAAATTTAGAAGGTTGATGTTAATTAAGGTGAGGGAGGGTTGTGTTGGTTGTAACTTTGCGTACTCTCCAAAACAAATATATCAAACATGAAATTTTATTTACTATGTTGGAGATTATTTATTAATTTCGCTATCATTCTCCGTATTTTTGTGTGAATATGGTTACATATTTTGTTTGGAAGAAGTAGTTTTGGCATTATAATTGAAAGGAGAATTACAAAAATGTGGATAGAAAAGGTAAAACAAAAGAGATGCGTGATAAAAACAATTTAAAGCAAAATATAAATCGAATTTCGTTAAACGTAAATATGAAAAATGATTAAATTTGGAATGGGTAAAAAAGTGTGTTTACGGTGAAAGTTGATAAAACATTTCCAATGCAATGAATAAATGTGTTTAAGTCAAAAACAGTTGAAAGTTGGTAAACATCTCCAACATAGTGAATAAATGTGTTTACGTCAAAAACATATTCGACACGGCGTAAAGATTAGAATCTTTCTGTAGAGGATCCGCTTGGGTATTGAGGATCCGGAGCCCATTCCCCTAATAAATGTCTATTCCCCTAATAAATGTCCTACTGAAATAATTAACTTGACCATTAATAAATTTAATTATACTTAATATTAGAATAAATAATTTTGGTTTCTAAAAAGTATGTACGAGAAATTCTAATAATATATTATGTAAAAATACATTATTTATATATTATAAGCTATTAATGGTCACAAATGGTGTGAAATAATTTGACTAAATGAGTAAGACACTTATTTGAGCACGGAGAGAGTGTTGTCGAAAATTTCAAAAATAACTTTTTGATTGTCCAAGCAATTTTAACTTGACCGAATATAAAAATCAAGTATATATACACATTTTGACTTTTGTCAATCTGTTTAAAATAATTTTAATTTTGTGCAAATTAGGCCCTCTTTACCAGAGCTTATCTGTAGATCAGTTCAGTTCAGTAAATTTAATTTTTTTCAGTTCAGTAAATTTAATTTTTTTCAGTTCAGTTCATTTCAATATATTTAAAATTATTTCAGTTCTGTTTAGTTCAGTTAAATAAATTTAAATTTATTTCAGTTCAGTTCAGTGTATTCCTAAATATTTAACTCTTCACCTATCATTTCCTTCTCGATTAACTCTTCCCCTTTCCTATGTCATTGCTCTCCTAGTTACCTCCCATTTTCATTCTCCTTGTCCGAGCTGTATCCTGCTGGATCTCCCATTTTGCCCTTTTTTGATTTCCCTTCTTATCCGAGATTGTCGCTCGCTCGATGTCGTGGTGTATCCGATGCAATCATCTGATCTCATCCCTTGTACCACTGTTTCGCGCCGCGACTGTTCTCTGAGGTTCTTTTTCACCTTTTCCGGTGGGTACCCTTCTATTGTCCATGCTCACGCCTGTTGTAAGCTCCTTCCTTTTGCCCTGTTTGCTTCTTCTCCTATCGTCCTCGTATATTACCTGCGAAGAAATTTCTCAAAGATAGTATTAGTTATATAATTCCTTCTGTGCTATTTTCCTTCCGATCCCCTGCATATCGGACCGATAGCCATATATAGTCCTGAGCATGTCCTTATCCGACCCCATACTAGCGTCTTAACCTTCCTCTTACGTGGCCCTTACTCCGCCATCTTTTTCCTTACTTAAACTCTCTATCGACCCTTCCTTATCCGACGCCTGATCCTTGGAAGAATCTAAAACCTTAATTTCTTTTCATCCGAACTATGCTCATGAGCAAACTCTAGTCAATCCCCTAAAGATCTACTCTTTCCTCTATTTACCCAGATATTCTTAACCCTTATGCCTACCCTAGCTAATAGTAAGCATAAATATTCTTGTAAAAAGCTTTTATCTATCATTCAAATAGTATTCAACGCATATATATATATATATATATATATATATATATATATATATATATATATATATACTGTTATATACCTACATACCTCCACCTTCGAGCCTTTTCGTCCCAAGGCAGATCCCGGCTATATCCTTCTCCTTGGGCTGACTACAACCGTTGAATTTCCTTACGCGCGATCCTAGGTCGAGATGACCTCTGCCGAGGGTTGCTTGTGGTCCAAGCAACTATACTTCTCTTCGATTTGAGGGTGAAACCCTTGATGTCGGGTCCCACTGGGCGTGCCAACTGATGCGGGGCAAATCCGCACTAGTAAACGGGCCTCGGATAGCTGACGTATCTGAGGGCTTCTGGAGAGTTGAATGTCGGTGAAGTATGAATGCCGCTCGGCGACCGTTCTTGAGTATCTGAACCCCTTGCTTCTTGACCAAGCTTTCTTAGAACCTGTTCTCCGATACCTGCAAAACAAGCCCCCCGGCGCTACCCCGGGGGTGGTAGCTCCGGTGTCATGATGAGATTTCGTGCCTTGAAATGTAAAAATTCTGTATTCAAGAGTTAGAGAACTTACCTGGAATGGTTGATTATGACCTCTATTTGTAGGCGTCCTGGGGCGCCTTCTCCTCACACGTCACCTCCTTGTACCTCGTTGTGGTCCAGGTCACGTGATTGTACTGCCGATCTTCCCTCTTAGCTGTCTCTCACGTGTGTCGGAGATTTCCTGGAAGGTCTCATTTACCGGTTACCTTTTGTATCATCATTTGATACCATGTAATACCGAAAATGAAAATAACATTTTAAACAATTCAAATAATAACGGTTTGACTGTTACTAGGTTTGTTCTTTTGGTTTGATACTAGGTTGTTTGTTTGGTACTAGATTTGTTTGTTACACATAGACACTCAAACCCGCAAAAACCAAGAACCCAACCCGTCCGACCTGTTTATTTTAATTACCCATGTAACACATACCCATTTATACTCACACTCAAATAATTTTTTATTAAAATTACCCATTTGATCGATGGGTAACGGGTCCATTTTGGCAGGCCTAATTCCCTCCATCTGTAGCTAGGTCAGGCAAACTAATTAAGATGGACTTTTTGATTTGGAATTAATTGATCCCTTACTTCTACTATACTGAATGTTTGTAAAAAAAAAAATAACTATACTGAATGGAGTATCCATTTTATCTTTGGCTAGTCACAACACACATACCAACTTTATATTATACAATTCATATAAACCTAACAGAATATAATAAACTATGATCCTTTAATTTGTCTGAGAAAATTTTATTTCGGCGAAAATTATGCAGCTACATATATAGCATCCATACTCTAGCTATATATTTTAACAATCATTGCCGCAGCAATACCGCTTGTACGAACTTTGCTGACTTATTTATTGATAAATTAACGAGACCCCTAATTAATAAGAAACTTAGGTATCAAAGTGACCGGTAGCAGGAGGAAACAAGAGCTTGATGAACTCCACCACCACTTTGACGGAATTGGTTGCAGCAAGAGGAGTGAAAATATCAGCCTCGTTGGACTGCGCGTCGCCGCCTCCGGCCAAGTCAGAGAGTGCCCTGATAACAATGAAGGGCTTTTTGTGCTGATGGCAAACCAGTGCAACGGCTGCGCTCTCCATTTCAACCGCAGTAACTTGAAACTTGCTGTAAATGAAACTTCTGTAAGCCGCATTGTCCAGGTAGATGCTGGTGCTCGTTCCTTTCGACACCCTTTTAACAACCGGCGCGTGCTCCAAACACGTGGTTGAATTTACGCAGCCATCCAGAGCCAGGTCCTTGAGCCTATCGGCGAGGTGATAGTAGTGAGGATCGACGGGAACCCAGAAAATGTGCTGCCTCTGATCAGGGGCTCCATCGACTGGGAAAACTTCCTCGGGCTGATACCACACACGGTTCAGAAGATTGTCCCCATTTTCCACCTTGTTCGTCTCAAAGTCTGCGAATTTTATGTTCCCGAATCCTCTTGAGTAGTCTCCGAATGCTTCCAGCGGCAGCTGATCTTGAGGGCCAAGGCCATACCGCTACGTATATACCAACCATGGTATTAATTTTAGTGGTTTTTATCATCTTAAAAAGTGGTCTCTATCCCGCAAAATATTATATATAAGAACAAAAATGAATAGTACCTGCCAACTCCAAAGTCCGGTATGACTCCAATAGCGGGGAATGGTAACGTCTCCAATATGACGGTTAGGGTTTGCATTTCCGGCAATACCATAATGAACCACTCCTTCTATGGGGAACAGAGTCAGCAGAAGCTGTGTAGTTATTCCTGCATTCAACTACAATATTGGCACCAAAACTTTAATTATTTAGGAAAAGAAAATGGTTGTTTTTTATAATATATATATATATATCTTGTTTTTTCTTTAATAAAAAGAATACATTTATTTTTATAATAAGAAGAAAAGGGACGTTGGGAGAAAATACCATTGCTAGTCCAGTCATGACAAGAACAACCTCCTTCCCTTCAATGGTTCCGAACCGGAATCTCCTTCCTTTTGAAAATGATCCGCAAATATTAATCACTTAAAAAATAAATTAAATTACTAAATATTGAGCGGTAAAATCATGTGTAAAATAAAGAGTTACCGGCATAGTCAATAACTAAATCACTGGCAGTGAAACTTGGGTGCTGGAGCAAGGGATTCATTTCAAACAAGTTAGGGATAACCACTCCCAGGTAAGGGCCGTTCTGGTTCGCCCGGTCGATCAACTCCCGGGTTAGAACTCGAGCACGGTGCAACTCTTCTCGGCTCAATGCTTCACCGCTGACTAGACTGTCTAGGGTTACAGTGAGAAACAGTGAAATGTAAAAGATGCTCACCCAAAGTTTCGTCATGGTTGAAGTACAGTTATAAGAAAGATCGAGTGAGTAACTGAGTTCGAATGGGATGAGAAATAAGGTCTCAGAAACGGACTAATATATAAAACGAAGATGCTCGCGCGGCAATGCTTATTTTTAATTTCCTAATTTTCCCTTTATCAATTTTGATCTATCATTTTGATCTAATTAACAGTGTTTGTTTTATTTATTTTGATTTTTTTCCGACATCATATCGTAGATAAGTGGGTCAGCTCTCGGTCACAATAATGGAGGGATCATAACAATATTTCTTCCACTGTTTTTGTGTTAGCTAGGGTGGGTAACTCGATCTGGTTGAATAATTGGACATGCCGTGGTTATTAATGATGACAAATGCAAAGTCTTGGAAGAGACGTAAAGAGCGGATTAAATTGTAAATAGTGATATAAGTCAAAAATACGGAGGGCCCAATTTACAATTTCTAAAAATGTTAACTTGAAACATGATCATTTTTTGAAATAGGATCATTTTAACTTGAAACATAAAACATGAACATTTTGACTTAAAACATGAACATGAACATTTTAACTTGAAACATATAACATGAACATTTTAACTTAAAATATAAAACATGGACGTTTTAACGTGAAACATGAACACTTTAATTTGAAACATAAAACATGAACATGAACATTTTAACTTGAAACATTATAGCACACTGTAGGAAACATTGTAGCGCCAATTGTACACGCGCGGAAGCACTGTAGCGTATGATTTTTAAAATTTTAAAAAATTGCAAATTTTTCCCTCCTTGATTTTCTTTATTGCACTATTTATAATTTAGTCTGGTCTTTATATAGAGACGGTCTCCTCATAGACTAACTCATAGTCAATAACTAAATCACTGGCAGTGATTTAGGGTGGGTAATATATAAAACGAAGATGCTCGCGCGGCAATGCTTATTTTTAATTTCCTAATTTACCCTTTATCAATTTTGATCTATCATTTTGATCTAATTAACAGTGTTTGTTTTATTTATTTTTGATTTTTTTCCGACATCATATCGTAGATAAGTGGGTCAGCTAGATTCAGAACAATATTATTGCTTCGGTCACAATAATGGAGGGATCATACCAATATTTCTTCCACTGTTTTTGTGTTATAGGGTGGGTAACTCGATCTGGTTGAATAATTGGACATGCCGTGGTTACTTGCAAAGTCTTGGAAGAGACCGTCTCGATATAGAGACCGGATTAAGTTGTAAATAGTGATATAAGTCAAATATATGGAGGGCCCAATTTGCAATTTCTGAAAATGTTAACTTGAAACATGATCATTTTTTGAAATATAATCATTTTAACTTGAAACACAAAACATGAACATTTTTTGAAACATAAAACATGAACATGAACATTTTAACTTGAAATATAAAACATGAATATTTTAACTTAAAATATAAAACATGGACGTTCTAACGTGAAACATGAACACTTTAATTTGAGAGAAGGTCTTGGGTGAGACCGTCCTACCATAAGCTTATGGTAGGACGAATGATAGTTCATGTGTTTAATGGATTTGTTCATGTGTTTCACAGCTTTGTTAACTCATTTACATATTGTTACAGATTATAACAAACAAATTTGTGAAACACAAGAACAAATCTGTCAAACACATGAACTTAGCTTATAACAAACAAAACTGTGAAACACATGAACAAAACTGTGAAACACGTGAACAAATCTATTAAACACATGAACTATCATTCGTCCTACCATAAGCTTATGGTAGGACAGTCTCACCCAAGACTTTGTATTAATTTGAAACATAAAACATGAACACTTTAACTTGAAACATAAAATTACATGAACATGAGCATTTTAACATGAAACATCATAGCACACTGTAGGAAACTTTGTAGCGCCAATTGTACACGCGCGGAAGCACTGTAGCGTATGATTTTTAAAATTTTAAAAAATTGCAAATTTTTCCCTCCTTAATTTTCTTTATTGCACTATTTATAATTTAGTCCGGTCTCTATCCTCATAGACTAACTCAAAGTAAAATTATATTTTAAGTACTCTATATGAGTTTGAACTTACTTCAAAGATTAGTAATATTACGTCATTTAATTTGCTTAATAATTTGTCCAACATCAACCCGCTAGATTAATTTTTTATAGAAATATTTAATAAATTTAATTGATATACTGATCATGATAAATTAAAGCTGGGAACATGCATGGGCTGCCTTTTATCTTTTTATTAATTTTGATTTCTACAGATTTTACTGAAAATCAATGAGAAAATAACGCGGGAGAGGAAGTAATTAATTCTTGATTTATCAATACGCAAATACGATCATACCAATACTAACACACCAGATCCCATCAGAACTTTAGAAAGTTCTCGTATTGTACCCTCCCATCATCTTTTTGTCAAAGTGAAGGAGCTGGTTGTTCATGGAAGACTTTGATACACTGGAGAAACGTTCATAAGATGAAACTAGTGTTTTAAAATAATTAACCCAAAATTAACTAATATGTATGCCAAAACTTTTTGAAGAGGGCCGAGTGGGTGCATGAAAAGAAGAAATGCAAGTCTATATATATCTGCAACAAAGTATTGATCAAGAAAATGCGCTACTTAATTACAACTCTTCATTTCAACAACTTTGTTTTGTTTGTCTTACAGAAAACTGTTGGAAAACCGAGCTAAGTGGAAATTTTACGTAGCTGATGAATGAAATGATAATTGATTGTGATTGGATATTATATATGATTAAGCAGAGATGGCATGGACACAGATCTTCAATGATCATGATTCATGCATGCAGAGCAGATGATAAACTTAATGATGATGCATGGGCGGTCTGAATATTGAAGCTAATTATTAATTAGCTAATTATTACTTAATTTCAATGATTTTGTATATTAAACTCAACTCAGCTCAGCTTAATTACTTAACTACTACTGCTTGTCGGCCGACACAGATAGAGACCGGTAAAGCGTGAAAACATGAAAACGGGAGAATTCAATTATTTGACTGAAACCAATCAAATCAAGATTCACAATATGACCCAATAATTAATAATGTTAAAATGAAGGTTAACCAGTAAAAGGATAAAAGAGGAGTCGCTGTAAATCTCCTATTTTTGTCAACAAAAAGATTTGGCGAATATCCTCACACCTATCATTGTTTTCATTTATTGGATCGATGACCCCCCCGCCTTGTATATATACATATCTGCATTACATATTATCAACTTATTATGACATATTAATTTTCTGACTGGTTGGACTCAACGGAATAAATATAACTGATCTGAGTTGAACTATAATTTTTGCATATGATTCATTAAAGAAACTAATTAAACTTTAATGAATAACAATTAGCTTAATCAAATTGATACCAATTGAATAAAGTTAATGAGACTGGACTCAACTAAAATTAAAAATGAGACAGATATGAAATTAGCTAAACTAAAGTGAGGTTAATTTGAAATGGGTAGAACAAAAATGAAAAGAGATTACATCTAAACAGACTAAAATGAACTGAAATATAAATTAAATAATATTTTAATAAATTTGATGAAATGTGGAATGTGTAATTGAATCCAGAGTAATTCTCCTGTAAGGCAACCTCACACATGAGGCAAGACCAAATAAAGAAAATATCATTTTTGCCACCTCATCATAATTCACTACCACATCATCAAATCACGACGCCACATCATCAAACCTCGGTGTCAATTCAACAAACATGTCACCTCATCAAAACTTTTGTGTCAGTTCATCAAACCTCGTCAAAAAAAGTGTTTATTTGGTCCTGCCTCATGGGTGAGCCTACCTCACCCAGGAATTGGTCTTGAATCCACCCCTCCCAAAAATTAAGTACTACTACTTTTATGTATATTACAGCAGCTCATTGTTACTACATTGTACATAACATCAAGGCTATATTGGTCTTTCTGATAGGGTAATGAACCGACGAGAGGATCTGGGTCAGCTAAGTCAACCATTAGTTGTGAAAAACGGTTTTGGCAACCATTTGGAAGAATGGCAGTTTAGTCCGTAAATATATATATTCACCGAGCTTAGTCGAAGAAGAGGCATCAAAATTGTTATAGAAAAACTGTTATTGTAGTGATAGTTGTATATTTCTCTCCTCCCCAGTGAGGTAATTTCCTGTTCTTCCTTTCCTAAATATAAAATATGTACCTGTCAGCATTTAACTGCTGCATTTTAACCTTTTAATCCAAATAGAGTTTAACTAGCTAGTTTGTTAGTTTTATAAAACTAGCTAAAGTCACCGAAACCGCGGTGTAGCTTAGATGATTTTGTGGGCATTCTCTATGGGTATGGAGGCAAGATTGGAAGATAAAAATCACTTAAAAATTGCTTTGTCATTAAGCACTATGATTGGCATTAGTTGGACTTTTTTTTTTTTTTTGATCTCAAAGGGTTGAATTCATTTGTAATGAAAGTATTTTAATGTTCAGAAGGATATTTATATAGTAGATAGGGTGTAAATGAACTGAATCGTTGATAGCATCTCAGGCAACGGTCGAGTTTGAATTCGGATTGATCAAATTCCAGCTTAAATTTGAACTTGTTTGTATATACATTGATTTGAGTGCGAGCATAATTTTACCAACTCTATAGGCTTGACGAACCTATATATTAAATGTTTATTATATATTATCAATTATTATTATTAAAATTATGGATCTTGTATGAATAATTAGTTTGAACGTTATTCTACCGCAAAATATATCAATAATAGTTATTTATACTTTATTCTCTTTTACCGGGGGAGTGAAGTAGTAATTACAGGGGATAGTGGATGGGATTCCAAAATCTGGCAGGGATAGTATCATAGTAGGCTTCCAAAATACACTAAGACATTATATATGTTATTTGATTGTGGAATGATACTTAATTATCGGTGTTAGTTTTGTTATTTGATATTGTGGTATTTTATGTTTGACTATGGTTTCTCAATGTAAAATGAATATATTGCCACGGTTTTTTGTTTTTATTAGAAGTATTATATTTTCTAGAATTTTGGTTATTATTAATTAGAATATTTCATAAACAAAACTAAACTTATTGAGTTTAATGAGTTTTTTTTTTTTTGGCAAAGCCATATCAAGGATGGGAGGTTTATATTAGGCACCTCAAGCCTGTTAAAAACAATAACAGAGAAAAGAAAGGCCGAATCCAGTTTGAAGGTATTACAAAGATTGAGCCATAGACTCATGAAGCAATACATTTGCTTCCAAAAGAATGAAAAAATAGGCTAGCATTCTATAATAAACTCAAAACATTAGCTAGTGTCCTCCGAACAGATTAGAGAATCGTCGAAACAAAACTCAACTTAGTCAAGAGGACTAGCTAAAGGAGAGAAATATGTACAACATTCCTGAAATTGAATTGGTTTGAGTTTTAAATCGACTTTAATTATACTCACGAGTCAAATTCGAGTAATCAAAAAATAAAATGAGTCAAGGTAAGTAGAGCCCCTTTTTATTTATTATGTTCGCATAGAGCTCGAGCTCGGACTCGAATTCATAAATTTTTAACGAGTTCAAACTAAAAATGTTTATTAGATTAATATTTAGAAATATTGGAATAATTTAAAATTTAATGAAAATCAGAAGTAAATTTTCTAATCTCTTCCCTAATTAAAATTACTCTTCTATTAGTTGATTAATGGAATGACCATATTAGATCATAATGTGGTATCAAATAAGCTAGAGCTATAAAAACTTTTATATGACCAAAAGAAAGCATTCTAATTCTTATAGAACCATTAGAAAAAATAATTGTTATGACAACCAGATCATCTAAATTGCACGTTCAGCTACTTCAAAGTTTTTACAAAATCTGAATTGAGACTTGTCTCATTTGATCTCACTGAATAATCATACTTAATATGTAAAAAATCAATCTTGAAATGAGAACATCAATCACAAAAATTTAAAAAATTATCAATAATGCATTGAATAATTATGCTTAGTATTTAAAAAATCAACTTAAAAGTTTGAAGATTTAATACTAATTTGTTCTTAATGTGAGAAGGGAATAGTGTGAGTTACGGAGACTTTTCGTGGTAAAAGAACTTGCAAGTGGCCTTTATAATTGAACGAAAATTTTAAACAAAACAAAACAAAAAGGTCACGTTCAATTATTCAACAAGGACAATTTCCATACAGCTAGCCCTGTTTTATTTTAATTTATTCGGAGCCGTGAATATTATTGTCGGACCATTTAATCTACCAGACCCACCAATCTACAATATATTAAATGGAGAAAAGTAAAACCGGAAATTAACATCCTAGAGGAGATTAATTAGTGATAAGTCCCATAAAAGGTGAAGGGCAAAATGGGCAGTATGTAGTATATATAACGGTCCATTTTCGACCTCATTTCTGATCCTCTTCATTTCTGCAGGCTGCAGCCATGATGAAACTTTGTGTGAGGATACTGTGCGTTTCAATATTGTTTGTTGCAGTAAGTACCTTAGACAGCAGCAAAGCCGATCTGCATCGCGATCGGACTCGAGAACTAATCAAGACTGCAAACAGGAATGGCCCTTACCTTGGTGTTGTCATTCCGAACCTGTTCGAAATGAACCCGTTGCTCCAGCATCCCAGTTTTAACGCCAGCCCTCTCGTTATCGATTACGCCGGTAATTTACCCTAAAACCTTCTTGCTACATCTAAACTAATTAGCTACTAATTATTGATGTTTTAATTGATTTTCAAAAGGAAGGAGATTTCGGTTCGGAACCATTGAAGGGAAGCAGGTTATTCTTGTTATGACTGGACTAGCAATGGTATGCCATGGCCAGCCTGCTCTTTCTTATCTTCAATCCATTATGTATATATATATATATATATATATATTATATATTGTATACTTGTATCTGAAGCGCTGGATTACAGTTGAACGCAGGTATAACTACACAGCTATTGCTGAGTGAGTTCGACATCGAAGGAGTGGTGCATTACGGCATTGCTGGAAATGCAGATCCTAACAGTCACATTGGAGATGTTACCATTCCCCAATATTGGTCTCATACTGGCCTTTGGAGTTGGCAGGTACCATTACAATATTGTTATAAAAGAATTTAAAACTGAATCTGACTGGGTACATAAAAATCAAATTGACTAGGCCGTGATTAAACTGCTGCATGAAATTAAAATACATTAGATGACATATTAATTTGATTCAAGTTGCCTTCAGTTTATTAATATATATATATATATATGTATATGGTTAGGAAAATTCATTGCGACGGGGATGGTTTGTAAGATAAGCAGGGCGAATCCAGAAATTTTTCTTTGGGGTAACCTCTAATATAAGGGTAAACTAAAAATAAATTTTATAATATAAAATAAACGTATTTCGGACTTCAAACATGAGTAAATATGCAATTATCAAGTTTTAAGTGTGTACTTTTGTAGAAATTGGCATTGTTTGGCCAAATAATATTTAACGGCAATTTTGACAATTGATAGCTTTAGTTAAATATATTAACTAATTTAAAATTTTGATATTTACAAAATACATGTCAAATAGAATACAAAACTATATCACACATTTATATTATATTACTTCAAATTTATGGTCAAACTGACTTAAACATGTAACAAAAACTATGATGAATAATAGGGTATTTTATTGTAGAAGTTAAAATATTATTGTACATTTCATTTAAATTTGTATTATTGTGAATTTTATTGTATAAGTTAAATTAAATTATAGTTTTTTCGAATAAGAAAATAATTAAAACAAAATTCACACGTAAAAGTTAATGAAACAATCCTTACCTTACATGAAATCTAGTACTTAACGTTGTTAGCTGTGACAGAAGATTAGGAAAGAATAACTAGATTTTTTTAATACTTTTAAGTAAAAGTAAAAATTTAATAACTGGGGTAACCTATTTATTAACCACCGTCTCCGAACTAGCTGAAACATAAATAATTAACTCCTTTTATATTATTAGTAAAAGTAAAATTTTAATTTACTGGAGATAACTTATTTATTAATTATATATATATATATATATATTTATATATATATATATATATATATACTGGTAATTTTTCTTTTACGGAGGGGTAACCTGTCCGCCCATTAGATAAGAATGATTGATTTATTTTCTACGTGCATCTTGCGTGATCCATGCATGTTTTTCTTAACGTTAAATTAGTTTATTTTGGTTTACAAGACAGTTGTAATTTTTAACTAAATGGCTGTAGCATCGAAAAATTGATTGGTAAAATGAATTGGTTGAATTCTTTCCCCAAGACAGGACCACGTGAAAAACATCGATTCAACATTAGCTATGCGACTAGTTTTATATATATATGAACGTAGTAAATTAAAATGGCCTTTTCATTTGTTCGTAAACAAGGTTTTTTATTAAAAACAATTGTCCTCAAGTCAATTAATTATTTACACTTCAATTTTTTTAAACGTTAAAAAAGAATTTTTCTTTTCTGAAATAACCAACCAAAACAAGTATTGGATCACAAATATTAGCAGGGGTATAAATTGTAGTATATTTCACACAAGTTGATCAAATGCTTTAAAATATAACAGAGGTATGGACTTGGGCCAGATGATTCATTGCCACTGGAAGCCTTTGGAGACTATTCAAGAACCCTTGGAAGCATTAGATTTGCAGACTTTGCAACGAACAAGACTGATAATCTTCTCAACAGTCTCTGGTATCAAAGTGAAGAAGTTTTCCCCGTCGATGGAACCTATGAACAAAGGCAGCACATTTTCTGGGTCCCCGTTGATCTTCATTACTATCATCTCGCCGACAGCCTCAAGGTATACTGAACCATACAATTCATCATGTTTCTTGAACAGAATCTTCTTTTAAACATACATATATATATATATATATATATATGTGGCATAATCGATGTTTTTCATTTCAGAACTTGCCATTGGAGGGTTGCATAAACTCAACCACGTGTTTGGAGCACGCGCCAGTTGTGAAAAGGGTGAAAGCAGGAACAAGTACCAGCATTTACTTGGACAATGCAGCTTACAGAAGCTTCATATATAACGTGTTTCAAGTCACCGCTGTTGAAATGGAGAGCGCAGCCGTGGCGCTGGTTTGCTATCAGCATAGGGTGCCCTTCTGTAGAGTCCATTTTTTATTGGCTAATTTGTGGCAGATTCGATGTTGCAACATCGATTAGGGTTTAGCAGAAAAGTGACAGAAATTCTAACGCAGCTTTAAAAGGCAAGGAAATATTTTGCGTATGGGATTTATGGTAAATACAGTCCAGCGAATATCAACAACTCAGTTTTACACTATGGAGATTTGATCAATGAGTTGGAGCCAAATCTTTCCATATTTTTCAGTTGGAAGATATTCTTTATTCCTTATCTTCAGAGATTTTGAGAATCAAATCAACCATGATTGAAGGAAGGAATTTGATGCCGTGAAGTAACCTCTTCAACCACGGCATTGAGCTATAAAGGGACATCAGCTGCGCTGCTCAAATTAAGGATTTTACACGCAACAATTCTGTCTTCAGAATCTGTTTTCAATCTTGAGCAAAAGGCAGCACAGTCCGTTTTACTTTATCACAACCATTTGGACGTGTGGAAGCCGGTGTGTTTGAAATCACCATAAAGCTCCTGGTGTGGGAGTGATCGTAGACTGGGGAGAACTAGTGGTCCGATTGGAGCGAGGGATCGCAACATCGAAGACTAGGAGAACTGGTGGTCCGATTGGAGCGAGGGATCGCAACCACTTAGAAATTGTAAAAGATAAGTCTGTAATCTGTCTTTTGACAATTTAGTGGAATGATTTCAACACAGGGCTACGGCCCCGCAGACGTAGGTGCATTGCACCGAACTGCGTGATCAAATCTGTGTGTCTTTTATTTTTCTGCAATTTAGGGTTTTTCATGTTGCAACATCATTTATGCAGTAAAACCTAAAACACAGCTAGTCAGTATTTTAGACAACTTATTTGATCTGAATCTGGTAGATAGATATTTCATTTGGTATCAGAGCTGAGTCGCTTCTTTGTCCTCTTGCGAGGTGAGCGAGATCGACTATCTACCATGGCCAGGGAGGGAGGATCCATCTCTAGACCACCACTGTTGAACGATGGGAATTATCCCTACTGGAAGACAAGGATGGCAATGTTCATATCCCAGTTGGACGATGATGCTTGGGATGTCATTGAGACCGGTTGGGTGCCTCCAACTAGTGTGAATGAGGCTGGAGTTACAATCCCTAAACCTGCTCCCTGGTCTGAGGATGAGAAGAAAGGAAAAAGACTAAACAGCAAGGTGATGAATGCACTGTTTCAGGGAGTTGATGATGACCAGTTCAGATTTATATCAGGGTGTACTCAAGCCAAGGCTGCATGGGATGCTTTGCAGAAACGTCATGAAGGTGCTAAACCAGTCAGGAAGAGGATCAGTGGAATGATCAAGTCAGAATTCGAGAGCTTGCAGATGATGGAACATGAAAGCGTCAATGAATTCAGTGTCAGACTTAAGGACTTATCTCATAGGGCACACCAGTTTGGAGAACATTACACTGATGCACAAATAGTTGATAAAACTATCAGATCCTTACCTGATAGGTTTGACAATGTAGTGTTAAATCTGGAAAATAACAACATGCTGGATGAAATTTCAGTTGATGATCTTTTGGGGTTTCTGAAATCTACAGAGATGCTTCAGGAGAAGAGCAAGGAGAGGAAAACCATGGCTTTTCAAGTTCGGCAGTCAAAAGCAAAAGTTAAATTGGAAGAATCTGACTCAGGAGATACAGAGGAGACTAAGATTGCACTTCTAACAAGAAATTTCAGCGAGTTTCTCAGAGGGACTAATGACAGAAAAGGATACTTTAATAGAGGAGGAAGAGAGTATCATAGTAGAGAACTCAATCAGCACAAGGATGATGTGTACACAGATGGCTCTGGTAGAGGTGTTGAAGGGTCCAAATATGCTGGACAACCACAATGCAGGGAGTGTGGCGGTTTTGGACACATCAAGGCAAATTGTGCCAATCTCCGAAATCCCTCAAAAGCCTTGATTGCTACTGGAGGAACTTGGAGTGATGATGAAAATGATGCTCAACCTGAAAAACATGTGTCCTTTGGTGCAAAGGTCATAGATTCAGAACCAGTTGATCTGGATAGCGAAGACATTGATTTTGGAGGGGGAATTGACCTACAAACGGCTTATAATGAGCTATTTGATGCCTGGAAGCAAGGTGTTGAAACTATCACATCTCTGAAAGAACATGGAAATGTTAATGATGACTCTAAGAACTTGATGGAAGAGGTTGAAGATCTGAAGCAGAAGGTCAATACCCTGGTGAATGCTGCACTAGTAGAAGAAGAAGCTGTTGATGAACTGGCCACTAATCTTGAGTCTATGACAAAAAGGGCTGAGGATGCAGAGAAGAAGCTTGATGATGTAATGAAGAGGGTTGAAATTTCTGAAGGAAAGAAACCAGTTGACAAACCAGTGAATCTTGAAAAATTGGAAACTATGACAAAGAGGGCTAAAGATGCTGAGGTTGCTGCTGAAATTCTTGAAAGAAAATTAGAAATCATGACCAAAAGAGCTCTGGATGCTGAAGGAAAGTTGGTCCAAAGAACTGCTGACTATGACATGGTTGGAAAGAAGCTAAGGTCTATGACTACTAGAGCTGAGGAGGCTGAAGCAACTCTTCAGAAATTAAACAAGGGTACTGCTCAACTGAATGATTTGCTGATCATGGGAAAAAATTCTGGAAACAGACAAGGTCTTGGTTTTATCCACAGAGCACCACTAGCCCCAAAAACTCAGGTCAAGAAAGCGATCTTTGTTTCAGCAGGAAGTCAGGAAGCATCCAGCTCACAATTCAACAATTTTAAGCAATCTCGTGTAAGGACTGGGAGTGTCGATACTCAAACTCAGACAATCTTCAAGGCCCGGAAGGTTCCTCCCAGGTGTTGTTCATATTGCATGATGCAGGGACATGATGAGCATCAGTGCATGAGGTTGCTGAGAGATATCATGCAGGGAAAACAATTTTCTTCATGTTACTACATGGAACCTGAGCAGCAAAAGAAGCTCACAAGAAAGGTGTGGGTGGCTAAAACCTCTCTGAATTGTCGAGTTTAAGGTATCCCAAAAACCTTACATTGTTGTATAGTTGCTTTTGAAGTTTTGTTGTTATTTTGGTATTGTTTTGCTTTTACATAAACCCAAAAACACAAAAATATGTGAGTAGTACTGGTACTGGGTGGAAATTCTGAAAGTGCTGGGAAAATTTTTGATGTTGCAACATGAAACCCTAGAGAACGGGTTTGCTGGTCAGACTGTTTTTGATGTTGCAACATGAAGCCCTAGTTCGCGCGCGGATAGTTAGTGGCGAGTGATGAACAGATATGTGGGACTAGTACTATTTTTCAGCTGACTATTGGCATTCTATTGGAACACAAACTCAGCCCTCTAAACTCTCAATCTCTCTGGAATTGTCTTCCGCTGTCTATAAATTTCTCCAGAGATATTTTGCTGTGTTTGGTGTTCAAGTTTTTCTCGGTCATCGGATTTCCGTTACAACTCGAAAGGTACTGTCTTGGAATCTGAATCTTCGTGGTTGAGTTTTGTTCGGGTTTTCGAGGTGGTCGAGTATATTGGAGTTTGCTGTTGTATTTTGATTTGGGAGTATATTATAATGGATGAGTATAGCTTTTGTCAGTGCAGTAGGTTCTGTCTTGGCCCTAAAGGCAGACAATTACAAATTTTTGGGGAGCAAACCTTAGGGGTTGATTCACTCGTTCCAGTGATACTTTTACCCTGAACAAATCGATCTGAAAGCTTCCTGAGTCTGGCCTAGATGTGCTCCCTGAGGATTTTTTTACCAGCCCTTGGATCAAAAAATGAGGCTAAGTTGGCTGCCTATACTGAGAAGATGAGGACCAGAAATTTTGTTAAGGCTTTTGATGATGATCTTGGGGCAGGTAGGACTTAGCCAGGCTGCTACTATGTTTACTCACTATGAGCCTACATTTGTGAGGGAGTTTTACAGTAATCTTCAGGCTGATAATGCTATGGCTGGAACTGATTGGTTTGGCAGGGTGTATTTCAGAGGTCAGATACTTGTTTTCACCCCTGAGAAGATTAATGAAGTTCACTATGGAATTGGGATAGGTGCATCTGGGGAAGTGTATTTTCAGAAGAATTCACCATGCAGCTAAAAACTCCAGAAAGTCTGATGTTGTGCCGCATCTATGCCGCTGCCTAATTACTGCCTTGCAAAGAGAGATGAAGTTAAATTATCATATGGGTTGGCTGGACTTCCATTCTGAGATAGTCAAGAAGCATAGTGATGATCAGAAAAAGTTTTCGGATCTTGCAGCTCAGCAAGGGTCCATGGTTAAGGCATGCTGGTACTTCTGGAGTTAAGGCCTCTTCTAGACCTAAAAGAGCCAGAGCTTCTACCTCAAGTCAGCCTAACTCCAAGAAATCCAAGTCTCCGGCTGCCAAGAAACCTAAGCCTGAGGAATGTTGTTTCTGATTCTGATTGAGTTCAGTTCTTTGTCTTTGGCAGTTCATGGTCCGAGGGGGAGTTACTTTTGGATTTATGTGGATTTTATTATCTCACTTTCTGCTACATTTTTGATTTTCTGGATTTGGATGGTTTGGTGTGTTAAAGTTATGCTATGACTCAGGGGGAGTTCCTTGATTGATGATTTTACTGAGAAGTAGCTGTTTTGTTTTGGCGCCATCCAAAAGTTGTTTGCGGTCCACAAATTGCCAAAGGGGGAGATTGTAGAGTCCATTTTTTATTGGCTAATTTGTGGCAGATTCGATGTTGCAACATCGATTAGGGTTTAGCAGAAAAGTGACAGAAATTCTAACGCAGCTTTAAAAGGCAAGGAAATATTTTGCGTATGGGATTTATGGTAAATACAGTCCAGCGAATATCAACAACTCAGTTTTACACTATGGAGATTTGATCAATGAGTTGGAGCCAAATCTTTCCATATTTTTCAGTTGGAAGATATTCTTTATTCCTTATCTTCAGAGATTTTGAGAATCAAATCAACCATGATTGAAGGAAGGAATTTGATGCCGTGAAGTAACCTCTTCAACCACGGCATTGAGCTATAAAGGGACATCAGCTGCGCTGCTCAAATTAAGGATTTTACACGCAACAATTCTGTCTTCAGAATCTGTTTTCAATCTTGAGCAAAAGGCAGCACAGTCCGTTTTACTTTATCACAACCATTTGGACGTGTGGAAGCCGGTGTGTTTGAAATCACCATAAAGCTCCTGGTGTGGGAGTGATCGTAGACTGGGGAGAACTAGTGGTCCGATTGGAGCGAGGGATCGCAACATCGAAGACTAGGAGAACTGGTGGTCCGATTGGAGCGAGGGATCGCAACCACTTAGAAATTGTAAAAGATAAGTCTGTAATCTGTCTTTTGACAATTTAGTGGAATGATTTCAACACAGGGCTACGGCCCCGCAGACGTAGGTGCATTGCACCGAACTGCGTGATCAAATCTGTGTGTCTTTTATTTTTCTGCAATTTAGGGTTTTTCATGTTGCAACATCATTTATGCAGTAAAACCTAAAACACAGCTAGTCAGTATTTTAGACAACTTATTTGATCTGAATCTGGTAGATAGATATTTCACCTTCATCGTCATCAGGGCACTCTCTGACTTGGCCGGTGGTGGCGACGCGCAGTCCAACGAGGCTGATCTTTTCACTCCTCTTGCTGCCACCAATTCTGTCAATGTGGCGGTGGAGTTCATCAAGCTTTTGTCCTCTGCTAAAGGCCGCTCTGATGTTTAAGTTTGAGGTCGGTTGCTTCTTCAAATAAAATCCTACTCCACCAGTACTAGCTGGCGTGTTGGATATTCCGTCATAATAATTGGCCATCATACTCAAAACTACTAATGGTAACGTGCGGTCCATTGATCACTCTAAATAATTTTTTGTTCTATTTATATGGTAACTATCATCAATATATATCAACACATATATTGGATGTGTATTTTCAAATGTACCCATGTTATACACAAATTTAACTGCAAACTTAAGACTAATATAATAATCCTTGCAACTAAGATTAGATAATGAACACACAATATTATTAAAAATAAAAATTGAGGTATATATACATATTACGGCATACGAATCAAATACCATAGAAATAGCAAACATCAATTCCATAGATGCCCTGCAAAAATTCAAGATTGGTATAGTCTACAGCTTCTATCACAATTCGAGCGCTGTTGTAGTATTAGGGGCGTCGGCACTGGATTGTCCCTAATCTTTGGGGGCGTGGGCTTTCGGTCATCTCAAGAAAGGAAGCTTTTCGTTGGATTTGCAGGTTATGTCGGATAAATTCCAGTTATTGTTTCTTCAGTTGCTAGCTGATCCATGGTGATAGAAGTATACTCTTTTTTATGGTATGTTTAAGATAATCTTTTTTCTCTCATATTCGTCAAGGAGAATGAGGCAGGGCGATCTCAAATCTTTTAAATGTCATTGTGATGTGATACGGATGAGTATAATTATTCTTTCTATTACAATCATAAATTAGGCACACTATATATTAATATTGTAAATGTGAAAAGAGCAAAGAGTTAATTAATTGAACTGGTTGCATTTAATGTATTGGGGCTTCGAGTAAAGAGCAGAGAACATTTTGCTTGCTTATTTTCATAGTGTCCCAGATATAATCCACCTTGATCATGTGAGATGGAAGTTTCTTGTCCATTCTATGCTTATTTGAAACACTTGATACCCTTTATTTTTTCTTTCTTGTGGAGTACAAATGAAATATTTTCTCTAGCATGAATCATAGAGCTAAACTATGAGCATGAGATTGACATTACTTTTATGTTGTAGATCTTCGTTGTTCTAATACTTTTGAGCTAATTAGGAGTACCATTCCAGCAGTAGTATGTTCGATGCAGTATTCTTGTACATATTTTCATTTTCTTCCATTTTTTTCTTTTTGTACAATAGCAATGACATTCTTGGTGCTCGCCATATTTATCTCCTACCATCCATGTCTTGAAACGCCATTTCCCTAGGCCTCTATCCATTTGGGCGGGTTTTACTATTTTAGAGCTGTCGAAAATAGGATGTAATCTTATAGCTTCAGTTATTGCCTTACCAAGGTCAGTTTGTGTAGTTTCCAATGTTTGTGGCTGAGAGATAACTATCTTCACTTAATTTATGGTCTGTATGTGTAGTTTGCTTTGTTTCCTTCTACATTTGTTCAAAACTCGTGATATGTACAAATCTATGTTAAAAACTTGAGCTGTGTTGTATGACCTAGGAATTCTACTCGACAAATAAGTAGTGTTTCGTGCTTTACGCTCTGTTTAGCCTTTAAAAGCCTTTAAAACCCCATCTTATTCCAAACGAAGTAAGAGAACAATGTTCGTTAGTGAAGGCATAGTTGTGGCTTGAATGGTGTTGCTGCATTCTTCCCCATTTCTTAAATTTATGGTTGTAGGGAATAATTAACAAATATTATATAGCTTATTCTATTCCTCCATTTGTCTTATATATTTTTTACATATTTACATAGTTATGATAATAATAAAAGCATAGGAAGAACACCAAACAAGAGCTGAAATAGAGGATTCTTTAGGTCTGGTTTCTGATTTGATGGTTTTTATTTGTGATATGTGTAATATTAAGTATGGTGTGAGGGACCATATTCTGATGTTTCGTCATGATAATAATCTGTAGTTTGGAAACTTTATGGGGTAGCTACCCAGCTGTAGGCAAAGGGGAACTTGAGAACTATACTTTTTGTAACTACTGTTCAAAGCCAAAGTTGTCAAGGACACACCCAGGGGCGGCCCTTCCTTGAGGCAAGTGATGTGCTTGCCTCAGGCCCCCAAATAATTAGCATTTTTGGGGCCCCCATTTTTCTAAATTTAGTACTAATTATTACCTTAAATTTTTTTTTTTTTGAAAATTCAGATTATTTCTCAAAATCCGGCCAAATTTCAGCCTCCGGTGCGGCGATTAGGGGCCTCTTTTTTCAGTTCGCTTCAGGCCCCCGAAAAGTCAGGACCGGCACTGGACACACCATTGCCGCCCATTTGTAAGTACTATCAATCATTTCCTTGTTGTAATGCATTCTTATTACATTAGTGAATTGCCTTTTTCCTATAAGAAAACTGTAGTTGTATGTTCTTTAGATCTCAACTTCTGAATTTTGTCTGAAAGGACTTGTTTTTTGAAGTACTATACTTTTAGAAACTTTGTAGTTGTTGGTTAGAGTTCAAATGAGTAAAAATAAAGCATGTTTTAGAAGCTGCAAAGATCAAATTTGAGCAGTTTTCCCTTTCTCTGCAAATTGGGATTTGTGTTGATGCAAGTAATCATCGTTGCTTCATCATCTTTCTAATGTTAGCAGTAACTAGCACAGTGTATGCCTCAATATTAACTGCATATGCAGCATTTCGAATTTTGCCTCCAGCTGGTCATGTGGCTGGTCAGCACTTAGACAAAGTAACTTCTTTTTTGTGTTGGCCTTCGGCTTCATGAATGAGATTATATTTCCTTGCTCAGATCTGCGGTCTTGTTGACTCCAAGGGGAATTGTTCTGGTTTACTTGTTCATTGTCAGTGTGTCCGTGGGTATTGGTCTACTTGTACTCTTATGTCAGCAGCTCTCTTACATACATAGAGGAAAAACTTATCTGAGCCAAGCCTTAGACATTGAAGGTGGACAAAGGGATTGCAAGAATTTTGTTCACTTTTTTGGTTGTTAGAAGCAGTAAAATGTTTTTCCTGCCTTTTGGAATTCCGTAAAAAAGCACAAGAAATAACGACCTAGAGGTTTGTCAAAATTCCCTTTTATTTGCTGCAATGGTTTTCCCCTTTATATTAATAGAGCCAATGGTTTGTGTTGTTTGTCCTTTAGTTGTGAAGAACAAATTGTATGCGACTGAACAACATCAGTTTCTGTTTCAAGCATCTTAGATTCTTCTTGCACTTGTCTATGTGTATCCGTTAAGTTTCGTGATATTTAGGTTCATAAGACAAGTGTAGAGGTTAAGAGTTGGACTAGCTTTGGGAGGACCTTATAATTTTAATGGTCTAATTGCTTTTATCGGTGCTTACCATATTTCTAAATGTTAGGCAATATAGTGGAAATTCTCGTGGTGCAACTTTCCAATGCTACACTCAAAAGACGGCACACATCCCCTTTAGTGTAAAAGTTTATGCAAATGCTCAAAATTGGTCTCACTTGTTGTGTTTCCTCTGGCTGCATGTAATTGATGTTCGATGTGCTTTGTTGCTCTTCTTTCTTAATTAATGTAGCATGATTGTATTTGAGTAAGTTAAACCTCTAACATTTATGACAAGCCCATCTGATGAGAGGGCTCACTAGGAAACCTGGTCTAAGTCTTCCTCCGGGCTGTCCAATTCAGTTGATTTATGAATGTTGGTTATGATTTTATAATTGCATTGATAGTGTTGTATGAAGTTTCAACTTTCAAAACCATCTAAACAATGAATTGCAGAATTTTAAAAATATATCTATTGGTCTTAGAAAATAATGTTATAATTGTTAATAAGTGATGGAAATTATGGTTCAACATATATAATCCAATCACTCGTGCCATGATTTTGACCAAGTTAGTTATGCATCTAGGGGTTTTAAAATGTTAATATCTCGATTTTATTGCCTTATGTGGACAGATAATATTCATGATTAAAGGACTTACTTATACAGATAATGATGCTAATCCATTTTCAGTAAAGGGATATGACATATTTAACCATGACCTCCATATTTTATTCTGCCCATATTCTGAATTACCCCAGAAGAATTTTGCAAAAAGCACATGTAACTTGTCTATTACTCCATCAGTTGGTTGAATAATGGTTAATATATGTAATGGAATAGCAGAAAGTACATGTTTTATTAAGACTAGTCTGCCAGCTTGATTTAACTATCTATTTTACCATAAGATCAATTTTGTTGCAATGGAATCAAAGATGGACTGAAAGTAGCAAGTGCTTGACCCTTCCCAAAAATATGGGTGAACCTAAATACCTAAATGGAAAGGCCCCCTATGTAATGGTAGTTACCTGATGGACCAAATTGTGATAGGACTGGGGGCTGACTCAGATAAGTAATAAGAGGATTTCTCCAAGTTAATTTTTTTCCCAGAAACACATTCATATTTTTCTAAGAAATCCATAAAGTTCCTAAGACCTCTATTAGTTGCTTTCATGAAGACTACAGTGTCATCAGCAAACCCTAGATGAGTGATATTTCTAGCTACATGCGGCACTTTATAGTACTCTATTCTTGATTGTCAAACAGAAAACTAAGGTTTTTGGTAAAGACCTCAGTCAGTAGAATGAACAAATATGGAGATAAGGGGTCCCCTTGTTTCAGACCTCTTGAGGCTCTAAAAAAACCATAAGGTTTTCTATTTACAAGAACAGAGAAACTGGGTGCTTTAATATTGCCCATAATGTTCCTAATTAGACCTAAATGGAATCCTAATTTTTGTAAAAGTTTTTCCAGAAAATCTCAAGCAACTCTATCAAAAGCTTTCATCATGTCTAGTTTAAAGAAGACATTATGACCACCCCTTTTAGTGTTCAAAAACTCAGTTAGATCATGCATCAACAAGACACTAGCTACCATTTCTCTTCCTTGAACAAAAAGGCAGACTATTCAGGAGAGATGAGTAATGGCATTATGGGCTTCATCCTATCAGTAAGAATGCGAGAAAAAATCTTGTTTACAAAATTAGACAAGCTTATAGGCCTATAATCAGACAATCTAGTGTTAACCTGTCTTTTTGGGATAAGGACAATAAAAGAAGCAGAAATTGCCCTTGGTATGGGGACTCCAGACATAAACTCATGTACTGCCATCAAAAGATCACTAGCTATACAGTCCCAACAGTGTTTAAAGAATGTGCCTGAGAACCCATCTGGACCTGGAGCAGAATCACAATCCATGTGAAAAACAGTATTTTTAAGCTCTTCCATTGTGACAGTTTTCATCAAATCGTGATTCATTTGATCAGTGATTAGTGTGGAGATATTAGAAAGCATATTATTGACAAGTGTGGCATTATTTCCAGTTTGTTCTTGGGTTAATAAAGTCTGGAAATAGTGAACTGCTTCATTTCCAATATCATCTGGATTTGTGATCCAGTGTTCATCATCATTTTTTATAAAGGTGATTTTCTGCCTAGAGTGCTTGGCTTTAACAGAGGCATGGAAGAATTTTGTGTTCATATCTCCCTCTTTTAACCATTTTACCCTAGATTTCTGCTTCCAAAAAGTTTCCTCCCTAGACAGTGCTAAAGCTAACTCAGCCTGGGCTAGGTGCAGAGCTGTTTTGCTGTTATCATTGTTTAGCAGTTGATGATCATTTTCTTTTTCTAAAACTCTGTCTTGTGCTAATTTTACACTATCATGCACATTCCCAAATACATTCATGTTCCAATTTTTTAACACCATTTTAAGCATCCTCGGTTTTAAAGAGAAGTTAAGCATACCATAGGTATTGGTACCCTCTGACCAACTATCAGTGAATGTTGGCATAAATTTTGTATGTGATATCCAACAGTTCTGGAATTTAAATGATTTAGGTGTTGAGTTGGATGTTTGGTTGTCCATTTTGACTAATAGTGGTGAATGGTCAGATGGCCACCTATTTTTAGCTCTGATGCTTAAATTAGGGAAAATATTTAGAAGCCCCGTGTTAGCCAAACCTCTATCTAACCTTTCCCAGACCTAGCCCCTACTTCTAACCCCTGTCCATGTGAAATGTACCCTTGATGTTGGAATTTCAGTTAAATGATTGTTGTGTATGAAATCATTAAAATCCAACATTGACTCTAGGTCAGGTGCTGATTGACCTAGGTATTCTGATGACTCTCTCATAGCATTAAAATCACCTATGAGCATTAAGGGTTGATTACAATGCATGCTAAGTTCATTCCATAAAGGGTATCTAGCAGATGTTGTATGTCTGGCATATATAAAAGCTGCATTCCAAACTTGATTCATTGAGGAATGTGTTATTTCAGCTAATATAAATTGATCATGAACCAGATTGATTGAGACATTAAATCAGAATTCCAAAAGATCCAGATTTTGTTTCTTGGATCAGAAAGATTGTAAATAATTATTAATTATTTGTAATGATTAGAATAATTTTATATGTGCATAATAAGGGTTAAATTATAACTTTTCTTAATATATATGTGCATTTTTGAAATATTTAAAGTAAATAAAGATTAATGAATATTATTAGTAATATTTTTAATAAAATTAAGTGTTTTTATCCTACGCATTTCAACTAAATTAAACAAAACTTATTAACTAAAATAAATAACATTAAATATATATTCAATTAAAATAACTAAAATAACTAACATTAAATATATATTCAATGGCCCCAATCAACTAATTTGAGCTCAAACAGCTCTTCACCAAACACACCCCATTAATCATGTCAATTTACATTTATATGACATACGTACCTGAAAATGCGACTTAGGCAAAAATGAGATTCTAAAAATATAAAATAAAATAAAAAATCCATCAACCTTACCACTTCTTCCCAAAACCACAAGCCACTACCAAAAACACCACAAATCCTCACCATCTAGGAGTACTACTAGTTGTTGCTTTGTGTGGTTGACCATTATTTGTTTAGTTGTGGATCTTTGTGTGTTATGCAAACTTGCATATGGGCGGAGTTTGACAAAATTGAGTGGAAAATTAAGCATTGAGAAACGAGCACCTTTTAGTTTCTTCAACAGGTTATAGAAAAGGATAAACACAGGACACACAATATCACACATTAATCATAACTCCACTCACCTCAAAACTCCTAACAAAATGAAAATAAAATTTTTAGTACAAAGAAATAAACCAAAAGACTATAGGGTTAGAAAGAATACACACCAAATAGACCTGTGGAATCAACTATGCATCAAATATGCACAGAGCAACAAAGCATCAAACCACTTATATACATTCTATCCAAATAACCGAAAAATTTCACTACAACACCAAAATAAAAGGCCGCAATTATACTCTTAAAACTTATTTATTTTAAACAAAACATACAATTGACTAAAGCCTTAGAAACACTTGATCAGAGTTTTGAAAATAGGGGCAAATTGCAACGATAAAATATGGTACCAAAATCAAGAAAATCGGATTTCCGGTGAGCAAGCGGTACAGTATATGTACCTTTTCGGTGGGGAATGGTAGGAACGTGCGCGCCCTCCTGCCGGTCTCGCCCACACAAATGCCCAAACCCGCCCAGTTCGGTTCATGACTTGTCATCGTTGGGATGGACCTCTTTGGTCCTTGTTGTGAGTTCTTCTTTCCCCTTTCTATCTCTTGAGAGTGTCCTTTTATTGAGTAATTTGTGTGATTCAAGTGTGGGGGAGGGAAATGTATCTCTTTACATTGTTTTAATTTGTATGTTCATTTCACTATGTTTAAAAAATAAAAATAAAATAAAAACCCCCCGCTAGGTATAAACTTAGGCAATATTGGGATAAAAAAAAAGGTCTATGCAAAAGTTAGAGGCACTGTGCGGAAAAAAAGAGTGGCTAGGTAAATCCTAGGCAAAAGGAGAGTGAGGGGGGAAAAAAGAGTGGCTAGGTAAATACCTAGGCAAAATGAGAGAAATTTCATGTTATCCTCATTTTCCGATGGTTGAAGTCATAAGGATGCGGTGATAAATGGAGAGTTGGGTAATTTTGCATCATTTGGCTTCGTTGGGATGTTTCATCTAGTGGGGCAAAGTAGTACACTTGGGGATAATCTACTTTGCAATTTTTGTTTGACTATGCCATGTGTTTGATTGTTGTGAAAATGTCATCTTGGCCTTGAATCGTTCTTTCTCGAGGACGGGAAATGTTTAAGTGTGGGGGTGTTCTATATGTGGCATATGTTTTGGTTTTGTTGAGATTTTTGGGTACACTACAAGAGAACTGGGCTTTTGCAACATATATATGTGCGACCAATGTGTAAGTGTCGCTAATTCGCCACACTTATGTCGATGTGTTATTTATTTGCGACATTTTTAAGTCACTTTCTTGCTATGTCATAATCTTTATGACACTTATGCGACACATTATTTAATGTCCCAAATTTACGACATAATTTTTACAACACTCATTAAAAATGTTTTAAATATGTGGCACAATGGTAAATCTATTGCAAATTTACGGCACTATTGTGTCATTTTTTTTAAAGTGATGCATTGCATGCTACATATATGCAACATTTTTTTAGTGTTCCGAAATAGCTTCATATTATTTACGACACATAAATAACATGTCTTAAATATAACACACGTTTAAATATGTGTTGCAAATTTGTGACATATTTGTATCACTTTTCCCTCGTGTCACTATATTTACGACATATGTGCGGCACTTAACATCACTATAATATATTTGTTATTAATGAAGTAGTCTATCTCACATTTTCATCCTTAAAGCTTGCAGCACCTATTCTCAACAAACGTACAAAGTTTGGGCTAGTGTATAAGTCGTTCTATTTAATTTCGCATAAGATTATAGAAAATTCAAGCTAGTTAAATACTAAAAAATGAATCAAACCCGGAGATGACGATGAAAATCGTGCTTACCGAAATTTCAAAGCAAATTCAAGACACTAGGAGTCAGAGCTAGAGAAGAAGTAGTCATCAAATTTCCAGAGAAAAACGAACACACACGAGAACCATACATTAATGAATCAGTAAACAGCACAAGAATCGAATAAGATATATACCATCCATTGTAATTTAGTTTGGAAAATACCCTCGAAGTCAGATCTTTGGTAGGCAGCAAGAAGTCCAGGGTTGCCTTTCTCTGCTCAATGTTGACTTATGTGATCATCGGAAAGAACTGAAAATATAATCATACAAGAATTTCATCAGTTTATCAAACATTAATACATGAAACATTCTGAAGAAGATGTAAAATTATGGTGAAAAATAAAACAAGACCTCTTACCATTCGTTCTGTTCTGCATAGGCCTAATCCCTTCAGTGCTATTGCTCTGTGCAGTTAATGCATGTTCAGGCGTGTCAGCATTCGCCCTCAGCCTATCACCTATACATCGAGCGAATATCAGTGCTTTTAACAACCAAAGTACAAAAATGTTTTATCGATTTCTGACATAAACATTAATATGCACCTTATTTTGTATGCCCAAGACATGAAAATCTCCACAAATCAGTCGACATGCCTTTCTCCAAATCAGAACCTGCAATATGATGTTACATTTATTTTCTAGAGCAATTAGTCAAAAAAAAAATCTACAGGCAAGCCTTTTTCTTTCTTCGTCATCTCCGCTGTCCTCTGAGTTCATGAGCCGTTTTTAGAATAATGCCCTTAGCCCGAACATCGGTGATGACCATGTATTAGGAATGATGATCAAGTTGAACCATAGAAATTTGACATGATCTTTATTGTGATTGTGTTTTTTACTTGTTGGAAGTTCTTGTTTAATGTCTTAGTTTGGGAGGAGTTAAAATTTGCCTTGGTTAGAAAAAATTTTGAGTATAATCTTAAACTTTAATCGTTCTTTCTCAAGGGCGAGAAAGATTTAAGTGTGGGGGTATTTGATATGACCAATATATACTCTACCTTTAGCACATTTGAGAGTTCATTTATGGTAGCATTGGGTGCAAAATGGTAAGAATTAAGTCTAAATATCTCTTAACTTGCATTTTGAAGAAAGACTTATGCACTAATGTTTTGAAGCTGAAATTTGTAAATTTTCCAAGAAGAATTGGAGTGCATAAGTGGTACCATTGGTTTTGTCTTCTTGAGTACTACAAAATCAACAACTAGAACGTCCAAAACGGATTAGCGGTTCATCCGTGACGAAGGAAAGAAGACTGATGCCCTGTGTCATTGTTCGCGGGTCGCGAATCCATCCTCGCAGGCTGCGAATTTCAGCGAATTTCTGGTATAGCGAGGGTCAAAGGAGCTCCATTTCCGAGGGTTGCGGAAGCCTGCTCGCGACCCGCGAACGTCTGCTGCAAGTTGACTTTTGGAGCACATTTTTGAAGGGCTATAAATACCCCCCTTATCCCCTCATCTTGAAGACAAGCTCCTCAATCCAAAAAACACCCATTTCCCTTAGTTTTTCTCCCTTTTTTCCATCTTTCTTCTTGTGATTTGTAGATTTATGTTATGATGATTGTTGTTAGCTAAATACTCTTGGGTTGCAATTGACGTAGATTTTCTATTCTTAATTTTGAGTTCTTGATGCATATTGTTCATGGGTAATTTGATTTCCATTTTATGAATTGAATTTGAATGTGTTGTTTGAAGCATGAATTAGCTTGGGTAATGAATTGCTATCATTTATATGCTAGATGCATGGGTGAAATGCTATCATTTTGCACTTGTCTCAAAGTAGTAGAATTAAGGGTTGAGTTGGAATGCTATCATTTGATTTAGCTCTTGAATGTTCTCAATGGTGTTATCTATGTATCTAATTCACTTTCGAATTGCATGGGTAAGTTTATTGAATCTCTAGTTTGATGTCATCGGTAATTATGTCTAGAACGCTATCGTTTAGCTTGTTCATCGATGTGGGTTATTGAGGATGCTATCATCCATTATGACTACCATAGTGAGATTAGGAGAATTGCTTTGATTTTCCACAATGAACAATTAAATATCCTAAGTCAATGTTGTAGAACGATAAATCAATAGTTGAAAGTCGAAAGTCAATTGTTTCCCAAGGCGTTGTATTTGTAGTATTTGTATTTTAGTGTAGTTAATGATAGTTTAATCTAGTTTACATTCTTAGTGTAATAAACCAAATCCAAAACCCCTTTGTTTACATTGCTTTATATATAATATATAAGTTTGTTTATAATCTTCGCTAAAACGCATAAACAAACTCCTTCTCCTTGTGGTTCTACCCCTACTTCCCACTATCTACTCTATAGTATTTAGAAGTCGTAAGTGATATATAAATGTGTTTTGATTGAGTGTGATTCCCATTTACGACGTAGGGAAAATGCTTGTCAACTGCTCATTGGAAGATGTTTCAACTAGCTGACACAATTCATCAACTCATCTCTTCATTCTCATTGATGCATGTTCATAGAGAAACTAATATGTCTGCTGATGCTATAGCTAAACTATGTTTAGAAACCCAATATGATGCTACTTTCAGTTTTAGCTCTCTTCCTGATAGTATTCAAGGCTTAATTCGATTAGATCAAATTGGTACACCTACCCTGAGGATCTCTAGAGTATATGCTACTTAATCATAGGTGTTTCTTTTTTAGGTGCAAAGCTATGATGCAAATCATCTCCAACCCACTCAAAATGTCGTCCAAATCATCTCCATTGATTCCTACATGACACAATATTGTTGTTTTACTCAAGAGGAGCAGATGTTGATACTGGTTACTACTGAACCATAGTCCAAATGGTCATTTTGTACTGTGAGATGAACTCTGACTGATCCACCTTAGGAATGAGGACAATATGAGTGTAGTTTGCTGTGGGTTCTAGAGAATCATGGTAAAAACAAAATGGGTAAAGTCTCTACCAACAATCCTCCCTCCAAAACTTCTTGTAAGACATCGCACTCGTACCATCATGACCCCGAAATTTATAAGAGTGCATCTGCTTAACTACTCGGGCTACCTCCAACTCGCTGTAAAGCCGAATCAAACTAGACGACCCTTTTCGGAACTTGGTTCATGAATCATCAGATTCTTATTATTTAGTGTTAAGTCGAGTTTGAATTGAATAATTTTTTGGATCAAATTGGATTAGGTTTAAGGGGTGGTCTCTGGAGCGACAGTAACTGCTACAGTGATCTGGTACAGTACTGCTACAGTGATCTGGTACAGTAATTGCTAACGTTTAAAATTAAAAATCATATATTTTAAATTAAAATATAATGTTTAAAATTATGCATGTTTTGAATTGAAAACATAAGATTTTAAATTAAAAGTGCAACCTTTTAAATTAAAAATCAAAACTTTTCACTTAAAAATCATAACCTTTTAAATTAAAATTAATACGTTTTAAATTAAAAACATAACGTTTTAAATTTTGAATCTTTTAAACTGAAAGCATGGAGAATTTAAACCAAAAACTTGGTCGGTATTTATTATATAATAAATTGAACTTGCAACTGAGAAGATGATGATTATAACATAAAGCATTGGGAATTAAACCAATATCTAACAAGCATACATTAGTTAAAAAATTGAACTTGTAACTTAGAAGATGAGGATTATAACTTAAACATGGGGAATTATAACCAAAACCTTGACCGATATTTATTATCTAATAAACTGAATTTGTAACTCAGAAGATGATCAGTATAACATAAAACATGGGGTATTTAAATCAAAACCTGACATACATACATTATTTCAAAAAACTCAACTTGTAACTCGGAAGATGAGGATTATAACTTAAAGCATGGGGAATTTAAACCAAAACCTTGGCCGGTAATTATTATCTAATAAATTGAACTTGTAACTCAAAAGGTGATCATTATAACATAAAACATGGAGAATTTAAACCAAAAACTAACAAGCATACATTAGTTAAAAAATTGAACTTGTAACTCAGAAGATGAGGATTATAACTTAAAACCTGGGGAATTAAAACTAAAACATTGGCCAAATTTTTTATCTAATAAACTGAATTTGTAACTCGGAAGATGATCAGTATAACAAAAAAACACGGGGGATTTAAATCAAAACATGACAACCATACATTATTTCAAAAAAACTCAACTTTGTAACTCAGAAGATGAGAATTGTAACTTAAAGTATGGGGAATTTAAACCAAAACCTTGGCCAGTATATATTGTCGGCAAAGTCTTGGAAGAGACCGTCTCTATTTAGAGACCGGAATAAATTGTAACATAAAATTTGAACATTTTAACTTAAAACATGAATTTTTTTTGAAACATATATAAAGCATGAACATTTTGATTTAAAACATGAACATTTTAACTTGAAACATGAAATATAAAACATGGACATTTTAACGTGAAACATTAATACTTTAATTTGAAACATAAAACATGAACACTTTAACTTGAAACATAAAACATGAACATTTTAACTTGAAATATTGTAGCAAAACACTGTACCTCGTGATTTTTAATTTATAAAAATTACAAATTGGTCTCTCCTTCATTTTCGTTATTGAACTATTTATAATTTAGTCCGGTTTCTATATAGAGACGGTCTCCTCAAAAACTAACTCTATATTATCTAATAAATTGAACTTGTAACTCAAAAGGTGATCATTAATATAAAGTATGGAGAATTTAAACCAAAATGTGTAACTCAAAACATGGATATTATAACTTGAAGGCAAAGTCTTGGAAGAGACCGTCTCTATATAGAGACCGGATTAAATTGTAATATAAAACATGAACATTTTAACTTAAAACATGAAATTTTTTAAAAACATAAAGCATGAACATTTTGACTTAAAACATAAACATTTTAATTTGAAACATGAAATATAAAACATGGACGTTTTAACGTGAAACATGAACACTTTAATTTGAAACATAAAACATGAATACTTTAACTTGAAACATAAAACATGAACATGAACATTTTAACTTGAAACATTGTAGTACACTGTAGCAAAACACTATAGCTCGTGATTTTTTAAATTTTTGAAAATTACAAATTGGTCTCTCCTTGATTTTCTTTATTGCACTATTTATAATTTAAGTCTGGTCTCTATATAGAGACTGTCTCCTCAGAGACTAACTCTAACTTGAAACATAAGAATTTTAAAACCAAATCTGAAAGATTATTAATTATATAAATATTGGATGAATATTAATCATTTAAAACCCTAAAGATGTAATTAAAGGATGAATTTTATAACTTAAAAGATGAGGATTTTAAAACAAAATCTGAAATTTGTAAAAATAATAATAAAATAAAATAAAAACAACAGTAGTAGGTATTGTTCATGCGATACTGTTCACGTGTGAATTACTGTAACGCATGAATTTCCTAAAATTTTAATTACAAATTCGTCTCTGACCAATTCTTGGGTGAGGCATCCTCACCCAAGAGGCAGGACCAAGTAAACACTCTTTTTGGTGAGATTTGATGAACTGACACAAATGTTTTGATGAGGTGACATGTTTGATGAACTGGCACCGAGATTTGATGAGGTGGCGTCGAGTTTTGATGAGGTGGTAGTGAGTTATGATGAGGTGACAACAATGAAATTTTCTTTATTTGGCATTGTCTCATGGGTGAGGCTGCCTCATACGAAAATTACTCTTGGTCCCTCTATATTTTTGAAATATTAGACTATTTACAATTTAATCCGACGATCGCTTCCAAGACTTTGCCTAGTGGTTTAATCATGTGCGGATCAAAATTATAATGGGTTGATGAGATTTAACCCATTAATCCTTAAAATATTAATTGAATTTGCAGGTAGTAAATCGGTTTGGTCGGTTGTATCGGGTCAAAGGTTTTGCTCAATGTAGTACCATCAGAACAGATTGCACTTTGCACTTGCAGCAATGAAAATTAGAGTATGGTACCCCGCCACACGCCGCGGCGTTGTTTCTCTAACCACCGTCCTCCTCCGCAAGCCCGCCGCCGCCACCACCACCACCAGCCTCTTCTCCACCATACCACTCATACAGAGCTCTGTACCTTGCCAATCCAATAATCTGAAAACCCCTATTGTCACCCACTCTTCTGATTTCACAAACTTACGAGACATACTCTCCAGCCCCACCAACCTTGAAAATGCCCTTGAACAATCCCAACTGGTCCCCACGCCGGAGTTACTACTGCAAATATTCGATCACTTTGACTGCTCCCCGAAACTCCTGTACGCTCTTTTCCTTTGGGCCGAGAAGCGAGCCGGGTATCAGTTCTCCGTGGAGGTGTTCAATCGGGTGATACATGCGCTCGGCAAGGCTCGAGAATTCGAGCGGGCTTGGGCATTGATACATGGTCATGTTGATGGTTGTAATATGGATACATTTACTGTTTTGATCCGGAGATACGCTCGAGCAGGTAACTTTACCATCCTTGCTTCAGTCACTGTGTAGAAAAAGTTTGCAGAATGTTTTGTTTTATGGAATTTTTTTTGTACTTTCACTTTTGTAGGATTACCGTCTCCTGCTATTAGTGTTTACGAGTTTGCATCGAATTTAGATTCTTTTAAGGATTTCGATTCAGAGCAGAAGTTGTTTGAGATTTTGCTAGATTCTTTGTGCAAGGAGAGATTTGTTTGGGTAGCATCGGAGTGTTTCACTAAACGGAGGGTGCAGGATGCAAGCTGGGTTCCATCTCTTAGAGCTTATAATATTTTACTTAATGGCTGGTTGAGGTCGAAAAACATGAAACAGGCTGAAAATCTATTTGTGGAAATGAAAAGGGGAAGCGTTAAGCCGAACGTTGTTACTTATGGTACTCTGGTAGAAGGATTGTGCCAAATGGAACGAGTTGATGTTGCCATGGAGTTGATTGATGAGATGAGGAGGTGGGAACTTAAGCCGAATGCAATTGTGTATAATCCTGTGATTGATGCCCTTGGTGAGGCTGGGAAATTTGAGGATGCAATGGGGCTGATGGAGAAACTTTTTGTGCTGGAATCTGAGGGTCCAACTATTTCAACATATAATTCCCTTGTTAAGGGCTTTTGCAAGGCCGGAGATGTCGATGGGGCTAGTAACATCCTTAAGATTATGATGAATAGAGGGATTATGCCTTCTACAACTACTTACAATTATTTCTTTAGGCACTTCTCAAAAGTTGGAAAGATTGAAGAGGGCTTCAACCTCTATACGAAGATACTCGAGTCGGGATATGCCCCAGATAGGCTTACTTATCATCTTTTGGTGAAGACGTTATGCGATCAAGAAAGGTTAGATTTAGCAACGCAAGTTGTTAAGGAAATGCGATCGAGAGGGTGTGATATGGACTTGGCTACATCTACTATGCTTATTCATTTACTAGTTAAAATGAACCACCTGGACATGGCTTTTGAAGAATTTGAGGGCATACTTCGCAGAGGATTGGTTCCTCAGTATGTTACCTATGAGAAGCTGAGTTTTGAATTAAGGAAACAGGGAAAAGAAGATATCGCCCAGAAACTCTCTGCTCTGATGGAAGCTGTTCCCCACTCAAAAAAAGTACCAAAAACATTTAGTGTGCGCAAAGATTTTTCGCATGCTAATAAGAAATCCATATTGCAGAAAGCTGCTGAAATGTCCGATGTCTTAAAGACATGTAGTAATCCCCGAAAGCTTTTGAAGCGTAGAACAGTGAGTAAGAATGCTGTACCAAGCTCTAAAAGATCACTTGATGAGCACAAAAAAGATGACAATGATTCATGAAGAGTATAATTATTTTCGTGTATAATCTCTGCACACTGATGGATTCTCTACATGTCCCTCAAGGATGAAGAGTACAGTCGAGCGCCAAGAGTCTGATCACCAATGATAAATTTGCAGATTATATAGGTACACTTTGCTTGATTTCATCATTTTCTTAATTATAGTAGCTCTTCAACATTCAAACTTATCCTGGTTAGTTTTTTTTTTTCAGTGACATGGAACTGTAGTTTTGATAAGTTTGCAATTCTCTCTTTCCAGAAGAATATAAAAGCATTTCCATGGAATTCTGTCTCTGTAGTCCCATCTGTAAAAGGCCCAGCTAAAACTTTTGACTATTCAGAGTTGAGATTGATATTCTTGTGCACTTTTGGTTTATCATTCAGCCTCATGTCTACATTTTACTCTTTTATCCCTTCAGATGACAATTCACAGTATTTTGGAGATCTTCAATTATGATAGACCTCTAAGTTGAAGCAGAATTTTTCTCAGTCAGTTGGATCTTTGTTAGCTACCATAATGATAGAGGGCCACGTACAAACAAATGAGGGATAGAAGAAGAGAATGATTTGAGCCTACTGCTGTGATGGTGGCGCTAGGTTTGTCTAGGTGAGCCTTGTGTGGGTGGTTGTGTCTGTTTTTTCGATCAGCCATCTTAATGTATGAAGGCTAATATTGAATCGACCTTGGAATGTGCTAAACTGCTAGTCTAGTGTTCCTAGACCTGAACTCGGGAAAAAGGAAGTAGTCAATTGTTATATGGTGTGTGCTTCATCGTGTATGGGTAATTGGGCATATCCCCTCCTTATTGATGTTCAAATGTGTTTCTTTGAATTATGTTCTTCTCATCCATCACTGACTTAGTCAGATGGGAATTGAGAAGCAGAGCTCCATTCTTCTTTGTAGTTATCATTTCCTCAACAAATAAAATTAGGTGAATACAATTGAGAATTATACAAGATTTTCAAATGCATGGCTGTGTTTGAAAATCAAATTTCAACGGAGCTGTACATTTTACAAGAAGCTCCGGTATATTCTTGTGGAGATATGATATGATTATTTTATTTACTATTTTGTTAATTAGGATTAAATAAATTACCGTATTCTGCATAATTAGTAATTGGGGTGGTTATCGAGTCAAACAAGATCGTGGAAGTTGTTAGTAGTATCCGTCGTTAGATCCTTTTCCTATAAATAGGATTAATATAAAATGTTTTGATAATCAATGAAATAGCAATTATCCTTCTATTCTTCTGAGACTCTCTATCTATTCTTCATCCATTTCCATTCTTCATCCATTTCCATTATACGAATTGTGTTCGTATCAAGGGTATCAAAAGCTGACATCCACCTTCCTCAATTCGGGATTCAAAACCTTGAATATATATCTTAATTCGGGATTAAAAACCTTGAATATATATCTTGATTCAAGATTAAAAACCTTGAATATATATCTTGATTCAAGCCTAGCAACCTTGAATTCCACCTTTCATCAATTTGGATTAAAAACCTCGAATATATCATTGATTCAACTTAACAACCTTGAATTCCACCTTTCATCAATTTGGGATTGAAAACCTCAAATATATCTTAATTAAAACCCTCACGAAACCCTTGAATTCTTATCCTTTCTTCCACGATCCATTTGAGATTAAAAAGCTCAAATATAAATTCACCAAGTCGAAATTAAAAACCTCTGAATTCAAGCCTTACCACCTTGAATTTCCATTACTCTTATCCATCTTACCTCTGAATTCAAGCCTTACCACCTTGAATTTCCATTACTCTTATCCATCTTTTAGATACAGGTGAGCGTTAAAACAAAGCCGCCGACAAAGATGGCGGGTCGCAGGAACAAAGCCGCCGACAAAGATGGCGGGTGGCATCCTTGCGGACATGGATGATTCAAGCAGGGGAATGATATGATTATTTTATTTACTATTTTGTTAATTAGAATTAAATAAATTATTGTGTAGAAATGTTATTTCTGCATAGTTATTGTGTGTGGTTATCGATTCAAACAAGATTGTGGAAGTTGTTAGTAGTATCCGTTAGGATTATGTACACGTGGCCGATATTATCGAACACGTCGTTAGATCCTTTTCCTATAAATAGGATTAATCTATAATGTTTTGATAATCAATGAAATAGCAATTATCATTCCTTCTATTATTCTTCTGAAATTCTCTATCTATTTTTCCATCCATTTCCATTATACGAATTGTGTTCGTATCAAGAGGTAGCAGATAAATGTTAGAGTTACGTCATACTCTAGCAAATGACAATACCGTAGCGTTCACGCACATCATCTTGTTTAGAAGTTGAAACAGCTGATAAATGTTAGAGTTACATCATACTCTAGCAAATGACAATACCGTAGCGTTCACGCACATATCATCTTGTTTGGAAGTTGAAAGATCTGATGGCAAAAGCAAAAGCCAGAGCAAACAATAAGCAGAAACCAGCCACTGCAATTCCAGCGAAAGGCAAAAACCCATGGCTGTATCCAAACTGGTCCTTAAGCAACCATTTTATTGGCTCCGATTTAGTGCCACCCGCAACATACACAGGATCCTCCAGGTCTCCATATTGTGATGTTAAAAGTCCATACAGACTCCACGCCACCGGATTTGCCCAGTAATACCATCTCCACCAAATTGGGATTCTCTACAAGGCAAAGCTCGAATGAAAAACCAATTCCACTTAACTTTTTCACGACACGATTCAATAACTGAAAATCAAAAGTACATTACCACGCGTGATATCATGAAGCCACTGAAGAGATTCCACATCATGTAGAATGGAGCTCCAATGATGGCAGCTATGTTGTGGTTCGGGGTCACAGAAGTTGTCATCATGCCAAAATATGTGAAGTATAGCAAGGTGGAGTACATAAAGTACAAGTACCATGAAACCTTCACTAGGTTTAACTCGAAAGATGCCATCAAGTAGAAGATGCAGCTATATATAACCGACTGCACAAGTACATAAGGGACTTCAGTGGTAACCTGCAGAATATAACAGTCCTCAATTGAAAATTGGTGTTGTGTTTCATTTACAAAATGAAAAGAGAATACATGACCAGTACTTGCCTGAGCAAATGCGAAGGGTAAGGCAGAATACATGCCTGCAACGCGCTCTCTATACGACACAAACCTTTCAACGTAAACCACAGGCTGAACTGAAGTAGCATTTGTTATTCCAATGAATAACACAGCTGCATACATTGATCCCATGGCATTCAGAATATCTTGCTGGCTTTCCCTGTCAAAATATTTTCACCATTACATATGTAAAAACAGAAGCAGACACCATAGATCTTCCTTGTGTTTGTGTTGGGAAGATATATCTATAATTCAACTAACCTCTTAGAACCGAATCTCCAGCATATTGTTCCAAACATAATTGAGATGACAACTGTGTAGAAAAATCGAACAGCAGTATACTGCGGATTTCGCCAGTAAGAAAGGTTCTGCTTCCAAAGGCACATGATAAATTGACTGAAAAATGATCGAGAATATTTTCTTGGAAAGCTGAGTTCATGAGAACCATTTGCTGGTTTGCTTAAATCATCAACCATTTCCTTATTTTGCCTGTGAAATTAAACATAGAGACTGAAACTAAGAGAGATGAAAACCAGCACTAGTTGAGAAAGATAAGTATGGAATGGAACATACTGAAACAAACTTGATCTGCGATATATTTCAGCAAAGTCAACACCAAGACGGATTTCTTCAGCTTGAGAGGTAACCTCAAGAATCCAAGCAGCAGGATTCCCTCCATTTCTAATTTGAGAAGTCCCCTGAACGGCCTTTAGAAAATGAAAATTTTCCTTATCAGAGACTGTCCTAAGAGATACAAAAACGAAACAAAATTAACCTTAATCAAGCACACCTCAAAGTATTGAATAAGATTGCATGATCTCTCTCCCAAAGGACCAGCATAAATTAGCTTCCCACCTCTTTTCATAAGTAGAAGCTGAGAGTGTAATGAATGATCAGATCAGATATATTTTCAACCACACTAATTATCTGAATAAAGAAAAAGACAAAATAATGGATCAAAAGATATAGAAATGCATACCTCATCAAAGGATTCAAAAATATCAATGCTAGGCTGATGAATTGTGCAAACAATTGTCCTTCCGGTGTCAACAATATTCCTCACAGTCCTCATAACTATTGCAGCAGACCTTGCATCCAGACCAGAAGTAGGCTCATCCATAAACACGATGGAGGGGTTTGCAACCAGCTCCACAGCTATGGTCAACCTTTTCCTTTGCTCGGTTGACAAACCGTCAACACCAGGTAGACCAACTAGAGCTTCACTCAATGAACTCAGCTCAACAAGATCCATAACCTCGTCAACAAAAGCCTGCGTTTTCAATTTCATCCTTGCTCATGACAACAATAAAATAGAGGAAAGGAAAGAATCAGGATGAACAATATATCAAACATTACCCGTTGAACCCTAAGCTTGACTTTTGAAGATAACCGGAGAGAAGAAGAAAACATGAGAGATTCTTTAACAGTTAAACACGGGGAGTGAATGTCAGTCTGCTCACAATAACCGGAAATTCTAGCAAAAGTGTCTTGCTTCTTTGGATAACCAGAAATGTAGACATGGCCTTCAACGTATCCACCAGTTTTTCTACCAGCTAAGACATCCATAAGGGTTGTTTTTCCAGCACCACTAACACCAACTAATGCAGTAAGCACCCCTGGTCTGAAAGCACCGGTAACATTATTCAATAGCTGGAGTCTGTTTGCCTGAACACCTTGTTGCTTCATTTCCTAAATCAAATAGCACAATGTTCTTACACTAAAAAAAATGTTCAAATGAAGCCACTAAAAATTGTACTGTACCAGTGGAACATCAACGTAGTAACTAATGTTACAGAAACACATGGAGAGAGGTTCGAAAGGAAGAACCATGCCTCTCTTGTACTTCATCTGTTTTCCTGACGCGTGATAAACAATTAAACTACAATTACTGATTTCATATCGTAAAAGTATATCAGTTTGTATGATCAACTAGACTTGTACCATTATATGAACTTGAGTGTTGCAAGAAGTCACCAAGAGAAATATCATCAAGAGATTTGTCTAGCTCTTTCTTATTTCCAGGAACAACTACCTGTGCATTACCAAGAGCTGCATAACACATGTTATGAATCATAAGAAGCGGTATGCAGAAAAGCTTTTCCTCTCCCTTTCTGCATTAGTGTTGCAGTTTAAATAAATTGTACAAGTGGCAAGAAACTTACGGTTCAGGTATGTCAAGAACAGTGTGAATAATAAGTTGAACAAAATTGTATATCCAATCAAAGCACCAACACCAATCCAATACCAGTAACTCTCGGGAAATAAACTGCGAACCTTCAATAAAGTCACTCCCAAGGACATAGTAGTGCTGTCCGCATCTTTCTACAGGCATCACCTCAAAAGGTTAATATTAACGTTAATAAATGGAAAATGGATAAATGATTCAGTTTGGAATCTACAGCCGAAATCAGGTCTAAGGCGAAGGAACATGTTTTACCTTATCCCAGGAGTGGCCTAGAAATTCATTAACTGAAGCTGCATTCTGGGCATACATTAAAGGAGAAAACCAATAACCCCATATCCACCAGCCTGGTATGCTATCTGTACATATGAAAATATTAAGACACAAAAATGTAAAACGTGTAACATTGTTTTGGAACAAATAACAGAATGTCTTACCAAAGATATTACAAATAACAAAATAAAAAACCAGACAGGCATTTTACTCTTTTACCTCTTGAAAGAATGAAACCTCCAAGGGCCATAACAACCAACATTGCAAAAGATCCGAATGTATTGGCAACAACAAGGTTTCTCCCTAAGGATGCCATCACACGGAATAGTGCTATTGACATTTGATGAAGACAAAAGTACAAAAAGAACTGCCGTATGCATCTACATATGATGAGAAAATCAATTAAGACAACTACTTCGATTTCTTCACATTACATGAAAAGCAAAAAAAAAAATCTGTATATAGAGAGGATGAAGTACCTAGTTATTTGAGGATCAAAGCCAACTGTATAATATGTAATTCCAACCCATAAAATTGATTCTATGAGTGATCCTGGAATGCTGAGAAGCCATGAAGAAAGAGTATACATCCAGCAAGGATAAAAGCGCAAATCTCTGTGCTTGTAAAGAACTGGAAGCTTAGCTATCAGCATTGGGACCTCCAAAAATCCATTGAAAAGAATCATAAGAATAGCGAAATATATTGCACCAAGGAATACACCACCATCATCAAGCGTGTTATGATGCATTGTTGTCCGGAAAAACACGCTTGTCATGATAAGAATAATCAAAAGAAGCTGCCAAACAAAACAAAAGGAGATTAGTCTTAAAATCATGATCATAACAAGGACATTTATAACAATGAATATCAGTCTAAAGCAAAATTGTGTTTACCTGAATAAATTTGAAAACAAAAACAAATGTATTGCGCTTTAGTAATAGCATTTGCCAAGAAAAAATAATCTTGAAGAGTTGAGCCTTGTTGATAGCATATCTATCAGTTGACAGAGCTGCTGGATGACTACAATTTTTCTCAAATGGAACAGACAACTCTGATGTCAAAACTTCACCAACACAAAAAGATTGATAGCCTTCCACAAAGTTATTAACAGAAACGAACTGGTAAGGACTACTGAGAAACCAATACTGCCCTTGATCCTTTTCTGATAGAACCTATTTTTCAACAGTAAACAATATAGTTATAATAATCAATTGAGGACTAATTTCTCGGCCGATAAACATCGAACAAATTTGCATACCTCCTGCAAAAAATCAGCAATATTTTTTCTTGAGGGACACTTAAATCCCATAAACTCAAAGAAATCAAGAGCATCTTCCTTTGGCCCCTGATACACAATCTGTCCTTCACTCATAAGAATAATGTCATCAAATAAGTCATATGTTTCTGGATCAGGTTGCAACAGGGACACAGCTGTTGTCCCATCAAATGCACGAGTTGAATGCCTAAGATATGAGATGATCTGATGGGTGGTAGAGCTATCGAGGCCAGTCGATATCTCATCCATACAAAGAACACGAGATGCTCCAATCAGAAGTTCAGCTGGTAAAGTTCAAAAGTTTGTCAAAAGCTCTATGAGGTTTGCAAAAATTCAGATTAGACAACAATATAAGTACCTGTGGTAAGTCGCTTCTTTTGACCCCCGGAGATACCTTTCATCATTTCATCTCCTACTAGTGTATCCGCACATATATCGAGACCTAAAATCTTCAAATATGTTTTGTGAATGAGGTCAAAGACTTCTCTATCTATGTTATAAGGAACAACAATAATATACAATGAATAGCAGCTGACAATAAAGAAACTTTACATACCTTAATTACATAATCTGCAATCAGGCTTGTGTTTTCCCCCAGTGCTACTGCCTAGGAGGAAATGGTGTCAAAACATATCTAAACTTTAACAACTCATGCATATAATTCCATGAATGAAAGACAGACCTTGATAAACAAATCAATTTCTTCATCGGGTGGCATCCCTGCATTTTTTTCTCTCCTAAGAAGTTCCATGAGCATATCTTTCACATTCAATTGAACATATATTAGGGACATTAGTTTCAATGGCAATGATAAACTGTGAAAACTCAGCAAGCAAGCTTACCTTGTTTGTAACCTTGACCTTGGCAGCCACCTGATAACTCGAGTATCTCCCTAACTGTCATCTCGCCTATATGCCGGTCATGCTGGCTCACATATGCACTAGTCCTTTGAGGAATGAACTCCGTCAAGTCATGCCCGTTATATGTAACTTTTCCTGACATCTTAAATTCAAGGCAACTGCATTAAGCATGGAATTGGACTTAAAGTATGTAACAAGTGTTAATTACAACAAGGCCGATTAAAAACTGCAAACATATGTATTGTGTTTAAACATGGTGTATAATACCTGCAAACCAGGCCCGAGTCTACCAGCAAGAGCCAAAAGCAATGTTGTCTTTCCTGAGCTTGGAGGGCCTAATATCAGAGTTAACCTGAATGACAACATCCCATTACAGAAATCAAAATTCAGCTCATATTTCATTAAATTCTTTAGGAAAAGATCAGCAATACCTAGAAGGTCTAATTATGCCAGAGATGTCTTTTAGGATGGAAAACTTCGTCCTTTTGCTAGGAAAAATCCTAAGTTGCTTCATCAAAACCTTGCATTAAATTATTTGACGTCAATACATCATTTATCAAAACTCCAACGAAAAACTGAATAAATAAATAAAAATTTAAAGATCAAATGCTAGCCCCACCTCAGTCATGTTACAGATGAAGTTGGGAATGGTTGGTAATGCTCTGCTCCCAACATGGACAAAAGCATCCACACTGAGGTTCTCAAATCGAACCTCAACTTTTGGAAATTGCAGGTCAACCCTGCACAGTTGGCCATAAGCATAAGCCAAATTTTGAGGACATGAAAGAGTTCAGTAGTAAGAAGTACAGTTGAGTAAAGACTATCTTTTTTCTTTCCATAACATGAAAAAACCAGATAATCAAAATGGTTAGTTTTGACTTACGCATCGAATCTTTGCCTAACTCTTCTAAAGAACAAGTCAGTATCTTGCTTCATAGCATTAACCAGCTTGTCTAACACTTGATGCTGTTCCTGGTCCCTGAGGTTGCCAACATCGACTAGCGAAAACCCGCCAGAGAGGCTTCGAAAAACGGAAGTGGTGGCTCTCACATAGGTGGGAGACCTTTGCAATGCAGCCTGCCAGAGGACCTGCTCATCACCGGCCATGCCGCTTTCTGCTGCTCTCGTGAACATGTTTGCCGAGATATTCCACATTCTGAGCTCACAATCATTCCAAACAGTACGTTGTAGCTAAAGTTGGAGCAATGAAATGATATGCATTGGTAGGAAGGATACCTAATATTACATGATGATTAAAATTAGTTGTTGAGTGCATTAATTAGGTAACTTGATGAGCAGCCATCTTGGTAGGATTGACCATATGCTTTTGGGGTTTCAATTTCAAGAAGGTGGTTAAAACGGTTGAGAATAATACTGTTAGTCTAAATTTCACCTTCTTTTTGAGCAATCGTTTGACTTCCAGAAGTGTTGGCGTGGCTTCACCTGAGCCATAAAAACAATGATTTTTAAAGCCTCAAACCCAGAACAAGCAAAGCTACTGGCATTGTGTACTGGCCGAGTATGGCGAGCACGAGCATTGTTCCCCTGTCATCGCTGATGCCTGGTGTGAATATTTCTAGAAACCATTGGCGGCCCACAAAATTTGCTCCCTCGCGGATTAATCCATCACACGTTTGCTTCGCCGCCGGAGCGCCGGAATCCGCTGAGAAGCCCGTGATCGAGCTTGAATTCATAGGGGTAATTGTAACCTCTGCACTTTTTACTGTTTACATAAGGAATGCATGAACTGTTAATTTTGATTGTTGTTGCAGCCTGAAGAAGGTGACCGGGTTGAGAAAGCCATGGCTATAAGTGGAGAGAAGCTGCTGAGGAGCATCATGTCCGATAGCAAGATTGAGTTATATGCCGCGTATGTAAGTTCATATTTTTTGTTATCTTACATGCTAATAATATGACACTGAAATTTCTTATAGTACTGTGTTTCAATCTGCTCTTATGTAAAATTATAAAATTTTAAACTACCAACTTTTTATACTTATATTTGTTCATATTTACAAGAAAATGTAAATTTTGGTGATTAAACATCCGTGGTGTTGACTGCAAATATCATGATAGCAGTGTACTCTACTACAAAGCAAACTGAATTGAACTTATTCACAACATCCCTTTTATCTTGTTCTACTACTTATGAGGTTTCATTTTGTATTTTACGAGTTCGCAAAGATCAAAGAGAGAGCACTTGTTTAACATTGCCAAAATCTGTATGTTTGCCAAAACAATGCACCCTTATATTACCTTCTTGAGTTAAAGTTGCTAATTTTGTTCACATCGTGAGAAATATGTGTAAAGGCGATCCCAAACTTTCATTTCACTGTAAATGTAGTCAAGTTATGTTTTGTAGTTCTATATTACTAATTGGTGCTCGTCTGACCATCACAAGAGTTGCACCAATTGTTTCACAGTCAACTTAAATCAACTATTTCACACTTTTTCTTAATTTTCCTTCTTCACAAGTGTACTTTGGTAGTGTGTCTATGTTAACTTGGGATCCTGCATTTTTAGGGAAAAGTGATGAATTGTGGAGGAGGTGGTAGCTGTGGTACCTGCATTGTTGAGGTTAATTAACGTAATCTAAAATCTCTTCTTTACTTCTTTATGCTTAGCAAATGAAGCTTATAGTATGATCTAAATTCTGTTCTGTCAAATTTCTATTCACAGATAATTGATGGGAAAGATCTCTTAAATGAAAGGACCAACACTGAACTACGATATCTCAAAAAGGTTTTTTCGTAACATCATTTTGAGCTTCCACAGGCGCTTACGTGCTTACATTGGGTTCTAATTGTGTAGTATACTTATCCAACCTTTGAATTAACTTCTATGCAATCATTTGTTTTGCAGAAGCCTGAGTCTTGGAGATTGGCCTGCCAAACAATAGTTGGAAACAAAGAAAACTCTGGAAAGGTACGATGCTCTATAATTCAACTTGGAACTGGAAAATACATTAGCTTCAATGTTAAGTGCTTTGTATTCATCAATCCTCTAAATTACTTCTCCCTGTTAAAACTATGTTTTAGGTGCTGGTTCAGAGGTTGCCTCAGTGGAAAAAGTAGATATCCTCCACTTTGATTAGGGTGCTTTGGTTCCTAACGTCAGGTGTTAGGGTTCCCATCTATTTCTTCGTCCTCTCTTTTGCAAGGACCCTATGGGGTGTTACATACTTGCATCTAATCCAGAAGCATAAACTTGAATAGTCTTGGATATTTTTGTACCAAGTATGATTATAAACTAATAGATTATAAACTTTCGTAAGTAGTGTGACCAGGTCATAAGTTTTTTTTTAAGTGCTGGAAGTATACAAGTACTAAATGAAGAGCCATCGGACTGGTTTCATATGAGTTTCATGGTCCCCAAGTTTATATTTCAGCACTTACAAGTTACATGTGATCTCAAATGGAAGACAGAAGCAAGCTGAAAGAATAATGTATATTGATGGCTATCCGGGTGGGGAAAATGAGATAAATATGATATACTCGTAGCTACAAAGAATAAGACTACACTAAAAGGTTTTGATTAAAAAAAGACAACTAAAAGATAGTTTCAGCATCTATCTATATTTGTTTCGGGGATCACAGAAAAGGCGTTCTGATTATACAAGTTGTAAATAGAATTAAGTAGGATAGATTGATTGACAAAACCGCCATAACTATCATTTGCAAAAGAAACCTCAATAGTAAGGGAATGGAATAGGTAGCATTCAAAGGAAGAAAAGCTTGATAATTCTCATCAAGTTCTAATGCTCTATTACATTAAACAGAGAAACTCATAGACCTTCGTAACAAGGCCATCATTAAACCTTCATTAGTCGTATGGAATTTGGATGTATGCCGCATCACAAACAAACGGAACGTCAGCATACATCCCAGCAAGTGCACACCTTATGCACTCAAGGACTGTAAAGAGATAAGCAAATGCAACTGCTGTCCAAAAATGCATCCCAACCTTGCCCCAGTAAACGGAAAGAGGCATCCAGCGGCTCACAGTGCCAACCACTTGTAGAGCAATCTCTAAAAGCATCCCCATCACCACATGGAACCGGAAGTAATGGGGCCACTCTTTTCTCCTTACAATCCCAAGATAAGCAACAAAGAAATATGCCATCAAAAACCAACTAGGTAATCTTCCAATAGCTCCCAAAAAGGGATAGGTCAAGAATTCGAAATCCTCCAGAAAGGGATGTAGGTGATATGCGGTTTCTGCATACATCCATGTCTCGTGCAGAGGCATCAGATAAGGGAGGCATGCTAATGCTCTCCACCACCATTTGGGCTTCTTAGTCATAGGAGGGTATCTATAACTGTATGGGATATCCTTTGATGCCTGTGGGGTGAAATTGGATAGGCGCCTCTTAGGTAACCTAGGTATTGTATGAGAAAGGCTACCTAGTTCACCCCTTAAAAGTGGTGAGGATGCCAAAGAAACGCGTCCACGCAAAATTTCTGTCACAGTAAAAAATCAATCTTTTAGTTTAGAGAGACAGATAAGCAATAATTGGTAATATTAGAAGTGTGGGCCAACAAGAGATTAGACCATGTTTCACAAGCATATAAACTCTAATCAGCAGTACCCTAAACTCTGGACAAAGTGAGATTTAAAATTCGAATAAGATCTCATACGTAACCTAGTGCAAAACTCCACAAATGCCTCACAGGGTAAATTTCATACAGAATGCAAATAAGATTTTCCATTCACAAGAAACAGTAAGCATAACCAGACCATGAAGGTGAAAAGGATGAGAATGTAATAATTGAAACAAATACATCCAACCACTTTCTTAACTGTAAACAAATCACAAAAAGAAAACACAATAGATTCGGCTAAACAACTCTTCTGGCCAAACTATTTATTATATATATATTTATCATCAAAACACACATACAAAAGCATGCATACATATGGAATAGCCAGACCATGGAGGTTGAATTCAGGAAAGGATGACATCTGAGAAACAAATGCATTTAGCCACATTCTTTAAATAACTAAACAAAGAAAACTTTCCAGAACTATTGAGCACCACTCCGGGGGTACTGTTCATGTGATTAATATCTGAAAATGGTCATCCTCATTCCTCATCATAACTATAAACAAATCAACTACCTACTACCTATGCATCATCAAAACACGCATACAAAACCATGCATACATATGGATAAATGTAAACATGCTAAATGTTAACTATTATTTTAGTATGGATGCAGACCTGTGGTGCTGGATAGATTATGGCAAGGTGCCCATGAGCTTTTAGTACATGGAAATACAACCTTGGCAGGGGAACATAATACTCTCGAAGATGCTGAAGAGCGTGACTTGGCTATACTATAAGTGGGAGGCAGGGATACAGTTCCACAGCTTAGTGCATATCCATGCAGAGTCATATTGATCCCCGCTTCACATCAAAACCTGCTAAATGTAAATTTATATTGGTCCCATGCAGACACTTCAAAATGAGCAATGGAACAGATAGGTTCCATAAAGGTCAACAGATAATAAAAACCTTCTTTTCCACACCACTGAGGTACATGTAACACCCCAAATTTTATTTTATTTCATTCAATAAAAATAAGTATTAACAACTTCCGTTGGGATACTATCATATTGTTATAAATTGTAAGGTCTCAATGTATACATTCCAATGCAAATTTAAACCAAATTCTAATCCAATCCTTTATTCTGTTTCTAAAATAAAACAAAACTTGATGGTAACTTTAAGCATTTGTCATCACTTCTGAGAGGTCATCTAATGATCAAAGGATTCCAAATAACTCGTTTTATTCGATATCTGTAAAAGAAATAGTATGAAAGGGGTGAGCTACGACTAACTCAGTGAGAATTTCTTCTATTTTCCAAGACTTTTACAATGGACACTTATGACAGTCAAACACTTCATGGAATCAATCAAGCTGAGAGTAAAAATATTCCATCCAATCAAGTAAATGTAATTCGAAAAAAAAAAAGATATAGTAATAACTGATAAAGATTAATTACACTAGCATAGACCCGAGATACAAGACACGGAGTTTTAATAAATAGATACGAGACACTAAAGCAACATTTTCACATACCCTTAAACAAGACAAGTTTATAAAACACCAACTAACTGTCATGGTAACACTATGCACAAACAAGTTAAGGGACATTCAAGTCGGTCTCAAGTAAACACGATACACGAGACTATACAAGCTTAGAGAGTACCAAAGTAAACCACAACAACACAATTCACAAACTCACGAATTCACGATACTCGATTCTCAACTGACAAATCACGATACAAGAAGTCACGAATTCACGATATCTGGTTCTCAACTCATAGTTCACGATACACGAAGTCACGAAATCACGAATTCACGGTACACTATTCTCAAGTCACAGTTCACAATACTCAATCACGAATTCACGATAGCCAATTCACGACTTCACGATACACAATTCACGATTCACGAGCTCACGATACACAATTCACGATTCACGAGCTCACGATACAATACAAGATAATCAATACCCAATGCAATCAGATTAATACCAGGACACTTATCAACTGTACTCAGTCAAGAACAAGCAATTCTAAACTTTCTAATATATTAGTTTACCGAGTCACGGTAAGAAGAGAATACACTCATAGTAGCACTCTCAGTCAATCGATAAGCAAATTCATATACATGGCAAATAATTTAAATAATTATAGCAAAAGACCAGTCACCAGAAAACAACTTTAAGTTAACATTAAATAATGGAGCATTTACTATTCACAAGTGCTTTTGAAAAAGGTTGAAAAACAGTAAAAACCCTCACTGTGAATCCTAATGCTCACAATATCCCTCAACACCTGCAGTATCAATGATTTATAGTCATTAATACTCTATCATGTATGACAATCTAAAATTTATCACATAAATATCTGTAGCATAGTTTTTTTCTTGGTAATGTTCTCATCAGACCACTTAATAACTACTTTGCAGAAGACCATTGCAATAAGCACATCAACACTATTTATCATCACACGTTTTCAGCCTCGGTTATACCCCTTTTGAATGATGTAGCTCCAACCGACTTAGATAGTTCTTGATCAGAGAATATAGTACATATTACAAGGATCTTAATGACACAAGAATCAACACAATCAGATCTACGGTTTATTAGTTATGAATTTTTGAAGTCCGTTTCCAAACTGACGAAGAAAACAGTACTGAAAATTGCAGAACTTCAAATGCATTTTTCTTGCTCGTTTCTAAACCGAATTGACTCGCACTTGATTCTATGTCATAGTTTGAAATCTCGTTTTTCCAAAACTAACAAATTTATTCCAAATAGACCAGCTATGATATTTTTAAAGTGAGTTCCAAACTGATGCAAGCAGAAAACTGAATTTAGAAATTACAGAACTTTAAAACCCTTTATCTCTCTTGTTACTTGGCCGAATTGGCCCATTCTTGTTTCCAAATCAAAGACCAGTATAAACATCAGCTACAATATAGTTACGGTTATAAAGATATGGATTTTTAAAGTAAGCATATGTTGCTGCCAGGAAAGCTGCATCTAGACAAAAATTGCAGAAATTGAACACCCATTATCTTTCTTGTTTCTTAACCAAATAGGTCTGTTATTATTTCTAGCTTGTAGTACAAAACCTCAAGTTTCCAACTCTGCAAACCTTATTCAAAACCGATTAATAAATCCGGGGTTACATTCAATTACAGAGCAGCACCCCATTTAAGCAAAACTTTCCAGATTTCCAATTTGCAAAATTCACCTAAACCTAGACACTGCTTACAGATTATCAAACATTGTTAGCCTCTTTGGTATTCTCCAAAGCACCATTCACATACATAGAATAGATAAATTCATCTATAGGCTCTAGCTACCATTGCACACCCACACAAATCTTAGTTCATATATATATTCTGTCAAATTAATCTCAGCCTCCATTCATCAAAGAACACCCACCTTTATTCACGGATCAATTCTACCTACAACTTAATCAAAGTCTCATATAAATACAATGTCACAGAAGCACGCAACATTCAGCCCTACTTATATTTCTGTTCAAAACATAAATATAACTCAATTATCACAATTCCACACTGCACTTGTACTCTGGTTCTTAATATGCATAAGAATTAATGAATTATACAGGTAGATTATTCAAATTCATCAAATACGAAAAGCTTAAATTACGATAGGCAATTAGCTCAATCGGCACCTTCTCCAATGCTTCCTCCGCGCAGGGTTTTCTGGTTGTCGTGGTTAGGTGAGAAAAAGGGCTTATGAATGGGCGAGAGGGATTAATGATATTTTCTGTTTGTTCCTATAATATTGGTTAGTTCATGGTTCTTGCTGAGGTTGAAGGTTTATGTCTCCGGGCTGTTCTGGTTTCTCCGTAGCCAATTTAACTCTAAGACAGTTTTGAATTAAAAGTATAAAACTCCATTCTTTATTTTTATCATTAAAGCCTAGAGTATTCATTATTTCTACATTCACCCCAACTAAATAGCTATTATGAACATGAGGAACTCAAGTTTAAAGGTAGCAAAACTAACTGAATTCTCGGGTCTCACAGTACAGCCACAAGATTTCAACAAGACAGAACTCAGCTATAATCTTATAATATAATAAGTGAGGCATAAAACTTTTCCGAAGTATATATATTCATCTGATTCAGTAGGGTTTTGGCATCATGTTAAACAAGCACATCCCAATCCCTAATTGTGGATCAATTATAAACTATCATATTCTGTTACAAATTGGCATTATTCTTTTATAAACACTTTATCAGCCATAGAATCAAGATATCCATTACAAAACAGGAACTTAAGGTGCAGTACATTATACGCCTGTCTCTCCAGTGTGTAGAGTCATAACCTCATCCTAAGGTTTACTTAAACATTGGAATATAACTTTTTTTTTTTTAAATGGAAACATTATCACACCCAATCAAGAATTCTAGGCAAGGAATCAAATGATATTACGACAAGGAGTGAAACTATGATATTACAACAAAAGTGAAACAATGAATAGCTTGACAGGGAATCAAATGATATTACGAATTACATAAGACATGATAGCACATTGCAATAACTTTCAGAGTCATCATGCATCAAATATCGGAAACCATGTGCACAATGCTCTTGGTGCAAGTACCAGCAACCAGGAACATCTCGATGGGAATTGTATTAATGTGGCAAAACGAAATTCAGAATCAAGTTTTTCTAGTTTTTTTTAACAAGATGTTCCCACTGCAAATTCAAACTTAATCACTACTATTGCTACAAGGAAATATCTTATTCACAAGCATAACTGCAAAAAGTTTGATTTTAGCCTATGTATTCACGCAAAACATTGTTTGTTTCTTTTCCATACACAGGGGTAGTACATATAAACTGGATTCCTTCTATCTAAACACTTAAATATTCGAAATCGACCAAAGAAGAAAAATGCAGAATATACAAACAAACTGGAGTAAAAGAATGATGAACACTACGAAAATAATTCATCTCAATTTCAAAACAACGTGAACGATGAAAAAGGAGGAGAAAAAAAACACCTCGTCCTTCCCGAACCAGCCGGCGGTATAAACCCTAGGAAACCTGAGACGGAAAAATTGGTTTTAGTATCAAAATATCAAAACCTGATTCGAACCGGTTTATAAAAACGCAAAGGTCGTACCTCTCTGTTATCAGATTTTCAAGAGGAATTGAAGAAAGAGATGCGAAAACCTTATCTGAGCTTCACCCCCACTTAATACATAACTTACCGGGGAGTTCTCAATATTATTGTTCTGGCCCTTATTATTCGGGGTCATTTTGTAATTAATATGAATTCTGCGCCACAGTATAAGATGCGCTGACCTTCAGGCGTTTAATTGCAAATAAAGAAACCTCCATGATAAGAGCATCTCCAATAGACAATAGCAGTAAATGAACTGAACCGTTCGTGAACAACTCGCGAACAACTCGGTCAAACTTCATTTTCAAACTCGAACTCGAGCTCGTTCGTTTATATACGAGCTCGAACTCGAACTCATAAAACCCAGCTCGATAGGATCGTCGAGCAACTCGAATAGAATTTTATATAGAATTTTTATATAAATTAATTAAGTTTTATTCATTAATGCTTTAACGAACTCGAACTAGATCGAGTTCGAACTCGATTTTATATCGAGCTCACGAGTCGAGCTCGAACTTTCTAAAAGTCAGACGAATCGAGCTCGAACTAAAATATCTCAACTCGTACGAGCTCGAACTCGATCACGAACATGCAATACGAACTCGAACTCGAACTCGAACACACCATCAACAAAACCTCATCTAATCCAAAACAACCTCATCAAAATCTAGACAAGCCTCATTAGAATCTCAATACCTCATTGCTAAATCAACTAACCTCATTGAAATATTCAAACCACAGATCTGGATATCACCGACGGCTTGTAACTGCAACTTCGACCTCCTCCGTCATATTTCCATCACTGTATCTCCCGTCCCCTATCCTCCGCACAACGGCGATGATCTCGCACCGACAGGCCTTAACCATCACCTCTACATCGGTCGCGATAGCATAAATTGAAGCTCGTCGGCGATAATTTGAATTCACCGACAAGCAATGCAGATCCGGAGGCACCATCGGAACAGCGCAGTCAAAAAGGTGACGCTTCGCCGCCAATTTTTTGATGAACCGCCGCCAGAGCTTCATCGTGGAGAAACTCGTCGGAGAATTTTCACGTAGCTACAATTTATCGTCATAGTAGATCTGCATCGCCGCAGCCTCCGGGGAGTCGTCTTCGAATTGTTGAGTTCGACGCCGGTGATGGTCAGAGCAGACGAAAGTTTATGGCGGCGGTTGCAGGTTTTTTATTTGGGGAAAATTTGAGCAGACGAACATAGCATTGAAAGCTCGACTCGACTCGTTTACAGCCCTAATCTCCAATGGTTAGCTATAGTTTGGCTTGCCAGGTCACTTTCCAAGCAAATGATGTGGCAAGTTACCTTGTTCCACGATGGTGAGCTACTATGTCTATAATTACAAAGGCCCCACTTGTTTTTTAAAACATATTTACCAAGAATTTTTATTGTCATTAAAATAACATATGTATTTATCTAAATGATAAATTGTATATTATATACAAATAATATTTTCATACAAATAATATTGGCTCTACATCTTTCCTTGCACCTTCTTGTTTTTTTTCTTTGAATAAGATTTTTTTTTCATTTTGAGGATGTTGAAAATTTTTCACAAATGCAACCCACTCGGGATATATACCATCAACTAAATAATAACAGTAATAATATCATAAGTTTACAGTACCAAACCGTAAAAGGAGTTTCTGCAAAATAACAACGTGTTGATTGGTATATGAAAAACGTAAAGTAAAATTTGTTTCTGCAAAATAACAGCGTGTTGATTGGTATATGAAAAACGTATATATAAAATTTTACAATAGCATACCAAAGTTTGAATATATTTGAAAAGATAATGTTTAACTATAAAAGAAAGGTAAATGGAAGGTGAATGATGGGTAAACATGACATTTATGACGGCAGTACTGCTCTGTGCGGCAGTACTGCTTGACAAGCAGTACACGTGGATGGTGAAACAATGGTACGTAGTGCTGCTGCAAAGTTTGGAATATTACAAGCAACTTCTTCTTTAGAACCATTGGAGATGCTCTAACGAGCCGATTCGAGTCGATTATTGGGATGTTCAAGATTCTTGCATTTGAATGTAATTGAGCACGACTCACGAGTCGAGCTTCATGATCTTGAACTTTTATGTCCATCGATCATATTATCGGCCATTATCGACTTGGTCGCGATTCTCAAATTAAAGTTTTAGACAAATATTAATTTATAAATCTAACTCGATTTAGAATCAAATTCATAAATGTTTAAGAGGTAATACTAAATTTAATTATTTTAACTATAGGTCAAATTGAATCGTACCATAGTTTAATGGACCATATTAACCGAGTAATTAAACAAACTTAAGCATCACAACTATTTATAATGATTTCTTTACAATCACTTCCATTACTCAAACAATTTGGAACAAAGTATTGCTCTCCCTCCAACACTATTGCTTTATGTATCTCAATAATTCATTTTCTTAACTTTTTTTATAAACTATAATTATATATAATTATTCGAATAAATTTAATTGATTGTTCATGAACATAATAGAGCTTTCAATGCTATGTTCGTTTAATAATCGAGACTAAAATTTTGTTCGTATTCGTTCATTTAATAAACGAACGATCTTGATTCGAGTTTTAACTAATTTGATATCGATCTTGTTCATGAACGTTCATTTTCGTTCTCACCCTCCTCCTTGTGATTTTCAACATAGAAGAATCTGGTGTCACGATGATGGCAAAACCTCGCGCTTCTCAACACTAGAATAATTAGGGCCACATTTGCTCGAGTCTGTGTTAATTTGGGTATTCTTTGGGGTTCTAATCGGGATCGGGATCAGGGAGGAGGGCGGCGGAGGTGGGGCGGGGATCGAGTGATCCGTCGGGGTTCATATCGGGCGGGGATCGGAGTTTGATCGCAAGGTTGTCAGCGTGGCAGGGGGATCAGGAGTTTCCTGCGTGATTTCCACGATCGCGGTGATGGGTTGGTGACTTGGTGGTTATGATTTGGGGCGGCGGTGGTGACGATTGGCTTGATGATTTTTAGGGTGAATTTGATTTTTTTTTCCTTTTTTGATTGGGCTGATAGTTTAATAATAAAAGATCAAGTTAAACTAAATATAAAATCATCAAATAATATAGATTATTGAATCACATTGTAAAATCATTAACGTTCAATCATCAATATATATTGAAAAGGTATCGAGTTTCATATATTAATCATCAAATTATATTTTAAAAAATTTAACTCGTGTATCATCAAGTCATATTTATAAAGTATCATCATATAATTAGGGGGTTGCTCCATGCAGGTCCATTTTTCTCTTGCAGGTCCGTATTTTTACCATAACACTCCTGATATTGTTAACGCAAAAAATGGGCTTGAAATCATAGGGTTCCATCAGGGGCATTATGGTAAAATGTGGACCTTAGAGAAAAATGGACCTGCATAGAGAAATTCCTTATAATTATTAGAGAAATTCTCCTATGAGGCATGGACTAATTTGACACATAAAATAAGAGCAAGGGCCTGGCAAAATACCCTTCTAAAAGTTTTGGGGCCAAAAAAATAATTATTTATTTTTGGGTCCATAGTACAAGAGGAAAAAAGTACAGGGACTAGGTTGCAAACAAAACTTTTTATTACTTCCAAATGCCCTTCTTCTCCAATCTGCCTTCCACCTCACCGGACCACCGTCAGGCCACCGTCGCGCCGCCACCGGACCAACGTCATGCCACCACCGGACCACCGTCGTACTGCCACCAAACTAGTGCCGTGCCGCCACATCGGTATGTGGCACCACCTCACTACCACAATTCCACATCATCATAACCTCATCAAATTAAGCAGAAATCTCATCAATCAACAAAAAACCTCATCGACAAAGCTCACTGAAAAATTACATAACATCATTAGTTAATACACAATTCAGAGAATCAAATTCACACCCTCAAGAAGACATCATCTAATCCAAAACAAAACCAAGCCGAAAAATAAAATCACCACCAACCAAAAACAAAACCTCATATAATCCAAATAAAAAAAAATCTCGACAAACTAAAAACTACAAAACTTCATCTAACCCAAAACTAAAACAAACCTCATTACTATCTTAAAACAAACCTACATCGCTATATCAACGATAAACCTCATATAATTATTTCAACAAACCTCATTGAAAAAAAATTGAACCTCATCACAATCTCAATAAACCTCATCGTTATTTCAACCAACCTCATCAATATGAGCAGAAAACTCATCATACCAACTTCATTAAAAACATTCATAACATCATCATTGTCAAAACCTCATCATTATGAGTAGAAACCTCACCACACCAACCTCACTGAAAACATACATAACATCATCATTGTCAAAACCTCATCAAATTGAGCAAAAATCTCATCAATCTGAGCAAAAACCTCATCGACATACCTCACAGAAAAACTACATAACATCATTAGTTAATATACAATTTCAGAGAATCAAATTCACACCATCAACAAAACCTCATCTAATCCAAAACAACCTCATCAAAATCTAGACAAGCCTCCTTAGAATCTCAATACCTCATTGCTAAATCAACTAACCTCATTGAAATATTCAAACCACAGATCTGGATATCACCGACAGCTTGTAACTGCAACTTCGACCTCCTCCGTCATATTTCCATCACTGTATCTCCCGTTCCCTATCCTCCGCACAACGGCGATGATCTCGCACCGAAAGGCCTTAACCATCACCTCTACATCGGTCGCGATAGCATAAATTGAAGCTCGTCGGCGATAATTTGAATTCACCGACGAGCAATGCAGATCCGGAGGCACCATCGGAACAGCGCAGTCAAAAAGGTGACGCTTCGCCGCTAATTTTTTGATGAACCGCCGCCAGAGCTTCATCGTGGAGAAACTCGTCGGAGAATCTTCGCGTAGCTACAATTTATCGTCATAGTAGATCTGCATCGCCGCAGCCTCCGGGGAGTCGTCTTTGAATTGTTGAGTTCGACGGAGGAACGATCGGAGACGGTGACGCCGGTGATGGTCGGAGCAGACGATAGTTTATGGCGGCGGTTGCAGGTTTTTTATTTGGGGAAATTTTGACCGATGAGGTTTGGGGGATAATGTGATGCGATGAGGTTTGGGGGAAAATATAAAGGAATTTGAGAAAGGTCCCCATAGTTTCAGGAAATCATTACATTACCCTGCTTCCTCCAATAATTTTAAATTTTGTATTGAAACCCCTGTCTCACCCAAGAATTTGTCTAATTATTAATCATTCAGTCGTATTTATAAATCATCAAATTTTAAAACATTGAAATATATTTTACCATAGTGTTATATTTATAAATTGTAAAGTTTTAAATTATCAAATCAAAGGAGAAGCACATGAAAGTGATTGTAAAAGTGAGATGTGACGCTTTCACAAATTTTCCCCAATTTGTAATTTTCTTCTTTAAAAGTTATTTTAATAAGCCTTATTTAATATGTTTACACTCCTTTTCTCGCTTTCTTTTCATTTTTATCTCAACTATTCCCCTCTAAGTTCGGTGAAAATGTAATTTGATGAAATTCATGTTAATTTAGTCATGCTGATTCTTTTGTTAGTACATCAATTTTTATTTCAATTGAGTTCAATCAACTTTGGTTCGGTTCAGTTCAATAGGAAATAAACTCTATCAAACATGGTCTAAGATATGTTATTGTTTTGTATTTTATTCAGTTTCTTACCTGAAGCTGTAGTAGTGTGGTCTCATGTAGCCCTTTTTTGAAGTAACTGCACCACTTGCTTCTGAAGTTGTAGGCAGTGGCCTCTCATGGAGCCCTTGCTAATGCAGTGGAACTGTTAACAACACCCCAATCTGTAGTGTATTTAGATGTTGCACCCCTTACTCTCTATGGATGCCTTTAATTGCTGGACTAGGAACCCCATTGATGTCTCTGTCCGTAGAGTTTTCTTGCCTCATATTCTTGACTCTGAGCACCACCCAAGCTCCAATGGACTGAGCATATTGCTCCCTCTAATTCCATGGTGCTTTTTTTTTGTTTTCTTTCTGTTCCTTTTGAATTCATAGATGAAGAGAGACAACTGGCATTTGCTTAGCTTCATTTTGGGATGGAGATACACCAAGGGTGGAGATGTATCAGGGTGGAGATGTATCAGAGTGAATAAGGATGGCAAAGGGTCTTCCCTTTTCATCGGTTTTTTTGACTAAAAAGGAAATCCCCATGTTTCTTAATGCTTTATAATTGTTGATTCATTTTGCACTCTTGTAAACTGTTATACTCTAAAGGGTTTGAGGAGCCCAATTTAATCCTCCCACATATGGTGGTTTTAAATTATTTTAAAAAAAAGAATCAGTTTCTTACCTATTATTTACACAATTCAACATATTACATATGCTTAGGCCTGTTTGCTAGAGCTTTTATGTAGATCAGTTCAGTTCAGTTCAGTTCAGTAAAAATGTAATTTGATGAAATTCATGTTAATTTGTCAATACATTAATTTTCAATTCAGTTCAGTTCAATTCAACACATCAAAAAATAAGCTCTAGCAAACAGGGCGCTTAGTATTTCTTTTTAAATTTTAATATAAATTTATATATACTAAAACATAATAAATTAATAGAAATTCGGGTATGCTCGAGTTTAACATTTATAATTAACGAATAAATTTCTTTATCAAGAAGAGAAAATGAGATATATCATTTTCCAACGAAAATCCAATATCACTTGATCACACCGAGTAATAATCAAAAAGTCAAATTGGCATATGGAAAAGTTGGGGGAGATGTTCAACCAAAAACATAGATAATTTTAAAATAATACTAACGTTTCAACTGTGATAAAATGTAAATTTGAAAAACGATAAATGTTTATTTATTGTCACTCCAAACCACGTTGTTTTTTTCAAATGAGTACTCTATTCAAACTAACCAAATTCCAATTATCCTAAAACCGAATATTGTAGGTGCTACAACTAGAAATCAAATTCCCCAACGTATATATAATATACAAAAATATGATTATATATATATATATATTTTTTTTTTTTTTTTTTTTTGAAGAATACGACTACATGTGTATTGAAATTTAATAAGTAATTATATTTTCAAATTTGAATACCATCTCCCATATCACTCCATAGTAGGAAAGGTTTCTCACAACAAAATTGTAGCATTGTACATTAATTGTCATTACTTACTATTTTCAAATTCAAATTTTCTCATTCATTTCCCATACATCCTCTCGTAACCAACTATTTTTAAATTCACCATTCATTCCAAGACACCCACCCATCCATCTATAATGCTCTGTTCCTCAGCAACAAACACCCTCTGAACACATCCCAACATGAGTAGCCGGCCGAACACCATTTTTAAACTAACGAGATGGAGAGTGAGGGATATAGCAGCTTGTTTCTTTGCATGCAAAATGTCTGAACGGACAGGTAAATCTACAATCCTATTCAAAATCATTGTTTTATTTTAAATTTTTTGAATTAGATCAGTTCATAGTTGTGTATTTGCTTATGCTTACAAGATGATTCAGAGGAGTCTAAATGCTACACTTCACCGGTACCCGTGTCAAGAAACACGTTGGCTTTCGACCCGATTAGTGACTGTAAAAGGAAAGAACGGAAAAAGAAGGGGAAAAAACTAAAGCTGAACAGAACCAAGAATGATAAAGAGAAGGCATCTGCTCGTGGTCAAATCAGGGATGGTGAGAAAGGTGATTATACTGAGGAATCAAACAGCTATTGTTTTAAGGAAGAAGATCAATTCATTGTGTTTTCCTTCGACAGCGAAGGATCATCATCCCATGACATGATCAACGGAAAAAGGCAATCTGAGGTGTGTTATATTAAATAGCTATATCTGATTCGAATTCCATAATCGATAGAAGGCCTTTAATGTATTGATTTCTCTTTAGCATGACAAACGATCAAGTTCCAGCTTTGAAGACATAGATGACATGAATGTAGAAGAATCCAGTCATCCAAAAGAAAAAAATGTAAGATAAATATGGTCCAGCAGCATGAATCAATTAAGTTAACTGTGAAATTTCAGGTTGAAGGAGAAGAAAGCAGTGCTGTAGAAGAGATGGAAGACAGTGAGACTAGGCATGGAGGTAATATGTTATCAGCGAGGGAGTCGAGCGATTCTGTTCATTCGGATACCAGCACTGGTTCTTTTGCCTTCCCAATGTAAGTAAAGTTCAGATGTGGTGAATTTCATCTATAAATGATGTCTAGAAACTTTATTTGAAATGGTGAATTTATAGCAGTGTCGATCCACAGTTTGAGATGGGAAGGACTGGGCAGCCCTGTCCACATGCCGCGGCCATATGACGGACTGAACACCAACAAGGCCTGTGGTGGTAGTTTGTGTCTTCCCTGCTTTAGATTTTGAACGATTCATTTCTGAAAATGTCTCATTGTGAAATCATATGCTTCGTTTTCCTGAACTCATGTACTGATGGCTGAAGGTTTTCAATGGGATTACTAATTGCTAAATTTCCTTTTCATCATATAGTTGCACACTACTTTTCTTTGAAGCTAACAAAATCAGTGGAATATGATACATAGTGATCAATGACACTGCGCTCTATGCTGTGAGCAAATCGCACCATCGTTGGTAGAGAAACAAAGGCAATCATCACTTTGATCATAATTTCTTATAGCAAAAATCCTTCAAATCAAATACACCATGGCCTAACTATGTATCGACAAGAATCTGATTCTACATTAGCAGCATCAGTAAAAATGGGAGGAAGAAATTGTTCACTGGGAAGAGGAGATTATAGACACTAAGACGGACTCAAATTCAATACTCAAACATGAGAAATAAATACAATAAAGTGGTTACATAATCAGGATTATGATCTGAATCTTTCTGGAGCTTTCTCTTTGATTTTAATTTTTTATTTTGCTTCTGTAATTGAGTTCCTAATCAGACCAAAGGAAGGTGTATGCATTAAAGCGGGTTCCAATAATAGGGAGACATACAACTTTCAAGTAACATCAATCAAATTCCCAGTAAAATAGACAGAGTAAAACTAATTGATCATTTACAATCCAATTCAACGTTCATTTACAATAAAACTCAGAACGGTTTATGTGTTGCAAAAAATTCAATTTCTTCATGTTTTCGTCCAGTATGCAAAAGAAGGTTTTAGCTCCTTGAACATAGGATGGCTGGCTCATGGTTGCAGGTAAACAGGGGAAATGTGCAGTAAAAGTAATCAAGGGACAAGGATCCACATACAGTTACTTTTTTTAAAAAGACAATATACTACTATCAAAAGGAATAAAAACACTGGATACTTTTATACACTAAAACATCAATAATACAATATAATTGTATAATCACAATTAAAACACATAGTACCCGAAAGTGGTATTTGGGAGGTCATCTTTTCTGATAAATTCAATAATTCACTTGTTATTTTACGATATTTTACATATAATTTACATTCAAGATAATTTACATATAAGTATTACGGTTTTTCTAAATATATTATCAAGGTTGGAAATAGCAATCAATTATACCACATACGCTTAATTACACGTAAATATATTAACTTTTACTTGGTAAATGTGGTAAAATGTGATAATTTCACAATGCAGATGTGCACTATTTATTTAATATTTGTAATATCGAAAGAGAATTTTAAATATAATATTTTAAATATTTTATGATTTATTACATTTTATAATTTTAAACTTTTTGAATGTGGAAAATTAAAAAAATAATATTTACGAAAATATATATTACAAACATGTTAAATAATAACCAAAAATAATGATACATTATAATTTATAAAATATTTACTATTATTTATTATTTAATACTTTTCATATTAAATAATTAGTGGCCACGGCTGAGAACAAAATCAAGTATTATACTAGTGCCATCTACAGTATGAAATAGAGCATATTTTACCATTAATAAAAATACATCACTACATTTATTTACCGGAAAAGTGACGCGTACTCATATTTTTACCTGTAATTATGACCCATCACTAAATTTACCACGTAAAATTTAATATACTTACGTGTAGTTAAGAGTGTATGGTATAATTGATTGCTACTGCAATTTTCAAGCTTGATAAGACCATCTCCAATGGCAAGCTACATGATTGTGTAGCTTGTCTTGCCATGTCAATTTTCAAGCTAATGACATGGCAAGCTACACACTTTAACAATGGTAAGCTATATTCATAATAAATTCATAGGTCCCACATGTTTCTTTACTTTTAAATTATTTTATATATTATAGTTACTAATATTTTAAAAATTGAAGTAAAAATAAAATAAAATATATGTATAATAAGCAATATTTATCAAAGAAAACATCAAAATTAATTTCGGTTTAGGAATTATAATAATTAAAAATATCATAATTATAATATTCAATTTGTATAAAGATTCGAATTTGAATACAACCATATTTTTCTTATGAACATTGTTTATTATTATAAGAAATTATTATGTAATTTTATTCCATCCTATTTTATAACAATAATTATTTTAAATAATAAAATTAAATAATTATACAATTCGAGTTATTTATAGGTTGAGTTGAATGAAATTATAATTTTCAAAATATGTTGTTTTATTTAATTTATGTAAATATTTTTTTATTCTATATTATAATATTATTTCACGAATAAATATTATATAACAATTAAAAATATGATTTTATATGCATCAAATCATGGATAGATCTATACAATGCAAATATATACTTTTTTACAGCAGCCATAAAATAGATTGATACAATGCAACCAAAGACGTGTTACTTTACCTCTGCATAAAATATCCAAAACATCGTACGCGAATGTAAAATTTCGTAAATTATGAATGGTTTGGTAAACAAATCTCGTAGATAAAAACAAGTCACAAATATATGCCGTATCGATAAAATAAAAATATTAAATGCAACCGTGTTGCTTGGTAGAGCAGTACTTGCTTGACTGCCACTGCTGACATGGCATAAAACAACTGTGTAGCAGTACTGCTTGATGTTTGGAATATTTTCAAGCAACTCCAAAACGCAACCATTGGAGATGCTTACATCGATGGAATATTGGCTCTGTTTGGTGGAGCTGTGCTTAAAAGTAAAGTATGCTGAAAAGTACTTTTTAAAAAAGCTGATGTAACATACTTTTACTTTTGATACTAAAAATAGCTCCTACTTCCTAAATAAGTTGGTTTTTAGCAACTTACCAAACACAAAAAACCACTTTACTTTGAAGTAAAGTAGATAAAAAGTAAAACCAAACACAACCATCCGTAAGTATTATAGCGCATAAAAACACAATTTATAATGATTCATGGAATTCAGAATGATACATGGAAACAACATGAAAATGGTGCTGTAGTTTTTGAAATTAGTGAATTAAAAAAAAGTAATTGTAGTACTACAGTAATTAAATAGTAATTCCTAAAAGATAAATTACTATTTAATTAATATACAATATAAAATAATATAATATTAATCGAGCACGAATTATTAATTTGAATTGAGAATAATTTGACATTGTGGTATGTTATTATATATTCGAATACACATTTACTCATAGTTAAGAGACAATGTTGAAATTGTTAAAATTTTTAAACACTTATAAAAATATATTGCAATTTTTATTAAATGTTAAATTTTATTTTCAATTTAAACATATTTTTATAAACATTATATTTTCAATTTAAACATAAAATATTTCATTATAAACATGTAATAAAATATTTTAATAAATTGTATAAACATAATGTTTGAAAGGGTTCAATCATAATATATGAACACGTTTTTGAAAGATAAAAGAAAAGTTACTTTTTAACAATCAATTAGAATTCCACCTTTAGCTTAATTTCACTCTTAATTAATCTCAATTTGGTTAATCGATCCCATCTATTTATCGATTTTAATTTGATAGTCAACCTCAATCTCATACCTATATCTCAATACATTAGTCGGATCTTGATCGGTTAAACTCAAAAATCATTCATACTGATTTTAGTTTTGATGATAGTCAATCGCATCTTCCGACCTTTATGAATATGATGCTCGTATTTAAAAACAAATATTGATATATGCGTTAGTCAACCTCGATTCGAGATATATATTGAAGATACTCTATAATTTCCTTCATTAGTTACCGGTCAGTCAATCTCACGAATCATCACAACTAATTTTAATTTGAATGATAGTCAATGTCATTTAACGACCTTTATGAATGTGATGTAAACCATTGATGCATACGATAGTCAACCTCGATCTGATATATATGGATGATATTCCATTTTAGTTTTTGTTGATAGGTGAAAAAAACTTATTTTCCAACATTTAAATGATAAGTAGCAATAATTAGTTGATACATATGAATAAACGTGCTAGTTTGGTCATTTACACACATTTTTATATAATGAGTGTACTAGTATCTATTTTAATTATCAAACTCAGGTTGGTTGGAGCAATTTTATTAAGATAAATTTTGATAAATTTTTTATTAAGGGTTTGGGTATTTTTGTAATGTATTAAGGTGTTGGGGTAAAAATTTTAACTAGGGAGAGAGATAAAAAAAGAAAGAAAAAAGTCCGCATTATATGAAAAAATATCAGAAAAAATGTCCTCGCATTTCGAGAAAATAAAGTAAACTTTACTTTAACTTATGATCCCGTGTCAAATAAATTATAATATTCACTAAAATAATTTGATTTATGTAAATATAGGTTGGTATTTATATGCATTTTTATGAATAGTTTAATTTGTCCATTTCTTAAAAATTTGAAAGCCCATTCATTTTAAAAATGGCAAAATAATTTTAAAAACTTAAATAAAGACTTTTCATTTAATTGCAAAATAAGGCCATGTTTGCTAGAGCTTTTCTGTAAATTTGTTCAGTTCAATTTAGTTTAATTCAGTTCAGTGAAAATGTAATTTGATGAAATTCAGGTTAATTAAGTCATGTTGATTCCATTTTTCAATAAATTAATTTTTACTCAGTTCAATTTAGTTTAATCCAACTCAATTCAGTTCAGTACAACAAAAAAAAACTCTAGCAAACAGAGCCTAAGTGTTATTTTTGACCTTTCAAACAAATTAAGCACTATAACGGACTACATTTTTTTTTGAAAAAATAAAGGACTACATTTAATACTCTATAAAAATCACTCTTCTAAATAATCTCTTAGAAAAAGTGTGTGTTATATGGTGTATTTAACCACTAATTAATCAAAGTTTATGCAACTTTTCATTAAAATAAATATTATATTTCTATTACAACTTTGCATAAATTATATTTAACAACTCATCATTTTTTTATCAACATTGTAAACCATTGTATATATACATAGTTAAAAAAATGCATAATGTTTAGATTATTTAAAAAAAGAACAATGTTAAAATTGGTTGAACTTTTGACCATCCCTCCCTACTATCTATGTATCATTAAAACAAATTCCAAGTATAAATTCCTTTGAATTCAATGCATTTAATCACACCATCATTGTAATCTTTTCACACATCTTCATCCGTTACAAATTAGGCCTCGTATTGAATTAAATAGGCAAGAAATAATTTTATTTAATATTTGTTATGTGTAGGTTGGAGACAAGTAATGCCATTTAGAGTGAAAATCCATGAGAAAAGAAAGAAAAATCCAAGATTGTAGACCCAAAGCGAAAATTGAGGTTACCAAAGAACAAAAAGGAGGAAATGGTTCAGAAAAGAAAGGGACAGTATCGGGTGGGGACCAGTTGGATAAAGGAACAAAATGGTAATCTCAGTCACCCCTACCAAGAAGAAGCACCACCATATCAAGATTTTGCAATCTCCCCTAAATTTGAACTATTCCGTCCTCCCGCTCTCCGCTCCAATACAAACTTTATCTATAAACAAACAAAACAAATTATAGTCAGTCAGTCTAATCTTTTCACACACACACTCACACACACTCACACACTGCTTTCTATATAATACACACCTACTCATACGCTCTCTCTCCCTTTCTCCCCCCCACACACACTCACACACTGCTTTCCCCTTCCGCCACCGTGATCCACTGCCGCCCCAAACCCTAGCTCCGGCTCGTCTCCGGGGGCCCCACCGACCTGCAACTCGATTTCAATGGCAAGTCCTGCCAATTTGATTATCGCTTGTTGATTTTGCTTGGGCATTTCCCGACCTCGTACTTTCAATGTGCCGGAGTGTTTTATTAATTCCTGATTATTGTTATTATTTGTTTCGAATGTTTGAAAGCCTCCGTTTCGAATTTGGGACGATTTTAAACTGTAGATCTGTTCATCATTTGCGATCTTTCGTTTCTAATTTGTATCGATTGTTGACTTTGGTTGCTTGTGTGGGTTTTGTGCTCTATAGATTATCTGATCTGGACTAGGACTAGGACTAGGACTGGAAATAGAACTGAACAACCTAATTTATAATTTGTATGGGTTTTGACAAATTGATTCAGTTTAGCAATGACTGGAAATTTGTAATAAAAGGGCTTTAACAATTATAGGGTTTCAGCAAATTGATTCAGTTTGAATTTTTAGCAATGACTGGAAATTTGTAATAATAGGGCTAGCCCAAACATCAGCATTTATAGAAAATTGTGTATCGAGAAAATCGGTTTGATTTCTTAAGTTAACTTAAATGTTTAGCAGCGGAGTCGAAGGCAGATTCCTGAAATCTTAGGGTTTCGATGACTACTCAGCCCATTTCAAACCTATTTGTTACATCAAAAGATCCTCTTCGAAGATGCGAATTTTCCCAAAACAAAGCCAACGATTACATGGTGGCTTTGTTTTGGGAAGTGATATCGCCTAGAAAGAATTTCTTAACACCTGGAAATCGGGTGTGACGAATAAAGAAACCTATTTAACATTAAACCTCTTACGGCGCTTGACTTACTAAGCAATGCTAATTGGGATTTTTCGAAATTTCTTTACAGGCTTATATGGGATCCCTTGAGATAGAATTACGGAAAACTATTTAGTTACCATGATCTCCATTACTGCTGCGTAGTTTATGCTTCCATGGCTTGTCGATTTTTAGTTGCTTTCAATTGTAAAGGGAGATTGTATTTTAGGTTTCTGCTACTCAAAAATATAGATGGATAAGATGACTAACTTAATTCCTGGTTAACATTTCTGGTAGCTGGGATATAAAATCAAATCCCGGGGAAGTGATCACTTTGATTTTTTTGTTGTTGTGAACTTACAATCATCATTTGTACCATTGGAAATGTAATGCCTGTTTTTTCTTAATGGCTGGAATCATTGTAACAAAACCTTCTTCGTGTTTGTAAAATTACAGATATGATGTGGTAGAATTCATGTCGGTTCTGAGCCACGCATCGGTATTATAGGCGTGCTAGCATGAATCAGGAAAATAAATTTTCCGTATCGGGAGAACCTGCAATGAGGGTTACTCGTGCAAGGGCTAAGGTATTGCTTCAATCTGGAGAATTTCCACCTCTTCATCCTTCTTCAAAACCGGACAAGGGACTGGTTCATCATGCCACCTTAAAACGAGCTGCATCAGATGTAAATCAAGCTGCTACTAGTGGTCCTGCTTGTCATCCAAATAAGAAAAGAGCTGTTCTTGGAGATGTGACCAATATAGATTGGAAGAAGTCATGCACGAAGGGTATTGATGTGGCCAAAGCTCAGGTAATTCTGTAATGGGAATATGTGATGCTGAGCTCAGCCTTTTCTTTGTTTTCATCACTTGCATGCTCATATTATCTGTTTCTGACTTGTGTGACAGAAAAGTAGGGGTTGTATGAAAAGTAAAGAGAAGGTTTCCCTTGTTGCATCTGGAGGAAAACCTTATCATAAAGAGAAGAGAAATGAAAGCATCAATGTCTCAAGATCAGAAAAGTCAGAGGAAGAATATTTTCTAGAGAACCCCTTGCTGGTACTTCAACCGAACAAGTCTATCGGTTCAAAAGAATGTGGTATGGAGAATGCTATGCATATGAAGCTGAGCAGCTGCAAGTATGCTGGGATCCAGAGGCATGCGCAGATAGGTGAGACATTTGTACTATCTTTTCTGTCTTTCACATCACCCAAACCAATGAAGACCTTTTCATTCTTATAATAACCAAGACAAATATTAGACCTCTTTGCATTTGGTAGTTGCACACTGGAGCTCCAAGATCTAGTCGATTCTTGGATGACTCTCAGGGTATGATATTGTTTTCAACACTAGTTTTATAATAGTTAGCTAATGGATAGTCCGCGTCTGTTTATTTCTCGTACAGACATTACTAGCTTGATAAGCATATAATAATAATGTTGTAGCTTCTTCACTCTGAAAGCATTGGTTTATTAATCATAACATTTAGACTCTTAGTACCCAGGAAATTCAGCAATTACGTTTTGGGATTTATCATGTAGTTCTGCAGTTATAATAATCTTATATTAAATTGAAGTCAGTTTAACTTTGAAGAAATGTGTGAGTTAGTTCAACCTGTAGTTGCAATATTGATCTTCAGTGTTTCCTTCTCTACTTAGAAGAAATGTTTCAATTTTTTTCCTATGTTCCTATGTTCTTAGACGATTTTGGGTTGATCTTTTCAAATGTTGAAATGTAATACGTTGGTACATTTCACATTCAACTCTGCTCATTATTTGTTTTGAACCTATTGCCTTAACTAGATTGAGCTTCTGAAATCAGAAGAAATATACTTAAATTTGAATGTGTAAGAGTGTTCTATGCTGGTTTACATCTTGAAGGTGTTATATTAATCTTCCAAATTCAAGTTAAAATATAGATTTTTTTTATAGTTATTTTTACCTGTAGGGGACCTAGGGGTGTATTAATCTTTACAGTTTCCTTATGCTGTTTTCTGTATCACGGACCATCTAATAATATTTTGGCAGTTCCCCTTGAAGTAAGATGAAATAAATTATAATAAAATAATGAATTTCTTAACCAAAAATACATTTAGACAAGATGTTAGCGAATTCATCCAATTTGCTGCATTTCATGGCGAAGGAGAAAATTTTCAGCTGAAGCTTCTATAATGTTGTTAATCTAATGCTGTTACATTTAATGCAGGAGTCAATTCTTTACAAGAACAAAAGGGCTCAGATAACCACTGCATTATTGATATAGATGAACAAAAGGATCCATTGATGTGTGGCCTCTATGCTCCTGACATATACAGAACTATGAGGGCTATGGAGGTTTGTGTTACTGTTGACATGCTAGGCAATGCTATTACTGTTATTTTACTATTGTTCCTGAGATGACAGTAATGTTTTCTAATTCGTATGAAAATGTGAAGCTTGCCCTGAGTAAACTGAAAATTTCTTGCAAACTAGTACACTTATAAAATTGTCATTCCTTGTATAATTCTAAATATTGGGTGTCTCCAGTTCCATGTACGCTCTTAGAACTTACTCTTTAGTCATAGCTATCAAAACCATCCAACTTCCGTGTCAATGTTTTCATGGGTCATGTTTCTTTTCCTCTCATTTGATGTTCTAAAGAATAAAATCTCTCAAAGCTAACAATATATATATATATATATATATATATATATATATATATATTTGCATTCACAGCTTGGACGGAGGCCTTCAGCTGATTACATGGAAAAGTTGCAGAATGATATCACACACTCCATGCGAGGCATCCTGATTGATTGGCTTGTAGAGGTTAGTTTGGTCAAACCAATCTTATGTCTGGTAGCATCATTCATAGGATTTCCCATAACTGTATTCCATTTGTGTTTGGTTGGAATCTGGATGGACTTTTAGTCAGTTAATCTACAGATATATGCCTAATTAGTCTGGGTGCATTTCTACATTTATTGCTTCCTGGAATTTTCTCTAGGATTGTAAAGCTGTCAGTTGGCACATCTGATTTGCCTTTATAAGGGTGTTACTTGTGGTTTGAGCGCTTTTCACACTAGTTCTTTACCAAATCTGTTAAAGAGTGAATTGCATAAATTAAAGGTTTTGCTTTTGTGAACTTCCAAGCTAAACATCATGAATCCTGAACTTATAGCTAGTTGTACAATTACCAACAATCAAGTCTTTATTTGGTCGTTTGGTTGGCTATTTAGATCATACATAATTGCTATACAGGAAACAGTACTGATATTTGCAGGAAAATGTATCTGGGGGGCTTAAAAATGTTATACTTTCATCAATTTCCTAAATTGTCTCAATTTAGTTTAGTTGGAGGCTTCAACAGTTTTAATTTTTATGAAGCATTGTTTAAAATGCATTTGACAACAATTTGTTCTATCTCAGGTCTCTGAAGAATATAGGCTTGTTCCAGACACTCTTTACCTGACTGTAAATCTCATTGATCGTTTCCTTGCTGCAAATTACATTGAGAAGCAAAAGTTGCAACTGCTTGGAGTCACCTGCATGCTAATTGCTTCGTAATGCTCTATTTTTCTTCTTTTTTGGTGTATGCACGTCAGACAATATTATCACAGTGCCTTTGCATGCTTTATTCTGAATAAGTTTGCCTGTTCGATTACCATACAACGGTTTAAATAGGCTCAAGGATAACATGAAAAGTTTAAATTCTGTTTCCCAGCCCTTTACAGCTTTCCAAGAATTGCTGTGACAACCTAGGAAGCTGCTAAACATTTGTTTGTAATTTGTAGAAAGTATGAAGAAATTATTGCTCCTCGCGTGGAAGAGTTCTGCTTCATCACAGATAACACCTATGCAAAAGAAGAGGTATGCATATGTACCTTTGTAGTCTGTAAGAGATACCTTAAATATATTGATACACAGTAGGCACTATTAAAATCAATTTAATAAAGTAGTCACAGGGATATTTTTTGTGCAAATTACTGACAAGATTACTAGGAAGCTTGTATTGTTTTTTGTACAAATTACTGACAAGATTACTAGGAAGCTTGTATTGTTTTTTGTACATTGTTTATGATTCTAATCATAATGTTACTCAACTATTATACCTCATATTCATACCTGGACCTTAGCAATAAAAACTCAACTATTAGGATGCATAGCTTATGCAAGAGCCTCATCCTGACCTTGGATATGCCTTTAATTTTTCCAGTAAAGTTTCCTTTATATACTTGTACTGAGGTTGGTATTGGTGCTCTTTGTTTTCTATGACAGGTAGTCAGGACAGAAAATAGAGTTTTGAACTGTTTGGAGTTTCAGTTGTCTGTTCCTACCACTAAAAAGTTCCTCAGGTACATACATATGTTTACTGTTTCAAAACATTATATTCCTTGTGATGTCTAAGAAATTTACTCTTTAATTTCGAATTTTTAGGAGATTTATCCAAGCAGCGCAAGTTTCTTACCAGGTAAAGATAATTGACCTCTTGAACAATATGCAGCATCATTGCTAGTTAAACTAGATAAGAAAACTTGAACTTTATATCCTTCTTTGCTTAATTGTAGGTTCCTTCAGTCCAACTGGAATTTTTAGCCAATTATTTAGCAGAATTGACTCTTCTGGAGTACAGTTTCGTGAAGTTACTTCCATCAGTTATTGCTGCAGCTGTTGTGTTTTTGGCCCGATGGACTCTAGATCAGTCAGATCACCCTTGGGTTTGTTTCCTTGTAGATTTGCGCCCATTAGATAGTCCATGTTTAGCTCCTATTCATGAATAAACTGATCCCTTGATCCCATTTCAGACTCCAACCCTTGAACATTATACAAGTTACAAGACTCATGAGCTGAAGGCAGCAGTTCTAGCATTGCGAGAACTGCAGGTGGACAGTGCTAACAGCCGTCTCAATTCTATCCGTGAGAAGTACACGCACTCAAAGGTAACATTGTTTTTTTAATTTTAGCTTGTCCATTTACTACATAAGTATTCCTGCAATATATACAAATAGAATAAAGTAAAAGAATGCACATCAAATAGCCAATTAAGGTCCTACTTTTTCTTGGCTACTCTAATAAATTTTTTTTCTGTGCTCTTTGCTCCCTGACAGTTCCATAATGTGGCTAGTCTTTCTTCTCCAAACATAAATGAAGAGCTGTTTGCACAGGAGCCTCTTGGACTGTAGAAAATATCTGTCCTCCATGGTTTACATATCCTGCTAATTTAAGAAGCTCCTATCTAATCTCCTTGATGAACCTGCAGTACCCTTGTGGAAGTATCATTCTTTATTCAATCCCAGTTGCAAGCGATCATGATGTTGTAAGTTTGTAACGGTTAATCATTCAAGTTTGTTGAGCAAAAGTGTAGTGTTAGAACTGATTTTTGATACCCCCGTTATATAAGAAAATGTTACAAATGTTACAAAGCAGCTAACTACTCGCTGGCTTGCAAGGTGTGGCTACTTTTGGTTTCTAGTGTGTATCAGTGCTCTGAACGTGACATCCAATCTTCATGAAATGTGAACTCTTTCATTTCGTCCAATCTTCACTTTTGGTTTCATAATCTTGTTTGATTTCATCTACCTCTTTCATTCATTTTAGGAAGCTTGGGAATTTTCTTTTTTAATCTTAATCCCTTGCCCTAGTCATGATGATTTTGACACCTCAGATAGTAGGATTCAAATGCGGCAGTAGTTCTTCACCATCTTTATTCAACTCGATGGAAAAACCTTTTGATATTTTCAGAGATTTTAAAAAGTATTTATATGTTTGAATGTGTCCTTTCATAAGAAACATTCTATTTGTGAAATTACAACCCAAGAAATTTAGTTAATCTTCTCAACCAACGTACCTTTTTAGTACCTCCGTTTCTACTACTTTTAATTGTTGATAAATATTACTCCATTAACTAATAAATTTTCGATTTCTACTTTTTTTTTTGAAAATACGATTTCTACTCTTATTTGCACATGGGGATGACATGACCACCCTTGTCTGAATTACAAAATAAAAATCTTTTTTTTTTAAAAAAAATCAACCTTGCATTAATATTAAACACCAGACATTTCTACTAACTTTCATGAATTTAGACGAAAGAAAAGAGTACCGAAGAGACTTTCTGATATATTTAATAATGTTATTTATCTATCATGATGTTGATTTCACATCTTTGAGTGTCACCACTAATTCAGATCTTCAGGTACTATCTTCTTGGATGAGATGTTCCACCTTGAAGCCAGTTCCTTACTATGATGTCACTTCCTTCCATATTGTTGTTTGTGGTAGAGATCCATTGATTTGATGGCTTGGCCCTTCTCCCAAAATTTATTTTCGATCATGAATGATCAGTTTTTCAGAGCCTACAGTAGACCTCCAACCCCATAGTTCCCATATTTTGCAACCACTCTTCTAATGTCAATGTTTCTAAGATACTTTGTCTCAGACCTTTGTTTGGAACAAAGGTAGGAGAAGTGCAACCATTGACCTGATAACTCATAGATTGAATGCACCACATGATGAATTGATGATGAGGGTGTTTGGTGAAGAGCTTTTTGGGGCAAAATTAGCTGTTTGACCAACTCAAAAAGCTAATAAAAGTGTTTGGTGAAGAGCTGTTTGGGCCCAAAAGGCTAATTTTTAAAATGCTCAAAATATCAGCGTTTCTAAATCAGCTAATCTTTCTCTTTCATCAACTTCCTTATGTACCCTTTATTTCATTATTTACCTGTACGTAAATTTGATGTGAATTTTTTTTGCTACGTACATTCTTTTTGAGTAAATTTTGTACGTACCATCTTTAGTTCTAAAGTTTTACGTAGATTCATATTTTTTTTAAAAAGCCCATTTTCATATTTTATTGGTTAATAGTAAATTTTAATATTACCAGATTCTTTAAATTTTTTATATTTTATGAATTAATTTTTAATGTACATTTTTTGTCAAGTAACTATTTCAACTATAATATAATATAATGAAATTTTATTTAGTTAATAAATATAAGATTTTATACAAGTATAGTGAGTTTTTTTAATTTTTTAAAGTTAAGAATTTTAAACTAGTGATGCCCAATTAAATTTTATTTTATATATATATATATATATATATATATATTTGTAAAATATTTTAATATTCACCTTTTATAATTGACATATTATATTTTCTAATAATTTAAGATTATATTTAAATTTAATATTGCTATTTATAAAATGATTAATTGTTACAATATGATTAGGCCCTTAAATGTCATTTTACTTTGTTTGCTAAACAAACAACTATTAACTATCAGCTAATTTTACCAAACACTTATATGCAATCAGCTAATATAAACAGCTAGTCAAATCTGCTAATACAATCAGTTAGTCAAATCAGCTAATGCAATCAGCTAATCAGCTAACAGATATCAGTTATCTTGCTTATGTCTAATTTAATGGCTGCTATACCCATTCTTTCGCCTTACAATTTCCTAACTGAGTGTACAACTTCGTGGGCCAAAAGTACACATTCAGTATTGCTTCTTTTGGGCACAAAAATGTATTGGGATTTAGATATTAAAAATAAAGCACGAAGAAGATGACGCATATACCTTTATAGCCGCGGCAAGACGCAAAAATAATGTGCCGTTCATCTTCATCCAAAATCAGAGCCTACACAAATTTTCAAGAGGAATCATAAAACAAAATTTGACTTGAACCTTAGCTGGACAAAAATATCTATCATAAAGAAAATAGATACATAATATATGTCCAGGAATGCTTAATTTAGATGTGATAATATACCTTTAATCAGCTGGATGAAATAGATATTGGTAAGAGTAATTTAGTGTGGGTTTTATCTGATGGACTTTTTCCAAAGGAAGAACATGGTTCTCCATATTCTTTCCGGTCTCCTTGTTCAAAGTTCAAATTAATGCCTATTGTCGAGGGATTTGGCCGGAGAAATTGTAGGGATAATTCTGATTTGAGTGTGATGATGAAGAAGAATGAAAAATGGGAACAAAATTTTTCCTTTTTTTTTTTAAAAAATACACCATCCAAACAAAAAACCAAAACCTATGAAACTGCCCGAACTGGTAATAGATTAAAGTGATATAAGTAGCACGCGTTTTCGGCATCTACTTTTGTCACTCACAACTATTCGATCTTGAAAGCCTACATGAACAAATAACAACACTATCTTTAAAGGGAAGGTCTCTTGTGAGACTTGTCTCAATTGAGACTTAGGGACAAAATTGTCCTTTTATGTGTTAGGGGTCTTAACATAATTATTTTATGTTTCACATATTACTAAGTAGACTCTTCAGATTCTGATTTTTCTTCGCTACTATCATAGTCTATTTCTGATTCTTCTATGATGTATACAATTTCTATATCATCATATTTTTCTTCTATGGGTTCATATCCCATATTATATGCAAACTCTAATAATTTAATTTTATTAGAATCTTGCCTATTAGGACATTCATTTGCATAGTGTCCTTCGATGTTGCATATCCAACATCTACAATTTTTCTTTCCTTTTGGACAGAATTTTTGTTTTTCTGATTTTGTATCATATTTCTTCTTAAAGAATTTTCCTGGTCGGAATTTCTTCTTCTTTTTAATAAATTTATATTTAGAGGAATTTTTCTTAGAAAAGAATTTTTTCTTCTTTTTATATTCTGTTCTACAGCCGTATTCTACAGGATTTTCTCCTGATATTGCACAGCAGTTTCTATTAAACTTTTTAAGTTTTTTCTGAGTTCTTATTAGTTCACAGAATTTTGACAGTTCATCTTTTACTATTCTTATAGCATACCCTAGGCTGTAACTAGAAGTTCTTCTATTGAAAGTTTCAATTTTAAACCTTTCTAATGCTTTTTCTCCTACCAAAGGTATTTTTCTAAGATATTGAAGTATCATTTCTGGAAATTCAATTTGTTCTAGTTTGTAAAGATTTACTTCATAGTCACAATTGAATTCTTCTAAGTAACATATATCACAGAGTTGTAGTTCTGCTAAACGCTTCCTAGCTTTTTCTTGTACTAGTTGTTTTTCATGTATTTTATCACCAGTAAAATCAATTCCTAGGAACATAGTATATAATCCATCTAGAACTATATCTAGAATATTATATGGAATGTTGTTACTATCATCTGTCCAAATGGTGTTTTTTATAAATTCTTTTGCTATTCCTAGACTCTTATGTTCTATTAATAACAATATAGTTCTTGATTCTGTATAGGCATCAGGATTAGTTTGAATTACTAAACTCAATTCTGCTGCCCATTTATCAATGATTTCTTTCCTATTATTTTGACAATCAATATTTAGGAAATTATCATCTGATCCTTTTGAACTATTAACCTTGGATTTTGCACTTTCTGGAAAATACCATGGTTGATTAGCTCTTCTTCTTTTAGAGCCCATATATGAGCTTTCTCCTTTTTCTCTTTTAACATTTATGTTAAAGTTTTTAGGTACATCATCTGAATCGTAATTGCTAATTACTTGTTCGCTTATTTCAGATTCACTAGCTGATTCTTCATTATTTAAGACTTTTAAGTCTTCAAATCCAAACAATTGTTTTAGTTTGGGGCTGTTTTCTATTTCTTGGTTTGCTAGTTCATCGTTCTCTAATTCTAGCAACCTAAGAGCATGGTCAAGTAAATCGAAGTTTTCTTCGTTTACCTGTAATTCATCACCTTCTAGATGATCCCAGAAGATTTTTTCAATCTTTGGTATATAATTGGTCATATTGGTTGTTTGTCATTTTTACCAAATGGCCAAGTTAATGCTTTAGGATTTCCAGAGGATCCTAATTCTGCATTTCCTACTCCGTGATTGGGGTAAGAATATTTTCCTAAACTTATAGGTTTTGGTCTTTCCTCATCCCCCAAAGGAGTTATCTTTAAATCTTTTTGTTCTAAGATTACTTTCTGGTTTTCTTGAATTATTGTTGTTAATTCGATGATAATTTTTGCTGGTGCAGCTTCTAACTTATTATCTTCTTTAGTTAGAATATTTAGAATTTCTTCTAATTTTGTTTTTAAAAGGTTTATCTCTTCTTTTATTTCTGTAAAACTCATTAGGACATTTCTTCAAGCTGAATTTTCATGTCCTCTATTCGTTTTGACATTCCCATCAAGAGATCTCTCTCGCTGGGTTCTTTGGAAATACTTCTTCTAGAAGGTTCTCCAATAATAAGTTTATTCCTTTCAATTCTTGATTTATAACGTTCTCCCATGGGTTTTTTGTCTTTAGCTATATCAATAGCCCATTTATTATCCACAGGGGAGATTTCAGAAAACTGTTTATCTTGAACAGTTCCTATTTGAGAAAATACATCTTCTAGTTCAATGTATTCTTTCTTTCTATAGTCAATACTGTGATGACTATTTGTTAAAGCATAAGCAACCAGATAGGTTAAGCTGAATACTTTATCTCCTTTATTCATTAAATCTTCTCTTTCAAATTTATGAATGAAGGATAATGTTTTGTCTAGATTTGCTGTATCTAATCTAATACCAAATTTAGGATAGACTGTAAACATGAATTTTTGGTAAGCTAAATTTCCTCTAGCTGCACCTAAAATGCAATCTTGCCTATCATTTATTCTGTTGTCTATCAAGACCATTTTGACTGGGGAATCTATTCCCTCTTGAAATTCTGATTTCAATAGGATTTTGACGGCACCAAAGTGTACCATTGTGATAGTATCTCTGATTTTAATATCTATTTTGTTTAAATTTTCTTTAATTTCCTTTAGAGTAATTAAAGGTAAATATACTTCTCCTGTAGTATCTTTGATATCTACATGCATCTCTTTAGTACCTACAAAATAGTAGATGCTATTTTTCCTTTTTAATTTTTCTAAAAAAGGTATATTAAAGATATTTTCTTTTCTTAGATTAAGTTTAGAAGACCTAATTTTTGAGAGTAATTCTTGTTTGATCAAGAAGCTTCCGATGAATCCTTCATTAGATTCAAAGGTTTGAACGCTAGAAACATCTTGATTTTCATCAATTGTTTCTTCTATATTATCTAAATGATTCATTTTAACGAATTTTTTTAGATAACAGTTGTCATTTTAAACATGGCTCTGATACCAGGTTTTTGGTGATCTACGAGAGATCTGCGGAATTTTTAGTTTTCTTTTATACATTTTAAACATTCTTTATAGATGTTCATATAATGCACAAGAGTTTGATGTTTTTCACAAAATCTTGTTCCGAAACTATACCTAGATTGACTATAAGGGCCAACTCTACGGAATTTAGATAATTTCTTATCTTCTTTAGTTAATTCTCTGTCAAGAATTGATTTACAAACGTTTTTATTCATTTGAATGATTTTTAAGAGTTCATCCTTTTTACAGAATCTTGAGATTCTTTTATACATTTTATGCATACTTTAAAGGTATTCATAAATTGTACATAAATTTGGGTTTGATGTTTTTTTACAAAACTTAGTACAAAAACTGTATCTGGATTGACTATTGTCATTGTTTCTATGGAATTCAGATAAATTTTTATCTTCTTTTGACATCTCTCTGTTAAGAATAGATTTACAAATATTTTTGCTCATTCAAGCTTCGATATTCTATTTGATGTAATTTATGAATTTAATACTTTAGAACCCTAAGTAATACATGCAATCTTCTTATATCTTTCTTTCTATATTATTAAGAGTGTATGGTTATCATGTTATCTGTTTATAACTTAACCAATCCTGCGAATCTTGTTTCCCTAAACGGCCACCTGCCTAAGCGGTACTCCCTATTCTATGGACTCCAGGTTTCATTATAACAGATAAACATGTATACAACAATCAATAATAAGAAAGAAGATATAGGTTATAGAAACTTACATGTAATTACAAGAGGGCCCTAAAGGGCTTTTTATTCACACATAGTAGATCCGAAGATCAGACAGAATCCTGGACGAGCTTCGTCTCCAGGAGATTACAGAGGTTGAATTTAAAAGATAAGGAGGCACAGAAGTGAGGGGCGCTCCCATATTACAAGAAATGAACTTCCTTTTATAGGGAAGGAAGGGTCTGTATTATTGAAGAGGGGTGCGTCATCCCTTACGTACAAACGCAATTACATTATTGCCTCTACTTAAAGTAGACGCACTACTGCATTATTGCACCCACTTAGAGCAGATGCATTATTATCCCACTACCTGCTATCACTTGAAGTGGAGGGGTCCACGGGACTGTCGGCAGCCCTGATGGTGGAAATGCTGATGGTGGAGATGTCACTATCTTTTTTAGTGGGAGATCCACTTTCTTCTGAGCATCTACCACATAGATAATTGTTGCGGTAATTCTTCAACCTTTTACAAAGGTCTGGAGTATGTTCTCCCAAAATAAATGGATTAACCAAAGTATTTTGGAATTTGACAAATTTGTCTTCATCGGCTTCTCTGATCTTCTTGGGTGACTTGCTGTATATCAAGATGGTGGCATCTTGATAGTTGACAAATAGTCCATCATCTGAACTGAAACTGAAAAGTTTTTGAACAAAACCTTCCAATCTTTTTATTGCTAAGGGTAGCAAATCGCTAGCCTCAAGTTTGCACTCCATGGGCTGAGATGGATGATAATGATCTCCTTTGCAAATGCCAATCTGAACTAAATGCTGAGGATGATATACCAATAATCCTAATTGATTCCAGTATGGACCGGAACTATTAATTTTCAAAAAAACTTCTTGCCCTGGTTTGGTGCATTTTTTTCTGAAAGTCTTAATTGTATCAATAATAGCCTTAGGAAAATGGCTAATTTCTAATAAATTAGGACTTGGATATATGGTTTTTACCAAACCATATTGGAATGCCTCATAGACCTGTTCGGGATTAGCATTCTTGGTGAAGTTGTAGTAACTTAAGTTTTTGGAGTCTGTAGTGAAGAACTTTTCCTCCAAAAACTTTTCTTCATTGGCAGATCTGGCATATCGATAGCAGTATTCGAAGCCTGCTTCCGTTATTTCATCGGAGTAATCTACTTTTGTAGATTTTGCCATGTCTTCCCTTGGTTTGCTGGGAAGTCTTCCTAGTGAGGTTAATGACTTCTTTTTGGACAATAGAGCTGCACTGAAGGTGTTAGGCTTCATCATCTCTCCATTGGTAACTAGCTCCAGAGGTGCTAGTAAAGATGACCCAGTATATAGGTCTGCTGAAGTTCTTGCTTCTTGGAAAGATTTGAACTTCCTGTGTGCAATGTTGGAGACTCCTTCAGTTGCTTTTTTGGCGAAGCTCCAATCTTCATAGATCCCGGCATTAGGGCCATTATAGACCACATAATATGTTTTAGATCTTTTTGGGATTTGAATTCCCTCTTCGGATTTCTCCGATGCTAAAGGTGTAACTTTAGTCTGTGGGATTGGAATTCCCTGATTTGGCCTTAAGCAAAAATCTACTGGGCTAACCAGTTTGATGGAAGTTTGTACTTCCTTCTGGATTTTTGGCAAATCCACAGCCTTCAACGGATTTGTTGATTCTTTACCAACTGCCGTTTGCGTTGGAATAGTCTTGTCTTTCTCTTTTGAGGGAGAAGGTGACAAGATAACCTTTTTTACTTCATTTTCAGAAGCTTGCTCTTTTTCTTTACCCAATTTGATCAGGTTAAGATACTTGAGCTTGGCTCGGACCAGCTCCAGTTCCTGGACTAAAAGTTCTTCTTGCAGCTTTAGCTGCTCCATTTCATCCATGCTGGATGCTTCACAAAGAAACAAACATTAGAAACATTTGTATTATTCTTTATAATCTTGCTGAAATTCTCTGGTAAGAAAATCTGCAAAATAATTCTTGGTACCTGCAATATGAATAACATCAAAATCATATCTAGATAACCACATTTGCCATCTAACTAGACGACCTTGTTTATTATCTCCTTTTAAATTTATCTTTAGGAAATAAGTAAAATTCTTATTATCTGTTCTTACTAGAAATCTGCAAGGGGTTAGATAAACAGAGAATTTTTTAATTACTCTAATAACAGAAAGATATTCTTTCTCGTTACTATGATAATTCTTTTCAGCAGCTTTAAAGCTTCTTGAAGTGTATCGGCAAATGTATTCTTTACCATTATTTTCTGCTTTAAGAATTCCTCCCCAGAATAAATCTGATGCATCAGTTTCTATGATTAGTTTATCCTCAGGTTGTGGGTGATAAAGCTTGGGAAAGTTTTTTAAACTTTTCTTTACTTTTACCATATAGATGGTATCTGAATCTTTCCATTCCCATGGAATATCTTCCTTAAGCTTTGCTTGTAATGGTGCTCTGACCTGGGCAAGCTTAGGAATATAATCAGAAGCATAAGTGAGGATTCCTAAGAATCTCTGCAACTGTTTTTTGCTTTCAAGGATATCTGGGAATTTTTGAATATGTTCCAAGATATGATCTTGAGGTCGATGAGATCCTTCTTCAATTTCTAGTCCTAGAAAACTGATTTTAGTTTTAAAAAGCTGTGTTTTCTTTTTTGAGAGTATTATTCCCAGAGAAGCACATTTTTTAAGTACTGCTGCTACTTGCCACAGATGTTCTGTCTCATTATTACTGAAGACTAAAATGTCATCAATATAAACACAACAGAATTTTTCAAAGGTCCTAAATGCATTCTGCATATGTCTTTGAAATATGGCTGGAGCCTGTTTTAACCCAAAGGGTACAACATTCCACTGGTAATGACCTTGTGGACATGTGAAAGCAGTTAATAATTGTGATTCTTCATCAAGCAATACTTGCCAGAATCCTGATTTACAATCAAAACTACTGAATATCTTCTTTCCTCTTATTAGAGTTAATAACTCATCTTTATTAGGAAGGTTATGACTGTCTCCTATTGTAGCTGTATTTATAGCTTTATAGTTGACAACCATTCTCTTTTTTCCTCTGCGTTTTTCAGCTTCATTTTCTACCAAGAAAGCTGGAGACATGTGAGGTGATTTGCTAGGTTTAATCACTTTTAATTCTAGTAATTCCTTAATTTGTTTTCCAAACTCTTCTCTATCCTTAGGACTATATTGCATTGGTTTAACCTTTACAACTGTCTTAGGATTGATTAGTTTTATGGTTGCTGTCATCCAATATTTTGATTTGTTAGGATCTATTGGATTTTCTGAACACACAGAATCTAAAAGTGTTTCTATTTTACAAAGTTTTGTACTTTGAAGCACAAAAATTTGTTGTTCTTTAGTATACATACCCCCCCTCCTTAAAAGAGAAGCAATTTTATTAGGGCTAATATTTAGCGCCTCTGGTTTTGGTAATTTAGATTTCTTTTTCATGTATTCTAAATAACCTGGAACCCCTACTTTAAGAGCTTTTCTTATTTTTCCTATATGTACAGGATTATTATTTAGAGTGAAAATTATCCTATCTGTGTATTGGACAAATGGATGATACAACAGACAGAAATTATTCCCAATAATAAAATCTATTCCAGATTCTTGTTGATATACAGTTGGAATATGAAATATTTCACCTGCTATCATTATATTAAGATTTTTACAGACCTTAGAGAGTATGATATGTGATCCATTTCCAATTTTTACTCTTATTGGTCTTTCTACATTTACCCAATGTTCTTTAGGTATTACATTTTTGCTAGCAACACACATGCTTGATCCGGTGTCTACATAGCAATGTAATTCAATTTGTTTATATCCAGAAAATTTTAATTTTCCTTTTATATAAATCGAATTTGAGTTGGTAATATTGCTCATTACAAAGTTTGTAGGTTAATATGTAATTATTACAAACTATGTGGGTTGTTCTTGTAAATAGACAAGAGTTAAGAAAAAGGCATTTTTGCCCTTGGTCTCTCGTGAGACGCGTCTCTTTTGAGAATTGTCTATCTTTAAATGACACATACCACAAATTATACAATCACTTGAATGGAATGCCCACAATGCTTTCACAGAAATCTCTTAGCTCTTGAAGGATATGAATTATGGATCCGTCGCCTGCTAGACTACGCAACACAGCTCAGTTGTTCAAGTTTTCAAATAAGATGGTGCAATAACAGAAAAATGTTAGATTACTAAATCATTAAAAGATTTTATTTATTGATGAGCACTCCTGTGTAAGATGTGAAATAAGATGAAATAAGAAATAAGATGTTTCTTAATCTCCACAAGTCCATTATCGAGCGGCCAATTGCGTGGAGGGCTTGGTGATGAATTTGTTATGTATATTTGTAGATTAAGATGTCGAAAATGTTAGTTATATAAACGCCACATGCCAGAATAAAGATACTTGGACACATAAAAAAATAAGGAATGTGCAGTCTTGAAGTTCCTTGATGCCCAAGCTGATACAAGGTTCTATTTCACAACTCAAGAGCAAAATAAGCTGTAAATCAGCTACAAGTTTCATACACTGCCTCTTACTTCAGAAAGACACATACGACATGTGGTGTCCTCTAGACATGTGCTCGCATTAGCCAACATATTCAGATCATAGTACTTCCTTACCGTAATCACCGCGGATTTTCTTCAAAGGATCTGCAAAAGTTGTGAAGATCATACTCCAGAATCACACCATCACATCCCAGTTGCAATTGGAGGGCGTGATTTTAAATTTTTGGCAATGTAGTTTCTAATTTATCAGTCATACTTGTTTTTTTTTATTATATTCTGGGGGTATTTACAAGAATTTAGCACAAAGAAAGCATTTTCCTTTTGTAAATTGGCTTATTTCTTACTCGAAGTATTCAGGGGTGCGTCCCTGGCATCCTTAAGTTATTTAGGTTTTGACAAACACGACCATATATACCTAGCAGCTTCATTCATGATGCTAATGTTTTTAATATAAAATATAAAATAAATGTAATTATGATACCACAATAAATAGAAACGCTGATCCGATCAGAAGATGGCCTTAACCATGATTGCATTATTTACTACAACTTTCTACTTAATTTGAGGATCCATGAGTAAACGCAGAAGATGTAGGAACTATATTGACAGTAATTTATAGTAAATAAAATTACAGAATATAAATTACAGAAAACGCATGAATAATAAAATACAAGTTATATTATTTATATTAATCATGCAAAACATGCCAAGAATTACAAATAATTATGCATACAACATATTAAATAACCTAAACACAAAAGCATAGATCATTATGGAGTCGAGGTAGTCTCCGCCCTTGAAACTTATGAGGCCAACAAATGACACCAAAGTCCCATAGGATAAAACCATAAGGTAACATACAAAGTTACCTGGATTTCGTAGAGCCGATCTTCAATCACAATGACTTGACTCTCAACTCACTCAGCACCAATGAAAACACCAACACTCTCAATTTAATGTATCTATTACCAAACGTGTGTAAAAGTTCAGGTTTTCATATTGACTGATGATTCTATATATACTACGAAGCCTAAGAATTAGGAAACATAATTTTCAGGTGGAAAGATTCTCAATCCAATACGCATATGGATTCTCTCACAAAATAAGGTAAGCTGTGTTTTAATTATAGCATAAGAACTTTCCCAAATAATGAAAGTCTTATCTTTATGGAATAACACAAAGTAATTTCCATAAACCAAGAGAATGTACTCTAAGTAATTCTTCAATTAAAACACATTCCGGGCTTTTCTAGAATGTTCAACACATGAACTCCGTAAACAATAGAAATCGTATTTTGGGTAAATTTCTTTAACCAAAACTTTCTATATCTCATTCATCTCCGAATGATAAGCCCAAAAGTTACCAAACTGTAACTTTCAATTTACCTTAAATAAATCATTTTCCAACAATCCCCCACATGAATCAGATATAGATTCGGGATTTCAATTATGCATTACACTAATGTAGTCATTGTGATTGCCGTATCGGAAGCTTAGATGCCTGCATAGGAATAAGTAGATCATTTAGTCCTTGAACTTTTCCCTTGGGATAGCACACTATTTCACTGGTTAGGAAGTATGCGGTCCCGCTTTGAACTTCCCTGAACCGCTGGTATGAATTTTCATGTACGTCCCACAGACATCTTACTATACTCTGCGATTTCCGCGGTTGTGCCCAATTATCGCGGCCATGGGCAACCTTCCTATTTCAGTAGCGTTTATAAAGAATTGTGTCCTCATTCAATTCCCTCTAGAGGCGGCCACACCTCCCGCACATAGGTGACTGGTTGCTGAGGAATTTGTTATTTGTTAAATAACCCACTTCCACTCTAATTCCCATAATTAGAGGCCGTTAGTCATTAAAAGCATTTCATGCTTACCCTCATTTCCACTTCACTGTTTCATCATCATAGGAATAAGACAAGAGGTTTAAAGAAACCCCCACAGTGACGTCGGTGGGTCTTTGACGTTTAGTTGTCCCTTTGAACCTAGACCATGGGATCTCCAATCGCATAGGTTGGGTGTCCACAGACATAACCTCACCATTTAATGGACTTCAGTCTCATTCCTCTCGATGATTTAACTACCTCTCGATTCAATTTCTTCGTCAAGAAATCGATCTAATCCTTTCGTCAAAGGAACACAACCTTATCTTAATGACGATAAGTCAATTTAGATAAATCCCGGTTTGAGAGTAGTTTTCTAATGATATTTTATCTACGTTTAGACATACCATTATCGATATGGCTTTACAGTAAACCAATCAGCACAAATTTGCTTTGGTTACCTTGGGATTTCCTTTTTCTCAAAAGGTACGGATACTCATTTCCTTTCCCATAATCCAACATAATGGATTTAGATTCCTCATATGAATCTAAGAGAATCATTTCTCTACACATTTCAAGCCATATCCACGAGAACACGAGTATCACACAAACTTGGATCCAGTAATTTTTTCTCTTGACTACTCGTGTCTCATCTTACTTTCATAGTAAGAAATGTCTGACCATGTACAACTCATTATGTACTACAGACCTTCCATGACTCTACATTCTCTTTTCAAGAGAAGTCTCACCTTTACAAAGGTATTCCAACAAAGTTAGAGTCATTCCATTGAATACGATATATCTCTCATAGATTCAGTCATCGTATCAATACACTATCAATGAGCGAACCATTCGATTTGAGAACATAAATGACAAAATCATTTCTCGTGTCTCTTAGCACTCATGCCTTAACTAAGCTCATTGATTCAAATCATTGGCTCATCAACAATTAGTGTCATCAACTCATGGACTGTTTTGGAGCATTGAGCCATTCATATTGCTCTATTCAGATCTTAATATCTAAATCTCCATTTAACCACTAGGTCCATTTGATGTACTTTTGAGCTTACACAAAGCTTCAATCGGAAGTACCATCATTTCAGGTATCATTCTCATTTATGGAGAATACCATTAAGTATACGAATACTTACTAATTGTTGAAATCTACTAGCAGTCTAGTGATTTGCCTCAATGGTAGATCAATCTCACTATTGATTACCGTTTTTCCATAAACATCATTTCATGGAATTATAGCCTTTTAAAGCTCTCAGATATACCTCTAAAACAAAACAAGGCACAAGACTTTGTCCTATCACATTTGATTCATTTAGGTTTATCATCACAGATTCTCTACGATTTCATCCATTGGCTCATAATGCCATTAAGGATAAATCAAGATCTCTAGGAATTTCCATAAAATACTCTTTCATCAAAAGATGTATTTATCAATTCCATCAAATATTTCTTATGAATATCACAATATTTAATATTCTTTCATAAGAAGTCAACAAGCACTACCATAATGTGCATTTTTAGTAAATATACCATTTCAGGTAATATCTTACTATACTTGGTTAGACGTCAACGTCCACATTCGAATGAACTTCTCGGATGAGTCTACACCGTTAGGTCAACCCCCACATTCAAAGGAATTCGTAGGATGACTCTACACCATTAAGAGTTTTCATTTAATCTTTTGAGATATCTTATTTAAAAGATCACCAACCTATATATAGGTTTTCCACATCGCTTTATCAATTCTAGCGACTTTCCGTTTCACTACTATATATAGGTAGTACATACGGAATACTGACATTTGCGAATAATCTTGTAGTGTGAACACAATCACAAAAAGATTTTACGTATTCGCTCTCACAATCATGTCATACCACAAATGACACAAAAATGGACTTAGAACCATTTATTTAAGTATCATTTAAGTGATTCTCGTTATTATCACTTTAAGACAAAATCGACTTGTCTACCACACTGGACTTATCAAAAGTCTCGTTTGTTCAACAAATGAATCAAACATAAGATTCTTATCCCATAAACTTATTTTAAGGATAGATTCTTTCACTGCAACACTTTCGTGTTTCAACTGATTGTGGGAATCTCTCTTATCTATACACATACTTAGAATAAGAGATGACTAGATTTCCCAATCTCAAGTAACCATTTATCCTGGCCATTACTACAACAGATTGAAGTAATATCCATGCCATCAAGGATTTGGTTAATCAATCACTCCAGGGATTTCAATTTACTATCCCTTATGGCGCATATTTCCCATCTCGTAGGGTAAAATGTGAGTTAGCAAACTCTACACAAAATACTGGTCATTTCCAAGTCATTTCAGTACAATAGTACTTGACTTATACACTCGAGTGACTTTCTCAATTCACATATGAATTGATCTCTCAGCTCAAGTATGAGTTACGCCGTCTCGCTATGAGTTCACGTTTTACACTTTTGACCCAAACATGGTCCCATTCGAGTCTCATTCTTGCTCGAATACATTTCCCTTTAAACTAGACTCAATCGAATTCGAGTCTTAGTCTGGGATTCTGCCTTACCGGCTCAACTTAGAGTTTTTCACGTACTTTTTCAAGTTCTTAGTGATATCTCTCTACATTGTCAAAATTCATATATTGCTGAATTTTAAGGTTTCCGGTCCCCCACATTGGACCGATATCATTATCATCTCCACACGTATAGTTCCTCAGAACTTTGTGTCTTGGAGTTCCTAGACCACATGTCTACGGATTAGATAATCTTAGAATTTTCAGTTCTTTCTGACCAAAATTCTAGACTTACCAAAGTCTCAGGATCCCTATCTCAGAATAAAATTTTTTAGATTTGACCATGTTGTCTTGGGATTTTCAAATCTCAGATTATTCAGGTTTCTCAACCAATCTGATGATTTAATTATCAAATTCTTCAATTATGAGTAATTAGAATTTTAACCTCAGAATTCTTAGGTCTCTCAACCATAATTCTGACGATTATTTAATTCTTCGATTACAAATAATCAGAATTTCAGCATAGTTACGAAAACTCATGCTTTCAGGGTTTCTCGTTATGGTTCTTAAAACCAATACCCTTGACATAGTAAAATTACTCATGTCATCTCGTTCGTATTTTATAGATTATACACAATAATCAAAATATCGAACATAGAGCCGTATGCTCATCTCATGCAATACACAATTGCTCAGGTCTTACGAAGCTTGCTGTGAATTCATGACAATTGCACACAGCACATTGCCAAGTCTATCACATAGCATAACTTCTGCCACCAGTTCTTTGCACACAGCAACCCAACCACAAAACCATAGAGATAGAATCACCAACATCATATCTCATAAACTTGCAAGTATAATAAGCCAGATAATATAAACAAATTATAATATCGCATATAATTATACACTGTCAACTCAAGTTCAAATTCAATGGTCATAACCGAAATCAACATGCATATAATCTTACATACCATATGATCAAAGTCATTCACAAGTCATGCAAGATTCAAATGCTGGATTATATTAATAGATCATACTCATATATCTCGTATGAAAACAATAAATCCACACAATCGCATGAACGAACACATTGAGCATCATAATATGCATACACATAATCCATATACCACGTACAGATTCCTCTTGCATGCATAATATTTATTAATTGTTTCATGCATAACATTAATCAATTTACATGCATCTAAAGCAATTAATCAGCTAAATTTCAACATGCATATTAATTGATCAATATAATTTATAAAAGGCACACCATATCAACACACAGTAGGTCCGAGGACCTCAACAAACTTTTGTTTGATAAAACAAATTTTGTATATATGCATATTGCAACTCTAATTTCCAATCATGCATTTATTCACACGTGTATCACAAGTTCACAGCATAAATCATATTGCATTGCATAGTCATACAAATTTAACTGATTTAACATGCAATAATCCAGAGGCCATTCCACTAACCACGTATATATATAATATTTCGTGCATAATTATATATGTTTGAATAGCCAAATAATCATGTTTCTCAAATCAAACCCATCCAAACTAAATCGAATACCACAACTAATTCAATTTATTGGGTTTGATTCTCTAACCTTTCGTTTAAAAGTCAAGACCAAATATATCTATGACTGATCAACACCATCTCCTCCACGATGCTCGTTGATCCTCGTAATTGATATTTGTACATGCCAAGAAAACTCGGCAAACCATTAGAAAAACTTCACATGAGTTTTTCGGATTTAAGTTCACAAAGAACAATTTCCGAAAAACCCTAAATCAAATAACACACATAAAAATCATGCTCATATAAATATATAGAGAGAATTTTTCAAAGGCCCCCAAACGTTATCTGAATTTTCACTTTGGCCCCCCATCGTTTTTTGCTCTCACTTTGGCCCCCCAACCTTACGATTTTCCATCAGTTTGGCCCCCTAGCCCTAACGTTGGCGTCAAATCAATTTTCCGTCATTTCCTCTAGGGGTAAGCTCGTCTTTTTCCGTCATTTTCTGCATATTAGGTTTTGATGGGCTAGGCCCGTCCAATTTCATCCAATCCCCAATTCCTCATCACTTCTTTTCCCATCTCTATCCATCAGTCCCTTGCCCAGATTCCGGACGCTGTGTTGTTCTTCTTGATCTTCTTGGAGAGTTCTTCGAGGAAATCCTTCATCAAAACGCACCCGAAAGACGGCCCGTTTCCGATGATGACCCGATCCGGCTGCACGATGATGGCCTTCTCCTTCTTCAGTAGCAGGGAGTAGCCGACGGAGCTGTAGTCGTTGAAGATGGGGCCCACGAAAATGTAGGCGTCGGTGGACTCGACTATCTCGGCGCAGAAGGAGGTTCCGACTGCGCCCCAGTAAGTTCCGATGAAGTGTGGGTGGTTCTCCGGCACCAGCCCCTTCGCCGACGGCATCATAGCGATCGGGTACGCGCAGGCGTCCGCGAGTTCGACGAACGCGCCGCCGGCCTTGGCCACGCGGAGCTTCGGACCGCCGACTATGATAGGCTTCAAGGCCTTGTTTAGGAACTCGGCAGCGGCTTCCACCGCCGCCTCGACACCCAGCTTGTTGCTCAGTCTGATTCAGATTAATCAATTTATATTAGTTATCAATTAAGAGTTCGTAATTATTGATTCAAATTGGGGACTTTGGTGTTTTGGACATTTTACCTGGGTGAGATCGAAAAGGGGATCGAAAAGGGGATGGGTTCTCGGCTGAATGTCGGATGAGGGATTCCGGCCAAGTTGCAGCTGATGCTGATGTACACCGGCTTGCTTTCTTTTAGGGCGGTGGAAATGGCTTTGTCTATTTGTTCAAATACGCCGCCCTCTGCCGTCGACTTTGGTGTGACGGCCAGGGAGTACAGAGTTTCGGCGGCGGCGGTATCGCCGATGACGGAGCGGCGATCAGAAAACCTTCAATCTTCAGAAGGGTTTCAGGATTAGCATCGAAGAATAGTGAATCGAGATGAAAATCTGCGGTCGATGGGTAAATCGCCGCTCAAAAAGCCTGCAGAAAATGAAAAAGACAAGCTTACCCCTGGAGGAAGTGACGGAAAACTGATTTAACGCCAACGTTAGGCGTAGGGGGCCAAAATGATGGAAAATCGTATGACTGGGGGGCCAAATTGAGAGCAAAAAACGATGGGGGGCCAAAGTGAAAATTCAGATAACGTTTGGGGGCCTTTGAAAAATTCTCTCAAATATATAATATAAGCACATAATTAATCATGCGCCCCTACTTTTGGTTTATTCAATATAATAACCTTAGCATGCATAATTTATAACTCACGTAGCATGTAGTCTTCGTAATTCTAATCACATTAAATTTCCAAAAACCACAATAATATTTCCGTAAAATATTCTATAATTTTCTGAAAAATTACACATCAATATCCGCCCTTTAAAAGTTTCATAAGTTTCAAGACTGTAGGAACTATATTGACAGTAATTTGTAGTAAATAAAATTACAGAATATAAATTACAGAAAACGCATGAATAATAAAATACAAGTTATATTATTTATATTAATCATGCAAAACATGCCAAGAATTACAAATAATTATGCATACAACATATTAAATAACCTAAACACAAAAGCATAGATCATTATGGAGTCGAGGTAGTCTCCGCCCTTGAAACTTATGAGACCAACAAATGACACCAAAGTCCCATAGGATAAAACCATAAGGTAACATACAAAGTTACCTGGATTTCGTAGAGCCGATCTTCAATCACAATGACTTGACTCTCAACTCACTCAGCACCAATGAAAACACCAACACTCTCAATTTAATGTATCTATTACCAAACGTGTGTAAAAGTTCAGGTTTTCATATTGACTGATGATTCTATATATACTACGAAACCTAAGAATTAGGAAACATAATTTTCAGGTGGAAAGATTCTCAATCCAATACGCATATGGATTCTCTCACAAAATAAGGTAAGCTGTGTTTTAATTATAGCATAAGAACTTTCCCAAATAATGAAAGTCTTATCTTTATGGAATAACACAAAGTAATTTCCATAAACCAAAAGAATGTACTCTAAGTAATTCTTCAATTAAAACACATTCCGGGCTTTTCTAGAATGTTCAACACATGAACTCCATAAACAATAGAAATCGTATTTTGGGTAAATTTTTTTAACCAAAACTTTCTATATCTCATTTATCTCCGAATGATAAGCCCAAAAGTTACCAAACTGTAACTTTCAATTTACCTTAAATAAATCATTTTCCAACAGAAGAGTGGGCACCAGCTTGAACTCTACCAATAAACTGTTTTGATACAGTAACATCCAACACGTTTGACTCCATTACTAGAGCTGCAGGCAATAATATAAAACAACAACAGCAATCGGGGAGTAGAATCATGGTTTCTTCCCTTAAACCAACAACTTTGGACTGCTCGATTTGTTTTCCGATGCCTTTTAAACTATGAACCGGACACAGCGATCTCCGACAATGAGAAGTACTGGAACCTTTACATTGGTTGCAACAGATGTCTCGTTTCCCTGAACAATCTAAACTTATAATCAAGCTTCCAAGAATGATGTCTGATAAACTCAGCATTCTGGTTTCCCCTGAACAAGAGAGCTTAAAATTTCTCCACAAGTGGTCTCGGATATTCTCAGTGTAAGCACTTCTGCAGCGGCTCTAATTCTGTAATTTAAAATTAATTATAAATATATTTCTTTTGCTTCATCCGGGCCGTCTATACCTTTTAACTAATCAATCTCAGCCATTAAAAACTCAACTATATATGTTCTCCAGTGCTACATCTCTGCCGCTTCACCACGACTGCAGATGTCCTACCGCCGCGGCGATTAACCGTCGTCGTGCATCTAGCCCTCCCCGCGCGCCCTGATTCACCCTATAAAGCCCTACTCCTCGCCGCCAAGTCGAGCCATCATCGTTTCTCTTTGCTGCCGATCCCAACTCGTCCCCTCCGCTTATCCAACCTCATCGCCGATCTGTTAAGGTGAGCTTCTAAATCATGGGATTTGATTTAGTATCTAACTTCAATGTTGAGGTTTCTTACTCGCTGCAGTGGGGGTCGCCGATTGGGGAATTTTGGTCTTGTAGTTGGGGTTTTTTCAATGTTAAAATTGATCCGGTAGAGTTAGTTACTCAGTTGATTTGCTTAGCTTTTTCGATTTTTAATGCGCGAGTTGTTATGTTTGATTGTAAAATTGCTTGTAATTTTATGTTTCGTACAGTCAGGTGATATTGTTTGTAAAATTGCTTCTACTTAAACATATAAACTTGTAATGACATACTTGCAGCTTGCTACTTCATTCCAAATTGACTTTCGTTTGTATTATGGTTATTTTGGGATTTTCTGCTCAAAGAGGGGATTTTTATCCTCAGCTGGCATGTGCATGATTTTGTTCTGAGGTAGGGATCACTTTGATCATGTGATCAATTCTAGTTTTGTATGCTAAATTGATGGATTTTGTTACCAGGTTGTCTGTGCAAATTCTATGTTTTTGTGATGGCATGTGTTTTTATCAGCAACCTTGCCTGAGTTCTTGCTTTTCTTTGAGTTCTTTTCGGTCAAATTAAGGGTGCAGACAGCCGTGGAAGGCTTTTTTAAACAAAATTGTCGGTTGCAAATTGAGAGTTTGGAGTTCCATTTTAGTATTTCAGATATATATACTTCTGTTGCAAATTGACACACTTTTCTGTCCTTGTATTATATTGGCCATTAATTTTAGTGTACAAGATATGAATGTAATGATTCCAAACACGTTGCACTTTACGAGGTCTACTGACTAGAGGTCTACGGATTAGAGTGAGTATTGTCACTCTTCAAAATCTATGCATCGTTTTAAGCTGGCATGCCTATGTGGCTATGTGTATTAAATGTACCCTTTCCATTTTCAGTTATATGTTGTGTTGGTATCTCTTGTGTTGACTTTTATGTTGCACCTGAGGTTTGTTTAAGCTCGTTCTTATGATGTGTTGTCTGAGATTTTCGAGGTTGCATGTAATGTAAAATAGACATCATTGCTTGTCTTGAAATACTATGTGATGTGTGATGAAGCTAGTGATGTGGTGATTTGTGAAATAAGGGTGATGATTATTTCGGTGTGGTTGTATTCTAAGATGGGTTGTAATTTGATATAAAACGAGAGGCTGTGAAATGGTGTGGTAATTTAAAATTATGGTGTGGTGTATGAGAAATGGTGTGGTGATCTGTGAAATGGTGTGGTGATTTAAAATAATTGTGTGCTGTATGTGAAATTGTGTGGTGATTTAAAATGATGGTGTGGTGTATGAGAAATGGTGCGGAGAGTTGTGAAATGGTGTGGTGCTTTAAAATGATGGTGTGGTGTATGAGAAATGGTGTGGAGAGTTGTGAAATGGTGTGGTGATTTAAAATAATGGTGTGGTGTATGAGAAATGGTGTGGTGATCTGTGTAATGGTGTGGTGGTTTTAAAATGATGGTGTGGTGTATGAGAAATGGTGTGGAGAGTTGTGAAATGGTGTGGTGATTTCAAATAATGGCCTGGTGTATGTGAAATGGTGTGTTGATTTAAAATAATGGTGTGGTGTATGAAAAAGGGTGTGGATCTGTGAAATGGTGTGGTGATTTAAAATGATGGTATGGTGTATGAGAAATGGTGTGGAGAGTTGTGAAATGGTGTGGTGATTTAAAATAATAGTGTAGTGTTGAGAAATGGTGTGGCGATTTGAGACTTGCGGTGTGGTGATCTGAGAAAATGGTGTGGCAGTTTGAGAATTTTGTTGTGGTGATTTAGTGTTGTGGTGGTGTTCTGAATTGTATTGTAATCTGAAATCTCATGGGAAGATTTCGAGAAAATGATGTGGCGATTGAGTAATATACGGTGTGGCGACAATGTGATGTGGTGATATTCTGAAATTTGTCATGACCTGATATATTATAGGATGAATTGTGTAACGGTGTGGTGATTTTGAAATGGTGTGGAGATGCTCTGAATTGTGTTGTGATCTGTTATTATGTGATGATGCGGAGTAATGGTGTGGTGTATCAAATTGTGATGTGGTGATATTCTATGAGGTAACTTAGAGATGCCGGAGTTATGGTATGGTGAAGTAAGATGTTACGATGTGCTGAAATTCTGATTTATTACTTTCTCTGATAGTGTTTATATCATAGCTCCATTGTCATTGTTGGCTTATATGCTTTGTGCCTGCAAAATGAGTGACCTGATTGTGTGATTGTGTGATGTGCTATTTCAATATTGATGCAAATACACTCCTGGATTTAAAAGAAAATGAATTCTGTTGGTTGAAGTGTTTAATTAATATGCTGGAGAAGTTCTGGTCTTGTTTTTACTAAGAATAAAACTTTTCCTAGTTTTATTATCGTGTCAATATGTTTGTTTGAGAGTATCACTGGGCGAAAGCTCATGTTTGTATTTGTGTGTGGCATGACAGCCTTATGACGGGTCAAAGCACTAGGTTGACACAGGACGCCGCTGTTAGAACCTTTTGAAATCTGTAAATTAAATAAGGGTTTGCTGCTACCATGTTAGAAACTTATGGCATCTGTAAACTAAATAAAGGCCTATGTGCCTCACTCAGATTTCAGTATTTTAAGCTTTGTATTATTACTCTGGTTGCAGAGCTCTTTTGGTGTTCTAATCCTTGTCAATTTTGCATCGTTTTATTAGTACAATGTTTTTTTTAGTTAGGAAGTCTCCCTTCATGACAGCAATTTATGCATTATATACCTGGTGAAAATAATATCAGGAATATTTCTATTTTCAGGTGAAGATGGCAACTGTGAGTATCCCAACCAACTGCATGCTCAGTACTCTTCCCCTGAACCAGAAATCCAATGCTTTCGTGAAAAGCTCACCCTCTCTAGCATCCGTGAAGAGCATCTCAAGAACTTTTGGGTTGAAAACGAAGCTCAGTTTCAAGACCAGCGCAATGGCCACCTACAAGATCAAGCTTGTTACGCCTGAATGCGAGCATGAGTTCGAAGCTTCTGATGACACTTACATTCTTGATGCTGCTGAGGCTGCTGGAATCGACTTGCCATATTCTTGCAGGGCAGGAGCTTGCTCGACCTGTGCAGGAAAGGTTGTCAGTGGGGAAGTGGACCAATCTGATCAATCCTTCCTTGGTGATGACCAACTAGAGGAGGGCTACGTTCTCACTTGTGTTGCCTACCCGACTGCTGATTGTGTGATTCACACTCACAAAGAGGGTGAACTTTTTTGAGATCTCTAGCTATTTCAGGTCATCCATGTAGTTGGATAGGTGCAAATGCAGATGATGTCAAGCCTTTAGAGTCCTGGTGGATGTCAGACTAAGCTTTATTTGCTTTTTAGATTTTTTGTGTGCAACTCCTGTTTGGTATCAATGTTTATTTGGCCCTTACTCAGAAATAATGGACTTTAAGGTTGTGTACCGTGAAACACTGTATTGTTTTCTTAAAATCAAATTAAAATGTTTCGATGAAAAAAGAGTAATTTTGAGTTGGTGCTACAGAACTGCCCCTTCGTCCTTTGCGAGAGAGTTAAAACTTGTACTATTGAGTAAAACCTTTTTCTTCGAATTGAGAGAGTTATAAGTTGTAACTTGATTCTTCAGAACCGGTTCAAGCCCTAAAGCTTGTTAACTAATTCCTTGTGGGGTTGTCTTAAGCAAGTCCAACAACACTACCGGGCTTGAAAATTTAATGAGTTTTCACAAATTTTAGAGCATCCATAGTAGTATGGAGCACTTCTTAGAGCATTGAGAATCACTAAAATATGGAAAAAACAATATGTCTAATTTGGTAAGATTGATTTTTATCACCATATATGTCTAATAAAATTAATTTTAATTATCATATATATATATATAGAAGAACATATAATAATATTTAAATTATACTTAATTAAAATGGAATATCGAAATACATGGAATATAGTAGGGTGAGCGATTCTCCCAATCAATTTATATAAATATCATGTAAACTCAATATATCATTCATACACGATTAAATATGTGTTATCATTTATCACAAAAAACAAATATGGGTTATACATTCATGCATAGTTTTTGGGCAGCAGACGCTAAACCCTAGCACACAGTTACACTCATCAGCGACGCGGTAGCAACGATTCTGAAGAAGAACATGAAGAAGAGAGGCTTTCCCGGAAGTCGGGGAATGCCGCAATTAGTTCCATTGCTGATCGTCAATGTTGAGATGCTCTGGTCGCAGGAGTCAAAGGACAAGGACACCATGGACAAGGTGTCGGTGATTGACGTCACCCAGTTCGGTAAGATTGATTTTTATCACCATATATGTCTAATTTGGTAAGATTGATTTTTATCACCATATATGTCTAATAAAATTAATTTTAATTATCATATACTAGATGGTGGGGCTCCACCGCACGTTGTGCGGTGTGCTTTAGCAAGATTGTTTAAATAAAGTAATTTAAATTGAGTTTAGTAAGGAATCAACTAAATCACCTAAATTGAGTATAATGTTCAATATTCTAAGAATCATGGGTGTATCGAGTAATCGATTATATTGATCATTATCGTGTGTAAAGAGACACAAATATAACAAATTTGATTAACTTAAAAATGTACAAAAATAGGATGTTTAAAAATGCTACATGTACTCCTTGCAGTGATTGAAAATTGATCACATGCATACTCCAATTGATCTTTTTTGTAATGCTCTTGTAATAATCTCATGAGATCCAATTATAACATACATGCTTTACATTCAAGAAAAACAAAACACAAAATTGCATTAAAAAATGATAAGAATAAATAAATATATCAACTAATGAATATTGAATACCGATCAATCTATAACGTAATCAAAACTAACTAATTCTCTGACCTCAAGAAACAGTAAAAATGAAAAGAAATCATCTCATTATAAATAAGTATAAACCCATAAGAATTGGATTTTGCAGTTCAATAAAGTAAAATCTTTTAAAACAAAAATCTAACATGGTTGGATTTAAAATTCATACAAAATCAATTATTATATTATAAAATACAAAGTCTTGGGGTGAGACCGTCCTACCATAAGCTTGTGGTAGGACGAATGATAGTTCATGTGTTTAATAAATTTGTTCATGTATTTCATAGCTTTGTTTGTTATAAGCTGGTTCATGTGTTTGACAGATTTGTTCGTGTGTTTCACAATTTTGTTTGTTATAATCTGTGTTAATGTGTAAATAAACTAACAAACCTGTGAAACACATGAACAAATCCATTAAACACATGAACTATCATTCGTCCTACCATAAGCTTATGGTAAGACGGTCTCACTCAAGACATTCTCATTATAAAATTGGATATTTATTACAAGAGATATATTAAATTATATCATACCATATTAATGATATTACTCAACAAAATTAGGGATAATTGTCAACGATATTACTGTAGCATGGTTGGATTTAACATTCAGATGGACTCAATTATATATAAGATGACTAAAATTAATCTATTTAATTAGTTATTAAATGAATGGTGACTAAATTAAGCTTATAAAATATATAACTAAAATAAGTTAAAATCTTTTTTTTTTAGATAAACCACCATAGTGGAGGGATGTATATTGGCTTCCCCATGCCATTAGAAAATGTAGCAAAAATAAAAATTACAAAGCAACCGCATCAAAAAGATGACAGTTGAAAATAAAAATCCATAAAGGATTCAAATTGGTGTAGAGTTAACAACTCTAACCGAAGCTAAGTAAGCTTCCAAGAAGAATGAGATATCTACATATATCCATTCTATGCCCAAAGAGCCTAAAAGGTGAGAGGCCTAATGAGTAGAAGTCTATATGTCCACTTGCTTGTTAGAGAATTCGAAGCGCGAGGCAACTCAGACTTAAATCAGCCTATGGATAAAGACTTAAACCCAAAAGACAGTCTCGGATTGAAAGACGGGAAAAGCACCATGGATTGGAGATTTTGGTGCAGCTCAGAAGGTCACCAGTGAATAAGGGTAGTCTGTTGAAGTTGCTCCATTGGTAGCTCCAGCAACATTGCACTGCTGCAAGTCCAATGAGTGACTAATTACCTGAGAAAATAAACAGAATGATTAAGTAGCATCCATTCTGGAGATCCTTAGAATAGGTGTATCCATTTGATCAAGTCTAATTAGACCTTGAATCCTATCAGGTAAGGAGCCAAATGTAAAAGAAGCATCAAGTTTGGCATCTAAACACATCTTAGCAATGGCATCAGCAGGCATATTAGCTTCTCTATGGACATGTATGAGTGAGTATGGAGAAATAGTTTGGTGTATCATGTCAGATAAGTGAAACAATCTCCAATGAGCAGTGATAGGATTAAGCACTGAGGAAATAGCATTTAGACAATCAGATTCAATGATAATAGAATCAGAGAAACTACTACTAAATCTAACTGCAAATTGGATTGCTTTAATTTCAGCTTCCAAAGGTGATTGAGCATCAATGAAAGAACCGTGGGCAGCAATAAAAGCTCCTCTGTTGTCTCTTATAAGGACACTGATACCAGCATGTAAAGATGAGGAGGACCAAGCAGCATCAATGTTAAATTTGAAACCAAAACCAGAATCAGGCTTCACCCATGCAATTTTAAAAATCCTTGGCTTTGTTTTTACTAAAGGTAGAAAACTATGATCAGCAATTTCATAGTCAATGGCTGAGGATATGTAGAGAGGTTTAGCTGAAAACATGAGAAAAATTAGATTTTTGATCTGACTCAGTACAAATGAAGTATTGGCTGGGACATTTTCAAAAAACCATTTATTCCTAGCTTTCCACAATATCCAGCAAGTGACAGAGGGTGAAAGCCTTATGATCAAATTGTGAAAAGCACTAAGACCACTGTAAGTAAGATAAAAGGATAGCCTTTCCCATATTGATGAGAATCTTCTGTCAGGGATAGCCATAAAAGCATGCATAGTACTCCACACAGATAATGAGAATTCACATGAATTATAAAAATGATCCAAGGAATCCTCATTGCAGCACTTAAAACATTTTGAAGGCAAATTAATACGCATGGTTTTCAGGATATTGTCAAAAGGAAGAAATGAATTAATCAGCTTCAACATAAAAACTAAAATTTTTCTTTCCAGCATAGGGTTCCAAAGATGTTGAATAGAAGAGATATTACCCCTGGATTGTTTTTAACATTGATAAGCAGATTTGAAAGAAAAAGATCCTTTGATGTCAGGCTTCCAAATCAGTTTATCATCTCTATGAGTAAGAAGTTCAGTATCCTGCAAAATAGTTAAAGTGTCAGTGTTGAGAAGACCAGATAGTTGTTGCATAAAATGGACTTTATTATTTACAAATGAAGCAACAGTGCTATCTATGGGGATATTTTTCATGGCGGGGTCACATTTATCTATGAGAGGACCAGTGTCCAACCAGCTAGAAGACCAGAAGTTGCATTCCCCTTTACCAACAATGACTCTGCTATTGGTTTCAGCCCATAGGCTTATTTTACAAATTCTTTTCCAATTGGCAGAGGTTTGGTAAGAGGCTGGTAAGGATGCCATAAAATGTGTCCACATTGCATTTGCAGTCTGAAATTTCCACCAAAGCTTGGCAGAGCAAGTTTCTATGATGGTTTTGATTGATCTAAACCCAAGTCCATTTTGGGAAATTGGAAGGCATAGGTCATTTCATTTTCTCCATGTTTTCTTGGGTTTGAGGTCAATCTCACCCCAAAAGAAAATAATCAGTTTTCTTTCTATCTTTTTAATAACCTGTTTAGGAGGAACACAGACTGACCAAATGTGATGAGGCATGGCATAAATACAGGTGTTAATCAGAATGATCTTACCCCCCATTGAAAGCCATTTATTCTTCCAATTAAACAGTTTTTTATCAATGGATTCAAGCAGTGGCAGAAAATGAGAGTTTAGAGCTTTACCTTTGAAAATAGGGACACCAAGGTATTTAAAAGGGAAGCAGCCTATTTTTATCTCTAAAATCCTTTTGATCTCACTAGTGGCAGAAAGAGAAGCATGCTTACTAATGAAAACATCACTTTTATTGTAGTTTATCTTCTGACTAGTTACTTCTTCAAATTTAACAAGAAAAGCCTTGAATCTAGTCAGGGTTATTTTGCTAGCATTTAGAAATATCACAGTGTCATCAGCATAACTTAAATGAGAAACATGCATGGCAGAGGCAGGAAGATCAAAGTAATGCATTTTCCATTTTCAAAGGCAAATGATAGACTTCTAGTGAAAGCCTCAGAGAAGATATTGAAGAGAAAGGGAGAAAGAGGGTCTCCCTGCTTTATGCCTCTTGTTGGTTGAAAGAAACCAACTGGTTTACCATTTATGAGTATGGAGAACCATGTCTGTGAAAGATTTCTCATAATGGAATAAATAAATTGACCATGGAAGCTAAATTTCATTAGAACAGCTTGCAGAAATCTCCATTTAACCATATCAAAAGCCTTTTATAAATCAAGTTTAATTATACAGTTAGGCTCTCTACTTTTTCTATCAAGAAATCTAGTCATTTCTTGAAGGAAGATGACATTATCAGAAATGTCTCTATCCTTCATGAAAGCAGATTGATGAGGGGAGATAATTTTTGACATTAAGGGTTTTAGCCTCTCCATTAGAAGTTTAGAGCAAATTTTATTCAAAACATTGGAGAGGCTAATAGGCCTATAGTCATCAAAAGAGACAGGGGTCTCTTTTTTGGGGATTATAGTAATCCAAGTACTAGAGATTCCTTTTGGAATATCCTTGCCTAGTTGGAATTCAGTCACTGCTTCAAGAAGATCAATAGAAATAGTGTCCCATGATTTAATAAAGAATTTGGCAGTAAATCCATCAGGGCCTGTACGGCTATTTTTATTGAGAGAGAAAACAATTTTTTTAAGTTCAGGAAGAGTGACTGGGCTTAAAAGAGCAAGATTATCCTCACTAGAAATGAGCTTAGGAATTTTGCTAAGAAAATGTGATTGGAAATGATCACTGTCAAGATCATTTTCATCAGAAAGGAGGTTTTGATAATATTGAATGGCTTCATTTTCAATTTCTTCAATATTAACTAACCAAACTCCATCAGTGCTTTTAACCTTAGTGATATTAAGCCTATTATTTCTTTCTTTAACAGAATGATGAAAGAATTTTGTGTTGTTATCACCATCTCTAAGCCATTTTATTCTAGATTTCTGTTTCGAAATATGCTTTTGTTCATACACTGCTCTAGTGAGTTTAGCTTTAGCATGTTTAAGTTTTAAAAGTTCATCAAGAGAATTGTCCAGATCATAGATCATTTCTTGATCCTCCAATTCTCTCTCTGCTTTTTCAACATTTTCATGCATATTACCAAAATGTTCTTTGTTCCAGACCTTCAACACTCTCTTTAACCTTATTAACTTAAGGAAAAAACCAAGCATACCTGTTTCATATAATGGAAGGTTCCAATTTTCCTGAATTACAGAAGAAAATTCAGGTCTCTTGTACCATGTATTCAAAAACCTAAAGGGTCTAGGTGAAGAAGGCATATGGCTACCAATAGTAAGAAGCAAAGGGTTGTGATCAGAGGTTGCTCTATTCAAAATTTGAATAGAGGAGGATGAAAATTTAGAGCTCCACTGTGAGGAGTACAAACCTCTATCAAGTCTCTGTCTGGTGGGATTTCTTAGCCTCATGTTACTCCATGTAAAGAGGTTACCAACTGTATTGATTTCATTTAAAGCCAAAGAGTTTATGAAATCATTAAAATCTCTAATACTCCCTGGTTTTGGAGTAGAAGGACCTTTATACTGGGAGGTTGTCGCCGTACCTCTCAAATATACAATTTAGATACACTTACTACTTCTACACACAATTAAGTATATAATGGCAAGTAAGGTTCGTTTCCACAGAGAAGAAGTTATTTCTATGTATATTTTGTAGCATGCATATACATATACATATACATATATAAAAGCAATGTAAACAAAGGGGGGGGGGGGGGGGTTTGAGTTGAGTTTTGTTTAAAACACTACTATGTAAAACAACTAGAACTTTAAAGTTACAACTACTTTACCATATGATTATTCTAACTAAAGATTTAACTAAGAGAATAAGAGACTTGGGTACATGAGATTAGCATCTTCTTGTTATGGATTTTTCCTCAAACTTTATTATGTTACTTTGAGAATGGTGATTGTTTGTAATGGGAAATCATCTCTATTCTAGTTGTGAATCATGAAAGCATCTTCACAACTCTTATTGGCAACATATCTATATGATAGCAAATAGATAAATTGATCAATGTTAATTCAAATTAGATGTTTTCCCACCTTACCCATGTAATGTGATAACACAATTGACATGAATATAATGCTAATGAATGATCTCAAGAACAAATATAATTGATAACAACATATATTTGATTCCTAATTCACTACCTTTACATAGAAGAAATGATAGCATTTCAACCATGGAAAAGCAATGTCTAACACATATCCAACACATATCTATAACTAGGAAATCATTCCTAACCATTTCAAGCATCAAATACACATACAATTCATGATCATTCAATGACAAATCATCCATTCCTAAGCTTCATAAACCATGTTCTCAAACCATAACAAGAGATCCAATCTCATATACCCAAGATGGGTTTTAGCCTACAATCATACTTATATAATCACAATCATAATCCATACAATAAACCATGATGAATTCAAAGATCAAATTGAAAAGGAAATGAAGAAAAAGAATTTTTCTCCCTGAAAATCGATCCTCTAACAGATGAGGATGATTTTCTTTTATACTCAAAAAAATAACAAAATAAAATAAAAACAAAGTGCCACTTGCAACATCTTCGCGGGCCGCGAGAAATCCTTCGCGGACCGCGAGCCTGGTTCTCGCGGCTCGCGACCGAGGATTCGCGGCCCGCGCGTCTATGGCTTCCGCGGTCCACGACCGAGGTTTCGCGGACCGCGCGTCTGGTCCTCGCGAGCCGCAGCCGAAGTTTCGCTGATCGCGCGTCTCCGGCTTCCGCGGTCCGCGACCGAGGTTTCGCGGACCGCGCGTCTGGTCCTCGCAAAACAGCAACACACACCCTCGCGGCTCGCGACCGAGGTTTCGCGGCCCGCGAGAGTGTGCCTTCACGCCACTTCTACGACAGGTTCTTCAATGTATCTAACTTCTTCAGGACGGTCATAGAAGGTCTTCAAATCATCCAAATCCATCGCAAGTGCAATTCAAGGTCGAAATGCACGTCTTCAATTTCAAACCATTATGAATGATTCGGTCTAAAAGTCTAATATAAAAGTACAAAATACTATCTAAAACAGCTCTCAAATGCTACAAAATAAGAGTATATCTAGGACCTATCAATACTCATTCACAGAGCTAATGGCATTAAAGTCCCCAATCAAAATAGAGGTTGTATGGTTAAAGGATAAAAGAGATGACCAAAGGTCTTTTCTACCAATTCTAGTTCTTAAACCGTAAACAAAGAAAGCATCCATATCATTATTAAGAGTAGGACACTTAATATTAACATGTAGAAACTGTAAATGGTCCTGAATGAGAGATAACTGAATATTGGATGACCGAAAAATCCAGAGTTGACCAGAACAACCATACATACAATTATCATAGTGAAATAATTGTCTATAGTGGTCACATTTTGAATTATCATGCATTGGTTCTATGATGCATACAAGTTCAAATTTATGTCTATTTATCAAATTTGTCAGTCTATCAAGTGAAGTTTCCATTCCTCTAATGTTCCAAACCAAAAATTTATTGGTGTGATTCATTGGGAAACTTCATTTGAGCTTTTTGACCTAGTCATGATCCTATTAAACTAGGAGACATAGGAATCATTCTTGGATTTAGATGCTTTTTGATTTTTCCTGGATTTTTTCTGGTTATGTGCAGGCTGGGTGTCAAAGTTATCAAGACTCACCTGGGAAGAGCTTACCCAGTCTGTTGTGCTAGCTCATCAAGTGGGGCCTCTGAATCACCTGTGTCTTCAGTATCTTGATCATGCTCCTCATCCTTAGTGGATAATACATGGAATCTGTTTTGATACTTTTTCTGCTGAGAGACAAAGATGTTTTTAGCTGCAGAAAGGGAATTGAAAGGTGAGAATTGCTTACTCTTTTTAGATAAGGAGAGTATCTAACTTTTCCTTTTCCTTTCTTATTGATAGGATCAGAATTAGGGGTAGAGAATCTTTGTGTGTTATCTTTGATGGGAGATGGGACTTGGGAGTCTGACATATGCTGAGGTGAACCATACATAGACTCCACGGGAGATATGTGTACAATAGAGTCAGCTTTAGATGATAGAACCACCACTGGGTTGGCAGGAAATGATTGCTCCAAATCTGAAAGTTTCTCAAGCTGTTGATTCTGAGAGGGGGACTGCTCTTGTTGAAACTCATTTTTCCTCACAAAAAAGGAATGGCAGCAAGGAGGACATGAATTGAGGATCAGGACATTTGATAGAAGTATCAGGGACCAATTGGGTAGGCTTAGGGACAAAGATCTTCTTCCTTTGAGGTTTGTATAAATTCTGAGCATTGATGATCTTAGTTTTCTCCTGAATAGGAACACCAGAAGGTCCTTCCTGTTGATCTTTTTCTTTAGCTACCTCAGTGGCCTTCTGTGAGGGATTCTGTTGAGTAGGGATAGCAGTAGGATTTCTAGACTTTTTAAGCTCAGGGTGGAGGTAGATGCAGTGATCATCAAAATGGCCTATACGATTACAATTGAAACAGTAGGCAGGAAGATTCTCAAATTCAATGGGGAGTTTTTCAACACCATATTCAACACCATCTTCTTCAATGCCTACTCTAATATAGGAAGGGAGTTTTTGTTTCACATCCACTTCAACGCACAGTTTTACAACTGATGGCCTAGAAAGATTAGAAGTGGCAACATCCATCTTGATAAATTTACCAATTTGATTCCCCATAGACTCAATCATAGGAGTGTTGTAGAAAAAAATTGGTACCTTTGGGATGCTGACCCACACAGGTACAATGGAGGATTCTGAATCAGGAGAGAAATCCATGGTCCACTTTAACACTTTCATAGAGGCACCACCGAAAATCCAATTGCCTTTGGGCCATAAGCGCTGATAATCTTCCTTCTCTTGAAAACGGATCAAGACATGTCTGTAATCGATCGAGCCTATCTGGTATTTTCCCTTGAAGTCAACTGATTTGAAGGCTTCCTGGAGAGCTTCCATAGGAGGTTTACCTCTAGCAAATTTTCCAACTAGGGCATTCTGGTAGTGATGGGCAAGCTTCTCTGCATCTTTTTGATTCACAATGCAAGCAATCTCGCCTTTGTACAGAGTTTTCAGATTGATTTCTGGATTTGAGGGTAGGAACGGTTACAGAGGTGGAGGTCTATTGTCGAGGGCTTGAAGAAAAGTTTTGTTTCGGCCATGACCACCGCGTTGCAGCGGAGGCGCCGTCATAGGACCGATAGCGTTGTGCTCCAATATGACCGTTATTTGTCTGAACAGTTAGATTGGGGAGAAAACGTGGTGGAGGAAAGAGGGAAATTTGTCTGAAAATGAATAGTGTATTAATCGCACCTATGGTGTGTGTAAATTGCACATAGTAGTTCTGAATGTCATTTATAAGTTAAAATCTTAACTTGACTATTGGAAAATTAGACAAAAATGATCGATAAATATTTAAGAAATTACATATTCCATTTTTATGATTATAAAAGGTAATAAAATGCTGGGTCAAATTATAACATCTCTCATTCTTTAATAAATAAATATTCTCATCATACGATAAAAATAAACAAAAAAAGGTAAACAAAATAATATTGTATTAAAAAAATATCATTTTAAGGACAATAAATATCCCTTGATTTTCTGTACATAATTAAAATGCAAGATTGATCTTTTATCCTCGTTTGTTGTAATTTCTTTTTAATGAATGATCATGTACAAAATCTAGAAACCTATCATGCATAATCACAAAAGTTTTGGGCAGAATATGTTTAATAAATAAAATCTTCATAACAACTCTAGCTTTTGGTAATCCTAACATATATTCAAAAAATGAAAACCCTAATATGCATATAATTCTAACAAAAAACGAATTCCATTCCTTTGGGTATTCACGGAGCTCTTGGGTTTGGGAATTCTGTACCGTAAATAAAATTTTAATTAGTAAATTGTCAAAAAAGATCACTCATAGAATTCATCAACATTAAGAAGCAATCGTTATATCTAATCTGCTATTATTGTAGCTGATGTTGCTCTATTAAAAGCTCCTTAGATTTAAGCCTAGAACCACTGATACCGTTTTCATTTGAACAGATTCATCAAAATGTATATATCTTATCAATAATCAATATAAAACAATATATTCCAAATAACTAACAACCGGCAGTGATCAAATCAACCTCGAAGAACACCTTCGAGGTCCAACACTTCCCATCACCGTGTTGCAGATTGATGCCGTAAGCGGTTGTTTTGCAGTTGATCTTCTTAGTTAGCTAGGAAAGAAATCCTTCATCAGAATGCAGCCGAATATGGACCCGTTCATGACGCGATCGGGGTCGACGATGATGGCATTCTGCTTGTTCAGGAGAAGAGAGTACCCCACAGAGTTGTAGTCGTTGAAAATCAGGCCAACGAACAAATAGCAAACTCCATAATCTCTGAGCAGAAGGTCGTACTCACCGAGCCCATTAAGTACCGATGTAATACGACATCTTGATCAATTTTATGTCCACAAACATAGATCAAATAAAAAAAATTAGGGCTGTAAACGAGTCGAGTCGAGCTCGAACAGACCTGTGTTCGAGTTCGAGTTCGAGTTTGTATTGCATGTTCGTGATAGAGTTCGAGCTCGTACGAGTTGAGATATTTTAGTTCGAGCTCGATTCGTCTGACTTTTAGAAAGTTCGAGCTCGACTTGTGAGCTCGATAAAAAATCGAGTTCAAACTCGAACTCGAGCTAGTTCGAGCTCGTTAAAGCATTAATGAATAAAACTTAATTAATTTATATAAAAATTCTATATAAAATTCTATTCGAGCTGCTCGACGAGCCTATCGAGCTGGCTCTTATGAGCTTGAGTTCGAGCTCGTCTATAAATGAACGAGTTCGAGTTCGAACTAGTCAAATCGAGTTCGAAAACGAACTTTGACCGAGTTGTTCGCGAACGGTTCAGTTCATTTACGCCTCTAGAAAAAATCAACGATCAAGTCATCGATCGGAAGCATTCATATACTGTTTTTTTTTTAAGTTAAACCACCCACGGTGGAGGGATCTTTATTAGGCTCCCCAAACCTTTTCAATCAAAGAAAGTTATACAAAATTCCAATAAAATGGCTATTGAAGCAGAGCTTCCAAAAGAATAAAGAAATGGGCTAAGGTTTGAAAAACTATTCTACAAGTTAGACTGAGAGATGCTTGGTTGATTTGTAAGCAAAAACTCGGGGAGCGACTTAGTGATCGCAAAGCGAAGCACAACTTAGCCACCCGATGGTTACATAGTCAACCTTCCTTATGACCTCTAACTGATTTAAACAAAAAGCCCTGATCATATATACAATGATTTTTCATTAGACATGCACTGTAGACGTTCCAGTACATGGCTCTTCAAAAGTCTCCCCATGAGAAAGATGTTGCATTTGGTCCTCCCGAGATCCATTCAGTCCCGAGATCCATCCAGTCCCGCCCCTGTAAAAACAGAGAGAGCAAACCAGTAAAAGTTTCTAAGGAGAAGATAGAGCTCTCACAGATGGAGTGCCCTGACTGTCCAGGTTGATTAGACCCTTTAGTTTCCTAGGGGCATCCAGTAAAGACAGTTCCCCCGAGATTTCCAGGTCAAAACATCTTTTAACAAGAAAATCAGCAGCTTGATTGCCTTCTCTAAGCACATGAACCAGTTTGATATCTATAAGCCTAGAATTAAGTTTAGAGCACAGTGAAAAAACTTGCCAGTCACTGGAAAAAGGATCATGGATCCCTTTAACAGCATTGTAACAGTCAGATTCTATGATGCAAGGGGAAAGCTGAAATTGATTAGCTAGAAAGTATCCAGTTTTAATGGCTAAAATCTCTGCTTCCAAGGGAGAAGAAGCATGCATGAAAGTCATGTTCATTTTAAAAACCTGACTATCATTATTTCTAATGATAATACCTATCCATGTGGAAGAGTTTAGGAATGATGCATCCACATTAATCTTAAAACCAGAATCAGGTGGATACCACTTTACTATTTTAATCCTTTTAGCTCTTTTCCTCTTAAGGAAAGGTACCAAGAAAGAGTTTTTTTTTCAAAATTCCCAGAAATAGGAAATGCATGAAATATGAGGTTAACCTGTTTCAAAATATCTTTACAAACTGTTTCAAAGGAGAGCTTTATGTTATCATATAGAAGTTTATTCCTTTTAGTCCATAGAGCCCAGAATACCATCATCATGGTTATTCTAATTACTTTATTATGGATTTTGGAGAAACCTTTGTATGATAAGTAAAAGTTCATCCTTTGTCTAATTGATAAAAACCTTGGAGGCTTGATTGCAAGTTTGTTATCAAAAAAGACCAAACCTCAGCGCTTGAACTACATGCATTAAAGAAATGACCCATAGAATCAGAGTTATCACAGAAAAGACATTTAGATGGCAAGTTAAAACCATAAGTCATCAAAATGTCATCAAAAGGCATAAGTCTATTTCTGATTCTCCATAGCAATATAGAGACTTTACCTGGGCAGGGCTTTAACCAAACCTGTTTGACATTGTCTGGAACTTCAGATCTGGTTCTGAGACTCTGATATGCAGTTTTGATTGAGAACATCCCACTTTTGGATGGCTTCCAGATGAGTTGATCTTCATGTGAGTATCTGATTAGATCATCCTGCAAAGTGAGAATAGTATTGGTAGCCAAGTGTGGCTCCAGGATTGGCAGATAAGAGGCCTTGTTATGAATAAAAGTTTCAACAGAGATATCCGTGAAGGGAATATCTAAATTTGCTGGCCAAAAATAGCAAAGTGCTCCCAGTCCCAACCAGTTTGAGAACCATAATGGACATTTGCCTTTGCCTACCAAGACTAGAGAGTTGGCGTTTGCATGTTCAGTGATTTGACAGATCCTTTTCCAGGTGAGTGAACTTTTGTATGTTTCTGGAAGAGACCATAGGAAATTTGTCCAAATGGTGTCATTCTTTTGTAATTTCCACCATAGCTTGCAGGAAAAGGCATCTATGAGAGCTGCAGGTCTCTAAAACCAATTCCATTTTCCTCTTTAGGAAAAGCCAATTTACTCCATTTCCTCCATATTTTTCTCTGACCAAAACTGGATTCTCCCCAAAAGAATTTAATGGCAATGGATTCCATTTTCTTGATGACCATCTTTGGTGGTTTAAGAACTGAAAAAATGTGAATGGGTGTAGAAAGTAGCACATGGTTGATAAGGATCATCCTCCCTGCACTACTTAACCATTTGTTTTTCCAGTTTGAGGTAAGTTTCTCAAGTCTTTCAAGAATGGGATGGTAGTGACTGACTTTGTTCTTGCCACTGAAAACAGGGACTCCAAGATATTTGAAAGGCATTTTCCCAAGTTTTATGCCCAGGGTGCTTTTGATAATTCTAATCCTGTTTTTTGTTGTTCTTGAGTGAACAAAAAATTCAGACTTAGAATAATTAACTTTCTGACCAGAGGAAGCTTCATAGGCTTGAAGAAAAGCTTTTAACCTTTTCAAATTCTTTCTTTTGGATGTGAGAAAGAGGGCTGTGTCATCTGCGTACATCAGATGTGTGATTGGTTGGACTCCTCTTGGCATTTGGAAGCTCTCCAAGTACTGTATATTCACTAGTTTCTTCAATGATCTGGAGAATGCTTCAGTGACAAGGTTGTACAAGAATGGGGAAAGTGGATCACCTTGTTTAATGCCCCTACTAGAGGAGAAAAAACCAGAGGCTACTCCATTGATTAGTACTGAAAAACAAGAAGATGCAATGTTTTGGAGTACTAACTTAACAAATGACCCATGGAATCCAAATTTTAATAGAACTGAATTTAGAAAAGCCCATGAAACTATGTCAAAGGCTTTTTGCATATCCAGTTTGACAATTAGGTGATTCAATTTGGAGTTCCTTCCCAGGAGTCTAGTCATTTCTTGCATTTGAATGGTGTTATCTGAAATATCTCTTCCTGTGATAAAAGCAGATTGTTCAATGGATGTGAGCCTAGGAATTATTGGTTTCATTCTTTCCACTAATAGATTAGATAAAATCTTGTTAAGGAAGTTGGAAAGACTGATGGGTCTGAATTCAGCAAAGGAAGAAGGGTTTGGTTTCTTGGGGATAAGAGTTAGCCATGTGCTGGAGATGGCCCTTGGGATGGAATTGCCTTGAAGAAAATCATTTTCTGCCTCCAAAAGGTCCAGTTTTATGATATCCCAACAGTTAGTATAAAAGGCTCCTGAGAATCCATCTGAGCCAGGTGCACTATCTTTGTTGAGATCAAAGACAGTGTTCTTTAGCTCCTCATAATCAGTGAGTCTAAGAAGATTTAAATTTTCTTCTTCTATGACCAGAGAGGGGATTTCAGTTTAAAAATGCTCCAGGTATTGGCCGGTGTTTAATTCCATGGGTTCATTGAGAAGGTCCTCATAGAATTTGATGCCATCCTCTTTGATTTCCTGGGGGTTAGTGATCCATTGCCCTGCTGAGTTCCTGATTTTAGAGATTCTGGAAGTGCTTCTTCTTTCCTTGACCGAGTTATGGAAATAACTTGAGTTTGCATCCCCTTCCTGTAACCACTTGATGTTGGACTTCTGCTTCCAAAAGATCAGCTCTTCCTTCTGTGCTCTAATCAGCAGTGCTTTGTGTTTGTTGAGTTCTTCCAGATCAACTTCATTAGCAGATAGCTGTAAAGCTAACCTCTAATCTATTCACCTCAGCTTCTGCTTCTTTGAGATTTTGATGAACATCACCAAATTTCTCTTTGTTCCAGATTTTTAGTGTGGTTTTCAATCTTTTCAGTTTGAAGACCATGTTAAACATTCCACGAAATTCACCAGGTTGACTCCAGCTGTCATTAACCATTGTAGTGAAATCTGGTCTATTTAACCACATTTTCTGGAATCTGAAGGGTTTGGGAGTTTGTTCAGGTGAGTCTTGGATAGAAAGAAGGAGTGGGTTGTGATCTGAGGTTGATCTGTTAAGGACTTGAATGGAGCTGTGTGGAAAGAGAGAGAGCCACTCCTTATTACCTAGACCTCTGTCTAGTCTCTGGAGGAGGAGCTCATCTTTAGCTCTGTGATTTGACCAGGTGAAGAGATTTCCAACAACGGGGATCTCTTGTAAGGCAAGAGAGTTGGACCAGTTGTTAAAATCTCTAATGCTTCCAATGAGAGGATGGTGTGAAACCTCTTCTTTCTGTGATAGAAGCCACAATATTGAAGTCTCCAATGAAAATTGTGGGGACAGATGGTAAATTTAGAAAATCACTCCAAAGTGATTTTCTAAGGAGCCTAAGTACTTTAGCATATACAAAAACGCCATACCAAGTTATGTTAGTGATATTATCAGAGATCTCAGCTTGGAGAAATTGATCCGACTCAGAAATAACTTTTAAATTGAAAGTGTGATCCCAAAAAATCCAGATTTTAGCATAAGTGGCAGCAAAAGCAATTTGAAAATGTAAATCATGCTTTAGATTATTTAATTATGAAGAATCATGCATTGGTTCAGTAATACAGAGAATAGATATTTTGTGCAACATAAGTAAGGTTTTAAGTCTAGTTATAGAGGTGCCATAACCTCTAATATTCCAAACTAAAACATTTCCTATGATTTTGTACTTAATCATCTAAACTGGGTATTTTATGTTTTGTTTAGGTCTTAGAATCCTACTAATACTCTCAGTATGGATCCTTGATAGGTCCTAGATATACTCTTATTTTGTAGCATTTGAGAGCTGTTTTAGATAGTATTTTGCATATTTATATTAGACTTTTGGACCAAATCATTCATAGTGGTTTGAAATTGAAGACGTGCATTTCGATCTTGAATTGCACTTGCGATGGATTTGAATGATTTGAAGACCTTCTATGACCGTCCTAACCGCGATTGATGCATTGAAGAACCGGTCGTAGAAGTGGCGTGAAGGCACACTCTCGCGGGCCGCGAACCCTAGGTCGCGAACCGCGAGGGCGTGTGTTGCTGTTTTGATGATGCCGAGTTTCGCGCGGTCCGCGGAACTCCGGTCGCGAGCCGCGAGGACCAGACGCGCGGTCCGCGAAACCCCGGTCGCGAGCCGCGAGGACCAGCACGGGGACCAGCACGAGGACCAGCGCCAGGACCAGACGCGCGGTCCGCGAAACCTCGGTCGCGGACCGCGGAAACCGAAGACGCGCGGTGCGCGAAACATCGGTCGCGAACCGCGGAGGCCACAGCGCGCGGTCCGCGAATCCTCGGCCGCGAGCCGCGAGAACCAGGCTCGCGGTCCGCGAAGGATTTCGCGCGACCCGCGAAGGACCTGCAAGTGGCATTTTGTTTTGTTTTATTTTTGTTATTTTTAGAAGTATAAATAAGACTTATCCTCAATGTTTAGAGGATCGAATTTTACAGAGTTAGAACTCTTTTCTTCATTTTCTCTTCACTTTGATCTTTGAATTCACTATGGTTTGTTGTGTTGATTATGTTTGTGATTATATAACTATGGTAGTAGGCTAAAACCCTTCTTGGATATATGTGATTGGACTTCTTGTTATGGATTGAGAACATGATTCAAGAGGTTTAGGAATGGTGATTTGCTATTGAATGATCATAATTTATATGTGTATTTGATGCTTGGAATGATTAGGAATGATTTCCTAGTGATAGATATGTGTTGGATATGTGTTAGATATTGCTTTTCCATGGTTAGAATGTTATCATTCTTTCTATGTAGGAGTAGTAAATTAGGAATTGAATGCATGTTGTTATCAATTGTATTTGTTCTTAAGATCATTCATTAGCATTGTACCTATGTCAAGTTTGTTATCAAATTGCATGGGTAGAGTTGAGAAATATCTAATTTGAAGTAATATTGATTCAATTGAACTAGTTGTTATCATCTAGTAAATTTGTCAATTGAAGCTGTGAAGATGCTTTCATTTTTCATAACTATGGTTAAAGATAGTTCTCACTAATGTTCACCATTCTAAAAGCATCATGATAAAGTTTGAGGAAGATCTCATAATAAGAAGTCACCAATCTCATATATCCAAATCTTTTATTCTCATTAGTTAATCCTTTAGTTGAATCTTTAGATGTTAAACTAGTTGTAATTCTAAAGTTCTAGTAGTTTTACTTAGTAGTGTCTTAAACAAAAACTCAACTCAAACCCCCCCCCCCCCTTTGTTTACATTGCTTTTATATATATGTATATGTATATATATTCTACAAGATATACATAGAAATAACATTTTCCCTGTGGAACGAACCTTACTTGCCATTGTACACTTAATAGTGTGGAAAGGTAGTAAGTGATCTATAAATTGTATATTTGAGAGGTACGGCGACGACCTCCCAAATTTTGGCGCCGCTGCCGGGGAGAAGGCGTATTTTTATGTGTATATTGTAGTTTTATTTCTAATCTATCTTTCTTTTTAGGTTCTATTTTGTTTTGGAACCCTATTGCTCTAGCTCTTGGTGCATGGTTCTTACACGATCCTCGAACCAAGACCCTTTGCAATACGATTCCGAGCTAGTAAGAAGTCTCCGCCAACTTAGGAGGCAAGTGCAAGAGTCACTAGCATCTAATCCTTTCTCCCTTGAAAGTGAATCACTACCTTTCAACATGGCGGACGATGAAGAGGATACCGGCCAACAACCTCCCCGAAACCAATTCTACAACCCTTTCCAAAACCCTAACCCTTCTCCTACCAACATTTCTATGAGAGAGTACATGTCCCCCAACTATGAGCAACAACAATCGAGCATTGTTTACCCGAACTCTCAATACGAAATCAAGACGGGAGTAATTAATTTGCTTCCAACTTTCCATGGTAGAGAAGTGGATGATCCGAATGACTTCCTTGAGGCTTTTCATAGGGTGTGTAGTAGTTTGAAACCTTCCGAGATGAGTGTGGATGAGTTTAAGTTGAAAACCTTCACCTTCACCTTGAAGGACAAGGCCGCTAAATGGTTAAGCCGTTTACCTTCATCATCAATCACTACATGGCCACAATTGAAGAAAAAGTTCTTAGACAAGTACTTTCCTCCCTCTAAGTCCTCGGTCTTGATACAAGCCATTAGCAACATCACTCAAGACGATGATGAGACGTTGTATGAGTATTGGGAAAGATTCCAAACTCTCCTCTCAAGTTGCCCGTACCATAGCTTCACCAAACCTCAATTGGTGTGTTTTTATTACAATGGTTTGAATGATAGGGAAACCGAGTTGATAAATCGGTCTTGCTATGGCTCCATTGCAAACCTTGGCTCTTCCGATGCCATGATGCTATTTGAGCAACTAGCCGAAGGGTGCAAACCAAAGAGGGACCGGAGACTACGAGTGGGTAACTCCGGTGGGAACAATGATAGCTCTCGTCAAGATATCAAGGAGCTTACGGCATTGATGAAAGGTTTCATGATGGGAAATAGCTCCGGAGGGAACCAACCAAGGCAACAAGTGATGACATGTGGGATTTGTGCTTCGAACCATCTCACCGAATCTTGTCCTCAAGCAAACGAGAATTATAACGAAGAAGTCAATGCCATGGGGGTCTATGGAGGAAACCAAGGTTTTAGGGGCTACCAAGGAGGACGAGGCTACCAAAGTGGTAGGGGTTTTCAAGGTGGACAAGGCCAAGGGGGTGATAGGGGTAACCAAAGGAAGTATGATCCTTTTGCTCAACACTACAACCCCGGAACTAGAGATCACCCCAACTTTCGGTGGAGAGATGAACCGACGGGACAACAAGGCCAACAAGGTGGCTACCAAGGGGGTTATCAAGCTCAAGGTGGTCAATCTTTTGATAGGCAAAGGGGGCAAAATGACCAAGGGTACCAAGGGGACCAAAGCCACCAAACTCAAGGGTGCCAAGGTTACCAAAACCAAGGGTACCAAGATTATGGCTATCAAGGGTACCAAGATCATCAAAACCCTCAATATCACCCTCAACCACAACAATACCAAAGGAACCAAGGTCAAGGCCGTTTCAATAACCGTGCCCCTCAAAATGCTCATCCGAGGTTGGAAGATAAATCTCACAATCAAGGTGAAAGCTCGGACCAATTTCCACAAGATGCTCGACTCAAGAGCATTGAGGTGCAAATGAGTCAAATGGCCACTGTCTTGGGAAAGCTGGAAGCACAAAACTCCGGGAAACTACCCGCGCAACCGGAGTTAAATCCAAGGCCTCATGCGAGTGCCATGACCTTGAGGAGTGGTAAACAAGCTCTTGAACCCGAGGTGGTTGTGAAAAAGGCACCCAAGAGAGGCCTTGTGAAGAAGAGCTTAGCCAATGACGAGGTTGAGGCGACCTTGGCCGACGAAGAAGTTATTCTTGAGGAGCTAGCCAAAGAAAAAGGTGAGGCCGAGGTTGAGAATGAGAAAGAACCTATTGATGAGGAACATGTAGAGACATCCTCTCATATTGAACCAATGTCACCTCCATTCTCACCTATTCACAAGAAAACTAAGGTGGACACTACCTTTGATGTGGAAGCACCATTCCCCGAAGCTTTGAAGAATACTCGGAAAAAGGAGATGGACAAGGAAGCTTTCGAGGTCCTTCGAAGGTGTGAGGTAAACATTCCTTTGCTCGATGCTATTGATCAAGTTCCTAGATATTCTAAGTTCTTGAAAGAATTGTGTGTAAACCATCGTCAACAAAGGTCTAAGCATGTTAAAAATGAGAGAGTCAATGAACATGTGTCGGCTTTATTTCAAGATAAAATGCCTACTAAATGTGGTGATCCGGGCATGTTTACCATTCCTTGCATCTTAGGGAACACTTACTTTCCTAGAGCCATGCTAGATCTAGGTGCATCCATAAATGTCATCCCCTATACATTGTATGAATCGTTAAATCTTGGCACTTTGCATAAAACCGGCGTGGTAATCCAACTTGCCGACCGCTCTAATGCATACCCTAAGGGTATTGTTGAAGATGTCTTGGTGAAAGTCGACAAGTTGGTGTTCCCGGCCGATTTTTACGTTCTTGACATGGAACATGATAAATTTGCTACCCCTGTCTTGTTAGGGCGTCCATTTTTGAAAACGTCAAGAACTATAATAGATGTGCATAGTGGTAGGCTTACCATGGAATTTGATGAGGATAAAATAGAGTTCAACATTTATGGTGCAATGAAATACGATGATGAGGAAACTTCTTGCAATGCTATTGATGTGATTGAGCCTTATGTGCAAAAAGTTTATGAAAATGATGTTGATGATCCTTTGTTAAATGCTTTAGCTAATAGTTTACACACAAGTAATGTTCATACATATGCTTTGAGTGCTAACTTGAAGGAAAGCATTTTTGAGCAAAATACCTTTGAGGAACTTTCTCTTGATGCACCAATTTTAGACCTTGAGGTATTGAAGGGCTCGGGCAACCGACCATCTTTCAATAAACCTCCGGTGGTGGAGTTGAAACCACTACCCGAGAATCTAAAATATGCATTCCTTGGTGATGGTGAGAAATTGCCGGTGATCATCTCCAACAAACTCACCAAGGAACAAGAGGAAAGGTTGATGAAAGTGCTTCAAGATCATAAGGAAGCCATTGGATGGACTATTGCCGACATCAAAGGTATGAGTCCAAGTACTTGCATGCACCGTATACTATTGGAGGATGATGCTAAACCCATCCGACAACCTCAAAGGCGGTTGAACCCTCCTATGATGGAGGTAGTAAAAGCCGAGGTTCTTAAATTGTTGGATGCGGGAATGATCTATCCAATCTCCGATAGTAAATGGGTAAGCCCAACACAAGTGGTGCCAAAGAAAACCGGAGTGACCGTAGTGGAGAATAGCCATGGCGAATTGATTCCCACTCGTGTCCAAAATGGATGGCGTGTTTGCATTGATTACCGAAGGTTAAATGCGGTAACAAGGAAAGACCATCTCCCTTTGCCATTTATTGATCAAATGCTTAACCGGCTTGCAAGCCACTCTTTCTACTGTTTTCTTGATGGCTATTCAGGGTACTTTCAGGTTGCCATTGCACCAGAGGATCAAGAGAAGACCACCTTCACATGTCCCTTTGGCACCTTTGCATATCGACGCATGCCTTTTGGCCTTTGCAATGCACCGGCCACGTTCCAAAGGTGTATGGTTAGCATTTTTTTAGAATATCTTGAGAAGTTTGTAGAGGTTTTCATGGATGACTTTACTGTTCATGGAAACTCTTTTGACAATTGCTTAATCCATTTGTCATTAGTCCTAAAAACTTGCATTGATAAAAACCTTGTGCTAAATTCTGAAAAATGTCATTTTATGGTAGAAAAGGGCATTGTGTTAGGTCATGAAGTGTCATCTAAGGGTATTGAAGTAGACAAAGCAAAAATTGATATCATCCAATCTCTTCCTTACCCTACTTGTGTGCGTGATGTGAGGTCCTTTCTTGGCCACGCGGGTTTCTACCGCCGTTTCATAAAAGACTTTTCAAAAATTTCTTCCCCTTTATGTAGATTGTTGCAAAAGGATGTGGAATTTGTGGTAGATGAAGGTTGTAAAAGGGCATTTGATTGTTTAAAGTCTATGCTAGTGTCGGCCCCTATTATACAACCTCCAAATTGGTCCCTTCCATTTGAGATCATGTGTGATGCAAGTGACTACGCCGTTGGTGCGGTGCTAGGTCAAAGGGTGGGAAAAATTCCCCATGCCATCTATTATGCATCCATGACTCTCAATGATGCTCAAAGGAACTATACCACAACTGAAAAGGAATTGCTAGCGGTAGTCTTTTCTTTAGAAAAGTTTAGGCCATATTTGCTTGGTACAAAGATCATTGTTTTCACTGACCATGCAGCTCTTCGTTACTTGATGACGAAGAAAGAAGCAAAGCCTAGGTTACTCCGATGGATCTTACTCTTGAGCGAGTTCGACTTGGAGGTCAAGGACAAGAAAGGAGCTGAAAATCTAGTGGCCGACCATTTGAGCCGATTGGTGCCCAATGAGGAGTTTGGGACCAAAGCATTGAAGGAGCATCTTCACGAAGAGTTCCCCGACGAGCAATTGTTTGCTCTTGGTGTTTCTCTTCCATGGTATGCCAACATTGTGAATTTCCTTGTCACAAGTAAGTGCCCTTCTCACTTCACAAAAGCACAAAAGGATAAGCTAAAGCATGATGCTAGGTTTTATGTGTGGGATGATCCCTATCTATGGAAACATTGTGCCGACCAAGTGATTAGGAGATGCATTCCTAATAATGAAACAAACTCAATCCTTGCTTTTTGCCATTCATATGCATGTGTAGGTCATTTTGGTGCTAGACGAACCGCTAGGAAAGTGCTAGATTGTGGTTTCTATTGGCCTAGCTTGAATAAAGATGCATACACGTTTTGCAAGTCTTGTGATAAATGCCAAAGAGTGGGAAACATCTCTTCTAGGAATGAAATGCCCCAACATTGCCCTTTATATTGTGAACTTTTTGATGTTTGGGGAATTGATTTTATGGGACCTTTCCCTACTTCCTTTGGTTTCAAATATATCTTGCTTGCGGTTGATTATGTGTCTAAGTGGGTTGAAGCAATCCCCACTCGTACTGATGATTCTAAAGTGGTTGCAGAGTTCATCAAATCTCACATCTTCTCTAGGTTCGGGGTACCCCGAGCTTTGATCAGTGATCGAGGCACTCACTTTTGCAATAGAACCATTGCCGCATTGTTGAAGAAATATGGGGTAAATCACAAAACTTCTACCGCCTATCACCCACAAACAAATGGACAAGCCGAAGTTTCCAATAGGGAAATCAAGTCCATCCTTGAGAAAACGGTTAGGCCGACTCGCAAGGATTGGAGTACTCGGTTGGATGATGGATTGTGGGCATATAGGACGGCTTATAAGACTCCAATTGGTATGTCTCCATACCGATTAGTCTTTGGAAAGCCGTGTCATTTACCGGTGGAGTTAGCACACAAAGCCTATTGGGCAATCACAAGATTCAACTTGAACTTGGACGAGGCCGGGAATGAAAGGAAGCTTCAATTGCAAGAGCTTGAGGAAATCCGGAATGAGTCCTATGAGAACGCGGCCATTTACAAGGAGAAGACGAAGGCATGGCATGACAAGATGATAATTAGGAAAACTTTTGAGGTAGGTCAAAAAGTTCTTCTATTTCAATCACGTCTTCGGTTGTTTCCAGGTAAACTACGTTCTCGGTGGACTGGACCATTTGTAGTTGTGAAGGTTTTCCCTCATGGAGCAGTGGAGATCCAAAGCGGCGAGGATGCCAAAATCATCAAGGTCAACGGCCAAAGGTTGAAACCGTATTACGAGGGTTTCAAATCGGAGATCCTAGAGGACATGTCTCTAGGCAACCCGGCCTACGAGTGATCTTTACCATGGAGGTACATCGTGCCGACGATGTTAAATAAACGAGTTTTAAGCTTTAAATGCATTTCGTCGAACAATTTCAACATTTGGAACATTACTTTCTTTATATTTATTCGCTATGTACATTTCATTAAGCTTGTAATTCGAACATTATGCTAGTTTTTATGTTGTTTTTGTAGAAATAGGTTTGAAGTGGTGCAATACGAAAAACGCCAAGGGGCCATTCCTCGCGGTCCGCGAATTCATCGCGCGGACCGCGGCCGAGAACGCGCGAGCCGCGACCAAGCTCTCGCGACCCGCGAGCAAAACTTGAATTTCTGGAAATCCCTGCCACAAAAACGTCGGTTTTCGCGGTCCGCGGCTTGATCGCGCGGACCGCGACGCTATGCACGCGAGTCGCGACCGGAATCGCGCGGACCGCGATGGGAAAACCTCGCGCGCCGCGACGGTGTCTCGCGGTCCGCGAAGAAGACCGCGCGACCCGCGAGAAAACAGGGGATTCTAGGAAATCCCTGGAACGAATATGACCATTTTCGCGGTCCGCGACTTGATCGCGCGGACCGCGAAACTGTGCTCGCGGTCCGCGGTTTCATCGCGCGGACCGCGAAGGTTTGCCGAGGATTTGCGCGCACCGCGCCGAGGTTTTGCGCGCGCGCGACCCGCGACGAGACACTGCGCGCACCGCGACGAGGATTCGCGCGCACCTCAACGGTCTTCAGCGCGCGGTCCGCGAATTCATCGCGCGGACCGCGACGGACTTGCGCGCGGCCCGCGACGGAGGGCGCGCGACCCGCGACAAGGACCGAGATTTCTCGGAAATCGCTGGAACGAAACGGGCCATTTTCGCGGCCCGCGACGGGGTCTCGCGACCCGCGACCGGAGCTCGCGGCCCGCCACAGAGAACTCGCGATCCGCGAGGGATCGAGCTATACTTAGTCAAAAAAAAATCCTTTCTTTTTTCTCATTCTTCTTCTCCTACTCCCTCTCGACCCCAAACCCGTTTTTCCGGCCAACTTCTCCAACCTCCCATTCCGGCGAGTTTTGAACCGATTTCTTCCAACCAAATCAATCCCCCAAGCTTTCCCAACAAAACCCACCAAAAATCCCAATCCAAAACACCATCTTTAACCCACATTGCCGAATTCCCACCGGAAAGTTCTTCACTCCGATTCGCCGGCCTCCGGCGACTTTTGTTCCAAACCAACTACCCAAAAACCTTCCCTCCACCACCCTTAACCTTTTCCCAATCCCAAATTCCAAATTCCTACTCTCAATCAAATACCCCCAAATCTTATGAACCCTAATTTTTGGATTCTTTGATTTGGTGGTGTTTTGATCAAATTGGTAATCTCCTCAAGCTACATTGCTACCAAAGGCTTCAATTGACGGTACCCTACTGAATTTATTTCAATTTTGGGTGATTTAGGGCTTGCCGCCAATAGGTTTTCATTGAAATTTCAAAGGCTTGCCGCCTTTAGTTATAAACTGAGCTTTATTAGTAGGGGCTTGCCGCCTTGTAGCTAGTATAGTTGTGCTGGACTGTTGTTGAGTAAAATTTGATAATGGCACCGAGAAAAAGGTCTCGCCGAGGGGAAGCCTCTAGTTCCCATGAACCTGTGATCCCCGAATCACCCCCTCGCCAACCTAGCCCTCCCCCTGCAGAAAACCTGCCTCCTATTGACCTTATGGGACTGCAAGGTTTGGATGAAGATGCCCAACAACGGTGGAGAAAGTTGATAGGGAATGGGAGGCGAACGATCATGGAGACGAAGTTCCTCTCCTCTGAGCTACTTCAGGAGCTAGGTTTGCAGCAACCTGTGCTATTTTTATTGGATCGCGTTGGCATGAGAGGATTCATTGATCGGTCGGCACCGACCTACATCCGCTATACACTTGAGTTCCTATCCACTCTAGCCAAGCACTACGACGAGGACCATGACAGGCATTTCATCACCTTCAGGTTGAATGATGTAGACCGAAGGATGTCCTATGATGAAATCCAAAATGCTTTTGGATTCCAATATGCGGAGGGCTACAAGAATCCATGAGAATATGCCCCACAAGGATTTGATCTAGCTTTCTTTTGGCATTGTTTGTCTGGATCTCCCAACATCACGGGCGCTACAAAGAACAACCACATCATACATCCAGCTGTTCGTATGGTGCACAAGCTCCTAGTGATGACGATCTTTTGCCAGGGGGAGTTGACGCATATCAGCAGGGAACAAGTCCAATGCTTTTGGACTATGTTTTGGAGGATAGAGCACCCATGTTGGGTAGATCTCTTTGTGCAGAAATGTCTGGAGACCTCCCAGAAGAGCTCAGGGAAGATACCGCAGGGGGGTATGATTTCTCTTCTGGCAGCTTATTTGCACATCCATCTACCTCCAGATATTCAGGCGATAGGCAAGACAGCCGAGAGAGCTCACCAGTTACACTCCATTGCTTCTTTGGAGTCCACTAATGTCTTGCAAATGCACAAATTCCCTCCTCCTAGATTCATCTGGCTAGTAGCCAAGAATCAGCACATGTACCTGCCAAATCCGGAGGCTGTGCACCTGACTGAGCGCACCCGCATGGAGGAGCTCACCTTACCCCTTCAGATCACAGTCCCTGCACCTACCATCGCCCTTGCCAGGCTAGAGGCACCTCCGGAGCATGGAGAGCAGTATGTTCCTCCACATCAGGATCCTCAGTATGTCACTCAGCAGCAATTCCAGGAGTTCACGCAGAGGCATGACGCGTTTACTCAGAGGTATGAGGACGACATGGAGGTGATGTTCGCCATGATGGCATCCATGCACCCACATGGACCAGGGGCTTTTGACTATGAGGGTCATCGCAGATCGCGAGCTCAGCGCCGTCGCGATGGTTCCGGCCCCTCGCAGTGAGTATATCCTACACCCTTTCCTTTCACTATGGTTTTCATTCATATATTTAAACATTGAGGGCAATGTTTAGACTAAGTGTGGGGGAGAGGTATAGGACTTTTGTTGCTGCTTTTGCTGCTATTTTTACTATATATAAAAAAATAAAAAAATAAAAAATAAAAAACATTTTCTTTTCTCTCTTGTATAGATATGTAAAGCTCTCAAATGTTATATGCTTAATTATTCAGGGTATACACTTGGATCTTAATCGTTCTTTCTCGAGGACGAGAAAGGTTCAAGTGTGGGGGATTTTGATAGGTCCTAGATATACTCTTATTTTGTAGCATTTGAGAGCTGTTTTAGATAGTATTTTGCATATTTATATTAGACTTTTGGACCAAATCATTCATAGTGGTTTGAAATTGAAGACGTGCATTTCGATCTTGAATTGCACTTGCGATGGATTTGAATGATTTGAAGACCTTCTATGACCGTCCTGACCGCGATTGATGCATTGAAGAACCGGTCGTAGAAGTGGCGTGAAGGCACACTCTCGCGGGCCGCGAACCCTAGGTCGCGAACCGCGATGGCGTGTGTTGCTGTTTTGATGATGCCGAGTTTCGCGCGGTCCGCGGAACTCCGGTCGCGAGCCGCGAGGACCAGACGCGCGGTCCGCGAAACCCCGGTCGCGAGCCGCGAGGACCAGCACGAGGACCAGCACGAGGACCAGCGCCAGGACCAGACGCGCGGTCCGCGAAACCTCGGTCGCGGACCACGGAAACCGAAGACGCGTGGTGCGCGAAACATCGGTCGCGAACCGCGGAGGCCACAGCGCGCGGTCCGCGAATCCTCGGCCGCGAGCCGCGAGAACCAGGCTCGCGGTCCGCGAAGGATTTCGCGCGACCCGCGAAGGACCTGCAAGTGGCATTTTGTTTTGTTTTATTTTTGTTATTTTTAGAAGTATAAATAAGACTTATCCTCAATGTTTAGAGGATCGAATTTTACAGAGTTAGAACTCTTTTCTTCATTTTCTCTTCACTTTGATCTTTGAATTCACTATGGTTTGTTGTGTTGATTATGTTTGTGATTATATAACTATGGTAGTAGGCTAAAACCCTTCTTGGATATATGTGATTGGACTTCTTGTTATGGATTGAGAACATGATTCAAGAGGTTTAGGAATGGTGATTTGCTATTGAATGATCATAATTTATATGTGTATTTGATGCTTGAAATGATTAGGAATGATTTCCTAGTGATAGATATGTGTTGGATATGTGTTAGATATTGCTTTTCCATGGTTAGAATGTTATCATTCTTTCTATGTAGGAGTAGTAAATTAGGAATTGAATGCATGTTGTTATCAATTGTATTTGTTCTTAAGATCATTCATTAGCATTGTACCTATGTCAAGTTTGTTATCAAATTGCATGGGTAGAGTTGAGAAATATCTAATTTGAAGTAATATTGATTCAATTGAACTAGTTGTTATCATCTAGTAAATTTGTCAATTGAAGTTGTGAAGATGCTTTCATTTTTCATAACTATGGTTAAAGATAGTTCTCACTAATGTTCACCATTCTAAAAGTATCATGATAAAGTTTGAGGAAGATCTCATAATAAGAAGTCACCAATCTCATATATCCAAATCTCTTATTTTCATTAGTTAATCCTTTAGTTGAATCTTTAGATGTTAAACTAGTTGTAATTCTAAAGTTCTAGTAGTTTTACTTAGTAGTGTCTTAAACAAAAACTCAACTCAAACCCCCCCCCCCCCCCCCTTGTTTACATTGCTTTTATATATATGTATATGTATATATATTCTACAAGATATACATAGAAATAACCTTTTCCCTGTGGAACGAACCTTACTTGCCATTGTACACTTAATAGTGTGGAAAGGTAGTAAGTGATCTATAAATTGTATATTTGAGAGGTACGGCGATGACCTCCCAATACTGTTCCTAATTTCTGCTTTGATTTACTCTTTGATGACTCAACTAATGGTAATTTACTAACCACAACTAAATCAAGAATTGTTTCAGTGCTGCTACTGACCTCAGGAATAGAGCATGCATCTGTAGAGGTACTTACCTCATCAGGTATGATGTTGAGTGTGGAGTTACTGGTGTCCTGCAGGTAGAGTTGATTTTCATCCAGTTTCCACTCAGGTTCACTAGGAGCATCATCATAAGAGGCTTCTGAGCTGTTTTCATCCTCCTGCAAAACTGTAAAATGGTTTGACAAAGAAACAGGCTTATGATATGGGACTATGGCCAGGCTCTTGGTTTCCTTTTGAGCTTTCATCTGTTTTTTGAGCTTAGCCATGTGTAAATCATCATGAGAGTAGAAAGTATCCTCTGAGCCAACGACTCCCAGGATTGTAGCCTCCTTCTCATTGCTGACAGCCTTTAATTGAAGGGCTATCATAACAGGTGAAGTCTCCTCCTTGTGGTGATCCTTTGAGAATATGACCATTGTTGTGTCCATTTTTTTCTGATATGGTGATAGACCTGATCCACTAGCCTTATCCACAGGGGCCTCCTTCTTCTTCCTCCATTCTTTACGAAGTTCAGGATGCAGGATATTGCAAAAACCATCATCATGTCCCACTTTTTTACAATGCTTGCAAAACCTTGGTAGGTTGTCGTACTCTACTGGACATTCCGTGTACTCCTTAGGTGTGCCTATGGGTATTGTCTTGATCAAATCTTTTTGCAGATCCACCTCCACGCACATCTTCAGGACTGACGGCCTTGTGATTCCATTGGTTGCAGAATCCATCTTTATGAAAGTACCAATCTGACTGGCAACATCTTTGATCATTTTCTGATTGTAATACCAAAGAGGGATATTTCTGACTGTGACCCAGATTGGAACAATTGAAGATTCTTTTTCCGGGGAGAAATCTGGGGTCCATTTCATCACATCACCGCTCCGGCAATAGTCCAGTAGGGACGGATCCAGAATCTCTGGTAGTCCTCTTGCTGCTGAAACCTTATCAGAATGTGCCTATAATCTATAAGCCCAACCTGATAATTTCCATTGAAACCAATTTCTTTAAAAGCCGCTTGAATTTGATCCATAGTAGGCTTACCCCTACCGAACTTACCGATTAAGGCATTTTGAAAATGTGCAGCAAGGACTTTGACAGACTCCTCCTCATAGAGACAAGCCGGCCGGCCGTTGAGCGTAGTAATAGGGTTGATTTCAGGATTTGAGGGGAGGGATGAGTATAGGGGTTAACCAGAACTTGCTGAAAGGATGTTTTTGAGGCTGCGCCACCGGTTTGAGCCGGTGGCTCCGCCATGGATAGATCCGTTAAAAGACCGTTGCTAGCGGTGTAAGAGACGTTATCAGGTTAAGATCCAGAAAGTGAGCATAAAGGGGGGTGCGTGTTTGCAAACCTAGAGAGAAGGGAGAGAGAATTGTTTAAGAGAGAGAAAACGTTTTTGGTTATGCGTAATGATGTGATAGAATTGATCCTTGATGATATACTTTGTAATTATGCGTATACTGTGTCTATTGTGCCTTGTGAGTTGTTAAGCCATATACATCGTATAAATTTATATATTTGTATATATTTATATCCTTGATCCTATATTTGTATATATTTATATCCTTAATTATAATGATAAAATATCGTCTTGTGAGTTGTAAAGTCATCCATATACATCGCATTAAACAACATGATATATTTTTATATATATTTGTATCCTTAATTATCATGATAAAATATGGAAGCACAAAATTTCGTATTCTTTATTGATGACAACATAGAATATTGAATAAATAACTAAAATAGATGTGTTAATTTCGTATTCTTAATTATCCATATACGTCGTTTATTCCACACACAATTTGGAGTGAATAATTATTCAAGTTCCCTTTAGGGAATATATATATATATATTTAAATTATCATATATTTTAATTATCATATATATATATATAGAAGAACATATAATTATATTTAAATTATATCTAATTAAAATGGAATATCAAAATACATGGAATATCAATTTATATAAATATCATATAAACTCAATATATCATTCATACAGTGTAGTTACAAAAATTATTTGTAATGTTCTTTTAAATGGTCAATTTGGGTCAAAACACAATTTTGCAAATTTACATTTTCATATTAGAAAAAAAAAATTTACTATAAAATATTTAATTTTACTGAAAACATAATGTTCATAATATTTAAAATAAATCAATCAACTTTCAATCACACTTCTATTTAAAAAAAAATTTACTATAAAATATTTAATTTTACCGAAAACATAATGTTCATAATATTTAAAATAAATCAATCAACTTTCAATCACACTTCTATTTATTACCCATGTTACCATGTAATATAATAATTTATAAAAACTTTTTACGTACTGTATGAAATTAAAACCAACCAAAATATTTTTCAAATCACAACAAGGTTTTGGATATGTTGAGCTACAAAACTACCAAACGATTTGGTTCATATCCGCGAACCCCTAATTCTTATCAGGTGGTTGCACCTTCCGCCACCAATCCGAATTCCGGTCACACCCTGATGTCGGAGATCCAAAGGCGGCAGCGGTTAAAGACACCTCTGGAAGAAACCTCCATTTACAATCTCCCGGAGGCCGTTCTCCTCCACATCATCTCCTTCATCCCCTTCAACGATACCGTCAGAATCAGTGGAGTAGGTCGTCGATGGCGAAACCTCTGGCGTTCGGTCCCATCCCTGTACTTCGACATGATTTCCTTCCAGTCCAAACTCCCTGACGAATCTTGGCCGGAGGCGCGCCGGCGGTTTGCCGATTTTATCAACAACACACTCAACCGCCGCCCCAGCGACTTGGCTGTGCACAAGTTCAAATTACTCTTCTGTTATGGTTATAATGGGCACACTCGGAACCATATTGATTCATGGTTTCGATCCGTCATCAGCGCCAATGCAGTTGAGCTGGATTTGTACTTCTCCATGTCTAATTTCCCTCTTCCGTTTCACAGTATAGTAGGTGAAGAGGAAGATGCTGTTTTCCACTTGTCTTCATCTCTGTTTTTGGACCTTATAAACAGCTCAGTCGAGGTTTTGAAATTCCATGGTTTTTATTTCGAAGTTCCTAAAGAGGCATTGCATTTGAAGTTGGTGTCTGTTAGACAAATACATTTGGAAAGGTTCTTTACCAGTCGCGAAGAGATTGCAAATTTGATAGCTTCATGTGTCAATCTTGAGAGCCTGTCTCTTGCACTGCCTCAGTGTATAGACAATTTGAAAATAGTGTCCCAGAAACTCAAACATTTGAAGTTGTGTGATTTCAACAATATGGAATTTTCAGTTGAGATATGTGCTCCGAGGCTGTTATCATTGAGTATGACTCGCGTTTATGCCGAGAAGTTTACTTTGGAGAAGTCACCATCCTTGATTGAAGCTGAAGTAGTCTTTGATTCCATGATAAGTGGTTCGGACTTTATGCACTGGACTGATATAGTAAGCTGTCTTGGTGGCGTTGAGCGTTTAGCCACTCAGAACATGTGGTCAATCGATTTGTCGTCTCATTGGTATCCGGTACTTATTATTTCTCCCTTTTTGGCCTCTGCTTGTTGCATGGAATTGTGTTTCAACAAAAAATTCGTTAATTCTATGCGTGGAAAGTGATTTATCGACCATTTAGCTTGTTACATCCTCTAGAATTATTTAGACTGTTGATACACCCATTTTAATGTCTAGTTAGTTGATCAACTACATTGTTATACTGACATTTTGACTGTTTCCTGTGTTTTTTGGGGGGCTCTTTAGTTTCAGCCTGGACACGAAAATTACTCAAAAAATTGTGTCTTTCACAATCTGAAACATCTAGAGTTGTTGACCGGGTTCTGGAGAGATGATATTCGCGGCCTGAAAAATATGTTTGAACAATGTCCACAACTTGAGACATTGGTCCTCGTCTATAAACACGGTGACTACTATAATAGGGTATGTATTTAGTTGTGCTTCTGTTTTCTTTGTAAGGTTCCCGTAACATGTTTCCTTGAAACTATTTTAACTTATGGCTTCTGACATGCTGATTTTGTTTATATTTCAGATTGAAGTGGATGATATACCCGATTTCCGAATTCCGTACCTTAGGTTGGTGAAGATGAAGGAATTTAGGGGGAGTAAGGATGAAATGTACGTAGTCAAACTTCTGAAAAAGCATGGAGTTGTCTTGGAAAAAATTGTCGCATATCCTATTGCAGCCTTCGCGGTCAATGGAAATTCAGTGATGCCACCATTTGTTCTTTGAATTGTCGGTTGGTAGTAGTCCAGTTCAGGAAAAACTTCTTGTATTGAGTACATCTGTCTTTTTTCCTCTGCTGTTATCTGTTCAGCTGTGTTTTGTCAAACACGAAGCAATAGAGATCTCGTTCCTGAAAACCTGAGCCATTTTGTTAATGAAATTTGCAGCAAGGAGACATTTCTGCATTATATTTCCTCTCTGCATTTTTGAGGAATTATGTAATTAATAGCCTGAGGATGAGCCATAACCTCTGAGCCGTTTCTGTTTAGCATATGATGAACGGACTTATTTTCCGCATAAAACCAGATAAATTGTACTGATTAAACATCCTCCAAATTGAGAAAATAAATGTTTTGCATCCATACAATATTCTACATTTCTCATCCATTGATGCAACAGAAGTTGGGAAACTGAGTAGAGTCTGTGCAAGCAATGCTTAGATGCCAGCAATATTCTTCAACCTTATGGTGCGATCTTCATCAGTATCATGATAATTTTACAAGAGCCGTATTCAAAGTATTGTCTGCAACTCACCAAAAACTCGGCGTAAAACTTTCAATATTCCTACTAAAAGCATGAAATAAATTTTATGGTTAAAAGTAATAGATAAATTCACTTGAAATTGGATGAACTGAATTGAATTGAACTCAAATAAATTGAACTAAACAAAACTATAAAGAGACTCAAAGATATATAGTTTAAATAATTGAAATTTATTTACTAAAATTTGGACAAACTTGATTTGTTGAATTCAAGTGAACTTAATGAAACGGAACTATTTTTTAAAAATAAATTGGAAACTGAACTAAATTTATTTAAACTGAACTAAATTTATTTTCCATATCGATTTTGGCTACAATAAGTTCAGTTATTGTAATGTGATTTTTATTCAAAGCAATTTCTCCTACTGCTGCAATTCTGAGCCGCGGGAAAGAACTAATCCTAAATTCCTAATCCACCCTTTCCACTCATCCCTGCCGTCTTTGCTTAATCTCCTCTTTTTAGCACTACTCCTTCAGATAAGCTTTTGGTTATTTTCTCTGTTCACTGGGTTGATACTTCTCTCGCCGCCGCCGTAATACCCAGTCACAATCTCTCAGGGCCGTCGCCGCCTCCATCATTCAGGGTTAGTTCAATCTCACTACTGTCTGATTTGGGGATTAAGATTAGTAATTTTTGCAGTTGAAAATTTCAGGTTTTCTGGTCCTTCTTGCCATAGCCACAAGCTAAATGTTCCTTATTTCAGTATGTCATCTAGTCTGTTTACTTTTGCTTAATGACCTCAGGATTCTGACGATGTTTACTTCTACCTTCACTTAGAGTTAGACCCCGCAGTTCATATCCATTGGTAAATGTATATCAGTTAAAATTGATTCTTCTATCAATTTTTGAGTATATAGTTGTAGCCTGATGGCTGTTTTATCCTTTTTCTGTGCATTGTACCATATTATCCTTTGCAAGTTGAAGTCTTTCTACTAGCTGCATGTCATTCCTTTTCTTCAGTAGCTCTGATTTATCTGGTATTGGGAGATTATATTTTAGCTTTGTTTTTACTTTGTTGAAAAAGCTTTGTTTTGGTATTTCATGAGGGTAGATGCTTAACTTATTTGTGAATTTAAAATAGAGCTTGGATATCGATGAACATGGGATTTTCATTTCATCTCTTGAAAACAAAGAACATAGTTACAACTTTCAACTCCAGCCCTATCTAGAACTGCTTAAAGGAAACTACCAGAACCAAATAATAACTACTCTAAACTCCAAAACTTACACTAAGAAGGAGCTGAGAACTAGGACAGGAGCACAAGGCTAATGGCATAAGTGGAACTCATTTAAAATAACAGAACTAAGTTGGTGAGCAGTCAAAGAATTTCCTTGAAAAATTCGCCGGTTCCTCTCATTCCAAAGTGAATAGAGACTAGCAACCATGAGAGGGAAGATTCTTTTGTTTCTTCTAGCTTTCCAGATGAATAAGAGCTGTTCTTGTGGTATAACCTTTTTTTGTTTTAATGGCTAAAAGATTTGATTCATCTGTGTTCTTCTTGTTTAGCTGTTTCATCTGCAATACCGTCTATACCATGCAAAACCCATTTTTCATAATTCTGCAAACATCAATCATGATATAGTTTTCCAGATTTAAGAATCAATGAATCATTTAAGTGTTAGTAGGCATGGTTTGTTTTATATTGGACTCATTTGCTAGAGTTCAAATTGTCTCAGGTCAGCTGCTGTCCAGCTTTCCCTTTTAGATTGCCTGATTTTCTTTATGGAGCTCATTTGCTATATCATGATATGCCTTCTGTCATTTGCTATATTATTTGTCTAAGGAGCTCATTTCCTTTTTGGATTGCCTGATTTTGATGGTCTCATTTCTTCGTTTTGTTCTACATGTATAAATTGCCTTGGAAATTATAGGGTAGGAATGCATTCTGTCAACCTATTTCCCTGATATATTCTAGAGTCAGGGTGCTTTTTGCTTGTTTAAGTGATCTATTTTGCATGTATAGATTAATCGCTTTGTCCGAGTAGAGTTCAAGTGTGAGAAGTTGATGGAGATTTCACAAGACATTTGCGAGAAATCGAGTTCGGAGTGACTCCTCTTAATTGCCTTCATAGCTCGTTTCTTTCAGGTTTGCTACATTTTCCTAAGAAAATCTTAGTTATTTGTGAATTGTGATTGATCTGATCAAAATAATAATGCAGTCCCTTTCTCTTGTTCTAGTGCAAATCTCCGGCTTCTTCTACATGGATTAGTATCTTTAATAGTACTGTGGGAATGTAATGATATCAATAAATACTTTGGGTTTTCTAATAAAACAAAACTGGAAGTATGTCTTTCTTGTAAGTAAGTATGTGACCCCAGATGACTGTGAGAAAGTTGACATCAACTCGAAGTTTTTGCAAAAAGAGGTTCGAGATAACAGTTTTAGTCATGATTTGTGTTTAAGGCAGTAAGTAAAATTGTAAAATTCTTGGATGTTCATGAGTTGTAAAATTGTATAGAGACTTGAGAGCGTATAGAGATTTCTTATTTTAAAGGTGTAATCGCCATTACCTTTTTTGGTTTGTGGCTTATACAGTAGGTAAAAACAGATATATATTGAGTTCCAGATTCGTTGAGCTTGGCATTGTTTATGCGATTAGGTCCTTTTGCTGTGGTTCGTGGTCATTAATCTAATAAGGCACTGTTTGAATGTACCTCTAGGAAATCTCTTTGTTTTGACCTTCTGCAGTAAAAAATGATATAGAAGTGTGATAACTGAAAATCTGTAATATTTGAGTATGAAATTATTTCTAAGACTTCGAAATTATAAATGGAATTATCTGATGCGTTCCTGTCTCTTCCATTTTTTAATCTGATACCTGTCTCCTCTCATGAGAGTTATAATAATGTGTTAGCATTCTTTTTTCTAGCTGCCACACTGGTTGCCTTCTACTTTGTAGAATTAATGGTTCTTGCATCTTTTTCATTTAGGATATCAGGAGTTGAACCTGATTGCTGTTTCTTGCTATGTCAGTGAAAATTCTTGACTCTCCACACTTTGTATTTTGTAGAAGTTCCTACGAATTTCAAGCTGCGCATTTTGGGTCTTGCAATGTCCAATGCATGCATCACTAGATTCAACAGCCTTAGCATAGCAGCAGTGAAGCCATTTCCAAGAAGAAGGAAATTCAGAGCTACACAACTGCGATCCTTCTACACTTTGGCATCACCATCACCATGTAGCAATTCAATCCCCTTTGTTCAAAAGCCTTCACCATTAGTGCTGTCCAGCTGCCTGAGGCCTCTAGATGCCCCACAAAGGTCTGAGGAATGGTTCGCTCTTCGCAAGGACAAGTTAACTACGAGCACCTTCAGCACCGCTTTAGGATTTTGGAAAGGAAATCGCCGTTTTGAGCTTTGGAATGAGAAAGTTTATTCACCCGATGAGCTAATTGGAGATACTAGAAGGTTTGCCATGGATTGGGGCGTTCTAAACGAACCAGTAGCCATTGAGCGCTACAAAAGCATCACTGGCCGTGATGTCGGCTCACTCGGATTTGCTATGCATTCAGATGAGAGACTTCGCTGGATAGGTGCCTCCCCGGATGGAATTTTAGATGGGTATCCAGAAGGAGGGATTTTGGAGGTGAAGTGTCCCTATAACAAAGGGAAACCTGAGAAGGGGCTTCCGTGGTCAAAGATGCCATTCTATTACATGCCTCAAGTTCAGGGGCAAATGGAGGTAATGGACAGAGACTGGGTAGACCTGTATTGCTGGACTCCTAATGGAAGTACTGTTTTCCGGGTATGTAGAGATAGGGAATACTGGACATTGATACATAACATTTTGCGGGAATTCTGGTGGGAAAATGTGATCCCGGCAAGAGAAGCTCGCGTGCTGGGAAAGGATGAGGAAGCTGAGTCGTATAAGCCAACTTCGACTCATAAACAAACTGGTCTTGCAATTAGCAGGAGCTTGAAGTTGGCTGCTGAGGTGAAGCTCACTTGTAGGGAGATAGCAGGTCATGTTGAATTTTTCCAGTCATAAAATCTTCATTTCCTACATAGTTTAGTTTTTGGCTAGAGGAAGTTTTCCTTTATGTAAAACACCAGAGTAATATATGTTCATGGAAACGGGAATTCACTATTTATTGATTCCTGGTAAAAGAAAATTTCTAATTGGGTAATAATCCAAAATGTCCCACCCTCTTTCTAGTAGAAAATGTATTCTAGAAAAGCGGATGAGATCCTCTACGCAAAAGATTCTACGCCAATATTACGCAAAAATAACTTTTTATCTTTCTACAGTAAATTTATGCTTTAATTTACTTTTTGGTTAAATGACCGAACTTATTCTTTCCACAACATTGGTTTTACCCGTCTCTTTCTTTAATCTTTCTCCTTCCATTTTTTTATATATCCAACCATCTCATACCGTGTTTTTATAATAAAAAAGGTTGATTACAAATTTTATAAAAACGACAAATTTTAGGGGGTGCTTGGTTGAGGGGTTTGGAGGTGGGTAATGAGTTTGATTATAGAGTATGGGTGTTTGGTTGAGTATTATGATTATATGGGCCCACCTTCATTACCCAAAACTGGTCAATCACCCAAACCCCCCAAAATTGACAACTATGGGTTTCATTACCTAGTTGTTTACTATATTTAGCCACTCCGTCATTTTAGTTTACTAATTTTAGCCATTCCCTAATGCAAACCAAACAACAACATTATAATCATTACCCCTATAATCATTATACCCTATTATCATTCCCATTCCGATTCCCATTCCTCTATTTCAACCAAGCATCCCCTAAGTTTGGTATTAGAATTTGAAGATCATATTAGAATTTGAAGATCATAAATTGCAGTTTATCTAAGAAGTAAACAAGACAACAAAAATATACATAGACTATATATGCAGATGAAAGTTTATATGTTTTAAATATTTTATACCATTTTGTAGGTCAAAGAAATGTTTATCTGGAAACACATTAATGTAGATTCATTCATTTGATTAAAATGTAAATGAAGTTATTTAAATATAATTTAAATTATTTATATAGCATTTTAAATTTGCTTATTTATAAAAATATGAATGACGACGAACTTACACATTAACTTAAATATATATATAAATGAGTTTAAGATATTATTTAACCTTTCATAATATTTTTTATAATATAATTTTTGAATTAAACGTTAATGATATTATTATTATTCTTTTTCTAATAAAATTCGACACTAATAAAATTGTGCTTAAGGTAAACATGACAAATCCAGACTTGATGTGAATTTACGTATGTAAACTATTTACTAATTTAAAATATAAATAGTGAAAAAAAACTTATTGGTGAATGTATTGTAAGTAAAATATTTAACTCAATCAATTCACTGCAAAAACATTAATGTATGGTAAATATACATACGTAAAACAACATTTAATTCGACCAATTCATGTGCACAAACATAAACCCCGTAAAGTTGACGTAGAATATTTGCGTAGAAGATCTGAATTGCTAAAAAAGACTATTGAATGTGGATTGAGTTGTTTGGATTAAATTTTTTTACTTTTCTCATTCGGCGTAGATAGTCTTGTTTTTATTGTTAATGAGTAGAGTAATGATTCAATGAACCTACCTATATTTACAAATATATACGGGTAAATATTCTATAGAATATAGACTATGAAACGAGATTTTTTCTCTCATCATCTCTTAAATAAAAAATATACATTAACTTGATAATCTCACATTAACTTTTATTGACTTGATAACCTCACATTAATTTTCATTAATATTCTTAAGTTTTACATTATTTTACAAATATATATTTGAAAATATTAAAATATCTAAATATACTAATGAAATGATTAATATTATTTTGTCACTTAAAAATATTACCTCTTTCTTTCACTTATAATAATTACTTTTTATTTACATTTTGATTCCTCTTACTTCTACATTTATTTTTGAATTTTGAAAATGTGTTTGGCTTACACATATATTACAAAACAAATCATAAATATATTAATGATCGAATTAAAGACACTTTTGACCTTTAATAGTCAAACATTTCAATAGTCAAAATGAAATCTTAAATTGGAAGAATTGAGTAAATCCTAGATAAATTAACAAAATCATCCTAAAATTGATATTGAGCATATTCCCTTTGACCGTAGCAAGCAACGTGAATGAAGAGGGTCGTATCACGGAAATGTGCTGGATGACGTCATAAATGTAAAAGAGTAGAAATACAAGGAAAGAAAACGAAACAAAACGAGAAAGAGTGAGAGTCTTCTTCTCAAACGATCAGCTGGCATAGGGTGCTGCTCAGTAAGGTGTCTCTGTTCATTCTTCCATTAATTGCTTTTACGGCTTCGCTGATTGCTCCCCCTACGTTTCAATTTCCGGCCGTTTTCTTCCATGGTTTGTTGACATGTAATTTTCCGGTAGTCAAAATTTTGATGAATTCCCGTTGAACTCTTGTTTTTCACTGTTTTTGGCCTAAAATTATTAGCTGTTCTGGGATTTCCTTACTATGTGATTAATGCCAAGATGGAATTATCGGTGAATATATGTCTTGTTTTTTGCGTTTTGTTTGAAGTTGAGATCAGAGGATGTTTTCTAGTTTCTAGAAAATGTTGAATAATTAGGCAAAATTCAGTTTGTTGGTTTGAACCAGGTGAATTTTAGGAAGCATTGACATAATTTTGCTCTTTATGTTGTCAGATTGCGGGTTGAGGTTGTAACAGAAAAGTAGAGGGTACTTGGATATCATCCAAGTTCGAAGAAAGAGCTGTTTGCGTCCCCATGTTTTTGTGTTAGATGATGAGCTTTGATGGCTGTTCCGTTACCGGTTCCACCTAGTAAAACACAATCCACCAGTTTATAGATGGAGCCACCGGGGAGTCTTGTTCAGGAACATGTTGTTGATATTTCGACCAGTAGTGAGGCTTCCTCTTCTAGTGCGTCCCAGAATGTTTCTTCCTCTCAGCACATCGAGGATCAGCCTTCGACAAGTACTAGTGTTCCCGTTCATCATTCTGCATCTACTTCCAGAGGAGGTTCGAACACAAGGAGCTCATCTCTAAACCGAAGAGAGAATGTACATAACCGCAATACAAGTCCATTGAATTCTGGGATTTGGATATCTGTTGAATTAGTTCTGACTGTGAGCCAAATAATTGCTGCTATTGTTGTGCTGGCCATGTCGAGGCATGAAAATCCCCACGCTCCTTTGGTTCTTTGGGTGGTTGGTTATGCATCTGGATGTGTGGCTATTCTTCCTCTTCTTTTCTGGCGCTATAATCATCGTCATCAAGGTTCTAGTAGAGGGTCTTCTCAGCCTTCTCCAACCGCATCTCAAAATGATTCTGCACCACCTACTTCAGATGGGGACAGTCGCCGGTCTAATGGTTCTATTCCTCAAAGTGCCCCTTATGTCAGTGCTCTAAGTTCAAGGTATCAACGATCTTTCTATTTTACTGATCGTGAAGAAGATGACATATACTTTACATATAGTAATTGCTGCTAACTGTGAAAAATGAACAAAAACACCAAGTTTAGCTGTCATAGAAATTGATATCTTGCTTGATTACTTATTCAAATGGGTCTCATCTTTACAAATATGTAAAGGTTGAAATGAATCCCTATGCTTCCTGAGCGTCATGTGGGAACTTTAGCAACCATTTAATGTTATCAGTATGGAGTACTATTGAAATTTTTGACATATTGTCATGTCTGTACAGATTTTTAATGTTTCACTCAATGTGCATATAGGTGTGGTTCTTGTTACCTCTTTAGGAGAGTAAGTGTACCCAAAATTTTCTTACACCTCTTTCATTAAAGTAGGATTTCTCTCATAGCATTATGAGTTGCTAATTCTGATTGCAGTGATCATTAATCTGCCTCTTCTACTGGATTTGATGCATTTATTAGTCATACAGTTTCCATTAAGTAAAGTAATGAAAATTAGTTCATTTCCTTGCCTTTTGAATAATTATTTCTGACATCTTGGCTCTGAAAAACTGGTTGATGTGTCTGATCAAGAATATAAATGTAACTACTAGGGGCAATCTGCTTCATGATTGGGGGATTAAAGGACTGTACATGTAAACCAACATATGTTCCACTAAATGAGATGAGAATTATGGCATCTATAAAGGTCATTGCTGACTTTAGGACACTGTATGGTTGTACATGCAAATCTTTTTGTTTATTATCCATTGTTGATCCAAATTTTGAGCTCTGTCATTTGCTGCACTTATCTGTTTTATTCATCCACCTCAATTGTACATGTTGCAGAAAATGCATGAGAACTAACTCTTTGGTTATACACAGACCCACCCAACAGTGAATAGTTTGCTTGAGGCCCTGCATCGCCTTTGATAGGGCCCGTTTTCTTTAAATTTGTTAAGTATATAATCCAAAAAGACCAGTTCATTTTCTTTTGAGACCGACGGACTCCTTTAGGCACAAACATACTCATATCCAAAATAACTTGTTTATTTACTCGTAATTTTGTGTAGCCCTAAGTTTTCTATTTTGCTGGTGGATAAAGGCAAAAGCAACAAAGGCAGAACTCAATTGTTAATTCACTTTAAATTCAACTGTAGTACTGGATTTTATTCAACCTGAAAACTAATAATTACAAGCAGTTACTTCCCGGGGATTTAGAGTACAAGTAGGAGGTACAACCGGGGTTAGGAAAAATACAGTGGGTAACTGTTACAAAGAATATTTTTAAGCAATAAATTTCATAGTTCTCTTCATTACTACCTTCCCTTCCTTGATGCTAAAATTGTAAAAATATTAAATTGAGGCAACCAAGTAGTACTGTACACTAATTTGGGATTTGGTGCAAGTTATTTCATTATTTGACATCATTGAAAATTTAACTATGTTGGATCGCCCTGGTTTTACACTTCTTGATTTTTGTTGTCCATCTGGAGATGCTTTTGATCTGTTTTACTATTTATAAAGAATTCATAAACAGCAATTCTTCCAAGGTTCTCGTAGAAATTGGTGTGATTCATTTAGTCTTATGTTGTTTGTTGGACTGCTAATGATAAACATCCTTCACAGGCTCAAGGTTCTCGTAGAGTACTTCAAGATGGCTTTGGATTGCTTCTTTGCGGTATGGTTTGTAGTAGGTAATGTATGGATATTTGGAGGTCACTCTTCTGCAACTGATGCTCCAAACTTGTATAGGTAATTATAACTTGCGTTTGTATAGTTTTAAACAAAGAAGTATGTTATGGTTTTTGTTAATAAGTGTGTACTCTACTCTCTTGCAGGATATGTGTTGTCTTTCTTACCTTTAGTTGCATTGGATATGCTATGCCGTTTATTTTCTGTGCAACTATCTGCTGCTGCCTCCCTTGCATAATAAGAGTCATGGGCTTTAGAGAAGATGCCAGTCAAAGCAGAGGAGCTACTGCAGAATCAATTAATTCTTTGCCGACGTACAAGTTCAAATTAAATAAAAATAAAAACAGTGACAAAGGAACTAATGGCGGAGTGGTTGAAGGTGGAGTCATAGCAGCTGGAACAGAGAAGGAGCGTGTGATATCTGGAGAAGATGCGGTAATTATAATTCTTACTTTTGTGCTTAATTTTGATTTCCCAATCTATGCTACCATCATTTACCTATCTATGCAAGTATTTAACATCAACTATTCCTATCTAATACACCTGGCCACACATTGATCTGACTGTTGTTGGGCTTGGTCTCATATATTGATGTGCATATGGAATGTGTTTGATGAAAGGCAAATGCTGTACATTTTATGTGCTTCTTCACTTAGATGTAAAACACTCTTGTGTTGTCAAAACTTGTTTTGAAGACTTAATTAATTGTCCAACTAAAGTTCTTATTTGCAGTTTTAGCTATGTAGTCTGCAATTGACCCACATATAAGGGATTTTTTTAATAAGTACAAAATAGGTTGCTACCATAAAAAGTTACACTCCCTCAATCCCACTTAATGTGTTTTATTTCCCCCAACACACTACCTTTTGCAGATTGTAGGGTATATGTAAAACACGTTTTTATTACCACATATACTTATTAGTTTTTTTGGAAAGATTTTGGCAACACATTAAGCTATGCCATCAAAATTGAAATGAAAAAAAATAAATACAGGATCTTTAAAAGGAACAAAAACCCTTTTTGAAACAGGACTCACAAACTTCAAGGAAGATTGGCTTTTTTTATGGTAAGAAGTGAATTGTTGTTTGCTTGTTATGCTCACTTGATATGCTTCCTAAAGAATGCATAAGTTGAAAAAGTACTTCATGTGTTAGCAAATATTGCAAATGAATAGCCAATTCGAATTGGTACTCAGTACCATATGCTTATACCATCAGATCAACTCCCATTTTACAGATTATATATGTATGAGGGTATATTTTAGTATTAAAACCCCGTAGCTGCTTAGCATATTTGGTGCCTGACTTCTTCGTAATAAACTTGTTTAAAATTGTTACAACCGTGGTCTTATTGGTTTTATATTTTTTAAGTGTCCAAGGCATAGTTATTGTTTTCTAGTTTTACCATTGTAATGTTGAATTGGCATGTTGTGGTTTTGTGAACAGGCCTGTTGTATTTGCTTGGCGAAGTATGCAAATAATGATGAACTTAGAGAGTTGCTCTGCACACATTTCTTTCACAAAGATTGTGTGGATAAATGGCTGAAAATCAATGCTGCATGTCCACTTTGCAAAGCCGAGGTTGGTGATATCATTGTATAGGTGTGAGTCCGAGCAAAGAGAGGTTCTTTCAGAAACATGCTTTATAAGACAGTGACTATGTAAACAGTGGCCATCTTTAATTGTTGTCCAGGAGGCTCGCTCTCTTTTTTCGTCTTATATTAGTCAGCTGGGCAGCAAGGTATAGCTGCATAGTCAGCGTGCTTGTCCCTCAGTAGGTGCAATTTAGTGGTACATCAGTAATGCTGTTAATGTGTAGGTTGGGCAATGGTAACCGTAAGTTTTATACCAAATTTTCAACTGTGGCACTCCTTTGCCTGTATGCATAAACTAAGTAGTGGCCTGGCCATCTTCTTTTTCGTTTATCTTTCTGCAAGGGAGAAATAGCTAATAAGAGAGCCAAAATAACTCTCACAACTAAGATAACTTTTTTTTAAAAAAATCACCAAGTTAACTTTAAAATAGTGCAATGTAAACCTATCATGTAAAAAGGATTATTCATGACCAACTTTTTTTTTTTTTTATAAATGCATAAAAACCCACATAAAAAAGATAACTGAAAATCCATCTAAAAAATGGTCATCATCTCCTATTTTTATCCATTATAAGGTTACCCTCCTTTTATTTATTTTTTTATTTTTTTTTGAAATGGTGAAACTAGTTTTGAGAACGATGGAGAGTTGTTACACGCTTACAGTCTTTGAAAATATAATTAGTCTATCTTACTGGCATTAAGAACACATCTCTCTAATCGCTTAATATTTTCTTAAGTCTATAACTCGACTCTCCAAATGCCACATAAAAGTGGGGATGAGCTTCACCACTAGTGACCTGTAAGGCTCACGCACTCCCTGAAAGGCATTCTGCTACCCAACTCATTTTGGAGCAACATACACAACATACTCGAAAATAAAACACGCGCACATGACAAACATGCACGAGTGTAAGACACAACACAGAAGATCCAATCAGATTTGAACTAGATGCATTAAAGTCTACAGATGAAGACAGTGGCTCCCGGGGCTCTAAATGTCAGTTCTACTACTACTTTGTTTAGAGAAACAAACAAGGTAACAACGGGTTAAGGTACCAATTAGGGCTGTAAACGAGTCGAGTCGAGCTCGAACAGACATGTGTTCGTGTTCGAGTTCGAGTTCGTATTACATGTTCGTGATCGAGTTCGAGTTCGTACGAGTTGAGATATTTTAGCTCGAGCTCGATTCGTCTCAGTTTAAGAAAGTTCGAACTCGACTCGTGAGCTCGATAAAAGATCGAGTTCGAACTCGAACTCGAGCTAGTTCGAGCTTATTAAAGCATTAATGAATAAAATTTAATTTATTTATATTAAATTATATATAAATATTATATTCGAGCTGTTCGACGAGCCTATCGAGCTGGCTCTTATGAGCTCGAGTTCGAGCTCGTTTATAAACGAACGAGCTCGAGTTCGAGTTCGAACTGGTCAAACCGAGTTCGAAAACGAACTTTGACCGAGTTGTTCACGAGTTGTTCACGAACGGTTCAGTTCATTTACACCCCTAGTCATTTACACCCCTAGTACCAATCTTCCTACCACTTCACTAACTAGGCACGGAAGCAAAATTCTAACTAACAGGACTGCAGGCATGCCCTAACACATAAAAATGTACTCTGTATAAGCTAGGTACTAGAAGTTAGAGCACATCCTCTCCTCGGGCTGTTGAGGCGACATCATAGGCATCCTTCAACTTGGAAGTTCCTGTTACAAGGATGTCACTGAAACCATGCTTCTGCTTCACATTGATGAAACTTCCTGTTTTAAGGACCTGCAACATTAGTAGGTGGGTAAGGGTTCTCCATAAAAGGCCTATTATAAATCATGAATTATTATTCCAACGTAGCACAGCTAAATGAAACAAACATTGGGATCAAATCGTGTAATATCGATTGTAAACTTCTAAAGCAACATTGTTACCAGAATACAATGGAATATCCAGCCAAGGTGAATGGAAACAGATATATAGGAATCAAATTTTGGTGCAAAATTATTACCAAAATTTCATAGAATAGCTGTGCGCTTTCTTTCCTCGTCTTTTGTTTGACTATTTGCGCTAGGTTTATGAAGCTCTCCCCAGTTTTCTTCTTCTGGCTTTGCAATTTTGCATGCAGAAATCTTGCAGCTTTCCTGCAACAAAAGTTCAATACAGTTAATGTGTGTGTGTGTGAGAGCGAGAGAGAGAGAGAGAGAGAGAGAGAGAGAGAGAGAGAGATTGTGTTTCTACATACCTTGTTCTTGCGAAGCATATCCCTGCATGGAAGACAAAAACTTTAAGTGAAAAAGTGAAGAGCCAGAAATCAGATACAAGCAAAACACATAATGCTAACATACTCACTTTTTTCCTGAGTATCTCCTGCACTTGAAATGATCTCCTGATAAAAAGTAAGGTTGGGCAAAAGTTAGACTCCATATGCCAAGGTAAAACATACACTACGAAAAGAAAATAATGCGTGATAACGTAAAGTCATCCTACACTAAGCATTATTCCCCTGTAAGCACCTAGATTTTCCTTTCCCCTTGGACAAACACGTTTATAAACCATTCACCCATATATCAAAATTATGAATATAAAAACTAGTACCACTAGAGAATATGTTTCACCTCATCCATAGTAACTAAATCAGGATCCTTGTTCAGCGCCAGTTCGCTCTCTGTGCTTTCAAATGAACTTGTAGGTTCCAGCATGTCAAGTTTAGAAACTCCCCAGACCTCATTTAATCTCGAGGAGTTTGGTCGGGTAACAGGAGTTGCAGGAGCTATTGGAGTCTCTTCTTGAGAATTCTCTTTTGCAGCCACAGGGGATTCAGCTACTACCTCATTTACAGTAGTTACTGCATCTGCAACTCCTTCACTTGCAGGAGTTTTGGTGGTGATTTCAGTCAGATGAATTTCAAAAGTTTCTTCGGGCTGGGTTATAATGTTCTTCTGTGAGATCTTAGACTTAAGAGCTACCGGATCACCTGCAAAAGTTAACACAGACATGTCACACCTCTATTTTGATCAAATTCAAAATTTTGTTTTAGAAGACTGAACTCACAGGGAATTAAAGTCTCCAAGCAACTTTCTTGTAAATTCGAAGAGTAAGCTTTCCAAAATTGAGGGGTACTAAGTGGAACTTTCCTTCTTTTACTCATCAGGTCACTTGGGTTCGCAATCCAAAGCTTCAGCATGCTGTTAAATTAACAAATTACTTTATTACTTTATCTCATTGTCCGATGTTTCCATATAAACAGATAAATTGAACAGCTAACATACTCCGATATCGAGTGGAAATATCACTCTGATATGACATAATGTCTAGGTTCTAACAACCTTCTTAAACAAATATCACTTTTAATTTATTTTTGCCAGGAGAGTTCAAGGCATTTCACAAAAACATGTTAAAGCAACCCTCCCATTTTATTGAATAAAAAGAATATGAAATGAAACATACCGCATGGATGGACCTCACCACAAAGTACCAAACAAGTTGATAGTAAAAATGATTATCAAATTAATGTTGTAAAAATGATTGAAAATATCCCTCCCTGTTGCAAACTAGAAATCCTGGCTCTGGATATCTTAAATATGCCATAGTAATCGAACATTAATATATTTTTGGATAAGAAAGTAAGCAAAATGAGAAAATTTTGAAGACAAAATACGGCACTCTTTTTCAAATAACATATGAAACAACTTGTATAAACAATTAGAAACATATAATTCTCATTATAAAAAATTATATTAAATAAGTAGGCAGTCTCTAAATTAGTAGGGTTCCAATTTTTAGAAACAGTAAGGACTCATAAGTCTCTTAAGTATAAATAATTAGGTAACAAAACCAGATAGATATGTTTCTTCCACCAAAGCATGTCAAATATAGAAAGATAACATTGAAGTATTAAAACTTAATCACCAAACATCATCACTCACCCATTAGAGAGAACAGTAGTTTCATCAAATAAGCATTTCCGCTTCTTAACACTACCACGGTCCTTAATTGATGGGGTACGAACAGACATTCGATCCATAGAAATAGCACCACCTGTTATTGGAAGCACACATCAGTAACAATGACTTGACATTACAACTGAAACTTGTCATTAAAACTACATGTGACTGATCCTGGAAGCAAACATAAGTCGCAAACACTTCTCATTATATTAAATTAACAAAAGAAAGTTCCAAGGCTGTATCCAATCCTAGAAACCACTCTTGGAAACTCTCATCCATCAGGTTCACTAAGACACAGTAATTCATCCAACATGGCTCAATGAATAGCAATGAAAGCAGTAGATGGTCGCATAAACATATTAGCACCTTGAGACTTGCTATCTTGAGCTGCATCAATAGCGATGGAAATAGGGCTCTTAGCAGAGATCTTGGGCAAAGGACTCAGTTTTGGAATCTCAGTTTTGTCCAATGGTCTTACTGTTTTGGGTAACTTTAAACATATAACTGGATCAGGACATGTAAGCTGCTCTCTATCGTTTTGACACTTTAGGTCAGACGACAAATGAATGGTAGATTCTTTGCCTGCCTGACTAGAAATTGGATCCAGTGCCTCTTCCAAGGGGGGAGTGGTTGCTATAAGTTTCTCCGTGTTATGCTCTTTATCAAGCAAATATTGCACTTGAGTGTTTCCAGCCTCAGGGTTCAACACCCGATCTCCATCAGACTCATGCCCATCAACTTGTGGCCTATTAGTGTCCGATTCATGCACGTCAACATGTGGCCTATCCGTCTCAGATTCTTTTTCGCACTCCTGATTTTCATCAGGAAATTTCAATTGCCGTGCTGCTTCTCCAACATCAGGATTCCTTATTTGCAGTCCACTGGATTCATTCACCTCATTACAAAAACCAGAATCTTTTTCAGCCTCACCAAATATTATCTGTTCCAAGTGGTCTTCAAGAGAAAATCTAATTCGACCAAATTTATCCAGGTTTGACTCCAAATTGCTCTTAACATGTGATGTTGTTGCATCCGAATCAATATCCATAGAGTGAGGGGAGAATGCACTGCCATTTGTACACCATACGAGTGTATGAGATCATGAGAATCACACATTCAAATCAAGAGGGGGTATATGGGGAGAGGTTACTTACTCTCTAATAGGTGTGCAAGTTGAGGAAACAATTTGCAGAGAAAGATCTTGATCCCAATGATTCTGCAAATGCCAAAGTCACTGATACATTAAATTTGTGGACAGCACTGATATTCTCTTATCAACCCTCTGATAGAATCATAGAAACAAAAATTACTAGTTCTATTTTAATGCCATAAAAAAATTCAATGAAAAAAAAGAACTTTAATATCTAAAAACGATACTCCTTACTACTTTGAACATCTCTCACTGCCTTATACAATATTTATATAATCATTGGACATCATTCATATAAAACCATGTATAAATCAAAAGGTACGGAAACGTATGGAATGAAAGAAAATATTTATGAGTCACTACCTTCCACTTACTACAGCCTACTCCCTGGTTCCATGTATCTGGGGAAAAAAATAGTACAAGTTACAAAACCCCAAACTGTGAATTAAATCCAAGAGAAGCATTAACCTAACAACCTATACCTGCAAGCATTGTTTCCTCAGGAGCCATAACATGAGAACTGCAAAACCACACAGTGCATACACAAGTTATAGCAAAAAGCAATCACAACCCTCATATCATTAGCCCACAAATGCAAACAAACAGAAAAGGTTAAAATGCCATGACAGTGGATTAAAATTTGTAACTCACCAGCCAATGTCGTTATCTTTCATGACTTCCAACTCAAAGGCATCAAGTTCAAATGTGTGAGGTCTAGTGATAGAGTTAGTGGGCACATTCTTAACAACAACAATGGTACCATCCGGCTTAATACCAGGCCCAGCAATGTTATACAGGTGATCCCGAGCATTACAACAGTCATCAAATAAAAAGTCAACTTTCTTTGAGTATATTCTCACAACCCCCAAAAGAAGGTAGGCTATAATTCTATAAGTGAACTCCGGAACAGCATCCTGCAGAATTTTATCTGACAATCCAAAATGAAAGTAGAATGTATCAGATATGTATCTAAACTCCCACCTCCATCCTTATTGTTCAGTGTAAAAACCAAGAGGGTTTCTCCTACTAAAGTTAATAACAAAGAATTCTTTTTCCAAATAAATATATTCTAATGTAAACAAAAAGGGTTTCACTAAAAGGGCAATTCAACATCAACCCAATTAAACGAAAACCACTGGGATTACATGGAAAAACAAAAACCTAGGAGTACTTCTCAAACAATTGTAGGGCATAACATAACATCGTACAGAAAAACTGAAATTCCTCCAAAACCCCAAAAGAAAATTGAAATGGGAAATGGGAACCACAAGCATTGCACGATTTTACAAGAAAATGGAGTTGGGGGAAATGGAAAACTGACCCACAGAAGAGGGGATGTCGGTTTGCCTGAATTGGTCTTTCTTGAGCTTCTGGAGACAGTGGGCGGCGACCCAGATGGTGCCCAAAGGCCCCTTCTTGGACAGAAGAAAGCGGGAGGGAATCATGGAGTTTTGCTATCAGTATTCTTTCCTCTCACAGATACACACAGCATTCGGTGTAATTGCAAAGAGAGGTTTATGGACTGGTACGAGGATTTGGGTGAAAGTTGAAATAGAGGGCGACAAAACGAAACGGTCGAGCCAGGTGTTGAAGTCTCAGGAGGTGTTACTCGTCATTCAAACGAAAATGACAGGACAGATACTGTACAATAAAGAGTGTAATTAAATTTTCAAATTTTGTATATTTATTTACACTGAAGTCTTCATTTCAAAATCTCTTTTTTTTTTTTTTTTTTTTTTTTTCACACGATACAAAATCTACAAAATTACAGAACGCTTCATGCCCTCAAAATATACACCACCAAATGTACCATACATATATATTCAAGCAAGATTACTACATTAGATCTTAACTTGCAAGTCGATTCTCTATGACAATATCATTACTACTCTACAATAAAGTGATTCTCAGTTAATCAGAACCTCTAACAAAATGTTACGACACCAAAGTTAGCAACATTGAACAAGTTACGAAAAGAGCAATGTGACAATCATTTCAAAATCTCTACTCGTGACTCATGAGAGGCTGAGAGCTGTTTAAAATTAAACCATTAGTGATTAGGGTTTTCCAAAAAAAAATTGAATTAGGTGTAATGGAACATTAGAAATTGGGAAGTGATGTGTAATTTTTATATAATTTCTGAAAATTACAGTGAAAAATTTAACTTCATTTTAATTAATATAATTATTGAAATAAAAACAATAATACACCTAGTTCTATCATTTTATTTTGATTATTCGGTTTAGCTTCTTTCTAAATAAAATTTAGTTCTATTCAAATTAGTTTAATTTATCCATGCCTCATTTCTCTAGTTTTAGTTTAGTTCAACTTAGATCGCTTTAGTAGTATTCAATTTAACTCTTTTTCATTAAATTCTATAAATTCAGTTCCTTTTCAAGGCAGCATGTGTACAATTCTTCAAAATTTTGCTCAATGAGGAGATCAACGATCATTCAGGCAATAATCTACAACAATTCATGGCTGAAATTCCCACCCCTCATAGAAAAGTCGGAAAACTCCTATCTGTTGCAACCTCCAACTATAGAAGAAGTCAAAATCTCAGTCTTTGATCTAGGTAGAGATAGTGCACCAGACAGATTCACATGACACTCTTTTCCTTTCTTTGGGATGAAATAAAAAGGATTTCCTAGAGTGCTGAATTTATGCAAGGAAATATGATCCCAAAAGTCATTTCAAGCACTTGGCTTACTTTAATTCTCAAAAAACTCATACCTCAATCATTTTCAGATTATTAAATTTTCCATGAAGGTCGTTGATGTGTCTCCTTCTCTTTCACTCCAATGATAACCACCCGAAGATGACCGGCGATAAATCTGCAAGAGATTCCCGGCTAAACCCGGGAATAAACTCCGATGCTGAAGTTAGTACTTTACTTTTATGAATCTAGATTCTCAGTTTCTTGTGTGTACCTTTTCTATGATGGGTGTGTCTCCTTTTTATACTGCTTCTTCTCCGATTTTAGCTCTCCACGAGTGCTCCACGTTCCACCGTTCGTGGATGATCGTGCCGCTCTATTCTTGGTATTACGCTGACCTGATCCTTACTCTTTGTTACCTGGGCCGTTAACCCCGTGATGGTAGTTTTTACCTTTTGGGCCTGCTGTATTTTACTTTGGGCTTATTGAATATGATGGCTGGGCGTAAAATTTTCAATATTCCCACTAAGGTGTGACTAGATTTATGATTAATTAATACTTAATTGACTATTCTACCTTTTAATAGAAATGATAGGGAAAATAAATTAAGTTTTGTTCAAATAATTTCAGTTCCATATTTGTTATAAAAAAAACCCAGTATCATTAAGTCTACTTGATTTCAATTAATTTTTAAGTATGAAGTTTTAATTTCTTAAAAAATATTTTACAACGTCTTTCTATAGTTTAGTTTAGTTTAGTTTAATTGAGTTCAATTCCATTCAGTTAATTCAATTTTGATTGAATAATTTATTTAACAATATATTTAAACTACATTTCTCTGTATCTTTATAAAATTTTGTTTAGTTCATTTTAGTTAGTAATTTTCAATTCATTTCATATCAATTCAGTCACAAATTGACTCGCTAACACTGAAATTAATGAAATATAACTATTATTCATTAAACTTTTTTCTAGCAAGTTCTATCTAATTTAGTTTAGCTGAAATTAGTTTATTTTAGTTCAAGTAAAATGACCTTATTGAATTAAGTTAAGGAATAAAATACTATAGAACTAAAATACTAAATAATGGTAAAAAGAACAATAAAAGGTTAAAGTAGTTATTTAATTATATAAAAACAATTTCATGACCTCAAGAAGAAATTGAAAGTTTTACACCCGTAGTAGAAATTTAATTTCTTATTACGCCCTTAGTAGGAATTTCTCCCAGAGTTGAGACGAAACAGTCTCTCCAATTTCATCAACAAAAATGTTTCAAAAATTATAATGGAGACATTAAAGCCCTTGAGGCCAAAGCAGCTTATAGCTCCTGATGCTTTCCTGAAAGGGTAAAAAATGACTAGAATGCTGAACATGAAAAATAAGGTTACTAACCTTATTGTTAAGCTTCATATGCAAAATGCCTTTATTAGGGTTTACTTGTCTTTTCTTGATTCAATACTTTTGAAATTTGATTTTCATGGGGTTTTGGTCAAAATCATTTTGCAAAATATCTCAGCAGCTCGTTCTTCAGTTATGATCAATGGTTCAATCTCTGAAATTTTCAAATCGTCAAGGGCCATTAAACAAGGAAATCCTTTATCTCCTTTTTAATACAACTTGGTCATTGAAACTTTTTTCAAGAAGTTTAAGGAAACTATTTTCTATTAATTAAATGGAATATTTTAACCTTTCCACCATTTGTAAACATGTTGATGACACAATAATATTATTAATGGTTTTTCTAATGTATGTCATGGGCATATGATAAATCAATACGACAATGCAAATTTAAATGGAATTCCGACACCTACGTATATATTTACCTATTTCCACGCAATACAATCTATCCCAACAGTAAATAAATTTCACTTGTTTGTGATTTCGGTGCTATCTACCTATACCAAACCTAACACAAAATAATAATTTAAAATTACGCGTAAAATTTATGAAAACAAAAACCTATTAATCATTAGATTTTTTTAAAAAAGTATTATCATACGTTCTGAAATATGATATAATAAAATTAAAATACACACATTGTTATTTATTAAGAATATATTCTATAATAAAAATTATAAAATTAAACGGAATAGTATAAAAAATTAATACAATTTTAAACATATAAAATCAAATTTGAAACCACCAATAACAAAAAAAAAAGAATAAAATCTCATAACTGTAATTTAAATATTTATCGCTTTTACCTACTTATTTACCTATCAATGTATGTATTTAAAAATAAAAACATGTATATTTCTTCGAAAATTAAAAGGTTTATTTTTTTATTTTCTTTCCTCTGAAAATTAATAACATTCACATCACAATATATTACACAAATTTCGATGAAAAAATTTAAATATCATAAAAGTAATATTTATATTTATATTAGTGTAAAATTAAATAAATCACTTAAACAAAATTTAACTGAAATATGTTCAACGTATTTAATTTAAAATAGTTGTGTAAAAATTAATTCAAGTAAAAAATTGGTAATATCTAGTATACGTACAATGGTAATATTTGGCATATGTAAAATTAAAACAGTAAAAAAAGATTTTACCGTACATAGATGTTTTATTGCGTGCAAGTAGGTAAACATATACGTAGGTGTTGGAATTCCATTTAAATTTACGCTGTCGGATTGATTTATCTTATGCCCATGGGCATACATTAGAAAAACCGTATTATTAAATCTAAACAGAGAAAGTTGTTGAGATTGAAGAGTTTTCTCTTAGCTTATGAGGTGACAGGCCAGGAAGTGAACTTCTCAAAATCTGATTTTTTTGGTTAATCCTAAATGCCCGATAGCACTATCTTAAGGATAGCCCTAGGAATGTCACATGAAACCATGCCTTTCAAATACCTAGGTATTCCAGACTTTAAAGAAAGAAATAAAATATCCCACTATCAAGCTCTTCTGGACAGAATGGAAAAACTTTCCAAAAATAGAAGAATATGTGGTTGTCCCTAGTTGGCAAATTGATCTTATTAAATTACTGCCTTTTTCATTCCAATTCACGTGTTCTCAGTTTTAAAACCCCCAAATCTAGTGTTGAAACTGAAGGAATCAATGGCAACACAGTTCTATTGGGGTCAAACATAAAGTATAGAAAAAGATGGAATCCAAACAGAAAATGTGAGAATGGAATGGAATGGAATGGAATTTAGGGAGTTGAAAGCAGTCATTAATTCTTCTCTTGCAAGTTATGGTGGAAAATCCAACAGAACAATGCTCCATGGACTGACTTTCGTTGGCACTCCCTAAACCATACAAATCCTCTCTTATATGGAAGAGAATATGCAAAGTCACTGAAGTCTCAAATTCTCTATCTAGGTTATCATTGGCTTAGGTAGCTCACCATTTTTGCATGCAAATTGGAAGACAAATCCCCTTTCCTAATATATCTATTACTGATTTCATAGCTGACAGGTTTCAACTAATTACACAATTGGAGCCATATTTGGCTACCAGTATCATTTCTATGTTACGGTGTGTGGAATTGAAGGGATCTTGTAAAGACGGGCTAATTTGAACTGCATCACACAATGGAGAATTTACATCAAGTCAGCTTATCAACATCTGAGGCAGAGACAACTGAAAATCTCATATTTGGACATGAGCAAGTTCATACCAGATAAGATGTTTTATATTCTTATGAAGAGTTTATAATAGACTGCTCCCTTTTGATGATATTTTAGTCAAGTTTGGGATTAATCTACCATCTAAGTGCATTTCGTGTCAAGATCTAGATAGTCAGAATCACTATTTTAATGCATGTTTCCAAAATGTTGACTTATGGAAAATGATAGAAGCAATTCTAGATGATAATTATGGAAATCCAAGATCAACAATAAAGGATAGGATATTGTGATATTGAAATTCCTATCTACCAGATTCAGATCAAATAAGTTGTCTAAAATACTACTTCAGTTTTTATGAGACAAACTAAAGTGCAGAAAATAAAAGACACACAGATTTGATCACGCAGTTCGGTGCAATGCACCTACGTCTGCGGGGCCGTAGCCCTGTGTTGAAATTATTCCACTAAATTGTCAAAAGACAGATTACAAACTTATCTTTTACAATTTCTAAGTGGTTGCAATCCCACGCTCCAATCGGACCACTAGTTCTCCCTAGTCTACGATCACTCCAGCGCCAGGAGCTTTATGGTGATTTCGAACACACAGGCTTCACACGTCCAAGTGTTGGTATGAAGTAGAACGGGCTATACTGCCTTTTGCTCAAACTAGAAAATAAACTCTGATGACCAGAATTGTTGCTGGTAAAATCGATAGTCTGAGCAGTGCAGCTGATGTCCTTTTATAGCTCAATGCCGTGTTTAAACAGATAACTTCACGACTTGTAATTTCTTCCTTCAATCACGCTTGATTTGATTATTAAAATATCTGAAGATAAGGAAAGAAGCAACTGAAAAATATGGAAAGATTTGGCTCGAGCTCATTGATCAAATCTCCATAGTGTAAAAATGAGTTGTTGATATTCGTTGGACTGTATTTACCATAAATTCCATACACACAATATTTCCTTGCCTTTTTAAAGCTGTGTTGGAATTTCTGTCACTTTTCTGCTAAACCCTAATCGATGTTGCAACATCGAATCTGCACAAATTAGCCAAATAAAAATGGACTCTACAGATATGCATTTAGCATCCCTTACTTGTCATGCCAGGTATCCTCAAAAATTCATTCAAATATAACTAGAATTACCACTCTAGTTACACTTAGGATGGATTAGAAGAAATAGGAACATGTAGAAAATAAAAAAACCCTCCAATATGGAAATGCTCAAAGAGATTAAAGAAAATGTTTCTAATATCTTCAAAGCCATGTCATTGTTTGGAAATCCTTTACAACATAGTCATTGGATATCCATAGGTCTAGTCCCTAGTTTCAAGTAAAACCACCAAATAAAGTCACTCCCATTGGATGGAAACCTCCAGACATTGGTATCAAAATCAATGTTGATGCTACCTGGAAATATGGGAAAGCATGCGTTGGTTTAATTGTCAGAGATACAAATGGAAAGACAGGACAAATCAGGACATTGGTACATGTCTTGTATCTGAAGCACTAGAAGCTGAATGAGCTGCCATTAGATATGGATATGAACTGGCTATTGAAATGGATGTATAGTTGAATCAGATTGCAGAAATGCAATGATGCAATATGAGAAATACAAAATAAGGGATCGAATCAGGGATACCAAAATAAGTGATGCAATTTGGCAATCGGCTAATAATACAGTGGCAGAAGTTGTAATTGCAGAAAAATAATAAAGCATTCACATAACCGTCAAAACCGCCAAAAATCCCTCCTGCCTCTCCACTTGTCTGTAAAGCATCAAAACAGCAGGCCATCGTCTTTCTTTGTGGCAATTTTTTATGAAATTTGAATCATTTTGATTGATATGACTATTTGTTGCATTTTGAGACCGTGAAAGGTACCGGCGCCGGTGCCGGTCGATTCGTAGAGCAGAAATGCCCAAGAAAATTAAGGAGGATGAGAGAATTGAGAGGACCATTCGAGGTCTCTTAAAGCTTCCAGAGAATAGGAGATGCATCAACTGCAATTCTTTGGTATGTGCATTTCGATCTCTCTTGTTTAATTAGCCCTAGCAATCTGCCATGGGAATCATCATTCTATGTTTGTTATGATGTTATTCTATGATGATTAATGAGTAATAAGCTAGGATTTTTTTTTATGTTGTCTACAAACATCTGCAGGGGCCACAATATGTGTGCACAACCTTCTGGACGTTTGTTTGCACAAACTGCAGCGGTGTGCAGTAAGTATTTCTGGGCTGTTTGTGAATTGTGATCATATATGTGTATATATATACATACATTACATAATTATATAACTAGTTGTAATTGTTACTCTCAGCCGGGAGTTCACGCACCGCGTAAAATCAGTGTCGATGGCTAGATTCTCGGCTGAAGAAGTTTCTGCACTCGAAGCTGGTGGCAATCAGGTATTGTTTTCTGTTGGAGCTCATTCTGGTCTGTTATAACCCTAAGCTTAATTTTTGTAGAGAGCGAGGGAAATTTATTTCAAGGCTTGGGATCCTATTAGGAATTCCTATCCTGAAACAAGGTATTAGTCATCTTCATTTCCTCTTTGCCTCTTTGGACACGTTACATATGCTTCATTGATGGTGAATGGTGTGTGTGTGTGTGTTTTTTTGTTTCAGTAATATTCACAGGATTCGGGACTTCATCAAGCACGTGTATATAGATCGTAAGTATGCTGGTGGAAGGATCAATGACAAGCTTCCAATGATTAAATCAGTATGCTTCTATTCTCACTAATTAAGTCAATTTTGCATTTTTCTTCTCCTTTGTGATAAAAATGGTTACATGTGATCATAGAGTATCTAGTATTTAGTGTGCTTCTGTGTATTTTACTGTAAAGGAAGCAGTGGATGAGTACCAAAAGCGGCCCTCCTTTGAAGCATCCAGCTTTGGTAGCAGAGAGGACTTCTTTGAAAGCCGGTCTATTCGAGGGACTGATCATGCTCGGAGAAATGACTTCTTTGATAGGCGCTCATTTGAAAACTCCATGAAAAATTCTGCAAGTGAGGAAAGAAATAGCCCTGGATCTGGATATGGACAGGACAAAATCATCAGGTCTAGCACTCGCAGTTCTCGAGCACCTCGCTTTGAAATTGTGGATGACAGGTTTCGAGAGGATAGAACTTCAAATGTAAGGACATTTGGAATGCATAGGAACTCGCACGAAGATACAAGGGCTCAAAGTTGTTCCCCTACTTCACAGAGGAGGGGTGATAAAACAAACCACCCAACGATACGCCCGCTCAAAGACATCTTGGGTGAGAAAGCTCCACCTCTTAAAGTTGGAGAATCTCCAAAAGCAAGAGGAGTTGATGCCTCTTCTCAAAATCAGGTGATTATTAGATGCCTCTTAAGTACTGTTTAGCGAAGTATGAATCGGTAAATGTTAAGCTTCTGTGCCTAAAGCTTGTTTTACTTGTATTGTAGGACTTGTTTTGGTTCTTCAGTGCTGTTGTTCATTGCCTATGATGATGTCATTTGTTATGTTGATCTGAATTTGCATGAACCTTTTTAGGCCTTAGAAAAGTATAAATCACTTTTTTTTGTTTTGTTTGGGAGCATCTTCTTTCATCTGAAATGCATTGCTTTTGACCTTTCAATGAATGCATCCTATAACAGAAGGCAGGAAGTTCCGGTAACCCCCCTGCTGAGAAAAAGAAAGAAGAAACAAAGACAGTGAATACTCTAAGTAGCCTGATTGATTTTGATGATGACCCCAAGACAGCGCTAACTGTAATGCCGAGTGAAGAAACAGCTCCTGTTGGTGATGGTGGCAAGCAATGTAGTAGTGATAATGTCTCCAACAATGCTAATTATAATTCTCTTGAAACTTTGTTATTCGGTTTGGAAGGTTCATCAGATGTAGGTGCAGTGGTAAATACCAATGACGCTCCTTGTGATTCCAGTAAAGCCCTAGTAACGGTTACTAGCCAACAGCCGTCTGAGAATGTGCAGCCCTCCTCATATCCAGCTGAAAACATTAGCTACGCGGATCAAATGTCTAATGCTCGAGAAGATCCCACAAAACAGGCCAGAGTTTGCTATTTTCTGTTCCTTCAACATGAATTGTCTTGATCACAATTTGAGCCTAAACTTGTGATGCTGATCTGAACAGCCATTTCAAGATGCCCCAAAAGAAGATGCTCAGGCCACTAGTTCAGCAAATGACTCAGCAAATAGTGGAAGACGCGAACTTCCTTTGGTACAAGCATCTGATAACACCTGAATCTTGTTATAATTTCACCACTTATATCCTGTTTTACCTATTTAATGCATGATTTTGATTGTCTCTATTGAGATAGGACCTGTTTGCATCAAGCTATTCATCATTTGCTGCACCAGTTCCAGCCTGGCAATCTCAACAACCTTATGGAAGGGAATACAATGCACAGTACTATCCTTATTCGATGGTATAGTCACTCTAAACTTGCTAGGAAAAACACATAAAAAACTAGACCCTTATGAAACAATGAATCAAAATAACTTGGTCACTGTGTTTTTTTTTTCTTTGATAATTTGGTTGTAGGCCATTGGAGCTCCTCCAGGTTCGGTGAAGTCAAGGAATCCATTTGATAGTGATGATAGCGAAGTGCAACCTCAAGCTTCTATGGTATGAAATACTTCATCCAAATTGCAACTAATCTCAAGATAAGATTTTACATTTAATTTATGAGGATTTCTGTGATAGTTCTGAGAAACAATTGATGTGTGCAGTTTCCTTCCATGTCATCTGTTCAAGGAGCGCTTCCAAACACATCATTCTCACAAGCACCATATGCATCTCCTCAGGGATCATATGGATCGATGATGCCTTCAGGTTAAGAATTATATAAACCTATACTAATCTGGAGAGGCTTGACAGATGAATGATTTTTTTTTCTTCTCTTGTTGGTATGATGATCATTTTCAGGTTCATATATGGATCTACAATCACAAAATATTATGCATTCTTCCAGGTAACTGACTACTCTTCGTTCAAAAAAAAAACCCGCTTATTAACATCATGCATAGTTTTTGCTACTTACCATAATGGAGCTTTGCAGGGTACAGGGAGTTAACCGCTCTGGTGGCAATGACCGTGATATGGCCTTCGCTTCACTTGACCCTACTCGACATCAGTCTGGTGGCGGAAATCAGCATGATAATGCCTTTGCATCATTCAATTCCACCAGATCAGGAAACCCCTTTGGATAGCCCTCAAACAACTGTCTAAAATTGTATCCAATGGTGAATCTGCTGACATCAAATATCGGGTACTAGCTTTTGTACATAACAGAGTTAAGTATAGGAAATTTACATGATCATTATTCTGTAAGCTTGTAAAGTTTGAAGGGCAGATGTGTATTGCAATAAATGAAAATGCTCCATGTTAGTCTTTCAAAGGAAGTTTAAACGAGATAATTATCAATTAAATTTGGTCAGACGACAACATTTATCGAGAGTAACCAAGAAACAGATAATATGGTGTCCTATGCTCTTCAAGGCTCTATGGAGTGACATTTCCTTTCTCATATGATCTCAAACAAGCTGCTATAAGTTCTATTTTCTATGACTTTGAATAGGATAATCATTCCTTTTACAGTACTGCGGTTCATCATTCACAGGGCATATTTCATTACAATTGTTGCAACACAAATGGAAAATTTTACTTCTCTAAAAAAATCTGCTCAAAAATTCCTAAACACATTGGTTGAAAGTAAACTAAAAAGAACGGTCACCAAAATCTCCAAGGATCCTTGTATGGAGGGACGTAGTTGTCCGTGGGAGTGATCAGACGAAAAGATTCTACTGTTTTCTGCAGGAGGGGTCCCATCTGTAATAACCACAAACTCTGTATGAAACAACATGGTATAATGAACCCCCCAAAAAAATCTTTTAAATGTTTTCATTTGATTTTAAGGTGAAACAAAAATAGTTCATACTTTTAAGCCCCTTCCCTTTAACTAAAGAAAAAGTATGCACCAATAATATACTAAACAAACTCCAGAAAATGAGGGACATACGTTTGAGTCCATGCATGTGTTTCAATTGAGCAAGGATATGAACTAGTATAAAACCTTTGCCCCAAGAGATGAGGAAGGGATCAATGAAAATACTACTACGATTAGTATTAAAAAAGACTACATGGAGAACTCCAACGACGGCGCAAGAAGAACAGATATACGCATAAATTTAACAGAGGGAATACTTACGCCACTCCATTGCTTGCCAAGTGTTGAAGCACTCAAAGAATATAGAAAGCCTGCAAAAGCACATCCAGTGATGAAACATCATTGAAAAGAAATTAAGGTGACTTGTCAGTATGATCTTTAAAGGGTTAATGGTTTTACTCAAAAAATGAAGTCAACTAAAAAAATATTTGAGAGAATATTGTCCTATTGGACTTTCAAAAAAAAAACACTTCCTCGAGAATATTAGCCATCTAGTAATATGTACTGTATATTATAACTGTGAACATTCAGCTACAATATTAAGTCAGTGACGGTTAATCCCTACTCTATTTCCTTCAGTGTGGTTTTACTCAGTTCACATTTCAGCAAATGAAATGGCAAACGCGGATCTCAATCATGAAATGCTTAAATTATAGGCCATAGCTTAAATTTAAAAAAATGAAGATGCAATTACATTATGCGTTACAACAGCTTGATGATTGGCAGAAGTAGAACTGGAGAACCTACCATCTCGTTCAGCAGTTGAAGCAACATAGTGTCTGTAAATATTTGAATCTTGTGCCTGCAGGGTCAATAAGAGCTTCCATCAGTTTTCTTCCTTACTAGTTACATCCAGTTTAGCTTGTAAGATTAAAGAATTGAACACTGACACTTTGAGTTGGTGATTTTCTTATGAGGTACTCGTAATACCAATATGGCTCACCATCAATCTGGGATATACAATCAAGAGGTACACGTGAGCAAATGTGGGCACTAACTATGGGTAACTACAGTATTTTAACAACAAAAAAAAAACTAACTTCTGAAGCATGAGCATCAAGGACAGAACTTTCTGCTAACCGCTGAGTGGAGGTAACTCTCTGCAGAAAGTTTCAAAATAGAGTTTAATTAATGAGGCTCAATAACTGAATTTAGCAAGATATACCGACACAGAAATTCTAAATTGTTGGTTCCAAATAACATTCAGCACCAATATATGAACCTTTGTATAAAAATATACTGCTGCAATTTTAGTTTAGTTTGCCAGGATGTAGGCTTTTCTAAGGTTTAGTCACATGCTTCAAAGGGCAGCTCATTGAACAGCTGGAGATTTATAAAAAGAAAATAAGTAGCTATGCTGGAAAAAAGAAGCACTCTATGGCTTCAATACAAAGACAGTTACTCATAAGTCATTATGGCCTGCATAAAAGAGATATGCTACCAGAGCGGATTTTTCGGACAACACAGAATCAGCAACATCCTTGGCAGTCCAGGTACTCTTTTCCTTCGACTTTAAAATCTGAACATTGGGGGGACCTACCTGAACCATATATATACCTAAGTAATTACCTCCAAGGAGTATCAGTGAAAACCAAAGAATTGTTGTAATAATGTGAGTAAACATTACCGAGACTGAGATGATGAGGTTATGAATGAAATCAACCCTCTCAGAGACAATCCGAAGGCGTGCATTAGCTGTGTGACATTTCAATCATCAAATAAATGTTTTTTACTGAAAGCTTGGAAACATGAGCCTATATGTACCAAGATGAAGCCTCGATATCGAAGTGCTCAGTGACTTACGTGAAAGCGGTGGAGCTGATGAATAACGCTCTGGTTTTCTTGATTCCACCCTTCAAACAGATGAAAAGAGTGAGGCTCCTACAATCCAGAAATACATGATAATGAAGAACAGAAGTGGTGAATGAAGTAGGGTAACTAAGGATCAAGTAATCTTGTAGGGATTAAAATAGAGCTGAAAAGGTTCGTTTCGGAATCGGCTAATGGAAAATCATTTCAGATCAATTTTTAATAATAAAAATAAAAATTAGCTGTTAATGAAATAAATTTCATGCTCCAAAATTACTAAAATCTCCACTGTGAAGAAAATTTCAAGTCCATTCCAGAATCAGTTCTAGAATCAAAGTTTTCAAAAAATCATATTAACCGAAATCAGTTCTGCTAAATGTTTCCAATCTACAAGTTGTAAATCGTCAGTCACTGAAGAAGAAAGGAAGGATAACGTGTTTTGAAAGGACATAAAAGCCTAACAATTAGATCTTAAGTCCATTTTCACTGTATTCAAGGATTTTAAATCATTATATATCTTTAGTCACACTGAGCAAAAAACAAAACAAAACAAAACTAAAATATAGTATATGCTACAAGAAAAATTCTTAGTTATATATTTAGTACTACACTATAGATTACTCAAGTTTAAAAAGTGAGTAGTGATGTAGGAATTCTGGGACTGGATGGAAATTTCTAGAGAGGTGGGTGAGAGACAGCAAGAATTTACCATTTGAGGGCAGACTTTTTGGGGGGAAGTTCAATTGGACAGAGATATGAATAAGCATTTATATCATCAGCTACAGACACCATCTTCACCTCGTCTTCAGCATGAGCACCTGAGGCAACCACATCAGATCATAACTTACTACTATATAACAAAGACAGTTTTTTTTAAAAAAATTTGAAACGTGGCAGGAATCTTGTTATGGGATCCCAGGCCCTAGTAACCAACAAAATACATAGCCTGATGGCACTAAATGTTTCATGAGACTCCAGGAGAGCTCAATATAAGGGTCACTTGAATACTAGCTACAAATAGCAAGCTTCTTAATAAGAAGGTATAACCTCCTGTCTCCTGAAGCACAAGACAACTTCCAAAAGAGTGGCTATAACAAAGACAAGCCACACTGTCCCCGTGTTAGCTCTCATTCTCAATGAAATGCTCAGATATAGCTGCTTTTAATCCATGACAAATCTAACATAGTACTTTTTGTTTTATTTTTCAAATAAACCACCAAAGGAGAGAAAATTATATACTAATAACAGCTGAATATAGCCGAACTTGAGTCTTAAGAGAACTTGGTCTATGAGAGCTCAGCTTTTCAAATTACAGAATTAGTTAATGGGCAAAATTCCCCACATCCTAGTATATAGCAGAATAAGGTTGTAGACTTGTAGCATAGGCATCAAGTGAGCTATAAAGCAAAACAAACAAACAAAGCAACAACATAGTAAGTAGAAGAACCTGAAATGGAGACCAGAAGAGAAAACGAAGTAGAAAGGCCAATGGTGACTAAATCCCTCCGACGAAGGGTCCCATTTTGTACATCCAGAGAGGCCGTGATTTTGCCACTCGGCTTGCATTTACTCTGGCTCTGGCCCAAAAGAATCCCAGGTTGAGTTCTGAGGAGTGAAACAACATGAGATTGTGAATATTCAAGTTGAACGGAAACATGGAAGAACAAGCAGACGAAGAGGGAAGTACCTGAAGAAAGGGAGCGTTTGAAGAAGAGAAATGTGCGGAGAGGGAAGAAGCGTCACCATGGTGTTTTGCAGTGGCATAACTCAATCCATCCAAGCTCCACTTCTGAAACTCGTGGATATATGGATTAGGTATATGGACTCACCTTTGCATAATTATATTTATACTATTATAATAATACCCCCGTCCCCCAAATGAAAGATAATAATAATAGTCCTTTAGTTTTTTTTTTTTTTTTCTTAAATAAATTCTAATCTAACAAGTCAAGACAAATGAGAAAAAAAAATTGAGGTAGACAATGTATTTCTTGTAAGTTGAAAAGATAGATTTTATCCTCTTAACAAGTAAAGAAAAAGTCTCATATAAAACTGAATGTGTTATTGGGGAAATTTTGCATTAAAGGCAGTGTAGTATTAAAAATTGAAAAATGTTATCTATGTTTTAAATTCTTTCTGAAAAGTGCAATAATTCAAAAAAATTAATTTTAATTAATAGATAAATTGATATAAAGATAGTAATACTCCTATTTCTATTATTTTTGTTTAGATTTTATTTTTTGAACATACATTCATAATGTTAGAAAACATCCAACAACGATTAAAATAAGTGAAATACAATTTAACCAAAAGAGAGATTATATCTAAAGGCATTTTAGCGAATCACCACATCAGCTTAGCCTTTATAATAGAACTAACTCAACTAAGGTCATCTATTTCATTTCAAAGTGGAGTTTTTGCTCATCCTCAATTTCTGCTAACCCCACCGGCCACCACCACAAGATTTCCAGCTTTTGTGGCATAGTATTTTTTTGAAAAATAATAATTACTTTCATTCAATTTCAAGGTCCTGGAAATTGTCCAGAAACAAATGACAAGAAACTTGGGGTGTGACCCAAGAATCGTACAACAGGGGCTCGACTTTGCATAGTTAGCTAGAGAGTGCGTTATAAAGTTCTCACTACGAGGAACCCAGAAGGGGCCTAGATATTTGCTATTCTCTAACAAACTTTGAAGTCTCTGAATCGTCTCCGTGCAGTGCACTGAACAGTCTGTCTCCTGGTGAATTATCTGCACTACGTGGAGGGCATCCCCCACCAGCTTCATCTTCCGGCTGGTCTATCTCCGCGGCCAGGATGAGGGCTTCCTCCAGAGCAAGGCTTTCTGTGATGGACGGATCACTGACATGGATTCTCCGGGCAACACCCCGAATAAAGCTTCCATCTGAACCCATAGCTACCACCCCTATTCCCGCGTCCCCATTCAGGATACCAGCATCGAAGTTGATCTAGATCCCTGGGTCTGGCGGTCTCAACAACGTCCTCGGCAACAATGAAGCCGACGTCTCCTACCTCCATTGATGGGCCTCCCTGTAACTCCTCAGATTTGCCACTACCCCTGCGGCCATAACAGTTGACGCCGTGTGGGACTGCTCGAATATCTGCTTATTCCGCTGGAACCAGATACCGTCGCAGACCATGATCGCCAGTGAACAGAATTCATCATCTTCATCTTTCAGCAGCTTCCGAAACCAGGCATCTCCTCTGGGTTGTTCCACCGCTGAAACCTTTCCAAGTAACCCCACTGTGCTCCATGCAGACTTGGCATAGCCACACGAGAAGAATAGATGAGCTGTCGTATCCGCGTCCTCCTCTAAGCAAAGTGGACATGTTGAAGAAACCTCTACTCCCCTCCTCCTGAGGTTCGCCACCGTTGGCAGGGATTCCTTACACAACCTCTAAGCAAAGTGAAGTGCCCTCTTCGGAACTCTGAACTTCCAAATCCTCTTCCAGAAAGCCGCCGCCTCATCGTGTACTGAGTTTGAAGCTTGGTTCTGTTGCCTGCTTTCCACCTCCACGTGATAGGCTGTCCGAACTGTATAGCCATCATGCTTAGTGTGGTGCCATATCCACTTGTCTGACGAGTTCAAGTTCCGCAATGGTATCTCCATAATCTTCACCACCTCCTCCGGAGTGAAAAGTTGGTTCAACAAGTGCGTCTTCCACCATCTTGCATCCCTATCGATCAGATCAGCCACCCTCTGCAAGTTTCCTGGAATAGCCTGCTGGTGCTGGATCCAGAAGTTGCCCAACCAAGGTATCCATGGGTCCTGACATATAGACGTGCCATTTCCCGAACCAATCGATCTCCTGGCTCCACCCTGCACCAACCCCAAGGCTCCATGGATACTCCTCCAGGCCCAAGCGGCCTCGACCCTAGCTTTGAGGTCATCAAGTCGCCATTCTTGTGGTACTTAGCCTTGAGAACCTGAGCTAGCAGCAAATTTGGTTGTGAGAGAAGCCTCCATGCCTGCTTCCCTATGAGTGCTTTATTGAATGCCCCTAGGTCTCGGAAGCCCAATCCGCCAGCTCCTTTCGAACGCGACATCCTCTTCCAAGCCACCCATGGGATCTTCCGCTCCGTAGAAGATCCCCCACCAAAAATTGCTCAGCAGACCATGTATCTCCTCTACCACATAATCTGGAAGCTGAAAACAACTCATCGTATAACTCGGTATAGCCTGTAGAACAGACTTTATCAGAATCTCTTTGCCCACTTTCGACAAGTTATGCTCATTCCAACCATCAATCTTCTGCCTGATGCGATCTTTGATGGACAGGAATATCTCCCCCTTCTTCCTTCCAATGACAGTAGGTAGCCTAAGATACTTCTCATGAGCCTTCACCTCCGGAATCTTCAGAATGTTACATATCGTCGGTCTGATATCCAAAGCCGTGTTAGGGCTGAACAGGACACCCGACTTATCCACATTTATCTTCTGTCCGGAAATGGCCTCGTACAACGCCAATGCCCACTGTATATGCCTCGCTTCCTCCTCCGACGCCTCACCAAAGAGAAGGGTATCATCTGCAAAGAACAGATGAGAGATTCTTGGTCCGTTATTGGAAGCACAGGCTCCCCTAATCTTCCCCGCACTTTCCAAATCCGTGAGTAGCATCGAAAGTACCTCCGAGCAGATAATAAATAGGTATGGAGAAAGAGGGTCCCCCTGCCTAATACCTCTGTTCGGCGTTAGCTTCCCAAACCCCTCGCTATTCAGGATGAATGAGAATTGCACCGAAGAGAAACACTGTCGAATAATCGATACAAATCTTGGTGGAAATCCCAACTGCTCGAGTGTCCCCAAAACAAATCTCCACTCAATCCTGTCAAAAGGCTTGCTCATATCCAATTTAATACTCATCTTTCCTCTCCTTCCTATCGTCTTCACTTTCATCGTATGGTGCAATTCGTGGGCCACCAGTACGTTGTCAGTGATCAATCTCCCTGGTATGAACGCCGATTGAGATGGCAAAATAATGTCTCCGATAATAGGCCTCACCCTATTCGCCACCACCTTCGATGCCAACCGGTACACCACATTGCATAAGCTGACTGGTCTGAACTGAGTGATCAGCTCAGGTTGCGAAACTTTCGGCAACAATACAATATGGGTGTAATTAACCCTAGGGTGTAAGTCACCCTTATTCAGAAAATCTAAAACACATGCAACTACATCTTTCTTAATTACATGCCAGAATTTCTGAAAGAAAATGAGGCTCATACCGTCTGGCTCGAGGGCCTTGAGATGATGCATCTGTTTCACCACCTTGGAAACCTCCGCCTATGTGTATGGCCTGATCAGCTTCCCCGACATTTCCTGTGTGACCTTCTGAGGCATTCGTTCCAGAACCTGCCTCGTTCTCCTCTCATCCGGCTCCGAAGACGAGAATAGACCCCCAAAATAGTCCCAGCATCTGAGCGCAACACCGGTACCGTATCTTTGAGGCCTGAGATGTGATTCCTCGACCGTCGATTTGTTGCGAATCGATGAAAGAACCTGGTATTTCTGTCACCCTCCTTGTACCAGTGTTGTTTTGCCCGTTGTCTCCATTTTATCCCCTCCGCCTCCTGGAGAAAGTTGTACTCTTGCCTGGAGAAAGCTGTACTCTTGGAGAAAGTTGTACTCCATTTTATCCCCTCCGTCGGGATCCTCATCTCCAACTCGTGGATCAGCTTCTTCAACTCCTCTATCCTCTTTGCACTGGCTGGGAATTTACGACTATTGCAGTCCATAAGTCCCATTGCACATCTCTCTAGATTCTCTGACAGGTGTATGTTATCATCACCCCAAGACTCCTGGATCTTCACTTCACATTCCTCGGACTTCACCCAGAATGCCTCAAACCTGAACCGTCTCTTCTTCCTGGTTCGGTTCGCCAAAGGGTCTCTAGGCCGTAGTTGGACTAATACTGCCATATGATCGGATGAAGGCATCTTCGCTGTAGAGCTCGTCGACCACAGAAAAGCATCTAACAATGCCTGGTTCCCAGTGGCTCGGTCAAGCTTAGCCAAAACCGTTGGCTCATTCCGTCGAATCCTCACCCAAGTAAAATCTAAGCCCTCATATCCAGTACAAGTCATGTCCATCAACCCACAAAACCGCAGCGCATCCCGAAAGTTCTCGATCTGTGTCTCCGGTCTCGAGCCCCTTCCTACAAACTCCTCTTGAGAAAGGACCTCATTAAATTCCCTCATGCAAACCCAAGGAACACCAATATTCCTCGCCAGCTCCCTAAACTGAATCCAGGCTTGTGGGCGAAGCGCTGTATTCAGTTCACAATAAACCCCAGTAACTCTGACTTTCACATCGGAAAAGTAGGCAAACACATCAATGTAATAATGCGACAAATACTGAAACTCCACTTTTATTTTTTATTTCATAACAAAGCCATGCCCCCAGCCTGACCTTGGGCATCCACCACCACACCATCAAAATTTAACTGACTTTTAACCCTATCAATAACAAAACTAGAAAATGCGTCTCACAAAGAAAAACAAGTAAAGGTGCTTTCAAGCGCACTATCGTGCGCAATTCCTGAACTGTCTTAGTGTCCCCGAGGCCACCTCGACAGTTCCAACTCAGCAGACTCATGGCCCCTGGCGGGACTGGGCCTCGCCAGTCTCCGCCTGTGTAGAGAGAGAATTGTACTCAAGGGCAGTATTATCTATGCAAACCCTAGTCTTCTCCCCTCTCGTTTCATCTTCGTCCTCCGTGTCCACTATTTCAATCAGCTCCAGTTTCCTTTTCACCGGACCTGGCTCCTTCGCCGACGTCCCTTCGTCACCCTCGAGTATCATTCTCCCAAGCCCCGTAGCCTCTGTGTTAGCTCTACCACGCCCACGACCTCTCCCTCTCGTCCCGCGTCCAGCTCCCGGCTTCGCTCTATTTTTCACTTTATTACTGACCTGTTTCTCCAAAAACCTTACCGGAGTATCCATTTCCACCTGAACTGGTACCAAAAATTGGCTAAGTGGTGACACTGGCTGTGCAGCTGTCCTATGATTTCTCGGTGGTGTCACCACCACTGTCGCGGAGGTAGAGAATCTCATAAACACCACCTCACTTTGCGGATTGCTATCCCCCTGATGTTCCCCCCGGTTTCGCATCAGCATGGTCTCATCATCATCCATCCCGAGCACCTGCGCATCATGGACCAGCCCTGGTGGTTCAATGACTCCCCCGTCCGGCTCGACACACATCAGCTCGTTGTCCTCCAGGCTCCTTAATGCAGCTCCTTCGTCTTCTGTCATGAGTGGTGATGCCGCTTGGTCCGTCAGCAGCTCAATCTCCGACGACTGCGGCTTCCCCTCTGATGAAGACGGATGTGCATGGCCAGATTCGTTGTATCTGGATGAGATTAATGTGGAAGATAAAATTCATTTATGGCTCATTTATGTTAGAATAGAGTTTAAGAATATTCCTTGAATGTTCTTTTTTTTAATTTCTATAAATTGTAACCTTCACAAAGGGAAAGAGGAGATTTAGATTGAATGAAATTTTAAGAGTTGTGACTCTTTTCCAAACTTTGGTTCTCTTGCGAGAGAAGAGTTTGAGCCTAATTCCCTAGTTATTCTTTGAATCAATGGGGTTTTTAGAAGAGATTTCTTCCTAGGTATTCTAAGAATCAATGGGTTGAGTTTTTGGTACTTTTGTTACGTATCCACACTACATCACCCTCCTCAAGGTTGAATCGGATCTGTTCCAAAACTTCCCTAACCCGGCTTTCCTGTGTAATTTGCGCTCCCCTCTCCAGTTCTTTTCGAAACTGTTCCAGCACCCGTCGTTCAGAAAAAGGGCGCATATTTCTCCAAGCTATTCGATGTAACTCTATCGCCCTCTCCACGTCAATACTTTCAAAATCCCCAACCAGTTCAGCGACCGTCGTTGGCCTGGGTTCGATCTCCATCCTTGCGGCTTGGTTTGTCACAGTCCTCCCCGCACGATCAACCATCATCCCCGCGCGATCCTCTTGCCCTGCACGTTCATTCGCCGCACAGTCCTTATTCCCCGCACGATCTCTCCATGCACGAGGCTGCTGCTGTTCATTCCACCGGCCCCGCGGCTGCTCCCACTGGCCACGATTGTTCGGAAAAGGGTCCTGCCTCGGTCTGAGGCGCATCCCTTCCGGATAATTAACAGAATTTCTCATCTCCGGCGGCGCCTCCCACCTCGCCGAGCAGCTTCCGACTAAATGACCAATAATCCCACAATAGTCACAAAAATTGGGAAGCTTTTCATATTGCAATATCAGCATGTTTGAAGCCCCAGGTGGAATCTGCACCCTTTTCAAGGGTTTCGTCACGTCAATTTCGCATTGAATCCTGAGAAATTTCCCGACGAGCTCCCCGTCGACATCCTTCTCCACATCGATAAACCTCCCGATCGCGTTTCCGATGTCTCGTGCTGTCTCCAAATTCATCTGGTCCTGAGTTGGCTTATGTGCGATAATCCAAAACGGAACCCGATCAAAAACCACATCCATCGGCTCAACATCTCCTCGTGATTCTTGCAGCATTAGGAGATTTTTTTCAAGGAGCCACGGCTGCGTCTCCATCACTCTGTTCCTCGCATCAATATTCGGAAAGGCAAATTGAAAAAGATTATCCGCTAGGGTTTTTACCTTCAACTCCGTTGGTAGCCGCCATGCCCTACCGAAGCAAGTTTGCACATCCACCGCTGGTATCCTCCTCGGCGATATCAACTTCCGGATCAACAGTTTCCTGTGATCCATCGTCGGAACCCGCTGCTGGGGTACGAGCGGCGCCTGCTGCTCCTCCTCCGTGAGCGAAAGCCCAGCGTACAGCGCTGCGATTACGTTTGTGTCAGTCATCTTCAAGATTCGGCCGGAATCACAGAGTTTGCCGTGAAAACCGTGCGAAAATTGCAGGTATCGTCGTCCTCTTCACCGTTAAACCCTAGTTTTTTTTCGGAGAGAGAAAGGTCAGCCAATTAGTTTAGTGTAATATTCTACATTTGAGGCTTTTGTGGCCTAGTTCAATCTGCAAAGAAGAAGAAAATCAATAGTTTATGTTCAGAATACAATCACATAGGTATATTTAATGCTTTGCAATTCTTATGTAAGGTAAAGACATCAACATATGACTGCCCTTTTATATGCTTAGGTAAATCAACATTGGATTGAAGATTGCGACTGCTTCTGATTAATTAGGAAAATATTCTTGTAATATTTAATAGCCATGTACGTGGTTTATGCTTATACAGACAACCACGTAAATGTTTAGAATTTTCCTTTAGTCTAGAATTCTATTATAGAAGTGTTATACACTTATACTTGGGGTTGCTCCATGCAGGTCCATTTTTCTCTTGCATGTCCGTATTTTTACCATAATACCCCTAATATTGTTAAGGCGAAAAATGGGATTGAAATCATAGGGTTCCATCAAGGGGCATTATGGTAAAATGTGGACCTGCAACAGAAAAATGGACCTGTATAGAGAAATTGCTTATACTTCTGATTGAAGTTTCATGCACATTGAAGACTCGTGCGCTACATTATACAAGGAGAAGACTCGTGCGCGGCATTATACAAGGAGACGGATGGACTGAAGAACATTACGGACTACATCGCAATAAATCTGCAGTCAGGGGCCAGTCCTGACATTTTGGGGGCCTTAAACAAAAATAATTTTTTGTAGGGTTTTAAAAGTAAAATTTAATATTTTTAGGTTTATAGCAAAAATATTATAAATTAAACATAAAAATGCTTATAAATTTCAATATTCTTATTTATATTTAGTTCTAATAATGTATAAGAACTGTATTTTGAAAAAATCAATATATTTCATTTATATAAATATTTTCAAATTAATAAAAATACTACATATTTTTTTCTAAAAATGGGGTCTTTTTTTCAAAAATATTTGGGGGCCCGAAGCGGGTGCGTAACCCGCTTCTATACAGGGCCGGCCCTGTCTGCAGTCAGGTTTTGCATCTCTCGGATATATTTGCTAGCAAGACGTTCGCCGTGCTATCAAGGAGTCTTTGTGATTTTCATCAAACAAACAACTAAGATCAGAAACACAACCTTAAAATCTCGGGAGAGGTGATCCATTGTCAACAGGGGTTGAGACCGGTGAGGAGTCGGTTAATGCGTATTGGTGACAATGGGATTTTGTACATTCACTCGTTGGGTAGGATTGAATATATACTCTAGCTCGTTGTACTGTGTATGTTATTCTTCATACTAGTGCCGGCATTAGCATTATTCAATGTTGATGCTGCTTGGAGTACCTCTCTCCCTGCTGGCATTAGCATTATTGTTAGGGACAATAGGGGTGGTTTCATCTCTGGGCACAGCTCCTACATTCATGCCGGTTCTCCTTTAGATGCTGAACTGAAAGCTATCCAATTTGCAGTTCAACAAGCAGAGGGTTACACAGACACTATCACTATAGAATCAAACTGCCTTAACGAGGGTCTAATAAGACTAGATCAAATGGGAACCCCTGCTCTAAGGGTCTCCAGAATGGATTCTACTGATTAATTGTGTTCATGTTTTCAGGCATAGGCTCATTGATGATCTCTGGTCATTAACGAGGCCTCATCCAAGGAGATCACTGCTCTGTCATGCTCAAGTTCATGCTCTTCTTCACTGATGCCACTACACATGCTCATTTTCGGCAATCTGGAGGATATCTTTCCATAACCTTTTTTGCCTGATTGCTTAGAGCTAGCTGAAACTTTCAATTAGATAGGCTATTCATTTTTTATGTATATATATATTATTCCTTTAGCTGGCTACCTTTTGACTAAGTTGACCTTCGTTTCGACGTTCTCTAACCAGTTCGAAGGTTAAGCTACTAATTTGGAATATTTAAGAAAGTAGCATATTCTTTATTCTTTTGGAAGCAATTTTTGCTTCAAGAGCTTTGCTCTTATCTTGTACCTAAACTAGCCTTTGGCTTTTTAATTTTGTAATGTCTTTTATTGGTTTGGGGGAGCCTAATCCCCTCCATCCGACATGATGGTTTAAAAAAATAAAAATACTAGTGAATGATTTCTGATTGGTCTACATTTCCGCAAACATAGGTGCTTTCCGCACCGAAAACTGTGTTATTCAGTTGTGTGTCTTTTATTTCATGTTTTAACATCAATTTGATAGGATATTTTTTTTAGGCATAAAATAAGCATTAGGTAAACTACATTTTTTTCACTTTCATTTGAACCATCATAAAGTAGTTTGTTTCCGGCTCCAAATTGGTGAAACATTTATGAATATAAGTTTCCAGCCCCAATATTAATGTTTTGAGTTCAACTTGTCCTTTTCCCGAAGGCAAAGGTACCAAATCCCATGTGTGAGTTTGATGCAAAGCTGTAAGTTCCTCAGCCATGGCAGTCCGCCAAAGGCAGTCCTTCATGAGTGCGGCACACACCTTTTTCATTGTTTCGGAGCCCTTTTGGCTTACTTATCTTATAGTTTAGGGGCTTTAGCAGTCTCTTTTATGTATTAGTAGCCCCACCGTCGGGGCATAAGCGTCCTCTTGCTACCCATATGCGAGGCGCCGTCTTAGCCTGTTTGGAATTGGGTTTCTATAATGGAAGCGACTTTCCCTTCGGGCAAGGGACGTCCTATTGTATTGATAGTTTAGTTCAGTTCAATTCAATTCAATTCAATTATATTACTTATTTTTATTATATTTCTTAAATTTTAAATTACTTGAAAATATATTTCCTAAGTTCCTACATTTAATTTTTTTAAATGTTGAAATCATGTGTGTTAATGTTCAAATCTTTAAAATAAGAATATTAAAGAAACATAAACTAAGAATTTATGATACATGATGTTATTTTATTCATTAGATATCAATTTTTTATATGAAACTTACACATAAAATTTAAGATATTAGTAGGCCCCGTTTGGTAACAAGAATTTTGAAGAGCGTTTAGATTTTTTGGTTAAATATGGATAGTTGACTGGAGGTTCTTCTAGTGTTTGGTGAAGAGAGTTTTCTGATTAGCTTTTTTTTTGTTAAACCTATCGTTTACAAAAAGTTAAGCAAAGAAATATTACAAAATATCATTTTTATCTTCAGCCTTCACGAATTATATTTTTAATCTTAACTAATCAAATTCCTTAAGAACGTACACAATTCAATACATGCGTACGTACATTTAAAATCTTTTACAATACTTAAAATTTATTTTTAAAGTATTACACATGTTAAAATTAAAGTACATATTAAATATATACCAATATAAAAAATTTAAGTATTTTAATTCTAAAATAAATATTTAAATAGACATAAGTATATTAATAAAGAATAATAGTTTAAATAATAAATATCATAAAGATAAATAAACATATAAGTGATAATATTTTTTTATAAACAAGTAACACACTACAAAATAATTAATTATAAAGTGTACTACTGTAGATTTCAGTCATTTAACATAATGAAGCAACTATTATTTGTCAAACACTTATATACAAAATGCTAGTCAAAATAGCTAATAATCAAATAACAGATAATCGCCAAGCCAAACGAGACCATAGTCAAGCATACATATTTAAAAATAATATGAGAAGGTCTTGGGTGGTAGGACCTTATTTTACCTCATATATTTTCGAGTTTAATTTATGTGTTTATATTAGAACTTAGAAGACTCTAATTATACTACTTTATAATTATTATTATTTTTTAAAAAATCATTTAAATGTTGTAAATATGTATTCATAGTTAGTTCAAGTGTTTGTGTCATTAGTTCCACTTTATTGTAGTTTCATTCGTTTACTAACTTATTTTAATTATTTAAATATTATAAATAGATTAAGAGTCGGTCTCTGAGTAGACCGTCTATATTCTGACAGAATATAGACCAATGATTAAGTTGTAAATAGTGTATAAGACAAAAACACGGAGGGACCTTTATGCAATTTTAGAAAATTTTAGACAAAAACACGGAGGGACCTTTATGCAATTTTACAAAAACACGGAGGGACCTTTATGCAATTTTATAACATGGAACCTGAAGGTTAAAACATGAAGTTTTTAACATGTAACATGAAGGTTTTAACACGAAACATTAAGATTTTAACACGAAACATTAAGATTTTAACACGAAACATGAAGGTTTTATAACATGGAACCTGGAGGTTAAAACATGAAGTTTTTAACATGTAACATGAAGGTTTTAACACGAAACATTAAGATTTTAACACGAAACATGAAGGTTTTATAACATGGAACCTAAAGGTTAAAACATGAAGTTTTTAACATGTAACATGAAGGTTTTAACACGAAACATTAAGATTTTAACACGAAACATGAAGGTTTTATAACATGGAACCTGGAGGTTAAAACATGAAGTTTTTAACATGTAACATGAAAGTTTTAACACGAAACATTAAGGTTTTAACACGAAACATGAAGGTTTTATAACATGGAACCTGGAGGTTAAAACATGAAGTTTTTAACATGTAACATGAAGGTTTTAACACGAAACATGAATGTTTCATAACATGGAACCTGGAGGTTCAAACTGAAGTTTTTAACATGTAACATGAAGGTTTTAACACGAAACATTAAGATTTTAACACGAAACATGAAGGTTTTATAACATGGAACCTGGAGGTTAAAACATGAAGTTTTTAACATGTAACATGAAGGTTTTAACACGAAACATTAAGATTTTAACACGAAACATGAAAGTTTTATAACATGGAACCTGGATGTTCAAACATGAAGGTCTGGCACTATTCACTGGCACTGTTCACGCGCGGGTTACTGTAGCGCGTGAAAATCCTAATTTTTCAGAAATTGCAAATTGATCCCTCCGTGTCTGTATAGTTAACATATTAGTCCCGTCTATATTTTGATCAGAATATAGACGGTCTATTCCAAGACTTATCCATAGATTAATTAAGTAAGAAATACGAACAAAGCTTACAAACACACAAACATGATAAATAATTAAATACATGAATAATCATTCGTCTTACCATAAATTCGTCCTACCATAAACAGTCTTACCCAAGACTTTGTAAAATAATATTATTTTTCATCCAATTTCACCTGATCTAAAAACGAGATGAGTAACTTTTTCCAAAAAAACATTTATTTTCATTTCTCTCAATACTTAGATATTTTCATAAATTTCAACTCGCATTCTTTTCCATAAATTGTTGAGCCTAAATTATATTTCCCAAAAAGAATTCTTGAACAAAATCTTTATCCGGAAACTTTTGATATCTATAAGTTAACAACACACATTTTTTTTCAGGCATAAAAGTTAAAAAACCATCCCAAATTCCCAATGCTCTCTTCTGCTTCTTGTTTTCATAAACTCGGAAACACGAATCCACTTTAGATTTTTTTAATACTTTTATTTTATTTTGTGATTTTTTTTAAATATTAGTAGTTGTGTACTTGTGTTTTCTTATATTATCATTAATTGAGCCAGGTAGTGTTTAGTAAAGGTAAGTCTTTTAATGGATTATACCGTGAGAAAAATAAATGACTGTAAGTTTTATACTGTAAGATAAAAATAAGGACAGCGACTCCGGATTACGAGAATATCTGTCCTTTTCACTAGTATTTTATTTTTATTTTTAATTTATTTAATTACGAGTATATAAAGAGAGGGGGACAGGAATTGTAGAGAGAGAAACAAGGAGCAGAGAGAGAAAGCGCGGCGGGTGACACAGCGATCGGTCCCCTTTTCTTCTTCCCCCTGTAAGAATCTCCGATTACTCCTCACTCCGTCATACGGTGAAGCCTTTGTCTTTTATCTTGGTTTTCTGTGTCATTTCTGACGGTTACGTTTCATTTCCACCGCCGAGTTTCGAACATCTGTGTTTTTTTTTTTTTTTTTGATTAAAATCGGTACGGTTTTTCTGTGTTTCAGCGTGTCTCTAAGTTGGTGTGTATGTGTTCTGCGTGTACGTGTTTGAGGTTCTCGTTTACAGAACGTTGAATTGTTGGATCGGAAGGTGCAATTTTTGTGTTTAGTTTTTGTGTTGTTAGAGGTGGATTTTCATGGTAGGTGTGTGGGGATGTGCGTATCTCTCTTTGTGTGTATGTACGTGTGTTCTTGTTGCTCTTGTTCGGATTTTCCGAGGTTTTTCCCCCTTTTGGTGGTGAAATGAGAAGCTTCTAGTGTTAGCCCTGTTGTTGGAAATGATTGCTAGACCATGTTCAGTACTTGTGCCTTAGTAAGAATTTCTACAAAATTTTGTTAGTTCTGTGTTTGATTGTGATGAATCTGGATTGTATGCAAATGGAAGTGAGGTTGTTCACTCTAGCATTTCTGCGGTTTGATCCATTACCATACTTCCGATTCCATGCAAACCAAAAAGGCACTTGTTGTTTCTGTGAAAAACTGCTTAACTTATACTGGTAAGATGGACGACGATAAGCCTCCTTGTATTAAATGAAGAGGTAGCATTTTTTGTCAACTTGCTTTACTTGGTTTGTTTTCTTCAGTTTTGATCTTACATCGTCTTCATTTAAAAAACCTTTGATCTACTATAAAAGCTATGGTGCTTACTTGTTGATATCTGTTTGTTTTTTAACTGATAGCCTAGGACTTTTAACCCAATTAAGACTTCTGCTCATGTTGAGAGGTAGCATTTTTACAGATGTGGCTTACCTGATTTGTTGTTATTTAGTTGTGATTCTACATTGTCTTTCTTTTTGGAAGCTTAATAGAAGCTGTGATGCATAATTGGTGATTTCTGTTGGTCTCTTGCTCAAGCATAGGACTATATGCTCAATTAATTATGAACCTTACCTTAAATACAAAGATCTGTTCTTCAATTGTTTTTATGCCATACTTCTCTCTCTCTCTCTCTCTCTGTGCCTCTAAAAGTTTATGTGATTTGTGGCTCTTTCTTTTGGAAAGATTTTAAGTTTTGCCCTATCACGTGCAATTGATGTGGTTCTGTTGGTTCAGTAAATTAATTTGTAGTTTATGCATCTTCTTATGCCGTGTTGAATTTTTGACAAATATCCATAAGAGCCGCTTAACTTGAAGCAAATTGATCTGTTTGTAACTTTTGCAAATGTTTTTGACTTCTGCCTTTACTTGTAACCTGACTTTTGGTGTTTTCTGTCAGTGCAATTATCTGCGCTCTTAAGATGAAGCCAGGAAGCACCTCTTCTTTGAACCCCTATGCTGAATCATATGTACCCGTTTCTAAAAGGGTTGGAGCTAATGGAAAGGATGATGTGAGTTATGCTGGATCAGAGACAAATGGGCCAAAGGATGGTCCCATGGCTGCATTTCAATCCCAGGGCCATGCTGGTCGTACTGGTAGCCTCTATGTGGCTGAGGATTCCAAACTGAGTGCCCATCCTGGCAATGGAATTCATGGTCCCTCATCTTACAATGCAGCTGAGGTTACTGAAAAGCCAACTGAGAATGTGGAATCTGAAATGGATATAGCTTACATGCAGCTGACTTTTCCTGGTATAGCTGATGAGTTTCTTTCTGAGATCTATTCCGTTAGCCAGGGCGACTTGGAATCTGCAATTGACATGGTTAAGCAGCTTGTGGTAAGTATTTTAACCTCAACCTCTTATCAAGTCATTAGAACAGTTTGTTGCAGGAACAATTGGGTGTCCTTATGTGCCACTGTTTTGTGAGTCCTTTTGCACGTATGGTTTTAGTCTTTTAGATGTGTTTGTGCCACTTTTTTGTGAGTCCTTTTGCTTGTATGGTTTTAGATGTGTTTTTGCTGCACTCTAATTACCTTGAAAGATTTCTTAATCTTCTTTAATTTATTGTTTTCCTGAGCATTACTTCCATTGCATTTTTGTACCTTTAGTTCCATGCAACGATACTTGGATATCTGGGTTAATATAGAAAGCAAATGTTTTGAAACAAACGTCTCTACTTTCAGTTACTTCACACCACATGTCTATCATTATCGAATGACATTTAATGCAGCCACCTTGCTTGAATATTTTAGTCGTCAATGTCATGATGCTCTATGACTTATTTTGATATAGTTTATGTTTACTACGAGTTGTGACACTATTTTGTTTCTGAAGAGATCTGAAGGATGACTATTTTCAGTCTTTTACTTGTACTTATGTGGATATCTAAGACGATTACATGTGTCATGCATCTTTGATACTCAGTGGATCCAGCACCTGAATTAATTGAAGTCATGTTGATTAAAGATGTTCAGTTCACCTCTGATTTACAAAGATTCTTTATATGCTAACTATTTACTATTGGTTTATTTCAACAGCTCCCCGACACTCTGGACATTGGTGACGTTCCAGAATCTGCCAGTGCTCCTGAATCCAATGGCCTGGGACAGAATGGTGTGAATGGTGGCACTTCTTCATCGGGTGCGGGTTCTGCTGTCTAAGTTGAAAACATGGAGAAGTTTCTTTACTTAGCTGCAGACTAGATGTTAAGTGAAATTGGAAAGGGATCATCGTAGTTGAAATTTGAATCAGGATGCAGAAAGCCTGATCATTGGGGTTGTAAATAGCCAGCAGATAGATGCTTTTTCTTGACTGGCTTGCAGTTGTGGAGTCTTCTCTTTTTCTTTTTCTTTTTGAACTGAGTATTGTGGGTTCGGTTCTACCTGCAGATTGGTTTTTTCTGCACCCAGGAAGTTAATATGGAAGGAGAAACATGCTTTAAAACATTTGCATCCTGCTTTATTTCGATTGATATGCTTTGTTGTTTTTTTTTTGTTGCTTTGTTGAGATTGGTTTTATCATAGAAGGTTGATAAATGGTCTTTGGCAATCTAAGATATTAGTTTGTTTCTTTAAAGGTGTTTTTTTTTTCAATCAAAATATGTTTTCCAAACAAAATTAGGTTGCATCTTTTCGTAAAAACCTTTTCCAAAAAAATTTAAATAATGTTCTTTTTTTAAAAAAAATTCATTGTAGCCCTTTTATTCCTTTAAGATATGGCATATCTATTGTTGCTTTTAGGAAAAAAAGAGGCTCCTATTAGATGATATTAAGGAGTTTGATAATTGATACTATGGTACCCTCACAATTTGAATATGTGATTATGAATGATCTCCTATTCATTGCCCTATTTTTCTAGTTTAAGAGAGATTTTCCATCTTACGTTTAGTACTCATTTCAACCCCTAGTTATGTAGTAGTTCATCATACATGTTTTGATAAGAAATCAATGTCCTCTTGGATGCTCGTTCTTTTCTAACCATTTAAGTGTATACTAGGACTGTAAATTTGAATGCAAGTACTTCTCTTATGAGATAAGAAAACATGTGCAATCATTATAATATCGTTGTTTGCATTGTGCACCAATATAACACTACATTTCACTCAGTCTCGGTGTCTTCTTCTTCCTTGCTCTCTCTTCTACCTTTGAAATCCATTCTGTCATTGCTGCAATGAATTCTGCTGCAGTGAATTCTCCCAGTTCAACCGGTTACTTTTCCCCCAATTCGAGCCCTAATTTTTCCCCCAATTCAACTCGTTACTTTTCCCTCAATTCTAGCCCTAATTTCCCCCCCAATTCAAATCCAGTGAATTTGCTATCACCGCCACCGCACCACCGCTTCCGAGCAACGATTCGGCTGTCGATTCCAGCTCTTTCTCGAAATTTGGCGGTGGATTTTGATGCCGTTGCAGATCTCGTCAATAATCACCCGGAGCCGGAGCCCGAACCCGAACCCGAACCAGAGCCTCGGGGTGACGTCATATGGCGTCACCTCTCTATCAGGTTACAGGGTGACGGCGGTGAAGGAGAAGGGGAAGAGGAAGAGGAAGGAGAGGGCTTTTGTGGTGGGCTGTGTGTAATTTGCCAGAATGACTTTGCAAATGGTGAGAGGGTTGGTGTTCTTGATTGCAGCCATGAATACCACGATACCTGCATTCACTCCTGGCTAATGCGCCGAAACACCTGCCCTCTGTGCCAGGAAACTGCCATCAGGGAGCTTCCCACTACTTGATCTTGCTTCAATTTCTTGTTTTGTTTTGTTTTGTTTTATACCCTACTGTCTGTTGTTTTGCAGGTTTGTTTCATTTGTTGCAACCTAATCTGGATAATATATTAGGATTTGATTGATTGTTTTGTTTTGAGCCCTAATTCCTTTATTGCAGGAAATTTGATGGTATTGATTTGTTTGGAGTGCAGCCCTAATTTCTATTTTGCAGGATTAGGATTGAAACTTTTGTGTTGTTTGTTTTGTTCACTCTGGCAGAATTTCTGAACAGAGAAGAATCATGAGTGTTATCCCTCAAGGCTTAGAGATAGAGAAGGTTCAGTTTGCTGATACAAGCCCGAATTCATGTGTCATCCCTCAAGGTCAGGTATAGAGAAGGTCCGGGTTGATACAAGCCCGAATTCATGTGTCATCCCTCAATCTCAGGGATAGAGAAGGTCCGGGTTGATACAAGCCCTTATCATCTCTAGTTTAATTTCATCAGTGGTGGTTCGGGTTTTTGAAGCAGAAGGAGCTCAACTTACTCTACTAGTTTCATTAGTTTTGTTTGTTTCAATCATCTTGATTGAACAGTTTACTAGTATAGTTAGGCTCATAGATATCTCTACATAGAGGAGGATTTCTCAACTTTGTAAACCTCATGTTCAAGTAAATCAAACAAAAATTTGTCCAAAGTTTTCCCAATGCTTCTCTAACTATATATATATATTTTTTTTTTTAATAATTTTTTTTGATTCAGTTCGTCTAACTTTTTTTTTTTGCTGAATTGAGAGAGACACCAAAATAAAAAGTCATGTGTCTTAACTTCTTACTAGTAACTTGCTTCAACTAAGTAAAGAACTCTAATCTTTAGAGACGCGTGATATATCTAAGGACCAATGCACCCCTCTACAAATGGGATCAGGGAAGTTCCATTCTGGGGGAATCGTGGCTAGGTGTCGGAGCCCTGATCTTACTATTATTGGCTCATGGGTGTACTGATATCACAAGATTTTACTCTATATGGGTATCCGGACACTCTAACTTGGAAACCTGAGTTACGTGGCCATTTTACTTATGCCTGAGAGATTTCTAGCCTAAAATCTTGCCTAGGAAGTAGGAACTCCAGGAGAGGGCTAATACTACAAATGATTTTATTTTTTGACAATACAAATGAACTCAGCCAAGCACAAACTTCAGAAGCAATAGTCAAGTGAACCAGCACAGTTTAATGGAAACATGAACAAAACATTTGAAGAAATCTCACGAATCTAAGGAGATTTCTTCCTACAAAAGAAACAATATGATATATATTAGCTGCAAGCAGTAAGCCTAAGCAAGTAAGCAGTACCAGAACATACAAATTGGTTACCAAAATATAGGGGGTTACTTCACATTCAAATTCTGTCAAGAATCCAAAACAGAAAATTTTACAGGATGATCCTTTACCACCCCCCCCCCCCCCCCCCCCCCCCCACATCCCTTCTTGGCACAGCTGTTCACACAGCTTGAAGTCCCAAATATTGATTAACCTAGCGGCCCCGGCCTCTCCCGCGCCCGCGACCACGTCCACGCCCTCGTCCCACTGGTTTCCCTGTAAAGAGGGCGAAATTACCTGAATAATTGTTGAAGTGGATAAAATTGCCTAAATAACTAGAAAAATTTTTAATTTCCGAAAGTAGAAGAATCGATTTCTCAAAACTCGATTATAAAATCGATATTACAGAAAAAGATATTAAAATCGACTTTTGAAAAGTAGTCATTAAAATCGACTTTTAAAAAGTAGACATTAAAATCGACTTTTGAAAAGTAGACATTAAAATCGACATTTCAAAAATCGATTTTAAAGTCTATTTTTCAAAAGTAGATTTCTTTGTTCCAGAGCTCAAACTAAAAATTTTGCTGCTGCTAACAGATAATTCTACTGCTAGTTTTCTAGCTCTTTTAAACAATATCAAACGACATGAAAAACAAAACTTGAAGATGGAGATCAAAATTGAACTTGAAGATCGTGATTTAAGAGTAGTCATTAACATGAATTCTTCAAAACAAAAATTAGAGTAATTAACATGAAAGTAGTCATTATGGTGTGCACTAAAACAACAAAAGGGCTACAAATGACGGCGTTTCCTCCGAAGGTAATACCGAGTAACATTATGTCTAGATGGTGGTGTTGAGGCTGATCCCATCTCATAACTTGAAATAATTGGCTCATTAAATATGGAATCATTGAAAGTGTCATCATGGTGTGCAAATGATTCTTGTTCACCATTCTCCGATGCACGATGCATATTACCATCTTCACCTTCAAAGGCATCATGATGTGTGTCATCTTCACCTTCAAAGGCATTATGATGTGCATCATCTTCACCCTCATTCTCCGGTACCAAACGCCTATCCTCTCCACCAACGTGAAGGGCATGTGAAGATAAATGAGCCGCTTCTGCCATAGCTTGTTGCATCCCATCCAAATCAAGGTTAGATATTATGAATTTGGGTGAAGCTATGAGCCTACCAAACAGTATAAATATTTTATGTTAAAAAAACAAAATAATACGATAGATACCACTTGAAAAAATCATTTAAAACATACCCATAACTCATGGACAACAGCAACTGATCTAACACCGTGAGCAGGCCGGTGATCTGGATTACCAACTAACAATCGAGTATTCTGTCGATACCATTCCATGTAAGGTGAATGGTATGTGATGTTAGCATAATTCATCGTGCCTCTCAATATGTAATCTCTCCTATTATTCCACCAAACAATGTGGTCAGAATGTTTCAGAGACCAATTACAACCCTTTTGACCTTGACGTGAAATGCGGTGGAGTTGTTGACTAGTATCAACTGGTTCAGGAATATCTTGATGCATGCCAAACTGGCGCATGACCCTCCCCGGGAAATGATACTCAACCACATCGAAATTGATAAGAGGGCAAGTAATAGACCAAATCTCCATATCACGAAGACAATAATCAAAAAGTTCACTGATAATAATAGGAGTATATGGTTGCCAAATGAACTGCATATTTTAAAAATATAATAAGTAAGGAGATTAGGAGAAGTAAATCAATAGACTTGAAAAACATACCTCATCGGGTAGCATGTAATCAAGTTGATCACGATATAGCCTAAGTGTGTGAGTGCCCACTTGATCAAAACACTTTGCACTATGCCATCTGTCATGTAGTAATGAATCAAATTAAAATCTACAAATACTATAATATTTGGATACTTGTGATGCTCCTCTTTCCCAATATCATTCAGAAATGGAACTTCATAACCATCATCTTTTCTCGGACTTTGATCAGGAGTCCTTTGAAAAGGTTCATTCTCGCTATCATCAGAATAGTACAACCTTTCACGATCTTCAATAACATATGCCTCATATTCATTGATGATAACTCTTTCTTCCTCAGCTGGCCATGCATTCCATGCCGTAGTACCATCTACACTTTCAACTGTACGAATGAAACAGTTCCAATCCAACACCGACTGTGAAGCCTGGCTACTCGAACCACCCTTAGTGTTAAAACGATTGCAGTAATTTCCACCAGAATATCTAGAGTCAGTGTTCACTTCGGAGTAGTGGGGTATAGAAGTTGGCAGTTGCATTTCTTCAAATGTCCTACAGTGGCTATGAATACCACCCCAACCGCCAATTTCACCACCGAGTAATTCGGTAAAAGATGGTTCTGCAGTAAATGAATTGTACAGCACATACAATTCAACCGCATGGACAGTTGGGAAGTAAGAGGGGATATCTAACATAGATTCAAGATTCTCATCATCTTCCACAAGAACTTGAATAAATTTATGTCCGGATTGACTGTGGCTTATAGGATAGCGACATATCAACCTTACATCAAATCTGGTAGGGTCAACAATAATGCTCTAAGGTTAATGTTCCTCGCGACCTTTAAGAAATGTCGCGGTGGACAACTATATTCACACCCTTCACTCCCATCAACTATGAGTCCACCACTATATAGCACAATGCTAACCGTATTGTTGGCCATAGAAATACTGTATGAATACGAAATTTATAATCAATTATAAATTCCAAAAATTCTAAGGCCCTGTTTACCAGAGCTTATCTGTAGATCAGTTCAGTTCAGTTCAGTTCAATTCAGTTCAGTTCAGTTCAGTTCAGTTTAGTGAAAATGTAATTGATGAAATTCAGGTTAATTCAGTTATGCTGATTCCATTTTTCAATACATCAATTTTACTTCAGTTCAGTACATGGTGGAAATAAGCTCTAGCAAACATGGCCTAATTCCTCTTTCCTATATCGCGGCATATTTATTTTCACAAATGAGAAATGGCAAATGGCAAAATGGCATATTTAGACAGCAAAATGGTAAATTTCATTCAAACTAAGTTTGAACATATTAATCAACCAAAAGTCAATGTGGCCTAATAAGACAAAATTTGAACATGAATAATTGTGGAGGATAATATAATACCTGCAATTGTAGATCAACTCTTCATGTCTGTGCTGTTTCAATCTTCACAGTCCAGGCGCAATTTGCCAAATTCAAACACCCAAATCACCTGCCCAATTCAAACACCCAAATCTGCTGCCCAATTCAAACCACCAATCTTCTCCCTCCGAAACCCTAAACGCCCAATTCAAATTGCCGGCCTTCGACCCGATCGATTTCACCCAAACCAACCCGAAACCCTTCCCGTGCTAGCTGCTACTTTTGTTCGTCTGCCGCCGATAAGAGCACAGTGCCGCCGATGACAGCACAGTGCCGTTCCAAGGACAGAAGCGCCGTTATAAAATCAACTTTTGCGACCCGAAATAAAACTACTTCTGCGACATTTTGACTGGATGTAAATAAAAAGACTTACTGTTTATAAATCGACTTTCCAAAAGTCGACTTTGATATCAATATTTGGAATGTCGACTTTAAAATCAACTTTTCTAATGTCGACTTTAAAATCAATATTCGGATTGTCGATTTTAAAATCGAGTTTTCGAATGTCGATTTTAATGTCGCTTTTCGAAAAATCGTTTCTTCTAGTTTGGGAATTTAAAATTAATCACGGTATTATAGGAATATTTGTTTATTAAGAGATTACTGTTGGAATTCGCCCCTGTAAAGAGAGAGTATTAAAGGAGAAGAATAGCTGAGAAGCTAAAGTTACGAAATATGGAAGACAGGGATAGCCTCGTACCTGCTGCAGGCTTCTTCGGCTTGGACTTAGATGGTTCATCCACCAGCAAAGTCTCCAGGTTTAAGCTGTCAGGTAGGATGTAGTAACGAATGTTGTTACCCCTTACACTCAGATGATCCAACGTGACGGGATTCTTTCCTTTTAGTGTAAGTTTCACAGTCTTCAAATGTGTGTTCATGCTGATATCCACACCTATCACAGCCAAAAAATCAGGCAACTATAGAGAAATTGAGTAACAGACGTTGTACAAGTCATACACATAGGCACTCAATACAATTAAACAGAAAGTACACACATAACCATCTTCTTCAGGTACTTGAGACAAAGACCGAGAAAAAAAGAAGTTACACTGATATAACTAAAATACCATGTAATTAAAGTTAGTTCATGAATCATGACTTAATGTTAAGTTTTAAAACAGAGCAAAAACAATCAGATACCTAACTGTCACAATGAGTTCAATTTTGACATGGTATAAGATGTAATATCTGCTATACAGATCAGATTTTTAACACATATCCTCCAGGTTTGTTATGAACCAACTCTAAGTTCTGGATCATTTTTCCGAATCAGATGAGAGTATTAGCCACTGAATCAAAAGTAGTGGAATCATTGGATAAAAAGGAAGGCAACACCTAGAAAATTAAGGAACCAACAGTGGATATACTGGTAAGCTCTGAAACACTAAAACACTAGTTGTAGCACAACAATTCCACCAAACATACAGTTCACAAATCATTACCTAGTTATTAATAGTGAATATCATAACAAGTACAATCTAGACTTCATTTAAGTCATCCGCAATGCATTAATGTCAGACTTCCTAGAGAAAAAATACTGATATAATGTACTTGTACTAGGAAAAAGACCTACACAACTGAACTTATACATCAAGACATAATGTAGTTCAATGTCCAATTTTAAAAGTTTCTCTAAATCAACAAACCAAAGTATAACATGCATAACATTAGTTCGAGCTCACACATAGGAACACAGCATTCCTTCATCCTAAACACTATCACCGAGTCACAAACATTAGTTCAAATGTAAGCACAATACAGTATATTCAACACAAAGTCTCTACTAAAAGAGCTCAACGATAACCCTATACACTTACTTGCAAATTTTGTCCCAAAAAAGAGGAAAAGAAGTACAGCGAGCTTAAAAATCTCATCTCCGCAACAACAGAAACATCAAACTACGAAAAACAGTAGCGTGTGAAAATCGTAGTGTGAGTGTGTGCAAGCGAGAGATGGAGAAAACAACCGACCTGTGATGGTTCCATTTACAACAGTTCCATTCTTCAGCTCAATTGTCACGGTCTCGTTGTTCAGCTTCATCAAAAACCTAGATACACAAAATAACCATATAAATTAAAAGGCCAAATTACAGTAGCCAAAACGAAGAACACTTGATTCGAACGAAACATTAAATTTACCTGACGAGCTTCATATTGTACAGAAGGAGACGACGACAAAGCTAGGGTTTTGCAAAAGGGGAGAGGGTTTAAGCAGATCGTAATAGAAGAAGACGAAAAGCAGACCGCTTTTCTGAAGTCCTCAGATCGCGACAGAAAATTAAGCTGAATAGGGCCTGGCGGCCCATTCAAATTAAAAGGAATTAAAAAGTTTGAGCCTTAGAACAACGAATTCTTTTTTCTTTTCTTGTTTTTGTAATTTTGAATATGTTTTCTTATTGACTAAAATTGATTTGAAAAGACAAAATCATCAAATGATGATGAATTTGATGGTCATTTTTGTCCCAATTAATTTGTGTTACGTGTGTGGTTTAATTTTTAAAATTTTGGTTAATCCATTTTCAAATCTCTTGCCGCCACTATACTGCTGCAGCTAGTGGTGTCGATTCGGGTAAATAGGTCGGTTTCGATCTTTCGAAAACGGGTTCGGTTAAAAACGGTTTCGGTTTAAATCGGTCATTTTTTCCTATTCGGTTAATATCGGTCAGGTCGGGTTGATGTCGGGTCGGATTTACTCGGTTATTTTTTCTTTTCCGGTTCATTTCGGGTTTAAATGAATATTAATCGGGTCGGTTCGGTTTGGATACTGATGTCAATACGGGTCATTCGGTCGGGTTGAAATGGTTTTGGGTTAAAATATGTTTGGTTTTATAAAGTTCATTTAAATATTTTTTTGTTCTTGTCGCCGAATTTGATTTTTCATATATATATATATATATATATATATATATATATATATATATATATATATATGTGTGTTTGTTTTTGATTCATTTAAATCGATATCTTTTCTCGATCTCCATAGCAGATTGAGTACTTTTGATTCTTTTATAGATTAATGTAATTGCTAGTTATTATTTGATTCATCTAATACTTTTGTTTTTGATCTATAATAGATCATGATTTTGTTACTAATTCTTGCTATTTAAATGTTTAATTTTGCGATTCCAACGTGTTTATAGTTTGATACAAAATCTTTATAATTTTGACCACAATCATCTTGTTTAAGGTATTACAGATGTTCTGTGAACCCTGATTAAAAATTTAGATTGTACTTAAGGTGGAGATCAATGTCAAGCGATTAATTCCCTGATTAACAATTTTGATTACTTTTAATTATTTTCCTCTCTATATGAATTAGTAATAAAATTGCAAATATTTAACACAAAAGTCGAATGTGTTAATGTGTACATTTATTTTGTTAAAATTGAGTAGAATTGTATATAGAATATGTATATTTTATATTTTAGGTGTTTACTATCAAAATTTTAGTTTAAATTAATTGGTAGGAACTAGGAAGTTTGAAAGTTTTATTTGCTTAGTAGTAATACAAACTTTAATTACATTTATAGGAATTTTCCATTTTCTTTGGTTGATTGAATCGATTGATTTATGATGGTTATTTATTGGTTTGAATCGGTTTAGGTTGGTTACAAGTCGGGTTGATTTCGGTTCGGTTCGGTTCAGTACCGTGCAAATTCGGATATCGGTTGGCTTCGGGTCTAAATTCTCGGGTCAATTCGATTTTCAGGTTAAGTTCGGTTCGGGTCGGTTCGGTTCGGTGACCTATATCTCTCGGGTTATTATTGGATCGGTATTATTCGGTTTCGGTCGGTTTTTCGGGTTCGGGTCTGAACTGACAGCACTAGCTGCAGCTGTTAGCTTTCCTATTTACAAATTAATATGTTTGATCGACTAAAATTCAATTGAAATTACAAACTAGGGTTATATTAGCATTTTCCAAAAACTGATGAGCATATTAATGAGAAAGTCTTGGGTGAGACCGTCCTACCATAAGCTTATGGTAGCACGAATGATAGTTCATGTGTTTAATGGATTTGTTCATGTGTTTCACGGATTTGTTAATTCATTTACATATTGTTACAGATTATAACAAACAAAATTGTGAAACACAAGAAAAAATCTGTCAAACACATGAACCCAGCTTATAACAAACAAAACTGTGAAACACATGAACAAATCTATTAAACACATGAACTATCATTCGTCCTACCATAAGCTTATGGTAGGACGGTCTCACCCAAGACTTTGTATTAATACTATACTCAGGGGTACAAGAAACTTTTTTTCTAAATGTTTTTTTAATAATCATATTAAAGAAGGGATTAAAATAGAATTTGAGTCCTTAAATAACTTTTGTTTATCTATGCATTTAAAAATTTGGTAGAAATTTAGCATTTTTGAGTGAAAAATAATTTGTGCATAAACAACTAGTACAGAGGTATCATTTCAAGAGATTTTTAGATAACTACTTTCACGAAATCATCAAATTTATCCACATCTTGAGGTTTATAAATGAAATTTACCTAAAAAATAAGTTTATATCAAGAATATGTAAAAATATATCAAATTGAAAGAAAGAGAAAATTGGGATTAAAAGCAGTGAAACATTAGAAATTGGCAAGTATGGTGTAAATGTTACATAATTGCTAAAAAGGCAGTGAATAATTAATTTCATTTTAATTAATATGACTATTAATAAAAAATAATACCCTTATTTTCATTAGTTTTTGTTTAGATCTATTGTGTTTATTTAAATTCCGTTTAGCTTTATTTATTTTACTCCAATTTTAATAAAATTTATTTATAATCAAATCATTTCAATCCATGTAAAAACAGTCAAATTCATATAAACTTGATGAAACTTAATTGAATTAACTAGCAAGGAAGTGAACTAAATTAGATTAAAAATCTGAAAAAATAATGGAGCTTAGTTAAATTGAATTTAGACATATATAAATGAACTTAGTTAACCAAATTGAATTGAACTGGACTAAATAAAAGTAAATCTAATTTTTTAGATGGATATGAATTGACCTGGATTGAACTAAGCAAAAGTGAAAGGAATTGATTTGAATTTAACTAAATTTGAGTGAAATCATAGAATTTAATGAAAATGAACTGAACGAATACTACTAAAGTAAACTAAATTGAACTGAACCAATATTACATAAAATAACATAAGGCTAAATTGGACTAATTTAATTTTAAATATATTCATTTAGATATTGGAGTGAACTTATTGAAACTAAACTTAATTTAACTAAGCACAACTTATCTAAATAAGAATAATAGAAATAGGGTTATTAGTATCTTTATATTGATAATCATATTAATTAAAATTAAACTAATTATTCACTGTCCTTTACAGAAATTATGTGAAACTTACAACCCACTTTCCAAATTCTAATGTTCCAGTGCACTTAATTCCAATTTTCTCAATGAATTTACCAATGAATTTAATAATACCAAATATATAAAAGTTCAAAGTAAATAAGGTTTATTAATTTAAATGAAAGTTTACTAAAAGGGAAATTATGGATTTTTTTTTTTGAAGGGAACACTACAACGACCGAATCTAATACAAACATCCTACTCTACTCTAATCTAATCCTACACTAACCTACTCTACTCTACTCTACTAATCCCGTATGTCGAGTGGGTGAGGTGTTCACCATGATGCTTAGAGTGGAGTATGAAGTAAGCAGATTCGTTGTTTCCAATGCTTTGTTTGGCACACAAATTGAAGGCTAGAGCAAGTCCAATAACTATGTTAAACACAATATCTAAATCCACAACCCAATATCCTAAATACACATCCTAAGAGGTGATAAATTTACTTAATCACCCCTCATTAAATTTAGGCTTAAGTTAACATTTATTATTTCATTTAAATCCGTTAAGTTTTGAATAATAAATTTTGCATTCAATCTTTTGTTAAATGTAATTGTAGGCCCAAGAAATTCTCAAAACCTTCAACATTCATAAGCTGTCCAGGTTAATTCAAACACCTTAAAATTTAGTATTACATCTTTCTTTTTTTAAAAAATTAAACTAATCATTAATAATTAAAACGTTATCTTTTATCCAAACAACATGCATTATGATCCAAAAAAAAAAACATTATGATCTTTAATCTGCATCTAAAAAAATAAATTCCGATTAAGGTCGTAATAAGAATCAAAATTCCTACTTAAGGCATAAAACTTTCATAATTCCTATTAAGGGTGTGTAATAAATTTTATGGTTAAAATAATATTTAAGTGACTAGTCTACCCTTTATTAGAAAATCACATCAGAATAATTGAACTTATTTTGTAGCAAAAAAGATATGAAAAATAATTCCAGTTCAATTTAAATAATTTGTTCATCCTCATTTCAAATTTATGTAGAAAAAAAAAACCCAGTTTCATTAAGTTCTCTTGAATACAATTGATTTAGTTCGTCTAAATTTGAGTCATTGAAAATTTAATTACTTAAACTATATCTCCCTGCGTCTCATTTTGTTTAGTTCAATTAAATTCAGTTCTGTTCAGTTCAATTTAGCTCAGTTCAATTTAATTCATTTCAAATCAATCCAACCACAAATTGACTCGTTCACACTGAAATTAATGAACCATAATTATTATTCATTTCACTTCTTTCTAGCCAACTTAGTTCAATTCAGTTTAGATATATTTAGTTTAGTTTAGTACCACTAAAATGACCTTTAGTGAATGATGTTATAAAATTAAAAATTATAGAACTAAAATACTAAATAATGGTTGCAAGAACAATTCAAGGTTAAAGTAGTCAATTAACTATTTAAAAACAATAAATATTATTCCACACCTTTAATAAGAATTATGAAAATTTTACACCCTAGGAATTTAGATTCTTATTACGCCCATAATGAGAATTTTTCCAATACAAAAATTTATTTTCTTATTTACTAGCGATAATCCACCGGGCGTTGTCCAGTATATTTAAACACTTTAAAACTCTTTTATGTTCACCTAAATTCTCATAAAACTTAATCCAATCTTACCTGAATTGAGTGACAGTGTGATATGCTCTAGAGTCTAGACGAACATGTCGATAATGAATTCTAATGCTATGATGGATCTTGCGCATACAATAAAACTCCAAACATCAAGAAGAGGTCATCTTTAATACTTCATAGTGTTAAGTTTTATTTTCATGAAATCATTCTGAATATGTGAATTTAAATTTTCTTCACGTAATTATATTGCATACGACAAAACAAAAGCATGTATTGCATTCTTATTTAGCTCATATCAAAAAAATCAAAAGTCAACAATCGTCAAAACAGACCTTTGCTAGTGCCAAGACACGAACGGAAGATTGTAGTGTGATAAAATTTCCCAGGATCCCAGCAAGTACGTGCGCAGCTATAAGTATGCGGCAACCAACCGATTGTTCGAATGATTCTGACGAAGTCATGAATGGTATCAAAATGTACGTGCTAGGCTCGTCGTTAAGGATTGTTTATCAAGAGAGAGCTCTAATCATCATTGAAAATAATAACTACAATTATCTTAGCCTACAAAATCAACATTATGTAAACATGGAAACTTCTAAAATAATCAACATTACGTGCATTTAATTAAAACAAAATCTTTTTTTATGGTAACTAAAAATAATTTTAACAAATAACAAAAGGGAAAAATTGGGATTAAGAGCAGGGAACATTAGAAATTAGTAAGTAGGGTGTATGTTTTACATAATTTCTGAAAAGAACAGTGAGTAATTAACTTATTTTATTTCATATAATTATTAATACATAGACAACAATACCCTTATTTTTATTATTTATTTTTTAAATTCCTTATATTTAGTTAAATTCAGTTTAGCTTTATTTATTTTACTCCAATTTAAATAAAATTTATTTCTAATCAAATCATTTCAATTCAGTTCAAAACAATCAAATTCATATGAACTTGATAAAATTTAATTGATTTAAATACCAAGGAAGTGAACTAAATTGGATTTAAAAATCTGAAAAGATGATGGAGCTAAATCAAATTGAATTTGGGCAGATATATATGAACTTAGTCAACCAAATTGAATTGAATTGAACCGAACTAAATAAAAGTAAATCTAATTTTTTAGTTGGATATGAATTGACCTGTATTGAATTTTTACCATAATTGAATTGCTTTAACTTAGTCAACCAAATTGAATTGATTGCTTTTAATGAAGCGGGATTTAATTAAACTAAAGAAAGGTGAACTTGAATTGAATTGAATTCGTCCAATTTTGAATGATTTGAAAAAAAGTTAAATTAAATTGAACTAAAGGAATCGGTTAGAATTCAACTAAATTTGAGTGATTCAAAGAATTAATGATAATGAACCGACTCGAATACTACTAAATTGAACTGAACCAAAACTACATAAAATGACGTTGGTTTTTCAGCTCATCACGCCTTAACTCCTCTGTTTTAAACCTCCTCTTCCCTTCTTCTTCTCTAAATGATGAATATATTACTAGTGGTAGGCAGAATTCAAGCCGAGTTCAAGTCAAGATAGAGAAAAATACCCAATCTATAAAACTCAACACAAAAAACTTACCTTTGAACATATTAATTCTAAACCAGGAGCTCTGCCTTTATTACTCCTCATCTACACCAAAACAATATAATTGAAATTATGAGTTATACTCCAATCCCATAGGCTGTAAAAATAATATCCTACGTTAAATTATGTGATCCCGGGCTGTATAAATTATGATTTAAGTGAAACCAGAGTATTATACTCCTAGGTACCTCCTCTCCCATATACACACATACCAGATTAAAGTAGACTCCCCAAGAATGGCATCAGTAATATTAAGGCATGGGAATTTGAGGTTTTCTTGTGTATCTACCTGTATATAAAATAAATAAATTAATAAGCCAAATTTCAGAAAATGACATGGATTCAGTATCTTCAAATCCCAAGAACTGTAGCTGATATAACAAACACTTAACTTATCTGCATGAAGACTAGTCTGGAAATCGTCTCATAAGCTGTGACAGACACTTTCCACCACCTATACCAAAAAAAAAAAAAGGAAATACAAATGATAAAATATAAGATGATTATGGAACTGTGATGATTCTCCCAGTTACAAGAGTGTACCCTAGACACGCCTATTCAAGATAAAAGTAAATAAATATAGATGATACCTGTCCTTTAAGAAATACATCTATTTAGCTGTCAACTTTGTACAAGGATCTGCACTTTGATGGCTTCAAGTTTCATCTGTGCACTTTAGTTTTCAAATCTTTCTCCTTCTACTTATGAAATAATCAGAAAAGATAGAAAACATTACCCATTCCGTGTAAATCAAGTATATTTGTGTCTTCGTTATCAAGGAACATAACACGGACACAAAGAGAGAAAAATAGGAAAATTGAACTATTTCTAGATTACATAGCCTTATCAATAGAACTCATTTGAAGTCAAACCAGATTGCGCATCAAAAGTGAGCTCAGGGTAAACGGATTCTTCCGGCGTTCGATGACTTTGACGGGATGGTATTTGTTGTCCCTCCACCGGCACAAAACGCGAGTTCCCACATCCAGAGGGGGCATGCTGGACATCCTCCTTTTTGCGGCCTCGATTTCCCCTGCTTGGGCTCCGTTCGACTCCGGAACCTTAGTATTCAACAAACAATTAAGCGTAAATTTACAAATTTATCCATTTTACACACGAAAAACGAAGCGAATTGGCCTTATATATACAGTATACTATATAAGATTATTTAAATAATTTATTTCTTAATTGTAAGAAGTGCTTCTTAATAAATGCAATCATTGTTGGTTTTTACCTTATTTTTACCAAAACTTAAAATATGACACATAAAAAGTGCTCCTTATTTCACTACACCGTTGTGGATGCTCTTAGGCCCTGTTTGCTAGAGATTATTTCTTGATGTACTGTACTGAACTGAATTGAACTGAAGTAAAAATTAATGTATTGAAAAATGAAATCAGCATGACTGAATTAACCTAAATTTCATCAAATTACATTTTCACTGAACTGAACTAATCTACAGATAAGCTCTGGTAAACATGGCTTTAGTGTCTTCGTAGTTTATATATGACTTGCATAAAATTTGCACAATTCAACAAGAAGTCATGTCATCACAATACAATTGCATTGTCTGCTGTATTTGCAAAACACTAACTACGCTGCAGTTCCAAGCTAATTCCCTTCTTGAAAAGAACCATATTCTATGTAAAACAAATGGAATGTAAGACATGAGAAAAGGGAGACACCCTTTTTGGTAAGTAAGCCAACCATTGGGGGATAGTCTAAAACAACTAATAGTGTTTCCCATCTCTTTTACTTTTTGGTTTTCAAATCCCTGTGTTGAGTGAAACTTAGTGATTGACAAACCATTATCTGAACTAAATCATTCACAGTATTTCCAATGACTTGTTTACTCGGTAATACATAATTTCATCAAATTCGACCTGAATTAGACCTGAATTACATAGGCAAGTTATTATGATCCGTAGCTGGGTTACTCTATATCCATTTCTCAGGTACTGTTCACAAAGATTTAATCAACAGGGTTTATAACTACTAGTATATCTTTAGTGATCCCTCCTAAAAAATCTGTTTCTGTAGTGAAGCTGTATCTAAGTACCTGTACATTCTACAACAAACCTCAATGCAAACAGCTAGAGAAGTAAGCAATAGATGCAACAAACCTGCAATGAAACATATTGACACATTAAAACCAGCAGGCTGCAGCATGCAGGATGCTAACACCACCACTTCATCTAACAAAGACCGCACTATGTACTTGCAAGAAAGCAAAAACCCAAAGATACACCCCAGCACAATGAACAGGGGGAAAAGGCACAAAACAAATCACAATGAAAACCAAAAACCAACACCAGCAATAACAAGTAGTACTTAGGCCTCCATTGATCTAATGAAATTTCACTGGCTAATTACAGCATATCATCAATTTACCTAAAGATAGGTACAGGTATTATTTCAGGCTAATTGCAATCCATCAATTATCACTAAAACTAATGTTAAAGGGCCAATAGGCACAGAGGAAGGCAGAATCAGAAAAGGCAAAAGTTATGTACAATGATCAACGCCAAAATTTCACTCCCCAGACAAGAAAAGACACCAGCCTGTTCCACTAAACTGAGAAAAACCTTCTCAGAAAAACTAATTGCTGAAAAGTCTAGAATTTATGTACGAAACTACTCAAGTGACAAACTGATGTGTGGTGAGGAGTGCACCATTCTGTCTGTTGTGGCACAAGCATTTTTTCTCAACTTTTGCACCAAATCTTCCTCATGATTTGAACAGAGTTAAATGGAACTTGAGAGTAAGGTCAGAGGTCAGCCTCAAACAATGTGAAATGACGAGTATCATAAATGCAATATCAGAACCAACCCATGTAATTTGATGAACAGCCTACAACCTGTTAATGAACAAACACGACTATGCTCTAACCATCACCATTAGATTTATCAAGGGCCTCCCTTTTAGCCTCAGCTGTCATAAGAGCCACTGCAGCTTTGTGAATGGCTAAATCTGCTTTGTAGAGTAATCTTTTGGCGTTTTCCCTCTTGAGCTTAGCCATGTTAAGTGCGTGCTGAGCAGCACCGGATGCATCACGCAGACTGAACTTATGAAGATCTGAATCACTTAGCGGCTCAATCCCATGCCTTGGAGATCCTTCAAGACCAAAATTTTGACTTGGCCACTCAGCTAAGTCCATGTTCAAAGGATGAACACCATTTCTCACTCCCACTAACTTATGAGGATATGCAACTGACTTCATACTAGATGGAGACATAAATGCCCCACTCTTCTTTTGTTTGTTACCGTGGTATCTTGGGTACTGATTCCACTCAGGAAGGTCACTGTTCAGTGAAAAGGGGCCAGATCCACCATGATCTCTTGGTGAGAATAACCTGGAGGAAGCATGCAACGAGGGCGAAGAATCCGAAAACTCCTGGTTATTATTCATAGATGAAGTCTTCTCCTCCCCCGCAGCAAAACCATTTAACCTCCTTCCTGGAACATGACAAATTAAAGCAATTAACCTCCAAAAAAAAAGGGGGAACAGACCTGAACTTTAAAAAACAGTGCTAACAGCTAAGGCTACTTCTTAAAAGAGAGAAACTGCATACTAACCAAAAGTGTGAATGCCATCCTGATCAAAAGCTTGACTATGTGCAGATACAGAGAACCTCCTATGAGATCGTTGCTTTGAACCTCTATTAGGAACATCCAAACCTCGAGGCTTAAGACAGAAAGCAAACATAGGTGGTTTCTCATTCAGTGGATTCTTCTCCTTGCATCCACCAAACGAGGCAGCAGAAGCCCTAGCCACAGTTTGCTCCCACGCCTTCACTTGCTGCTGATATATTTCCCACAAAGGAGGCTGGAAAAATAACAATAATAATGATCTCATTCAGTAGCAATAATCTCTATGCTGATAAGACGAGAATCACATTCACACTCCAGCAATTATCATCAAAATACGATATCCTAAAAAAGAGCTGATCATTCCAGACAAATAATATGCAGCAACCCAAAGTAGCAATTTTAACAAAACATTGATAGGATCAATTTCTTAACCAAGAACACAATAAAAACATTCTATAAATCAACCCCACCAATATTATATTCAGATAAATGCAGGTGCCGTGTCACTTAAAATTAACTACCAGTAATGTCATTATACTTGATAGAAAGGGATGCTATTCATTATGACTTATCATGCAACCAAAATATCTTGCACCAAATCACTGGAGCCACCGTTCACCGAGACATTCATTTTAGGTAGGTTGTACAGGTTAAAATCCAGAAGCTTAAATCATACTTCATTATCCAAGTAAGAGTATAAAGTTCCAACTAGAGCAGCATACCATTTAAATTGGATGACATAGAATGAAATATTCATTACCTTCACCTACTAATCATGACCTTATCAAAATGAAGTCAAAAAAATTAGAAAACAAATAAATCACCAATTACACTATTACAATGAGCACCAACTAACAAATCACCCCCTTATCTCAATGAAGTCCAAAACAAATAAATAAAACCTTGCATTTAAGTATAGGCGCAAAGAAGTTTCAATTACTATAATTAAAAACCATCACCATAAACCTAATGAGGTACAAAAACAGCTTTGTGATTGAAGCCATGAACACAGTAGGCTAAATTAAGACACTTGCGTGCCAAACAAGTACAGCATATACTGTAGTTTATTTTGGGGCGGAGGAGGAAGGGGGAAATACAGTCTAACACACAAACAAAGGTACATGCATTACAAAAATTCAGCATGGTATGAATGGTAGCCTAAACCAATATTATATCTAGTTTGTTTCAGTTGGATTTTAACTTAAAGCTGTTTTTTTTTGGGGTGGGGAGCTTCATTTAGATAGGGTGACGACTATTATACTTGGTGCTCATTGTAATATTTTTTCTCAATTTTTTTGACTTCATTGAGGTAAGGTGATGATTAGTATTCATTATATGTCATCTAATTTATATGGTATGCTAAGATAATGAAGTATGACTTAAAGCTTCTGGATTTTAACACCAGTACAGGGGACATTATCTCTTAGGTAGAAAAAAAACTTATATTGGTGTAATTAAGTACTGCAATATGCAAATAACCTCCCCCCAACATCAAAGTACAGCAAACTAGAGAAATATACCACGAGCTAGGCAATGACTATTCAATTATTGCTAATAAATCATGAGAGCAGTGAGAGTTTGCGAATGCAAAAAAGATATACATATTTATAAATAATAAATAAAGGTCACATGTTGACAAAAAAATCAGGAGAATACTATGAAGTCATGGTACCTGAAAATGACGTAATAAAGCCATGCCCTTCTTTCTCCGCTTATCCCGCCAGTGATCATAGATGCCCTTCATTATTTCAAAGGTACATATTCCAGCCATAAGAGCCTCTAATTCCTCAACACTAATATGATCACATTGATGAGAGTATGCATATTTTTCAAGCATATCCATCACCTTTTCAAACACTTCGCATGATATTTCTTGAAACATATTCTCTCCAGCGACCGAAGATTTTCCATCCTTTGAATTCCATGCCTCATCATCACTATCCAAATCATATAAGATGTGCAAAGGATTCATAGCCATTTCAACGTCACTTTCAACTTGCCTAAAGTACATTGAAGGGTTTCTAGAGAATTGGACATCGGCCATATAGTCATAAGGTTCTTGTATCAAGCGAACTCCGGGAATAGGTATGTTTTTCACTGAAGCTGCTCGAATATTCCGATTATGGCATTCTTCATGCATCTCCTTAAAAATAACCCACTGGTTCCTATCAGGAAACTCTAATGCCCAGTCCTTTCCACCTTTCCACATCATGGCATGTGTGTAGCGATTTGTAGACCCCGGCTGCAAAACATGTTCAACTTTGTGAGAAAATTTTGTGATTCCAGAAACTTTAACAGCTAGCCTGCACTCATTTTGATCCATCAATTCCAAGACTATAAGTGCTCCAAATTCCCTCCATCCTTTGTCCCCAAGTGTGACTAGAATATTTGCATCACAAGACATTTTCTCCAAGTCTTTCTGAGAACCAATCAAGCCATCAGTTTTTTTTTTCTCATTAGACCTCCGAATCCGCTTGTAAGAAAATGACCTCGGGTTCTGGCTTGTGGACCTGGAATGAGAATCATAACCCCCTCCAGGTAGAGAGTACTGCACAAGAGTACGAGGTTTCTTTGGGCCACTGCTAAACCCACTGCCAATCAAGGTTGATTTCCCATCACCCCACAGAGGTGATAGGTCCCTGAGAGGAGACCTTGAGTGATTTCTATCACGACCCCATGAGCTTCTTAAAGACATTTGGTGGGGACTCTGGGTTAGGCCGTCACTTGTATTCCATGTCAAATCAGAAACTTGCCTGGAAATATTCACTTCAGCGTTCACAGGCTTATCAATGTGATTGCATGATGGAAGCTCAATACTAAGGCTGCCAAAGCTGGAATAGCTTCCAAAGGCTGCGGTCTCCCCAGCCTCTGACTCATCCTCCATAGGATCTACTACAGAATTGGATTTCTCATAGTCAGGATCTTGAGCTGATTTGGTAGTGTCTTTATCACACTCATCTGTATTCAAAACTTTAACTAAGTGAGAATACAGGTAGAACAAAATTTTATTGAAACAGTATAATACCAAAGGCAGTATATTATGAATCTCAAAAGTACCTAGAATATTTTCTGGGCAAGAATCAACTTGGGGGGAGGATATGGTAGCAGGCAGGGCAGAAAACACTGTATCTTTAAAATTACGTTCCATCAACAACTTCAGATGCAAACTAATAAAGAATGTAGGTGCAGCACCAAAGGAAAGAGCAAATGTAGGTATTTGGCTGCTCTTTGAAGTGGAGTGAATGGCAGGCTTGGCTATCATTTTACTTGAAACTTTTGAGACACCGAGAGGTAAAATGCACCTCATCCTCCTCTTCTACAAATGAAAGAAAACAAGTATCTAAATTAGTAACATTATTAAATTACCACCCCCAGAGATTAAATTGCAACATTGTTAAAAGGGCTAGTGTACAGAAAGAAGGAAGGTTGAACATGTCATCAAAGAACATTTCCTGAATCAAAAAAGAAAAAACATTTTGCTCCACCCTCTCTAAAAATAATTAGAGATTAAATTGAAAATTGATGAACAGGCTACTGTATAAAAGAAGGTTGAACATGTCATCCAGAGAACATTCCTAGCTCAAAGAAGAAAAAACATTCTGCTCTATCCTCGTTAAAAAAAATTGATTTCCTAGATTTTTTTAATCTGATTCAATAACAAATGCACAATCTAGCTATAAACAGATCAAAACAAAATGTGAGAAAATAACTTTAAGAGCCACAAACATAGTGCGCTATAATGCATGTGGGGGGATTATAAGTAATTATAAGTAATATACTGCACCTTAACAGGGAAGAAGCATGGACGCCCAGAAGTTTTATCTGATTGGTAATTCTCATGTTCAAGTCTCTTGATGTTGTCAAATGTACACTCGGAGATAGGTAATTGTTTGCTCAGCAAACAAAGACGCTGTAGTTTAGTGTCAAGATAAAGCCATTTCAACCTGTTCAGCTTTGAGAAGCTGTAAAATGCAAACACTTTTTGTCTTCTAAAACCCTGTGTATTGGAAAGTTTAAACCGAATGGATGTTACTGGCAATTCCATGTCAAAGAACTTCGAATCTCCTGGGGCTCGATTAAATACTGTCAAAATAAAAGCCAATATCTCCACAGCCAACTTCAGGCATCCTTCAAAGAGTACAAACCTCAGTCCAACAATATTATCAACAAAAAGCATCTCCAAGGCAACTTCGGGCCACACAGTCATGATGGCACCCATGTGAGGAGAAAACTCTAATTGATGAGGTAACTTCAAAAGATGAGAAAACTCTAAATAATCTGATAAACCAAAATAATTCAGAAATGGCAAGATTGGTAAGCTGACACCAACTTTGAATGATTTTGGCTCAATCAGTGGAATTCTCAATCCGAGCAAACCTTGGTCGTCAAGTGACCATAACAGCTTGTCATATTCCAAGCATGTATCAGAGGCATCGTACTCCTCAAAAAATAGAAACTTGTCATCAACAGCAGGGAAGAATTTAATACTTGGATGCACACATACAGAAGACAACCCTTTCCTCCACTTGTTCAAGCGCCTCCTCACATAAACTACGGGTTTGCTAATTTTGGAGCTACTAGGATTCCCTGACAGAGAAATTTTGGCCCTTTCACCATCGGAAGAATTGTCTGGAAATGCAAAATCACTATCAGATTTACTTTCATCTCCAGCAATGTCTCCATGTTTATCGTCAATTCTAGATGGATGAGCTGTTGACATCACAGATGGTGATAAAGACAATGTTTTCTGTCCTTCCAAATTAACAGATGGAGAAGATTTGACTCGGCGAGAAGAACGAGGCAGCCATGATATGATAGGTTCAGAGTCCAGATAACTTCCATCACCGGCGTTGTCTATCTTCCTTTTATCCCTGCAGTTCTCATGCGTTGAAGATTTTCTGTCCTCACCTTTACCTGGTACTTCATTGGGCAAAAGCAACAGCTTAAATTTCTCAGTCTGTAGATCAACCCACTCCTCATCCCTATCATCATACTTAACATGATGAAGTTTTATGTCAGGGTTATAATCATTAACAAGCCCATAGTACCAACTTTCGTCCAGTGGCCAGAAAACTTTAATTCTTCGGTTCAAAAACCAAAGTGCATCCAAGTTGTCTGTCACTATGTCATAAAAATGACGCCGTTTCCTCGAATGCTCCCGGTCCTTGAGCTGTTTCCGTGGTCTTAGAACTCTGCTAGCATCTCTAGATCTAGAATTACGTGCAGAGTCTTCTCCTCTATTGATAGAAGACCGAGAAAGAGAAATAGCATTGCCTGACCCAGAATTTTCACTATTAGAAGTAAATCCTGTGCATCTTGGATCAAATCTAGAAGAAAGCATCCTTGCTGCATTCTGCTCAAGTTTCTCCTCATCATCATCATCATCTTGGAAGTCATCCAAAGCACCTCTTGGATTTCCCAAGGAAAGCTCCTCCTTCTGAACAGGTTCGCTACAGGATGTCAAGTCCATTCTCTTCTTACGTTTCCGCTGGTGTTTTCTGAAAGATGTAGACCCATTTTCTATAAGATGATCACATTCTTCCTGCTTAGAATTCTGAGATGAACATGACTTAATATTACTCTTAATTTCCTTCACTTGGCCAGCCTGCTTCCTTTTCTTCACTTCACCACCATTCTTTCTTTCCTTCAATTTACCAGCATTCTTTTTCGGCTTCAGTTTGCTAACATTCTTTCTTTCCTTCACCTCACTACCATTCTCATTCTCAATTTCATTATTGTTTGTCTTCACTTCACCCCTATCTTTAGATTCCTCTACTTCACCCCCATCCTTCCCTCCCTCCACTTCACCACTACCCTCCTTCCCTCCCTTCACTTCACCACCACCATCTTTCCCTCCCTTCACTTCACCACCACCATCCTTTCCTCCCCCCGCCTCACAGACACTCCTACTCTTCACCCGAACAGCCCCGCCTACTGTCACTTCGCCAGCTATCCCATTTTCCTTCACTTTGCGAACGTTTCTTTTCCTTTTTGCCTTAGAAGCCCCAACACCGCCCACTAACTTAGAAAGATCATCATTAGAAACTGGTTGAGCCTCCTCACACGAAGTTGAAGCTCCAAGTACCCCATTCAGCTTGCCATCCTGACAATAAGTACCATTAGGCCCAGGAGGCTGAACGGAGCCATTGCCTTCGCCCTTCTTCTTCCCCACAAAATCCCGCGGACGCCTGGGAACACTAATAACTTTTCCAGAACCACCTAAGGTGAGAGCAAGCCCAGTTAGCCCATTCTTTTTAATCAATCCAGATAAGTCCTTGACAGGAGTAGGATCATTCCCCTCATCTACAGTCTTTCTATGCTTCTTCGAAACCGGAGTATCTACATCCTTCCCAGTATTCTTCCTCTTCTTCTTCTTGCTTTCATCCCCACCACCATTTTGCACAGCTCTTTTAGGCAAACCCTCGGATTTATATATACTCTGAAGATCCAAAGATTTAGTTTTCCTAGCAACACCCGCTGAAGAAGTCTCCTCTATACTACTTTCCATCAACAATTCCCTCAATCCCGACACTTTAAAACAAAACCCCCAATCTTGGCATCACACATACTCATCCTCCAGATCTGTCAATTCCAAGAAAACACACACACACATTCCCAGTACAAACAAAATTCAGCCAGAATCACAAAAAATGCCACAATTTCATCAAATCATTTCTGAATTGTACCGATCATGGCACCATCATTCACAACACAAAGGGGGAAATCAGAAAATTCACGAGACGTACCTGTCCTTGAAACTATCGAACGCCCAAAAGTAGAGAGACGGGATCAAGAGGGAGCGCTCTGGAGTTTGAATTTGGAGGATTTGGGGAGACGGAGGTTATTTCGAAACCCTAAATTGATTTGAACAGATTATGAGATTATTTCTTCTTTTTTTCTAATTTACTTTTTTTTTTTTGGAGCTAGAGAGAGATGGAAAAGAGCTTTGGTAGGGTTTGTTGTTGGGTTACGAAACTTGAGGGCTTTTTCTAACAAATTATTGATTATAACTATAAATATTTTTCCTCCTAGGCTGTTCGAGTACTAATCAACCGACGGTGAGGATTTGTTTTCCTACACAATCCACGGCGCATAATTAAACACAATTTGAGATTTGTCCCACGTTTTACCGAATCAGTAACACATACTATCCTATACATATCCTACTTGTGACTTGTGAGTTGTAACAAAATTATTATTCCCAATCCTCTTTCTTCTTTTTATGAAGAAATTCCCAATCCTCTTTTTAGTATTATTATAATCAATCGCTACTATCCACTAGGATAAAGTCTCAAATAAGGGCATCTTACAAGATTAGAGATTACTATACAATTATTTTAATTATTTGAGTTTTTTTGTTTGAGTCTGATGTTTTATACGTGAGTTTGATCTTTTAGTTTTTGATCCTGATATTTTTATTTGGTTTGATCTTTTAGATTTTAGGCAATATCTTTTCATTTTATTTCTTTGACTTTTTATGTTTTATGCTCCAAATAATTAAAATAATTGCATAGTAACCCCAATCTTATAGTGGCATGTCCTTACCATTAGCCGTATAGGGACCTTATAAGATACACTCTCTTTTCGTAGAGGACGCAATGAAACTTTTAAAAGTTAAAATAATTTCATAGTTAAAAAATAGTGAGACGACTATATTCTTTATTATGTATATCATGTTCGTGTGAGTTTATTTCTTATTGAATTAAATTGAAATAATTTTAAATATACTGAACTGAAATAATTTTGAATTTTTTCATTATAATCTATAATTAAATTTTTTTAAATTTAATCAAATATTACTAAGGCCCTGTTTGCTAGAGCATATTTCTTGCTGAACTGAACTTAGGTGAAATTTAATGTATCGAAAAAAGAATCATCATGACTGAATTCACCTGAATTTCATCAAATTAAATTTGCAATGAATTGAACTGAACTGAAGTGAACATAATTGATCTACAGATAAACTCTAGCAAACAGAGCATAAATTGAACTAATTATTTCAAAAAATATATTTACATGAACTAAAAAATTGAATGTACTGAACTGAAATGAAAAAAGTATAAATTTATTTAAAACTGACCTAATCTACTGAAAATATCACACAAACATAGCCTTAATTGATCTTTCCACCATTATTTATATTTAATTTTATGATTTTTATTTCTTTAACATCATTTATCAAGGTCATTTTATCTGAACTAAACTACTAAACTTAGTTAAAACGAATCAAATTTAGCTATAACCAAGTGCAACGAATAATAATTGTAGATTACTAAGTTCAATGTGAACAAGTCTATTTGTGGCTGGATTAATTTGAATTGAACCCTACTAAACTGAATTGAATAAAAGTATAGAAATAGAAGGAAATAAAACTTCAGTAAAATAATTAAATATCCATTGACTCAACTTTGGACGAAATGGATTGAATTATATTCATGTAAACTTAATGAAACTGAGCTAATTTTAATATTTGGAATGAATCTGAATAGCCCTGGGATGGTAGAGGCTCTTCTGAGCCTCTTGTAGACTGTGGTGGCCTAGCTATTGTTGGATTAATTCCTTCAGATTTCAACTTGTCTTGCAAAGGGGCCGAACGGGCCTTCTCTGCGGCTAGAACCATCCTCTCATGCTCCAACTCTTGCGCGAGACCGGCGCTGTACTCCTTGAGTTTTTCAGCCACCGAGGACTAAAAGCTCGGGGAGTCTCCCTAGTTTTTTATAAAAGTACATTCCTGGAAAGGAAAACAGGGTATTCCAAGTATATTCGAAAAATTATTTAAAAATTATTCGGAAAATGACATGTCCAAAACTCCAAAAGTATATTCCAAGAAACTACGACCCTGTTCTCTTGAGATTATTTTTGTTGAATTTAAATTAAAAATTAATTTTTTAATTTTTTTTTTTTTTTTTTTTGTATAAACTCTAAACTTAATTTCATGAAATTACATCTACATATAAGTTCTTGCATGAAAAGCATGAATAATTTCCTTGAAACGTTTAACAAATCTTCATAATTCCATGTTATTACAACTCTATGACATTCCATGCTGTTCAAGGACCCCCTAAACACATAAAAATGATATTTCACCTCAAAAAATTGAATCTGAAAGAATGATAATTCACCGTATGGTGAGTCTGTCATATTACTGAATATATAGAATGCAATGATACAAGATACAATAAATGTAGACTAATTTATATATGTACAATGATATTTACAGAATATCTTGACTGAATATATCAATCAAGATAATATTCTATTACCCTCCGTCAAGCTAAGCGTCGGATTCGAAGACACACAAATCTTGGAATGAAACATGGTGAAGAGGGAACGAGACAGAACCTTGGTGAAAATGTCAACAATTTGCAGAGAAGAAGGAACATGACCAACACGGAGTTTACTGGAATCCACCAATTCATGAACAAAGTGATAATCGATGTCAATATTCTTGGCCCGTTTGTGAGCAACCGGATTCCGAGAAGAAAGATGGCACTGCTATTGTCACAAAACAAAAGGGGCGATGAGGACAAAGGAAGACACAACTCCTTAAGCAGATTGCACAACCAAGCAAGTTCAGCCGCAGTGTTGGCCATGACACGATACTCTGACTCACAGCTAGAACGAGAGACATTGGGTTGCTTCTTAGCGCTCCAGGAAACAAGATTACCCCCAAGGAAGATAGCATATCCATAAGTAGAGCGACGAGTCTCAAGACAGCGAGCTCAATCAGCATCAGAGTATCCCAAAACAGATAGGGAAGCTGAAGACGGGCGGAAAGAGAGACCGTAGTGAAGCGTACCACGAACATATCGGAGAATCCGAGTGACAGCCAGGTAATGGTCCTCACGAGAGGACTGAAGAAACTGGCTAACAGAGTTAACTGCAAAGGCAATATCAGGTCGAGTGATGGTCAAGTACTGCAAGGCAACAACAAGCGATCGATAGAGCTTGGGATTAGAGAACTCAGCACTAGAAGAGCTTAGCAACTGTGAACTAGGGACGAATGGGGTGGAGACAGGGACGACATCCGTCATGCCAGCACGTTGAAGAATCTCCATAGCATATTTAGCCTGACCCAAAAATAATCCAGAAGAAGAGCGAGATATCTCTAGGCCTAAAAAGTAGTGTAGGGCCTTAAGGTCCTTAATGGAAAACTCACGATCAGTTCGAGAAATGAAACGTCGAATCAGAAGAAGATCATTGCCGGTGAGAATGATGTCATCCACATAAACCAAAAGATAGAGCACTTTCGATCCATGGGAAAAAATGAAGAGCGACGTATCAGCGGAGTAGCACCTGAAGCCTATGTGACGCAAATACGAACTGAAGCGTTGAAACCAAGCCTGAGGTGCCTGTTTAAGGCCATAAATGGCCTTACGAAGACGACACACATACGATGGGTGACGAGGATCAGTGTAACCAGCTGGTTGTTCCATGTAAACAGGGGAGTCAAGATGGCCATTAAGAAAGGCATTCTTGACGTCAAGCTGATGAAGTGGCCAGCCAAACATGGTAGCAAGAAACAGCATGATCCAAACTATGGAAGCTTTGACAACCGGGCTAAAAGCATGAGTGAAGTCAAAACCGGGAAGCTGAGAAAAACCCTGAGCAACAAGATGAGCCTTGTACCGATCAATAGAGCCATCAGACCGATGCTTGAGGCGATAAACCCATTTAGAGCCAACAACATTAACACCAGAGGGTCGAGGAACAAGATCCCAAGTATGTTGTTTACGAAGAGCACCAACCTCCTCATTTATAGCAGCCACCCAACGAGGGTCCTTAAGGGTTGAGCGAAATTCTCGAGGCTCAGTATCAGCCAAAAGTGCCGTAAGAAAGCCAGAAACAACATAGTTCGAAGAAAAATCAGTTGCTGTAATATTGCAGTCTTGGATCGATTCGTCGTGTGATGACTCGGTCGAGGTGGAGAAGGCACTGGAGGAGAGACAGTCGGTGATGGCAAAGGAGGTACAAACAGCGATGGCATGGGCGAGCCAGCAGGAGATTGCATCGGTGGGACAGGTGGAGTCACAGTAGGCGATGAAATGGAAGAACTAGAAGCCGAAGATGGTGATGAAAGAGAAGACTCCAAACCCTTCGAACCATTAATAGCCAAATCAATAAAAACTGAGACATCCAAGGAATCCGGATCCGTAGAGGAAGGCTGGCCGAGAGATGGAAACGAACTCTCATCAAAACGGGCATGTCGTGTAAGGTACAAATTTTTAGTGGTAGGATCTAAGCATCGAAAACCCTTGTATTGAGAGTTGTAACCGAGAAAAACACATGGAGTGCTGCGAGGGGCCAACTTGTGCTGTGAGAATGGCCGAATATAGGGATAGACCAGACAACCAAATGGGTGAAAGTTGGAGTAGTCTGGATGACGTCCAAAGATCAGATAAAATGGCGAGACATTGTGCAGAATAGGCGTAGGAAGTCGATTTATGGTGTAAGTGGCAGTGGCAAAGCAGCATCCCAATAGGAAAGTGGTAACTGCGAATAGTAAAGCATTGAGAGCCCTATCTCTGTCACATGGCGATGTTTCCGTTCAGCTCTACCATTCTGCTCCAGAGTAGATGGGCATGAAACCTGATGAAAGATACCCCTAGCCGCAAAATGAGACCACAAACGTGTATTTGTAAACTCAGTGCCTCCAATTCCATCACTCTGAAACACCTTAATAGTGCTTGAGAACGGATTCTCTACCAAGTTCTGAAATTGTATGAACGTGTCAAAAAGTCCGATTTCCGCTTAAGTGGATAATACCAAGTGAACTGCGAAATGTCATCAATGAAAATTGCATAATACGAATAACCACTAGCAGATAAAATCGGAGCAGTCCCCCCAACAAATCACAATGAACCAAATTAAGTAAAGACTGTGCTCGCTTAGGATTGTCCATAAAAAAAAAGCCTTTTTCCCTTTGCTTTTTCACAAGACGAACAAAGAGAGGGATTAGGCGACAAAGATTCCACCTTAACCAGGTTCAGTTTATTCAAAAGGGAGATGACTGAAAAACAAGTATGCCCTAATCTAGCATGCTAGTTCTCAAAAGAGGCTTTATTTGACTGAATATAAGCAATAAAAGCAGCAGCAGGCCGTTCAAGCACGTAAAGTCCACGATCACACCGCCCTTGACCTACAATTTCCCTTGTTTCCCGTTTCTGCATCACAAAAGAATTCGCATAAAAACTGACCACAACATTCAAATCCTTTGTTATCTTGCTAATAGAGAGCAAGTTTTTCGTAACATCCGGAACAACAAGAACATTCGATAATAATAAGTTACGAGAAAACTAACGACATCCGACATGAGTAATAGAAATAGCACGACCATTAGTAAGAGAATCAAAACGGTTACCAGCAAATGGAGCAACATTATCAAGGCCAGAAGAGGTGGATGTCATATGATTGGTAGCTTCATAGTCCAGATACCAATCAAAAGCATTATTCTCAAAAGAGACCGAAGACTGAAAAGCATCAGCAAGGTTAGCCGAATCGGGCTGACGACAAGTGCGTGTAGTGTGTCCATATTCAAGACAAAGTTGACATTTACGATTCCAGCGCTTCTTGCGACCAGAATTGGAGCCGTCACCGGATTTTCCCTTCCTGCCAAAACTGCCACCGCCGGAACAGCCAGAACCGCCACCGAAGCAGCTGCGCGTGGGGCCAGACGCGCCATAGCCAGGTGGCGCGTGTGAGTCATGCGCCTGGTAGCCAGGCGTGACTGATGGAGCGAGCGCGACTGCAACTCCCTCTCCAGCGCCTAGGCTGCTCGTTTGGTGAAAGATCTCGTGGCTTTTGGCTCTGGCGACGACATCAACGTAGGAGGGGAGTGGTTTTTGTGCGATCTGAACCGCCGTGAATTCGGTGAATCCGGTGCCATGGCCACGCAAAAATATCATCACACGATCTTTGGATGAGACCGGAGAGCCCACGGAGGAGAGGCCGTCAAGGATGTTCTTGAATCGGCGGTGGTAATCAGCGACAGAAGCGGCACTACGGCGGATTGTGTGGAGTTCGTCCCAAAGTTGGAGTTCTTGTGAAGCCGAGGCATTGTTGAAGGCTGCAGCAAGTGAATCCCACATCTCCTTCACAGTTGTGCAGCCGATGGTCTCCATCATCGCCTCTTCAGTGATCGACGACCGTAGAAGAGCTTGCAAGCGCTTGTCTTGAGTTGTCCACGTTGCCGGAGTCAAAGCAGAGTCACCGGAGTTGTCACCTGTGATTGCGGAACCACAAGAAGACGACGAAGAGCCGACAGATGGTTTGGGAATTGAACCATCAAGAAATCCGAATAAATCTTCGGATTCAAGCAGAACTTGGACTTGAGATTGCCACATCATGTAGATGGCGGAGTTGAGTTTGATCGGAAACATGTGAATGAGAGTCGCGTAGTTGAGAGTGGTGGAAGCCATTCATGCAGAAACCGAGGTCCAAAATTTTGCATATTAGGATTTTGGGGTTAACACCTAACCGGAAAATTTAGGGGAAAGGGATTAGGGTTTACGTGGAATCACCTAACCAGAAATGATGAATTTTTTGGATCACCCGTCTGATACCATGAAAGAATGATAATTCACCGTATGGTGAGTCTGTCATATTACTGAATATATAGAATACAATGATACAAGATACAATGAATGTAGACTAATCTATATATGTACAATGATATTTACAGAATATATCTTGACTGAATATATCAATAAAGATAATATTCTATTAGAATCAATTAATTTTGGGGAGTACACATGATATTCAAAAAATATAGTGTGGAAGAGAATCACGACTTACTAGCCATTCACGGTGTCCTTGCAAACCATCAGACCGGGCTGGAAATGATTATCGACGTAAGAGCAAGTCCAACAAATACTATATAAAAATCTCCAAGATATAGTATGAAATGCTAAAATGTAGTATGAAATTTTTGGTCATCTCCAAGAGTTACTACATTTTGTAGCTCTTACATTGATTATCATTAATATTAGCAACATTTTTAATTTATTTTCTACCTTTTTTGTTTTAAATAATACACTATTTTGGGACTTTTGATGTTTTGCATTGAAGATGAGAGGAGAGAGTGGAGTTTGGGTTTAAAAAAGGAAATAATGCATTGATCAATGTGTAGGCATTAAATTTTCAATCCTCTAAATTTTCTTTCTCTCTCTACACATATGGAGGATGAGTTTCTCTTACTACTCCAAATCTACATCTTGTAGTAGCACATGTAGTATCTCTTGGAGCTCAATAATGGGGTAAAATCTCCATACTTCCTCCAAAATCTACAAAATATAGTATCTCTTGGACTTGCTCTAACCCTTGTGAACCTTCCCGAACCCGCCCTCTCCCAGCAGAAAAGTACTCGAAAAGTTCTGCGTCTCTCTCGGCCCGCAGCTTCGCCAGCTGGAAATCGAACAGGTCCTGCCCGAACGTGTGCGCCAGGTCATCGTTGATCCTCGCCGACGAAGACCGGCTCATGACGTCGGAGAACGAAAGTTGCCGGAAGGACGGCATCGGCGCAACGTTCTTCGAGAACTCCGACCTCCCCGGACGGCACCAACTGACGTTCCCAAAGACGACATTGTCATCGGCGGCACAGCAGTCGGAGCTGAACGCCGGCCGCCTCGGCTTCCAGTGAGAGTCCCTCATGGTTTTTTGTTTTGGTTAAGAATTGGTGAGAATGAGAGGTTACGATAATGGTATATTTATGTCATTAATTACGTGCATGTGGAGAGTGGAGCCAGTGTCTCGGAGTTTTGGGGGCTTGAGGCAAGAAAAAATAAATAAGGCCTTACATAAGGACAATAATTTAATAATATTTTTAATAAAATAAAAATTATAATAAATATTTCCGTTATTGGAGAAATTTTTTAGAATCTTTATTGTTTTTTAATGGTTTAATACCATAAAAATTAAGAATGAGTATATTTATTATTTTAGATCTCAATTTTTTTATATAACAAAGACAATTTTTTTAAAAAAAGGTCCAAAATTATATAATTAAAAGTAATTTTAAAAAATGGGGCTCAAAATTACCCGAAAATTTGGGGGCATGAGGCGGAGTCCTTAGTGGCCTTGCCAAGGTGAGGCCGGCCTGAGTGGAGCAAGCAAGGTGTGGTTTATGGATGAACATGAAAGTTGAGTTCGTATTTATAATTGTTATTACATAGATACGAAAAATAATTAGAGCAAACTGCTTCAAATTTAATTAATTTGCATTAGGTAATCTTCGAGATTGTTTTCTGGTTCCAGTGCATGTAATAAAATTATCTAGGATTGTTTTTTAAGCTTATTTATTCGTGAACTAAATTTAAGTAATAAAATAAAATAACAGGAACTCGCACAGATAAGTAGTAGTTATATCACATAGCCAATCCAAATCAAAACATCAAAACAATGATACTTGCAGTTTTAGCGAAACAAGCATCAGAATTTAGAACACAGGAATTTCAGCCAGCTAAAATATTGTCATTACAAACCCAGAGATTATCAAGAATCTATCATAATCTCAACATCCAGAAACCATTGAAACAAAAGTAATCTATCATCATCTATGCTAAGAATCATACTGTCACGGCTTCTAAGCACGTTCTCCACGGATACGCCTTGCGAGCTGGATATCCTTGGGCATGATGGTGACCCTCTTAGCATGAATAGCGCACAGATTGGTGTCCTCAAACAGCCCCACCAGGTAAGCCTCAGCCGCCTCCTGCAACGCGAGGACGGCGTGGCTCTGGAACCTCAGGTCGGTCTTGAAATCCTGGGCGATTTCTCGAACCAGGCGCTGGAATGGCAGCTTGCGGATCAGAAGCTCGGTGCTCTTCTGGTACTTCCTGATTTCACGCAGCGCCACCGTCCCGGGGCGGTAACGGTGGGGCTTCTTTCACTCCGCCGGTGGTCAAATTGGAAAACGGCGACGGAGGAAATCGAATATTACCTTGGTGGCGAGCTGCTTCCTCGGAGCCTTGCCTCCGGTGGATTTGCGAGCGGTTTGCTTGGTACGAGCCATTCTTGATCGGCCGGAATATGCAGAGTGTAAAGTAGGTGATGGGATGTCGACCTGTGCGTATTTATAATGAAGGGAAGGTGAAAGGCGGTGATCAATCTGTCATGATCCTTATCGGAACGTGGATTTGTTATGATCACCGCCTTCATTGTTATGATCCGTGTGATTAGTGATAAACGGTTGAGATTAGGGGATGGAGAGCTCTGATTGGCTGGTTTTCGAGTGATGAAGATCGCCAAAGTTTATAGTACCTTCTGGGATTTTTTTCCAAATTACTCTCATTTCTGAAACTAATTCCCAAAATAGCACTATTCTAAAACTAATTCCATAACTAACACTTTTGGACTAAATTTTAATTAGTATAAAATTCACAAGTTTTGGCCTAATAGTCTAAAAACACAAACACATGCACCATTTCATGCTAAATAGAATGAACCTCCTTGATAGATACATTAAGTCATTAAGGAATCACAATATCTAAATCTACAACCCAATATTCTAAATTTAGTGCTAAATCATCTCTCATTAAATTTAGGGTTCAATCACCATTTATTATTTCATAAAAATCCTTTAAAATTTGAATAATAAATTTTAAGTTCAAGTTTTTGTTATATATGATTATCGACCCCAAGATATACTTCTATTAATTAAGACCTTGTTTGTCTAGGCTTATTTACGCTGAACTGAACTGAACTAAAATGAACTGAACTGAAATAAATTAAAATACATTTGACTGAAATGAATAATTTTGAAATATGTCATATATCATTTTTAAAGTAAAAAAAAAGTAAAATGAACTGAACTGAACTGAAAGAAAATATATATCTATTTAATTGAACTGAACTGAAAGAAAATATAAATCTATTTAATTGAACTAAACTAAACTAAACTAAACCAAACTGAACTAAGATATTACGGGCTTGTAAACAAAATTGATAAGATTAGTTTATACTATTTATAAAGATTGGGGTGCATTTCATGAATTAGATCTTGATTAGGACTAAAATTTAGAATTCTAGCTCAATTAAAACTAAAATTTAATAAGGGATAGTTTAGTAAAATTTACCATAAATGGGATGTGGATTTAACATACTGGGATGTGGAAATAGCATCTCCCTAAGGAATTTCACCAAAAATTGAGAAAGATGTATCTGACGTTAAACCTTCATCTTCTTGTTTTTGCAACTCAGGTACAACTCATATTCATTAGGGTATTAGAAAGTTTAATCTTCAAGAATTGTGGAGTTTCAAGCTTTTGTTATTAGTTTACAAAACAATATAGATAGACAATCGGAGAACTTGTAACTAACTAATAACATCTATATGAAAATTACTGTGGTAGTTTTTTTATCACTTCATGCTCATGCACGTTCCTTATCTAGCTAGAAATAGCATAAAGGTATTTAAATGGTGGATTTGGGTAGTAAAACAAATAATTTAAAATTACCACTATACTTTAAAATTTACTTTGTGATATCATTTTGATTCTCTATTTTCACGACGTGAATAATTTTTCAATTAATTGATCATTCTACCATGCTTCCTTATCTATTATTACTATTTCTGAGAATGGTTGATCATTACTTTCCAAATATACTTTTTTTTCTCATTACTATTTCGCTATTAAAATTATCTCACTTGCACTAACCCATTTAAAACATAAAATAAATTTCACCAGTATGATCGGTTAAATATATCATATTCGTTCTAGCTTATTTTCATACTTTACTATTTGTTAATATTCATTATCACACCTTTAAACATATATTTAGACCCCAACATTCAAATCATCATAATTTTTGCCTTAACATTCTAAAAAGGTTCTTTTTAGACCCTAATATTTATTTGAGAAGGTCTTGGGTGAACGAATGATAGTTCATGTGTTTCACACATTTCTTTGTGTGTTTCACACCTTTTGCTTGTCTTTCAAAATTTATTAGTTCATTTATACATGAACACAATTTTTTTTTTGAAAAGATACACATTAACACAACTTATAGCAAACAAAAATGTTAAACACATAAACTATCATTCGTCCTACCATAACTTTATGGTAGGACGGTCTCACCCAAAACTTTGTATATTTATAAAGTGTTCTTATTAGAATTCCATTAGCAAATCCTTGAAGCATTCGATTTCTTATGTTTAACATAAACAATATTTGTCAGTGCTCGAAATCCATGATATGGATCATGGGTGTTAGGGGATTGTCCCTTCCACTTTCAAATCCATTACTTATGATTTCTAGATTGATTTCATTTGTTGATCTTTTTTTACTAGATAATCGAAAGGTCGATTAATCACTTGTTTTGACCAATTAGCACGTAATTTTTTTTTGTGATGAAAATATTTGCACATGATTTTATTCGCAAGTAGAAGGCCCTTTATTTCTTGTTTATGTCAAATGCAGGCAAATCCAAAGCGAAATTCATTCTTTGCTAATTAATTCACGAGACAATAAAACTCGTTGTTTTATGCCTAATTAGATTTTAAATATCTCATTTATGGCCGAATTAGAGAGCAAAAAATTACTTGTTATGTTCAGTATTTGATAATGCTTGTTAATCCTGTCAAGATGATGGTCATATCTTTTTATAAACTAGTTTTGTATGTCAATTAGATTAACACAAGTCGTTGATGTTCTCTGTGCTCATGCAAAAACGAAAGAGAAACAATTGTGAAAGGATATTATTGTCTTTATGTTTTAATTTTGCTTTGGCAAATAAGTACTGTTCTGTAAAGAACATATAACCTCCTGCTATGGTCATAGTGCAACCTATCAATAACTTCAAAGTATCCACGTAAAGTCCATCGGGTCATGAATTGCCCGTGATGCCACAATTCATGTGATCGATGTCGGTAGTTTCAATTGGAATACCACCGGTTATGTATGGCTTGATCCAGATTTGGGATTTCCAACAAATCCGCACTATGATAACCTCGTATCCTTTCTCGCCCATAGGCCCTCTGTTCGTTCTCCCATCAGCCGTGTACTATAAAGCTCACATTCCGATATGGCCACTCAATCGTCAGCCATCCCATATGCAAGTACGTCCGAACGTAACAGAGGGCTAATTTGTATGTATTCCCGACATTAGATAAGGGTGCTTGCAATTACCATCCAGTAGTACTACTCCCTTAATTATGCAACCAAGGCTAAAGAAAACTTACCGATGGAACTCCTGAAGTGGAAGGAGATGTAGAAGCCGAAGCCGAATTCGTAAGACCTCTGACGGTTGTTGAGCCACCTTGATTTCCCTGCCATCCGTAATAAAATAAGAATCAAGCAATCATAAACTCAAAAGGCCAGCCTTAGATGACTTTATATAAAAATGCCTAGTCAAAAAGAGATGGGTAGTCACTCACCAAGTGAGCCATACCACAACCCCTAGCCGCACCGGAACCGCCAACCGCTGTACCTGATGCACATTCCCCGAGAGTATTTTGTGATCCAGCGCATGGAGAATGGGAAACCGGACTCACCATGGAACCGCCGCCACATGCAGAAACACAGCAGCAAAGAGGGCGGAGAAGATATCTTGAACGAGTGAAAAATCCACCACCAGGAGAACGGCGATTAGAATGTGAAAGAACCGCCGTGGAAGAGTCACCACCAGAAGTATTGTGATTAGAATGTGAAAGAACCGTTGTGGAAAAGCTTTCAAGAACCACCGTGGAACTGGGCGGACGCAAAATAGAGCTTGAGGGAGATCGAGTGAATCCACTGGATAAACTTTGCGTGGATAGCTTGAAAGGAACATCCTCCATAAACATGAAATTAGCATGTTGTGCCTCGCCCATTTCATCCTTCTTGCAATGGGCGCCTCCATTGCGGTGAGTAGTTATTCATTAAACCCGAAATATTGGACGCAGATCGACGAGCCGGTTATAGCTGCAGTTGCAGAGCGGTTGAAGACACTCATTTACGCTGACGAGTCGTTATAGTTGCAGAGCGCGTGCGGTTGTAGACGTTAAGCCACACAGTCATGCACCCTAGCTCTAACACTAATGCACACACCTTCTTTCCTTTTGGAAGTTTAAATGTTAGTAATACAGATAAATAAAATTAGCGTGGTGATTTTTTATCACTTCGTGCTCATGTACGTTCCTTATCTAGCTAGAAATAGCATAAAGGTATTTAAATGGTGAATTTTGGTAGTAAAACGGATAATTTAAAATTACCGCAATACTCTTTTAAAATTTACTTTGTGATATCATTTTGATTCCCTATTTTCACGACGTGAATAATTTTTCAATTAATTGATCATTCTACCATGCATCCTTACGTATTACTACTAATTCTGAGAATGGTTGATCATTACTTTCCAAGTATACTTTTTTTCTCACTACTATTTCGCTTAAATGATCCCACTTGCACTAACCCATTTAAAACATAAAATAAATTTCACCAGTATGATGGGTTAAATACATTAAATTCGTTCCAGCTTATTTTCACCAGTATTTGCTAATATTTATTATCACACATTTAAAATATATATTTGAATATATGTAAAGAGACCGTGTACAATGGGTAAGTTGTGCTTACATCAAAGTTTTTCCCCAAGTAATGTAACAGTTGCCACCTCCAAAAGCTGTTAAAATGATTTTCACTTTGGTAAATAAGACTTTCATAAAGATAGAGGAACTAAATTCATTTTTTTGAGACCTAACATTCACCAAAAAGGTAATTTAGACCCCAACACTCAAATTGTCATAATTTTTGCCCTAAAATTCTAAAAAAGATTCTTTTTAGATCCTAATATTTATTTGAGAATGCCTTGGGTGAACGAATGATAGTTCATGTGTTTCACATGTTTGTTTGTGTGTTTCACACCTTTGTTTGTCTTTCAAAATTTATTAGTTCATTTACACAAAACAACTTATGGTAAACAAAGGTGTGAAACACACAAACAAAGTTGTGAAACACATAAACTATCATTCGTATGACGGTCTCACCCAAAACTTTATATATTTATAAAGTGTTCTTAGCATTCCGTTGATTTTAACCGTTAAGAGACGTGCTATTTCTAATTTTCAATTAGTTTTCTAAATGAATTATGGGTAAAGATTTCAAGATTCATTCAACAAAGAAGAAATTTTTTCTTTAATGCAAATCCTTGAAGTATTCGATTTCTTTTGTTTAACATATATAATGTTTGTCGGGGCTCGAAATCCATGATATGGATCCAGGGTGTTAGGGGGTTGTCCCTTCCACTTTCAAATCCATTGCTTATGATTTCTAGATTGTTTTCATATGTTGATCTTTTTTTATTAGACAATCGAAAGGCCGATTAATCACTTGTGGTGAAAATATTTGCACATGACTAGCACATAATTTTTTTTGTGATGAAAATATTTGCACATGATTTTATTCGCAAGTGGAATGCCATTTCTTTCTTGTTTATGTCAAATGCAGGTAAATCCAAAGCGAAATCTTTTCTTTGCTAATTAATTTATGGGACAATGAAACCCGCTGTTTTTTGCCTAATTAGATTTTAAATATCTCATTTATGGCCGAATTAGAGAGCAAAAAGTTATTTTTTATGTTCAGTATTTGATGATGGCTCATTATTTGATACCGCTTGTTATCTTGTCAAGCTGATGGTCATGTCTTTTGTAACCTAGTTTTGTATGTCAGTTAGATTAACATAAGTTGTTGATGTACATGTTCTCTGTGCTCATGCAAATCGAAAGAGAAACAATTGTGAAAGGATATTATTGTCTTTATGTTTTAATTATACTTTGGCAAATAATTACTACTCTGGAAATAACATAAGTCATCTGACATATATTCAAAAGAAAAATGGAATCAAGAGGAACCTCATATTCTTTCTATAGAAGTAAACATTGAGGAGCATCAACGACTAGTACAATGACCTGGTAGTAGTGGCAAGGTCCAAGAGGCCAGACCATCTTACATTTGTTATATTCTTGTGCTCTTGCTTGAAATTTTGTTACCATGGGTGAGAGAAAAGTTCCAACAGATCAAGTCACACCGCAAAAGGATGAAAATTTTCAATTTTATAACTATACCTTAAAAGCTTGCAAATGATTGGTATCTAACTAATTAAATTCCCTTCTAAACAAATAATTCCAATCAAACCATAGAATATGCTATAATAAGGTGCCCTATAATAATCATGACAAACGAATTCCAAAGTGTGTGATGAACAAAATTTTATTCTCTTTGTACAAGAACTTTTAGAGACACAAATATAGAGTTATAGTAAAAATACCTTAAAGCACTTGGGAAAATCTTAATAATTTTCAAAGAGCTTATATGTGCGAATGCCGGTATCTACAAAAGGCATACCCAAAAAAGAATAAAGAAATGAGAAGGTTTCACTCCAACTCCCTCAATTATACTATGCTTATCACAGCCACGTGTATAATCAGCAGTATCACAATTGTTGCTAGAGGAGAACAATGATAATACGAAATACGTCATCCAATATAAGGAGCATGGTGAGTTGACCACCTAAGAAAATTACTAGGAAAGTATGTCGACCACCTAAGGATTTCTCTGCATCAGTTGGCACGCCAAGTGGGACCCGAATTAGAGGGTTCTTACTTTCATTCATCCTGATAGACACCACGAAGCGCCGACCTGGATGGCCTCGCAAGTCTACCGCCACTCCATCCTCGACTGTTGCTAACACAGTCAAACCAACACAAGATGAGGAGGATCCCACGTTGATGCAGCTACAAGCCGAAGGGCTTCGACAGAGGAATACGCCCGAAGGAACACCCGAAGGGGTGGCAACTACCATTATAGAAGGAGAAGAAGAGGAAGTCGAGGATGATCATCGGGAGGTGCCAGGTATGGAGGTACAACTCAAGGCAAGGCAAGAAGAGACAGTCCAAAACAATCCAAGGCAACCAGGGACAGTTCGGGACGATCCGAGGCATGAGAGAGAGGACCTGTCGGCACTGGATTTTATGATATCCCACAAGGAGTTGTATCAGCAGTGGATGATACAACACAGGAGGGAGCAAGAAGGAGGACCGGTTCCACCTGTGAGGCCAGTGATCGACCTAGAGGCACCTAACAGGCGGATGGAGCCAGAGAGGAGGACATTGGTCAGTTCTAGCATGGTACCACCAATTGTTCCGCCCCTAGGGACAGGGTTGGATTTAGGGAATTTACAGCCGAACCATTTGAATGGGAACGCTAGGCAAGGAGGATGGGTGTATCCGCCGGGACCAATGCAGCCAGCAGTTTCAACCATAACTCCCGGATTCTTGGTTTCCACTTCGGCGAGTTTACCAGACGAACAGTTGCCAGCTGGGAGGTCGTCGCCGTACCTCTCAAATATACAATTTATAGATCTCTTACTACCTTTCCACACTATTAAGTGTACAATGGCAAATAAGGTTCGTTCCACAGGGAAAATGTTATTTCTATGTATATCTTGTAGGATATATATACATATACATATATAAAAGCAATGTAAACAAGAGGGGGGGGTTTGAGTTGAGTTTTGTTTAAGACACTACTAAATAAAACTATTAGAACTTTAGGATTACAACTACTTTATCATAAGATTACTCTAACTAGAGATTAACTAATGAGAATAAGAGACTTGGGTACATGAGATTTGTATCTTCTTGCTATGGCTTTTTCCTCAAACCTATTTATGATACTTTGAGAATGGTGATTGTTTTTAATGGGAAACCATCTCTATTCTAGTTGTGAATCATGAAAGCATTTTCACAACTCTTGTTGGCAACTTATCTATATGATAGCAAATAGATAAATTGACCAATGCTAATTCAAATTAGATGTTTTCCCACCTTACCCATGCAATGTGATAACACAATTGACATAAATATAATGTTAATGAATGATCTCAAGAACAAATACAATTGATAACAACATATATTTGATTCCTAATTCACTACTTTTACATAGAAGAAATGATAGCATTTCAACCATGGAAAGGCAATGTCTAACACATATCCAATACATATCTATGGTTAGGAAATCATTCCTAACCATTTCAACAATCAAATACACATATAATTTATGATCATTCAATGACAAATCAACCATTCCTAAGCTTCATAAACCATGTTCTCAAACCATAACAAGAGGTTTAATCTCACATACCCAAGATGGGTTTTAGCCTACTACCATAGTTATATAATCACAAACATAATCAACACAACAAACCATAGTGAATTCAAAGATCAAAGTGAAGAGAAAATGAAGAAAAGAGTTCTAACTCTGTAAAATTCGATCCCTCAAACAATGAGGATAAGTTCCATTTATACTTCCAAAATTAACAAAAATAAAACAAAATAAAATGCCACTTGCAGGGCCTTCGCGGGTCGCGCGAAATCCCTCGCGGACCGCGAGCCTGATTCTCGCGGCTCGCGGCCGAGGATTCGCGCCCCGCGCGCCCGTGTCTCGGTCTCGGCGTGGTGCGCGCGCCCGTGTCTCGGTCTCGGCGTGGTCCGCGACCGGAGTCTCGCGCCCGTGTCTCGGCGTGGTCCGCGACCGGAGTCTCGCGCCCGTGTCTCGGCGTCTGGTCCTCGCGGCTCGCGTCTGGTCCTCGCGGCTCGCGAAACTCGGCATCTTCAAAACAGCAACACACACCCTCGCGGTTCGCGACCTAGGGTTCGCGGTTCGCGACCTAGGGTTCGCGGCCCGCGAGAGTGTGCCTTCACGCCACTTCTACGACCGGTTCTTCAATGTATCAAACGCGGTCAGGACGGTCATAGAAGGTCTTCAAATCATTCAAATCCATCGCAAGTGCAATTCAAGATCGAAATGCACGTCTTCAATTTCAAACCACTATGAATGATTCGGTCTAAAAGTCTAATATAATTACACAAAATACTATCTAAGATAGCTCTCAAATGCTACAAAATAAGAGTATATCTAGGGTCTATCACCAGCACTATAAATTACCTAGAATTTTTGTTCAATCTATTAATTTATATTGTAAGAGAAGAACCGGGTTTTTTCTTATTCCAATTTCAATTACGATATATGCTTATGATGTACATATTGTTTTTCTTTGAATTATTTTGTTTGATTATAATAATTGGAGCTTGAATATTACCCGTTTGAAAAATATTTTTTATTTGATTTGGTTGCAGTAATGACTACAATATGAGTTTTGTTTTTTAATGAAACCATCTCAAGGATGGAGGAAATTATATTTGGCTTACCTAAACCATAAAAAACATCAAGGGAAAAAGAAATTAGAAGCCATAGGCTTAGTTTGTACAAGAAGTGAGCGTGGCGTTAGAGAAGCCACCAAAATAATAATGAATAGGCTAACATCTAATAACAAGACTAGTGATTCTAAGTTCTCCGAACTGATTAGAGATCGATATTCAAAGCTCAACTTAGTCAAGAGGGAAGAATACAACTAGTAAGATAGAACAAAATGGTTAGCCTATCTATAATTAGTGCCAAAATTGGGGAGTTTGATGTGACAGATGCATCACGATGGAGCTTTGGATTGTGTAAGCTGTTGTGCACCAAAGTAGCTAAAAAGTGTACCTGCAAAAAGAGAAAATTTTAGTCAGTAGCATCCATTCTTGAAATCCTCAGGCAGGGTGTACACATTTGATCTAGTCTTATCATTCCTTGGATCCTATCTAGGAGTGAGTTAAAGGTAAAAGACCTATCATGTTGGATTTCTAGACAAAGCTTTGCTATGGTATCAGCTGGCATATTAGCTTCTCCGTGGACATGATCCAGTGTGTGTGAGGAAATTAGCTGGTGTATTGAGTCAACCAAGTGAAACAATTTCCAGTGAGCAGTAATGGGATTGAGCACAAAAGATATGGCATTAAGACAGTCTGATTCTATGATAATTGGCTCAGTGAAAGAGGCATAATGGATAAAAGCAAATTCTATAGCTTTCATCTCTGCCTGTAAGGGGGAATCAACATCAATAAAAGAGCTGAAGGCAGAGATGAAACAACCTCTATTATCTCTGATAATCAGACTAATACCAGCATGGTTAGAATAGCTAGACCAAGCAGCATCAACATTGATTTTAACACCAGAGAAAGGTTTTGACCATGCAATTTTGAAAATCCTTGGCTTGGGTGGCCTTTTTACTAATGGTAAAAAACTATGGTTAGCAATCTCTGTGTCAAAAGGTGAGGATATATAGAAAGGTTTGGCACAAAAATTTAGAAATATCAGCTCTTTGATCTGTTTCAAAACCAGGGCAGGGCTGGCAGTGATATTATCATAGAACAACTTATTCCTAGTTTTCTAGAGTATCCAGTATGTTATAGAAGGAGATAGCCTAATAATTGAGTTATGCAATGAGCTCAGACCATTATATGTGAGATAGAAAGACAACATATCCCAGATAGATGGAAAGTGCCTATCAGAAATTCCCATGAAAACATGAATGGTTTTCCAAATATTAAGAGCAAAAGCACAGGAATTGTAGTAGTGATCCATAGAATCCTCATGAGAACACATTGGACATTTTGATGGCAAGGAGATATGAAAGGATTTCAAGATGTTATCAAAGGGGAGGAAGGAATTAATCATTTTCCACATAAACACTGAGACTTTCCTTTCTAGTCTAGAATTCTAGAGATGATGAATAGATGAGATATTACCCCTTGTTTCTCTAAGCCTGAGATAAGTTGATCTGAAGGAGAAGATTCCTTTGATGTCAGGCTTCCATATCAATCTGTCTTCTCTGTGAGGATGAATCTGTGCAACCTGTAAAAGAGAGATCAAATTAGTAGGGAGATAGGTAGATGTTGCATAAGTTGAGTTTTATCATTAATGAAAGATACAACAGAGCTATCCAAAGAAATATCAGTGAGAGTGGGATCACATTGATCAGAGAGGGGACCTATGTCCAACCAGTTAGAGTTCCAAAAGTTACAGTCACCCTTTCCAATAATAACTCTACTGTTGGATTCAGCTCAGGGACTAATCCTACAAATCCTTTTCCAGTTTGAGGAAGTTTGATAGGAAATAGGAAGAGAAGCCAGGAAATGAGTCCACACGGCCTCAACCATTTGATATTTCCACCAAAGTTTAGCAGAGCATGTTTGTATAATGGTGTGAATTGATCTAAAGCCTAAACCATTTTGGGAAATAGGGAAGCAGAGATCATCTCATTTTTTCCAAGATTTTTTAGGTTTAAGATCAGTTTCACCCCAAAAGAAAATACTATGTTTTCTTTCAATTTTCTTAATGACCTGCTTTGGTAGAATACAGGCTGACCAGATATGTTGAGGCAATGCATATATACAAGAATTAATCAAAGTAATCTTACCACCAGTGGATAACCATTTGTTTTTCCAGTTGAATAATTTCTGATCAGTGATTTCAAGTAGTGGCTGGAAGTGAATATTAAGAGCTTTACATGTGAAGATGGGGACTCCTAGATATTTAAAAGGAAAGCTACCTAATTTCATCTCCAAAATCCTCTTGACAGAGGAAATCATACTGGAGGAGGCATGTTTACTGATTATGATATCACTTTTGTTATAGTTTATGTTTTGACCAGAAACATCTTCAAATTTAGCAAGAAAAGCTTTGAATCTAGTCAAGGTTAAACTATTTGCATTTAAGAAGACAACTGTATCATCAGCATAGCTTAAATGAGAAACATGCATGGCATTGGCAGGAAGATCAAAATATTGCAGTTTTCCATTTTCAAAGCCAAATGCTAGACTCCTAGTGAAAACCTCAGAGAAAATATTAAAAAGGAAAGGAGAAAGAGGGTCTCCCTGTTTAATACCTCTTGTTGGTTGAAAGAAACCAACAGGCTTACCATTAATGAGTACAGAGAACCAAACTTGAGAGAGATTCTGCATTATGGAATAGATGAACTGACCATGGAACCCAAATTTCATAAGCACAGCTTGTAGGAACTTCCATTTAACTCTATCAAATGCCTTCTGAAGGTCTAGTTTGATGATGCAATTGGGATCCCTAGTTTTCCTATTAAGAAATCTAACCATTTCCTGAAGGAAAATGACATTATCAGAGATGTCTCTTCCTTTCATAAATGCCGATTGGTGAGGTGAAATGATTTTTGACATTAAAGGTTTTAACCTTTCCATTAATAGTTTTGAACAGATTTTGTTCAAAACATTGGAAAGGCTAATAGGCCTGTAGTCATCAAAAGATACTGGAGTTCCTTTTTTGGGGATGATGGTGATCCATGTACTAGCAATTCCTTTAGGAATGCCTTTCCCTTGTTGAAACTCAGGATCAGCAGCTATAGTGTCCCAAGATTTTATAAAAAACTTGGCAGTGAAACCATCTGGCCCAGGGCTACTATTTTTATTTAAAGAAAAAACAATCTCTCTGAGCTCAGGAAGAGTGACTGGCCCGAGAAGGTCATGGTTATCCTCAACAGTGATCAATTTAGGGATCTAACTAAGGAAATGAGATTGAAAATCATCACTATCAGGACTACGATCATCAGTCAGAAGGCTGTGATAATATTGGATGACCTCAGTTTCAATATCTGAATTATTATCAAGCCATATGCCATCTGAATTCTTAATTTTGGTGATACAAAGCTTATTCCTTCTTTCTTTGACAGAATTGTGAAAGAATTTAGTATTATTATCACCATCTTTAATCCATTTAAGCCTAGATTTCTGTTTCCAGAAATGTTTTTGTTCAGAAATAGCTCTAACTAAATTAGCTTTGGCATGCTTGAGCTTTAACAGTTCAGACTGAGAGTTATTGAGATCAAAATTGATTTCCTAATTCTCTAACTCTCTCTTTGCCCTTTCTACATTTTCATGAACATTACCAAAATGGTCTCTATTCCAGGATTTGAGTGCTTTTTTTCAACCTTATCATTTTAAGGAAGAAACGAAGCAAACCTGACTCATTTATAGGAAGATTCCAGTTAACATTGATCACAGAGTAGAATTCAGGTCTCTTGTACCAAGTGTTAAGGAATCTGAACGGTCTGGGAGAAGAAGAGATAGAACTACCTATGGTAAGCAACAAAGGATTATGATCAGAGGTATTCCTATTCAGAATTTGGATAGAGGATGATGGGAATTTAGAGGACCACTGTGAAGTGCATAGTCCTCTATCCAATCTTTGTCTAGTTGGGGTTCTAAGCCTATTATTACTCCAGGTAAAGAGATTGCCCACAGTATTAATTTCCTCTAATGCCAAAGAGTTAATAAAGTCATTAAAGTCTCTAATACTTCCTAGTTTAGGAGTAGAAGGTCATTTATACTCATGAATAGACTTAGTGGCATTAAAATCACCAATTAGAAGAGAAGAAGTATGAGTTAAAGAGAGAAGAGAGGACCATAATTCTTTCCTACCAACTCTAGTTCTTAAGCCATAAAAAAAAAAAGCATCCATGTCATTGTTAAGGGAGGAACAGTTAATATGAACATGTAAAAATTGCAGATGGTCATGAAGCAGTGATACTGTAACATTGGAAGTCCAAAACAGCAATATTTGACCAGAGCAACCATACATGCAATTATCATAGTGAAAAATATGTCTATAATGATCACATTTAGAATTATCATGCATGGGTTCTATGATGCAAACAAGATCAAAGTTATGTTTAACTGATAAATTTCTTAATCTGTCTAATGAAGTTTCCATTCCTCTTATGTTCCACACTAAAAATTTATTGGTGTGATTCATAAGGAAACTTCATTGGAGCTTTTTGATCTAGTCATGATCCTATTTAACTGGGTTACATAGGAGTCGTTTTTAGAAGTGGAGGCCTTTTTATTTTTATTTTTGGAAATCTTTTGTTTCTGAGCAGTCATAGAGTTGGATGAATCTAGATTTACCCGAGAAAGGCTTACCTCTTCCACTTGTTGAGCCTGAAGATGAGGGTTGGATGATGAGATCCCCTTAGATTCTTGATGGTCCTGTTCCTCCTCAGTTGCTCGTACATGGAATCTGTTTTGGTATTTCTTCTGCTGAGAGGCAAAGAAATTTTTAGCAGCAGAGAGAGTATTAAAGGGAGAGAAAGGCTTACTCTTCTTTGTTATTGAGAGGATATCATCTTTAACTTTTCCTTTTCCTCTCCTATAAATAGGATCAGAGTTTGGAGTAGAAAATTTGACTGTCCCCTTGATAGGTGAAGATTGTTGAGATTCAGAGATATGTTGTTGCGATCCATAGATATAGTGCTCTGGTGAAGAGATATTTCCAGACTCAGCAGTTGAGGATTGAGTGACTATCAGAGGATCTGTGACAGTAAGGCCTACACCACTGAATTTCTTAGTTGAATCTTGCTGATTCTGAGTAGTCTTGATCACATTATTCAGATCTTTACTAGTATCTTTCTCTTTATCCTCTGAGGACTTAGAGATAAAGAGGAAGGGCAACAGTGCAGACATAGATGGTTGGGAGGGATGGATTAGAGCATCTGAGTTCTTATCCCTTTGAGCATTATCAATGGTAAAATCCCACTGATGAGTCTTTGGTACAAAGGTTTTTTGCTTCCACTGAGGTTTCTGATGTTTCTGAGCTTGGATAGTCTTGGCCTTATCATGAGTAGAAACACCTGAAGGACCAGCAACAGGCATAACAGTAGGCATAATAGTATCAACAGGACCAGCATGGTCAGGGACAGTGGTAATATGAGTAGGCTCAGTAATCTTGGCAGCATTATGAGGAGACACATGATTAGGGATTCTAGGCTTCCTAAGCTCTGGATGAAGGAAAAAGCATTGCTCCTCAGAATAACCAGTACAATTACAGTGATAGCAGTAGTAGGGGAGGTTTTCAAATTCTATTGGGAGCTTAAACACACCATATTCAATTCCATCTTCCTCTATCCCTACTATGATAAAGTTGGGTAATTTTTGTTTAACATCCACACAAATTTTAACAACAGAAGGTCGAGAAAGTGTAGCAGTGGCTAAATCCATCTTGATGAATTTCCCTATTTGATTCCCCATGGATTCAATCATTGGAATATTGTAAAAGAATACAAGTACCTTGGGAATATTCACCCAAACAGGGACAATAGATGATTCGGCCTCTGGAGTGAAGTCAATCGTCCATTTCAGCACAGCACCACCAAAAATCTAGTTGCCCTTGAGCCACAGTCTCTGGTAGTCCTGCTTATCCTGAAATCTGATCAGTACATGTCTGTAATCAATTGATCCTAGCTGATATTTGCCCTTGAAGTCCACTGATTTGAAAGCCGCCTGGAGAGCATCCATAGGGGGTTTGCCTCTTACAAATTTCCCAACCAGAGCATTGTTGTAGTGTGAAGCCAATTTCTCTGCTTCGTTGCGCGTAACAATACATGAAATCTCTCCTTTGTCAAAAGAGTTTTGGGTATGATTTCTGGGTTGGATGGCAGGAATGGTTGGAGCGAAGGAGGGCGGTTATCTAGAGCTTGAAGAAAGGTTTTGTTGAGGCCCTGGCCACCGCGTTGAAGCGGAGGAGCCGCCATGGGCACGGCGGCGAAGTACCCATTACCGACCGCTAGGCTGTCAGAACGGTGTGAATTGTGGCAGAAAAGTAGATCGGAAAGTGAAACAGTGAAAAGGCCGTTTGGAAAAAGAGGAGAGAAGGGAGAGCATCAATTTTAGAGAGAAAAAGGAGACTTGCAAATTCAAATTCATGAGTTTGAATTATATTCAACTTATTAGAAATTCTATTTTTAGTATTTATATGATGTTTTTTAATTTTTCAGAAAGCAACTCTAGGTAATCTATGCTTATTATTTGTTCACTTATAATTTTATTTTTGCTATTGTGAATCATATTAGGTCAAATGGTAGAGCGTTGTACAAGACATAAAAATATGGGTTCAAATCTCTCATATGCTATATCTTATCTTAGGTTCATTCAAATTATTTGTAAATTTTAATACTATTAAATATCATAATATGCCTAAATCTTTACCTTGTCAAATTTTCTCTCAATATTGTTGTGAAAAATAAAAGTATTAAAATTTTAATAAAATGTTTTTATCGGTATACTATTACTAGTTAGATAATAAATACATTTCAGGTTTTGGTTTAAATTCTCATACTTTAAGTTATAATTTTCATCTTCTGAGTTACAACTTACAAGTGTGAGGTGGAAAGAGTGAGGGATTAATTATTTAAAGAGTGGAAACCCCACTAGGGATTAATTGTTTATGCACGCAATTGAAGCAAATTTCTCCATGACATTCAAAACGCACATTTTCCATCAAAACACAAAAACCATGATATAATCCGCGCGCGTCATTGTTTGAATTCTTCAAAAATTGCACAATGATTTTGAGCTCCTGCACATTAGCTTTGGTTTCATATATTTACACTTTGGTTACTAGTCTATACATCAGAGACCACCTGCAAAACAATATACTAGTACTGGTATATAAAAAATTAAAGATTTACTAGTGCTGAGTAGTCGTCTATACACGGGTGTAAATCACATTTTAAGTCTATACATACTCTAATTTTCACTTGCATTAACCTGATAAAATATTCAGAATCCTATTTGCAGGATCAATGAGTCCTTTTTGGGAACTAATAACTAATTATGTACAACAAAGAATGAAGATCAAAAAGTAAACCCCTCTTTCCTAAGAAGTTAACTAGGTCAGACTATATCCGCTGGATCCCAATATTCTTTAGGGCTTTCGGATTGTATTTTGTAGATATCGTCAAATGGAAGATTGAATTCTCCTCCATCATCATCCACCATGAACGTTCTAGATAACCTACTGGCACTCCAATCTAGATGTTCAGATTCCTCAGCACTACTATCAGAGAGATTGTCATTATTCTCATCACCATTGAAATTTGGAGGCTCGAGAAAACTCGCCTGTGGATTCGCACCCATTCTTTGCCACCACTGGTCACAGGTACCAGAGAGTCCCTCATTGTTCAAGTCGTTATGCCGCAACACACTTTCACCAAAGAGAGGAGCTGATGTCGAGGCTTCAAGTGGACTTTGTCTGCGTTCTTGGAACAAATTTTCCCAGAGCTCATCTTCATCTCGTCTAAACCCATCACGTGTTCCTGTATTTTGTGTCAAGTCTGGGGACATCCATAAACCTTTGAAGCCTTCCTTGACAACACCAGGAGGACTTGATGGACTTCCCCTCAAATCACTCATTGCCTGCTGGCCCTGTGAGGTGTAGTAATAGTCCAGTATGTAAGGAAAATCCTTTCGCTCACTATCCATTGGCCAGACTGAACTGAACTCATAGGTAGCCCTCATATTATTTAAGGGGGAATCTCTGTATGTGAAGCTGTTTCTATCACTAAGGGCCCTATGACTTGGGGTTCGCTGTGGCATCCTGGAAGAGACATACGTTGGCCTTGTAGCCTGAACTTGCAATGTTTGCTCTCTAAATTTCTCAAGATTTTGTAGGAACTGTTTTCCTTGAGCATTTGGTTCCCATGAAGGATAACTACTCTGAAAGCTGCAGGCAGGTAAAAAAAATGAGAGTATGCCAGTTAAAGTACTCCATATATAAACTTTCCTGGTAAAATGAAGATGGTAGTCGTACCTCAAGAAAGATTTCTCCATCTTTCCTTGGGAACTCCTCTGAAGGTGATGAGAATTAAAGGGAGAACCATACCTCCCATTGCCATGGTTTGGAAAGTCAAAGACACTGAAACTGTAAACAAAAAGAAATGGAAGGGTATGAGCTTTTATATCAAAGCTATCAAACTTTCCAACTGAAATCTCTAGACAAACATATTAGAGAAGAGACAATCACCTAAAAAGCTAAACACTCACCTGCAAACATGACCAACACCTTCCACATCTACAGTAAAATCTGCAATGAATTGCAGCATATCATCCACCCGCTACAATAACAGAATGTCCGTAAGTGGTTTTCTTTAACAATTGTTTACTTCAACAATCACAATATAATATATTATATCTAACGAATGACCAATTATACAAAAGAACACAAACCTTTGGTACAACAAACAAGAGTAAATATGGTGTGAGAAAGATAGACGCCATTTCTTCCAATAACATCATCCCAGTATACTGCAGAGAGCATAAACAGTAAGATTAGTTTGAGAGAGGTTAATGACAACCAAATTCCCTGTTGCCTACATCAGGATAAAAGCAAAAGTTCTTTTGAAACACAATCTGATTAACTGTTTAACATGAATAGTGGAAAAGGCAACGCAACCAAGTACAACCATGTTAACCTTGACCATAATATAATCCAAATTTATGGGAGCATGACAGAGAAATTCAAAGCACCTGAAATAGAGTTTCAAAACCCATCCTCACGGCTTCTGTGTTCTCTTTTCCTCGCCATCGTTTAGGCATATAGTGCGTGTGTTGGACAACCAGTGACATCATTCCCTCAGGGTCAAGAACAAGAAGTTCATCTATCACTGCAGCACGGCTAATAGCTGTTATAGTACCAAACACAGCAGCATACCAGAACAAGTTGCGACCATATATCTGCAAAATTTTAAATTGATCTCACAAAAACCATTCACAGAATTGGGAAAGAAAATCTGCACGAGGAAGATATCTTACATGGCCTTCTAGCAATGATTCTTCAAGAAAAGCAATAATGATAAGAATAGCAGCAAAGCCACCAGAAACAAAGGAGATGAACTTTGCTACAATAGTAATCATAGGTGAAGGAAATTGCTTCAAGTATTCAGAAGCATGAACAACGCTGTTATTAATTCGGTGCTTGAAGAAATGGTCAACCTGCACACATCAAGAAAAAAAAAGATAAAAGAAGTCAATGCTGCAACAGTTCAAGGAAATAACTTGATACTGTAAGAGCTAAAGAGGATAATAAAAATCACATGATAAATCATTGTATTCCAGCAGATTGGTGCTATATCAAGGATATACATACAAACTTATTTTGGAAATCACAAAAGAATATTCCATGGCGCATCAGCCCAAAGAAGCTAAGTACAATGGATTCAAAAATCAACGACTTGAAGGAAGACAAATGGTCCTCCAGTATTTCTAAACACAAAGCTATTAAAAAGAACCAATTGAAAAACATTACCTCGTTGAATTCCCTAAATATCCACTTTGAGAGATTTGACCATCTCCTGGACGATGCAGTACTTGGATGATTATAGAACTGTTCAGCATGCCTCAGGAACAGATAGACCAGCATGAATATGACGAGAAAGGGTGAAAGAAGAAGCATTACAAAGCCAACTATCATCAGCCTTTTCTTCAGCGTTTTAGGATCAGAGATAAATTCACTCCGGATGCGAAAGTTTCTGATTGACAGAAGGGGATGAAGAATTCAGATGAAAGCAATCAAACTAGTAACCCCTAGTGGTTCTATCACAAAAATGGAACAGCGCACACAGATTCTACTTGACACAGTTCCAGAATATCCAATCTAGCGCCAGGTATCTATGTTTTACTTGACTATAATTTTGTAGACAAACCCCAGAAGGAATATTATACCGTTGATATTTTATTAATCACCATAAACTGACGCTTGCTCTGAATTAAAAGTTTAAGTTGACCATTAAACTCAGTCATAAGCTGTGCATCATATGGTTATTTCTTTAATATAAAATAAAGAAGCAAGTAGAGCAAAATTCAAATTATGACTAGTAAATGAGAAGAACTACACATTAATGCAGGTTTGAACAAGAGGTGAGAGAGAAGTACCGGTCAAACATGCTCTGAAGTATGCACCAATTCAAGGTCCACTCAAGAGTTTTTGTAAGTATTAATCGATACTGGATGCCATTGGGGCCAACTTTGGTGGTTGGACCAGCGCCAAGGACCCAAGAAGATATAGGAAAAGCAAGAACACCCTTATTAATCATTCCAATCATGTAATTCTCCTTCCGCATCAGCCGCATCACAACATCATGAACAGATAAATCCTTAACAACACACAGCTGTTGCAAACTTTGTGTGTGAACAACCTTTTCAAGAATCAATGCCCAAGGCAAAGTTTGAATTTCATTATCAGACACACAGAGACTGCAAAAGCAAAGCAAAGCTATACTCAGATATGTATCTAAATGCAAACAAGTATCTCCTAGTTCTATTGGGTGACAAAATAGAAAATCTAAATAGGTAACACGGGGAAGTAAAAGCAGCATGAGCATAAAAATATAATGTGGCCCTCCCCTGGACAATTGAGACTTCTAAATACCTGTTGTGGTAGAAGTCTCGAATCTTCAAAATATCCTTCAACTGTGAGAAGAACCTCAAGAAACAAAAGAAGCAGTATACAGAGAATATTCCCAAATAGCCAACAATTATAGCTTTTGTCAATGTGAAAGGAACCAAGGGGTATTCATGAAGGGCTTCCTTGGACAGATCACATGGCTTAATGCCAGATTCCACAGCATCCATACCACATTTTGCGTTGCGAAGGCCGTTCCAATCCACAAAGAGTAAAAAGAAAGCTGAAAAGCATATGGTGAAAGAAAGACTGAGCAGTTCAAATATCCACTTTATAATGATGCACCAGAGGCCTTTTTCACAATAATAACTATAGAGTCTCTCAAAAAATAGGTCTAGATCAGCAATCGGCTCTACTTTTAATCCCTCACTATTAAGAAGTCCAGAAGGGCTTTCACTCCCGGAACTTGGGGCCCGGTGGTAGTCAGACAGTTCAATTTCAGGAGATACCACATTAAGTAATCCTGTCGCTAAGGATGATGATTCACCTTGCTGTTTCCAGTTGAATAGATTTAGAGCATTTAGACCCCTTTTCCCACTGAACATCATTCACACACACTGAATGTAGCCAAAGGTAGAAAGTCCATTCCCCTCACTTCAGAGTTCCTGAAGTTCAAAAAAATCATATGTAAGAAGAAGAACCTCAATCTGTGGCTTACAGAAAACAAGGCACCAGAATCCAGATCTAACCCCAACTATTTGACCATCAAATTCCCTTCACAAAGAATATTAAAATAGCATCCACAAAAAAGTTCCATAAGAATGTAAAGTTCAAGAGTTCAATTTTGCCACTCTAAAACGGTTTTCAAATAAGAGGTGCTAATTCACTAGTTGATTTCCCACCAAACCTATAATATGCTTTTTGCTTGAACTCACATTTTTGGTACTCAATGCGGAAACAAGGTTTAAATGCTGGAAAGTTGTAGGTGTTATTTTATATTCACAGTAGAACTTACAGTAACTTGCACATTATTTTGCTATGGCCTGATGTGAAATAACTTGTGTTAAAAGGACAAAAATACCCATTTACATTTATACACAATTTTAACAAGGCATGCCTAGGATTAACAGGTTGGACTTACAGAATAAATTATAATCCAAAAGTAAAAGATAATGGCCATAAAAAAACACTGTAAATGGCCATTACATTTTTTTTTCGCAAAAAGGAGTAGGGAGTCAGAAAGGTAGCAAATTTGCATGGTGGTTAAATCAAGGAAGTGGCAACGCATTACGAACCATGAGCTTTTTTGGGCACCGACTAATTGTACATATGCTATTGGAATTGTTTTCAAAATATTCAAGTTGCATTAAATATGCAAGTTACTGAGTATTTATGTAAAATGGAAAGTGACATGACAATGTGAAACAAGACGAGGTAGGATGGGCTTCCAAATAACCTTGACATACTACACATATATTTTAGAGAAATCAATGTTTGGACAGAAAGAAATAACAAGGAACTCAAAGGAAATTAGAGTGTAATACTAATATATTTTAATACTATGTAGAGTTAAAGCTCAATATATATGGTGCTACATAAGTAATTGTACTAGTGCTATATAAATGTCAAAACTGCTGGCACAAACTAAGTGCATATCATAGTTTTATAATATATTATGATCTATCACTAAAGCAACACTGGATAATTGTGGAAGTTGTTGCAGATCCAACATGTGAGGAAAAATATACAAAACACGTATACTCTAATATAAAAAATAAGTCTACAAGGGGGAGAAAGAAAGTTTTGAAAAAATCATAAAGCCAGAGAAGCTTTTAAAATCAAAAAGCTGCTAAAAATGAGGAATGAATAAAACAAACTGTTATACTTTCAAATGAATGTGTAAAGGCTAGACAGCATAGGATAAGTAAGACATGCAAAGCCCATAATATGTACAAAAACACATACGTGATAGGACCCCCAAAATACCACAGTTGGCATATGAAAAACTTGACTGAATTACGTCCTAGAAAGAATTGAAAAGAAACTACTCCACGAATAAAACGATGATATGAATAATAACAAATGGTTCAACCCCGTGTTCTGAAATAACATTTTTGTTGTTCTTGTTGTTAAGCTCTCTATCTTGAGCCCATCAAATAAATTTACAGTTTTCATAATAGCAAAATAATGCGCAAGTTGCTGTAAGTACTGTGAATTTTTGGGACCCTTGTTTCCGCATTGAGTAACAAAAATGTAAGTTCAAGCAAAAAGCATATTATAGGTTTGGTGGGAAATAACATTTTAGTTGTTCTTGTTGTTAAGCTCTCTATCTTACAGTAACTGTTTGGCAAATGCAGTCAGTGCCACATCTTCTATAAAGTTGATGTTTTGCATTTCACCATTCAAGTGATTCCCAAAAAAAGACACCTCATCAATTATATACGGGTCATTTACCTTCAACATCGGGAATTCACAGACAACTGCCTTCCTCCTACAGTTATGGGTGCCTAACAGTTACAGGTTTCAAATCAGCATTTTCTTAAACTTTAAGAAACAGTAAACAAGGAGGTCAAAGACATATAAGGGGTCGGGAATACAGATTGGGGTTAAACTGTAGCTGGTCTAGACCTGAGATAAAATCACTGAGACAACACCCTGATTTGTTTCACTAATTCTTCATAATTGAAGTCAGTGCATCCACATTGTTTGCACTACGTTTGGTCTGTAGAGTTTGTAGGACCAGTTTGTTCTACATCACTGGCCTGGTTGATTAGTTTTAGAAAGTGATGCATGACCAACGATAATTTAATGACACACAATTCAAATGAAATACAAATGATAACTGTTCTGCTCTAAAACTCTGCTATCTAGTAGTCTACAACCGAATAAACCATGAAGCAAGACTAAAACAGAAAACACAGAAACCGATTTCTGAAAGAATAAAATCTTCTTTCTACAAAATAACATATAGCAATCAAGAATGGAAAACAAATGGACAATAACTCATACCTCAGCTATGAATAACAGAAGAAAACCAGTTCTTTCCGAATTCGATGGTTTGTGAGCAACCTATGCCAGCGCCCGGAGAATTAGACGGCTGTCTGCCGACAAATTTGAAGAAATTAGGTTTTGATTGCGTGAGGAGGAGGAACAAACTGGAATTTGGGGATTCCCAGGTAGAAGAAGAGAGATGACTGTGCAACAGCGCGAAAGGATGGCCGCGCTTTCGCTTCGGCGTACAAAAGAACTCGCGTTGGGTTTTGTTTTTCGGTAATATTTTAGTATTTGTTATTCATGGGGAAAGCGTGACGGCTTCGTTTTCGGTTTCTTCTCGTTGGATTCATCTCCTTATGCTGCCTCCTAGATTTTGGTTCTTTCGATTGCTCCATTTTAATCATAGAAATAAGTAAAAACAATTCAACTTTAAAGGATACTGTGGAAAAAAGGTTGCAACAGGTATAATCTATGAAGCAAAAAGGATGATTTTCAAAAGGATGAATGACATATTGACATTAAAAGATGTTCAAGTTGTGAATTTGTGATGGTTTAGCTTTCCTTATAGTTTTGTGAGTGTTTTATAAATTGTAATAGTGTCTAAATGATTTGCATGTTGAGTTATTTTATTAATCAAATATGCTCATTGAATTCATAAAATTTTTGCCATGAATTTTTTTTGAAGGGTGTAAATTCGGTTTCTCCAATAATAATATTGCAAAGAGGTAAGTTTGGGTGAGACTTACAAAAAAAAAATTTGAGTTCAATTTACTACCTTTATTTAAAATGTTTCATTTAACTTTTATTATTCAGGATTTCATAATGGCCGTCTTTATTTTTACTAAATGAGACTAATCACTAGAGAAAGTCACATGTGAGGCAGTCTAAATGTTAAAGAGTTGATGCTCATTTCATTGTGTGTTGATGTTTCTTAATAATCTCTTGATATTCATTATGTATTTTAATTGATGGTGTGCATTTATTTGTTGAACATCACCTTATTATGAATGGTTATCAAATGATGTTGCTTTTGTTTATATTGACCTTGCGTCTAAGTTCAAATTTGATGATATTTATAGTTAAATAGTCAATTGTCTAACATTTAGCTTGCATCATTTGAGAATTTGTGTAATCACTGATAGAGGTGGTCTCTACTCTCTAGAACGACCGTCTACATATGTAAGGACCAATTTGCAATTTCTGAAACAAGAAAGGACCAACTTGCAATTATTAGTTTCAAAAATGATAAATAACTTTAAATTAATTTATGCCACTGGTTTTGGAATCTTTATTTCTAACCCCTAAACAGAAAGGGGCTTAGAAAAATAGCAGCATGGTAGTAATGTAATTTTTCGAATGAATTTGTTATTGAATAATTCAATTTCGATTGTTTCATGTGTCCCATGTCCTTGAATATATCAATTCAGTTCTCCCTTCTGTGTGCGATTTCACACACTAAAGGTGCGAAAAAATTACTATTCAATTTCTGGCCGTTATTTCAGTCTGTTTCCTCTGAAAAGCTACCTCAACGGTAATAAAACCGCTTCTCCATGGCGGAGCCACCGCTTCCTCATGGCGGTGATGCTCCGAAACAGAAATCTTTCCTGCAAATCCTTAGTACCAAACAACAACCACTATACTCTGTTCTTCCTAATACCCCCAATCTTCATCCAGTAACCGAATATAAAGGCAAAATCGCTTATATTTTGTCACCAGAGGAAGGGGCCATCCTTGCATCCTACTACCATAACGCGCTGGTCGGAAAGTTCAATCGGGGCAAACCCACCATGGATTCGCTCATAGCGGCGTTCAAATCGATTGGTTTCAAGGGGCGATATCAATTAGGTTCGCTGGACTTCAAGCATGTTCTAATCAGATTTCAGGATAAAGATGATTTTCAGAGATGCTGGATGAAAGGTGCGTGGAGCTTTGGCAACGCTACAATGAAGGTCCAAAAGTGGACGCCGGAATTTTCGCCGGAACAGGAATCTTCAGTCATCCCTGCCTGGGTAACTATCCACAAGCTCCCTATTCTTTTCTACAATACTTCTGCCATTGAGGGTATTAGTTCCCAGATAGGTAAATTTCTTAAGATGGATGCTGCCACAGTTGCTATGACTAGACCTTCTGCTATAAAAGTATGTGTGGAAATAGATTTGCAATCCACTTTGCCCTCCTCTATAGTTGCTGGTATTGGTAATGATGTTAGAGATTACTCAATTGAATTTGATGAACTCCCTTCTTATTGCAAGCACTGTAAGGTTATAGGACATAGTGAGTATGATTGTGGTTTTCTACATCCTGACCTTAAGAGAAAGCCAAAGCATTATGATAATACCCCTCATCCAGTTGCTGTGAAACAAAAATTAGAGGCTCCAAAGAAAACAGTGGTTGATCAAACAGTGGTTCTGGAGTTGGGTAGGAATTCTAAAGGAGAAGGTAGCTCTGGTCTCTCAATGCAAGAGAAACAAAGGATTCCTTATGCACCTACTAGTAATGCTGTTCTGCACAAAGGGATGTTCAAAAAATCTTACAGAAGGGGTTTTAACCAAAAGAAAACAAAACTGGCTTACAAGTATATCCCAAAGATGACTGCACCTGTGATCATCCCTACATCTACTGCTGATAATTCCCCTCTCAGAAATAATTTAACCCTTTCTCCACTTATGAATCCTCTCAGCCTTATGGCTCCCTCACCACCTGTCAACTCTACCAAAAACATGGCACCATCTCCACAAGTGATTGTTACCAGTTCTATGTCCCCATCCCCACCAAGGAACTATATCAGGCCAATGGCAACCTCATCACTTGGGATTTCTGCCACTCCCTTAAAGACACTGAGCCCTCCTGTAAAAAAGGATGATACCTCTATGGCTAAAGCTCAGAAAGTTGTTTCTTCATCACCGGTGATGCTCTCTAGTGGTAAATCCAGGAAGTCCAAAAACAAGGTCTCATCCATAATAGCTCCACAACATTCCAGGCCAACAGCACAGGATGATATCACTATAAAGGGTTTTCAAAATGACAGAGCTTTCTCCCCATTCTCCACAAATATCTCAAGATATCACTCGCAGGAAAAATTTAGAAATAAATTTCAGCCCCTGGAGAATCTGCCCCAATCAATGCAATTTATTGATGGACTGGAGTCCTCCCCACACTCCTCTCTACCTATGGAGAAACCTTTAACTATGGCTGATGATCAGGTAAACACAACTCAGGTAAATCTTCCTACTATTCTCAAAAGAACAAAAAAAATATCTAGGAAAAATACATATACTGATCAGTTGCATCAAGTTGCTTACCTGCTTAGATCTTCTACTAAATGCTCTAATAGCAGTCATTTATGATTAGTACAACCCAAAAAATTAACATGCTGGTGTGGAATATCAGGGGAATGGGAACTTCTATAACTAGACTAGAAAGATTAATTATCTCACATAATCCTGATCTTCTGTGTATCATAGAACCCCAACACCTTGATCATGAATGTTCATCCTATATGCACTCCCTTCATTTTGATAAATGCATGTTTTCAAATACTGGTCAGATGTGGCTTTTTTGGAAAAACAACATTACTTTATCTGTAATCACTCAACATAGGCAATTCTTAGCAGTTTCTATCCACAGCCACATTTTAAGAGCTCCAATGGAAGGAGTCTTCATTTATGGTTTAAGGACTAGAATTGGCAGGAAAGATATGTGGAAGGATTTACTCTCTTTAGGTTTATCAAATGCCATATATATAGGAGATTTCAATGCTTATAGATCGATTTCTGAATATAAAGGTCCTTCAGTGCCCAAACTTGGAACCATTAAAGATTTTAATGAGTTCATCCAATCTTTGGCACTAGAGGACATTCACACAGTGGGAAATCATTTTACATGGACAAATGCTAGAATACAACCTACTATAGAAAGACTTGACAGAGGTTTAGCTTCTTCACAGTGGAATATGAACTTTCCAACATCTTCCATCCTAGTCCTCAATAGGGAAACCTCTGATCACTGTCCTTTGCTTCTTACAGTAGGGAACTCTACTCCATCCACGCCTAGATCCTTTAGGTTCATAAACACTTGGTTTAAAAGACCTGAGTTTAAACAAGTGTTAAAGGACAATTGGAGTCCTCAAATTACTGAAAAAGGAATGAATGGTTTATTTCTTAAGCTAAATAGACTTAAGATGTTTCTGAAATATTGGAACAGAGAGATCTTTGGTAACATTACTAACAATGTTGTCAAAGCAGAAGAAGTTCTGAGACTTCAAGAAATAAACCATGACCTTAATCAGAATGATTTTGAGTTATCTAAATTAAAGGAAGCTAAATCTGCCCTGAACCAAGTTTTAAAAGAAGAAAAACATTTTTGGAAACAAAAATCAAAACTCAAATGGTTAAAACAAGGAGATGAAAATACAGCATTTTTTCATAAAACAGTCAAAGAAAGGAAAAGCAGGCTTAGCATAACAAAAATTCAAAACTCCCAGGGGGTATGGATTGATAATATGGATGACATTGAACAAGAAGCCTGCTCCTTTTATGAGTCTCTCCTCACAGCAGATCCTCCACCAAATTCCCCTTTCCTTTCCCATTTTCTTACTCAAATCCCCACTCTTATCACACCTGAGGACAATGCCCAGCTTAATAGGTCTGTGACCATGGATGAGCTTAAATCTGTTGTTTTTAACTTGAATAAATCTAGCACACCTGGTCCAGATGGTTTCACTGCTCATTTCTATATTAAGGCATGGGATATCATCTGTGAGGACCTCCTCTCAGCTGCAAATGATTTTATGACCAATCCCACTATTCCTAGAGGCATATCTAGTACATGGATAACTATAATTCCAAAGAAAGAGATCCCTGTCTCCTTTAATGATTATAGACCCATTAGCCTCTCCAATGTCTCCAATAAGATATTCTCCAAAATCTTAATGGAAAGACTAAAACCTTTCATGCCAAAATTGATATCTCACCATCAATCTGCTTTCTTGGCTAATAGAGACATATCAGATAATGTCCTATACCTTAGAGAAATGATGAGATTCATAAACAAAAAAGGGAGAGGAACAAATTGCATCCTAAAGCTTGACCTCCAAAAAGCTTTCGACAGAGTAAGCTGGACTTTTCTTAGTTCTGTTTTATTCAGATTTGGTTTTAATGGAAGTTTTGTGCATGCTATCTTGAAGAATTTATCACAGGCCTGCTTCTCAATTTTGATCAATGGAAAACCAGTTGGTTTCTTCAAGGCAACCAGAGGAATTAAACAGGGAGACCCCATCTCTCCTTTTTTATTCATTTTATTTTCAGAAGCTTTTACTAGATCTTTGGCTTATGTCTATGAAATTGGAAAAATTGATTATTTTAAACTTCCTATCAACTCTATTCCCATCTCTCATCTGACATATGCTGATGATACTATCATCTTTCTAAATGCTAACAAAAGAAATCTAACTATCCTTAAATCTTTTCTTGTTGTTTTTGAATTCATCACTGGTCAAAAAATTAATTTTGAAAAAAGTGAAGTTTTTCATAGCAAACATGCTTCTATACATTCTGTCAACCTCATTAAGTCCATCCTAGGTATGAAGATAGGCTCATATCCTTTTAGATATCTTGGATGCCCCATTTTTGCAGGAAAACTACTCAAATCTCATTTTCAGCCAGTGCTTGAAATGATTAATTCTAGAATCAATAGCTGGAAAAATAGATGGCTTTCTGTGGGTGGTAAACTAACCTTGATAAAATCTTGCATATATTCTATCCCTCAGCATATCTGGGCTGTTTTTAACCCACCAAAAGTGATCATAAAATCTCTAGAAAAGGCAGTCTCATCCTTTTTCTGGGGTAAAGTTGATCAAAAGGACAAAAAGAAGTGGAGGAAATGGAGTGACTTATGCTATCCCATTTCTGAAAATGGGATTGGTGTTAGGTCTATCTCTACTATAGTCAAAACTTTTTCAGTTAAACTATGGTGGAAATACCAAAAGGCACAAGCCCCATGGACACTTTTTCTAGCCTCACTGCCAAGCTCATCTAGAAAATCACAAACCTGGAAAAGAATTTGCAAAATAGATGATTTTGCTTCCTCTCATATAAAAGTTATCATTGGAAACGGGCAATGCAGTTTTTGGAACACTACATGGTCAGGAAATCATTCCCTCATTGACCTTGTAGATCCACTTCTGACAAACATACCTTTAAACTGCACTGTCCAACATTTTGTTCTCAACAAAGACCTATATCTGTCATCTATAGCTCCTTTAATACATGATACTGAAATCATTTCTTCTCTACAGGAAACTAGACTTTTTCCAAATATAGTTGACAGGCTAATCTGGAAACCTGATCTACTGGGAAATTTCTCATTTAAATCAGCATATGAACTTCTCAGGCCCAAAAGAGGTATTATTCTCTCCCTTTCCAAAATTTGGTGTCAAAGAACTCCAAAAAAGGTATCTATTTTCATGTGGAGACTTTTTAATACCTTATTACCTTTTGATGACATCTTAAAATGGTCTGGTTTTAGTCTGCCTTCAAAATGTCCTTTCTGTTACAACAGTGATAGTCTAGACCACTTCTTCAATAGCTGTGTCATCGCTAAACATGTATGGAAGGAAATGCACTCTTTCTTATGCATAGGAAATCCAAATTTTTCATCCTTATGGTCTAGATTAGGCTGTTATTGGTTCTTTAATGGGCTTACTTCTTTGCACACACAACTGGTCAGCCTTGTTCCTTCTTTGGTATGCTGGGTCCTCTGGAAAGCCAGAAACAAAAAGCTGTTTGATGAAATCCCACCTTCCCCCCTGCATATAATCAAAGAGATTAAAGAAATGATTTTCAATTCTTATACTATCAATCCCTTTTATCTATCCAAGGATCTTGACATTGATATTGCAAACTCAGGGGTTCTTCCTAAATGGTTGAAACCTCCAAAACCTAATATAGTCAAGGTCACCTGGAAAAAACCCATTAGTGGAGTTAAGGTAAATGTGGATGCAGCTTGGGATTCTTTTTCAAAAACAGCTGGGATTGGCATCGTTTTTAGAAATTTCAAAGGTAGTTTTTTATATGCTAGATGTTTTCATACCAAGGCCCTCTCCCCCCTTGAAGCTGAACTAATAGCTATCAAGTTGGGACTGCAAACAGCACACTCTTTGCACCTTTTTACTTTCAGGCTGGAATCTGACTGCCTCAATGCAATCAAAATGATCCATAATCCATCCATAGCCCATTGGAAAGTATGGAGGCTTGCACAACAAATTAAATGCTCCATCTTCCCTGCTATAGTAATTCATACTCTTAGACAAGGGAATCAAGTAGCTGATAATTTAGCAAAGCATGCTCTTAGGAACCTTTTTTCAGGCGAACTGAACTGGAATACAATGCCTATATATGCCAAAGGTGCCTTTTGTCTTGATAAACAAGAGCTACCTTCATTACGAATAATAAATAGATGCTACTGATTCCTTTTACCTTGTGTAGATTAACTCAAGGATGACCCACAGCGGCACGGACAAGGATGCTTATGTTGAAGTACATGCTGACTTTGATAAGGATGGTTGTGACTGTCAGGATTAATGACCTTCATAGGCTGACTTGTGTTTCAGTTTTCTGACTCACTAATAAGCAAGTGATTGGTTTATATTTCTATAGTACAGTCACTTCTTCACTGAATTTCACTCTTTGTTTAGTTTATCGAATGAGTTTTAGTTTTAGGCTAAGCTCCTTGCTAACTCATTCTTTTGGAACATTGCTAATGCCCAGTGCAAGCGCTGCTGCTTGGCACTATGGGAAACCTTTTGGTTTTCTCTTTTCCAACCGCTGGGAGTTTACTTTAACCCCTGTTTTTATGCGGTTTTGTAATCTTATTTTTGCTCTTTAAATATGGCAAGGGGAAGCCAAATATAACTCCCCCCACTATGGTGGTTTAATTAAAAAAAAAAAAAAAGAATAATTCAATTTCAAGTTTTTTTTTATAAAGGCCCTATTTTACATTCTAATTGATACTTCTAAAACGGTAAAACTTCATTGATGAAGGCAACCGATTATGAACTGAGACAGTAATACTGAGTTTATGCAGTATTTAGTCCGATTCTCGGATTCAAAAACTGAGACAGCTTGGGTAAAACTAAAACATCCATGAGAGATTTGCTGAATTGATGAGCATCCTTGTTTAATTCCCTCACCACAAATATCCTAGCTCCAACTAAACTACTCAATAATTCTGTATCAATTCACAGTACCCAACTATTTACACAAAAAGTGGCTTTAGACAAGAAATCGTGGCAAGCATTTACATTCACAACCAACTTGGTTTGTTGGATCATAAACTACTCAATAGCCTTTTGTGTTAAAGATCTTGTCCTACCTACTTAAGGAAGGAAACCTACGTCATAAATATGCCTGTTAAGTTAGATGGGGTTTTCATCTTATACATAGCCGCTTCTTTTTCCAAAATACAAAACTGTATTATACCTGAGAGAAAACACACTCTAGCATATCATTTGAACACAGAGTGAAATGGGGAGAGTTAGCGTCGGGTTTTTGTGCGCGGCGATCACTCTGGTGGCATTCGTGATGTTAGCCGAGAAGGCGGATGGACAGGCTCAGAACTTGTACTCTTGCTTTGGAGGATGCTACAATGTCTGTTTCCTGCTGGATGGCAACTCATTGCAGCAGAGGTACCCCTGCTACTTGAACTGCCTGCCTAGCTGCTTCTCTCCGTCTTCCCTCCAAGACCAGCTCTACTACTGCCATCTTGGTTGCTCCGCCCAACGCTGCCTCCAACTCAAAAAAGGTAATTCCATGCACATTTCATTTCTTACTTCCACCACCAAGCTAGAGGTAATGCATTCATCATTCACCTTTGATTTCGCAGATTCTGCAAGGAAACAATGCTTTAGCAGCTGTGGAACTGTGTGCACTACTTAGAGAGCGCGATCGCAGCAAATGCAAATTCATCCATTTATGGTTTCATGCTTTGTGTGTGAGAAATAATGAAATATGGTCTTTGTACTTTAGTATTAGCAACTAGCCGTCAACTTCAAGGGGTGGTTTCAATCCCATTATGTACTTCTTCCCATTGCAATTCAATTCATGTTTCGGCTGATTCTCTACTATAGCATTAAAATCTGACCAATTTAAATTTTGGAAACGTATCTAGACTGTTGTATGCAAACATGATAATGGAAGAGACTCAACTCAACCCGTAATGGAAAAGGGCACAAATGTAACTAAGCAAAGCCGTAGAGCATCTTTATAAAGCCAAACACCAACATAGAGTTCAGAAATATTCAACATCTCTAAACAGGCAAAATTCTCAACATCTATTAATATCTGGGGGAAAGCTAAACAAAGAACAAGCAGATGCAACATCATTCATTCATCATTCACTCGTCATCATCTCCCTCTACAACTCCAGCAGCATTCAATGAATTCAACCTCTCAATCAGCTTGGCCTTCCTCTGCTCATAAGTCAGTTTCTTAAGATTGTACCTGCAGAAAAAAAACCAATTGAAGTATCAGAAAAAGTATGAATACAATTGACTATAAAATGGAGAATTATAGAGACTTAAGTCAAGCATGAAGACTAGTCTGATAAGATTATAATTTTCCCAAAGGTCAAAATTTATGAGTGGAGTATGGCTCAATGCAACTACTCAAGCAAGTCACTACACATAATAGCAGTAGATGGATATAAAAATAATGTACCTTTTATGCTGAGTCACAGGTTTCTTGTCTGATTTCTTTTCAGTTGGATCGGCACGAATAGCTGCATGGACTTTCTTGTACAGTTCCTCAATATCATCAGCTGTAACACCAGACTTAATGTACTGGCTAAAGTGAGACTGAAACCTCTCTGGTTCATCTTCTTCCAATGTCTGCACATTTAATATACGTAAGGCGTTATGACAATAAAAATGACAATTGATACAGCTGTGATCATAATGTTAAAACACCCACTCTCATGTATGCAGAGACATGGCCACCATAGATGTACTTGCGGTGAACTTCAGCATCAAGTTGCTTGGATTCCTTACCAAATCCAGCAAACCTCTTTTCACTGTGAGGAACGTCGAGCCCACCATCCAATGCACCCTGTTTATAAGAACAGAATAGCAGTGTTACACAAAGAAATACCACATAATCACAAAAGAAATAAGATCAAAACCCTATGTACACCTCATTTTATACAATCTATCTGAAACAAAATTGGAGGTAAGATTATAACCTTCAGAGCACCAAAGACTCGGTTGCCAGTAGTGGTCTTGATAAGGCCAACATCTAAAAGAGGGCGGAAAGGCCTTCTGCTTTCAGATGGTTCAACAGAATAGTCCTCACCAGTAGCCTGCCAGTGTTGGCCAAATAATTTTTTATATGGAGAAGCGTAATAAAAGCAGAACAAATTTGAAATTTAAAAGAAACATGTCAAACTGATGATTGTAAACTTAAAGCAATGCAGTTACCTCCACGTTTCCTTCATACTCGGCATCCATTTCAAGCTTCTTGAGAACACGACGAGCAAGCAACAGGCCAGTACAGTAGGCTGAGGCACCACAATAAAAACACATGAATCAACAAAAAGATAAACAAATATCTCCAAACCTAACAATAGGTAGAATTACAATGTACCAGCAGCATAGTTAGTCAGGCCAAGTTTAAGACCGTAGTGGGGCAACTCATGCGCATAGGCAGCAGCGAGAACATGGTCACCGGTTATGCTAGCAGATACAACCTGAGCAACAATGTCCTTGTTGGTGAACCTCACAACAAATCGGTACTTTGGCGTATTGTACTTATTTTTGTCCTGGTTGATCAATCGAACCCTAGCACGATAATCAGTTTTTCCCTCTACATAAAGAAAAGTACATACAAAATTCAGCATACATTAAAAAGACAAAATATACAATGCTCAACTTAGATTAAAAAGAGAAAGAAAGCATCAAGTAGCCAACCTCTCCTTCTCTTAAATTTGACCTGGTACCGCTTGAAGTAAGCTCTTGACTTGTGGGATTTCACGAACACCTATCATACAAATCAACGGACTTATGAACTAATTTACAACCTCACAGACATACATATATCAAATCTACCATAGCCATATGAAAATTCTACAGTTCAAACAAATTCGGGAAAATTCGAACATAGCCACAAATCTACGACAAGAATATGATCATAAGAAAGGATATGCCTGACTTACCATGGTCACTGGCCGAAATGCCCGTTCACTTTATCCCGGTAGATATGGCTGCCTACCGCCGCCGACAAGGATAAAGAAAACTGATGTCGTTTAGGGTTTAAGGCGGGTTATATATTTTTCAATGCTTCAAAGAATTTTCACCCTTAACAAAAACACAAAAGGAATTATTGACTAAATTTCCTTTTAGACTTATTTTGGCAGAGCTTATTTCTTGAACGGAACAAAATTAAACTGAACTAAAATAAAAATTAATGTTTGAAAAAATAATTAGCATGACTGAATTTACCTAAATTTCATCAAATTAAACCTTAGTGCTTAAGCACATGCTGGAATTTAACTCTACGTTCTAATATATAAATTATAAAGTGATTAATTCTATTAGTTTGATACCATACATATGTTATAAATACTTATATTTGGTCACTGGAGGTTTAGTTCGTCAGCTTTGATGTTTGGCTCATTGGTATTGAGATTTATGTCATTAGCGGTTGAGTTGCCTCGCCATTGATTTTACCGTTAGTGTTGAGATTTGGGTCACGGATTATGAGGTGACAGAAAGGTTGAGAAGATAGAAGAAGTAGAGGAACAAGCAATGAAAATAAAATATATATTTTGATCCAAAATTTTATGGAAATATACTTTATTTTTTACTAAAAATTAAAAACAAAAAAGGCCGTTTATATTTAGGTAAAATATTAAACATGTTTCCTTGAAATGTATGTTTAATTTAAAATTTATCTTTAGTAAAAATATATATTTAAACTTTTAAATATTTATAAAAAGTTACAAATGATTAGGATATTAGTCATTAATTAATATTTTTATTAAATAAATTGTAGATGGCCTCTCTCAAAAAAATATATGAAAACAAATTAAAGAAACATAGACAGAAGAAGAAAAAAATAAAGTCAAATGTCAATCATCCTCAGCAGTCAGCACCGTCTTATGGAACGAGAGGGTAGAACGGCCATTTCGTACTCATATCGTCTTTTAGTAGGGGAGAGGAAGTGTGTCGGCCCCGCCAAGACAATCGTCGTGATCATTTTAGAGTGCCTGAGTTAGGGTTCTGACGGCGGCTTCTCCCGTACGGTATGCTGAATTTTATTTATGATGTTTTGTGCAAGGAGCTTCTGGTCTGATTGTATGTTTAGCTTCTGCTTTCTGGCCTGGTCTGACATTTTTTTGGTTGAATTTTTTGTGTGATGATTAATTTCTTAATTAACCTTGGATATCTTGGTATGCATGTTATTTATTTGTTCAAGCAGCATGGTTAATTGTTTATGATCGGAATTTAGGATGAAAAAGCTGCCATCATAGACTTTCCGTTCTCTATGTGCTTTGAGTAAATGGTGTTAGTATTAGTTTCTAATTACAACATCCTTTTGCTTTTGCTATTTATGTTAGAAGAGAAATCTTTAATAGTCACTGGGCTTGTGAATTTTTGTGTTGTCTCTCTGTTGGTTAAGTTTGTTGTTTCCATGATAGAATCAGCTGCCTTGTTAATTTAGGCATCAATAGTTGGTTGTTCATTTCATTGCGTGCACCCATTATGTCTTATGGTAGTGATGTAAGATGTGAAATGAAGTTCTCAAGCACATAAGAAGGTTGTAACTCTAGTTTTTCTAGTATCCTCATGTATCAGACAGTGAGATTGAGTTTATGTTGGGTGGGGGTAGTATATTTTTTTTCCTGAGTGTTTTTTATGTGGGAAGGTCACATTTTTTTTTTGAACTAAAAAAATCTTCATTAGTTTATGGGAATTCGGATAATTATTGTCTATGCATCCTTCCTATATTTCTGGTTGCCTTTATGTGCCACTGATGAGAAGTTGTTGCTATGATTTAATGTGTTACACTACCTGCAATAATTCAATTTGTGTAATTGAAGGTGTTTCGTAAATCTAAGTATGGAAAATTGGCACATGTTGGCAGAATGAATTTGATATCTTTGTCTACTGTGTATCTTATACTACCATTATTATCGCAATTATGCAGATGAATCTGTTTAAGAAATTAAGTAAATGATCTTTGGATTTGTTGCAAATTATATCTAATAAAGCTTTGTTGGAATCCAGGGTTACTTCAATTTTTGCAATGGCACACCACACGCCTGTGAGTGATAGCAAAACCAGTTCTACTTGAAATAGTGTGTGAGCATCCTGGGGGATTGATCTAGTGTCTAAGAATGGAAACGAAATTCACCAAAATATTGGGGAGTAAGCGTCCTGGTCTTCTTCTCAATATCAAGAGGAAGCATCCTGGTCTTCTCAGCCTGAAGAGGAAGCAGGCAGCCCATGATGAAAGATTTACCGGCATTGCACTGCCACATGCTGCTGTTGGTTCTGTTTACCAGCTTGTCAAAAGGAGGAAACTTGGTGAATCAAGGAGCAATGCTGGTGGCATCACTTCCCGCAATGGAAACTCAATCTCAGCAAATTATGCAAACTTTCTCAAGTCTGGGCTTCCACAGCGTTTAATGTTTTATGAAGAGGGGGAATGGATTGATTATCCCCAAGATATTCTGGCATCAGTTAAGAAAGATCTTCAAATAAAGAGGACAACTGCTGAGATTAAAATAAACGAATCTCGCTTTCTGTTAGACTTCTTGCATATGCTGCAAGTGGACTTGGATACTGGTCTGCAGCTGCCCATTGCCTGGATTGATGAAGCTGGTCATTGCTTTTTCCCTGACTCTGTTGCTGATTACAGTCTCTCTCACTGCACGCGTAGTAAGAGCACCCATGACATAGTTCATGAGACAAAGGCTGATGGGATGAAGCTTCATATTGACATTGCAATAGGCAGGGCTAACATTTCAAAACAGATTGAGTCCAGTGGAGACACAGATGTTATTGTTAAAGAAATTCAAGCTCATCAGAAGTTCAATGGAGAAGAAGCTGAGTACAGCAGCACAAAAGAAGCAAACTTCAATTTTGATTCGAATATTGGTGACAAGCATGAGGATGAGAAGTTAGAAGTAAGATCGGATGTCTCTTTGGAGTATATGGACTCTGATAGGGTGACAGAGCTATTCTATAAGGGGTTTGGTTTACTTGAGCATGCAAAAATATTTGAGATAAAATATGGCTCTAGTTTATTCAAGGAAGCTCGATTTGAACTATTCCAAAAGCAGGTTGAAATTACCCAAAGGTATCGTGGGAATGCTAATGTCAGATATGCTTGGCTTCCAGCCTCAAAAGAAATGGCAGCGAGTATTATGAAATATGGATTTGGCTCCATGGAAGAACTAAATGTAAAGCCACTCCATGGCTTTGGTGTTAATCTCATCCCTGCTAACTGTACTGATATCAGGTCTGTTATTTTCCTGTTTGTCCTGCTACCAATAATCATATTGTAATATAGCTAATGTGATTGTGATAAAAATGTCCTGATTTAATATCTGTACTAGCTTGTCTGCATTGGTTAAAAAGTCAGAAATGTTATGTGTCCATCACCAAGTACTTGTCATCCAGCTGATCAAAATTTCTTCTATATGTGTAGTATGTAATTTGTTTGGGGGACCTTATGTTCCTTTTGTGGTGAGGTTTGGTGCTTTGACATCTATATTTGTTCATGCATTCCCTTCTTTTCTAAACACTAAATTTACTAAATGTGCCTCTCATCTTTGTCTTTGAACTTACTCTATGTTAATTTTGCGCGTTGATGTGAATTCGGATGATAATCTGATTTTTCTGCATTCCTAAAGTTTAAGATTTTGTCTTCTTGTTTTATGACAGTGCAAAGTATGGTAATGCTGACGAGAATGGTGTACGCCACCTTTTATTTTGTCGTGTAATAATGGGAAACATGGAGCTTGTTCATTTGGGATCCAATCAGTTCCATCCCAGCAGCAATCAGTTCGATAATGGAACAGATGATGTTGGAAATCCCATGCGTTATATAGTTTGGAACATGAATATGAACTCTCACATCTTTCCAGAATATGTTGTTAGTTTCAAGATTCCTTCAGAAGGTTATTGTTCCCCCCTTTTTAACTTCTATTTTATTTTGAAGTGAGAATGAGTTCAAGTAAACACTGCCAGTTTTAGTAACGTTGCACCACCCATCTCTTTCTACTATTTCTAACTTCCACTAAATTTGTAATGTTAACTTATTTAGGGAGGTTAATAATAGAGTTGTAGGGAAACTGATCAATCCGTCTTTACTTGTTATTAATATCTGATGAATAACCCTTCCTTGTTCACACTCAGGTGGTTCTTGCGCTTGCATTCGAGCTCCTGTGGTGCAGGTATGCAAATCTTTCCATGATTGATTGGGTGTATCAAGATATTTTGGCCTCTGCTATTTGCTTTTGAAATTCTTTCTTATTTTTTACAACTGTGACCTCATATATCATTTGGGCCTGTGCATGTGTCACATGGTTCTTGAAGCCTGATGTGTTCTGGTCAAGTTATTGGAAAGCTATTTTATGTAAGAATTTTCTATAATGTTTTTTGTTTACGCCTGATGTCTTGGTCACTAAATATCGTTATTTTAAAACTCAAAAACCTTTCAACTTGGGTACTAATTACCATTTTCTTTGGTAGTATTACTATGCTTTGGTCCCTTGTGTTGTTGTCCAGTCTTTGTTTTGATTCACAGTCGCAGGTGGATGCCATTGATGTTTACCAATATGCTAGTGGGAAATCACATCATGAGCTATGTAGCCTTAAGCTGTATTGAACTTTCCTTTTATATTCTCTTATCACTAGATTTTTGGCTTTTGTGTACTGTAGGCTAATCAGGGTGGGAATGATGTGGGGGCTACAAAGTCACCTTGGATGCCTTTCTCTGTTTTGTTTGCTGCCCTCTCTAATAAAATTCCTGAAAAAACTATGGCCCTAGTTCGAGCTAATTATGGTATTTACCAGGTACTCTCACCAATCTTTTTATCAGTGGATAAAATACAAACATGTTACCTTTGCTTTTTTTTTTTTTTTTTTTTTTTTTTTTTTTTTTTTGCTTTGGTATTAATTCCTCTTATATTTTTTGTAGGAAAAAAGGATGAGCCGGGATGATTTTGTTAGGAATTTGAGAATAATTGTTGGGGATGTTCTGCTGAAGTCTACTGTTACGAGTTTTTTAAACAAGGTACGCATCATGGGTTTAGTTTTGGGGTGACTAGCTGGATGAATGAGCCAGCTTGTCGTAGGTATCATGGTTTTGGAAACTACCTAGGTTAATTATAGGGTGTATGAAATGGAGTGAAAGCCTTTGAGTAAGTATTAGATGTGTGACTCCCATGATTACTGTAGTCTCTGCATCTGCTATCGCAATATAGCAGGTTGGCTAAACTTCACTTAGGACATGGTTGCAGAAGTGCTCACTATTCATGTTACTCCTTTGATTCTTGCAGAAACATCCTGACACAGTCTTGCAAAAATCTGAGGTTACCGATAAGTTCGCCATATGATCACTCAAGGCAAATACGCCAGGGCTGGTGGGTTTGGAGTTGAATGTATCATGGTAGAAAGGTTTAGGTGAAAATGAGTAATGTCTATCTTATGTTGAGATTCAGAATGCTTGTTGTTTGCTTGTAGGTTGTGGATGAGCTGTTGTTTTCTGTTTAATTAACAGGCATATATGGTTTTTAATGATTTGCAAATATGGATTTCTGTAGGGTAATTTTTTTTTGGGTAAGTCTTTTAGGTAATTTATGCAGGCATCTATCAATTATTTGCACCCGCATCATTTAGATTTGATCAACCTCCCAATCTTTTGATGTACTATTAGCCTAAACGCGAGTGCAAGAATGCCATAAAGAATTTAGCCTAAACTGGATCAAAGATTTACTGCTTATTGGGGAAAAACACTGGTGCTCTGTTTGGTTATATCTTTATCTTCTCTCTCACTATTATCTTAAAAACCTTAAATTCTCAAAGGGTAAATTCTAAGTCTGCCAGTGGGATACATACATTCTAAGCAAAATTAATGATAGAGAGCTTAAAATACTCCTTGTGTTACATGAATTCCTACTCATTCCAACTGTGCTTTTCACTACTACCAAATACAACAGTTTTCTTTTACCAGGTGACGTTGAAGTAAAATTGCCTGCCAAAGTTTCACTTTTTTCAACACATTTTTCTACCCTTTTCTGCAATAAAAAATTTCTTCGTCCCAATACTCGATAAAAATGTGTGCGTTAAAATAAGTAATGAAAATTGACGAGTAAAAGTAGGTGATAAATTGCAAATTTTGCTTGAATATGTACTGATATGAATGGATAAACCCATCCAGCTTCATTCAATTAATGGTCATAATAACGCAGGCTTAGATAGGCTTAGATCTGAAAAACAAATTTAGGTATCTAACAGACGTGCTTGCCATTTTTAACTGAACTGAGCTAACAGTAACTGTATTTAAAAGAAGTTGCATCAAGGACTTTTACACTAGATAGCAAATACAGTTTTAGCTATCCTCAGGTGCGCCGGGTGTTGTAGGACTTGCAACTGGGGCACTTATGAGCCACAATGTGAAATGACACCTCGGCAGTTTTTCCGCAGTCATTGCATAAAATCCATACCTGGAAAACTGTTATGTTAGCCAAACACTAAAGCAGCGTATTACTGAGCTGTTCAAACTTTAGTTGTTTTCGGTGTCCAAAACAAATAATAAAACCGTGGAAGCCAGAAAATACCTTCACGTTTTGCAAAGATTCTGGCATAGGGGTTGCTGCAATCTCCATGTCAAGTTTCTCCCACGCTTTTGATAAATCCCAAACTGACTTGGAGCATAGAGGGCAAGCATACCTTAAAAGAAGATGACAGTCACCAAACAAATGTTAGGAAAAGACATTTTTAACGTCATCAGATTTATCTTTTCTTGGAAACTTACTGCCTGTGTTTCTGCATTTCCTTCAAGCATGTCTTGTGAATGGTGTGTCCACAAGGCATCACTACCACATCATTCCGTGACTCAAAGAGATACTGCAAACAATAAATCTTAGCAACTTACAACTGGCGAATAGACTTATGAAGAACCCACCAATTTATCACAGCAACGCAGATAATGCCACATAAAATGTAATTTTAATAATGATTTTTTATTTTGGAAAAAAAAGATAAGGCTTCTCAACAACACACCTCAAAGCAGACTGGGCAATCATGATGCATGGCTCCTTCTACGCATGAATGGCTATTCCTTATAGCTTTTGAGTAACAGCATCCTAAATAATAGCCAAGATACAGTGACACGGTCAATCCCAAGGGACAGTACCAAATTAACATGATGCAAGCATTGACGATGAAGGAAGAAGAAGAGAGAGGAAAACTTACTGCATTTGGAACAATGGAAGAAGTTCTCTTGCCCACCAATCCTAAAAGAAAGAAACCCAGACAAACATGAAGCCAAAAGGTAAAGACAAGACCAACAACACTACATGCAGATGAAAACTTCGAGAAACAAAATTGTGAAGTTCAATAAAAGGTGAATGAGTTTCATGCTTGACCCAGTATGAAAATTTTCAGCAACATACACAAGACTTTGAACCAATAGAGTTGATGATTATAGCATTGCCTTTTTAATGAGACCCGTCCATAAAAGAGTGAGAGCCACTACCACTTCTGTAGTGATTCACTATCTAAGAGATTTAAGATTCTACCCTAAAAGCAACCCTAAAAGCAACTTAATCTAACATATAAGAAGGAAAACTGAAGCTTGGAAAATATACCTGCATATGCCACAACCACTGCAATGATACTGCCCTTTTGAATTCTGCATGACCGGTAAAGTTTATCAGCACCCCATTCGTGATCCATTGAAAATTTTGAGGGCAAGACATCGCCCATAAAAAAATAGACATCAATATGGAATAATAAGATGAGTGATTACACCAAGAAAGTCGACATAGATGTATCCAACTTACATCATCATCAAACAACTTGCAAATCCCACAGAAGTATCTCCCCATGCTCACTCCACAATTTACACATACTTGAGCAGCCTGGTATTAAGCAGAATCAGATAAAAGTGAAAATGTTTGTATGTGTAATGACGCAATCACCAGAAATGATGCAATAACCAACCTCTTGTTCAGTTCCACAGAGTGAGCAGATAACCTGTAGATAAAAATAACTCTTTTCAATTACCCAGGCAAACTTGAAGGAAATAATACAGAAACAATATCTACTGAAAATTAGTAACAACTCTTGCCTTCTCTACTTCATGGCGCGGCACATCATGCCTCAGTTTCTGATGAACCTGAAGATCATTCTGCAGGACAGTAATTCCATGATCAGAAATTATAATGGTATTTAGTTTGCATTTGACGCCTCAGAAGACTCTAACTTGAGAATGTTGTTGTTCCTTCACATTCTGACCACTATCATAAAGTTAGTCATACCCATTTTTCTATGGTAACCTTAATAACTTTAACTGACTTCACTTTTATGTTTCAGAATGTTATCACGCCATTACCAATTTTATTCAAAGAGAGTCAGCGGTTACCAATAAATGGACAGAACAATTGAATCGCAAGTTCATTGCCCATACCTTTGCCTCATTATGACAATGATGACAGTCAAATACTTCATTGCAGCAAGGGGCTTTAATCTGGCATCTTCGACGGTAGTGAGAGCACCTATACATGATTTTGGTTTAAATTAACGATAACAGAAAACAAAATAAAAGAAACAAGCATGTTAATAGTACAAGACATTATCCTACCCATACTCCATGTAGCCTTTATCCAGGGTCTCGTTACTGCTAGATTTGAAAGGTAATTTTTCTTCAGCTCCACTGGACTGTTGTGAGTGCAAATCACTGATCTTAATGGAATCTAAATGCTCAATGCCACAATCCCGAGGCTGATCAGAAGTTGTCTCCATCATCATCAACTCACTGATGACACACTAACAGTAACAACTATATCTAGCCGCTTGCTCTGAGCTCAAACACACCTGCATTCAGAAAAAAATTAGGGAAAATTCTAAATCCTATGAAGGCATAAAGCTTCCATCCTACAGGGACACCGCCAAGAAAATTCAGCTTTTTCTTGCACATTGCGGAGGACCAAGCGAAGTTAGCTATAAATAATTCCATCAACGATCCAAGGGCTCCACTCAGCAAAATAAGATCTACAAGAATCTGAGGTAATAAGACTATCAGGCAGCAAGAATTTGGAACTTCAAAGCTTTCAGCAGAGGAGGATAACCAGCGCAAGATTCTTCATACGCGGAGAATACCAAATCCATATAAACAAGACGTCACCGAAGGGACATCCCTATCCACGTCAAAACAAATGTAATCAATATTAAATTCTTTCTACAAATGAAGATACATTAGGGATTGCTGAAAGATACTATAGAGAGTGGTTTTTGTCCAAAAGGACAAACCTACCACCATAATGATTTCGGAACATGTCTTCTTGAATAAGTAAGGGCTTGCTCTACAAGCCATGAAAACCTGATCTGGTCTTCACCTAAGAGAAATTCCTACAGCTCTTTGATTACTTTCCTTTGCTTATGGATGTTTAAGAGTGTAGGAACCTCATGAAATTTCAATACGGGATCGATTCAACCACCTACAATATTCTAAACACGAACCGATAGAGCAGCCTCTCCAAACACGAACCTATAGTCATCCATAGTCTAGCAGCTAAACCATAACACTGTTAAAATTTCTTTAAATTTTTGGGATCAAACTTTGATAATAAGAGTTTCAGACATTTCCATCCCCTAATTACTTAGTGGTCAGAAGACAGTATAACAACAAGCAAAAAATTATTTTAAACACCATAATAGTATCAATATAAATTCAATAGAAGACATGAATTATAGCATAAAACTAACTAACGAAGTTTCGATCAGCGATCAGATCACCGACCCCGAACAGCAACCGCAACCACCAGCTCTGATCACCTACTCCAAGTCGAAGCACACACACAAATATGTTAATCAACAAGTATCGCAATATAACTACAGCAGCCTGCGGGAAGATCTTTTGGTTGGTTGATGATTGTAATTTCTTTGAACGAGTGAGTTCATTCATATAGTTGACGGAGAAAGAGGTATTTCAATTCTAGAGACTTCTGATTTTAAATTGATTTTTTCAGATGGATAAGAATTTTTTTGAGTATCAATATTTTTCAGATTATTTCAAAAATAAAAATAAAAAATTCAGATGAATTACTCCGTTTCTCTTATATTGTCACTCAACTATTCATCATAATTTTTATTGCGAGTTTGACCATTAATTTAAAGAGGTATATGAGTAGTAATATGATTATATGATATACTTTTGGATTCTTCTTAACTTGTACTTTTTATATATCGAAATTTTAGAAAGAATTAACATATGTAACTAAAGTTATTAATGGTCAAACTTGCCATCAAAATAATATTTTGGTCAACTATGACAAAATAAGAGAAATAGATGAGTAGTATATGTGTAATTATGCATGACCCAATAAAATACAATAATATTTTTATTAGAGCATTGACCAATGATAATAATAATAATCATTTCAGAGTATTACTGGTCCAATCTATGCTAAGGGCTGCAATTTGTATTGTACTAGTGGAAGCTCTCGAATTGGAAACATCATCTTTCGTTGGACATTGCTTGTCCCTAATAAGGATGACCTGATCCATGAACTTGCTGTCCTCAGTTGTGTGGAGTTTTTAGAAGAAACTCTTTCTGGATTTTTGAACAATAATATAGTTGTCCCACACAAAAACTTGTTTCTTTCGCAAAGAATGGTGCATATATTAGGAGAATTTGGAACATAGTTCCAGACTTTCTATTATTAAACGATTTTTGACGATTTTCAGTGATTTGAATGAAATTTCTTATTTTTTTAAAAAAAATCTAATAACATTTGAAATTACTATATTTCATTACTAATTTTAATTTAATTTAAATGTTGAAAAAATTAACACAAACTGAGGTATTTTAAAGGCGAGATATATTAAATTATAAATATCATAAAAAATAAATTTTTACATAAGTTCAACATGAACAAACACACATTAATTAAGGTTTTTCTAACGAGTGTCTATGGTTAAATGAACATTAACCGTCTAACATTTAGACTCATATGAGACTCCGTATTAATTTTAATTTTCTCTTAAATTAATTTTAATTAAATAAATAGTGACTTGAACAACTAAGATAGGACTCCGTAATTAATTTTTTTGATTGAGTAGCAGCCAACACCGTGACTAGAACATCCACATCTATGTTTCGGCACAATTTTGACTGTTTCCAAGGGGCGTTACAAGCTTACGCGTGGATTTTAATTTATTAAAGTGTAGTTATCAAGCCAAACTATATATCATTAAGTTGATATATATATATATATAGAAAGAGGATCATGTGTGACACCCTATGTTATGTGTGACACTTTTCTTATGTGTGGCACTCATCTGGGCCATTCAAATATTCAATCCAGTGGCTAATATTGTAAGCCCGTTTACTATTTTCGTGGGTTAAAATCTAGGTCAAAAGCCCATTTTCGAGTTATAACAATATATGATTTTTTTTATGAAGATTTCGTAGTCAGCTTCACCTTTTGCACACCTTTTAACTCAAATACCTCATGTTTGAGATTATATGATTAATCTTTTGTATTACACATTTTAACTCAAATACCTCATGTTTGAGATTATATGCTTCACCTTTTGCGCACCTTTTAACTCAAATACCTCATGTTTGAGATTATATGCTTCACCTTTTGCGCACCTTTTAACTCAAATACCTCATATTTGAGATTATATGCTTCACCTTTTGCATTACACCTTTTAACTCAAATAACTCATGTTTTAGATTATATGTTTCACCTTTTGCATTACACCTTTTAACTCAAATACCTCATGTTTGAGATTTTATGATTAACCTTTTGTATTACACCTTTTAAACTCAAATAACTCATGTTTGAGATTATATGCTTCACCTTTTGCATTACACCTTTTAACTCAAATATCTCATGTTTGAGATTATATGAATAACCTTTTGTATTACACCTTTTAACTCAAATACCTCATGTTTGAGATTACACCTTTTAGCATCTCATCTTTTATTTCAAATACTTTAAGTTTTTGTTTATATCATGCACCTTTTGAATTAAAATGATCATCTTGCCGTAAAAGATTCATGTTTTGTATTAATTTCCTCATGTTTTAAAACGATCACTTTTTAAATTAAATTCCTCATGTTTTATTTTGGTTTTGCTTAAACAATTAGCTTTCATGAGCATTTTAATGTGAAACATGAGCATTTTAACATAGACCGTCTCGAAAGTATATTCACCTGAAAGTATAATATTTAATTAAGAATTAATATTATATTTTTATCATTATTTTTTACATTACAACAGTGGTGCATATTAGAGCATCTGATTAATTGTTTGTAGTGCCACCAAAATGTTTTAATTAATCTGGCGGGAAAAAATGGATCACGAGAGTGACCCGATGGTTTATAACCCGTCCGCGAGAATTAATCATTTAGCAGTAAATCAGAACCGTCAAAATTGGTAGATCAATGGTTCAGATGGTGCCACACATAAATAGGGTGTCACACATAAATAGGGTGTCACACCGGATCTCTCCCTATATATATATATATATATATATATATATATATATATATATATATATAACCCCACCGATGATTACAAGCGTGCTTGGTTGATTTTTATGCTTGGTTTTGCAATTCTGTCAATTTCCAACCCCTCTAATGATTTGTTGCGTTACAATCTGCATATCATCACGAAATAATCTGTTTGAATACCGCTTTTTTATTTTTTATTTTTATGGTATCTTTGATTTTGTGTTTATTCTATGAACTACTAGTATGAAGGAAGATCAAGAGATAGAAAAAGACGCTTGAACAAAATCAAGCTGTTTCATCCATGATATTTTTTTATGATCCTTTAACTTTTTCCCAGAATTTCGACCAGAAATCTGCAGATTCCGATGGTTCATTTTCGGCTAGGTTTATTGTCCTTCAAGAATCTTTAATAAGGATCATGTACGTTTTGTTCTATGATTTCGAGATCGTACTCATTGTCTCTTTAATAGGGATAGAACAAGAAGCACACGCCATCCCTCACGAGTCACGCATACAATGAATCCCCATCGAAGCCATAGTGTTCGATTCCAACATATATAGTGTTGGATTCCAGGCAGGGGCGGAACTGGGGGGAGCGCGGGGCAGCGGCCGCTCCCCGTAGATTTCAGATTACAGGAAAATTTTGAAAAATAACCTTATACAGTGCAATTTCGCTCCCCCTGTTCGATCTCGCTCCCCCAAGAGCTTGGGTCTAGTTCCGCCACTGATTCCAGGATCCATTATTTTCCGCAGCTCGGATATCCCCACATTTTGCATATATACATGTAAATCAGGGAATTGCAGATGAATATACATTCCAAGAAAAGTTCCATATCTTTCTCCTGGAAGCCGTTAATGCACATATTGCTTTCCGTGATATCAAATTAAGAAAAATAATTTCTGCTTTTCTTATTCTTCCGCACTTTCCATACATGAGGTAAAATCCCTCTTCTAAAGGCAAATCTATGTATATAGACTTACATTCTGAAAAATCCCTAATTAGTTATCGTGGTTGAAGTTATTTCGTTAAAAGTTCATAAGAGATTTGTCCTTTGCGTTGAAGATGTCATGTTTGGATTAGCATTTGTGACATAGTAATATCTTATTTTCAAAAAATATTATGTCACCAGAATAATACTCTTTCTGGTACCATATAAATGAGGGTTGACTCATTCAACAACAAATAAAAATTTATTTTAGGAACTTTTTAATTATAAAATATAACAAAGGAAAAGTCTTGGAAGAGATCGTCTCTATATAGAGACCGGATTAAATTGTAACATAAAACATTAACATTTTAACTTAAAACATGAATTTTTTTTGAAACATAAAGCATGAACATTTTGACTTAAAACATGAACATTTTAATTTGAACCATTAAATATAAAACATGGACGTTTTTTTTATGGAAAAGATAATATATATATTGCCAACAAAAGTTTCTTTTACAAAGTTTCTGGCCTTCACTCCTAGCCATAATCACACCTGATTCTAATCCTTGTATAGCTATCTAAACATAGAACAAGAAGCATACAAGCGATCTATTCATAACCTGCTAGGATTCTAGGCACCAAACTTTCCTCTTGCAAGCTCTTCTGTTGAAAAATCCTCCTATTTCTCTCCTGCCAGATATTGTAAAGTAAACCAACAATTTTAAAATACCTCATTCTTCCTCTCTGTCTAGGAATCACATACATGTATCTCAACAAGTCCCTGAAACAGCCACCCAACCTGATCTTCAGTAGAACCTGCAATCTCAAAGAGTATTGCACATGTCAAAAACAAGTGCTGAGCTGTTTCTCCCTGCAGGCCACAGAAAATGCATATATTCTGTTGATGCTTCTGAATCCCTAAGCCATGGAGTCTGTCTAAGGTGGATAATCTCCCTTTGAGAAGCATCCAGAGAAAAAAAACCTTGTCTAGGCTGAAGCCCCATCCTCCAACACAACTGTGCTCTTCCATCCTTCTCATTAGCACCCTTTAGCTTGTTGTAGACCTTACTGATATTGAGGCTATTATCCTTGTCCAAGCACTGATGTAGAAAGGGAATCACTCTATCTCTGACCTTCACTATCACACCCCAACTCCAACTATGCCTGCTTCCCAAAGTTTATGACAAGAAATCCAATCTCTTCAGATAGTATTCCTGTACCCATTTTATCGATATCTTTCTTCTGACAGAGATCCCAAACAATTTTGCTCAGTGCTGCTATGTTCCATAGTGAAGGATCTCTTATCCCTACTCCACCATTATGCTTAGCAATACACAGAGTGTCCCAAGCTATTGGAAACAACTTCCTCTTTCCCTCCTCCTTCCCCCACAAATAATCTCTGCATTTTTCCACAATAGCTGTATGAATGCTCTCAGGGATTTGGAAAACACTAGACCAGTGCCCTGCCAAACTCAAAAGTACTGTATTTATCAACTGTACCCTTCCAACATAAGACAACCTTCTTGTGCACCATGTATTGACCCTGCTTGCCACTTTATCTACCAACTTCTCACAAGTGGCTTTATCCCATCTTCCTGTGCATACAGGAATGCCTAAATAAGTAACAGGCAAGGCCCCCTGCATCACATTAATAATTCCAGCCAACCAAGTCATATCAGATTGTGACATTCTTGAAAAAAACACCTCTGATTTACCTGTGTTGATGTCCAGACCAGTTACCATTCTAAAATCCTCCAAAACATTTTTCACTCCCCTCAAAGATTTCTCATTTGCCTTGCAAAAGATGAGAAGGTCATCTGCAAACATCAAGCTATGAATCCCTACCCTCATATACCTCTGATGGTATTCAACCTGTTTGAGCTTGAAACTCAGGTTCAACTGTCTAGTCAGATACTCCATTCCCAGCACAAACAGAAGAGGAGATATAGGATCTCCTTGCTTCACTCCCATTCTTCCCCTAAAACAGGATGTGTAAGAACCATTAAGAGAAAAACAGAACTGAGTCCCTTCTATACATCTCCTCAACCACTGAATGTATAATCCTGGAAATTTCAAAGCTTCCAGCCATTTGAAAAGAAATTTCCAGTTTAAGCTATCAAAAGCTTTTTTAATATCAATTTTACCCGCTGAGTTTAAACATGGACGTTTTAACGTGAAACATGAACACTTTAATTTAAAACATAAAACATGAATACTTTAACTTGAAACATAAAACATGAACATGAACATTTTATCTTGAAACATTGTAGCACACTGTAGCAAAACACTGTAGCTCGTGATTTTTTAAATTTTTAAAAATTACAAATTGGTCTCTCCTTGATTTTCTTTATTACACTATTTATAATTTAGTCAGGTGTCTATATAGAGATGATCTCCTCAGATACTAACTCTATAACAAATAGATAGCAGAATACTATATGGGATTTTTTAAAAGGTATGAGAATATTATAATAATCTTAAGAATTGGTGGTTGCTATATTAGTTTGGTTTTTGAGAGAAACAATTTTTTTTCATACCTCGTCATCGCTGCTTTCTCTCTCCTAAAGCAAATGCTCTCACCTCTCTCCTAATTACTATTACCGCACAATAACTTTATACATATATTAATATCACTTTCAACTATTCAACGCTGATAACGGGCGTATAACGGTCATTTATACTGTTTCCCCATGGCGGAGCCACCGCTCCCCACTGGCGGATCCCCCTCGCCGAAATCTTTCGCACAGGCTCTCACCATCAAAACCCCCCCTTTATACTCATCTCTCCCAAACACTCCCGATCTACACCCAATTACCGAATACAAGGGCAAGATCGCCTATATCCTGCCACCAGAGGAAGGAGCAATCCTTGCCTCGTACTACCACAATGCACTGGTCGGCAAGTTCATCCGAGCAAAGCCAACAATGGAAGCTCTATCTGCAGATTTCAAGTCCATAGGTTTCTCGGGTCGCTACCAGCTAGGATCTCTGGATTTTAAGCATGTCCTTATACGATTCCAAGAGAAAGACGATTATCAGCGCTGCTGGATGAAAGGTACATGGAGCTTTGGGAAATCAATCATGAGGGTACAGAAATGGACACCGGAGTTTTCGCCGGAACAGGAATCATCGATTGTGCCGATATGGGTAACCCTTCAAAAACTCCATATCCACTTCTATAATACTTCGGCAATAATTGGTGTTAGTAGCCAAATTGGAAAATTCTTGAAGATGGATGCTGCTACATTAGGTATAACTAGGCCATCTGCAATTAAATTTTGTGTAGAAGTTGATTTGTTGGCCAGTTTACCTTCCACCATTGTAGTAGGAGTTGGAAAAAACATAAAAGAGTATCCAGTTGAGTATGAAGACCTACCTAGCTATTGCAACCACTGCAAAGTAGTTGGACACTCAGAGAATGAATGTAGCTTCTTACACCCAGAATTCAAAAGAAAGCCTAGAATGCAAGTTAGCCCTCCAACACAGGTGGATACTACAGGTGGAAGCCCTCCCTCACAGCCAAAAAATCATAATGGTAAACAGATTGATGGCAAACCAAGCTCATCAGGTCTTACCCCATTAGAGAAAGAGGCCATCCCTCAGTCCAAGAATGCAGTTACAAACACTGATAAGCCAAAAACCAGTTCCAAAAATAGGAGAAAAATCATATACAAATCCAAACTAGCTACCAAAATCACCAAAAGATATATCCCAAAAGGCACCATTCATGTTCCTGAAGCACAAAGAACATCTAAATATCTGGCTTCAGGTACAAAGAAAAGCCAGGTTGAACTGCAAACTCTCTCTAACATTCCAGCCATGGAGGAAATACATGTGCCCCAGAAACAGAAGAGTATAGCCACTGCAGCCTCTGATGTACCAGTGATGATATCTCTAACTAATTTATGCAAGGATATTTCACATGTTACTGGAGTAGATCTTCTGGAAACATCCAACGAAGACATTAATTCTAAAACAAATTTGCCATATGCTCAAGATGATATGTCTGTTGCAGGTATGTCTCTTAAACCTTGTTTTTCCCCTGTTAATTCTAACCTTCTACTTTTCCATTCCCAAGATAAAAATAGGAACAGGTTCTCACCACTGGTTAGCCTAATCAATGAGGAGAAAGTGGACAATATAACTATTAACTCAAAGGATGAAGGAGAAACGGAGTTTTCTGAGCCAGTTGAAACTGATGTCAGACTCAAACCAACACTCTTTCTACAGATTCCTTACCCTCCACTCAGGTAAGCACAGCAAAGGTAACGCCAATCTCACTTCTTAAAAGAACTTCCAAAAAATCAAGGAAGAAGACTTTTAATAGTGAACTAAATAAAGTGGCTTATTTACTTAGTCATGGTAACTTTCTATATCTCATTCATCTCCGAATGAGAAGCCCAAAAGTTACCATGACTGTAACTTTCAATTTACCTTAAATAAATCATTTTCCAACACTACTAATAGCTCACACACAGGTAATCCATGAATGGTACAACCATTAAAATTAATATGATGGTCTGGAACATTAGAGGAATGGATACCTCTTTACTTAGATTAGAAAGACTTGTTCTAACTCATAGACCTGAACTGCTGTGTATAATAGAGCCTAAGCACTCTAATTCTGAATGTGTTAAATATATGACTACTTTTCATTTTGAAAATTGCATGCATGCTGCCTCAGGTCAGATATGGCTTTTCTGGAAAAATTCTATCTCAATTTCCCTGAAATGTGATCACAGACAGTTTCTTGCAGTTGATATTTTTAGTCATAGACTTAATACTCCAATGGAAGGAGTTTTTGTATATGGTCTAAGAACAAAAACTGGTAGGAAAGATATGTGGAAAGATGTTACTGCTTAAAATTTTTTAAATGCTGTATATATAGGAGATTTAAATGCTTACAAATCAGTAAGTGAGTACAAAGGACCATCATCTCCTAAATTAGGCAGTATACAGGATTTTAATGATTTTATTCAAAGTTTGTCACTTTCTGAAATTCAGACAGTTACATGTATGTGAAATTCAGACAGTTACAGTTAAAGAAACCTCAGATCATAGCCCCCTTGTACTATCAGTTGGGAGTGCTATTCCCACCTCTCCTAGGCCCTTTAGATTTCTTAATACCTGGTTTAAAAGGCATTGCTTTCTGGAGGTTATTAAGAATAGCTGGACTTCCCCACTATCTGAGTCTGGTATGGTGAAATTATTCCTTAAGTTAAATAGACTTAAAAAAATTCTTAAGATATGGAATAAAGAAGTATTTGGGAACATTAGTGATAATGTTTCTAAAGCTGAAGAAAATCTTAGAATTCAGGAAATAATTTATGATCTAAACCAGTCAGATGAGGAATTACACAAACTCAAAGAGTCTAAATCCACTCTAAGTAGAGCCCTTACTGAAGAGAAGCACTTTTGGAAACAAAAGGCAAAGATTAAGTGGCTCAAAGAAGGAGATGAGAATACAGAATTCTTTCACAACTCAGTGAAAGAAAAGAAAAGCAGACTTGGCATCTCAAAAATCCAAAATTCCCAAGGCTTATGGCTTGATGATATTCTGGATATAGAGAATGAAGCTGTCTCATATTACAAAATCTCCTCTCCTCTGAAACCATAGATAGAGCCTCCTTCCACTCCCATTTTCTGAGCCAAATCCCTACACTTATCACACCACAACAAAATGAGCTCCTCACCAAATCTGTATCATTAGAGGAACTAAAAATGGTGGTTTTTAGTTTAAACAAATCCAGTAGTCCTGGTCCAGATGGCTACACAGCAAAATTTTATATAAAGGCATGGGATATAATAAAAGAGGATCTTTTAGAGGCTGCAAATGATTTTCTCCTTAATCCTAATATCCCACAGGGCATAGCTAGCACTTGGATCACCATAATTCCCAAAAAAGTTGTTCCAACATCTTTTAATGATTACAGGCCAATAAGTCTCTCCAATGTGAGCAATAAGATTTTCTCAAAAATCTTAATGGAAAGACTGAAACCACTCATGCCCTTACTCATCTCTCCCCATCAATATGCTTTTATTGCCAATAGAGAAATCTCTGACAATGTCATTTATTTAAATGAAATGATGAGATTTATCAATAGGAAAACTAGAGGGGCCAATTGTATATTGAAACTGGATTTACAGAAAGCTTTCGACAGAGTGAACTGGAATTTCCTTAGCTCAATTCTGTTGAAATTTGGCTTTCATGGTTCATTTGTGCACAACATCCTAAAATTTTTGTCACAGGCTTGCTTCTCAGTGCTAGTTAATGGAAAACCAGTGGGATTCTTCAAGGCAACCAGAGGAATTAAACAGGGAGACCCTATCTCACCTTTTCTTTTTAATTTATTTTCTGAAGCTTTCACTAGGTCACTTGCATATGTCTATCAGATAGGTAAAATTCAATATTTTAACCTACCTGATCATGTCATTCCCATATCTCATCTTAGTTATGCAGATGACACCATTATTTTCCTAAATGCAAATAAATCTAGTCTTACAATACTTAAAGCTTTTATGGTTGTTTTTGAAGAAACAACAGGTCAAAAAATCAATTTTCAAAAAAGTGAAGTTTTCCACAGCAAACATGCATCAGTGCACACAATTAGGTTAATTCAGTCAATTCTATGCATGAGAAAAGGAGACTATCCTTTTAGATACCTAGGTTTCCCCATCTTTACTGGGAGAATGACTTGCTCTCATTTCCAGTCTGTACTTGAGATGATAAAATCCAAGCTTGATAGCTGGAAAAATAAGTGGCTATCCACTGGTGGGAAACTAACTCTAATAAAATCTTGCATCTATTCTATACCTCAGCATATTTGGGCAGTATATGATCCCCCAAAATTGATTTTAAAAAACCTTGAAAAAGTGGTTTCTACTTTTTTCTGGGGATATACAGACCAAGCTGAGAGGAAAAAATGGAGGAAATGGAAAGACTTATGCTATCCTACACCTGAAAATGGAATTGGGATTAGGTCACTATCCACCATTATAAAAGCTTACTCAACTAAGGTTTGGTGGAAATACCAAAATGCACAAGTCCCATGGACATTTTTTCTGGCTTCTTTACCTCTGTCTGTTAGAACTTCACAAACATGGAGAAGGATATGTAAGATGGACCAGTTTGCAGTTAGCAACTCTAAAATCCTTATTGGGGATGGATCATGTAGCTTCTGGAATTCCATATGGATTGACTCTGGTGTTTTAAGAGATCTTATTAGTGTTGATTCCACTAACATTCCCCTAGATTGTTCAGTAGCTGATTTTGTCATTCATAGAGATCTCTACATCTCATCATTAATTCCTGTTTTAGGTACTGATGTCATTTCAGTGTTACAGGATATCAAACTCTCTCCACAAAGGCAGGACAAGCTTATCTGGAAACCTGAGCTCAAAGGAAATTTCACATTTTCCTCAGCATATAATGCCTTGAGACCAAAAAAAGGTACTATCTCTTCCATGGACAAGATATGGTCCAAGAGAACTCCTAAAAAAGTCTCTGTATTTATGTGGAAACTTTTCAACTTTCTGCTTCCATTTGATGATGTTTTGATTTTCTTTGGCATAAACATGGCGTCAAAATGTGCTTTCTGTGATCATTGTGACAGTATTGACCACTTTTTCAATTCCTGTGACACTGCCACACAAGTCTGGGTTGCTTTGCACTCCTTTATGTGCATTGGGAATCCGATTTTTGACATTCTATGGTCTAGATTAGCTAGCTACTGGTTTTATAATGGCCTTACAGTTTTGCATTCCAATTTGGTAAATCTAGTTCCATCATTTGTCTGTTGGTGTTTGTGGAAGGCTAGAAACAAGAAACTATTTGAAAATATCCCCCCAAATGTTCAATGCATAGTCAAAGAAATTAAGGAGATGATTTTCAATGCTTTCCTAGTCAAGCCTTTTTACATTAATAAACAACATGATATAGACATTGCTAGCTCAGGTGTTCTGCCTATGTGGTTAAAACCACCAAAGCCAAACATCACTCCAGTAAAGTGGTCTAGACCTTCAAGTGGAGTCAAAATAAATGTTGATGCAGCCTGGAATCAATCTGTTTCTCAAGCAGGAGTTGGAATCGTAATTAGAAATTCTACTGGAAAACTAATTCTAGCTAGAGTTTTCTATTTAAAAGCATTCTCTCCACTTGAGGCTGAACTACATGCCATTAGATTAGGCATTCTTACTGCTCACTCTCTAAACTTGTTCTTATTCTCTATAGAGTCTGATTGCCTTAATGCAGTTAATATGATTAAGGACTTGAATAAAGTTCACTGGAAATTGTTTACTCTAGCAGAATCTATAGCTGGCTGTCTTTTCCCTGCCCTTTTAGGTCATACTTTTAGACAAGGGAACTGTGTGGCTGATTTACTTGCAAAATATGCTCTAAAATTCCAACTTAATACTGAGTACAATTTTCAGACTCTTCCTGTCAAAGTAAGGGGGGCTCTAGTTCTTGATGAACTAGAGATACCATCCCTGCGCATTCAGAACTAGATACTGCTGATTTTTGGCTGTTTTGATTGCAGATGATTAGGCCAAGAACTCCAAGCTGTGTGGAAGCAAGCTGCTAATCAGCAGGAGCTCTCCTCTCTGCCACAACTCTATCACATCTGAGCTGCACCCAATAGATAACCTATTTTTTGGTGCTGGATAAAACACTGTTTTTTTAACATCTAAGGGAAATAATATGAAAGAATCTCCTCCATAGGCTGACTAGTGATTCTGTGTTTGTTCACTGAATTACTGAAAAGCAAGTGGAATGAGAATTTTTCCTCTATTGGTTTTCCTTACCTTAGGGTAACCTAGAAAGAGTCTTTGTGAAGCTCTTTCTTTTTGAAGGTTTTTTCACCTTATGTAGTATCTGATCTAGTATCATTTCTACATCATAGTTTTCCTTACTTTAGGTTGCTATGAATGTTGCACTGTGCCTATGGCCTTACCTGTTTGCAGTGATTGTAATCCTTTTTTTCTTTTGTTTATTTAAAAGGCAAGAGGAAACCAATATAACTCCTCCCACCAACGGTGGTTATCTTTTTTAAAAAAAAAGAGAAACAATTTTCAAAGCTCTCGAGTAGCTACGATGCTGTGATGGGATTTTGCGTAACAAACTCGATAGCTACGAGGCTAACATTTGAAGGTACAAAAAAATTTCACGTCCAATGGTGAAATATATAATTTAAGTGACAATATATATATATATATATATATATATATAATTTAAAATAATTTAAGTGAAAATGTATAATCCTAAGATTAATTAAATATTATAGGTTTATTTTATTTTTGGTAAGATCGATTCTAAGATTAATACAACGTGCGGTCTACTGTTACTAGTTCTATTACTAAAAGTAATTCTCACCATTCTCCACTAATTTTTAATTGATATTTAGGTCCGGTTTTTAAAAGATTATTTCTTACTAAATTGAACTGAATAAAAATAAAAATTAATGTATTGAAAAAAAGAATTAACATGATTGAATAAAGCTGAAGTTCATCAAATTACATTTTCAATGAGCTGAACTAAACTAAACTGAATTGAGCTGAACTAAACTAAATTGAATTGAACTGAACTGAACTGAATTGAACTGAACTGATATATAGATAAGCTCTGCCAAACAAGGCCTTATTATCGGTAGTTTATTATTACTTTGTCTTATTTTAATTAGTTGACTCAATTTAGTTTAATTTAACTTAACTCATTAGAATTAAAGTTTGACTCGATTCAGTCTAATTTAGCTCAGCTCGCCAAATTTTTTTTTTTTTTTGAAATTTAGACTTATTTAGTCATTCAAATTTCATATACACCTACTTTTAATTCAAAATTTTTTTGATCCAATTCATTTTAGCTTAGTTCAAGTCAATTTGATTATGTTCAAAACAATAATTAATTTAGTTTTGTTATTTTATAAAAAAAAAAAACAATCGCAAAAAAGAAAAAGGAAAACTGCAAATCTATATATTAGCCCTAACAAATTATATAGATTTTAAAATGTATAGATTAAATTAAAATTATATAGATTTGCAGTTTGTTTTTTCTTTTTTTGCATTTGTTATTTTTTGTATTTTATTTCTAAATAAGTTTTGGAATAGACGGTCTATAATCTGATAAAATATAGACCTTATTAATAAATATAGAAACAATGAAGGATTTAAGTTGCAAATTTTGAACAATTGCAATCCACTCGCGCCCCAAAAGCCCACACGAATAAAAAAAAACCTGGGCAATCTTGCCCATATATTGGACACAATCCAAATTCCCAAATTGTTGAAGTTTGTCTCAAATTTCAATCAGTGCTGAATTCGGAAAGAATAAATCTTCTCTGAATTTAGAATAGAATATTTCTGTTTGGTTATAAATAGTTAGGGTTAGTTTATTTGTAATAGAACAAGACACGAGATACAGACTTGTGGGTTTTCTGGTGAGTTTCTCGGGAGAGAAAAATTAGTATAGACGAGAGGGTGGGTATTCAGTTACTGTTATACTAGTGGATTCTCTGATGGGCGTAGGCCGAATTCAGTCGAACTACGTTATATTGGTGTTCTTGTGTTGTTTCTGTTTCCGCTGTGATCGCCAAAATCCCAACAACTAGTATCAAGAGCTGAGGTGTTCGATGAGGATGGAGCCGTAACCAAAGGCGCGGTAATCAGTTTGGATCCTTAATTTCTTGGTTATGTCCATTGAATCAAGTTGAATTTTTTATGATTAATTGATTGGTACGTGTGGTGCTTTTGGTATAATTTGGTTACCTTCCTGGTTTGTTATCAAAGTGATTAATTGTGTATTGCTACATTGGTTTGTTGTCGTCGGTGATTAATTAATTGTGATAGTTTCGGGGGTTGTGCATGGCGTTATTATACCTTGTTGTGGTCCTGGTCACGTGACTTGTACCAGCCGAACCTTCTTCTTAGCTGTCCCATCACGTGTATCGGAAATTACCAGGAAAGACACATTGGCTAGTCACCTTCGATATTATCACAAGCCCTCAAGACAGATGCTTCAAGCTTCCGACGTCCCACTTCACGTGCGCTTGTCGCTATTCTAGTAGGTGGTTCCCTGAGTCGTAAAGAGCTATTATCCTCGAGCTTTTGGCGGCTACACGCTTCTCTTTTCCCCAAATTTTTCCTCTTTCCTCGTGTACCATCATTACTCCTACCCCCGATGCACTGTCTTTTAATATTCTCTTATTCCTCTTCGATAAATAGATCCCTCCGACTCCATTATTTTCCTCTCTTGCTTCCATTCGATTCATCTTCTTCCTATCTCTTGTTTTCTGGTGAGTTGCCTCTGCTTCTAGTCTCTCTGCTCATCTTTTATTCACGTCTTTGCTTATTTTCATCATGGATTCCACCGACCGACCCCTGGATCTGGTACATGCTGATAGCCTGAAAGCTCAGGCCTCTAACCATGTATCTCCTTCAATCACCGATCTCCCTTTCCCATCCCCTGGGTTTCCTTTCATCCTAAACGGGATTTTCTTAAGCCCGCTCCTTTAATTGCCTCTCTTTCTTTTCGTTTTTCCTATCTGTTTTCCTTTCTCCGTGCCTACTCCTTTTCTAATTCCTTTCTTCCTTTTTCCCTTCCCCGGTTTTTCCCTTATCCAAGAATGGCTGTTTTGCGATCAGCCTCTTTGTAATGTTCCTTCCCCCTTTTCTATGTTTCAATTCTTCCAAATTACCTTCCCCCCTTTTGTCCCCTTTTATTTTCTTTTCCTCAGGGTTATCCGAGCCCCCCATTTCTTCTGCTTTGTACCTTTTTTCTCTCCCCCGTTATTTCTCTTTCCTTTGTCCGAAGGTCCCCTTTCCGGTTCTTCGTCCCTTCCTGCCTTTACCTTTTCCTCCTTGGATATCCCCTCTGTTATCCGAACCTACCCTCTTATTTCCCTTTCTTCCTCTATCTCTCATCTTTTATCCGATCCTACCCTCTTCTTCCCATTTCTTCCTCTATTTTCCTCCTTTTTTTCCTCTTTTTTTTTTCGAGGATTCCCTTCATTACCCTTGTTCTTTCTTTCTCCGATATCATTTTTATGAATCTCCCTTCTTATTTCCCCCCTTTTCTTTTTCTTTTCTATTTTCTCTTCTATCATCTCTCTCAAAAATTCCAATCCTTCTAATTACTTATCATTTCCTAATCGACTTTCATCCCCTAAGATGTTGTTTCTCTTCAGGTTACCTCTCGCTCATATTCTCCCCGTTCAAGTCCTAACATGTTTGGTCGATTGCCCTTCGTTCTTTGAGTGCCTCATCATTGTGACTTATCCGATGTCGCGGCCTATCCGATGTAGCCCTCAGGTTCCTGCCTTCCTACTGCTCCTTTCTTGATGCCGCCGATCTGTAGTGTGAATCATAGGATTCCTTCCGAGGGTGTATTGCTTTGCCAGCGACTGCTCTCCTATTACTCCTTCCTCATGGTTGTGCCTTTATGAGCCCTTTGATCTTTATCCATTTTGCTTCTTCCCTTATTGCTCTCGCATATGACCTGCAAAAGAAATTCTTACTAAAGCAGTGTTAGTTACGATGTTTCTTTTGCACTAGTTTTTCTTCAGGTTCCCTCAGACCGATACCCCTCTATCTTCTGTGGCAGTATCCCTCGGCGTTTCTGACACTCGACCCTATGTTGTCGGCGTGACCTGCCTATTATTCCGACCATGAACCGCTAATCCTTTTCCTGCTCATATTTCCTATCGGCCCTTTCTTATATGATAACTATCTCATCAGAAAGATTTAAAGCCCTAATTATCCTATATCTGACCTATGCTCATGAGCTGAATCTACTTGATTTCCTACGTATTTCTCTCTCCTCATATTTACCTCTACCTTTCTATCCTTTATACCTATTTACCTTTCGTATTTTAGACTATAACAATCATCAATATTCTTGCAGAAAGCCTTTATCTACTATTTGAATAATGCTCAATATATATCGTTAGTTACCTACATACCTCAACTTTCAAGCCTCCACGCTCCTTGGTGGATCGTGATAATGGCAAAGGCAACTTTCCAGGCAATTTCCGATACACGTGATTGACAGCTAAAGGGGAGGTTTGGCTGGTACAGTCACGTGACCAGGATCACTGCGAGGTACAAGGAGGTGACGTGTGATGAGAAGGCACATGACTAGATCTAAGACGCCTATAAATAGAGGCCACAATCAACCATTCCAGGTAAGTTCTTTAACTCTTGAATACATAGTTTTATTTTTCAAGGCACAGAATCTCATAATCACACCGGAGCTATCACCTCCGGGGTAGCGCCGGGGGGCTTGTTTTGCAGGCTTCGGAGAGTAGGTCCCAAGCAAGTTCTATCTGAGGCCAAGGAGCTCGGATAGTCAGGAACCATTAGCAAGCAGTCTGCGTACTTCATCAGCAATCAACACCCAGAAGCCCTCGGATACCTCAGCTATCCGAGGCCCATATTACTAGTGCAGATTCGCCCCGCATCAGTTGGCATGCCCGGTGGGACCCGACATTAGGGGATCTCACCCTCGATACAAAACGACACATGCAACTCAGCACCTAAAGGGGCTACTCGGAAAGTAGACTTCACCTCGGCGGATGGCAGTTCAGCCGAAGCAGGATTGTGCGCAAGGAAACTCAGATGTTGCAACAACCAGGGGAACGATCAAAGTCACTATCCACCCAGGAGCGTGGAGGCTTGAAGGTGGAGGTATGTAGGTAACTAACAATATGTTGAGTATTATTCAAATGATAAATAAAGGTTTTTCCGCTAAAGTATTTGATAATTGCTAGATTGCATGAGGTAAATAGGTAGGAAGGATAAAAACACAGGAGAGAGGAATACATAGGAAATCGATTAGAGTCAGCTCTTGAGCATAGGTCAGATACGGGAGAATTAGGGTTTTACATCCTTCCGAGGGATAGGTATTGCATAGGAAAGAACCGACATGATAGCGGTTTAAGGTTGGTCACAATGACAGCATATGGTCGGATGTCTGAAAAGCTGAGGGACACGGTAACAGGATGTAGAGGGTTATCGATCAGAGGAATAAGGGATCGGAAGAAAAATTATCACAAGAAAAACAGCATAACTAATTTTGGTAAGAAATTCCTTTGCAGGTTATGTAAGAGGACAATGGAGAAAGAAGCAACATGGCGGATAACCAAAAGGTTTACAAAGGCATAGGCATGAGGAAGGAGTAATAGGAGAGCAATGATGGCAAAGCAGAGCGCCCACGATTCGCATGATTAATCGGCGACACCAAGGAAGGGGCTGCGAGAAGACAGCATCCCGAGGACTATATCGGATAAGCCACAACATCGAGGAGGAGGCGTCCAAAGAGTAAAGAGCAACAGACCGAGCAGGTTAGGATTCGGATGGGGAGAACTAGAGCAAGAGGTAACCAGAGGAGCAACACAATATGAAGGAAGTGGAGTTGATTCAGGGAAAAGGAGGAGATGATAAGCAGGGAGGAAAATAAGAATTGCTGGTAGGGTTCCAAAAAGAAAAAGAAGGAAAATGGAGGGAAATAAGAAAGGAGAATCAGGAGAAAGGTATCAGGAGAACAAGGGAAGGGAGGGAGTTTAAAAAAAAAAAAAAAAGAGAAAGAGAGAAGAGAGAGAGAAAATGGGGGAGGAGTAAAGGAAGAAAGGGGAAAAGAAGAGGGTAGGATCGGATAATGGAGGGCTTATCCGAAGAGGAAAGAGTAAGGTTAGGGAGGAACAAAGATCCAAAAAAGGGAACCTTCGGATGAAAAGAAAGGTGAGTAAAAGGAAAGAAAGAAGAGGAAAAATGTAGAGCACACAAGGGAAACAATGAGATAAAAGATGTAAAGGTTTTAATAGGAGAAGAAATGAGAGGTCGGTAACAATACCAGGGGGCTCGGATAACCCCAAGAAGGGATAATCTTGAGGAAATGAAAATAAAAGGGCATAAGAGGGAAAAGGTAGCTGGAAATAGAGAGAGTGTAAAAGAGGTAAAAACATATAAAAAAGGAAAAAAAATAGGATCGAAAGAACAAGGGAAAGCATGTAGAGAGAAATAAAGAAAAGAGAGGAAGTAAAAGGATGGGCTCAGGAAAACCCAGAAGAAAAAGGAAGGGAGATCAGATGAAAGGGAAAATAGGGAAAAGAAGAGAAACCTCGAGGGATCGGAAAATGATAAAATAATGATAATTTAAAGACTAGTGGGCTTAGCGTGGATACGCAATAGCTCGGATGCGTGGATACGCATAACAGTTGCATGTGCACAAGAGACACATTGCAACAAAAGGTTTGGTGTGGATACGTCAAAGTTCGGATGCGTGGATACGCTCGGAACAGCAAGTGTACGGGATAGTGCGTTAGGAAAGCGTGGATATGCAAAAATTTGCATACGTGCTGGGTAGTTCGGTGTAAATAAAGGGAAAGTCGGGACCTCTGGGTCACTCCCATGATTGGTGTCCCGCAAAAAGATAAGTCTCGGCAAGGGTAATCCGAGCACAAAGGGAAGAAAAAGAAAACTAAAGAAAGGCAAAAATAGTTCATTATAAATAGAGGCAAGTACGCGAGGGGAGACGTCCTCTCGATACTAACGCATCTTACATAAAGTATGAAACAAATATACAATTGCAACAAAATAAGTTCAAGGAAATACACTAATCATCGGATAAATGAACTACTTCGTCTCCTTGAGAAGGCAGGGAGGGAATAGTCAAGGGACGGAGAGAAGGCCGAGCCCTTTCGAGAGGCACATTTTCAGGAGGAAAATGCAGGGATCGGAAGATCACAGATGAAGAGGCAAGAGGGGCCAAGCTCACTGTAAGTGGGCAAACCCATTTGTCGAACGTGGAGAACTTCTCGGATTCTCTTCTGGCAATCCTCGTATTTGGTAGAAAGCCGAGGATTGAGATATCGGTGGAAGGCATAATCAACGGGAGGGGAAAAAGGAATTTCCCAGATAGAAGGTGGAAGGGGATCAGACATCCCAGAAGATAGGCGGCGATTCCATTCAACGACCTCGGTATAAGCAGGGTAAGCCGAACCCCCAGCTTGGAACTTACTCATCTTCTCCATAGTAAAAATGGCATTCCGGACAGAATAGGTAATATCAGGGAAGGGAACAATGCGAGTTTTGTCACGGACAAGGGATGACAGATGAAATGAGAGCCTCAGACAAAGAAGATAACTCTGAAGCTCACAGTTGCGAGAGGTAAGTTGCTTATTTTCAGCTTCTAGCCTGGAAATCATCTGCCTTTCGTTGTTACTACCTTTCGTTGTTACCGCCTTCTAGACTTTGGAGTTTGTTAAGGACCCTAGTGTACTCGCCCCACACTAAGCCGAGCTCCTAGCCAGCATGGTGGTCCAGCTCCTTGCATGAAACATGCAATCGATTTAGAAGCTCGGGCATATTTGTAGTTTCCTCGAGATAGGAAGAGATAATTTTATGGCTTTGTTTGATATATCCGAACCTAGCCCTCATTATAAGTTGGAGAAACCCAGCTGCAACACTAAAAGTAGAAAACTCTTCGAGAAGGAAACCAAACTCATCTTCGGACAAGGCTTTCTCCCTCGGACCTGCTAGTATTTGTAGATCGGATAAGGCCGGTGCTCGGCATTTAGAGCACAAAAGGGGAGAAACCTTATCTGAAGAGGGGGGAAGAGGACCCTGCAGAGAGGTATATGAACCTATTATAGACTGGAATTAGAGAAAATAGGAAAGGTAACACACAGTAAACACAAGAAGAAAAGAAACTTAGGATAAAATAATAATAATAAAAAAGAAGATAAGATAAGATATATTGTAGCAATACAAGGAGATGGTTGAAAATGCCCCTAACAAGTGGGAAGAGTCAAGCAACAGAGTAAAAGAAGCTAAGAAGATCGCCGAAGCCAGGAAAAGGGAAATTATACATGAGAACCGGATGCTTCTTCAGGAAACAAGTAGCCCTCGGTAGCTTGGGCATGTTGAACATGACCCATTGTCGTTGAAGACTCAATAACGGGGGTGCCGTTGGACAAAGCGGCCTTGAAACCGAAAGATTGTGGCTCGACACACCATTCCACGTACCCCTTGCGGTTAACAAAGTAGCGGTGAGATGAGGGCTCTGGACAGACCCCATGAGAATTGCAAAGGTCCGCTTCAGGAACAACTTTCTCCGCAGGAATTGGAGCCTTCTCTTCTCCGATATCTAAAAGGTCTGCGGCAGAAACAGGTGGGAAGAATGAATGCAAGGCAGCCCAAATCTTGGGGGCTAGAGTTTGGAGAGTACTCAGGTGAAAGGCTCTAAGACGTTGCTCATAGCGGGCCAGGGTTCCAGGATGGTAGTAACTTTTCTGCACTGATAAGCGAAATGCCCCAGGAAGCCAACCTCAGATCTTCTCATAGAGAACGGTGGTCTGGTAGTTGTTTGACTCCCCTAGGAACTTGGACAAAGATTGGTCACATGCCTTAGAGCTGACAATTTCTTGAGCGATGGTTTCGCCGAACTCACGAAGCAGAGACCCATCTTCAAGGGGCTTGAGTTTTTCAAGAAGGAGGGAAGAACGCACTTTCTCCTCGTCTAAAGCTCGCTGACATGCCTGAAGGTCGCGGAACAAGTTACATGATCATTCCTCCTACATCCCAGCCATTAAGGACTGGAAGTCGGGAGAGTCGCTAAAACCCTTCACAAAAACCTGGCTTGCTGCGTAAAGATAAGCACACTAATAAGAAAGAAAAAAATACAATAAAGGCATGAAAGAAAAAAGAAAAATAAGGCAGTAGGAATGCTCATATGAGAAAAAATAGGGTGAATATCCATTGGAGTGATCACATGAACAGATCCCGCAGCTGGATTCTCGACGGCAGGAGTTACAGCCTTCGGCTGAACAGGAACCTGTGTTGGAGCAGGTTGTTCTTCAGGAAGAGGGAATGTGGGCTCAATTTGCTGGGCAATGTATGCAAGAGGATCGTAGTCAAGAGACTCCATGTTAAAGACATCGCCCCTTTGATGAGTCGGGCTATGGGAACCAGAGTTCTTCGGAGAGGAAGGGTCCTCGGGTTGCACCACAGGGTCCACTAAGGGCATCTCGATAGCCTTATATTCAGGTGCTTTCCCAAGGGTTTCCTTAGCAGAGGAGTCGGGACCCCTCTCCAGGGCGCTCTTGCTGGGAGATGCCTCGGATTTTCTCACAAGGACTTTCCTTTTAGCAGGGGGCTCAGAACCCTTGCCAGGAGCCTCCGAACGAGCCTTCTTTTGGAATCAAAAATTTCGTCCAAGGTGGACTTGGGAGCTTTTCTGTGAATAGTCCCAGTCATCTCTGAAGCAGGATAAAGGGCAGGATTATCAGGAAGATCACGAACCACTGCAAAAAAACAGAAGAAATAACATTAGAATAAGGTAAAAGATTGAGATAAGCAACACAATGGAAAAGGAGCAGGAAAGTAAAGACAGGTATCCTAGAACAAGGGGTAAGGACCTTCTTTAGGCCATCGGGCATAGAGCCGACGTCGAGTAAAGACAGAGGTATGATAGATATCACGAGGCCAGTAGAAGGTGTCGTTTCCTTTCAGCCAATACTGAAGGACATTCAGGGATAGACCGGACAAAGTTTCGTAGTCGGAAGCTACTAATTGGAGGACGAAAACCCCGGCGGCCTCAGCTTCAATGCTGTCATTCCAATCAGGGACAAAGTACTCGACTTGGTTAAAGGAGTAATGACCGGCCTCCTTATAGTTCTTGACACTGTCATTCTTGTTGAGTATTTGAGAAGGACCCCGGGGATTAAAGGTATAAATCCCTGGAGTTTTTTGATGAGAAGCACAGAGGCGATAGAAGGAACGAAACAGATCCAAGGACTCGACTATGCCATGTATGCGACATAGAGTGATGAATCCCAGAATTACAGCCACTCCGTTAGGATGAAGTTGAGCAGGAGACATCCGAAAATGCCCAAGCAACTCAGAGAAGAGAGTAGGGAGCGGAAGGGATAAGCCAAAATGTATACGGCGAGCATGTAAGCTTGAGGAACCGGATTGGACTTGAACAACTTCCAAGAGCTCTAACTCCGCATCCTAGGGGATAGGGACAAAGCTATTATTGCAAAGGTCAATAACCACCTGGGTAACCCACTTAGGCCGAGGATCGGAATCACAATGGAAACCAAGGGGATTAATTTGAGGCACTCGGACGAAAGACCTACGAGATCGCTTTTTCCCTTTGGCGGCAGATAAGGATTTCGAAGAAGAAGATTCGGAGCCCGGACCGGGGTTAGGAAGGGATACAGGGTTAGAAGCCTGAGCTTTCAGGCTATTGGCAGGTACTAGATCCATGGGTTGATCAGCAGAATCCATAATAAAATAGGGCAAAACACTAGTAAAAGATGAGCAGAGAGACTAAGAGCAGAGGCAACTCACCAGAAAGCGAGAGATAAGCGGGAGATGAAATTGAGGGACAACGAGAGAGGGAAAATAAAGGGGGATAAGGGGATCTATTTATAGAAGAGAAACAAGGAAATAGTAAGAGACAGCGCATCGGGGGCAGGAGTAATGATGGTACACAAGAAAAGAGGGAGAGTTTGGGAAAAAGAGAAGCGTGTAGCCGCCAAAAGCTCAAGGATAATGGCCTTTTACGGCCCAGGGGCCCACTTGCCAAAATAGCAACAAGGGCGCGTGAAGCAGAGACATCGGTAAGAAATGGAAATTGATGACAAAACACAAGCTTCCAGTCTCGGAAGGCCGAAGCCTTTGTCTCGGGGGGCTTGTGATAATGTCAAAGGCAACTTTCCAGGCAATTTCTGATACACATGATGGACAACTAAATGGGAGGTTCGGCTGGTACAGTCACGTGACCATGACCACTGTGAGGTACAAGGAGGTGACGTGTGATGAGAAGGCACATGACTAGATCCAAGATGCCTATAAATAGAGGCCACAATCAACCATTCCTGGTAAGTTCTCTACCTCTTGAATACAGAGTTTTATCTTTCAAGGCACGAAATCTCATCATCACACCAAAGCTATCACCCCCGGGGTAGCGCCGGGGGGATTGTTTTGCAGGCTTCGGAGAGTAGGTCCCAAGCAAGTTCTATCCGAGGCCAATGAGTTCGGATAGTCAGGAGTCATTAGCAAGCAGTCTGCGTACTTCATCGGCAATCAACACCCAGAAGCCCTCAGATACCTCAGCTATCTGAGGCCGAGATTACTAGTGCGGATTCGCCCCACATCAGATCGTAGCTTTAATCATTTCCTTGGTTTTTCGCAACAACTAAGTTTCCTTGCGCGCGATCTTGCCTCAGCCGAACTGTCTTCCTTCTAGGTAACGTTCACTGTCCGAGCAATCTCTCTGGACGATGAGTTGTGTGTGTCGCTTTGAGTCGAAGGTGAGATCCCCTGATGTCGGGTCCCACCGAGAGTGCCAACTGATGCGGGGAAAATCCGCACCTGTAAATAGATTCCCTGGATATCGGTTATGTCCGAGGGTTTTGAGATCTGGATGGCCGATGAAGTATGAAGACTGCTAGCTAAGTGTACTTGGCTATCCGAGCTCTTAGGCCTCGGATGAGACTTGCCCGGGACCTGTTCTTCCGATGCCTGCAAAACAAGCCCCCAGAGCCACCCGAGGGTAGCAGCTCCGATGTGATGATGAGATTTCGTGTATTAAAAGGAAAGATAAAACTCTGTATTCAAAAGTTAGAGAACTTACTGGAATAGCTGGTTGCGGCCTCGTTTTATAGGCGTCTTGAACCTTATCATGTGCCTTCTCATCACACGTCACCTTCTTTTACCTTGTTGTGGTCCTGGTCACGTGACTGTATATGCCGAACCTTCTTCTTAGCTGTCCCATCACGAGTATCGGAAATTACCAGGAAAGACACATTGGCTAGTCACCTTCGGTATTATGAAAGTTCAAGCCTATTTGTTGCATTTCTTTTTCTATTAAATTGAACCTAAAATTACTAGTATACCCCCATATTTAACAGTTTTAAGGATTTAAAGGTCAGGTTAGGACTAGGGAGTCGAAATGAAGCAAAAACTAAAGGTTGGGGGGGGGGGGGGCGTTTTGACACTAAAATTCGATGGGGGGGGGGCAAACTGGTACTTTGGAAGACGTTGGGGAGTCTGTATAAAATTCTCTCTTATTAAGTACAAAGTTTTGGGTGAGATCGTCCTACCAAAAGTTTATGATAGGACGAATAATAGTTCATGTGTTAATTACTAGATTTTTTTGTGTGTTTCACAGGTTTGTTTGCCATAGTTGTGTTCATGTGTAAATTAACCAATAAATTTTGAAAGGTCAACAAAGCCTTGACATACACCAAAAAATGTAATAAACACATGAACAATCATTTGTCCTACTATAAACTTATGGTAGAACGGTCTCACCCAATACCTTCTCGTTTTGATTAAGTATGATTTATAACAGTGTTTATCATGGGGTAGGCTGATGGATATGGGTAAGAAAGTTGTTGTGTGTTTCACAACTTTGTTTGTCATAAGTTATACTTATGTATAAATGAACTAATAAAGTTCGAAAGGCAAACAAAGCTATAAAACACACGAATAAATCCAAGAAACACGTGAACTATCAAGCGTCCTACCATAATCTTATAGTAGGACAGTCTCACCCAAAACTTTCTAAGAAACTAAAGTATTGACATATGTATTATTAAAAAATTTAAACATGATATGAGTTATATGTATATATACACATAGGGAGGGGTTCTGTTTACTCCATTATTTTCACTCAAAATCTTGACCATTCAATCAAATCTAATGCAATGGGTTTTCCCTTTCTCCTCTATCCTATTTTTTAGGTTTATCTTAAAATTAAATTTCCTTTTTCTTCCTCTAATTTTATACATTCCTCCAACTTTGGCGAATTATATTCTTGTATTGTGCTTTAACTATTAGTCGACTTTTTCTAACTATGATATTAGAGGTTACCTTTCTATATTGAATACACTGAATCAACTCAATATTTTCCTCCCTCACCGCAATAGAGATCATAGAAAATCATCTTCTACATTCTCCAAGCCGTGTTGCTTCCTTCTTTTTTTTGGGCAAACCATCGCATATGGGAGGATTATTCATGGCTTCTCAACCGAAATAGAAACATAATACACATAAGACCAAAAGGCCTTAGTGGCTACAAGTTTCCCGAAGGTTGTTCTCCACAAGTGGAGGCAATTTGATAGATTACAAAGAAGTTTCTAATCTTCTCTGTATCTAAGGCCAGCATAGCCTATCTAAAGAAACTAAAACTATCATAACAAAACTAGAAAAAAATGGAAAGGGTGTTGAAAGATAGCGGTCATAACCAATAGTACTTCCAACTAATCTGAGACTAACTAGCCGACTACGATTTGGCTATAGTATCAGACAGTGACCTGAAACTGCACTCACTTCCTAATTAGTCTCATTAAGCGTGATTACGATCCCCAACTAATGTAAGAGACTTCAGAGGTTGTTTGTACAGAGACAAGACATCAGTAGGCTGCCTAACACGAACTAAGCTGATGAATCAAAAGATTTCCCAACTCAAAAGGTCTACAAATCTGAATCAGACAGAGGCGCCAGAAGTCAGTTTAAAAACTGCCCCGACTTGGATTTCTCCTTTCGGTGATAACAGATCGAAAACCAACAGAGCTTAACCAAGCAAAAGGTCCCATCAGAAAAGCAAATAATTGGAAGACAAACCCACTAGACCAATAGTTGAGCAAAAGGACCCTAATTTAGACCATACTCCCTTTCAATAAAATGAAAAATAAACTACCCTTCTAGAATAAAACCTAGAAATAAGGACATAAAACAATAGAAAAAAGGAAAAAGAATTAAACTCCTCTGTCGGAGATGGCGGAGCACGACGGCAGACTCCGGCGCGGTAGAACGGCGGTGGTGCGTGTCCTACAGGCGCGGGTACCGGCGGACGCGTGAGGCGCGTCCTGATACTTGAGAACGCGCCGGGCAGAGCCGTGCATCGCCAACGTGTTCGGCTCTGCCTGAGCGGCGCGTGGCGTCGCGGCTTATGCATCTCCTTCCCGGCGGCTGTGATCCGGCCATCCTCCTCCTGGTGGTGCCGGCTTCGCCCTGTCAAAAGCTCCTTTGTCGGTTGGCGTCGGACGTCGTTGCAGATCTGGAGTGTCGGGTCGTCGATCGGGCAGATCCTCGCTGGTGTGGACCGGGGATGTCTGCAACAGATCGAAGACTCGTTTTGGGCCGCCGGTGGTTGGGCGCCCCAGATCGGCGCCGATCTGGTCCACCGGCGACCTGGAGAGCCTATTGACCAAGGGTTACACCGTATCTGGGGGGTTCAAGGGTGTAGGGGGTGGTGGGTGTTTGGAGAAGAACTAGGGTCGGGGTGGGAAGGTCACCACCGGACCGGCGAGAGGCGCCGGCCGGTGCCTCCCCGACGAGAAAAAAGGAGGGAGCGAGAGTCTAGGAGTGTTGCTTCCTTCAACCTACGACATGTGATGATTTCACACGTTGCTATTAAATTTACATCGATTAGTCTGATGTTGATTTGATCAATGTGTTCTTGTTGCTCGAAAAAAAATTTAGGTTTAGAAATTACAGTTAGGGTGTGTAATTATAGCCCGTGATGCTACCAAAATCCGTCCGTCTCCCGGGTCTTGACGCTATCCGGGCTTCTTTCCGAGCAAGCCCGCACCAACCCTGCAAAACAATCCCCGGGAGGCGTCCCGGGGAAGAAGCTCCGGCGTGATGATGAGATGGGGATAGCGATGAGGGGAAAACGTACGGAAGATGCTCTCAATATGAAGTAGAGAGATATAAGTCACATACCTTGTTCACTGTTTTGGACTAGTATTTATAGTTGAGTCTGCCTGCCTTGGATAAGACTCAGGACCACTTCTCCTTGTCACTATCTGTCATTCTTCTTGTCCGGATGTGCCTCTCGCGGGAGAGGCGCTGCTTTCCCACTCCTGGGCCGCAGGCCCTTTTCCCGGCCTAGTAGGATCTCCTGGGCCGGTATTATCACTAGCCCCCCAGACCAGTCGTCCGGGCTTCGAGAATGCGGGGGACTGGTCTCCTACGTTTCTCCTCCTGTTGTTATTTCTTTCGGTAGGACCCATTCGTGTCAAAATTAATTTCTGACGACGCCGTCTTTCCCTATTTCTGCATTAATCAGTACCTCGTTCACCGTGTCATCATTGCTTTTCCTCTTTTTGAGGTGGTTTTTCCTATTCATCCGCCTATATAAGGGTCCGAACCCCCTTCCTTAAGCTTCTCTCTCTCCAAAATCCTCCAGGCGTTCTGCTCTTTTAATCAAGTAAGCACTAAATCTCTCCCTCCTTTTCTTCCCATCATGACTTCCCCTCTTCCCTCCAACTCTTCCTTGGACACCGAGGAAGTTCAAAATCAGTTTGAGGTCCAATTCCGGGCCGATGATAGCATGATTTCCTCCCCTTCCTCCCGGACACCTCTTCCGAGGTTTTCAGTACGCCCCGGGAGCCAGTCGTTCCGGGTGCGTTCCCCTCGGACGGGGCAGGTTCGCGCCCATCCGAGCATCCTGATCATCCCCGCAAGGATCAGGATGAGGAGGTGTTTGGCGAGGAAGCCGGTGATGACATTCCCCGGGGGCCCACTCACGGAGTGCGCCCGGTGGGTATCAAATTTTATGATGTCCCCTGGGATTCTCCTTCTCCAGATAGGGATGTCTTGGATTTAGCCAAGCGTTCCTTTATTCCCCTTCCTTTAAATGCTTCTCTTTCTAAACTTTCTCTGGGGGTCTCCGAGCGGGAGGTTTCGTGCATCCCGCGGATCCATTTTCAATACGGGCTTAGCCTGCCCTTCCCTCCTCTCTTTCTTGAAATCCTTCAATTTTATAATGTAGCCCCGGCCCAACTACATCCTAACGGGGTTGTTCTAACCCTGGCTTTTTTGCTTAACTGCACCAGGTGCCACATTCCCCCTTCTCTCTTACTCTTCTGATCCTTCTATGCCTTGCGGAAGGCGCATGCCTCTTTCCCGGGCGTTTTTTCTTTTACCATCCGCTCCAGGATAAAGGACTTTATCCTTTCCAAACCTAAATCCGCCAAAGGATACCTTTCGAAAGGTTTCTTTCTATGTGATGCCTGGGTGTACCCTATGCCATCCTGGAATGATTCTCTTGTTCCTAAGGACAAGAAACCCCTCGCCAATCTCCCCGATATCATTACTAGTGATCATAGTCTCCTCCGTCTTTCCCCCTTAAGTATGGATAATTTTTTTAAGACCAGGAACGCGGGCTATTATTGGCCTCGCGGGATCTATCCTGCCGAGCTCTTTACTCTCCCACGCATAGCTGCGGTGTGGTCGGATGGAGGTGCCTGTTAAGGCTTTTTATTTTATTTTGAATCTCTGTTCCCCTTCTGTCTATTTATATATATATATATATATATTTAAACTTTCTTTGCTTGGTTTCAGCCCAACCTCCGTTGTACGCGGACGCTATGACTTTCGTGGAGAGGTCTTCCGCCGGGGGCGATCAAGCGGGGCCTGCTCAACAAGTGGCTCCCCACTCTGAGCCATCCTCTACCGAGAACCCGACCATCATCCCGCAAGGGGCCCGCTCGCAGCAGCGATCTCGGCCGCCGCCCTCCTCCGGGTTATCTTCAGCGTCCCGGGCTTCTCTCGTCCCATCACCTACTCCCGGGTACCGGTCCTTTGTCCAGCATCCAGTTTATAGTGGCGGGGCCAGTTCTTTTTGATGTAATATTTTCTTCTATTAACTTGCTCAAAAAAGTTCATACAACTGATTTGGCCATCACTCTAAGCCAAACATTCAACGGATATAAATAACTAACCAAAAGAAGAAAAACAACTATTCTACAGCCATATGAAATGCAAGTGGCTATGATCATAACTAGTTCATCAAGATATTGCTAGGATTTTAGAATAACTATAATGAATGCGCTTCCATTCCATCTGTTCTTGCATATCTTGCCAAATCTGCATCCACCTTTGGAGCTTTGGTGTCTTCAACGTTCCATTTCTGTCTCCAACTCGTATATGATTAAGGGAAAATCCACCATAGCATATCTGTGAATTGACATGTCAAAACACAAGTCTGCCCTGGTTCATTTCCCATAGAAACCAAATTATCCATTATGTAGCCTGGTCTGAGTATGCTTATAATCTTCTTCGAGCCAGCCCGTCAAGTCTTTAGATAGTGTCATGGGCCAAGGTTGGGTAACTGGTTTCACCCAGCAGCCCAACACCTCTGAAATACCAAAGGTAATCAGTGCGGTACCTACGACATATGTACAAGTTTCATACTAGGGCCATAGTCCCTCATCCAGTCCGTCAAATATTTTTGATAGTGTCTTGGGCCAAGGCTGGGTAACTGGTTTTTATACCTGCAGCCCAACACCTCTGAAATACCAAAAGGTAATCAGTGCGGTACCTACGACATATGTACAAGTTTCATACTAGGGATATATCCCCACAACCAATCCGTCAAGTCTTTAGATATTGTCACGGGCCAAGGCTGGGTAACTGGTTTTACACCGGCAGCCCAACACCTCTGAAATACCATAGGTAATCAGTGCGGTACCTACGACATATGTACCAAGTTTCATACTAGGATCCATTCACACCATCCTCATCATCAATCAGAGGGGTCAAAGCCTGTTTCAATCATCACCTTTAGAGCATCCACCTGCCTAAATTTCCCCTGGAAGATTCTGTTATTCCTCTCCCTCCATACATTATAGAAGATGCTGATAAGTCGGTGGAATCTTATTCTCTTTCTCCATCCTACCATTCTTCTCATCCTCCTCAGGCACTCTCTGAAGTTTCCGCCAGTCTCCACCCTGTAATGTTTTTGGAGCTCCACTGTAAACTGGCATGTACAAAATATGTGCTGCATCGTTTCTCCATTGTGCCCATAAAGAGTACAAACATCTGCCACATGAGGTATTATCCCTTTCGACTAAAGTCTCGCTATGGTCGATAATCTCCCTTTTAACAACATCCATAGAAAGAATGAGTGTTTAGGCTGTAGTCCTGACTTCCACAATATTTTCGTTGACCAATGGCTTTCTTGGCCTGCCCCTTTGAGGTATCCATATGCCTTGCTAGTGCTGAAATTTCCCTTCGTGTCAACACATTCCATTAGGTATGGACGAATTTCATCTTTCAGTGACACCAACTAGCCCCAACCCCAACTATATGTGTGCCCTTCTAGGCTGTAGTCAAGAAACTCTTCATCCTTCAAGTAGTATGCCTGCACCCATTTCAGCCACAATATATCCTTCTTTTGACATACATCCCAAACCAGCTTACACAGAGAAGCTCTATTCCAAGATGAAGGATCCCTTAGGCCAACTCCGCCACTTTTCTTTGGCATACAAAGTGTTTTCCAAGACACTGGTGTAACTCTTTTCTCCCCTTCCTTTCTGCCCCACAGAAAATTTCTGCATTTTGTCTCAATGGCTTTGTGCACACTCTCAGGTATTTGAAAAACATTTGCCCAGTGACTAGCTTTACTCAGCAGAATTGTGTTTATAAGCTGCACTTTACCTGCATATGCCATATTCCTGGAACCCCAAGTGCCTATTTGTCCTGCAATCTTCTCCACCATTTTCTCACAATTTTCAGCTCTCAACTTCCCTGTTGAGACTGGAAGTCCCAGTTAATTCATTGGGAAACTTCCTTGAACTATATTCAGAGTATCAGCCAACATCTTTGATTCAGTTTCTGTCATTGTCGAGAAGAAAGCCTCCGATTTTCCTTCATTTATCCTAAGGCCAGAAACCTTCCTAAACTCCTCCAAAACAGTTTTAACCCCATCCATTGAGTGCTTGCTTGCCCTACAGAAAATTAACAGATCATCTGCAAACATCAAACTGTGTATTTCCCCCCTTCAAACTCCTCTGATGGAACTCTATAGCTTTCGTTTTTATCGCCAGGCTAAGCTGTCTTGATAGATATTCCATCCCAATTACAAACAATAAAGGTGATATCGGATCCCCCTGTTTAATTAACACCACTCCTCCCTTTAAAACAATCCGTGTACGCACCATTCAAAGAGAAACAATAAGTGGTATCCTCAACGCATCGTCTTATCCACTCAATAAACAATCCTGGAAACTTTAGAACTGCCAGCCATTTGAATTGAAACTCCCAGCTTATACTGTCGAAAGCCTTCTGTATATCAATTTTTATCATGCAGCTCGGAATATTGCTCGGCTTCTTATATCCTGTTAATAGCTCTTGGGCTAGGAGAATATTATGTGATATCCTCCTCCCTTTCACGAATGCACCTTGGTTCCATTTATCACTTCAGGGAGTACCTCACTTAACCTGTTACTCATGATCTTTGTGATGACTTTATATAAAACAGGGCAGCAGGAAATCGGCCTATAGTCCCCAACTGACTGCGGATTATCAACTTTCGGTATTAGTGTTAAAACAGCCCTACTAAATTCCCGTGGTACTTCATCACCCTGAAAGAAACTCCTAATCCCCTTTTTGAAATCATCACCAACAATCCCCCATGCTTTCTTGAAAAAAAAGCTCGAATATCCATCTACTCCAGGACTTTTGTCATTCTCAATGCTATTCAGAGCTCTCTATATCTCATCATCTGTAATCGGCTTTATCAAGGGTATTTGTTGCTCCACTGTAAGAAATTTTCCTTCAGCTGCCACTAAAGGATCAATTTCACTCTCTGTAATCACTGTCTTTCCCATTCGGTCACCAAAGAACTGCAGTAGATGCTGCTCCACCCCCTCTCTTCCATCCACTCTGTCGCTTCCCACCTTCAGGCTGACTATATGATTTCTGTATTGCCTTTTTTTCATGCTTGCATAGAAAATTTTGGTTGGCCTGTCCCCCTCCTTTATCCATTTCTCCTTAGACCGTTGCTGTAAGAAACTGAACTCCGCTTCAGCTAGTTCCATAGATTCTCTCCTTGCCCTTGCTTCGTTTTCTTGCAGCCCTTTATCCAATACATTTGTTTGTAATAGATTGAACTGGTTCTCCCACTTCCCTTTTGCTTCCATGGCTCTTTTCTGAATGTCTGAAAATTCCCTCTTGTTCAATCGTTTAAGTGCTATTTCCAGCACCTTCAGAGTTTTAAATAGATCCACGAGAGTACTGTGTTTCCTCATCCTCCAATTCTGCTCCACTAAAGTAAGAAAGTCCGGCGAGTTCACCCACATATTGAAGAACTTAAAAGGACGTTTAGCAGAACACTTTCTTGGCGTATCTAGGTGTATAAGTAAAGGTAAATGATCCGATGCATCATTGGGTTTTACCTCACATATCGCTTCCATCCATTTGTCCATCCACATCTCATTCACCATTGCTCTGTCGATTCTACTGAAAATTCTGCCTTCTTCCCTTTTATTGTCCCACGTGAAAAAAGGTCCTATACTTTTCAGCTCATGCAGTTGAATCAAGTTCACCGTGTCTCTAAAATTTTCCACCTCAGCTAGCTGTACATCCTCTTCTCCAGTTCGGTCTCCCAAATTTAGGGGGGAGTTGAAATCCCCCACCACCATCCATGGCATATCCTGGTGATTTGCAGTCTCCAGATAACGCCATAACTTCAGCCTAAGTGGTTGTTTGGTCCCTGCTTCTACTTCACTATTATGAGCATAAACAACCGTCAAGTAAAACTCCAGCCCGAGTTCTTTTTTCCGGCAAATGCAGTCAATCCACTGATCTCCAATGCTTATTACCGATATATCATACAAATCTGGCTTCCAACATAGCCATATTCTTCCTGTTTGTGCTATCGGACAGTTTGTTAGTAGCTTCCAACCCAAATCAAGACTTTCCCATCTGTCCACTTCATTTTCTACCTTCACCTTTGTTTCTAGCAAGCCAGCAAGGCCTACATTATTTTCAAAAAAAAATTGCCGGCATTTTCTCTGCTTACTTGGCTGATTTATACCCCTAACATTCCAGAATAGCATAGTACTATGCATCATTAACAATATTATAAAGGGGATCATACCTTGAATGAACTTCAAGGTCTATGTTATTAGCCGCTTCTCTCTCATTGACGCCAACATTTGTAGACTGTGAAATCTGCAATACCACACTATCATTCGATTCAGCCGGTTGTTTCCCTTCTCTGTGTTGCCTTATTTCTCTACCCGGAACATCCCTAGCTTCATTCTTTCTTGTTTGTGCATCCAAAACCGTGCTACTGCTCGTTCCACCACTTTTTGCACCCCTTTCTTTTTCATACCCTGCTTTCTTTTCCTATTCTTTTTTGGCCCCAAGAACAGCCTCTCGGTCTCCCTTTTTCTGTTCTACATTGGTCCCTTTGGTGCCCATTTTATTTCCCTCAATTTTGTCTCCATTCTTCTCTGCCCTTTTTACACCAACAACCACCCAATCCCCGGTATTTCTGCCATATTGTCGATGAGGAGCAACTATGCTTGGTCCCCTTTCCCTTGGGGCTGATTGAGTTTGGTTCTCCCTTTTGCTTCTATTTGTGCTCAATTTCGTCCTGCCATTCACTCCAGGCGAAAGGGATTTGGGCTTCCAGACACATTCTTCTGTTTCATGTCCAATCAGCTTGCATTTACTACACTTTGATGGCTTCCACTCATACTCCACATCTTGGTGCTGAATGATATTATTCTCATCTTTGTATGGAATTCGTTTTTGCATTACCTTCTCCATGTTCACCTCAACTAGTACCCTTGCAAACTTTGTCTTTTCCATGTGCCATGTGGCCTCATCAATCCGCAAGGGGTTTCCGATTACACTTGCCAATCTACATAACAGGCTCGGCTCCCAATAGACTGGATCCAATCCAGGAAATTGCACCCATATAGGAATTGTCTCTGGCTCATCAAAATCCATTTTTTGTTTCCATACCTTTACAAAAACTGGTTTTTTATCAAAGAAAATGGCGGGGCCAGTTCACGGTTCAAGCGGCCACCTGCTAATGAGCTGCCCGGGTCTCCCCCATCCTCTCGTGAGAGGACTAACGATTTTCCTTCTCCTCCTCCTGTTCGCAACACTCCCCCGCGAGCTGATACTTCCGAGGTTTTCCTGGAAGAGAAAGAGGAGGTAACTGCCTTCCTAAGACTTCGTATTTTATCTTAGTTTTAATCAGAATTTTGTCTAAGTTTTATGTACTGTCTTGCAGAGTACTGCCTTCGCTGATTCCCTTCTTGCGGACCCTCAGTTTACCGAGGCGCTGAACCGGGGCTATTCCAAGTATAGCGCCGGGTTATTCGCCAAGATAGAGAAGAATCTCCGCGATACCTGGGAAAAGTTAGCCGGGAGGGATGACCTGGAGGCCCGGCTAGAGGCATCCCAAAAGAAGCTAGCTGAGAGGGAGAAGAAGCTAGCGGATAGGGAGAAAAAGCTAGCCGATGTGGAGAAGAAGTATTCCTCCCTTAAGAAGGAGAAGAAAGACGCCCAGCTCGAGGCCCTGGATGCTTTGACCCAGAAGATCCTTCGCTCCATCGATTTCGACAAGAGGCTGGAGGGCATTGCTGCTGCATCCAGTGCGAATGCTTGCCACGAGATGTACCGCAGTCTGCGGGGTTGACTTCCGGGGCCCGCTCGTCTTGAAGCCCAGGCCTCCTACTACCGCCCCAAGGCCAGCGACTTGCTGAACTACCGCTGGAGGTCCCTCCAAGAAGCGGACCTGAAGGGCCTGGTGCCCCAGCTATGGGATTCTTTGAAGATGTCTTCTCGGGTCCCTTCTGCTTCGGATATCAAGAAGGCCAAGGTGCCAGCAGTTGACGAGGCCTCTTTTCCCGATCCCGGCCCGGAAAGCTTCAACGCTTATGGGGTAGTTCCGGAGACGCCCCATTGGGCGGAGAATTATCTTCAATACTGCGCGGTACCTGACAACTTTGGGTATCGTGCCGTCCATGACCAAGGGGGAGACTACCGGGTTGGCCTCGGTGCGGGTCAAGACGATCTGCTTTACCAGTCCCGGAAGACTATGCGGAAGGTAGGATATCCCGGGCGGTCCGCTGACGAGCCCGCTGTAGACGCCCCTGCTTACGCCGGCCCTGAGTGGACTACTGAGGATCTCGTGGAGCTGGAGAGGAGGTTCGAGAGAGCTCACACTGTTCCGGGGGAAAGGAACTCTCCTGAAGACAACGTATAACTCTAGACTCTAGTCTACCTTCTCTTGTAATATTTTTTTGTAACTTTCCTCCCCTGGGGGGTGTATGTAGAACTTTGGCCTTAGTGCCCATTTTGATTAATAACAAGTTCTACTTTTGACGAGATTATTATCTTTTGTAGTCTGAGCGCCGTTTATAGGAAGTTCTCCCGCAAGGGCCCACCCCTTATGTTTTTCCTCATCCGAGTAGCTCTTCTGGCACCTACTTCTCTCTCCCCCGCGCTGGGTGTCTCCAATGCTCTTTCCTTCAAAGGAAACTAGCCCATTGGCAGTTTGGAGCAACCAGGCTGACCGGGCATTGGCTGAGGCGGGGCTGGATTGCTTCCTTCAGGAGTTTGGAACGATCCAGGTGCTGGTATCATTCCTTAAAGCAGTTCAGGCCAGATTTGGGTCGCTAAACCAGTGTTTTGACCTCGCTTCTGACCATATGCGGGAAGCCCTGAATTCCCACCAAACCATTGCCGAGTTGCAGGCCCTGCATGACGACACTCAGCATCGCACCACCAAGGAGCTAGGTATGGTGTGGGGTGAGCTTGAGCGGGCCCAGAAAAAGCTTAAGAAGCTAGAAACCCGCACTGCTCAGAATAGACTAATTTGTGACTTGGAGAAAGAGAATCGGTCCCTTACTCACAGGAATAGGGTCCTCCACCTTTTGGGTCTCAAGAATAGCTTAGTTGGGGTGTCTACTCTTACTGATATTCCCGCCGGGGTTCGCAGAACGATTGAGCGCATGGAGGCTAACCCGAAGAAGTTTGGTGAGGTGGCTCCTAGTCATAAGGCCTATCTGGACGTCGTGGAGTGGCATAATAAGATAGTCGTGGGAGAAGCTGAGCCCTATCCTTCTAGCCTTCACCGAGTCCCTGCCCGGGTGGAGGTGGATGTGGCGTATGAAAGATACGAAGATATGTCAAAATCTATTGACCCAGAAGAAATGGCACGCCGGATAAGACGCATCCGGGAAATTGCTGATTCTGGAGTCACCACTAAGGGAGTTAAAACCGTTGAGGGCACCCGCATCAGTCGGGAAGAGAAAGGTAAAGGCGCAGCGGACTTGTTTCCTAAATGCAAGTTCGTCACTTCTGCCGGGATAAAAAGGATGCGTCTGGCGGAACCCCTTCCAGAGGGGTCCGTAGTTGTCCCCATCCCCGAACTAAACGAAGAAGATGCTGAGCAATTGGAAGAGGAGCTTGCATGGAATCAAGCTCCGGATGCCCACTTTGCTGAGGACATCCTTTCTTCCCAATTCTTCGGAGGGGGCTTCCGCCCGGGTAACCCTGAGGGTGCTTCCAGGTCAGGTCCCAAGTGGGTATAGTAGCAAATAGATAGGAAAACTTGTGTAGAATGTTTATGTAATCATTCACTTGTAATACAACAGCATTTTCGTGTGCTTTGAAATTTAAAGATAATAAATACAAGTTCTTTTGGAAACCTCTTTTCATTAATTCTTCCCTGCAAGCATTACATTCTCTAGTCCCCGGGCTTCATTCAAGCTCCGGGTTCATCCTAGCGGGGCACCCAAATGGAAGCTATCCATGGGTCCCTTTTTACAATTCTTCCTCTAAACCTAGGACGAGGCCAACGTCCGGGCTATCTCTCCAGGCATATTCATGCTTTCGGGAGAGGGCATATTCATGCCAGGCGTTTATGCCAGGCATATTCATGCCTTAATAGCTAAGGTTCTGCGCGGGGCACTCTACTTCCCGTAGAACCTTCTTAAGTTAGCTACATTCCATCTCCTGGGGATCTCCTTCCCCTGCTTGTCCTCCAGCACATAGCTTTCTCCCGGGTATGCCTCTTTTACTGTATATGGCCCTTCCCAGTTGGGTGCCAGTTTCCCTTCCAGGGATTGGTGGCTCTTATCATTTCTCCTCATCACCCAATTTCCTGGGGTGAAAACTTCATTCCGCACCCTTCTATCGTGATACCTCTTTACTCGTTCCTTTACCTTTGCTTCCTGAAGCGCCGCATTCTCTCTCTTTTCTTCCAAAAGCTCCAAGTCAAGGCGCCGTCCGGCGTCCTCCTCCTCTGGACGCTGGAATTGGGTCCGAGGGCTCGGGATCCCAATCTCAGTGGGTATCACGGCCTCGGATCCATATACCAATCAGTATGGAGACTCCCCTGTGGCTGAGCTTTCTGTGGTTTGGTGAGCCCAGAGGACACTGGACAGCTTCCAAATCCAATTCCCCTGCGCTCCTTCCAAGCGGGTTTTTAAGCCTTTGACAATGGTACGGTTGGTGACTTCCACTTGCCCATTTGCTTGGGGGTGGTACACAGACGTCAACCTTTGTTCTATGCCATACTTAACGCACCACGCTTTGAAGTGATCATTCTCGAACTGCGCCCCGTTGTTTGTAACTATGATCTTTGGGATACCGAATCGACAAATAATGTTCTACCAGCAAAACTTGACACAAGTTAGTCCCCGTATGTTGGTGAGTGGTTCTGCCTCCACCCATTTGCTGAAGTAGTCGATTGCCACAATTACGTACTTTGCTCCTCTCGGAGCAGTCGGGAATGGTCCCACCAAGTCAATTCCCCACCTGCTGAACGGCCAAGCTCCTGTGACCCCGATTAACTCCTAGTGGGGAACGTGGATTAGCGGGGCGAATGTTTGGCATGCCAAGCACTCCTGGACATGTTTTTCCGCATCTTTGAACAGCGTCGGCCAGTAATACCCCAACCTTAAGATTTTCCTGGCCATTGTGCGAGCTCCCTGGTGACTCCCATTAGATCCCTCATGTACTTCCCGGATAAGGTGTTGGCCTTCTGACCTCTCCACGCACATTAGCAAAGGCTGGAGATATCCTCTCTTGTACAGCTCCCCGCCCTGGACCACATACTTAGGCGCTTTAACTCTTAACTTCCGGGCCTACGCTCTATCCTCCGGGGCGGTTCCTGCTTCTAGGTACGCCCACATGGGAGTGATCTAGGATTCTTCTTCGTTTACCAGCATTACTTGGTCATTCTCCTGGTAGCTCCTTCTTCCTAGTACCTCCATGTACAACTTTTGGTTAGGCTCAGGTTTTAATCCCGAGGAAGCCAACTTGCTCAAAGCATCTGCTTTACTGTTCTCCTCCCGGGGGACTTGGACCAGGTTGAAGGTTTCAAAACCGGCTACCATGGGCTTTACCATCTCCAAGTACTTCTGCAAGCTCTTTTCCCGGGTTTCATATTCTCCTTTTACCTGCTGTACCACAATCTGGGAGTCACTGTGTGCCGTGAGAGCTTTGATGTCCATCTCCTTTGCCAACCTTAATCTTGCGATCAAAGCTTCGTACTCGGCTTCATTGTTGGTTGTTTTGAAAGTGAATTGGACCGCATAGGGGTACTCCTTCCCTTCCGGGCTGACCAACAGAACCCCCGCTCCGCTACCTCCGGAATGTGCCGATCCATCCACTTATAACTTCCAAGCCGGGATTACCTTAGCCTCAATCGTTTCCTGCTCCTCGTGTACCCGTGCTTCTAATTCCACCAGAAAGTCTGCTAGAGCCTGCCCCTTGATGGCCCTTCTTGCCTCATACCGGATTTCATACTCTCCCAGCTCTATAGCCCATTTCATCATTCTCCCCGATGCCTCCGGCTTGAACATGACTTGTTTGAGCGGGTAATTGGTGAGGACCACTATAGAATGGCCCTGGAAGTAGGGTTTAAGCCTTCTTGAAGCATGCACCAGCGCCAAGACCAGTTGCTCCAACTCCGTATACCGGGTTTCTGCCCCCCGAAGTGCCCGGCTGACAAAGTAGATTGGGTGCTGCTTTCCCTCATCTTCTTTGATTAGCACGACACTCACTGCTTCCCGGGATACCACTATGTACAGAAAAAGCTCCTCCCCCGGGTATGACTTTTTTAAAGTTGGCAACTGTTGAAGATGCTCTTTTAGGTTTTGGAAAACCTTCTCACATTCTCCGGACCACTCGAACGTTTTGGCCTTCCTGAGAATGTTGAAGAAAGGCAGCTGCCTGTCTGCCCCCTTTGATAGGAATCGGCTGAGAGCCGCGAGGGACCCTGTCAACCGCTGCACTTCTTTCACAGTCCTGGGGGAGGTCATCTTGGTTATGGCCTCTACCTTCTCCGGGTTTACATCAATGCCCCGGCTTGATACCATGAATCCCAAGAACTTCCCCGCACCCACTCCAATGGTACTCTTGGAGGGGTTCAACTTTAGATTGCTCCGTTCCAACTTTTCAAACATCTCCTCTAGGTCATTTAAGAAGGCCCCGTAAGCCCTACTTTTAACCACCATGTCATAGACATACACCTCCATGTTCCTTCCCACTTGGTCCTTAAAGAGTTTGTCCACCATCCTTTGATAAGTAGCCCCCGCGTTCTTCAACCCAAAGGACATCTTCTTGTAGCAAAAAGTTCCAAAATCGGTGATGAAGGAGGTTTTTGCCTTATCCGCCTCATCTATCTGCACCTGGTGGTAGCCTTTATGCGCATCGAAGAAAGCCAGCACCGAGTATCCCACGATAACCTCTGCCAACCGATCCAAATTTGGGAGAGGATAGCTGTCTTTGGGGCATCACTTGTTCAAGTCTGTAAAGTCGATGCACATGCGCCAGCTTCCATCATGTTTCTTTACTAAGACCGGGTTAGCTATCCACTCCGGGTAAATGATTTCCTCGACCACCCCGGCTCTCTCCAACTTCTGAACTTCATTCTTTATGAATTCTGCTCTCTCCGGGGCTACGGGTCTTTTCTTTTACCTGATTGGCTTGGTTGCCGGGCTTATGTTCAATTTGTGTACCCCCAGCTCTGGCAACACTCCCACCATGTCCTCTGGGCTCCATGAGAACACTCCTTGGTATCTGGCCAAGAGTTCATTCAATGCGCCTTTGACTTCCTCCGGGAGATCCTTTCCCACCGTGACCATCCCTTTATCCGCCACTTGCATTTCCTCCAACTCCTGACGGGGAGCTTCTCCATGTATCGCCCCTACTGCCTTCTTTGCATCAAATACTGCCGTCATCATGCAACTTCTTGCGACCACTTGACTTTCCCGCACGACCGCCACTCCTTGCGCAGTGGGGAACTTCATTGTCAGCAGATATGGGCAATTTGCTGCCCGGGCTTGGGTTAGCCATGGTCTCCCTATGATTACGTTGTATGGTGAGGGCACATCAATAACCGCGAAGTTGCATGTCACTGAGACCCTCTTGCTCCGATCCTTCTCGTCCACCATACATACTGCAAGGAGGATGACACCTAGAGGAACTTCAGGTTTGCCCGTGAACCCAGACAAGGGAGACGAGGGAGGTTTCAGGTTCTGTCTCCCAATCCCCAATTGATCGAAACAGGAAGCGAACATAATTTCCACGCTGCTCCCGTCATCCACAAACACCCTCTTCACCAGGAAGCCTTCAATCTCCGCTGTTACAACCATTGGGTCTGAATGGGGTATCTGAGGCGGGGCTGCATCCGTCTCAGAGAAAGTGATAGTTTCATCGGGGCGAAACCTTTTCCCCTGAGTTTCCCCCGGGGGACATATCGCGTCCGATTTCTCCGTTTATCACGTTGATCATCCTGTTGGGTGCTGGGGCCGGCTCCACTGCTTGAACCGGTACGGCAGCTATGGCAGGTCTCCCCGGGGCCCTGTTGCCTTGGTTACCTTGGGTTCTCCCATTTCCTCTCCCGGGGTTGCTCCTGAGGCTGGTCCCGAGCCGGGTGATCCTTCTTTGCTTCTGCCGCCACACAATCTCTCAGTTGCCCCCGCTCTATCAATTTTTCTATCTCGTTTCTCAGCCCCCTACACCCCTCTGTCGAATGTCCATAGGACTTGTGGTAGGCGCACCATTTGTCCGCATTTTCCCTAGACGGGGTCCCCTGGATAGGCAACGGATCCGGGAACAAATCCTTGTGGATAGCATGTATCTCTGTCCGGGATTTGCTGAGTGGGGTAAAGCTATCTACCCTTGCCCGGTTCACCGGCGCAAGACCCGAATCCCTTCTACTTGGGTCAGTCGCCCTCCTCCTTTCCACCTTCTCTCGGAGGAATCCCCCAGATTCTTCTTTTCTCTTCCGGGTGGCGTCATTAACCGCACAGTACAGTTGCACCGCCATCTGCAAGTTGTGAAAGGTTTCCGGGATGTTTTCCATCAACTTCTGGAACAACGCCATATCCCTCAAGCCGTTTATAAATCCACTAATCACCGCATTCTCCTGCTGCTGTCTGTCAATGACCTTCATACTATCGTCCATGTACCTTCGGTAATATTCCATTGACCCTTCTGCAGCCTTCTGCCGGGTGGCAAGAAACTCAGTCAGCTGCTTCCCTTCCTTCTTCAGTCCGGCGTACCTGAACAAAAGAGCCTTGGAGAAATCATAGTAATCCCTGAGGCTTTCCCGTGGTAGGGAATCGAACCACAGGAGACAGTTTCCCCTCAGGTAGCAGCCCACCAACTTGCATCTTAGTTCCTCCGGAAAGTCCCTTGACACCATTAGGTTCTGGTACGTCCTGACAAACTCTTCCGGGTCAGTCTCTCTATTATACGTTGGGATTCCCTCCGGGACCCGAAGGCCCGGCGGCCATGGATATGCAAGCACCCGAGGTACCCACGGGGAGGTGGGTTTAGCTCCGTTTCTTCCCACCAGCTTGTCTAATCGCGCCTCCAAAGAGTTGGGGTCCTGCTGGGCCACCTGATAACCCCGCATCATGTCATCCTCCCTATAGTATCTCTCCGGGTAACCGTAGTTCATCCCCATAGACCCATATATGGGCCTAGAATACGGGATCGGGTTCCCCTGGGTTCCAGGGGCCTGATAACCCAATAATTCCGCAGGCATGACTGGAGGGTCATACCCGGTCTGCCCCATCCCCCAGCTAGAACGCGGGTAGTAGGGTGGAGCATGTGAAACTAAATTTGATTGTTGCCCTGTAGTCGCTCCCCCTCCAACCCCAAAACTTGGAGGGAAAGAAGGTGGAACGGTTGAAGAATTCACACGCCCCTGAATCCTTGGCGGCCGAACAACTCCATCCAGATCGATAACCTCTCTTTGGTGTCCCCGTGGAGGGCCTGCCGAGTTCCCTCCAGGTTCCCTTCGCCTAAGGCCTTCCCGGGTAGAGAGCACCCACTGGCGATACAACTCCTTATTGGCTCTCATGAACTCCAACGCTGCTAACTCCTCCACATTAGCTAAGGGTTGCCCCTCTTCCGGGAAAACCGGTCCCCGTGTCTGAGGGTTGTGGGCCAGGTATTGCTCCTCTTCCCGGGCTTCAGGTCCCTGAGCCCGGGGACTGCCTTCCCCGGCAGGCCCAGGTCCTTCTTGCTCATCCTGGTACTCTCTTTCTGAGTCGGCTTCGTCGGAGGCAGTTTCCACATGACCATCCTGTGGTACTCCTAGCTCACGCTGGTGTCTAGCCTCCTCCTGCAACTGCCTCAAGGTCACATCGTCTCCCAGGGGTGGAGGAGGGCCACCCCCTGAAGGTGCCGCGTTCTTCTTCGGGCGCCCTCTCCTTGGCGACTCCATCGTGCGAATGTGGAATGTATCTCACTGGACGTGCCAATTGATGCTACCAAAATCCGTCCGTCTCCCGGGTCTTGACGCTATCCGGGCTTCTTTCCGAGCAAGCCCGCACCAACCCTGCAAAACAATTCCCGGGAGGCGTCCCGGGGAAGAAGCTCCGGCGTGATGATGAGATGGGGATAGCGATGAGGGGAAAACGTACGGAAGATGCTCTCAATATGAAGTAGAGAGATATAAGTCACATACCTTGTTCACTGTTTTGGACTAGTATTTATAGTTGAGCCTGCCTGCCTTGGATAAGACTCAGGACCACTTCTCCTTGTCACTATCTGTCTTTCTTCTTGTCCGGATGTGCCTCTCGCGGGAGAGGCGCTGCTTTCCCACTCCTGGGCCGCAGGCCCTTTTCCCGGCCCAGTAGGATCTCCTGGGCCGGTATTATCAGCCCGGTGAATAATTTGGATGTAATTCTAAAACTCCTAATTCTAACTCAATGATGTAGTGGTGGATTTGGGAAAGGGTTGGATGTTGATTTTTTCTGGTGAGGAATCTAATATAACAGGGGAGGTGATGATTAAACATAATTGGGGATATTAAAGTGAATCAAAATGAAAATTAGTGAAGGAAAAATAAATATAATTTTTAGATAAGCCGAAAAAGGAATATAGGAAAGAGGAGAATTTAGAGAGCCATGAGATTAGATTTGATTGAAGGAGTCAAGACTTTGAAATACTGGAGTAAACGGACTTTGAGTAAATAATTGAGAACATATATGCTAAGGGTACAAAATACATTTTCATTCTCATTTGATGCGAAAATTATCTAAGGAAGAAACAATGTTGAGCATCTTAACTAGGAATCTCAAATGTGAAAATTTTATAGATATAGATAGGATACAAATTCTTTTACGACCTTCCATCCATGTATCCGTTCTCGAATTTTCAAGGCTTTAGTGAGGTTAATCAGTGGGCCGTAACCTCTAATTTTGGATTGGTCCTATCAATATACTTTTTAGAAATTTAGTACACAACATGCATGATCTAAGCCCACATGAAACACCGCCCCTACCCCTCTTTTAATTGCAAAGTTTATCTTAAAGTAGGTAAGCGTTAACAGATCAAATTATGACAGTATATAAACCGCCCACGTGATGGCAAAATATTGACTATTTTGATAATCGAATAGTTAAATTCTCACAATCTAACAATCCGCAAACTTATAAATCAAAACCAAGGCCAAACTTTCATTTTCTTCTCCATACACATCGGTCAAGTTGCAATCTCTCTAACTCACTTCAACCATTGTCCCTTAACTCATTTCGGCAAATTCACAGGTAACATTGATTGTGAGTTTTTAAAATTATAAGCTGGTTAGGGTCAGTGATTTGCAAGAACGAATGATGAAAAGATTTTCATGTTTAGTTGTGTTTTCATATTGGTTTATGTTTCTAGTAGTGTTTATATCTTATTCCACTAAAGAGTGAATCAAAGGAACAATTTGTGATTAAAAATTGTGACACTATATAGCCCTTTCCTATAGATCATAGGGCATCAATGCACTTGATTAAGTACCAATTTTTAACAGTAATCTTTTAGAATTTAGAATTTACTACTCTATATAGAGTAAATATATTAACTTGTATTTTTCTTTCTACAAGTATAGAGTAGGAACAATTTTTATTTTTACAAATTTGTGACACTAAATATAACTTTCCTACATATCATAGGGCATCGATGCACTTGATATTAAGTAACAATTCTATTCAGTATTTTGGAATTAAGAATTTATTACCATGTATATAGAGTAGATATATTAACTTTAGTAAGCACATCAATTCTACATGTTTTCTTTCTTTCTTTTTACAAGGGAAGGAAATGAAATTAGTCTTTTTAGTGTTATTTACCCTTATTCCACTAAAGAGTGAGTCAAAGTATAAATTTAATAGCACACTTAACATCACTTTAGTTTAGATTATAATGGACCGATGCACTTGATAGTTGATAGTACTAAGTAATGATTCTTAACCATAGCTTCTTAAATTTAAAATTTACTACACAATATAGATTAGATGTATAACCTTGGTAGATAGCAACATCAATTTTACAAGTTTTTTTCTGAGGACTTGACAAGTTATTTATTTTAATCAAATAGTCATAGAAAGATATCCGAAATTTTGAGTAAAATGAAAATGTAAGAAAAGGTTTATTTGGCTTTTTTCAATAAGTGGAAATATTTTGGCTTTGGAATTTTGAAAAGAAGCTGAAATGATTAGAATTAGTTAAGAAATGACAAAGAAAGGAGAGAGAGAGGAAGAGTAATAGAGAAGCTCTCTGATTTTGATGCAGCTAGTACAGTAGTACAGTGTGCCCAATAAGTTTCACACACTTCCATTCCCGTTTTCCTCAAATTTGAGTCTTTTTGAACTCCCCCTTTCTTCTGGGTTCTTTCATCTCTTACGAGCAGGTGGGCAATACCCTAAATTTGATTAATCGCTGTGATTGCCTTATCTCGATGATTTGTAGATTGTTTTAACATTTGTTCATTTTCTCGAACAGTATTCGTGTATCAATGTTTCTGGAGTTCTAATGTTGTTCAAATGCGGATTCTGATGCCTGTATCTTTACCATCGTCTGGGCTGTTAGTCTGATTTCGGATTATATATGATTGCATTGCAGGTGCAGAATGCTGCTGTTGAAGAGAAGCTGGTCATCTCAGAAGGATCAAAACATGGGTGAGCAAGCCTCTGATGTTCTTAATTCACTTCGAAAGGAGCTTAAGAGGTCCTATATCTCCTTACCTGATCTGATTGCTGGGTGTAACCGTAACCGCTCAGCCGATTCAGTTAGAAGCCCAACCTCCCCATTGGATTTTAAGGTTTTTTCCAGTAACCGTAAGGCCTGGGATGGCAGCAAAGTGGGGCTGGGCATGGTGGAATCTCTGGCTCACGAGGAGGTTGAGGAACCTAAGAAAATTCTGCGAGCCTCTGATAGCCTCATTTGGGATGGTATGTTTCATACTGGGGAGGCCTCATTTGGGAGCTTTCACCCTAGCTCACTGGATTCTGCTAGTCGCTTTGCGAATCTAGCTAGTTGGAACTTTGGTTTGAGAACTGATAAAGACCATTCAGGGGGTGCTGAATCATCTGCATCTGCTGCTGGTGGTGGTATCATTGGTACCATTCCTCATGACATTGAGCATTCTGAGGAATATACCTGTGTGATTTCACATGGTCCCAACCCCAAAGTCACTCATATTTTCCGTGACCGTGTTTTGGAAAGTCACAGCATTGAGTCTGATAAGAATAACAAGGATGTTCCTGTGTTGGATCATGCAGTGGAGGGCAACAAGGCTCCCCAAGTAGCCTCTCCTTATTTCTTGAGCTGCTGCTACTTTTGCAAGAAGAAGCTAGATGGAATAGACATTTACATGTACAGGTGTGCAACGTTTCCTCTCTTCTCATTATTCACTTTTTGGCTGTTTTCATATAACTTGACTCCTTGTCTTGGATTTGTGGCAGAGGTGACATAGCGTTCTGCAGCTCGATTTGCAGGCTGCAGCAGATTTTGCTCGATGAGAAAAATGGTAGTGGCATTGGAGAGAACAAGGAGCGAGATTGATAATGCAGCTGATGCCGGTGATTGATAATGCAGGCAGGACGAAGATCATCTGTTCATTAAGTGCTGTGCAAGGTGCATCTATTAGCATTTAGCAGCCATGGATGATCGCCGTGTACTGTGTGTCTTGAGGCATCCATGTTCAACCATTTTAGACATCGCTGTTAAAAGAAGCAGATTTTGCATTTTGTTACTTGAAACTCAACCTATTACTGTGTCAAAAAGGGTGGTAGTAGCCCCTCACTGTGGCTCCCCAACTTTTGTTCAATCTGTTATGATTTTTGGTTTATGAATAATGGATTTGAGTTTTGCGAATTTTCCGGTCAAGCTTATTTTGATTTGGGTTTTGAAATAAGTATAACATGGTTTGATGGTATGTGCTTCACGAATGGATGAAATGCTATAGCTCTGGTAAGCCTAGCAAAGTGAATCCTGACTGGTTTCTGCTGTTGAATTTATGTAGTGGATGTATGCGTTTTTTCGAAGGATTTCTGCCTGCTGCTTTAGCAGATCGTAATATGTTTTTAGCAGATCATTCAGATTCTGCCTATTGATTTACCAGTTCAATTTAGAAATTTTCGGATTTCTAGAGCAATAAACTGTATCCTCTTGAATCTGTAGGGATCATATAATGTGTTCATATAGGTGAGCTATCTGAATGAATTCAGTAGGGATCTAAAGAGCTTCTAGGGAACATTACTGGTCTATAGTACTATTTTAGATGTTCATAACTTGATGATGATGAAAAGAAAAGTTCCCGCCCAAGACAAAAGTCTCAATAGAAAAATAGGAAAAAAAAATACTGTGTTAAACACTTAAATTTGATTTGCAAATTGCAATTCATACAATCCCTGGCATTCACAATACGCTTCTTTCCTCAAATATAACAAAAAAAAGAAACTTGTTAGCATTAGCTTTGGAGTAACAATTTTAATATTAGTCATTTAATTGAAGTTACCAATCTTCTAAGTTCATCTTATACTTATAAACTTCAAAAAGGTGAAAATTGAAAATCTTAATATATAAACACAATTGCATTCCACATTCTTTATAAATTTGATTTATCTTTTCCGGGACAAAATATATTGATTAAAATTTCCCTGGATTAAAGTTGCACAAAAAATGATGGCTTAAAAGAAAAATGAAATGGGAAATACGAGACAAATTCAACCCCACGTCATCAAATATCAACCACTATAAATGCGTAAACCGATATTGTCAAACCAAGCGCGGGCCAGTTTCTCATCATTCTCCCAACCGAAACTCAGCTTGCTAATTGCGTGACTCTGTGTGTGCGTGTTGTCGCTCTCAAAACGCAATGGCTTCGTCTCCTTCTCGATCGAACGGCGAGATCGTTCTTCAGCAGTCCGACGTTGAGGCTCAGCTCTCCTCCCTCATCCACGGTTCGTCGCCATTTCTGTTTTGTTTCGATTTATCTTCATCGCATCTCCGAAGCTCTTTTTACTTCATGTATGTTGATTCGTTTGGATTCTGATGAATTACTGCATCCGCACTACCGGATTTGCTTTGTAATTAGGTAATTTCGTGTTGTTGATTGATTTTATGTGATTGTACTTCGGATTCCCCGTCGATCCTTAAACTACAAGCGTTTGTGTAAATGTTTTGTGAATAGCACTCTAAGGTGTTCACCGAAGAGATTATGAGCTGCTGTTTGTAGTTGTGACAGTCGAAATACTTTTTAGTGAAAGAAATTAGTTAGGTTAATTACTTGTGCGGTTCATTTTGTGGTGATTGAAATTCGTTTGAAAACGATATTTGAATGATAGAAAAATCTGTGTGTAATATGCAGGAGGAGTGTTATTTCAGAAGCTTTACATAAGATTTGCTTATCTGTTGCGCTAATTGCTGATAAAGAAATTCATCTTCGTTTGAAAACGATATTTGAATGATAGTAAAAGCTGTGTGCAATATGCAGGATGAGTGTTATTTTAGAAGCTTTACATAAGATTTGCTTATCTGTTGTGCTGATAAAGAAATTCATCTTCATGCAGATCTCTTGCAGCGCATGCAGGCAGCAGCTGAAGATATGCTTAAGATGACAAAGTAAGATTAACAGTTTTGACTACGTATAAAAGAGTTGTATACGTCATTTAACCTTATGTTGTATTTGAAATATGTCATATGAAATTCTGGTCTGAAGTGGTGGAGATAATGGGAATCACAAACAATAATGCTTGGTCTTAGTTTATGTCATAGATTATGGTTTAAAATTCCTGTCATACTGCAAAATAAACCAGCTATGTATTGTAGTGATTTTTGCTATTTTTCATTTACTTTGTTCAAATGAAATGCAGTGAAATTGGCGAGCACTCTTCTGCAGTAACAGATGGGTTGATGAACTGTAAGGGCGTTGCACTTGAAAAGAAGACAAGCTTAGAAGAAGAGAAAGAGTATGTTCAGAAAGCTGCATTTGCTACTCTGAATATGCTGAACATGGAGGATTCGTGAAAGCTCCAAGGTTGGTTTTACAAGTCACTTTTGCTCAGCTTATGCTGCAATACATATATGGTTTTTTATATTATGAACATAAAGCTTCCAAGTCTGCCAAAAACATTACTGTTACAAAATATACAAGTGGTCATTTTCTCTAAGTGCATTCAAATCTTCCACTTGAGATCCATCTGCCATGAGTACTTCTGTTCCCTTTTTTCCCAACCTTTTTTCTGCAATCATAAAATGAGACAACAAATGTAAGAACAATTTATGCTCTGGTCCTCAGGGAATTGCCTTTTTAGTTTATACACTGAGAATTGAGATTTTAAACAGTATTTGTGTCCTTCAGATAATGCAAGTAAGTTTTTTAGTAGTGCTCACCTGCTAGTGTGAGAAGATCTTCTAGTGTATCAGGAAGATGAATTAGTTTTCCTGGAGTTTCTCCTTCATCTGTTTTATCATCTGGATGATGTCCATGGATGACTACTCTTCTAGGCAATGTATCCGAGAAAGCATATGGTGTGTTGTTTCCTTCAAGATGATATAAAGCATTTAACCATGAGAGGTTGTACATTATCTTGAATTAGGAGAAAATTAGCTTCTTATCATAGTCTTGTTGTCAAAATGGTCAAGAATAACTGGTTAAAAATATTTTTTGTGAATTATTAAGAAGACTCTAATAAGAATCTCACTGTTAATTTCACTAAAACTTGTCAGCTCAGTATAGAATTTCTGAAAGGGTTCTGGAATGGTTTTGACATTGTTGAAATTTCAACGTAGTTGAATAGGTTAACTAGTGTGCAATCTAATGGGTAGAGACTTACTTCTCACTTGTTCCTTAGACATGTGGTTGTTTGATTCATCCACTGCATCCGTTCCCTACCAAGAGTAAAAGATATCATATAATATGTCAAGAAGTTACATATTATAATCAATTACTGACCTTCTATATCATATATTGTTTAATACGTTATGTATGAGACATTCTTATCAAACTAATAAAGCAAATACCTCTGCACTTAAGTCATCCAATAATTCAGTCACAAATTGTATCTCTTCCAACTCCTCCTTTCTCAACTCCTTCAAATGCTGAAATTGAAAAATGCAGCTTTTAATATGTGTCTGAGATATTGAAAGAATATACTAGAACACGCAAAACTGGAAAGCACATTATTTCCACTCAAACCTGAAGAAAGTTGGAGAGGATCTTTCTCCCATCCTCATTTAGTGGCTGTAATAATTGCTGGAAATGATGATGACTGATACGTATGACCTGTGATATTCTCCTACTTCTCACTGTGAATGGCTGTGGGATGTTAAAAAGAACACCTATTTCCCCAAACATATCTGGAGGCCCTAACTTCGACTGGAACTGAAAAAAAACAATGTAACATATATTAGTAGAAACTAGGAAGGAATAGATCCAAACAAAAGATGGTAAATATGGACAAGTTTCATCCTGTATCTTGCTAGTGTGGTTTAGTCTATGAAGTAGTACACACTTCCATTCATTATCTGTGGCTTGATGTTGTTTATAATACACTAACTAACTGTTCTTATTCTTGTTTTGTTTTGTTATCTATGCCAACAGGTATGCAGACTGAGCATGGAAAGAAGCAAGTTCTAGAATAAACTGCCCAATGACGTCTTGTATATGCACCATGTTGACGTTTTTTCATACCCATGTTTAGACTGTCAAATTCTTGTTAATGGACAAATATGTTTCCTATAGGCTGTCAAAAATCGTACAAGTATCTACTGTGATGCAATCTTTAGAACACTTACATGCTCACACTTGAATAGCATTATGTTCGATGAAGAAATCACTATATGAGCTTAAGTCCTGGTTTCGCACGTTTCTCACTTTTTAAGTTTGTGTTTACCTACTTTTCTCTTTTATAGATATATGGTGCCTTAGAAAACTATGAATTGTGAGAAAAGGAATAAATACCAGAGGAGGAATACCTGTTCCATTCCATTTTTGTATGATATTAGGTCCTGCAGTTTTACACAGTCAGATTATGCTCATGCAATTAAGTCATTAGGAGCTATATAATATCATAAAGAGATTGTTTACCACTGCTCCGGATACTACAATGTAGAAATCTGTTGATATCTCATTCTGTATTACTATGTCAACTTTTGGTGGAAAATATTCTGCTTTCAACTCTGGAACCTGTGACCAAGATTTGAAATTAGATGTGTTTTAGTGTGAACTGTCTAGTTTAGCTGGTGCATGAGTACTCTCTGCCAATCCATAAGGTGGGGTTAAGAACAATTTAGTACTGCAAATATGATTCCGTAGGCAAGTTAAATGTAGAAAAAAAATTACCAACTGGACAATGAGGTCTTCAGAGATTCCTTTGAAAAGGTATGTATTTCCTATCGTATTTCGGAAAAGATGATCAGCTATGCTAGACCTTATGGCTTTTGGTAAGTCTTCTATCACTTCTTCTTGCTGCAATTCTGCAGTTTTGAATTTGAGCGTAACATGTGCAAGCATTTGCTCTCTCAAACTTTCTGGAAGTCGATTCTTGCTTGCATACCTCAGGATCTCATTTATAGCGTCCCTCTGCAATAAGATTTTACCACACAGGTAAGGATAGAGTCTGATTAAAGAGACCTAGTAAGTTTAGAGTGTATGAGTTACCATGGCGAAGGTTCGAACAGCACTGTGGACAATAAGATTGGTCATGTTTCCAATCAAGTAGGCTGTGAGACTAATATTAAAGAGCATATACAGCATGTTGAAAACTTTTTCCCCTGTATTGACTGCATGCAAATCCCCATAGCCAACAGTTGTGAGGGTAACAATAGACCAGTACATGGAGTACGTATACCCCAACCAGACACTTCTATGTTTGAAATTAGGAACCAAAGAACCAATCCAGGTATCATCTTCCAGATGGTGTTGGGTTGCAAGCCAGAAGTAGAAGCAACCAGCCGTGTGAACCGCGAACAGAGTCACCTGCCATTAAGAGAAAGGTAGTATAAATAAGCTAGTTAATAGTTAGTCTTAAGAACAAGGTAATGCAATTTCCCTTCTAACTGAAAAAGGTAACCATTTTGCAGGAAGATATTCAATAGACTTAGCAAGTTTACAAGGACTCACACAGATGAGTTTGATTGTTCTTGTCATGAAATAGCTGAATCGAGTGTCCTTCTCTAGTCTGGGGATAAGGGAAACACTATTCAGAACCGGCTAGCAAATTAGTGTAGTGTAACAATGGACTGACAGGATAGTAGCATTATGTGTACCTGGAGAAAAGATCACTAACACGTCTAAGTCGCCATAATCTCAGCATGTTGAGGAAGCCAAAGACCTGGTCCTGATGCTTTTTCCCAGTCAGGAGTTGATATATGACCTGGAATGGTAGTGTGGAAGCTACATCCATCGGAAACCATAAGTGCTTGACATACCTGGTTGTGTTTGATGCATCAGAGAGAGTTTCAAAAAAAAACACACACACACACACAACACAAACACAAACACAAACACACAGATAGAGAAAGACATTTACACACCTCATGGCTATTTGCTTGTGATCATCGACGAGCAAATAAGTAGACTTGTCCAAGTAAGCCACGAAGAAAGTGAGAACGATATCCATAGCAAAAAATGCATCGACAACTAAATCAACGGGCAGAAGAGATCCAGTTGCCAATTTTCTGAATGCGAGCTCGAATGGGCTTGACCATGCTGAGTATACCACCAGCACAACCAGAAACGCCTGCCACCACCTGCCATATGTAGTTCAAACATATCATGTTAAGTTCCTCATCCAATGTTATGAAAAAGCCTTATTTTGCTTATTGCCTTACTTGGCTGATATTTACTTCCAAGAAGCACCAAACAACAAATAACAAGAAAGCATCCAGGTTCGATCTGGAGAATCTTTCGTGTTGATTTGATAGAAAAGATGATCAAAACAGAAATTACTCTAGTTCGAGTTGGAAAGAAGAAACCGTATTCAATATTTGGACGGAAAGTGTACCGGTAACGCCGGTCATATGGTGCAACAACAAATCTGTTGAGTTGCTGAGAGCCTTCACCCACAACCGTCCCAAAAGCCGGCAGCAGGCTGCTTGAAACTGATGCCAGATTCCTCCCGATTTCTCGGCTTGAGTGCCGCCGGAACAGCAGCGGCACCGGTGATTTTCCGGCTTCCGACGTCGTTGGTGTTGGTGTTGGTGTTCTTGACATCGCTCTCGATCTTTCCCCTCTCAGTAGTAGTGTTGTTGGCAACAGTTGTGATTGACAACAGTTGCATTCGCCGCCATTTTAATTATGTTCCAAGTCAACTTATAAGATGTGTATATTAATATTGTTTATCTTCTTATCTTGTGGAATATATTGCACATTGCCGCAAATTTTTGCGTCAAACACTAATGCACCATCACTGTTCACTACGTGATCGTCATAATGGCGGTTTGACATTTATCGACCACGCTTGGGGAAGAATTGCGCTGCACCGAGAAACAAAATTGAGAAAAAATGTTGTAGTACCAAGTTCTCAATTTTGTGAAAATGCTATGGAATTTTTGGACAAGCACATACACAGTTAGCAGGTCTAATTCTAGCATTAAATAGAGGCGCAGTTTTGTACCATGAGGTAGCTTTGTAGTGAAGACATGATCTATTTTATAGTAAAAATGAGTGGAAAAAAAGTTTCAAAATATAGCTGGTCTGATTCTAGCAATAAATAGAGAAAATGTCTTTTATATGAGACAGTTTTATAGCGAAAATAAGACATATTTTATAGTAAAAAAAAGTGTCTAAAAAGTTCCAAAATATAGGAACCTTTCTGCAAATATAAAATAAAAATGAGTTTGATGGAGAGAAAGGACACAACTTAGGGTCATTAATTCTCATATTTTGAATGTAATGACTATTTAGTCTATATTTATCTTTCTCTAAGTTGGATTTTCCTCACAGTTAAATCTATAGATTTAACGGGTTGTGTTTGGATTACCCGAATATTTAATAGACGGGTTTAGTTAAAGTTACATGACCCAAAATATTATTGGGTGTCCTAATTGTCAACCTTGACGAATACACAAACTCAAAGATTGGATCGGCAGAAGTGGGAGATAAGTGGAGAAGATCCATTTTGGGTTATCCTCCCAAATCTTTTTCCACTTGTCACAAGATCATAGGTTTGGGGTGCCATTTTGGGAGATCATAACATCTCAAGGTCAGAGGATGTAAAATTCAGCTAAAAATTAAGCTTGTTTTCAGAAGAAGTTGAAGGGAATGGTAAGCAGGTTATCATTCGGCATTCGGCATCCTCCTCGTCGAATTCAGTTCACATATGTAGCTTTTGATCCTAATCCAAAGATAAGAGTTGCAGCTTGATGTTTTACACATGATCGACCATAACTATATAATCATATGTACTCATAATTTGTCAAAATCAAATTTCTAACCCCACATACAAATGGGGAAGAAATATTTCACATGTGTTTGGATAACCATGGTAATTTTTGTACATCGAATTTCCATATACTTACAAAGTATTAATTTCACTACAAAATGGACCAATAGGAGTATTACACATCATGGCTAAAAGATTGCCAGTCTTGCAGAACTCGTTCGATGAAGTCCTGCCTGCTGATGTAATGCAGCTCTGACCCCTTTCATGAAGATGAAACCAAATGCTCCCGAGCATTCTTCCATTTATCATCAACATCCTTGAGCCAAGGGAAGAAACGCCTGTTCTGATCATGAGTTACTAATCACATATACTGACCTAACCATTGTTTGCACATGTCAAGCACAGGAAGTGCATTAGCATGTAATGCCTGGTGTGCAACATATTGAACATCGGCAACACTACCGCTCTTGGAGGCTATCTGGAAGGCACTTTTTAGCCGACCACACACCACACAAGCAAGCACCTTTCTATGGCTACTAGCCAACATATCAATGAGACGATCAGGACGCTCCTTGTGTCTGTTGGCGTACACATTAATTGCAGCCCCCAAAACTTGATCCCAGTCATCATCATCAATTGTACCCTTAATATTTCTGAAAAATTCTGTCAGTTGACCTCCCTTTTTCCTCTCTGCTAGGGAAGCAGCAACACCTGCGTATATGTCCACTGCCGGAAGATTGAACTCATAAATGATTTGAAAAGCTAGATCAAAGTTTTTCTCAGCAAGAGCCTCTGCAATTTCACATCTTCTCTTAAATGTTTCAGGGTCATTTGGATTCCCAAAAAGAGAGTGTTTCCATTGGCCTCCCTCTGAATTAAAGCATTTCACTACATCCACCTGAATTGCAACCCTGGCAGAAAATTTAACGAGCCCTTCTTCAGAAAGCTTCTCTGAGGCACTTTTCCCCCGAATTCCCTTGGTAACAACCTTAGTGGATTCAGTTGCTTTAGATCTCGCTGATAATCCTTCATCAAAGTGCATCTTAGCATGCTCCAAGTGATCTATAGCTTCCTCCTGGGAGAAGGAGTTCACAAACAACTGAATACAGCATAGACCAGCAGCCACATGATCCTTTTTAATCACCTGAAACTTGTAAAGATAGTTGAAATGTTTATGAGTTTCACAATAGAGACAGATGCGTGCTAGTGCTGCAGCAGTGTGCTGATTCACTGACGTATCCTGTGAAGATGAACCTGAAACTCTGTCTGTAATCACTTCACCCAGCACAGGCATGGCACCAAACCCAATGCAAAAGCCACACAAATCATCAATGGTACCATAATCTGTTGCTAAAGGATCAAGTCTTTGAGAAGATGAGGAAGAAGAAGAGGCAACCATTCCAAAGGAAGATGGCTGTGATGGTGAGGGAACTGAACTTGGAGGAAAAAACAACAGACAGGCATCTTTGAAATGGCCATGCTTGAACATGAAACCAAGCAAATGCTGGCGGCCATACTGCAAGGGAAAGAAAACGTAAGTTTAAGGTATTGCTGCCATAAACTCGTAAAACATAACATAATATTGAAAATTAAACAAAACAAAAGACATTGCAACTCAGACACACACAGTACATGTAGAATTTTCAAATTATATGCGAAGTCATCTAAATCTTGCAACAACAAAGGTACTTGAAATAAATCCAAAAAATGTGCACATCTGAATTTTCATATCTGTGCAATATTAATATAATATGTATGTTTATCTATATTACATAGACACACAAATATAACGGTATTTGACAATATCATTTGAAATATACTCCCACAATTATGTACATACGTTAATTGGAGTACAATAAACATGCCATATAATTTAATTGTTTTATCAGTCACCACTCACCAATAAAATTATCATATGTTGTCTTGTTAGATTCATTCTATCATTTATTATCTACCTATCAAATTTAATATTTTTAATAACTTAAGAGGTAATAGACATGCTTGATTAAATATTTTGAGAAGATCACTAGTCAGGAACAGTTCCACAGACTGGTGTTAGCATTTGAGAAAAGAAAACAGATGATCACTAACTGGAGATGGGGAAACTGGATTAAATAACTGCAGCTAGTCTACCACCCTAAAAAAGCAGAAATCTCAGAATATAATTTAGACCAAACTTAGACTATTTCCTCGTGCAGAAAAGAGAGGTGAGCTAGCAACCGTGCCAACTCTTTGCTCGATTTTTTATTTATTTTTAAATGGACATTCTCCTCCAAATAAAGAACATACAGGAGTCGGAGCATAAACAAATAAAAGCAGAGTGCTTTGGGAGCAAGTAGTGACTTCATCAAACTCACCTCCTGTAAGTAATTGACACATTCAAGATATCTAACACTATCTAGATTGCTTCGAGGGCCATCGTCAAGCTCCAATTTTACTGTTGAGTTATCATTTGCAGCTTCTTGTGACCGTCTGGATCTTTCTGAACGCGGAAATGTTGACGGCATGTACAGAACATTGAGATAGGAATCAGCAGAAAGAGAATCATCTAATATTGCTGGTGCACTTTTTGCCAAATGTTCATACCTAATAAAAATCATAGGTCAAAACAAAAAACATTAGCTGAAAGGAACCAAGCAATTTTCAAGTGCCACATAACACAGTGATACCATATCCAAGAGTCATATAGCACAGAGATACTTCCAGAACTTGAACAAGCATTCTACAAGAAGCCTGGGAAACCTCAAAATAATAAGTGAGAAGGTGATGTGGTTGGCGGAACCAGGGAGGGGCCCAAGGGGGCCAGGCCCCTCCCAACAAATTAAAAATTGTTTAATATGCCCTTATATTTTCTAAATATTAAATTTTTGTACCTTTTATTTTTAAAAAAATTTATTATGGCCCCCTCCAATTTCAATTTCTGGGTCCGCTAATACCTATACCTATGGGGCATGCTCAACACAAAACTTAGCATGATAATTACTCATTCCCTTGTGCCACCTAGATAATGCCACACACCCCAAAATGCCTGTGTCCATTACTCCAAAACGTTACACTATGTTGCTTGTCAAACTACCACTAGCCTCCTCTCCATTTAGAATCATATCAACATCAGTCTTATATAACCTATAGCTCTTCCAAAAAAGAAACACAACATCCTATTTATATACTTTCCTTGAACAGGCTCCAATGTATATGTATCTACTAGAGGCACTAACTACACTAGATCCTAAATCTATTGCCTGCTCTCTAAGACTGCATAACCATACACATGGACATGCCTAGTCTACCAGACACAGGTAAACAAAATGATTGCTGATGTTATCGATCAACCATAATGCACAATCAGGTGGTACTGTTCAAAATTGGGATATAGTGAAAGCATGACAAATGTATTAGTAAAATTATACATATCCACCAAGAGGAGCGTAGCAATATCGAGAACCAATTGCTAATGTAAGTCAGAGCAGATAACATGGCCACATCAGTTTAAAAAGGAGATATCGAAGGCAGGCCATGTCTTCAGAAACTCAGTTTAATAATTGACAACTAATGACTTTACAAATCTGGAAAAAATAAAAAAAATCTAACTTGGGAAGCATACATAAAAACATTACGCAGCAGAAAAAAGACCAGACGGGTAAGAAATGCAGATTCAGAAACAGATACATGACACACTCCACTTAAATATTAGTTACGAGTGAACATATCTTAGATCTTACATAGATCGGACGGATGAGACATCAACTGGTGGACCTCCTTCAATTGTATTGATTATGTCCAAAACCACGTGAGCAGGTTCACCCTTGTGAAGTTGAAGAGCTTGCCTGGATGTTAGCAATCAGTAAATGATAGAGCAACTTTACTGAAAGTAGTAAGATTAAAAAAAAATCATAATATTGATCCTTAATCAACACGGCAATGTGAATACATATTACATACTTGAATTTCACACGTGCTTGTGCATAATGTTCCATTCTGATAAGGGCATGGCCCCAAGAACTCCAAACCGGAAAAGGATCAATCTGAAGACAATTTAGAGAGTATAAATGAATATCAGAGTAAACTTAGAACGATTAGCTTGGTATAGGTACTGGTTTGGCTTAGAGAGATGGCCAACATTTTGCTGTAATGTGTGTGATGATTTTAATGAGTACAACTTTTCCATCAAAAAAAAAAAACTTAGAACGATCTTGAGATGGGGAAAGTGACCCACCTTGCACTTTCTGCTAGTATACACTGCCATACTATATCGCTCCTCAGTAATCAATCGATCTCTAAGATGAGAAGAAGACTCTCCGTCAGCAATATCATCAAGTGAGGCAGCAATTCCAGAACCCAGAAGGCTTTGAAGCAATTCTGCCCGACCAAGCCACAGTTCAACTTGTGACAGTACTTCAGATAGCTCATCTGTAGTCTGGCTACCCACACTTGAACTACCAGCATCAGAGGATGCATCATCTGCATCTTTAGCTCTTTCTGAGTTACTATTTAAATCCGCTCCTCCTGAGAGCTTTCTAAGCTGAGCCTTGGCAAATAACAGACCCTACAATCAAATAAAATTTCAAACGATTGTCACAAGTTGCTATATATCAATGCTTTTAGTATTTTAAGGAATTCACATTAATCATTCCTCATTGGAATTAGATTTTTCTAATTTTGTTCAGTTTACAACTGATATTTTGGGTCACTAGAATTCAAGTTTACATCTTTACTCTCAGCATCTGTAAGTCAACCCTTAGCTCTCCATTGTACTGATAATAAGCATCTTTTACACCTTCAACTACTAGGGTCTGAGGCCTTTGGGCTGCTGTACAGTAGCCTCCCAAATAAAATCTTTGGATAAAGCAAAACTACAACCAAAAAGTGCTTCCCTTTTCAATGAGCTACAGCCTATAGTTTACTGCTAAAATGATGCTCTGATATATCACAATCCTCTGTCAATTAAAAGTTCAAAGAAAGTACATACCTGCACAAATGTTTCTGTGGCATAATATGCTCGACCAATGATTTCCATAGATGCAATCTCAGGTAACTGTTGGGAGCTTAACACACTGCGCATCTGAGCAATGCACAAGCCTAAAGCACCTTTACCAGATGCACTCTCATCCGAACACAATAATAGCAGAGCCTAGAAAGTTGAGACACATTTAAAATCAAAACAAACTGAGAGAGAGAGAGAGAGGCTAGAATAGACAACTGAATTAAAAATTATAATGTTCAAAACTTTGGTATGTGTTATATAGGTGTATGTCTCAAGTAGTACAAGAACAAAGTCTCACAACCATACATACTCTGAGAGAGAGAGAGAGAGAGAACAAAATAACAGAAATGAGATATAAACACATCAGATAAGCTGGTTTCAAGCAGCACAAGCTCTGTAGAAACTTTTCTATTTGGTCCAAAGAAATAAATATATACTATATACTAAAACGGTAAGTTCTTTGCCAACTAATTCACTCTTGGCATACCAAATTTACATAAATTATAGTGATACTTTTGAAATCCTTAAATCATCACTTACCTTACATAAATCTCACAAACTTATTATCGGGTCACCTTAAATACATAATGATAAAAAATTAAAGAAAGAGTATATTCCTATCCTATTTTTCTGTCACTAGTTATCAATTTTTTGTATGCATACATTCAAATGGATTGCTACAATAAATTGACTATTTTATTAACATTTAACATGTCAGTTTCACCATCATATAGATGAAAATAAAACTCTAAAGGAGTATAATTGAACTCCTGGACTATTTAAGTATTTACTTTTAGTATGCTATCATGATATTTTAAAACTAAAATACAATAAATTAGAGTAGAACAAATATTAATATGTAATTGTAATGAAAAATTATGCTATCATTATAATATTAAAATTGTAATTGTAATATGAAAATAAAATTTATAGCCAATAGATAACATACTATTAACCTCTTAATCAAATGATACTCCCATCCATTCCACTTAAAACTGTAGCGAAATTCAATTTAGTTTTGTTTTTGTAAATTGGTCACAATTCAGTTTATGGTAAACTATAGATCATTTTCATCCACTTAATCATCATTTCACTATCTCCCCTCAATTATGTCCACACATTCATACTTGCATAAAATTAGACATTGCTCGGGTATCATCTAGCATCAAATTATAGAAATAGCAGAACAGTACAAGTATGGTCTCATATAAGTGAAAGCACCAAAAGTTGTTCGGTATCACATAAAGTAAAAAATGATCAAGTAAAAAATGATCATCGATGGTCCAAACAATGTGGTTCAATGGGGCACAAGTATCAAAAAACATATGAAGGAAAAAATTGTATCACAGCTACAAACCTTAAATAGGGTAATATCAGGCGCGCTTTCATAACGATGAGCAGAACGAACAGCTTCATCCTTTATTGGATCACCGGTGAGCATCCACTCCTCAGCTATAGAGACAGAAGGAAACCTTTCTTGCCCATCTGCAGAATAAAGCGCTACACGCTCTTCTTGAATCCCAGCCATTGCCTCCCAAGCTACCCTTTCTGATTGTGATAATCCAGATATCTTCCTTTTCCTATGAGTTTCTTTCGGAGCAGTCTTTTCCCCAGAATTACGCGGAGTCCAAGAAAATGCTCTGCGAGCCTCTTTCTGAAAGTTACTCAGGCTACTTGTAAAGGATGACCGTGTAGGAGTTACTGTCCTTGTTTTTTGCTTTGCTCTAGCTCCTGAAACTGCAATTCGGGTTTCCCTAGGAGAACTAATGCTAATGGCAATAGCCTTTGCAGCATATGCAAGGATTACACTGTTGTCTCTCAGAGAAGGAAATTCGGTAAGGATCTACATGCAAACACAGGCAAAGATAATAAGAAAAAAGAAAAACTAGTAGAGTCAATAAGAACACACTCCATTGCTTTTTTTTTTACCAGAGAAGCAGATTGCAGTTGTTTCCTCATCAGCAAAACTTCCAAGATTAAGTGAGGATGCTCATGCAGGGATGAGCATCTTTGTTGCCATGGCAGTGGTAAGGCAGCCAAGACACGAAGACCTAATGCCCATAAGTTAAGCCGGGAAACCTCTGTTTCCGATAAATTGCTATCCTTTCTTTTCAAAAAGAAGTGAACCTACATTTCAAGCAGTAAACACCAGTACTTACTTAGCATTGAAAAACAAGTAAAAGAACTAGGTCATTTTAGCCGGAGCCATCTCACTCAAAATTATGAGGGTGGGTGGTAGTATGGAAAAGATGTTCCAAAATAAGAATTACCAGAAGCTGTTTTGATCTAAGGTCGGGCAAAAGTTGCATGGCACTCATTGCAACCGGAAGAGCATCATCAGTGTCGCGTAAAGAAGAAAGAAAACGAGATGCTTCTGCAGGGCCACCACCATTCAAAGGATCAGCAGTGAGAAGTTTCACAAGCTGACGGCCCTGCAGTTCTCTCCGCAGTTCAATAGAAAGGCAAGCACTTTCTGCCACTTCTAAAGCAGGAGAAACAGCACCTTTTTCAGCTAACCTAAGTGCCAGGCCTTCCGGATCTTCTTTGCACACCTTCTCAACCTAAAATTCATCAAAAGATGGTTGCAGACAAATAAGACGGGAATAACAAATAAACACTTGAGAAAAAATTAAATGGAATCAAGAAAAAAAAAGGAGATTTATAACCTGTTGCCAACTAGAATAGTGGTCATCCGCACAAAGTATACGATTGTACCTGAGAAGAGCTGCTCTCATTTGAATAACCTATAATAGAAAGTCATGAAACAAGGAGAGTTGATGCAACCATGAACAATATCAGACGTGCTTAAGATGAATAAGTGCAAGCAGTTCCAGCCAAAGCAAGCACAATTCACAGATAATACATCATTTTTCAGTTACCTCAACTTTTACAGGATCATTTTCTAGCAAATGGCAGTTGCACATGGTGAGAACATCTAAAGCAGCATCAAGCTCCCACTGACGTAAATATCTGCCAAGAGGAAACAGATGATGAAAGAATTTTTTTAACGGATCGGATCCATCATCCACAAAAGGCTAACTTCTAAAGAAGAAATGGATGTCTATCAACTTAAAACTCAAAAATAGTTAACCTGATAATTGCTTCACTATTACCAGCTATTCCTTTTTTTTCTTATATATTAAGGTTATGAAGGTCAAAGATAAATTTGTAGCAGGAATGAGAAATGAGAAGAGCAATGCTATCCATTATTCTTCTGAAATCCAATTATGTACTAAAGGGAAACAATTCAAGGCAATGAATATCTCAACATCAAGAAGAAAAGGGAGACAACAACTAATATGTATGAGAGCCTTAATATTGGAAGAACGATATGGAGCTAGACATATTATAAAGGGGATCATATTGTCCTATGGTTTTTATAAAATGTGTAGAAATGAAAGTCTGGTAAGCAGGCATGACCCAGTTATGCCATGCAACAAGAACAAATGAAAATCCAGTAGAATACTGCCTTCTACTGGTTCAAGATGTGGGGAGAAAATTGGTGAGTGCGTTCTCAGCAAATGTTGGATCAACTAGAGCTGGTTCACAAGCACATCATACACAGAAGTGTAACCACAAGTTGCAAGTTTTGCATTTAAAGTTTAAAAGAGAAGCCTGCACCTTGTCTTATCTCTTAATATGCAGAACTCCAACAAACACAGTAAAATATTTTGGCTCCAATGAGTAAAAATACATAATAGAGTATATAGTTCACACTTGCAATTCAATTTGCATCTACGAACATATGGAGCATAGCGTTTTTCTGTCTTCGTTCTTTCAAACATTACTAACAGGCTTCTCTTGGTCCAACTCAAGATTAAGGAATTTCAAACTTTGTAAGCAGAAACAGTTACAAGTTTAGGAATCCAGTGTACAATAATACTACAATTGAGCCACCCATCATGAGTTTCAGTGTCATGATGATGTCATAACTGCTATCAGTGGGAAACTCCTGGATTGGTTTTATTCAACATATCAACACAGGATATGGACTGCCAAAAGTTCCTATCCCACTGTGAGTGTTTCACATTAGCCAAAGCAAACTTAGTGCCAAGTTTCCTTTGATTGTGGAATTTGTGCAGCTCTACGTGCATGTAATATATTTGAGTATTGTTTGAAAAAGAAGCTATGAATAAACCAAAAGAAGCTCAAAGAAACAAACTTGTCCAGCTTTGAGTAGCTGAAGATGAGAAATGTAACAATGACACTGATTAATAGCCTTGTAAATTTTGAAGGTCACTCATAACTCAAAAGCCTAAGGGAAAAACTGGCAGAAAATAACATATTTTGAACTGGGGCCAGATTCAAATATAGGCTGCACTAAATATTTATTCCGTCATCTTGGAAATTGCAGAAATGCCATTGCAGAAATTACTGTTGGCACATCGGAAAGCAAGATGAATCTCATCAAATTTTCAAAAAAAGCTACGTACAAGTTTCTGTCCAGTCAACATGAAGTGCTGGGTTACTTATTCCATTGCAAAATGGAAACATTTCTACTATCATTAGCCACCTATAGCCAGGTTTCCCCACATGCATTAACTCTGAGGGCAGAATTTTAATGTCTGAAATAATGGATATTCTTGTTTGTTGATGCCCACGGAGAAAACTAGTATGTTTGCATTAAACTTTATGCTTCAACAATTTGATGCAAGAAGCAGAAAAAAGAAACGTTTCTTTTTAGCAATTTCCTAATTATTGTCTATATGTCCAAATATATTCAGTTAAATGCAGCCACATGTATCTAGATAGGAAAGTCAACTCTAGGAAAAGATTATCAACATTACCCAATCCAACCAGGTGGGCTTTTCTTTTTTTTGATGGTAAGATTTTTCTATTAATAATCAAAGAATACATACAACGTTCTTGGCCATCACTCTAAGCCAGCATAAACTTGTTCTACACTGAAACCGACTAATCTCTTGTCTAACATTTGACATAGAGATAAAACAGAAACTTTCCCTGCATAATTAGTACAAAAAGACTGCTTCCAAGGCCCCAACCAGTGACCTTCATGTCACAGGTAATGTTTAACCATAGCACCAAATTTTATTCAGTTACGTACTTCCTTTTGTGGTTTGATTCCAGATAGGAAAGTTACTTTTAGGAAACATGGTAGATGAAATTTTCTTTGTTAAGAAACTAAAAGAAAAACATATTCTAAGCAGGATTTGTTTATTTGGTTCTGTACAAGCAGATTCGAGATATCCTTTTAACAAAATTCCTGGTCCTTCTTCAAGAGTTGTGTGATACAACTAAGGGTTGGGTTTGGGTGTAATAACTGTCAGTCCCTACATCTGACACCTAAGGGTGCCTGGAGTATTAAGAGAGGAACTTAGGTTCTTTTCATAACCATGCTATGTACAAAATGAACCTTGTATGATCCACACTACATTAAGGCAGCACTTGCACTGCGTCGTAAACACTCTTTACATTGTCTCTACCAGAAATGACTCCTAAGACCCTAGCCTAATACACTCGAAAAAGTAGCAAGCCTTGCGGAATTCTGAGGGAAAAGTTGCAAGAAGTTTGGTTCGAGTCACTGGTGATCAATAGTGAGTGTTTTATCAGCTCTCTTTTATCTAGCAGTTGTTTTTAATGTTTCAAGTGTTTTCAGAAGAATGAGACATATAAGTATTCAAGTTATAGGGAGAGAGAAATGTTGCAGCAATCTGGTAAGATTAGAATTTAGAGGCTTAAGAAATTGAAAGACATACTTGAGGGCAAGTGTAGCTGCTAGATGTTTATCCTTCATCCTAAGGCAGTATTGCCAGCTGGTAATCCATATTCGGCTCGAGTAGTCTTGTGTTTGTTCTGAAATTGGATTGGTTTGCTTACCAGTTTCAATTAGCAGTTGAAGCAAACTATCTGAAGCCCCATTTCGCAAGAATCGATCAGACAGAGCTAGAGCATCCATAAACTTTCCTTCATCCGTTAATCTGTCTCAACAGCAGATAAGTTAGAGGATCCTAACGCATCCACTGTGTCTATTACAAAGACAAAAAAACTGCAAGCAAACTTTAAAAAATAAAGGTGCCAGAAAATCAAGACACGAGAAACAGTACACAACATATATTTTAAATGATGCCAGGGTTGAAACAACGTGGAAAATGAATCACATGATCTCGACCAGTAAGGTAAAAACAGAACCAATACAAGGAAAACTGGCAAAAGCTATAGTACTTTTCCACGAAAAATATGTCTAATGCCTGAATAAGTTTGAATAATAATAATGACCACATTCTGAACCAGAGGAGACTGGGACATACCGCTCAACTGCTTTTTCATACGGTCCTTCATTTTCCCAATCGAAGGAAAGGAAAAGAGCCGAATCATGATCAGAAGTTTTACACATGGGAGAATCATGCCACGGATCTGATGATTTGAAATTCTGATCATTTTGCTCTGGTATAGCTGAAGACATACTCTTCCCACCTGTAAGGTCATCAACTTCGGATTCAGTATCACTGTCGTGCTCTCTGTATCGCTTGATAGCAGTTTTTGACTCAGGCTTCCCCGAACTGTTGTTAACTGACTGATCTGACATAACAGCAAACTCTGAAACTCGGTGAAGGTTAGTTTGAACTTGAATCCAACGATTCAAGGTGGGTAATCTGCTTGCAAACATGAAAAGAAAACCAATCACTTTGCCAAAAATTTACAGAATAGAAAATCAAAATAACAACTAGAAACCTGTGTTCTTACGTCTTTGTCTATATATAGACAAAATGTTGAATGAAATCTGGAAGCTAAATGAAATTTGGATACAGATGAGTTGTATACAGCCTTCACCAACTATTATGATGTCAATTTTGCACTAAAACGTCAAGTCAAAGCACATATTTTTCGATTGGAAGTAAATAATGTCATTTTCAAATATTTGTTTAACTTCGATTCCCCCTTTTATCTAAAGTAAGCATTACCACCCTGTACTAGGCCTCCCAAAGTCTCCTATGCAGATGTACCATTCTATTATTTTTCTCATCAACTTTAGGGCTTCACCTGATTAGTTTCTAATACAATCACTTCTTATTCTGTCTATGTACCATGTCCAAACATCCTGATCAAAATTCTAATTTCTCAGCCCTCCTATTTCAGGTTCATAATTAGTCACACTATAATTTTCCTTTAAATTCCAGCACTACTTCTCAATCATCGCTTAGTCAATAAACAGAAACAAATAAGATAAAAATAAAGCAGAAACTGACCGACCTCTCAGAGTGGTCAAGAGAAAATTCCAAAAATAGCCTATCTGCATCGGGCGTTTTTAGTGAGGCATCATCCAAGGAATTTGACAAAATTGGCTCACTGCCACGGTAGAGTATAGAACTTCCAAAAACACTTGCCAAGACTGCCCGGACAGGAGATAACTTAACAAGATGTCTTAGTATATCCAACTGGAGAGGGTATAATGGTATTCCTGGAGTTCCTGAGGAACGACTGTAAGATCCTGGTATAGCATCCCTTGAACTAGGTGAGATCATTTTACTCTCTGGATAGCTCTTGGATAATGTAGGAATAACTGGGATGCATGCCCAACCATGACCAGATCTAGGAGGATAAACAGGAGGAACACAAGCAGAAATTACTTCATGGACAAAATCAGCACACATGATTTCGGCTACTTTCCCAGCTGCATCTGTGCTTCCTCGCTCAAAGACCAATCGAGTCAAAAGCTGCAAGAAGTGATAATCACAAACAAATCAGGCATCATGAACTGTGACATGGAGAATAAACTGTGACAGATAAGTTCAGTCCATTTTCATAAAGAGGTGATAAGTTCACAGATAAAATATCACAGGTGCCATTTTCATTTAGAAATGCAAAGATTGGAGAAGTTTAGAAGAAGGATGGCAAAAAGAAATTCCCTATTCTAAGTTCTTACAAAAATAAAAGACTGCTTCTTCAAGAAACAGAACTAGGGGGGAAGAAAATGACAACAAAACCAAAGTTCAGTCCAGAAGAGAGAAAAACACAGATGAAATCCATATCAAATTCCACCCTTCCATTAAATACCTATATACCCAGAGCATGAATCAGTAATACAAAATATGCTGAATTTTAAAAGCAGCACATTGCATCATAATCAACAGTTCCAGAAGATGAAAGAATCAGCTTCACTTACACAACTCTATATATGAAATTTTAAAAATCTTACATCTTTAGGCCACTCATAAATAACCGAAAAATAATTGAAGTCATGAGTTGTGTCAGTCCCATCAACAATGTCCCCAATCGCAGCGATATGGAGAATAAACTGCGACAGATAAGTCGTTGGTTTGGAACTCAATGGGCCTAATAATCTCTTTCCTGCTTCTTTGATATCATAGTTGTTAGAAAGCATATTGCTTTCACCGGCCTGTGAAATTGAAGGTAATTGTTTCGATGTTCTCATTCCCAGCCCAAGAACAACACTTGGACTATGCTGAATGTCCCTCGTCTTCTCAGCATTTGGACTTTCGCCGGCAATAAAATCTCTCTCTGTCTCTTCATCAGCAACAGCTCTAGCCAGATTATGAAGTTTGCCTACAATTGTTCGTTTTTTGAATTTCAAGATTACAGCTATTTGTTGAATTTACATACACCTATTTTCATAGTTTAAAAATTGAAAAAGAATATCATTTTGTACCACTGAGAAACTGTCTTTTCCCCATATGTGCATCTTCAATCATCTGTTGCAACATATCAAGAGCACGTTCCCGATGCCCTTGCCTTTGAAACTCCTTTGACACTGATTGAATCATCTGCCCTGTTAGAATGGCTTGAAGAGCGGGAAACTTATCCTTCAAAGAGCAGATCATCCATCAGTTAATCAGCAAGCAAACCACATCCTACTAGACTTCAGGAGATTACAAAAAATTCTAATATGAAACAGCTACAGACTCCAAATGCTGAAATATCTGAATTTTACATTGCATTGTGACTAGGAGTCGTAATGCCTTTTTTTTTTTTCTTTAAGCAAAACCAAAATATGTGGACACTGAAATTCATCAAATGTCAGCCCATGCCACTACCTGGTCCAACAACTCCTGTAAATGCTTGAGGACACGCTTTGTCACAGAAACTATAGCCATTTCATGAATCTGATCCCAGTACGTTGACCCAATCTTAGGAGAACCACCAGGATAAATCTCAGAAAGCAAAACTTGAGCCTGAATTAGAGAGCGGAACACGATCATCCATACATCCAAAAATCGTACGAACAATTTATTTAACATCATAAAATCCTAATTATCAGCCAATGGTAGAGGGGAAAGCATGTCAGAGATAAAGTTTTTAGAGAACCAATAGGGAAACTTATACAGATACAATTGTATATAGAAAAGAAACAAATACCAATAAACAACATACGGAAGCAGAAGTTTTGTCTTTGAGGGAGGGGATAGGAAAGGAAGGTTGCAAAGGAGAATTTCTTCATAAGAGTAAACAACAAATCTAAAAGCTTTGAGTAGTACACAATGGATCCAGAAAATCAATCCTTCACAACAGAGTTAAAATTCCATAGCAATAACAGCATAAGTTTACACTTTAGGAAGCTGCAAGACATTTTTTACACCAAACATGTTTCATTCATTACAAGCTAGACAACAATTAGGTATATTTGATACTGAATAGCAGCCTACAGCCAATGCAGAAATTTCTAGATAATAGTTCACTGATGTCACAGAAGGATGAACATCCATTTAACATGACACAGACACAAAACAATCTAGCATTCCTTGACACGAGCACAGAGATATAAAACTTAAACAGAAGTAACAATGATATTAAAGACGTCAAAAGAAAACCACTAGAGGATGTATTGCCTGGTTCAGAAGCTTCAAAGATAAACTTTTGAGCGCTGCTGATGATGCAGCCACATCAATGCACAAAAGAATCTGCACAAGGACGAAATAAAAACCTTTTAGCTGTAAGAGCACAACTAAAGAAAGAAGTTAAGGAACTTGAAATCTTGATAAAGAGAAAAGGAAGTAGAGACGCAGAGACGCACTGCTGCTAAAGGACCCAACTGAGAGCGCAAAGATGAAAAGTCCAAATCTTGGGTAGCTGTTCCATCTGCAGCGCGTGAGACAGCATCCTCCACCTAAGAAGACACAAAACTATCAGGCTTTTAACCAGAAATTCTTGAACACAATCTCAGGTAATAAGCTAGAGGGATGTACAGTGACCATTTGACAAGCATAGAAAATACTTGATAAGTTAGGATGATCAGGTCACCCACGATAACAAAAGTTACCAACTACTAGTGTTGACATCTAGCACTTCCATCAGAATAAACCGAAATAACTATTATCTTCATTTTTTATAAGCATGAATTAGCAGAGTCGATATCCTAGGTAGGAATAAGAAGATGGCAACCTAGGTCTTGCAAAAATGACAACTTTTATGAACATATTACCACAGCAGTCAGAATAAGTTCATGTTTGGTCTCCAAAACTATACATCCTCATATTAATCATGGTGTTGTAGTAGTCTTTTTGAATTATATGTATGTGTGTGTGTGTGTGTGCGCTATACAGCCTCAAGAAAATTTTCCCTTAACTATCGTGGAATGACTCAGGCTGAAAGGAGTAAGATAAAGCAGTTGAGATTTGGCATGACACTTGCAAGTTTTTCCAAATTATACAACAATTGGATCATACAGATGCTTTTTTGAAGGCTCCATCCACCCATTCAGCTAATTCAAGAGTAGCTTTGTCTTCTGGAGGTAGAGAAAAACGATGAACTGCCTCCTCTCCGATGTCATATTCTGCCCTTTGCATGCAACTGAGTAATGGAAAATAAAAATATTAAGATAAATGTAAAAAAGATACTCAATAATTTATAAAACGAGACTGCACAGACAGGAGGGTGAGAATTACAATCCAAACAAAACTATGCCGTGAACTACATTTCTAGACTAACCCTAACTTTAGGAATCCTATCACATAAGTAAAATGAAGTGCACAATGTCTAGAAACCAGAACACTAGGCACGGAAAAGCATAAGGATAAGTATGCAACTGTTTTATACCTTTGAAAGCAGCAACAAGCGAATGGAGTCTAAAATAAATATAAAAATGAACTTAATGACATCCTAGGTAATTATTAAGTACAAAAATCACAATTCAGACAAAATTAACAGCTTATGTACATAAGCTGCACGCCCTAAATTCATGAAATGAAGTGTCCAGTGTCTGTATAATAATACTAAATGGAAGGAAATGTATGCAGTGAAATGTGCATACTTGTCAACCACTAAAAACTAACCACAAAAAACAAGAAAACAAAACAAATAGACAGGTTTGAAAAAAAATTGAAGACATGATAATTAATCACAACAAAAAATTCATAGAATATTAATTGTACAAGGTTCTTGTCAAGCAATTGTCACTGGCTATATGACTTACAGATTCAGTAACTTAGAAGGGGCAGCACGTAATACAGTTAATGCCTCCTTCCACTTCCATTGCCGTTCAGATAATGGCAAAAGACGTTGCAAAATTGACAAGCGCCACTCCCAATCTTCAATAAAATGTTTTGCATTTGAAATTCTCCATTCTAAGGCTAGCTTTCCACCAGAAGAGATGTTAGTGTCCAAAGCATCAGCTGAATCTGGGACTGATGGTAGATTCTGGCGCAAAATATCAAGCAGTTTCCCGGTAAACAACACTGCCATCTTGTTACCACCTTCATGAATTGAAACTTTTTGCTCACCGGCAGGAAAACTGTTCTCTTCAGAACTGCTTGCCGATAAATGTACCAAATCATGAGAGAGATCATCCATATAAATTAGTGACATGATAATGTTCACCATCAGTATCTGCAATTGACAATAATAAATTACAAGCCTTTGCAATAGACAGAGTAACAAAGGAAGGCAATACCAAGTTCCAGATAAAAACGGATTTTCGAGTGCAGCCACCAGACTTATAAGGCGGAATGAGCAGTTTACCACGTTGATTACCACATTGGGAATTTTTTAGTTGCGGGCTCCAGACCATATTACATCCCGATCAACTAGAGATCATTCCCAAGGGTCGCAAGTTGCACGCACTAAGTATCAACATGCATACATTTCCATCATTCTTTTGATGGCTAGTTATAAGCTTGACATTTTTCTGTTTATCTCTATGTCAAATGTTAGACAGGGGATTAGTCAGTTTTAGTGATAAAATAAGTTTATGTTGGCTTAGAGTGATGGCCAAGAACGTTGTATGTTTCTTTGATTATTAATAGAAGAATCTTTCCATACAAAAAAAAACAATTTTATATGTCTCATGGGAACAAAATGTAGGTTCCTGATATCAGATGGTGTAGCTTTTAAAGTTGGTACGTTTTGTGACAAAAAAGAAACGGAAGGTAAGAGAATAAAGAAATGGTAATGTTGGAAACAGAATATAGGTAAGAAGTCAACAATAATAAGACACATAAAATTAAAAATGACAAAAATCCAAACTGCAAAAGAGAAGTTAGTGTTATCTGATAACAAAGTCAGAAAATTAAAGTGAAGGTACTACCTTGCGTGGACTGTTATGAACTGCATCTAGATGATTATTGAGATCCCTCAAATATCGCAAAGCTGATTCATTCCCACTTGGTCCAACAGTTGTACACTTCTCCATAGATCCTAATGCAAAAACAGCAGATTCCAAAGCATATCGCATGTGCATAAGTTCAACATCTTGCATCCTGGAGTTGTTGATATCACAAAATCAGCTTGTCAAAGATAGAGATATTTCAACCAGTACTCTTGTGCAGTTAATAAAGGCTAAACACAGAAAGATTCAGTGTACTAGTTTTTCAACAGGAAAAAAGGCAACGATAAACAGAGTACTGATTGTTCAAATTTCAGTCCCTTGTCATAGCTTTTGTTTCAAATAATCTGGAAATATACACAAAAAATGAGAATACACTAACAGTTTATTTTCAGAAACATATATTATTAATACAATAAAATCCAAGCAGCAAAAAGCACAAACAAGGTGCTACATTGTCTAGTGAGATGGGGGTGGTAAAGGTAGCAAACAAAACATATCAAAAATACAAAGTCTTGGGTGAGACCGTCCTACCATAAGCTTATGGTAGGACGAATGATAGATCATGTGTTTATCATATTTGTTTATGTGTTTGTAAGCTTTGTTTGCCATAAGATATATTCATGTGCTTATTACATTTGTTTGTGTGTTTCTAAGATTTGTTTGCCATAAGTTGTGTTTATGTTTAAAAGGCAAACAAAACTTGCAAACACACAAACAACCCTAATAAACACATGAACTATTAATAGTCCTACCATAAACTTATGGTGGACTGTCTCACCCAAGACCTTCTCTATAAAAAAACACTAGTAAGCTGGACAGCTAAGTACCATAATTAAGAAAAAATTCCTGCCTTCTGCTAGCTACCAGAATCATCATATTGAATACAAGAAAAAAAATACATAATTATAACTGAATGTGAGTAGACATTTAGACTAACCTTTTCCAGGCAGCTAGGCTTGAAGTAATAGGCTGCATGCTTATCAGCTCAACGGCATCCTGAAACCTGATGCTTGGAACAACATCAAATAATACCTATAAAAGGAACAAATACAAGGAACCCATATAAATTTTTTTATTAATAATCAGATTTCACTCAGGATAGTTTTAATGCATATGCACCTGATAGCCAAAGAATTCAAATCTTACCCGAAGGGGGCTCTGAAAAGATAGTCTCTCTAGCACAAAATTTTCAACAAACGGGTCCCATTGGAAATCCATGTCTCTAAAGTCTTTTACACCTTTGCCTGATAATAATAATGACATTTTGAGATTCCATGATTGACCAGAATTGACACAGGCAGCAAAGGATGCGAGATCAAGATGATAACACAACAAATCACAGAGCTGCTCGACACAGGAACCCTGCAAAGAGGAAAAGGTATAAATCCAATGGTGCAAGAGCTCACAGCCAGAGACCAAATATCTTGATAGAGAGTACAATAATAAATACTGACAAGCAGATGCCATTAACTAAAAACATATTCATGCATTACCTCGTCTGACTTGTTACCATATAAATGAGGTTCTTCCAAGCGCAGAACTTGTGATTTACTTGTCCATAGAAGCTGCATCAGTTCCCTCCTTAGACTGGTCTTGCCAGACAAAAGATCCCAGCCCATAACAGCAAGAAGTGGTTGAAGTCGTGGAAAGAGTGTGAGAATCTACCACAAACATAATCGAGAGCATAATATTAAGAAAATATGTTTGCCCTTTCAGATTAAATGCCACTATAGACTCAAAATAAAAATCACAATGTAGTTTGTTTTATTTAGATCAAAGAACATACATGGCCAGCTTCTTGGAGTTTTTCAGCTTGGATAGCAGCAAGAGAGGCGTCCATTATGCATTCTAAAACATGTAAACCACTAACACGGGCATAATGGAACATATCTCTCATGCATGCAGAGGATGCATCCTGTAACCCCTCAACCTCATCATTTGAATCAACCCTACTTTCTGTATATTTGAGAAGAAGATGAAATGGGAAATGAACTGAGTCGCTTTCAGAAGCTTTAAATGTCTCTATGTCCTCGATTAGTAACTTGTCCTGGATAGCCTGTGACAAGCAGCCAAACATTGTTAACTACCAAATCAATCTTTAAAGCAGTGACCAAAAAGAACAAACAAATTAAAAGATATATATATATATATACACACAGAAAACTAAGCCTCTTACAGTCTTCTGTCTGGACTGAAGCTAGCAAATTCCTTCCACATCTTAGTTGCCATAGACTTATTTAATCCTATGTGGTGTATCTACTTAACAGTAACTACAGTAATAGTTTTCTTTTACATTGATTTTACAAGCAAGAATTGTATCCCATTTCTTGACAAAATTAACCAATTTGTCTGCAACTAGTGATCCAGGATAAAACTTGCTTGCTCAATTTTCAGTTCTAATCTTCTCACACTGCAAAAGGTATAATGGCAGTTATTCAAAAACCATTACTTCAAACTGTAGCTTTTGTGTGTGCCCTATTTCACTTCTTGGATACTATTTACTTATGTGCATCTCCTCAATATAGTATGGGTCAGTTTTATAACATTATGAACAAAACTTCAAGCAATGTAGTCCAGAGAATCAGAAATTAGGGATACACAACAAAATAACAATACCACAGTAAGGACATAAAATTTGGGAAAACAAATACCACAGATTCAACACTTCAGATATTTATAAAACAGAATTATGAAAGATACCTGAATCATTTGGACGAGGCTGATGCAACGTGAAGAAAGAGCTTCTCCATAAACAGACAACAATTTATCCCTCAACTGAATCCAGGTAATGCCATAACCGCACTTTCCTAGCAAAACCTTCCTAAGGAACCCTTGCAAAACCATTCTAGCACAAATAAAAGCTGATTAAAATCAAAATTAACCATCTTTTCTCATCGTATTTCGAAAAGAAATGAAATTTATACTTAAAGGAATATATGTGTGAGCTTCTTGATTTTGTTATTTTACCTTTGACCTTTTGCTGAGTTTGAAAGAAAGAAACAATTAAAACTGTACATCTTTCTCACATTCATTAGCTTTAGCAACTTATGAGTGATTAAGGTTTCTTAGAATACTACGAACACAGCCATATGAACCTTAACAATGTAATACTAAGATAATCAGTTGCCCTCTTATATGCAATCTCCCACTCCCGAACATCATATAAATTCATACTAGTATAAGGAAACAAAATGAAGGTGCACACTAAGATTTCATGTTGTTCAGTGTTCACAATATAATCAGCCTATTTTGCATCTCTTTCCCACAAACAAACAACAAGACGGTGAAAACAAAATCAAATCACACCAGCTTACAAACAATACAGCAGACTCATATAACACACATTGACAAACTAACTTCGAAGAAATGACAGAACAAATGTGGTACAAGGCCAATTAAGATCATGCAAAAATTAATTCTTAAAACTAGAGAAATCCCAAAAATTCATAAAACTAGAGTATACTGACCTTTTTCTCCAAAAGAGTAATCAATTACATACGTTAAATTACTAAATGAATCGCTTCAGATGCTATTTCAAGACAACTTGATTGATTTCAGTCAGGTTCAATCTCATAAACTAACACCTAGTTTCACCTTTAAATTATCAATTTCCAAGAAACTGCCCCATTCTACAATGTATTCTTCAATTAAAAAATGACTTGGGGAATTCAGGATTTTGTTAAAAAATGAACTATCGTTGACCCTCATTTCCCCCACCCCCACATTCTAAAATAAATTAACCATCTGAATTAACACAGCAGACGGGATGTGGTCTAAAGTGAGTACTTGTTTTAAATTGTTTTAACCCTGATTGTCACGATAAGCATTAAGAGACCCTAACGTTTTCGTCTGTACAATATAAATAAAGCCCCAAACGTTAAAATAGTGCAAACTAACTTCCTTTAGATCCACAAATCCCCAGATTCTATTTCCAGTATATCAAACATCAATGATCAACCTGAGCTAAATGACCAGGAGACTGATCATTAAGATGGACAGATTTAGAAGAAATATACTTGGCAAAGTTAAAAAAAACTAGCTGTTCTCTGTTGACATGAATAGAGCATTTTAATGGACAAAAGATGATGAAGCCATGAAGGTAATGAGTCTTTTATTTCAAAGTTTAAATTGTCAATGGTTTAGAAATTCAATATCTATTTAAATATAGTTGTAAGTGTGATCTCTATATCTAAGCTATGACATGATCTTATGTCTCTCGACCTCTAGGAACTAAATTCTTATGAACCTCAGCACTTTGTCAGACATAATACTTCAAATACAGAACATTACTAGGTTCTTGGGGTAGCATGTCTGGTGAATAATGAGAGTAGTACCCCAACCTTGATTGTTAAAAATTATGAGTGTTGAGGACCATTATCATATAATTCCTAAAATACAATCCACACAGTTGTTTCTACTGCTCCCTTTTTTTCTTTGTAGCATAAAAAGTAAAAAAGAATACCAAAAATTCATTTTAAGGCATATGAGTCATTACTTTGTGAGGAGCAACCCAAAGAATCGAACATTGTAATAAATTTCCATATACCAATCCCTTCATATATGAAATATGCAAGTACAAGCACCAATTTAGTTTGATTACAAAAAAATTCTCATAATCTCAGGTACATAAAAAGCACATTAATTCTAAAGACTATGCATTCTAAGAAAATGCGCAGTTTGAATAAAAAAAACTAATGTTGTGAACAAATCTAACAATCTACAATAATAAAAACACATTATCAAGTGTAAAAAATTGATATTTTTTCTTAAACTCTGTGGATAGGGTTTACAAGTTAATACATAGACAAACAAATTTTCACTTGGTCTGCAAAAACTAAAACTACATACCGGTACTCCATCTCCTCCACTCCATAATCCAAATGAAGATATTTCAAATGAGAAACAACGCCATCAAGGTCACTGCTCTCCAAGCATTCTTTCATAGCATCTAAATGCACAGCCTGGACACATCTCTGCACCAGCCTAAGCACCTCATCCTCCACCTCTGTTTGCTTCCCTTCCGACCTCAGTGTGATGGCCATACCCGATTTCTCCTCCACAACTGATCCCAACTGTCTCTCGATATTCAAACACAACACATCAAACACCTCCCCGTTGTCCAAAATAACCGCCTTCAAAACCATCATTTCCTCCTCTGAAACCACCTCCACCTCCTCCGCCACCTCCACCTCATCCTCCGCTTCCATTACTAAATCAGGCCTCAAACGGCGCAATCCGGCGTCAGAAATGGCATCCAAAACCCTCAAGCACTCCCCTTTATCAGAATGCAGAGCCCTGAACCCCTTGTTCTTGGCCAAATACTCAACGGGAGTGTCAAACCTCTTGTCATAACCGCTTTCATTTACACTCTTCTTTATGCTCTCCAGCACCCTGTAACTAACAATCTGAACATAGAGCAGGAACTCGGCCCTCAATTTCAAATTAGCTTCATCGAAAGACCACACATGTGAAACGGCGTCATTGAATTGGAGCAGCTCGAGGGTGGCCAAAAATGCGAGCAACGACGGGGAAGGGCAGGAATGGGGAGACCAGAGAACGGAGTCCAAACGGCCGCCTTTGGCAACAATTGTCTGCAAGATGGAGCGGGCTAGGTCGGGGTTTCGAACTCTGAGACTACGCAAAATGGCTCGGAGCGGCTCGAATTGGGCTAAGAAGAGGTGGTTGGCAGCGAGCTTAGAGAGAAGCTCAGTTTCTCTGTCTTCCATGGTGATACCTCAACAGTACATTCCCCGTCGTGGTTATCTGATCACCGGTGCCGGGGGGACTGTTGGATCGGTGAAAGTCAATAGGATGATAACTGGATCAATTTGGATGTCCGGAAACAAGTTAAGAACGGAAACCGGGCAAAACCAACCTGTGATTGTCGTTATCAAATAGTACTAATTCACAAATTAGAATGGTATAACCCTCAATTTTGGGTTAAGTGTGAATATGACCTCGGTTTTTGATAAGTGTGTTTTTAATCTTACACAATATTTATGAGTTTCAAACATGTGAAACTTATTCAATTCAATTCAATTCAATTCAAATTTAAATAAGTAGAACTAACTAATATTCAATTTTTTCGGCGGGATTAGACCTGTGTTTATAATCTCACAGGTTTGTATGAAATTCGTTGATCAAGAGTTATAAGTAACACTTTTTCAGAACCAAAGGTTACACTTAACCAAGAATTGATGGTCATCTGAGAATATAGACCAATATTTACTTTATAAATATAGAAACGAAGAGATCTTTAAATTGCAATACTAAAAACCTCATAATTGCGCGTGTTTAGTTTGGCAAAAGTAAACGCCCTTTATTTGTGTACGAATGGACGAACTTCTTGTTGTACGAATATTACTTCAATAATTGGAGTTGACCAAAGAAAGAAGGAAGCCTCTCCAGCAATATCTTATTTCCTAAAACCTTTTACTTTAATTTTAGAACTTTCACCTTAAAAGCTTCATGTTTTAATTTCTGAATTGTTATACCACGCCCTATATTTTACTTATCCATGCTCTCAAATAGTGTAATACGCCCTAAAATGATTATTTTTGTTCTGTTTTTTTAACCAAAATTATTTTATAGTTGCTGAAAATTAAACACAATCTAAATATATTTCTTGATTTTTCAATATCATATTATTATTAAATATAATTAGATAGTAGTTAAAGTAAAGGGCGTGTTTCAGTAAAATACAGGACGTGGTATAACAACACCCTTTAATTTTGTAGTTTATGTTTCATATTAAAATCTCCATGTTTTAACTTTTGCAGTTTTTGTTCTACGTTAAAACCTGCATATTTTAATTGTCTACATTTTATGTTCAATATTAAAACATTAAATTTTAATTGTTTGCAATTTATGTTCCATCTTAAAACATCCATGTTTTTAACTGATAGACCTTCATGTTTTAACTAATAAACCTTTATGTTTTAGAGAAATTCTCCTATGAGGCAGCACACCTATGCGGCAGGGCATAATTTGGCCCATAAAATAAGAATAAGGGCCTGACAAAACATCTTTCTAAAAGTTTTGGGGTCAAAAAAATCAATATTTATTTTTGGGTCCACAGTATAAGGAAAAACAAAGTACGAGGACTAAGTTGCAAACAAAACATTTTATTTCTCATAATTTCCTCTTTCTTCTCCACCCGGCCTTCTACCTCACTAGACCACCGCCGAACCATGTCGGACCACCGACTGATCGCCACGGGACCACCACCGGACCGCCGCCCCTACCGGTTAATGTTAGTCAAATTGCTGCCACATGTGTGGCGCCACATCACCTACATATTATAAATATTATGTGTGGTTCGACAGAATCACGCGACCATGGTTCACGTTCGCAAGGGCGTTTTGGTTTGTAATGAACACACCTCCAAGGGAATCTGGGTTGTTCTTCCTTTACTTTGGAATTGCATCACATCATGCCCGTGAGGTCCGGCAACTTCGGGATTAATTCAAATAATCCCCTATTCTAGGTCATTTGTTCGGAATCACTCCTCTTTACAGAGAAAAGTGATCATGTACTCAGCATGTAGTTTCCCTTCACAGGGAAATAGTGAACACACTATATCTGGCTTCAGATTTGGACTAGGACTACCCCCTAAACCAAATGATGGCCTAGTATGTAACTTATGCGTGGGTTGAGCGCTTCTCGCCACCTTGCGATTTGCCTGCAATACATGTAAATGTTACTTGGCATTCTGCTGCCCACTTGATTAAAGTGGAAACACGGCTCTTAGAGTCGCCATGCGAGGAGAGTGCTATATCTCACCACCGCTCCTTTGCCTGCGGTACATCTCCGGATGTTAATGGTAATAGGCTGTCCACTTGCTTAAAGTGGAAAACGGCTCTTAGAGTCGCCATACGAGGGGAGCGCTATATCTCACCACCGCTCCTTTGCCTGCGGTTCATCTCCGGATGTTAATGGCAACAGGCTATCCACTTGCTTAAAGTGGAAAAGCGGCTCTTAGAGACACCATGCGAGGGGAGCGCTATATCTCACCACCGCTCCTTTGCCTGCGGTTCATCTCCGGATGTTAATGGTAAATTGGTAATAGGCTGTCCATTTGCTTAAAATGGAAAAACGGCTCTTAGAGACGCCATGCGAATGTGAGCGCTATATCTCACCCACCGCTCATTTTGCCTGCGGGATATCCTTAGATATTAAATGGTAAAAAGGCTGTCCACTTGCTCAAAGTGGAAAGGCGCTGGATAGCTGCCACGCATGGCGAGCGCGCTATAGATTCGCCCGGTCTCACACATCATTAGGAGGTTCACCATTTGGGATCCAGCAAGAGCATCGACACTGTCACTTTTCTGCTCTTGCCCCTCTACATCATCCTCGGCGCCAACAGAGACTGTACTTGGAGGCCAACATCATCCCTTTTTCATCATCTTAGGGGTGCACATGGCAGGAGTTGCCCACATGTCCCCACATCAGCTCCAACACGATAGCACTAGGGACCATCTAAATCCCTGGATCGGAACATCATGGACTTACTTCACCGATTCATCTCTTCTTCTGCATCCCGCTCGATTCAGCGAAGGGCCATAACATTTGGTTAAGTTCGTACTACCGCATGAAGATCTGTTACTACCTGAAGATCCGAGGCCAACCTTGGTTGATAAATGGAGAGACAGTTCGACAGCTTGCATCATCCGTCCCGGCACCATCATCTAAGGACTAGAATGAGAAGGTTTGTTCGGTATAAGTTGCTACTGTATTTGGGTTGAGTAGTGATTCATCACCCCAACCCATAGTTATAGTATCATCTATTTGTATTTTCATAGGCCGCTCTTATAGGGGCCCAGTATCTCCACAACACTATGCTGATAGATCTTAGTATGTATGGGGTCCGCAAGACTCCCTGGATCTAAACCTCATTTTTTTTATTTACCATTTTACCACTATAAACCCGCCACGTCATCAAACCTCATCAATTACAAGTACAAACTTCATCGATTAAAGCACAAAACCACATCGATTAAAAGCACAAATCTCATCGATTAAAGCACAAACCTCATAGATTAAAAAGCGTAAACCTTACCGTAAAAAGCACAAACCTCACCGTAAAAAGCACAAACCTCAACGATTAAAAAGCACATACCTCAACGATTAAAAAGCACAAACCTCACCGATTAAAAGACAAACCTCAACACTTAAAAGCACAAACCTCATCAAAACCTCAACAATTAAAATGCACAAACCTCATTGAAAATCTCTACCGCTACCGAACCGCCACCACAGAACCGCTGCCTCGCGATCTCGATCTCTCCGCCTCGATATCTCCGTCTCCACCTCGCGAACTCCGCCTTGATCTATGTCATCGTCACTGTCGCAGAGATTGAGGAGTTGAAGATCTGATCGGGAAAACCCTTTCCGATTAACTCACGACTACTGGCTTGATAGTCAACGACGGTTGCTGGTCCAATTCGTATTGGATTCGCGGCTGATCTGGTACACGGAGGAGCGACGACGTTGCAGATCTGAACGGTTACCCTTGGAAATTGCAGAACCGTCGTTCGTGCACGGCGGAGAGCATGAAGTAAAAATGGAAAATAAAAAAAATGGGGGAAAAAGGTTTATAAAGGGGGCCATGTTTTTAATAATTGCAGAAACAGTCCTTATAATTTCGGCAAATCAAACAAAAAGCCTCATGCCCTCCTAATATTGTTTTAATTGCATCCCAGTCCCTGCCTCATAGGTGAGGCTGCCTCACCCAAGAATTAGTCTATGTTTTAACTTTTGCAGTTTATATTCCATGTTAGAACCTTCGTGTTTAAGTTATAACACTTACGTTTCGTGTTAAAACCTTTATGTTTTAAATCATGGGTATTTTCTAATAGTAGTTTTGATATTGCAAAATCATGTTTTAAGTTATAACACTTATGTTCCGTGTTAAAACCATCATTTTTAAAATCACGGGTATTTTCTAATAGTAGTTTTGATATGAGAAAACTATTCATTCGGTGCCACCTGATTTTGGAGATATCCGGATGGCCAATCACAATCTGCCACCTAAGATTATACAACATGAATTTACTATAATTATCATGCAATCTAGTTAAATGTTATAGAGTTGGTCTCTTGGGTGACCGTCACTATATAGTGACCAGATTAAATTGCAAATAGGATATAAGTTTAAAAAACACCGAGGGACCAATTTGCAATTTCAGAATTTTTTTAAAAATCACGCGCTACAGTGTCAAGCCACGCGCTACAGTACCGAGCCGCTACAGTACCGTTTGCTACAGTGTCGAGTTGCTACAGTAAAACATAAAACATGAACATTTTGACTTAAAACATATACATGAACATTTTAACTTGAAACATAAAACATAATATTTTAACTTAAAACATAAAACATGGACGTTTTAACGTGAAACATGAACACTTTAACTTGAAACATAAAACATAAATATTTTAACTTAAAACATAAAACATGGACGTTTTAAAGTGAAACATGAACACTTTAAATTGAAACATAAAACATAAATATTTTAACTTAAAACATAAAACATGGACGTTTTAACGTGAAACATGGACACTTTAACTTGAAACATAAAACATAAACATTTTAACTTGAAACATAAAACATAAATATTTTAACTTAAAACATAAAACATGGACGTTTTAACGTGAAACATGGACACTTTAACTTGAAACATAAAACATAAATATTTTAACTTAAAACATAAAACATGGACGTTTTAACGTGAAACATGAACACTTTAACTTGAAACATAAAACATAAATATTTTAACTTAAAACATAAAACATGGACGTTTTAGCTTGAAACATGGACACTTTAACTTGAAACATAAAACATGAACATTTTAACTTGAAACATAAAACATGAACATTTTAACTTGAAACATGAACATTTTAACTTGAAACATAAAACATAAATATTTTAACTTAAAACATAAAACATGGACGTTTTAACGTGAAACATGAACACTATAACTTGAAACATGAACATTTTAACTTGAAATATAAAACATAAACATTTTAACTTAAAACATAAAACATGGACGTTTTAACGTGAAACATGAACACTTTAACTTGAAACATAAAACATGGACATTTTAACTTGAAACATTGAAGTACACTGTAGCAAACACTGTAGCGCACCGTAAAAAAATACTGTACACGCGCGGAAACACTGTAGCGCGTGATTTTTTTTAATTTTTAAAAATTGCAAATTGGTCCCTCCCTGATTTTCTTTATTGCACTATTTATAATTTAGTCCGGTCACTATATAGTGACGGTCACTCCCAAGACTTTTCTTTGTTATATCACTCTAATTTTATTTATGTTTGTAATTACCATAATTACCATTTATGAGAAACAATTAAGGTAATTTTATGTTGTACTATCTTATGTTGTAGTTTATGATTGGCCATCCGGATATCTTTAAAATCAGGTGACACCAGATGAATAGTTTTCTCTTTTGATATTGCAAAATCATGTTTTAAGTTATACAGTAAGTTTTATGATTTAATTTCAATTTTACAATTGTCACGTTTTAACTTAAAACTTCCAGTTTAACCTTTTGCTATAAACACCATATCTTTTACCTTATATTATTAACCTTTTACTTTAAAATTGTAAAATTACGTTTTAACCTTTTACTATAAACACCATACCTTTTACTATAAACACCATACCTACAGTGTAGAAAAATACTGTACACGCGCGGAAACACTGTAGCGCGTGATTTTTTTTAATTTTTAAAAATTGAAAATTGGTCCCTCCTTGATTTTCTTTATTGCACTATTTATAATTTAGTCCGGTCACTATATAGTGATGGTCACTCCCAAGACTTTTCCTTTGTTATATCACTCTAACTTTATTTATGTTTGTAATTACCATAATTACCATTTATGAGAAACAATTAAGGCAATTTTATGTTGTACTATCTTATGTTGCAGTTTATGATTGGCCATCCGGATATCTTTAAAATCAGGTGACACCAGATGAATAGTTTTCTCTTTTGATATTGCAAAATCATGTTTTAAGTTATACAGTAAGTTTTATGATTTAATTTCAATTTTACAATTGTCACGTTTTAACTTAAAACTTCCAGTTTAACCTTTTGCTATAAACACCATATCTTTTACCTTATATTATTAACCTTTTACTTTAAAATTGTAAAATTACGTTTTAACCTTTTACTATAAACACCATACCTTTTACATTATAATATTAATCTTTTACTACATTTATAAAAATTTACTTTTAATCTTTTACTACAATCACAATATCTTTTACCTTATAATATTAACCTTTTAATATAAACATGTAAAGCATAGGGATTGTTTCTTCTTAAACAGGTTTGTGGTTCACATGGACAAATAAGAGGCAATCACCTGATAATATTTCAGAGAGACTAGATAGAGCATTTGGGAATACAAAGTGGTTTCATTTATTCCCTACTTCTAAAGTGCATAATCTGCCAATTATTTCTTCTGATCATAGTCCAATTTGGATGGAGCTGGAACCAAGGAAATCAAAGAAAGATTTCTGGAATAAATATGAGTCCTACTGGAGAAATAGTTCAGTTCCACATCAAATCATACAAAGGGTATGGCATCAGCATGAATCACAGTTTAGACATGAAAATCCTCAACACTTGTCTGGAGTAATGGATTGTATGCTCAGACATTTATCTAACTGGAGCAGGAGAAGTTATGGAAATATTGAGTCTCAAATCAGGGACTTGTCCTCGGAGTTGGAATCAATACAATGTAAAGTTAGGACTTTGGAAGTACAGGAAGAAGAAAATAAGTGTTACATGAAATTGCAGGATTTGTTGGCTTTCCAGGCAGAGTATTGGAAGCAGAGAGCTAGGACAAACTGGGGAAAGCAAGGGGATAGAAATACAGAGTTCTTTCATAGATGGGCAACTAGGAAAAAGGCAATGAATAATATAAGTGAATTACAGGATGCAGCTGGAGAAGTTAGAAGATCTGAGGCAGCTATAAAGGAAATTTTGCTTTGTCATTTTAAACATCTGTATATGTATCCAGCTCATTATCCAGTACAGCCCTCGCCTGAGTTAAGTATGAAGGAATTCATGGACATTAATGGAAGGAGATTGAGTTTGAATCAGGTCCAATTGCTACAAGAACCTTTTCAGAGCAAAGAAATATGGCAGGCTTTTCAAAACATGAAATCATGGAAGTCTCCTGGGTTGGATGGTTCACCAGCAGGATTTTATAAAAATCACTGGAATGTGGTTGGTAGACAGGTGACTGATGTGGTTCTGCACATTCTAAATGGAGGAACATTGCCAGTAGAATGGAATCAGACAGTCATAATCTTGATTCCTAAGAAGAAAATGGCAAATAAACCAGAAGAATTCAGGCCTATTTCACTTTGTAATGTGAAATATAAGGTCATTGCTAAAGTGTTGGCCATGAGACTTGCAAAGGTATTGGATAGCCTGATAGATAAAGCACAGTCAGGTTTTATAAGGGACAGAAACATTGGTGAGAATGTTATCTTAGCACAGGAGATGATGAACACCTTGAAAAAGAAAAGAGGGAGACAAGGAGTAGCAGCCATTAAGTTGGATATGAGCAAGGCCTATGATAGGGTATCATGGCCTTTTCTTTTTAGTGCATTAAGTTGTATAGGTCTTCCTCAGCACTGGATTCAGTTAATTCATCAGTGTGTGACAAAGGTGACAATGACCTTAAGAGTGAATGGTGTCAACTCAGAATTTTTTCAACCTGTGAGAAGTTTGAGGCAGGGTTGCCCTTTGTCACCCTTACTGTTCATCATATGTCAACAATATTTGTCTTCTATAATAGATTATTCTCTGAGGCACAATGTGAGTTGTGGTTTTAGTCCTGGGAGATGGATTCAGAAGTTATCCCACTTGATGTATGCAGATGATTGTCTAATCTTCCTGGAATGTAAAGAACAGACTATTCAACAATTGGCTAGATGTATTGATTTGTTTGCAAGGTTTTCAGGCCAAAGGATTAATTTTGGTAAATCAGGTATTATAGTCAGTTCTAACACAACAGATGATATGGAGAGGTACTTGAGGACTTCCCTGAATATTCATCATCAGGGAATAGGAGAGAAATATTTAGGTATGAATATAAATTTTACCTCTTCAAAGTGTGACATGTACAAGGACATCATTGCCAAGTTCAGAAGTAAGTTTGATTCATGGAAAAATAGATTTCTATCATTGGCTGGTAGAATTACTTTGGCTAAGCATGTTTTCTCAGCCCTCCCAATATATCCAATGAGTATATTCAGGCTCCCAAAGAAGATTCTGGATAATATTGATAGGATAACAGCAAGGTTTATTTGGAAAGGAGATTTACAAGGTCAAGGTGTACACTGGATGTCTTGGAAGAAAATGTGCTTGCCAAAGGCTAAAGGAGGCTTAGGCCTCAGATCAGCATTTCAAATGAATCAGGCTTTGATTGCAAAGCATGCTTGGAGTGTCATTAACAATAAGGATAGCCTTATGGTAAGGATTATGAAACAGAAGTACTGTAAGGGATTAAATTTTTTGGATGTTAAACAAAGGTCTTCTGATTCATGGGGATGGAAAAGTATTTTGTGGGGAAGGGATTTTCTGAAACCTAAGTTGAGATGGCTGGTGGGAGATGGTACAAAAATTAATTTAGCAGATAATTGGATACCTGATATAACAGACAACAGTTGGAAGGAAAGGCTAGATTCTCAAATGCTTAGCATGAAGGTTGCAGAATTCATAGATGACCAGAACAAATGGAAAGTTCATGCTTTGAGAGGAGTTTTTCCAGAATATGTGTGTCAGAAGATATTCAGGTTACATATATCAACTCAGCTAAGGAATCATGATAAAGTGATCTGGCCTTTTACTCCATCTAGTGAATACACAGTTAAGTCAGGCTATAGGAGTCAAGACATGGGAGTGCAGGATGTTCCTTCATCATCCAATGCTCAATTGCCAAGATGGAAAGATTATTGGAACCTGAGAGTCCTTATGAAGGTACTAGTGTGCATATGGAGGGCCTTCACAAATTCCCTTCCATCTGCACAGAATTTATACAAGAAAAAGATCATAATGGAACAGACATGTGTGAGATGTGGAGGACATTATGTGGAAGATATAGAGCACTTATTCATGTCATGTGAAGTTACTAAAAGAATCTGGAGAATATCAACCTTGGGATTCGATTTTAACCAAGGCATCCAGAGGTCTTTTAAGGACTGGTTTTGGGAGTGGTTTCAACAGGCACCAGATAAAGAAGCCATTGAATTGTCATGTCATTTACTATGGCAGATATGGTTGTCCATGAATGGTAAAGTATTTGAGTCCAAAGTGGAAGATCTAAAGAGGGTAGTGGACATGGCGTAACTCGACTCACAGTTCTTTGCAAATAGAGAGCATGAAGGTGAAGAAGTGCTTAGTTCTCAACAAAGGATTCACCGCAGTCATGAAACAATGGAGAAAATACAGGATCATAACCATTCTCAAATACAGGACGTGCATGTTATGGTAATTGATGGAGCGTTCTGGAGGAGAAGTATGCATGCATCTGCAGCTTGGTCCATAAGAAAGGAATCCACTAGTTTTCAAAAAGCTAGTACTGTTACTCATTTCCAAGCTTCATCAGCTCTTCAGGCTGAGACAATGACTTGTCTCTTAGGTTTAAAGGAAGCGGTTCAGTTACAGATCAGGAGGATATGCATCAGAACAGATTCTGAAATACTGCAACAACACTTGAATCAGGGCAATTGTAGTGTGAGGTGGGAGATAGATGCTATTCTCAGAGATATTTTGGAATTAGCTAGGGTTTTTTCTTTGTTCTGCTGTGTAAAAGTTCCAAGGGTTGAGATTCAGCAAGAACATCAAGCTGCAAACTCTTGGAATTGTGTGCTTCATTGTTGTAATTAATAAAGTTTGCAGGTTAATGTCAAAAAAATAATAATTATGACCTTAAACACATTATATTATAAGGTTATCCGTTCCAAGCAACATCATTTCCTTGTTCATATATAATCTCCAAAGTAAATTCTCATTTACCATATTCTATATAAAACTCTCAGAATTTCAAATCAATAGCACAAAACGGATTTAGGCATTTAGCCCCTTCGAAACCAATCCAAATCAAACAAGTTTGGGTAGATAATATTGACTCATAGTTTGAGTTGATCCACAACATTATTAATAAGTCCAATCTGGAGTACATGGTGATCCACAATGTTATCCGCGCTGCATACATGGTGGACCCCTACACGGGAACGAGAAAGAAATTTCCACAGAGGCATGAAAAATACCAGCGCATGAGTTTTCAAACTCTTAAAAATTGCAACATGGTCCCTTCATGTTTTTGGTTTCTTACCCTATTTGTAATTTAATCCTGGTCTACATTCTGGCAGAATATAGACGGTCTACTCAGAGACGGTCTATAACTCTTGTACTATTTGTTAATTTTGGTGGTTAAAAGATTACAAAGTCTTGGATGAAACTGTTCTACCATAAGCTTATGGTAGGACGAATGATTATTCATGTGTTTATCATGTTTGTTTGTGTGTTTGTAAGCTTTGTTTGCATTTCTTACTTAATTAATTTATTTATAATATTTAAATAAATAAAATAAGTTAGTAAACGAAGAAAACTGCAATAAAGTGGAACTAATGACACAAACACTTGAACTAACTATGTTTACATATTTGCAACATTTAAATAATTTTTAAAAACATAATAATAATTAAAAAGTAGTAAAATTAGATTCTAATAATACAAACACATAAATTAACCTCGAAAATATGTGAAGTAAAGTAAACAGTCTCACCCAACATCTTCTCTTAAAAAATAGTCTAGAAATTATGTTGATATTATGGTCAAATATCAATTTTGTTACAGATTTGGACTAAATTTCTGCAATTTTTCGTTGAAATGTTTTGATCAACCATGTCCTAACATTATTGTAATTTTGAATTCATTTTTCAACGAGTAAGAGAATGTAAATTTGGATATTTTATATGGTTTTAGATGTTACTTTTAATGCGAGTGTAAGTTGGTTTCGCAAGTGCAAGTTGGTTTTAGAACACCCAAATTAAGTGATTTAAAGACATTTATATTTCATACATAAAAATTTTGTTGCATCCTACCTAGGTATGAAATCCTAGATCTGTCACTGGTCCAAACTACAAACATCATTTTTCCTTTAGTCACCTCAACTTTTTTCAAGCTTTTGAATTTTGCTAGATGTCACCACTCCATTTCTATTAAATAGTTTCACAATTTAAAACACAAGTAGATGTAGCATCTGATCAATATATGTCTAATTTTATAAGGGTCGGTCTCCTAATAGCACCAGGATTAAGTTGTAATAATGTTATAATATCAAAAACACAGAGAGACTTACTTTACAATTTCAGAAAACTGCTAATTTCATGCGCCACACGCGTGGTTTATTCTTTGTATTTTTTCTCAAACATTTCTACAACACAGTTGCACAGAGATGCATAATACTCATGTGTGGGCCCTATCATTCTAATTTCTAACCATTTTTCTTTAATTAGGTTGGCGGATTAATTTTTACTTCTTTAATGTATTGCACTTTATTCTTGGGTTAATGTATTGCACTTTATTCTTGGGTTAATGTATTGCATTTCATGTTTTCATTTTAATTATAATATGATACATAACTGTTATAACTTAAAACATGGATTCAGACTTATGTGTGTTTACCACTGCATATTTTTGGGTAAAATTTGCATCTATTATAAGAATCATTTTCGACCAGGTACATCGTATCCTGAATGTTTTTCATGCAATATGTTATTCTCTTCGTTACAGACTTGAATCTCTTTATGCTGGTTTATTTACATGAAGTTGATGTCAAATAAATTGAACAAATTGATTAGCTAAACTTAGTTTTTGATCACGCATTGGTGCATGGTGCATTATATGATGGTTCTTTAAGTTGATTACCTTAAATTGGAACTTCTAAGTTAAGTACCCCTATATAAATTATTGTTAAACTTAATTAGAAGTTTGGTCAGCATCTCAAGATATCACGATTATAAGTAAAGATAAATATTCAATGATGAGTACAAAGATACACATTTATCAAATTATCAGAAACATCGAAAACGAAGAGAACACAATTACAAGACTGAGAAACTTTTGATTGTGCTCTAATTTTGAAAATTGTATGCTCTTTTAACGTCATTTTGATTTTTAACTTCATGGTGTAAAAGATGTTCAATTTGGTGTTTTATTTCGGCTGAGTGGATGCCAAAGAGGTTGATGAAGAATTGATTGGGATACATCTGCTGGAGATGTTGCGTTGATGGAAATAAAATATTTTCTTTATTGTAAACATTTTATCATATTTTTTTCAAGATGTCAATATATTTTTAACATACTATAAGTATAATCCATTTATAATCTTCAAAATAGTTACAATAAATTTTATAACTACATCATGAATAATATTCTATTAAATATATCTTATGTATGTTTTTTTAATCAAAGTAAAGGCCTCTACTTTCTTTTGGATTTTTTTGTAGATCGGTTCAATCAAATATATTTATATTTTTAAATTCACTTCAATTTATTTTTAAAAAAGTTTAAATTTTAATTTCTTTGTATTTTTTACACCTCATGATATTTAATAAATTAAGATTATTTGTATATCTAAGTTGTAAAATTTATTTGAAAAAAATCAATAAAAAGACTAAATTTATATATTAATAACTAGCAAGGTGACAACGCACGATGCGCGGTGTATTTGGGTGGTAACAATTACTTAAATATGTAATATAAACTTTGTTGATCATCTCCACTTAAATTCTTGATTTTGTTGTTGTTTCTTCCTACATTGTAATAAAGTTTGTTATGAAAACCGCGATTTCAATTTTTTATTTATAGTAATATACTTAACATTTATGATTGTTCATTTATGGGTTTTTGTTTTTTTTTGGTCATTTGAATGAGTGGTACATCATCTTCGAAATCCTTGTTTCTGCTTATTGTACATTAGGTTATGGTTCTGTAATCAGTGGGGAGAAATAATTAGTTCAAGAAAGTTGAAAAATGAATTAAAAGAAGTTTAAAACTTTCATCATCCTCCAAATCTTGATATTTATCTATCTTTTTCTTGTTCTGTTATAATTGAAAGATTATATTATTTAAAGTATATTTGAATGCCAAAACATATGATTGACTTTTTTAAAATAAATTAATATAAGGTTGGTGTAGTCCTTTCTTTTTAAGACTTTTGAACTGAACACCATCTTTCTTATCTTTGTTTTTGTTATCTCATATTATTTTTGAGTATGATACTTCTATTTCATCTTTGTCTCCAAAAGATATGGCCATGTATCTAGGGCTTATTTCACTATCTTTTTTTTGGAAACAAATTGAACATTTGTAGCTTTGTCCATTACTTGCGCATCAGTTAAAAAATTCGTAATCATTCCAGATTCATTCATCAAATTAGCTTGCATTTTACACCTATGTATAAGTTGGTGATATGATTTAAATAGAAAGTTTAATATTTTTATTGAAACAAAGAAATGTTTAGAAAACTTTTCAATATAAGTGACGACATATCTAATCCTGTTTCTTATATAAGTGTGTGGATATAAAATTTATGGCTATTTAACCATCTTAGGTTTGTTTTTTTAAAAAAAATTATGGCTAATCATTTTCCTGCTAAAATTTGTTGAAACTGAATCTGGAATGTAAATGAAAATTTTGAAACATGTGATGAGCATACGTAAATCCATAAAATAGAACACTCCAGCATGGTTATGAGAAGGATATTTAACAATGTAAGGCATGGGTGGTTTAACAAAATAAAAATACAATGCAAGGCATACAAAACCATCTTATAGACTAAACATAAGGTTGGGATCATATGGTGATGAAATTATAGCATGATAATGAATGAGAAAAAAAATGTAGTTCGAATTTAAAGTGGTGTTTTACCTTGGTGTCGAAGTTTGCTTTTGTCCACATATATTGCATAGAAATTCATACACTTACAAGTTATATAATGATAGTTTTGAGGTATTTCTTAAAAGAAAATCGTAATTTTTTTAGTTACCCTCTGAAATATGATAAAATTAATTTCAATTATTGATAAAACATGGTAAGTGATGCTACTAAGATGACTCATCCCAGATGCTAATGATGACTCATCACGCAAGATAGGTTCCACGTGGCTTCCTAAAGCACATGAGAAAATCAAAGAAAAGTATTCGGTAGTACTAAGCACGTGAAGTAGGTACAAAGAGAGGTACAAGATGATGACTCAGCAGCAGAAAAAAGTACTGCATCCTTTGGCTGGATTGCTACTATAGATACCCAAAGAAATCAACAACATAAAGTAAGTTCTCTAACTCTAAACTTTAGTTATTGGGTTTTATCCCATTTCAGTACACAAAATCTCATCATCAAATCGAAGTTGCTACCCTTGGATGGCCTCGATGTTCTGTTTTGCAGGCTAAGACGAACGATTCCAAGCCTCATCAAACCTCGGCGCGAAAGTGCGATCCTCGGACTATCTGTTCGGTCCGAGAGACTCACTCATCCGAAACGCACGACACGACATCGGTAAGTTAAAGAACAAATAATGTTAACTAAAATATTTTAATTAGCCTTTGATTTTTTGTGATTTTTGCCACAGGAGCGTATATTGTACTTTCCTTTATGGGTATTGCAAATCCATTTCCTTTGTCTATTTCTGAATGTATTCCAATACAAATGCGTTTTTTTCTCAATGTTGATTGGCCCTGCAAAATGATATAAATTTGATAAATTGTTATGGATATTAAAATATTGTATACAAACCAATCGGTAAAGTTTTTAACATATAAAATCATGTCTATTATTTTTAGAAATATAAAAATGGTTGTAAATGTACTACACGGGTGCATGTAATTTAGCTTTCGTAAACATATAGAATCAGTTAAAGTAATTTGAGAAACAATAAAATAATCCACATCATTTGTGCATATTCATAAGCTAATTTGATGGTTGGAGTGTAACTATTGTTTTAATTTTGTTGATTCTTCACTCCCAACATGTCCTCTTGTTGTTTGTAACTTGTATACCTTCAAATTTTGTTGAATAACTATTGTAATGAAATATCTGATTGAAAAAATTGAAATACAATCATTTGTATTTTGATTACCATTGAAACAGGTAACATGGAGAGATGTTACAATAATGATTGGCATTGATTGAATTTTTCATATCAAAACTTATCTTTTAGATTAAATAGATTCTTCCCACAATGATAGTGTTTGCAGCCTAATGTAATCATTAAAATTTGAATATAAATTTGATGTTGTGTATTTCTTATGATAAGCATGCATTTGTTTTAAAAAATCAATCTTACTTGTCATCCATTAGAACGAATTTCTACATATCTTTAAGTCCATATTTGGTCTTGATCTTGGTGATGGTAGATGTTGCAATACCACTCCTATTATATTTTTAAGAAACTAATTAGTGAACATATATAAACATCAAAAGTGTAAATTGTCATGAATTGAATGAAAATGATATCAAAATATGATAATTTAAAGTTCGATGCGCTTTGGATTTGTGCATATTCAGAATAGTTGGTCTTTCATATTGACTTGTGTTAATCCAAATGAATATATGTTTTGAATTTATACTTTTGATATTTCATCATTTTAATCAGAAACCCGGAAGGAGAAGGTCGATTTTGCATTCAAATAAAATTAGAAACCTAGAAGGAGAAGGTCGATTACGTATTCAAATCAAATTAGAAACCCAGAAGGAGAGATCACAAACCCGGAAGGAGAAGGATAAGTTGAGGGGAAAAATATAGTAAAACGACGTCATTTTGCCTTTGAAGGATAAAATTACAAAAATACCCCTGTGTTGGATACCAGATCAAAAGAATTCTTATTATATAGTGTTCTACGAATAAAATTAGAAATCTAGAAGGAGAAGGTCGATTACGTATTCAAATTAAATTAGAAACCCAGAAGGAGAGATCACAAACCCGGAAGGAGAATGATAAGTTGAGGGGAAAAACATAGTAAAACGACGTCATTTTGCCTTTGAAGGATAAAATTACAAAAATACCCATGTGCTGGATACCAGATCAAAAGAATTCTTATTATATAGTGTTCTTTTAGATTAAATAGATTCTTCCCACAATGATAGTGTTTGCAGCCTAATGTAATCATTAAAATTTGAATATAAATTTGATGTGTGTTTTTCTTGTGATAAGCATGCATTTGTTTAAAAAAATCAATCTTACTTGTCATCCATTAGAACGAATTTCTACATATCTTTAAGTCCATATTTGGTCTTGATCTTGGTGATGGTAGATGTTGCAATACCACTCCTATTATATTTTTAAGAAACTAATTAGTGAACATATATAAAGATCAAAAGTGTAAAGTGTCATGAATTGAATGAAAATGATATCAAAATATGATAATTTAAAGTTCTATGCGCTTTGGATTTGTGCATATTCAGAATAGTTGGTCTTTGATATTGATTTGTGTTAATCCAAATGAATATATGTCTTGAATTTATACTTTTGATATTGTGTTTAGTAAAAGGGATAATCTTTTAACTCAGAATTGGAATCATCATTTTAATCAGAAACCCAGAAGGAGAAGGTCGATTTTGCATTCAAATAAAATTAGAAACCTAGAAGGATAAAATTAGAAACCCAGAGGGGAAAAACATAGTAAAACGACGTCATTTTGCCTTTGAAGGATAAAATTACAAAAATACCCCTGTGCTGGATACCAGATCAAAAGAATTCTTATTATATAGTGTTCTAGGATAATCAGAAACCCGGAAGGAGAAGGTCGATTTTGCATTCAAATAAAATTAGAAACCTAGAAGGATAAAATTAGAAACCTAGAGGGGAAAAACATAGTAAAACGACGCATTATGCCTTTGAAGGATAAAATTACAAAAATACCCCTGTGCTGGATACCAGATCAAAAGAATTCTTATTATATAGTGTTCTAGGAATAAAAATAGAAACCTAGAAGGAGAAAGTCGATTACGTATTCGAATCAAATTAGAAACCCAGAAGGAGAGATCACAAACCCGGAAGGAGAATGATAAGTTGAGGGGAAAAACATAGTAAAATGACGTCATTTTGCCTTTGAAAGATAAAATTACAAAAATACCCCTGTGCTGGATACCAGATCAAAAGAATTCTTATTATATAGTGTTTTAGGATTAATAATGGTATATTAGAATGTTAAAAAAAATGAGGCGCTTCGCCTTCCGACCCAACTAGTAAAATAATAAAAGTTATTGTACAAGATAACAGAAGGACTGAGTTAGATTTCATGAATCAAGATTTCACAACCCATAGTAATATTTTCAAAAATAAAAGCAGTTTATTACTGTACTTGCTTACTACTCAATCTCAATGCTATTAATAGGAGTGTAACAAGAACTCACTACAAATTTAAAGTATATTTAGTACTTGCTTACTACTCACTCAGTCTCAATGCTATTATATAGTAGGAGTATAACAAGATATCTAAGACCAACTACAAATTTAAAGTAAGACCTTTAGCTAAACTACATGTGTTTGTAGATATACAAGAAAATTGCACATGATACAGAAGGTACATAAGGAGAAAAATAAAATGTGGACTTGTACCTAAACATAAGATGTTGTGTTCTCATGTAATTGCACTATATGCTCAGTTTTCACTAAATTTGCGACAAAACCATCTGAATCAGCTCTTCTCCACATTCTTGTACCATCAGAAATAAGGAAAATTAGTCAAATGTCACTAACTTCAATACTTCAGTTTTTGATTCGTTGAAAATATAGTTTGGTCACTATTACCATCACAATTTCCATTTACATGCAACAAAATCATATTAGTTTTAAGCAATTTCTCCATGCAGGTCCATTTTTCTCTTGCAGGTCCGTATTTTTACCATAATGCCCCCTGATGGAACCCTATGATTTCAAACCCATTTTTGCCTTAACAATATTAGGGGTATTATGGTAAAAATACGGACCTGCAAGAGAAAAATGGACCTGCATGGAGCAACCCCCTAGTTTTATTCATACAAAACTCATAGCACCTGAAAAATGTAACCACGTTGCATGCTACCAAATGAATTAGATTGCTAAATGCCAGAAAGGAGCTATACATTATGAAAGATACAAAATATTTACAATAGAGATAAATTCAACAGGCCAGTTGAGCAGGTCAAATATGGTATCTCGATTCTTGAGTCCGGAAAAAGATCATTTGTCACACATCAAAGCATAAACAAAAAAAAATCTGGTTTTCGTGAGCACTGAAACTGTAAAAAAAAACGGCAATATAGTTACTCCCTCCGTACTAGCTATATTTGCAAGAAATCTTTTTCAACACGTGTTTGACTGCTAATATATTTAACTACATATATTATCAATATATATTGGATATTAATTAATTACATGTTATGACGATTTCAACAATATTAAATACAATGATATTTTTATTTATCTAATTGGATGATCGGGTCGAGGGCTACCCTCCGTTTTCAGTAACAAACGCCTGCTCAATTGGAAAAAGTGCATTCCACCTACATGCAAAAAAGTAGTAAAATTGCTCATTTTCGTGCTATCGAGACCCGAGCGTGCCTGTGCCGATACCATAGGACAGAGACAGAGCATTTAAGGAGCCGGTCTGCCCTGAGGATAAGCCTGAGTCTCAGGCTGCGTCTAGGGGAGAGGGGGAGTCCACCTCCCGCACGACACGTCCGAAGGGCAAGCAAAAGAAAGACTTATAATAAAAAAGGTTTAAAATACTTACACATTTATCCCTGTGTTCCTTCTTGGATTCTTTGCTTCCGTACAACATTTGTGACAATAAGGACTTTGTTTTTCGTAAGGGCTTGGCGCAGAGTCATTTTTTCCCCCAATCTTGTTCTTGATTTCAACTGGCACGTTTGATTGGTATGAATTGGACGGTAATTTCATCTGGCACCGTGAATATCTCTTTTTCATACTCCAATCTTCTTCTTCCAATGGAAACCTGAGATTAAAATTTATCATTTACAAACAACAAATGCATAAACGAATGCATATCTTGTTAGTAAGAGCATCAACAACGGTTGTAATTTGGAGTCGCTGTGCAATTTTCAAAAAATTGCAGCGATGTCGCTCACGTTGCAGATCCACGTATGTAGCTTTGGTAGGCGATGTAGCTCAGCGGAGCGATGTAGCTTGACGCAAGACCCAATAAATATTATTGATTGCAGTAACTGTTGGTAATTTGTTTTTAACGTAAACTCTTTGTTGGTAATTTGTTTTTAACGTGAAACTCTTTGTTGGTAATTTGTTTTTAACGTGAAACTCTTCCTTATATTGTTAAATTGCAGTTGAATTGTTATTTTTTGATTAAATTGATTTTTATAGCCCCAACTTTACATGTTTGGGCAATTTTTAGCCCCAACATTAAAAGTGCTTAATTCCTAGTTCCAACACAGCAATTTGATCTCTTTATAGCCCCATACCATTTTCCATCTTAACACCGTTAGGGTGTTTGTACGTGACCTGCACGTGAGTCGTTATCCCTCAAATCGCGCTTGTCTTTCCGGCAGGCGTGCAGCTCGCGGCAGAGATTGATTATTGATTGAACACTGGCGTCCGGCTTAATGACCCGCAAGCAGAAGACCAACACGTGTTTCCCTCTGAACGTGGCCTTGTTCAGCCCAATCTGCTCGCCGTTTCTCCGAACCAGATGGTTCCCGCCGCATGACTACAGCAGCTTCAGAACAGGCCCGGGTGGGTATCATAGGAAAGCTGCATTTTTCTCCCGACTGGTGGCTCGGTTGTATTTGAAACAAGAAAACAGAGTGCCTGCTATTAGTGCTTTGCAAGTGTTAGCAATGACAACAAAAGCATATTGAATTCAAAGTAAAGCATCCATTGAATATCCAAGCTCAAAGGTGAGTTTATCCATTCAGTATTAATTGAAATTGATTCCATGATAATTTATTGTCATGTATTTTACAAGATTCCTCTAAACATTCTCATTTCTCCCGTTGCTCACCAACTTTTCCCTTTCTCCCATCCTTTGATTTCTCTGTCCATTCATCATTTTGGCCTCTATGAGCTCCAATTTTTTTCTGGGTTCCATTTTACCCATTTCTTATGGAGCAGGTTGTCATTATTTGAGTCTCAGTTGAGCACCCTGCAGATGGTTGTCTTAAGAGAAATATTGTTGTACATAATTTATGAACCTGGAATTTCTCTCTGCAAGCGTCTTCACAGATGGGCAATAGTTCTAACAGAGAAGCATGGAGAGTAATTCTATAACTAAGTCCTCCATTTCCATAGTTCTCCTGCAATTATTACGATAAACTGAATAACATAAGATATTTGGGGCACAATACTTTTTCTTCTACCCCCATGAACAAAGCAGATCTTCAAATTGAGAATGAGTACCGACAACAAATCGATAAGCACGGAGATGAGAAAATTTGGATGTAAAACTTTCAGGAGGATTGAGCGTGAGTTGAGCATTGACAACAGAAGGTAGGAACTGATGCCTTTGAATCCAGTCGGTCTTCTAGAAGTGGAACGAGCAGCTAATTGATCGTCATCGCAGAATGGGTAGTGAATCTGAGCTTGAATTGCAATTGCAGTGGCAATGGAGATTTTTATGATGATTTACTTCCGGCAACCGGACGCCAGAGGTGGACTTTTGGTCATCGCGGAAATGATCTGAGGTCTTTTTGCTGAGCCAGGAGTTTTATCCAAAAATATCCATGACATTTGGGGTAAAACGTGCAGGTCACATGAAAAAACTCTTAACGGTGTGAAGACGGAAAATCATCGGGGCTAGGAATTGAGCACTTTTAATGTTGGGGCTAAAAATTGCCCAAACATGCAAAGTTGAGGCTATAAAAATCAATTTAATCTTATTTTTTACAAATTTTAAAACTAATTGATACAATAAATTTATTTAAAATAATTTAATTTTAATTCTTGATAATGAATAGAATTGTAAAATAAGTATTATTATTATTATTAAATTTTTTTTCAAAGCAGGTGCTTTCTCTCTCTAAGCTGCAAAAGCTCTCGCTTCTCTCTAAAATTGAGTGACTGAAACTCACGCGCCCCCCTTTTCAGATTCAATAGTGCCGTAAACGGCTTCCTTACAGTGTTCTCTGCTCTGCCCATGGCGGAGCCACCGATTCAACCACCGCAGGATCCACCTCCCAATCCTTTTTCTCGCCGCACTTCTAAACAGACCACAACCACTATACTCATCTCTGCCCAATACTCCGAATATCAAGCCGATCAATGAATTCCGGAAGATGTCAAAGAGATGTCAATACCGTATCAAAATGCCTTAATTGGTAAATTTGAAAAAGGTAGACCATCGATGGACCGAATTGAAGCTTCAATGAAATCAATTGGCTTCATCGAAAAGTACCAACTCGGAGCTCTTGATCACAGACATATCCTGCTTCGTTTCATCTCAAAGGAAGATTTTCAGCGTTGCTGGATGAAGGCGCTGTGGAATATCAGTGGATTCCCGATGAGGGTGCTGAGATGGACACCGGATTTCTCTCCCAGAAGAGAATCTTCCATAGTTCCGGTATGGGTCACCATCAGAAACCCGCCGGTTTACTACTACAATCGGTCAGGGATTAGGTATGTGGGTAACAATATAGGCACCTTCATCAAGATGGATGCTGCAACTCAGTCCCTTTCCAGACCTTCTGCGCTCAAGATCTGTGTAGAGGTAGACCTCCAAACCAATCTATCATCGGGGCTAGGAATTGAGCACTTTTAATGTTGGGGCTAAAAATTGCCCAAACATGCAAAGTTGAGGCTATAAAAATCAATTTAATCTTATTTTTTACAAATTTTAAAACTAATTGATACAATAAATTTATTTAAAATAATTTAATTTTAATTCTTGATAATGAATAGAATTGTAAAATAAGTATTATTATTATTATTAAATTTTTTTTCAAAGCAGGTGCTTTCTCTCTCTAAGCTGCAAAAGCTCTCGCTTCTCTCTAAAATTGAGTGACTGAAACTCACGCGCCCCCCTTTTCAGATTCAATAGTGCCGTAAACGGCTTCCTTACAGTGTTCTCTGCTCTGCCCATGGCGGAGCCACCGATTCAACCACCGCAGGATCCACCTCCCAATCCTTTTTCTCGCCGCACTTCTAAACAGACCACAACCACTATACTCATCTCTGCCCAATACTCCGAATATCAAGCCGATCAATGAATTCCGGAAGATGTCAAAGAGATGTCAATACCGTATCAAAATGCCTTAATTGGTAAATTTGAAAAAGGTAGACCATCGATGGACCGAATTGAAGCTTCAATGAAATCAATTGGCTTCATCGAAAAGTACCAACTCGGAGCTCTTGATCACAGACATATCCTGCTTCGTTTCATCTCAAAGGAAGATTTTCAGCGTTGCTGGATGAAGGCGCTGTGGAATATCAGTGGATTCCCGATGAGGGTGCTGAGATGGACACCGGATTTCTCTCCCAGAAGAGAATCTTCCATAGTTCCGGTATGGGTCACCATCAGAAACCCGCCGGTTTACTACTACAATCAGTCAGGGATTAGGTATGTGGGTAACAATATAGGCACCTTCATCAAGATGGATGCTGCAACTCAGTCCCTTTCCAGACCTTCTGCGCTCAAGATCTGTGTAGAGGTAGACCTCCAAACCAATCTATCTACAAACATTATTTTAGGTCAGCCTGGTGATAATGATGTATATGATATTGAATATGAGGACCTTCCATCATATTGCTGCTCTTGTAAAAGGCTAGGACATACACCACTTGACTGTAAGGTTTCTCAGCCAGGAAAAAATGATAAACTGCCTAGTTCTGAGCTGTTTGAAAAGCCTATTACTGATGATAGTGAAGCCAAGAAAACAGTTCATACTAATAGAGCTATCCTAGCTGTGAACAAGCCTATCCCTCCTAGGGGTAACAAACAGAAACATCAAGCTCCCAATAGGATCCAGCTTACAGCTTGGAAACAAAAAGAGAAAAAGACTGTCACCAGGAAATCATCCCAAGCTGTCATCACCTCATACTTCCAAAAATGTACAACAAACCCTGCCTCCAATCCCTCTCTATATACCTCTACATTTCAGAACTCATATGCCCCTGCAGATATCCCAAAGACTCATCAAGAAATCTCATCTGCCTCAGCAACCAAGCAACAACCCCTACCAGTTCGTAATGACTCACCACTACATTTGGGAAAGGAAATAGAGGAGTCAGGTTGCTAGAGAGCCCATGGTGCAGAATGAATATTTCATTACAAAAAGATCCAGGAAAAGAAGAGAAGTCTCAAAGCATGCAAAAGATGATTCAGCAAGCTTTTCAGGTATGGACATCCAACTCTCTGAGCATAATGTTATCACTGATAATTTGTTCATTGTCCCCCCAGAAAGAATAAACAGGTTTGATCCTCTCATTGAAGAAGTCTCTGAATTGGAAACTGATGAGGAGGATAACAACTCCTCAATCCCCAACACCACATCTCACTCAGATACTTATGTATCTGCCTCTGATGATGAAGAGCACCCTCAACCTGCTCAGGTAAGCACAACATAGGTAAGTGACCCTCAACAAGCTCAGAAAAAAGGGACCACATTTTTTACACAATTAAACCAAAAAATGTCAGGTTCTCTTTCAAAAAGCAAAACATTTAGTGAAGTATGACTAGTACAACCTCTCAAGTTAAAACACTAGTTTGGAACATTAGAGTTATGGACACTTCTATGTTGAGACTAGAAAGAATGATACTTGAACATAGGTTTGAACTAATATGCCTCATTGAACCCCAACATAAAAACATTGAATGCCAATCTTACATGAAACTACTTCACTTTTCAAAGTTTCTGCATGCTGCTAATGGTCAAATATGGCTTTTCTGGAAAGATAACTTGACTGTTGATCTGCTTCTTGACCATAGACAATTTCTTTATGTACATATACAGAGCCATAAGCTAAACTGTCCTATGAATGCATATTTCATCTATGGCCTTAGGAGTAGAAATGGTAGAAAACATATGTGGAAGGACCTGAAAAATCTACCAAGTACAAACTCATTGTATATTGAGGATTTTAATGCAATTAAATCTGTAAATGAATATAAGGGATCCTTTTCCCCTAATACTGGTAGTATTAAAGATTTCAGCAAGTTCATAGATAATATGGCATTAGAGCACATTAATACATCTGGAAACACTTTCACTTGGACTAATGGAAGAATTATAAATCCAACTATTCAGAGATTAGACAGAGGTCTATGCTCTAGTAGTTGGAAATCTAATTTTCCATCTTCATCCATCCAGATTTTTAATAAAGACTCATCTGACCACTGCCCTATGTTTTTATTGATAGGAAGTAACTGTCTCTCAAAGCCAAGGCCATTCAGATTTCTAAATACATGGATGAAAAGGGATGAGCTTCTCCCCCTTATTGATGATAATTGGAACCTTCCAATTCAGGTAAATGGTGTATCACAAGGACAAGGTATGCTTACTTTTTTCCTCAAACTACAAAGGTTAAAAAAGTTTCTCAAAAGTTGGAATAGAACTGTCTTTGGTGATATACATGATAATGTCAAATTGGCTGAGGAAAACCTTAGAGTCCAGGAAATCAATTATGAGACTAGTCGTGCTGAATCAGATTTAATTGAATTCAAAAAATGTAAAGCACAACTACTCAGAGCTCTTAAAGAACAAAAACATTTCTGGAAATCAAAGGCCAAAGTTAAATGGTTGAAAGAGGGTGATGACAACACTCAGTTTTTCCATAACACTGTTAAGGAAAAAAGGAGTAGATTAACTATCACAAAAATTCAATCTTCTTCAAGTGTCTGGCTAGATGAACCACATGATATAGAAGTAGAGGCCATATCTTTTTACCATAATCTTCTGTCCTCTTCTCATCATCCTGAACATGCCCTTTTTTACTCACACTTTCTGAGTCAAATCCCAACTGTTTTAATCTCTGAATAAAATTTGCAGTTACTTAAACCAGTTGAAATTGATGAGCTGAAGAGTATTGTTTTTAATTTAAATAAAAACAGTACTCCAGGCCCTGATGGATTCACTGCAAAATTTTCCATTAAAACTTGGGATGCTATTGCAAATGATCTGTTAAATGCATGTAATGATTTTATGTCTGGTTCTGATATGCCAAGAGGTATTGGTAGTACATGGATTACACTGGTTCCTAAAAAAGATACACATGTATCTTTTAGTGATTTTAGACCAATAAGCCTTTCAAATGTGCTTAATAAAATATTTTCAAAGATACTGATGGAAAGAATTAAGCCTTTTATGCCTCACCTAATCTCTCCCAATCAGACTGCATTTATGCAAGATAGGGACATTTCTGATAATGTATTATACCTTAAAGAAATGGTTAGGCATCTAAATAGAAAGGATAGAATTCCCAACTGTCTTCTCAAACTTGATCTTATGAAAGCTTTTGATAGAGTCAGTTGGCCTTTCCTCAACAGCATTTTACTTAAATTTGGCTTTCATGGCAAATTTGTTACATGCATAATGAGGAACCTTTCTCAAGCTTGGTTCTCAGTTCTTATAAATGGCAGTCCTGTAGGTTTTTTCAAGTCTACTAGAGGCATTAAGCAAAGAGACCCCCTCTCCCCTTTTCTTTTCAATCTGTTCTCTGAATCTTTTTCAAGAAGTCTAGCTTTTGTGTTCAGAGTGGGGAAGTTGCAATATTATGATGTCCCAGGAAATCTATCACCAGTGTCTCACCTTTCATATGCTGATGACACAGTGATTTTTTTCAAAGCTAGCAAACAAAACCTTGTCTTGTTAAAAGCTTTTCTGATTAAATTTGAAGAAGTCACTGGTCAGAAAATTAATTTTGACAAAAGTGACTTCTTAGAGTTAATCAGATCAAAGCTATTCTGGAAATGAGGAAAGGATCTTTTTCATTCAAGTATCTTGGATGCCCAATTTTTACTGGAAAAACTCTAAACATTCATTTTCAGCCAGTTTTAGAAATGATAGATAAGAGGCTACATAACTGGAAAAATGTATGGCTGTCTAATGGTGGCAAACTTACACTTATCCAGTCTGTTTTGTACTCTCTTCCACAACACATTTGGACAGTCATGGTTCCTACCTCCTCTACAATTAAACTGATAGAAAAGAGATTTTCTAAGTTCTTTTGGGGTATGACTGAGCTAAAAGCCAAAAAAACATGGAGAAAGTGGAGTAAACTATGCAACTCAACTCAACAGAATGGGCTTGGATGCAGAAGTATTTCTGCCATTATCCTTGCATGTTCTGTTAAGTTATGGTGGAAATACCAAACTGGTAAAGCTCTGTGGACTGAATTCATGGCAGCACTCCCTCTATCTGCTAAAAACTCTCCTACATGGAAAAGAATATGCCAAGTTAACCTTTTTGCAGAAAGAAATTCAAGGGTTATACATGGAAAAGGACTTTGTAATTTCTGGACAGCCAACTGGACAAATTTTGGTTCCATTATTGATATTTGTGACCCAGAAATTACCACTATCCCTCTTAATACAACAGTGGCAAAATTCATCCAGGAAAAATCTTTTTTCATACCATCTATCTCACCTTTTCTCAATTCTGACTTGAAAGCTTTTTTACAGGAAGCAGAAATCTACCATAGAGATGATAGGCTCATATGGAAACCTGAAGTGTCTGGGAAGTTTACTTTCAAGTCTGCATATAAAGCACTTTGTCAACAACCAGGTAACTCTGTGTCACTAACTAAAATCTGGGGAAAAAATTTCAAAAGAAAACTTCAATTTTCATGTGGAGACTTATGAATTCACTCCTTCCTTTTGATGCCATCCTCACACATATGGGTTTTAACCTAGTTTCAAAATGCTGCTTTTGTGAGAATTCAGATTCCATTGAACATTTCATAAATGAATGCCCTTTCTCTCTGAGTATATGGAAGGAAACCCTTCAATATGTTGAGGTCATTGACTGTCATTTTTCAACTTGTTGGAATAGACTGTCCTATTACCTTAGCTATGTAGGTCAATCTTCCCTTCACTCCCAAATCATTCAAATGGTTGTATGTTTAATTTGCTGGAGTATATGGAAATCTAGAAATAGCAAGCTGTATGATAATAAGCCCCCTTCCAAATCAGCTATCATTAAAGAAGTTAAAGAGATGGTATATAATGTCTTCTATGCCAATCCTGTCTCTGTAACATCTTGTTTTGATAAAGGGCTAGTTGAGAGGGGACTGTTCCCTGCCTCAATTAAAACACCAAGACCAAAGGCTGTTGCTATTAAATGGTGTAAACCTCCTGATGGATTCAAAATCAATGTTGATGCCTCCTGGTCTAGCACATCCACTAGGACAGGAATTGGAATCATCTGTAGGGATCTTCATGGCCATTTCATATCTGCTGAATATGTGTTCATTGAAGCTTCCTCTCCACTAGAGGCAGAGATTAAAGCCATCAATTTTGGCATTTTACATGGCCATAACTTAGGTTTGATCAAATGCATCATAGAATCTGATTGTCTCACTGGTATATCTATGATTCTGAACCCAATAACTGCCCACTGGAAGCTTTTTAATCTAGCTGATACCATTAAAACCAATTTGCAGCATTTCACTTTGCATCACACTTTTAGACAGGGTAACACAGTAGCTGATTTCCTTGCTAAATTTGCTTCCAAGCATAAACTGTGTGCCATGATCAATTCTAATTCATTCCCAGTTGAGGCAAAGACCCTACTGCAGATGGACAAAGATCAGATACCAAATATCAGAACCTTCACTTGAATAGATGCTACTCATATTGCCTTCTTCTATTTCCACTGCAGATATGTACAAGGAAGGAGTTTTCCATACCAGCCCAACATGCAAAAAAGGAATGAAATTTGGATGATGACTCTACCTGCAACCATTTCACTCCACCAATTCACAAAGTTGCAGAAGCTTCACACAAGCTCAATAAGGCCTCTCTGTCTAAGTGTCATCTCTTCCCACCTGAAGACCTCTACCTCTAAGCAAAGTTGTGATTCGATTTGTTTTGTTTTCACAGAACTGCTTGGGGCTGCATGGTCTAAGGACAGGGTTTTAATGATCACTCTTATCTCTCACTGCCTTAATCTCTTTTATAGAGGTTGTAACTAGCTTTAGATGATCATTTCAAACTCATTTTTATGGTTCTCTTTTAGGAGATATGTTTTCTTGTAAAACTGAGCTATATGCTTATCCTTTAATTTTTTCCAGTTTTATAGGCTTGGGGAACCTAATGAAAATCCCTTCACCTTTCATAGGTGATTTAATTTTTTAAAAAAAGTATTATTTTTTTCAATAATACTAAAAAATAAATTTTCCTTCAATAAATTCAAAAATAAAACATAAAATTATTGAAAAATACATCATCCTAAGAAATTCCATATTTTTTCCTAATGATTTCACACACTTGATCATGAGTTTGTCTAGCTCTTTCATCCATATTTGATATATCCTTGTATAGAATATTAAAATCTTGTTGACGGATTTCTTCACCTTTTTGTCGAATAACATCCTCACACAAAGCAAGTTTTTTTGTTTGGATGTCCTTGTACTCACTCCACCTTTCATCCATCACAATATTATCCTTTTTCACCCTTCCTTTACCTGTATGCTTTGCAGCTTTTGCCCTCTTGAAGTGATGTTTCTTAAATTTATTTAATTACTTTTTGTTTACTAAAATAAATTTATTAAATGAAATAAAAGTGTTTTTTCATGAATTATTGGATATTCATAGTAGCTATTCAATTATTTATTAATTGTTATTGTTAAATGTATTTGCATTCTAGAAGAAAATAAAATAATAAATTCACGTGGGACCTATCAAGCTATACAAGAATGTAGCTTACCATTGTTGAGAAATGTGGCTTGCCACCTCATTTGCTTGAAATATATTGAAAAAAGTGAAGCTACACAGTCATGTTGCTTACCATTGTGGATGCTCTAAGATGTACAAGACATGCGAGGTGTCGGAACATTGTCAACTGCACAGTCTACAACACTTGAGATTTGAATTTAATGCTTTTCAACATAATTCATTTCTTTGAAAATTACCGTTGTGCCAGTTGAAATGCATACCAATCAAAGGTCCAAGTTGAAAATTTTGACTGAATCCGTTCGGTCCTCACTCTCAACGCAAACAATAGTCAGGGAGCGAAACCGCTCGACTGAAGGAGAGGAATATTTTTCTTTGTTTTTACGGGTCGTAGCGGTTCTTAAAAAAAAAACTTTGTGGATATAGCTGGTCTAGAGGGAGTATAATAATTTCAAAGTAGAGAAGCATCCATCATGCTCAAGTACAGAAGCCAGCTAATTTCAGTTATTAAAATCGAGTTTATTCACAGCTGCGTTAGAGCATCCACAATGGTAAGCTATAACATCATGTAACTTGACCCATTTTCAAGCTAATGAGTTGAAAAGTTACATGCAGCTACAATGGTAAGCTACAACAAATAATAGTTTATATTAGTGAGATGAGATAGAAAATGGTCACGCATAACAATAATTCTTACCAAAATACATTGAATTAATTGTGTGGGATCCACCAAATTAATATCAAGCTAGTAACTTGGTGGAATTACAAAGTTTGAGAAAGCTAAATGACGTGGCTTGCAACAATGGTTAATTAGCTACATATTTTACGAAAATTGTCAAGCAACTCCAAAACACAATCATTATAGATGCTCTTAGCAACAGAACAGAAGAACCACAAAACATTGGGGCATTAAATTAAACAGGTGGAGTGCATGAACAAACCTTAAGAAAGAAGGACATAAACCCTCACATGAAGATCGGAACGGGAAGGTAAGAAATGAGTATTATAATATACAAATGATAGGAATAAAGAGCAACATGCAAACAAATAGTATATGCAGGGAGTACCTGCATGAATTGGGAGGGAAGACACGATACCCATGAATTGGCAGGGAGGTGACACATTTAAGGTCTTGGTCGTCAAAATCGACGAAGGATATCGCTTTAGGATAGCTGGATAAAGCCGAAACCCATGAGAATTTTTCGTTCATGGGTCAAAATAAGCTTAAATGTTGATTTTTGTTTTTTAATTAAATTATTTCTTATAAAAAACCCTTAAATGTTGACAAATCGAAATTACCAAGCATTGGAGGGGCTGAAACTGAAATAAAGCATAAAAAACCCCTTATATGTGGACAAATCGAAATTATAAAGAAGTTAAAGGACTGAAATCGGAATAAGGATATTATTAAAACCCTACTGAGCAGGCGTCTTCTTTCCTTTTGTGGAGTGGAAAAGGGTAACACACAAATCCGAATCCAATTCGGAACAGATTCACTCACCGGCCATCGGCCTTATAATCACACACCGGCCATCGGCCTTATAATCACACACCTATATATATATATTCCTCAGCCTCAATCCTCCATATCGCTCGTAGGAATTCAATTGATTGGAAGAAATAGAAAAAGATTTGAACTTGATTAAAGATGTCGGAGGAAGAATATTATGAAGAATTTCCTCTCGAGGATTCCGCGGAGGAGGACGTCGACGACGACGAAGAGGTAGGCGACATGTATATGGATTCAAGCTCAGATTCGGATGAGGATTCATGTTTGGTGGAATACAGCGTTTTGAGCAGCGAAGATGTTCGCAGCCGCGTGGATGTTGATGTCTCCGAGGTTTCCAACCTTCTTTCTGTTCCTGCGTACGCTGGGCGTCTTCTGCTGTGCAAGTACGGATGGGATGTCAGCAAGGTGCACGAGGAATGGTTCTCGGACGAATCAAAAACGAGGAAGAGTTGTGGGCTTACCGTGGTGGCATCCAATGATTGCAAGTCCAGTACGAATTCGGGAAAAGGTGAGTTCTTTTGTGGAATTTGCTTGGAATTGTATGATAAAAATGAAGAGGATCGTAATTGTGTTGCGGCGGCTTGCGGTCATGTTTTCTGTGAAACTTGTTGGAGGATGTACATCCATCTTTCTGTTACAGATGGCCTTGGGTCACTGTCGTTGATGTGCCCACAGCCGAAGTGCGGTGTATCGATAGCCAACTTGGTGGATTCTATGGTGTGTGATGAGGACAAGGCCAGGTATGAGAATTATGTGTTGAGGTCATACGTTGAAAGCAAGAAGAATGTCAAGTGGTGCCCTTCCCCTGGGTGTGAGTATGCTGTGGAATGTTCGGGTGGGAGTGATGTTGTCTGCAAATGTTCACATGGATTTTGCTGGAACTGTGTGGAAGAAACTCACACGCCTGCTGATTGTGACCTTGTGGCTAAGTGGATGCTGAAGAACAGCAATGAAGCTGAGAACACAAAATGGTTGTTGTGTAATACCAAAAATTGTCCTAAATGCCACAAGTCCATCGAAAAGAATAAAGGGTGTATGCATATGATGTGTGCTCCTCCGTGCAAATATGAATTCTGCTGGCTTTGCTTAGGCAACTGGGGCGAACACGGTGAAAAAACAGGAGGCTTTTACGCTTGCAACCGATATGAGAAAGATAAACAGGAAGGCAAGTTCACTGAAGAAGAGAGGGTGAAAGAGTTGGCCAAGACTCATCTGGTGAAGTATACACACTACTTTGAAAGATGGGCCGGAAACCACACTTCCAGGCTTAAGGCTATGAAGAATTTGAAAGAGTTTAAAGAGGAGCATTTACAGAAATTGGGTGACATGTACATGATGACAGATACACAGTTGCAGTTCACCATTGATGCCCAAAATCAAATTGTGGAAGGCAGGAGAGTTCTGAAATGGTCTTATGCCATCGGCTACTATCTCCCGGATGATGATCCTGCCACAAAGAATTTTTTCGAGTATCTGCAGGGGGACCTGGAGTCTAATTTGGAGAAGCTTCATGATCTGGTTGAGAATGGGCTCAGTAAACACATCCAAGAAGCCGAGGCTAAGCTGGAGATTGATTTGAAAGATTCTACTGATCAAAGATTTGAACTGGATCAGGTTTTCAAACAGACTAGAGAAGCTGCTCATTTGACTGAATTCAACGAGTTTTATACCAAGGTGGTCGATCTAACCAGGATTACTCGGAATTACTTTGATAATCTGGTTTCAGCATTAGCCAACGGATTGAGTACTGTTTAATTCGAGCTATTTATGGTGCGTAGTTTCTTTAATAATCTGGTTGCAGCATTAGTAAAAGGTCTCAGATGAATATTGAGTAGCTGTTTAGTTCTGGTTGTTTATGGTGCCATCTTTTCATATGTTGCTTTTTGCGCAAAAAGTCTCTTTTGATTCTGAGTTCAACATTCTCATTTGAATGTAATCAAAATCCTATTTATATTATATGTGTTTTTTAAGAATGTATATCTGACTTCGTTTCAAATTCATAAACACGGTTGATTTTGGCTTTTATTTATGATGAAACTAAGAGTTCATGTTTAGAATTCGGATTCAGGTCGTTTTGGTTTGGACTTTGTACAAAGATTTTACTGTTTTAGTATATAGGTATTAAAGGAAAAGCTCTTATTTACAAATAATCGTAATAATACTACACTCTAAAAGTTCACTAATGACACAATAGTCTACCCTCAAATCTGCAAGGCTTCTCTTAAAGTAACTTGCAAAGCGCCAATTTTTCGCAATATAGTCTCATAAAATGAACTCTGGAGGAGAATGAATAGAAAGAAAATCGCTCCCAAGTTCTAACTTGTCCCTAAACCAAGAGGCTCGGCATTGGCACCCAGCACTTCTGCAAATCCAACTCGTAGATTTCCGAAATCGAAAATGGTATGATAGGCTCCCAAGAACAGATTACCAAGAACCCTGCACCAATAAAGAGTAAGTATATCGAAAGCACAATGTCTACTGATCCTTCATACTACTTAGCATGCATGAGTGGAAACTGCGTACCAGAGCGGCCCTCGTGGAGGGGGAACATCCAGGGGGACAAAGCCACTAATACAAACAGCGGTGAGGTTATCTTCAACTCTAATTATGTACTGTGACAAGAATGCAGTACAAGGTTAATAATGGACATGGAACTAAAGCGAGTTATGATATCTATGACATTATCAACTTCACTAATGCATTGACATGTTTTGTTATTTCCAGATAGAACTAACATACCTGACGCGGAGAAAGGGGGAAGGTTTTGTTCCCAATTGTGAAAGATATATGAGGCAAAGTAGCAACACTGTTGCAGTCGATAAAAGCTCGCCCGTTTGGATTTGGAAACTTGTCACATAACTTCAGTTAAGTAGAAAAGGTGGTGTGAGTCAGTTCAGTACTTCCTCAAAATGATCTTAATTAAGAATGCTCATAAAATCAATGTGTACCTCATTAATGTACTTGAATACATTTTCCTTGGTTTTCTTTTTTCTTAGTTCTACTTGCATCCAGAACACTACCATCTCACAGATTGGACATAAAGCGTTTTCCCCTACATGGTGCTCTTTCAACTTCAGACTACTGACCAAAAACCCGGTGCAAGAATTAGGTCACATGAAATCAAAACAAGTCAAAGGTAGTCCTGTAACTACATATTGAAGAGTCTGACCTGAAAGGGCTAGAAGCCAAACAGAGGCCAATACGAGCACATGTTTTCTTTGGATGAAGCTGTATTACCAAACAATAAAAATGCAAATTTAGTCTCACATTATCATAAGGAAAAACATAATGATAAGGAAATAGGTGCATGAAATCTTACTCCCGATAGTAACCTTTGCCATATCAATTCTCCATACGAGGAAACAACAGTCTTGCATTCCAAGCTGACTACCCCTTGAGCTCCAATAGCATGGTTTATTTGGGTTAAAACAGCCTGAAAGGAAACTAATAAATACAGACAGCAAGAATAATGCTTTGAGTGAAATGCAAAAAAAATGTTTAAAAGCTGGAACCACATACAGTTGGACCAGCTATAAAGGTTGTCCCTGAATCCACAACGGCAGCACAACCATCCTGGCACAGAACTGAAAACAAGCAGGAAAAACAGAAGTTTCATCTCCACCAGGAATAAAGTATCAGAGTTGACAGTACAAGTCACACAAGTGATGCAACAAATCACTTGATTGTAACTGGAAGTGTAAGGTATGTTTTCCTTCCTTAGAGTTATCAGGATTTTTTCATTTTACATGACTGCACTCTGGCTCAACCAAGAGATAATGATCGATCAATGTAAGATTGACAATCAAATTTCCAGTGCAGATCAAGCTTCTATGACAGCATGCAAGCAAAACTGTTATCATGTCTTGGTTTAGATATTAGTTTGCTTGTTTGATAAAATATCTGAAGGTTCACTTCTCTAGCTTTTCTAGGGCATCATGATACACCATTTTAATTCCCCTCCCCTTTATCATGATACACCATTTTAGGGCATCATGTAAGACAATTACGTAAAAGTCACGCAGATGAAACAATGAGTGATTCAAATAACTGTATGATCCTAAGCCCTAACCAAAGACCAAATAGCCTCATCCTGTAATTCTTCAAATTCCAAATTAATTTATGTTGGATGAAAACAAAAGGTGTTTACCTGTTGAATTGTTTCCAACCAATACATCTCCAACCTCGATCTGCAAGAGTAGAGAAACCCATGGTAAATTTCTCATAAAAACTCAGAACTCAACCCCAACTGTCAACAGATCCTATCATTTTAGCTTATCATTTTTTTTATTTTTTTTTCATTTTGAGGAACCTATCAGCTATAAAACATGAATGAGAACGACGCTTTGCCATTGATTACCTGCCAGTAGCCTGTTTGAGTGATCGGAACATAAACATGACGGCCTCTAAAGCGCGACCAATCAACACCTCCAAAGAGAATTTCACCTCCCATCTTTGATTTAGGATCTGTATTTAGCCAAAGAGAGAATATTTCCAGGCTGAAGATGCCTTGTTGCACCATATTTGACCTGCACAGGTAGGAGAGCTTGTCAAATTTCTAATCAAATGAAGCATGAATACCAAGGATAAGAACAACTCATTTTTACAACATTCACACATACTTATGTCTAATGCTGATGAGTGCAGTCCTTTACCTGAAGTGGAATCGATCGATAATTTTATATGGTTTTGCCTATTATTCACCTTAGTTATGTGCCCACACATTTATTTTCCAAGGTAATAAATGCTGAATCCTAGACTAAAAAAAGTGGTATAATATGAGATATAGCATACCAAACAGGAGCAGATTGACCAACAGATATGTCCTGAAATCCAAGTCCAAGTATCCCATCAAACTGTGCTAGCAGAAATGTGAACAATCCTTCCCATGTCGCCTCAGTGAAAACCTGATGGACATAAATTTAGCATAATGGACAACACAGCAACTCACAGAACCAATAAATACTAAAGAAAGATATGTCATACCTGTTCCTTAATGGTCACATTTCCAAGTACAGCGCTATCCCTGCTAAAAAATCCGTATATGGAGCCCGAGCCAAAAGGAATCTTGCAAGGTTGTCCTATACAAGACAAGTAATATTTGTGTAAAATTATTGTTTAGGATTGAATGCATATGGACTAAAGGATATAGTTTTACCAATTTCTGTGTAAGTATGCGAAAGCTTTGATCTGTACTTAGAGTGCACGTAGCACGCCATCTGCAATGAATAGGGAACTTAATTATAGTTCATTGTTGACGTATAAATGATGTTAGATAAATAAACAAAAAAACTCACAGAAAGGAAGCACTTGGAAGATGGAACCCAAAGATTAGAACTGCCGGTATCAAAGATAACATCGAAGTTTTGAGGTGGGGTGCCAATGCTAACTTCACCATAGTACTGTGTATCCAAGTAATTTTTCAAATACAGAACATTTTCTTCAACCGAAGAGTTGGAGTTGCCACTGAAATTGGTGGAATGGCGAGCGTAAATCCTGCCGGCATGCAAACTGTGAAGAGCCAAAGGGCGCTTCTTGAGCCTCACCCTCACCATACGGTTTGATGAAGCTTCGAAACCAAAAGCAGCGCCTCCGCCATGAAGTAGGAACACTAGGAGTAGTAGTCTGATCCACATTTTGCAAGAAAAAGGAGCAATGTGCTTTTGCTTAGGACGAGGTGGTGGTATTTAAACATGAGAATGAAAATGTTAGAAACAAACAAAAAGGGAAGCAACCTGAAATTTAATGACAAAAATGATGTTCTCTATTTTTTACTCTTGCTCTTAGGGGAAATTTCGCAAACACATAAATGACAAAATTACTGTTCTTTACTTTTTGTACTATTTGAGCATGGAAATTTCCTTTCGGGAAATACTAATTATGAACAATTAACTAGTATTGTGAAATTTCTTCTTTTCCCCTAATATTTTCAGCAATACTCAGAAAACACCATAGATGAACGTCATTCGACAACGTCTGCACTTGCGAAGGTGCTGTTAGTAGTACTATAGTTTAAACAAGAATGTTGTTGATCATACCTCTCCTTCGACGATTCTTCTTCATGTTATCCATAAATCCAAAACACCATAGGATTCCCCAAAATTTTCACATTGAGCTGTATTATATTATCCATATGTTTCTTCAAGAATTGCACAAATATTGCTATTTCCGATACATCTGGGGTTCTATAAAATCGAAACCACAATTTGATTTGAGTAAGAATCATCAGCTAATTCTCGGCTGACGTCTCGAGCGGTGGGTTGTGGCGGCATGTACTTCAAACTGCCAGCTTCTGATTACAGCTTCTTCGATATTCGAAATCCCAGGTGATTTTATTTTTTTTGTAATTAAAAAAATAAACATTTGATTGGAGCATTATTTTATTTCATATAATTGTTTATTTGCATTATCTTATGACATGAACATCTTTATGTGGAACAAAAATAACATGGCTCATGATGGAACAAAGCATCTAATTTAGTACTTCAAAACTTGTCTTCTTTTATTGTCTCACTTTCTAAGCTGTTTGAAGAGATGCACTTGGCATTCAGAAATGTGATGTCATAACAAAGTTTTGCTGTGATGAAGTGTGATTGAGCAGGTGGATTTCAATGTATTGGTTGTTTGTGCCTTAAAATGTTTCAAGATGTGTAGAAGCATTTAGAAAGTAAGGTTATTATTGGTTTCTGATCTGAAACTTTGTATGGTTGCTTAACATTTAAACAATACCTTGATCTTTTAACGAGAATCATTTTGGGTGTGGTTAGCTCAAGTTACTAGCTGTATTATTATATGTTTAAAGAAAATGATAGTGCAGTGAGATTTCTTTGTTGTTGTCTGAATCACTCAATGCATCATGTGCCATGTGTAGTGTTTTAAACCCGCTGTGCTGTGATGTGTTTCATGTCACAAACATTATATATGCCGTGAATTGTAGTACAGCCAAATCTCCGGGTTTTAGCAAACTGTGAAATCATCATCATATAGGCAGCACATGTTACTTGAAAACAATACAAGCATCTTTAGATATTAGGAGGCAGAAATTCTATGTCGACTGCAGACTGCATCTCTGATGCGATGCAAGTCTAGTGTAACTTGTTTCATGTCACTCCGATGTTTAGCTGATGTTTGAGAACATATTAGCCCAATCTTCAAAACAGAAACCAAGCATTCTGCAGTTTTTCTGCTGGTTTCAACCTCTGCATCAGCTTCCTGTAGGAGTAGTTTAGGGTCTACAATCTGCATGACATGGACAGGAAAGAGATTCTTGACATAGTCATGCATATCCAAGCCATCACTAAATGCATCGTCCGTTGGCCTCCTTCCTGTGAACATCTCCAGCAAGAGGATTCCGAAACTGAACACATCGCCCTCTGTGGAAACCTTTAGTCCCATTGCATACTCTGAAATATGGTTTCTAGTTAAAGTTAATGCTCACAAAGTTATATTCTTCTTTACTAATTTAATTTCATATTGAAATGTGTCGCTTGATTTCTGTTTGGTATGCTTTTAATTGTTTGATTGCATAGGTAAAGAGGAAAGTTGGGTACCTGGAGCTGCATAACCAATGGATCCTTTGATTGCAATAGTACTACTACTTGTTGTTGCTTGCTGGGATTGAGAGCTGTATCCATTGTTAGGTAGAAGCCTTGCTAATCCAAAATCACCCAAGTGTGCTGTGAGCTCACGATCGAGAAGAACATTACTTGGTTTCACATCACAGTGAGCAACAACAGACACTGAGTTGTTGTGAAGATAATCAAGAGCTGAAGCAACATCAACTGCAACATCCAGCCTTTGGAGCAGGTTTAGACTTCTTGTTGAAGAGGTTGACTGATCAGGATGCAGCCAAGTATCAAGGCTTCCATTTTCCATGAATTCGTAGACTAGAGCTTTGAATTCATAGCCTTTAGAATCAATGCTGGAGCAGTAAGTTATGAGGGGGAGTAGATTTCGATGGCGAAGGTTGCACAACGCCTTGCATTCTGCCTTGAAGCTTTTGGATGCACCATTCTTCTGAATGTTGAGAACCTTCACTGCAACGAGCCTGTCTGCATGATGTTCCAGCGTGCCTTTGTAAACGAATCCAAAGCTTCCTGATCCAAGTAAGTTTGTTGCAGAAAAACCTTGTGTTGCTTGATGGAGATCGTCATACGAAACTCTTAAGGCCCTGGGGATCTTTGGCATTGCACTAGATGTCTCCGGCTCACTATTCTTTCTCCGGTACATAAGACAGCATAATATGAATGCAGTGGAGATCATAAGCATGGCAACTAATGTAGATGCCACTGCTATGATTACCTTATGCGACTTTTTTCTTCTTTGGACCTCGCACAGTGGTAATCCGAGCTTAGGAATGCCGCCACAAAGTTTGGTATTTCCAGCCAAAAATATTTGGTCAAAATTGGCAAACACACCAGCAGTTGGTACTTCCCCCTCCAGATCATTGAATGAAAGGTTGAGATAGTTGAGAGATGTAAGGTTCTGTAGACCTGGAGGTATTTTTCCTGTCAAGTTATTGTTCGAAAGGTCAATCTTTTTGATTGCTTTCAACAAAACAAAGTTCTGCGGGATTTTCCCTAGGAAAAAGTTCCCCTGCATATACAGCAGCTCTAACCCTGAACAATCAGCAAGACCTGCAGGTATCTGACCCGAAAACTTGTTGTAGGAAACAATAAAGACATTCAGGTATGTTAGCTTTCCTAGTTCCATAGGTAGAGGACCGCTGAGTGAGTTTTGTGACAAGGACACATTTATGAGTGAAGGTGAAGAAAGCATTGCAAATGTTTGAGGGGTTAAAACCCCTGTGATGTTGTTCCCAGAAATGTCTAGGTATTGCAGGTACTTACAGTTTTGCAGGCTTTGTGATACATCTCCTTGGAAGCTATTGTTTGACAAATCAAGAGCGTATAAAGATGTGATATTGCAGAAATTATGTGGTATCTGTCCTGACAATTGGTTTCCCATTAGACTCAGATACTGTAAGCTCTCAAGTTCCACGAGATCGCTTGGAATCTCACCGGTAAAAAGGTTTTGATCCAAGCTTAGTGCAAATAGGTTGACAAGTTTTCCGAATCCAAAAGGTATAGGACCAGATATGTGATTCTGATTCATAATTACTTGAGTCAGCTTCGACGAGAGATTGCCAATCACATTTGGAAGTTTTCCTCCCAAGTTATTATGATCAAAGGCAAGTTTTCGCAGCTTGGTGCAGTTGGTCAAGCTCACGAGGAACTCCAAGTTCCCGGCTGAATTACTTCCTAACAAATTATACTCAAGGTTGAGAATCTCAAGACTCTGCAAATTTCCTACATCACTAGGAACCTGGCCTTGTATATTGTTTTCACTAAATTCCAAGATCCAGAGTTTAGACATATTAGTCACTGAAGCAGGAATTTCGCCGGTGAACTGGTTTATAGACATCTCCAACAGTTGGAGATTAGGGAGTGTGAGATCCAATTCAAGCGGAATAGTCCCACAGAACATATTAGATGTGACTGAAAGGACAGCCATCACAGTGATATTATAGATTTCTGGAGGTATTATTCCAGAGAGCTGATTCGCACCGACAGCCAGCATGTCCAGTTTTGACAGGAAGCCTATCTCCCTTGGCAGACTGCCCTCCAGGTTGTTTAAGGGCACTGAGAGTACTTCCAGAGAAGAAAGGTTACCGAAAGACTGAGGAATCTGACCAGTTAGATTGTTTGTGTAAAGATACAGATTCTGAAGATTTTTCAAAGAGCTAAGCTGTGGAGGTATTTTACCTACTAGTTGGTTCTTGTACAAGCTAATTTCCCTCAACTCTATGCACTGGCTCAAATTACCAGGAATTTCTCCAGTGATTTCATTCATGGACAAGTTAAGAACTGCTAACCTGGAGAAGCGGGCGACGTCCCCTGGAATCTCTCCATGAAGTCTGTTGTCACTAACATCTATGATCTTCATGAAGCTTAAATTTCCAATGTGAGCAGATATGGTTCCAGCAAGGCTTTTGCCTCTCAAGCTTAAGGCCGTCACTCTCTGGTGTCGTTTCCCGCATCTAACGCCTTGCCATTCGCAGTGATGCCGCGAATCATTCCAGGAGTTGAGCCACCCGAATGGATCATCTGATATCTGACGCTTGAATTCCATCAGAGAAAGCCGGTCGGTCTCATTTCCCCCTGCTGCTAAAGCATGCACTGAAAAAGTGATGATGGCCATACTCAGGAGTAACATTGCTCTAGTATGATAGTTGAGTTCCATTGTGTTGCAAAAACAAAATGACAAGAACTGGTGCTTTTGAGACTTTGAGTTATGACAAGTGACAATTGTGTAGCTTTTTATCTTTCTTTTTTTGGAGTAAAGTGACAATTGTGTGGCTAATGATATATCTAGTCTACAGAAACTCCTTCCATTTATTGAGGGAATAACATGACCTAACTTCTATCTGGTTCATCTGTAATACTGACATGTGAAACACATACTAATCATGATTATAGGGATAAGACTTTTGAAATTTTGAAAAAGGGCCTTACTTTGCGAGGCCCCCTTTGGTTTGCCACTTCGCCCTAATACAATAATTCCTCGTCCCTGGTTGCAATGTGAATTAGGAGGGAGTGACAACTGACAACATACATACTAACACAGTCAGAAATTGTTGTAGAATTTGAAGGTTTGGACATACTATGATAAATCATCAAGCTGAAAGACTTTGGCCCTGTTTGCCATAGCTTATTTCTTACTGCACTGAACTGAAATGAAAATTAACATATGGAAAAAAGGAATCAGCATAACTGAATTAACCTAATTGCATTTTTATTGAACTAAATTGAATTGAACTGAACTGAACTAAACTACTGATAAAGCTCTGGCAAACATGACCTTTATACTGTGCCCAATAATTTTACTAAACTGATTTACAAATAAGTTCAAAAGAATACAATACAACCTTAGTTTAATTCAGTTTATTTTAGGGAAAATATAATTTGATGAAAGACTAATTTAATCATGTTGATTAAATTTTCACATCAGCTCAGCACAAAATTAAGCTCAGAATCCCTCCGCCCACACGCCCTTCGCCACTTCTCCGTCCGTGTTTTGGAATCGAAGCCGCCGGTAAGAATCCCCATCCTTCAATGTCTCGTCTTCAATTACTCAAACTTCACCATTATTATTAATTATTTAAACTAATTGGTTAACAACAACACAATTAGTTTGAATCAGACATTTTGATCTCTCTAAACTCCACTAATCTCTCCACTTTATTCTAACAGGCCTTATAATTAATCGGTCTGGTTGGAGGATGTCTACGCCGGATGATATGCAGACAAGGTTAGATGACATTCTTGTGTTAATGATCAAATTGATTTCTTTTGAATCTATCTGTTCTGGTTCGTTCAATTAATTGATCTATTTCTTCTATTATTCCTTCAGGAGGAGGGAGATGCTGGATGATGTTATTGAGAGGTTAGGGTCATTCAAATTCCACACTTTTGCTGTTTGGAATTGGATATAGCCTGACTCCATAGGGTGCTGATTTTCTTTATCAAAATCTTTGTTTTGTTTTCAGGGAAAGGGAAAGGGAAAGCACTGGGATTGAATATTTTTACTTTCCTTCAAGGTAAGCCTTTTTAAACTCACCTGATTGAATTGTTCAATATTTAGGATATTTTAGGCCAATGCCTGACCTCCTTGTCCAATTAGTTTGAAGCCTGATTGCTGTTAGTTCACATTGTATTACGCAGGAACCCTTATACCTATTCTCCCCAGCAAAAGCAAGACGATTATTTGAGATTGCGTGTGTATGAAGAATATTTTGGCCTGTCCTGGCTTTCAGCTTGCTACCCTCTGGACCCCAGATTGGTTCCTCAGAATCAACAACGGAAATATAAAATTCTATCGTATTTAGCAGAACTGTTATTCCGATCTGAAATACCTGAAGATTTAAGGAAGCTGGTTGATGATGATGATGATGAAGATGATGTATCTTCCAATGATGCATCTTCCAATGTTGCGTCATTGTTGACGCTATGTGATGGTGATCACCTGGTTCGGCGTGATGGTGAACAGGTTGTGCTTAACATGGATACCTTTAGTGGGAAACAAGTGTTGGTTTGCTGCTTCAACGCTCCTGTTCTCTGGAGATCAGATGATTTTCAGCCCCTCTTAATTCTTTGCCATGAGTTGGCTTCCAGCACAGATAGTTTGGTAATGGTAATGGTTGCAAGGATGAATAAAATGGCTGATACACTGGATGATTTCAGTAACTTTTTTAAGGCCTTCCCACCTTCCTGTCTTGCAGTACCTTATGAGGATTCTGAACGACGTGATCAAATATGCAAGTTACTTAACCTTGGTGTTAATCTTAAGTTTCGTCTCTACGATACTGATGGAACAATGCTGCCCCCTTTCCGTATAAATTACTTGCCATGGGGGTATGGAGCCGAGGCTTTTCCTTTTGATTTTGAGATTTTGAAAACAATTGCTGCCCAAAGGCGGGAATTGCGGAAATCTAGTTTGGACCAACTTTTGAGGGTGAGGCCTTGTGATTTCCCCCCTACTGTTTATAAGTTCAATCCAGCAGGTGGTCCTCGGGAGGAGGTTTACATTTCTGATCAGATCAGGAATAAGCACGTTGGGTTATACATGTGTTCCGAGGGAAGCCTCATCCCCTTTCTGCATAAGTCGTACGAGCATTGCAGGAGCAACCAGCATGAGTTTGAAATTGTGGTGCTCTACTTCCCTTTCTGGGAAATGCTTGACCCAGAGTTTTTCAAGGCCACAATAGATCTGTTGATGCAGGGGCAGAATGTATGTGGTTGGTGGTGTTTGCCATTCAACAATTCTGTCAGCCAGCGGTGTGATGCTCTCACTCACCCTTATGTTAGTAGATACTCTAGCTGCCCCTGGGTAGAGGAGATGGACAAGCTGATTATAGTCGGACCTGATGGTAAGATTTTGGACATGTATGGAGCCGAGGTGATCAAACATCATGAGGTGATCAAATATCGTGGCATCGATGCATATCCCTTCACTAGAGAAGCCCATGTCAAGGAGGAGATAAAGAAGCTGAGGGAAATCACACTGGAGTCCATATTAGTTGCTGATGTGTATCGAGGTTCTGACAGGAGTGATACCATTTCTGCAGGTGAGCTGGTCTCTAGCAAGAAGAAGGTTATCGTTTTCATGGCCATCTTGAATGATGATAGCCTTGGGAAATATGTTCGTCAAAACTATGAAAGGACGAAGAATATGGGTACTGAGTTTGAAATGGTGTTTATTAATAACTTATATGAAGGCCTTGAAAGCAGAGAAATAGAAGAGGTTAATGCTCGGATAACTAAGGAAATGCCATGGTTCGTCTATCCTTTTAATGGAAAACGCACATCATCCCTGAAATATTTGAGGAAAATAGTAGGCGACTTTGGACTGGTTGGATTTGGAGAAGATGGACGGGTTTGTGCATTTGAAGAAGGACTGTACCAACATGATCCACCACTTCATTGTTTGAGCGAGACTTTATACGAGGATCTCTATGATCACTTTGGATACACGCTAAATGGACACCAACACTAATTTAATTCGTAGTGATATGATGTCTTGTACTGGGGAACACTCAGTAAATTCTTTGTTCGACCTTGAGTTTCTTCTGATTCCCCTGTTTTTCCTTTCCAGACAAACTATGGAGAGAAACGATAAGCTTGGAGTGGACTTTTCTGTGCTCTGGTCCATTTTTAGGCCCAACCTCCAAGGCCATTTTTATTTTGTTTTTGAATTTTTTTATACGAATATACTTGAAGTTCAAATTAGATTTTTAAAATAGCTTGATTTTCTCTTATGTTAGGAACTTGATTTTAGAATAGAATTTGCACTAGTTTTGTAGAAATTTTGTATGGCATAGAAGATTGACTTTTGAGTTATTTAATAATAATAATTAAAATATATTGGCATTTTTTTTTGTATTGATTTTTATCCTCTCTTTTATTTTCAATGATTATATGGTATTCTTGTGTACGTATACCTAATATTATTGTGCGTTTAGTTAATCTTTCATTTTTTTTTATATTGAATTAGTGTTTGGTTATTTTTTTAGGGTGATTTGGATTTCAGCATAGTTTTGATGCACAGAGGTTTTAAAGATAACTTGCTTTTTTTGCCAGAGTTTTGATAAAGAAGTGGACATAGATGTTTATGCAACCTGAATAATTGAAAAGATAATTGAAATGTATTTCCTTTCGTCACATAATCAAAGTAGCTCCAAAATTTCCCATATTTCCATAGCTATGCTTAATTTTTAAGCGTGGATTTTACGGAATCAATGGTGGGTTTCATGAAATAGTTTGATACTGTTGACAACATGGTTTTCTTATAGCTCATTCTATGAATCTTTAATTGCAGAAAAGTGAGCTTTCTATCAGCGATTACAGAAGATTGCAACTTGACATATTCTGAAATGTACGTAGCTCATTTATTTTCAAAAAATTTATGGATCATGTTTTCCCTCTCAGAAAACTATTGGATGTCTATTCCAGATTTTCTTCCTTCCATGTTTACCAAGCTATAGTTTTCGTCTAGGTCCATTTTTGTTTCAGCTTCCCGATGATTCTGTCCTCATCAGGTGCAGGAGCTTGAAGATCCGCTTGCTCCTTACTGATGCGACTGGACTCTCTGTTTGTCTTCCGAACTCCTTGCTTTCCTACCGAGCTTGCCTATAACCTGTTCTCCGACAACTGCAAAACAAGCCCCCCGGGCGCTACCCCGGGGGTGGTAGCTCCGGTGCAGTGGCGGAACCAGGATTAAAATTGAAGTGGGGCACAAACGGTAATCGACGGTGAATTTTCTGGGTGAGAGGCGGGGAATTTTTTTGAGCTAAGATACTGTCTATGTCTAAGATAGGGGTGTAAATGAACTGAGCCGTTCGTGAACAACTCGCAAACAACTCGGTCAGAGTTCGTTTTCGAACTCGGTTTGACCAGTTCGAACTTGAACTCGAGCTCGTTCATTTATATACGAGCTCGAACTCGAGCTCATAAGAACCAGTTCGATAGGTTCGTCAAGCAGCTCGAATATAATTTTTATATTTAATATTATATAAATAAATTAAATTTTATTCATTAATGATTTAACAAGCTCGAACTAGTTCGAACTCGATTTTTTATCGAGCTCACGAGTCGAGTTCGAACTTTCTAAAAGTCAGACGAATCGAGCTCGAACTAAAATATCTCAACTCGTACGAGCTCGAACTCGAACACAGGTTTATAGCCTTGTTCGAGTTCGCTCGACTCGTTTATAGCCCTAGTTTAAAATTTCCTTATTATTTTGAGTTTGTTTTAAAAAAAAAATTTATATAGGGCCCAAGCCCTAGGAGGCCTGGGCGTAGTTCCGCCACTGCTCCGGTGTGATGGTGAGATTTCGTGCCTTGATATAAAAACTCTGTATTCAAGAGTTAGAGAACTTACCTGGAATGGCTGATTGTGGCCTCCTTTTATAGGCGTCCTAGAGTGCCTTCCTCATCCCCTTTTCCTTGCTGACTCACCATTCTTTTTTCTCCTCCTCAAGTATGTCTCACGTGAGACTATACCTCCTGTACCTTGCTTAAGATCCTCTCACGTGCCCGCACATTTTCCTGGAAATTTTCTTAAGCAGTTGAGTCACCGCCTTTCCTAATAATAGGTGACTTGTCCGGTACCATCACTTTTGAGCAAACCTGTACTTTTGGGCTTTTTTTTTTTTTTTTTTAAGATGAAAACCACCATTGGTGGTAGGAAACTTATTTATGGGTTCCCAAGTCCAAAAGAGACCGTACAAAGGTATTTATACAGAATCAAAAAGGGGCATCCCCCTGATGCAAGAAAGTTGCATCCAAAAGATAGAAAAAATAGAAAGCACTAGGAATTTCCAAGACAATTTCCAGTTCTTGGATTAAAACCACTCAACCAAGCTTATTAGTGAATCCTAGGAGACACAAGGCAGCCGAGGAGGGGGAAATAACACAAGTGAAAACTGGAAGATGACTTGAAAATTGCAGTCTAGAAGGAAGTTGCTGAGTTTTATATATACATTAGAATATCTTTATGCTGAGGAGAATTTGCACCAGTTTACACTTAAGTGTTGTATTCTTTATTTTAATGCAACATGATTTTCTTATATTAAAAAATTGAACTCATCAAATTGTGTTTTTACATGAAAGTGGGAAATTACCTATATGTTTACAAGATTCTCTTGATTGTTTTGTTATAGTATGTTAAATCTATCTTACACTAAATGCATTTTCTTGGGGTTGGTGTGCCGTTTCAGGTATGGTGGCAGGTCACCTTTTACGTTCCCCCCTTGTAAAACGCCCCCACCCAAACCGGCACGCGTCGATCTACTAGAAAAGGCAAACGGATATGACCCGATCCGCGGGTCGACCCTAAAATCCACCCCGCCCCAATCTAAATTATTCATGGATTGGGGCGGGTTATTTTAACCCATGGATTGGGGTGGGGCGGGGCAAAACTGGATGGATAATTAAAATAATCCATTAAAACCCAATTCACCGAAACCCCAAACTCAAGCCGTCTATCATCGCCGTCCTCCTTCTCAAACATCATCGCCGTCCACCATCGCCGTTCATCATCGTCATCCTACTTCTCAAACATCATCGCCGTCCATCAGTTGAGGATTTTTCTGCAAATCTTCTGCAAATCTGACGTCGGCGAGCTCGATCCCGAATCAAACCAAATCGACCAGTTGAGGATTTTTTGTTTATGGCTTACGTCGGCGAGCTCGATCCCGGTTCTTCCCATCTAGCGTCGGCGGTGGTTCTTGGGCGGCGGCGGTTCTTGGGCTTGAACTGATAACTAGGTATTTTGAGGTCTTCCCCTTCGAGAACTCAGAAATTCAAAGAATATGTTGAGGCAGCAAGGATAGAAAGCAAAATTTTGCTATGTTTGGATGTTGAAACAAGGTGGAATTCCACTTATTACATGTTAGTGGGAGGTCGTCGCCGTACCTCTCAAATATACAATTTATAGATCACTTACTACCTTTCCACACTATTAAGTGTACAATGGCAAGTAAGGTTCGTTCCACAGGGAAAAGGTTATTTCTATGTATATCTTGTAGAATATATATACATATACATATATAAAAGCAATGTAAACAAGGGGGGGGGGGGGGGGTTTGAGTTGAGTTTTGTTTAAGACACTACTAAGTAAAACTACTAGAACCTTAGAATTACAACTAGTTTAGCATCTAAAGATTAACTAATGAGAATGAGAAACTTGGGTACATGAGATTTGTATCTTCTTGTTATGGATTTTTCCTCAAACCTAGTTATGATACTTTGAGAATGGTGATTGTTTTTAATGAGAAACCATCTCTATTCTAGTTGTGAATCATGAAAGCATTTTCACAACTCTCATTGGCAATTTATCTATATGATAGCAAATAGACAAATTGGCCAATACTAATTCAAATTGGATGTTTTCCCACCTTACCCATGCAATGTGATAACACAAGTGACATAAATATAATGCTAATGAATGATCTCAAGAACAAATACAATTGATAACAACATATATTTGATTCCTAATTCACTACTTTTACATAGAAGAAATGATAGCATTTCAACCATGGAAAGGCAATGTCTAACACATATCCAACACATATCTATACCTAGGAAATCATTCCTAACCATTTCAAGCATCAAATACACATATAATTTATGATCATTCAATGACAAATCATCCATTCCTAAGCTTCATAAACCATGTTCTCAAACCATAACAAGAGGATTAATCTCACATACCCAAGATGGGGTTTAGCCTACAACCATAACTATATAATCATAACCATAATTAATACAACAAACCATAGTGAATTCCAAGATCAAAATGGAAAGAAAAGTGAAGGAAAATGGAGTTTCCTCTGTAAAAATCCGATCCCTCAAACAATGAGGATAAGTCCTATTTATACTTTAAAAAATTAACAAAAATAAAACAAAATAAAATGCCACTTGCAGGGCCTTCGCGGGTCGCGCGAAATCCTTCGCGGACCGCGAGCCGGGCTCGCGGCCGAGGATTCGCGCCCCGCGCGCCCGTGTCTCGGTCTCGGCGTGGTGCGCGCGCCCGTGTCTCGCGCCCGTGTCTCGGCGTGGTCCGCGACCGGAGTTTCGCGCCCGCGCGCGCCCGTGTCTCGGCGTAATCCGCGACCGGAGTCTCGCGTCCGCGCGCGCCCGTGTCTCGGCATGGTCCTCGCGAGTCGCGGCCGAAGGTTCGCGCCCCGCGCGTCTGTGCCTCGGCGGTCCTCGTGCTGGTTCGCGCGGTTCGCGACCGGAGTCTCGCGCCCCGCGCGCGTCTGGCTCTCGCGGTTCGCGTCTGGTCCTCGCGGCTCGCGAAACTCGGCATGGTCAAAACAGCAACACACACCCTCGCGGTTCGCGACCTAGGGTTCGCGGCCCGCGAGAGTGTGCCTTCACGCCACTTCTACGACCGGTTCTTCAATGTATCAAACGCGGTCAGGACGGTCATAGAAGGTCTTCAAATCATTCAAATCCATCGCAAGTGCAATTCAAGATCGAAATGCACGTCTTCAATTTCAAACCACTATGAATGATTCGGTCCAAAAGTCTAATATAATTACACAAAATACTATCTAAAACAGCTCTCAAATGCTACAAAATAAGAGTATATCTAGGGGCTATCAAAATCCCCCACACTTGAACCTTTCTCGTCCTCGAGAAAGAACGATTAAGATCCAAGTGTATATTCTAAATAATTAAGCACATAACATTTGAGAGCTTACATATTTAAACAAGAGAATTTTTTTTTTTTTTTTTTTTTTTTTTTTTTTTTTTTAGAAAAAATACAGTAGTAAAATAGCAGCAAAAAAAAAACAGCAACAAAAGCAGCAACAAAAGTCCTATACCTCTCCCCCACACTTAGTCTAAACATTGCCCTCAATGTTTAAATATATGAATGAAAACCATAGTGAAAGGAAAGGGTGTAGGATATACTCACTGCGAGGGGCCGGAACCATCGCGACGGCGCTGAGCTCGCGATCTGCGATGACCCTCATAGTCAAAAGCCCCTGGTCCATGTGGGTGCATGGATGCCATCATGGCGAACATCACCTCCATGTCGTCCTCATACCTCTGAGTAAACGCGTCATGCCTCTGCGTGAACTCCTGGAATTGCTGCTGAGTGACATACTGAGGATCCTGATGTGGAGGAACATACTGCTCTCCATGCTCCGGAGGTGCCTCTAGCCTAGGGGTGTAAATGAACTGAACCGTTCGTGAACAACTCGCGAACAACTCGGTCAAAGTTCGTTTTCGAACTCGGTTTGACCAGTTCGAACTCGAACTCGAGCTCGTTCGTTTATATACGAGCTCGAACTCGAGCTCATAAGAGCCAGCTCGATAGGCTCGTCGAGCAGCTCGAATAGAATTTTATATAGAATTTTTATATAAATTAATTAAATTTTATTCATTAATGCTTTTACGAGCTCGAACTAACTCGAGTTCGAGTTCGAACTCGATTTTTTATCGAGCTCACGAGTCGAGCTCGAACTTTCTAAAAGTCAGACGAATCGAGGTCGAACTAAAATATATCAACTCGTACGAGCTCGAACTCGATCACGAACATGCAATACGATCTCGAACTCGAACTCGAACACAGGTCTGTTCGAGCTCGACTCGACTCGTTTACAGCCCTACTCTAGCCTGGCAAGGGCAATGGTAGGTGCAGGAACTGTGATCTGGGTTGGCAAGGTGAGATCCTCTATGCGGGTGCGCCCAGTCAGTTGTACAGCCTCTGGATTCGGTAGGTACATGTGCTGATTCTTGGCTACTAGCCAAATGAATCTAGGTGGAGGATATTTGTGCATGGCCAAAACATTAGTGAACTCCAAAGAAGCAATGGAGTAAAACTGGTGAGCTCTCTCAGCTGTCTTGCCTATTGCCTGAATGTCTGGAGGTATGTGGATGTTCAGATAAGCTGCCAGAAGTGAAATCATACCCCCCTGTGGTATCTTTCCCTTGGTCTTCTCAGAGGCCTCCAGACATTTCTGCACAAAAAGGTCCACCCAACAAGGGTGTTCTGGTCCCCAGCACATGGTCCAAAGGCATTGGACCTGCTCCCTAGTAATGTGCATCAACTCTCCTTGGCAGAAGATCGTCATCACTAGGAGCTTGTGCACCATACGAACAGCTGGATGTATGATGTGGTTATTCTTCGTAGTGCCTGTGATGTTGGGAAATCCAGACAAGCAATTCCAAAAGTAAGTTAGATCAAATCCGTCCGGGTTAGCTTCTTTTGGATTCTTGTATCCCCCTGCATATTGGAACCCAAAAGCATCTTGGATCTCATCATAGGTCATCCGGCGGTCCACATCATTCAACCTGAAGGTGATGTAATGCATGTCATGGTCCTCGTCATAGTGCTTGGCTAGAGTGGATAAGAACTCAAATGTATAGCGGGTATAGGTCGGTGCCGACCGATCAATGAATCCTCTCATGCCAACGCGATCCAATAAAAATAGAACTGGTTGCTGCAAACCCAGCTCCTGAAGTAGCTCAGAGGACAAGAACTTCGTCTCCATGATTGTTCGCTTCCCATTCCCAATCAACTTTCTCCACCGTTGTTGGGCATCCTCATCTAAACCTTGCAGTCCCATAAGATCTATAGGAGGCAGGTTTTCTGCAGGGGGAGGGCTAGGTTGGCGAGGGGGTGATTCGGGAATCACAGGTTCATGGGAACTAGAGGCTTCCCCTCGGCGAGACCTTTTTCTCGGTGCCATTATCAAATTCTACTCAACAACTGTCCAGCACAACTATACTAGCTACAAGGCGGCAAGCCCCTACTAATAAAGCTCAGTTTATAACTAAAGGCGGCAAGCCTTTGAAATTTCAATGAAAACCTATTGGCGGCAAGCCCTAAATCACCCAAAATTGAAATAAATTCAGTAGGGTACCGTCAATTGAAGCCTTTGGTAGCAATGTAGCTTGAGGAGATCACCAATTTGATCAAAACACCACCAAATCAAAGAATCCAAAAATTAGGGTTCATAAGATTTGGGGGTATTTGATTTAGAGTTGGAATTTGGAATTTGGGATTGGGAAAAGGTTAAGGGTGGTGGAGGGGAGGTTTTTGGGTAGTTGGTTTGGAACAAAAGTCGCCGGAGGCCGGCGAATCGGAGTGAAGAACTTTCCGGTGGGAATTCGGCAATGTGGGTTAAAGATAGTGTTTTGGATTGGGATTTTTGGTGGGTTTTGTTGGGAAAGCTTGGGGGATTGATTTGGTTGGAAGAAATCGGTTCAAAACTCGCCGGAATGGAAGGTTGGAGAAGTTGGCCGGAAAAACGGGTTTGGGGTCGAGAGGGAGTAGGAGAAGAAGAAGAAGAGAAAGAAAGAAGAAAATGGGGAAAAAGAATTGCCCGTGACCTCGCGGATCGCGAGTTACCATTCGCGGGTCGCGACAAAATCGCGCGGGCCGCGGACCCTCTTCGCGGGCCGCGAAAACGTGCCAAATCCTTCCAGGGATTTCCGAGAAAACTCGGCATGGTTCGCGGGTCGCGCGCCTTCCGTCGCGGGCCGCGCGCAAGTCCGTCGCGGTCCGCGCGATGAATTCGCGGACCGCGCGCTGAAGACCGTTGAGGTGCGCGCGAATCCTCGTCGCGGTGCGCGCAGTGTCTCGTCGCGGGTCGCGCGCGCTGGAACTCGGCGCGGTGCGCGCGCGCGCACCGCGCGTAAAACCTCGGCGAACCTCGCAAACCTCGGCGCGGTCCGCGCGATGAAACCGCGGACCGCGAGCATATTGTCGCGGTCCGCGCGATCAAGTCGCGGGCCGCGAAAATGTGTCATTTCGTTCCAGGGATTTCCTGGAATCCTCTGTTTTTTCGCGGGTCGCGCGGTCTCTTTCGCGGACCGCGCCCCAAATGTTCGCGGTTCGCGCGATCTTCGTCGCGGACCGCGCGTGATTTGAAGTTCGTCGCGGCGCTGCGCGATGAATTCGCGTGCCGCGTTCGACAAAACCTCGCGGATCGCGCGATGAAACCGCGATCCGCGTGCATAGTGTCGCGGTCCGCGCGATCAAGCCGCGGACCGCGAAAACCGTCGTTTTTGTGGCAGGGATTTCCAGGAAATCCAGCCTTGCTCGCGGGTCGCGAGGCCTTGTCCGCGGTCCGCGAAAACCTCGAGCGCGGTCCGCGCGATGAATTCGCGGACCGCGAGGAATGCATTCCTTGGTGTTTGTTGTTTTGCACCACTTCAAACCTATTTCTACAAAAACAACATAAAAACTAGCGTAATGTTCGAATTACAAGCTTAATTAAATGTATATAACAAATAAATATAAAGAAAGTAATGTTCCAAAGGTTGAAATTGTTCGATGAAATACTTTAAAAGCTTCAAAACTCGTTTATTTAACATCGTCGGCACGATGTACCTCCATGGTAAAGGTCACTCGTAGGCCGGGTTGCCTAGAGACATGTCCTCTAGGATCTCCGATTTGAAACCCTCGTAATACGGTTTCAACCTTTGGCCGTTGACCTTGATGATTTTGGCATCCTCGCCGCTTTGGATCTCCACTGCTCCATGAGGGAAAACCTTCACAACTATAAACGGTCCAGTCCACCGAGAACGCAGTTTGCCTGGAAACAACCGAAGGCGTGATTGAAATAGAAGAACTTTTTGACCTACCTCAAAAGTTTTCCTAATTATCATCTTGTCATGCCATGCCTTCGTCTTTTCCTTGTAAATGGCCGCGTTCTCATAGGACTCATTCCGGATTTCCTCAAGCTCTTGCAATTGAAGCTTCCTTTCATTCCTGGCCTCGTCCAAGTTCAAGTTGAACCTTGTGATTGCCCAATAGGCTTTGTGTGCTAACTCCACCGGTAAATGACACGGCTTTCCAAAGACTAATCGGTATGGAGACATACCAATTGGAGTCTTATAAGCTGTCCTATATGCCCACAATCCATCATCCAACCGAGTACTCCAATCCTTGCGAGTCGGCCTAACCGTTTTCTCAAGGATGGACTTGATTTCCCTATTGGAAACTTCGGCTTGTCCATTCGTTTGTGGGTGATAGGCGGTGGAAGTTTTGTGATTTACCCCATATTTCTTCAACAATGCGGCAATGGTTCTATTGCAAAAGTGAGTGCCTCGATCACTGATCAAAGCTCGGGGTACCCCGAACCTAGAGAAGATGTGAGATTTGATGAACTCTGCAACCACTTTAGAATCATCAGTACGAGTGGGGATTGCTTCAACCCACTTAGACACATAATCAACCGCAAGCAAGATATATTTGAAACCGAAGGAAGTAGGGAAAGGTCCCATAAAATCCATTCCCCAAACATCAAAAAGTTCACAATATAGAGGACAATGTTGGGGCATTTCATTCCTAGAAGAGATGTTTCCTACTCTTTGGCATTTATCACAAGACTTGCAAAATGTGTATGCATCTTTATTCAAACTAGGCCAATAGAAACCACAATCTAGCACTTTCCTAGCGGTTCGCCTAGCACCAAAATGACCACCACATGCATATGAATGGCAAAAAGCAAGGATCGAGTTTGTTTCATTATTAGGAATGCATCTCCTAATCACTTGGTCGGCACAATGTTTCCATACATAGGGATCATCCCACACATAAAACCTAGCATCATGCTTCAACTTATCCTTTTGTGCTTTTGTGAAGTGAGAAGGGTACTTACTTGTGACAAGGAAATTCACAAGGTTGGCATACCATGGAAGAGAAACACCAAGAGCAAACAATTGCTCGTCGGGGAACTCTTCGTGAAGATGCTCCTTCAATGCTTTGGCCCCAAACTCCTCATTGGGCACCAATCGGCTCAAATGGTCGGCCACTAGATTTTCAGCCCCTTTCTTGTCCTTGACCTCCAAATCGAACTCACTCAAGAGTAGGATCCATCGGAGTAACCTAGGCTTTGCTTCTTTCTTCGTCATCAAGTAACGAAGAGCTGCATGGTCAGTGAAAACAATAATTTTTGTACCAAGCAAATATGGCCTAAATTTCTCTAAAGAGAATACTACCGCTAGCAATTCTTTTTCAGTGGTGGTATAGTTCCTTTGAGCATCATTGAGAGTCATGGATGCATAATAGATGGCATGGGGAATTTTCCCCACCCTTTGACCTAGCACCGCACCAACGGCGTAGTCACTTGCATCACACATGATCTCAAATGGAAGGGACCAATTTGGAGGTTGTATAATAGGGGCCGACACTAGCATATACTTTAAACAATCAAATGCCCTTTTACAACCTTCATCTACCACAAATTCCACATCCTTTTGCAACAATCTACACAAAGGGGAAGAAATTTTTGAAAAGTCTTTTATAAAACGGCGGTAGAATCCCGCGTGGCCTAGAAAGGACCTCACATCTCGCACACAAGTAGGGTAAGGAAGAGATTGGATGATATCAATTTTTGCTTTGTCTACTTCAATACCCTTAGATGACACTTCATGCCCTAACACAATGCCCTTTTCTACCATAAAATGACATTTCTCAGAATTAAGCACAAGGTTTTTATCAATGCAAGTTTTTAGGACTAATGACAAATGAATTAAGCAATTGTCAAAAGAGTTTCCATGAACAGTAAAGTCATCCATGAAAACCTCTACAAACTTCTCAAGATATTCTGAAAAAATGCTAACCATACACCTTTGGAATGTGGCCGGCGCGTTGCAAAGACCAAAAGGCATGCGTCGATATGCAAAGGTGCCAAAGGGACATGTGAAGGTTGTCTTTTCTTGATCCTCTGGTGCAATGGCAACCTGAAAGTACCCTGAATAGCCATCAAGAAAACAATAGAACGAGTGGCCTGCAAGCCGGTTAAGCATTTGATCAATAAATGGCAAAGGGAAATGGTCTTTCCTTGTTACCGCATTTAACCTTCGGTAATCAATGCAAACACGCCATCCATTTTGGACACGAGTGGGAATCAATTCGCCATGGCTATTCTCCACTACGGTCACTCCGGTTTTCTTTGGCACTACTTGCGTTGGGCTTACCCACTTACTATCAGAGATTGGATAGATCATTCCCGCGTCCAACAATTTAAGCACCTCGGCTTTTACTACCTCCATCATTGGAGGGTTCAACCGCCTTTGAGGTTGTCGGACGGGTTTAGCATCATCCTCCAATAGTATACGGTGCATGCAAGTACTTGGACTCATACCTTTGATGTCGGCAATGGTCCACCCAATGGCCTCCTTATGATCTTGGAGCACTTTCATCAACCTTTCCTCTTGTTCCTTGGTGAGCTTGTTGGAGATGATCACCGGCAATTTCTCACCACCACCAAGGAATGCATATTTTAGATTCTCGGGTAGTGGTTTCAACTCCACCACCGGAGGTTTATTGAAAGATGGTCGGTTGCCCGAGCCCTTCAATACCTCAAGGTCTAAAATTGGTGCATCAAGAGAAAGTTCCTCAAAGGTATCTAGCTCAAAAATGCTTTCCTTCAAGTTAGCACTCAAAGCATATGTATGAACATTACTTGTGTGTAAACTATTGGCTAAAGCATTTAACAAGGGATCATCAATATCATTTTCATAAACTTTTTGCACATAAGGCTCAATCACATCAATAGCATTGCAAGAAGTTTCCTCATCATCGTATTTCATTGCACCATAAATGTTGAACTCTATTTTATCCTCATCAAATTCCATGGTAAGCCTACCACTATGCACATCTATGATAGTTCTTGACGTTTTCAAAAATGGACGCCCTAACAAAATAGGGGTAGCAAATTTATCATGTTCCATGTCAAGAACGTAAAAATCGGCCGGGAACACCAACTTGTCGACTTTTACCAAGACATCTTCAACAATACCCTTAGGGTATGCATTAGAGCGGTCGGCAAGTTGGATCACCACGCCGGTTTTATGCAAAGTGCCAAGATTCAACGATTCATACAATGTATATGGAATGACATTTATGGATGCACCTAGATCTAGCATGGCTCTAGGAAAGTAAGTGTTCCCTAAGATGCAAGGAATTGTAAACATGCCCGGATCACTACATTTAGTAGGCATTTTATCTTGAAACAAAGCCGACACATGTTCATTGATTTTTTCATTTTTAACATGCTTAGACCTTTGTTGACGATGGTTCACACATAATTCCTTCAAGAACTTAGAATATCTAGGAACTTGATCAATAGCATCGAGTAAAGGAATGTTTACCTCACACCTTCGAAGGACCTCGAACGCTTCCTTGTCCATCTCCTTTTTCCGAATATTCCTCAAAGCTTCGGGAAATGGTGCTTCCACATCAAAGGTAGTGTCCGTCCTAGTTTTCTTGTGAAGAGGTGAGAATGGAGGTGACATTGGTTCAACATTAGGGGTTGTGTCTATATGTTCCTCATCAATAGGTTCTCTCTCATTCTCAACCTCGGCCTCACCTTTTTCTTTGGCTAGCTCCTCAAGAATTACCTCCTCATCGGCCAAGGTCGCCTTAACCTCATCATTGGTTAAGATCTTCTTCATGAGGCCTCTCTTGGGTGCCTTTTTCACAACCACTTCGGGTTCCATAGGTTGTTTACCACTCCTCAAGGTCATGGCACTTGCATGAGGCCTTGGATTTAACTCCGGTTGTGCGGGAAGTTTCCCGGAGTTTTGTGCTTCCAACTTCCCTAAAACCGTGGCCATTTGACTCATTTGTACCTCAATGCTCTTGAGTCGAGCATCTTGTGGTAATTGGCCCGAGCCTTCACCTTGATCATGAGATTTATTTTCCAACCTCGGGTGAGCATTTTGAGGGGCACGGTTATTGAAATGGCCTTGACCTTGGTTCCTTTGGTATTGTTGTGGTTGAGGGTGATATTGAGGGTTTTGATGATCTTGGTACCCTTGATAGCCATAATCTTGGTACCCTTGGTTTTGGTAACCTTGGTACCCTTGAGTTTGGTGGCTTTGGTCCCCTTGGTACCCTTGGTCATTTTGCCCCCTTTGCCTATCAAAAGCTTGACCACCTTGAGCTTGATAACCCCCTTGGTAGCCACCTTGTTGGCCTTGTTGTCCCGTCGGTTCGTCTCTCCACCGAAAGTTGGGGTGATCTCTAGTTCCGGGGTTGTAGTGTTGAGCAAAAGGATCATACTTCCTTTGGTTACCCCTATCACCCCCTTGGCTTTGTCCACCTTGAAAACCCCTACCACCTTGGTAGCCTCGTCCTCCTTGGTAGCCCCTAAAACCTTGGTTTCCTCCTTGATCACCTCTAAAACCTTGGTTTCCACCATAGACCCCCATGGCATTGACTTCCTCATTATAATCCTCGTTTGCTTGAGGACAAGATTCGGTGAGATGGTTCGAAGCACAAATCCCACACGTCATCACTTGTTGCCTTGGTTGGTTCCCTCCGGAGCTATTTCCCATCATGAAACCCTTCATTAATGCCGTAAGCTCCTTGATCTCTTGACGAGTTCCGTCATTGCTTCCACCGGAGTTACCCACTCGTAGTCTCCGGTCTCTCTTTGGTTTGCACCCCTCGGCTAGTTGCTCAAATAGCATCATGGCATCGGATGAACCAAGGTTACCAATGGAACCATAACAAGTCCTATTCATCGACTCGGTTTCTCTATCATTCAAACCATTGTAATAGAAACAAACCAATTGAGGTTCGGTGAAGCTATGGTACGGGCAACTTGAAAGAAGAGTTTGGAACCTTTCCCAATACTCATACAAGGTTTCATCATCGTCTTGAGTGATGTTGCTAATGGCTTGTATCAAGACCGAGGACTTAGAGGGAGGAAAGTACTTGTCAAGGAACTTTTTCTTCAATTGTGGCCATGTAGTGATTGATGATGAAGGTAAACGGCTTAACCATTTAGCGGCCTTGTCCTTCAAGGTGAAAGTAAAGGTTTTCAACTTGAACTCATCCACACTCATCTCGGAGGGTTTCAAACTACTACACACCCTATGAAAAGCCTCAAGGAAGTCATTCGGATCATCCACTTCTCTACCATGGAAAGTTGGAAGCAAATTTATCACTCCCGTCTTGATTTCATATTGAGAGTTTGGGTAAACAATGCTAGATTGTTGTTGCTCATAGTTGGGGGACATGTACTCTCTCATAGAAATGTTGGTAGGAGAAGTGTTAGGGTTTTGGAAAGGGTTGAAGAATTGGTTTCGGGGGGGGTTTTGGCCGGTATCCTCTTCTTCGTCCGCCATGTTGAAAGGTAGTGATTCACTTTCAAGGGAGAAAGGATTAGATGCTAGTGATTCTTGCACTTGCCTCCTAAGTTGGCGGAGACTTCTTACTAGCTCGGAATCGTATTGCAAAGGGTCTTGGTTCGAGGATCGTGTAAGAACCATGCACCAAGAGCTAGAGCAATAGGGTTCCAAACCAAAATAGTACCTAAAAAGTAAGATAGATTAGAAATAAACTACAATACACACATAAAAATACGCCTAGTCCCCGGCAGCGGCGCCAAAATTTGGGAGGTCGTCGCCGTACCTCTCAAATATACAATTTATAGATCACTTACTACCTTTCCACACTATTAAGTGTACAATGGCAAGTAAGGTTCGTTCCACAGGGAAAAGGTTATTTCTATGTATATCTTGTAGAATATATATACATATACATATATAAAAGCAATGTAAACAAGGGGGGGGGGTTTGAGTTGAGTTTTGTTTAAGACACTACTAAGTAAAACTACTAGAACCTTAGAATTACAACTAGTTTAGCATCTAAAGATTTAACTAAAAGATTAACTAATGAGAATGAGAAACTTGGGTACATGAGATTTGTATCTTCTTGTTATGGATTTTTCCTCAAACCTAGTTATGATACTTTGAGAATGGTGATTGTTTTTAATGAGAAACCATCTCTATTCTAGTTGTGAATCATGAAAGCATTTTCACAACTCTCATTGGCAATTTATCTATATGATAGCAAATAGACAAATTGGCCAATACTAATTCAAATTGGATGTTTTCCCACCTTACCCATGCAATGTGATAACACAAGTGACATAAATATAATGCTAATGAATGATCTCAAGAACAAATACAATTGATAACAACATATATTTGATTCCTAATTCACTACTTTTACATAGAAGAAATGATAGCATTTCAACCATGGAAAGGCAATGTCTAACACATATCCAACACATATCTATACCTAGGAAATCATTCCTAACCATTTCAAGCATCAAATACACATATAATTTATGATCATTCAATGACAAATCATCCATTCCTAAGCTTCATAAACCATGTTCTCAAACCATAACAAGAGGATTAATCTCACATACCCAAGATGGGGTTTAGCCTACAACCATAACTATATAATCATAACCATAATTAATACAACAAACCATAGTGAATTCCAAGATCAAAATGGAAAGAAAAGTGAAGGAAAATGGAGTTTCCTCTGTAAAAATCCGATCCCTCAAACAATGAGGATAAGTCCTATTTATACTTTAAAAAATTAACAAAAATAAAACAAAATAAAATGCCACTTGCAGGGCCTTCGCGGGTCGCGCGAAATCCTTCGCGGACCGCGAGCCGGGCTCGCGGCCGAGGATTCGCGCCCCGCGCGCCCGTGTCTCGGTCTCGGCGTGGTGCGCGCGCCCGTGTCTCGCGCCCGTGTCTCGGCGTGGTCCGCGACCGGAGTTTCGCGCCCGCGCGCGCCCGTGTCTCGGCGTGGTCCGCGACCGGAGTCTCGCGTCCGCGCGCGCCCGTGTCTCGGCATGGTCCTCGCGAGTCGCGGCCGAAGGTTCGCGCCCCGCGCGTCTGTGCCTCGGCGGTCCTCGTGCTGGTTCGCGCGGTTCGCGACCGGAGTCTCGCGCCCCGCGCGCGTCTGGCTCTCGCGGTTCGCGTCTGGTCCTCGCGGCTCGCGAAACTCGGCATGGTCAAAACAGCAACACACACCCTCGCGGTTCGCGACCTAGGGTTCGCGGCCCGCGAGAGTGTGCCTTCACGCCACTTCTACGACCGGTTCTTCAATGTATCAAACGCGGTCAGGACGGTCATAGAAGGTCTTCAAATCATTCAAATCCATCGCAAGTGCAATTCAAGATCGAAATGCACGTCTTCAATTTCAAACCACTATGAATGATTCGGTCCAAAAGTCTAATATAATTACACAAAATACTATCTAAAACAGCTCTCAAATGCTACAAAATAAGAGTATATCTAGGGGCTATCAGTTAGCATCAGCTTTAAAGTTTAAGAAGGCCTTTAGTTTGATGGAAACATATAAATCATATAAGGCTGAGGTGATTACTCCCCCTACTGGTGATGATTGGAAATTTGTTGAAAATGTATTGCCATTCTTGAAGATTTTTTTAGACACTACTGTGGCAATGTCAGGTTCATTTTATGTTACAGGAAATGTGTATCTTCGTCAGATTATAGGTATTCATGCTTTTATTACAAAGATGGAGAAGAGTACTGATTTGGATATTTGTGCTATGGCTATTGGTATGAAGAAGAAATATGATAAATATTGGTCAAATGTGCATAACTTGAATATTTTCCTCTTTGTTGTATGTGTTCTGGATCCAAGATACAAGCTGAGTGATGTTATAACTATGATTGAAAAGACTTATGACATTGGGAGTGCAGATGCTTTGAAATAGAAGGTGAACTCAGTCTTGCGTGCCATGTTTGAGGCATATAGTTCATCGAAGTCTCGAAAGGAGACAAGTGTTGGTGATAATGATGAGATAATGGATGATAATGAAGATGCAGGTGCATATGCGGATTGCTATTTTGATAATGAAGATTCAGATGTTGGGCCTGATAGCACAAAATTGGATATGTACCTACTTGACAAGCGATTTCCCCACGTCGTAAATGAGAATCCCACTCAATCAAAAGACATTTATATTTCACCTACAACTTCTAACTACTATAGAGTAGATAGTGGGAAGTAGGGATCGAACCACAAGGAGAATGATCTTGTTTAGTGTTTTAACGAAGATTGTAAACACATACATATATATTATATAGAAAGCAAGGTAAACAAGGGGGGTTTTGAGTTGGTTGATTACACTACGAAATAAAGTAACTATCATTAACTAATTTAAGAGGAAAACACTAATATTATGAGGCCTTGGGAGGCAAATGACTTCAATTTCCAACTATCAACTTATCACCGGGCAAATGCTATTACAAAGGAGTTTCGACCATTTGTCAAGGATGAAAGCATCTCATTCTCCCAATTGTAGCTAGAGAAGATGATAACACCTCTCAAAGCTCTTATTGTCGAGTCACCTAGACGATAGCATCTAGATAGCTCAACAATGGTGTTAAGAATGGAGAATTGACAAGTTTACTCACATACCACGATAACGAGAGCATACAAACAAGACATTTGATAAATATAAAGAACTAAGACAATGATAACATACAAATCTCAATTCATACTTGCTACTTCATGATATTGGAGAAACGATCACGTTCTACCCACGAATCTAGTTATTTATTGCTAACAATCATACGTCAAAAAGGAATCTTCAACTCAAGTATACAATCACATATTAGGGGGACCAATGGTAGCATTACATCCTTACCTAAAAACATAATTGATTGATCATGCAAGTTCATAAGATTTCCAATTCTAACAACTCATATTTATCATGGCATTTCTCAACTACAATCACATAACCAAGGGGAGAGTTTGTCATCACTCAACCCCTTTCCATAGTCACTAAACTAACTACTAGAGATAACAGTACACTACAATTCATCATCATCCCAAATTACACTAGAATTACTCTAAAACTATATTACCTTAACCTTAAGAACTAATCTATTCTAATTAGTGACTATGAGGCATACAATTGATATAAAACACAAAGCCCATAACAAATTAAGCAAGATTGAACAATATTCATGCATAAGAATTCAAATTCATCAAATGATAATCAAAATCAAAGTTTAAACATACACACCCTCAAAGTCTCAAGGGAAAGTGAATTCAAATGCTCCTAAGATTAAACTAAGCTAATACAATCATTCTAATACAACATTACATAAATATCAAATCTAGAAGAAGAAAATGGAAGAAAATGTGAAGAACAAAGGGAAAAATCTGTTTTGGATGTGAGGGAACTCGTTTTTCTCCCAAGGGATAAGAGTGGTATTTATAGCCCTTCAAAATATTGTTTTTCTGGCCTTCATTCAGCCAAAAATCCGCCCATTTTCGCGGCCCGCGAGGCCCATTTCGCGGCCCGCGAGAAGCTTGTGGCTGGTTGACAGCAATCTTCTTTGCTTCGCCACAGATGAACCGTTGATCCGTTTTTGACGTTCTAGTAGTCCATTTTGTAGTACTCAAGAAGACAAAGCCAATGGTACCACTTATGCACTCCAATTGCTCTTGTAACATTTCCAAATATCATCTTCAAAATGTTAGTGCACAAGTCTTTCTTCAAAATGCAAGGTAAGAGAAATTTAGCCTTAATTCTTAACCCTTTGCACTAAATGTTACCCCAAATGAACTCTCAAATGTGCTAAAAGTAGAGTATATATTGGCTACATCACTACTTGAGCTTAAGTGTAGTAAGAAAGACAAGTCATTTAATATTTTACGATGTTGGAAGTTAAATGGTTACAAGTATCCAACTCTATCATTGATGGCTAGGGATCTATTGGCTATTCCGGTGTCAACTGTAGCTTCGGAATCTGCCTTTAGTTCTGGAGGAAGAGTTCTTGATTGCTTTCGGAGCTCTTTATCTCCAAGAATGGTAGAAGCACTTATTTGTGCTAGAGATTGGTTGCTCAAGGATCGGAGAATTATTAATTTAGCGGAGAGCTTGGAGGAGATTGACAAGATTGAACAAGGTAACATTTGAATTATCTACTTTAACTAGTTCTTCATAAAATGTGGTCTGATTTCTTGCATTATGTGCAGATGTCATTTGAATGTTGGATTTCTGCCTGTTAATGTGTTATCGTATTTTGGATTTCGAGTTGTAACAGTTATGTAGATAATTCTGATTCTGTAACCAGAATATGGATGATCAAAATCTGCATTTGACAAATGTAGCTGTAGCTAGTTCATGCTCATGTAGGCACTGGAAATAATGAGATTTAGTTTTCTTTCGGTTTATTTCTCTAATTTACTTCTTATTATTATTGTTGAGATATCGGAGATAAATGAGAGGCATCCTCTTATTGGGATTGATGTAGATGCCTGAAGGAAGTAGTGAAGGCAGGAGAGACAATCAGTTTACTTTAGTGTGTATGGGATTAAGGAGCTCAGTTCGAAACAGATTAAGTATGCGTGTCTTGATGCATATGCTTCTTACAAGCTTGGTGTGGCGCTGCAATCTGATTTTTGAAGATCCAACAGAATATTGTGTGTACTTGTCTTCCATTTATAGATGATGAATGTTTGTACTGTGAGGATTGAAACAGCTTTAAAATGTACTAAAGTATTACATATATTTTCCCTGCATAGCTAGGTATATAGCCACTATTGAATTTTAATCTATGGCTTAGACTAGCTACAATCTGGTTTCAAGATTATTTTGATTGATATTTTTGAAGTAATTTTGAATCAGTCCATATTTTTGTAGTTGTTACACGAATGGATGCAAGTCTGCGATTGTGTGTCATGGAAAAGTAGAAGCATGATTCCTTCAATTTAATTCTAGTGCATGATTTTTCAGTTTAATTTAGTTTAGTTTAGTAAGAAATATATTCAGGAGAATATAAAAAAATTACAAAAAAAATTAATATTTTACATGAGTCGATCCATAAAAATATCCGTCTCGCGGATAGTTTGACCCACCCCGTCCCGCGGATAGTTTGCACAATGGGGCGGGGCGGGGTGGACCAAATGCACAGCCCTAGTTATTATGTACTCCCTCCGTCCCCATTTAAATGTTACATTGGAATAGTCAAAAAATTTCACACCATATTTGATCATTAATAACTTATAATATATAATAATATATTTTTAAATAAGATATCGTTAGAATCCTCGTATGATATACTTTTTAAAAATCAAAATTATTTACTTTAATATTAAGTATAATTAAAGTTATTAATGGTCAAACATGGTGTGAAAAAAATTGACTATTCCAGTGAGACATTTAAATGGGGACGGAGGGAGTACTCCTTTTAGGAAAATATGATAAGCACTAAATAAAAAGTCAATAAAGATATACCAAGTGAATTTCCTCAGTGAATTCACAAAGTGAATGACATGGCCTATGAGTTGGCAAATGCCATGTCATTTAATTTTATTAACTCTTGTTTTTTTTTTTCCATCCATCATTTTTGTTAATTTTATTTACTCTGGTCTTTCGCGCCTCTCAGTCTTCTTCCACCCTAGTTCTCCTCTCTGCACATCGCCGGCGATTTTTTTCGTTTTTAACTATGGAAGAAGAAGATATTTACAATGAATCATATAGCATTGATATAGAAGAATCAAATACCACAAGTGAAATATCAGGTATGTCTTTAAACCCTTGTTCTACAAACTTGTTTGCTTATTTTGATGTTTATCCGCGTTTGTCATAATATAGGGTATATGTTGCACATGTAGTGTTTGATTAAATGTTTAAATGGGTTAAATAAATCTTTGTAATTCCACCTGAATCCCACCTTTTTTTTCATGAAAGTTTTTCATATAAATCTTTAACTCATGAAAGTTTTTAAAAATTTATTCCATACGTGATTGTAACTACTGACTTTTTGCAATGCCAGGTGAATCTTCACGACCGGAGGAGGTTAAAATTCCTGAATGTGGAATGGAATTTTTGACAGAGGAAGAAGTTCGGAAATTTTATAAGTATTATGGAAAAAGTGTTGGGTTTGGCATTTCCAAGTTAAATTCTAAGAAAAAGGATGGCGAGCAAAAATACTTTTCGTTTGGATGTTGTAAGAACGGTAATCCAACTTCACAGGCAAAGACTTCCTTTTATCCTCGACCTTCTAGCAAAACAGATTGCAAAGCGAAGATTAATGTTGTAGTTCGGAAAAATCAAGGTGGTAAGGTATATGTCATTACTGGTTTTTTTCTGAAGCACAATCATGACCTTAGTCCGGGAAAATCAAGGTACTTTAGGTGCAATAAACAGTTGGATTCTCATGCTAAGAGAAAATTAGAAATGAATGATCAAGCTGGAATAGGTGTGAGTAAGACTTATGAATCTCTTGTTGTTGAAGCCGGCGGCTATGAAAATTTGCCTTTTGATGAGAGAACATGTAGAAACTATGTGACTGAAGCACGTAACTTAAGACTTGGAATTGGTGATGCTGAGGCTTTGAATAACTATTTTTGTCGTATGCAGAAAAGAAATTCAAATTTCTTTTATGTGATTGATGCCGGTGGAGAAGATTTACGCATTAAGAACATATTTTGGGCTGACGCAAGATGCAGGGCGGCATATGAGTATTTTCCTGATGTCGTGACTTTTGATACTACATATCTGACAAATAGCTATGACATGCCATTCGCTCCATTTGTTGGAGTAAATCATCACGGTGAATCTATTTTACTTGGTTGTGGTTTGATATCTAGAGAAGATACTGAAACCTTTATTTGGTTGTTCAAGTCTTGGTTAACATGCATGGGAGCGCGTGCACCTCAAGCTATAATCACAGATCAATGTAGGGCTATGGAAATTGCAATTGCTGAGGTATTTCCTAACTCACGTCACCGCTTATGTCTTTGGCATATTATGAAAAAACTTCCTGAAAAATTGAGTGGCTATGAAAAGTACGAGGAGATAACAAACAAGTTGAAAGATGCTGTGTATGAATCTCTCACAACAGATGAATTTGATGACAAATGGGCAAGAATGATCCAGGAATTTGATTTAGAGAATAATGCTTGGTTGAATACTATGTATGGATGTCGTCACAAGTGGATACCTGCATATGTGAAGGATAAATTTTGGGCAGGTATGTCATCTAGCCAAAGAAGTGAGAGTATGAATGCATTTTTTGATGGTTATGTTCATTCCAAGACTACATTGAAGCAGTTTGTTGAGCAGTATGACAGTGCTTTGCGGAAAAAGATGCAAAAGGAAAAAGATTCTGATTTTGCCTCCTTCAACTCCACAGTTGCTATTGTAAGTGGTCACATTATAGAAAAACAAATGCAAAATGTCTACACCATCAATATCTTCAAAAAGTTCCAAGATGAGGTAAGGGCAATGATGTTGTGCAATACTTCATTTGTGATGCAAGAAGGACCAGATTTGAAATTTGAAGTGGTGGAAACGATATTAGGTTATTCTGGCTCAACTTCTAAAGAAATTTCATTTAGAGTTCATTATAATGAGCTACACGGTGAAGTGATATGCTTGTGTCATTTGTTTGAGTTTAAGGGGATTTTGTGTAGGCATGTGGTAGCTGTTCTCAACAAAAGGAATGTCACTGTAGTTCCAGAGAGGTATATCTTAGAGCGGTGGCGCAAGGACATTAAACGTGGATATCAAAGTATTGTGAATGTTTATGAAGATCTCAGTGTTGACAAAGATGAAAGGAAGAGATATTATAATCTCAATCCCTTATTAGAGGAAGTGCAGCAACTTGGGTCCAAAAGTGATGACAAGTTTTCCATGTTGGTAGAAATCTTAACAGATGCAAGAAATAAACTGATTGATGGCCAGGTACCAAGCAACGAGAAGAACTCTACAAGTCAAGATGTAAACATGACACATGACAATCTGCAAGTTGAGGCAAAAAAGTTACGTTCTCCATTGAAAGTGCGGTCACGAGGTCGTCCACCAACAAAGAGGAAACAGTCAACAGTTGAAAAAATCGTGAAAAAAGCAGCGAAAAAGCCACGAAAAAAGGTTAGATGCACATTATTTTTATTTTTCTTAAGTTACAAACATTATGGTGTAAGTTATATGTTTAATTATTAAAGATGTTTGTCTATGTGGTTTTGATTAAAAATAGAAGAAGCAAGACGAGTTACCAGATGCCACTGAGTTAAAAAAGTAGTGGGAAGACGATGCAAATTGCTGATTTAAGCCGCTGCAAGTTGCTGATTAATGATGTTGCACTGCTGTATTATGCTGCCGATGTGATTATGCTGCTGCACTATGCTGATGTATTATGCTGCTGGACTGTCACTCAAGGATTAGAAGGAAATTTGCTACTGTTAAAATTTTATTTTTTTGTTTTTGCTACTGTTTTTATGTTGGTGCACTGATAAACAACAAGAATAACACGGATTAGAAGGACATTAGTTCTTTGGAATCCTTTGTTTTTTGAATAAAAAACGTTTCTCTAGAATCCTTTGTTTTTAAACAATTGTCAAGATCTTCAGGTCAAGGTCACAACAGAGTGCTTTTTTACCCTTTTCCCCCTTTGTATGTTACACTTTCAGTGGCTATAGCAATAGAATATATAGTTAACTCTTTTTCAGTAGATGTTCACAGAAAGGAACGTGTTGCTGAGCCGGGAACAGTTATGATAGTATTTATAAACGTCTTGACATTATAAAAGAAAAAAATGGAGTTTCAGTTCTAATACTTTCAACATTGGTCTAACTAAATGGGAGAGTCTCTGGTGTTTGAGCTCTTCGTGGTCAATTGATAAAGGAAAAAAGAAGCCTTTCATTGATAATAAACTGGGGGACTACATGAAACTATAAACATGTTTATGTGTAACTTAAAAGCAGAACTCTCTTTACAGCAAAATTGAGATATTGAGTCAATAGACTTTAATCAGCTCGCCCATTGCCCCAACAGCAAAGAAATTGTCCCAACAAGCATCAAGTCTTGTTTAATCTTGTCCACAGAAGCATACAGAGCTTTCATCACGCTTTTTAATGTTTTGTTTATATTCCTACTCATTTTGTTGAAGATGATATCAGTTCTTGAAGAATAAGTTTTTGCATTCTCTTGGTACCGGCTGCTTATCTCCGTGACGCGTGCCGCATCCTGCAGCCTTTTCTTATAGACAGCAACAAGTTTGCTCTTATCTCTATCCTTAAGATGATGCAAACTGCTGATAGAACACATAATTCAGCAAGAGATGCCAAAAAATGAAGCATCGGCCACCGCAAAATGCACTCACATAGTAACACAAATCTGGCATTCTTCAGGTGGAAATCAGCCATCCAAGCACCCAAAAATGTATTAAATTCTATCATATCCATTTTTTTCTTTTTTCATGAGTTAAAATCAGTAAGCTGGGAAAAAATAGAACAACTAAGTGGATTTAATTACCGGACTGCACCTAATCTGGCATTTGCGGTCACAACTAGCTTGAAGCCGTGCTGAAACACATGGATGAAAGCCTTATATTAAAAATGCTGCTAAATTGATTTTAAGAAACAAAAACAACAATCAAAATGTATGAATCGGACAAGGGTTTGAGGAAATATTACGGAAAGAGGGTTGAACGCAGGCGTCAGCCGATCGGGCAGAAACCGGAAGCAGTAAATCCCCAAATAATAAGCTTACTCTGACTTGGAAGAAATCAATCGGTGCTGAGTAAATTTGGCTCCCATGGCCGGTATGGACAATTTTCAGATTGGTCGATTGGGTTTCAATTAGGTTCAAAGATTTTTTGACTGTAGGGAAATATGGTCCTGATCACCTAACCTACCGAATGGGTTAAAAAATCCACTGGAGGATATCGCCGGCGAAGAAGAAAACACGAGAGTAAAGAAGAAAAGACAATCATCGGCGATATGTGCAGAGAAGATTGCAGTAAATAAATTACAAAAACGATGGATGAAAAAAAAAAACAAAAGGGAGAATAAAATTAAATGACATGGCTTGCCTAGTCATGTCACTTTGGCAATTCACTGAGGAAATTCACTTTGTGTATCATTACTGATAAAAAAACACTACCATTTGGCAGAACCATTATTAAGATTTTTTAAGGTTATTTAATGAAGTAGAGCAAAGCATGCCATGATATTAAGTACTGAATTAATTGTTTTTTAATATTATTTTGGATACTTGAACCTTTTAGGCCTGAATGTGATTGGGAGGTGCTAGTGGTCCTGCTTTAAAAGAAACAAAGATGTTGTAAAGTTTATGATTAGTTCTATTTTTTAAGGATTATGTCATCTCAGAGCCAGTTATGGTTCCTTCTTACACGAACAATTAATGTTGAAATATTTAGTTTAAACCGCACACTTGATTCGGGCTTTCAGGCAGTCAGATAAGAGCTGTTTAAGCAAAAGTTTCATTACTATATAAATATACAGTTCTTTCCACAAAATCTCAAAAATCACTTCATAGTTTGTTTTCCATTTATGCAATACAATGGGAAAAAGAAGAATGGTTCGATAAACCAGAAAATTTAGACACATGTTTCAATATCAAACTCAAAAAATGTTCCCCATCCATAGCCACGGCAACATCGTGTTTCAGAGGGTCTTCATCCTATTGGTTTATAACAAACATTTTAATGACAAACTCAAAATCTTGAAACTCGCAACAACAGACAAATTTACCTTGAGCAAATGATGGAGTCATAAACAATAGTCTTGTTGCTCAGGATAGGTTTCCATTCTTCCCAGAGTACATTCAATATATTCAAGGAGACACTCCCCTCCATTATTTTTAGAATTAAAAAGTAATTAATTTGTAACTGCCCACTATATATAACTTTTACCATTTCTATATAAGAAAAATGAAATTTTCATTTATTTTCTCCATTCTTTTAATTTTAAATTCTTCCGATTCACTTTTCAATATTTCACTTTTCAATATTTCTTTAAGTTTTTATAGCTCTTACTTATTCAAAAATTCAATTTCGCTCACTATTTAATTTCACTCAAAACGTTAATATTGGTGATGAATAAATTTTATTTGTATTAGTTTTTAATAATGGGTACCCCATTATAATTATTCTGGATTCCATCAATATTGGTAGACAAAATGATTCTACAAAGCAAAGCACATTACAATGTCAAACTGAGTTGTACCAATTTAACTGATCACTACCTACCACAATGGCTTACAAATTGTTTTACCTTCATCTCTTAAATCAATACCATAGGCTCTCAGCATCTGCTCAATAGTTTCTTAACACTAGGCACATACTCTCTCTTTACCGTTAATTCAACTCTTTCCTCGATTTTCTGCAAAAAACCAGTGTGAAAACCCACTGGATGTTGCTACCAGAGACTTTGATGAATCAACTGTTTCATCAACTCTCACACGATCCCAGACCGGACGCACTTTCTTTTCTTCCAAAGTCTCCCACTAAAGCTTCTTTTTTTTCTTTTTTCTTTTTATTGTGGAGGCATTCTTTGATTTTCATTCTATATCATCACAGTACACACTACATGTCAATAACAGGAAAAAAAGAAGAATAAAACCATCTGAGAAATCATTAAATCAAACAAAATAAATCATTAGCACATAAGGAATTCAGAATAAGAAAAAGCTTAAAGTCCACAAAGCAGCTGCAAATTCAATCAAGACAATAAAAGCAATAAGTCTCAATTCAGATGCCTAATTAACCTCTTAAAATTCAGAATCTCCCACTATTACAAGAAAGCGTAAATCATAATATAACTTAGATATTAATTTGCTAAAGCCAGTTACATGATACACAGATGTCGGTATAAGAGTTTCCTAATTCTCATTCTATCATTCGGTTAATCACAACACCAAGATCGAGCTGCTTCAACCGCGGAACATCCTTCGGAGATGGAACCGCTCCAAGACGCAAAAACTCTATCACATAAAATTTACAGGAAAAGAATTATCAGCGATGCAAAAACACAGTACAATCAACTAAGTAGCTAGAAATAATGCACACTCAAGATCAAAATCCCTAATTTTCAAAGGATAACAAAGAAACAAATTCAGAGCAAAACCTGATCCATATATCTCGAGGTTCTAGTTTCCTATATCAGGTATATTTCAAGAAGATTTAGCCTAGATACTGTGTTTGACGCTATGTTATGGCATGTTCAAAAGCAGTACCTGCATATATGTTGTCACTTGCAAGTTGAGATCTGTCATTCAGAAACCCAATCAACGATAAAATAGCATCCAAAAATAGCACTGTTCCTAACATCCGAACTCCACCCGCACCGGCCAGACCTCTATTGGCGTCATCCCGAACAATATCCGACGGTCACGTCTGATAGAATATCTTGATTACTGTCAAGATATATTTTTATCTATATTTAGAGTAGACTAGATACGTTGAATGTATAACTCTCTTGTACTCTATGACCTTGTTTGGAGAATAGCGTTTAGCTGTTAACGGTTTTTACTACCTGTTAGCTGATTGATTTCATTAGCTGTTTTGACTAGATGTTTAACTAGCGGTTTGTATATAAGTGTTAGGTAAAAAACAATTAGCTGATAGCTGTTTCATTATGTTAAATGACTGAAATATACATTAGTATAATTAATTATTAGTTTTTTATGTATTGCTTATTACTTGTTTTGAACTGAAAAATATTTTTAATTATATTATTTTTATTTAAAATTTTATTCATTATTAATATACCTATAATGTTTTAAATATTTATTTGTAGACTAGCGGGAGAAACCGCGCAACGCGCGGTTGGCTTGTTACAAAACTATAATGATTATACAGATCATTATAGATGAGATACTTTTCATATGATCCTGATTTACTTGGAAATTTTATTAAATTTTTGGTCGGGTTATAATTTCATTTCAGGTCAAAATTGTGGTTCGGGTTTGAGTCATAAACTCATTCACGATTACCAGGTTTTTTCCGGAGGTCTAGTAATCTTTTATTCCCCTAGCAAAAAACTCAGAGATATTTTCGTAGAAATTTCATCGTGAAGGAATTGGGATTGAGAGTTGGTAACCAGAACTTTCTCCTTTGCAAAGTTTTTTTATTTACAATTTTGTTCTAAAATATACTACTATCATCATAGAGGAATAGCAATTAAAAAGCAACAACTTAATCGTTGCTCAGATATAGTTTCATTTTTTGATTGAAATTCTGTACAGTATAATTACGAGTAGAACAATGAAATAATAGCAAGCAGATTGAAGACAATTTTCTATAGCAGAAAGAAACTACCAACAGCTTCAAATAAAAGGTTAAGAAAGTCCATCAGAAGACGAATGATAGCGGATCAGAATCATATTATAAGCCACTAACTAAGAAATCTCTAAACCTGAAATCTACCAGCTAATTCCCAAAATCAGAATGTGGAAATGACAACCGAATAATCAATCAGAAGCCTTCTATAAAAGGGCATAGATAACAGAGAAAAGGCCAGACATGAAATATTCCATTCTTTTAGTAGCAAATATATATTCAAGGAAGTGACTGCACAAAGATAAACCTGTTCCTCACAAGAATGCAAAATTTTATTCACAACCAGATTCGGGCCCTGCGGGCGAGGGATATCGCCTTTTGCTCCATAAAATCAAGAATCTCTTTAGCCTCTTCGTCATCATCATTGCTCTAGTGCAGTTTCTTTTCTTCCCAGGGGCAGAAAATAATCTGAAAGTAAGAAAACAAAGCATGTGAGGAAAGCAAAGAGTCTGAGCAGGGTATCTTTACATCAGAATGCAAGTACTGTATTGCTTACATTGATCCTAACTGAGAACTGAGCTGAGCAGTCATTTTGGTTTTTTCCAATCCATCTCAGCTAGAGCATCCTTACCCACTAACTGCAGAAACCTGAAAAAAATGACACCGAGGGGAGCAATAAAAAAAACCCTTATACAATTTATCATTCAGAAAGCAAATCAAGATAACTTAAGGATGCCAGGAACTTCGAGTACGAAATATGCCAATTTACAGAAGGAAAATGCTTTCTTTGTGCTAAATTCTTGTCAAGACAGAATACCTGTCCAATATCAAACAACTGAAGCAAGTATAAGTTTTATCCAGCATAGTATAATAAATAGTTTGTTCTATTAAATGATGGAACTCATATATTATATTTTGTTACCTGCATGAAAAACCTAGGGGAGAAACAATGGTCACACTTCCAGTTATTTCGAGCATCTCCAATGGTGAGATGATCATGAGTAAAAATAGGTTACAATTGTCAATATGGTATTGGGCGTCAATGTGATGTAAGATTGAAAACTTTTATTTTGAAGTTTGGTTCTCCAATGCAACCATCAATTGTCACAAAACTATCATTGAATTAAATATTGCATTTATTTTTTAAATTCAAATATGGAATGATTAAATGACTTAATTAGTAAAAAAAGTTTAAATATGTTAAGTTGACAAAGTGATGCCTTCAAAATGAGCATCAATGTATAGACCCTTTAATTGATGCCTTCAATCCATGTCATGTGACACGTAATATTGACCCCTTAATTGATGCTTGGATTGGAGGAGAATTTTAGAATTTTAGAGTATCAATCTTACGTGGCCATCAATATTTTTGATTGAGAAGCTTGCATTGGAGATGCTCTTCGGGGCCACCAAGATATTTAACTTTTCCATGACAGATTCCTCACGCCGCCGGATAGAGTCGTAGTGAGTTGAGGGAAATCCATTAGCACCTGGTCAAAATTTATTCATGTTTTTAATACAAGACCTGGCAAAATCAACAATTTCCTTGTTTCATTAGGGCTTAGGTGATCTGTCGCTGCTTGTAAGGTGACATGATCCCCCCACTCCCCTAACCTATATAATATATTAGGATTTATACAATTTAAAGTCCACAAACTTTATTGTATGAATCTTACTTCTTCATTCTCTTCAGATAGTCTTTGTACCTCATGGGGACATAACTTTCGTAAAACCTTCTGAAGCGTTTCAACTGACAGGGGGACAAAAAAAATCACTATGAAAGAGCTACCAGAGAAGGGGAGAAATGGCACAACATTGGTGGAAGCAACAATAATTACACAAAAATAAGCAAATAACAAAAAATAGAATCATATTGGTGGATGAAAATTATCTAAGTATCACTAAAACGGGTACGGGATACATATACGGTTACGGGGACGGTAAAAGGCAAAATCCAAAAATTAGAGGGTGCGGGTACGGCTAGGGTACAGATAAAATATACTAAATAATAAATATTATTAATAATATATAAAAATATTAGGAAAAGTCTTGGGAGTGACCGTCACTATATAGTGACCGGACTAAATTATAAATAGTGCAATCAAGAAAATCAAGGAGGGACCAATTTGCAATTTTTAAAAATTAAAAAAAACACGTGCTACAGTGTTTTCGCGCGTGTACAGTGTTTTTCTACAGTGCGCTACAGTGTTTGCTACAGTGTACTTCAATGTTTCAAGTTAATATGTCCATGTTTCATGTTTCACGTTAAAACGTCCATGTTTTATGTTTTAAGTTAAAATGTTTATATTTTATATTTCAATTTAAAATGTTCATGTTTCAAGTTAAAATGTTCATGTTTCAAGTTAAAATGTTCATGTTTCACGTTAAAACGTCAATGTTTTATATTTTAAGTTAAAATGTTTATGTTTTAATTTAAAATGTTCATGTTTTATATTTCAAGTTAAAGTGTAGTTAAAACGTCCATGTTTTATGTTTTAAGTTAAAATATTTGTGTTTTATGTTTCAAGTTAAAATGTTCATGTTTTATGTTTCAAGTTAAAGTGTACATGTTTCACTTTAAAACGTCCATGTTTTATGTTTTAAGTTAAAATATTTATGTTTTATGTTTCAAATTAAAGTGTTCATGTTTTAAGTTAAAATGTCCATGTTTTAAGTTAAAGTGTCCATGTTTTAAGTTAAAGTGTCCATATTTTAAGTTAAAGTGTTTATGTTTTAATTTAAAGTGTCCATGTTTTAAGTTAAAGTGTCCATGTTTTAAGTTAAAATGTCCATGTTTTAAATTAAAGTGTTAATGTGTTACTGTAGCAACTCGACACTGTAGCAAATCCGCACTGTAGCAAATCGGTACTGTAGCGCGTTGTTTGACACTGTAGCGCGTGATTTTTTAAAAGTTTTCTGAAATTGCAAATTGGTCCCTCCGTGTTTTTTTAACTTATATCCTATTTGCAATTTAATCTGGTCACTATATAGTGACGGTCACCCAAGAGACCAACTCAAAATATTAATAATAAAATTTCAATGTAAAGTCATTATATTCAAATAAAAGTTAGGTACAAGGAAATATTCATGGATTTTTCTAATATCAATCTATTCTTCAATTCCGTATCATCAAGAAAAATTAAATTTGGTAAGGGATTAATTTAATTTCATATGGTAAGTGATCAATTAAATTGGAATATGATATGGTAATAAATCAATTAAATTTCAGATGGTAAGGAATCAATTAGATAGGAGTTTCATAAGGTAAGGGATTAATTAAATTTAAGAAATAAATGACAAAAAACGTGGATTAAGCTTCACTTCCAATCCCGGATACGTCCCAGTCGGACTGGTCAACTTTCAGTCGGGAAGGCTGACCGTCCCCGGCGTTCATGGGACGGCAAAGGGACGTCCCAAAGCCGCACCCGTCGGCGTATGTGTACCTAAAACGGGTCGGGTACGGGTCTCCACTAATACTGCCGCACCCGTGATACTTAGAAAATTATACATTTACATGCAGATACACAATCTGCAGAGATCAGTAAATGTACCTGTTTGATCACCTTCCTTCTAACAAACTTGTGGTATTCTGGGTTCCGAAATAACTGATCTGCAAGTGCTCGAAACTGTTCATCAGATCAGGCAGAAAACTTTGAGTCAAAATCTAGTTAGCAATGTGCAAGCAGACTAAATGAGTCACTAACCAACATTAATGAGCATAGTTCAACCATGAAAACGGGCAAACCTGGTAATTTCCATCAACTTCGATTTGCAATTCAGCCAGACCATATGTTGCTAACCTGAACGATATCGAGACCCACATGTTGGACAGTGAACTTAGTCAACAATTTCCTTAAGGCGAGTGCCATGGTGGGAGAAAAACCATACTCCAACCAGCATCAAAATATATTTGTTAATTAACATGTTTTGTAGAGCCCATTAAAAATATATTCTAAGAAGAAGATATACATATATAGCAAAAACAATAAGCATCCATATTCTACACCTCAAAATATATTAACCAAGCTTCAAGAAGAAATTTTAAGAAAGTAACCCAAGACAAAGCTTTTACATCACTCATTCCGCCATGAGTAACATGAGTATGTACATGGTGTCTGACGGCACTCGGCAGCATATCGAGCTAGCGGATGCTGTTCACCCAATATCGAGTACACCCCGCCCGCAAACACCGCCCGCCCCCACCCAAACCGGCACGCGTCGATGTACTAGAAAAGGCAGAAGGATGATCCCGCACCATCTTAATCGATATACTCTCCGCCGATTTCGATGACCGAAACTATGACGGTGTCCTCCTGTGGGTCAGGGCCGGCCCTGAGGCCGGTCCGTATGTGCCACGGCACAGGGCCTCGGATCTCTCAGGGCCTCAAAATAATTAAAAAAATTTAGTAATAATATTTTTAATTAAATCGCATGCTAATTTTCATAAAAAGAAAATCATATAATAATTTTAGTAATAATATTTTAAATCGCATGCTAATTTTTATCAGATAAAAAGGAAAGATTCAATACTTATCATATAAAAGGAATGATTAGGGAGGTAAAAGGAAATGAGAATAATTTAGGAGAGTAATTTAGCATTGATTAATGTTTTGACGATTTTATGCGTAAGGAAAGAAAACTAATTTAGGAGAAGGATTAGGGAGAGTTAAAGAGAAAATAATTAGGATAATTTAGGAGAGTATTTTACTGGGATATTAAAGTGAATAATATGGGAAAAGATTTCTATGCTCCAAAAGAGAACAACATGCTTTATAATATTTCAACAAAATTTCTAATAAAAAGAAAATTTAATGTTTAATCTTGTTACTTTAAAAACGATAAATAAAGTAGTTTGTACGATACTAATAAATAATAAAAATTATAGACTTATAGTTTTAACCATCTATTTGGATATATATTTTTAATAAAATATATAAATGCCATTCACTCTTTAAAAAAAAATAAAAAAATACTAAGTTTATAAAAAATGTATTCTTTACAGAATAATAGTAGCTAATTTTAAAATATATTAGTTATCATCATGTAAATAGTATGTTTATAAAAAATTATTCTTTACGGAATAATAGTAGCTAATTTTAAAATATATTAGTTATCATCATGTAAGTTTATATTAAATTGAATGGGCGCCAAAATTTTATTTTTGCACGGGGCCTCGAAAATCTCAGGGCCGGCCCTGCTGTGGGTAAACCACAGAAACGTGGCGTCATGTCTGATTTTCCAGTGGCGACACCTACCTGCATCGAAGGGATTGTTTCAATTAATATCACTCACCCGCCAAACCACTGCTTCCATGATCGATTGATTATACGGCAGCCCTTTCGAGTAATTCTCCCTTCCGGCTCTTGTTTTTTTTGTAGTATTCCGCCCACCTTGTTATTAAATTATTCTGCATAAGCTTTGTTTTTTGGTATAGATGACTCACCTTTTCGTTGTACCGTTATAGATTCGTTCCATTTTGTGTTTTTCTGTTTATATCATAGTACAGTTAGTTACACGTCTTCCAACGTTACAGGTTCTTGGACAAGGTTTTATCCTTGGCTCATGTGCTACAGTGTTTGTTGAGGTAAATTTGTGTAATTTGATATGCCTTTTGTGAGGCCCCGTGCCCTGTAGTTGGGTATGATAATCAGGGCCGGTCCATTGTATTTTGAGGCCCTGTGCAAAATTTCGATTTTGGGCCCATTATATTAAAAAATACGTAAAATACCCTAAATAATTAATAAACAATAATATATATTGGGCCCTTCAAAAAACTAAAAGGCCCAAATTTACATAGGCCCTTAAGAAAAACACAAAATCAACTACCTAATTAAAAATATTTTTAAAAAATACACCTATATAATAAACTTTTTTAAAAATTTTGGGCCCCTGAAATTTTGGGCCCTGTGCTGGCGCACGGCCCGCACTGCACCAGGGCCGGCCCTGATGATAATACTTTGAACTAGGATGGATTAAAATTTTGCACTTTCTCATTGATAGTGATTTAGGATTGTTGCGAAAAGCATTAGATTGTTTTAAACTGGTAATGAAGAATTTTAAAATAATATAGAAAATGAATGCCGAAATCATCGGCATTCGAATTTTGAATTTGGAGTGAATATTAGAGCTCTCAATTACCAGCTAGAGGAAAAACAAAAGTTAAGGAGTGATATGATTATTTTAGTTAAGACAAATAAATCAAAACCTCAATACATAAGTAAAGATTAAGATTAGAATTACAATTAAAAAAAAAATATATATATATATATATATATTTAAAAAATAAATAAAAGGACTGAGACGTGTCACTTCATTAGCAAAACCTAGGAATGACCAAGTCATATTCATCAACCTCTTTCATTCTCTGACATCATCTCCTTCATTCCTCTTTTCTTTCAACTTCAGAAAGAATGATCGTCTTGCCTCAGTTTCTTCTCTACGTGAACGATCATCTTTTCTCCTCTATCTCTTTTCCTTCCTAATCGTTCGAGATCTGCTCTAGTCTTAGTCCAGTTCAGCGTAGCACCACCATATAGTTCTTCTCCCACTTTCCCTGCCTTTATGCGAGTCAACTGAATCCACCTTCGGGTTTCTGATTTGCGTTCCGGCATGCAACAACAGAGGAAGGAGGCCCTCAAGCGCTAGCTTCCGATCATAGCCATGAAGCCGCCATCCGGTGATTATCACCACTTCTCCGTCGACCATGAAGCTGTCGTAGACAAATCTTCGCCATCTCCAGCAAACGCACCAGCTTGATGGTGTTTCTCGGAGATCCATTGCCTTCCGAGTAAAATATTTGAAGTAATTTCCTTACTCCTTCATGGATTTAAGGTTTTAATTTGAATGTTGATCATTCTGAGCAAAAGCAAGAGGGTAGATGATCATGTAAATATGTTGATATCTATAACCCTTATCATCTTAGTTTCGTGTGCTGCAAATTACATGTAGGAAATTAGGACAAAGTCTATGTAAATAAGTTATATGATAAGTTGTGCCTTGAAGGTGTTTGAGAAAATGCCAAAGAGAGAATATTTGTTTTATTAACTAGTGTGTTGGTACCCTTAGAGACAAAGAGGATTGCCATGAACTTTAGGTGGTTTGCGATTTAGTTCTTATTTATGTTCGTGTGCATTATTTCTCCAATCCTTGCATGTGAATTGTTTTGAAAGAAAATTTTTAACATGAAATCTAGTTGGCTATATATGTTTGAAAGTTGGTTTCTGGCCTGGTCCACTTTTTATGATCATAACTTTTAACTTGTAGCTTTTCTTTGGTTAATTTTTATGTAGAGATCATCTTAGAAACTAGAACTGGGATTTAGAACCAACAATGAGCTAGTTTGATTAAGAAATGGTCAAGAAAATGGCTTTTAAAACTCTGCACTGAAGCTGTTCTTGGCAGCAGCTGAGACATATTTAAAAAAATCATAACTTTACATATATGATTCGTTTTTGGCCAAGATTTACACTTTAGTAATCTTAGAACTCTGGGCTACCCTTAGAAACAGGAATGGATTAATTTGGTTAAGAATTGAGTAAGATATAGCAAATTAAAGATCTGCGTTTTATTTTTCTGATACGGTTTCTGGCAGCAAGCTGACTGCTACTTAAAAAAGTTCACAACTTTATAACTGTAACTCCTTTTTGCCTATTTCTGAACTACTGTAATCTTTGAAATATGAACTATGACCTAGAGTCAAGAATATATTAATTTGATTTAAGTAATGAATCAAATAAAGAGGTTTAAAGTGGCTGCTATACATGTCTTCCTCGGAGTGGAATGTTCTAATGTATTGTAAATTCTGAGTACATGGTTGCATATAGGCTTTAGTTGCATGTTTGATCTCTGGTTGAAGGTTGTGAATGTTTGGTGGGTTTACTGATAGATAAATAGTGGGTGCCACAGGTGTTATCGAAAGTGATCGCGAACATTAGGATACAAGGTGAGGGTTTTATCATGTTTTCAATAGCCTTGCAATAAGTGCTTTGATTGCTTGCTGCTACATGATTACTTGCTCTGTGTCTTTGACTGTGAAAAATGACTGTTGTCTAGATTATTGAAAGATTGATATTATTCTCACTGAGCTAGTGTAGCTCACCCCACTCTTTACACTATTTTTATTGCAGATCCTACTTGAGCAATAGGATAAAATTTACGATGGTGCTTTAGTGAAGAGCATTGAATGTATAGTTATTTTAATTGGTGTAGACATCTCTAGAATATTTAATGGCCAAGACATTGTATACAGTATGTTTATAGCTTCAGTAGAAGGACTTGACTCGAAAATTGTAGTAACTCTATCAATACTCGTAGCGCCCCTCCAGATTTTAGTATTGAAATTTCCGGGGCGTTACACCTTTAGTTGGAGTCCTAATTCTTTGATGACTCACAAGTTGGTTTTTGATGACTCAAGGAGATCCCGTCTCCTTTTCTTTTCAATCTCTTTTTTGAAGCATTCACAACGAGTTTATCCTATGTTTTTGCTACTGGTAAACTCCAACACTATATCATTCCAGGGAGTTTATCCCCAGTCTCTCAACTCTCCTATGTTGATGACACAATTGTTTTCTTAAAAGCATCCAAGCCCAACTTGACCACAATCAAAACTTTTCTGGTTAAATTTGAGGAGGTGTCTGGACAAAAAATAAACTTTGAGAAAGGTGACTTTTTTGTTAGTAAACATGTCACCCTCTCTAAAGTTAACCAGATAAAAGCAATCCTTGGAATGAAGCAAGGGATTTTTCCTTTCAAGTACTTGGTGTCCCATTTTTACAAGCAAATTACAAAATTTCCATTTTCAACCAGTACTAGAGCTCATTGACAAAAAACTAAACAATTGGAAAAATGTTTGGCTCTCTAATGGTGGAAAATTAACCTTGATTCAATCTTGTTTATATGCTTTGCCTCAGCATGTCTGGACTGTTATGTCTCCTACTACAACCATTGTGAAACTAATAGAAAAGAAATTCTCCAAGTTTTTATGGGGTGTTACTGATCTCAAACCCAAAAAATATGGAGAAAATGGAGAAGACTATGTTTTCCATTAACAGAAAATGGGCTCGGGTGCAGATCAATTCAGAGCATTTTCACATCATGATCAGTGAAATTGTGGTTGAAATATCAGCAGGGGAGACCGGGAGAGCACTATGGACTACCTTCATCTCCTCTCTCCCTCAATCTTCAAGATCCTCTCCTACATGGAAAAGGATATGCATGGTGGATACCTTTGCACAACACCACACAAGGGTCATTCATGGTAGAGAAGATTGCAGTTTTTGGGATTCAAACTGGACAAACGTTAGCCCCATCAGTGAGCTAATTGATCCTGACCTCACCATCATCCCCAAGGATGCCACAGTGGCTCATTTTGTTGGGCAATAGTTGAAATACTTACCCTCTATTTCTCCTTTTATTCACACTGACTTGTTGGTGTGTCTGCAGAATGCCAGAGCTCACAATCATAGAGAGGACAGGTTGATATGGAAGCTTGAGGGCACAGGGACTTTCTAAATTCATTGCTACCATTTGACAATATCCTCACTCATATGGGTTTTACATTTGCATCTAAGTGCTGTTTTTGTATGAACTGTGATTCCACGGATCATTTTTTCAATGAGTGTGATTTATCTTTGTCCATCTGGAAGGAAAGTTTGGCATGTGTAGGCATACTGGATAGGACTTTTTCATCTCTTTGGAATAGACTATGTTTCTATCTTAGCTACTCTGGCAGTTCTGCCCTCCATACCAAACTGGTCCAAATGATTACTTGTTTCACATGTTGGTTTCTTTGGAAAGCTAGAAATAGATGGTTTTTTGAAAACATGCCTCCAGTTAAAACTCTTCTCCTTAAGGAAATCAGAGATCTGGTTGTTAACTCCTTTGTTGCAAAACCTCTGTTTGCTACCTCCCATTTTGATAGAGAGCTTGCCTCATATAGACTTATTCCTCTACTGAAAAAACGACCAAAGCCAAAGATGGCTCCTATTAAATAGAAATGTCCAAAGTTTGGTTTTAAGGTCAATGTTGATGCATCTTGGTCTTCGGTAGACAATATGGCAGGTATAAGCTTAATCTGCAGGGATCAATTTGGATATTTTGTTCATGCTGAATATAATTATACACATGCCCAGTCCCCTTTAGAAGCAGAGATGCATGCTATAAAAAGAGGATTTATTTTTTGTCATTGCATGCATGGTAGTCAATGTATAAATGAATCTGACTGTTTGGAAGGAATCTCCATGATTTTGAATCCTATTATTGCTCACTGAAAGTTGTTTGCACTGTGTGATGATATTAAATGCATGCTTGGTAATTTTTCATTGATTCATGCATATATAGAAGGAAATAGGGTGGCAGATGCATTATCTAAGAATGTTCTAGCTCTCAAATTAAACACATGTGTCTCCTTTCATCTCTGTCAGATCACATTAAAGCCCTAATACAGTTGGATCTTTCTCAAGTTCCATCTATTAGAATCCTTAATTCATGAGAATGGATGCTGCTGATCCAGTTTTAACTCTTTGCAGGTAATGCAACATGGTTGGGCTGCTTTTGTATCTACCACCATCCTCTCATTTCATCTACACCAACAATAGCTAGGTCTGTCACTTTTTCAAGATACAAGGCTGTTGTTTTGCTACCTTCCCATTACTACCCAAACTGCTACCTCACTCTGTTGCTTTGAGCAACTAGGCATCGGCTAAGTTGTGTTTCAACATTGTTGATTCGCTAATCTGCTTGTGCTAATATTTCTTTGTACTTTGTAAGCAAATAAGTTAACTAGTTCTCTATGCCGGAGCTAGTCCTTTGTACTGCTTTTCAATTTTTGTTGGGGTTTACCCCATTTTTTAGAGGTTTTTCCTGCCACAGGAGCTTTTATGCTCCTTTTGATGCACCTTATGGTGTTTGTAAAAACTTTGCTTTCAAAGGCTCCAATTGGGACTGGGGATCCCATAATAATATCTTCCCCGCCTTTCATAATTGTTTATATTTTAAAAAAAGTGTTTAAAAAGGATGCTTGTTAGGATGCTTGTTTTGGAGCTTCATCGTGTCCTCCCCCTCGTACGGGTGAATTCCATCAAAAAAATAATTTTGTTTTTCTGTTCAATATATGATCTTAGTTACTTTATTGTCTCCAAACTAATTGAAGAAATGATTCCCCTCTCTGGTCATGATATGGTTTAGAAACATGTGGTAGGAAAAATTTTACTGGAGAGGAAAGCTATGAATATTGTGCTTTTAAAGCAGTATGGCCATGGTACCTCTCATTTTCCAAGGTCCTCTACCTAATAAACTATTCTATTTGGTTGTGTTCTCTCTTTGGACGGTATATTACAAGTTCCTTTTGCTCTTATGATTCAGAGCTGCAATTTGGTGAAATTATATTCATGATGTTGCTTTCGTCCATCCTGGTATACCTTAAATGATAGTTAATGATAGGGTCTGTCTCCACTGGTTGCAAATATCTGTCACAAGGATACGTGTGGATAAACACGTTTTCTGTTATATTCGATTCAAAATAAGCGTCCTACAATCTACCTTTAACTAGGACTTTATACCGGAATAGACTAAGTTGTGGTCTAAGCATCACTAACCCACTACCTAGATAAATTAGGAACTAACTGTCGACTCCACCGTTGTAGCAGCTGTGGAGTCGACAGCTGCGGCTGGCTAGCTTGATAGTGTCAACTTCTTCGTGAACTTCGGGTCCCTAGGTCTTCTTCTCCACTGATGCTTTGTGATAACAGTAGTGCGATCTTTTTGGCCCAAAATCTGATGGCTCATAAGCGGGCTAAGCACATCGTCATTGACTATCATTTCGTTTGTGAGTTGGTTACATCTGGAACGCTCCATGTTAGTCATGTTCCCTGTTCTCTTCAGGTTGCTGATATTTTTACTAAGGGTGTCATGCCCTCTCTTTGAATTGTTTCGTTCCAAACTTTGTGTCACCTGTAATCCTACGATTCGCTTGAGGGGTGATAGAATATCTTGATTACTGTCAAGATATATTTGTATACGCTTAGTTATATTTTTATTTACATTTAGAGTAGACTAGATACGTTGAACGTATAGCTCTCTTGTACTCTATATATTGTAAACACTTCAACAATAATATATTATCACATTCACAACGTCATCGTTGTGGTCAGCGCACCTACTTTCTTACTCATCCAAAACCTTGATCTTCAATTCAATCAAACAAAAATAGCTAGCTTCAATTTGGGTACAGGTACCAAGAGGAAGAAGGCGATGAATACTATGACTGGTACAAGGAGACATAATCAAATTTGGGTACCAGCGGTGTAATTGTTTAATCCAACGGCTCCGATCGTCGGAAAATTGGGCAAAAGCTTCGGTTTTCATGACAATCGAACCAACGGGAGGAAAAAGAAAAGGGGGACAAATAATGAAATCACTGAACGACGTCGTTTTGCCGTTTGGGGATAGAGTTACAATAATATCCCTGCGCCTGCGGATACCAAAATTGGTTAACCATGTATCAAAGAATCCTTATTGGCTCTGTCCAATAGGGTCCTGCAATTGGTAGCTGGTGCTGGAAGGTGCTGGAGGGTGCTGAAATTAACTTAAAATTGTATAATTATGATGTACATAATTATGTACTGTGATTAATAAAATAATGTCAGTGTTACATTTTGAAATGCATTTACTAATTTTTTTGATTAGTTGAACATAAGTTTAATTAGTCATAAGTGTTCCCCAACCACCATTGGTTCATGTTTTAAAGAAGTGGTGAATGCTTTGGTGATATTGTCGCACGATATCATTAGGCCTCATCGTGATTTGTTGGAGGCTTCCCCGAAAGTTACAAACGATGCACGATATTGGCTTTTTTTTTTGAGGTAATGTGTTGTACTAAATTCATATTCTTTTGGTCATAGATTTGTAAGTAATGTGATATAGGACTTATCCACTTGAATCATTTTATATGATGAACTAGCATTGGCAGGCCGCGCCCACGCAGCCATGGCCCAATTTTCATGATACAAAAAATCTGAACACTTGTAATAAATAATATAGAATTGATACATGTGTTGCAATCGGAAGAAAGTAAACTACATGTGTAATACAATCTGATAAATGTGAAGAGATTTGACATGGTTTAAATTTAGCCGGTTTTGAAAGGTCTAAAAATCATTTTCCCATATGTTACTATTTAGAAACAAAACTTGAAATCACCTAGCGAGATTAATTATTTGAAGGTGAAATGTTTTGTAACTCAAATTTGTGTAAATAGTGAATCACTTTATTATATTTAATATACCATATGGACTCAAAATTAAAGGTTACTTTCTGAGGGTTATTGTATGAAGAGGAAAAGTTGTGGGTGTAAAGACATTTTATTCATGTAACTGAAATTTGTGGTCATAATTCATAAATTGAATAATTATTAAATGTGGCATCAGTATAATCATCACAATCTTGTAACCTCCCTTGTAAATCATTTATTAATCAACTTATAGCAAGTTAGCAACACAAAATAAATAAGGTCCGTTAACTTATCAGAATTTATTTCAACTCAATTAAGTTCATATCCGTTTAATTTATTTTAATTAAAATACTAGCGGGCACTCACCGCGCAACGCGCGGTGTATTTGTACATATAATTTATTCATATACGCAATGCCCATTATATGATAGTACAATAGAGCGAAGTATTTCAGTCATCCCATGGCTACGCCGGGAGGTTTTTGATTAATTTTGAAGACCCATATTCTTTTATCTTCCATATTTTAACTTGAGAGTTTTAGTATCTGAAAGGAGCACATCATGGCACTCATCATGGCACCCGCATTGTCAAACTCTCCACAGTATATAGGTGCTGAAAATATGGTCACCAGCTGCCGATTGGCGAAAAACTCATAACCATCTTCCACAACCTGAATGAGTTTTTGACAATTAGGAAACAAGAATTGGTAATGAGAACAAAAATCAATTGAAACAGACATAAAATAATCAATGAATGTTTTAGTGAGAAAGTTGTGAGTCCTAAGATCAATCAGCACTAAAATAAGTGGCATTTAGGTAGTCTTAGGAATTTAACTTAGGCATGAAAAACAAACATTCAAAAAAAAAATTAATCGATAGTTAAAAAAACAAACCTTAATCTGGGGCAACTACTTAGTTGTTATTGAATATGAGAATCACAACCCAAGAGTACGAGAATACTCATATTTTAATCTGTATCATAACCAAAAGGAAATCTGAAATTTTAAAATACTCATAGTTTCATAAATCACCATAATGAGCTCTACTTATGAGACTGAAGCAAATCGGAAGCTCAAATAAATATACTTCAATGGTTATAAATTTATAATGACTATGTAGTACACTCATATTCGTCACTCTCAGGTGTATCATTTATTTCATCAAAGCATCAAAGTCTTTACCTAATGATCATCAAGTATACCTGGATAGGTGTGCATGTTTTTATTCTTTTACATGTTGCTTTAAGAACTAAACTATATAAAGTTGGATATTTTGGGAAATCACAGTTTTAATTACTATTATTGTTATTCGAATAGATATTGTGTTCATGATACTCGATCTAGTTGTGCATATTTTTTTTGATAATAAACTTCATTAATTAATTTAAAAATGCTTACAAAGTGTTCGGCTTAAGTGAATGGCCATATCATGTTCCTTGTCTAGTACACTTCTACTTACTTTGTTTATATTTAAAGAAGGAGAAAGAACTTCTTAGCAAAGCCACAATGCCGTGTTGTTTATCTAGTTGTGCATGTTGTTTATTGTTATTGGTCAGTTTTTACATGTTTTGTCTTAATGAAGTTACATGGTGTTAACATGTTATTACCGTGTGGCACAAAAGAAATTATATGTCGTTGCATGGTGTTTGTGACCTAAAATATATAATATTAAAGAAAGCCATTTTATGTGTCAAACATTTTTCCCAATAATAATTACGATATTTTAAAGTTCCGACTTTGGTCATGTTGTCCGTGATGCTTAAAAAAAACTTTTTAGAGTAACTTAAAGTTGACTTTCTGAAATTGGTAGAACTATTATCAAGACTATGTAAAGCACAAATAAACTTAATATTAGCTAACACAGTAGTACGTCATGAATCTGAGACTCACCTCTATATTGCAATACTATCAAATGAGCACCTACCAATTCAATTCACTACTAGTATTTTCAAAAAATAAAAAAGTAAAATTCAATTCACTACCACATAAGGCTTACAAATTGGTGATTGGGAGAACAATCACCAAAGTACAAAAGAATCAGCAAAGCACAAGTGCTAGGTAGTCATCAAAGTAATTAAAATTTCAAATCAAAGCCCAGCAGTTACAAACATATACATTTACATATACAAATCTTCCAAAAACAACTGAACATGATTTGCCAGGTCCTCCTGCTCAATCTGCCGAAACAACTTCAGGCCAAACTAATATAAATCCCGAATTTTGCAAGTCAATACAATATGCATACTAAATAAATAAAATATCAAAAACTGAAGTTGCAAAACCTCATAATATCTACCTTTTGAAAATTCTTATGATAAAATTCATCAAATCTTTCAATAATGCAGAGCTCAAGAACAAATATCATTCATAATGTAGCATGGCTGAGGTGATGAAACAGAACTGAATTCTAGTAATCAACGACATCTGAAAAACCTCATGATCAGAGAAGCACCATAAGAGATGAGTAACATCAAACTAAGCATGTAAATCAACACAAGAGCGGGATTAAATTTAGAAAATGAGTGGAGACAACAACTAATTGAGAAGGATTACATCAACTGCAGTAAGAAACTATATAGCGGAACATAAAAATGCATCGTAGTTCAACATCACTTTGACCACCGAAAATGTTTCAAAATTTTTGCACTAAGTCAAAAGTCAAGGACACTATTAACAAATATCCACTAAGGTGACTTATATGCAACAAAAACATAGTTATGCATTAAGAAATATAACTTTGAATGCTATATTATTAAAATCACCATAATAACTTATTGTAGTGGCATTGACCTTATACCTGCACACGTTGTTAACGTAAAGCTCAGCAGTTTGCACTCAAAAACTACATCACCTCTCTGCAACTGCATAAGCTCTATGCGTCAGCTATTTGAATGAATTATTCTACTTCATCATCTATCATTTACTTAATCACCTGCGAAATCCAACAAAATTTAAAAAGTAAATTTTAACTCAAGAAAATCAATAGAGAATATTTTTAATAAAATAGATCTTATATAAAAAGCTGGAAAATAACTAAGAAAACATCAGTGCACAAAATTAATATATCATATTGTTAAAATAAATCAAATAAAGTCAACTATAATAGATTATACTAATTATAGAATTTAAATTTAATACTTATTATCAAGTTATTAGCAAGGCACCTATACTTTGAATAAAAAAAATATATATTGGAACAGTGTATATTAGCTAACCAATATTAAGCCCAATCTTAAGCTAAAGCATAATCTAGAAGACAAAGTTGCAGCATGTAACAATTAACAGCAGTCCAACTCCATTCCCTTGGCTCTATTTAAGTCTTAATTTTTATAACAATTCAAAGCTTAGTTTAAATTTGATCATAGAGCTAGACAAAAGACATCTCTAAGGGAACTAAATCCATATAATAGGTTTACCAGGACCACCTTGGCTATATAAAACAAATTTGACCATAATGCTAGAAAAAGAGCACCATATCACTGTTATGAAATTTATTCATCCATATATGCATGTTTGGCTGCACTTTGCCAGAGCACATTGAAAAAGTATTTATAGTTATATAAAATACAATCAGATGGCAGGATATGAAACTAATCAAAACACATCGAACAAATATTTTATTGGATTTCTAATCAGAGGTTAAAACATTAGCAGTGCCGTCAAGAATCAAATGCAACATGCAAGAATCAATTACCAGGCAACTTCGAATAGCACGTGCAACTATCAATCCACTCACCCATTTATGGGTGTAATCCTAAATTTTATAGCCAGAGGCCAGGAATTCTACGAGCCTAGATATTACTTTAAATTTGGACCTAAATAGGCTCTCAAATCAATTGCATTGATGGTTGTTAGAATGTGCAAGATGACTAAGAGATGGAGTAGTAAAAATCATAATATTCACAGTGCCAAAGTACATAGCATATTATAATCAGAAATGGTAAGGCTCCAAAAACCACTTATTAACACGCTTATATACACACACCATTGTGGCTCTAGCATAGCATGGAATGGTTGCAGGGGTTAAATAGTAGGAAAAAGACGTCAAGAAGACAATTAGAGAATTAAATAACTAAGTGGAAAGGGGAAAGCAAGCAGTAACTAATGTGAGTAAAAGAAATTTACAATCAATAGCAAATTATGTTTGCATAAATTGTGTGATTAAGTTCATCATATATGAAAGGATAAAGGAGACGGAAACTATGAAAACTGCAAAACACACAAAAAAGAAGGGATCAAAACATGAAACATAAAACTAAAACCTTCTTTTCTTATTCCAGGCAAAATAACTACTCTCATTTTTACATTAACATGTCAATGAAAAAAATCATGGAATTTTCATCAGGGGTAAACATAAAACATGGGAATTTTAAGACACCAAAACAGTACTTACCAGCTAAAGTCATGCTATCATATTCCTTAACTACATCAGAACTTCGTGACATCTTCCCATCAATGGCATTAGCCAAATCCTGCTTTTACAACAATGAAAGAAAATTGTACATCAATATTTTGCCTTATCTAGCTACAAATGAGGAGTACATGAAAAATATATCATGTCCCTACAATGAAAATCATCAATAGTCAATTAGTTAATTATGTACAAAAAGGAATAATTCATGAATTTCTTCGGACAAAAATCAATATCACATACAATGTTGGATTCAGTTCCTCCTGCCAATATATAATTCAAGTCATAATCAACTCAGGATCAATAAAGAAAATAAATCTTCGTCATGAATAGAAATGGTTTGGGATCTTACCTGATATCGCTGCAACACATTCTGGATGGCAATAACATTAAAGAAGGTCCATATTTTAGCAGATTGTTGTTGAGAGATTGTCGAACTATGTCTTCATATATCTCAATTGCTTTAGGATATCTACAAGTCCTAAGAAAAATCTTTGAACATAAAAGCCAAGTAAAATAACAAAACCTATTTAATTGCAGATCTGCAATATAAGCTTTTAAAGTTGAGTTGTTTAGCAAGTGGAAAATATTCTAAACTGTATAGTTTAAAACAGACTCCCATTGGCAAAATTCAAGAGCAGCATAAAAAGGAATTTTCTTAATGTATCTCTTCTTGTATGTTCTTGTCTCGACAAAAGGAACTTTGTTTTCTTTAATATCCCCACCTTTTTCTTTTGTTCCCTACAAATGTAAATTTTACATTTCTAGACACCATCATTTTTAGAATAAACAAAGAACATGATCCATACGAAAGACGCCATGCTCAGAATTGAAGTATAGCTTACTGTTGATGTGAGATGCAAACTGGGAAATCTTCTGCCTGCACTGATTTGCAGCATGTACATCTTCACTTTGGAAAAGATCTGTCGCTTTCTCATAGAATTTAATAGGCTTATCCAGATTCTGTTCTTGCTGATACAGCTCAGCTATTTCTTGTAAATAAGTTAAACATTATCACTTAGCGCTAAAACATCGAGGACGTAACATACAGATTTTAATAAAGGTTTAGGGTTTATAGTGGATTTTTATTTTGATATTTTTAGAGTGGATTTGAGTTCATAAGCACCAAATAAAACGCACATCACATAAAAATACACAAAAAAAGAGCACAAAGATATGATGCCCACAACATTCAGTTCCCAAAGAACAGAGACGAAACCCTTCACCATAAAATTAACCAGTGAAAAACAAAGCGTACCGTTCTATGGAAATGCATCTTTCTAGAACTAATGATAATAAATCCATGGCATCAATACATTAATGGGAACTGCAGAGAGACTTACATCTAAGGTGCTTCTTGAGTAGTCAGTTGAGTTAGAAAACAAGAACTTCCTTTCTCCCATCAATCATCAACAACCTTCACCTTCCATCATAGATCGCCTCCCATCTCATCCTCTGCACCAAAAACAAAAAAAAAACCTAAATTTCCCATTTGGAATCAGTTTATAGACATAAAAGTATCAAACAAAAGTAAAATAACTGAAATCTAACTGAGACCATTCATTAAACACTTTGCGAAAAGAACATGGGCATAAAATTTAAGGATCTTCTTATCTCGCTTTACATTCAAAAACCGACGAGATATTTGAAACAATATGTATACAGTAGAAACTTCTTGATTCCAATCTGAATTTGAAACCATCTTAGCACTCAAGGCATCATTCCATACAACCTGCAATATGGACCATGATCTGAGCATATTAATGCACAATAAAAAGAACCTGATGATAACCAAAACCATCACATATTATGATCACTAACCTAATAACTAAAGCTAAAACTTAACAAGAAGGTTTTTTATTTGATCAATGAAAAAAGAACACGAAAGAATGTGAGTAACCTTGAAGATAAATAAGCACAATATATTTCCATTCCGAGATCGGTTTGAAATCAACGTAAACGAACTTGACGGCCGATTGGAGTTGCCGGATGCCGCTGACCAGCCGCCCCTCTTCCTGCTGCAGGCCTCACGTCGGCGGCGCTGAAATCCTAAACCCTAAACGTCGACCAAAAGCTTAAATCCTTCTTTGTTTTTCAATTGAAATCCAATTGCTTCGGTTAGTTTCTATATTCACCAATTTCGAACTGTAATTCAACAACCGAAGCAATTGAATTCAAATAGGAAATTAAATCAAATCAGACAAGGATTGCTATACAATTAAAATTGAAAAAAAACCAATCAGTTTAACGTGGGAAATAGGAAAAACAAAAAAAGAAAATAGGAAAAAATCCAAAACCGAAAAAGACATTGTTTTAATGTGGGATTCTGGAAAAAAAAGTAATAAAAAAAGGAAAATCTAATAGGGGAGAAACTAAGAAACAACCCTATAACTATTACATATTACTCTAGGATGATTTGATAATATTTAACTTAATTTAGATGTAATATTAATATTTATTAATGCATTAATTTGGTTCGTAGCAGTTTCATTGTTGAATTCAAATAAGTTCAAATATATAATTGCCCTAAAATACTGTGTTGCTTTTGGGTCTCTCACTAATTTTCCATTTATTTCGTTCTTCCCACTACTTTTACATATTCTATTTTATCATATTTGGTTAAATATTTTCCACAAACATTCATACACATCACAATTGACTTAAACATCTCAGAGCTTTTATCCTTTAGGCATTTTGGAAACTGCCAATACATCTATCATAAAGACTTTTTTTTTGTCAACTAAAAATATTATACATTCTAATAAAACTTATAATAAACCATGTTGAAGGTGAAAAGATAGCATAAATTTTAGTTGGGAAATATGGAATTTAAATTCAAATCTGTGATATTTAAATTAAAAGTAGGTAGGACATTTGTCATTAGTACACCCGTTTATAAGATAAATATGCGAATTTCGATAAATAACCAGTTTATTAAAATGAAAAAATCACAAATCGCTACAAAAGTTTTTTTTTAAAAAAAAAAAGTGGAGAAAACATGAAATGCAATATTCCTAGAGCAAGACTCCTAGTGCAATCTGGATGAGAATGATAAATCTAAAAAGTAGCATAAATTGCTCTATTTATTAAAAAGCAGATGGATCCCTTCACTTTTCAATCTGGAGCTTCTTGGCTGGATTTGGGTTCCTGCTTATCTCCTCTTCATCACGATCACTTCCAGAGAAGTCACTGGAAGATGAACTGTCATCAATCCTTGCCTCTATAGGCATTTTCAGTTTCTGTTTTTGTTGGAACGAGGGTTTGGTCGTCCATTTCATCAATGTTATAGGTGCCCTGGTGGTTGGTAGGTACTTTCATATTGTCCGAGAAAGCAAACAATAGGACGAAGATTAAGAGGTTCTTTGATTTTCTTAGTCAGGACAATATCCTGCAAAATGAGGGTGTTTCGTACGATTTAAGGCACATAAATGATAAATGTTATAACATTTTGATACGTTTCTGTATTCACATACATTATCTTCAACTTCTTTTAGTTGTGCAGTGGTGAAGTTGATGAGGTTCTCTGCATCTTGCCCAGAGATAAACGATGTAGTAGTTGAACGAAAATCAAGAAAAGTTACATGTGAGCTTCATTTCATGAGGTTCTCTGCTCTGGTTTCTCACTTCCATATCCGAGTGGTACTATTTCATTGGGTTGTGACCTTGTAAAAATCAAAACAAAAAAGTTCATCACATTCAGTAACAGATTGCAAAATAAATTCAACATATTATTTTCAAAATATAAAAAATTTAGAATAAAAACATTGGCTTCACAGAAAGAGTCGTGGTTCTTGAGTCGGTGAGGGAGTAAAAGTGTGATTCTCGGGGTTCCTGTATCAATCACCAATGTGAAGGTTGGAGGAGGGAGTATTGTTGACCCATTCATCTTTTGTTATAATAGTGACTCATTCATTCAACTTGTCGATCTCGTCCGAGAAATCCCGATCGATAATCAGTGGATAGAACATTATAAAACGTATCATTAAAAGAAAATAAAATGTCATTATATATATAAAACAATACATGAAGATGAAGAGTTGTTGATAGAATTAATTTTATAAGTAAATGAAAAGGGAGAAATGTAATCAATTGAAAACTAAATGAAATCAATGAATTAATTAAAGAAGAAGAAGAGGAAGAGGAGAAGATGCTTATGATTTAGAAATTAAGTTAATGAAATAATTAAGAAAATTAAAGAAAAAAAGAATGAATGGAAAATTAATGACATTGAAGTAAGGAATGGAATAATGATATGAAATTGATGAGGTGAGGAGTTTAGGAAAATGAAAGGAACCTTTGCATAAATAATAAGTTTGTAAATTAAATGTGTGGGCTAAATGATGAGGTGGGCTAAATGGAAGAAGGAGTAATGAAATAAGGAATTTGATTTTAAATAGGAAAAAAGAAGAGGAAGAGGAAGAGGTGAGAAGGGGGATTAAAAAGAGAATAAAATTGTTTTAAAAAAGTAAGAAATTAATGAAACCAAAAAGCTGAATAAGTCAGAGGTTTTGAAATTTGAACAATACCGTAGAAGGAACAAAATTGATGATGGGATTAATGAGTTGAAAAAAATGAAGGAGAAATAAAGAGATTTCAATGAAAAATAAAACCGAAGAAGAAATAATGAAAGAGAAATAATTGTGAATTCAATGCAATTGAAGAAGGAGAAATAATTGTGAATTGGTAATGAAGAAAGGATTACTGCAGCAGAATAAAGGAAAGAAACGTTATTATTATTGCAACTTAATTTAGGGCATAAATAAGGAAATCTTAAATGTTATAGAAGATAAAATGAAAGAAACTGATTTTAAAAAGAAAGAAGAAGACTTAAATATTGCATTAAATATTGCTGGAGATAAAAAGGAAAGAAACGGAAATAGAAAGTTTGGCTGAAAATTAATAGGATGGGCCAGAAAATGAGGTGGATTTGATGTGGCAGCTGAGGCGGAATGCCACATGTCAAGAGAAGAGGCAAGTGTAGTTAAAAAAACTTGTCTTCATATATATAGTTAGACTAGCATTGTCAGGTCGCACAAGGTGCGACCATTGCCAATTTTTTTTTTATATAGATTTAACATGTAATATTAAAGTCAAATTTTACTTTATAAATTAATTGGTATAAAAGGTATACATTACTTTGATAAAATAATATTATATGTTTTTATAGTAAAAACTATTTTCATATATTTCTTAAACGATAATACTATTTGAAAAAGTTTTACTTCATTTTCGTAAAAACATTATTCATTTATGCCGCCATCAAACAATAAATGTATAAAAACATATAGATGTAATGTTATTTTAGATATTGTAACGATTTTCCTTTTTGTATTTGATAGTATCAATACGTAAAATATACTAAAAGTTTGATATCTTGAATAAATTATATAACTGAATAACGGTTTCAGGGTTCACATTTGACATAATCATGTCAAATTTAAGGAATTAATACAAAAATGCGATGGTTGTTTTAAACTTTGATATGCACTTTAATCATATTATTATTATTATTTGAAAAATGCACTTTAATCATATTAAATTGAACTTAATATGGAGAATGTAATGACGATTTTAAAATTTATTGATCATTTTAACCATTATAAATTGAAGAAATTAATATTTTACATGCCTTTCAAATCAGACATATTTAAAGTAGTGAAATATTTAATACTTAGGACTTATAATATCAGGAAAAAATAGTCTTCACTGCTATTTTATTTGTTAGTAAAAGTCATGGAATTTTCAATAATAATAAAAAAAATTAAGTGCAATTTATTTATAGTTACGACAATGCTAAGATGTAATTTTTGTACCATAAAAAATACAAAAGAAGACATCACAGTATATAGGATTAATTTTGACCATTTATTTATAATTTTTCCATCAATTCATTCAATACAATTTTTGAATTTATTCAGTATTTAGAAAAGAATAAGTATGGGATTTCACTAATTTCACAATAGTACTCAAATTCAAAGAGGATAAAGTGGTAAACATGAGGTGTTAGGCTTATATATTAAATCACAAAATCTTCAAACCCTTATCCTTAAACTCTTATCATGAGGTGTTTCTTCTCTCTCTACTGACATTTTCTAGATTAATTTGTGTTATTGATTTGATTAGGTTTTTGTTTTCACCTTCGGCTTGATTTTCATGATATGGGTATCTTGTATTTTTGAACTCGTAGTATACCTTACTGCCTTATTGTTGGTTTCCATTGTACACAAGAAAGAATCAATTTGTAACATACTGAAAAACACAACATCATTATCATACAACCAAATACAAAGAAAAATACAATGCAACTCTTATAAAACAAACCATTGAATCATATTCTGATGTTGAGAAAAAAGATCCCATCAGTGTGCTGATTTAAAATTATCTAGCTCCCGATTTTATAGGGGGAAATTAAGGTGTTGTTTTAGTTAAAGTGAAGAAATTGAGGGAGAATAATGAGCATATGAATTAATGCCTTAATGGTAAGAAATAGAAACGGAAAGAAGAAGATGTTAAAGGGCATTAATGCATGAAATTAAATGGTAAAAACTAGGAATGAGAAGACTAGGAGGAGCCGAGAGAGAGGTGGAGTATTGAAGTAAAGAATTTGAAGAGGTGAAAGAAATGATGTAAATTAATGACATTAGAGCATCTCCAATGCAAAGAGCCTCACCCATATTTATAGGAGCCATTTGTCAAAATTTTATTGGCCTTTTCTATGACATGGATAATGAGACATTGAAAAAGAAATTTTGTTCTCCAATGCTAGTATCATGAATCAACTTTCATCATGTCATATTTGAATAAAAAGACATGTTATTAATGCATTAAATGATTTATTTATGGTAATTGACATATTGAAAGCCTCAATATGAGCCTCTATTTTGAGAGGGTCTAATTGAGGGTGTCAATAATTAATGCTGACACATAGGATTAAAGGTCTCTAAATAAGGTGGCATTGGAGATTGTTTTTTGAGTTGAGAGTCTCTATAATGACGTGGCTAATGGAAATTTTCTATTTGATGCTTGCATTGGAGATGCTCTTAAAAGCAAAAAGTAATTGATGAATTTGAAACAGAAGGAAAGAGGAGATTGTGAGGAGTTGATGAGCTAAAATTGGGCTGAAAATTAATGGGGTGAGTCATATAATGAGGTGTAAGTGAGGTGACAGTTGATGTGTAATGACAAATGACAGCATGTAAGGTAGGTTTTGTTAAAAAAGTTTGTCTTCTTATATATATATATATAGTTAGATATGTTTCAGTATGCTATTGGAGCTCTAGATGGAACTCTTATAGATGCAGTTGTTGGTGATGAAGAAGGTGTACATTTTTTCACTCGCAATGGTAAAAAAAGTTGGAATGCCTTGGCCCTATGTTCTTTTGATAAAATCTTCACATATATTCATGTGGGATGGGAATGAAGTGCCCACGACACAACAGTGTGGAGAGATGCATTGGTTAACCCAGAATTCTGTTTTCCTCATCTCCAGAAGGTAATATTTCTAATGTACATCAACTTACCTAACAAATAATAATGTATAATGTATTTACGTATTGGTCAATTTGTGTAGGAAAATATTATTTGGTAGATTCAGAATATCCAAACACCATTGGATACTTGGGTCCACATAGTGATGCAGTAAGACGAAGGCATCTACTGCAATTTAGAAACGCACCACCTCAAGATATGAAGGAACATTTTAACAAACGACATTCTTCTTTAAGAATGAAAGTAGAAGGACCTTTCAGTCAGTTGAAGAGTACTTGAAAAATATTAAAAAGAATGCCCCAAACTGACATTGATTCCCAAAAAGAAATAATTGTTGCATGTTTCACACTTCATAACTTCATTCGAATGCAACAACTAGACATTCCCGTGTTAGATCATCCTGAGGGTGAAGGAAGCAGTGATTAAGATTTGTACGATGATGATCGAAAAGCTGCTATGACCGAAGTGCGTGAGCGTATTGCCTTACAAATTTGGCATTCAGGAGGTGGTGATTTAGAAAGTAATGATGTTGGCGAAGATGAATCATTAGATGATAGCGATTAGTAGTATATGTAATTTGTAATATTATTGGAAGTACTAATATGTTTACAACAGTTGTAAAATAATTATTTATAAATTTGAAGAATCCAGTACGAAATCGTTATTTATATATATTTGAAAAATGATTAATAATTATGAAACTATATATTTGAAAAATGATTAATTCGTACAAAACATATTGAAACTAATTTTAAAGAAAAATCATTCCTTTTTTTTATAAAAAAAAAAAATCAAAAAATTAATGTCTGTGAATAGTGACAAGTGTTAGAGGGTGCTGGAGAGTGGAGGGTGTTGACAGGTGCTGGAGGTGCTGGAAATAAGCATTACTGGACAGGGCAATTACTGTAGTTATTATGTACACCCTCCGCACCAAACTAAATTGCACACTTTCCTTATTTAGTAAAACCCACTCATTTTTTTCCACTTATTTCACCCACTTCCTTCTTTAACTCAATCTCCTCCACTCATTTTACAATCATTAATTCTCTTAAATTTTACCCTTTGTGTAATTTAGATTGAGAAGGAGGGAGTAAATAAAAAGGAGTCGTCGTCCTCAAAACCCATCGTATGCACTTTTCTTCAGATTTCTCTAAACACCGCCGCGACGCCAAATCACCCTAGATCGCCGTTTTTTCACGGCGGTCGTTCCTACAACTTTGAAAAACGTCCGGACACCTAATCGTCGATTAGGCGACGCCGTGACAACCCTCTCCGTCCGTGTTTTGGAATCGAAGCCGCCGGTAAGAATCCCCATCCTTCAATGTCTCGTCTTCACTTACTCATTCTTCACCATTATTATTAATTTTTTTAACTAATTGTTAACAACGACACAATTAGTTTGATTCAGATTTTTGATCTCTCTAAACTCCACTCCACTTTAATCTAATAGGCCTTGGTTAGAGGATGTCTACGACGGATGATATGCTGACAAGGTTAGATGACATTCTTGTGTTATTGATTTCTGTTGAATCTATCTGTTCTGGTTCGTTCAATTAATTAATCTATTACTTCTATTATTCCTTCAGGATGTTGGATGATGTTATTGAGAGGTTAGGAGCCATTCAAATTCCACACTTTTGTTGTTTGGAATTGGATATAGCCTGACTCTATAGGGTGCTGATTTTCTTTATCAAAATCTTTGTTTTGTTTTCAGGGAAAGGGAAAGGGAAAGCACCGGGATTGAATATTTTTACTTTCCTTCAAGGTAAGGCCTTTTAAACTCACCTGATTGAATTGTTCAGTATTTAGGATATTTTAGGCCAATGCCTGACCTCCTTATTCAATCAAAAACTGAATTTCTTGTCCAATTAGTTTGAAGCTGATTATTATTAGTTCACATTGTATTACGCAGGAACCTTTATACCTATTCTCCCCAGCAAAAGCAGGACGATTTATTGAGATTGCGTGTGTATGAAAAATATTTTGGGCTGTCCTGGCGTTCAGCTTGCTACCCTCTGGACCCCAGATTGGTTCCTCAGAATCAACAGCGGAAATATAGAATTCTATCGTATTTAGCAAAACCGTTATTCCGATCTGCAATACCTGAAGATTTAAGGAAGCTGGATTATAATGAAGATGTATCTTCCGATGATGTATCTTCCGATGATGTATCTTCCAATGTTGCGTCACTATTGACGGTATGTGATGGTGATCACCTGATTCGGCGTGATGGTGAACGGGTTGTGCTTAGCATGGATACCTTTAGTGGGAAACAAGTGTTGGTTTGCTGCTTCAACGCTCCTGTTCTCTGGCGATCAGATGATTTTCAGCCCCTCTTAATTCTTTGCCATGAGTTGGCTTCCAGCACAGATAGTTTGGTAATGGTAATGGTTGCAAGGATGAATAAAATGGCTAATACACTGCATGATTTCAGTAACTTCTATAAGGCCTTCCCACCTTCCTGTCTTGCAGTACCTTATGAGGATTCTGAACGACGTGATCAAATATGCAAGTTACTTAACCTTGGTGTTAATCTTAAGTTTCGTCTCTACGATACTGATGGAACAATGCTGCCCCCTTTCGGTATAAATTACTTGCAATGGGGGTATGGAGCCGAGGCTTTTCCTTTTGATTCTGAGATTCTGAAAACAATTGCTGCCCAAAGGCGGGAATTGCGGAAATCTAGTTTGGACCAACTTTTGAGGGTGAGGCCTTGTGATTCTCCCCCTACTGTTTATAAGTTCAATCCAGCGGATGGTCCTCGGGAGGAGGTTTACATCTCGGATCAGATCAGGAATAAGCACGTTGGGTTATACATGTGTTCTGAGGGAAGCCTCATCCCCTTTTTACATAAGTCGTACGAGCATTGCAGGAGCAACCAGCATGAGTTTGAAATTGTGGTGCTCTACTCTCCCTTCTGGAAAATGCTTGACCCAGAGTTTTTCAAGGCTACAATAGATCTGTTGATGCAGGAGCAGAATGTATGTGGTTGGTGGTGTTTGCCATTCAACAATTCTATCAGTCTGCGGCTTGATGCTCTCACTCACCCGTATGTTAGTAGGTATTCTACCTGCCCCTGGGTAGAGTACATGGACAAGCTTATTATAGTCGGACCTGATGGTAAGATTTTGGACATGTATGGAGCCGAGGTGATCAAACATCATGAGGTGATCAAATGTCGTGGCATTGATGCATATCCCTTCACCAGAGAAGCCCATGTCAAGGAGGAGATAAAGAAGCTGAGGGAAATCACACTGGAGTCCATATTAGTTGCTGATGTGTATCGAGGTTCTGACAGGAGTGATACCATTTCGGCAGGTGAGCTGGTCTCTAGCAAGAAGAAGGTTATCGTTTTCATGGCCATCCTGAATAATGATAGCCTTGGGAAATATGTTCGTCAAAACTATGTGAAGACGAAGAATATGGGTACTGAGTTTGAAATGGTGTTTATTAATAACTTATATGAAGGCCTTGAAAGCAGAGAAATGGAAGAGGTTGATGCTCGGATAACTAAGGAAATGCCATGGTTCGTCTATCCTTTTAATGGAAAACGCACATCATTCCTGAAATATTTGAGGAAAATAGTAGACGACTTTGGACTTATTGGATTTGGAGAAGATGGACGGGTTTGTGCTTTTGAAGAAGGACTGTACCAACATGATCCACCACTTCATTGTTTGAGTGATACTTTATACAAGGATCTCTATCGTCACTTTGGATACACGCTAAATGGACACCAACACTAATTTAATTTGTAGTGATATGATGTCTTGTACTGGGGAACGCACAGTAAATTCTTTGTTTGACCTAGAGTTTCTTCTGATTCCCCTGTTTTTTTTCAGACAAACTATAGAGAAACGATAAGCTTGGAATGGACTTTTCTGTGCTCTGGTCCATTTTTAGGCCCAACCTCCAAGGCCATTTTTATTTTGTTTTTGAATTTTTTTTGTACGAATATACTTGAAGTTCAAATTAGATTTTTAAAATAGCTTGATTTTCTCTTATGTTAGGAACTTGATTTTAGAATAGAATTTGCACTAGTTTTGTAGAAATTTTGTATGGCATAGAAGATTGACTTTTGAGCTATTTAATAATAATAATAAAAATATATTCGCATCTTTTTTCGTATAGATTTTTATCCTTTCTCTCTCTTTTATTTTCAATGATGGTATTCTTGTGTACGTATACCTAATATTATTGTGCTTTTAGTTAAATCTTTCATTTTTTTTTTGATATTGAAATTAGTGTTTGGTTTTTTTTAGGGTGATTTGGATTTCAGCATAGTTTTTGATGCACAGAGGTTTTAAAGATAACTTGCTTTTCCTGCCAGAGTTTTGATAAAGAAGTGGACATAGATGTTTATGCAACCTGAATAATTGAAAAGATAATTGAAATGTATTTCCTTTCGTCACATAATCAAAGTAGCTCCAAAATTTCCCATATTTCCATAGCTATGCTTAATTTTTAAACATGGATTTTACGGAATCAATGGTGGGTTTCATGAAATAGTTTGATGCTGTTGACAACATGGTTTTCTTATAGCTCATTTTATGAATCTTTACTTGCAGAAAAGTGAGCTTTCTATCAGCGATTACAGCATATTCTGAATTGTATGTAGCTCATTTATTTTCAAAGAATTTATGGATCATGTTTTCCCTCTCAGAAAACTATTGGACGTCTATTCCAGATTTTCTTCCTTCCATGTTTACCAGGGCTATAGTTTTCGTCTAGGTCCATTGTTTCAGCTTCCCGAAGATTCTGTCTTCATCAGGTGCAGGAGCTGGAAGATCCGCTTGCTCCTAACTGATGCGACTGGACTCTCTGTTTGTCTTCCATCTCGGCTGGTTACGGAGTTTTCTCTATTTAAAAGGTTGGTATTGCTGGGTTATGCTTAATGTAGGATTTTGTTGTTTTTGCATAAATCTTTGTTATTATATTCCTTTCTTTTCTGATTATTTTTTCCTCCTGCCAATGTGTGTTTTTTAGTCCCAGTTGCTCAATTTGCGCAAATTTTACACTTTTCTGTTGGCTTAATTACTATTATTTTGCCCGAATGACCTTGTTGGCTTTAACAAGGAATGTTTTTCTTTCAATAGCTGTTTCCTGTTTGGATGTAGACTTGTAGTCCTCTGAAAGCATTAGGAAATTTTTATTGTGCATAGGAATGTATTAGTGTTTCAATAGTAGTTCAAATGTAGTCCTTGATTGCATGGATGTTTTTTACTCTCACATCTCAATATATTGATGTAGCGCTGCAACCCTCCCTTGAGCTCAAATGTTGTTTTTTATACTGATTTAAATTGTGTATATGTGAACTTTTACTTTGACATATCCGTTGTTTTTTAGAAGTCAATGATTTCTGAAAGTAGTATTCATTGAAAGAATTGCAGCAGCTGTATGTACTTAAAAGGGACAATGTTTGAGCTAACAACTAACAATAACTCTATAATACTTTTTGTCACTTTTACTGATGCTAGAGTTCTAATTAATCATCTAACATGCATATGGTGCAATGATATACTCAGTTTATCATTTATATTCTGTAATATTCTGAGTTCCTTAGAACATCATTTACTAACTGCAACTTAGAACAAAATTATTGCTAAGACGTTTTAATGAAATAGCAGCACTCTCTCAAGTTTTGATTCTATATTTGAGCATTTAAAACAATCAAAATAAGAGTGTCTGTATGCTGCGTGCATTGATGTTTGGTTTCATGTTTTTAAAAAATGTGTTTGGATGTGCTTTTGCAGTCATGGCTGGAATTGCTCCTGAAGGTACTCCAATTCTTCACCTGGCACATCTTTTCCAGTAAACATTTGGTATTAACATCTGAACTGGTTTATGGCTTACATATTTTGGTTATTGGCCCCTATCGTTCTGATGATTTAATATAACTCTTACTAGATCCTTTATCTTTCCCAAAACTATGATTGAATTCAACAAAATCCATGATTGGTCATCTGCTGTGAGCAACTGAAGTTGCTGAAGCTGTAGCTAGGTACTTTTCGACTTTTCGTAGCTGCATTCATTTTCATTATGAACTGGCCTATATGACTTGGGTTTTCTTTGAGTGTGAACAATATCATGAGTTACTTAATCCGAATAGGTGTCATTAAACTCCCACGTAACTGCAGGGGGCTTAAAATAGTGATGCAGGCCAGCTTCCAGTACACTCTACTTGGAAACCAGTAAGTGAACATACTTTGAACAATTTGATATCTTTTCTCATAATTTCTCAACGGTTTTTGTGTGTTTGTGTGTGGTCTGATTTGTTTTTTTTACAGTAGTTAGATTATAATTGTGATCTGAATTCACTTTATGAGTTGCTATGACATAAAAATGGAAGTGTGAATTAATAAAAAGACTCTTCTCTATATCTGGAATGAGTGTTGTGTTGTTAGGGGCTGAAGAGAGCAGCAGGATAGTTTGTTTGGTTAAAGGACTGCATTACTTTCTCGTCAGGATACAAGTACTTTTGAGCGAACCTGTACTTTTGGGCTTTATATATACATTAGAATATCTTGATGCTGAGGAGAGTTTGCACCAGTTTACACTTAGATGTTGTTTTCTTTATTTTAATGCAACATGATTTTCTTATATTAAAAAATTGAACTCATCAAATTGTGTTTTTACATGAAAGTGGGAAATTACCTATATGTTTACAAGATTATCTTGATTGCTTTGTTAGAGTATGTTACATCTATCTTACACTAAAAGCGTTTCTTGCGGTTGGTGTGCCGTTTCAGGTATGGTGGCAGGTCACCTTTTACGTTTCCCCCTTGTAAAACGCCCCCACCCAAATCGGCACGCGTCGATCTACTAGAAAAGGCAGGCGGATGATCCCGCACCATCTTAATCGATATATCTCCGCCGATTTCGATGACCGAAACTATGACGGTGTCCTCCTGTGGGTAAACCACAGAAACGTGGGGTCATGTCTGATTTTCCAGTGGCGACACCTGCCTGCATCGAAGGGATTGTTTCAATTAATATCACTCACCCGAACGGCCAAACCGCTGCTTCCATGATCGATTATACGGCAGCCCTTTCGAGTAATTCTTCCTTCCGTACTCTTGTTTTTTTGTAGTATTCCGCCATCCTTGTTATTAAATTATTCTGCATAAGCTTTGTATTTTGGTATAGATGACTCACCTTTTCGTTGTACTGTTATAGATTCGTTCCATTTTGTCTTTTTCTGTTTATATCATAGTACAGTTAGTTACATGTGTTCCAATGTTACAGGTTCTTGGACAAGGTTATATCCTTGGCTCATGTGCTACAGTGTTTGTTGAGGTAAATTTGTGTAATTTGATATGCCTTTAGTTGGAGTCCTAATTTTTTGATGACTCACCAGTTGGTTTCTTTCCGGCCTCAAGAGGGATCAAACAGGGAGATTTCCCATCTCCTTTTCTTTTCAACCTCTTTTCTGAAGCATTCACAAGGAGTTTATCCTATGTTTTTGCTACTGGTAAACTCCAACACTATAGCATTCCAGGGAGTTTATCCCCAGTCTCTCACCTCTCCTATGTTGATGACACAATTGTTTTCTTAAAAGCATCCAAGCCCAACTTGACGACAATCAAAGCTTTTCTGGTTAAATTTGAGGAGGTGTCTGGACAAAAAATAAACTTTGAGAAAAGTGACTTTTTTGTCAGTAAACATGCCACCCTCTCTAAAGTTAACCAGATAAAAGCAATCCTTGGAATGAAGCAGGGGATTTTTCCTTTCAAGTACTTGGGGTGTCCCATTTTTACAGGCAAATTACAAAATTTCCATTTTCAACCAGTACTAGAGCTCATTGACAAAAGACTAAACAATTGGATTGGCTCTCTACTGGTGGAAAATTTACCTTGATTCAATCTTGTTTATATGCTTTGCCTCAGCATGTCTGGACTGTTATGTCTCCTACTGCAGCCATTGTGAAACTAATAGAAAAGAAATTCTCCAAGTTTTTCTGGGGTGTTACTGTCTTACTGATCTCAAACCCAAAAAATATGGAGAAAATGGAGAAGACTATGTTTTCCATTAACAGAAAATGGGCTCGGGTGCAGATCAATTCAGGCATTGTCACCTCATGTTCAGTGAAATTGTGGTTGAAATATCAGCAGGGGAGAGCACTATGGACTACCTTCATCTCCTCTCTCCCTCAATCTTCAAGATCCTCTCCTACATGGAAAAGGATATGCATGGTGGATACCTTAGCACAACACCACACAAGGGTCATTCATGGTAGAGGAGCTTGCAGTTTTTGGGATTCAAACTGGACAAACTTTGGCCCCATCAGTGAGCTAATTGATCCTGACCTCACCATCATCCCCAAGGATGCCATAGTGGCTCATTTTATCGGGCACCAGTTGCAATACTTACCCTCTATTTCTCCTTTTATTCACACTGACTTGTTGGTGTGTCTGCAGAATGCCAGAGCTCACAATCACAGAGAGGACATGTTGATATGGAAGCTTGAGGGCACAGGGACTTTCTCATTTATATCCACTTACAATGCCTTGAGGGAGCATCAAGGTACCTCTGCTTCTCTATCTAAAATTTGGAACAATAGGATCCAAAAGAAGATTTCAGTGTTTATGTGGAGATTGCTAAATTCATTGCTACCATTTGACAATATCCTCACTCATATGGGTTTTACATTTGCATCTAAGTGCTGTTTTTGCATGAACTGTGATTCCACTGATAATTTTTTCAATGAGTGTGATTTATCTTTGTCCATCTGGGAGGAAAGTTTGGCATGTGTAGGCATACTGGATAGGACTTTTTCAACTCTTTGGAATAGACTATGCTTCTATCTTAGCTACTCTGGCAGTTCTGCCCTCCATACCAAACTGGTCCAAATGATTACTTGTTTCACATGTTGGTTTCTTTGGAAAGCTAGAAATAGATGGTTTTTTGAAAACATGCCTCCAGTTAAAACTCTTCTCCTTAAGGAAATCAGAGATCTGGTTTTTAACTCCTTTGTTGCAAAACCTCTGTTTGCTACTTCCCATTTTGATAGAGAGCTTGCCTCATATGGCCTTATTCCTCTACTGAAAAAACGACCAAAGCCAAAGATGGCTCCTATTAAATGGAAATGTCCAAAGTTTGGTTTTAAGGTCAATGTTGATGCATCTTGGTCTTCAGTAGACAATATGGCAGGTATAGGCTTAATCTGCAGGGATCAATTTGGATATTTTGTTCATGCTGAATACAGTTATACACATGCCCAGTCCCCTTTAGAAGCAGAGATGCATGCTATAAAAAGAGGAATTATTTTTTGTCATTGCATGCCTGGTAGTCAATGTATAATTGAATCTGACTGTTTGGAAGGAATCTCCATGATTTTAAATCCTATTACTGCTCACTGGAAGCTGTTTGCACTGTGTGATGATATTAAATGCATGCTTGGTAATTTTTCATTGATTCATGCATATAGAGAAGGAAATAGGGTGGCAGATGCATTATCTAAGAATGCTTTAGCTCTCAAATTAAACACCTGTGTCTCCTTTCATCTCTGTCAGCTCACATTAAGGCCCTAATACAGTTGGATCTTGCTCAAGTTCCATCTATTAGAATCCTTAATTCATGAGAATGGATGCTGCTGATCTAGTTTTTAACTCTTTGCAGGTAATGCAACACGGGTGGGCTGCTTTTGTATCTACCACCATCCTCTCATTTCATCCACACCAACGATAGCTAGGTCTGTCACTCTTTCATACAAGGCTGCTGTTTTGCTACCCTCCCATTACTGCCCAAACTGCTACCTTACTCTGCTGCTGATAATAGTCATTGAGCAACTAGGCATCGGCTAAGTTGTGTTTCAACATTGTTGATTCGCTAATCTGCTTGTGCTAATATTTCTCTGTACTTTGTAAGCAAATAAGTTGAGTAGTTCTCTATGCCGGAGCTAGTCCTTTGTACTGCCTTTCAAGCTGATTATTGTTAGTTCACGTTGAATTACGCAGGAACCTTTATACCTATTCTCCCCAGCAAGAGCAAGACGATTTATTGAGATTGCGAGTCTATGAAAAATATTTTGGCCTGTCCTGGCGTTCAGCTTGCTACCCTCTGGACCCCAGATTGGTTCCTCAGACTCAACATCGGAAATATGAAATTCTATCGTATTTAGCAGAACCGTTATTCCGATCTGCAATATCTGAAGATTTAAGGAAGCTGGATGATGATGATGATGAAGATGTATCTTCCGATGATGTATCTTCCAATGTTGCGTCATTGTTGACGTTGTGATGGTGATCACCTGGTTCGACGTGATGGTGAACGGGTTGTGCTTAGCATGGATACCTTTAGTGGGAAACAAGTGTTGGTTTGCTGCTTCAACGCTCCTGTTCTCTGGCGATCAGATGATTTTCAGCCCCTCTTAATTCTTTGCCATGAGTTGGCTTCAGGCACAGATAGTTTGGTAATGGTAATGGTTGCAAGGATGAATAAAATGGCTGGTACACCGGATGATTTCAATAACTTCTTTAAGGCCTTCTCACCTTCCTGTCTTGCAGTACCTTATTGAGGATTCTGAACGACGTGATCAAATATGCAAGTTACTTAACCTTGGTGTTAATCTTAAGTTTCGTCTCTACGATACTGATGGAACAATGCTGCCCCCTTTCCGTATAAATTACTTGCCATGGGGGTATGTAGCCGAGGCTTTTCCTTTTGATTTTGAGATTTTGAAAACAATTGCTGCCCAAAGGCGGGAATTGCGGAAATCTAGTTTGGACCAACTTTTGAGGGTGAGGCCTTGTGATTCTCCCCCTACTGTTTATAAGTTCAATCCAGCAGGTGGTCCTCAGGAGGAGGTTTACATCTCTTATCAGATCAGGAATAAGCACGTTGGGTTATACATATGTTCTGAGGGAAGCCTCATCCCCTTTCTTCATAAGTCGTACGAGCATTGCAGGAGCAACCAGCATGAGTTTGAAATTGTGGTGCTCTACTTTCCTTTCTGGGAAATGCTTGACCCAGAGTTTTTCAAGGCCACAATAGGTCTGTTGATGCAGGGGCAGAATGTATGTGGTTGGTGGTGTTTGCCATTCAACAATTCTGTCAGCCAGCAGTGTGATGCTCTCACTCACCCTTATGTTAGTAGATACTCTAGCTGCCCCTGGGTAGAGGAGATGGACAAGCTTATTATAATCGGACCTGATGGTAAGATTTTGGACATGTATGGAGCCGAGGTGATCAAACATCATGAGGTGATCAAATGTCGTGGCATTGATGCATATCCCTTACCAGAGAAGCCCATGTCAAGGAGGAGATAAAGAAGCTGAGGGAAATCACACTGGAGTCCATATTAGTTGCTGGTGTGTATCGAGGTTCTGACAGGAGTGATACCATTTCTGCAGGTGAGCTGGTCTCTAGCAAGAAGAAGGTTATCGTTTTCATGGCCATCCTGAATAATGATAGCCTTGGGAAATATGTTCGTCAAAACTATGTGAAGAAGAAGAATATGGGTACTGAGTTTGAAATGTGTTTATTAATAACTTGTATGAAGGCCTTGAAAGCAGAGAAATGGAAGAGGTTGATGCTCGGATAACTAAGGAAATGCCATGGTTCGTCTTAGGTTCGTGAACAACTCGCAAACAACTCGGTCAAAGTTCGTTTTCGAACTCGGTTTGACCAGTTCGAACTCGAACTCGAGCTCGTTTGTTTATATACGAGCTCGAACTCGAGCTCATAAGAGCCAGCTCGATGGGCTCGTCGAGCAGCTCGAATAGAATTTTTATATATAATTTTTTATAAACTAGTGTGGTCTCTCCACGCGTTGCGTGGAGGGCTTGGCACACATACCGTTATCTGGAATGTATCAAAAATTGTCATTGCATAAACATGATTATCTATTCAGTTTTTCACATCTTTGTATCTTCTGTTTCAGCTATCTTGGGGTTGGGTTGGCCTCTGTTAAGTATATTAAGTTAAAATTTCAGTTAAGTATATCTAATTGAAAGCATATCTACAGAAGAATACATATAAGACATCTGTCATTCACTAATATGCTAACAGACAAGCAGACAAAATTCATAACCAGCTTTAGAAAAATGAACTACATCAACCTAAGAAAGATGACCTCTGGTGGTGATATTATAGAACTTAACATCTCATCACTAATTTATCAGTTAGCAGATGTATAAACCACACATAAAGACACAGAAATTACCATGGCAGTCACTAAAAACAATCCAACTTAACATCTCATGAGGAAAGGAATACTTACGTGTATCTTAATCTGTGCAGTAGATTTTTGTACTGTTTGGGGCCAAATTTGTGATTAAATTTACCAATACATAGACCAGATTGAGTTATCTTGGTTTTGATATATGAATTGGTATATTTATATGCAGATGGGTGTTTGTTTATATGGAAAAGACACAACTTTTTGTTTATTATAATTAATGAAAAAGGTTGAGTTATATTGGTTTTAATTTATGAATTGATATATTTATATGCATAAGGATGTTTTTTTTTGGAAAAGACACATCTTTTTGTTTCTTATATTTATTGAAAAGGTATGGGGTGTAGAATTACCAAATTACCCTTGCTGGAAGATAAGGAGAAACTTTTATCAAAATATTCTCATTATAGTTTTGGTCTAGGATCAATTAAATTTTATTCATTAATGCTTTAACGAGTTCGAGCTCGAACTAGCTCGAGTTCGAGTTCGAACTCGATTTTTTATCGAGCTCACGAGTCGAGCTCGAACTTTCTAAAAGTCAGACGAATCGAGCTCGAACTAAAATATCTCAACTCGTACGAGCTCAAACTCGATCACGAACATGCAATACGAACTCGAACTCGAACACAGGTATGTTCGAGCTCGATTCGACTCGTTTACAGCCCTAGTTCGTCTATCCTTTTAATGGAAAACGTACATCATCCCTGAAATATTTGAGGAAAATAGTAGGCGATTTTGGACTGGTTGGATTTGGAGAAGATGGACGGGTTTGTGCATTTGAAGGACTGTACCAACATGATCCACCACTTCATTGTTTGAGTGATACTTTATACGAGGATCTCTATTGTCACTTTGGATACGCTAAATCATTTAATGACGAAAATTTTACTTTTTTGTGATGAAATCTTTCTAGTTTTGAATGGGTTATTTTTCTAACTTTTCTAGTTTAAAAATTAGAAACTTTTCTAATTATAGGGTTATTTTTGAATGGGTTCCAAGAATGTATTACATTCTAGTCCCTGCTTTTATTTATTATTATATCTTTACCCCTATGTTTTAATCAGATAGATTTGATTCATCTGATTCTGTTTCACTGGAGTTAGAATCTATTTTTATGATGTAAACTTTTTCTATTTCATCATATTTTTCTTCTATGGGTTCATATCCCATTTTATATGCAATTTCTAACAATTTTATCTTGTTATTATCTTGCCTATTAGGACATTCATTAGCGTAATGTCCTTCTATGTTGCAAACCCAACATCTACAATTTTTCTTTCCTTTTGTATAGAATTTTTGTTTTTCTGATTTTTTATCAGATTTTTTCTTAAAGAATTTTCCTGGTCGGAATTTCTTTTTCTTTTTTATAAATCTATATTTAGAAGATTTTTTCTTAGAAAAAAGAATTTTTTCTTCTTTTTATATTCTGTTTTGCAACCATATTCTACAGGTATCTCACTAGAAATGGCACAACATTTTTTATTAAATTTTTTAAGTTTTTTCTGAGTTCTTATTAATTCACAGAATTTTGACAGTTCGTCTTTTACTATTCTCATAGCATATCTTAGACTGAAACTAGTAGTTCTACTACCTAATGTTTCAGATCTAAACCTTTCTAAGGCTTTTTCTCCTACCAAAGGGATTTTTCTAAGATACTGAAGTATCATTTCTGGAAATTCAATTTGTTCTAGTTTGTAAAGATTTACTTCATAGTCACAATTGAATTCTTCTAGGTAACATATATCACAGAGTTGTAGTTCTGCTAAGCGTTTCCTAGCTTTCTCTTGTACTAGTTGTTTTTCATGTATTTTATCACCAGTAAAATCAATTCCTAGGAACATAGTATATAACCCATCTAGAACTATATCTAGAATATTATATGGAATGTTGTTATTATCATCTGTCCAAATGGTGTTTTTTATAAATTCTTTTGCTATTCCAAGACTCTTATGTTCTATTAATAGCAATATAGTTCTTGATTCTATATAGGCATCAAGATTAGTTTGGATTACTAAACTTAATTCTGCTGCCCATTTATCAATGATTTCTTTCCTATTATTTTGATATTTAGGAAAATTATCATCTGCTCCTTTTGAACTTCCAACTTTGGATTTTGCACTTTGATGTAGCCAATATATACTCTACTTTTAGCACATTTGAGCGTTCATTTGGGGTAGCATTTAGTGCAAAGGGTTAAGAATTAAGGCTAAATTTCTCTTACCTTGCATTTTGAAGAAAGACTTGTGCACTAACGTTTTGAAGCTGAAATTTGGAAATGTTACAAGAGGAATTGGAGTGCATAAGTGGTACCATTGGCTTCGTCTTCTCGAGTACTACAAAATGGACTACTAGAACGTCAAAAACGGATCAACGGTTCATCCGTGGCGAAGCAAAGAAGATTGCTGCCAACCAGCACAAGCATCTCGCGGGCCGCGAAAATGGGCGGATTTCTGGCAGAAAAAAAGGCCAAAGAAGCATTTTTTGAAGGGCTATAAATACTCCTCTTATCCCATTCATCCAAAACGAGCTCCCCTTCATCCAAAATCCCATTTTCTCTAGTTTTTGCTCTTTTCTTCTCTTTTCTTTCATGTGATTTGATGAACATGTATTGTTGTATTAGAATGATTGTTGTAGGCTAATTAAACCTTGGGTTGCAATTGATGTAAACTTTCTATTCTTGATTTTGAGTTCTTGATGCATATTGTTCATGGGCAATTTAATTTCCATTTGATGAATTGTGTTTGAATGTGTTGTTTGAAGCATGAATTAGCTTGGGCTATCCTTGGGTAATGAATTGCTATCAATTATATGCTAGATGCATGGGTGAAATGCTATCAGTTTGCACTTGTCTCAAAGTAGTAGAATTAAGGGTTGATTTAGAAAGTTATCTTTTGATTTAGCTTTTGATTGTTCTCAATGGTGTTATCTATGTATTTAATTCGCTTTCGAATTGCATGGGTAAGTTTATTGGTCTTCTAATCGTGGTGTCATTGGTGAATTGGTCTAAAACGTTATCGTTTAGGTCATTCACTAGTGAGGGTTATTTTGAATGCGATCATTCTCTATAACTACATTAGTGAGAAGATTCCTAAAGCAATGTGTTGTAGAACAATAAATCAATAGTTCAAAGTTGAAAATCAATTGTCTCCCAAGGCCTTGTATTTTAGATAGTTAATCTTTACTTAGATAATTGCATGATAATTTAGATTTTCATTTGCTTTGCATCGTAGTGTTTCCTACAAAACCAACTTCAAAACCCCCCTTTGTTTACCTTGCTTTCTATATAATATATATGTATGTGTTTATAATCTTTGCTAAAACACTAAACAAGATCCTTCTCCTTGTGGTTCGATCCCTACTTCCCACTATCTACTCTATAGTAGTTAGAAGTCGTAGGTGAAATATAAATGTGTTTTGATTGAGTGGGATTCCCATTTACGACGTGGGGAAATCGCTTGTCACACTTTCTGGAAAATATCGTGGTTGATTAGTTCTTCTTCTTTTAGAGCCCATATATTAGCTTTCTCCTTCTTCTTTAACCTTATTCACGTTAAAGTTTTTAGGTACATCATCTGAATCGTAATCGCTAATTACTAGTTCGCTTATTTCAGATTCACTAGCTGATTCTTCATTATTTAAGACTTTTAAGTCTTCAAATCCAAACAATTGTTTTAGTTTAGGACCGTTTTCTATTTCTTGGTTTGCTAGCTCGTCGTTTTCTAATTCTAGCAACCTAAGAGCATGGTCAAGTAAATCGAAGTTCTCTTCGTTTACCTGTAACTCCTCACCCTCTAGGTGATCCCAGAAGATTTTTTCAATCTTTGGTATATAGTTGGTCATATTGGTTGTTTATCATTTTTACCAAATGGCCAAGTTAATGCTTTAGGATTCCAAGAGGATCCTAATTCTGCATTTCCTACTCCATGATTGGGGTAAAGAATACTTTCCTAAACCTGAAGGTTTTGGATTTTCTTCTGCTATTACAGGAGATATTGAGAAATCTTTTTGTCCTAAACCTTCTAAGATTTTTTTATTGCAATTGCATTCTGAAATTGTAGATTTTAGTTCAGTAATGACTTTTGCACCTACAGCTTCTATTTGCTCATTTTTATTAGAAGCTATATCTGTTTAAGTAATACTAGAATTTCGTCTAGATTAGTTTTTAAGATTTTGAAATCTTCTCTTAATTCTGTCATACTCATTCAAGACATCTGTTCTAATTGTCGACCTAAATCGTCAATTATTTTTGAGACACTTAATAAGATGTCTCTTTTACTGGGATTGTTTTGACTAAAACTGGTTCTTGAAGGTTCTCCTATTTTTAGGTTATTCCTTACTACTCTTGACTTATATGGTTCACCTAAGAGCTTTTTATTTTTAGCTATATTAATAGCCCAAGAATTACCAGCTGGACTTATATCAGAAAATTTCTTTTCATTTATAGACCCAATTTCAGAAAATACGTCGTCGAATTTGATGTATTTTTTGTGTTTATAGTCAACACTGTGATGACTATTAGAGAGAGCATATCCTACCAAATAAGTTATGCTAAACACTTTATCACCTTCGTTCATTAAATTTGATCTTTCAAATTCATGAACAAAAGATAAAACCTTATCTAGGTTTTTACTATTTAAACTAAGACCAAACTTAGGATAAACAGTGAACATGAATTTTTGGTATGCAAGATTACCTCTAGCAGCACCTAAAATACAATCATTTCTGTCATTAATTCTATTATCAATTAATGCCATTTTGATGGGAGAATTAATTCCTTCTTGAAATTCAGATTTCAATAATATTTTTATAGCACCTAAATGTACAGTTGTTAGTTTAGATTTAATTTCTGGATCTATATTCTGTAGATTTTTATTAATCTCTACTTTAGTGATTAATCGCAAATATACAGCTCCAGAAGTATCTTTAATGTCAACATGCATTTCTTTTGTGCTAACAAAATAGAATATTTCATTCTTTCTTTTTAACATTCTGCTTACTAAGCTAGGCATGTTAAAAATATTTTCTTTAGAAAGTTTTAGTTGTTTAGACTTAATCCTTTCTATAAGATCCTGCTTAATTGTTAAGCTAGCATCAAATCCATTTTGATTTTCATCAAAAGTTATTTGATTCTCAGAGTTTTCAGAAGAAGTATATTCTTCTATCTCAGGTTGGTTTTCTATTTCCAATTTTTAGAAATTTAAAACTTTTTGAGTTTCAGGATTACGTTCATAGCTCTGATACCAGGTTTAGGGGTGGTCTCAGCGGAATTTTAATTTTCTTTTTTATACATTTTAAACATCCTTTATAGGTGTTCATATAATGCACAAGAGTTTGATGTTTTTCACAAAATCTTGTTCCAAAACTATACCTAGATTGACTATAAGGGCCAACTCTACGGAATTTAGATAATTTCTTATCTTCTTTAGTTAATTCTCTGTCAAGAATTGATTTACAAACGTTTTTGCTCATTTGAATGATTCTTGAGAGTTCATTGTTTTACAGAATTTTGAGATTCTTTTATACATTTTATGCATACTTTAAAGGTGTCCTTATAAAGTACATAAATCTGAATTTGATGTTTTTTACAAAACTTAGTTCCAAAACTGTATCTGGATTGATTATTATCATTGTTCCTACAGAATTCAGATAAATTCTTGTCTTCTTTAGTTAGTTCTCTGTCGAGAATAGATTTACATATGTTTTTACTCATTAGAGCATACAAATATTCTTAATTGATGAAGATTAAAATGTTTTAATACTTTAGAACCCTAAGTAATTTATGCAAGTTCCTTTTACCTTCTTTACTATATTATCAAAAGTGTATCTTTATCATGCTTTCTGTTTATAACTTAACCAATCCTACGAACTTTGTTTCCCTAAACGGCCACCTGCCTAAGCGGTACTCCCTATTCTACGGACTCCAGGTTTTATTATAACAGATAAGCATGTATACAACAATCAATAATAAGAAAGAAGATAAAGATTATGAAAGCTTACATGAAATTACAAGGGCCCTAAAGGCTTTTTATTCACACATAGTAGATCCGAAGATCAGACAGAAGCCTGGACGAGGGTCGTCTCCAGGAGATTACAGAGGTTGAATTTAAAAGACAAGGAGGCACAGAAGTGAGGGGCGCTCCCATATTACAAGAAATGAACTTCCTTTTATAGATAAGGAAGGATCTGCATTATTAAAGAGGGGTGCGTCATCCCTTACGTACAAACGCACTTACATTATTGCATCTACCTAAAGCAGACGCACTACTGCATTATTGCATCCACTCAATGCAGATGCATTATTATCCCACTACCTGCTGTCACTAGAAGTGGAGGGGTCCATAGGACTGTCGGCAGCCCTGATGGTGGAGAGGTCACTGTCTTGATTGGAGGGTGATCCACTTTCTTCTGAGCACTTACCACATAGATAATTGATGCGGTAATTCTTTATCTTCTTGCAAAGATCTGGCATATGTTCTCCCAAAATAAATGGATTAACCAAAGTATTTTGGAATTTGACAAACTTATCTTCATCAGCTTCGCTGATCTTCTTGGGTGACTTGCTGTACATCAAGATGGTGGAATCTTGATAGTTGACAAATAGACCGTCTTCTGAGCTGAAACTGAAAACTTTCTGGAGCAATCCTTCAAGTCTTCTAACTGCTAGATTCAATAAATCATCGGGATCTATCTTGCATTCCATTGTCGTGGATGGATGATACTTTTCCTCTTTGCAAATGCCGATCTGGATTAGATGCTGAGGATGGTAGATCAAATGACCTGTATTATTCCAGTAGGGACCAGAACTATTTATTTTTAGAAAGATTTCTTGACCAGGTTTGGTACACTTCTTCCTAATGTTCTTGATAACACTTAGTAATGCTTTAGGGAAATGACTAATCTCTAATAAATTAGAGCTAGGATATATGGTTTTAACTAATCCGTACTGGAAAGCTTCAAAAACTTGCTCGGGATCAGCATTTTTGGTAAAGTTGTAATAACTTAAATTTTTGAGATCCGTGGTGTAGAATTTTTCTTCTATATATTTGGATTCATCAGCCAACGGGCATGCCTGTAGCAGTATTCAAATTCTGCTTCAGTTAACTTGTTGACGAGTTCCGTAGAAGTTTCTTCTTTGGGTTCCATTCTAGAAGGAAGCTTTCCTAGAATAACCTTTGTATCCCTTTTCTTTTGAAGAGTTACTGCAAAAGTATTTGGGCGAAGGAATTCTTCATGAGTAACCAGAGAGAGTGGAGCACGTCCTTCCACTCTGGTGTATAAATCAGCAGAAATTCTGGCTTCTTGGAAAGTTTTGAATTTCTTATGAACAATATTAGACACTCTTTCGGTTGCCTTTTTGGTAAAACTCCAGTCGGAATATATACCCGCATTTGGGCCATTGTATACCACATAATATGGCATAGATTTTTTCGGGATTGGTATTCCCTCAGCGGATTTCTCCGGTGCTAAAGGTGTAACTTTAGTCTGTGGGATTGGAATTCCCTGATTTGGTTTTAGAACAAAATCTACTGGTGTAACCAGTTTGGTGGAAGTTTGTACTTCCTTCTGAATTTTTGGCAAATTCACAGCCTTCAACGGATTTGTTGGTTCTTTACCAACTGCCGTTTGCGTTGGAATAGCCTTATCTTTCTCTTTTGAGGGAGAAGGTGATAAGATAACCTTGTTTACTTCATTTTCAGAAGCTTGTTCTTTTTCTTTTCCTGATTTGATCAGGTTAAGATATCTGAGCTTAGCTTGGACCAGCTCGAGTTCTTGGGCTAAAAGTCCTTCTTGCAGCTTCAGCTGCTCTATTTCATCCATGCTGGATGCTTCACAAAGAAACAAACATTAGAAACATTTGTATCATTCTTTATAATCTTGCTGAAATTCTCTGGTAAGAAAATCTGCAAAATAATTTTTGGTACCTGCAATATGAACAACATCAAAATCATATCTAGATAACCACATTTGCCATCTAACTAGACGACCTTGTTTATTATCTCCTTTTAGATTTATCTTTAGGAAATAGGTAAAATTCTTATTATTTGTTCTTACTAGAAATCTGCAAGGGGTTAGATAAACAGAGAATTTTTTAATTACTCTAATAACCGAAAGGTATTCTTTTTCGTTACAATGGTAATTCTTTTCAGCAGCCTTAAAACTTCCTGAAGTGTATCGGCAAATGTATTCTTTACCATTATTTTCTGCCTTAAGAATTCCTCCCCAGAATAAATCTGATGCATCAGTTTCTATGATAAGTTTATCCTCAGGTTGAGGATGATAAAGCTTAGGAAAGTTTTTTTAAACTTTTCTTTACTTTTATTAGATAGTTTGTATCTGTATCTTTCCATTCCCATGGAATATCTTCCTTAAGCTTTGCTTGTAATGGTGCTCTAACCTGAGCAAGCTTAGGAATATAATCAGAAGCATAAGTGAGAATTCCTAAGAATCTCTGCAACTGTTTTTTATTCTCAAGGATATCTGGGAACTTTTGAATATGTTCCAAGATATGATCTTGAGGTCGATGAGACCCTTCTTCAATTTCTAGTCCTAGAAAATTGATTTTTGTTTTAAAAAGCTGTGTTTTCTTCTTTGAGAGTATTATTCCCAGAGAAGCACATTTTTTAAGTACTGCCGCTACTTGCCACAGATGTTCTGTTTCATTATTGCTGAAGACCAAAATGTCATCAATATAAACACAACAGAATTTTTCAAAGGTCCAAATGCATTTTGCATATGTCTTTGAAATATGGCTGGAGCCTGTTTTAACCCAAAGGGTACCACATTCCACTGGTAATGGCCTTGTGGGCATGTGAAAGCAGTTAATAATTGTGATTCTTCATCTAGCAATACTTGCCAGAATCCTGATTTACAATCAAAACTACTGAATATTTTCTTTCCTCTTATTAGAGTTAATAAATCGTCTTTATTAGGAAGGTTATGACTGTCTCCTACTGTGGCTGTGTTTATAGCCTTATAGTTGACAACCATTCTCTTTTTTCCTCTGCGTTTCTCAGCTTCGTTTTCTACTAGGAAAGCTGGAGACATGTGAGGTGATTTGCTAGGTTTAATTACTTTTAATTCTAGCAATTCTTTAATTTGTTTTCCAAATTCTTCCCTATCCTTAGGACTATATTGCATTGGTTTAACATTTACAATTGTCTTGGGATTGATTAGTTTTATGGTTGCTGTCATCCAATATTTTGACTTGTTAGGGTCTATTGGATTTTCTGAACATACAGAATCTAGAAGTGTTTCTATTTTACAAAGTTTTGTATTTTGAAGCACAAAAAGTTGTTGTTCTTTAGTATACATACCCCCCTCCTTAAAAGAGAAGCAATTTTATTAGGGCTAATATTTAGAGCTTCTGGTTTTGGTAATTTTGATTTCTTTTTCATATATTCTAAATAACCTGGAACTCCTACTCTAAGAGCTCTTCTTATTTTTCCTATATGTACAAGATTATTGTTTAGTGTGAAAATTATTCTATCTGTGTATTGGACAAATGGATGATACAACAGACAGAAGTTATTTCCAATAATAAAATCTATTCCAGATTCTTGTTGATATACAGTTGAAATATGAAATATGTCACCTGCTATCATTATATTAAGATTTTTACAGACCTTAGAGAGTATGATGTGTGATCCATTTCCAATTTTTACTCTTATTGGTCTTTCTACATTTACCCAATTTTCTTTGGGTATTACATTTTTGCAAGCAACACACATGCTTGCACCGGTGTCTACATAGCAGTGTAACTCAATTTGTTTATATCCAGAAAATTTTAATTTTCCTTTTATCCTAGAGTAATATTTAATAGTTATAGGGTTGTTTCTTAGTTTCTTAGTTTCTCCCCTCTCAGATTTTCCTTTTTTTTAAAACCCCAACTTATAAAACGACGTCGTTTTAGTCTTAGTTTCTGATACGTTTCTCTTCTCTGATACTCTCCTCTTCTTCATACTCTTCTTCTTTTGTTTGAATTTCAATCCTTCTCCTCTTCTATAACCTAATACTAACATTGACGGTTTGGGCATTATATTACGTTGAATCATTGTTAATTTTTTCCAGATTGATAGTTTGGCTAATACTTCTGCTAAACCGCCGAACGTGATTCTGGAGTTGGTAGTATTCTCAGCTTATTTCGCACTCAAAGTCTCAGTATTCTATGGTTTTTCCACCAATTTATTTATGCTTTATTATTGAAGTGAAGGTGTTTGATATTTTGTCCCATAAGTATAATTCCTGACTTGTGTGCATTTAACGGCCTGATTTTACTTTCTCTCAAAATCAGTGATTTATTTCACGAATTTCAGGTTGTTAAGAGGAATCGGAGATCGCCCAGCTGGATTATCATCTTCTGGTAATTTTTCTACGATCGATCTACTTATTCCTTATCACGAAATACATTTAACTGAAGTATATACCGCTATCTGCGGTTTTCTTAGTCGTTTGTTTGATTACTGCTCATTTCTGGTTAGTTTCTAGAAATTCTGGTTTCCTACGTATTTTTAGCAAATACTAACAAGTGATGTTGGATTTCGACTTTGGTGAATCTGTGCTATTAGCCTATTATAAGCCTGGATGTTGTGAAAATTTTATACGTGGTTTTCATCGGGTTTTACTTTCGGTTGTTTGATTAAATGATGCCGTTCTTCTGTGTTTTCAATTTGATTGTGTAGTAATGTTGAATTACTGCTTGCTGCCTGTGCAATAATCATCCTGAATGTTACTTGTGTTGTGACTCTTATAATGAAACATCACTATGTTATACTTATACAATAGTTGTGTACTATAATATTCCCTTCAATTTTGTGTACTATAAGGGCAAACAGAGCTGCATATATCGATTTCTCGGTACAAAGGATTGATGTATATGATCAATTGTGTTCTGATCATGGTTGTGTACTTGTGTATGTGTACATGAGTTACATAATTACTAAAATGGAGTAATAGGATTCCTGTGTTTTTGGCAAGGTTTCTACACTGGAAAATATTATGTATTACAAAAACCCACCTTTCATCTTGGTTTATTTCTCAATAGAAAAATGCACTTTCAAAGTAACTTTGCACTATTATTATTATTATTATTTTTTAAGACTGCTTGGTGATTTTCCATTGCAAGACGGTACATATTGTTGAACCTTAAAGGGGCTGTGGATTTTGATTTTGGATTAGGTTAGATATGATGGTTGTTTGCAGTATGAGTAAAATCGAAAGAAATAAGTAGTTAGGTATAATATACCTTCTTGGCATTGGTTTTGAATTTCGAAACTTAATTTTGGCTCATTTCATGTTCACGTGAAAGTTGATAACTTTGTGGACTTTTACCTTTAAATCTTTGAAGTGTTTTGTAAAAAAATGAAAAGAAACTCTTTCTATAAGTCTCTGCCTTTGTTTTCCTGTTTCATCTACTTTTGATTTAACTTCATTAAACCTTTCTTTTTTCTTTGACCAAATTTTGAAATAGGAGCTCCGAAGTAATGACGCTGAAATGGTTGACAAGAATATTGTTGCTGGCCGGCAGAAGTACTCAGCTTTCGCAGTAAGTATCCATTTGAATGGTGAAATTTTTATACATATCTGAACATTTTAAAATATCATATTTTCATTGGATATTTAGAATGTCTTACTGTCTACTCAATTACTTAAATGGTTTTACTTGTGTTAGAGCCTCATCCTGATTTTTGAGACGTGTGTAAGTATATGCAATGGTATTTTTGAGATGAGCCTAATAAAGTGTGTATAACCTTTCCACTAATGAGAGCATTGCAAATTTGATGAATTAGATGGCTCCCCTGATGACCATCAGTAAGATCCTTGACAGCAGATATTGATGATGCTAATTATATCTATAGCTTTTCCTTGCTATAGTTTGTTATCAATATTAGGAGCTCTCTCAGATGTCTCAAGTTTGGAGTACTCTGATTTCAGTTTTGTACCTCTTTGATTTTGGTGATTTTACAAAAGCTATGGAGTATATTAAAAAGGACGGCTTGAGTGTGCTATATATGTGGCTGTTTTATTTTTAGGTCGTTTGAACACAGGTGAGTGCTCAAAGTACAGTCCAGAAGCTGGTCAACTTCAGAAATGGTGAATTGACTGTTTTTTTCAGAGGGTTTCCGGTCACTTTGCTCTCAATTTATTTAAAAGCAGCAAACCCCTGCAGACCACCGTTGCTTACCATTTTAGCTGGCTTACTGGTGCGTTTGATTGTGTGTAATGAGGCTCTTTAAATCTGTTTATTTAAACAAAATGATGTTTATCACTACAAGTTTCTACTGTGATAGTAATTTCTGAAGCAGATTAAGATTTTCTTTCACCAAACTATTGTAATAAAGTTTGTGACTTTATTGATACATGGACTCTTGTTGATGCTACTTTTCACGTGTGGTTTACCAATTTTAAGGACTAGGAATATGTTTGGATGTAGTTGAAGACTTTTCTTCAAGATGTTTTGAATTTTTAACCTTGTCCATATTTTGCTCTCTGGAAATTTTTAATATTGGGTTGAATCAAATTACTGAAATTAGTACTTTTAGCCGTTTGTTGATTAGCTTTGAAACTATGGATTTACTCATGTTCACAATGATTCCAGGTTTAATGAATTCAAAGATTCTTCTGGTGAAAACAAATATAAATATGGATTATGGTGCCATATGAAAAACATATCTACCGGATATGACGGTTCTTCGAATTTTGCCATATCTTTGCTGAAAAACAGAGATGATTACAGTATGAAAAACTCTTGCTCACAGCGATTCTCATTCCTATGTTATTTCGATGTGTCTCATTATTTTATTGATAATCATTAGTTAGGGCGCATACCGTTTGATGATCTACTCTTGCATCACTCGTAGCGTATTTAGAGACTAATGTAATGAAATTTCTAGGGATGAACTATCTCCAACTCTTGCATCACACCTTACTTAAATTGGTTTATGTAGTGATATTTTGCCTTCACACATCTTACTCTTGCATCACACATGCTTTACTTTTACTTGACTTGGCGCTGTCTTTGTCCTATAATAAGATGATTTTTCGTTTCCGTTTAAATAATGGCATAACTAAGAACAACAATTAAGTCATATAGATTTGATCACAGCAGAAAAAAATTGCATATACAGTTTATGTGTAGCTACTGAGGAAGAGGTCTGTTGTGCAGATATCCAAGACTGCATCCCCTGCTAAACAGTTTCTGTAATCGCTGCAGCATGTATGAATTGGTGTTACTGATAATGGAATTAAGATGCTGCTTATGAATGTTTGTTTGCTGTAAGGTAAATTTTTTTTATCTGTTTGGTTTTAGGAGTTCTATGGTCATGTTTGTAAGACATTAAGTTTGAATCTGGATTAGCTGGTCTGTCCTTTTTTTTTCCCTCTTAACCACTTGGAAAAAATTAAAAATCAGATGTATTCCAGTTCCAATTCTGAATTCCCATTACGAGTTTCTTTTTTATATTCGTTGTCTGGTTTTATCTCTTTCTTATGACCCCATGAGCTATCGCTAATTGTTAGCTAACTTCTTGCAGTATAAGTCTGATGAAATTACTTGCTCTTGTGGATGTGTGAATATATTGAATCTTCATGTGGTAGTACCTCTCATGTGTTATTCCTTTGATTATTTTTCCACTCTCTATCATAGTATTTCTCTATATTCTTAATAATTTTGTTCCATTAACAAGATGTGAAGTGTGAATAAAGGAGCTGAATATTCTGTTGACTTTGCTGGCTGATAAAAAGAGATAATTAGAGCAAAAAGAGTCAGAAAGAAACATGCTAATTTGAACTTCTTGCATGTCTTGAGGAGACAAAATGTTGGTGCACTTAATGAAGTCTGTCCACTGAATTTTTTACTTGATCTGCTGTGATTTGCAGTCGTCTGCTTTCTTAAATAACCTATGTGGTGAAAAGTATTAATGCATATTTTGGATGGTACTAACAAGAAATGCATGATAGATACCTCGGAAATAAGCTTTTAAAGTTTGCAGAAGGTGAAAGAAGGCAACTTGTAATGAGAGTGCGCAATCTGAAAAGTTCCAAGAAGAATAATCCTTCATAGTATAATTTTTTCTGTACTTTGCATATAAGGTATGACTTGGAGGACTTCTCTATATTATATAGAAACTATGAGTCAATTTCTTATAGTTCATAGGTTCAGTTCATGTGTTTTCTTGATTCATTGTCTTAGATTATATGTTCCTTTCATTTTAATGTACAAATTTAAGTTGTTTTTAGCCGGCTATATATTGGTTTTAATAGGTAGATGTTTTTTCTTCTTTGAGATTGTTTAGAATCTTTCAATTAATTGTTCCTTTTCTTTTTTATTATTTAAAAAGGACTAACAATAAAATATAAGCACGATATATTTCCTTCTATGTATAAATAAGTTGCATCCTGATGTACAATCTACAAAACATACCTCGAGCAATTACAAGAATCTCGTAGATTAGTATCAGACACGTAAGTTTAGGAGAATAAAAGCAAAACTCCCTCAAATGGCCTCATAATCACTAATCAATAGCCACAGAAGAGAAGATCTCTTCTACCGTATTTTACGACCACAAAAACACAGATTTGGAGCTTGAAATTAGGACAACCATTACCATTTGCTAGAACTTATTTCTTGCTGAACTTAACCGAACTGTATTGAACTGAAATAAATTTAAATATATAATTGAACAAAATTGAAATAATTTTAAAATTTATCATTTATCATGTTCAAAATTGAACTTAATTCTTGTTTATTTCCAAATACTTTTTTATATCGAATATTTCATCTGTCTTATCAACTAAAACTAATTCATCAATAATCCCACCGCAAACTTTGATGTAAGATAAATTGAACACAATAAATTTATTTTAAATACACAAATTATAATATGAACTCTTTTGTCATGTACTCCTAAACTTATGCTCATTATTGAACTAAACTAAATTGATTCAAACTATATCACAAATTAAGTTAAACCAAACTAAAATTAAGTGTTGATGATGACATGACATCGTCCAATATATTTTTTTTAGATTGCTTGATTTTGTAATTTCAAATTCAGTTGTTCAATAATATTTGGTTTGCATTTGGATTCTATATATTTTTATATTTTTATAAACTTAAGTACTTTACATTTAAAATAATTTATACTATCTGAGTACGACTATCGCAAGTTATATCATAACAAAATCATTGCTTATTAAAATTAATGAAAAACCTCTCGCATCGCCATAGGATGAGTGCAATAACTTTGTTCTATTGTACAATCATAAATTGAGCATTTCGTATATGAATATTACTATGAATAGATTTTGTGTACAAATACACCGCGCACCGCGCGGTGAGTGACCGCTAGTATAAATTGAATTAGAGCTGGTAATATTGCACATTAAAAAATTTGTGTGTCAATTTATAATTATCACAGACTTTGAGGGTGGAAGGAGTAATATTCATAATTCTAATTTGCATTTGTCAAATGCAAACTACCTAGAATTAGAATTCTCCAAATTTTGAACCCAAAATTAGAAATCTTTTTCATTTCAATCCTATTTTGAGAAAGTCTTCATTTAATGACTAGTGATATTATATAATTGTACTGGGAACGTACAGTAAATTCTTTGTTATCTAGTAGTATGTCTCCGCTAATTTTACATTTTACACTGATAGGTGTGTAAATACATGTGCACTCAATTCATATGAAGTACACTTTTTTTTCAAATGTAGAACGGTTATGGTGTTATGGTACTTTGCTCTGCGCATTGTTTGAACGCAATCTTCTCTACATTCCAGTCTGCGCATTACAATTCCCGTCTACATTCTCAAAATGGCCAATTTCTTCTCTATATTTGCACGGTCAATCTGATTTCAAACACGCCCTTATCATAAGAAAAATAAACTCAACTGGTCGAATCATGGATATTGCAGAAATTATGTGGTATCCGTCCTGACAAAAGTTCAGGTTCCCCATTAGACTCAGATACTGTAAGCTAGTTGTCAAGTTCCATAAGATCACTTGGAATCTCACCTGTAAAAAGGTTTTGATCCAAGTTTACTACAAAAAGGTTGACAAGTTTTCCAAATCCAAAAGGTATAGGACCAGATATGTGATTCACTCATGAATACTTGAGTTAGCTAAATCTCTGGTGTCGTTTCCCGCATCTAACGCCTTGCCATTCGCAGTGATGCCGTGAATCATTCCAGGAGTTGAGCCACCCGAATGGATCATCTGATGTCTGACGCTTGAATTCCATCAGAGAAAGTCGGCCGGTCTCATTTCCCCCTGCTACAAAAGCATGCACTGAAAAAGTGATGATGACCATACTCATGAGTAACATTGCTCTAGTATGATGGTTGAGTTCCATTGTGTTGCAAAAACAAAATGAACAATTGGTGCTTTTTGTTTGGGCTTTTAGGTCCCTTCCTATGTGGAGAAACCTAATTTGTTTTGGCCCATTTTGAAGAAGCCTTTGGAGAGTTTGACTTTAACTCAAGACTTATATTTAATGTGGCAAAACGTGAAGATAAGATAAGGTTTTCCAAAATCAGATTTGGGGGAAAACAGAGAAGAGAAGAAAGGAGAAAACGGGTCTTTGCGCACTGTGATTCTTTGTCCATTTGAAGGGTTGTCTTTGTTCCGATTCTGCTGGGTTTTCTTCAACTTTTAGGGGACGTTTGAGGCCGTGTGTTGGACAGGTGGTTTGTCGATTGGTTCTCCGGATTGGGAGTTATGGTATCTCGACTGTGATCTGCGATTATTGGTGACTTTCTCGATTTCTCTCTTTTTGTTGATGTTCTTATGATTGTCTATGGTTATTAGCTTGGATAGCCATTCGAGACTTGGGATTAGGCTTTGTTGTAACCTCCATTAACTCATAATGAAACTTACTGGGTTGGACTTCTAATCGTCCCGTGGTTTTTATCCTTCACAACGAAAGGGTTTTCCACGTAAAAATCGTGTGTCTTGTCTTGAATGTTTATTTCCTTGAAGAATTTGCTGTTTGGTGTATTTTCTGGGGAATTCTGAAGAACTTGAAAATTCAACCCCAAAGGCTCTAGCAGAGTATTTCCATCTGAAAGTTTCAGCCTCATATGCTCGAGCCGAGCGTTTTCAGCTGAACATTTTACCTTGTGAGAAATCTTGTTTTCGCTGTGTAGTTGTGCTTAATTTTTGTTTAGCAAACTTCTAGGTGGGGAATCTTGTTCCATACCCATCAATCTGGTATCAGAGCACATTTAGAGTTGTATTTTAAGCCGTGGTTTTGGTTTGAACTTGTTAGCTTGGGTTTGGATTTGGTTCAGTGTTGATTTCTCCATGGATGCTAGTATGAATACTACTAGCATGGTTAGTTTGAATGGTACTAAATATCATATTTGGAAGAGGAAGATGAAGGACTTGTTGTTGGTTTAAAATTGGCATTTACTGTGTTTTCTACTGAGATGCCAGCCGATAAGACTGAGGAGCAGTGAAGATTTAAGCATGAACAAGTTTGTGGTTTTATTCGTCAGTGGGTTGATGATAATGTGCTCAACCACATCAACGACGAAGTTAATGCCAAGATACTTTGGCAGAAGCTTGAGTCCCTTTATGCAAGCAAGTCTAGGAACAACAAGTTGTTTATGATCAAGCATCTTATGGGTTTAAAGTTCAAGGAAAGAAAGGCGATGTCTGACCACTTGAATGATTTTCATGAAATTATTCAACAGTCGTTTGCCATGGGAATAAAGTTTGATGATGAAATCCAGGGGCTTTTATTGCTAGGCACTCTTACGGATTCATGGGATACTTTTAGGATGACACTTTGTAATTCAGCACCCGAGGGAAATGTTACCTTAGATTTTGCAAAGGACGGTATACTGAATGAGGAGATGAGAAAGAAGTCTCATGGTGTGTCGTCTTCGTCCGAGGAAGTGTATGTTGCAGAGCACGGGGGAATGAGTAAAAGTAGAGGTCCCAGTGGTAGTAAGGAGAAGAGTATGAGCAAGTCCCGTGGAAGATATAAGAACTTGAAGTGCCATCATTGTGGAAAGATGGGTCATATTCAGAAGTTCTGCTACAAGTGGAAAATGGAGAATAAATATGGCAATGGTAAGCAAGAGAGGAGGCATCACCAGAAAGATCCAGACAATGATGATCGAGCAGTTATTGCAACAGCTGGTGATCTTGTAGTTGTTCTAGATGAGAGCTATGTGAACTTGGCTATCTCCGAGTCAAGTTGGGTAGTTGATAGTGGAGCCTCAACTCATGTGTCTTCAAGAAAGGAATTCTTTACCTCTTATACACCAGGTGATTACGGTGTGTTGAAGATGGGTAATGATGGATTGTGCAAAATTGTTGGCGTGGGAGATATTTGCTTGGTGACTAATCTTCGAGCAAAGCTGGTGCTCAAGAATGTTCGCATGTCCCAGATATTCGATTTAATCTGATCTCCGTTGGTCAACTTGATGATAAAGGATTTTGGAGCACCTTTCGTGATGGTCAGTGGAAATTAACGAAAGGAAGTTTGTTGATAGCACGAGGGAAGAAGCTTACACGTCTTTATTTTACGCAAGCCACGTGTTCCACCACTGAATGCGCCTCAAACCATTTTGCCAGGGTATCCAGAATGGGAGCATCCACCAGACGGTGCCACCAAGGTGGTTTCCACACCTTTTCGAACGCACTGGGGATCCGTTCCTGGGGGTAGCGGTTTCGGAGTCTGATCTTCCCCACCAGCATGAAACGGACGTCGTTTCCCTCCGTCACCAGACAAATCACTTCCCGTTCGTCTGCTATCGGGGTTAAACCTCATATTCTTGATGCAATAACCTCTATAGTGGTGATGTTTCTGCACAAAAGGTTGTTGCTCTCTGATTCTTGGTTTTGCTCTTTGACTGGCTTGGATATATCGGAGGCGGCCAAGATCTGGTTCTTGCGGAAACAAGTTTTTTTCTCTCTAAACCCTTGGGTTTAGGGAGTCGGCGCATTAGATCTCTCAAAAATCTCGGTGCCCTGCTCCAGTAGAAAGCGGAGCGGATCGGCGTTGACGTCAGCTGAGTGGTTGCAGATCGGAGAGCCGACTAAGGTTACCGTCGCGGCGGAGGTCGCCGATGACCACCCCGAATTGGATCTGCAGAGGAAGGATCAGCGGCGGCCGTGAGAGAGCGAGCAGGAATCGGCGGCATTTGGTTCAGCAGCGGCCGTGAGAGCGAGCAGGAATCGGCTTAATACAATGATATTTTAGATAGGTTATATTGACCATTTCAATTATTAATGTTGTCTTTATGTTGACCACTTGAACCTATCAGAGCATGTCCAACAACTATACTAAACTTATCTCTCAAGCAGAGAGTTAAATTGAGGATACTCTATAATTTTTGGGTACAACTCCAACATGCTCTCTATTAATTTACATATCGATGCATTTATTAATATAAAAAAAATTTAAATAAGGAAGTAAAAAAAATGGAGGGATCAAATTTGGCATTGGAATTTTAAATGACTAAATAAAGTTTGAGTTAGTCTCTGAGGAGACCGGACTAAATTATAAATAGTGCAATAAAGAAAATCAAGGAGGGACCAATTTGCAATTTTTTAAAAATTTAAAAAACCCGCGCTACAGTGTTTCCTCCGTGTACAATGTTTTGCTACAGTGCGCTACACTGTGCTACATTGTTTCAAGTTAAAATGTTCATGTTCATATTTTATGTTTCAAGTTAAAATGTTCATGTTTTATGTTTCAAAAAGTGTTATGTTTCACGTTAAGATAAAATGTTCATGTTTTATGTTTCAAAAAGTGTTATGTTTCACGTTAAGTTAAAATGGTCATGTTTTATGTTTCAAATTAAAATGTTTATGCTTTATGTTTCAAAAAATGTTCATGTTTCACGTTAAAATGTCCATGTTTCACGTTAAAACGTTTCAAGTTAAAACCGATATTGTAGCAACTCGACACTGTAGCAAACCGGTACTGTAGCGACTCGGAACTAGCGCGTGATTTTTTAATATTTTCAGAAATTGTAAATTGGTCCCTCCATGTTTTTGACTTATATCACTATTTACAATTTAATCCGGTATCTATATAGAGACGGTCTCTTCTAAGACTTTGCCATAAAGCGTTTTGGGATAAAAAGGAAAACAAATAACAATCAATCATATCATTAAATTTTAGAGCACCATTCTCATACTCTTCATATAACTATCCAAATTTTCTCTCTTCTTAGAGCAAGTCCAACAACTTTGGTATAATAGATATTTTATACAAATTTAGAGATTTTGACAAATTTTTTACTTCAACAAAATCTCTATACGATTCTCTATAATAGAAAAATGAGGAGAGAGAAGGAAAAAATCCCTATATATGCATATTGTAAAAGCATCTCCAATGCAAGCATCAATTTTGTAAGTTAAAGTGCCACATAATCAAAACAGAGTCTTAATTTAAAAATCTACCTCCAATGCAAGCTTTTTTACCATATATTGAAGCTCAATTAGACCCTTTCAATATTGAAGCTAATAATGAGGCCTTGTTTTTCTTTAAAAAAAATTGTGTCATAATCCAAATGGACCCCAAATAAAATCCCACCCCCTTTACCCCAGCGAGAATCAAACCTAGGACCTCTGGATAATTCTACAAGTGTTTTACCACTTGAGTTATTATCATTTTCTATAATAATGAAGCCTTCAATTTGATATTACCATATATAAATCATTATAGCATTTATGTCAATTTATTTTATTCAAACTTAAATAATTTTAATACATTAGGTTAATATTTAAGTAAATTAGGTTACAATTTATGTTAAAATAAATATTAATCCCTAAAGGGAACCAGAATAGTTATTCACTCCAAATTGTGTGTGGAATAAACGACGCAATTTCGTATTGACAGTGAACTTAAATATGGTATTTATTAGTGATAATACTGGCCCGGATTCCTTCTGGGCTAGAAAGAAGGCCCACGGCCCAAAACCATCAGAGCGGTATCTTCCCCGCGAGAGGCACGTCCAGTCAAGAATAAGGACAGGCAAGGACCAAGAAAAGTGGTCCCGAGCCTTATCCAGAGCAGGCAACCTCAACTATAAATACTGGAGCCAAATAGTGAATAAGGTATGTGACTCATAACTCTCTACTTTATATTGAGAACTTTTCCCGTACGTTTTCCCCGCATCACTACCCCCATCTCATCATCACGCCGGAGCTTCTTCCCCGGGAACCCTCCCGGGGACTGTTTTGCAGGATTGTTGCGGGCTTTCCACCGAGCAGGCGCGGGTAGTATCGAGAGCGGGGACTCAGACGGTTTTGGTAGCATCAATTGGCACGCCTGGTGGGACCTCCCACCTTCGCATGATGGAGTCGCCAAGGAGAGGGCGCGGGCGCCCGAAGAAGAATGCGGCACCTTCGGAGGGTGGTTCTCTTCCACCCCCGGGGGATGATGTGACATTGAGGCAGTTGCAGGAGGAGGCTAGATGCCAGCGGGAGCTAGGGGTACCGCAGGACGGACACGTGGAAACTGCCTCCGATGAAGCCGACTCGGAAGGAGAGTACCAGGGTGAACAAGAAGGACCTAGGCCCGCCGGGGGAGGTAGTCCCCGGGCACAGGGGCAGGAGGCCCGGGAGGAGGGGCAATCCTTAGCTGACGCGGAGGAGTTGGCAGCATTGGAGTTCATGAGAGCCAACAAGGAGTCGTACCGCCAGTGGGTACTGTCCACCCGGGAAAGCCTTAGGCGAAGGGAACCCGGGGGGAATCCGGCAGGCCCCCTACGGGGGTACCAAAGAGAGGTTATAGACTTGGACGGGGTTGTTCAACCGCCAAGGATGCAGGGGCGGGTGAATTCTTCAACCGTCCCACCTTCTTTCCCTCCGAGTTTCGGGGTCGGAGGGGGAGCGGCTACGGGACAGCCATCAAACTTAGTTCCACATGCTCCACCCTATTACCTGTGTTCTAGCTGGGGGGCAGGACAAATCGGGTATGGCCCACCGGTCATGCCGGTGGAATCATTGGGTTATCAGGCCCCTGGAACCCAGGGAAACCCGATCCAGTACTCCATGCCAATGTACGGGTCAATGGGAATGAATTATGGGCATCCGGAGAGATACTATCGGGAGGATGATAGGATGCGGGGTTATCAGGTGGCGCAGCAGGACCCCAACTCTTTGGAGGCTCGATTAGACAAGCTGGTGGGAAGAAACGGAGCTAAACCTACCTCCCCATGGGTACCCCGAGTGCTTGCATACCCATGGCCGCCGGGTCTCCGGACCCCGGAGGGAATCCCAACGTACAACGGAGAGACAGACCCGGAAGAGTTTGTCAGGACGTACCAGAACTTGATGGTGTCAAGGGACTTCCCGGAGGAATTGAGATGCAAGTTGGTGGGCTGTTACCTGAGAGGAAACTGTCTCTCATGGTTCGATTCCTTGCCCCGAGAAAGCCTCAGAGATTATTACGATTTCTCCAAGGCTTTACTATTCAGATACGCCGGGTTAAAGAAGGAAGGAAAGCAGCTGACTGAGCTTTTGGCCACCCGGCAGAAGGCTGCAGAAGGGTCAATGGAGTACTATCGAAGGTACATGGACGACAGCATGAAGGTCGTGGATAGGCAGCAGCAGGAGAAGGCGGTGATTAGTGGGTTTATAAATGGCTTGAGGGATATGGCATTGTTCCAGAAGTTGATGGAAAATATCCCGGAAACGTTTCATAACCTGCAGATGGCGGTGCAGTTGTATTGTGCAGTTAATGATGCCACTAGGAAGAGAAAAGAAGAATCCGGGGGATTCCTCCCGGACAAGATGGAAAGAAGGAGGACGGTTGACTCCAGAAGGGACCCTGCTCCCGCACCGGTAAACCGGGCGAGAGCAGACAATTTCACCCCGCTCAGCAAATCCCGAACGGAGATCCATACTATCCACAAGGATTTGTTCCCAGATCCGTTGCCTATCCAAGGGACCCCATCCAGGGAAAATGCGGACAAATGGTGCGCCTATCACAAGTCTTATGGACACTCGACAGAGGGGTGTAGGATGCTGAGGAACGAGATAGAGAAGTTGATAGACCGGGGGCAGCTGAGAGATTGTGTGGCGACGGAAGCAAAAAAGGAGAATCCCCGGGACCAGCCCCAAGAGCAGCCCCGGAGGAGGTGGAGGCCTAACCCGGGGAGAGGAAACGGGAGAAACCAAGGCAACCAAGGTAACCAAGGCAACCAAGGCAACAGGGCCCCGGGGAGGCCTGCCATAGCTGCTGCACCAGTCCAGGCGGTGGAGCCTGCCCCAGCACCCAACAGGATGATCAACGTGATAAGCGGAGAAATTGGAGAGGCATGCCAATCAGTTTCCGCCATCCGGGCTCGGACGCGATATGTCCCCCCGGGGGAGGTTCAGGGGAAAAGGTTTCGCCCCGATGAAACACTCACTTTCTCAGAGGCGGATGCAGCCCCGCCACAGATACCCCATTCGGACCCAATGGTTGTAACAGCAGAAATTGAAGGCTTCTTGGTCAAAAGAGTGTTTGTGGATGACGGGAGCAGCGTGAAGATTATGTTCGCTTCCTGTTTCGATCAATTGGGGATTGGGAGGCAGAACCTGAAACCTCCCTCGTCTCCCTTATCAGGGTTCACGAGCAAGCCAGAAATTCCTTTGGGTGTGATTCCCTCGCGGTATGTATGGTGGACGAGAAAGATCGGAACAAGAGGGTCTCAGTGACATGCAACTTTGCGGTTATTGACGCACCTTCTCCGTACAATGTAATCATAGGGAGACCTTGGTTAACCCAGGCCCGGGCAGCGAATTGCCCGTACCTATTGACGATGAAGTTCCCCACCTCGCAAGGCGTGGCGGTCGTGCGGGGAAGTCAGGCGGTTGCGAGAAGTTGCATGATGACAGCGGTTTTGGACGCAAAGAAAGCAGTTGGGGTGGTTCATGGAGAAGTTCCCCGCCAAGAGTTGGAGGAAATGCAGGTGGCGGACAAAGGGATGGCCACGGTGGGAAAGGATCTCCCGGAGGAAGTAAAGAGCGCTTTAAAAGAACTCTTGGCTAGATACCAAGGAGTGTTCTCATGGAATCCAGAGGACATGGTGGGAGTGTTACCAGAGTTGGGGGTACACAAGCTAAACATAAGCCCGACAACCAAGCCAATCAGGCAGAAGAAAAGGCCTGTAGCCCCGGAAAGAGCAGAATTCATAAGGAACGAAGTTCGGAAGTTGGAAAGGGCCGGGGTGGTCGAAGAGATCATTTACCCGGAGTGGATAGCCAACCCGGTCTTGGTGAAAAAACATGATGGCAGCTGGCGCATGTGCATTGATTTTACAGACTTGAATAAGTGCTGCCCCAAAGACAGCTATCCTCTCCCAAATCTGGACCGGTTGGCGGAAGCCATCGCGGGATACTCGGTGCTAGCCTTCTTCGATGCGCACAAAGGTTATCACCAAGTGCAGATGGACGAGGCGGACAAAGCAAAAACCTCCTTCATCACCGACTTTGGAACCTTTTGCTACAAGAAGATGCCCTTCAGATTGAAGAATGCGGGAGCTACCTACCAGAGGATGGTGGACAAGCTTTTCAAGGACCAGGTGGGGAGGAATATGGAGGTGTATGTCGACGACATGGTGGTAAAGAGCAGGGCTTACGGGGCTTTCTTAAATGATCTGGAGGAAATGTTTGAAAAGCTAGAGAAGAGCAACCTAAAGTTGAACCCCTCCAAGAGTACCATTGGAGTGGGTGCGGGGAAATTCTTAGGTTTCATGGTGTCGAGCCGGGGCATCGATGTTAACCCGGAGAAGGTGGAAGCCATAGCTAAAATGACCTCCCCCAGGTCGGTGAAAGAAGTACAGCGGTTGACAGGGTCCCTCGCGGCTCTCACCCGATTCCTATCAAAAGGAGCAGATAGGCAACTGCCTTTCTTTAACATTCTAAGGAAGGCCAAGGCGTTTGAGTGGTCCGAGGAGTGTGAGAAGGCGTTCCAAAACCTGAAAGAGCACCTTCAACAGCTGCCAACTCTAAAGAAGCCATTCCCGGGGGAGGAGCTTTTTCTGTACATAGCGGCGTCCCGGGAAGCGGTAAGTGCCGTGCTAATCAAAGAAGAGGAGGGAAAGCAGCACCCAGTCTATTTTGTTAGCCGGGCACTTCGGGGGGCAGAAACCCGGTATACTGAGCTGGAGCAGTTGGTTCTGGCTCTGGTGCATGCTTCAAGGAGGCTTAAACCCTACTTCCAGGGCCACCCCATAGTGGTCCTTACCAATTACCCGCTAAGACAGGTCATGTTCAAGCCAGAGGCATCAGGGAGAATGATGAAGTGGGCTATAGAGCTGGGAGAATATGAAATCCGGTATGAGCCAAGAAGGGCGATCAAGGGCCAGGCCCTAGCGGACTTCCTGTTGGAGTCAGAAGCAAGGATAAATGAGGAACAAGAGATGCCTGAATCTCCGGAGAATACGACTAAGGCTGAGACAGACCCGACTTGGAAGTTGTATGTGGACGGATCGGCGCACTCCGGGGGCAGTGGAGCGGGAGTATTGTTAGTTAGCCCGGAAGGGAAAGAGTATCCCTATGCAGTCCAATTCACTTTCAAAACAACCAACAACGAAGCGGAGTACGAAGCTTTGATCGCGGGGTTAAGGTTGGCAAAGGAGATGGACATCAAAACTCTCACGGCACACAGTGATTCCCAGATTGTGGTACAGCAGGTAAAGGGAGAATACGAAGTCCGGGAAAGGAGCCTACAAAAGTACTTGGAAGCAGTAAAACCTCTGATAGCCTGGTTTAAAACCTTCAACTTGGTTCAGGTCCCCCGGGAAAAGAATAGTAAAGCAGATGTTTTGAGCAAGTTGGCTTCCTCAGAATTGAAACCTGAGCCCGACCAAAAGTTGTACTTGGAAGTACTAGGAAGAAGGAGCTACCAGGAGAGCGATCAAGTAATGCTGGTGAGCGAGGAAGAATCCTGGATCACGCCCATGCGGGCGTACCTTGAAGAAGGAACCACCCCGGAGGATAAGGCTCAGGCCCGGAAGCTAAGGGTTAAGGCGCCTAAATATGTGATCCAGGGAGGGGAACTATACAAAAGAGGGTACCTCCAGCCTCTGCTGAAGTGCGTGGAAAGGTCCGAAGGCCGGCACCTCGTCCGGGAGATGCACGAGGGGTGTAATGGGAGTCACCAGGGAGCTCGCACATTGGCCAGAAAGATCTTAAGGCTAGGGTATTACTGGCCGACGCTGTTCAAAGATGCGGAAGAACACGTACAGAAGTGCTTGGCATGCCAGACATTCGCTCCGCTAATTCATGTTCCCCGGGAGGAGTTAATCGGAGTCACAGGAGCTTGGCCGTTCAGCAGGTGGGGAGTTGACCTGGTGGGACCATTCCCGACTGCCCCGGGAGGAGCCAAATACTTGATTGTGGCCATCGATTACTTCAGCAAATGGGTGGAGGCAGAACCACTCACCAACATACGGGGGATAACTTGTGTGAAGTTTTGCTGGAAGAACATCATCTGTCGATTCGGTATCCCGAAGATCATAGTCACGGACAATGGGGCGCAGTTCGAGAATGATCCTTTCAAATCATGGTGTGTCAAGTACGGTATAGAGCAGAAGTTGACGTCGGTATACCACCCCCAGGCGAACGGGCAAGTAGAGGTCACCAACCGCACCATCATCAAAGGACTAAAAACCCACCTAGAAGGCGCGCGGGGAAATTGGATATGGGAGCTACCCAGCGTTCTTTGGGCCCATAGGACTACAGAAAGCTCGGCTACCGGAGAATCTCCGTATGGCTTGGTGTACGGGTCAGAGGCAGTAATACCCGCAGAGATTGGGATTCCCAGCCCTCGAACTCAATACCAGCGCCCGGAAGAAGAAAACAACGGACGACGCCTTGACTTGGATCTCCTAGAAGAGAAGCGAGAGAATGCGGCACTTCAGGAAGCCAAGGTGAAGGAGCGAGTAAAGAGATATCATGACAGAAGGGTGCGGAAAGAAGTTTTCATCCCGGGAGACTGGGTAATGAGGAGAAACGATAGAAGCCGCCAAGTCCCGGAGGGCAAACTTGCACCCAACTGGGAAGGGCCATACAAGGTTAATGAAGCACACCCGGGAGGGAGCTATGTGCTGGAGGACAAGCAGGGAAAGGAGATCCCCAGAAGGTGGAACGTAGCTAATCTAAGAAGGTTTTACGGGAAGTAGAGTGCCCTGCATCGTACCACAGCTACTAAAGCATGAATTTGCTAGGCATGAATATGCCAGGTATGGATATGCCTACCCGGAAGCGTGAATACGCTAAGCATGAATATGCTAGGCATGAAAATGCCAGGTATGGATATACCCCTCCCGGAAGCATGAATATGCCCGGAAAGAGAACCCAACGTTTAGCCTCGTTCCGGGTTTAGAGAAGATGTATGAAAAGGGACCCAGGGGTAGCTCCCATTTGGGTGCCCCGCTAGAGTGGACCCGGAGCTCGAATGAAGCCCGGGGACCAAGAGATGTAAGGTTACAAGAAAAAGTTAATGAAAAGGGTATTTTCGAAAAGCAATTTTATTTCAATCTTTTTATAAATCGCATGAACATGCGTCCATATTGCAAAGGGACAATTACATAAGAATCTTATACATCGCATGAACATGCGGTCATATTACAAAGGAACAATTACATAGAATTTCATACACAGGCTTTCTTATCTACGCGTTATTAAACCCATTTAGGACCCGACCCGGAAGCACCCTCAGGGTTACCCGGGCGGAAACCCCCTCCGAAGAATTGAGAAGACAGGAGATCTTCGGCAAAGCGGGCATCTGGGTCCTGATTCCACGCAAGCTCCTCCTCTAATAGGGCGGCGTCTTCTTCGTTCAATTCCGGGATGGGAACAACCACGGAGCCTTCCGGAAGTGGCTCCGCCAAGCGCATCCTCCTTACCCCGGCCGACGTAACAAACTTGTACTTAGGAAACAAGTCTGCTACACTCTTACCCTTCTCTTCCCGGCTGATGCGGGTACCTTCTGCGGTTTTCACTCCCTTCGTGGTAACACCCGAGTCGGCAATCTCCCGGATGCGTCTTATCCGACGGATTACTTCTTCCGGGTCAATAGACACGGTCATATCCTCGTACCTTTCATATGCCACATCCACTTCCACCCGAGCGGGGACCCGGCGAAGGCTAGAGGGATAGGGCTCCGCCACTCCTGCGGCTATCTTGGTATGCCACTCCACGGCGTCCAGATAGGCCTTGTGATTAGGAGCTCCCTCACCAAACTTTTTCGGCATGGCCTCCATGCGTTCGATTGTTCTGCGAACCCCGGCCGGAATATCGGTAAGAGGAGACACCCCGACTATGCCATTCCTAAGGCCTAACAGGTGGTAGGATAGCCGGATGATCAGTAGAGCATCCTGGAGGACCTTATTCCTATGAGTAAGGGACCGATTCTCCTTCTCGAAGTCGCAAAGAAGACGGTTCTAAGCGGAGCGGGTTTCCAATGTCCTGAGCTTATCTTGCGCCCGCTCCAGTTCGCCCCACACCATACCAAGCTCCCGGGCAGTACGACGACGAGAGTTGTCCTGAAGGGTCTGCAACTCGGCAATAGTCTGATGAGAATTCAGGGCCTCCCGCATATGATCAGAAGCTAGGTTGAAGCAGTGGTTCAGTGAGCCAAATTTGTTCTTCACAGCTTTAAGAAATAATACTAATGCCCGGATTGACCCGAATTCATGGACGAACGCACACAATCCAGCCTCAGACATAGCCCGGGTAGCTTGATCGCCCCCAAACCTCCAATGCGCCAGTTTCCTTTGAAGAAATGAGCATTGGAGGCATCCAGCGCGGGGGAGAGAGAAGTAAGTACCGGAAGAGCAACTAGGGTGAGGAAAAACAAAAGGCATGGATCCCCGCGGGAGATCTCCCTCCAAAGGGCGCTCGGGCTACAAAAGATAGTAACTTCATCAAATTAAAGGGTAGAACTTATATTAATCAAAATAGGCACCAAGGTCAAGTTCTACATATGCCTCCCGGGGAGGAAAATTACAAAAGACTTAAAAACTACAAAAGTGATGCTACCAAAAGCCGTCCGTACCCCTGCGCTTGACGTTATCCGCGCCTCCTAGCTGGAATACCCGCGAAGACCCTGCAAAACAATCCCCGGGAGGCGTCCCGGGGAGAAAGCTCCGGCGTGATGATGAGACGGGGGTAGTGATGCGAGGGAAATTGTACGGGAAAGACTCAATATCAAATAGAGAGATAAGTCACCTACCTTGTTTACTGTTTGAGACTAGTATTTATAGCCGAGCTCTGCCTGCTTTGGGGATAAGGTGCAGGACCACTTCCTTTGTCATCACATGTCCTCTTCCTTATCCGGATGTACCTTCCAGCGGGAAAGATACTGCTTTGATAGTCATGGGCCGCGGACCTTCCTGGCCCAGCCGGATTGTGGGCCAGTATTATCACTAGCCCCCCAGACCAGTCATCCGGGTTTTCATGACGCGGGGAACTGGTCTTAAACGCTCCCTCTTTGGTTGCTACTCTCCTGGTAGGACCCATCCGTGCTAAAATGGGTTTCTGACGACGCCGCCTTTTCCTCTTCTGCATTGATCAGTGTCTCGTTCATCGTGTCATTATTGCTTTTCCACCTTTTGAGGTGGCGGTTCCTATTCCTCCGTCTATATAAGGGGCCTAACCTCCTTCTCACTAGTTTACTTTCTGCGCCATTTCTCCAGACGCTCTGCTCATTTGCTCCTTCGCCCTTTCAGCCAAGTAAGCCCTATCTCCTTATTCTCTTCTCTTCATGGATTCCCCGCTTCACTCCAATTCTTCTTTGGACACCGAGGGGATCCAAAATCAGTTTGAGGCCCGATTCCGGGCCGCTGATAACGTGATTTCTCCCCCTTCCTCCCCAGGCACCTCTGCCGAAGTTCTTGGTACGCCCCGGGGGCCCGTCTCCCCGGGTGCGTTGACCTCGGATGGGGTGAGTTGTCGCCCAGTCGAGCATCCTCATCATCCCCGCAGGGATCAGGATGAGGAGACGCTTGGCGAGGACGGCAGCGATGACATCCCCCGGGGGCCCACTCACGGGGTGCGCTCGGTGGGTATCAAATTTTACGATGTCCCTGGGGATTCTCCTTCTTTAGATAGGGATGTCTTGGATTTAGTCAAGCGTTCATTCATTCCTCTTCCCTTAAATGCATCTCTTTCCAAACTTCCTCCGGGGGTCTCTGAGCGGGAGGCTTCTTGTATCCCGCGAATCCATTTCCAATACGGGCTTAGCCTGCCCTTCCCTCCTCTTTTCCTTGAAATTCTTCAATTTTATGGCGTAGCCCCCGCCCAACTACATCCTAACGGGGTGGTCCTTATTCTAGCCTTCTTACTCAACTGCGCCCGGTGCGCCATTCCCGCTTCCCTTTTGCTCTTCCGCTTCTTTTATGCCTTGCGGAAGGCGCATGCATCCTTCCCGGGCGTTTTCTCTTTCACAATTCGTACCGGCCTTAAGGATTTCATTCTTTCTAAACCCAAATTTGCCAAAGGATACCTTTCAAAGGGTTTCTTCCTTTGTGATTCCCAGGTGTACCCTATGCCCGCTTGGAACACCTCTCTTGCTCCCGAGGATAAGAAACCTCTCTCCAACCTTCCGGCTATTGTTGCCAGTGATCATAATCTCCTTCGCCTCTCCCCTCTAGATATGGATGCCTTCTATAAAAACGGGAACGCGGGTTATTTCTGGCCTCGCGGGATCTATCCTAGCGACCTTTTCACGCTCCCGCGCATCTCTGCGGTGTGGCCGGATGGAGGTGCCCCTTAAGGCTTTAAAACCGAACACACATATATTACTTTTTTTTTTTTATATATATACATCTCATGGTCTAATCTTTGTCTGCTTTGTTTCAGCTCAACCTACCTTATACGCGGACGTCATGGCTTACACTGACAAGCCTTCCGGGGACGACGTTCATGCCCGGGATACCCATCCGGATCCCCAGGCCCCTCCTCAACGAACGGCTTCCGGACTTCCTCCGACTGAGAACCCTGCCATCATCCCCCAAAAGCCCCGCGTGCCGCCGCGGCCTCGCCCACAGAGCTCCTCCGGGCCATCTTCTGAGGCCCGTACCCCTTCCAGCTCATCGCCTTCACCCGGACGCCGGTCCTTCATCCAGCACCCGGTTTATAGCGGCGGGGCAAGTTCGCGTTTCAAACGGCCACCTCCCGGGGAGCTGTCCGGGTCACCCCCTCCCTCTCGTCAAAGGACGCAGGACTTGCCTCCGCCTCCTCCTGCTCACGATGCTCCTCCGCGGGCTACTACTTCCGAGACTATCCCGGAAGAGAAAGAGGAGGTAACTACTTCAGCCTCGTTCTTCTCCTTAATATTTAATCCAAATTTTCTTAAGTTTATGTTCTGTTTTGCAGAGTGTCGCCTTTTCCGACTCCCTCCTTTCAGACCCCCAGTTCACCGAGGCACTTAACCGGGGCTACTCCAAATACAGCGCGGGGCTGTTTGCCAAAATGGAGAAAGATCTCCGTGATACCCGGGAGAAATTGGCCGGGCGAGATGACCTGGAGGTCCGGCTGGAGGCCTCCCAGAAGAAACTGGCTGACAGGGAGAAAAAGCTGGCAGACAAGGAGAAGAAACTTGCCGAAGTGGAGAAGAAATACTCTTCTCTGAAAAAAGACAAGAAGGATGCCCAGCTTGAGGCTCTTGACGCTGTGACCCAGAAGGTCCTCCGCTCAATCGACTTTGATCAAAAGCTGGAGGGCATCGCAGCCGCAGCAAGCGCGGTTGCTTGTCATGAAATGTACCGCAGCCTGCGGGGTTAGCTTCCGGGGCCCGCTCGCCTCGAAGCCCAGGCCTCCTATTACCGCCCCAAGGCCAACGACGTGCTGAACCATCGCTGGAGATCCCTCCAGGAGATGGACCTGAAGAATCTAGTGCCCCAACTGTGGGAATCCCTGAAGATGTCCTCCCGGGCTCCTTCCGCTTCGGATATCAAGAAGGCCAAGCTGCCTGCGATTGATGAGGCCACTTGCCCTGACCCCGGCCCGGAAAACTTCAACACCTATGGGGTAGTCCCGGAGACGCCTCATTGGTCGGGTGACTATTATGAGTACTGCGCGGTGCCCGACAATTTTGGATATCGCGCGATCCATGACCAAGAGGGCAACTGCCGGGTAGGCCTTGGCGCGAGTCAGGACGACTTATTGTATCAGTCCCGGAAGGCCACGCGGAAGGTAGGGTTTCCCGAGCGGGCCGATGATGAGTTGGCAGTGGATGCCCCCGCCTACGCCGGCCCGGAGTGGAGCACCGAGGACCTCGTGGAGTTGGAGAGGCGGTTCGAGAGGGCTCACACTGTTCCGGGAGAGGGGAACTCTGCTGAAGATAATGTATAACTCTATTCTAGTTGTATATTATTTTTCTTTTTGTAATCCCCCTTTTTTTTTGTACCTTTCCTCCCCCGGGGAGTGTATTGTAGAACTTTTGGCCTTTAGTGCCTGTTTTGATAATAACAAGTTCTATTTTTAACGGAATCATTACCTTTTGTAGCTCGAGCACCCCCTAGAGGAGATTCTCCCGCGCGGGCCTGTGCCTTACGTTTTTTCTCACCCTAATAGTTCCTCCGGTACCTACTTCTCACTTCCCCGCGCTGGGTGCCTCCAGTGCTCATTCCTTCAAAGGAAGCTGGCTCATTGGAGGTTTGGAGGCGATCAAGCTACCCGGGCCATGTCTGAGGCTGGACTCTGCACATTTGTCCATGAGTTCGGGTCCATCCGGGCATTGGTATCATTTCTCAAAGCTGTGAAGAATAAATTTGGCTCATTGAATCACTGCTTCAACCTAGCTTCTGATCATATGCGGGAGGCTCTGAATTCTCATCAGACTATTGCCGAGTTGCAGACCCTTCAGGACAACTCTCGTCGTCGTACCGCCCGGGAGCTTGGTATGGTGTGGGGCGAACTGGAGCGGGCGCAAGAAAAGCTCAGGATCTTGGAAACCCACTCCGCTCAGAACCGTCTTCTCTGCGATTTCGAGAAGGAGAATCGGTCCCTTACTCACAGGAATAGGGTTCTCCAGGATGCTCTACTAGTCACCCGGCTATCCTACCATCTGTTGGGTCTCAAGAATGGCCTCGTTGGGGTGTCTCCTCTCACCGACATTCCCGCCGGGGTTCGTAGGACAATGGAACGCATGGAGGCTAACCCGCAAAAGTTTGGTGAGGGAGGTCCTAATCATAAGGCCTATCTGGATGTCGTTGAATGGCATAATAAGATTGTCGCGGGAGAGGCTGAGCCCTATCCCTCTAGCCTTCGCCGAGTCCCTGCCCGGGTGGAGGTAGATGTGGCGTACGAAAGGTACGAGGACATGACCGTATCCATTGACCCGGACGAGGTGATCCGTCGGATAAGACGCATCCGGGAGATTGCCGACTCTGGAGTCACCACAAAGGGGGTTAAAACCGCCGAGGGTACTCGTATTAGCCGGGAAGAGAAGGGTAAGAGCGCAGCAGTCATGTTTCCTAAGTACAAGTTCGTCACCTCTGCCGGGGTGAGAAGAATGCGCCTGGCGGAGCCGCTTCCAGAGGGATCTGTGGTCGTGCCTATCCCCGAACTGAACGAAGAGGATGCGGCGCAACTGGAGGAGGAGCTTGCATGGAATCAGGCCCCGGATGCCCGCTTTGCCGAAGATCTCCTGTCTTCTCAATTCTTCGGAGGAGGTTTCCGCCCGAATAACCCTGAGGGTGCTTCCGGGTCGGGCCCTAAATGGGTTTAAGGACGCGTAGATAAGAAAACTTGTATATAGAATTCTATGTAATTGTTCCTTTGCAATTTGACCGCATGTTCATGCGATGTATAAATTTCTTATGTAATTTAAAGATTGAATAAAATTGCTTTTCGAAAGAACCCTTCTCGTTAACTCTTCCTTACAACACTACATCTCTTGGTCCCCGGGCTTCGTTCGAGCTCCGGGTCCACTCTAGCGGGGCACCCAAATGGGAGCTACCCATGGGTCCCTTTTTACAAATCTGCTCTAAACCCGGAACGAGGCCAAACGTTGGGTTATCTCTCCGGGCATATTCATGCGTCCGGGAGTGGTATATTCATGCCTAGCATATTCATGCTTAGCGTATTCACGCTTCCCGGGGGGCATATCCATGCCTGGCATATTCATGCCTAGCATATTCATGCTTAGCGTATTCACGCTTCCCGGAGGGCATATCCATTCCTGGCATACTCGTGCCTAGCATATTCATGCTTCAGTAGCTGTGGTACGATGCGGGGCGCTCTATTTCCCGTAAAACCTTCTTAGGTTAGCTACGTTCCACCTTCTGGGGATCTCCTTTCCCTGCTCGTCCTCCAGCACATAGCTCCCTCCCGGGTATGCTTCCTTGATCTTGTATGGCCCTTCCCAGTTGGGCGCAAGTTTGCCCTCCGGGGCTTGGTGGCTCTTATCGTTTCTCCTCATTACCCAATCTCCTGGGATGAAAACTTCTTTCCGCACCCTTCTGTCATGATACCTCTTTACTCGCTCCTTCACCTTGGCTTCCTGAAGTGCCGCGTTCTCCCGCTTTTCTTCCAGGAGGTCCAAGTCAAGGCGCCGTCCATCCTCTTCTCCTTCCGGGCGCTGGTAGTGAGTCCGGGGGCTCGGGATCCCGATCTCCACGGGTATCACTGCCTCCGACCCGTACACCAAGCCATATGGAGATTCCCCGGTAGCCGAGCTTTCTGTAGTCCTATGGGCCCAAAGAACACTGGGTAACTCCCAGATCCAATTTCCCCGCGCGCCTTCCAAGCGGGTTTTTAGTCCCTTGATGATGGTGCGGTTGGTGACCTCTACTTGCCCGTTCGCCTGGGGGTGGTACACCGATGTCAACTTCTGCTCTATACCATACTTGACACACCATGATTTGAAAGGATCGTTCTCGAACTGCGCCCCGTTATCTGTGACTATGACCTTCGGGATGCCGAATCGACAGATGATGTTCTTCCAGCAAAACTTGACGCAAGTTAGTCCCCGTATGTTGGTGAGCGGTTCTGCCTCCACCCATTTGCTGAAGTAGTCGATCGCCACAATCAAGTATTTGGCTCCTCCCGGGGCAGTCGGGAATGGCCCGACCAAGTCAATTCCCCATCTGCTGAACGGCCAAGCTCCTGTGACTCCGACTAATTCTTCCCGGGGAACGTGGATTAGCGGGGCAAATGCCTGGCATGCCAAGCACCTCTGTATATGTTCTTCCGCATCTTTGAACAACGTCGGCCAGTAATACCCCAGCCTTAGGATCTTTCTGGCCACGGTGCGAGCCCCTTGGTGGCTCCCATTAGATCCTTCGTGCACCTCCCGGATGAGGTGTTGGCCTTCCAACCTTTCTACACACTTTAGCAACGGCTGGAGATACCCTCTTTTGTACAGCTCCCCTTCCTGAATCACATACTTAGGCGCCTTCACTCTTAGCTTCCGAGCCTGAGCCTTATCCTCCGGGGTAGTTCCTTTTTCTAGGTACGCCCGCATGGGCGTGATCCAGGACTCTTCCTCGTTCACCAGCATTACTTGATCGCTCTCCTGGTAGCTTCTTCTTCCCAGTACCTCCATGTACAGCTTTTGGTCGGGCTCAGGTTTTAATTCCGAAGAAGCTAACTTGCTTAAAACGTCTGCCTTACTGTTCTGCTCCCGGGGAACTTGAACCAAGTTGAAGGCTTTAAACCCGGCTATCAGAGGTTTCACCGTTTCCAAGTACCTTTGCAGGCTCCTTTCCCGGGCTTCATACTCTCCTTTTACTTGCTGCACCACAATCTGGGAATCACTGTGTGCCGTGAGGGTTTTGATTTCCATCTCCTTTGCCAATCTTAACCCCGCGATCAAGGCTTCGTACTCAGCTTCATTGTTGGTTGTTTTGAAAGTGAATTGGACTGCATAGGGATACTCCTTCCCTTCCGGGCTGACTAACAATACTCCCGCTCCACTGCCCCCGGAGTGCGCCGATCCATCCACATACAGCTTCCAAGTCGGGTCTGTCTCGGCCTTTGTTGTATTCTCCGGAGGTTCGGGCATCTCCTGTTCTTCACTGATTCTTGCTTCTGATTCCAACAAGAAGTCCGCTAGGGCCTGGCCCTTGATCGCCCTCCTTGGCTCATACCGGATTTCATATTCTCCCAACTCTATGGCCCATTTCATCATTCTCCCTGATGCCTCCGGCTTGAACATAACCTGTCTTAGCGGGTAATTGGTAAGGACCACTATGGGGTGGCCCTGGAAGTAGGGTTTAAGCCTCCTCGAAGCATGCACCAGAGCCAGAACCAACTGCTCCAACTCGGTGTACCGGGTTTCTGCCCCCCGAAGTGCCCGGCTAACAAAATAGACTGGGTGCTGCCTTCCCTCCTCTTCTTTGATTAGCACGGCACTTACCGCCTCCCGGGACGCCGCTATGTACAGGAAAAGCTCCTCCCCCGGGAGTGGCTTCTTTAAAGTTGGTAACTGTTGAAGATGCTCTTTCAGACTTTGAAACGCCTTCTCACATTCCTCGGACCACTCAAACGCCTTGGCCCTCCTGAGTATGTTGAAGAAAGGCAACTGCCTATCTGCCCCCTTTGATAGGAATCGACTGAGGGCCGCGAGAGACCCTGTCAACCGTTGTACTTCTTTCACTGACCTGGGGGAGGTCATTTTAGCTATGGCCTCCACCTTCTCCGGGTTGACATCGATGCCCCGGCTTGACACCATGAACCCCAAGAACTTCCCCGCACCCACTCCAATGGTACTTTTGGAGGGGTTCAATTTTAGATTGCTCCGCTCTAGCTTTTCGAACATCTCCTCCAGGTCATTTAGGAAAACCCCGTAAGCCTTGCTTTTGACCACCATGTCATCGACATACACCTCCATGTTTCTTCCCACTTGGTCCTTGAATAGTTTGTCCACCATTCTCTGATATGTGGCCCCCGCGTTCTTCAGCCCGAAGGGCATTTTCTTGTAGCAGAAGGTCCCGAAATCGGTGATAAAAGAAGTCTTTGCCTTGTCCGCCTCGTCCATCTGCACCTGGTGATAGCCTTTATGTGCATCAAAGAAGGCCAGCACCGAATACCCCGCGATGGCCTCCGCCAGTCGATCCAAGTTCGGGAGAGGATAGCTGTCTTTGGGGCAACATTTATTCAGATCTGTAAAGTCGATACACATGCGCCAGCTTCCATCATGCTTCTTTACTAAGACTGGGTTAGCTATCCATTCCGGGTAAATAATCTCCTCGACCACCCCGGCTCTCTCCAGCTTCTTAACTTCACTCTTTATAAATTCCGCCCTTTCCGGGGCTACAGGTCTTTTCTTCTGCCTGATTGGTTTAGTTGCCGGGCTTATGTTCAGCTTGTGTACCCCCAATTCTGGCAATACTCCTACCATATCCTCCGGGCTCCATGAGAACACTCCTTGGTACCTAGCCAAGAGTTCCTTCAGTGCGCCTTTTACTTCTTCCGGGAGATCCTTTCCCACCGTGACCGTCCCTTTGTTTGCCACCTGCATCTCCTCCAACTCTTGGCGGGGAGCTTCTCCGTGTACCGCCCCTACTGCTTTCTTTGCGTCCAAGACCGCCGTCATCATACAACTTCTTGCGATTGCTTGGCTACCCCGCACGACCGCCACACCTTGCGCAGTGGGGAACTTCATCGTCAGCAGATACGGACAACTCGCTGCCCGGGCTTGGGTTAGCCATGGTCTTCCTATGATTACATTGTACGGTGAGGGTGCATCAATAACCGCAAAGTTGCATGTCACCGAAATCCTCTTGCTCCGATCCTTCTCATCCACCATGCACACTGCGAGGGGAATAACACCTAGTGGAACTTCGGGTTTACCCGTGAACCCTGACAAGGGAGACGAGGGGGGTTTCAGGTTCTGTCTCCCAATTCCCAACTGATCAAAGCAAGAAGCGAACATGATCTCCACGCTGCTTCCATCGTCCACAAACACCCTTTTGACCAAGAAGCCTTCGATCTCCGCCGTTACCACCATTGGGTCAGAATGGGGTATCTGTGGCGGGGCTGCATCCGCCTCAGAGAAGGTGAGAGCCTCATCGGGGCGAAACCTTTTCCCCTGAATCTCCCCCGGGGGAACATACCGGGTGCGGGCCCGGATAGCGGAAACTGACTGGCATGCTTCTCCAACTTCTCCACTAATCACGTTGATCATCCTATTGGGTATTGGGGCCGGCTCCACTGCTTGAACCGGTGCAGCGGCTATGGCAGGCCTCCCTGGGGCCCTGTTGCCTTGGTTGCCTTGGTTTCCTTGGTTTCTTCCGTTTCCTCTCCCCGGGTTAGGCCTCCACCTCCTGCGGGGCGGCTCCTGAGGTTGGTCCCGGGGATTCTCCTTTTTTGCCTCTGCTGCCACGCAATCTCTCAGCTGTCCCCGCTCTATCAGCTTTTCTATCTCGTTCCTCAGCATCCTACACCCCTCCGTCGCATGCCCGTAAGACTTGTGGTAGGCGCACCACTTGTCCGCGTTTTCCCTAGACGGGGTCCCATGGATAGGCAACGGATCCGGGAACAGATCCTTGTGAATAGCATGAATCTCCGTTCGGGATTTACTGAGCGGGGTGAATCTGTCCGCCCTTGCCCGGTTTGCTAATGCGGGAGCGGGGTCCCTCCTAGGGTCTGCCGCCCTCCTTCTTTCTACCTTGTCCGGGAGAAATCCCCCAGATTCTTCCTTTCTCTTTCGTGTGGCATCATTAACCGCGCAGTATAGTTGCACCGCCATTTGCAAGTTGTGAAAGGTTTCCGGGATATTTTCCATCAACTTCTGGAACAACGCCATATCCCTCAAGCCGTTTATAAACCCGCTAATCACCGCCTTCTCCTGCTGCTGCCTGTCGACTACCTTCATGCTATCGTCCATGTACCTTCGATAGTATTCCATTGACCCTTCTGCGGCCTTCTGCCGGGTAGCTAAAAGCTCGGTCAACTGCTTCCCTTCCTTCTTTAATCCGGAGTATCTGAACAGTAAAGCCTTAGAGAAATCGTAATAATCTCTGAGACTTTCTCGAGGCAAGGAATCGAACCACGAAAGACAGTTTCCTCTTAGGTAACAGCCCACCAACTTGCATCTCAATTCCTCCGGGAAGTCCCGTGACACCATCAGGTTCTGGTACGTCCTGACAAACTCCTCCGGGTCTGTCTCTCCATTATACGTTGGGATTCCCTCCGGGGTCCGGAGACCCGGCGGCCATGGGTATGCAAGCACTCGAGGGACCCAAGGGGAGGCGCCTAAATATGTGATCCAGGGAGGGGAACTATACAAAAGAGGGTACCTCCAGCCTCTGCTGAAGTGCGTGGAAAGGTCCGAAGGCCGGCACCTCGTCCGGGAGATGCACGAGGGGTGTAATGGGAGTCACCAGGGAGCTCGCACATTGGCCAGAAAGATCTTAAGGCTAGGGTATTACTGGCCGACGCTGTTCAAAGATGCGGAAGAACACGTACAGAAGTGCTTGGCATGCCAGACATTCGCTCCGCTAATTCATGTTCCCCGGGAGGAGTTAATCGGAGTCACAGGAGCTTGGCCGTTCAGCAGGTGGGGAGTTGACCTGGTGGGACCATTCCCGACTGCCCCGGGAGGAGCCAAATACTTGATTGTGGCCATCGATTACTTCAGCAAATGGGTGGAGGCAGAACCACTCACCAACATACGGGGGATAACTTGTGTGAAGTTTTGCTGGAAGAACATCATCTGTCGATTCGGTATCCCGAAGATCATAGTCACGGACAATGGGGCGCAGTTCGAGAATGATCCTTTCAAATCATGGTGTGTCAAGTACGGTATAGAGCAGAAGTTGACGTCGGTATACCACCCCCAGGCGAACGGGCAAGTAGAGGTCACCAACCGCACCATCATCAAAGGACTAAAAACCCGCCTAGAAGGCGCGCGGGGAAATTGGATATGGGAGCTACCCAGCGTTCTTTGGGCCCATAGGACTACAGAAAGCTCGGCTACCGGAGAATCTCCGTATGGCTTGGTGTACGGGTCAGAGGCAGTAATACCCGCAGAGATTGGGATTCCCAGCCCTCGAACTCAATACCAGCGCCCGGAAGAAGAAAACAACGGACGACGCCTTGACTTGGATCTCCTAGAAGAGAAGCGAGAGAATGCGGCACTTCAGGAAGCCAAGGTGAAGGAGCGAGTAAAGAGATATCATGACAGAAGGGTGCGGAAAGAAGTTTTCATCCCGGGAGACTGGGTAATGAGGAGAAACGATAGAAGCCGCCAAGTCCCAGAGGGCAAACTTGCACCCAACTGGGAAGGGCCATACAAGGTTAATGAAGCACACCCGGGAGGGAGCTATGTGCTGGAGGACAAGCAGGGAAAGGAGATCCCCAGAAGGTGGAACGTAGCTAATCTAAGAAGGTTTTACGGGAAGTAGAGTGCCCTGCATCGTACCACAGCTACTAAAGCATGAATTTGCTAGGCATGAATATGCCAGGTATGGATATGCCTACCCGGAAGCGTGAATACGCTAAGCATGAATATGCTAGGCATGAAAATGCCAGGTATGGATATACCCCTCCCGGAAGCATGAATATGCCCGGAAAGAGAACCCAACGTTTAGCCTCGTTCCGGGTTTAGAGAAGATGTATGAAAAGGGACCCAGGGGTAGCTCCCATTTGGGTGCCCCGCTAGAGTGGACCCGGAGCTCGAATGAAGCCCGGGGACCAAGAGATGTAAGGTTACAAGAAAAAGTTAATGAAAAGGGTATTTTCGAAAAGCAATTTTATTTCAATCTTTTTATAAATCGCATGAACATGCGTCCATATTGCAAAGGGACAATTACATAAGAATCTTATACATCGCATGAACATGCGGTCATATTACAAAGGAACAATTACATAGAATTTCATACACAGGCTTTCTTATCTACGCGTTATTAAACCCATTTAGGACCCGACCCGGAAGCACCCTCAGGGTTACCCGGGCGGAAACCCCCTCCGAAGAATTGAGAAGACAGGAGATCTTCGGCAAAGCGGGCATCTGGGTCCTGACTCCACGCAAGCTCCTCCTCTAATAGGGCGGCGTCTTCTTCGTTCAATTCCGGGATGGGAACAACCACGGAGCCTTCCGGAAGTGGCTCCGCCAAGCGCATCCTCCTTACCCCGGCCGACGTAACAAACTTGTACTTAGGAAACAAGTCTGCTACACTCTTACCCTTCTCTTCCCGGCTGATGCGGGTACCTTCTGCGGTTTTCACTCCCTTCGTGGTAACACCCGAGTCGGCAATCTCCCGGATGCGTCTTATCCGACGGATTACTTCTTCCGGGTCAATAGACACGGTCATATCCTCGTACCTTTCATATGCCACATCCACTTCCACCCGAGCGGGGACCCGGCGAAGGCTAGAGGGATAGGGCTCCGCCACTCCTGCGGCTATCTTGGTATGCCACTCCACGGCGTCCAGATAGGCCTTGTGATTAGGAGCTCCCTCACCAAACTTTTTCGGCATGGCCTCCATGCGTTCGATTGTTCTGCGAACCCCGGCCGGAATATCGGTAAGAGGAGACACCCCGACTATGCCATTCCTAAGGCCTAACAGGTGGTAGGATAGCCGGATGATCAGTAGAGCATCCTGGAGGACCTTATTCCTATGAGTAAGGGACCGATTCTCCTTCTCGAAGTCGCAAAGAAGACGGTTCTGAGCGGAGCGGGTTTCCAATGTCCTGAGCTTATCTTGCGCCCGCTCCAGTTCGCCCCACACCATACCAAGCTCCCGGGCAGTACGACGACGAGAGTTGTCCTGAAGGGTCTGCAACTCGGCAATAGTCTGATGAGAATTCAGGGCCTCCCGCATATGATCAGAAGCTAGGTTGAAGCAGTGGTTCAGTGAGCCAAATTTGTTCTTCACAGCTTTAAGAAATAATACTAATGCCCGGATTGACCCGAATTCATGGACGAACGCACACAATCCAGCCTCAGACATAGCCCGGGTAGCTTGATCGCCCCCAAACCTCCAATGCGCCAGTTTCCTTTGAAGAAATGAGCATTGGAGGCATCCAGCGCGGGGGAGAGAGAAGTAAGTATCGGAAGAGCAACTAGGGTGAGGAAAAACAAAAGGCATGGATCCCCGCGGGAGATCTCCCTCCAAAGGGCGCTCGGGCTACAAAAGATAGTAACTTCATCAAATTAAAGGGTAGAACTTATATTAATCAAAATAGGCACCAAGGTCAAGTTCTACATATGCCTCCCGGGGAGGAAAATTACAAAAGACTTAAAAACTACAAAAGTGATGCTACCAAAAGCCGTCCGTACCCCTGCGCTTGACGTTATCCGCGCCTCCTAGCTGGAATACCCGCGAAGACCCTGCAAAACAATCCCCGGGAGGCGTCCCGGGGAGAAAGCTCCGGCGTGATGATGAGACGGGGGTAGTGATGCGAGGGAAATCGTACGGGAAAGACTCAATATCAAATAGAGAGATAAGTCACCTACCTTGTTTACTGTTTGAGACTAGTATTTATAGCCGAGCTCTGCCTGCTTTGGGGATAAGGTGCAGGACCACTTCCTTTGTCATCACATGTCCTCTTCCTTATCCGGATGTACCTTCCAGCGGGAAAGATACTGCTTTGATAGTCATGGGCCGCGGACCTTCCTGGCCCAGCCGGATTGTGGGCCAGTATTATCAAAAAGAAATGGAAACTAGAGTCTAGGGGAGTACATTATCCTCAGCAGGGTCCCTTCCTCCCGGAGTAGCGTGAGCTCTCTTCCATCTCCTCTCTAGTTCAGCCACGTCCTCCTCGGACCAGTGGGGACCGTAGTAGGCGGGGGCATCTACCCTTGGCTCGTCCTCCGGGCACTCAGGAAATCCCACCTTCCGGATAGACTTCCGGGATTGGTAGAGCAGATCATCTTGCCCCCTTGGGAGTCCTACGGTGTATGAGCCCGTGTTCTCCTCAAGGACAGCTTGGTACCCGAAGTTGTCAGGAATAGCGCAGAATTCCTGATAACTATCAGCCCAGTGAGGCGTCTCCGGGACTACCCCATAGGCATTGAACCTTTCAGGACTGGGGGATTTAGGAACAGCAGCCTCGGCGATTTTTTGAAGCTTGACCTTTTTAATGTCCGAGGCGGAAGGAGCCCGGGAAGACATCTTCAGGGAGTCCCATAACTGGGGTACCAGGCTTTCCAGAGTCGCTTCCTGGAGGGATCTCCAGCGGTGGTTGAGCAGATCGCCTGCCTTGGGGTGGTAGTAAGACTCCTGGGCTTCAAGGCGGGCAGGTCCCGGAAGCCAACCCCGCAGGCGGCGGTACATTTCATGGCAGGCATCCGCACTGACGGCGGCGGCGATATCCTCCAGCCTCTTGTCAAACTCGACCGAGTGGAGAACTTTCTGGACCACAGCATCCAGGGCCTCGAGCTGGGCCTCTTTCTTGTCCTTCTTGAGAGAAGAGTACTTCTTCTCCACCTCCGCCAGCTTCTTTTCTTTCTCTGCCAGCTTCTTCTCTCGCTCGGCTAATTTCTTCTGAGAAGCCTCCAACCGGGCCTCTAGGTCACCCCGCTCGGCTAACCTCTCCCGGGCATCGCGGAGCTCTTTCTCTTTCTTAGCGAACAAACCCGCGCTGTACTTGGAGTACGTCCGGTTTAGAGCATCTGCCAGTTGGGAATCCGCCAAGAGTGAGTCGGCGAATGTGGTGGTCTGTAAAATGCAAACCAAAGTAAGACTACCCGGAAGGATAGAAACAAGATAAAAACAATAATAAGCGACAAGGTTAGCATACCTCTTCCCTTCGCTCAGGGATGGCTTGAGAGTCATCCCGCAAAGGAGAGTGGGCAGGGGGAGGAGGAGGGGGAGGCGGGGTCGCGCTTTCCAACCTCTGACGAGAAGGTGGAGGAGTCTCCTTGTCATCGGATAGCGGCCGCTTAAAGCGGGAACTGGCCCCGCCGCTATAGGTAGGATGCTGAATAAAAGACTTTCTCCCAGGGGTAGGGGAGGACCCGGGGGCTTTCTGTTGAGGAGGAGGCCGTGGCTGGCGGGCCCTTTGGGGAATGAACCCGGGGTCCTCAGCCCCACCTGTCCCGGATGGGGGAGCCACCTGCTGATCAGCTGGAGTGACCAGCTCCCGATGAAGGTTCCCCTGCTGGTTGTTATCCCCGGAAGCCATCTCCACGAATGGTGTAACGTCCGCGTACAGAGTAGGCTGAACTGAAAGATAAAAAAAAAAAAAACAAAATCGTCAGAATGAAGAACACATGTATATGAAAATAAACAAAGAATAAAGCCTTTAATAGGCACCTCCAGCCGGCCACACAGCGGAGACGGTTGGAAGGGAAAAGAGTTTCTCAGGATATACCCCGCGAGGCCAATAATAGCCCGCGTTTCCGGTCTTAAAGAAAATGTCCATGTCAAGGGGAGATAGGCGGAGGAAGTTGTGATCATTAGTGATATCTATTGGAAGAGAGGAAAGAGGCTGCTTATCTTCGGGAACGAGGGAATCGTTCCAAGGGGGCATAGGATACGCCCGGGAGTCACAGCGAAAGAAACCTTTCGCCAGGTACCCTTTGGCAGACTTGGGTTTGCTCTTAACAAAATCCTTTGTCCTGGAGCGGATTATAAAGGAAAACACACCCGGGAAGGACGCATGAGCGCGTCGTAAGGCGTAGAAAGAACGGAAGAGAAGAAGGGAGGTGGAGAGGTTGCATCTCGCGCAATTGACCAAGAAGGCCAGCACTAATACAACCCCGTTGGGGTGAAGTTGGGCCGGGGCCATTCGGTAGAAATCAAAAATTTCGGAAAATAAAGGAGGAAAGGGGAGACTGAGCCCGTATTGGAAGTGAATCCGGGGAATGCAAGGCACTTCCCGCTCGGACGTTCCCGGGGGGAGTTTGGATAAAGACGCGTCCAAAGGAAAGGGGATGAAGCAACATAAAACTAAATCTAAAAAGTCCCTATCTAAGGAGGGGGATGGCCCGGAATAGTTAGAAAATCGATGGCCCGAGAGCTTCACTCCGTGGGTAGGACCCCGGGGAGCACCATCGCCAATATCCCCAACACAGGCCCCCTCGTCCTGATCCTCCCGGGGGGATGGGAATGCCCGGCGGGGAATGAACCCGTTTCACCCAAGACCGGCACACCCGGAGTAATTAACTCCTGGGAGGTGCTAAAAGCCTCAGAATGGTCACCCGAGGAGGAACCTGGAGAAGGGAGGGGATCGGGAGTTCGGAATTGATTTTGAACCCCCTCGGAATCTACTGAAGAAGCGGTGATACGCGGGGAACTCATGATGGAAGAAGAGAGGAAGAAGCGAAGGAGGAGGATTAGAGCTTACTTGTTAAGAAAAGCGGAGCGTCTGGAAATTGTGCGAAGGAAGTAACCTGGCAAGGAGGGTTAGGCTCCTTATATAGGCGAGTGAATAGGAAAAGTTACCTCAAAAGAAGGAAAAGGGGTAATGATGACACAGTAAACAAGATAATGATTAATGCGAAGGGGAAAAGGCGGCGGCGCAGAAATTAATCCTGACATGAAAGGGCCCCACTAAAAGAGGCAGCAAAAGGAAGAACGTGAGAGACCAGTCTCCCGTGTCACAGAAACCCGGATGACCAGTCTGGGGGGGCTAGTGATAATACTGGCCCGGATTCCTTCTGGGCTAGAAAGAAGGCCCACGGCCCAAAACCATCAGAGCGGTATCTTCCCCGCGAGAGGCACGTCCAGTCAAGAATAAGGACAGGCAAGGACCAAGAAAAGTGGTCCCGAGCCTTATCCAGAGCAGGCAACCTCAACTATAAATACTGGAGCCAAACAGTGAATAAGGTATGTGACTCATAACTCTCTACTTTATATTGAGAACTTTTCCCGTACGTTTTCCCCGCATCACTACCCCCATCTCATCATCACGCCGGAGCTTCTTCCCCGGGAACCCTCCCGGGGACTGTTTTGCAGGATTGTTGCGGGCTTTCCACCGAGCAGGCGCTGGTAGTATCGAGAGCGGGGACTCGGACGGTTTTGGTAGCATCAATTAGATTAAAAAATATGAAATAATAAAATAATAAAATGGTATTTATATAGTAATATCTAAATTTCAATAAATAAGGTATATGAATATTAAAAAGAAGCTATCAATACAACAATATATTAATGTTATATTAGGCTAAATGGACTTTGTGCTACCAACGCACTAGTGGAGGGACAGGCCATTTAAGGCGGTTCCAACGTACTAAAGAAGGCACGATGGAACCGCCTTCTCTGGCTGTGCCGTAAAATGGAAATCTTTTAAGGCGGTTTGCTGAACCGCTGTGTTTTTTTTTCCACTTTCAAACTCGCAAATGACGTTCGGTCATATAGTTACGAAATCGCAGGTGTCACAGTCATCGGGTGTTTACCCATATTTTAACGATATCGTTCGTAGCGGGACCTCAGTTTAGTTAACTTTCGATATCGACATGTTAAAGTTAACTACAGACGATGCGATATCGTATCCATTGCAAAGATATATACGATATCGAAAAGGAAATGAAATTTGAAATCTAATTACATTACACTACGTACTCGAAATTCCTTAATGCAGATTTCGATATCGTAACATTGTAATTATATGGAAAATCAATATTACAATGTTCGATATCGGTAACAATTTTAAAGGGATTCGACATCGAAAAAGCTTTGAATGTGTATCGACTATACTAAAAACTTGCGATATCGCAAACTGATTTTAAAGACAACGTAATCGAAAGGATTACAAACCGAACGACGACCGGGTGTTATCGTAAACAAAGTCGGCTGATTCCCTGCCACAAGAACCGATCACAGTTTCAATTTCGTATGGTTTATATGATAGTGTCGGTATCGCAATTTAAGTCGGATGTATTTCATTTTGCGATATCGATAGGGTTACCAAATGAACGAATAGCTATACGATTACGTAAATTTAATCAGATGATGCCCTACCACAAGACCCGATTTGTATTACGATATCGCATTTGGTATTAAACGTAATCGAATTCGAAAATGTTGTCTATCATGTAAATATGTGATATCGCATTTCATATATATTAACTCTCGATATCGTAAACATGCTAATGCCAACATTGCGTATTCGCAAGTGTCATCTGGCCAGAGAACCAAAAGCCACACTATTAGCTAAAATCCAAACCATATGTAACATTAAACTACCCTATACTAGCAGAACAACACAGCTAAACTATCCTTTAACCTAAATCTATGGTGGGAGAAACGGGGATGATATAACCCGTCCACGAACCAATACAAGGTGGCGTGCGAACTTATTTCTTGCATCATTTAATTCGGCCATAGTGTAGGGAGTTTAGTCATCCTCAAAAATTTGCATTTTTGTGATATAACAAGGAAGTAAAAAAATCCACGTCAACTTATATTCCAAAATGTAATGAGAGATGAAAATATTTGATGATGAAGAAAATGAGCCTACTTGACGGAGATCAAGATTGTCCAACGTTAGAGAATCAACACACTTGTCGGCAAATATGAATGTGTAGTAGCCGCATTCCCAATTAGATTGTTGCCTCTTGTACTTTGTTGTGTGGAAAATCCAAGAACGGTTGTTAGACAATGAAAGTATTTCTAAAACATTAAAAGCAATACAAATGAAATTACTTACCATTATTTGTATGAGTTCAAAAGATTGAAGAGTATTATCATTAACCTCATGCATAACCACCTCGACAAGATCGGCGACGGCTTTGGTTGGTGGAAGGTTTAGAGAATCAATCCAATACACTCGCTTTTGCTCGGGTACCATAGCAACAAAACACCAATGGTCACTAGTACAAAATTCACAACATGATATTAAATAAGACAATAACATAAGTTTTCAAATGAAGTATATAGAAAGATGATTACCCTTCTATGTAGGGGCCTATGAATATATCTTCTTGTTTTTCATATGAAATAAATTGGTAAGATAAGCAAGTTGGCTTGTTGGTGCCTTGCCTTCAAATATAGTCATGGAATGGGGACATAGGAAACTGATGTGATTCTTCCTTCCTTACTCCTTTGATTGCCACTCCAAACAATCTGACGGGGATGATGCTACCAAATTCCGCTAAGTCTCCTGTGCGTCAACGCTATCCGGGAATCCTCCTGGTTTGCCCTGGACGAACCTGCAAAACAATACCCGGGAGGCTTCCCGGGGAAGAGCCTCCGGTGTGATGATGAGATGGGGATAGCGATGAGGAGGAAATCGTACGAAAATAGCTCTCAAGCAGTAAGAGAGATAAAAGTCACATATCTGGTTCACTGTTTAAGACTAGTATTTATAGTTGAGGCTGCTTGCTTTGGATAAGGATCAGGACCACTTCTCCTTGTCGCTGTCTGTCCTCTTGCTTTTCCGGATGTGCCTCACGCGGGAAAGACGCTACCTCTCTTAGTCCTGGGCCATGGGCCCTTCTCCCGGCCCAGCGGGGTGTTGGGCCGGTATTATCAAGGGAACCTGCAAAAGATCCCCAAGAAGATTCCGGGGAAAACTCTGATGCAAAAGTTAGATCCTTTCTCTGATGAAACTAGATTCTTGGTTATTTAGTGCGTACCTTTTCCATGATAGATCTGTCCCTTTTTATAATGCTTTGTTCCCGATTTTATCTCTACACGATCACTTTCGCGTTTATCTACTTGTGGGTGATCGTGCCACCCGTTTCATGGTATTGTGTTTACTTGGTCCTTACTTCATGTTAATTGGGTCGCCCACTAGCCTTTCTCTGTTGATTGTTGACGTATGTGGGCTTTTCGGGATTCTTGTGGTTATTTGGGCCGGTCGAGTGTGGTGGTATACACCCGAAACCAATCCAATCTTTTTTCTTTTGCAAAGACTTGTGATGCATATAGCTAATAGTGTACTTGTAAACAATTAGTACATGATGTAAAGGTTAAAATTATATCATGCAAATTTAATATGAGGAAACTTACGTTTGATGTAGTGATAGCATAGTGGAGTCCAATTCCAACATATGCCAAAAATCTTTGAAATCTTGCAAAGGAACCTTCAAGTCACTCCTCACTCCGAACACTTGCTCGTTACCCGAAAATTGACATACCATATTTTTGTTTTTGTGATCTAAGTACTCATGTAATGTTCTAACAAACATAGGGAGTGACCTCAACAATTCAAGTATGTGTTTTGCGTCAAAAGAGGTTGGGTATTTTTTGGCTATTGTTGGTTTCTTCAACTCGGAAGGTTTTTTCCTAATGGGTATGTCATTACAATTTCCATCAACTATCAACCAACATGGCCAAATAACAAACCGGCTCACCGCTTGCCCTACCCTAACGATATCCCCTTCGGGCATTGGTAAAAGTGTCATTTCGTCTATCGCCCTACCTATCCCAACTTTACCAAATCCTACGGGAATGGCTTGTAAATGGTGTGTGCACATTCCCTCATCAAATGTTCCATTAGCAACATGTTTTGGGGGTTCCTTATGACCAACATCAATGAAGAGCTTGTATGTCAAAATCTAATCACATCAAAATTTGAAAGTCAATACTAAATTTATTAAAAATAAATAGACATTGTGAGTGTAGGAATTACGTTAATGGGGGTTGGCTTGGAAGTGATTTCTTTGGCTTTTTCAACCTACGGTCACTTTGGCTCAACGTCCACATTTGCATTGATTACCTCATGTTCTTTGTTAATTGGAGAATGATGTAATCCCATTGACGATGGACGTCGCTCACCAACAACGACACACTCTTTGGGGGGATGGACATAACCAATTTGTTGATCCATGCCTCATAGTTCGCTTCGCAAATCCTCAAACTCTATTCTTTGCTTCTATATCGTATCGCTTTGCAAGAGGATCGTCTTCTTGGCTATATATAGTTCCGATGGCTTGGATTTTCCCTTACTTCGCTTAATGCCAAAAGCATCTCGTTGAGTCAAGTGACGACCTACCCCTCTTGCCCTCCCGGGATGATCTTTACCAATTGTTTTAGCCAATTTATCACACTTACATACGAGTGCAAATAGACCTTCCTTTTCTTGAACCACAATTTTATCCTATACACAAATTATTGATTATTTGGATATAATCACAACACATGAATTAAAAATGGTTAAAGTGGATGAACAAAATAAACCATTCTTACCACTTTTTTTGCGAGTAGTTCAACTTCGGGTGTTGAGTAATTTCCACCGCTCTTCATCCTTCCTCTAACAAACAATACATGGCGTGGAATGTCATATTGTTTCAACAATACCACTTTCTTGAGGGCCTCTTCTAGGGTCATCCCCCCTCAACCAATTTTGAAGTGTCCACTTCGCTTTTCTCGCTAGATATCTTTTTTCCCACCCCTATATACCCCGACCTACTCATAGTATGATAGAGTTTATTTGCCTTTGCACTTTTGATTTTCACACCTAGGGTTCCCTACAATAAACATGATTGTGTTAGTATAAGTTAAAAATGCAAATGAAGGCACACATAACATTTAATTAGTTTTGGATCGATAAGAAGATAAGTACTGACAATTACTTTTCCCGATGGTTCCCCATTGATTTTCTTCACTTTGGCCAGTGATTTGAATCCTGATTTGAATCTGCCACCATGGGAGAGTCCAAGAAGAAAAAGGCCAGGGAGCGAGCAAGGAAATTGACGGGGATACAGATTGATTTTGCGGAAACGGTTGAGGAGATCAGATCGGAGCAGGATTTGATTCGACGGGATGCGGAACTCACTGGGCTGAATGAACTCTGCACAGGGTTTCAGATAGAGGAGATGAGCAAGTGGATGGTGACGACATGAAACAAAGGGGTGATTGTTGAGATGGGCACAATCGAGGGTTCTGGTAAGTCAACGTTTGGAGCTCAGGTTATGGTAGCAGCTTCCTCTTCCTCATCTTCAATTGAGGGGAGGGATGTGGTGGTGACACCTTCCCAAATGCCTAGAAAGCAAGAAGAGCAGCATAAGGAGGTTTCAGCTCAGCAATATGAAACTGAGCAAGAGACACTCAAATCGCCGACTCATTCTACAGGTAAACTGTTTTCTCAACTCTGTCATGATGAGGTTCAGTACTATAAACCATTAGAAATTGAGGGTGTAAGTATGGGGAAAATCCCCATGGAGGAAGTTAGGGAGAGTGTGGTCTGGTGGGAGAACAATGTGGTGTGTAAGAACATTGGCAATTTTCCCCCAATTACTGTGATGGAACACTTTGCTATACAGTATTGGAAAGGTCAGGTGGATAGGTTGTGGAAAGTAAGGGCTGGAGTTTTTATGGTGAGGTTTAAACTTAGAGCTCAGAGGGATTTGGTGCTAGAGAGAGGAACCATCCTTTATAATGGGAAACCAATTCTCATTAAAGAATGGTCACAGGACATGGATCTTGATAAACTAGATGTTTACGCAGTTTGGATTCAGCTCCCTAAGCTCCATGTAGTCTACTGGAAACCTGCAATTTTAAGTAGGATTGTTAGTCCTCTTGGCAAGCCTCTTAAAATAGACAAACCAACCCTTGATAAGGAAAGGTTAAAGTATGCAAGGATCCAGATAGAAGCCAAAGTATGTGATAAACTACCTGAATATGTGGCTTTTCTTGACGAAAATGATGTACTACAGCATCAGCAGGTAGTGTATGAGTGGAAGCCCATCAAGTGCCTAGCTTGTGGAATGATGGGGCATACCAAAGCTGATTGTACCAAAGGGAATCTGCCACAAGCCCAGAAACCAGTGCAACAACCACCCAGGAAAGAGTATGTTCCCGTGAATGTCCCGAAACAGCCAGCTGCCTAAGTTCCAGGCTGCCACCAAACCACCTATTTCTAGGCCTGGTGTAGTGGGAGCAAAGAAGCAGAGTAATCGGCCAGTGATTAAGGAAAAACAACAGAGTGAAAGGAGTACACAGGTAAAGGAGAGTTGTGAATATGTGTTACAAAGGGAAGGGAAACAAAAAATGATAGTAGGCAGTGAGGAGAGCGCACTACAAATAGATGATAATTCCAGGAATTTTCATCTCCTTCCTGATCCTCCTGATGAACATTAACATTTCTACATGGAATGTAAGGGGGTTAAATCTGTAGAGGAGGCACCAGCAATGCAGGGACTTCATCTTCAGAAATAACATAGGTCTCATTGGCCTACTTGAAACAAAAGTGAAAAAAGAAAATGAACAAAAAATTTGGGAGAATTTTGGTTTGAGTTGGAAGCTGATTACTAATTGTATGGTTGTTGGGATTGTTAGGATATGGTTGGCCTGGAGGGAAGACTTGTTTGAGATAACCGTGCTTAACATTGGAGACCAATGGATTGATTTCCAGTGTGAGGTAAAATCTCAGAGAAGATACTTTTACATAACAATGGTGTACGCATCAAACTTTGTAGAAGTCAGGAAGAAATTATGGGCAGAACTGGCAAAAATTGATCACCAAGACTTGCCATGGATGATTCTGGGGAACTTCATTTGTCCTCTGGATTATGATGACAGAATTGGGGGAAACAAGGTTAAAGAGACAGATTTGGAGGACTTCAAAGAAGTGGTAAACCAACTGCAGCTACTGGAAATGAAAACTAGAGGGCCAAATACACATGGAGCAATAGAAGGTCTAATGGGAACATTTTCAGTAGGTTGGATAGGATGTTGGTGAATGAAGAATGGATGAGCAACATGGTGGAGGTTGGATGTGAAGTACTGGATACTGTTGACTCGGATCACTTTCCTCTCCTTGTTCATGTGAAGAGGCAGCAGCAGCAAAAGATACATAAGCCTTTCAAGTTCTACAATATGTGGGCTGATTCACCACAATATGGTGGAATAGTGGCTGCTACATGGAAGCAGGTGGTAGAGACATCGCTTAAAGAGGTCTATGCTGGCATGAAGCTTATGGCAGTGGCATTATTGAAATTGAACAAAAGAGAATTTTCCCAAATTCAGCAACAAGTTGCAGCAGTAAAAAAGAATTGGGAAAGTGCTTACTCACTGCTGATGAATGATACTACTGATCAGGTGGCTCAAAGGGAAGAGGAGACCACTAGAAAAGAGGCAGATAGGCTTTGTGATGCTGAATTTAAATTCTTACAACAGAGAACTAAGATGGACTGGCTGAAAAATGGGGATAGACCAACAAGAATGTTCCATCAGGCCATGAAAAAGAAACAGTATCGAAACCATATACTGTCTTTATATGATGGGGATAGGTTGGTGGAGGATAGAGAGGGGATTGAAGATGTGCTACTCAGATTTTACAAGGACCAGCTAGGTAAATCAGTTAAGCCTGAGAGGAAAATTGACGACCTAGTGGTACTGGAAGGACAAGTATTGACTGTGGAGCAACAACTGAGGCTGATCAAACCAGTTTCTGAGAAGGAAGTTCTTACTACTCTCAATGGCATCAAGTCAAATGCGAGTCCAGGTTTCGATGGCTTTACTAGCCTCTTCTTCAAAACTGCTTGGCCAACAATTGGGAAAGACATAACCATTGCTGTTCAGGGTTTTTTTTAAAGGTGATCCATTACCAGTTGACTTTGGGAAGGCGATCCTAGCTCTAATCCCTAAAGTACTGCACCAGAAAGAGCAACAGAGTATCGGCCTATCTCGTGCTGCTCTGTACTTTATAAAGTGGTCACAAAAATATTATGCAGCAGGTTGGGGGAAGTCTTGCCATACTTGATCAGTGAAAATCAGAGTGCATTTGTGAAAGGGAGGAGTATCATTCACAATCTTCTGCTGACCCAAGAACTGATAAGTAAATACAATTTGGAAGGGATGATACCTAGTTGCTTGATTAAGGTAGACATTCAGAAAGCTTTTGACACCTTAAGTTGGGATTTCTTGTTTGAATGGCTTAAGAAACTGAAGTTGCCTAGCCTTTACATTGAATGGATAAGAAACTGTGTGGAAAGTTCCTCATTTTGCTTATCAGTTAATGGAGTTTATACTGAAGCTTTTCAGGGGAAAAGAGGAGTAAAGCAAGGGGATCCCCTTTCCCCCTTGTTGTTTGTCCTAAGTATGGAGTTTTTTTCAAGAGAACTCAATGTTGCATTTAAAGATCATCAAATAGAATTTCATCAGAGGTGCAAAAAAGTGGGCATTCATAGCCTTTTATTTGCAGACGATCTTCTTATATTTTGCAGGGCCTCTGCTCAGTCAATGGAAGGAGTGAAGGAAGTGTTGCACAAATTCCAGGAGACTACAGGATTGGCTATTAATGAGCGGAAATCAATGGTCTATTTTTCAAATATGCCTGAAGAGGTGAAAATCCAGCTTGCTGAGGTGCTACAAATCGAAAGGGGAAGTTTTCCAGTCAAGTATCTAGGCTTGCCCATTTCTAAAGTAAGCTGGAGTAAAGTAGATTGTGCTCAGATTGTAGATAGAGTGGTGGATATATAGAATGAACAGCTGGAGTTCAACAACACCAGCTCATGCAGGTAAATTGTACTTGATCAACTCTGTCCTTTTGAGTCTTTCTAGCTACTGGTCAAGGGACTTTCAGTTGCCTGAGAGTATCCATAAAGAGATTGGTAAGCTATGTAGGGATTACTTATGGGATAGGACTGATGGGGCAAAACTGGTCCCAGTCTCATGGGAAACATTGTGTATATCTAAAGATAAGGGAGGGATGGGTGTGAGAGATCCCTCACTTTGGAATCGGGCAGCCTTGTGTACTTTACTCTGGGATATTACTTTGAAAAAGGATGTGCTTTTGATTAAGTGGTTACAGGAACATTACTTGAATGGGAAGAGCTATGAGGACTACAGGCCTAATCTGGAGAATTCTAGCATGACGAGATACTGGAAAACTTTAGTACAGCTGAGGATGGAAATGGAAACACGATTGAGGGGATGTGTGGATCAGAAGGGGAAGTTCTGCACAAGAAGAGCCTATGATGTGCTGAAAGGAGTGGTGCAGAAAGATACATGGGCTAGGTATGTCTGGAGTGCTAAACTATTGCCTAAGCATAGCTTCTTCCTTTGGATGTTGCTTAGAGGAAGGCTCTCTACAGTAACCAGACTTCAATCAATTGGCATGTTAAGAGGATTACCTAACAGCTGCAAAATGTGTGAGGAGAATTGCCAGGAAACAGTCCAACATCTGTTTGTGACATGCTCATTTGCAAGAGAGTTGCAACATTCACTTCATTTGCACTTGGGAAGCAATTTTAGGTCATGTAAGAGGCTTCTGAGATAGGCTGGAAACAGGAAAAAAAAGAGGAAATTTTCCATCTTGGTGAGCTACTTCTACCAGATTTGGATGGAGAGGAACAAGAGAGTCTTTCAACAAAGGGAAAAGCCAGTGGAAGCAGTGCACAGGCAGGTTGAGGGAGTGTGTTATTACAGCTTTAGCAGCTTAATGGCAACCCTTAATTAGTTCAGTGGATTTTGTTTCATAGAATCTGTAAGGTTAGAGTCAAACTAACCTCTTGGTTCTTTAGATTCAATTTTAATTGAGAATGTAATAAGGCCGGGAGTGAGGGCTAAAACTTGTAAGTTACGTTGTTTGAAATGAAATGAAAAACACTTTCCATCAAAAAAAAAAAAGGCACACATAACAAAAGTTATAGACTAATATCCGCTTCATGATCGAGAGTCCTTTGCTTGAAAGTTTCCCAACTCGATTCAAGAATATAATTGTATTTGACTCGAGGATGTTGACCAACTCTTTTCCCTCCCTCGTATATGTAGTCATTGGCTAATCTATACTTGAAGTCTCGGCTAGCCTTTGACACTATGTTCAAAGCCATTTTTTTCACGGCTTCCTCATCCGATGCATCAATCTCAAAGGGTTCTTGTATGAATAACATTGAATTTTTTTTAAAATGGTGTAATAAAAATAATAATACAAATTGATAATGAGCTAAAGGTATTGGTAAAGATGTACCTTACACTCATCATATAAGTCGACCCTTTGTTCTTGCGATACTTTCTTCCATGAAATTTCTTTTATGTCCACTCATGTTCTACCTTTGCAACCCCACCAACTTTACCACAACGCCCTCTCATCCGATATAGCTACTTCATGACGATCAAAAGTCATTGGTGTCTTAATATCGTTATCCCAACGCATTTGAACAATCCGACAATGCTCTTGAGCAACTTTGCGACTACTACGTTCCTTTGCTACACTCTTTGTATTTTTGTTAGTGTTTTTAGAATTCTTATTTGGTTGCTCATCGTTAGCATCCTTTGCACGTTTATTGTTAGCCATAGTAAAATCCCTATAAATACAAGCACATCATAATAGTCATAGGTTAGAGCTCTTCACACATGTAAAAAATGAACTTATATCAAAATAAGTTCTCCCAACAAATACGAATACAACATATTGGTAGACTCGTAAATTACTAATACATAACACCAACTTAAGATGACATGAGAGCACAACACATGTAATTAAAGCTTAACCTAAATGGGAGGAAAAAACTCAAACCCTAGGCTATCCAAAAATAAATGAACTACTCACCCTTAGTAGGAATTGATGTTTGAAGTGTACCACCCAACCTTCTCAATGAAAGCCCATTCAATTAACACAATCCTTTAGGTCTCAAGAACCCTAAATGTGTCAATATGGAGAAATGGATGAAGATTGAACAACAAACCCTCAAATTTCAATAGAGATAGGTGAAAATCACTGTAATAACACAAATATGATGGGTTGATTGAAAGATATACAATAGGTGATGAAATTGGAGGGAAACATTGATGGAAGAGGTGGATAGAGGGTTTGAAACCCAATAAATGCGCAACTACCAATTTTTTTGATGTTTGGGTGTTTTTGGGTGTGTTTGACCCGACGAGATTGCAGCTGGCTCGCATTAAATACCTCCAACCGAGAATACTTTCGATATTGAAGGTTAAGATCGGTGGGATAATTAACCTTTCGATTTCGAAAAACTCATGTTTAGGGTCTAGGGTTTAAGGTCAATTAGGGTCAACGTTGGTATCCGCTGGGTAATACCCGATTCAGTTTTGATATCGACAAGTAAATTGTTGAACTTGCGATATCGATATAGGTCTAACTAAACTTTTCGAATTCGAAAGTTATCAGTACAAATTTTACACAAATATGAGAAGTATTTAATTTCAAAGTTATTAAATTATTTATTTTTAAGTATATTGTATACGATATCTTTAAGAATATTGTATTGACCAATTTTTTTTTAATAATTGATCAATAGGTTTGATTATTAATTTCATATTTCACGAGTTAATGATTGGGATATGTAATACAAGTAATTTAGTAATCGACATTAATATGATTGAAGGGAGTAATTCTCCTGTGAGGCAGCCTCACCCATGAGGCAATGCCAAATTTCCTTATTTCATTGCTGCCACTTTATCATACCTCACTACCACCTCACCAAAACTCGACGCCACCTCATCAAACATCGATGTTAGTTCATCAAATATGTCACATCATCAAAATCTCGCTACTAGTTCATCAAACCTCACTATAAAGGGTTTATTTGGTCCTGCCTCTTGGGTGAGGCTGCCTCACCCAAGAATTTGTCGTGATATTATGTGTCATTTTAATGGATATTTCTATGATTTATTTTTACTAAATAGAGTACTATGTAATATAATCCATAGTTGGTTTGAAGTACATAGGTTGCTCATTACTGTGTCGTGTCTAAGTGTGTGGTTTATTGAAAGCATATATGCTATTTGTTCATTAACAATCTATATTAAAAACATACTAATTTAAATTCAATAATACTAATATTATGTTTTAAATAAAAATTATTAACGTGCAGCATATTTAAGTTCATTGAGTTATAAACCAACTAATAACTTTATAAAGTTCAAAAATAATAATTATACCTATATGTTACTAGCGTGCCCTCTTCGCGCGATGCGCGAAGTACTTGATAAATATTTTATATAATATATAGTGTTACATATTTAATATTTATTTTATTGTTAATATGTTTGATGTAAAAGTGTGATGAAATAAAGCAGTTGAATAAGCAAAGTCTTTGGCTCTATTGTCATGAGCATTTCCGTAGATAAGTTCAACTCAGTTAAGTTAATTTTTTTTTTTTCATTTCAATTCAATGATTTTAAATTAAATGTTATTTTTTTTTATTGATTACAAAAAAATATAATGAATTTCAAAATTGTTTCAGTTTTAATTTAGTTCTACTATGTACTTCATTACCAAAGTTACTAAGTTTAGTAAGTCCATGTTTACATGAGCATATTTTCTTATTGAACTAAACTGAATTGAACTGAACCGAATTGAAGTGTAAATTAATGTATTGAATAAAGAATGAGTATGACTAAATTAATCTGAATTTCATCAAATTACATATTCACTGAACTGAGGTGAGCTTAATTGAACTAATCCGGTCTACAGAAAAACTCATGCAAACAAGGCCTAAATGTAGTTTAAATGAATTAAATATATTTAACTAAACAAATTTGCAGAATATCTCAAAAGAACATAGCCTTAAAATGTATTAAAATATTTTAAAAATTAGTAAATAAGTTGCACTTGAGTATATGAATGTTTGTCCTACTTTCTATACCGAATGGAAAGGTCATGGTTGTCTAAAATCTCCAATACTTAGAAGGCAAAGTGCTAAAAATTAAAATACTCAACAAAAGAATCAGGTCACTTAAAAAGTTTAATTGCTAAGGGTTTGGCGTTTTGAATTCTTCGTCTAATTCTACAAATTCATGATGTGAAATAATATGCATTAAATCAAGATCAAAGTTTGAGCACTGCAAAAGAATACATGATCTCTACAAGTTGAGCTTTACAATCAAACAGCTTCCCAATTCATAGCAATCTACATTTGACTTATTTCAGAACAAAAATAGAGAAGATTTTTGGAAGATCAACTGTTCAACTATGAGCAGAAACTCCTCGGCATGCTGGAAAATGGTGAGCTCATTTCACTGCAAATTAAGTCACAACCATCAAACTAATCATATCATATATAACTTTCTAGAACATGCTATAGAGTAAAAGAAAGAATCTGATCCAAGGTACTTGCATTCACAAGATTGAATATGAAATCCTTTTCAAATTAGCTATCTGCAAAAATTGTAAGGCATGTGAGGATAAGATAAGACATTAATGTACCTTAGTAATACACGTCGATTGACTGCAAAAAGTCACATTTCCAAAAGAATCAATTAAGGAAAAACTTAATTCGTAATCATAAATAAACATCTTTGTTTGATACTCTGGAAAGAGCTAACATCTATCATTTTAATATCATACTAAAAAAAGCATGCATAAACAAAATCAAACAACACTTAAGAAGATTAAATTCACTTCACAAAACAACAAATTTCTGTTTTACTACCCTATTGATGCAATTAAAGTACTAACTCAAACATGTTTCTGATTCTGAGCAACTTCCATTCATAAAACAAATTATGGATATATGACCATGTAATATAAGAAATTAAACAATAGGGCTAACAATCTATAGCTACATAAATAGCTTATATGAGCAGAAAAACAGCGTTGATCGAATGCATATTGATAATTATCTGCACAGTTAAGTTCAATATGAACCAAAACACGCAGTCGGTTAGCAGCACAGAAAGCCTTAACTGAGAACTAAGTTACAAAATTTAGACGCAATCTTTGATGGCAAGAAAAGGTACAATTATGAACCAGAACACGCAGTCGGTTAGCAGCACAACTCAAGCGTTTATCTGACAAGTAAACAAAAACAGATTTGTCACACTTTTCAAGCAGAAAATGAACTCAGGCCTACAACAATCTTGTGAAAAAGATAAAAAGCACTTAATTTCATTGATTCCTGAGCATGAAATGAAATAATTAACTCCAGAAACCAGACATGAATTTCTATCAAACTTGACAGAAACCTTATAAACAAAAAGCATAAATCTCTAACAATTCCCAATTAATCCAGCATAAGAAACAAAAACTAAATAATACAAAACCAAGGCAATACCTGAAATTCAGAAGTGACTCACTTGTGTTTCACATGTTCAAAACACTAAACTTTTTGAGGTGAGTTTCAATGAACTCAACTGCTTTATGCAACCTTGTCGGTTCCCCTAGTATCTCAACAGCACTGTCATCGGGCAAGGTTCCGCAAACTGGAAAGTCCTCTGTGTGAATTCATCTCCACAGATGTTAGCATACAATAATGACAATGAATAGCATGACTGGCAGATTTAAAAAATTATACCAAGTGGTTTCGTTAGTTGTCCAAATTAAATTATAATTATGTCCAAAACCACATATACATTATAACAAAGTATGGCTGGTGATTTACGTCTCATACTTAATAAACAGAAAACCCAAAATAGAGAAAGATCAAACACAACATAGAGTTTGATAAGTACATAACCCAGGAAGTTCTGTTTCCTATATTTCCTCGTGTTTGTAAGATCAATATGAAAATTCCAACATAAGAGACGATGTGTTGCAGATTTAACAGCCTACCAATTGAAGAACAATCTAGAAATGTCAGAAGGAAATTCAAAATTAGATTTACAGCTGTTGATATGAAAAACAACCCAGATCCGTATCAGCTTCATATGCCATCCTGTGCAATCAGAGATGACAAGATTAATAAAATAAAAGGTCTTTTTAGCTTCTAATCCAACACTACCCCATTTCTCAAAACAAATTCAAGGGATAAAGAACCTCTTCCAAGATATCAGTGACTTACAAAAATGAATCTTTTTGCATAGAGCAATGCAGTGTAACCCTTTATACAGGGTTATACAACACACCCCAAGAATCTTCAACCAACATGAGCAAACAAAGACTCCGCCATTTGCTTTTCTTCGAAGAAAGAATATGAGGGCAGCCATTACACTGAAACAAGTAGCTGAGGCAGCCCAGTATTGCAATAAAAAATATTCGAACTCTACAAAAGGAAGAAGGAAACAAACAGTTAGTTACTTCAAAACTATTTTATTCTTTTGTAGAGCAGGAAAGCTATTAATGTTAGTCATTCAGATTCTGGTCAATATGGTTGTTCATATCCTTTTTCTATCTTTAAAACTTCTTATCCAAGAACTTCTAAAACATTATCCACCTACCATGGTTTGGAAACTTGATTTTTCAAAAGATGAATATAAACCACTGCGTGCATGTTTTACTTCTAACTTTCTAAGAATACAAATACTGAAAATTTTGAGCAATAATCAGTTCACCTAACATTAAGTGCCGTCTGTTTATATATTAACATTGAAGCAAATCTATATATTAATTTTCTAAACACCATTTACTTTTTACTTATACAGATCTATTAAACTCATTTCAAAAACATTTTAAATATTATCTCCTATTGTGGCTTGGAACCAGGGCACTATTGCTCTTGGAATGCTATACTTCTAAGAAAAGTAGCCAAAAAATTTCAAGGAAAAGTAGCCATAATAGTATTAACATTCTTGAAAGTAGAAACTCATATCTAATTACCATTAGTTTCTTGTATCAAAATGAAGCAGTTCCTTAAAGATCGTAAGCAGTTACTTAAAGTAAGCTACTGTAAATCAAAGAGAAATCTGTACTCAAGAAAAAAATAGTAGAATTATAAAAACTTGAAACATTTTATATATAATGTACCATTTCAAAAGTTCAGATGCCTCTTCAAATCAGGCAACAACTTATTTTTAACAGTATAAACCCTCTGATGAAGTATAAACCCTCTGCAAAAGGCATACAAAATCAAGGCTATAAACAAAAAGTTTACAAAATTTAACAGTACATCTACTATAGAGACTTCTACTCATTGACTCACAACAATGAAAAATACTTTGGGTTTCCCGAATCTCTTTCATCCTGAATTCAAGCAATCACACAAATGTCGCACGAGGTTACTCATTATAATTTATAAGGAAAACGAAACTTTGCACTATATTTTAACAGAAAAGCATAAACACGTGCTTGTTGTGCAGCAAAGTTGTGAGATACAAAACTACAAAAAAAAACACACACATTAAAATTCAGCAGTGCGGTGTTGTGCAATGTCAGCTGACTGCTAAGGTTATTTAGCACTTGTGACTTGGAGCACTGAACATACAGTCTGTATTACACTCCTGACTACCGTAGAGATACTGATAGCCTGGATGAGAGGCGTCTTTGTGATTAAAGCTTTGCATGTATATCACAAGCCCCGGCTGTATGCATTGAGATCGACAAAAAGAGCGGAATAATAAAATTCCTTTGGTCAAGCGCGAGCTCCGTATAAAAGGTCGAAAAGTTTGGCCAGTTTTGCGCTGCCATCATAATAGGTAGGAAGTACTAACCTTGATCATGACATCATAGTAACCTGATAAACTAAAACGATATGATGGTTTGGTTATACTTTCCGCAGAGAAACTAAAACAAATAATGAGAACCCAAAAATTATCCAAAATATAGTGACATTTCATTATAAGAGTCACAACACAAGTAACATTCAAACCATTACAACACCAGTAACATTCAGCCTGATTATTGCACCGACTCACCAAAGTCGAATTCACCAAAGGTTGATTAAGGTTACTGCGTTCCCCACAAATACGCATAAAAATAGAACAGCCTGAAACAAATCAATTACTCATTTAAGAGAACACTAATTGACAGGCAGCAAGCAGTAATTCAACATTACTACACCATCAAATTGAAAACATAGAAGAACGGCATCATTCAATCAAACAACCGAAAGTAAACCCTGGTCTACATATAAAATATCCACAACATCCAGGCTTATAATAGGCTAATAGCACAGATTCCCCAAAGTCGAAATCCAACATCACCTTTTAGTATTAGCTAAAAATACGTAGGAAACCAGAATTGCTCGAAACTAACCAGAAATGAGCAGTAATTAAACCGTAAGCCCTGAAACCACCGTATTCGTCTGATTCCCACCACTTTAGATTCAGATCGGAGATTTTCTGAGTCTAGCCGTTCCTTGCCGTTCGACGGCGACGCCATGGCGGCGGAGCTCGTCACCGGTGCCCAACCGCCCACGACTCCTCCGATCACGAATCCTCCAATAACGACCCCTCCGATCACCTTCGCTAAAATGGTTGTCGATCTAGATCAGATTCGATCCAGAGGCCCCTTCAATCCAAAGCCGAGGATTGACCACCTAGGGGAGTCGGGCCTGCATTTCTCCGATGAAGAGTACGATCGCCTCGAGGAACCCCTAAAGTGGACGCTGGTCGGAAAGTTCTCCAGAGCCCGGCCGAAATTGGAGAAACTCAGACGCGATTTTCACACAGCAGGGTTCCTCGGCCATCTGGAAATCTATTTGCTAGATAATCACCAGGTATTCGTCCACTTTGATCTTCCTAATGATTATTACAGATGTTGGCTTCATAAAGTATGGAATTTTGGGGCTTATTCTATTCGAATCACCAAATGGAGTCCCGATTTCGATCCCAGCATTGACTCACCAATTGTTCCGGTATGGCTCGCTTTTTATGGTCTTAAATACCAATTTTTTGAAGAACATGCCATGTTATCAATTGGAAATTTAATAGGTCATCTTGTTAAAGTTGATAAAGCTACTTTGAATCGATCTAGACCTCATGTTGCTAGAGTTTGTGTAGAACTGGATGTTACAAAACCTCTCATTAATAGAGTATGGATAAGCCATAGGAAAACAGGTTTTTGGCAAAAGGTTGAGTATGAAGGTATCCCAGATTATTGCACAAATTGCTCTAAGATAGGTCATCCAAAAGGGTCTTGCAAAAGTCAGTATGTAGCTAGACAAAATGTGCCATGGAGACCTTTTAATCTAGAAGTTAAAAATACAGAGTCAAATCCATCTTCTTCAGGATTAACCTCACATGAAAAAGAAGCAGTTCCAATTCATATTATACCATCTAATCCTGTTGTCAAGAAAGCCCCCTTGGAGAAGAAAGGCCTTTTTTTGCAGGTAATTATCAGAGGCAGCAAAAACAGCTTACCTGGAAGGAGAAACAGCAACATGGTCAGACTCAGGAAGATAGTCATGCTCAAATGGTCATTTATAACTCTCAACCACAGCAAAACCAGACAAACATGGATGATTCTTGCAAAAAACAGGTAAATATACCTGAAAATGAATACCAGCATGATAATCATCAACTTTTTTCAAACTCATCCTTTACAGCCAATATCAATAAAGCATTTACCACTGCTACCACCAATGAGGGAATCCCTCTTGGTGGGAACAACCTAGCTAATGGTTTGAATGAAGTAAATGCAGGTATAGGTGAACAGGTGAAAAGTTTGTCATCCACTGAGGACAACCTACAAATTCCACAAGGAACTCCAACAGCTATGGATATTGTCGTAGATGGAATAAACTCAGAGGTCAATGGAGATTTAAGGAAAGGATCCCCTGAAAAGTCAAACGCTACACTAGTAAGTACAGGTATATCTTTTGATGCATCAACACCAGTTAAAATATCTAGTGCTGATAGGAAACTTTTAAATAATATCGACCTTAAACCTAAAGTGAAATGGTCACAAGGTAAAGGATCAACATGTAAAGAAGGGGATATTTTTCTTGAACCATCTTTTTTAACCCCAAATAGTTTTAGAAGTCTCCAACTGGATGATGATGTAGCAGATGAGGATCTCATTTTTTCTTTAATGGAGCCTAAGCAGAGGAACAATAAGAACAAAAAGAGTTATATAAAAAAACAAAGAGTATCCAAACTAAGACCCAAATTGACTCCCAGACTCTAGGTAATAATGGTATCATTTAAAATATGTGTCTGGAATGTAAGAGGGCTTAGGAATGATAGAGCTTAGAATAAAGTAAGAAATATCAAAAGGAAGCATGACATAAATCTCTTTGTTCTTATTGAACCATTGTTACAATCTGACCAAATTGCCTCCATAGCTTTTCAACTTGGTTTTAATAATTTCTATGGAGAACCTAGGAATAAAATCTGGATTTTTTGGAATGATAATTTCAATATCTCAATTCTCTCTATTCATGATCAATATATTCTAGCAGAATTACAACATGCATCTTCAAGCTTTAAATGGCTCTCTGCTTTTATATATGCTAGACATGATAGAGCTGCTAGATATCCTCTCTGGTCCAACCTCTCTCAGCAATGTAATGGAGCAATAATGCTAATTGGTGATTTTAATTGTATGAGAGAACCTAGTGAATACTTAGGTCAATCAGCCCCTAATTTAAACTGCATGATAGACTTTAATGTATTCATTGAAAATAATGATTTGATTGAGCTTCCAACATCTGGTAACCACTTCACATGGAGTGGAGTTAGAAATGGAAATGTTTGGGAAAGATTAGACAGAGGGCTTGTAAATGAATCATTTTTAAATCTTTTCCCAAACACTTGTATTAGAGTAAAAGCAAAACATCCCTCTGACCACTCCCCTATACTTGTATCAATAGCTAATTTGAACTATTTTTCAGGCCCTAAATCTTTTAGATTTCAAAACTGTTGGATTACTCATTCTACATTTCTACAAACAGTTTCTGACAACTAGAATCTAACTAGTGAGGGTTAGGGCATGCTTAAATTCTCCTTAAAACTGAGAAGGCTTAAAAGTGTGTTAAAGGAATGGAACAAGTCAGTTTTTGGTAATATTAATGATGCAGTCCAGGCTGCTGAGGAAAACGTACTTGAAAAGGAACTTTTTCACCAACAACATAATAATTCACAATCTAGAATGGACTTGCATTTAGCACAAGCTGAATTAACTCTAGCATTGAACAGAAAAGAGATTTTTTGGAAACAAAAAGCTAGAATTAAATGGCTAGCTGAGGGTGATTCAAACACCAAATTTTTCCATGCCTCAGTTAAATCAAAGCATGCTAGACAAACCATTACAGAGATTAAGGATTCAAATGGTCAATGGATTAAAAATCCAGATGAAATTGGTAATGAAATTGTATCTTTCTTCACTAACCTGTTAAGTGCAGAGAACACAGATGTGGATGGTACAACATCTCAAGATATGCTACAGGAAATACCTAAGCTGATTTCTGATCAAATCAATGAAGCTTTGTTGGGTACCATTTTAATGGAAAGCTTAAAAGAGCTAGTGTTTAGAATGGATGGGGATTCATCACCTGGGCCTGATGGCTTTCTAGGTAAGTTTTATACAGTATGCTGGGAAATAATATGTGATGATTTGTTGTGTGCTGTGAATGAATTTTTGTCTGGAGTACCCATACTTAGGGCCATTGCATCTGCATTCATAGTCTTAATACCTAAAAGAGCTGTTAATAGTTGTTTTAATTACTATAGACCAATTAGTCTTTCAAATTTCATCAACAAGATATTTTCAAAAGTTTACACAGAAAGATTGAAGCCCATAATGCCAACACTCATATCCCCTGAACAGTCAGCCTTTGTACAGGGGAGAGAGCTAGCAGATAATGTGTTACTTATACAAGAAATGGTCAAATTGATAAATAACAGAATTGGAGGTCCTAATCTTTGCATAAAACTAGACATGATGAAAGTGTTTGATAGAGTCTCATGGTCTTTTCTTAACTCACTGCTCTTAAGGTTAGGTTTTCATGGTAGAATAGTTAGAATAATTATGGGCAATATGGCTGCAGCAAGTTTCTCCATTCTTGTCAATGGGAAACCTTTTGGTTTTTCCAAAACATCCAGAGGATTAAAGCAAGGGGATCTGTAAAGTCCAGATTTTGTTGGCTGCTTTGTGGAATGTCATGTTGCAACATGACTTTGGTTGGCAGAAAAAGATAGAATATTTTCTGAGTTCCAGCGCAGGTTTTTAAAGAGGAAAGGGAATATTGTGCGCGTTTAATATGGAATGGATATATTTGTTTCGAGATAATACAGTCCAAATCCATCTTCAATTCAGATTTATTCATGGGATATTGCAGAGATTTAATTGGAAAAGGATATTCTGCATTATTTTAGGAACTGGAGATTTTCTGAATTCCTTATTCCAAAGAGTTTCTGTTTTAAACGTGTTTTAATTGGAATGGAATTCTACAGCCGTGGAGATGACTTAATTCACACGGCATTGAGCTATAAATGGGACAATTAGCTGAGAGCCTGATTTGCCGATCTTACGAGAGAAAAAATCCCCTTCGGGGTTTACTTTAGGCCAGGCCAGAGCAGCGTCGTCGTCCACGGTTTTCAACAACCACAAACACTAGGGACGTGTGTTAAAGCTCGGGTGGAAGAGATCTTGCCGCACCTTCGTGGAAAAGAAGGTAATCATAGAAGCAACTATCTGAAAGAAAAGGTGGTGTGATAGGCTTGCTAGAGTAGCCATTAGATTGTAATAGATTAGGAAACATTTATTGCAACTAGTGAAGGATCTTTACACGGGCTACGGCCCCCCAGACGTAGGTGCGATGCACTGAACTGGGTGATCATATCGTGTGTTCTTTAATTTCCGCACTTAGTTTTAATTTGCTGTTTTAAATTAAAACTTGAACACGATAGGATTTAGTTGTTTGGTAGAATGGTGGAACTTTCAATTGGTATCAGAGCTGGTCACTACGTGACTCCTTTAAAAGGGAGAGTGAGATCCTTTCTACCAACAATGGCCGAAATTGATGAAGACCAACTTGCGCAACTCATGTTGCAACGTCATTCTGGAGTATGTGAAGCAAGCAAGCTGGATCTGGAGTCAATGTTAACGTGAAGAAGACGCTGTTTTGAGAGAGTTTGTATGGCTGCCAAGAATCCGAGAATCAACCAAAAATCTGTCCGATCTTTGGAAAATCCATGTTGCAACGTGGATTATGGTTTTGACGGAAGATAGAAAATTCCAGCAACAAGGATTTCAAGAGCTTAACCCTAATCATTGTTCTACAAGGTATTCAGCTCTTTCTACTGTGCTCACTGGATTTTGATCATAATATTGGTTGTATGTGCATAGTAGTAGCTTATTTGGAGAAGGGTTTGATTTGATTGTTGCGGGTTGTGTTTGTCTTTGGATTCTTGCTCAAATCTCTGTGCATTGATGCTTCCCGTCGTATTCTGAGTATATTTGAGTAATGGACTGCTTTAGATCAAGCTAGAATTTGTGTGGTTTGCTAGCTTTTTGTATTTATGGTTTGATCTGAGGAGTTCGAGCTATGAATGATCTTAAGAACTCAGAGATGTTGAAGACAGGGGGAGTTGATTCTGTATTAATGGGATGATGGATTGTTTTACACCAAAGCCTGATAGGTGATTCAGTGAACTTCTTTCTTTGCAAACTGGAACTTTCTTCGAATTTAAATTTTAGATGAAAAACAGAGAGGATTTTAATGTCAAAGTCAGGGGGAGTCGGTCACTTATGATCTGAATGAGGATTTGGTTTTTACGACATCATAATCTACTAGAGTGACAGAGGTGCAGTTTATTGATGTTGCAACATGGTGGTATTCTGGATGAATGATTGAAGGCAGTTGATGTTGCAACACGAGATTTTTGAATGACCTTGGGGGAGTTCTTTTGCAGGCCTTTGGCTAATTCATGGACCCAGGGGGAGATATATATGGATGACTGTATTACTTTTTCTGCCACTGAATTATTTTGATTGGATGTAGTGGTATGGTTAGTTTCAACTCGGGATGAAGTTTTGCTCGTTGAATTTTTTAGAAGTTCCGAGTTTGTGTTGAGCCATCCATTGTGTCCACAAATTGCCAAAGGGGGAGATTGTAAAGTCCAGATTTTGTTGGCTGCTTTGTGGAATGTCATGTTGCAACATGACTTTGGTTGGCAGAAAAAGATAGAATATTTTCTGAGTTCCAGCGCAGGTTTTTAAAGAGGAAAGGGAATATTGTGCGCGTTTAATATGGAATGGATATATTTGTTTCGAGATAATACAGTCCAAATCCATCTTCAATTCAGATTTATTCATGGGATATTGCAGAGATTTAATTGGAAAAGGATATTCTGCATTATTTTAGGAACTGGAGATTTTCTGAATTCCTTATTCCAAAGAGTTTCTGTTTTAAACGTGTTTTAATTGGAATGGAATTCTACAGCCGTGGAGATGACTTAATTCACACGGCATTGAGCTATAAATGGGACAATTAGCTGAGAGCCTGATTTGCCGATCTTACGAGAGAAAAAATCCCCTTCGGGGTTTACTTTAGGCCAGGCCAGAGCAGCGTCGTCGTCCACGGTTTTCAACAACCACAAACACTAGGGACGTGTGTTAAAGCTCGGGTGGAAGAGATCTTGCCGCACCTTCGTGGAAAAGAAGGTAATCATAGAAGCAACTATCTGAAAGAAAAGGTGGTGTGATAGGCTTGCTAGAGTAGCCATTAGATTGTAATAGATTAGGAAACATTTATTGCAACTAGTGAAGGATCTTTACACGGGCTACGGCCCCCCAGACGTAGGTGCGATGCACTGAACTGGGTGATCATATCGTGTGTTCTTTAATTTCCGCACTTAGTTTTAATTTGCTGTTTTAAATTAAAACTTGAACACGATAGGATTTAGTTGTTTGGTAGAATGGTGGAACTTTCAGGATCCACTATCCCCTTACCTCTTTATCCTACTCACGGAAGTGTTTACAAGAAACCTTAGGAATCTTTTTGAAAAATCAAGTATCGGATACTATAAGTTGCCAAATTCAGTATATAATGTAACTCATCTTAGTTTTGCTGATGACACTGTAGTTTTCTTAAAAGCAAATAGGACTAGTTTAACTAGCCTTAAATGTTTTCTGGAAAAATATGAGGCATCAACTGGTCAGAAAATCAACTTTCAAAAATCATCTTTCTACCTGTCTAATCATGCATCTTTAACACATAGAACTATGATCCAGAACATCACTTCAATCACTCCAGGCACCTTCACATTTCAATATTTAGGATGCCCCATCTTTGTTGGAAGAACAAAGCATAGTTATTTCCAAACCATTTTTGAGAAAATAAGTGGAAGACTTTTACTTTGGCAAAATAAATGGTTAAATCAAGCTGTAAGATTAGTCTTAATAAAACATGTTCTTTCTTCTATTCCTTTGCATATACTAGTAGTCACCAAACCAACTAAAGGAGTGGTCGAAAAGATACATGTGCTATTTGCAAACAAATTTTGGGGAACTTCTGATTTTGGACAGAGAAAAATATGGAGATCATGGTCAAATTTATGTTTTCCTGAACATGAAAATGGCCTGAACACAAAAGATCTTCATATTGTAATTGACAGTTTCTCAATAAAATTATGGTGGAAATTTCAAATAGGTAATAGTCTTTGGTCTGACTTTATGTGGGGTTTACCCAAATATCTTAAAAACTCAAAGACTTGGAAAAGAATAAAAACCATCCATCATTTAGCCTCAGAAAACACCAAATTGCAAGTTGGTGTTGGAAAAGTTTCCTTCTGGAACTCAAATTGGCTAAAGGAATACCCACTGGTAGATGTCTGGGATGATGAGTATGAGCTCTCATACCGTGAATTAACAATCGCTGAATTCATCTATAATCAGGAACATTATTTGCAAAGTATACAGGGGGATTTAAATCATGAACACATTGCTTTATTAAACAAGGATTTTCCCCTATTTGAATCATACCCTGATACTTTAATATGGCAACCTGAGAGGAATGGACACTTCACACTATCATCAGCATATGAACTTCTCAGGCCCCGGAAAGATGTGATACCATCTTTTAAACATCTATGGTCAAATTTACTCCCAAGGAAATTTGTTGTGTTTAACTGGAGATTGCTAAATAGGCTTATTCCCTTTCCTGATGTTCTTGAGGACTTTAACTTCCACCTGCCATCCAAGTGCCCTTTTTGTAAAAGTAATAGTGAGGACATACACCACTATTTTAATGACTGTCCCAGTGTCTTAATCTTCTGGAAATATTTAAATCAGTGGTTTGACTTAAAGAATATTACTTTTCATAATCTATGGGATAGATTCTATTTTTATTGGAATGTGGATTTAAAAGTTAAGACTCAGGAACTAATCGTGAGAATATTTCCATGTAATGGAAACGATGTATCTTACAGTCGTTGAAAAAATCTGTTCTTTGTGTTGGAATAATCTCCTTCCACGTCTTTGTTGCAATGTCGACTCTTGTTCTCCCGACTTTTCCACACCAACTCGACCACAAAGCCCGATCCTTAGAAATAGCAACTCCTTTCGTGAACTCCTTTACAAAGTTATCCCGACGCCTTTGTACAATGCGACAATGCTCCTTAGCCTTTTGTTTTGCCGAAACCTTTTTTTGTGAACTCTTGTCTCCACCATTTGCTATCTTCTTTGTTTTCTTAGGCCTCTTGTCCCCACTAGCATCACTTGGGCATTTTTTGTTACCCATGACAAAGTCCTACTAACACAAGACCATAAACAAACCCTAAGTTAGAGCGATTCACAAAAGCATCAAAAGTGAAAATGAAACAAAGTTAATTGAAACTGGACGAATGCTATATGGATATGAATAAAGTATAAACATGCACAATACAATCACTACATAGCACAACATATCAATAAATGCATAAACATATTGATAAAAGATGGAAACCATAGGTGAAAAATGCAACAAATTTATAAATCATCCATTTCAATAAAAGAGTGTTTGTAGTGTTCCAAACCAACTCTTCATGAAAGCCCATACACTTAAACAAACCCTTGAGGTCCTAACAATGCATATATGATGATGGATGTCTAGAAATAGATGAGAATATGGGTCTTTATATAGTTGAACAATAAATCTATAAGATATGCTAAGGAAGAACACAAACTTGTTGGGTTGATTGAAATGAATGGATTAGAGATAGAAATTGGTGGGAAAAACCAAAAGAGGTGGGAGATTTTGGTGTTTGGAGAGAAATAAATGCGAAAAAGAATGAGAGGTTTTGGAGTTTGTGGTGTTTTTTGTGGTTTTGACCCGCACAATCGCCGGTTGACTTGCATTAAATGCTTTTGTCGAAATAACTTGCGATACCGTAAATGACTTTCGTTTGGTATTTCCGTTTTGCGAGTTCTTGAGCCCCATTATAAGGGTTTAGGGTTTAATCCCCAGTTCGGGCCGCCATGGGTATCCAGCGGGTATTACCCGGTTTAGGGTTTTAAGTACAAAGCGTGGACTATCGGATACAAATTCGTTAGCCTTATATTGCTTAGTGTCGAACTCGAGACGTTGTTAGGATGCTATACACGATGTCGTAACCACTATAAGAACTACATGCGATATCGAAAGTAGTATAATTTTGAAGTATACATTTATGATATGTATGACTAATGATTGAGGTTTTGTGTATTTTTTAACAAGTCAAAAGTTAATCTGTTTTGCGTTGATCCTTGATTTATATTATATAATTGCAATATTTGTTATATTAGTAATTAATTATGTCGGAAATTTGTTCACCATTGATGTGTATAAGTACGAGTAATTGGTTAATCGTGACTAATTTGTATCCAATCAATGGTAGTATACTTTGTTTATTAATAATTGCAATTTAATTAGTCAAGTTTGTTATTTTGGACTGGATTTGTTAGAAATACATTGGATGAGTATTAATGTACTGTGTTGTCTATTCATGTATATATGTACATGCTTTGGAGTAAATGACTAGATTGAATTGCAAATAACTAATGCTTGTTAGTAAACCATGATTAAATTTGTCAAGTAATATGTCATATATATTGTTCACAATGTTTTTTGTAATTACAATGCGTTGTTATGAAAGTACTATGTTGTCTATTCATATGTATATATACATATATATATATATATAGTTAATATTGTCAAGCCATAGGGTGTATTACACATGTAATTTTCTGTTTATGAATTCAAAATTATAATCTTATGTACTATTGTATAGCATTCTATAGTTCCATACATGTATATAGATTATTTTTAAACCAATAACTTTGTACTAATTTATATTAGTTTTAATAAATAATTCAATTACTCATGTTTATTAATTGATGCTACCAAAATCCGTCCGATCCCGGAAACTCGACACTATCCGGACTTCCTTGCTGGTATGCCCGCAACGGTCCTGCAAAACAATCCCCGGGAGATGTTCCGGGGAAGAAGGTCCGGCGTGATGATGAGATGGGGGTAACGATGAGGGGAAAACGTACGGAAATGCTCTCAATATAAAGTAGAGAGAGATAAGTCACATACCTTGTTCACTGTTTGGGACTAGTATTTATAGTTGAGGTTGCCTGCTTTGGATAAGGCTCAGGACCACTTCTCTTTGTCACTATCTGTCCTTATTCTTGTCCGGATGCGCCTCTCGCGGGAGAGGCGCTGCTTCCTCCAACCTGGGCCCTAGGCCCTTTTCCCGGCCCAGCGTTCTACTGGGCCGGTATCATCACTAGCCCCCCAGACCAGTCATCCGGGTTTCTGCAGCGCGGGGGACTGGTCTCCTACGCTCCTCTTCTTCTGTCGTTATTTCTTTTGGTAGGACCCATCTGTGCGAAAATTAATTTCTGACGCCGCCGTTCTCTATTCCGCCTTGATCATTACCTCGTTTATCGTGTCATAATTGTTTTTTCTTCTTTTGAGGTGGCGTTTCCTATTCATCCACCTATATAAGGGTCCAAACCCCCTTCATTAAGCTTCTCTCTCCAAAATCCTCCAGACGCTCTGCTCTTTTAATCAAGTAAGCACTAAATCTCTCCCTCTCCTTTTCTTCCCATCATGAATTCCCCGCTTCCCTCCAACTCTTCCTTGGACACCGAGGGAGTTCAAAATCAGTTTGAGGTCCAATTTCGGGCTGCTGATAACATGATTTCCTCCCCTTCCTCCCCGGACACCTCTTCCGAGGTTTTTAGTACGCCCCGGGAGCCAGACGTCCCGGGTGTGTTGACCTCGGATGGGGCAGGTTCGCGCCCCACCGAGCATCCTAATCATCCCCACGAGGGTCAGGATGAGGAGGTGCTTGGCGAGGAAGCCGGTGACGACATTCCCCGGGGGCCTACTCATGGGGCGCGCCCGGTGGGTATCAGATTTTATGATGTCCCTGGGGATTCTCCTTCTCTAGATAGGGATGTCTTAGATTTAGCCAAGCGTTCCTTTATTCCCATTCCTTTAAACGCCTCTCTTTCTAAACTTCCTCCGGGGGTCTCCGAGCGAGAGGCTACGTGCATCCCACGGATCCATTTCCAATACGGGCTTAGCCTGCCCTTCCCTCCTCTCTTTCTTGAGATCCTTCAATTTTACAAGGTAGCCCCGGCCCAACTACACCCTAACGGGGTTGTTCTATTCCTGGCCTTCTTGCTTAACTGCGCCAGGTGTCACATTCCCCCTTCTCTCTTACTCTTCCGCTCCTTCTATGCCTTGCGGAAGGCACATGCATCTTTCCCGGGCGTTTTTTCTTTTACCATTCGCTCCGGGATAAATGACTTCATCCTTTCCAAAGCTAAATCCGCCAAAGGATACCGTTCGAAAGGTTTCTTTCTATGTGATGCCCGGGTGTACCCTATGCCCACCTGGAACGACTCTCTCGTTCCTGAGGACAAGAAACCCCTCGCCAATCTCCCCGGCATCATTACCAGTGATCACAGTCTCCTCCGTCTTTCCCCATTAAGTATGGACGATTTTTTTAAGACCGGGAACACGGGCTACTATTGGCCTCGCGGGATCTATCCTGCTGAGCTCTTCACTCTCCCGTGCATAGCTGCGGTGTGGCCGGATGGAGGTGCCTATTAAGGCTTTTATTTTATTTTTGATCTCTGTTCCCCTTCTATTTTTTTTTTATATATTCTTCCTAAATTTCTTTGCTTGGTTTCAGTCCAACCTCCATTGTACGCGGACGCTATGCCTTTTGTGGAGAGGTCTTCCGCCGGAGGAGATCAAGCCGGGTCTGCTCAACAAGAGGCCCCCCACCCTGAGGCCATCCTCTACTGAGAACCCGACCATCATCCCACAAGGGGCCCGCTTGCAGCAGCGATCTCGCCCGCCGCCTTCCTCTGGGTTATCTTCAGCATCCCGCGCTGCTCCCGGGCCCCGGTCCTTTGTCCAGCATCCGGTTTATAGTGGCGGGGCCAGTTCACGGTTCAAATGGCCACCCGCTAATTAGCTGCCCGGGTCTCCCCCCTCCTCTCGTCAGAAGACCAACGATTTTCCTCCTCCTCCCCTTGTTCGCAACACTCCCCCGCGGGCTGCTACTTCCGAGGTTTTCCCGGAAGAGAAAGAGGAGGTAACTGCCTTCCTAAGGCTTCGTCTTTTATCTAAGTTTTAATCAGAATTTTGTCTAAGTTTTGTGTACTGTTTTGCAGAGACTGCCTTCGCTGATTCCCTTCTTGCGGACCCTCAGTTTACCGAGGCACTGAACCGGGGCTATTCCAAGTATAGCGCCGGGTTATTCACCAAAATGGAGAAGGAGCTCCGCGACACCCGGGAAAAGTTAGCGGGGCGGGATGACCTGGAGGCTCGGCTGGAGGCATCTCAAAAGAAGCTAGCTGAGAGGGAGAAGAAGCTGGCGGATAAGGGAAAAAAGCTAGCCGAGGTAGAGAAGAAGTTTTCCTCCCTCAAGAAGGAGAAGAAAGACGCCCTGGATGCTGTGATCCAGAAGGTCCTCCGCTCCCCCGAGTTTGACAAGAGGCTAGAGGACATTGCTGCTGCGGCAAGTGCGGATGCTTGCCACGAGATGTACCGCAGTCTGCGGGGTTAGCTTCCGGGGCCCGCTCGCCTTGAAGCCCAGGCCTCCTACTACCACCCCAAGGCCAGCGACTTGCTGAACTACCGCTGAAGGTCCCTCCAGGAGGCGGACCTGAAGGGCCTGGTGCCCCAGCTATGGGATTCTCTGAAAATGTCCTCCCGGGTCCCTTCTGCTTCGGATATCAAGAAGGCCAAGGTGCCAGAGGTTGACGAGGCTTCTTTTCCTGATCCCGGCCCGGAAAGCTTCAACGCTTATGGGGTAGTCCCGGAGACACCTCATTGGGCAGAGAATTACCTCGAGTACTGCGCGGTGTCTGACAACTTTGGTTACCGTGCCGTCCATGATCAAGAGGGGGACTACCGGGTTGGTCTCGATGCCGGTCAAGACGATCTGCTTTACCAGTCCCGGAAGGCCACGCGGAAGGTAGGGTTTCCCGGGCGGTCCTCTGACGAGCCCGCGGTAGACGCCCCTGCTTATGCCGGCCCTGAGTGGACTACTGAGGATCTCGTAGAGCTGGAGAGGAGGTTTGAAAGAGCTCACACTGTTGCAGGGGAAAGGAACCCTGCTGAAGACAGTGTACAACCCTAGACTCTAGTCTACTTTTTTCCTTGTAATCTTTTGTTTTTTTCTAAGTATTTTGTAACTTTCCTCCCCGGGGGGTGTATGTAAAACTTTGGCCTTAGTGCCCATTTTGATTAATAAAAAGTTCTACTGTTGACGAGATTATTATCTTTTGTAGTCTGAGCGCCCTTATATTCTTCCTCATCCGAGTAGCTCTTCCGGCACCTACTTCTCTCTCCCCCGCACTGGGTGCCTCCAGTGCTCTTTCCTTTAGAGGAAACTAGCACATTGGAGGTTTGGAGGTAACCAGGCTAACCGGGCATTGGCTGAAGCGGGGCTGGATTGCTTCCTTCAGGAGTTTGGAACGATCCGGGTGCTGGTATTATTTCTCAAGGCAGTTGAGGCCAAGTTTGGGTCGTTAAACCAGTGTTTCGACCTTGCTTCCGATCACATGCGGGAAACCCTGAACTCCCACCAGACCATAGCTGAGCTGCAGGCCCTTCATGACGATTCTCAGCACCGCACCACCAAGGAGCTTGGTATGGTGTGGGGCGAACTCGAACGGGCGCAAGAAAAACTTAGGAAATTGGAGACCCGCTCCGCTCAGAATAAGCTTCTTTGTGATTTGGAGAAGGAGAATCGATCTCTTACTCACAGGAATAGGGTCCTCCAAGATGCTCTGCTGGTTGTCCGGCTATCTTACCATCTTCTAGGTCTCAAGGTTTGCTTAGTTGAGGTATCTCCCCTTACTGATATTCTGGCCGGGGTTCGCAGGACAATCGAACGCATGGAAACCAACCCGAGGAAGTTTGGCGATGAGGCTCCTAGTCACGGGGCTTATCTGCATGCCATGGAGTGGCATAACAAGATAGCCGCGGGAGAGACTGAGCCTTATCCCTCTAGTCTTCGTCGGGTCCCCGCCCGGGTGGAGGTGGATGTGGCGTATGAACGGTACGAGGACATGTCCGTGTCTATTGACCCGGAAGAAGTGGCACGCCGGATAAGGCGCGTCCGGGAGATTGCCGATTCTGGAGTTACCACAAAGGGGGTTAAGACCGCCGAGGGTACCCGCATCAGTAGGGAAGAGAAGGGTAAAGGCGCAACGGACTTGTTTCCTAAATACAAGTTTGTTACTTCTGCCGGGGTAAGGAGGATGCGTTTGGCGGAACCGCTTTCAGAAAGGTTCGTGGTTGTTCCTATCCCCGAATTAAACGAAGAGGATGCCGAGCAATTAGAGGAGGAGCTCGCATGGAATCAAGCTCCAGATGCCCGCTTTGCCGAAGATATTCTATCTTCTCAATTCTTTGGAGGAGGTTTCCGCCCGGGTAAGCCTCCGGGTGCTTCCGGGTCTGGTCCTAAATGGGTATAGTAGGGCCTAGATAGAAGAACCTGCATGCAAAATACTTATGTAATTGTCCTTTTGTACTATAACAGTATATTTATGTAATTCGTAATTTAAAGATGATTGAGTACAAGTTTTTCCGAAAACCCATCTTTTCATTAATTCTTTCCTGTAAGCATTACATTCTTTGGCCCCCGGGCTTCATTCAAGTTCTGGGTCCAATCTAACGGGGCACCCGAATGGGAGCTACCCATGGGTCCCTTTTACAATCCTTCCTCTCTAAGCCCAAGACGAGGCCAAACGTCGGGACTGTCTCTCCGGGCATATTCCTGCTTCCGGGAAGGGGCATATCCATGCCTGACATATTCATGCCTTAGTAGCTAAGGTTCTGCGCGGGGCACTCCACTTTCCGTAAAACCTTCTTAAGTTAGCTACATTCCATCTCCTGGGATCTCCTTTCCCTGCTTGTCCTCCAGCACATAGCTTCCTCCCGGGTATGCCTCTTTTACCCTATATGGCCCTTCCCAGTTGGGTGCCAGCTTCCCTTCCGGGGATTGGTGGTTCTTATCATTCCTCCTCATCACCCAGTTTCCCGGGGTGAAAACTTCCTTTCGCACCCTTCTATCGTGATACATTTTTACTCGTTCCTTCACCTTTGCTTCCTGGAGGACCGCATTCTCTCGCTTTTCTTCCAAAAGATCCAAGTCAAGGCGCCGTCCGGCGTCCTCCTCCTCCGGGCGCTGGAATTGGGTCCGAGGGCTCGGGATCACATTCTCCGCGGGTATCACCGCCTCGGATCCATATACCAGGCAGTATGGAGACTCCTCCGTAGCTGAGCTTTCTGTGGTTCGGTGGGCCCAGAGGACACTGGGCAACTCCCAAATCTAATTCCCCCGCTCTCCTTCCAAGCGGGTTTTTAGGCCTTTGACGATGGTACGATTGGTAACTTCCACTAGCCCATTTGCTTGGGGGTGGTATACAGATGTCAACCTTTGCTTTATACCATACTTGACACACCATGCCTTGAAGGGGTCATTTTCGAACTGTGATCCGTTGTCTGTGACTATGATTTTTGGGATACCGAACCGACAAATGATGTTCTTCCAACAAAACTTGACACAAGTTAGCCCCCGTATGTTGGTAAGTGGCTCTGCCTCCACCCATTTGCTGAAGTAGTCGATTGCCACAATTACGTACTTGGCTCCTCCCGGGGCCGTGGAAAATGGTCCTACCAAGTCGATTCCCCATCTGCTGAATGGCCAGGTTCCCGTGACCCCGACTAGCTCCTCCCGGGGAACATGGATTAGCGGGGCAAAAGTTTGGCATGGTGGGCATTCATGAGCATGTTTTTCTGCGTCTTTGAATAGCGTCGGCCAGTAATACCCCATCCTTAAGATTTTCCTAACCATTGCGCGGGTTCCCTGGTGACTCCCATTAGATCCCTCGTGCACTTCCCGGATGAGGTGTTGACCTTCTGACCTTTCCACGCACTTTAGCAAAGGCTGGACGTATCCTCTCTTATACAACTCCCCACCCTGGACCATATATTTTGGCGCTTTAACTCTCAGCTTCCGGGCCTGCGACCTATCTTTCAGGGCCTTTCCCTCTTCTAGGTATGCCCGTATGGGGCGATCCAGGATTCTTCCTCGTTTACCATCATTACTTGGTCCTCCTCCTGATAGCTCCTTCTTCCTAGCACCTCCATGTACATGATAGGTCCTAAATATACTCTTATTTTGTAGCATTTGAGAGCTGTTTTAGATAGTATTTTGTTCTTTTATACTAGACTTTTAGACCGAATCATTCATAGTGGTTTGAAATTGAAGACGTGCATTTTGACCTTGAATTGCACTTGCTATGGATTTGGATGATTTGAAGACCTTCTATGACCGTCCTAAAGGAGTTAGATGCATTGAAGAACCGGTCATAGAAGTGGCGTGAAGGCACACTCTCGCGGGCCGCGAAGCGTCTCTCGCGAGCCGCGAAAGTGTGTGATGCTGTTTTGAAGAAAACCATGTCGCGCGGTCCGCGAAGCCTCAGTCGCGAGCCGCGGGGACCAGTCTCGTGCGGACCGTGAGTCCTCGGTCGCGAGCCGCGAGGACCAGTCTTGCGAGCCGCGAAGGATTTCTCGCGGTCCGCGAAAATTCCCTGCAACTTGCATTTTGTTTTGCTTTAATTTTATTTGTTTTGGAATATAAAAAGGACTTATCCTCAATTGTTAGAGAATCGGTTTTTAGACAGAGAATTCTCTTTTCCTTCACTTTTCTTTCCATTTTGATCTTTGAATTCATCATGGTTTGTTGTATTAATTATGGTTGTGATTATCTAATTATGGTTGTAGGCTAAAACCCATCTTGGGTATATGTGATTGGACTTCTTGTTATGGATTGAGAACATGATTTATGAAGCTTAGGAATGGTGATTTGCTATTGAATGATCATAATTTATATGTGTATTTGATGCTTGAAATGATTAGGAATGATTTCCTAGTGATAGATATGTGTTGGATATGTGTTAGATATTGCTTTTCCATGGTTGGAATGTTATCATTCTTTCTATGTAAAAGTAGTAAATTAGGAATCAAATGCATGTTGTTATCAATTGTATTTGTTCTTAAGATCATTCATTAGCATTGTATCTATGTCAAGTTTGTTATCAAATTGCATGGGTAAGTTTGAGAAACATCTAATTTGAAGTGATATTGATCAATTGAACTAGTTGTTATCATCTAGTAAAGTTATCAATGGAAGTTGTGAAGATGCTTTCATCTTTCATAGCTATGGTTAAAGATAGTTTCTCACTACAAACAATCACCATTCTGAAAGCAACATGATAAGATTTGAGGAAAATTTCATAATAAGAAGTCACCAATCTCATATGTCCAAGTTTAGTATTCTCATTAGTTAATCCTTTAGTTGAATCCTTAAATGCTAAACTAGTTGTAACTCTAGAATTCTAGTTACTTTACATAGTAGTGTTTCTTACACAAACTCAACTCAAACCACCCCCCCCCCCCACCTTGTTTACATTGCTTTTATATATGTATATGTATATGTATACTACACAATATACGTAGAAATACCCTTTTCCCTGTGGAACGAATCTTACTTGCCATTATATGCTTAGTTGTGTGTAGCGGTAGTGAGTGAATATAAATTGTATATTTGAGAGGTACGGCGATGACCTCCCAAATTTTGGCGCCGCTGCCGGGAAATTAGGCATATTTTTGTGTGTGTATTGTAGTTTTATTTTTAATCTATCTTTCTTTTTAGGTTCTAATTAGGTTTGGAACCCTATTGCTCTCGCTCTTGGTGCATGGTTCATACACGATCCTAGAACCAAGACCCTTTGCAATACGATTCCGAGCTAGTAAGAAATCTCCGCCGACTTAGGAAGCAAGTGCAAGAGACACTAGCATCTAATCCTTTTTCCCCTGAAAGTGAATCACTACCTTTCAACGTGGCGGAAGATGGCGGAGATGAGGATACAGGGCAAAACAACCCCCGAAACCAATTCTACAACCCTTTCCAAAACCCTAACACCTCTCCTACCAACATTTCTATGAGAGAGTACATGTCCCCCAACTATGAGCAACAACAATCGAGCATTGTTTACCCAAACTCTCAATATGAAATCAAGACGGGAGTGATAAATTTGCTTCCAACTTTCCATAGTAGAGAGGTGGATGATCCTAATGACTTCATTGAGGCTTTTCACCGGGTTTGTAGTAGTTTGAAACCTTCCGAGATGAGTGTGGATGAGTTTAAGTTGAAAACATTCACCTTTACCTTGAAGGACAAGGCCGCCAAATGGTTAAGCCGTTTACCTTCATCATCAATCACTACATGGCCACAATTGAAGAAAAAGTTCCTTGACAAGTACTTTAACCCCCTCTAAATCCTCGGTCTTGATATAAGCCATTAGCAACATTACTCAAGACGATGATGAGACCTTGTATGAGTATTGGGAAAGATTCCAAACTCTCCTTTTAAGTTTCCCGTACCATAGCTTCACCGAACCTCAATTGGTGTGTTTCTATTACAATGGTTTGAATGATAGGGAAACCGAGTCGATAAATAGGTCTTGTTATGGCTCCATTGCTAACCTTGGTTCCTCCGATGCCATGATGCTATTTGAGCAATTAGCCGAGGGATGCAAACCAAAGAGGGACCGGAGACTACGAGTGGGTAACTCCGGTGGAAACAATGATGGAACTCGTCAAGATATCAAGGAGCTTACGGCATTGATGAAGGGCTTCATGATGGGAAATAGCTCCGGAGAGAACACGGGGAATCAACCAAGGCAACAAGTTATAGCGTGTGGGATTTGTGCTACAAACCATCTCACCGAATCTTGTCCTCAAGCAAACGAGGAGTATAACGAAGAGTTAATGCCGTGGGGGTCTATGGTGGAAACTAAGGTTTTAGAGGTGGCCAAGGATTTCAAGGAGGACGAAGCTACCAAGGTGGTAGGGGTTTTCAAGGTGGACAAGGCCAAGGTGGTGATAGAGGTAACCAAAGGAAGTATGATCCTTTTGCCCAACACTACAACCCCGAAACTAGAGATCACCCCAACTTTCGGTGGAGAGATGAATCAACAGGGCAACAAGGCCAACAAGGTGGCTACCAAGGGGGTTACCAAGGTCAAAGTGGTCAATCTTTTGATAGGTCGAGGGGGCAAAATGGCCAAGGCTACCAAGGAGACCAAAGCCACCAAAACCAAGGGTATCAAGATTTTGGCTATCAAGGGTACCAAGATCATCAAAACCCTCAATATCACCCTCAACCACAACAATACCCAAGGAACCAAGGTCAAGGCCATTTCAATAACCGTGCCCCTCAAAATTCTTACCCGAGGTTGGAAGATAAATCTCATGATCAAGGTGAAGGCTCGGGCCAATTCCCACAAGATGCTCGATTCAAAAGCATTGAGGTGCAAATGAGTCAAATGACCACGGTTTTAGGGAAGTTAGAAGCACAAAACTCCGGGAAACTACCCGCACAACCGGAGTTAAATCCAAGGCCTCATGCGAGTGCCATGACCTTGAGAAGTGGTAAACAAGCTATTGAACCCGAAGTGGTTGTGAAAAAGGCACCTAAGAGAGGCCTTGTGAAGAAGAGCTTGACCAATGACGAAGTTGAGGTGACCTTGGTCGATGAAGAAGTAATTCTTGAGGAGCTAGCCAAAGAAAAAGGTGATGCCAAGGTTGAGAAGGAGAAAGAACTAATTGATGAGGAACATGTAGACACAACCACTCATGTTGAACCAATGTCACCTCCATTCTCACCTCTTCACAAGCAAACTAGGGTAGACACTCCCTTTGATATGGAAGCACAATTTCCCGAAGCTTTGAAGAATACTCGCAAACAGGAGATGGACAAGGAAGCTTTCGAGGTCCTTCGAAAGTGTGAGGTAAACATTCCTTTACTCGATGCTATTGATCAAGTCCCTAGATATTCTAAGTTCTTGAAAGAGTTATGTGTGAACCATCGTCAACAAAGGTCTAAGCATGTTAAAAATGAAAGAGTCAATGAACATGTGTCGGCTTTGTTTCAAGATAAAATGCCTACTAAATGTGGTGACCCAGGCATGTTTACAATTCCTTGCATCTTAGGGAACACTTACTTTCCTAGAGCCATGCTAGATCTAGGTGCTTCCATAAATGTCATCCCATATACATTGTATGAATCATTAAATCTTGGCACTTTGCATAAAACCGGTGTGGTGATCCAACTTGCCGACCGCTCTAATGCATACCCTAAGGGTATTGTTGAAGATGTCTTGGTGAAAGTCGACAAGTTGGTGTTCCCGGCCGATTTTTACGTTCTTGACATGGAACATGATAAATTTGCTACCCCTGTATTGTTAGGGCGTCCATTTTTGAAAATGTCAAGAACTATAATCGATGTGCATAATGGTAGGCTTACCATGAAATTTGATGAGGATAAAATAGAGTTCAACATTTATGGTGCAATGAAATACAATGATGATGAAACTTCTTGCAATGCTATTGATGTGATTGAATCTTTTGTGCAAAAAGTTTATGAAAATGATGGTGATGATCCTTTGTTAAAAGCTTTAGCCAATAGTTTACACACAAGTAATGTTCATACATATGCTTTGAGTGCTAACTTGAAGGAAAGCATTTTTGAGCTTGATACTTTTGAGGAACTTTCTCTTGATGCACCACTTTTAGACCTCGTGGTATTGAAAGGCTCGGGCAACCGACCATCTTTCAATAAACCTCCGGTGGTGGAATTGAAACCACTACCCGAGAATCTAAAATATGCATTCCTTGCCGACATCAAAGGTATGAGTCCAAGTACTTGCATGCACCGTATTCTATTGGAGGATGATGTTAAACCCATCCGACAACCTCAAAGGCGATTGAACCCTCCTATGATGGAGGTAGTAAAAGCCGAGGTACTTAAATTGTTGGATGCGGGAATGATCTATCCAATCTCCGATAGTAAATGGGTAAGCCCAACGCAAGTGGTACCAAAGAAGACCGGAGTGACCGTGGTGGAGAATAGCCATGGCGGAGTGATCCCCACTCGTGTTCAAAATGGATGGCGTGTTTGCATTGATTACCGAAGGCTAAATGCGGTAACAAGGAAAGACCATTTCCCTTTACCATTTATTGATCAAATGCTTAACCGGCTCGCAGGCCACTCTTTCTATTGTTTTCTTGATGGCTATTCAGGATACTTTCAGGTTGCCATTGCACCAGAGGATCAAGAGAAGACCACTTTCACATGTCCCTTTGGCACATTTGCATATCGACGCATGCCTTTTGGCCTTTGCAATGCACCGGCCACATTCCAAAGGTGTATGGTTATCATTTTTTCAGAATATCTTGAAAAGTTTGTAGAGGTTTTTATGGATGACTTTACTGTTCATGGAAACTCTTTTGAAAATTGCTTACTCCATTTGTCATTGGTCCTAAAAACTTGCATTGATAAGAATCTTGTGCTTAATTCTGAAAAGTGTCATTTTATGGTTGAAAAAGGCATTGTGTTAGGTCATGAAGTGTCATCTAAGGGTATTGAGGTAGATAAGGCCCTACTTGTGTGCGTGATGTGAGATCTTTTCTTGGCCACGCGGGTTTCTACCGCCGTTTTATAAAATATTTCTCAACATGAAACAAATAATTGTCTGTCCAGTTCAAAAATCGCACATCGACAACGCTTTCTCTCTCTATGATTTTGCTCTCGCCTCTCTCCTAATTTAGAGCGAGTTCAAGTCACGCGCCCCCCTTTTCTTTCAGAAACAGTGCCATAACGGCTTGAATCTGACACAAAAGTAAAATTAAACGGATCCTATACAGTCATTTCAAGCTCCGCCGATGGCGGAGCTACCGCAGCAGCCTCCCCCAACATCTTTTCTCTCTGCTTTACAAACCAGAAACAAACCCCTATATGCTTCCTTGCCCAATTCTCCGAACATAAAACCGATTACAGAATTCAAAGGAAAATTGGCATGTCTTTTTTCGCCGGAGGATGTCAAAGAGATGTCGCTGCCTTACCATAATGCGCTAATCGGCAAATTTGAGAGGGGACGACCATCGATGGAGAGAATTGATGTAGCCTTGAAGACTGTGGGCTTCACCGGAAAATATCAAATCGGAGCTTTGGATCATCGGCACATCCTCCTCCGCTTCATGGCTAAGGACGATTTCCAGCGCTGTTGGATGAAATCCCTGTGGAACATCAGTGGATTTCCCATGCGGGTTCTACGGTGGACGCCAGATTTCTCGCCCAAGAGGGAATCATCCATAGTTCCCGTCTGGATAACGATCAGAAACCCACCGGTGTACTATTACAACCAGTCGGGAATCAGACATGTGGGAAATAGTATTGGCTCATTCATAAAGATGGACGTGGCAACTCAAGCTCTCTCCAGGCCCTCTGCTCTCAAAATTTGTGTTGAGGTAGATCTCCAAACTTCTCTGTCTTCAACTATTAACTTAGGAGAACCTGGTGATAATGAAGAGTATGATATTGAGTATGAGGATCTCCCAACTTATTGTTGTCATTGTAAGAGGCTGGGACACACCTCTAATATATGCCCAGTTTTACACCCAGCCTTAGTTGTCAATAGACCTCATGATGCTAAAACGGTTGTTAATGGGACAAAGGTGATTCAGATGGTTAATGGGGTAAAAGAGACTCAGTTTGCTATGGACAATGGCCAACACATTCTCCCTGGAGCAACCAAACCTGCTGTTTCTGTGACAAATAGACCAAATAAACCAAAACATCCTTTCCCTTATGTCAATAGGAAGCAGCAGCACCAAATAGTTTGGAAACAAATGGAGAAAAAGACTGTCTCCAAGAAATCCTCTCAGGCAGTTATCACCTCATACTTCCTCAAGAGCACCACTAAACCAAGCACTCACCCAACTCTATACTCCAATACTCCAAAAGATTCAATAGTACACACTGTTGAGCAACCACCAAACCTTTTCTCCCTTCCCACTGAAGAGGCTACAAGTGCTCTCACTCCAGAGGTGAGTAAGGACAAGCAAACAAATGTGCCAAATGAATACTTCATCACCAAGAGGTCCAGAAAAAGGACTGACTTTTCCAGACTTATAAAGGATGATTCATTTAAGGACACTGGTAAGGAAATGCATAACTCTCTCAATTCATTTGCTACTAACAAGCTGCTCCCTGTCTCTCTTTCTACAAGCAGAAATAGGTTTGGCCCACTGATTGAGGAATCTGAAGAGGATACTGATAAGGAAGAAAATGGATCCCCAACACACACCACTACTGGGAATTCAGACAACTATGTCTCTGCATCAGATGAAGAGGAGGATGAACTAGGTCAAAATGCTACGGTAAGCACAGCACATGTAAGTGCCCCTCAACAAAACCAAAAGTTGACCACTTTTTTCACTCAACTAAATCAAAAAATGACTGGCTCTTTATCAAAAAGCAAATCAATTAGTGAAACATGAATAGTACAACCTCTCAAGTTAAGTGTTTAGTCTGGAATATTAGGGGTATGGAAACCTCAATGTTAAGACTAGATAGAATGATTCTTGACTATAGGATTGAACTATTGTGTATCATTGAGCCCCAACATAAAAACCTGGAATGTGCATCATACATGAAAAAGCTCCATTTTTCAAATTTTATGCATGCTTCTAATGGTCAAATATGGCTTTTTTGGAAAGATATGTTGACTGTTAATTTGCTTCTGGATCATAAACAATTTCTCTGTGTCCATATAAATAGCAGTTCCTTTAGCTGCCCTATGCATGCATTTTTTATCTATGGTCTTAGGAGTAGAAATGGTAGAAAGCAAATGTGGAAGGACCTCAAAAATCTCCCAACTACAAACTCAATGTACATTGGGGATTTTAATGCAATCACTTCAATTAATGAATATAAAGGTTCTTTCACTCCTAATTTGGGCAGTATTAAAGATTTTAGCAAATTCATTGATACCATGGCTCTTGAGCATATTAACACATCTGGTAATAATTTTTCATGGTCTAATGGAAGAATTAAAAATCCTACTATTCAGAGATTAGACAGAGGTCTATGCTCTAATAGCTGGAAATCTAATTTTCCATCATCTTCTATTCAAATGTTCAATAAAGAATCTTCTGATCATTGTCCTATGTTTCTAATTATAGGAAGTAATTCTCTGTCTAAACCAAGACCATTCAGATTCCTAAATACCTGGCTCAAAAGGATAGATTTACTTCCACTGATTCATGAGAACTGGACCATTCCAATTCAGGTATATGGTCACACACAACCACTAGGTATGTTAACTCTTTTCCTTAAATTACAAAGACTTAAAAAATCTTTGAAAATATGGAATAGGAATGTTTTTGGTAACATCCATGACAATGTCAGAGCTGCTGAAGAAAGCCTTAGACTTCAGGAAATCCAATATGAGAGTAGTGGTACTGAACTTGATCTAATTGATTTTAAAAAATGCAAAGCACTACTACTTAGAGCACTAAAAGAGCAAAAGCATTTCTGGAAAACTAAGGCAAAAATAAAATGGTTAAAAGAAGGTGATGATAACACTCAATATTTCCATAATTCTGTTAAGGAAAAAATGAGTAGATTAGCAATTACAAAAATAAAATCAGCTTCTGGACATTGGTTAGATTCACCACAGGATATTGAGGTTGAAGCTATTTCATTTTTTCAAAATCTTCTGTCATCCTCACATGATCCTGAACATGCTCTATTCTATTCTCACTTTCTTAGTCAAATTCCAGCTATTATCACTGATGAACAAAATTTGCAGTTACTTAGACCAATTGATAAGGAAGAGCTGAAAAGGGTTGTTCTTAATTTAAATAAGAATAGCTCTCCAGGCCCTGATGGTTTTACTGCAAAATTTTTCATAAAAGCTTGGGATATCATAGCTACTGATCTGTTAGGTGCATGTAATGACTTCATGACTGGGGCTGAAATGCCTAGAGGAATAGGTAGTACTTGGATCACTCTAATTCCTAAAAAAGATACCCCTGTCTCTTTTAGTGATTTTAGACCTATAAGCCTTTCCAATGTGGTAAATAAAATTTTTTCAAAGATCCTTATGGAAAGAATCAAGCCACTCATGCCTGACCTGATTTCCCCTCATCAGACAGCTTTCATGCATGATAGGGACATATCTGACAATGTTTTGTACCTTAAAGAAATGGTTAGGCATCTTAACACAAAGGCTAGGATTCCAAACTGTTTTATAAAACTGGACCTCATGAAAGCTTTTGATAGAGTCAGTTGGCCTTTCCTTAATAGCATACTTTTGAAATTTGGGTTCCATGGTAGTTTTGTTAGATGCATAATGAGGAATCTGTCACAGGCCTGGTTCTCTGTTCTCATTAATGGCAGTCCAGTTGGTTTTTTTAAATCAACTAGAGGCATCAAACAGGGGGATCCACTTTCACCTTTCCTGTTCAATCTTTTCTCTGAGTCATTTACTAGAAGTCTTGCATATGTGTTTAGAATTGGTAAAATTGAACACTATGGAGTCCCTGGAAATTTACCACCAGTGTCTCATCTTTCATATGCTGATGACACAGTGGTTTTCCTGAAAGCCAGCAAGCCAAGTCTTGTAGTTTTGAAAGCTTTTTTGGTTAAGTTTGAAGAAGTTTCTGGTCAAAAAATAAATTTTGACAAGAGTGACTTCTTTGTGAGCAGATTTGCAACAAATCACAAAACTAATCAGATAAAAGCTATCTTAGAGATGAAAAAAGGAACTTTTCCTTTCAAGTACTTAGGCTGCCCAATATTTATTGGAAAAACACTAAACATCCATTTCCATCCACTGTTAGAACTGATAGATAGGAGGTTAAACAATTGGAAAAATGCTTGGTTATCCTCAGGGGGTAAACTAACATTGATCCAGTCTGTTTTATACTCACTTCCACAGCATATCTGGGCAGTCATGTCTCCCACATCAGCCACTATTAAATTAATTGAAAAGAAATTTTCAAAATTTCTGTGGGGAATGACTGAACTAAAGGCAAAAAAAACCTGGAGAAAATGGAGCAAATTATGCTTTCCAACTCATCAGAACGGGCTAGGATGCAGAAAAATCTCTGCCATTATCCTAGCTTGTTCTGCCAAGCTCTGGTGGAAATACCAGAATGGAAATGCTCTATGGACTCAAATGTTAGCTGCATTACCTTCCTCTGCTAAAAACTCTACCACTTGGAAGAGAATCTGCCAAATTAATGGCTTTGCAGAACATCATTCCAGGGTCATAGTTGGAAAAGGAACCTGTAACTTTTGGACATCCAATTGGACCAATCTTGGTCCCATTGTTGATGGATGTGATCCAGAAGCCACATCTATTCCCCCTGATATTACAGTAGCTAGTTTTATTTTAAATAAGCCAAGTTACATGCAAATTCTTTCACCTTTTCTCAATGATGAGTTAAAAGTTTTTCTACAGGGAACTGAAATCCATCTGCATAGGGAAGATAGGCTTATATATATGGAAGCCTGACCTGAGGGGAAGGTTCACCTTCAAATCGGCATATCAAGTATTAGTGGACCAATCAGGTACCTCCGTTTCGCTATCCAAAATCTGGGGAAAAAGAATTCTGAAGAAAATTTCTTTTTTTATGTGGAGGCTCATGAATTCTCTTCTTCCATTTGATGATATTTTAATTCGTATGGGTTTTAATCTTGTCTCAAAATGTTGTTTCTGTATGAGTACTGATTCATTAGAACACTTTATAAATGATTGCCCTTTTTCATTGAGTATATGGAGAGAGGGGCTGGCCTATGTGGATATCATAGATAGAGATTTTAATACTTGTTGGAATAGACTTTCTTATTATCTCAGTTATATAGGTCAGTCCTCTCTGCATTCCCAACTCATTCAAATGATGGTTTGTTTAGTATGTTGGAATCTCTGGAAATCTAGAAATAACCAGCTATATGATAATAGACCACCAGTTAAAGCTATAATTATTAAGGAAATAAGAGAGATGTTATACAATATTATCCACACCAATCCAATCTCTAATCCTTCTCAGTATGATAGAGGTCTAGCTGAAAGGGGACTTTTCCCCCTTCCAACTAAGCCCCCCAGACCAAAGGTTATTGCAATTAAATGGTCTAAGCCTTCTCATGGGCTTAAAATCAATGTGGATGCATCATGGTCTGGATCATCATCTATGGCTGGAATAGGCATTATCTGTAGAGATTCACAGGCTAAGCTCATATCTGCTGAGTATTTTTTTACAGATGCTTGCTCTCCTCTTGAGGCAGAGATTAAAGCTATTAAGTTGGGGATATTGCATGGTCATAAACGTGGTTACCTCCAGTGCATTATAGAATCTGACTGTCTTATTGGCATCTCCATGATTCTAAATCCCATAACTGCACACTGGAAATTGTTTCAACTGGCTGATTTTACTTTCTCTCAGCTAAAACATTTCTCCCTTAAGCACACTTTTAGACAGGGAAATTTAGTGGCAGACTCTCTAGCTAAATTTGCTTCTCAGCAGAAATCTAGCTCCCCTGTTTCCTTAGCCACTCTTCCAGTAGACATTAGAGCACACATGATCATGGATATGGAAGAAATTCCATCTCTCAGAACTTAGTAGGATGGATGCTACTGATTTATTGTTTTATATCTATATGCAGGTTTTCTTCTAAACACTTGGCGGGGATCAAAGTCAGCACACCATAGATTGATAAAGGATTTGCTGGAAGGAGTTCGTCTTCGACACAAAATTCCAACAAGCAGCTGCACAAATCACTTTCCAACCAATCCAACAAGCACAAGCCGTTCCACTTTCTTCACTTAGTTTTTCAACCCGGAAACATGAAACTCTGAGCTAAGTTGTGTGTCGATTTGTTTCGTCCTACACAGAGCTGCATGGGGTTCTTTTTTGTTTCTGGAGTATTGGATGACTGAGTTTTTTCGAATTTAAAGCCACTACCTCCCTCTTTCTGAGGTGGTAATCTGTCTGATGTGATCTGTTACCATCTGCTCAAAGTAGTGCCCATTTTTCTTGTAACTCAGTTTTCAAGTTTTTTAGTTTTTAGTTTTGAACCTTTACTATGTAATCATATAACTCGGATATCTCTTTATTTGGCTATTAAAGGCTTGGGGAACCTAATGAAAATCCCTTCACCTTTCATAGGTGATTTGAATTAAAAAAAAAAAAAAATTTCTCAAAAATTTCTTCCCCTTTGTGTAGATTGTTGCAAAAGGATGTGGAATTTGTGGTAGACGAAGGTTGTAAGAGGACAATTGATTGTTTAAAATCTATGCTAGTGTCGGCCCCTATTATACAACCTCCAAATTGGTCCCTTCCATTTGAGATCATGTGTGATGCAAGTGACTACGCCGTTGGTGCGGTGTTAGGTCAATGGGTGGGAAAAATTCCCCATGCCATCTATTATGCATCCATGACTCTCAATGATGCTCAAAGGAACTATACCACTACCGAGAAAGAATTGCTAGCGGTAGTCTTTTCATTGGAAAAATTTAGGCCATATTTGCTTGGTACAAAGATTATTGTTTTCACTGACCATGCAGCTCTTCGTTACTTGATGACGAAGAAAGAAGCAAAGCCTAGGTTGCTCCGATGGATCCTATTTTTGAGTGAGTTCGACTTGGAGGTCAAGAACAAGAAAGGAGCTGAGAATCTAGTGGCCGACCATTTAAGCCGTTTGGTGCCCAATGAGGAGTTTGGGACCAAAGCATTGAAGGACCACCTTCACGAAGAGTTTCCCGACGAGCAATTATTTGCTCTTAGTGTTTCTCTTCCATGGTATGCCAACATTGTGAATTTCCTTGTCACAAGTAAGTGCCCTTCTCATTTCACAAAAGCACAAAAGGATAAGTTAAAGCAAGATGCTAGGTTTTATGTGTGGGATGATCCTTATGTGTGGAAACATTGTTCCGACCAAGTGATTAAGAGATGCATTCCCAATAATGAAACCAACTAAATCCTTGCTTTTTGCCATTCATATGCATGTGGTGGTCATTTTGGTGCTAGGCGAACTGCTAGGAAAGTGCTAGACTGTGGTTTTTATTGGCCTAGTTTGAATAAGGATGCATATACCTTTCGCAAATCTTGTGATAAATGCCAAAGAGTAGGGAATATCTCTTCTAGGAATGAAATGCCCCAACATTGTCCTCTATATTGTGAACTATTTGATGTTTGGGGAATCGATTTTATGGGAACTTTCCCTAATTCCTTTGGTTTTAAATATATCTTACTTGCGGTTGACTATGTTTCTAAGTGGGTAGAGGCAATCCCCACTCGTACTGATGATTCTAAAGTGGTTGCAGAGTTCATCAAGTCTCACATCTTCTCTAGGTTCGGGGTACCCCGAGCTTTAATCAGTGATCGAGGCACTCACTTTTGCAATAGAACCATTGCCGCATTGTTGAAGAAATATGGGGTAAATCACAAGACTTCTACCGCCTATCACCCACAAACAAATGGACAAGCCAAAGTTTCCAATAGGGAAATCAAGTTCATCCTTGAGAAAACGGTTAGGCCGACTCGCAAGGATTGGAGTACTCGGTTGGATGATGGATTGTGGGCATATAGGACGGCTTATAAGACTCCAATTGGTATGTCTCCATACCTATTAGTCTTTGGAAAGCCGTGTCATTTACCGGTAGAGTTGGCACACAAAGCATACTGGGCAATTACGAAGTTCAACTTGAACTTGGACGAAGCCGGGAATGAAAGGAAGCTTCAGTTGCAAGAGCTTGAGGAAATCCGGAATGAGTCCTATGAGAACGCCGTCATTTACAAGGAGAAAACGAAGGCATGGCATGACAAGATGATAATTAGGAAAACCTTTGAGGTAGGTCAAAAGGTTCTCCTATTTCAATCACGCCTTCGTCTGTTTCCAGGTAAATTGCGTTCTCGGTGGACTGGACCATTTGTGGTTGTAAGAGTTTTCCCTCATGGTGCGGTGGAGATCCAAAGCGACGAGGATGCCAAAGTCATCAAGGTCAACGACCAAAGGTTGAAACCATATTACGAGGGTTTCAAATCGGAGATCCTAGAGGACATGTCTCTAGGCAACCCAACCTACGAGTGATCTTTACCATTGAGGTACATCGTGCCGACGATGTTAAATAAACGAGTTTTGATCTTTAAAAGCATTTCGTCGAACAATTTCAATATTTGGAACATTACTTTCTTTCTATTATTATCTATGTACATTTCATTAAGCTTGTAATTCGAACATTATGCTAGTTTTTGTGTTGTTTTTGTAGAAAAAGATGTGAAGTGGAGCAAAACAAAAAGGTTGTAAGAGCCATTCCTTGCGGCCCGCGAATTCATCGCGCGGACCGCGACCGAGGATTTCGCGAGCCGCGAAAGGGAACTCGCGGACCGCGACCAGGTCTCGCGGTTCGCGAAAGAAGGCTCACGACCCGCGAGAAAACTGAGATTTCTCGGCAATGCCTGCTACCAAAATGACATTATTCGCGGTCCGCGACACTCTGCTCGCGGACTGCGAATTCATCGCGTGGACCGCGAATTCATCGCTCGTGCCTCGAGGGTTTTGCGCGCGTGGACCGGGATTCATCGCACGAGCCGCGAAAGTTTGGTACGCGAGGCCCGCGAAGTCAGCCTCGCGACCCGCGAAAACCAGGGATTTTTCGGCAATCCCTGGAACGAAAACGCGGAGTTTCGCGGCCCGCGGAGAGGGCTCGCGACCCGCGAGGATCCGCGTGACCCGCGAAGTTTTTCTCGCGATCCGCGAAATGCCGGGCTCCTATTTCTTCCCATTTTCTTCTATCTTTTTCTTCTTCTTCCCAAAACTCTTCCACCCGAAAACCTCCCTTCCCACATGCCATTATCCCAAATTCACCATTCCGGAGAGTTTTGAACCAATTTCTTCCACCCAAATCAATCCCCCATTCATCCCCAACAAAACCCACCAAAAATCCAAATCAAAAACACCATCTTTCACCTCCATTGCCCAAAAATCCACCGGAAACTCTCCACCACGTTTCGCCGGCCTCCGGCGACATTCTTCCCAATCCCACTACACAAAAACCTTCCCACTACCACCCTTATCCTTCGCCCCATCATCAATTTCAAATTCAACAATCAAATCCAATACCCCCAAATCTCATGAACCCTAATTTTTGGATTCTTTGATTTGGTGGTATTTGATCAAATTGTTGAGTGTTTTGCAATAATTGTTGATAGTTGAGTTATTGAATTGAAATTTTTGAGTAGTTAAGGCTTGCCGCCTTTAGGAATAAATTTCATTTTGAACGGCTTGCCGCCTTAAGTTGTGATTGTTGATTAGGGCTTGCTTGCCGCCGTGAGCCCGTGATCCCCGAATCCCCCCCTCGCCAACCTAGCCCTCCTCCTGCAGAAAACTTGCCTCCTATTGACCTCATGGGACTGCAAGATTTGGATGACGAAGCCCAACAACGATGGAGAAAGTTGATTGGGAACGGGAGGCGAACGATCATGGAGACAAAGTTCCTTTCCACTGAGCTCCTTCAAGAGCTAGGGTTGCAGCAGCCTGTGCCATTTTTATTGGATCGCGTTGGCATGAGAGGGTTCATTGATCGGTCAGCACCGACCTACATCTGCTATACACTTGAATTCCTATCCACTCTAGCAAAGCACTATGACAAGGAGCGAGACGTGCAGTACATCACCTTCAGGTTAAATGATGTAGACCGCCGGATGTCCTATGATGAAATCCAAACTGCTTTTGGGTTCGAATATGTGGAGGGCTACAAGAATCTGAAAGATAATGCCCCAGACGGATTTGATCTAGTCTTCTTTTGGAATTGCTTGTCTGGATCTCCCAACATTACGGGCGCTACGAAGAACAACCACATCATACATCCAGCTGTTCGTATGGTGCACAAGCTCCTAGTGATGACGATCTTTTGCCAAGGGGAGTTGACACATATCAATAGGGAGCAAGTCCAATGCCTTTGGACCATGTTTTGGAGGCCGGAGCACCCGTGTTGGGTAGACCTCTTTGTGCAGAAGTGTCTGGAGACCTCCCAGAAGAGCTCAGGGAAGATACCGCAAGGGGGTATGATTTCTCTTCTGGCAGCTTATTTGAACATCCATCTACCTCCAGACATTCAGGCAATAGGCAAGACAGCCGAGAGAGCTCACCAATTCTATTCCATCGCTTCCTTGGAGTCCATTAATGTCTTGGCCATGCACAGATTCCCTCCTCCTAGATTCATCTGGCTGGTAGCCAAGAATCAGCACATGTATTTGCCGAATCTGGAGGCAGTTCAACTGACTGGGCGCACCCGCATGGAGGAGCTCACCTTGCCCACCCAGATCACAGTCCCTGCACCTACCATTGCCCTTGCCAGGCTAGAGGCACCTCCGGAGCATGGAGATCAGTACGCTCCTCCACATCATGAGCCTCAGTATGTCACTCAACAACAGTTTCAGACATTTACTGAGAGGTACGAGGATGATATGGCGGTGATGTTCGCCATGATGGCATCCATGCACCCACATAGACCAGGAGCATTTGACTATGAGGGCCATCCCAGATCGCGAGCTCAGCGCAGTCGCGACGGTTCCGGCCCCTCACAGTGAGTATGTCCTACACCCCTTCCTTTCACTATGATTTTCATTGATATATTTAAACATTGAGGGCAATGTTTACACTAAGTGTGGGGGAGAAGTGTAGGACTGTGATTCTGTTTTTGCTGGGGAAAAGAAGCTGGCGGAGGTAGAGAAAAAAATATTCTTCTCTCAAGAAAGAAAAGAAAGATGCCCAGCTCGAAGCCCTGGACGCTGTGGTCCAGAAAGTTCTCCACTCTGCCGATTTTGACAAGAGGCTAGAGGGTATCGCCGCTGCAGCCAGTGCGGATGCCTGCCATGAGATGTACCGCAGTCTGCGGGGTTGGCTTCCGGGGCCTGCTCGCCTTGAAGCGCAAGCATCCTACTATCGCCCCAAGGCAAGCGATCTGCTAAACCACCGCTGGAGATCCTTCCAAGAGGCAAATCTGGAGAACCTGGTGCCCCAGCTATGGGATTCGCTGAAGATTTCCTCCCGGGTCCCTTCTGCCTCAGATATTAAGAAGGTCAAGCTTTCGGGGATCGACGAGGCTGCTTTCCCTGACCCCGGCCCGGAAAGCTTTAATGCTTATGGGGTAGTCCCGGAGACGCCTCATTGGGCTGAAAGTTATCAAGAGTTCTGAGCTGTACCTGGCAAATTCGGGTACCAGGCTGTCCTCGAGGAGAAGGTGGGTGGGTACATCGTGGGGCTTCCAAGGGGGCAAGATGACTTGCTATACCAATCCTAGAAGTCTACCCGGAGAGTGGGGTTCCTTGAGTGCCCAGAAGACGTGCCAAAGGTGGATGCTCCCGCTTACTGCGGTCCCAGCTTGTCTGATGCGGACGTAGCTGAACTGGAGAGGAGATTGGAGAAGGCTCACGCTACCCCGGGAGAGAGAGGCCCTGCTGAGGATAATGTATTCCCCTAGACTTTTAGCCTAAGTTTTTCTTGTAATCCCTTTTTGTTTTATTGTAAATTTCCTCCCCGGGAGGTGTTTGTAGAACTCGGCCTTGGTGCCCATTTTGCTTAATACAAAAGTTCTACTTCTTAATGAATTTTGTTATCTTTTGTAGTCTGAGCTCTATTTAGAAGGAGATCTCCCGCAAGGGCCCATGCCTTTTGTTTTCCCTCACCCTAGTTGTTCTTCCGGCACTTACTTCTCTCTCCCCCGCGCTGGGTGCCTCCAATGCTCATTCCTTCAAAGGAAGCTGGCTCATTGGAGGTTTGGAGGCGATCAAGCTACTCGAGCCATGGCTGAGGCTGGATTGTGTGCGTTTGTTCGTGAATTTGGGTCCGTCCGGGCTTTAGTGTCGTTTCTTAAGGCTATTAAAACCAAGTTTGGCTCGCTAAATCACTGCTTCGACCTAGCTTCTGATTATATGAGGGAAGCCCTGAATTCCCACCAAACCATCGTTGAGTTGCAGGCCCTTCATGACGATTCTCAGCGTCGCACCGCCAAGGAACTAGGTATGGTGTGGGGCGAACTAGAGCGGGCGCAGGAAAAACTTAGGAAACTGGAGACCCGGACCGCACAGAATAGGCTTCTTTGTGATCTGGAGAAGGAGAATCGGTCCCTTACTCATAGGAATAGGGTCCTCCAAGAAGCATTGTTAGTTGTACGACTGTCTTACCATCTTTTGGGTCTCAGGGCTGGACTAGTCGGGGTTTCTCCTCTTACCGATATTCCCGCCGGGGTTCGTAGGACCATTGATCGCATGGAAGCCAGTCCGGGGAAGTTTGGTGAAGGAGCTTCCAATCACAGGGCCTATCTAGACGTCATGGAATGGCATAACAAGATAACTGCCGGAGAGGCCGAGCCTTATTCCTCTAGCCTCCGTCGATTCCCTGCCCGGGTATAGGTAGATGTGGCCTATGAAAGGTATTAGGACATGTATATGTCTATTGTATGTAAAATACTATGTAGTTGTTTCTTTGTAACATGATAGCATAATTGTGTGCTTTGAAATTTATAGATAATGAATAAAAGTTCTTTCGGAAACCCTTTTTCATTAATTCTTTTCTGCAAGCATTACATTCTCTAGTCCCCGGGCTTCATTCAAGCTCCGGGTTCTGTCTAGCGGGGCACCCCGAGTGGGTGCTACCCACGGGTCCCTTTTACAATTCTTCCTCTCTAAACCCGGGACGAGGCCAAACGTCGGGCTATCTCTCCGGGCATATTCATGCTTCCGGGAGGGGCATATCCATGCCTGGCATATTCATGCCTTAGTAGCTTAGGTGCAATGCGGGGCACTCTACATCCCGTAAAACCTTCTTAAATTAGCTACATTCCATCTTCTGGGGATCTCCTTCCCCTACTTGTCCTCCAGCGCATAGCTTCCTCCCGGGTGCGTTTCCTTCACCTTGTACGGCCCTTCCCAGTTTAGTGCAAGCTTCCCCTCCGGGGCTTGGCGGCTCTTATCGTTTCTCCTCATCACCCAGTTTCCCGGGGTGAAAACTTCCTTTCGCACCCTTCTATCGTGATACCTCTTTACTCGCTCCTTCACATTTGCCTCCTGGAGTGCCGCATTCTCGCTTTTCTTCCAAAAGATCCAAGTCAAGGCGCCGTCCAGCGTCCTCCTCCTCCGGGCGCTGGAATTGGGTCCGAGGGCTCGGGATCCCAATCACCGCGGGTATCACCACCTCAGATCCATATACCAAGCAGTATGGAGACTCCCCTGTAGCTGAGCTTTCTGTGGTTCGGTGGGCCCAGAGGACACTGGGCAACTCCCAAATCCAATTCCCCCGCGCTCCTTCCAAGTGGGTTTTTAGGCCTTTGATGATGGTACGATTGGTAACCTCCACTTGCCCATTTGCTTGGGGGTGGTACACGGATGTCAACCTCTGCTCTATGCCATACTTGACACACCATGATTTGAAAGGATCATTTTCAAACTGCACCCCATTGTCTGTGACTATGGTCTTTGGGATACTGAATCGACAAATGATGTTCTTCCAGCAAAACTTAACACAAGTTATCCCCCGTATGTTGGTGAGTGGTTCTGCCTCCACCCATTTGCTGAAGTAGTCGATTGCCACAATCACGTACTTGGCTCCTCCCGGGGCAGTCGGGAATGGTCCCACCAAGTCAATTCCCCACCTGCTGAAAGGCCAAGCTCCTGTGACTCCGATTAACTCCTCCCGAGGAACATGGATTAGCGGGGCAAATGTTTGGCATGCCAAGCACTTCTGTACATGTTCTTTCGCATCTTTGAACAACGTCGGCCAGTAATACCCCAGCCTTAAGATCTTCCTGGCCATTGTGCGAGCCCCCTGGTGGCTCCCATTAGATCCCTCATGCATCTCCTGGATGAGGTGTCGGCCTTCCGACCTTTCTACACACTTTAGCAGAGGCTGGAGATATCCTCTCTTGTACAGCTCCCCGCCCTGGATCACATACTTAGGCGCTTTAACTCTCAGCTTCCGGGCCTGAACCCTATCCTCCGGGGTGGTTCCTTCTTCTAGGTACGCCCGCATGGGCATGATCCAGGATTCTTCCTCGTTCACCAGCATTACTTGGTCATTCTCCTGGTAGCTCCTTCTTCCTAGTACTTCCATGTACAACTTTTGGTTAGGCTCCGACTTTAATTCCGAGGAAGCTAGCTTGCTCAAAGCATCCGCTTTACTATTTTCCTCCCGGGGAACTTGGACCAGGTTGAAGGTTTCGAACCCGGCTACCAGAGGTTTTACCGTTTCCAAGTACTTTTGCAGGCTCCTCTCTCGGGTTTCGTATTCTCCCTTTACCTGTTGTACCAAAACCTGGGAGTCGCTGTATGCCGTGAGAGCTTTGATGTCCATATGCTTTGCCAATCTCAATCCTGCGATCAGGGCTTCGTACTCGGTTTCATTGTTGGTTGTTCTGAAAGTGAATTGGACCGCATAAGGGTATTCCTTCCCTTCCGGGCTAACCAACAAGACTCCCGCTCCACTGCCTCCAGAGTGTGCCGATCCATCTACGTATAACCTCCAAGCCGGGACTATATCAGCCTCGGTCATCTCCTGCTCCTCCTGTATCCTTGCTTCTGATTCCACCAGAAAGTCTGCTAGGGCCTGCCCCTTGATAGCCCTCCTTGGCTCATACCGGATTTCATACTCTCCCAGCTCTATATCCCATTTCATCATTCTCCCTGATGCCTCCGGTTTGAACATGACTTGTTTGAGCGGGTAGTTGGTGAGGACCACTATAGAATGGCCCTGGAAGTAGGTTTTAAGCCTCCTTGAAGCATGTACCAGTGCCAAAACCAGTTGCTCCAATTCAGTATATCAGGTTTCTGCCCCTCGAAGTGCCCGGCTAACAAAGTAGATTGGGTGCTGCTTTCCCTCCTCTTCTTTGATTAGCACGGCGCTTACTGCTTCCCGGGACGCCGTTATGTACAGAAAAAGCTCCTCCCCCGGGTATGGTTTCTTTAACGTTGGCAACTGTCGAAGATGCTCTTTCAGGTTTTGGAACGCCTTCTCACTCTCCCCGGTCCACTCAAACGCCTTGGCCTTCCTGAGAATGTTGAAGAAGGGCAGCTGCCTATCTGCCCCCTTTGATAGGAATCGGCTGAGGGCCACGAGGGACCCTGTCAACCGTTGTACTTACTTCACCGACCTGGGGGAGGTCATCTTAGCTATGGCCTCTACCTTTTCCGGGTTGACATCAATGCCCCGGCTTGACACCATGAAACCCAAGAACTTCCCCGCACCTACTCCAATGGTACTTTTGGAGGGGTTCAACTTTAGATTGCTAAGCTCCAGTTTTTCAAACATCTCCTCCAAGTCATTCAAGAAAGCCTTGTAAGCCCTGCTTTTAACCACCATGTCATCAACATATACCTCCATGTTCCTTCCCACTTGGTCCTTGAAGAGTTTTTCCACCATTCTCTGATAAGTAGCCCCCGCGTTCTTCAACCCAAAGGGCATCTTCTTGTAGCAAAAAGTTCCAAAATCGGTGATGAAGGAGGTTTTCGCCTTATCCTTCTCATCCATCTGCACCTGGTGATACCCTTTATGCGCATCGAAGAAAGCCAGCACCGAGTACCCTGCAATAGCATCTGCCAGCCGGTCCAAATTTGGGAGAGGATAGCTATCTTTGGGACAACATTTATTCAAGTCTGTAAAGTCGATACACATGCGCCAACTTCCATCATGCTTCTTTACTAAGACTGGGTTAGCTACCCACTCCGGGTAGATGATTTCCTCGACCACTCCGGCTCTCTCCAGCTTCTTTACTTCATTCTTTATGAATTCCGCTCTCTCCGGGGCTACATGTCTTTTCTTCTGTCTGATTGGCTTGGTTGCCGGGCTTATGTTCAGCTTGTGTACCCCCAACTCTGGCAACACTCCCACCATGTCCTCTGGGCTCCATGAGAACACTCATTGGTACCTGGCCAAGAGTTCCTTTAGTGCATCTTTTACTTCCTCCGGGAGATCTTTTCCCACCGTAACCATCCCTTTGTCCGCCACTTGCATTTCCTCCAACTCTTGGCGGGGATCTTCTTCATATACCGCCCATACTGCTTTCTTTGCGTGCAAGACTGCCGTCATCATACAACTTCTTGCAACTGCTTGGCTTCCCCACACGACCGCCACTCCTTGCGCGGTGGGGAACTTCATCGTCAGCAGATATGGATAATTCGCTGCCCGGGTTTGGGTTAGCCATGGTCTCCCTATGATTACATTGTACGGTGAGGGTGCATCAATAACCGCAAAGTTGCATGTCACTGAGACCTCTTGCTCCGGTCCTTCTCGTCCACCATACACACTGCGAGGGGAATAACACCTACAGGAACTTCAGGCTTTCCCGTGAACCCTGATAAGGGAGACGAGGGAGGTTTCAGGTTCTGTCTCCCAATTCCCAATTGATCGAAGCAAGAAGCAAACATGATTTCCACGCTACTCCCGTCGTCCACAAACACCCTCTTGACCAAAAAGCCTTCAATCTCCGCCGTTACCACCATTGGGTCTGAATGGGGTATCTGTGGCGGAGCTGCATCTGTTTCAGAGAAAGTGAGAGCTTCATCGGAGCGAAACCTTTTCCCCTGAATCTCCCCCGGGGGAACATATTGCGTCCAGGCTCGGATAGCAGAAACTGACTAGCATGCTTCTCCGACTTCTCCGCTTATCACGTTGATCATTATGTTAGGTATTGGGGCCGGTTCCACGGCCTGGACCGGTACGGCAGTTATGGCGGGCCTCCCCGGGGCCCTGTTACCTTGGTTGCCTTGGGCTCTCCCATTCCCTCTCCCGGGGTTAGGCATCCACCTCCTCCGGGGTTGCTCCTGAGGCCGGTTCCGGGGATTCTCCTTCTTTGCTTCTGTTGCCATGCAATCTCTCAGCTGCCCCCGCTCTATCAACTTTTCTATCTCGTTCCTCAGCCCCCTATACCCCTCTGTCGAATGTCCATAAGACTTGTGATAGGCGCACCACTTGTCCGCATTTTCCCTATACGGAGTCCCTTGGATAGGCAAAGGATCCGGGAACAAATCCTTATGAATGGCATGAATCTCCGCTCGGGATTTGCTGAGCGGGGTGAAACTGTCTGCCCTTGCCCGGTTTTCAGGCGTGGGAGCCAGATCTCTTCTGCTTGGGTCAGTCGCTCTCCATTTTTCCATCTTATCCGGAAGGAATCCCCCAGATTCTTCCTTTCTCTTCCGCGTGGCATCATTGACCGCACAGTATAGTTGCACCGCCATCTGCAAGTTGTGAAAGGTTTCCGGGATATTTTCCATTAACTTCTGGAACAACGTCATATCCTTTAAGCCATTTATAAACCCACTAATCACCGCCTTTTCCTGCTGCTGTCTGTCGATAACCTTCATGCTGTCGTCCATGTATCTTCGATAATATTCCATTGGCCCCTTCGCAGCATTCTGCCGGGTAGCCAGAAGCTCATTCAACTACTTCCCTTCCTTCTTCAATCCGGCATACCTGAACATCAGAGCCTTAGAGAAATCATAATAATCTCTGAGGCTTTCCCGGGGAAAGGAATCGAACCATAGGAGACAGTTTCCCCTCAAATAATAGCCCACCAACTTGCATCTCAATTCCTCCGGGAAGTCCCTTGACACCATTAGGTTCTGATATGTCCTGACAAACTCTTCCGGATCTGTCTCTCCATTATATGTTGGGATTCCCTCCGGGACCCAAAGGCCCGGCGGCCATGGGTATGCAAGCACTCGAGGTACCCATGGGGAGGTAGGATTAGCTCCATTTCTTCCCACCAGCTTGTCTAGTCGCGCCTCCAGAGAGTTGGGGTCCTGCTGCGCCACCTGATAACCCTGCATCTTATCGTCCTCCCGATAGTATCTCTCCGGGTAACCGTAGTTCATCCCCATTGACCCATATATGGGCATGGAATACTTGATCGGGTTCCCCTGGGTTCCAGGGGCCTGATAACCCAATGACTCCACTGGCATGACTGGTGGGTTATACCCGATTTGTCCCGCCCCCCAGCTGGAACGCGGGTAATAGGGTGGAGCCTGTGGAACTAAATTTGATTGTTGTCCCATAGTCGCTCCCCCTCCGATCCCGAAACTCGGAGGGAAAGAAGGTGGGACGGTTGAAGAATTCACACGCCCCTGTATCCTTGGCGGCTGAACAACTCCGTCCAGATCAATAACCTCTCTTTGGTGTCCCCGTAGAGGGCCTGCTGGGTTCCCCCCAGGTTCCCTCCGCCTAAGGCCTTCCTGGGTAGAGAGTACCCACTGGCGGTACAACTCCTTGTTGGCTCTCATCAATTCCAACGCTGTCAATTCCTCCGCATTAGCGAAGGGTTGCCCCTCCTCCCGGGCTTCAGGTCCCTGGGCCCGGCGACTGCCTTCCCCGACGGGCCTAGGTCCTTCTTGCTCATCCTGGTACTCTCTCTCCGAGTCAGCTTCGTCGGAGGCAGTTTCCACGTGACCATCCTAAGGTACTCCTAGCTCACGCTGGTGTCTAGCCTCCTCCTGCAACTGCCTCAAGGTGACATCGTCTCCCGGGGGTGGAAGAGGACCACCTCCTGAAGGTGCCGCGTTCTTCTTCGGGCGCCCGCGCCCTCTCCTTGGCGACTCCATCGTGCGAAGGTGGAAATTGTCCCACCGGGCGTGCCAATTGATGCTACCAAATTCCGTCCGCTCTCCGGGTCTCGAGGCTGTCCGGGTCCGGGTCTCCTTCCACGCAGGCCCGCGATGATCCTGCAAAATAATCCCCGGGAGGTGTCCCGGGGAAGAAGCTCCGGCGTGATGATGAGATGGGGATAGCGATGAGGGAAAGACGTACGGAAACGCTCTCAATATGAAGTAGAGAGATATAAGTCACATACCTTGTTTACTGTTTGAGACTAGTATTTATAGTCGAGCTTTGCCTGCTTGGGGATAAGGTACAGGACCACCTCCCTTGTCATCATCTGTCTTGTTTCTTGTCCGGACATGCCTCTCAGCGGGAAAGATACCGCTCTGTTAGTTCTGGGCCGCGGGCCTTCTTTCTGGGCCAGTATTATCAAGTGATGCATATTGTGTTGCAAAATAGCACGCGTCACTACATTACCCGACGCATAATGTGTTACGATTCATTTGCCTCACAAAACTTAAAAGTCGCAGGATGTGTCACAAAAATTCACGACAGATAAAATAATGATATAAATTGTGTCATTAATTTTACGTCACAATTGAACACTTGTGTCGCTAAATTTGCTACACCACCTTTTACGACACAATATACAATGATGCATATAATGTCGCAAATTTGCATTTACGACACTATATCAATGATTAACGACATATTTATATGTAGCAAAATGCCAGATATGTTGTAGTGTCTCCCGGGCTTCATATTCTCCCTTTACCTGCTGCACCACGATCTGTGAGTCGTTGTGTGCCGTGAGAGCCTTGATGTCCATTTCCTTCGCCAACCTCAATCCTGCGATCAAAGCCTCGTACTTAGCTTCATTGTTGGTTTTTTTGAAAGTGAACTGGACCGCATAGGGGTATTCCTTCCCTTCCGGGCTAACCAACAAGACCCCCGCTCCACTGCCTCCGGAATGTGCCGACCCGTCCACGAACAACTTCCACACCGGGACTGTCTCCGCCTTAGTCGTTTCCTGCTCCTCATGTATCCTTGCTTCTGATTCCACCAGGAAGTCTGCTAGGGCCTGCCCCTTGATAGCCCTCCTTGGCTCGTATCGGATTTCGTACTCTCCCAACTCTATAGCCCATTTCATCATTCTCCCTGATGCCTCCGGCTTGAACATGACTTGTTTGAGCGGGTAATTGGTGAGAACCACTATGGAATGGCCCTGGAAGTAAGGTTTAAGCCTCCTTGAGGCGTGCACCAATGCCAGAACCAGCTGCTCCAACTCAGTGTACCGGGTTTCTACCCCCCGAAGTGCCCGGCTAACAAAGTAGATTGGGTGTTGCTTTCCCTCTTCTTCTTTGATTAGCACTGCACTGACTGCTTCCCGGGACGCCGCTATGTACAGAAAAAGCTCCTCCCCCGGGTATGGCTTCTTTAAAGTTAGCAACTGTTGAAGGTGCTCTTTTAGGTTTTGGAACGCCTTCTCACACTCTCCGGACCACTCGAACGCCTTGGCCTTTCTGAGAATGTTGAAGAATGGCAGCTGCCTGTCTGCCCCCTTTGATAGGAATCGGCTGAGAGCCGCAAGGGACCCTGTCAACTGCTGTACTTCTTTCACCATCCTGGGGAGGTCATCTTGGCTATGGCCTCTACCTTCTCCGGGTTGACGTCAATGCCCCTGCTTGATACCATGAATCCCAAGAACTTCCCCGCACCCACTCCAATGGTGCTTTTGGAGGGATTCAACTTTAGATTGCTCCGCTCCAACTTTTCAAACATCTCTTCCAGGTCGTTCAAGAAAGCCCCGTAAGCCCTGCTTTTAACCACCATGTCGTCGACATACACCTCCATGTTCCTTCCCACTTGGTCCTTAAAGAGTTTGTCCACCATCCTCTGATAGGTAGCCCCCGCGTTCTTCAACCCAAAGGGTATCTTTTTGTAGCAAAAAGTTCCGAAATCATTGATGAATGAGGTTTTTGCCTTGTCCTCCTCATCCATATGCACCTGGTGGTAACCCTTGTGTGCATCGAAGAAAGCCAGCACTGAGTACCCAACAATAGCCTCTGCTAGCCGATCCAAGTTTGGGAGAGGATAACTATCTTTGGGGCAGCACTTATTCAAATCTGTGAAATCGATGCACATGCTCCAGCTTCCATCATGCTTCTTTACTAACACCGGGTTAGCTATCCACTCCGGGTAAATGATTTCCTCGACCACCCCGGCTCTCTCCAACTTCTGAACTTCATTTCTCCCGGGGCTACGAGTCTTTTCTTCTGCCTGATTGGCTTGGTTGCCGGGCTTATGTTCAACTTGTGTACCCCCAGCTCTGGCAACACTCCCACCATGTCCTCTGGGCTCCATGAGAACACTCCTTGGTATCTGGCCAAGAGTTCCTTCCATGCGACTTTGACTTCCTCCGGGAGATCCTTTCCCACCGTGACCATCCCTTTATCTGTCACTTGCATTTCCTCCAACTCCTGACGGGGAGCTTCTCCATGTATCACCCTTACTGCCTTCTTTGCATCCAATACTGCCGTCATCATGCAACCTCTTGCGACCGCTTGACTTCCCCGCACGACTGTCACTCCTTCTGCAGTGGGAAACTTCATTGTCAGCAGATATGGGCAATTCGCTGCTCGGTCTTGGGTTAGCCATGGTCTCCCTATGATCACATTGTACGGTGAGGGCGCATCAATTACCGCAAAGTTGCATGTCACTGAGACCCGCTTGCTTCGATCCTTCTCGTCCACCATACACACCGCGTGGGGAATAACACCGAGGGGAATTTATGATTTACCCGTAAACCCTGACAAGGGAGACGAGGGAGGTTACAAGTTTTGTCTTCCAATTCCCAATTGATCGAAGCAAGAGGCGAACATGATTTCCACGCTACTCTCATCGTGCACGAACACCCTCTTGACTAGGAATCCTTCAATCTCCACTGTTACAATCATTGGGTCTGAGTGGGGTATCTGTGGAGGGGTTGCATCTGCCTCAGAAAAAGTTATAGTTTCGTCAGTCTCCCCCGGGGGGACATACCGCGTCCGGGCCCGCTTCACCGATTTCCCCGCTTATTACATTGATCATCCTGTTGGGTACCGGTGCCGGCTCCACCGCTTGGACAGGTACATCAGCTATGGCGGGCCTCCCCAGGGCCCCATTACCTTGGGTTCTCCCATTTTCTCTCCCGGGGTTCGGCCTCCACCTCCTCCGGGGTTGCTCCCGGGCCTGGTCCCGGTCTGGATACTCCTTCTTGGCTTTCGCCGCTACACAATCTCTCAACTGTCCTCGTTCTATCAATTTTCTATTTCATTCCTCAGCCCCCTACACCATTCTGTCGAATGTCCTTAAGACTTGTGGTAGACACACCATTTTTCGCCATTTTCCCTAGACGGGGTCCCCTGGATAGGCAACGGGTCCGGGAACAAATCCTTGTGAATAGCGTGTATCTCTGTCCGAGATTTGCTGGGAGGGGTGAAGCTGTCCGACCTTGCCCGGTTCACCGGCGCGAGACCCGGATCCCTTCTACTTGGCTCGGTCGCCCTTCTCCTTTCCATCTTATCTGGGAGGAATCCCCCAGACTCCTCCTTTCTTTTCCGAGTGGCATCGTTAACCGCGCAGTACAATTGCACCGCCATCTGCAAGTTGTGAAAGGTTTTCGGGATATTTTTCATTAACTTCTGGAACAACGCCATATCCCTCAAGCCATTTATAAACCCACTAATCACCGCCTTCTCCTGCTGCTGCCTGTCGATGACCTTTATGCTATCGTCCATGTACCTTCGGTAATATTCCATTGGCCCCTCTGCAGCCTTCTGCCGGGTGGCCAGAAGCTCAGTCAGCTGCTTCCCTTCCTTCTTCAATCCGACGTACCTAAATAGCAGAGCCTTAGAGAAATCATAATAATCTCTGAGGCTTTCCCGGGGAAAAGAATCGAACCATAGGAGACAGTTTCCCCTCAGGTAACAGCCCACCAACTTGCATCTCAATTCCTCCGGGAAGTCCCTTGACACCATTAGGTTCTGGTACGTCCTGACAAACTCTTCCGGGTCTGTCTCTCCATTGTATGTTGGGATTCCCTCCGGGACCCGGAGGCCCTGCGGCCATGGGTATGCAAGCACTCGAGGTACCCATGGGGAGGTAGGTTTAGCTCCGTTTCTTCCCACCACCTTGTCTAGTCGCGCCTCCAAAGAGTTGGGGTCCTGCTGCGCCACCTGATAACCCTACATCCTATCGTCCTCCCGATAGCATCTCTCCGGGTAACCGTAGTTCATCCCCATTGACCCATATATGGGCATGGAATACTGGATCGGGTTCCCCTGGGTTCCAGGGGCCTGATTCGCAGGCATGACTGGCGGGTCATACCCGATTCACCCCGTCCCCCAGCTAGAACGCGGGTAGTAGGGTGGAGCATGTGGAACTAAATTTGATTGTTGTCCTGTAGCCGCTCCCCCTCCGACCCCGAAACTCGGAGGGAAAGAAGGTGGGACGGTTGAAGAATTCACCCACCCCCAGTATCCTTGGCGGCTGAACAACTCCGTCCAGATCGATAACCTCTCTTTGGTGTCCCCGTAGAGGGTCTGCCGGGTTCCTCCAGATTCCCTTCGCCTAAGGCCTTCCCGGGTAGAGAGTACCCACTGGCGGTATAACTCCTTGTTGGCTCTAATGAACTCCAACGCTTCCAATTCCTCCGCATTAGCTAAGGGTTGCCCCTCTTCCTGGAAAACCGGTCCCCGTGTCTGAGGGTTGCTGGCCGGGTATTGCCCCTCCTCCCGGGCTTCAGGTCCCTGAGCCCGGTGATTGCCTTCCCCGGCGGGCCTAGGTCCTTCTTGCTCATCCTGGTACTCTCTTTCTCAGTCGGCTTCATCGGAGGCAGTTTCCACGTGACCATCTCGTGGTACTCCTAGCTCACGCTAGTGTCTAGCCTCCTCCTGCAACTGCTTCAAGGTCACATCGTCTCCCGGGGGTGGAGGAGGACCACCCCCTAAAGGTGTCGAGTTCTTCTTCGGGCGCCCGCGCCCTCTCCTTGGCGACTCCATCGTGTGAAGGTGGAACTGGTCCCACCGGGCGTGCCATTTGATGCTACCAAAATCCGTCCGTTCTCCGAAACTCGACGCTATCTGGACTTCCTTGCTGGTATGCCCGCAACGGTCCTGCAAAACAATCCCCGGGAGATGTTCTGGGGAAGAAGCTCCGGCGTGATGAAGAGATGGGGGTAACGATGAGGGGAAAACGTACGAAAATGCTCTCAATATAAAGTAGAGAGAGATAAGTCACATACCTCGTTCACTGTTTGGGACTAGTATTTATAGTTGATGTTGCCTGCTTTGGATAAGGCCATGACCACTTCTCTTTGTCACTATCTGTCCTTATTCTTGTCCGGATGCGCCTCTCGCGGGAAAGGCGCTGCTTCCTCCAACCTGGGCCCTAGGCCCTTTTCCTAGCCCAGCGTTCTACTGGGCCGGTATCATCATTAACTATATATGTTTATTCAACTATATAAAGTTGATATATAACCCGTTAATTAATTTATAATAATGTTATATTTATTTTACTTGTACTTAATATGAAAGCATACCCATGTATCAAAATATATCGAAAGGACAGTATCCAGGTTTCGATATCGAAAGTGTTAAAGTTTAGGTTAAGATACCGTGGCATTAATCGAAACTGACCGTGGAATCCAGGCTAAATTGGACTCGACTTCGAAAGCCATCACCATAAAATCCCCAAAACTTGGGACACGTCACTTTATTAGAACTTTTTTCCTAAATACTCTAAGTACAAGTTCGAACTCGAGAACTTAGTTCGTCTTCCTAAACGGCAGCGTTTTTGTATAGGGTTTAAAGAGCTGTATCGAAACAGATGTATTGACTCGATACGAGTTCGAAACATATTTACATATATATTAAAAAACTGAGGCTGTGCTTTAGTAGATTTTTCTTTCGAGTTCCAAAGAATCTAAACTGATCATACTCTTTCGCATGAGTAATCTGAGTGAGGCTGTGCTTTAGTAGATATATGGTTCGAATTCGAAAGAAGTTAAATTGAGCATACGAGTTCGCATATATAATCGCCAACTGAGCTTGTGCTTTAGTGGATTTATGTTTCGATATCACATATGTGAAAAAACATGGCTTCGACATCGCATGAGGTTGTGTTAAAACATACTACATTGTCACTTTGGTTTAAAATGACATCAAAAGCTCCATAACTTAAATTCAAATGGATAGTAATAAACATAAAATTGTATTTAATTAAAAATAAAAGGAGAGATTACTCCAATTACAAAATAACATAAAAATAGAAAGTACAATGTAAAAACTAATTTTTTAATTGTTTGATGGTTCGACTTCTTCATCCGAAATGTCCACCATCACCATGTATCCACTGTTGTGCCTTCTTGGATGCTCAACCAATAAACCTGCATGGACACCGTCCTCTCCAAACTCGAGAACACGTTCTTCAAACCTACGATGATCTTCTCGTAGCTCTCTCTCCGCCCTGTTCATGCCCTTTTCTAGAGCACGGCGCATTTTTAAGATCCTTCGCTGCAATTTTGAAATCGATTAACCACATGCGACAATTATTAGTATACATATTAATTTTAAAACTACTAAATATGGAACTTACTTGGCCTTTAGAAAAATGTTTTTCAAACAATGTCCTAGTCAAAATGACGACTGGACGGACACCATCTAGGGCATAAAACGTCGCCCACCCGAACAATTGAAATTGCCTCTCGAAGTCATCTCTCTTCCATTCCCATTGGCGAGGCATTCTTGCCTCTACGTGAGTTCATTCTACAAATACAGTGAAGAACTATGTGTCAAATGTGTGGAAAATCACATTAGTATCGAACTGAGTTTTATTAACTACAAATTATACCAGTCATCTTCTCTCTCCGCATCTTTGCAACATCTTCTTCCAATTTAACCATTCTTTGTGCAGCTGGAGTAAGATCACCATTGGCAACCATTTGAAATTATGGGAAGGAAGTAGTGGTATTGTATGAGAGTGGTTTGATTGAGTTCAAAATTTGCATAGTATATATAGAGGTTATAGGAGGGTAGTGGACCTTGTGTATTTAAGGGACTAATTAATTAAAACTTAATAATAATGTTGAACATAGGGACAATTATGCACGGTTCAATGTGTTGGTCTGTTAGAATTCACACTGATACTTTTCCAAATTCAATGCACCAACAGCAGAATTCGAGGCGTCACGAATAAGGATTCGATATCGTAAGACCTGTTTTAGACTATTCGAAGTCGTATCAATAACTTATTAGAACACGAGTCCGAAGGCTTAATCGACATGTGTGGCAGGGCCTTAGTAGAATACACATACGAAATCGAATATTTGTCAAATACAGCATTCGATATTGATAATACTATCGTGGTATTTTGGTTATTTGTCGAAATTAGCTGCGAACTCGCAAACTTGTTTATCAATGCACACGAACAGTGTGTAGCAATAGATAATCAATTTCGAAAGCTGCCATTATGAACTTAACGAGTTCGAAAGTGTCTTTCGTGCACATAGCTATTACATGATCAAATGTGATGAATAGATAAATGTTACATCTAATTCTTCTTGGTGGGCTTCTTTCTCTTCCTCTTAGATACCTTTCCGGTGCTAGTTACCCACAAGCCTTCGTCATGATCAACACGAGCCATATAACGCTTCAAACTAGCTTCATCTTCTAAAAGGTTATCTTCATCCACTAGGTATTCCAAAGGAGTATTTTCCTCCACGAAAACATCACCTTCTCCAAAGGCATCGTTGACAAATGTTTTCTTCCCGTTCACCACTACTTCCCATCGAGGATCAACGGGATCTCTAACATAAAACACTTGGTCGGCTTGGACGGCCAATTGTTCAATTTTTAGACAATTGTTCAATTTTTTTTCCTCCACCGACCTAAACAACATACAATCATTAGGGCATGCATGTATCTTTTCCAATTTCATCCTCATTGGACACAATATATTTTTCGCGGCATATACTCTATTGGGTAACAAATTACCTATGGGTAGCAATTCTGTCACAATCTCGATCAACTCACTCATCCCTTTATCGGTAATCCCATGTTTTGCCTTCAAATTCATTAACAACAATGTTGCAGCCATAATACAATGCCTAGACCCCTTGTATAATGGTGTCTCTTTATCATTCAACATTGCCGCTAAAACGCTAGGCTTTCCCACAAATTCCCTAGCAACATCGTACACCAATTCTCCTAGATCATCATCATATTCCATATTTTGACTACCAATTTCGATATCGGGCATAACCGTGTCAACTACAACTTCACCATGCCATATCCAATGCGTATATTTAGGATCAAAACCACGAGAAATTAAATGTTCACGTATAACCATTCCATCATCAAAAAAAACATTGTTTTTACAATCTTTGTATGGACATCTAACAGCCTCAACCCCGTTGCTATTTGCATCCTCAAAAGACACATTAATAAATTCTTCAATCAACTCACTATACTCAACGGACAATCTATTATTTTGCCTTATAACTTCAGCTCGATCCATATCAACAACGTCCCACAATGTCTAACCCAAACTCAATGATACGACAAACTCCTATATAATCACAAAGCAATATTAATAAATCGTATGAATTAATAAATGAACAAAGTCATATAGGAGCCGTAAATTCAAACCTTTGTGTAACTCTTAAGTGGGAGCAAATCACAAACAAATGCCTTGGAATGACCTTCAAAATGAGAATGACTGGTGTTAAGAAACTGCCCACAAGCACAATAAACTAAACTTCAAACATATTGAGAAAGAATGTGGTTTTTAAGGAAAATCTCGTAGATCGTACGAACTCGTAGGGCAGTTAATAGACCTATTCAAGTTCGAATTCAAATTCGTATATATTTTTAAAATACTAGTGATGAACGAGTCGAACTCGAATACATGTAAAATGCTTCTTGCGATATCGTATCGTATATCGTATATCGTATATCGTAGAAACATAACGGGCCGATAATAAAATTCATCTAGCCGCCGAGTCTCATAAACCCTAAAGCGGAAATAACAAGAAATTCTCTGGTAATCTCAAAGAACATCATCAATTCGACTATGGATAGTAACCATGCTCACATTGTCCCTATCACTGCCCACGAAGAGGTTGTGGTTACCCCCAATTTCAACGAGCCGGATGAAGAGTCGATATCGAAAGAGGTAAACTTTTGATTAGAGCTTATAGAGTCAATATTTGATTAGATCTTTTGTAACCCTTGGCTTATGGAATCCATGTTCATGTTATGAGATTGATAGTTGATGAGGAAACTTACAGTATTTTTTGGGCTTGAATATTAGTTTCAAATCTTGTAAATGCAACCATGTTGATGGATGATAAGCACATTCATTGTTTATGATTTGTTATGATATAAATTCAGATTGTCCTTGTTATTGGGAAAATGTGAATGTGATTTGACAGATTGTTGACCCGATGCAACCAAGCACAGATGGAGACGATATTGGTGGAACCTCCTCTACCTTGTTATCACTATCTTTAATAGAAGATGCAGACAACAGTGATGAGGATGATGGCGAGGACGATGATGGTGTTCTTGTACAAGCACAACCATCACTACCGAGTAAGAAGATACGAAAACCTTCCTATGGTTGGATTAACGATGGCGGCACCAGTGATGATGAAGAAAACTTTGTTTATCTTGAACCGGCAAACGAGGAAGATTTTTTCCCCAAACCTTAGATATTCATTGTTATGGTTGACATTGTCCAGCCTCTAGGCTATTTGTACTAATTTACTCTTGTTTTCTTTATCTTCACGTTGTCACTACTCTTGTTTTATTCTGTGCATTGACATTGTCCGGGCTCTTGTTTTTTTCACTTGTCATGAATTGTCAATGTATGCAATTGTTATTGATGTTTATGAATTCAAATATGTTTGATGGAAGTTTTTTATGCAAAACATTACGATATTTATCTATCCAACATGCAGTAACTTAAAAAACTATCCATCAAAGAAATGAACTAGGTATAAGGTATGCTTGCTGATTCAACACCACACACTCTTTCGAGTTCGACACAATTGTATAGGGTGCTCTTCCGAAATCGTAAGGTTAGTCTTGTCTGACCAAATGAGCAGTATAATATTGTTCGAGTTCGCCATATTATTTGATCATTTCTAAATGATAAGCACAAAACCTGTTACGAATTCGATTGCCATTTATGTATGTTTCGATATCGTAGCTCAGACGTTGTCAATGATACGATATCGAACATGTATCCATTTTACGGCGGTTTTTCAACCGCCGTTGAATGTTTGTGTTTCGACACCGTAGCTGTTATATTATTTGACAATTTATCCTGATCAATGTTGTTCGAACTCGCCGGAAAATTTGTTTGATCCAACTTTATTAAAAACCAACTCGTTACGATATCGCAACAATCACGAGTACTATGTGCGATATCGTAGAGATGCTTTACTAAACATACGATGTCGTACAGTAGTTTCCAAGCACGGCGGTTAATACCGATGGCCGTGAAATATGGAAGCAACCGCCGTTAATAAGTACCCAGAAAACTAGGCCAATAAAAGCTATTGAATTTGGCTTTCGAACTCGAAAGATGTACACAGTTACGGCGGTTCTTGGGTGTTTTGGGGAACCGCCGTAATTACCTGTCGTAAATCACATGATTTGCACTAGTGAAATAGGTATTTTATTTCCAGAATTAGTTTTAGAATATTGCATTTCACGGCCAAACGCATACAATACATGCACGTATGCGTGCACGCATGGATACGTGCATTGACATGAATTTTTCAATGTTTTATTTTCCCAAAAACAAATAAACCCTTACTATAAGCTTGCCATGACACTAGTGCAAAACAGGGGATTTACGGCAGGTAATTACGGCGGTTCTCCAAATTTCGTCGAAACCGCCGTAAAATTTGGGTCTTACGAGCTCGTAAGACCAATTCTTAATCTATTTATGGTGGGTGACCAGAGAAGGCGGTTCGTGGGCATTTTTACGGCGGTTATAAAAAAAGTGCCGTAAAACTCATCGTCTTACGAATGAGAAAAAGGAGTTATGCTGCCTTATTTTGTCTTACGAATGAGAAAGAGAGTAATATTGTCTTACGAATGAGAAAGAGGGTTATGTTGACTTATTTTGACTTTCAACCCAATAAACCTTAAACCCACTAAACTCTAAATTCTAAACCCACTAAAACTCTATCCCACACTAAATTGAGTTTAACTAATTAAAAATTAGTTATTATTTTGATTTTCTATAGACACTAATTACATTAAGATTAACTAATCAAAGGTCACAAATTACTTGATTTTCTAGAAACACTGACTAAACTAAGTTTACTTAATTGAATTTTAATACTTACTTGACATTCTATCTATACTAATTAAGTTGGTTTTAACTAATAAAAGGTCAACCATCAATAAATAATCAATAGTTTGACTCTCCTTATACGTAATGATCAATCTTAACTAACAAACTATTGACTTTTGACAAAATTATTAAATGAGACTAATGAAAGGTCAAATCTTACATAATCTTTTATAAACACTGGAGGACAAGTGTTATTTTTTATTATTTGTAAGTTTATTTATCTCATGGTATTCTCCTTTTGTTAAAAAATCTTGACACTTTTACTTTCAAAACAATAAAAAATTCTTGACATTTTTTAGTATATACGTATGCTTCCTTCTGTTTAGGAGGAAAACTTTAACCAAACAATAGCCATATTGGGACGTATGGATTTATGTGTACACGTCTTAACCGTGTACTGAAAATTCTGGGCATGTTTTGGAAACTTGGTATCAAACGCCGCGATTTCTATAATATTTAGGCGAATTGTCTAATTCGGTTTTGTTTTCCAGTTTTTCTACGCCATGTATGGATTCTGCAAAACAACCGGCCCGGATGCAGAGATAATCATGAGACGAGTTCTGAATGCATGAGCTCGCTCTTTGTGCTTCTTGTAAACCGAGCTCGAAAGACCGCTTCTCATTCTGACTGCAAAAACCAGAAGAATGAAAATGAGCTTGAAACGTTTGTAGTTAATACATACATTCTGTCTTAAATCAAGCCTTTGAGTTTAAATTTCATATTTTGCAGACTCATACAACTCTTTTTGTGACTCATAGAGCAGATAACCACGCTTCCAAGCCTGCGGGAACAGTTTCGATCTGATTCTTTAATTTTTATACTACACATGGTTGGACCTATATATTATTTCGGGCAGAAATGTATATATTAAAAGTTACAGGGACTAAATTGCAAAATAAATAAATACTGTAAATAATATATATTTATTCAAAAATGAATATATTACATGAAATTTAAGCATAAATTCGAAAATATCAACATATTCAACATGGACGGAGTAGTGCGTGCACTGCCCTTGAATCGAATAGGCCCCGCTATATGGGTCTTTCGCCCCCTAGGATAAAACCATCAAGGCTCTAGTCAACCTGTGACTAAAACCCGTACTGGCGCACAGCCCGAAAGCTTCTATCACATAATCAACGACTGACCTGAGATTTTGACGAACTCGATAAACGAACTTAGAGCCGACAGAGACAAATTTAGGAGAGAGATTATGAGAGGTGATTAAGGTTTTGAATATGATGGTTTTATGATAAGTCCTAATTATACTCTTATTCTATAACATTTGAGAGCTAGTTTAGATAGTATTTTGTACTTATATATTGGACTTTTAAGCCAAATCATTCATATTGGTTTGAAATTGAAGACGTGCATTTTGACCATTGAATTGCACTTGCTATGGAGTTGGATGATTTGAAGACCTTCTATGACCGTCCAAAAGGAGTTAGAAGCATTGAAGAACCGGTCATAGAAGTGGCGTGAAGGCACACTCTCGCGAGCCGCGAGAGTGTGTGTTGCTGTTTTGAAGAAGCCCTATCTCGCGGTCCGCGAATCCTCGATCGCGAGCCGCGAGAACCAGTCTCGCGGACCGCGAAGGATTTCTCGCGGGCCGCAAAGAACTTCTGCAAGTGGCATTTTATTTTTATTTTATTTTATTATTTTTGGAGTATGAAAAGAACTCATTCTCATCTGTTAGAGGATCGGATTTCAGAGCTAAAAACTCATTTTCTTCATTTGCTTTTCATTTTGATCTTTGAATTCACCATGAATTGTAGTATGAATTATGGTTTTGATTATATAATTATGGTTGTAGGCTGAAACTCATCTTGGGTATATGTGATTGGACTTCTTGTTATGGATTGAGAACATGATTTATGAAGCTTAGGAATGTGTGATTTGCTATTGAATGATCATGATTTATATGTGTATTTGATGCTTGAAATGGTTAGGAATGATTTCCTAGTTATAGATATGTGTTGGATATGTGTTAGATATTGCTTTTTCATGGTTGGAATGTTATCATTCCTCCTATGCAAGAGTAGTAAATTAGGAATCAAATGCATGTTGTTATCAATTGTATTTGTTCTTGAGATCATTCATTTGCATTGTATCCATTTTAATTTTGTTATCAAATTGCATGGGTAAGTTGGGAAAACATCTAATTTGAATTGACATTGATTAATTGATCTATTTGTTATCATCTAGATAAGTTATCAATAAGAGTTGTGAAAGATGCTTTCATCTTTCATTACTATGATATAGATAGTTTCCCATTATCAACCACCATTCTCAAAGCAACATGATAAAGTTTGAGGAAGATTCCATAATAAGAAGTCACCAATCTCATATGTCCAAGTCTAGTATTCTCATTAGTTAAATCTTTAGTTGAATCATTAAATGCTAAATTAGTTGTAACTCTAGAGTTCTAGTTACTTTATATAGTAGTGTTTTTTACAAAACTCAACTCAAACCCCGGCCCCCACCTTTGTTTACATTGCTTATATATATATATATATATATATATATATATATATATATGTATGTATATATGCTACAAGATATACTTGGAAATAACCTCTTCTCTGTGGAAACGAACCTTACTTACCATTATATACTTAATTGTGTGTAGCGGTAGTAAGTACATCTAAATTGTATATTTGAGAGGTACGGCGACGACCTCCCAAATTTTGGCGCCGCTGCCGGGGAAGAGGCGTATTTCTGTGTGTTTATTGTAGCTTTATTAACACTCTATCTTTCTTTTTCATCTTATTTTTTGTTTGGAACCCTATTGCTCTAGCTCTTGGTGCATGGTTCATACAAGAACCTCGAACCAAGACCCTTTGCAATACGATTCCGAACTAGTTAGGAGTCTCCGTCTACTCAAGCGACAAGTGCAAGAGACACTAGCCGCCAATCCATTTTCCCTTGATAGTGAAGTATCACCTTCCACCATGGCGGAGGATTACCGAGAAGAGGATACCGGCCAAAGCATCCCCCGAAACCAATTCTACAACCCTTTCCAAAACCCTAACACTTCTTCTACCAACATTTCTATGAGAGAGTACATGTCCCCCAACTATGAGCAACAACAATCGAGCATTGTTTACCCGGACTCTCAATATGAAATCAAGACGGGAGTGATAAATTTGCTTCCAACCTTCCATGGTAGAGAGGTGGATGATCCAAATGACTTCCTTGAGGTGTTTCACCGAGTTTGCAGTAGTTTGAAACCTTCCGAGATGAGTGTGGATGAGTTTAAGTTGAAAACATTCACTTTTACCTTGAAAGACAAGGCCGCCAAATGGTTAAGCTGTTTACCTTCATCATCAATCACTACATGGCCACAATTGAAGAAAAAATTCCTCGACAAGTACTTCCCTCCCTTTAAATATTCGGTCTTGATACAAGCCATTAGCAACATCACTCAAGATGATGATGAGACCTTGTATGAGTATTGGGAAAGATTCCAAACTCTCCTGTCAAGTTGCCCGTACCATAGCTTCACCGAACCTCAATTGGTGTGTTTCTATTACAATGGTTTGAATGATAGGGAAACCGAGTTGATAAATCAGTCTTGTTATGGCTCCATTGCTAACCTTGGTTCTTCCGATGCCATGATTCTATTTGAGCAATTAGCCGAGGGGTGCAAACCAAAGAGGGATCGGAGACTACGAGTGGGTAACTCTGGTGGAAACAATGATGGAACTCGTCAAGATATCAAAGAGCTTACGGCATTGATGAAGGGCTTTATGATGGGAAATAGCTCCGGAGGAAACACAGAGAATCAACCAAGGCAACAAGTTATGACGTGTGGGATTTGTGCTTCAAACCATCTCACCGAATCTTGTCCTCAAGCAAACGAGGACTATAGCGAAGAGGTTAATTCCACGGGAGTCTATGGTGGAAACCAAGGTTTTAGAGGTGGCCAAGGATTTCAAGGAGGGCGAGGATACCAAGGTGGTAGAGGTTTTCAAAGTGGACAAGGCCAAGGTGGTGATCGAGGTAACCAAAGGAAGTGTGATCTTTTTGCCCAACACTGCAACCCCGGAACTAGAGATCACCCCAACTTTCGATGGAGAGATGAACCAATGGGGCAACAAGGCCAACAAGGTGGATACCAAGGTCAAAGTGGTCAATTTTTTAATAGGTCGAGGAGGCAAAATGACCAAGGCTACGGGGGAGACCAAAGCCACCAAAATCAAGGTTACCAAAACCAAGGGTACCAAGATTTTGGCTACCAAGGGTACCAAGATCATCAAAACCGTCAATATCACCCTCAACCCCAACAATACCCAAGGAACCAAGGTCAAGGCCGTTTCAATAACCGTGCCCCTCAAAATGCTTACCCGAGGCTAGAAGATAAATCTCATGAGCAAGGTGAAAGCTCGGGCCAATTCCCACAAGACGCTCGATTCAAAACCATTAAGGTGCAAATGAGTCAAATGGCCACGGTTTGGGGAAATTGGAAGCACAAAACTCCGGGAAACTACCCGCACAACCGGAGATAAATCCAAGACCTCACGCGAGTGCCATGACCTTGAGGAGTGGTAAACAAGCTATTGAACCCGAAGAGGTCTTGTGAAGAAGAGTTTGACCAATGAGGAAGTTGAGGTGACCTTGGCCGATGAAGAAGTGATTCTTGAGGAGCTAACCAAAGAAAAAGGTGATGCTGAGGTTGAGAAGGAGAAGGAGCTAATTGATGAGGAACATGTAGACTCAACAACTCATGTTGAACCAATGTCGCCTCCATTCTCACCTCTCCACAAGAAAACTAGGGTAGACACTCCCTTCGAGGTAGAAGCACCATTTCCCGAGGCTTTGAAGAATACTCGCAAAAAGGAGATGGACAAGGAAGCTTTCGAAGTCCTTCGAAAGTGTGAGGTAAATATTCCTTTGCTCGATGCTATTGATCAAGTTCTTAGATACTCTAAATTTTTGAAAGAATTGTGTGTAAATCATTGTCAACAAAGGTCTAAGCATGTAAAAAAAATGAAAGAGTCAATGAACATGTATCGGCTTTGTTTCAAGATAAAATGCCTACTAAATGTGGTGACCCCGGCATGTTTACAATTCCTTGCATCTTAGGGAACACTTATTTTCCAAGAGCCATGCTAGACCTAGGTGCATAAATGTCATTCCATATACATTGTATGAATCATTAAATCTTGGTACTTTGCATAAAACCGGGGTGGTAATCCAACTTGCCGACCGCTCTAATGCATACCCTAAGGGTATTGTTGAAGATGTTTTGGTGAAGGTCGATAAGTTGGTGTTCCCCGCCGATTTTTACGTTCTTGACATGGAACATGATAAATTTGCCACCCCTGTCTTGTTAGGCGTCCATTTTTGAAAACGTCAAGAACTATAATCGATGTGCATAGTGGTAGACTTACCATGGAATTTGATGGGGATAAAATAGAGTTCAACATTTATGGTGCTATGAAATACAATGATGATGAAAATTCTTGCAATGCTATTGATGTGATTGAATCTTTTGTGCAAAAAGTTTGTGAAAATAATGGTGATGATTCTTTGTTGAAAGCTTTATCCAATAGTTTACACACAAGTAATGTTCATACATATGCTTTGAGCGCTAACTTGAAGGAAAGCATTTTTGAGCTAGATACTTTTGAGGAACTTTCTCTTGATGCACCACTTTTAGACCTCGAGGTATTGAGAGGCTCGGGCAACCGACCATCTCTCAATAAACCTCCAGTGGTGGAATTGAAACCACTACCTGAGAATCTAAAATATGCATTCCTTGGTGATGGTGAAAAGTTACCGGTGATCATCTCAAACAAGCTCACCAAGGAACAAGAGGAAAGGTTGATGAAAGTGCTACAAGATCATAAGGAGGCCATTGGGTGGACTATTGCCGACATCAAAGGCATGAGTCCAAGTACTTGCATGCACCGTATTCTATTGGAGGATGATGCTAAACCCATCCGATAACCTCAAAGGCGATTGAACCCTCCTATGATGGAGGTAGTAAAGGCCGATGTGCTTAAATTGTTGGATGCGGGAATGATCTACCCAATCTCTAATAGTAAATGGGTAAGCCCGGCACAAGTGGTACTAAAGAAGATCGGAGTGACCGTGGTGGAGAATAGCCATGGTGAGTTGATTCCCACTCGTATCCAAAATGGGTGGCGTGTTTGCATTGATTACCGAAGGCTAAATGCGGTAACAAGGAAAGACCATTTTCCTTTACCATTCATTGATCAAATGCTTAACCGGCTTGCAGGCCACCCTTTCTATTGTTTTCTTGATGGCTATTCAGGTTACTTTCAGGTTGTCAGTGCACCCGAGGATCAAGAGAACACCACCTTCACATGTCCCTTTGGCACATTTGCATATCGACGCATGCCTTTTGGGCTTTGCAATGCACCGGCCACATTCCAAAGGTGTATGGTTAGCATTTTTTCAGAATACCTTGAAAAGTTTGTAGAGGTTTTTATGGATGACTTTTCTGTTCATGGAAACTCTTTTGACAATTGCTTACTCCATTTGTCATTGGTCCTAAAAACATTGATAAGAATCTTGTACTTAATTCTGAAAAATGTCATTTTATGGTTGAAAAATGCATTGTATTGGTCATGAGGTATCATCTAAGGGTATTGAGGTAGATAAGGCAAAAATTGATACCATCCAATCTCTACCTTACCCTACTTGTGTACGTGATGTGAGATCTTTTCTTGGCCACGCGGGTTTCTACCGCCGGTTTATAAAAAAATTCTCAAAAATTTCTTCCGCTTTATGCAGATTGTTGCAAAAGGATGTGGAATTTGTGGTAGATGAAGGTTGTAAGAGGGCATTTGATTGTTTGAAATCTATGCTAGTGTCGGCCCCTATTATACAACCTCCAAATTGGTCCCTTCCATTTGAGATCATGTGTGATGCAAGTGACTACGCCGTTGGTGCGGTGTTAGGTCAGTGGGTGGGAAAAATTCCCCATGCCATCTATTATGCATCCATGACTCTCAATGATGCTCAAAGGAACTATACCACTACCGAGAAATAATTGCTAGCGGTAGTCTTTTCATTGGAAAATTTTAGGCCATATTTGTTTGGTACAAAAATTATTGTTTTCACTGACCATGCAGCTCTTCGTTACATGATGACGAAGAAAGAAGCAAAGCCTAGGTTACTCTGCTGGATCTTACTTTTGAGTGAGTTCGACTTGGAGGTTAATGACAAGAAAGGAGTTGAGAATCTAGTGGCCGACCATTTGAGCCGATTAATGAGGAGTTTGGAGCCAAAGCATTGAAGGAGCATCTTCGAGAAGAGTTTCCCGACGAGCAATTATTTGCTCTTAGTGTTTCTCTTCCATGTTATGCCAATATTGTGAATTTCCTTGTCACAAGTAAGTGCCCTTCATATTTCTCAAAAGCGCAAAAGGATAAATTAAAGCATGATGCTAGGTTTTATGTGTGGGATGATCCTTATATGTGGAAACATTGTTCCGACGAAGTGATTAGAAGGTGCATTCCCAATAATGAAACTAACTCAATCATTGCTTTTTGCCATTCATATGCATGTGGTGGTCATTTTGGTGCTAGGCGAACCGCTAGGAAAGTGCTTGACTGTGGTTTTTATTGGCCTAGTTTGAATAAGGATGCATATACCTTTTGCAAATCTTGTGATAAATGCCAAAGAGTAGGGAATATCTCTTCTAGGAATGAAATGCCCCAACGTTGCCCCCTATATTGTGAACTCTTTGATGTGTGGGGAATTGATTTTATGGGACCTTTCCCTAATTCCTTTGGTTTCAAATATATCTTTCTTGCGGTTGACTATGTTTCTAAGTGGGTAGAGGCAATCCCCACTCGTACTGATGATTCTAAAGTGGTTGCAGTGTTCATCAAATCTCACATCTTCTCTAGGTTCGGGGTACCCCGAGCTCTAATCAGTGATCGAGGCATTCACTTTTGCAATAGAACCATTGCCGCATTGTTGAAGAATTATGGTGTAAATCACAAAACTTCTACCGCCTATCACCCACAAACAAATGGACAAGCCGAAGTTTCCAATAGGGAAATCAAGTTCATCCTTGAGAAAACGGATAGGCCGACTCGCAAGGATTGGAGTACTCAGTTGAATGATGGATTGTGGGCATATAGGACGGCTTATAAGACTCCAATTGGTATGTCTCCATACCTATTAGTCTTTGAAAAGCCGTGTCATTTACCGGTAGAGTTGGCACACAAAGCATACTGGGCAATTACGAAGTTCAACTTGAACTTGGACGAAGCCGGGAATGAAAGGAAGCTTCAGTTGCAAGAGCTTGAGGAAATCCGGAATGAGTCCTATGAGAACGCCGCCATTTACAAGGAGAAAACGAAGGCATGGCATGACAAGATGATAATTAGGAAAACCTTTGAGGTAGGTCAAAAGGTTCTCCTATTTCAATCACGCCTTCGTCTGTTTCAATCATCTATTGTCTATGTATATTCTATTAAGCTTGTAATTTGGATATTACGCAAGTTTTTCATTTGTTGTTTTTATAGAAAAAGGTGAAGTGGAGCAACACAAAAAGGAGGAGCCACTTCTTCGCGGCCCGCGAATTAATTGCGCGGTCCGCGAACGAGGATTTCGTGAGCCGCGAAGGGTAGCTCGCGGGCCGCGACCGGGTCCCGCGATCCGCGAAAAGATTTTCGCGACCTGCGAGAAAAGAGGCATTTTCGGGCAATCCCTGCCACAAAAACACCATTTTTCGAGGTCCGCAATTTGATCGCGCGGACCGCAAAACAGTGTTCTCGCGGAGGAAATTTTAAACCCTCGCGGCCCTCGAAGAAAGCGTCACGACCCGCGAAAATCAAAGATTTTTTGGCACATCCTTGCCACAAAAACCACATTTTTCGTGGCCCGCAAGGGATTGGCTCGCGGTCCGCGAGATGACGGGTTCAGCAATAATACTGTGCTTCTTCCCCAATTTTTTTTATCTCCCATTTCTCCCGCCCGAAAACCTCTACCTCCCCTCCGGCCACCAACTCCAATTCGCTATTCCGGCGAGTTTTGCATCAATCCCTTCCACCCAAATCACTCCCCCACTCCTCCTCTACAAAACCCACCACAACACTCACTCAAATTCATCCTCTTTCACCTCCATTGCCCAAATTCCAACCGGAAACTCTCCTCCACGTTTCGCCGGCCTCCGGCGACCTCCCCACCAATCCTACTACACAAAAACCTTCCCTCCACCACCCTTATCCTTTGCCTCATCTCTATTTTCAAATTCCCCAACCAACATAAATACCCCCAAATCTCATGAACCCTAATTTTTGGATTCTTTGATTTGGTGGTATTTTGGTTTAATTGGTGATCTCCTCATGCTACATGGCTCCCTAAGGTTTCAATTGACGGTACCCTAATAATTTTTTTGAAATATTTTGGGTGATTTAGGCTTGCCGCCTCTAGTATTTGATTTGTTGGGCTTGCCGCCTCTAGTTGCAATTAGCTTGTTGGGTAGGGCTTGCCACCATTGTAGCTGGTTTAGTTGTGCTTAGCTGATTGTTGAGTAGATTTGACCAATGGCACCAAAGAAACGGTCTCGCAGGGGGGAAACTTCAAACCCTATCCCCGAATCCCCACCTCCCCAACCTAGCCCTCCCCCTGCAGAAAACCTACCCCCTCTTGACCTCATGGGGCTGCAAGGTTTAGATGACGAAGCCCAACAATGGTGGAGGAAGTGGATTGGGAATGGGAAGGGAACGATCATGGAGACGAAGTTCCTTTCCACTGAGCTCCTTCAAGAGCTAGGTTTCCAGCAACCTGTGCCATTTCTACTGGACCGTGTTGGCATGAGAGGCTTCCTGGATCTATCGGCACCTACTTATGTGTGATACACTATGGAGTTCCTCTTCACTCTCGCCAAACATTATGACGAGGAGTCAGAAGAGGAGTACATCACCTTCAGACTGAATGATGTCGACCGCCGGATGTCTTATGCTCACATCCAACATGCATTTGGTTTCCAGTATGAAGAGGGCTACAAGAATCCAAAAGATAATGCCTCAAACGGAATTGATCTTGCTTTCTTTTGGAATTGTTTGTCAGGATCTCCCAACATCACGGGCACCACCAAGAACAACCACATCATACATCCAGCTGTTCGTATGGTGCACAAACTCCTAGTGATGACTATCTTTTGCCAAGGGGAGTTAACACACATCAACAGGGAGCATGTCCAATGCCTATGGACGATGTTTTGGAGGCCAGAGCACCCGTGTTGGGTGGACATCTTTGTGCAGAAGTGTCTGGAGACCTCCCAGAAGAGCTCAGGGAAGATAACGCATGGGGGTATGATTTCTCTCCTGGCAGCTTATTTGAACATCCATCTTTCTCCAGACATTCAAGCCTTGGGAAGGACAAACGAGCGAGCTCACCAATTCTACTCCATTGCTACCTTGGAGTCCACTAATGTCCTAGCCATGCACAGGTTCCCTCCTCCCAGATTCATCTGGCTTGTAGCCAAGAATCAGCATATGTATCTGCCGAATGTGGAGGCTGTACACCTGACAGGGAGTACCCGCATGGAGGAGCTCACTCTGCCCACTCAGATCACTGTCCCTACACCCACCATTGCCCTTGCCATGCTGGAGTCACCTCATGTGCATGGAGATAGATATCAGAATGCTCCCCCTCATCATGAGCCCCAGTATGTCACTTAGCAGCAGTTTCAGACATTTATTGAGAGGTACGAGGATGATATGGCGGTGATGTTCGCCATGATGGCATCCATGCACCCACAGGGGCCAGGAGCATTTGACTATGAGGGCCATCGCACATCGCGAGCTCAGCGCTGTCGCGACTGTTCCGGCTCCTCACAGTGAGTAGTTTCTATACACTTTTCCTTTCACTATGATTTTCACTTTTATATTTAAACATTGAGGGCAATGTATAGACTAAGTGTGGGGGAGAGGTATAGGACTGTGATTCTGATTTTGTTGCTATTGCTGTATTCTGTTTCTGTATTTCTTAAAAAAAAAAAAAAACTTTTTCCTTTCTCATGTTAGTAGGTATATTTTGTAAAGCTCTCAAATGTTATGTGCGTAATTGTTTAGAGTACACACTTGGATCTCAATCGTTCTTTCTCGAGGACGAGAAAGGTTCAAGTGTGGGGGATTTTGATAAGTCCTAATTATACTCTTATTCTATAACATTTGAGAGCTAGTTTAGATAGTATAGCCAAATTATTCATATTGGTTTGAAATTGAAGACGTGCATTTTGACCATTGAATTGCACTTGTTATGGAGTTGGATGATTTGAAGACCTTCTATGACCGTCCAAAAGGAGTTAGAAGCATTGAAGAACCGGTCATAGAAGTGGCGTGAAGGCACACTCTCGCGGGCCGCGAAGCATCTCTCGCGAGCCGCGAGAGTTTGTGTTGCCGTTTTGAAGAAGTCCTATATCGCGGTACGCGAATCCTCGGTCGCGAGCCGCGAGAACCAGTCTCGCTGGCCGTGAAGGATTTCTCACGGGCCGCGAAGAACTTCTGCAAGTGGCATTTTGTTTTTATTTTATTTTATTATTTTTGGAGTATAAAAAGAACTCATCCTCATCTGTTAGAGGATCGGATTTCAGAGCTAAAAACTCATTTTCTTCAGTTGCTTTTCATTTGGATCTTTGAATTCACCATGAATTGTAGTATGAATTATGGTTTTGATTATATAATTATGGTTGTAGGCTAAAACCCATCTTGGGTATATGTGATTGGACTTCTTGTTATGGATTGAGAACATGATTTATGAAGCTTAGGAATATGTGATTTGCTATTGAATGATCATGATTTATATGTGTATTTGATGCTTGAAATGGTTAGGAATGATTTCCTAGTTATAGATATGTGTTGGATATGTGTGAGATATTGTTTTTTCATGGTTGGAATGTTATCATTCCTCCTATGCAAGAGTAGTAAATTAGGAATCAAATGCATGTTGTTATCAATTGTATTTGTTCTTGAGATCATTCATTTGCATTGTATCCATTTTAAGTTTGTTATCAAATTGCATGGGTAAGTTGGGAAAACATCTAATTTGAATTGACATTGATTAATTGATCTATTTGTTATCATCTAGATAAGTTATCAATAAGAGTTGTGAAAGATGCTTTCATCTTTCATTACTATGATATAGATAGTTTCCCATTATCAACCACCATTCTCAAAGCAACATGATAAAGTTTGAGGAAGATTCCATAATAAGAAGTCACCAATCTCATATGTCCAAGTCTAGTATTCTCATTAGTTAAATCTTTAGTTGAATCATTAAATGCTAAATTAGTTGTAACTCTAGAGTTCTAGTTACTTTATATAGTAGTGTTTCTTACAAAACTTAACTCAAACACTCCCCCCCCCCCCCCCCCCGCGTTTACATTGCTTTTATATATATATATATATGTATATATGTATGTATGTATGTATGTATATATATGTATGTATGTATGCTACAAGATATACTTGGGAATAACCTATTCTCTGTGGAAACGAACCTTACTTACCATTATATACTTAATTGTGTGTAGCGGTAGTAAGTATATCTAAATTGTATATTTGAGAGGTACGGCGACGACCTCCCATTTTACTAACTGACTCTAAGGCTCTATTTATAATAGTTTTACTCAGCTTTACTTTGGCAGAAAGAAAGTTATGATTGATTTCAAAATCAGAGAAACTATTCATCTGATTTGATTTGATGATTCATCTTAACAAAAATAGCTGATTCACACAGTTGGAAATATTTGATCTCATCTTTTTACATGTTTGAAATATTTGATCTTATCTTTTCATGCATGTACAGCTGATCCAATTTGGACAACTTTCTGGGCCTTCTGGAAACATCTGGAAGCTTCTGGAAGTTTCAGAAAATACAGCCGGTTCCGGTGCAAAATTAACAAGCCCAAGCCCATCAAGTGATTTCTAACTTGACTATTAACAAATGTTGACACTTATAAAGTGAAAAATTTCTCTACGTTTCCAATGTGGGATTTGTACAAAAGTCCAATTTCAAGAGACCATCTTTGAGTATCCATAACTCGGTCATCCTTGATCCGATTTGAGTGTTCGAATAGCCGATTTTATAGGTCTCGCGGAGGAGAATCCAACGGTACCAAAATATTGAGCAAATTAAACTTTTAAGTATCTCAAAATCGTACCCAACATTTCGGGTAATTACAATATTTCCTCAAATTTCCAACAATCCCCCACATGAATCAGACATCACTGCGGGAATCAGAACAATCAAGACAGACACGGAATTGTATTGATTATGTGATAGATCGTATCGACGGCTTAGAATGCTGCATAGGATAAGTGTGTGATTCCGCTGAGAGCACACATTTTCACCGGTTAGGAAGTATGCGGTCTTGCTTTGAACTTCCCCGAACCTTTGGTGTGGATTTTCAGTGTACTTCCCACAACCTTCTTTCCTGGCTCGTGTGCTTTTCTCGGTTGTGTCCATTTGTTATGGCCTTGGATCACTGCCTAGTTCCGTAAGTTTCCTAGAGAATTTAGTCTCAACAATTCCCTTTCGAAGCGGCCCACACTTCTCCTTACATAGGTGATTCTTTGCTTAGGAGTAGTTCATTGAACTTTCTCGTCTCCACTCAAATAATCCATACTTTGAGGCCGTGAATCATTAAAAGCATTAAATGCTTATCCTCCAGTTCCTACACTGTTTCTTCATCTTAGGAATGAGACCAGAGGTTCATTAAACCCCCACAGTGGACGTCGGCGGGTCTTTGCAGTTTAGTTGTCCCTTTGAACCTAGACCATGGGATCTCCAATCACATAGGAAGGGTTTTCCACATACGTAACCTAGCCCTCAAGTCTCATCGATCCTCTCGATGATGTCTCAACTATCTCTCGATTCAACCCTTTAGTCAAGGGATCGGCTATGTTGTCCTTTGATCTTACATAGTCGATTGTGATCACACTCGTTGAGAGAAGTTGCCAAATAGAGCTATGTCTACGTAGAGACATACCCTTATCGATATGGCTTTATAGTAAACCAATCAGCATACATTTGCTTTGGTTACCTAGGGATTCCTTTTCGTAAAAGGTATGGATAATCATTCCCTTTTCCTTAATCCAACACAATGGATTTAGATTCCTTATATGAATCTTACAAGATAATAATTTCTCTACACATTTCAAGCCATATCCATGACTACACGAGTATCACACAAATTTGGATCTAATAGTTTCCTCTGGACTACTCGTGTCTCATCTTACCATCACAGTAAGGATTGTCTGATCGAGTACAACTCATTGAAGTACTACAGACCTTCAATGACTTTTCATTTCTCTTATATTGAGAAATATCACCTTTAATAACGTATTCCAACCATGTTAGAGTCATTCCATTGAATACGACATATCTTTCCAACAGATTTAGTCATCGTTTCAATGTTTCTATCAATGAGCAAATCAACTGTCCAAGAACATAAATGACTTGGTCATTTCTCGTGTCCTTTAGCACGTGTGCTTTAACTCAAGCTCATTGATTAAAATCATTGGCTCAACAACAATTAGTGTCATCAACCCATGAGCTATTTTGGAGCATGGAGCTATTCATATTGCTCTATTCAGATTTTAATATCTGAATCTCCACGTAACCATTTAGGTCCATCTGATGTACTTTCAGCTTTACAAAGCTTCAATACTTAGTACCATCATTTCAGGTTTCATTCTCATTTGTAGAGAATACCCATCAAGTATACAAATATACTGACTAATTGTTGAAATCTACTAGAAGTCTAGTGATTTTCCCTCACATGGTAGATCAATCTTACCATTGATTACCGTTTTTCCATAAAAAACATTTCATGGAATTTTAGCCTTTTAAAGCTTCCAGATATACCAATAAAGCAAACGAGGCACACAACTTTGTCCCGTCACCTTTGCTTCATTCAGGTCTATCATCAATGATCATCAAAGATTTCATCCATTGACTTAAAAGTCCATATTTAGGATAAATCGAGATCTTTGTGAATTTCCAAATACTTTTTCTGTCTAAAGATGTATTTCCATTGCACATTTCTTGTGGATTTCAAAGATATTTGATATTCTTTCACAAGAACTCAATAAGCACTTCCATATTGTGCACTTCTGGTAAATATACCATTTCAGGTTATATATATATACCATACATGGTTAGATATCAACCTCCACATTCGAATGAACTTATCGGATGACTCTACAACATTAGGTCAGCCCCCACATTCAAACGAATTCATAGGATGAATCTACACCACTAAGAGTTTCAATTACTCCTTTTTGGGATATCTTAATTAAAAGATAACAACCTATTTATAGGTTTCCCCTCGCATCGCTTGACCATAATAGCGACATTTTGTTTATACCACTATATATAGGTGGTACGTACAAAATAACTATATTAGCGAATAATCTTACAATGTGAAAACAGTCACAAAGATTTCACGTATTCGCTTTCACAGTTACGTTATACCACAAATGATACGAAAATGGACTTGGAACCATTTATGTAAGTATCACTTTAGTGATTTTCCGTTAACTATCATTAAGACACAATGTCTATCTCACTGACTTATTACAAGTCTCGCTTGGTCAACACAATGAGTCATACTCAAGGTTCGTATCTCTCAAAACTTTAATTTCAGAATAGATCATTACATTCCAACACTTTCGTGTATCAATTGATTGCGGAAATCTCTCTTATTTTCGTACATAGAATTAGAGATGATCGAATTTCCCAATCTCAATTAACCATGCACCCTAGCCCATACTACAACACATTGAAGTAATATCCATGCTTTCAAGGATTTGGTCAATTTCCACTTCGGGAAATTCGTATTACTATCTCTTATGGTGCAGATACTCCCAATTCTTTGGGTACTATGTGAGTTGCAGACTCTACACAGTTTCTGCCCACTCTACACAGTTTCTGCCCATATCCAAGTCAAAACTCGATTGTCATACTCGAGTTGACTTCCTCATTTCATGTTCATGTCTGAACTGACTTCTCAACTTAAGTTTGAGCAACGCCCTCTCGTTATAAGTTCACATTTTAAACTCTTGACCTGAGGTCCCATTCGAGTCTCGAATTTTGTCTCCCCCAGGCTCAACTTAGTCAAATTCGAGTATTGGCTCGGGATTCCGCCTCATCGGCTTATGAGTTTCTCACTCTCTTGACTATTAGTCTTTAGTGATAACTCTTTACCTTATTAAAATTCACATCGCTGAATTTTCAAGGTTTCTGGTCCCCTCACATTGAGTGGATTATCTCCACACATTTAGTTCCTTATTATAGTCTGCGAATTTTGTCCAGTTAATCTGGTCAAAATTCTAGACTTTAACATATCTCAAGATCCCAATCTCAGAATTCGAAATTTCTGGATTTGACCATATGTCCTGGGATACCTTAACCTCAGATTTCTCTGGTTTATCAAACCAATCTGACGATTTTCCAAATTTTCTAATTACAAGTAATTAGAATTTTAACCTTGGAATTCTTAGGTCTGACAACCATGATTCTGGCGATTATATAATTATTCGATTACAAGTAATCAGAATTTCAGCATAGTTATGAAAACTCATGCTTTCAGGATTTCTCGTTATGGTTATTAAAACCAATACCCTCGACATAGTTAAACAACTCATGTCCTCTCGTTCGTATATTATAGATTACTAATTTTCATTTGAGACATATCTCTATAGAGACCAGGGACTAGAGGAACTGTTTATTTTGTATGGTGTTTTCGCCAGTATTAACCAAAATGTCAGGGACCAGATTTGCAATTAATATTTTCTACAAATATCCCTTTTCTAATACTCTTTCCCCAATTTTTTCACGCCATTTTCGTTGTTTCCAAAGCATCCTTCGTCTTCGTTGCAGAGCTCCGGCGGAAATTTCTGTTGGCGGTTTCCTACGATTTATTGATGTTTCTGCCTCTGAATCAGGTATGCTAGGGTTTCCGATTGGTTTTGTTGCAATGGGGATTCTGTCCTCGGTGTGCTAGGGTTTTCATTGTTGCTTTTACATACTCGTTGCTGATTTTCGGCGGTGATTTTCGGCGATTTACTGCTGTTTCTGCCTTTGAATCATGTAATTTTTGGTAGATTTTTGTTGCGATTGTGAATCTGCCCTCGGTGTGCTATTGTTTTCATTGTTGCTTTTGGGTAAAGATGAATCTCCCGCTGCGAAGAATAAGAATGATAAACGACCTAAAGGTATTTTGCCGGTTTTTTAAAATTGAAATGTGTGTTTGGAGTTTTTGACGAATTGTGTTGATCTTATTTATATGCTACTTGTTGAGCTTGTGGATGTTGAAAGCTTTTGATGATGCTTGATCATTTATGTTGTTTTGCATGATCTTTAATGTTTCTAAACTGATCTTTGCATGCCCTGTTTTTAAAGAAGATCTTGTTTATGACTTGGTTGATGTTTTACAATAATTGCATGATTTTTTATGTTTCTAAGCTGATATTTGTATGCCATGTTTTTAAAGAGGATCTTGTTTATGACTTGGTTGATGTTTTACAGTAATTGCATGATCTTTTATGTTTTTAAACAGATCTTTGTGTGCCCTAATTTTGAAGATGATCTTGTTTATGATTTGTTGATGTTTTACAGTAATTGCATGATCTTTTATGTTTCTAAACTGATCTTTGTTAATGATGTTGAATTGATGTTGATGATGATGATGATGATTTTGTGATGTTGAATTGATGTTGATGATGATGATGATGATGATGATGATGACGATGAAGATGATGAATTGAAGTTGATGATTTGAATCTTGCTTTGGGACAGTGTGATATTCTAACCCGTTCTATTCTAACCCACTCCTTTACCCATATAAAAAAATAATAATTATCTTGAATCAGTAGTTATCTAGCTCAAGCTCTATAGACTAACAATACCATCCTCCGATAAGATAACCTCCGGCAATGAGGAATCCTCCGATGAGAAGGCGTTGATGAAGATAAAATATTAGATGATAAGCAAGAATCGATGTAAAAAAATGGTTTTTTTTTCTGGCAGCTCTCAAAATCTCTTGCGTAGGGAGAGGGATCATGGGTTGTCTCGGAAACAAGGTAAATAAATGCATAGTATGCTTTTGTCCTGCCACTTGAAACCATTTCTCCACTCTAACCACCATATAAACTGCTAAAAAGCTCCCTACTCATCTCAGCACATGGATTATAAATATAGTATATTCTATTTTGTTATCAGCTTATCATCCTAGCATAGAAGCTGCTACAAGCCTCCAAGCCGATCGAAAAGCCAATGAAACCCGCAGTACATATATCCTTTCCATATCAAAAACCTGTGCAGTCACATAACAGTTCTGACACTGATCGATGATGCAACAACATAATCCATAAAAACAATCAAAGGTTATGGTAAAATCATATCATCTTAGACAACATAAACCAAGATCAAATTAGTAAAATTGACTCCACAGACAATTATTAATCTTGATCATAAGAAGCTCTGTAGATGTTGGAGTGATTTTTTGCATGTCATATCAACAAGTCATATATTGTATCAAGTTGTACATAATTACTATAGAATTTGTACATAGGTACATGGTAATACAATTTGATTCTACGATTAAGCCCTCAGTTTGAAAGTAAAATTGCTAATTAGTGAACCAACTTAAGCAAGAAAAGAGGCCATTGGGAATGAGCTAATAAATTTCAGTCATATCTCACCATTTTTGTCAATGGCCACTTAGAATGTTCCAGGAATTGAAACTTTTGTTATCAGCTTATCATCCTAGCTTTGAAGCTGCTACAAGCCTCCAAGCCGATCGAAAAGCCAATGAAACCCGCAGTACATATATCCTTTCCATATCAAAAACCTGCGCAGTCACATAACAGTTCTGACACTGATCGATGTTGCAACAACATAATCCATAAAAACAATCAAAGGTTATGGTAAAATCATATCATCTTAGCCAACATAAACCAAGATCAAATTAGTAAAATTGACTCCATAGACAATTATAATCTTGATCATAAGAAGCTCTGTAGATGTTGGAGTGATTTTTTGCATGTCATATCAACAAGTCATATTTTGTATCATGTTGTACATAATTACTATAGAATTTGTACATAGGTACATGATAATACAATTTGATTCTACGATTAAGCCCTCGGTTTGAAAGTAAAATTGCTAATAAGTGAACCAACTTAAGCAAGAAAAGAGGCCATTGGGAATGAGCTAATAAATTTCAGTCATATCTCACCATTTTTGTCAGTGGCCACTTAGAATGTTCCAGGAATTGAAACTCCAGCTCCGCCACCCATAGTAATTCCATTCAAAAGTGCAACCTTAAACAATAGAATGTCATGCTACAATAAGGTGCTGGTAACAAGAACAGGCTCCTAAATTGACATAAAAATGAAGTAATAACTACTCAGCTACAGGATCAATATGTGATGTACATATATCTAATTTCCAGATAATATCAGTACACACTACTGCGAAAGAACATTAAAAACAAAAGCATGCAAATCAGAATAATCTACAACTTTTAAAGTATTATCATTTTGCAGTTAATATTTTGCATGGATGATTTATCTTTGTAAACAACTTATATTTTATAATTTTTCACGTAGCTTCAGTTTATGAAATATTGAAAATTAGATTATAGTTATGTATATTTTATCTCCTACTGGCCTAACACGAAACTAATGACCACTATATAAGCATTAGTGTCAGCCAATTATAAGTAAGATTAAGGATGAAGGCCTTCTTCCAAGGGCTCCCAAGTATCATTAATATCAGTGGAAGTAATGGGAGTAACCAGGTGAAGGCCAATAATCCTCAACTAACATTATTATTCCTCAACTAACTAAAACAAACCTTGATCGACTCCACAATTGTCACCGTCATGTTGATGGCTACATCTTCCTCAGAAACCTTCTCCTAAATAATACCAGGAGTATACAATTTCAAACACAAAATATACAGAATACAGAAGCAGTAACATAATAACTTACCGGAAGGTGACGATAATATATTTGCGTAGTCTGATTTTCTGAATACTACTTGGGCATCCAACAGGTGAGACCAGCAGTTGTCGGATTGTTGGTTGTATTGATTCTTTGTATCCCTGTTTCTTAGTTTCTTGTTGTAGTCTAGTGTAGTTTTAGATATGCCGTTACAGGCATTAGACACATAGAAGTACTAGAATTGCTACAATGTTAGAAAACTTCTCTGGAGTCCTACTCGCCTCCACACGTGGAGTTACAGCAGTCTTCGGACTACACCTTGCTTCCGGGCGAAAGCCTAGGAAATATCGCCTTCGGGCACCTGTATTTTATTTCTGTTTTGTTATTTAAAGCATGGGGAAGCCAATATAATCCCCCCACCAACGATGGTTTCAATTAAAAAAAACTACTCCAACAACAATACTTTTCGCATCCTATGGTCCTCTTCCTAGTTATATGAAGGTAAGAGTAACAGTATAAATGGGAAGAAAAACTTAAGATTTGTAATAGTCTAGAAATGTCATTGAAATAATCTAATTAAGGGACAGAGCCAAACCTTCATTCTCTTATCTCCTCTTGTGGCTTGATCCAACATACCCTTTGCTGGCTGCAAAATGCATGGGCCACCTCAATAGTTTCTTTAGTCTACCAGTTCCACAATAGACCCACACAACATAAAACTACACACAGAGGCAAAATGAAGACAAAAATAATCATAGATTACAGAAGAGTAATTCTAAAAGAAAGTAATTCAAACCTGTCTGAGATTGCAGAAGCCCTTATAACTGATATAACACACTCAAAAGCTTTCAACAGAGACGATCAGGATCCACCATTTATGTTTCAATCGCCGTGTCGGCGGAGCAGCGGCCCACCAAGAAAAGGTAGTCTTGGGCGATCTTTGTAACTTCCCGTGAAATCAGAATCGAAATCGAATTCAGCTGAACCTCATATACAGAATTTAAAGTTAATCAGAATCGAATTCGGTGAAGAAGAAAGCCGGAAGGAGGGAGACCAGAAACCCAAACCCGGAAGGAGAAAAGTATTTGAATTGAATACAGAGCTTAAACGGCGTCGTTTAAGTAGCTGGGGGTTTTTAATTACAATAATACCCCTACGGGATCCGGATACCAAAATCAAAATAATTCTTATTATATAGTGCTCTAGGATAAGGGGCGTGGTAGATGCATGTACATTTTTCTCTTGCATGTCCATCTTTTTACTATAATACCCTTAATATTGTTAAGGTAAAAATGCACTTTAAGTTATACATGAGGAAAAATTGGTTATTATGGTTATCATGGAAAAACTGCGCTTCCATCAGGGGGTATTATGGTAAAATATGGACCTGCAAAAGAAAAATTGCACATGAACTATTGCCATTTTCATACTCCCTTTGTCTCATCCCAATCTGCACATTAACTATTCATAAAGTCAAAATTGCTTACTGTCAGAGCAAGGATTTGTCCTATTAGTAATCTTCTTTCTGGTCACTTGTCTGATCTCCTGCACAAGAGGACAGGGGTTAGGCGGGGCGGCATTGTGTCGTAACCCGCTCTGACGCCCTAGTTAGTATGGGACTGGTGCAGAGCTATTAGGTAATGAGATGGTCGGAGAAGTGAACTTACCCCTTCTCTCCTGTGATCTGAGGCTTATATAGTAAGTGGGTCTAGGGCCACCTGTCGTCGTTGAGCCCGTCAGCGCGGGCATGTGTGGCGATGTCGTGATGTGGAACTGGTTTGTTCGTACGGAATGATCGTTACGGGATAATCCCTGACATGTCCCAGTCTATGTTCGGGAAGTCAGGGACCGAGCATTTGACTAAGGTTGGGCAGTCGACCAGTCTGCCGCCCGCTTGCTTCCATCCCATATTTGACGCGTGTCCTTCTTCCTGCCAAGTGGGCAGTTAATTTTTGCAGCTTCCGAGGCCATTGTCTCGTCTTTATTATTCTGCGGCCTTAGGTTACAAACTCGAGGAGGTTCTGTGTTCATAGTTCCCACCATTTCCTTGCTTTTATGATGTGGGTCTTTTCTGTTGCCGCCGGAGATTTATTAATCAGGTACCTCCACCGGTTTTCTCTCTTTCCCTTCATTGTTTTTTAATTTGATGACGCAAGTTCCTATCGAATCCTTATTCTGCGAATTGGGCGATCGCCAATTCCTATATCTGAGGGTCGTGGTACAGGCGGTGGGGGTTATACCCCAGAGCAGATCGAGGGGTTGGTCGTGAGGCCTTCACCAGAGCAGACTGCTCTGGATGCGTCGGCCGGCATGACTGCTGTGTACATCGAGCATATCACCGACTGTGGATTGCGCTTCACTTTGACCCCTTTCTTCCAGACTGTTCTCCACTATTTCAGCCTCTCTTTCTTAGATCTGACTACTAACACTGTCCGAACTCTGATCGGGTTTGGGGTTCTATGCTTTCTCCGGAAAGTGACCCCCGAGCCTCGTCTCCTCCGCTACTTTTACTATCCCAGCCGCGAACCTCCGAGCTAGTACCTTCTAAAGCCCCGATCTGGTGGTTACAAACCTGTTGCGAGGTTCCCAAGCCGGAAGCCATGGAGGCGGGCCTTCATCTATGTGGATAACACTGTCATCTATGGGACCTACAAGGTTCCGCGTAACGCGGTGGTCCTTGCCCTGGGGCTGTGAGTAAGCAACTTCACGAATGCGAGTAAGGAAGCCATAGCGAAATACACGACCATACTGGAGAGGGAGAAGAGGTTCGTCGAGCTCCGTGCGGAGGACATGTTGAGGGCCGCTGGGATGCCCTTTCTTCCGGCCAACTCTGATGGTAAACCTCTTGGGTATGCCGGGGTTGCGTCATACCTTCTTTTCTGTAAAGGTTTTTGTTTCTTACTCTCATCTGTCTTTCTTGCAGCCATGAGCCTTCTGGATTTGTTCAACAATCTCGAGGACATTCCCCTTGTGCCCAAGCGAGAGGCGGGGGAAACAAGCAGGAGGATGGAATCATATGGGGAGACTGCATCCAAGGGACCGGGGGCATACCAGGAGCCGGACTCAGCTTGAGAGGGAAGGGCCTCATGACCAGTTCGTGGAATGCCCAGCCAAACATCACAAGGCCACTAGCTCCCACTCTCGTAACACCATTCCGGATACCCAACCGCAGCCTAGCCCTACTCATGATGACATGGCCAACCTGTTCTTTGGTGATAATGGAGGCTCGTTCCCTGGTCTCTCGGAGTTCCTGGCTGCAACTTCTAAGCCCATTGGCTCTCCTTGTCTCGGGCCGCGTTTCTAGATAATGCTATTCCCCCTTCCCAAATGGAGGCCCGGGGCCGCAGTCTTGTTGCCAACTTAGCTGGTTCAACCTCTTTGGATGACCGCCAGGTTTCTACTGCCATGGAGGTAGCCAATGCTTTCTTTTTTCTTTCGCATATCATTTTAATTTCCTCCTCGGGACCCCTGATCTGTTTTTGGATGATAGGTCTTATGCACCACCCTCGCGGCCCGATTTGAGATTCAGAAGCTGAAGGCTAGCAATTCCCAGGCCGCAGAGGAGGTTGTTGCCAGGAAAGATGAACTTGCGCAGGTTAAGGTTGCTCTTGCCGAGGTCCGCACTGAACTAGGCTCGAAGGATGATGAGTTAGTCCGGCTTTTCCAGGTGTCTGTTGATTCTACTAGGTTGGAGCATCTCGAGCTGGAAGTGGGGAAGTTCGGTGCCCAGGTTGTTTGTCTTTATGAGAAAATTGCGAATGAGCGGGCACTGGTTGCTAACAAGGTCTTGCTGCTCCAGGAAGCGGATATCAAGCTGGCTCATGCAGATGCGGAAAAGGGGAGGATCTTGACTCGCGGTATGGCTCATGTTCATCTCCAGATCGCCACTAGTCGCGAGGTGGGACTTATGTTTGTGAGGACCATGAAGGAGGTAATCAAGTTGCGGGTCCAACATGAGAACGACCGCGATATCCGTGTGGCTCTGCATGGGCTTTTGAGAACTTCTCCAAGCATTCCTTTGATGGGTGTTTTGGTACCTTCCATCCTAGCATGAGCGCAGATGATGTTGAGGCTTGGGTTGCTCCTCAGTCGGCGTCTCTTTCTACTACCAGCCAGACCACTATCCAGAATGCAGGTTGAGGCCATGTTGGTCCTCCTTATCTGCGCACCTTGTTTAGTGCTTTTTTTTGTTCCTTTAAAACAGACTTTTCTGGCCTTATCGTCCTGTAACTCTTGAATATTCCCTGGGCTCTTTGCCCTTCTTTTGTTTATGCCCGCCTCTGTTGGTGTGGCCTTTTGGATTTGATATTTTCTATCTTTCCGATATAACTGTGGATGTATACATGTCCCCCAACCGGGATGCTCCATAAGGGCATCTCGTGCTGGACTGGTCTAATTTTAGATTTCAACCTGTCTCGCTTAAACAGGTTCAATTGCGCTTGGCAGCGTTTTATGGGAACATGATTGATCAGATCGCGTTCCTCTTCCCAGAAGTGGCGATTGATGAAGTCGCCTACATGCTGGTGGTTACGTAATTAATGTGTTTGGTGGTTAAGATTGAGCTAAATCATCATTGCTTCATTCCTTAACCATCTCTTTGACCTTTTTCAGGCCGGAATCTCCGGTAACAGGGCCGGTGGTCATATGAGTCACGACATGGCCGGAACCTTCTCCGTCCATGATCTACGGAGTGCGTGAGCTGTGAAAATCGTTAAACCCATGGTAGTAGATCCCTACAGACGGCGCCAATGTCAGAGCAAGGATTTTCCGTATTAGTAATCTTCTTTCCGGTCACTTGTCCTATCTCCTGCACAAGAAGACTGGGGTTAGGCGGGGCAGCGTTGTGCCGTAACTCGCTCTGACACCCTAGTTAGTATGGGACTGGTGCAGAGCTATTAGGTAATGAGATGGTCAGATAATTGAACTTACCCCTTCTCTCATATGATCTGAGGCTTATATAGTAAGTGGGTCTGGGCACATCTGTCGTCGTTGAGCTCGTCAGTGTGAGCCTGTGTTGCGATGCCGTGATGTGGAACGAGCTTGTTCGTACAGGATGATCGTTACGGCATAATCCTTGACACTTACCTAGGGCGGGTCGGGTATGAGGTGGGTATAAGGGGGATGGAGCGGTTAGGGTGGGGATGGGCCGGGTAAAAAATCATGCTAGAAAGTGAGAAGATCAAGATTTATCCCTAGTCTTGATTGAGACTGGTGTCACAGGGTACCTTCTCTTAATTTTGGTACGAGTGTGTTGCTTTTAATTTGAAAGTCCGATTTTTTTGAGTGTGTTGTTTAATTTCTATCTATGTATGTTGTTTGTGTCAAACGGAGTTTAGTGTTGTAATTGGCGGCGAGATCGGAGTGGAGCGGGCGGAGCAATGTTGGGTGAAGTGGTGGTACTTGCAGGGTGGTGGTCAGGTGGTGGCAGTGTGGCACTAACCATCATATTTGTGTTTGGGGAGGAGCAGTTTAGTCAATTTAAGTGGTTGTAAATTTTCTCAAAAGACACTCTCTCTGCATCTCTTATTTGTTGTATTAGTCACCTAATTTTACTACGTTAAAAGATTTTAGAAATCGCAGAATCAGTTTTTGTTAAACTCAGTAGATTTTGTGTGCCAATTGTCTTCCATCTCTACCCAAGTGATTAGGTGTATTTTTATGCATCTAATTATGTGCTTTTATAATATTATTTTGCCATTTGATGTGCACGAAGGTGTGTTTTGTACAGATTTAATTGAAGAATTGGTGTGGGACAATCAAATGGTGAATTGGTGAAATCCCGACGAAAGATGCGGAATTGAAGACGACGAGGAGCTATACACTACACTCTTTTTTCCCACTGGGTTTTTAATGAGGTAGTGTGCTCCAACGGATAATGGATCGACATTATTCCGGCCAACGAGGAGCCAGGTGAAAGGCCCAGAAAAGACAGGATTCCGATCTTATAAATCCTAATTGGGCTGAACGCTATTATAGCCCAAATAAAGTCTTTTCTTGGCCTTGGAAGAAAATATGCATGCTGGAAATTACACTCAAGAAAGCTACAGAGTTGGAATTGGAAAAGGAATAAATCATTATTTCCTATTTGGAAAAGAATTCTACAAGCAATATTATATGTATTTTATTCCAAAAATAGGGTAGCGTGAGTAGTATAAATATTAGGCAAATTGTACACGTCTCTCTTCTCATTCTTTTACACGCACGTACTAAATTAATTAGTTAGGTTTTTGAAGTTTTCCCAGCACTTTGGACGCATGCATTATTTCTTCTTGGAGGATTAATCAAGCCTGGTTCTTTCGTTTTAATTTCGATTTCGTTTTCGTTTTCGTCTTTACTTGATTAATATGTTTAGTTCTTATTTTATTATTTGTTTGTTTAATCTTAACATGAGTAGCTAAATTTATAGTCCGGCTTAGGGTTTTGAAGCATTAACTAGATTTAAATGTGAGGCCTAAATGTGCTTGATAATCTTTTGTGTGGATTCCTAATTATTCTGTGTGTATATTTGATTTCTGAATTTCTTAAGATCTGATCAACCTTAGGTTATTTGGGATAGTGCCAATTAAATTCCGCTATTTATCTGTATCTAGTGGGTAGATTTAATTAGTGGCAAAACCAACAGCAGATGGTGAGAATAATGGGTAGGTAATTTGTGACAATTTATTTGATTACATGTTATCTGAATTGGGTTTCTTTGGTTCTTAATGCTGTTAAGATATTAAATCTAGTCTAGGCAGTTCCAGCTAGGTTATATTTTAATTAGAGAAGTAGTCAGTTTATAGCTGATTCTTGCTGGCTATCGATAAACTAAGTAGAAATTGGACTGTGTCTTGTAGCTGATTCTCGGCAGTCTATAACTGATTGGTTCATGCAAGTTGATTAATTACTGTGCCGAGGATCAAAAATAAATCATAAGTTAATGTGGATTTCCCTATTGCCGGATTTGTTTAATTAATTGATTAAGTGTTTGCTTGCCATTATACTTTCTTTGTTTATTTGAGTTCATTGTTATTTATAGTTTAGCATAATTAGTTGGTACTTAATTACTAAAAACTTTCAAGATAAAGGTGGTTACTAACCAAAAATCTAATCCTAGAGTAATATGTAATAGTTATTGGGTTGTTTCTTGGTTTCTCCCCTTTCAGATTTTCCTTTTTTTTTCAGTTTTCAGAATCCCACGTTATCATAATCGACGTCGTTTTGGGATTTGGTGTTTTCCCAAAACTGAAATTCTCCTCTGTTTTAATTGTAATCGATTTGGGATTTGGGGTTTTCCCCAAACCGATGTTCTCCGCTTTTCAATTTCAATTGATCTGTTCTTCTTTCCTCTCAATCCTTCTCTGATTTGATTTCTAATTCGAATTCAATAGCTTCAGTTGTTGTTTTATTAGAATTCTTGTAGATTGAAAAACAACTGAATCAATTGAATTCGAATTAAAAATCAGCTAAATCACAGTTTGATCTGTTCAGTATTGGGGACTTGTTGAGGCCGTCGAATCTTAAGAAAGGCACGGTATTTTGGGCGGTGGTGGCAGCAGTAGGTTGCAGGATTGAATCGTTGCCGGTGATCCGGAACGGATTTGTTACGCCGGTCTCTGTGAGTGGATGAGCGACAGCTGCAGTAGGGTTCCGTTGAGAAAATATCTGGTGGCGGCATCGGGATTCTGTTGAAGCCAAGCTGTGCGAAGGAACCAAGCCTTCGGTTTGCTTGCTTTGTTTCTTGCTCCGTTTTGTCTCTTTTTAGTTGTTCCTTCATGAATTTTACATGTATGTGTCTGGCATAGAATTGATAGGATTGAACTGATCTTGGGATTGTTGTGTTTAAGCATATTAATAGATATAAGAACAACTGATGTTATTAATTCTGTCTACAGCGCCTCAGTTATTTTTGTTGGTGTGTAACTGTGTATGAACCAGCAAAGCAAAAGTTATTGAAGATTTTCCCTGAAAAGTTTAGTGCTTTTTCTCATCTGATGAGAATTTCCATGTCATCACCTGTTTAGTGGTGTTAATACTTTAACATGTTATCCATAGCTCTTTATCATTTCATGCTAACACACACACACACACACACATATATATACATATTCTTTTATCATCAGCTGTAATTTACGTGAGTGTTTTTCAACTTTATATTAAATGAACCAAAAATGAGTATAGCGAACATGTTCTTGCTAATTTTTCATGATTCTGATTGTTAGTTATTGTAGTTTACTTTAGGAATTTTCTGGAATTAGAGCATTGGTAGTCATTAAGCTTGAATAAAACAACAGACGATTCACTACGGAAGATTAAGATATGGTCTGTTAAATTAGAATTTTGTCAGAGTTTTTTTCCCGTTCTGCTTCTGAAAAAAGGGTACGGTTTAGTGTGAGGAATTTTTAAATGTGATTCCTTGTTTTTAAATTGCTTGAATTGGGTGTCTGAGCCAAATTTCTTTAGTTTGCTCTTGTTTACCCATACATTGGGATGATGATGGATGTGCTCAAGCTGTTTGATTACATGTCTGAGAGAAATGTGGTTTTTTGGAATACGATGATTGTGGGGCTTTTGAATTCTGGGGATTACCATGACGCATTAGTTAATTGCATTTTGATTTATCATACAACCTGTTATACTCTTCCATATTGAACAAGCTGATTTTTGATTGTATCTGTATGTCCTCTAAGCTTATCCGTATGTGATTCATGTTCTCCTCAGCCCTATGCATGCATATAGCTAAACTCATGCATTTTCAAATGTTCACATTGTGGCTGCCTTTTGTGAATCTTGCTTTCTTGCTTGGTATTGGAATAAAATAAGATGACTGGACATAATACCCATGCTTTGTTGGACTCCGAATGAACTTATTGGATTCGCTCTGTCCCAAAGCTTGAAATAGATAAAGCATCTGCATCGCAATAATCTTATATGCTAATGTTCTTAAGGTTTAGTATACTTGTCCGATTCTTCTGTCCTTTGATGATATGATACGTACTTGTTATGGTTTCCAATACTTTAGAGCATATGATGATTCTTCTATGAGGTATTTTATCTTTTATGGCAAACTTTCTTGAGCTGAATCGAATAAGGAATCTGTTATGGCAATATATCATCAGTTTGATGTGATTCCTCTTGACTAATACAAGAATCTCTGCCCTTCATTCACTGGTTTGATTCATCTGAACTTATTCCAATTTATCAAGTGTCTTAGATATTGTACGCATTGTGTTTTTTACTTGGTGTGGTAAGAAGATTAAGGGCCTGTAAAATTACAGGTAGCTAAGACTGCATTCACTTAATCCATCTTAATACTGCTGCATTCTTTCCATTCTTTTTGAATTTATGGTTGAAGGGAACAATTAACCAATATTATATAGCTTATTTTATTCCTCCATTTGTCTTATATTTTTACTGAGAATAATATGAGGATGGTATTTTGGTTCATTTTTCTGCATAGATTTAGAGCAAAGTTTGGTTTTCTTTCTTAGTGCTTGTGAACTTCCTTTGTTCCGTGTCTTTTTGGATGATCTTGGGATTTTTGAGAGAGGTTCACTGTTCATCCATACTTGTTCTAATTTAATTAGCTTTTTTGAACTTTTTGATTGAAAAGATGAGTTAGCAAATTAAGGCAGTAACAGTTGTATACTATTTTGATATTAGAAACACACTGTGTTTAAAGTGTGATGGAAAGCCACATTTAAAAAAATAAAATTTATCAGAAAATAAGCAACCCAGTGGAAGATGAACATATATAGTAGTTACAGAAAATTTGATGAGGGTTAATTTTGTCTTATTTTAGTATCGTGTAAATTTAGCTTCGTTTGAGAAGTAGTTTTAGGATTTGGATCTTTCTGGATATTCTAACTGATATTGTACAACAAGTCAACAACATTAGCTTCACATATTCTTATGCCTTGATATTATGTTTTATTGCAAGTTAATTAGCATACAAAACATATTAATCGGCGGAGATTATCATTGCACATGCCTTGCTAATGATGCTGGAATGATCTACTTAATTTACTATTTATCAGGCCTTATTAATAAAGGAATTTGGGCTCTTCCCTACTGCTCCTGAAGATTTTTATAATTCATTTTGTAACTATTATTCTACTGATTCTTGCTGAGACTCTTTATTTGCACTTGTTGAGGTTTAGTTTATGCTTAGATTATTGAGTTCTTGCATTTCCTCCATCTGATGCATGTTGTACAAGACGGATACCTAAGAGGGGAAAGGAATCCTGGTGAATTGCAATGTTCTCCTTCAGAGTTCTTTATGCTTTTTGACACAGACAATGATTGCCTGATATCTTTCAAAGAGTGAGCATTGCCTTCTTAGTTTTTAGGGGATAGGTTTCTGTTTTGTAGCTATTGGGTGTTGCTGCTTTATTGACGTTTCTTGTGCTTTTATTGGGCTAAGTTTAGTTACATCCTACTGCAGATCAAATTTCAGCAGGAAACGATGTTGTGTGAGTTTGGTTAGCTGGTGTGTGAGAAGTTTGGCTTTCTAGCTCTGAGAACTATTGAAAGAGTTTTAAATTGTTAGCTGAATGATTTTTGCTAACACTGTCATCTGTTTAAGATATAGGACTCCATACTTCATAAAATGTTGCCGAATATCTCATGCTCTTTCTTTGACGAAGGATTTGTTTCTTTCCTTGTAAAAACCATTTTTAGTACTGTTTTGGCATTGTAGTGGAATTGTTTTTCTGATTAATTCTTATTACCTTGCTTTATGAGATATGATGGCTACCCTTGAGTTTCTTGTCATGAAATGTCATTGTAATTTTGCAGAGCGCTTGAAGAGGAGATGCTGCAAAAAAGCGTGAAGAGGAGAAAGCTGGTATGATTCCTTCTCATATTACATGAATACAGTGGTTTGAATCTTTTAACTTATTTTCTTGACAGTGATCATGACACTGAGTTAAAAATAGGATGTAATTGGAAACATTTATTGAGCTTTATTATTTTGATTGATTCCATGGTAGAGAAAAAGAGCGTTTTCTTCTTCTGTTTCTGTTTATTTGGACAGAATCTCGTGAAGAATAATTGCGGGTTCTTCTTTTTCCCATTTTTCTGGTAAAGTATTATTTATGCATGCAATCTTTTGTAAGGTTTTGATTTCTGAGATGCTCAGATCTTGAAAAAAAAGGTATTTTCTGGGTATTTTCTGACTTTAAGAAAGCAACTTTTATGCCAAACTTTAAGATTTAAATTCAAAGTTTGTGTGTATTTTGTAGATGCTCATCATGTGTGCTGATTGTCCTAGAAAAAAAAAAAGGGGAAAGCTGTAGACTTCTGTTAGTTTTTGTTTTGTCTTCAGTTATTACTGCTGATTATATGCTCGCCATATGTGGAAGCGATGCTCTGTGAGAGCTTTCTCTCCTGGAAAAAGTGGCAACCTTTTTTATCTGACCCAAGATGAAGAAATCTGAAGTGAAGGTTAGTTGCCTACCCTTGCTACCCTGGCTGAAGTGAAGGAAGTTGCAGATAATTTTCATTAGATGATTTCTCTCATTTTTCCAAAAGCCTTCATATTTAAGACACCTTGTTTAGACAAGTTCACCTGCATTTTGAGATTGAGTTCCTGTATTCATTTCCAGGTGCTGATTAAGATGCTCCGAAGTTATCATGATCATGTGAGCTGCTACGAGAATTCCCTCGTGACTAAGTTTTATGGAGTCCACTGTGTAAAACCAGTTGGTGGTACAAAGGTCAGTTATCCTAACTGTTAAATCACTTGTATCCTTTTTTTTTTTTTTTGTTTAAAGATTATGTTATATATTGCAACCAGTTTGTTGTAGACAGGGTTTATTGTGATGGGAAATTTGTTCTGTTCGGAATATCGTATTCATAGACGGTTTCACCTCAAAGGACCATCCCATGGTCGCACCACTGACAAGGCAGAATGGGAGATTGATGAAACAACTACTCTCAAGGATCTTGAGCTAAACTATGCATTTCGGCTACAAGAAATTCACCTAGAATTAATCAAGTAAGCTGGTGTTCCCTTCATACTTAGTAAACTTGTTGGATCACATTAGTTCACTGAAGTTATGAAGTTATGATATCGTGTTAGAGTTACTTTTAATTTTGGAATTTGGAATGTATTGTGCTGGTCTTCTGCATTTTGACTCAATATAGGGCCTCAGAATGTCCAGCACCTTGAATATCTTGCAATCTACTCATTGATGCTGCTTGGTTTATCTTCTTGGAGATCATGCACTACTTTTTTTTGCGTGTGTTTAAATGCTGCAGCTGCATTTTGATGAAGCTTCCGCCTGCCAAGCCTATCCAAAGTAGATAGCAAGTCATGCTGCTGAACTGAGCTGCAACGCAACATTTTCTGCTGCTGAGTTTGTAATAAACATCTTAATAAGCATTAGATTTGAAATAGTATTTTATTTCAAACCTAATTTGTAATAAGGTGCTTTAGACATTTTTGATACTTTCTCACCACTTAGGTACCGTTCTCTAGAGTTTATCTGAATTTTTTTAGTTCAGATGACTTAGGTTATCATTTTTTCAGTTCTAATGAGTTCATTTCAATAAACCTACTAATTTTTCAGATGAGTTCAATTCTGTAAGCTTATTTGTTTTTCCGCTCAGATTATATCAGTCAATATTTTTATATTTTTTTCATGTCAATTCAGTTAGTTCTATTCAATATTGTATATTAAAATAAATTAAATAATTTTAAAAATATTATGTGATTTTACTATCATGTGTAGTAGACCCTGTTCTCTTGAGCTTAGTTGTTCATATCAGTTCGATTCCATTTAGTTTAGTTCAGTTTCAGTAAAAATATGATTTGATGAAATATAGTTAATTTAGTCACACCGATTCATTTTTCAATACATTAATTTTCACTTTAGTTCAATTCAAATTAGTTCAGCAAAAATATAATTTGAAACAATTAAGGTTAATTTAGTTATACCAATTCTATTTAAGGTTAATTGGTATGAAATTAAGGTTAATTTAGTCATACCAATTCTATTTAGAAAATGATCATATTTATTTCATTTCAGTTCACTTGATCTATATGTTTCAGTGCAACTTAATTCAGTATATTTTAATATTAAATGTACTATGTTATATTTAGATTAATAAATTTCAAATATATTGGTTTCAGTTCATTTAAGTTCAATTTATCTTTATTTTTCAATTCATCTCACTTTTTTAGATCAAATCAAAGAGGAAGAATCCTTGGCGGCTGGAACTATGACCATCTTTAATCAAATGGAGCTTATATTTCTCAACTCTCAAGTATATATATAAAAAAAATCTAATCTGCACCAACAAGCAATATTTGAGAATCTTGGAACACAATTAATGCTAAATGTAAGGGCCTTATTGCTATCATCCACAATCTCTAGGGTAATCTTGAGTTTCAATTACATTTGCAAACATGCCTGTTAAAACAAACCGTCAGAGCCGTAGCCCTGTTATGTTCATTACAAACCACATTTCTATCTACTTTCTGAATAAAACATAAATGAAAATTCTTGAGATTTTTGTTCTTCTTCGTTAATGACTGAATATGGTGGCAGATATGGGAGCAAATACACCGCGCAACGCGCGGTGAGTGCCGGCTAGTCTTTAGAATAAGAATTCGTCAAAACTGTTCTCTGTGGGATCGACCTTGCTTACCCTGTGCTTGAATATAAACCTAGTTGTTTGCAGGTTTATTTGGTAGAAAAACGACCTATCAAATTGGCGCCGCTGCCGGGGAGCAATTGTTGATTACTTTTCTTGTTTCTATTGATTTTTGTCAGCTAGTTTATGTCAGGTTGTTTTTGCTGGACGCTATACTTTTGAGAGTTTCTGGAAAAAGGTGACAAATTTGTTTTTTCAAGGGTCCGGTTCCCCCGAACGGGACCCTCTGCTGGAGTTAAACCCGATTTTAGCACTATGTCTGGGTTCTGGAACTCTTATTGTCCCTGTCCACCTGTAGAACCATGTAATATTGGCATGAATTTTGGTCATTGGGATTATCAGTGCAATTTTGCTCCTCGGTATCCAACTAAACCATATAATTCTTCTGAAAATTGGAACTATCAACAGTCCAATTGTGATTCACGCAATTCAGTTTGGGATGGAGACTACTATGGAGAGCCATGCTATGACCAGAATTTTCAACAGTGTGAGTACCAGGAAGCTCAATGTGCAAGTAATGAAATTTCATTGGAAGAGATGTTTAACATAATGATAGGAAAATTGGATGACATGAAGCGAGATATATTTCATGACTTTGTGGATGAAATCGGTGGTATGAGGGAAGAACTTTTTCAATGTTCTCACCAGCTTTCTCAACAAGGTCACCAGCTTTCTCAACTCGCCAATACCATTAATGAGTTGAGAGAGAGTAGATATGACTTGTCTTCCCACGTTCAGGACAGTAGTAGTGCCATGGACTTTCATTTGATCGATCAAGATTCCGATGAAGAATCCGTGGAGGACCAGGCCTACACATGGAATTCAACTCATGAGCCAATTGAAGAAGAAATTGATGATACCGAGTCTTTTTTTGAACCTCCGATGGATCAAGAAAAGGATGCCGACGTGAAGAATTTTGGTGGAGTTGATGAGCAGAATGTCAAAGAACCTGAGCATATATACACAGAACTTGAATACATACTTGAGTTTGATGATTCTGAGATTGATGAGAGTGAGTCACTTGTTCAGAAGCAAGCTGATGTTGATTCTACCTTGGAAGCTATGGAGCTCGATGCAAAGAGTGATACCAATGATGTCGATGAGCATAAGATGTGCAACGATGAAATAGATGATGTGGTCAAGCTTGTTCATTGTGTAGAGAAAGCACCATTCACAGGGTTTGCGGATAATTTGGTCAGACACCATTCCCTTGAACTTGAAATTTTGCATGGTACGAAAAGGAAGTCTCTTGAAGTTGTTGCAACCTTGAACCTGGGGATCGAAGATGTCGTTAATCCCTCAAGAAAAGGCTGGGATTTGAATATGGATGATGGTTCGTTGGTGAATTATAAAGTTTTGGGAAACTTATCTGACATATCTTCTAGTGATTCGGATTTTTGGAAGTTCTATCACTTGCCTATTAATTCAGAGCACTCAAGTGATTGGTTTGAAAAGAAGATGGTTATGCAACAAGGAAAGTGTGGGGAAGATACGACTTCTCGTACTTTGAGTTTTGGAGACGATGGACTTGATGTTCCCGAAATTGTCACTTGGTATAAGGATAGAGGAAAGATTGGTCCTGAACATCTCAACTAAATGCATCCGACAGTCAAGCCATAGACTATAAACAAAGCGCTTACTGGGAGGCAACCCAGTGTTTCTTTTATCTTTCTAGTTTATTTTCATTCATTTATTTTTTTTAAACAATAATCCAAAAAAATTTAAAAATTTCAAAAACACATAAAAATAGGCTCTGACGGTTTTTATAATGCAGATTGAAGCTTGACCGTGAAGAATGGAGTTCGGAAGGGGTCCGGTTCCCCTGAACAGGAGGGTGCAGAATGAACGACAATGCTGGATTAGCAAATTTTGATGCTCCCTTCTATTTAGTGCTTTCTAAACCGAATTTGAATGCTTTATTCTGTACTTTTTGTCTGCGAGCATGCCTGATTTGTTTGGAAAATTTTTATGCATGCATGTTTCACCCTTTTTACATTTCTTATTTGGGGACAAATAAGAGTTCAAGTGTGGGGAGGATGATGATAGTGGATGGTTACTGTTCTTTGGTGCTAAAATTTCTGAAATTTTAGAGAATTTTTCACAATGTGTTTAAAAGAAAACATTCCAGTTTTGATTTTTGGCAATTAAGCATTCTTTATAGATTTTAATTGAGCTGATTTTGCTATGGAACATGGGTCTGTGGTAAGATGGAGAGTATTTTCCTTTGTGAAAGAAATCGTGTAGCCCTTATATATGTTCTAGGATGACGAACGTGCAATAAATCATTTTTTCTAAACCTAGTATATGTGAGGATTTGAGCCTTAAAGAGCATGAAAAAAAGCATATAAAAAATATAGCCACTAAAAAAAATGATAAAAAGCTCTTGTTTTTTCTAAGTGATCACTCGTTGGTATTCTCCCTTGGTTTGTTTTGTCATGATTCGAGGCTGCTAAATGTTTCTTAAGTGTGAAAATGATTTTAGGCATTAGGATTCCGCCCCACGTAGCTTCTACATATTTATCCTACCTAACATCGATCCCCTAGTGAGCCCCGTTGAAGCCAGAAGACTCTTTTGTTTGTGATTAACCTGATTCTTTTAAAGCTCAGAGCCTTTGGCCTTTCTTGACCCACTCTATGATCATGTAGGTAAATGTAATTTCTCTATGTTGGTTTGTTGGAAAGAAATTCAGTTCAGATGAGATTTTACTGCTATAGTTGCTGAATTTTGTGATGGTTGAGATCTTGGGAAAGTTGTGATCATTGTTATTTTATGTGATTCCCGAGATAGTTTGAACATGTTGAAGTTATTAAATTGAATGTACTTGCTGCCCAGGAAAAATAAAAAAAGAAAAAAAATTCTGTGAAAAGAAAAAAAAAACAGAAAAAGAAAAAAATTTCCAGAAAAAAAAGGAAATGAAGGGCAGTAGGTATAGTTATGTTTCTGAATTGTTCTTATAGTTCATTGAGTTTGAATGTCTATCTTTAGTGCACAGTGAGAGATGGAAAGTATTGGTGGAACATGAGAGTTGCTTTATTTGCATGATCATTGAGTTTTTGTAGCCATGTGGTTCCCTGTTTATCCTACCCTTTTTACCCCTAGCCCCGTTACAACCCTGTAAAGATCTAATTGATTTATACTTGAGATTTTCATTTTTAATGTGGTGGAGATAGTGACATTTTAAACATGTTGTGGAGAATGCTGACTGTGATATGAGTGACTGTCCTCTATATTTTTGAGAGACATTGAGTGACCCTGGTGAGGCTGGATTTCATTGCATATTTTTGACTAGAACATTAGGGTGAAGTGATTTTATAAGAAAAGGGAAATGGCTTGTGGTAAGACAGTTGGTTCCATGGTGAATGTTGTTCAGTTGTGTCTTGCGAGGATGTCTTATTTTGCCTATGTATTTGGAATGTGTTTAATTGTGGATGTTACATGCTTAGGGACAAGCATGATCTAAGTGTGGGGATATTTTATTAGGTGTATTTTTATGCATCTAAATTATGTGCTTTTATAATATTATTTTGCCATTTGATGTGCACGAATGTGTGTTTTGTGCAGATTTAATTGAAGAATTGGTGTGGGACAATCAAATGGTGAATTGGTGAAATCCCGACGAAAGATGCGGAATTGAAGACGACGAGGAGCTATACACTACACTCTTTTTTCCCACTGGGTTTTTAATGAGGTAGTGTGCTCCAACGGATAATGGATCGACATTATTCCGGCCAACGAGGAGCCAGGTGAAAGGCCCAGAAAAGACAGGATTCCGATCTTATAAATCCTAATTGGGCTGAACGCTATTATAGCCCAAATAAAGTCTTTTCTTGGCCTTGGAAGAAAATATGCATGCTGGAAATTACACTCAAGAAAGCTACAGAGTTGGAATTGGAAAAGGAATAAATCATTATTTCCTATTTGGAAAAGAATTCTACAAGCAATATTATATGTATTTTATTCCAAAAATAGGGTAGCGTGAGTAGTATAAATATTAGGCAAATTGTACACGTCTCTCTTCTCATTCTTTTACACGCACGTACTAAATTAATTAGTTAGGTTTTTGAAGTTTTCCCAGCACTTTGGACGCATGCATTATTTCTTCTTGGAGGATTAATCAAGCCTGGTTCTTTCATTTTAATTTCGATTTCGTTTTCGTTTTCGTCTTTACTTGATTAATATGTTTAGTTCTTATTTTATTATTTGTTTGTTTAATCTTAACATGAGTAGCTAAATTTATAGTCCGGCTTAGGGTTTTGAAGCATTAACTAGATTTAAATGTGAGGCCTAAATGTGCTTGATAATCTTTTGTGTGGATTCCTAATTATTCTGTGTGTATATTTGATTTCTGAATTTCTTAAGATCTGATCAACCTTAGGTTATTTGGGATAGTGCCAATTAAATTCCGCTATTTATCTGTATCTAGTGGGTAGATTTAATTAGTGGCAAAACCAACAGCAGATGGTGAGAATAATGGGTAGGTAATTTGTGACAATTTATTTGATTACATGTTATCTGAATTGGGTTTCTTTGGTTCTTAATGCTGTTAAGATATTAAATCTAGTCTAGGCAGTTCCAGCTAGGTTATATTTTAATTAGAGAAGTAGTCAGTTTATAGCTGATTCTTGCTGGCTATCGATAAACTAAGTAGAAATTGGACTGTGTCTTGTAGCTGATTCTCGGCAGTCTATAACTGATTGGTTCATGCAAGTTGATTAATTACTGTGCCGAGGATCAAAAATAAATCATAAGTTAATGTGGATTTCCCTATTGCCGGATTTGTTTAATTAATTGATTAAGTGTTTGCTTGCCATTATACTTTCTTTGTTTATTTGAGTTCATTGTTATTTATAGTTTAGCATAATTAGTTGGTACTTAATTACTAAAAACTTTCAAGATAAAGGTGGTTACTAACCAAAAATCTAATCTTTAGAATAAGAATTCGTCAAAACTGTTCTCTGTGGGATCGACCTTGCTTACCCTGTGCTTGAATATAAACCTAGTTGTTTGCAGGTTTATTTGGTAGAAAAACGACCTATCACCAAGGCTATGCGTGCAACTCACGCACGTCTTCTTCAGACGCGCCATGTGCATTTTCTCCTCACACACTCATTTTTCAATTAATAAACATTAATATATATATATATATATATATATATATATATATCATGTTAACAGTGAGTGAATCATCTTCATCCTATAATAACAGGGTATCAAACTTGGCTTCTTAAGTATGTAATGCGATTGTATCTTTTAGAGAATCTCATAGTGATTTGTGGGAGAAGAAATCCAGGTAGGAAAAGTGCTCAATAGGTATCCCCGTAGCCCTAAAAACCCTATGGTTGAGTGAGCATAGAGCTCTGCCTTTTTATTTATTACTTAATGGCATCCCTTGCTTAGTTCTGCAAGCTCCTTCCTTTGTTGAGCTCTGTTATACCGCTCTTCTATCCTTTTAAATTGGCGAAATCTTCTTTGAATTCAAAGGCGTCAATCTAGTGAATACTGGCTGATAAACATTTAAAAAATCTTTTGTGAGGGCAACAAATTAAAATAAATTAGTTACAAAATTTACACAAATACTGCTATATATAGAATTTACAGTCAATGTGATCAATGATAGGTGGCTAATTTTCATTGTTCGCATATATATATATATATATATATATATATATATATATATATATATATATAAATGAAACTAGTTGACTTACAAAATGTATGAAGGTGGAGTTTTTCATGGTGTGATGAAGAACGTCAATGGTGATTTGGGCCTCTACCCTATGAAGATTGGTTAGGAAAATGCTGATTCTACCCGTCGCATCACACATCCTTTTTTATCCTTTTGATACGCATCTATCCTTTTGAACAGTAGCTCTCTCCCAAGAAGCCACCCCCTCTTTTTTCAGATCTGTCCGGGGAGGTGGTCACCGGCGGTCCTCCGCTGTGCCGACCACCTCCCCCTCCTCCTTTTTCTAGATAGTTTAGTTTTTTAGGTAGTTCGACCACCTTTTCTTTCGCAAAACTACAGAACCAGGGCCAAAAGGGGTCGACTGCAACGAGTCACCGCAGCTCGGCTGGACGACTACGCAGCTCCGATTTGGGTCACCCATCTAGATCGAAACGTTGCCGTACGCCGCCAGCGACAGCCTGGAGGCAGATCTGGATCAGCCGCTAACGCCGCCAGGAGCCTCGGCTACTCCTCCACCCAACGGCAGCTTGCCGACGCTGATCCATACAGGCGGACCCATCCGCCGGACCGTCGCCAAGCGGGTCACCACGGTCTTCTAGGCGAACGACTTCCAGACGGCTCAACGGCGCGTCCTGACGGCTCGACAGAGGGCGATCTCCAGAGGGCGATCTCGAGGCGGCTCAACGGCGCGCGTCCAGCGGCGCTCCAGACGGGACTGCAGGCTCGGGGCTTAGCGACGGCCCAAGCTCCGGCCGGGTCATCTGCCGGGTCGGGTCGGGTCGGGTCAACCGGGTCGGGTCGGTTCAACCGGGTCTGTCCGATCAGGGTTTCTGGTTCTGGTCCAACTAGAGGGTGAGGTGGTTTTATCCGTTTTTTATATTGTAGTAGATTTATGTTAAGGTCGGGAAAGTTTTGATTGTGGGTAATATTTGTCAACTTTAGTTTACCGGACGGGTACGTTTCTGTTCCGGAAACTTTAGTTGACTTCAACTCTGGTTTATATTGGTGGTAAGGAGAAATTTGAGTCAGAGTAGTAAGTATACATACTTCTGGCGATTTCCACATATATAAACCAGAGCTGTAGACCGGGGAAGTTAGCTTTTGCAGCTTTTCTCGTGTTAGATAATACCTTTTTTCAACTTTCTATACTATGTGTTATTTGCTAGCTAGTTAGGCCCGAATTAGTTGGAACATGCACATGGTATTGACCTGATAGTAGGGGATATGATTTGGAACTGGTCTTTTTTGCGAAACTGTCCTGACAGACTTGGGGAGTATCCTTGCCCATTTGTTTGTTATATCTCTCTTAACCCTTAATTGGCGAGAGGGAAAACCCCCATGAGCTTCTGGACTAGCTAACATTTTTGCCTAGACTAGTAGACTTTGATTAGATAGTTTAGAATGCAAAGTTAAGGTGCTACGCTTGTCAGGTAGTTTTAGACCGTAGATTTGTAAGATGTATCCCCTTTTTGATGTAAGTCTTCGGGCACCACAGCCTTCGGGCAACACACTGCTTCCGGGCGAAAGCCTAGGAATTACAGCCTTCCGGCAACACCTTGCTTCCGGGCGAAAGCCTAGGAAATTGCCTTCGGGCAACACATTGCTTCAGGGCGAAAGTCCAGGAAATTGCCTTCGGGCCACCTTGTATTTTATTTTATTTGCTTGGGTTGAGGAGCCGTCAATAATCCTCAAGATTCGCCTTCGGGCATAAAAAAAAAATACCCCTCGCATCACACATTGCACTAAGGTATCCAAAATCTCTCCAGAATGTAACTCTAAAAACAATTAAAAGACTATGTTGAACACCAAAGAGATTCAAAGAGTTAGATTGAAAGTACAACAAAACCAAAAGCGCAACAAAACATTCTAAAGGAATTCAAAATGCAACAAACCATCTTGATAAAAAAAGCAACAAAACATTCAAAGGGCTCAAAGTGCAACAATTTCGATAAAATGTGCAACAAATCATTAAAAAAGGTTTAAAATGCAACAAAATCATCTTGATAGTAAGAGCAAGTCCAATATGTAGCGATCCAATATAAAATGGTGTACTGAAATGTTGTACATTCTTGTTACATTTAAAACTTAACTGACACAAAACAAAGTGAGAATTCATAACCAACTACTAGTTCATGTTTAAATAACAATCTTCAATTCCAACTAATACAAAATAGGGTGTAACAGACTTCATGTATCCATCTCACATTATTTGTTGCACTCGTACCACGTACATAATGCTTAGCCTATAAAAGGTTTTAGAAAAAATAAAGGGTGAGCTTTCGCCCCATGAGGGAATCCAGGTTCAAAAGATTTTTTATTATTATTCAATAAAACAATTACCATGCACAAGAAAATATCTAGACAACAAACAACTTCAATCAATAAAGAAACTTCTCATATATATATATATATATATATAGGGGTGGGATCAGGTGCGAACCTACTATTAGGTGAGAACCATGTTTAGGTGAGAACCAATCTTACGCTGTCCAAATAATTCATTCAGTGGCTGAGATTTTGACCTATTTTTAACAAATTCGCGGGTCGGGTCATAACCTGCAGCTCCATCTGCCGCCGGCAACTGCCACCCCGTTTGCCGATCACCTCCCGCCTTTGCCTTTTCCGCCCGATTCCACCCCGCTCCGTCGTTCTTATCCGGCTTTAATTTACCGACGGATACGACTGATCTGTGATATGGAATTTGCGATTTGTAGAAAGGAGGAATTGTATCGCTGAATCGCGATATAGATCAGACTTTCGACATTAGTTCAACTGTGAATATTTCGACGGTGAAGGATCGGTAGAAGTGAAGCTCTTGCGGTCCTCTGGGGATTAGTTTTTCCAGCGAACGACAGAAGTTCGCCGGCGAAGGACGTACGCGGGCGAGGAGATTGGTTATCTGGGATCGAGGGTATTCAATATTTCATGCATATTGCATTATAGTCCCTCTATTCTCGTGAATCTCATAGTAGTGATTCCATTATTTAAATCTCCTTGTAATGTTTTTTCCTATTCTTTTTCAGTCCCAATAAATTCAACGTTTTAATTTTTTTTGAAAAGTACTTCAAAGCAGTTCATATATTGACATAATGTACTTCCAATAAAACATTAATGTAATTCAAACTAAATTTAAAAGTGCTTTATAGTAATTTATATATATTCTGAAAATACTTTTTGAAACTACTTCATTTCAAAATTCTAATTTTTTTTAAGTAGTGCTTGCTCGTGTTGATGATACTTCCTCCAGCGGTACTTTTCGTATAACTTGAGAGTACTGCATGCTCGTGTTGTTGGTACTTCCTCCATCGGTACTTCCCGAATAACTCGAAAGTAATGCACGCACATGTTGTAGGTACTTCCTCCATCGGTACTTCCCGTATAACTCGAGAGTACTACACGCTCGTGCCATGGGTACTTCCTCCATCGGTACTTCCCGTATAACTCGACATTTTCTGCACGCTCGTGTTGTAGGTACTTCCTCCATCGGTACTTCACGTATAACTCGAAAGTAATGCACGCACATGTTGTAGGTACTTCCTCCATCGGTACTTCCCGTATAACTCGAGAGTACTACACGCTCGTGCCATGGGTACTTCCTCCTAGGGCTGGAATTTTGTACCAAGATATCGTACCAACCGACTTACCAACCGTACCATTACCAAACAATACCAATTAAATTGGTTACCAACATTGTTGGTACGGTATTACCGTACCATGACTTAATGTTGGGATGGTATTGGTAATGAACTTTAAATACCACGGTATTACCGTACCGTACCAACTTATATAATTAAATTATTTATTTATTATTTAAATTATTTAATTACACAATAATTTTAATTACCATTAATTTCTTTCCATATCTAAGTCTCCTAGTATTCTTTTTCAAATTAAATTATTATTTTTTGAAAGGTTTTCAAATTAAATTCTTTTAAACATGCCAATTAAGTTTCTATTTCCAAAAATAATCACTTATTATTCAAACTACTAATTGGTCTCTAGAGATTCATCATCAATCTATGAATTCAAAATCAAAAACTCATTCTGTACCTCTTGCATAAAGCGTATTTTGATTTTCATTATGAACTAGACTGTTTGGAAGCAACCAAATTGTAGATTTAAGGTTCGAATTGTAAGATTAAGCAACCAAAATTTTGAGTTTGAGATTTTTTCCCCACAAATTCAAAGATTTTTTTACAATTTTTATAATGTTGGTATGGTAACGGTATATACCGAATACCAACCGAACTTCTTGGTTACCAACATGTTGGTATACCGACATATTTGGTTGGTATTGGTTTTTAAAACATGTGTACCAACATACTTGGTACGGTACATGGTATTGAGAAAAAAACATGGTATTTGTACCGATTCCAGCCCTACTTCCTCCATCGGTACTTCCCGTATAACTCGAGAGTACTACACGCTCGTGTCATGGGTACTTCCTCCATCGGTACTTCCCGTATAACTTGACATTTTCTGCACGCTCGTGTTGTAGGTACTTCCTCCATCGGTACTTCCCGTATAACTCGACAGTACTGCACGCTCGTGTTGTGGGTATTTCATCCATCGGTACTTCCCGTATAATTCGAGAGTACTGCACGCTCTTGTTGTAGGTACTTCCTTCATCGGTACTTCGTGTATAACTTGAGAATACTACACGTTCGTATTGTGGGTACTTCATCCATCGGTACTTCGCGTATAACTTGACAGTACTGCATGTTCGTGTTGTGAGTACTTCATTCATCAGTACTTCGTGTATAACTTGAGAGTACTGCACGTTCGTGTTGTGGGTAATTCGTCCATCGATTTTTCGCGTATAACTTGAAAGTGCTGCACGTTCATGTTGTGGGTACTTCGTCCATCGGTACTTCACATGTAACTTGAAAGTACTGCACGTTCGTGTTGTGGGTACTTCCTCCATCGGTACTTCCCGTATAACTCAAAAGTACTGCACGCTCGTGTTGTGGGTACTTCCTCCATCAGTACTTCCAGTATATACTTGAGAGTACTTCTTCAAAAGATAAAGAGTATCAATTATGTACCCTAAATTAAGTTTAGCTTTAGCGTTATTGGAATTATAAACTTAATTAGAATTTTAATTTTATTTTTTTAATAATTTTTATTCAATTCTGTATTATAAATATTTTAGCTATATTAGGATATATTAGAGGTACCTTAATATAGTATTAGTATATGAAGAACTGTACAGTTTTACACAAAATACCAAGTTTATTTTCATAAAACAAAAATTAAATAAGAAAAACATTAAAAAACAAAATTATAATTGTGGCTATAGGGGGTGGCGGTAAAATAATTCAATGCATAGGTAATCAAATTAGTGAGCTTTTGAAATAAAGGGATTGAATCGCAAATAATGTTAAAATTCCATCAGAAATTCACGCTGCTTCATTCACCGGAGAGTTTCGTCCGTCGCCGGCGAACCCCAATTGAGAACTCTGCGAGTTCCAATATTCTAGATCATGTTCGAAGGGAGCGACGGCGATGAAAACCCTTCGAACACTATTGATATTCGTGGGTCAACGGCATCGTGATTGGAACTAGATCGGTGGAAGTGGAGATGGGAACATCGTTGTGCATACCGAAGATTGGATTTCGCGAGGGGGGTCGAATGGAGATGGATAAGCTTGATTGCCGGAGGAGAAGGCTCGAGAGAAAGCCGGGAAGACAGGAGGAGAACGCCGGAGGAAGACGACTGAGATGGATCGGGATTGCAGAAGCTGGACCCGAATGCAGGGATATGATCTAACCCGACCCGCGGGTTTTGTCAAATCTGATCTAATTTTTTTAAATTACCAATAAATATGGAACGTCAGATTAAACAGGTGAATGGTGTAAGATAGGTTCTCACCTAAGAGGAAGTTCTCACCTAAGAAGATGGTTCTCACCTAATCCTAATTCACAACAATGAGATCAGCATGCAGAACAACAATATGCTACCTTATAAAAACCGTACGCGATAGTCGCATGCCTAATTTCAATAAACGATCAATGGGGACCCTAATAACTCCATACCAATTCATCATTCAATAACAATGTAAAAGATAATAACATGAGTCACAGGGTGATCTCATGGTTCCACTATTCAATCAGTACAACAGCATGAGTCACTGAGTGATCTCATGGTTCCTCTATCCATTCAGTAAAATAACATGAGTCGCCTAGTGATCTCACGGTGTCACTATTCATTCAGTTCAGTTCAATAGCATGGATCACTGAGTGATTCCATGGTTCCACTTATTCTTTTAGTTCAATAGCATGGGTCACCGAGTGATCCCAAGGTTCCACTATTCATTCAGTACAATAGCATGGGTCACCGAGTGATCCCATGGTTCCACTATACATTCAGTTCAATATCATGGGTCACTAAGTGATCCCATGGTTCCACTGGTCATTTAGTATTTACCCAACAATAAACTTTCCTATAATTGTACAAGTTAAATAAAACTATAGCCAATATATTCAGTAAGGCAATGTTTTGTTTTGAAACTGTGCAATAAAACATTCTAACATAAAACTAACATATAAGAACCAGTAAATGTCATCAACTTAAGTTTGAAAATACTCCAAGTTTAGAAAGAAGACAAAATACTACATTACTTTTCTCAAACTTTTCAGAAAACTAATATAGTCAATTTATAAGTTGTAAAAGTGAAACCCTCACCGCAATTTCTACAGCTCACAACTCCCGTCGACACTGCAATATCATTTACATACATTCATCAAAACTCCACCATGCATCATAATCTTAACCCTTCAGACTAGACCAGAAAAGGATATGCAATTGAATCATATATGCATCCACTTAGTTCCCTCTGTAATATTGCTTCACTCTTGTAATATCTATATAGTTCTTAAATACAGAATATAGCTCATATTAAAACGATCTTAACAGTATAAGATTTAATGAAATCGGAGTTACGGTCTATTAGTTATGAATTTTCCAAGTTAGCTCTAAACTGATGCAAGCAGGAAATAAGCCTAGAAATTGCAGAACTTCAAAAGCCTTTTTCTTATTCATTTCTTAACCAAATCGACTCATTCTTGATTCTAAGTTGTAGTTCAAAATCTCATATTTTCGAATCTACCAAATTTATTCCAAGCCGACCAATGAATTCAAAAATACGTCCCTTCAAAGATCAGTTGTTTTTTTAGACAAACTTTTTCAGATTGCAGTAGAAGTTCAGGTGGTAATCCCTCTGTAAACTAATCATAGACTCATGTACATATAATTACATCACTGAATCACACAATTTGTTTCCTGATCGCGTTTCAGATCTGGAACGACGACGCATTCACAGTCTCCGCCGAGCGATTTGGAACGGCGGCGGTGATGCTCTTACAGTTCGAACTGTTACTCCAAAAATATCTCAGTTCATCCATTCCTGAGTCAGAAACAAGCTTTCCGGTGAGATACCTCTTTCAGTCTTTCATTTATGAAGTACGATTCCCTGGACTGTTTCGCCGGAAACCGCGATCTCTGCATTCCGATCAGTCCAAAGAATGAATTTCCACTCGCAAAATCGTAACTGGAAAACACTACTAATGTCGTTTGTATGGTTATCTGTTGGGCTGGCGGCCACCGGAATCCTCATGTTTCTTAAACTTTGGTTCGGGAAAGAGCAGAAAGTGATGGGCAAATTGTATTAGGATGCATCGTGTGTACTGTGTACATATGAATATCAAATAATGTTTCTCGGTTTAATTATGTTCTTTGTAATGGATCAGTCTACTTATGTGTGAAATCAAACGCGACGCGTGTTTTGAAAACCAGAGTCTCCGACAAGCTTACACTGCTCTTCAGGCACGGAAGCTCGCCATTTTCTCCGACCCTTTTAATTTTACTGTGAACTGGAAGGGCTTCGATGTATGTTCGTACATGAGAGTGTTCTGTGCGCCGTCTCGAGTTAATAAATGCATGAATAGCTAAAATAGCTTAGTTGTTGCCTGTTGGAGTTGGACTAAAAAATACAGTGGATCCTCAATTAGGATCGATCTCAATTTTAGCAATTATTTTACCGTAGTTGTTGGAGTTGCTCTAAGGGCAAAAAATGTGCAATGAAACCATCTTGATAGGAAGTGCAAAAAAAGTGCAACGAATCGTTCAATGAGTTCAAAGTACAACAAAATTAAATCACCTCAATAGAAAGTGCAACAAAACCATCTTGACAGATTAGGCATTAAAACATTTAAAGGTGTTCAAAGAGCAACAAAATCGAAAGTGTAAATACACATCCAAAGGGTTTCAATGCAATGAGGTATTGAGGTAAACAACTACATGAATGAACATGTCAAGCCAGCTATTGCAGGCTCAGTTCCAAAAGTAAATTTGTTTCTTTCTTAACTCAGCCAATTTTTCCTTCATCATTTCTGTTTTACTAGAGTCTGGTAAATGAACATGGAATCTTTTGTTACTTAGGTGGCAAAGATGCCTCCAAAGAGAAATAATGGTCAAGAAGACAGTATATCGAGAAATAATGGCCAAGAAGACAACAAATAATACAAAGCCTATACACCTTGTGGCTGTCACGAGCCTTTGTGTGGACATGAGTGCTCTTATCTAGTTCGCGAAATTCATAGTGAAAAATACTATTAGATCTCTTTAAAAGACTGTGTTTTCGAGAAATTTAAATAGCAAATAAAATTAATTTACCAATAAGGAAAATGATAGTTTTTGTAAAACATGAGCGACAAACGTATTTTCAAAATATGCAACATACCCAGGATTGGACGTATTACTCACGCTTCTGCTTCGCACCGCCATGTCCATTTTCTCCTCTTGCGCACATGCATATGGATGGCAGTGGTTCTTTTTTTAAGGGATTTGGATGTTAAAATTACAAATTCAATGGATATTTTGGATTAATAATTGTTGTGCCAGATTTGGATAAGGACTTTACTCCTTAAAATTATAGTAATTTAATTAATATATAGAATATGTAATGTAATAATTAATTAAAATAATATATAAATGTGAGATATACGATAATTCCAATTTTATTTATGATAATTATTGTACGGTTAGATTCCACTAAATCAATGTGGTAAATCAATACGAGAATCAATATGCACTTGCATTTTCACTAAAATATGCACGCACGTAATATTAGAGCATCTCGAATGCAAAGAGTCTCGTCCATGTTTATAGGAGCCACTTGGCGAATTTTTATTGGGATTGTCTATGACATGGATAAAGAGACATTGAAAATGAACATTTGTTCTCCAATGCAAGCATCATGAATCAATCTTCATCATGATAGATTTGAACAAAATTAATTGTTATTAATGCATTAAATGTTTATATATGGTAAATTACATATTGAAAGCCTCAATATGGCCTCTATTTTGAGAAGGTCGTGTCAATAATTAATGTTGACATATAGGATTAAAGGTTTTAAAAAAAAGTTGCATTTGAGATTGTTTTTTGAGTTGAGAGTCTCTAAACATGGCTAATGAAGTTTTCCAATTTGATGCTTGCATTGAAGATGCTCTTAGGTCAGTCAATTTCAATAACATTCTTGAATTTTTAGAATTTTTTGGATATTTTCCTGCACTATATAAGTGAGAAAAATAAAAATGAGAATTAATGTTAGAATTTTGACTGTCATACATTTAATCCACGGTCTTTATTTATTTTTTTTGGGCAAAACCATCCATAGGATGGGAGGATTATATTAGGCTCCTCAAGCCTGTTAAAATAACAAATACAGAAAAGAAGGCATAAGCCAGTTTGTAATACAAGATGTGAGCTAATAGCTCTTGAAGCAAAACATTTGCTTCCAAAAGAATGAAGGAATAGGCTAACTAGCTAAAAACTATACTCTACACGATATTCTATAACCTCCGAACTGTTTAGAGAATCGTCGAAACAAAACTCAACTTAGTCAAGAGGTCAAAATAAGGTGAGAGATTATTTACACCAAAATGGATCAGCCTATCATATTGTCATTCAGATTCAGAGAAAATGAGTAGGCTCATTAGTACTCCATATGAGATTCATCAGTACTCCATATCCGCAGATAGTGGAGTGTGGAGTGTGCTGCAGCAAGCCCCATTTAGAAGTAATGTCCCAGAGTCAGTAAAGTTAGAAGCCTTATTGATGATAACATCAATGAGCTTCAAATCTGCAAACAGAGAGCTCAGTCAGTAGTATCCATTCTGGAAATTGTAAGTGAAGGAGTACACATTTGATCTAATCTAATCAAGCCTTGAACTGCACTAGGGAGAGTGCCAAAACTAAAAGATAAGTCATGTTGAGATTGTAAGCATAATTTAGCAATGGCATCAGCAGGCTTGTTGGCCTCTCTATAAACATGCATCAGAGAATAAGAGGATAAACACTGGTTAATTGAATCAACAAGTTGAAATAGCCTCCAGTGGGCAGTGATAGGATTTAAAATAGAAGAGATAGCAATGAGACAATCTGATTCTATAATGATGGGTTCAGAAAAGCCATTTGCACATCAGATAGCTAGTTTGATTGCCTTAAGTTCAGCCTCAAGATAAGAACTTGCAGAAGTATAAGAGCAATTCCCAGAGATAAAACCCCATCTATTGTCTCTAATAACAGTACTAATGCCAGCATGGAGAGTAGAACTACATCATGCTGCATCAACATTAATTTTCAGTCCAGTTAGGGGTTTTGACCAAGCAATTTTGAAAATTCTTGGTCTGGGTGGTTTTTTTCCTAATGAAAGAAAACAATGGTTTGCAATCTCTGAGTCAATAGCAGAGGATATAAAGAAAGGTTTAGCACAGAAAAGTCAAAAAAATGAGCTCTTTGATCTGTCTAAGAATACTAACTGAAGAAGCAGGGACATTTTCATAGATCCATTTATTTCTGCTCTTCCATAGAATCCAACAAGTAATGGATGGAGTGATTCTAATAATTAAATTATGAAGAGCACTCATTCCATTATATGTGAGATAGAAAGAGAGCCTTTCCCAGATAGATGAAAAGTTCATATCAGAAATTCCCATGAAAGCATGCATTTGACTCCAGATTACCAAAGTAAACTCAAATGAATTATAGAAATGATCAATAGAGTCCTCATGGCAGCATTTAAAACAATTAGAAGGCAAGCAGATATGCATGGATTTAAGGATATTATCAAAAGGAAGAAAGGAGTTGATTAGTTTCCACATGAAAACTGATACTTTCTTCTCAAGTCTAGGATTCCATAAGTGATGAATGGAAGAGATAATACCCCTAGGTTTTCTGAGCTTGTTGTAGGCTAATTTGAAGGTGAAATGTCCTTTGGGATCCAGCTTCCATATCAACCTGTCATCTCTGTGTTCCTGGAGTTGGGTGTCCTGCAAAAGAAGAATTTTATCAGGAGAGAGATGAGAAGATAGATGTTGCACAAAGTTAGATTTATCATTGACAAATGTTGCAACAGAGATATCTAGAGGGATGTCAGTATTAGAACTATCACAGTGGGCCAACATCTAGCCAATTGGAAGACCAGAAATTGCAATCACCCCTTCCAATTATTACTCTGGAGTGTGATTCAGCCCAAGCATTCACTTTACATATCCTCTTCCAATTGGGAGAGGTTTGAAATGATGCAGGGAGAGATGCTAAAAAGTGAGTCCACATGGCCTCAGCCTATTGAAACTTCCACCACAATTTGACTGAGCAAGTTTCTATAATAGTAGGAATAGACCTAAAACCTAAACCATTTTGGGAGATTGGATTACAAAGGTCATCCCATTTTCTCCGTGATTTTTTAGGTTTTAGCTCATCTTCCCCCCAAAAGAAAGTGCTCAGTTTTCTTTGAAAGTTTTTAACAATCTTCTTGGGTAGAACTATTACTGCCCAAATGTGCTGAGGTATGGAGTAAATACAAGAGTTAATCAGAGTCATTTTACCTCCAGTTGAAAGTCATTTGTTTTTCCAATTAGAAAGTTTCTGATCAATGGTTTCAAGTAGTGGTTGAAAATGGACATTAAGAGCTTTACCTCTAAAAATGGGAACTCCTAGATATGTAAAATGAAAGCTTCCTATTTTCATATCTAAGGTTCTTTTGATGAAATTGATTTGAACAGGAGAGGCATGACTGCTGATAAAAATATCACTCTTACTATAGTTAATTTTCTGACCATTGACTTCCTCAAATTTTAACAGAAAAGCCTTGAATCTAGTCAAAGTTAATCTGTTAGCATTTAAAAAAACAACTGTATCATCAGCATAACTTAAGTGAGAGACTTGCATGGCATTGACAGGAAGATCAAAATACTGCATTTTACCATTTTGAAAAGCAAAAGATAGACTCGTGGTGAAAGCCTCTGAAAAGATATTAAATAGGAAAGGAGAAAAAGGGTCTCCCTGTTTGATACCTCTTGTGGCTTGAAAAAATCCAACAGGCTTACCATTGATGAGGACAGAGAACCAGCCTAAGAGAGATTCTGCATGATGCTAAAAATAAACTGGCCATGAAATCCAAACTTCATAAGTACTGCCTGTAAAAAATGCCACTTAACCCTATCGAATGCCTTCCTAAGGTCAAGTTTAATAATGCAGTTAGGATCCCTACTTTTCCTATTGAGAAATCTGACCATTTCTTGAAGAAAGATGACATTATCATAAATGTCTCTTCCTTTCATGAATGCAGATTGATTAGGAGAAATGATCTTTGACATTAAAGGTTTAAGCCTCTCCATGAGTAGTTTTAGACAAATTTTGCTCAGACCATTGGAGAGGCTTATAGGCCTATAGTCATCAAAAGAGACAGGAGTGTCCTTCTTTGGGATAATGGTGATCCAGGCTGGCTATCCCCTTAGGGATTTCCTTGCCTTGTTGAAATTCTGAAACTGCCCCAAGAAGATCAGAAGCTATAGTGTCCCAGGATTTAATGAAGAAATTGGCAGTAAAGCCATATGGACCAAGACTACTATTTTTATTGAGTGAAAAAACAATCTCCTTAAGCTCTGACTGTGTAACTGGACTGAGGAGTTTCAGGTTGTCTTCAGCTGTGATGAGCTTTGGAATTTGGTTAAGGAAGTGAGACTGAAAGAAATCACTCTCAGGAGGGTTATCATCAGAGAGAAGTTGCTAATAATAGTGAATAGCTTCATTTTCAATATCTGTTATATTATCAAGCCAAATACCATCCGAGATCTTGACTTTTGTGATGCTAAGTCTGCTCTTTCTTTCTTTAAGCCATTTAACCTTAGTTTTTTGTTTTCAGAAGTGCTTTTGTTCATATAAAGCTCTAACTAGTTTGGCTTTGGAAAGTTTTAGTTTCAAAAGTTCCTCAAGAGAGTTGTTAAGATCAGAAGCAATTTCTTGAACCTCTAACTCTCTCTGCTTTTTCAACATTTTCATGCACATTTCCAAATTGATCTCTATTCCAGACCTTGAGGACTCTTTTCAACCTTATCAGTTTAAGGAAAAAGCCCAAAAGACCTGATTCAGTCATTGGTAAATTCCAATTATCATTAATAACAGAACTGAATTCAGGCCTTTTATACCAAGTATTGAGAAATCTAAAAGGTCTAGGGGAGGATAAGACAGAACTACTTATGGTGAGGAGCAGAGGGTTATGATCTGAGGTGGCTCTGTTAAGGATTTGAATAGAGGAGGCAGGGAATTTAGTACTCCATGAAGAAGTGCATAATCCTCTATCCAGTCTCGGTCTGGTGGGAATTTTTCTCTTATTGGACCAAGTGAAGAGATTCCCAACAGTGTTGATTTCCTCTAATGCTAAGGAATTGATAAAATCATTAGTCTCTAATACTACCTAATTTAGGTGTAGAAGGACCTTTGTATTCCCTTACAGATGTAACAGCATTAAAGTCACCAATAAGAAGAGAGGCAGAGTGATAATAGGACTGAAGAGAAGACCATAAGTCTTTCCTCCCCTTTTTAGTTCTCAGACCATAGACAAAAAAAAACATCCATGTCATTATTAAGAGAATTACATCTAATATTAACATGTAAAAATTGTAAATGATCATGCAGTAGAGAAACAGATATGTTGGATGACCAGAATAACCAAATTTGACCTAAGCAGCCATACATGCAATTATCAAAATGGAGTAATTGTCTACATATGTCACATGTAGAGTTATCATGCATTGGTTCAATGATACACATAAGATCAAACCTATATCTAAAAGACAGGTTAACCAATCTATCAAGAGATGTTGCCATCCCTCTAAGATTCCAAACTAAAAACTTAGAATTGGTGTAATTCATGAGGAAACTTCATTAGTGCTTTTTGACCTGGTCATTATCCTATTTAACTGAGTCACATAGGAATCATTCTTAGGTTTAGATGCTTTTTGACCATTTTTTGATTTTTTTTTTTAAACAAAGTTATCAGGAAGAGTGGAGCTTACCATTGATTCACTTACCTGTGAAGAGGATTGTGAATCATTTGCAATGTGAGGCTCCTCAGTTTGGTCCTCAGGTTCATCACTGTCTTCATTGGCAAGTACATGAAACATGTTCTGATATTTTTTCTGCTGAGATTGAAAGAATTTTTCAGTAGCTGAAAGGGTATTGAAAGGAGAGAAAAACTTACTCTGTTTGGTCATTGAAAGATTATCATCTCTAATTGAGCTTTTCCCTTTCCATTTCCTATAAGCAGGGTCTGATTGGGGAGTGGAGAACTTTCTGGACAAGTCCTTTACAGGGGAGGATGACTGTGACTCACTGTTATTCTGAGGTGAGCCATAAATTGAAATCTCAGGAGATGGGGATCCTCTTGGGAGAAGGATGTTAGTCTCAGCAGTGAAAACAAGAGCTGGTGGACTAGAGATGGCCTCAGTGATATCATCAGATTCAGTAGTCACCATACACACAGGCTCAGTTACCACTGGGATAATGACTTGTTCATAATCAATAAGCTCATGGACTACCAATGGGATATTCACTTGCTCATCAGGAAAAGCAGAGGGGATTTCAGAATGAGTATGCTTAGAAACTTGCGGTGGTTGAGGATTTGGAACTGTTTGCTCATTGGCTTTAGGCACATAGTTGGTTTTAGGTTTCTGAAACCTATGAAACTGAAGGAACTTTTGAGCTTGGAGAGTCTTAGCCTTCTCTTGGGCAGTAACACCAGAAGGACCATCATTTACCTCTTTATTAAGGGGTATATTATCAATTGGAGATGGATCAGCTGCAGGATTGCTAGGCAGTTCCTCAACCATCTTAGGCTGAGGCACCTGTTGTCTAGGTCTTTTAAGCTCAGGATGCAAAAAACACACTGATCCTCACAATGTCCAATACATTTACAGTGGTAACAATAGTAGGGAAGATTTTCAAACTCAATAGGTAGTTTAGCTACCACATATTCTACCCCATCTTCCTCTACACCCACTCTAATATAGTTGGGCAGTTTCTGTTTGACATCAACCTCAACACAGATTTTAACCATTGATGGCCTAGATAGAGTAGATGTTGCAATATCCATTTTGATAAAATTTCCTATCTGATTGCCCATAGACTGGATCATTGCATGATTATAGAAGAAAATCGGTACCTTCGGAATGTTCACCCAGACATGAACAATTGATGATTCTGCTTCAGGGGAAAAATCCATTGTCCATTTAAGAACCTTCATAGCAGCGCCACTGAAGCTCCAATTCCCTTTGAGCCAAAATCTCTGGTAGTCTTCCTTAAGTTGGAACCAAATCAGAATGTGTCTGAAATCGATTGAGTCGAGCTGGTATTTTCCCTTGAAGTCAACGGATCTGAAAGCTTCTTGGAGAGCTTCCATGGTTGGTTTACCTCGTGCAAATTTGTCAATTAGTGCATTCTGGAAGTGGATAGCAAGTGATTCAGCTTTTTTGCGGGTGACAATGCAGGCAATCTCTCCCTTGTAGAGAGTTTTGGGGTGATTTCGGGGTTGGATGGTAGAGTTGTGTTTAGTGGTGGAGGACGATTAGCCAGAACATTGAGAAAGGATCTTCCAAGGCTGTTCTCACCGCGGATCGGCGGAGGCGCCACCATGGCTACAGAGGAGATATGGCCGTTTCAGACCGTTGAAGTGTCAGAACGGACTAATTGGGATAAAAAATGGTGTCGAAAGTTGGGAAGTAAAGAACAGTAGGTGGAGAAGATAGAGAGAGATGAGAGTGATATACCCTATTTGTACTCTAGTTTTTAGTGCATTTTAGACTTGTTTTGAAGATAATTTTGTAACAAAGTATAGGATTTTAGAGTCAATTATATCATTGGTTCTTTATGTTTAGAACTTGTAAAATCCTATGTTTATGTGTGTATTTTGGAGCTTGTTAATTGATATTCTTGAAGACCTTCTATGACTATGCTATAGAGTTGATGATTTGATGCTCGGAACTTGAACAATTGGTCATAGAAGTGGCGAGAAGGCCACTTTACTAAAGGTGGTAGAAGATGCCCAGAAAAGTGTCGCTTGTGCCCAGAAAAGTGTCGCTGGAGCTTAAAGGAAGTGTCACTCCAGATGAAGAAAGTGTCACTGCTGCCCAGAAGTGTCACTAGCTGCCCAGAAGTGTCGCTATGATGAACAGCGACCAAATAAAGCGTCGCTAAACTTTTGCCCACTTGCACTCTTGAGCTGAATTTTTGGGGCTAGTGATTTAGGGTTTAGGGTTTAGGGTTTAGGGAGGTCGTCGCCGTACCTCTCAAATATACAATTTATAGATCACTTACTACCTTTCCACACTATTAAGTGTACAATGGAAAGTAAGGTTCGTTCCACAGGGAAAAGGTTATTTCTATGTATATCTTGTAGAATATATATACATATACATATATAAAAGCAATGTAAAAAAGGGGGGGGTTTGAGTTGAGTTTTGTTTAAGACACTACTAAGTAAAACTACTAGAACTTTAGAATTACAACTAGTTTAGCATCTAAAGATTCAACTAAAAGATTAACTAATGAGAATGAGAGACTTGGGTACATGAGATTTGTATCTTCTTGTTATGGATTTTTCCTCAAACCTAGTTATGATACTTTGAGAATGGTGATTGTTTTTAATGGGAAACCATCTCTATTCTAGTTGTGAATCATGAAAGCATTTTCACAACTCTCATTGGCAACTTATCTATATGATAGCAAATAAACAAATTGGCCAATGCTAATCCAAATCACATTTTTCCCATCTTTTTCTTCCTCTTCTTCCATTTTCTTCCATTTTGATTTCATGAACATGTGTGTATTAATTAGAATTATTGTAGTAGGCTAAAAACCCACATTGGGGGCATGTGATTAAACTTCTATTATGGGTTGAGAACTTGTTTGTGTATCTTATGAATGTGTGATTTGCTATTGAATGATCATAATTTGTATGTGTATTTGATGCTTGAAATGGTTAGGAATGATTTCCTAGTTATAGATATGTGTTGGATATGTGTTAGACATTGCTTTTCCATGGTTGAAATGCTATCATTTCTTCTATGTAAAGGTAGTGAATTAGGAATCAAATGCATGTTGTTATCAATTGTATTTGTTCTTAAGATCATTCATTAGCATTGTATCTATGTCAAGTTTGTTATCAAATTGCATGGGTAGGTTTGAGAAACATCTAATTTGAAATGATATTGATGAATTGAACTAGTTGTTATCATCTAGTAAAGTTGTCAATGAAAGTTGTGAGGATGCTTTCATCTTTCATAGCTATGATTATAGATAGTTTCTCATGATAAACAATCATCATTCTCAAAGCAACACGTCATAGTTTGAGGAAGAACTCATGGTAGAAAGTTGAAATCACATGCACCCAAGACTTGCATTTTAGATAGTTAATCTTTACTTAGATAATTGCATGATAATTTAGATTTTCATTTGCTTTGCATCGTAGTGTTTCCTACAAAACCAACTTCAAAACCCCCCTTTGTTTACCTTGCTTTCTATATAATATATATGTATGTGTTAATAATCTTCGCTAAAACACTAAACAAAACTCCTTCTCCTTGTGGTTCGATCCCCACTTCCCACTATCTACTCTATAGTAGTTAGAAGTCGTAGGTGAAATATAAATGTGTTTTGATTGAGTGGGATTCCCATTTACGACGTGGGGAAATCGCTTGTCAGAGAGCATATGCTTTTAGAGAGAGAAAGCTGGAAAACGGATAAAAGATGGTAACCACATCGGTTACAACTATTATCTGAATCCACGGTCACAATTCTCTCTCCCAAATTAGTGAACAACTAGATAATGTATCGGGCACATAACCAGATTTCTATTAATTAGTTATTTTTAATATATGTACTTTAATGAGAAAGTTTCAAATAAGGGCACCTTACGGTAAGGGCAGCCTAAAAGTAGACCATTTTCTACAAGATTGGAGTTACTAAACAATTACTTTAACAATTTAAGTTATTTTTGTTTGAACCTGGTATTTTCATACTTGAATTTGATCTTTTAATGGTTTAATTTTTCATTTGGTTTGATCTTTTATGTTTTAGGCCTCATGTTTTATTTGCTTTGATCTTTTAGATTTTGGCAATATCTTTTTACTTTATTCACTACCAGAAAAACTGTCATTTGCAGCGGTCAAAACTGGGGTGTTTCAGCGGTCCAAAAATCCTCCGGACCGCTGTTGTTGGGGGGTGGGGAGGTGGAACGAAAAAATAATTTGGTTTGATCCTCCGTTGAAACACCTTTTGGGGTCCACAAGAAAGTCTCATATGCTGACTGTATATTTGAATGGGCCCGGCTTAGGTGGAGCTTTGGGTCCGGCTTAGGTGGAGCTTGGACTTTTTTTTTTGAAATCAAACTTTCATTAATTAAAATAACGAAAAGGGGAAACACAAGTAGCAAATACAAAGTAAACAAACCAGGCCTGATGCCTTAACAAACTTGGTCCTAATGACCTTCATTACATGAAAATGAGAGAAGGGACTAAGTAGAGAACGTAGGATGTCTTCCACTATGCTCCAAATCTCCCCAGGCGCTAACTCGTTGTAGGTAAGTGCCGCCAATGGAACGGATGAAACTGTGAGCAAGTCAACCTTGTGGGATATGACCCTGGCCGCTGCTTTGAAAGATCCCCAACAAGCTTTCACATTTGCTTGTGATGGGATGATGCATGGAGAAAACCCTGTTCCAGTTTGCATCACAACATGGTACAAGGGTGAATCACTTCTCTTGTCACTTACTTTCTCTTTCCACTTGAATGTCATCAGCTTGTATGGAACCTTAAAGTTCCATATCTTACTCCATAGCTTTCGCCTTCTGAGATCTGCAAATTCAAGTGCTGACGAAACAAAGTACCTAGTTCCACCTCACCCTCAAACTCATATGGTCTCCCAAACAGCTTGTTAGGTTCCATGGGATTTGGTGGACCTCCAATGCTGAGCAGAAAACTGAAATATAGTACTTGAACATATAGTAACCATGGTGGAGCATCACCTGTAAGTTCCTGCCTCATGCTCTCCCGGAGAGTACCATACATAAAGTCCCTCAGCTTGTACGGAACCTTGTAATTCCATTTTTTGTTCCACAATCTTCTTCTCCTCAAGTCTGCAATGCTAAGAGCAGCTGCTGCTACAGATTGTTTTCCGACCTCATTCGAACTCCATGATAGATTATCTTGCCCTATTTTATCTGGTGGGATCCTGGAGGAGGCAATCTGCAACAAAATGTGTAGGTAGAATGCTAATATAATTAGCAGATATGAGTTAATAGCTGCTTCTTCCTCGCTGAGACTTGCTACTGACAGTCTATCTTTAACTAGTGTGACCTGCATCATGCACTGTTGATGTCCCTTTAGGGACAACGATCGGGAACATTGTAATTCCTCTAGAGGAGGGACAGTCATTGAAAAGACTTTGACATACTTCGGTGAAGGATTCGACAAACTTTTTCCAGCAAATTCCAAAGTATTTGGATTTTCGTACCAACTTAGTCGCCGAGTCTTCGTCCCACTGAAGACTTGTTGAATGAGTGATTTCTTGTCAAAGAGTGAACCAATCAGATTTCTTCTTTGTCTCCCTAGTTCTTGTTTTCTGAAATGAGAGGCATCATGTTGTCGATTGATAGTTATCCTCTCTTGGACTTCTTCAAATATGGGTGCCTTATCCAATATAAATCTGGTCTCCTGAAAGTCCCTCTGGATGATGCTAGAGTCCCTCTGGATTTTCTGATTTTGGATAGAGATATATTTGTAGTCCACCATCTGTCCCTCTTGGCACACCTTGTGCTTCTTGTTTTGATGGAATATTGACCTAGCAACTTTCCCTTCAATGTTCTTTCTTTTGCCTTTCTTTTTTACCTTTTTCCATGGGAACTCCCTGCCATTTTCATTTACCCTCGGGTTCACCTCATCCACCTCCATGGCCATAACTTCTTCTGTATGTTCTTGCCCTCGGTGTATTTTATGCTTCTTTCTTGATTGGTGGGACTCATCATTCACTAGAAGCATGTGGAAACTACGCTTCTTACCAAAGTCACAACAAGTTGGCTTTAAGCTTGCCTTGGTCATCACATCAGGTGGGGTGCAAAGACTTCTCGTGCATTGGACTTTGCAGGCTGATTCATGAGCAATACTGTTTGGCTCAACACTGCTGACTGTTGGGATCTCAAAATTCCCATGCTCTATTACTTGTGTTGTCATTGCCATTTCTTCAATTGAGCTTTCCTCTATAAATCTGCATTGTTGAGTGAAGTGCTGCCAAAAAGATGCTTTGACAAATTGCTCCAACTCCTTGTCATTTGTCATCGTACATCGAGAGCTTGGATGCCCAATAACTCCACAGCGATAACAGAGCTTGAACACTTTTTCGTATCCACAGGGAAGCCACTTCAAATAATAATTTACATCTTTAATAAAGAAGGCAGGGATCAAAGGTTTATAAGGATCCACCCAAACCAAGGCCTCAATATAATGAGCATCAGGATTTGAAGCACAACAAACATCAGGATTTGAAGCATCAGGATTTGGACTTTTTTAGTTTTACTAATACGTTTCAGCTCCTCATTACGTTTCAGCGCCTCTAAACATTTTGGAAAAAGAAACAAAAAATAAATTGGTTCTGAAAAGGCTGGAATTGCTAATTACACAATTATATGAAATTCATAATTACGATTAACATCGAAATCAAAATCATTATCCATTATCATAATACAATTATCTTAACCTACCAAACTAATCCTTATCAATCTACGACTACACCAACTACCAAACTAAACCTTATAATCGACAAACAATATAAAGACACTATCTTATAATCTACAAACAACTATACCAAGTATATCAACTTATAATCTTGTAATGTCAAGACTCCATCTTTGTTTTCATCCGCTTCCTGGAAGAAAAATATTTACAACATTATTTACTTTAAACACTTCTGAAACAAGTAGAACATTTACAACAGAAAGTTTAATTGACTTACACAATTCATGTTGTAATCCATAAGAGAAATAACTACTACAGCATCCTCCTTATTGTAATCCATAAGAGAAATAAAGGAACCTACAAAAAGAAGTATAGTTAAGAACTCCATTCTCTCCTAAATGGCATCCTTTATTTTCTGAGAAAGGTATATCAGCAAAGTAACATGACGAGCAGACAAAAATGATTAAAAACATAACCTTGTAACACCCCCAAACTTTTTCTATTTTATTTGATTTTCAGAAAATACATTTGTACACTATGCTGAGAAGTTAATAGCATTATTAAATTTTATAATATTCCAATAAACAAAATCCAATACAAATTTAAAACAAATACTAATCCAATCTTTTATTCAGTTCCAAATCAAAACTCCAATCTTATATAAACACACTAGATAGGGAATAAACTTTTCAAATTCTAAACCATTTCATTCAAGAAAAGTAAAACCACAGGTCAAAAGTGCTTCTTGCAAAGGTATTGAAAAATAGTAAAACCCTCACCGCAATTTCTACAGCTCACAACTCCCTTCGACACCTGCAATATCATTTACATACATAAAAAATCTACCATGTATCATAATCTTAACCTTTCAGACTAGACCAGAAAAGGGTATGCAATTGAATCATATGCATCCACTTAGTTCCCTCTGTAATATTGCTTCACTCTTGTAATATCCATATAGTTCTTGAATACAGAATATAGCTCATATTACAACGATCCTAACAGTATAAGATTTAATGAAATCGGAGTTATGGTCTATTAGTTATGAAATTTCCAAGTTAGCTCTAAACTGATGCAAGCAGAAATTAAGCCTAGAAATTGCAGAGCTTCAAAAGCCTTTTTCTTATTCATTTCTTAACCAAATCGACTCATTATTGATTTTAAGTTGTAGTTCAAAAACTCATGTTTCCGAAAATCTACCAAATTTAGTCCAAACCGACCAATGAATTCAAAAATACGTCCTTTCAAAGATCAGTGGTTCTTTTAGACAAAAAATTTCAGATTACAGTAGAAGTTCAGGTGTTAATCCCTCTGTAAACTAATCATAGACTCATGTACACATAATTACATCACAGAATAACACAGTACTCTACACAGAATATCTGATTTAATCATGCAATAATCCACACCTCTGTTGTCCAACAAAGAGGAGGGAATGAATCAATCGTATAAGCTTATTTACTACAAACTACTTGAATTTCTTAGAAGAACAATAAATTTTAGACCACAAAACAAAACAAATCATAATGCACAAGCTAGAAAAGTAGGTGAATATTACCGAGGGCGATCATCCATAGGTGCTCGGCCAAGGGGCTTGGCAGACTTCTTGAGCGTGGCAGAGACAATCTCGGATGGGGGTTGAGGTAGTTTCTGAGGAACTCAATGCCCTTGTCAGTGAGGAACTAGTAGTAGTGCATCTAAGCAATCTCGGGATGCTTCGGCAGGTTAGAGTCCTTCTTTGCCTCCCTCTGCCATACCACAAACAGATTCAAAATACAAAATAACACTTAAATCCATCTAGAATTTGCAAATATAACATGAACAACAGGCTCAGCAGAATTTAAATCCATCTAAAATGCAATAATTAATCCATTCAATTAACCATCACAAAGCTTCCACGAATCAACAATCAGCTGTATAAACCTTAATTAAACTTTGACAAATAGAAGCTAACTAATTTCAGATCGGGTTAGTCTTTGACTTACCGCCGGTGGTCCGTCGGAATAGCGGAAGAAGCCACTGAGTCAGAAGCCTGAACTGATGGAGCTTCCAGAGGGACAACATCCCTCAGCCTGCGGCGGTGCATTTGATCACCACTCGAACGACTTTGATGATCCGAATTACTTTTTACAGATGGATGTGGTTTCGGTGAGCGATTCGGCATGAAGTCTGTTAGAACCCGACCATCTGACCAGCGGCCGGCGGGATTCCCCGGGAAGGTGGCGCCGTTGCCGGAGAAGTTTTGAGTTTCGGACTGAAGCGATGGGAATGAGATTAAGAAGATGATTTTAGGGGAAGGGTTTTAGATGGTTACATAAGATGGGGTTTTAATGGCTGAGATGACTTGATGAAAATTATTGACGGCTAAGATCAAACTTAAATAAAAATATTATAATTTGATATAGTTATTAAATTTTGGAATAAATATCCTTCTCTATTTGGATTTGGATAAATTTCAGCATTTTCCTTATATTTATATGAATTTTATGACTTCAATTAGAATATTTAATTTTCTTTTAGTTTATTCGTAATTAATGTTTAAATAAGTCCAGTTTCATTAATATTTATCAAAGTCATTTGAATTTGATTGAAATCAGTTCAATTAAACTAATTTAAAATTGTTTATATCAAACTAAAGTAGAGTAAAATGTATAAAAATATGGATGGTGGTTTTTTTAATTATATAGATCAAAAACTTTGGTTAGATAATAATTTTTTATATTTGCACTTATGCCCCTTAACTTTTCTGAAATATTAAAAAGGAACTAAAAAAATTTAATAAATTTTAATTTCAGTCAAATTATTTCCTCTCTAATCTTTACTTGTATTATGTTATTTGATTTGTATGATTAGTGCAAATGGAAGTGAAAAGAATTGAATTTAAAGCCGTCAATTGAACTTTTGATAAACACTAAATTGACCCCAATAATTTTTAAAATACTTTTAAACGTGATTATATGTAAATATAATAAATAATGGAGCATTTATAAACATTATATAATTGTAAAAAGTACTAATAAACATATATAACTTCATAATTAAGCTTTTCAATTACATTTTTGTCTTAATTTTCATTATGATCTACTATTGATAATTTGATCATTACTTATATAATGTTTAAATGTTTTGAAAATTGTCACAAATGTTGGATGTAAGTTATGTCATATGTAGTGTATATAAATTAATCACAATTGAGAAGAAATCATGACAACATAGTATATATGTTTAAGTAATGAGTTATTGTATAAGTAGTGAATGTTCATTGAAACATCAGCGTTCTTACTATAAGTCCCCTCCAATATGTGTTTTTTGTTATAAAAACTATATGAAAAGTTTCTCATATACGATAAAATGGATATTAAGATCTAAAATTTTGATTATCTTGCTTAAATATTGAAATTATTGTTAATTTTACTAATTTCATACGTTTCAGCGGTAATGAACAACCGCTGAAACAATTTGACGGCTCACCAATGGGACGATGACACATCATATTTCAATCATTTGAAATAAGTGGGAAGATGACACGTGTTAAATATGGACCCATCAATTTTTTTTAATAAAATATTATCAATTCTGTAGAACCTAAGTATGTTTCAACACTTAGTTTGAACCGCTGAATTCAAACATGCTTAGAGGCAGCTATATTATGTTGCTACTTAATAAATGTTTCAGCGGTTTGAAGGTGACCCGCTGAAATCGTCATTAGGCTTTAATCCCAAACGAATCGGGTTTTACAAAAGCCCACTCGAATTAATTTTTTATTATAAATAATTTGGTTTGGGTAGGACCTACCAAAAAATTCAACGTTTGACTGAACCGAATGACCCAGTCAGCAAAATGTTTCAGCGGAAATCGAAGGACCGCTGAAATCGTCATTGGGCTTTAATCACAAACGAATCAGGTTTTAATAAAGCCAACTCGAACTAATTTTTTTATTATAAATAATTTGATTTGGGTAGGACCCGTCGAAAAATTCAATGTTTGACTGAACTGAATGAACCAACCAGCAAAATGTTTCAGCGGAAATTGAAGTAACCGCTGAAATATCGTGGGCAAGCACTATTAAAATAATATTTCTCAGTCAAACTAAGAAAATTCCAACTTTGAATTTTTAAGTTGGACCGAAATCCACATTTTCCAACCGTTGAAACATTGTTGCACCGTTCCAAAATATTTACTGTAGACGATATATCACCGGTTAACGCTAATAACCGCTGATACGTGAACAGTGCGCCCCGCTGAAAGACCTTTTTTTCTGGTAGTGATTCCTTGATCTTTTATATTTTATGGTCCAAATGATTAAAATAATTTTGTATAGTAAACTCTAATCTTGTAGAGTGTGGTATGCCCTTACCGTAAGGGGACCTTACATGAGACGTTAAGTCTCAAATAAGGGCACCTTAAGGTAAGGGCGTGTCAAAATGAGACCATTTTTTACGAGATTGACTGTTATTATACAATTATTTTAATTATTTGAGTTATTTTTGTTTGAACTTGATGTTTTTATAATTGAGTTTGACTATTTTTGTTTTATCTTTTATTTTATTTGATGTTTTATGTTTTAAACCTGATGTTTTTGTTTTGTTTGATTTTTTAGATTTCGGACAATATTTTTCACTTTATTTCCTTGATATTTTATGTTTTATGGCCTAAATAATTAAAATAATTGTATAGCATCTTCAATTTTGTAGAAAGTGATATCCTTTTAACATGCCCTTACCGTAAGGGACCTTACATGAGACACTCTTATAACTATGTACTCCAACTCCAAGTCTCCAACTATGAATTAGGTTTGTATTTTTTTTAAAAAAAAATAGCTTTTGCTTATAAATTTTCCTTGCTTAGTGTAAGCCACGGTTTCAATTATAGCTATGTACTCCTTGTCTCCAACTAGGGATGACACTGGGGCGGGTACTAGCTATCTCATCTTCATTCCCATCTCCATCTAATATTTTAAAATCCATCCCCGCCCGATGACCCATGATGGGTACAAAATTAAAAACCATCCCCGCTCCATCGGGTTTTATTATAAAACCATACCCGCTCCATGACCCGCCCCACCCCATGCCCCATGACCCATCCCCACCCCATGCCCCATGACTCATCCCCGCCCCATGACCCATGACACATCCTCACCCACCTCTTATATCAGTTTAAAATACATTTGTTTATATAAATTTTACTCAAACGCAATAATAATTATATTGAGAAATATAAAATCTTTAAAAAGAAAAAAATCTCAAACCCAAACAAAAAAATGTAATTGAAATCTCACTCAAATTTGAAGTAAACAAGAAGTCTGTAATTGTTAAAACGATTGCCAAAGAATAGTCCAAATACATTATTATTGTTAGTTTTCTTCTCATTTTAACTATTAGGGGTTGATTATTAAATTATAGTAAGAAATTAATTAATATTATTTTTTATTAATTAATATATAATAATATTATTAATATAATTATGTTGGGGTAGGCCGGGTATGGAGCGGGTATAACGGGGATGGGGCGGGTTGGGGCGGGGATGGGGGCGGGTGATGTATAAAATCCATCCCCGCCCCATTACCCATCAACTTTTCCCCATCCCCGCCCCATTACCCATCAACTTTTCCCCATCCTCGCCCCAAACCGGTGCAAATGGGGCGGGTCACCACCAAAACCCGCCCCAGTGCCATCCCTATCTCCAACTATGAATTAGGTTTGTATTTTTTTAAAAAAAATACTTTTTTCTTCATACAATTGTCCTTGGGTGTTGCTAAATGTAACCCATAGTTTAACTCATGTAACCCAAAATATGGTTGAATATACTAAAATACCTCTCTTTTTTAGCAATGAAAAATCTATGTTACTTAATTACAGAGGACAAGCACTATTTGACACTACTTTTTATTAGTTTTTTGTGTTTGGTAAGTTGCTAAACCCATCTTTTTGTGGAAGTAAAAAAAACTATTTTTAGTATCAAAAGTAGAAGTTGGTCACAACAACTTTAAAAAAAATTAAAAATTCAACCAACTTTACTTATAAGGGGGTGTTTGGTTCAACCAAGGAAACAGAAAGGAATCGGGAAAAGGAAAAGAATGGAAATGAAAGGATTTGTCATGAATTTTCCAATTTCTTTGGTTTAGTTATGGAAATGGAATCAGATTCTCCTTCATTCCCTTTGTGAGTGTTTGGTTCAAACAGGGAAATAAAATTTAATTCTAATAAAATAATTATTAAAAATAATTATTTAAAAATAATAAATCAACATGGTGGCTGAAAAGTCAAGAAAGAATACACCACTTGCTTCAAGAATGCATACGATACACTACAAGTCTTCAAAAATCATGTTTAAAAAAACTCTCAAAATGTATAATATCCCCAAGATCATAAACATATGTCTAAAATAATGGTTACATATCAAACATTATCATTCGACATCAAACCACAAAATGAAACCTAAAATCCATCACCACCATCAGAAGAACCGGAGCCAAGTAGAGCCAACACATATTGCTTTTTTAGCTCAGGAGGACAACTAAAAATAAATTTAATTTGTTTGGTTGAGCGGTAAGAATGTTTGCTGCTTCCATTGCCTCAGTCGGTGATAAACCATCTAACCCAAGATATTCACTGAGAACTTTGCTACACTTGTCAGTTGTGTCTTGCTCGCGATTATCAGCCTTTACCCAAACATTAGCCATTGTAGAATAGTCACAACAAATAACTTGTAATCTCATTATCTAATATAAGCATATCTAGATAGTCACAACAAAAAAATTCACAAGACGGAAACAAGAATGACAATTAAAAAATGAACATATGAGCAGACTATGATCATAAAAGACAGAAACAAGAAACAAGAATGGCAATTAATAAATGAACTCAGTATATTTTTGTTCAGATGATTTCGAACATCTGAAATAGGTCACATGTGCCTCTCAGCAACAAAAAAAAAAAATTAACATAATCTGCTTGAATGAGCCATGTTTGTCTTCTTTAATATATATTTTCTTGCAATATGATGCATCAATTCATACATGCACAGTTAATCTAAAATCCCAGAAACGGAATTCAATCCGATTACAACAAACATAACCCTGGACTACAGAATCAAAGGCACTATATGTGCAGGGGGCTGAGGGAGACGGCAGAAACTTTTCACCAAATCACAGTATGTGCCGACGGCTCATCAGAAAAAGGTGAAACCAATAAAAATCTCACCTCACCGAACGACCTATTTTATTTCAAGAAACATCCAGACAAAGGTACGAGAAAGTAAACCCAAAAGTATCGATGATGAGGGAGCCCAAATAATTTACGATCAGGGCCGGCCCTGAGATTTCGGAGGCCTTGTGCAAGATTAAATTTGTGGCCTAAATTTTTTTTTTAATCAAATTCATGTATAAAGATATATGATAATAATTTACGAGTTGATAGATAAATCACCTTTATTTCAATAATAAATGTAAGTGTAATATTATAAGATAATTGTAGTTGCAAATTTGTAAGACGCTTATGATAAAAAATATTTGTAAGATGCTTATGATAAAACAAAATTGCCTTAAAATTGATTTTGAACTATACACATGTATTAGAATATAAGAGTTATTAGGCGATTAATAATTTTTAGTTTGTTTAGATTTATTTTTCATCAAATAAATATACCTATGAAATGAACTTTCATGATTGTTATTTTTGAAAATACATGAAAAATTATTCATGAATATCATTTTTATTGATTTCTTAGAAATATATTATCAAAATAAATGATTATTATACGTTTAAGTCACATGCTTAATTATAGATAATTTGCTTGAGATATTACTCAGTTTCCATTGTCAAACTATTCTGGACTTTTTTCAATATATAACTTAAATGAGATTTCTTATTTTTCAAAAAAATATTTAATTAACAAATGAAAGCACTAGCCCATGTCTTAATTTAATTTCATAAACTAAATAATTGACTTTGATTTGGTTTTCAACCAAAATACCCAAAACCTTTCCAGACCTATTGCTCTCCCCCATTTAATTCACAGTCGTACTCAATTAATCTCCAAATCAAATCTTTTTAATTAAAAAAAAAAGCGGATCTATCTAATTTAATTGCCTGCAACAATATATATCCCTACGCAAAATTTCCGCAGTTTGTTCAAAGCATGCTCGATTTCTACAAGTTCACAGCGGTAAATTTTTTTTTTATTTCGGGGCCCTGGGGATTAGAGGCCCTGTGCGATCGCACTGATCGCACAGCCCCAGGGCCGGTCCTGCTGATGATGATCGATGAAGATGTTTTACAGAGAAGATTTTTGAGAGAAGATGGAGAGGTGGCGAGAAGATGAAAGACTGTGAAAAAATAACTGTCTTTTTTCTTATTTAATGAAAGAAAATATTGTATTTTATTGAAATGGGAAGTTGGGAAATTCAAGTCCCAGTGTAGAGGAGAGAATCACGAAACCTCCAATACGGAGAATTCTAAAATGGAAAATAGGGAAAGGGAATTGCAAAAAATCCCAACCAAACACCAAGAAAGGGAACTATTTTTTAGGATTTCCTTTCCCTTTCTTGATTCCCCTTAACCAAACACCCCCTAAGCACAATACACCAAGCAGAGCCAATATAGTCATTTTTAGGGTTACAATTGGGTTACATTTAGCAATTTAGTTTCATTTGTAGATATTTTCTTGGCCGTCATCATCATTTTGGAAAATCTATGACCTAACACCAAGGATAAAAAGGAAAGAAAAAATAAATAGAAAAAGGGACGCAAGTTTGAGCGGGAAATCACCCAAATCCGTCGTCCACAAAACAAACCCTTTCTAATCGAGCGGGCAAACATCGATTCCATCGCTTCGATTCCCACGCACAACCATGCCTGAAACCCGCCGCCTGAGAAAGATGGCCGCCGATCAAGAGAAACCCGACCGCCACCACGAAATATGCATTTCTTCCGGGAACGAGGAGGATGAATCGCCCTCGGACATGAACATTCAGAGGAAAAACCTCCGGCAGCGCTGGGAGTTAGCATCCATCCTCAATTTCTTCAATGTAATGTAGCCTCTTCTATTTTTACAACGCAAAGATCCAATTTTTTTGTTTCTTCCGTAAATGTACGTCTTTTGTGTGACTCTTCATGGATAGGCGCATTCATTCACTTCCCATTTTGGATTATCTTTATTAGTTTTTGTTTGGAATTAAGTTTAATTTGTTTCTTTAGTGTGATTGAAAAGAAACTAGCTTTACCACTATAGAGATTTGATTTTTATTACTGTCTTTCTGTGTAGGTTTTTGAGCTTGTGATACAGAGTAAAATGAAGATTCCGGCTGAAGAAATCGAGGCTGGTTTGATTGTACCAAATGATTTCCTTGCGCAGCTACACATTATGCTTTTGAGGGTACCATAACCTTTTCTCTGACTACTTTTGGCTGCTTACAAGCTGTGTAGGACATGAGGATTGTTGTGGTTTGTGTAAATTATTGTGACTGCATTGTGTTTCTCAAGTAGGAAATACCAATAGCAAGCATTCCTTAGGCACTGCATTGTGTTTATGACATTGTCACTAGTTTACAATAGTTGAACTTTTCTAATTATTCTACCCTTTTTGGTTTCTCTTCAGGGAGTGGCCCCAGCCAGCAAATTGCTGAATGTTCCCGATGCTTGGGTGTCCTTAATGTCTAAGAAACTCACATTATCATGGCCATGGGTAGGTCAAACTTTATGTAGATACTTGCAAAATTTGCTGTGAGTCTATAATAAACTAATTAATATACTATTGATTTTTGTAGGTTGCTGAAGGGGATAACCCCTTCACTGCTGCAAAAGGGTATGCAATCCTTCATATTTATTTTTTTCAGTTTGGAATTAAAAAAAACAAGATGTATAATCATATATTTGCTTGTATTTCACGCCTTCACAATTTTCCAGAGAAGAGATGAATAAGTACAAGGAACTTGATCCAGCTGCTCGCCTGTACATCCTTAAAGCACTTTGTGAATTACGAGCTGATGTACGACCTCTTCTTAAATATGTTTGAGTTATTAATTTTTTATTTTTTTTTGTAATGTTAATTGTTTTGTGTGGTGGCTTGATGTGGTTTGAGGATTAGATTTTCGGTGTAAGATATATGCCACTCACATCCATTTTTTTTGGAAAATTTTGAAATAAATTTGCTAGTTTAGTATCATCTGTCTGAACTACTTTTGCAACTAGTATGAGTTTAGTTAACTGTCAGAATGACATCTTCTATGTGGTTACAGCGTGAAGATGTTTTGACTTTTATCAATGAAAATATCAAAACGGAAACTGGGCTATCTACCCTCCAAAAAGAGAAGCTTGGGGAAGATGGAAGAGGGACTGTGTACTGGTAGGTGCCTGGTATGGAACATTACATATGTAAAATATTGTCAGCTTTTGATTAAAACATAGCAACATTTTTTTGCAGGTATGATGGAAATGAAAATATTGGTCATAGATTGTACAAAGAAATTCGAAAGTTTGGTTCTAAGCACACTGTGAAGGGCAGGGGCAATCCACTAGGCATTGTCTCTCAGTGGGAGACACTTGCCACCAACTATGAGGAGTTTCAGAAAGTGGTGGTAAGGCATTAAGCTATGTAAAACGAAAGTGTACTACAGTTAACATTAATCTACTTAGAGTGGTACTGATTTTTTTGATAAATATTACTGGTAGAGTGAGTTCTCATCTAGCAAAGTTAAGCTGGAGGTAGCTGTTGCAAAGGCTTTACAAGAAAACATTATTCCTGCTCTTGAAAGACTTCAGAAGGTCCATTCCTCCGTACATTCCTCCGTTTAAAAATTTGACTTGACTACTTCATATAAATATCATAACCAGTATAGATAATTACAAAGTTTTAAGTTGACTGTTTTGCTGATGTTTGATTCCCTTTTTAACAGAAGAAAGAAGCGCTGCTGAAGCGACAGAGAAAGCAAGAAAGACTTCTGGCTGCTTGTCATAATTCAGCTATAACACGCACTGGACGTGCAAGGAAGCCTGTTAACTATAGATATGGTACGGAGTAAGAAGTTTCTTATCTAAGATGAATTCATAGGTCTGAAAATGCTAGGAGTATACAAGTGATTACACTAAATTCCAACTTATTGAGATTACCTTTTCTTTTGTTACCTAGACTAAATAAAGTAGAAGAGTTACTTGCAGATTACTGTTTATTTATCTGTAATATTTACTTTGGTTGTCTCTTAAGTCTAAAGAAATTGCATCTGAAATCTGCAGATGAATATGACAAAGCAATCACACGGGCGATAAATGTGCATCAGTAAGTTTTGCAACTCTTGCTAGTAATCTTTTGTTTTTATATTGACTACTCTTCATAACTGACTTGCCTGGTGATATAGTAGATTACTTGAATAAATTTGTAAATGATTTTCATTCCCCTTAGACCTATCTCCTCTGTCAGATAAGTGACTTATCTAACTAATCATGTTTTCTGGATCCTGGCCACATGCATAGATTCAAACATGGATCTGGGATCATGTAATAATGCATTTCTTAAAAATATTTCCTCCCAATTTTGCTTCCAGAGTTGTCTGTGTGAGGTTATGTTAATGGCATAGGGTATATACCTGATGAATATTTTTGGTACCTACCTGTTGTTTCTAGGCATAGGAAGATGGCTAAGGAACACAAAAGGTCCATTCAGAGCGACCATTTCAGTGAGAAGCATCACAATGCAGATGATGAGCCTGAGGATGTTAGCATTGACACTGACGCTGATGATGATAGTTTGAATGATGAAAACAATGAAGATGGCAACACAAACAGGTCAATGTTCAGCTCTCAGAATATGAGCATTTCAGAAGGGACCACAAAGCAGAGGCTGAGGCAACGCCCTACTGTTAATACCGCCATTGAGTATGCCATTGTTCCTGATTCTGATGATGAAAACGCATCAAAAGACACGAACAAAAGAAGAAGGATCTCTGGAAGCTCGTCTCAAGCTACTGATACTGATAATGATGATTTTAGCTAGATGGATTTTGGTTTATGTATGCATGTGATCAAGCTGGAGAGGTGGTCATTGGTTTATCTTTAGCTCATCAACTATTTTGGGAACTGTAAAAAGTCATCTTTCCTGGAAAGAATGGAACCACCCGTAGCATAAGATTGTCATTATTCATTAGTGTCAATCTTCACTGTCTAACAGCGTATCAGGGTCATGACGCTGCGTCTTTGTATGTGTAAAAGAATGTTCGCCCAAAAGACGTTAACGCTCGCTCGCAGCGCCCCACCCACCCAACACCACAGGCCTCGGTGAGGAGATAAATCATGGTAACCTAGCACCAGGAACCATTGCTCGGTGCGCACAAGGGACCTTGAAACAAGGAAATCCCCACACTGCCGCTGCCGAGACTCGAACTCACAACCTCAGGACAATTGAACCAATGTCCCAACCACTAGGCTACACCCATGTTCGCCCTTTTGGAATGACTACACTGCTGTCTGATCTTATATTTCTATGTTCCATTTAGTTGTTTGGTTGATCATGAATAATGAATGTATAGATGGAAAAGTCGAAATTGAGCTTAAGGATGACATGACAGAATGATGTTCAACTTCCATGACCATTTGATAAATCTTGGCTTGCTCTGTTGAGATTATTTTATATTAATATGAAGTTTTTGCAATAAAATAAAGTAAAAAATTAATGTACCGGAAATACCAAAATTATTTGAATTTTATAAAATTATATATTTTTTCAACTAAATTGAACTTAAATGCAGATAAGCTGGAGAAAGTCGGCGCAAATAGGGCCTTAGTGTAATTAGAGGGCCCATTTGGAAGCAAGCCTACCAAAATAAGAGGACCCGGAACGCCACATATCGACCCGCATAAGAGAAGTGGAAAAGTAAACTCACATTTCCGGCCGCAAAACCTCTCTAAAACCCAGCAGCCACCGCTTTCCACCGTCGTAGGAATTCGGAGCTCTCTCCGTGCAGGTTATTCACTTTCTATATTCACATGATTACATCTCTCATTGCGCATTTTTTTTCATGCACAAATTTTATCCCTGCATAGATTTAGAAGCAAAAACCCTAGTTTCTATTTGGTACTGATTTAGCGGGGGTAATTTTGTTTTTTTGGTGTGCAGAATCTTCAAGACGGCTTTAGAACCCTGATAATTATAAATTCCCAATAGATATATAATATTTTTCTGATAGAATAGTGATCTACGCAAGGCAAGAGGGGGAAAATGTCGTTCAAGTCGAGTGAGATGGTGAAGAAGGTGATCAAGAAGCTAGGGACTGAGAACAGCCTGACTCCTGAAGCCAAAAATACGATAAAGAGATTTGTACCGGACACCAAGATGGTGATGGGTCGAGCTCACCGGGGTATCTTTGCCGGTCGCCACATCCAGTATGGCAACCGAGTCAGTGAGGATGGCGGTAACAAGTATGTTCTCCCCTCCACTAAAGTGATTTGTTAATTTTTGTTATGATATATGCTAATTGCTATTGTTCATGTTTTCCACTCCAACCAAGAACATAAAATTATTGCTCAATTGAAAATTTCCTTACAGTATTCGTTTGTAATTCAATATGATCAATTAAAAGTCTGGTTAAGAAAGTTCATTCTGAATACATATTGTGTATGGAAGCATGAATATTTGTTTATTAATTTGAACCCTTCAAGAACTAAAATTTAGACCACAGTTGCAACTTGCAACAGATAAATATGTTGGAAAGAAGGGTAGATGGTTTAACTTGGTGTCTCATATTGCTTTCAGTAATGTTTGATAAGTGATTACACTGTATTATCTGTCCAGCCTGAGTTAGTATTGATTAATGTTGACTCAGTAGCCATTTCTCCTTCCTTTTCTCATTTTTTTGTCTTGTTCGATTACACTGTTGCATTAAAATTTGTTCAGTGGACTAAAAGATATCACATACCATTTGTTATTTCCTCAACTAAGCCCTTATCCTAAGAAGTCAGTTTTCTGTATGTGTATCATTCTCCTCATTCGTCGTAGACTTGTATTCATTTTTCTAGTTGTCCTACCATTGTTATAAGTGGAGAAACTTGGAGTATTAGCTTAGGCTTGAAGGTAAGCTATAGAAGTTGAAGTGATAGCGTTCCTTAAGTCTAGTATATTGCTAGGGAAGAATGTTACTTTGAGATGTTAGGCCACTTTTATTGACCCTCAAGTGATGCTCAACGCTCTGGTATTTTTTAGACTGCTCTGTTGCATTCTTGTGTGGACTGTTGAACTAGATGGTAGTCTTCTTTTTACTGTGATATTTAATTTAAATTTCAAAAATTAAATAGTGTCGAGTTTAGCTATCTTTAATTCAAGCAACTGAATGTATTTATTAACAATCAACTTCACTCCACACACATTCATTAAAAAATATCTAGTGTAAATCTTTAGTGCAGAAGCCCTTGTTACATAAGTATTAATCCTACCTAACTAGCAAAAACAATCTAACGATACTCTCCATAGTTTGGACAAAACGAACCAATTTGTACCAAGGTTAGTTTTCATCATTTCGGCAAATTCTTTTGTCATACATCTAATTCTGTCACTTCTGTGCAAGTCCTAATCATGTAAACCTTTGTGTAAGTAAGATCATGCTGTATGTGGGTTAATTAACTTACACATTGTTAATTAGAAATGGCATTTAAAGAAAATTATACCATTTTTATTTATCCATAAGTTTTAACATTATCTGGGCAGTAAATAGAAATATAGAATTTAGTAATTTACTAAATTTTGATTAATTTAATAATCCAGTGAATTTAATTGTATGCTATGCATGATGTATTATCTTTTGGTCGATCAAGTTGCAGAGCTCAACCATATTTTTGCTCAAAGAAAAGACAACAAAATGAAATTAATACCTTGTTCATCTTCATTAAAATTTGAGATTTTTGGGTGTTTCCATGCGAATATTAGTAGGTGATTGTTGCAGGTTGAGTTAGGTTGTGCTTGATAACCACTTTCTTCATTTACTTCATATAGTGTATAGATATGTTTGACAGATTGGTGAAGTTTTAATATGATTCTTTTGAGTAGAATTATTGATTTTATGAACTAATTAAAATTACTTGTAGTAACATTTTTAGTCACGTATATTTTATGATACATGTGATAAGTTATTCGGAACATTTTTTTTTTCAAAAAATTAGTATTCGGAACTTGAACATAAGGATGACAGGGGATTCCGGTATATACAAAACTACAAAAGATCTATGAATTGTATGGTTAAATCTGACAGATACAACACATGCTTGATTGCTAGGTACTTTCAGCATGCATTTTGACCTCGAAATGTTATTGCTATAAATCCCCAACCACCATATATCATTTTAACTGTCACAGTGATTATGGAAGAAATGTATCCTATTACTCAACTCATACCTTTCAGTAAAGCCAAAGGAAAGGTATCTGCCCCAGGCTGACAAGCCAATTTCACGCATATATCTTTGCCAAAGTTCAGATTTTTTTTTTAGTTTTCCGTGTGATTTATTTATTCTCTAATAATTACTTGGTAGCACAATCAAACATTCACTTGATTGTATCATATCAATATTATGATTGTGTTTCATTTTACTCTTGAAGTCAGGGCCAGTTCTGGATTAGGCCCTTGTACTGTATGGATTAGGTTTAGTTTCTACTCTTAGGCTGAATCATATTCATAGTAGTACCACGGATCTGCAAACGGGACCTGATTATCATGAATTATTTTTGAAACCCCATTATAAATTATTGAAGAATATACACGTTTAAATACTCTAGATTGTAAAACAACTACCTTTGAAATAATTGAAGTACAGTAAAACAACTATATCATGTGGATTAAAAAGTCACAATTAAATAGAGAGTTAACTAGTTGTAAAATGAGAGATTTTGTAATATATAATTATAGGTATAAACTTGTTTGATGTTCATACTTCATATTTCCCTACTCAATAATATTCTTAATTTCCTGAGTCATATAAGATCTAATTGTTAGTGAATAAAGTACAGCTGTTACATAAGGGGCTATGTTAGTGAGTCAATAACAGCTGTTAGTAGATATATGATCTTACCATATAAAGTAGTTACAGCTGCTAATTAGTAGTAGCTGGAGATATTAGCTTTCCATATATTAGTTGAAGATATTAGCTTTCTATACAGTAGCTAGATACAGTCATCCCTATATAAGTTGCTCACTGAGTCAATAATAATCACGTATCAATCTTCTACACTAATGATAAGAATATTGGCAAAACTGAGTAAAAGAACATAAAAAGCTTACACTATATAGACCTATTGAACTACTAATATAACTGAAATTGAATGAAATAACCATAAATGCAGTTAAATTGGTCCTTGGGTATTTTGGACCCATATTAGTAAGATATATGATCTGATATATGGTCCTTAAAGCTAATTAATTATATGACCACAAAGGTGTATGTTCTGAATAATGGGTACATCTCCTGACTGAGCCCTAATTGGGCCCTGGGGGTTGCCCAGCTTCGACGGGTCTGGTTGAAGTTATCAAAGTTTATACTACACATTGAAGAAAATAAATTTTATTTAGGTGTCCTTTAGCCTCAATTGCCCTAGTCCTTAATTCACTTGATATCATTATATGAAAATAACAAATCATATTCTTAACTTAGTGTTAACGACTGAAGCAGCAGCCATTCTGTTGCATTTTACTGTACAGTCTCAATCTTTATGGTAGTTTACTTGGTGATGCCATTGCTCTGCAATTGGGATTGAAAAAAAGAGTGATAAGTGAACAATAAATTTCTTATGATTGCCTTTGGTATTTTGGTAATGTGGGATTGCTCATGCTTCAAATGCAGTCACTCCTTTTATACCTTTTCATTCTCGATTTGAATATTGATTACTCTGGACACGTTGATGTAGATTTAGGGTCACATACACAGTTTGAGCAAATTTGTTGTGTTTCTGAATGCAGAATGTGGTTTAGCTTTAACTCTGCAAAGTCGACATCTTTCCCCTTTGTCACTCTGAATTTCAAGCTCTAAAATTACTTTTCTAAATAACTCTTTGTTTAATAATGTTTGATAGGTCAAAGAGATTTTGGAAACCTAATGTACAAGATAAGAGGCTTTTCAGCTATGCACTGGATCGTCAAATTCGCTTGAAAGTGACAACTCATGCCTTACGTTGCATAGACAAGGCTGGGGGACTTGATGAATATTTGCTGAAGACACCGTACCAGAAGATTGACTCTGAGACGGGCCTTTATTGGAAAGCAAAGATTGAGAAATTGTATGAAGAATTTGGAAAAATGAATGTCCAGTTCTTTTCACCCATGGAAGAAGCCAAGTTGGATGATAAATTAATTCTGGGAAAAGGGGCAGCTTCTAAGGAGGGTGAGAGATGGAGGTTTGGATGGTTCAGAAAACCGTCAACAATCGTTGAAGAACAGATCAGTGCTGAAACATCTAGTCAAGAAGATGGCATCATTGAAGGAGGAGGCTCAGATGCAGATATTCACGAGCCTAGGGTTGCCAATGCTTGAATGTGTAACAGTGTTCTTTTGCTTCTTTTTCCAAAATAAAATTTGCTATTTGTACGCATTTCAATTTTGCGGTTGCAGGATATTGGCTTAAGACAGTACCTGCACAACTTCTGGAATGTATACTATTTATAGAATCAAATCAAAGACTTTTTAGTTTTTACCATTGGCATGCAATTCCTCTCTTAGGTCATTGGCAAGTTAGCCAGGTTGTTGGATACCTGGATGCTGATTAAGTTGGTAGGACGGACTAAATTTTGCTTAGCCGCGATGCAGGAAAAGAAAATGCAGACGACTAAATTCATATTTTGTCATTTTGACCTTAACATTCGATAAAAATGTAATTTTACCCCCCCAACATTCAAACTATCCGAATTATTACATGGATTCTGGGCAGCTCAGGCCCATCCGCAAACCATACTCAAATTTAATAATCCTTTGACCAAGGTCAACCACTGATAAGTATTTCCCTTCAAACTGCCTTCTGTTCCTTTCCATCCATAAATGATATATTGCAGTGCAAAGTAAACTGAAGCAACTATTTCTCCTCCCACTCCAGATGCACAAGAACCTCCGTAAGCTTGCAAAAGAATCAAACCAAGGGAGCTGGAGCATTTTAAACAGGTCTTGTGTATACTGGCAGTGAATGAAAGCATGAGCCACTGTTTCAAGAGTAGCCTCGCAAAAATTACATAATTCATGGGAGATGGGGATGTTGGGATTTTGGCGATCACAGCGGAAACAGAAACAACACAAGAACACCAATATAACGTGGTTCGACCGAATTCGGCCTACGTCCACCAGAGAATCCACTAGTATAATGAGAATTACAGAGTAAACCAAATACTCACCCTCTCGTCTATACTAATTTTTCTCTCCCAAGAAACTCACCAGAAAACACACACGTCTGTATCTCGTTTCTTGTTCTTATTACAAATAAACTAATTCTGACTATTTATAACCAAACAGAATATATTCTATTCTAAATAGACAATATTGGGCTACCAAGTTTATTTAGTTTCCAACTCAGAGAAGATATATTCTTTCCGAATTCAGCATTGATTGAAATTTGAGACAATCTTCAACAATCTCCACCTTGGATCAAATTTCATAACTCCATGAAATTCTTCAACCTCCAAACAAACCGCTATCATGCCACCACTTCAAATCTGAATGCTCCACCTGCTTGACTAATCCAGACAAACAAAAACTACGACAACAAGAATTAAACCTCCAGAGTTGTTCATGAGCTACCCGTCCTTTAAGCAATCCCACTTTATCAAAGAACCCTAACTTCACAACTCTTCACAATCCTCCAATTCTTCAAAACGCCGTAAACCATTGGCCTCGCGTTCCAGCTACACATAAAACCTGAATCAACCATTTACCATGGCTCCACCAGATCCAAATTTCCGGCCAATAACATGTGTAGCCGCGCTCCATCGTTCATCATAAAAGATCATCAGAGTAGGTGACAATTAAAGCATTATCACATTCTACCTTGCCATATTTTCCTAGAACATCTTCGGACAGTTACGCCTGATATGCCCAAACTGCTTGCAAAAGTAGCATTGAACGCTACCTTTCTTCTGCTTATACTGTCCAACAACAAGCACCACACCTTGATCCTCTCTATGATCCGTCTTTCTTTGAGTATCATGAGACAAAAGACACGACTGCACATCCTCCAAGCTAATTGTATCTTTTCCATACAATAACGTAGTAACCAAGTTATCATACGAACTCGGAAGTGACGAGAGAAGAAAGAAAGCCAAATCATCATCTGCAACTTTGCTATCAACCTTACCCAGCTGATCAGCAAGAGAATTAAACACATTCATATGATCCATAAGGCTTGTACCTTCCTCCATCTGCAATCGAAACAACTTTTTCTTCAGGTGCCACTTGTTAGACAAACTCTTTGCCAGGTAGAGTTTCTCCATCTTTTTCCAGATACCAGCCGCCGTATCTTCATCCATAACATTATTAATAATGTTATCAGCAATGCAAAGGCGAATCGTACTGACACACTTTGATTCCAACTGTTCCCAATCAGGAAGTCATCTTCCCTTTTGCATTTGCATCCAACGCTTTTGCTAAGCCTTGCTGAACTAGGATATCCTTCACCCTCCGTTGCCACAGAGTGAAACTCCCCTTTCCATCAAAAGACTCAATGCAAAAGCCGTTAATCCTTGTGCTACTCATAACGCCAAATCAGAAAACCCAGAAACTTACTAATTATTCAAGCTACACGTAAAACCAACTCAAATTGATTCACCACCGTGTACCAAATTAGTACATGCACGGAACCCAAGAATGTAACCAAACAATCTATTAATTATGCCCAAAAGCCACGTCTAGTACCAACCAATTAATCTTCAATACCAACTTGATTTAAATATTTCCAAACCAAGAAATTTCAATACCAAAACTGATGAATTGAGTTCAATACAATACCATACTATTCCGTGAAACTTCGATTACGGCTCCATCCTCATGCGAAACACCTCAGCTCTTGATACCAGTTGTTGGGATTTTGGCGATCACAGCGAAAACAGAAACAACACAAGAACACCAATATAACGTGGTTCGACCGAATTCGGCCTACGTTCACCAGAGAATCCACTAGTATAATGAGAATTACAGAGTAAACCAAATACCCACCCTCTCGTCTATACTAATTTTTCTCTCCCAAGAAACTCACCAGAAAACACACACGTCTGTATCTCGTTTCTTGTTCTTATTACAAATAAACTAACCCTGACTATTTATAACTGAACAGAATATATTCCATTCTAAATAGACAATATTGGGCTACCAAGTTTATTTAGTTTCCAACTCAGAGAAGATATATTCTTTCTGAATTCAGCATTGATTGAAATTTGAGACAATGTTCAACAGGGGATTCCCTCATTCTTCAATCTGTCGGCAGTTGATGGTTTACCAATCAAGAGCATCCATACAAAAAATGATTCACGGGGTAGAAGTTTTTTGGACCATGCTACATGATGAAGAGCAAACCTCACATGTTCCCTTGGAGAAATTCATAAGCCATCTGCAATTTGAATTTTCCACCTCTTACAAATTGCGACAGGTTGCCTTGAACCCTCCGGTTAAGTGACATCAGTGTTTTCCAATTATAACTAGAATTCAACCATGCTTCACAACTCTCCATCATTGCTTGGACTAAACCTCTGTCAAGATTAAAACTTAATGTTGATGCTGCTCGGTGTAACTCTTCTCTCCATGCTGGCATTAGCACTATCATTAGAGGCAATAGAGGTGGTTTTATATCTGGACATTGCTCTTTTATTCCTGCCAGTTCCCCTCTAGAGGCTTAACTTAAAGCTATACAATTTGTTGCCAATTTTGCTGGGGAGGTTTTCTGAATCCATCATTATAGAATCCGATTGTCTAATTGCAATTTCTTCTGTCCTCAATCCCATCACTGCTCATTGGATATTGTTTCACATTGCTGATACAATTAACTAGTGCATCTCCTCATAATCTTTATTACATGTTCATAGGGAAGCAAACATGCTTGCTGATGCTATGGCAAAATTATGCTTACAATCTAAACTTCCTTCTTCTTTTACCTTTGGTTCTCTACCTAGTGTGATACAAGGAATTATCAGATTGGATCAAATGGGTACTCCTACCCTGAGGATCTCCAGACTGGATTCTACTGATTAATTTTCTTTTTTGACAGATCCTGAAGCCCAATGATGGTCCTTTTGCTCCTGAACATCAAGCTCATTGACATATCAATGAGGCTTCCACACTAAATTGATAGTGCAACTCACTGATGCCGTTGGATGCTGCTCTTCCGTTTTGTTGTCTCACTGGTGCCGTTGGATACTGCTCTCACTCTGCTGCATGATGTTGCTTTTCTGTTGTTGGTCTATTGGTTAACAATAAACCAAAACCTTTTGCCTGCTTATTTGGAAGCCAATATGGTGTTGTGTTGCCTTTCATAAGGGCGCGAATACCTTTCTCTCACACACACACAAAAAAACATACATCTCTCACACACAAACGCCAATTTTCGATCTCTTAACAAAAAACATACTCTCTGCAAATTGTGGCAATGGCACTCTGCATTTTGGCACTTCTCTTGGTGATCTCTCCATAGATTGTAGGAACATAAGAGTAAGCAATCGTTCTCCTTCTGTTGTGCCTGCCGTTCTGTTAATGTGGAAAAAAAAATGTGAATTGGTGATAAAAAAATTATTTTTACATTTCAATTGTTTGTTTCCAGCTCCGACCTATATGGATTTTTCGGTGAACTAGACAGAGATGTTGTCGGACATCACAGTTGGAGGGGGCACTGCCCGTTGTCCCCTAGCAACATTGGAGTTCTGAACTCTCATTCTCGAGGGAGGAGAAACACCACACGGGAATTCAAATTTTATCGCAGGAGGAAATTCTTGTTCTTACTGACGTAAGCAACTTCGATTCCCCAGATCAGAGTTTCATTTCCGAAGATAGCATTCCGATCGCCGGCGACCGTGTCCTCGGCGGCAGCAATGCTATAAGCCCTGGGTTCTACATCAATAGCAGGGCAGATCTGGAACTTTTCGTATCTTAAAGAGTCCCAAAATTTGTAAATGGTTCGACTATTCTTTTAAGACCGGAGATATAGAATTTTATACAATGGAATGAATTGGATCATGTTCCCAAAATAGAATTGGGGGCACTATATTTGGATTATCCACGGGATTGGGACACTATCTTATTAACTTTACATTGAATTTCCAAACTCTTATTCAATCAACAATTCGGGATATTTACATAGATCATGACAGGGGTATTCAACTGTGCTATGGTGAAGCCTAGGAGATGAGTTCATTCCACTGGCACCAATGGTAGTGTACAGCTTCTGTTACCGCGTTGGATTTGACCTCTTTCCTCATTGTGGATCTCTGTTATTCATCGTCACACTTTTTGTGAGGCAAATCCTGAAAGATAATTCGAGAAATGACATCTCATTTTCCCTTTTTTTGCCTCCCAAACATTCTCTTCTCTGATACATGTTGTTGGGACTATGGTTCAAGAGTTTATCTTGGATGTAGGGATGACACTACTCAAGGAATGAAGGAGGACTTAGAAAGTTTGAATGAAAGTGGAGAATTTCAAAGAAGAATCTATTTCTTATAAGGGAGACGGCTTTTATTAATTGAGGCTTGAGAGCCCTTAAACTTCGTGGCTCAATTTAAATGCAACTACATCAACCCTATTATACTAGTAGCATCACCCTAACAATGACTTGGATCTCCTTAACCTATCTCTAATCTAGGGGTGGCATAAAAACCCAATACTCATTGGGTCCCCATGGGATATGAGTTTGTGTGTGGTAAATTTTCCATATAATTTAAATTTTGGGATTCAATGTGATTGGTTAGATATGGAATCCCAATTGATCCTATTTCCAATTAAGTGAGCTGAATTTTTTTGTAGGCAAAAGCATATACAAACGAGCAATTACCAATTAAACTAAATTAGTATCAATCAAACAACCCAATATCAATCGAATGTCACGCGTTATTTTATATGCTATAGTGATACCATTATTAATACTATCTGAATTGTGCTAAATGTTATTTTCCTTTTCGACGTAACATGGTACTAAACAAACAACCTAGTATAAAAAAAATATAGTACCAATCAAACCGCATCTATACTCTATAGCGATAAAAGTATTAGTAACATTTCCGGAATTTTATAAATTTTATTTTCCATTTTCGACGTAAAAAGTTACCTAACAAACAAGCTAGTACCAATCATACTAACATAGTACCAATCAACCGATCAATTATCTTATACTCCATAGTGATATCATTGTCAATAATAATTTTGCATCATTCCTTTATATTTTTGACGTAACATGGCACCAAACAAATTAGTCTAGTACTAATAAAATCAACCTAATTCAATTTATTTTTGGGAAATTATGAGTAGTTAATGGGTTCCCATTGGGATGACTATATTTGAGGTGTCCGGATCCTCTATGGCCCTGTTTACTAGAGATTATTTCTTGATGTACTGAACTGAACTGAGCTGAATTGAACTGAACTGAACTGAACTGAAGTGAAAATTGATGTATTGAAAAATGGAATCAGCATGACTGAATTAACATGAATTTCATCAAATTGCATTTTCACTGAACTAAACTGAACTGAACTGAACTGAATTGAATTGAATTGAATTGAACTGAACTGAACTGAACTGATCTGATCTACAGATAAGCTCTGGTAAACAGGGCCTATGTCCATGTATCTGTACCGACCATGTACCGAAGATTAAACGGCTCCGTTTCTTACCCTTCTTCCTTGATCAAATATACCACTTTGAGCCATCGCATTTTCGCACAAAGAGGAGTAAACTATAGTACAATTTACAGTTCACTTTAAAAGCTTAAAGCACCAAAAACCACAAATTGTGAAGAAAAAGCAACCACACTCTTTGATTAAATAGAGAAAAGGGGATCGTTCTCAAAATTCTCTTTGAGGTAATGACCAATACAGGTAACCTTTCATCTCCGGCATGTCATAAAACAATATCACAAGGAAATTGATGATGGTAATGGTATGAGAAAATTCAGAGGACACGGATATACCAAAAGAGATACTACCCAGATCGTAAAATTAATCAATATTGATGAGCACCCACGGAAGCCATTGATGAGGTACCCATGGAAGAGCACACCAGGAAATGGATGTTGTAAACATTTTGTGGTGGTAAACTTCAAAACTATTGATAAGGTACCCATGGAAGAGTACACCAGGAAATGGATCAGCTCAGATGGATTAATTAAGGTAAGGAGCTGAAATTAAACAATAGAAACGGCTGGATAAATATACATAATGAATTTTATCGAGGAAGAAAGGTAAGAAACGGCGCGTTTAATCCTCGGTACAGGGTCGGTACAGATACATGCGACATAGAGGATCTGGACTCATATTTGGGACCCATGTAAATTTGAAATTTCCAATATTATATAAATCTCAATCCCAAAAGTTAGTGGGAAATAGATTCTCAATCCCATTTAATTCACATCCCATTTCTTCTAAATTCCGCCCAATTTCCACCTCTTCTATAATTCATTGACTAATGTTAATCTCTAAAACATTCTCTACTAATATTCTAGAGATTTTAAAAACTACTCTAGAACATTTTCTTGCTTCTAAGACTTCTCTTGGTTACTTCTAGATATTGTGCCTTTTAACTCTAATTCATTTGGGCTAAAATTCCAAAATCAAGTTTACATTTTCATCAACATTTTGTGTCTCCAATTACCTTTTCTACTTCAAATGTTCTTCCTTCTTTTCCTACTTCCACTTTAGATATCACTTCTTATCCTTCTTCATCACCACACAATAATGATAATCATTCTTCATCATATTTACAGTCTTTTTCCATTTCAACACTATCAAAATCTCCAGTTCTTAATTCAAAGTACCTCTTAGACAAAGAAATCCACATGTTTGGACAAAAGACTTGTTCTTGCTTATATTGGATGATCCTAGTGTCTTCCCTACCTTTTCTACCACACATAAGTCATTTGTTGCAACTCTATCTACTATTCCATAACCACATTCTTTCAAAACTGCTTGTCAACATAAATAATAGATTAAGGCAATGCAGGAAGAGATTCAGGCCTTGGAGGTTAATCAGACTTGGACTCTTACACCTTTACCACCAGGAAAGTAGGCCATTGGATGCAAATGGATTTACAAGGTTAAGTGTAATCCAGATGGATCAGTGGTTAGGTATAAAGCTAGATTTGTAGCTAAGGATTACAGTCAACTAGAAGGAATTAATTTCACTGAAGTTTTCTCTCTAGTAGCAAAATCGGTCACCATCAGGTTGTTGTTAGCTATTGCATTGCAGCAGCCAAATCTTGGCACATCCATCAGATAGACATCAATAATATTTTCCTTCATGGCAGCATTGATGAGGAAGTGTACATGGTGCCTCATCCTGGCTATATCATATTTGATTCTAATCTTGTGTGTAAACTTAGCAGGAGTTTGTATGGTCTTAAACAGGTTTCAAGACGGTGGAATAAGGAGTTCACTGCTTACTTGAAGACTCTAGGATTTATGCAGTCGATCCCCACATTACTATTGTATGTTCACCAAGATTTCTGATCACTTCTTCTTTGCTATAGCAGTGTATGTTGATGATGTTTTACTGGTTGGTGATTCTTTGGAAGCCATGCATAGTGTTAAGCAGTCACTGCATGTAGCCTGTACCATCAAAGACTTGCATGAAGCCAAGTTTTTCTTAGGCATTGAGAATACCAGATCTGTCTTTATTTGACTAAGAACAAGTACATTCTTGACATTATTCTTGACTGCAATATCACTGGTGCATCATCTGTTGACACTCCACTTCCCATTTCCTGGAAAAATGATGACACCTCTTCACTCTTAGTTGATCCATGTGTGTTTAAAAGACTCATAGGCATGCTGCTATATCTCAATTCACAAGACTTGATGTCACATTTTGACAAGCGATTTCCCCACGTCGTAAATGGGAATCCCACTCAATCAAAACACATTTATATTTCACCTACGACTTCTAACTACTATAGAGTAGATAGTGGGAAGTAGGGATCGAGCCACAAGGAGAAGGAGTTTTGTTTAGTGTTTTAGCGAAGATTATAAACACATACATATATATTATATAGAAAGCAAGGTAAACAATGGGGGGTTTTTTGAGTTGATTGATTACACTACGAAATAAAGTAACTATCATTAACTAAGTTAAGAGGAAAACACTAATATTATGAGGCCTTGGGAGGCAAATGACTTCAATTTCCAACTATCAACTTATCACCGGGCAAATGCTATTACAAAGGAGTTTCGACCATTTGTCAAGGATGAAAGCATCTCATTCTCCCAATTGTAGCTAGAGAAGATGATAACACCTCTCAAAGCTCTTATTGTCGAGTCACCTAGACGATAGCATCTAGATAGCTCAACAATGGTGTTAAGAATGGAGAATTGACAAGCTTACTCACATACCCACGATAACGAGAGTATACAAACAAGACATTTGATAAATATAAAGAACTAAGACGATGATAACATACAAATCTCAATTCATACTTGCTACTTCATGATATTGGAGAAAACGATCACGTTCTACCCACGAATCTAGTTATTTATTGCTAACAATCATACGTCAAAAAGGAATCTTCAACTCAAGTATACAATCACATATTAGGGGGACCAATGGTAGCATTACATCCTTACCTAAAAACACAATTGATTGATCATGCAAGTTCATAAGATTTCCAATTCTAACAACTCATATTTATCATGGTATTTCTCAACTACAATCACATAACCAAGGGGAGAGTTTGTCATCACTCAACCCCTTTCCATAGTCACTAAACTAACTACTAGAGATAACATTACACTACAATCCATCATCATTCCAAATTACACTAGAATTACTCTAAAACTATATTACCTTAAGAACTAATCTACTCTAATTAGTGACTACGAGGCATGCAATTGATATAAAACACAAAGCCCATAACAAATTAAGCAAGATTGAACAATATTCATGCATAAGAATTCAAGTTCATCAAATGATAATCAAAATCCAAAGTTTAAGCATACACACACCCTCAAAATCTCAAGGGAAAGTGAATTCAAATGCTCCCAAGATTAAACTAAGCTATGATACAATACGTGAAATCAAACTACTAATCTAAAGGAATTGAAAGCAAGAAAATGGAAGGAAGAAGAGGGAAATTCGGTTTCTACATGGCTCATTTCGTCCTCCAAAAGGGTGGGATAAGAGAGGTATTTATAGCCCCAAAATTCAGCTCAAGGAGGCAAGTGGGCCGTTGTTTTTAGCGACACTTAATTTAGTGACACTTTCTTCAGTAAGTACTTCTGGCGACACTTCCTTCAAGTTTAGTGACACTTTTCTGGGATTGGGCGACACTTTTCTAGGCAGCAGTGACACTCTTTCTGGGCAGATTCTACCACCTTCAACAAGGTGGCCTTCTCACCACTTCTATGACCAATTCTTCAAGTTCCGAGCATCAAATCATCAACTCTATAGCATAGTCATAGAAGGTCTTCTAGGATTCACATCAACAAGCTCCAAAATACACACATAAACGTAGGATTTTACAAGTTCTAAACATAAAGCTCTAATGATATAATTCACTCTAAAATCCTATACTTTGTTACAAAATGATCTTCAAAACAAGTCTCAAATGCACTAAAAGCTAGAGTATAAATAGGGTACATCACGTTTGTTGTTCATCAGTTAAGAAGCAATCTCATGTTCCTTTGTACTGTGACAACCAGGCTGCGTTACACATTTCACCAAATCCAGTCTTCCATGAGCGCACCAAACACTTGGAGATAGTTTGTCTTTTGGTTCGAGACTAATACTTGCAACCGCTAGAGCTCCCACAAACTTCCACTGTACTGTTTCAGTGTGATGATGTAGAGCTGCTTATTAAGCTCCAGTAGAGTTTGGATCTACTTTTGAACTTCATTTCATCTTATTCCTAGTTGTAAGAATATTTGATTTTCAGCCTTGGGCAGTCACTACCAGCTTCACTTTTGAGAAACTCATATTTCATTATAGAGTCTTTGATGTATTGTGTCTCCCAATAGCTCGGTTGACAGAGTTGTGTTTCGACATGTCGATCACTAAATTGCTCGCCGAGACGGTTTTGGCGAGAGTACACAACAATCATGACTCTACTAATCATATGAATAGGGTTGTATAGTTCTAGGCCTATTCATTCATTATTTTGGAAGCCAACTTTGCTTCAAGAGCCTTATGTAATCTTAAGGTTCCTTTTGTAACAAACTTTGGTTACTATTATTAAAAGGTTTGGGGAGCCTAATGAATATCCCCTACCAATGGTGATTTAACTTTTAAAAAAAAAATACTACTTGCAAGGTTTTCTCATTCCCGCTTAGATTTCTACCAAGCTGCAGTTAGCTGACATATTCACAAAGCTTGTTCCATTTCCTATCTTTCAAACTATTCTTTTCAAGTTTGGATTTCGCTTCTTCACCTCCATCCAACTTGAGGAGGGGCTGATGAAAATATGATTGGATGAAGAACACTATTTGGAGTCCCTAGCTACTATTTGGAGTTTTTTTTTTTTAGTTCTGAGACGTGGCACCACACTTTGTGTGTAATGTGTATATATTCCTGATGTACGGCTACTCTACCTTCTAAGAAATTGAAATTAATTTCATCCTAATATTATCTGTTATTCTCTCTCTCTTCCTCCTTTCTTCATCTCTTTACTAAACATGATCTACAGACCTTAAATTACCTAAAACTTCTTTAATAACATCTCAGAATGAGCCTACACTTAGCGTACATTTTAATAAAAGCATTGCACACACAAGTTATCCTCAGAAACCTATTTTTCTCTGCATAAAAGTGAATCCATTTGCCGACCTCAAGAGCTCCTAAATGAGCACAGCCTGGAAAAACTGCAACCAAGCTATCGTTGAAGAACAAGTGAGTGCTGAAACAACTAGTCAAGAAGATGGCATCCTCGAAGGAGAAGGCTCAGATATTCATGAGCCTTTCTTTTTCCAAAATAAAATTTGCTATTTATACGCAATTAAGTTTTGCGGTTGGAGGATATTAAGAGTGTACCTTTACAAATTCAGGAATGGATGCTATTGATAGAATCAACTCAAAGCCTTTTTACTATTGTCATACAATTTTATCTGTAACTAGTTTCATTTGGCAAGTTAGCCAGGTTGTTGGATATCTGGATGCTGATTAAGTTTGTTGAGGGACTAAATTTTGCTTAGCCGCAGGAAAAAAAATGCAGAAAACAATGTAAAGGCACAATTTTAAAGCCATCAGAAACAAAGAAATTCAATTAAGGATGTTTCACTGTTCCAGTGTTAGTTCCAGAAAGCCCAGAAACCTGTATAATACTAACCTGTTGAATTGCATCCCATAATCACCAATAATCTCTGCAAGAACACATCCCATCTTCAAACCTATGGAACCTGTTGGCATCTCTGACCAAGAATACCTTTTCTAAAACCTTTGACAAACCCTTGATAAACTCATGACAATCTCCACACACCCTCAAGTTTTTGAAAATTCGAATTGTCTTTCCATCCTTTTCCACCCCACCAAGAAGCAGAGCCAACCCAATGGCCAACTTCTCGCTATGAAGCCTCAAGCTTTCTTGCTTCGACTCCTCTTCAATATCATGTAGTGAAAAGCTTATTTCATTTGCATAACCTATCTCAGCCCGCATTCGTTTCTCCATTTCCTTGAGAACAGCATGGATACTTTCAAACAAAGGATGTGTGTCATCTCCATTGTAAAAGTAGTGGATCTGTTTATCAATCTCTACCCAACTGCGCCCAGCTTCTTTCTTCAGGCCCTTAGCCCTTACCAATCCCCTCAGTTTCTCACATTCTTTCCAGCACCCTGCATCAGCCAAAACATTTGACATCATTACATAATTCACCGGATTTTCACCATCCATTTGCAAAAGAATTTCCCCGACTTCTCTCCCTATATCAACATCTTTATGAACTCTGCACGCGCTAAGTAACGTCTGCCATATTCCTGTGTTCGGCTTCACAGGCATGCTCTCTATGAGCCGTTTGGCTTCTTTTAAACGCCCAGCTCGGCCGAGGATATCAGCCATGCAAGCATAATGCTCCACTCTAGGTTTTACATTTTTATTCCTAGTACACAACCTTGTGAAGTAGTCTTGGCCTTGTTTAACAAGGCCAGAGTGGCTACAAGCAGAGAGTATAGCCAAGTAGGCTACCTCATCAGGTTCAACCCCGCTAGCTTCCATTTCTGTGAAAACTTGAAGAGCTTCAACACCAAGACCATGCTTTCCATATCCAGTAACCATGACTGTCCAAGAAATGACACTCTTTATTGGCATGTCACTAAAGTACTTTTTTGCCTCCTCTACCAGCCCACATTTGAGATACATGTCAACAATCGAGTTTGAAAGAGAAATGTCTTCACCACTAGGCTTTTTAATGGAGTAAGAGTGCATTTGTTTCCCTAGTTCTACAAGAGCAAAATCAGCAAAGACACCCATCATGCTCGAGAGAACTAACCCGTCAACACGATTGTTGCTTTTTCTGAGTTCTCTGAACAAATCCATGGCCTCAGATAGATTCCCGTCCTGAGCATATCCAATTATCAGTGCGGTCCAAGATACCACACTCTTCTCTTCAGCTTCGTAAAAAACTTTACTTGCTTCGGATAGGCATCCACATTTCACATACAGATCAATAAGTGCACCTGAAACATATTTCTGCTTCAGAAAGCTGTTTCCATTCATGGCTAGAAAAGCATGAACTTGAGCTCCCTGGTTAATAGCTCCTGCAAGAGCACAAGCTTTTAGAGTGCTTGTAAACGTGTACTCATCTGGAACTTCACCATATTCTCTCATCTCTTTAAACAGAAGTAGCGACTTTTTGCCATTCCCTTCAAGAGCATACCTAGCTATCATCACATTCCAACTAATTAGACTTCTAACAGGCATCACTTCAAACATAGACTCTGCATCACACATTCTTCCGCATCTAAAATACATATCCATGACTGAATTACAAACGACGGGATGCCACTCGTATCCCCTCTTACAACACACACCGTGGATCTGCATTCCATCAACCATCACACCCAAAGCCCCACAGGCCTTCAAATTTGTCGAGTAGGTGTACTCATTCGGCCAAACACGTGAACATAACATATCGCGTAAGAGCATCAAAGTCTCCCTAGCATCACCACATTGCAGATATCCGGACATGAGTGATGTCCAAGAAACAACATTCCTCTCAGGCATTCCATCGAACACCACATGAGCTAAGTTCAGTCTTCTACATTTTGCATACAAGTCTATCATGTCATTGTTAATCATCAAATCTACCCCATAACCCTTTCTAATCACAGCTCCATGAATCTCCTTACCCTTTTCCAACAACAGATTCTTGGAACATTTTCTCAAAAGATCAGCCAATCTTTGCCGTTCACTCATGAACCTAAAAAATATGAAATGTCAATTCGCAGTCAATTGTTAGCCCGTTCCTTCTTTGACAGGACAAAATAAATTAAAACACAATATTAGCCTCGTGTCCTATGTATATATTTTATGACGTGTACTAAACTCTAGTTGATCTCTGCCTTATAAACCCACGATTTTAAATCTACAGACAAGCACAAGCTTGAATTCATGTAATGGGGACGAAAGTTGGACTGTGGACGATGAGGTGGGCGGAAGATATGCTGATACCCATGTTAAGAAACTGCAAGAGGTTGTCGGATTTGAAGAAAATGCATTCCCAAATGCTCCAACTTTCGCTCTCACAGAGCAGTTTCTTGGTGACCAAAATGGTGAATTTTTGCGATCAAATTGGCGAAATCCAGTATGCAACCTCACTGTTCAAACAGGTCCTTGAGCCGAATATTTTTCTTTACAATGCGATGATTCGAGCTTATACAAACAAGCTGATGTATATCTTAGCACTCAATGTTTATAGGCAAGTTGCCGGTGTACGAGATTTTTCAGATAGATTCACGTACCCTTTTGCTCTTAGGTCGTGTGCCGGGGTACGAGATGGGAGATTGGGACAACAAGTCCATGCTCAAACGTGTAGAACAGGGCTCAGTTTCAATGGCGTTGTAGAGAATTCCCTGTTGGATATGTACGTGAAGTGTGATGACATGAGTGCAGCTCGTAAGGTGTTTGATGAAATGACTGAGAGAGATCCAATTGCTTGGAATGGCCTTATTTCTGGGCACATCAAGTTGGGTCAGGTGAGGAGGGCGAGGCTGCTGTTTGAAGAGATGCCTCACAAGACTATTGTGCCTTGGACATCGATGATATCCGGGTATTCGAAAATCGGGTGTTATGATGATGCATTGGACGTGTTTAGGAAGATGCAAGTTGCAGGAGTGAAGCCTGATTGGATTAGCTTGGTTGCAGTTTTACCAGGCTGTGCTCATTTAGGAGCTCTTGAGGTTGGCAAATGGATTCACTTTTACGCAGAAGAAAACGGGTTTATGTGGAGAACTTGTGTGTGCAATGCTTTGATTGAAATGTACGCTAAGTGTGGATGCGTGGCCGAGGCTCTGCAGTTGTTTGACCACATCTCAGAAAGAGATGTAATCTCGTGGAGTACGATGATATCTGCACTTGCTAACCATGGGAGAGCGCATGAAGCTATACGGTTGTTTCAGGAGATGCTAGAGGCAAAGGTTGAGCCGAATGAGATCACTTTTGTCGGCCTTTTATCAGCTTGCGGGCATGCTGGTTTGGTAGATAATGGATTAAGGTACTTTTGTTGTATGCAGAATGAGTATGGAATAAAGCCAGGGATAGAGCATTATGGCTGCTTGGTTGATCTACTCGGGAGAACAGGGCGCCTTGAACGGGCTCTGAAACTGATAAGGAGCATGCCAATGGTGCCAGATTCGGCAATCTGGGGATCCTTGCTCAGCTCCTGCAGAACTTTCCGGAATCTTGATATCGCAGTTGCTGCAATGGACCATCTCTTGGAGCTTGAACCAGACGACACTGGCAACTATGTATTGCTTGCAAATATATACGCGGATCTGGGGAAATGGAACGGGGTTTCAAGAATGAGGAAGTTGATGAGGAGAAAGAGCATGAAGAAAACACCAGGTTGCAGTTCGATTGAGGTCAACAGTGCAGCTCAAGAATTTTTATCAGGAGACAATTCCAAGCCGTTCTCTAATGATCTGTTTCAGATACTGAACCTATTTAGATTACATCAGACTGAAACAGATGATCAGATTGATGCCATTGCCGAGCTAGAGGGTGTTACTGTTAGCAATAATCTTCAATTGTAGGCAAATAAACACTGCTATATGAATGTGGAACATTGTACTTTATGAGCAGGTTTATTTCAAAATAGTAAAGAGTTTAAAAAGACTTATTATTACCACCTTTAAACCACCATAAAAGAAACCTGATATAGAAATAACGCAACTATACAAGTGAAGAATCAAATTATACTCAGACAGAACAATGAATAGTAACAAAGAAGAAACAAGTAGGGAGAAAAGGTCTCAGCTCTTATTTTGATCAATAAAATCAATGTTAAGTACAACTATATTATCAAAAAGAATAAAATAAAGGTACAGTTAAACCTTTGCAATTTCCATCCAACAAAGTAGAATCCATATGAGTAGAAATTCCAGAAATAGCTTATCTTTTATGTGTATTTGAAAGAAATAGAAACAAAATCACCAGCCTAGGATTTGAGCAATGGAAAAGCCACATACAAGTGTTACTGCATAGATGCTACCGTCCATGAACATTGCACTGATGACGTTCTGCAAAAGAAACGCCAATTCCATAAATGTACCAAGCTTATCAAATAAGTCGGGCTCATCATCTAAAGGTTTCTGAGTGGCTTGCAGTTCAGGTTTCTGAGAGCCTCTTCGTTTCTCCAGCATCCGTCCAACCACAAGTGTGATATTAGTCACTATCAGAGTGTAAAGAGGTCTGAAAAACATGACCCTCTTCACAAGACTGCTGCGTAAAATTGGGAACCCAGCATGAGCTAAGACTACGAGGATGGCAACAACCACTGAACACAAACTGCGAACACTCGCGGATGCTGAAATCGCCAACTTAACTTCATTAATAGTATCCGGGTTACAAAGATGAGCCAGCTGCTTGAGTACTTTGTCTTTGGGGGAAGTGGAATCGCGAGGCCTCCTGACTCCAACTGACGAGGCTTTTCCATCAACACCACGGGAAGACACTTGAGAGGGCTCTGTGCTGCTATCAACCTTGCCTATTACAGCTTCAGCTCCATCTTCCTTCGGGACGGTGTCATGATTCGGGGTCAATACAGTTTTGACCTCACCTTGTTGAGAATCTGCAGCATCAATGAAGGGCAAATTCAACATGATCATATGAATGTCCTAATTCTCCCCATTCAGCGTTCAAAGAAGCAACTTGATGATCACACATTGGTTAACTTTCAATACAATGGTATGACAATAAGGCAAAATTACGCTCTAACATACGTTCAAAACACTCAGCTAGGATTTTATTTCCCCTAATTTCAAAATCTTTTAAGTCAAAACACAAAAAACACACGATCATACACCAAAGAACATCATGCGAAGAACAATAGGAATCATAGGAATTTGGAAATACACGTGAACAGCGTTATTGGATGATTGGAGTATGAAACATACCTTGGGGGGTTTGAGGATGCGAGGGAGGAGATTGAGCTTGAATAACCGAAGGCGAAGAAGGGACGTTCTCCGCCGGGAGTGGATCGGCCGGGAGATATTTAACTTGGCCGGAAACCAGGGCCAAACGGTCGCTTCCTCTTTCAAGTATACGACGTCGTCTTGCCTCCCTGCTGCTCTCCGTCATCCTTCCTTGACTCTGTTCGTCCTTTCGTTTTGTGATAATATTGAACAAATTGGGATGCGAAAACCTGAACGTAATAAAACATATTTAAAAAAAAAAATTGTTAGTTTTAACACATAAAACAGCAATTTCTTGAGTCTTCCATATATATCAAATTAATCGACATTTTTTTATAATTGAGTCTGTCGATTTTTTCATATTCCAAATCATGTATTTATTTATATTTTTAAGATTTAATATCGAGTAATTTTAACCATAAAATACATCTTTGTCTAGGAAATAGCTAGCTTAGTGAAAATCTCCTAAGGCATAAAATCCATCTAGGAGTCCTGATCTCATAAGGCATACAACTTTAAATAGCTATAAATTGAGAAGGTCTTTGGTGAGACTGTAACTTATGGTAGGAAGAATGATAGTTCATGTGTTTAATAGATTTGTTCGTGTGTTTTCAAACTTAATTTGTGTGTGTTCATTTAAACATGAAAATAGCTTACAACAAACAAAACTTACAAACACACGAACAAATCTAATAAACACATGAACTATCATTCGTCATACCATAAGCTTATGGTAGGACGATCTCACCCATAATTTTGTAATAAATCAAAGGGTAAATAATCTATTTTTGTGTCAATTCTCCCACTTTCCGTCCATATTTTTCCACCTTCCTACCCCCTAATAAACTGGAAGAATGAAGGAGTTTCAAAAGCTAGTTCAACTCATCATCATGTAATCTCCTTAATAGTAAAAGGAAAAGTCTCGCATCCATATGAAGATAGGATGTGATACCGACGAAAGGAAGTCACAACTTTTCCATTAGCATTGAAGAAATGACACTCAATAGACTAAGACCAAGGAGCTTGCATAAACAGTCCCGTCGTTTCGTATCTTTGTATGGTGCTGCAAAAAGGAAAAAATGTGGTAGGCTGAAAACAAGTGATAGAAAACATCCTACTATACAACCAGGATATTCATCCTAGACACTACCCTCACAAGATTATCATCTCACTTTTTCCTCATTCATCGGTGCACTAATTCCCAGTCAAGCTTCTTGGGTTGGATTGCTCATCTTATCTAGGAAATAAATATAAAATATGCTAAACTACTTGCAAATTTTTTTTGACTTATGAACCAAAAAAGTTAAACTCATAAACCGGCAGTGTGTGCTTAAAGGTAATGTGAAAAACAGATACAAGAGGGTTATCTATTTTACTTTTGTGGGATCCAGGAATAGCCCAAAGGCAACCATTTTCAAGTGTTGCATCTGATAGAGCCAGCCAAAATCCAGTGCAAGTGGATGATCAGTATATAAAAATGAAATATCCTGGTGTGGCACTACTTCCCCTCAAATACCACGTTGTTGAAATTGCAATATTTACGAATTGTGAGGAAGCAAATGAAAGTTCCACCAATCTACCAAAGTGATCTAATTGCGTCTAAGTTTTACAAATAAAACTTAAAAGTGCGGAATTGAAAGAGACACACAATTGATCACGCAGTTCGTTGCGGAGCACCTACGTCTGCGGGTCCGTATCTCGGTGTAAAAATCATTCACTATATGCAAAGCACGATATACAATCCTATCTTCACAGTCTAGTGGCGAATTCCTCGCTAGCCTATATCACACTCTCTAGTTCGCTCTCTAGCAGTTGTTACTATAATTACCTCCGGTCCACCGAATAGTCCTCGCTCCTAACAGTTTCTATGAAGATAGCTGCTGATCTTGTCCACAATCTAGCAGAATAACGCGCACAATCTAGCAGTTGTTACTATGATTACCTCCGGTCCACTGAATAGTCCTCGCTCCTAACAGTTTCTATGAAGATAGCTGCTGATCTTGTCCACAATCTAGCAGAATAACGCGCACAATCTAGCAGTTGCTACTATGATTACCTTCGGTCCACTGAATAGTCCTCGCCCCTAACAGTTTCTAAGGAGATAGCGGTTGATCTTGTCCACCCAAGCTTTAACACACGTCCAAGTGTTTTGTTGATGAGTAACCGCGGACGACGACGCTGCTTTGGTCTGGCCTAAAGTAAACCCCGAATGGAATTTTTTCTCTCGTAAGATCGGCAAATCAGGCTCTCAACTAATTGTCCTTTTTATAGCTCAATGTCGCGTGAATTCAGTCATCTTCACGGCTGTAGAATTCCATTCCAATTAAAACAAGTTTAAAACAAAAATTCATTGGAATAAGGAATTCAGAAGATCTACAATTCCTAAAATAATGCAGAATTTCCTTTTCCAATTAAATTTCTGCAATCTCCCACGAATAATTCTGAATTGAAGATGGATTTGGACTGTATTATCTCGTAGCATATATATCTATTCCATATTACTAGCGGGCACTCACCGCGCATCGCGCGGTGTATTTGTACACTAATTTCTTAGAGAACTTACATATTTTTTAATTTCTTCAATTATTTTTATGTGCCTTGAACTGATTAAAATTTAAAGGTTGGGCCTGATATGCTTGTAAGTGGATTTCTTCAACCAATTCATGATCTGGCCCCCATCATTCCACCTATAGAAGAAACTTCTGCAGTTGATCCCACTGTTTCTCCATATGAGTCCAGCATTATATTCTTCTACAAAACATGGAATCCCTATGGTTCCTTTTACAAAATGAATACAGGTTAAGCTAATTAATACGTACGAATAAAGATGAATGTAGCCTTCTACGTACATTCCATCCTCTTGAGAATAGCCTCAGACAGCCATTGTCATCCATCTTTTGTAAAGACGCGGCCACATGAAATCTCTAAGGCTTGTTTTCACTGCAGTAAAAAACAACCTATTTGATTTAGTGAAAAATATTGTATCACAACTCAGCTCCAGCACCAGCACCAGCAGAAAAACAACAAGAGCAACAAAAAAAACAACAGTAGTAGGAAAATAGCAGCAAAAAACAGCAATTCAGTCAAGCATATAGCAGAAGTTCAGTTGCAACAACACGAAGTAGCAGTTCAATCTCAACTGCAGCAGAAAAACAGCAGCAGTTCCATTCACAAAATCAGGGAAATAGGAGAAGCAACATTATCAGCAGCTCAGCATCACCTGGTCAAGTCTTGAACATTTTTATCAGGTTGTCTGCTTTATTTAGAAACTATGTACTGTCTTGTTACATAATCTATTCGATAAGAAGTAATTTGACACATCAATTTAACTCTGATGGCCTTAAATTTGCAAGCACAAAAATTTGTGGGAGTGAGTGATCCTAGAGCCGAGGAGTATATAAATGAAATAAAGCCTGCTAAAAGTCCAGAAGAAACAGCACGAATCGGGAGGAAAATACAGAGACAATATCCTAATCTGGTAAGAAATATTGTACAGTAACAATACGTGTCTAGCATAGCCTCACCACGAGATGTGTGGTGTATTTTAATATTTAATTTGAATTAATTTTTTTGTTCTGCTCATATTTGTAAACATGAGAAGCCAAGTTTTTTTAAAAAATACCCAACAAGTTTTTAATTGAAAAGGATATTTGTGAAACTGAAATATCAGATTAATTGATCGTGTAAAACATAGGTTAAACAACATACATCATTCAACTTGGCTAATAAAAGAATATGATTTCTCCTTTCGATTGAGGAGGAATGCTCAAGATTTGATGGTTTTTTTGGAGGTTCTGAACAACGCTTTCTAGAAGATGGGTTTTCAGGGAAAGTTCCAAATCAGATCGCTCGGTCATCACAACATCCTCGTTTGCTTATATGTTAAATAGCGCGGTAATGTATGCAATATATTTAACTGAACTCAAGTGAACTGAACTGATCTACGGAAACGTTCACTATCATGACTTACATTTATGCAAATATTAAGTATGATTAGGTGACTGAATTTGATTTCTCTGGCCACGAACATTTGAACAAAATTAAAGTTGGGCACGCATAATTATTATATTAGGTGGGGAGCAGCAGATCCACCGCTGATACAGCAAAATTTCCAGTGGCATCCAAGCACGAAGGAAGTTAAATACTAAGACAAGAAACTTGTTTCTTTTAGGCATAATTTAAACTTCACGTGAGTTGGCAAAAATTAATGACTCGTTATGAAGAAGCCACAAGAAAGTATATTCCCACTCTCTCAACAATGCTCACAACAAGCAACTCATGGATGCAAGATACGCATATTTTGTCAATCTTCAATCCTAATTCTACACAAGATCTAACAGTAAAACAACAATTTTGCTTTATGGCCTCATTTTCATGATCGAAAACTCCAAAAGTTAGTTAGAGAAATATGACTTTGTTCTATAATTGTAAGTTTAAATTCTACTTAACTCCAAAATTTTACATCTTGAGTAAAATTTACTTAATTATGGTAGTCTGGTGCAACTTTCGTTCCTACAACTTAAAAGTGCTTTAAACCATTACTCTTTCAGTTTCTTGATAAATGTATTATCGTTTTATACTCTATATTCTTACTTGATAAATATATAATTAGTATAGTGTTAATATGTTTGACGTAAAAGTGTGATTAAAATAAAACAGTTGAATGTGTAAAGTCTTATGCCCAGTCATTATTAGCGTTTTCGTAAACCAGTTCAATTCTGTTAAATGTATTTATATTTTTCCAGTTAAGCTCAGTTCAATAATTAGTTTATTGAATCATAGAATGACATGAAACAAACTCCACCCTCGACCATGTAGCTTCTAGTATTATTTTCATTCTCGCCATCACAATGCATCAATAGTTCTTAACTTCTTAGCGGCTTATCCAAAATCCACAACCACATTCACCTCGTCGACTTGCTGTGAAAATCGAAAAATCAATGTAAGAGTAAGAGAAACCCTAAAGTGTTCGGTTTTTTGTGTCAGTGAGATCGGATGAAGAGAGAAAGACACACCTATGAAGAAAAATGTTGCTGCACAAAAAGTATAATTTAAGAAGTGATTAATCATTCCAGTTATGATTAAGGACATAATCTATTAATTGTTAAAGAAACTATGAATACATTCAGTTAAATCAAATTTAACTTCACACTTCAAAATACAAATCAAATAAGCCAGGAAAACTCTAAAAATATGCAGGCTTCTGGGGAACATGATTTTGTTTGGGAAACGCCTCAACATAATCACCAACTTCATACTTTGAAGATTTTAAAAACAAAAAATGGAGAGAGATTCCAGTTAGAAGCCATCAGTTTTGTCAAAGACTCGTAAAACACATCTTATACTATTTGACTTACTGATGAAGCTGCTTCAACTAACCCAAAAAAAAAAACCAATGCATCTTATTACAGTGTCAAAAATAAAACTAAAAAGGCCGCTCTCCCTACAAGGTTGATCCTGTACTTCCAATATTTCCAAAACCACATCCTCATATTCACCAGGTGCAACATAGACCTTCTGGCCAATTCTGAAATAGCAGAAACCCAATTCTTGTTCCCTCCTTGATAATAACAACTTCAGTTCCATGTTCATCTTGTGCATGACCTAAAATCTGGAACAAAAAATACAAACTTTATCATATTCTGTAATAACAGAATCAGAACTCCAGACAAAGTATTTATATCAATTCAATCAGAAAATAATTAGAAAAGACACTCCTAATAAACCAGTTATAAAGGTGTCAACCAGACTGAGCCGAAGCAAACCTATACACAGGCCTGGCCAGAACATTCTGGTAAAACCTGTACTGCATCCCGACTCTATACATTTATTCTGACCAGCTCTGAATTTCTCCAGCATCTAACCAAGACTTCAACAACAACTAAATGCATGCGAGGGGCGATCACTACATTAACACAGCCTTCCTTTTCACAGTACAGTTTCCTCAGAATCTTTGCTTTAGAGGGTGAAGGGAAAACATTATAAATAATTCCAACACATAATTCCAGTTTACAAGCAGAAAATTATGAAACATAGCCAACCTGACTGGGGAGGGTTTTACAAATTCATTTCAAAAGATGTTTAATTGGAAAGATTAGTGAAGTGAAATAGACTCCAACAACGCCAAGGGCTGCTACTCCAGACTATCACTCGGCTTTTGGAGGGAAATGGTTGCCGCCAGTCGCCAGAGACCAGTTAATACAGGTAAAATACAGTCATGATCACACTGCAATAGAAGAGAGTTTCCGCTTCAAAAATATGCTTGACAGTTGAGCAAAATAGTACAACCAAGGCAGTTGAGGGAATTGTAAATGCCCTTCACAAATATACAAAACAAAAGCATGGAGCATTTATGCAGTCAAACTGCTGCAGTCAAAACTATGCATTCCAGTAAAAACTTATATACAGAATAGTTCTTGCAAAAGCTTTAAACAAAAGCTTAAATACAGAATAGTTCTTGCAAAAGCTTTTAACAAAAGCTTAAATACAGAATAGTTCTTGCAAAAGCTTAAATACAGAAATATTCCCACAGATGTTCAACTAAACCAATATACAGTGGAAAACAAAAGAAGAAGTACAGAAGCTGCAAACATAGCTGCAGCAATTCGTCGTGGATATACAGTCCTTTGCTATTCACATAAAATGAACACGAAGTGTAACATGTGGCCATCAATTCTACTCCAGGCAAGAAACACCTTCAAACTAAACAGACATGTATCCAGCACAATTGCACAGTTGGAGCTGTAACAAAACCTAGTAATGAGCATATCTTTTCATAACAGAAACTTGAACAAACGAATCATATCTTCACAAAAACTTTTAACCTATTGAAAGGGTAAGGCTATAGTGGATTAGGCCTTAATTTTGCATCATCACTACATACTGTTTAGAGGTTAAACATACCAAGAAGTAACTTTCAAGAATTCATACATGATGTGATAATCCCAAATTCTCAATGAGCAAGCTAACCAATATAAACACCATAATGCAGATTGAACCATATAAGCGACCGGAACAGCATCATTCACACATGGACAATCAAATTTAGAAATTGCTTAAGCATCATTCACACAAAATGGCCCATTTATTTTATTCTACGTAATCGACATTATATCAAACACTTAAGCTGCAAATGAAAAATGTGCATACCTATACAAAACAATTATGATAATAATCACAAATTGGTGAGCAGTTGCATGTTTAGTATCTTACAAATTGGTGAGCAGTTGCATTTTTAGTACCTTAATCCAGGACACTGCAGAACGGAGCCTGATCCTGAATGGCAGTGATAAACAGCCAGCGACGGTGGCGAGGCCTCGAAGAGGGTCTGTAAGTAAATGAAGATCGACATACTGACTCCTCGGACTAAGTGCAACAATCTATCACTGTTGACTAATCTGTAGGCAAGAAAGCATAGCAAAGCAAGGTAAGTCGGCAATACAGAAATTGAAGGTTATCCATTTTAAGATCTTAATTCTCGTCAAAAAAACACTATCTGGACAGATGTATTCTTTACAACTGTGTTTTGTATATAGCATCCAATCAACATGCTACTTTACATATGACTTTCTTTATGGAGATGCAGAAGCACAAGCTCGTTGATTTTATCGTTCCGTTTATGGAGGTACATTTTCTTTCAAACAATGCTTTTGCCTGGCACGGGTTTTAAATTTTGTTTTGTGAACTTTTTGTTTCAAGCACGAGTTTGAGAACTGGTGAAGTCAAAACATGCAAATTGTGGTAGATAAAGGATTTAAATTGTGGTAGATAAACATACAAATAGTAATTGATCATGAGCTAAAAATATGCAAGTTCCACACAGACAGAAAGGATCAAATAGAACCCTGCATACTGAAAGTTCAGTCTTTAATCAGAAACTGAACTTTCTTTTGCCAGCTAGGAAAAAGGGTTAATATTGCAATCAGTGAACAGTGATAAGGTAACTTGTTTAATCTGATTAATCTGATTAATCATCATTATCCTACCTATTTAATTACTCTTAGGTACTGATTTCTAATCATGCATACAATCAATCAGCAGAAATAGAATCCGTAACTCAGAGAACCAAAAGAAAACATTCTCTTTTCTCCTGATCGCCAGGTCATTGTTATATTTTAAAAGAAAAAATGACTAATCTGATATAGAAAGAAATACTCATCAGATAACAAAGAGAATACCAACCGGATTTCCAATGGCGAAAACTTTTTGACCAACAAGCAAGTCTGCAGATACTACAATCGGGAGAAATCTCAACTTATTTTTTAATATACTGATCCGTAGAACAGCAACATCTTTGTCTTGGTCAAAGATTCTTTACGAGACGGAGAATATTAGATGGGTTTCAGATCATACCATCCCTTGCCACCGACCAATTCTATCAAAAAAACAAAACCCAACATTGAATAATAAAACGAAGGATTGGGGATTAGGATTGCAATTCGATAGCATATGATAGAATTTCTATGAGAAATTTACAAGTAATAAACACTTACACTAAGTAATTTTATTTCTTTCTGTCTAATAAATAGCTCAGTCAAAGGAACACGGAAGATATTCTTTACTTTCTAAAATCACTCGAGCTCGGTGGCAAAACGTCGGAGGAGAATCCTTTGTTCTTGAATTCGAATCCAATTGCTTCGCTTCTTTTTCAATCTACTCTGTAATTGGGATTGTAATTGAACAACAACCAAAGCAATTGGATTGAAATTCAAAAAGATTTTATAGCGAAGCTCTGAACAGACAACGAACAGAATTTGCTGAAATTGGAAACCTTGAGGCTGCAACTCTGAGAAGGCGAAAGTGGGCGGAAGAAGAAGAAGCGTGAACTGGGATTAAAGGCAGACGCCTTCAGCGACACCATGTTCGGTTGGTTTCTATCTTAACCGATTTCGCCAAGCAATTGGAGTCCAATTGAAAAACAAAGAACGATTTCAGAGGAGGAGAAGGATTGCAATTTGGAGGGAGAAAGAAGTAGAAGAGGAGCAGAAATTAAGCACGTGGGGTTTAAAAAAAGGTAAATCTGATAATACCAAAAACCGATGCAATATATTTTTAAGTTTATTTCAGGAAAAAACTATAATAATAAATAAAATAAAATAAAGTTAAAAAAGGAAAATTTGAGAGGGGAGAAACCAAGAAACAACCCAATAACTATTACATAAAACTCTAGGAAAAGCACACAATATTCCCTTTCCTCTGCGCTGAGCTTCTGGAATTTTTCTCTTTTTCTGCCAAAAAGAGTCATGTTGCAACATGACCTTCTACAAAACAGCCAACAAAAACTGGACTTTATAATCTCTTTCCTTGGCAATTTGTGGACACAATGGATGGCTCAAAACAAACTCATAACTTTTACAAAAATTCAACGAGCAAAACTTCCTCCCAAGTTGAAACTAACCATACCACTACATCCAATCAAAATAATTCAGTGGTAGAAAAAGTAATACAGTCATCCAAATATATCTCCCCTTGGGTCCATGAATTAGTCAAAGGCCTGCAAAAGAACTCCCCCAAGGACATTCAAAAATCCCGCGTTGCAACATCAACAACCTTCAGTCGTGCATCCCCATCATGTTGCAACATCAATAAACTTCACCTCTGTCACTCTACTAGATTATGATGACGTAAGAACCAAATCTTCATTCAAAGCTTAAGTGACTCCCCCTGACTTCGACATTAGAATCCTCTCTCAACGGTTCAAACCTTAGGCACATTACCTTCTGATCACAATACCTTGCTTCTTGATACTCAAATCAGTGAAAATACATATCCAAGGTCCTTCAGATTCCAAAACATTTGGATTGAGAATCCTACCTTTTTAACTGAAGTCTCTCAAAACTTGGCAATTCATATAGAAGGGCACATGGTATGTTGAGATTCTCCATGAAGTTAAAAAGACTGAAAACTCATCTCATCACTTGGAATAAACTGATTTTTGGGAACATATTTGATATGATAAAATCCCTAGTAGCAGAGATAACTGATGTTGAATCTAAGTATGACATATCTGCTGACCCCCTTGATCTGGACAATTTAACTAATTTACACTCTGAACATACCACATTATTGCACTAGGAAATGATTGGCAACAAAAATCTAGATTTCACTGGTTCAAAAATGGTGACCATATTACCAAAATTTTCCATTAGAGTGTAAAAGATAAACAGGCTAGGCTGGGTATAAATAAGATAAATCTTGGTGATCATAACCAATGGATCATTAGTGAACATGAACAAATAGGTCAAGCATCAACAACTTTCTACAAGCATCTGCTAACAGATGATAACACGGATCAAACTGGACAAGATCTTACTCATTTCTTAGGTTATTGACAAGCGATTTCCCCACGTCGTAAATGGGAATCCCACAATCAAAACACATTTATATTTCACCTACGACTTCTAACTACTATAGAGTGGATAGTGGGAAGTAGGGATCGAACCACAAGGAGAAGGATCTTGTTTAGTGTTTTAGCGAAGATTATAAACACATACATATATATTATATAGAAAGCAAGGTAAACAGGGGGGGTTTTGAGTTGGTTGATTACACTACGAAATAAAGTAACTATCATTAACTAAGTTAAGAGGCAAACACTAATATTATGAGGCCTTGGGAGGCAAATGACTTCAATTTCCAACTATCAACTTATCACCGGGCAAATGCTATTACAAAGGAGTTTCGACCATTTGTCAAGGATGAAAGCATCTCATTCTCCCAATTGTAGCTAGAGAAGATGATAACACCTCTCAAAGCTCTTATTGTCGAGTCACCTAGACGATAGCATCTAGATAGCTCAACAATGGTGTTAAGAATGGAGAATTGACAAGCTTACTCACATACCCACGATATCGAGAGCATACAAACAAGACATTTGATAAAATATAAAGAACTAAGACGATGATAACATACAAATCTCAATTCATACTTGCTACTTCATGATATTGGAGAAAACGATCACGTTCTACCCACGAATCTAGCTATTTATTGCTAACAATCATACGTCAAAAAGGAATCTTCAACTCAAGTATACAATCACATATTAGGGGGACCAATGGTAGCATTACATAATTGATTGATCATGCAAGTTCACAAGATTTCCAATTCTAACAACTCATATTTATCATGGCATTTCTCAACTACAATCACATAACCAAGGGGAGAGTTTGTCATCACTCAACCCCTTTCCATAGTCACTAAACTAACTACTAGAGATAACATTACACTACAATCCATCATCATCCCAAATTACACTAGAATTACTCTAAAACTATATTACCTTAACCTTAAGAACTAATCTATTCTAGTTAGTGACTATGAGGCATACAATTGATATAAAACACAAAGCCCATAACAAATTAAGCAAGATTGAACAATATTCATGCATAAGAATTCAAGTTCATCAAATGAAAATTAAAATCCAAAGTTTAAACATACACACCCTCAAAGTCTCAAGGGAAAGTGAATTCAAATGCTCCCAATATTAAACTAAGCTAATACAATCATTCTAATACAACATTACATAAATATCAAATCTAGAAGAAGAAAATGGAAGAAAATGTGAAGAACAAAGGAAAAAATCTGTTTTGGATGTGAGGGAACTCGTCCAAATAGAAAGGGATAAGAGGGGTATTTATAGCCCTTCAAAAATTGCTTTTCTGGCCTTCATTTTGCCAAAAATCCGCCCATTTTCGCGGCCGCGAGAAGCTTATGGCAGGTTGATAGCAATCTTCTTTGCTTCGCCACGGATGAACCATTGATCCGTTTTTGACGTTCTAGTAGTCCATTTTGTAGTACTCGAGAAGACGAAGCCAATGGTACCACTTATGCACTCCAACTCCTCTTGTAACATTTCCAAATTTCAGCTTCAAAACATTAGTGCACAAGTCTTTCTTCAAAATGCTAGGTAAGAGAAATTTAGCCTTAATTCTTAACCCTTTGCACTAAATGCTACCCCAAATGAACTCTCAAATGTGCTAAAAGTTGAGTATATATTGGCTACAGCAGTTATATACCTAATATCATCACTGTTGAGGATAACATTTGCCCTGCTGAGACCTGTAGAACTTGAAGAAATTAGGCAAGTTGTCTTTAATCTAGGTGAATTCAATGCATCTGGCCTGATGGGTTTAGTGGTAAGTTTTACAGGGTTGCATGGTAAATCATAAAGGAAAATTTACTAAGTGCAGTTAAGGAATTTATGTGAGGTGTACCCATGCCTGTATCATCCACCAACACATTAATCACTCTCATCCCTAAAGTACATACCCCTGCTTGCTTCTCTGAGTATAGACCTATTAGTCTATCAAATTTTTCAAACAAAATATGCTCAAAATTGATTTCTGATAGATTGAAACCTGTTATTGGAAAGTGCATCTCTGAAGAGCAATCTGTTTTTATTGAGGGTATGGAGATATCAGATAACATTCTCATAATGCATGAACTAGTTAGACTTCTTGACAAACCTGGACAAAGCCTTAACACAATAGTTAAACTAGATATGTCACAAGAATGCTTTTGACAAGGTCTCATGGTCAATGCTAAATTCATTACTGCTAAAATATGGCTATCATGGTCATATTGTTTCGGTCATTCTGATAAGCTTATTTGGAAGCCATCTGACACAGGTAGGTTCTCTGTCTCATCTGCATATAACACACCATAGCTAGGAGTAAGTAACCTTGCTACTCATTGACAAAGGTATGGAATTCTCTGCTCCCACCAAAAATGTTTATGTTTTCTTGGAAGCTTATCAATAACCATGTGCCAACTGAAGAGATTATGAAAATCATGGGTATCAACATAGTCTCTAAATGTCATTTTTTTGATAGTGAATACTCCATTTATCATTGTTTTTAGGGGGTTGCTCCATGCAGGTCCATTTTTCTCTTGCAGGTCCGTATTTTTACCATAATACCCCTAAAATTGTTAAGACAAAAAATGGGCTTGAAATCATAGGGTTCCATCAGGGGAATTATGGTAAAAATACGGACCTGCAAGAGAAAAATGAACCTGCATGGAGAAATTGCTAAAATCAACTGTGTAGCTAAGACTGAGGGAGTAAATGGTTTTTACGTATCTTTTATTATACAATTGAAAAAAATCACTATTTAAGACATCACACCATTTGTCCAAATTCCAAAACCGTAAATTGAATTCCTGAATTGTAACCGATTTTCATAATATGAAATTCATTAGAGTATAGTTTGGTTGGAAACTATACTATTATCGAATTGAGGGCAATTGACAGCATAATTTTTAAATGGTGCATGCAAATTTATATTATTAAAATAGCAAAAAATTTCATGCAAATTTATATTACTAAAATACCCTTGAAAAGACTATAGCGGAAAATTGTACGCCATCAGACGTGGATCCCCAAAATGTTTTAATAAAAGGGTAGGTAACATTTTTACATGTCCCGAAATTTAATTTTACAAGATTTGTTAAGATTATTATTAATACAATGATATTTTAGATAATTTATATTGAACCTTTCAATTATTCCATTGTCATTATGTTGCCCACTTGAAACCTATTAATGTAGGTCATGGGTACTATTTTGGAACAACACTTTATTTAGCAAAATTATAAAATGGTATCAAACTTTGAATTTTAAATAAAATTGGTTACTATTTTGTGTTTTTTCTCCTTTCTATTTGAACATGGACTAATCTCTCTGAATAAATTCATTTTCGGGATGCCTAGATCAATGGATTATTTATTTTTAGGTTCTGTTCTACACCTTTGTTGAGAACGAAGAAGATCAAGTAGTACAGGAGAAAGGTCAAGATCAGACACTGTGAGGAAAGTCAAGAAGCTGAGAAATGAGCTAACTGACACCTAACGTCTTTTCCCGTCATTACAAGCCTTTAGATTCAAGGGTTTTCAGATGCTGATTGGGCTACTTGTAAGAGCACTAGAAGATCATTGACATGCTATTGCATCTTTCTTGGTCAGTTCCTTGTTTCCTGGAACTAAGAAGCAATCCAATGTATCTTGTAGCTCTGCTGAAGCAGAATACAGAAGTATGGATGCAGTGACAAGGGAGCTGCAGTGGATCAGTTATGTGTTGAAAGACTAATACAAGTGATAACCAGACAGACCTTTATATCAATTCCAATCCAGTTTTTCATGAAAGAACTAAACACATTGAACTGGATTGTCATGTAGTAAGAAATCAGTATATTCTTGGTTTTCTAGATCCTCAGTTTCTTTCCACAAAATTGCAAGTGGCTGACTTTTTCACCAAGGATTTATCTCCTCCACTCTTTCATTCTTTCTTAGTAATTTAGGAATGTGCAGTCTGTCCATTTCCAACTTGAAGGGAGGGTGTTGAGAAAGAAGAAGTAAAGATTAGACACCTTGGAAGGAAAGTCAAGAAGCTGAAAAATGAGCTAACTGACACCTAATGGCTTTTCCCGCCAAAACTGAAATGTCACAGTTTTGGTATGTTTTGGATCAGTTAGGCAGTTATTAGGTCGAGCAGATTAGTGAGTTAGTTAGGATCTTGTAGCTTATAAAAAGACTATAGATTGTAACTTAGCCACTAAGAAACTGTAATAAAAAGTTCTGATTTTCTTCTGTATTGCTCAACTGTCATTAATGGCATTTAAAGCTTTTCCAGTAATTTTGGTTTATTTCAACCTTTTCTGCCCGGCCCAAACCGGTTATTCCCGGTTCACTCCGATCGGGACCGGTTGAACAACCGGGTTTCCATAAGGGTGCGAATAAGGCCCCATTTTCTCTGCACAAAAAACATAAACACTGACGGAAAAATCAGGAGCAAGGACAGCCTCACCACCCCTTCACAGGCAATATTTTGGTGGGAAGAATTCCCGTTTTTGTATTTGATATTCACAATAATTAAATGAAAAGTTTCTGTGCATGTTGTTTATATACTAGACTAATCTATCTAAAATCATCTAGCCAAGTCAACTAACTATACAATTAGACCAGTAAAAAACAAACAGCACATTGACCCGAACCGGGTTGAACCAGTGATTTGAACTCCAAAGCTTCCCTCTCATTATCCTGATGTGATGATTCAGAAATTAGGGCAAATGATTCTTTCAAGTTTATAATGACTAAAATACCCCTGAAAAGACTATAGCGGAAAACTGTACGCCATCAGACGTAGACCCCCAAAATGTTTTAATAAAAGGGTAGGTAAAAATTTTCTGAATTTGAAATAAAACTGGTTGCTATTTTGTATTTTTTCTCCTTTCTATTTGAATAGGGACTAATTGCTCCGGATCAATTCATTTTCTGGACCGGTTCTGGTCTACACAGTTTGGATCCGGCCCAAACCGGTTATTCCCGGTTCGCTCTGCTCGTACCTTCATAAAGGCGCGAATAAGGGACCCATTTCTCTGCACAACAAACAAAAACACTGAGGGAAAAATACTGAGGAAAAATGGTGGTGGCGCTCGCCATTTTTGGGATTCTGCTAGGGATTACTAGTAATTTGATTAATTTTGCAGATCCGGTGAACACAACGAAAATTCCGAGCTCCAATGATTGTCCCCCGGCGGCGTCGCATCTTCCGAGCTCCAACGAGAATTCGAATTTTAGTTCCGAGCTTCTGAATTCGTTGCCTCCCGATCATTCTCTGATACAGGTTGTTGTTGGAACCAATGATTCAGGAGCTTACCTGGAAGCTTCTTCAAATGCCGTTCCCTTTGCTTCCCCTGGGCATAGTATCTGTGCAAGGACCCGTCCACGTCCTGGTTACTTCACGGTGGGGACTAGGGTTTGTCCTTTGAGACTGGCTTCCAGTATTGATGCAAGGATGGGTGGAATATGTGTGAGGTTGAACTACCTCTGCCATCCTGGTGATGTTATAAGATGTGTGAATGGCACGAAGAAGATTACTCTTGTGCTTGATATGAACGATCTGAAGTCAGCCTTCACGAGGGATTTTGGGTGTATGGGATCACCACTGCTGATTAGGAGAGAGGTTAATGGGACCAATGATTCAGTAGCTTATCTCGAAGCAGCTTTGAATGCTGTTCCCTTTGCCTCCCCTGCGCATAGTTTCATTGCAAGGACTCGTCCACGTCCTGGTTACTTCACAGTGCTGACTAGGGATGGTTCTTTGAGGCTGGCTTCCAGTATTGATGCAAGGATGGGGAGAATAATTGAGAGGTTGAACTATTTCTACCATCCTGGTGATGTTATAACATGTGTGAATGGCACGAAGAAGATTTTTCTTGTGCTTGATATGAACGATCTGAATTCAGCCGTCATGAGTGATTTCGGGTATATGGGATCACCACTGCTGATTAGGAGCCCTTCGTTGCTTCTTGAGCATTACCTGATACAGGCTGTTGGGACTACTGATTCAGTAGCTTATCTCGAAGCAGCTTCGAATGTTGTTCCCTTTGCTAGTGTCTTTGCAAGGACTCGTCCACGTCCTGGTTGCTTCATAGTGGTGACTATGGTTGGTTCTTTGAGCCTGCCAGCTGCCAGTACTGATGCAAGGATGGACAGAATTCTTGAACTATTCTTTGAGGCTGGCTGCCAGAACTATTTCTGCCATCCTGGTGATGTTATAATATGTGTGAATGGCACGGAGAAGATTAATCTTGTGCTTGATATGAACAATCTGAAGTCAGCCTTCACGAAGGATTTCTGGTATATGGGATCACCACCACTGCTGCTTAGGAGAGGATCTCTACTTTCCCCTGGCGCGAATGGACTTCTGTTAGATAATGGCATCTCATTTTCACCTTCGTTGCCTACCGACCATTATCAGATACAGGTTAATGGGACCAATGATTCAGTAGCTTATCTAGAAGCAGCTTCTAATGACGAGGTGGTGACTGGTGGTTACCTAGTGAGGAGAGCGTCGGGAATCACGAGGTCTCATGGATCCAATCCTCAAGCTTCTAATTCCAGTTCTGGTGCAACCTCTTCTTCTGTTTTCAGTTTTGGTGGATCTTCGACTTCTGTGGCCTCCAAATCCAGTCTTGGAGTTTGGGTAAGTTTCATTTCATTAATCTTTATTACATTACATTCATTACACTTCAATATTTTTCCTTAAACTTATTGGCAGGGTAACAAGGAACGTCTTGAGGTTGTTAGACAGGAGCCCTTAAAAGTAGCCAAACCACCAAAGAATGTTAACCCCAACATAGCTTATAAACTAGCTTTGAGCTACGTCAAAACCCACCGGTATATGAGGTGGTTTGACACCGACTGGACGCGAAATGAGCATGTTCCATTCATCGTGCACGGCCTGTGGTTAAAGGACGAGGTACGTAGTATAGATCCACCAGCATTATTGAGGAGCTACAACAGAGATGTAGTTTCTGGTATACCTGGAATTGAAGAGGCAATGCCGGTTCAATGGTCATCGAGCGAGCCTGACTATGACCACCGCTTCCACGAATGGCTTTGGCATGGACAGTTCTACCTGCATTGGTCCCTCAGTGATTATTTTTCACACATTCGCGATTGCATGCCGCTGCCAATTGGCGTTTGCGCATTGCTTTACGAGGTAAAACACACCGTTCACCACTGCATATGTCCACTTTCCCTACTATTTGATTTGATGTATAAGGTTGTTTCTATTTTTGATAGACCTCCGTACTGCTGCAACTAGAGATGGCCGTGTGGCAGGAATGTGGCATCATGCCACAGCAGCTCAGATCCAGACTGCTATTGGGTATGATGTTTGCTTACAGGTTTGCTGGGATCCTTCTAATCGATCCAGATACATTTTGAAAGGACTATTCCAGCTGCACCGAGAAGACCTTGCTTTGATAAGAGATATCCACAGTTCACAAGGAACCTGTGACACTGTTTTGCACGAAGTAGACGGCACATATAGTTGTATTTACGACCCCAACACTAAAATCTATTTTTGAGGGGTTGTACAAACTACTAGTTCTGTTATGAATTGCCGTGTTTATTTGCCTACCATTGAAGATAATAGCTAACAGTAACACCCTCTAGCTTGGAATTCTCCTGATACAAAATTTTGAACTGCACTATTGACCTCAATCAAATCAAAGCCTTTTTACCATTGTCATAAAATTCATCTCTTAACTGGTGTCATTGGCAAGTTAGCCAGGTTGTTGGATACCTGGATTAAGTTCTTAGAAGGGACTAAATTTTGCTTAGCCACGTGAAGATGCAGGAAATTTTTTGCAGAAAGCAATGTAAAGGGACAATTTTAAAGCCATCAGAAACAAGATATTCAATTAAGGATGTTTCATTGTTTCAGTGTTAGTTCCAGAAAGCCTAGAACCTGTATAATACTAACCTATTGAATTGCATCCTATAGTCATCAATAATCTCAGCAAGAACACATCCCATCTTCAAACCTGTTGGCATCTCTAACCAATAATACATTTGCCAACATCTTTGACAAGCCCTTGATAAACTCATGGTCTTTCCATCCTTTTCAATCCCACCAAGAAGGAGAGCCAACCCAATGGCCAACTTCTCACTATGATAAACTCATGGCTTTCTTGCTTCGACTCCTCTTCAATATCATGTAGTGAAAAGCTTATTTCATTCGCATAGCCTACCTCTGCCCGCGTTCTTTTCTCCATTTCCTTGAGATTAGCATGTATACTTTCAAACAAAGGATGTGTATTATCTCCATTGTAGAAGTAGTGGATCTGTTTATCAATCTCTACCCAACTGCGCCCAGCTTCTTTCTTCAGGCCCTTAGCCCTAACCAACCCCCTCAGTTTCTCACATTCTTTCCAGCACCCTGCATCAGCTAAAACATTTGATATCATTACATAATTCACCGGATTTTCACCATCGATTTGCAAAAGAATTTCCCCGACTTCTCTCCCTTTATCAACATCTTTATGAACTCTGCATGCGCTAAGTAACGTCTGCCATATTCCTGTGTTCGGCTTCACAGGCATGCTTCTTTTAAGCGCTCAGCTCGGCCGACGATATCAGCCATGCAAGCCTTCTTTTAAGCGCTCAGCTCCACTCTAGATTTTACATTATTATTCCTAGTACACAACCCTGTGAAGTAGTCTTGGCCTCGTTTAACATGGCCAGAGTGGCTACAAGCAGAGAGTATAGCCAAGTAGGCTACCTCATCAGGTTCAATCCCGCAAACTTCCATTTCTGTGAAAACTCGAAGAGCTTCAACTCCAAGACCATGCTTTCCATATCCAGTAACCATGACTGTCCAGGAAATAACATTCTTTATTGGCATTACTTTTCTGTCTCCTCTACCAGCCCACATTTGAGACGCATGTCAACAATCGAGTTTAAAAGTGAAATGTCTTCACCACTAGGCTTTTTAATGGAGTAAGAGTGCATTTTTTTCCCTAGTTCTACAAGAGCAAAATCAGCAAACACACCCATCATGCTCGAGAGAACTAGCCCGTCAACACGATTGTTGCTTTTTCTGAGTTCTCTGAACAAATCCATGGCCTCAGATAGATTCCCCTCTTGAGCGTATCCAATTATCAGCTCTGTCCAATATACTACACTCTTCTCTTCAGCTTCGTAAAGCACTTCACGTGCTTCAGATAGGCATCCACATTTCACATACAGATCTGCTTCAGAAAACTCTTTCCATTCATGGTTAAAAAAACTTGAGCTCCCTGGCTAATAGCACCTGCTAGAGCACAAGCTTTGAAAGTGCTTGTAAACGTGTACTCGTCCAGCACTTCACCATCTTCTCTCATCTCTTTGAACAAAAGCAATGACCTAAATATCACCACATTCCAACTAATTAGACTTCTGACAGGCATCACTTCAAACATCAACTCGGCATCACTCATTCTTCCGCATCTAAAATACATATCCATGACTGAATTACAAACGACAGGTTGCCACTCGTATCCCCTCTTACAACACACACCGTGGATCAGCCGTTGCACCCAAAGCTCCACGGGCCTTAAAATTGGTCGAGTAGGTGTACTCATTCGGCCAAACACGTAAACCTAACATATCGCGTAAGAGCATCAAAGTCTCCCGAGCATCAGCACATTGCAGATATCCGGACATGAGTGATGTTCAAGAAACAACATTTCTCTCAGGCATTTCATCGAACAAGACATGAGCAAAGTTCAGTCTTCTACATTTTGCATACAAGGGTACCATGTCATTACTAATCATCAAATCTACCCCATAACCCTTTCAAACCACAGTTCCATGAATTCCTTACCCTTTTCCAACAGATTCTTGGAACATTTTCTCAAAAGATCAGCCAATCTTTGCCGCTTGCAATCTACAGACAAGAATAGTTGAATTCATGTGATGGGGACGGAAGTTGGACTGTGGACAATGAGGGGGGCTGAAGATATGCTGATACCCATGTTAAGAAACTGCAAGAGATTGTAGGAATTTAAGAGGATGCATTCCCAAATGCTCCAACTTTCGCTATCACAGAGCAGTTTCTTGGTGACCAAAATGGTGAATTTTTGCGATCAAATTGGCGAAATACAGTATGCAGCTTCACTGTTCAAACAGGTACTTGAGCCGAACAAATTTGATGATTCCATAAAATACGGAGGCTCTGCGAAGTTCTTCGCGTATTTTCCCGCCTAACTTTCCCTTTTGTTACTCGACAAAAAATTTTTAAACACTTTTCTCTAATTTATTTAAATATTAATTTGGTTAGCCGTTAGTGTAATTATTTGAACTTTAATTCCAAAATATCCACATATTGCCTAAGCAATTTTCTTCACGCCAGGAGTATCTCATATCTTCCATTATCTTCTCTCCAGGGGTAAACTTGTAATTTTGGAACCCCTCAGTTGCTAAAACGACGTCGTTTAATGTTTGGGTTTCTAAAAATTTTATTTATCTTTTATGTATTCCCTTCTTCTTTGTTTTCTCACCGACCACGCTTCTTCTCGGCTTTGATGCTGTGCAGCAGTTTTTTTATTTTTATTTTTATTAAAACCAACTAGCGGGCTCTCACCGCGCGTTGCGCGGTGTATTTGCACACATAATTTATTCATAATAATATTCATATATAAAATGCCCGATATATGATAGTAGAATAGAACGAAGTATTGCAATAATGGGATAGTACAATATTCGTATATAAAATGCCCGATATATGATAGTACAATAGAAAGGTTAATCAAATACATTTTCCCATTCATTCCAATCAAATACCTACAAATTAAGGCAAGAACTTTGTAAACTGTCATATACTTGCAATTCGAATCTAATTTCTAAATCTCTATTTCTTGGTTAGAATGAAATGTTGAGTTGAGTTGAACGAAATTTCATTCACCAAAACATTCTAAACTTGCGTACTCAAAGGAATCAGCCTATATATCTTTCTTGCTGCATAACTGTATAGGATCAGATCTCTATAATTTTTTCTTTATACGTTGTATATGAAATCTTTATGCAAAAATGCCAATTCAAAGTAGAGTATCAGCTGATGGAATACGACTCCTAGAAAAGAATGAAAAATATAGCCATATCATGTAACTTTAAATGGGAAATTATTCTTGATTGTGTTCGACCTTCTCCATTGATTTTCTGATGTACCTGCAAAACGTAAAAATCCAGGCTCATCAAGCAGAAATTCAAGATTAATACTACTATAGAATAGAGGCACCAAAGGATTTAAAAAAGTTAGTTGCTCACGAGAGGACATCGTATAAGATTTTTCTTTGCTTGCTAAGCTAGATGACATAGATATCAGGTAATAAGATGCAAATTCATTCATGGTGAGACAACATAAGATTCATTTATTTTCAACAGAACACAAAAATCTTATGTTCCCCAGTTGGCTTTGTTTCACTGCTAATCTAATTTAATTCGTAGTACTTTGTTTCACTGCTAAGTAAATCAAGAGCAAAGCTCAAATTTATCTACTGATGTCCTACTCAAACTGTAAGTACTACGGATTAAACTAAAAAGGGAAGCAATCTCAGAAAGCACTCAATGAGAGTGAAATCCATGTCCTCTTAATTTGAGTACACCAAGAAAGGAACTACAGAAATAAAATAAAAATAAACCGTTCAGCATATACATTGGAAGGGCAGAAAAGTACAATATTACATTCAAGCTGTACTGATTAATTCTACAAAAATAGATGCAATGAATGGACGGATTGCATGGAGCAATCATCACATTATTCTACCAATTAGATTAATGACAATACCCGGCCCACACATGAAACATAAATGCTCAAGTTTGACAAACCAATATAACTCACATAATATAAACGTTTCAATCCATGTATAGATGCACTGCAACTGTTTGGTGACATTAGCACAACAATTTGAGTACAAACTCAAGATTAGATGTTCCTAATACCTGTTACATTACATATATTCCAAAAATGAATGATTTTCCGTGTCACAATAATAGAAAGCAGACATTAACACCAACTGATAGGATAGCAAATTAGAAACCAATACAAGTCCTTCACAAAGAACCACAAGTATGTTACTTAAAAAGAGGACTGTACTCGATGGACCTTTTAAAATTGTTATTTGGTAAAAACAGAAAGGTATTATTTTTTTGTCAGAATGAAAAATACTGTCATACAAGATATACTAATGTAACCTACTAGGGATTCGAACCCACATCATTGTAAATTCTACAACGCTCTACCATTTGAGCTAATAGGTTTCACAAAGCTAAAAATAAAAGAAGCATAAAGAACAAAACACTACATCAAGGGGGAAAAACAGATCCAAACCTAAAAACGGATCCAAACCAAGGCCATTGATCTAAAAGCGGTTCCAATATGATCGATAGGGACAAAGAGTATACCCTTCTGGCACCACGAAAAACATTTAGTCAAAGAAATATTGTGTAACAACAATGTAGTGGAATAACCATTTTGAGGAAAATTTCCACCAAATAATATCAGCTAACTATAATAGTAATTTTAGTTTCATTTAAATTGAAAAAATATGTTTGCTCCGGAGCATGGTTATCAGGATCTAGATCATGGATCGTAGGATCGTACGATTCTACGATCCCACCCCCTTCCCGATCCAGGATCGGATGCAGAATCGATTTCGTGCACAGAATCGGCTGAATCGGGTGGGATCGTACGATTTCGTACGATCCTGAGCGATTCCTGAGCGATCCTATGCGATCCCATGAAATAGAAATCTTTCCCTTATTTCTTTTTGGGCCAGCCGTTTTTTACATTTTTCTGGGCCAAGTTCAGGCCTTCAGGGTGTTTTCCTTTGCGTTTTTTTTCCTTTGATTTATAGTATACTGATTGGGTTCATTATTTATTATATGATTCTATTCAGATTCATATATGCCGCCGCCCTCCGCAGGTCTCGCACAGTCGCACTCGCACCGCCGACATGGAACTTTGTCCGATTTGAATAAGGAAAAGCTGCACGGTTTGCTACTGTAAGATTATTCAATTCAATAAATTTGCTGGGAACTCATTAATTTGCTCAAATGCATATTCTCATTGACTCTTGAATCTTGATGGTTGAATTTTCTGTTTTGGATTTTACGCAGTAATGGTTTCGTTGTAGTGTTTTTTGAATTTTCATTAACTCAAATGTATTTTCTGTTTTGGATTTTGTTTGGTAATTCATTAATTTAATATTTAGATGCATATGCTCATGGACTTTCAATTTAAGTGTTTTGATATATACTGAGATCATTGAATTTCATTTATCTAATTTTGTTTGGTAATTCATTAATTTACAAGCATATGCTCATGGACTTTCTGTTGAAGTGTTTTGATATATTGAGATCATTGAATTTCATCTAAATTTGTTTGAGAATTTATTAATTTGCTTATTTAAATGCATATGCTCATGGAGTCATGGTTGGATTTTCTGTTTACAATATATGGGATATATCTTAATTTAAAACCATATATCTTGCTAAACATTTACTTGTTTCTGTTTGTGGTAACTTGGCAGGAGCTATACATTGACTTGTTCCAACTCCTATGGCACCGCCCAAAAAAAGACTCAATGCCCCTGGAGCTCGGTTAGACCCTGGATGGGCTCATGGAATTGAGATCAATCCTGCAAAAAAGGAAGTGCAGTGCAAAGAGTGGGTCTTGTGGAAAGAGGAATTGATGTAGCCAATATATACTCTACTTTTAGCACATTTGAGAGTTCATTTGGGGTAGCATTTAGTGCAAAGGGTTAAGAATTAAGGCTAAATTTCTCTTACCTTGCATTTTGAAGAAAGACTTGTGCACTAACGTTTTGAAGCTGAAATTTGGAAATGTTACAAGAGGAATTGGAGTGCATAAGTGGTACCATTGGCTTCGTCTTCTCGAGTACTACAAAATGGACTACTAGAACGTCAAAAACGGATCAACGGTTCATCCGTGGCAAAGCAAAGAAGATTGCTGCCAACCAGCACAAGCATCTCGCGGGCCGCGAAATGGGCCTCGTGGGCCGCGAAAATGGGCGGATTTCTGGCAGAAAAAAGGCCAAAGAAGCATTTTTTGAAGGGCTATAAATACCCCTCTTATCCCTTTATCATTTGGTCGAGCTCCCAATCCAAAAACACCCAATTTCCTTAGTTTTTCTTCCTTTTCTTCTCTTTTCTTCCATGTGATTTGATGAACATGTATTGATATATTAGAATGATTGTATTAGCTTAATCTTCCTTGGGAGAAATTGATTAAACTTCTATTCTTGAGATTTTCATGAACTTTCATATGCTTCTATTTATGGTTTGATTATCATTTGAATATCTTGTCTTGAATTGTATATGAATGTTGTTAATCTTGCTAAATTTGCCATGGGCTTTGTTTTTTGAATCAATTGCATGCCTCATAGTTTGGGTAATGGTAGTTTAAACCCTAGTTCTAGTTTAATGTAGAGATTAGGTTAATTAGAAGTGATTGGGTGATGACAAATGTTAGTCATAGAGTAGTTTAGCCTAGTTGGTAGAGTAATTGGTAATTAGAGAGGTTGTGTGATTGTTGTTATGAAACATGGTAAATTATAGTCATGGGAATGAGTTGTTTATGAGTTTGAATTGTTGCATGTCTTCGTAGGAACCTAATGTGATCATTGATCCTTCGTTATATGTAATTGTAGAGTTGAAATATTCATTTCCAATGTGTGATTATATGCATCGAATTGCTAGATTTGTGGGTAGATGCTAGCATTTACCCCAATATCATAAAGTAGCAAATATGAATTGAGATTTGTATGTTATCATCATCTTAGTTCTTTATAGTTTTCAAATGTCTTATCCAACGCTCACGTTATCGATGAGTATGGGTGAGTTTGTCGATTCTCCATTGTTAATTCCATTGTCGATGTATCTAGATGTTATCATCTAGGTGGATTGATAATGAGGGCTCTTGAGTGATGTGTTCATGCTCACTAGCTATTATCGAGAGAATAGGATGTTTTTCATCCACGACTTATGATCATAAACCCTAGATATGAAGCGTTCACTCAATGATTAATCGATAGTTGAAGTTGAAGTCAATTGCCTCCCAAGGCCTTGTATTTGTAGTATTTACATTGTAGTGTAGTTTATCTTAGTTGCTTTCTTTCGTAGTGTAATAAACCAACTCAAAACCCCCCTTGTTTACCTTGCTTTCTATATAATATATATGTATGTGTTTATAATCTTCGCTAAAACACTAAACAAGATCCTTCTCCTTGTGGTTCGATCCCTACTTCCCACTATCTACTCTATAGTAGTTAGAAGTCGTAGGTGAATATAAATGTGTTTTGATTGAGTGGGATTCCCATTTACGACGTGGGGAAATCGCTTGTCAAAAATGGCGCCGCTGCCGGGGAGAAGACATTTCTTGTTTTGTGTTTTATCTTAGATTTTATTGTTTACCTCCTTTGTTTTCTTTCTTTTCTTTGAAAGTGTATTGCTCGAGTTCTTTGCGTAAACGACACCTTGTAGTGTGTATTGCCTTAGAATCCTTGCACTATAATTTCAATCCTTTCTTTACTTTGTTTTCTTTGAAGTGTGTATTGCTTGGTTTCTTGGAGTAAACGACACCTTGTAGTGTGTATTACCCTAGAACCCTTGCACTACAATTTCAATATCTTTGTGTGTAGTTTTAATTTTAATTTACATATGGATAACCTCCCTTATAACTATTCAAGGGATGATGATAATTTTGCAAACTCGCGTGATGCATACAATTTTACTAATTTTTCCGAGTCTTGCAATTTTGATTTGAGAAATGAGCACTTTCAACATGAAATGCCCGTTGGTTCCTCATACCAAGGGTACCATGATGAGTGCTATAATGAGGAGGGAGTTGGATTCCAATATCAACAAGTTTATGATCCTTACTACGATTCTTATGAGCCGTAATGGAGTGGTCATTCGAATTCGAGGTTTGGATACCCACCGGAAAGCCAACCCTATGAGCAACAAAATCTACCTCACCCACCTTTTGAATTGCCTCAAGAACAAGATGTGATGAATTATGAAAATAATTTACGCTTAGAAAATCTTGAGAGGCAATTGAATTTAATGTGGGAAGCGGTGAGGAGATTAGAAGCTCAATATTCCGAAGGAGAACCATCCCAAGTAGAACCTATTCCGAGTGCTTTGCACGAAGAAGAATTTGAAAGGGATGAGGAGTTGGTTGTTGAACAAAAAGAAGAAGAGAGGGAGGTGATCAAACTTGAGAACTTACCATCACCATTGCCACCCCTACCTCCACCTATTCAACCAAAATCCCCAACTTCGGAAATCTTAGAGGAGCCAAGTAGGAAGCCAACTTACTCATTCATGCTTCCAACCATCCATACTCCTTTAAGAACCTCACCTTACACTCCTCTACCTATACTTTCTCAACCCCCCTTCACTTTTTTCTTAAAGGTGAAGGATTTCAAACTTTTGTTCTATGAATAACATTTGGGTCGTGTCGACGACGTTAAATAAATCGATTTTGATCGTTTGGAAGTAACATTTTCCATACAATGATTATCGTTTTTATTGTGTTTATATTTAAAAAAAAAAGTTTCTTTGTGTCTTTCATTGTTTTAATTAGTAAATTACGTTTTTATTGTTGTTTTTTTTGTTTCGTTTTTATTCCTGTTTTTCTTTTGTTAGTTTATTTGAATTTGTTAAAAAAAAAAAAAAAAAATTCGGGCTCGCGGGCCGCGAATTGAGCCTCGCGGCCCGCGAAAATTGGCCATTTTCAGGCAGCCCGCTGCCACAAATTGGCTGTTTTTCGCGGCCCGTGAATTGGGTCTCGCGGGCCGCGAATCGGGCCTCGCGGCCCGCAAAAAAAATAAATTTTTTTTTTTATTTTTTAAAAGAGCCAACATTTAGTGTGAGTCCTTCCATTTCCTCACAATTTTGATAGTTGTTCTTGAATATTGAGGACAATGTTTGGTTTAAGTGTGGGGGAGAGGTTTAGGATTTTTGTTTTTGGTGTAAATATGTACTTCTTTGAAAACTTTGTTTAAAAAAAAAAAAAAAATGACAGCCCGGATAAGTCCAAAAGAAATAGAGACTTAGGCAAAAATGAGAGGCTGAAGCCCGGATAAGTCCAAAAGAAATAGAGACTTATGCAAAATTGAGAGGCTTTGTGTGAAAAAAAAATAAAAAAAAATATATATATATATATATATATATACAAAACAAAGAGTGGCTAGGTACATCCTAGGCAAAAGGAGAGTGAGAGAAAAAAAAAAAAAAAAAAGAGTGGCTAGGTATAAATACCTAGGCAAAAGGAGAGTAATCTCATTTTATCCTCATTTTCCGATGGTTGAAGTCATAAGGATGCGGTGATTAATGGAGAGTTGGGTAGTTTGACATCATTTGGCTTTGTTGGGATGTTTCATATAGTGGGAGCAAAGTAGTACACTTTGGGATATTCTACTTTGCGATCCTATGCGATCCCATGAAATAGAAATCTTTCCCTTATTTCTTTTTGGGCCAGCCGTTTTTTACATTTTTCTGGGCCAAGTTCAGGCCTTCAGGGTGTTTTCCTTTGCGTTTTTTTTCCTTTGATTTATAGTATACTGATTGGGTTCATTATTTATTATATGATTCTATTCAGATTCATATATGTCGCCGCCCTCCGCAGGTCTCGCACAGTCGCACTCGCACCGCCGACATGGAACTTTGTCCGATTTGAATAAGGAAAAGCTGCACGGTTTGCTACTGTAAGATTATTCAATTCAATAAATTTGCTGGGAACTCATTAATTTGCTCAAATGCATATTTTCATTGACTCTTGAATCTTGATGGTTGAATTTTCTGTTTTGGATTTTATGCAGTAATGGTTTCGTTGTAGTGTTTTTTGAATTTTCATTAACTCAAATGTATTTTCTGTTTTGGATTTTGTTTGGTAATTCATTAATTTAATATTTAGATGCATATGCTCATGGACTTTCAATTTAAGTGTTTTGATATATACTGAGATCATTGAATTTCATTTATCTAATTTTGTTTGGTAATTCATTAATTTACAAGCATATGCTCATGGACTTTCTGTTGAAGTGTTTTGATATATTGAGATCATTGAATTTCATCTAAATTTGTTTGAGAATTTATTAATTTGCTTATTTAAATGCATATGCTCATGGAGTCATGGTTGGATTTTCTGTTTACAATATATGGGATATATCTTAATTTAAAACCATATATCTTGCTAAACATTTACTTGTTTCTGTTTGTGGTAACTTGGCAGGAGCTATACATTGACTTGTTCCAACTCCTATGGCACCGCCCAAAAAAAGACTCAATGCCCCTGGAGCTCGGTTAGACCCTGGATGGGCTCATGGAATTGAGATCAATCCTGCAAAAATGGAAGTGCAGTGCAAAGAGTGGGTCTTGTGGAAAGAGGAATATTGTAATATTTGTTAATGCTTACGTTACTTATGTCAAATATGTCATAATAGTGCTCTTTTACTTTTGTTTCCATATTACATTTATCAAATTCATGAAACTATTACAGACAGCGGTCATAATATACAAAATATCACATTGTGTATTACATATGATAAATTTAGTGTTTATTTCACTACATTTAAGTTATATATACCATAAGAAAGTGATTCCGATAAGATTTGATCATTTTTAGTGGGATCTTACGATCCTACGATTCCGATCCTACGATCCCGATCCTACTACAAAAACGATCCTGCGTAAGATCTCGATCCTGCGAACCTTGGTTTGGAGTTGGGTTTGGAGTTTGTTTTCCATTTATGCAATACAATGGGAAAAAGAAGAATGGTTCGATAAACCAGAAAATTTAGACACATGTTTCAATATCAAACTCAAAAAATGTTCCCCAGCCATAGCCACGGCAACATTGTGTTTCAGAGGGTCTTCATGATTCGGCTCCTATTGGTTTATAACAAACATTTTATAAACAAACTCAAAATCTTGAAACTCGCAACACCAGACAAATTTACCTTGAGCAAATGATGGAGTCATAAACAATAGTCATAAATTGCATCAGTTGAAGTTGTCAACCCGGCCCTGGTTCGACCTGTTCCGGTTCAGAGTAAAGCTGGTCAAGAACCAGACCTTGCCTTGACTGTTGAATCCTTGACCGTTGACTCTTCTTTTCTCATTTCTGATTGTACTTCATTCTTATCCATTAAGCTACTAGTCAGTTTTGGTAGTTAGAGTTTTGTTGGTTGTATTAAAACACGGATTGAGCTGAAATGATTCAATGAGATTTTCCCCAATATTTTGCGTAACTGTTTTCTCTCTAGAACGCTCCAATGGAGCTTACTGTTTTCTGACTAATTTGTTACTCGGGATAGGTTTCCAGTCTTCCCAGAGTATATTCAATATATTGAAGGAGACACTCCCCTCCATTATTTTTAGAATTAAAAAGTAATTAATTTTTAACTGCCCACTATACATAACTTTTACCATTCCTATATAAGAAAAATGAAATTTTCATTTATTTTCTCCATTCTTATAATTTTAAACTCTTCCGATTCACTTTTCAATATTTCTTTAAGTTTTTATAGCTCTTACTTATTCAAAAATTCAATTTCGCTCACTATTTAATTTCACTCAAAACGTTAATATTGGTGATGAATAAATCTCACCAGGAGGTGGCCGTTTGAACCTTGAGCTTGCCCCGCTATTATAGGTAGGATGATGGATAAAGGACCGACGCCCGGGTGTAGGTGATGAGCCGGGGGTAGCGCGGGCCTCAGAAGATGGCCCGGAGGAAGTCTGCTGACGAGACCGCGACGGCGCGCGGGGCTTTTGGGGAATAAGAGCAGGATTCCCGATCGGAGGTGGCCCAGGTTGGGAGGCCACTTGAGGTGTAGAAGGGGTCGGTTGATCCGGGTAAGTATCCCTCGCTTGAGCATCACCCCCGGAAGGCTTATCAGTGCAGGCCATGATGTCTGCGTACAAAGAAGGTTGAACTGAAACCAAGGAAACAATGAAGTTAGAGCACAAGAAAAAAAAAATCTTTTATTAAACCTAAAGAAAAGATAAAACATAAAGCCATAATGGGCACCTCCACCTGGCCACACCGCAGAGATGCGCGGGAGCGTGAAGAGGTCGCTGGGATAGATCCCGCGAGGCCAGAAATAGCCCGCGTTCCCGTTCTTATAAAAGGAATCCATATCTAAAGGGGTGAGGCAGAGGAAGTTATGATCGCTGGCAACGACCGCCGGGAGGTTAGAAAGGGGTTTCTTCTCTTCAGGAACAAGGGAGTCGTTCCAAGTAGGCATAGGGTACGCCCGGGCATCACATAAGAAGAAACCCTTTGAAGGGTATCCTTTGGCGGATTTGGGCTTGGAAAGGATGAAGTCCTTTATCCCGGAGCGAATAGTAAAAGAAAATACGCCCGGGAAGGACGCGTGCGCCTTCCGCAAAGCATAGAAGGAGCGGAAGAGTAAGAGAGATGGAGAAATGGCGCACCTGGCGCAATTAAGTAAGAAGGCCAGGATATGGACAACCCCATTAGGGTGTAACTGGGCCGGGGCTACGTTATAAAATTGAAGGATCTGAAGAAAGAGAGGAGGGAAGGGCAGGCTAAACCCGTATTGAAAATGGATCCGCGGGATGCACGTGACCTCCCGCTCAGAGACTCCCGGGGGAAGTTTAGAAAGACAGGCATTTAAAGGAAGAGGGATAAAAGAGCGTTTGGCTAGATCTAAGACATCTCTATCTAAAGAAGGGGAATCCCCCGGAACATCATAAAATCTGAGGCCCAATGGGCGCACCCCATGAGTAGGCCCCCGGGGAACGTTGTCACCAACTTCCCCGCCAAACACATCCTCATCCTGATCATCCAGGGGGTGGTCAGGATTCCCGGACGGGTCCGAACCCGCCTCATCCAAGGTCGACGCGCCCGGGATATCTAGTTCTCGGGGCGAGCTGAAAGCCTCGGAATGAGCGTCCGGAGAAGAGGTCGGGAAGGGGATAAGGTTATCAGCAGCCCGGGGCAGGACCTCAAACTGATTTTGAGCTCCTTCGGTGTCTGAGGAAGAGTTGGAAGGAATTGGAGAATTCATGATTGGAAGAGAATGAGAGGGAGAGAGTGAGAGCTTACTTGATCGAAAGAGCGGAGCGTCTGGGAAATTTTTTGGAGAAAGAAGTTTAGTGAGGGGGGTTTGGGTCATTATATAGGCAGATGAATAGGAACCGCCACCTCAAAAGAAGGAAAAGCAATCATGACACGGTAAATAAGGTACTGATTAATGCAGAATGGGAACAGGCGGCGGTGTCAGAAATCAATTCTAACACGGATGGGTCCTACCAAAAGAGGTAGCAACAGAAGGAGCACATGAGACCAGTTCCCCGCGCCACGGAAACACGGATGACTGGTCTGGGGGCTAGTGATAATACTGGCCCAAAGGCCTACTGGGCCGAGAAGAGGGTCGGCGACCCAGCACTAAAAGAGCGGTATCTTTCCCGCTAGGAGGCATGTCCGGACAAGAAAGAAGGACGGACGGCGACAAAGGGAAGTGGTCCTGCACCTTATCTCAAGCAGGCAAGCTCAGCTATAAATACGTCTCAAACAGTGAACAAGGTATGTGACTTATATCTCTCTACTTTATATTGAGAGCATCTTCCGTACGTTTTCCCTTCATCTTTATCCCCATCTCATCATCACGCCGGAGCTTCTTCCCCGGGACGCCTCCCGGGGATTGTTTTGCAGGACCGTTGCGGGTATACCAGCAAGGAAGTCCGGATAGTGACGACCCCCAGGGAACGGACGGATTTTGGTAGCATCAGTGTCAATTACACCCTCTATATATTGATGCTCACTTTGAAGCCTTCAATTTGACAACTTAACAAATATAGAGTTTTAATCATTACATCATTCCATTTTTAAATTTGAAACATAAATGCAATATTTAATTTAATGATATTTTGTGATAATTTGATGGTTGCATTGGAGAACCAAACTTCAAAATGAAAACCTTCAATCCTACATCATATTGAAACCCAATAAAATTTAAACATTTGACACCTATTTTTACTCTTGACCCTCTCACCATTGGAGATGCTTATCTCCAACCCAATCATCACTTTGTAAAATGTCATTTGACATGTCATATTGATTGACTTTTGGTCTTAAAATCATCTCCAATGCAAGTGTCAAATATGAGCATCAATATTACATGGCATACTTTTTAATTGAAAGTGTCAAGTTGAATGTCAATATTTAGAGGGTCAAATTGACACTTTCACTTGCTATTTTAAGAGAATTAGTGGGACCTTTCATAAATTTAAATTTATCAAATTTAATTTTGTCCATTCAATAATTGACACATCATACTAACATTTTATTTGTGAAGGTTGGATTGGAGATGAAAATTAAAAGACACTTTCAATTTTTTCAACTTGTTTACATCATATTGAAGTCCCAATTAAATCATGACATGTGGAAGAAGTGACTTTCAAAATTGACTTTTGGATTGGAGATGCTCTTAATTGATGCCTTCAATCCATGTCATGTGACACACAATATTGACCCCTTAATTGATGCATGGATTGGAGAATTTGTTTTAGAATTTTAGAGTATTAATCTTATTAAGAGGCTTGCAACTCTTATGTACTCCTTTAAGGAAAATATGATAAGCACTAAATAAAAAGGAGTTCGTCGTCCTCAAAACCCATCGTATGCACTTTTCTTCAGATTTCTCTAAACACCGCCGCGACGCCAAATCACCCTAGATCGCCGTTTTTCCACGGCGGTCGTTCCTACAACTTTGAAAAACGTCCGGAATTAGGCGACGCTTGGACGACTCCGTGACAACCCTCTCCGTCCGTGTTTTGGAATCGAAGCCGCCGGTAAGAATCCCCATCCTTCAATGTCTCGTCTTCACTTACTCATTCTTCACCATTATTATTAATTTTTTTTTAACTAATTGGTTACAACAACACAATTAGTTTGATTCAGACATTTTGATCTCCTAGATTCCACTCCACTTTAATCTAATAGGCATTGGTTAGAGGATGTCTACGCCGGATGATATGCTGACAAGGTTAGATGACATTCTTGTGTTATTGATCAAATTGATTTCTGTTGAATCTATCTGTTCTGGTTCGTTCAATTAATTGATCTATTACTTCTATTATTCCTTCAGGATGTTGGATGATGTTATTGAGAGGTTAGGGCCATTCAAATTCCACACTTTTGTTGTTTGGAATTGGATATAGCCTGACTCACTCTATAGGGTGCTGATTTTCTTTATCAAAATCTTTGTTTTGTTTTCAGGGAAAGGGAAAGGGAAAGCACCGGGATTGAATATTTTTACTTTCCTTCAAGGTAAGCCTTTTTAAACTCACCTGATTGAATTGTTCAATATTTAGGATAATTTAGGCCAATGCCTGACCTCCTTATTCAATCAAACTGAATTACTTGTCCAATTAGTTTGAAGCTGATTATTGTTAGGTCACATTGTATTACGCAGGAACCTTTATACCTATTCTCCCCAGCAAGAGCAAGATGACTTATTGAGATTGCGAGTGTATGAAAAATATTTTGGCCTGTCCTGGCGTTCAGCTTGCTACCCTCTGGACCCCAGATTGGTTCCTCAGAATCAACATCGGAAATATACAATTCTATCGTATTTAGCAGAACCGTTATTCCGATCTGCAATACCTGAAGACTTAAGGAAGCTGGATGATGATGAAGATGTATCTTCCAATGTTGCGTCATTGTTGACGTTATGTGATGGTGATCACCTGGTTCGGCGTGATGGTGAACGAGTTGTGCTTAGCATGGATACCTTTAGTGGGAAACAAGTGTTGGTTTGCTGCTTCAACGCTCCTGTTCTCTGGCGATCAGATGATTTTCAGCCCCTCTTAATTCTTTGCCATGAGTTGGCTTCAGGCACAGATAGTTTGGTAATGGTAATGGTTGCAAGGATGAATGAAATGGCTGGTACACCGGATGATTTCAGTAACTTCTTTAAGGCCTTCCCACCTTCCTGTCTTGCAGTACCTTATGAGGATTCTGAACGACGTGATCAAATATGCAAGTTACTTAACCTTGGTGTTAATCTTAAGTTTCGTCTCTACGATACTGATGGAACAATGCTGCCCCCTTTCCGTATAAATTACTTGCCATGGGGGTATGGAGCTGAGGCTTTTCCTTTTGATTTTGAGATTTTGAAAACAATTGCTGCCCAAAGGCGGGAATTGCGGAAATCTAGTTTGGACCAACTTTTGAGGGTGAGGCCTTATGATTCTCCCCCTACTGTTTATAAGTTCAATCCAGCAGGTGGTCCTCAGGAGGAGGTTTACATCTCTGATCAGATCAGGAATAAGCACGTTGGGTTATACATATGTTCTGAGGGAAGCCTCATCCCCTTTCTTCATAAGTCGTACGAGCATTGCAGGAGCAACCAGCATGAGTTTGAAATTGTGGTGCTCTACGTTCCTTTCTGGGAAATGCTTGACCCAGAGTTTTTCAAGGCCACAATAGATCTGTTGATGCAGGGGCAGAATGTATGTGGTTGGTGGTGTTTGCCATTCAACAATTCTGTCAGCCAGCGGTGTGATGCTCTCACTCACCCTTATGTTAGTAGATACTCTAGCTGCCCCTGGGTAGAGGAGATGGACAAGCTGATTATAGTCGGACCTGATGGTAAGATTTTGGACATGTATGGAGCCGAGGTGATCAAACATCATGAGGTGATCAAATATCGTGGCATCGATGCATATCCCTTCACTAGAGAAGCCCATGTCAAGGAGGAGATAAAGAAGCTGAGGGAAATCACACTGGAGTCCATATTAGTTGCTGATGTGTATCGAGGTTCTGACAGGAGTGATACCATTTCTGCAGGTGAGCTGGTCTCTAGCAAGAAGAAGGTTATCGTTTTCATGGCCATCCTGAATAATGATAGCCTTGGGAAATATGTTCGTCAAAACTATGTGAAGACGAAGAATATGGGTACTGAGTTTGAAATGGTGTTTATTAATAACTTATATGAAGGCCTTGAAAGCAGAGAAATGGAAGAGGTTGATGCTCGGATAACTAAGGAAATGCCATGGTTCGTCTATCCTTTTAATGGAAAACGCACATCATTCCTGAAATATTTGAGGAAAGTAGTAGGCGACTTTGGACTGGTTGGATTTGGAGAAGATGGACGGGTTTGTGCATTTGAAGAAGGACTGTACCAACATGATCCACCACTTCATTGTTTGAGTGATACTTTATACAAGGATCTCTATCGTCACTTTGGATACACGCTAAATGGACACCAACACTAATTTAATTTGTAGTGATATGATGTCTTGTACTGGGGAACACACAGTAAATTGTTTGTTTGACCTAGAGTTTCTTCTGATTCCCCTGTTTTTTTTCAGACAAACTATAGACAGAAATGATAAGCTTGGAATGGACTTTTCTGTGCTCTGGTCCATTTTTAGGCCCAACCTCCAAGGCCATTTTTATTTTGTTTTTGAATTTTTTTTGTACGAATATACTTGAAGTTCAAATTAGATTTTTAAAATAGCTTGATTTTCTCTTATGTTAGGAACTTGATTTTAGAATAGAATTTGCACTAGTTTTGTAGAAATTTTGTATGGCATAGAAGATTGACTTTTGAGTTATTTAATAATAATAATAAAAATATATTCGCATCTTTTTTCGTATAGATTTTTATCCTTTCTCTCTCTTTTATTTTCAATGATTATATGGTATTCTTGTGTACATATACCTAATATTATTGTGCTTTTAGTTAATCTTTTTTTTTTTTTTGATATTGAAATTAGTGTTTGGTTTTTTTTTTAGGGTGATTTGGATTTCAGCATAGTTTTTGATGCACAGAGGTTTTAAAGATAACTTGCTTTTCCTGCCAGAGTTTTGATAAACAAGTGGACATAGTTGTTTATGCAACCTGAATAATTGAAATGTATTTTATTTCGTCACATAATCAAAGTAGCTCCAAAATTTCCCATATTTCCATAGCTATGCTTAATTTTTAAGCATGGATTTTACGGAATCAATGGTGGGTTTCATGAAATAGTTTGATGCTGTTGACAACATGGTTTTCTTATAGCTCATTTTATGAATCTTTACTTGCAGAAAAGTGAGCTTTCTATCAGCGATCACAGAAGATTGCAACTTGACATATTCTGAATTGTATGTAGCTCATTTATTTTCACAGAATTTATGGATCATGTTTTCCCTCTCAGAAAACTATTGGATGTCTATTCCAGATTTTCTTTCTTCCATGTTTACCAGGCTATAGTTTTCGTCTAGGTCCATTTTTGTTTCAGCTTCCCGATGATTCTGTCTTCATCAGGTGCAGGAGCTTGAAGATCCGCTTGCTCCTAACTGATGCGACTGGACTCTCTGTTTGTCTTCCATCTCGGCTGGTTACGGAGGTTTCTCTATTTAAAAGGTTGGTATTGCTGGGTTATGCTTAATGTAGGATTTTGTTGTTTTTGCATAAATCTTTGTTATTATATTCCTTTCTTTTCTGATTATTTTTTCCTCCTGCCAATGTGTGTTTTTAGTCCCAGTTGCTCAATTTGCCCAAATTTTACACTTTTCTGTTGGCTTAATTACTATTATTTGTCCGAATGACCTTGGCTTTAACAAGGAATGTTTTTCTTTCAATAGCTGTTTGGATGTAGACTTGTAGTCCTCTGAAAGCTAGGAAATTTTTATTGTGCATTAGGAATGTTTTTGTGTTTCAATAGTAGTTCAAATATAGTCCTTGATTGCATGGATGTTTTTTACTCTCACATCTCAATATATTGATGTAGCGCTGCAACCCTCCCTTGAGCTCAAATGCTGTTTTTTATACTGATTTAAATTGTGTATATGTGAACTTTTACTTTGACATCTCCGTTGTTTTTTAGAAGTCAATGATTTCTGAAAGTAGTATTCATTGAAAGAATTGCAGCAGCTGTATGTACTTAAAAGGGACAATGTTTGAGCTAACAACTAACAATAACTCTATAGTACTTTTTGTCACTTTTACTGATGCTAGAGTTCTAATTAATCATCTAACATGCATATGGTGCAATGATATACTCAGTTTATCATTTATATTCTGTAATATTCTGAGTTCCTTAGAACATCATTTACTAACTGCAACTTAGAACAAAATTATTGCTAAGACGTTTTAATGAAATAGCAGCACTCTCTCAAGTTTTGATTCTATATTTGAGCATTTAAAACAATCAAAATAAGAGTGTCTGTATGCTGCGTGCATTGATGTTTGGTTTCATGTTTTTAAAAAATGTGTTTGGATGTGCTTTTGCAGTCATGGCTGGAATTGCTCCTGAAGGTACTCCAATTCTTCACCTGGCACATCTTTTCCAGTAAACATTTGGTATTAACATCTGAACTGGTTTATGGCTTACATATTTTGGTGATTGGCCCCTATCGTTCTGATGATTTAATATAACTCTTACTAGATCCTTCATCTTTCCCAAAACTATGATTGAATTCAACAAAATCCATGATTGGTCATCTGCTGTGAGCAACTGAAGTTGCTGAAGCTGTAGCTAGGTACTTTTCGACTTTTCGTAGCTGCATTCATTTTCATTATGAACTGGCCTATATGATTTGGGTTTTCTTTGAGTGTGAACAATATCATGAGTTACTTAATACGAATAGGTGTCATTAAACTCCCACGTAACTGCAGGGGGCTTGAAATAGTGATGCAGGCCAGCTTCCAGTACACTCTACTTGGAAACCAGTAAGTGAACATACTTTGAACAATTTGATATCTTTTCTCATAATTTCTCAACGGTTTTTGTGTGTTTGTGTGTGGTCTGATTTGTTTTTTTTACAGTAGTTAGATTATAATTGTGATCTGAATTCACTTTATGAGTTGCTATGACATAAAAATGGAAGTGTGAATTAATAAAAAGACTCTTCTCTATATCTGGAATGAGTGTTGTGTTGTTAGGGGCTGAAGAGAGCAGCAGGATAGTTTGTTTGGTTAAAGGACTGCATTACTTTCTCGTCAGGATACAAGTACTTTTGAGCGAACCTGTACTTTTGGGCTTTATATATACATTAGATCTTGATGTTGAGGAGAATTTGCACCAGTTTACACTTAGATGTTGTTTTCTTTATTTTAATGCAACATGATTTTCTTATATTAAAAAATTGAACTCATCAAATTGTGTTTTTACATGAAAGTGGGAAATTACCTATATGTTTACAAGATTCTCTTGATTGCTTTGTTAGAGTATGTTACATCTATCTTACACTAAAAGCGTTTTCTTGCGGTTGGTGTGCCGTTTCAGGTATGGTGGCAGGTCACCTTTTACGTTTCCCCCTTGTAAAACGCCCCCACCCAAATCGGCACGCGTCGATCTACTAGAAAAGGCAGGCGGATGATCCCGCACCATCTTAATCGATATACTCTCCGCCGATTTCGATGACCGAAACTATGACGGTGTCCTCCTGTGACGTGGCGTCATGTCTGATTTTCGATGTTCGATGACCGAAACTATGACGTGGCGTCATGTCTGATTTTCCAGTGGCGACACCTGCCTGCATCGAAGGGATTGTTTCAATTAATATCACTCACCCGAACGGCTAAACCGCTGTTTCCATGATCGATTATACGGCAGCCCTTTCGAGTAATTCTTCCTTCCGTACTCTTGTTTTTTTGTAGTATTCCGCCCTCCTTGTTATTAAATTATTCTGCATAAGCTTTGTTTTTTGGTATAGATGACTCACCTTTTCATTGTACTGTTATAGATTCGTTCCATTTTGTGTTTTTCTGTTTATATCATAGTACAGTTAGTTACACGTCTTCCAATGTTACAGGTTCTTGGACAAGGTTATATCCTTGGCTCATGTGCTGCAGTGTTTGTTGAGGTAAATTTGTGTAATTTGATATGCCTTTAGTTGGAGTCCTAAATTTTTGATGACTCACCAGTTGGTTTCTTTCCGGCCTCAAGAGGGATCAAACAGGGAGACCCCCATCTCCTTTTCTTTTCAACCTCTTTTCTGAAGCATTCACAAGGAGTTTATCCTATGTTTTTGCTACTGGTAAACTCCAACACTATAGCATTCCAGGGAGTTTATCCCCAGTCTCTCACCTCTCCTATGTTGATGACACAATTGTTTTCTTAAAAGCATCCAAGCCCAACTTGACGACAATCAAAACTTTTCTGGTTAAATTTGAGGAGGTGTCTGGACAAAATATAAACTTTAAGAAAAGTGACTTTTTTGTCAGTAAAAGGCCACCCTCTATAAAGTTAACCAGATAAAACCAATCCTTGGAATGAAGCAGGGGATTTTTCCTTTCAAGTACTTGGGGTGTCCCATTTTTACAGGCAATTTACAAAATTTCCATTTTCAACCAGTACTAGAGCTCATTGACAAAAGACTAAACAATTGGAAAAATGTTTGGCTCTCTACTGGTGGAAAATTAACCTTGATTCAATCTTGTTTATATGCTTTGCCTCAGCATGTCTGGACTGTTATGTCTCCTACTGCAGCCATTGTGATACTAATAGAAAAGAAATTCTCCAAGTTTTTCTAGTGTGTTACTGATCTCAAACCCAAAAAATATGGAGAACATGGAGAAGACTATGTTTTCCATTTACAGAAAATGGGCTCGGGTGCAGATCAATTCAGAGCATTGTCACCTCATGTTCAGTGAAATTGTGGTTGAAATATCAGCAGGGGAGAGCACTATGGACTACCTTCATCTCCTCTCTCCCTCAATCTTCAAGATCCTCTCCTACATGGAAAAGGATATGCATGGTGGATACCTTTGCACAACACCACACAAGGGTCATTCATGGTAGAGGAGATTGCAGTTTTTGGGATTCAAACTGAACAAACTTTGGCCCCATCAGTGAGATAATTGATCCTGACCTCACCATCATCCCCAAGGATGCCACAGTGGCTCATTTTATTGGGCACCAGTTGCAATACTTACCCTCTATTTCTCCTTTTATTCACACTGACTTGTTGGTGTGTCTGCAGAATGCCAGAGCTCACAATTATAGAGAGGACTAGATTTCAGTGTTTATGTGGAGATTGCTAAATTCATTGCTACCATTTGACAATATCCTCACTCATATGGGTTTTACATTTGCATCTAAGTGCTGTTTTTGCATGAACTGTGATTCCACTGATCATTTCTCCAATGAGTGATTTATCTTTGTCCATTTGGAAGGAAAGTTTGGCTAGTGTAGGCATACTGGATAGGACTTTTTCAACTCTTTGGAATAGATTATGCTTCTATCGTAGCTATTCTGGCAGTTCTGCCCTCCATACCAAACGGATCCAAATGATTACTTGTTTCACATGTTGGTTTCTTTGGAAAGCTAGAAATAGATGGTTTTTTGAAAACATGCCTCCAGTTAAAACTCTTCTCCTTAAGGAAATCAGAGATCTGGTTTTCCTAGCCATCGTACGGGCTCCCTGGTGACTCCCGTTGGATCCTTCATGCATTTCCCGAATGAGGTGCTGACCATCTGACCTTTCCACGCATTTGAGCAGAGGCTGGAGGTATCCTCTCTTGTACAACTCCCCGTCTTGGACCACATATTTCGGCGCTTTAACTCTTAGCTTCCGGGCCTGCACCTTGTCCTCCGGGGTGATGCCTTCTTTTATGTACGCCCGCATGGGGGCGATCCAGGATTCCTCCTCATTTACCATCATTACTTGGTCATTCTCCTAGTAGCTCATTCTTCCCAATACCTCCATGTACAACTTTTGGTTAGGCTCGGGTTTTAGTTCCGAAGAGGCCAATTTGCTCAAGGCATCTGCTTTACTATTCTCCTCCCGGGGAACTTGGATCAGATTGAAGAACTCGAAACTGGCTGCTAGAGGCTTTACCATTTCTAAGTACTTTTGCAAGCTCCTTTCCCGGGCTTCGTATTCTCCCTTCACCTGTTGGACAACTATCTGGGAGTCGCTGTGTGCCGTGAGAGCCTTAATGTTCATTTCCTTTGCCAGCTTTAACCCCGCGATCAAAGCCTCGTACTCAGCCTCATTGTTGGTTGTCTTGAAAGTGAATTGGACCGCGTAAGGGTACTCCTTCCCTTCTGGGCTAACCAACAAGACTCCCGCTCCGCTTCCTCCGGAATGTGCCGATCCATCCACGTACAACTTCCAGGCCGGGATTTCCTCAGCCCCAAGCATTTCCTGCTCCTCGTATATTCTTGCTTCTGATTCTACCAGGAAGTCTGCTACCCCTTGATAGCCCTTCTTGGCTTGTACCGGATTTCATACTCTCCCAGCTCTATAGCCCATTTCATCATTCTCCCCGATGCCTCCGGCTTGAACATGACTTGTTTGAGCGGGTAGTTGGTGAGGACAACTATGGGATGGCCCTGGAAGTACGGTTTGAGCCTTCTTGAAGCATGAACCAGTGCCAGAACCAGTTGTTCCAACTCAGTATACCGGGTATTTTCTGCCCCCTAAGTGCCCGACTGACAAAGTAGATTGGATGCTGCTTTCCCTCCTCTTATTTGATTAGCACGGCACTTACTGTTTCCCGGGATGCCGCTATGTACAAGAAAAGTTCCTCCCCCCGAGTATGGCTTCTTTAAGGTTGACAACTGTCGAAGGTGCTCTTTCAGGTTTTGGAACGCCTTTTCACACTCCTCGGACCACTCAAACACCTTGGCCTTCCTGAGAATGTTAAAGAAAGGCAGCTGCCTGTCTGCTCCCTTCGACAGGAATCGGCTGAGAGCCGCGAGGGATCATGTCAACCGCTGTACTTCTTTCACCGACCTGGGGGAGGTCATCTTGGCTATGGCCTCTACCTTCTCTGGGTTGACATCAATCCCCCGGCTAGACACCATGAAACCCAGGAACTTCCCCGCACCAACCTCGATGGTGCTTTTGGAGGGATTCAACTTTAGATTACTTTGCACCAGCTTCTCAAACATTTCCTCCAAGTCATTCAGGAAGGCCCCGTAAGTTTTGCTTTTAACCACCATGTCATCCACATATACCTCCATGTTTCTGCCCACTTGGTCCTTGAAAAGTTTATCCAACATCTTTTGGTAAGTAGCCCCCGCGTTCTTCAATCCAAAGGGCATCTTTTTGAAACAAAAAGTTCATGAGTCGGTGATGAAGGAAGTTTTTGCCTTGTCCACCTCATCCATCTGTACCTGGTGATAGCCTTTGTGTGCGTCGAAGAAGGCTAGTACTGGGTATCCCGCAATGGCCTCTGCCAGCTGGTCCAAGTTTGGGAGAGGTAGCTGTCCTTGGGGCAACACTTGTTCAAATCTGTAAAGTCGATGCACATACGCCAACTCCCATCATGCTTCTTTACCAGGACCGGATTGGCTATCCACTCCGGGTAGATGATTTCCTCCACTACCCCGGCTTTCTTCAATTTGTGCACCTCGTTCCTTATGAATTATGCCCTCTCCGGGGCTAGAGGCCTCTTCTTCTGTCTGATTGGCTTGGTTGCCAGGCTTATGTTCAGCCTATGTACCCCTAGCTCTGGAAATACTCCCACCATGTCCTCCGGGCTCCATGAGAACACTCCCTGATATTTTGCCAGGAGTTCCCTTAATGCACCCTTCACTCCCTCCGGAAGATCCTTTCCCACCGTAACCATTCCTTTGTCTGCCACTTGCATCTCCTCTAACTCCTGATGGGGAGCTTCTCCATGTACTGCTCCTACTACCTTCTTCACGTCCAGTACCGCTGTCAGCATGCAGCTTCTTGCGACCGTCTGGCTTCCCCGGACTACCGTCACTCCTTGCACGGTGGGGAACTTCATTGTGAGCAGATATGGGAAATTCATTGCCCCGGCCTGGGTCAGCCACGGTCTCCCTATGATTACATTGTATGATTAGGGGGCGTCGATCACCGCAAAATTGCACATCACTGAAACCCTCTTGCTCCGGTCTTTTTCGTCCACCATGAAGACTGTGAGGGGGATAACGCCAAGAGGGGTTTCCGGCTTGCCAGTGAATCCTAACAAGGGAGATGATGGGGGGTCTCAGGTTCTGTCGCCCAATTCCCAATTGATCGAAACAAGAGGCGAACATGATCTCCACACTACTCCCGTCATCCATAAACACCCTCTTGACTACGAAACCTTCAATCTCCACTGTTACAACCATTGGGTCTGACTGGGGTATCTGTGTTGGTGCCGTATCCGCCTCGGAGAAGGTGATAGTCTCGTTGGGACGGAACCTCTTCCCCTGAGTCTCCCCCGGAGGGACATATCGCGTCCGGGCCCGGATGGCGGAGACTGACTGGCATGCTTCTCCAACTTCCCCACTTATCACGTTGATCATCCTGTTCGGTGCCGGGGCTGGTTCCACTGCTTGAACTGGTACAATAGCTATGGCGGGTCGCCCCGGGGCCCTGTTGCCTTGATCTCTGCCATTTCCCCTGCCGGGGTTTGGCCTCCACCTCCTCCGGGGTTGATCTTGGGTCGGGTATTCCTTCTTTGCTTCAGCTGTCACGCAGTCCCTCAGCTGCCCCCGTTCTATCAATTTTTCTATCTCGTTCCTTAGCCCCCTACACCCTTCGGTTGTGTGTCCATAAGACTTGTGGTAAGCACACCATCTATCCACATTTTCTTTAGATGTGGTTTCCTGGATAGGCAACGGATCCGGGAACAAGTTTTTATGAATGACGTGTATCTCTGTCCGGGATTTGCTAAGCGGGGTAAAGCTATCCGCCCTTGCCCGGTTCACCAGCGCGGGACCCGGATCCCTTCTACTTGGCTCTACCGCCCTTCTTCTTTCCACCTTTTCGGGGAGGAACCCCTCAGATTCCTCCTTTCTCTTCCGGGTGGCATTGTTGACAGTACATAATAGTTGCACCGCCATCTGCAGGTTATGAAAGATTTTCGGGATGTTCTCCATTGACTTCTGAAACAACGCCATATCTTTCAAGCCGTTTATAAATCCGCTTATCACCGCATTCTCTTACTACTGTGTATCCACGACCTTCAAACTGTCATCCATATACCTCCGGTAATATTTCATGGGTCTTTCCTCAGCGTTCTGCCGGGTGGCAAGAAGCTCGGTCAACTGTTTTCCTTCTTTCTTCAGCCCAACGTACCTAAACAGCAGGGCTTTTGAAAAATCATACTAATCCCTAAGGATTTCCCGGGGCAAGGAATCAAACCATAGGAGGCAGTTTCCCCTTAGGTAGCATCCTACTAATTTGCATCTCAATTCCTCCAGGAAGTCCCTTGATACCATCAGATTCTGATAAGGCCTGACAAACTCCTCCGGGTCTGTCTCTCCATTGTACGTTGGGATACCCTCCGGGACCCGGAGACCCGGAGGCCATGGGTACGCAAGTAATCTAGGCATCCATGGAGAGGTGGGCCTAGCTCCATTTCTTCCTACTAGCTTGTCTAACCGTGCCTCTAGAGAGTTAGAATCCTGTTGTGCCGCCTGATAATCCCGCATCCTGTCATCCTCCTTGTAATGTCTCTCCGGGTAACCGTAGTTCAGTCACATCGATCCATACACCGGCATGGAGTACTAGTTTTGGTTCCCGTAAGTCCCGGGGGCCTGGTAGCCCAGTAAATCCCTTGACATAAAGGGCAGGGCATACCCAGTTTGTCCAAACCCCCAACTAGAGCGAGGGTGATAAGGAGGAGCGTGCGGGGCTAAACTGGATTGATGTCCTACAGCCGTTCCCGCTCCGGTCCCAAAATCCGGAGGGAAAGAAGGCGGAATAGTTGAGGAGCTTATGCGCCCTTGTATCCTTTGTGGCTCTGAAATGCCGTCCAGGTCGATAACTTCCCTCCGGGGTACCTGCGGGGGGCCAGATTGGTTTTCCGCGGGTGCCACCCTCCTAGGGTCCCGGGTGAAAAGTACCCACTGATGATATAATTCCTTGTTAGCTCTCATTAAATCCAATGCCGCCAGCTCCTCTGTGTTAACCAGCGTCCGATCCTCTTCCCGGGGCGCCAGCGCCCGGGGTAGGAGATTATTAACCAGGGGTTGCTCCTCCTCCGGGGCGGGGGGTTGGCTTCCCCTCGCTCTTCCCGAGATTCTTCCTCCGATTCGGCTCCCTCGGAGGCAGTCTCTACGTGGTCGTCCTGTGGCACTTCCGGCTCACACTAGCGTCTAGCCTCCTCCTGCAACTGCCTCAAGGTCACCTCGTCTTCTGGGTGAGGGAGGCGATGATTCCCCGAGGACGCTGCATTCTTCTTCGGGCGTCCGCCCCCTCTTCTTGCTAACTCCATCAAATGAAAGTGGATTTTGGTCTCACTGGGCGTGCCACTTGATGCTACCAAAATCCGCTGATCTCCTGCGGATTAACGCTATCCCGGGGTCCTCCTAGGATTTCCCGCGACGGACCTGTAAAACAGTCCCCGGGAGGCTTCCCGGGGGAAGAGGCTCTGGTGTGATGATGAGATGGGGATAGCGATGGGGAGGAAATCGTACGGAAATGCTCTCAATAAGAAATAGAGAGATAAAAGTCACATACCTGATTCACTATTTGAGATTAGTATTTATATTTGAGGTAGCCTGTATTGGATAAGGGTCAGGACCATTTCTCCTTGTCACTTTCCTTGTCTTCTTGCTCGTCCGGTCACGCCTACGCGGGAAAGATTTTGCTCCCTTCCATCTTGGGCCGTTTGGCCATTCTCCAGGCCCAATGGGGTATTGAGCCAGTGTTATCAATTGTATTAGGGCCTTAATGTGAGCTGATAGAGATGAAAAGGAGACACATGTGTTTAATTTGAGAGCTAAAGCATTCTTAGATAATGCATCTGCCACCCTATTTCCTTCTCTATATGCATGAATCAATGAAAAATTACCAAGCATGCATTTAATATCATCACACAGTGCAAACAGCTTCCAGTGAGCAGTAATAGGATTCAAAATCATGGAGATTCCTTCCAAACAGTCAGATTCAATTAAACATTGACTACCAGGCATGCAATGACAAAAAATAATTCCTCTTTTTATAGCATGCATCTCTGCTTCTAAAGGGGACTGGGCATGTGTATAACTGTATTCAGCATGAACAAAATATCCAAATTGATCCCTGCAGATTAAGTATATACCTGCCATATTGTCTACTGAAGACCAAGATGCATCAACATTGAGCTTAAAACCAAGCTTTGGACATATCCATTTAATAGGAGCCATCTTTGGCTTTGGTCATTTTTTCAGTAGAGGAATAAGGCCATATGAGGCAAGCTCTCTATCAAAATGGGAGGTAGCAAACAGAGGTTTTGCAACAAAGGAGTTAAAAACCAGATCTCTGATTTCCTTAAGGAGAAGAGTTTTAACTGGAGGCATGTTTTCAAAAAACCATCTATTTCTAGCTTTCCAAAGAAACCAACATTTGTGAAACAAGTAATCATTTGGATCCGTTTGGTATGGAGGGCAGAACTGCCAGAGTAGCTACGATAGAAACATAGTTTATTCCAAAGAGTTGAAAAAGCCATATCCAGTATGCCTACACATGCCAAACTTTCCTTCCAGATGGAAAAAGATAAATCACACTCATTGAAAAAATGATCAGTGGAATCACAGTTCATGCAAAAATAGCACTTAGACGCAAATGCAAAACCCATATGAGTGAGAGGATATTGTCAAATGGTAGCAATGAATTTAGCAATCTCCACATAAACACTGAAATCTTGTCCTCTCTATGATTGTAAGCTCTGGCATTCTGCAAACACACCAACAAGTCCCCTGTTTTTCAGTTGGGCTTGGATGCTTTTAAGAAAACAATTGTGTCATCAACATAGGAGAGATGAGAAACTGGGGATAAACTCCCTGGAATGCTATAGTGTTGGAGTTTACCAGTAGCAAAAACATAGGATAAACTCCTTGTGAATGCTTCAGAAAAGAGGTTGAAAAGAAAAAGAGATGGGGGGTCTCCCTGTTTGATCCCTCTTGAGGCCGGAAAGAAACCAACTGGTGAGTCATAAAAAATTTGGGACTCCAACTAAAGGCATATCAAATTACACAAATTTACCTCAACAAACACTGTAGCACATGACCCAAGGATATAACCTTGTCCAAGAACCTGTAACGTTGGAAGACGTGTAACTAACTGTACAATGATATAAACAGAAAAACACAAAATGGAATGAATCTATAACAGTACAACGAAAAGGTGAGTCATCTATACCAAAAAACAAAGCTTATGCAGAATAATATAATAACAAGGAGGGCGGAATACTACAAAAAAAAAGGAGTACGAAAGGGAGAATTACTCGAAAGGGCTGCCGTATAATCGATCATGGAAGCAGCGGTTTGGCCGTTCGGGTGAGTGATATTAATTGAAACAATCCCTTCGATGCAGGCAGGTGTCGCCACTAGAAAATCATACATGCGCCACGTTTCTGTGGTTTACCCACAGGAGGACACCGTCATAGTTTCGGTCATCGAAATCGGCGGAGAGTATATCGATTAAGATGGTGCGGGATCATCCGTCTGCCTTTTCTAGTAGATCGACGCATGCCGGTTTGGGTGGGGGCGTTTTACAATGGGGAAACGTAAAAGGTGACCTGCCACCATACCTGAAACGGCACCCCAACCGCAAGAAAACGCTTTTAGTGTAAGATAGATGTAACATACTCTAACAAAGCAATCAAGAGAATCTTGTAAACATATAGGTAATTTCCCACTTTCATGTAAAAACACAATTTGATGAGTTCAATTTTTTAATATAAGAAAATCATGTTGCATTAAAATAAAGAAAACAACATTTAAGTGTAAACTGGTGCAAATTCTCCTCAGCATAAAGATATTCTAATGTATATATAAAGCCCAAAAGTACAGGTTCGCTCAAAAGTGATGGTACCGGACACGTCACCTATTATTAGGAATGGCGGTGACTCAACTGCTTAAGGAAATTGCCAGGAAAATGTGTTGGCACGTGAGAGGATCTTAAGCAAGGTACAGGAGGTACAGTCTCACGTGAGACATACTTGACGAGGAGGAAAAAGAATGGTGAGTCAGCAAGGAAAAGGGGATAAGGAAGGCACTCTAGGACGCCTATAAAAGGAGGCCACCATCAGCCATTCCAGGTAAGTTCTCTAACTCTTGAATACATAGTTTTTATATTTCAAGGCACGAAATCTCATCATCACACCAAAGCTACCACCCCCGGGGTAGCGCCGGGGGGCTTGTTTTGCAGGAGAACAAGTTATAGGCAAGCTCGGTAGGAAAGCAAGGAGTTCAGAAGACAAACAGAGAGTCCAGTCGCATCAGTAAGGAGCAAGCGGATCTTCAAGCTCCTGCACCTGATGAAGACAGAATCATCGGGAAGCTGAAACAAAAATGGACCTAGACGAAAACTATAGCTTGGTAAACATGGAAGGAAGAAAATCTGGAATAGACATCCAATAGTTTTCTGAGAGGGAAAACATGATCCATAAATTCTTTGAAAATAAATGAGCTACATACAATTCAGAATATGTCAAGTTGCAATCTTCTGTAATCGCTGATAGAAAGCTCACTTTTCAGCAAGTAAAGATTCATAAAATGAGCTATAAGAAAACCATGTTGTCAACAGCATCAAACTATTTCATGAAACCCACCATTGATTCCGTAAAATCCACGCTTAAAAATTAAGCATAGCTATGGAAATATGGGAAATTTTGGAGCTACTTTGATTATGTGACGAAAGGAAATACATTTCAATTATCTTTTCAATTATTCAGGTTGCATAAACATCTATGTCCACTTCTTTTTCAAAACTCTGGCAGGAAAAGCAAGTTATCTTTAAAACCTCTGTGCATCAAAACTATGCTGAAATCCAAATCACCCTAAAAAAAATAACCAAACACTAATTCAATATCAAAAAAAAAATGAAAGATTAACTAAACGCACAATAATATTAGGTATACGTACAAAAGAATACCATATAATCATTGAAAATAAAAGAGAGGATACAAATCTATACGAAAAAAGATGCCAATATATTATTATTATTATTATTAAATAACTCAAAAGTCAAAATTTCTACAAAACTAGTGCAATTCTAAAATCAAGTTCCTAACATAAGAGAAAATCAAGCTATTTTAAAAATCTAATTTGAACTTCAAGTATAATAGTATAAAAAAATTCAAAAACAAAATAAAATTGGCCTTGGAGGTTGGGCCTAAAAATGGACCAGAGCACAGAAAAGTCCATTCCAAGCTTATCGTTTCTCTCTATAGTTTGTCTGAAAAGGAAAAACAGGGGAATCAGAAGAAACTCTAGGTCGAACAAAGAATTTACTGTGTGTTCCCCAGTACAAGACATCATATCACTACAAATTAAATTAGTGTTGGTGTCCATTTAGCGTGTATCCAAAGTGGTGGATCATATAAAGCATCACTCAAACAATGAAGTGGTGGATCATGTTGGTACAGTCCTTCTTCAAATGCACAAACCCGTCCATCTTCTCCAAATCCAACCAGTCCAAAGTCGCCTACTATTTTCCTCAAATATTTCAGAGATGATGTGCGTTTTCCATTAAAAGGATAGACGAACCATGGCATTTCCTTAGTTATCCGAGCATCAACGTCTTCCATTTCTCTGCTTTCAAGGCCTTCATCTGAGTTATTAATAAACACCATTTCAAACTCAATACCCATATTCTTTGTCTTTTCATAGTTTTGACGAACATATTTCCCAAGGCTATCATCATTCAGGATGGCCATGAAAATGATAACCTTCTTCTTGCTAGAGACCAGCTCACCTGCAGAAATGGTATCCCTCCTGTCACAACCTCGATACACATCAGCAACTAATATGGACTCCAGTGTGATTTCCCTCAGCTTCTTCATCTCCTCCTTGACATGGGCTTCTCTAGTGAAGGGATATGCATCGATGCCACGATATTTGATCACCTCATGATGTTTGATCACCTCGGCTCCATACATGTCCAAAATCTTACCATCAGGTCCGACTATAATCAGCTTGTCCATGTCCTCTACCCAGGGGCAGCTAGAGTATCTACTAACATAAGGGTGAGTGAGAGCATCACACCGCTGGCTGACAGAATTGTTGAATGGCAAACACCACCAACCACATACATTCTGCCCCTGCATCAACAGATCTATTGTGGCCTTGAAAAACTCTGGGTCATGCATTTCCCAGAAAGGGAAGTAGAGCACCACAATTTCAAACTCATGCTGGTTGCTCCTGCAATGCTCGTACAACTTATGTAGAAAGGGGATGAGGCTTCCCTCAGAACATATGTATAACCCAACGTGCTTATTCCTGATCTGATCAGAGATGTAAACCTCCTCCCGAGGACCACCTGCTGGATTGAACTTATAAACAGTAGGGGGGGAATCACAAGGCCTCACCCTCAAAAGTTGGTCCAAACTAGATTTCCGCAATTCCCGCCTTTGGGCAGCAATTGTTTTCAAAATCTCAAAATCAAAAGGAAAAGCCTCGGCTCCATACCCCCATGGCAAGTAATTTATACGGAAAGGGGGCAGCATTGTTCCATCAGTATCGTAGAGACGAAACTTAAGATTAACACCAAGGTTAAGTAACTTGCATATTTGATCACGTCGTTCAGAATCCTCATAAGGCCAAAATATTTTTCAGGCCAAAATTTTATAAATCGTCTTGCTTTTGCTGGGTTCCTGCGTAATACAATGTGAACTAACAATAATCAGCTTCAAACTAATTGGACAAGAAATTCAGTTTGATTGAATAAGGAGGGCATTGGCCTAAAATATCCTAAATATTGAACAATTCAATCAGGTGAGTTTAAAAAGGCTTACCTTGAAGGAAAGTAAAAATATTCAATCCCGGTGCTTTCCCTTTCCCTTTCCCTGAAAACAAAACAAAGATTTTGATAAAGAAAATCAGCACCCTATAGAGTCAGGCTATATCCAATTCCAAACAACAAAAGTGTGGAATTTGAATGACCCTAACCTCTTAATAACATCATCCAACATCCTGAAGGAATAATAGAAGGAATAGATCAATCAATTGAACAAACAAGAACAGATATATTCAACAGAAATCAATTTCATCAATAACACAAGAATGTCATCTAACCTTGTCAGCATATCATCCGGCGTAGACATCCTCTAACCAAGGCCTATTAGATTAAAGTGGAGTGGAGTTTAGAGAGATCAAAATGTCTTATTCAAACTAATTGTGTAGTTGTTAACCAATTAGTTAAAAAAAATTAATAATAATGGTGAAGAATGAGTAAGTGAAGACGAGACATTGAAGGATGGGGATTCTTACCGGCGGCTTCGATTCCAAAACACGGACGGAGAGGGTTGTCACGACGTCGTCCAGGCGTCGCCTAATCGAAGATTAGGCGTCCGGGCGTTTTTCAAAGTTGTCGTAACGACCGCCGTGGATAAACGGCGATCTGGCGTGATTTGGCGTCGCGGCGGTGTTTAGAGAAATCTGAAGAAAAGTGCATACGATGGGTTTGAAGACGAAGACTCCTTTTTATTTAGTGCTTATCATATTTTCCTAAAAGGAGTACATAATAACTACGTTAATAAGGTTTCATACATGGTTAAGCAATTTTGGTATTCGCATGTAGGGGTGAACATGAACCGGGTCAACCCAGAAAAATGGCCCGGATCGACTCGAAATAAGTGACCCAAACCCGAATAATTATAAATCCGGACCGGATCTCGGGTCATGATTTTTCTAGATTCTGGGTTCCGGATCGAACCGGGTCAAATCCGGTTTATTCCGGGTCAACCTGGATGACCCGGTATTTATTATACATATTAATTATTTAGATATGTTAATAGTAATTATATTAATTATTGTGATTGTAATTTCATTAATTATATTAATTATGATTGTAAATATATTAGTTGTAATTTTAATTATATTGATTGTGATGGTCTATTTTTACTAAGTTAATATCTTCTAAATTATATAACATATATTTTCCTTGTTGAATTCGTTTCTAGACATTATATAGTCTAGGTTAGCTGTATTCTGCATAATTTACAGTTTAGAATTTCTAGTTATTTAGGTTTCGGTACTCTAGATGGTTTGAAACTTCATTATTTTGAATTTTTTTTGTTTTTTTTAAAAATCCCGGGTCATCCAGGTCGAACCGGGTCAAACACGGAATAATTCCGGACCGGACCCGGATATCAATTTAACTAACCGGACCGGGTCCCGGGTCATGGTATTTTGACATTCCGGGTCCGGGTCAAACCTGGTTCGGACCGGGTCAGGCCGGGTCGACCCGGTTGAACAGCCCTATCCGCAGGCGCGGGGATATTATTGTAACTCTATCCCCCAAACGGCAAAACGACGTCGTTCAGTGATTTCATTATTTGTCCCCCATTCCTTTTTCCTCCCGTTGGTTCGATTGTCATGAAAACCGAAGCTTTTGCCCAATTTTCCGACGATCGGAGCCGTTGGATTAAACAATTATACCTTCGGTACCCAAATTTGATTATGTCTCCTTGTACCAGTCATAGTATTCATCGCCTTCTTCCTCTTGGTACTTGTACCCAAATTGAAGCTAGCTATTTTTGTTTGATAGAATTGAAGATCGAGGTTTTGGATGAGAAAGAAAGTAGGTGCGCTGACCACGACGATGACGTTGTGAATGTGATTATATTTTATTGCTGAAGTGTTTACAATATATAGAGTACAAGAGAGCTATACATTCAACGTATCTAGTCTACTCTAAATATAGATAAAAATATAACTAAATGTATAAAAATATATCTTGACAGTAATCAAGATATTCTATTACCCCCTCAAGCGAAGCGTAGGATTGCAGGTGACGCAAAACTTGGAACGAAACAATTCAAAGAGAGGGCGTGATAGACCCTTAGTAAAAATATCAGCAACCTGAAAAGAACAGGGAACATGACTAACATGGAGATTTTCATATGTAACTAGCTCACAAACGAAATGATAGTCAATGACGATGTGCTTAGCCCGCTCACGAGCCACCGGATTTTGGGCCAAAAAGATCGCACTACTGTTATCACAAAGCAGCAGTGGAGAAGAAGACCTAGGGACCCGAAGTTCACGAAGAAGTTGACACTACCAAGTTAGTTTAGCCGCGGTGTTGGCTATAGCACAGTACTCAGACTCCCAGGTGGACCTAGACACGGTAGGTTGCTTCTTAGCGCTCCAGGAAACGAGACTACCACCAAGAAAAATGGCATATCCATAGGTAGAGCGACGGGTCTCAAGGCACCGAGCCTAATCAGCATCAAAGTAGCCAAGAATAGGAAGACCAGCAGGCGGAGGATGAAACGAAAGGCAAAAGTGAAGCGTCCCACGAATATAGCGAAGAATCCAAGTAACAGCCTCATAGTGAACATCCTTAGGGGTCTGGAGGAACTGGCTGACAGAATTAACAGCATAGGACAAGTCGGGCCGAGTGATCGTCAAGTGCTGCAGTGCACCAACAAGCGAACGATACAGCTTGGGATTGGAAAATCAGAACCGGAAGAGCTGAGAAGCTGGGAACCAGGAACAAAAGGTGTAGAGACGGGTGCAACATCCGTCATACCAGCACGTTGCAGAATCTCCATAGCATACTTCGCTTGCTCCAAGAACAGCCCAGAAGCAGATCAAACAACCTCAATCCCCAAAAAATAATGAAGAGAACCAAGATCCTTGATAGAAAACTCACGATCAGCACGAGGAATGAACCGCTGAATAATATCGGAGTTATTCCCAGTGAGGATAATGTTATCAACATACACCAGTAAGTACAAATTAGTCGATCCTCGAGTAAAAACAAACAGTGAAGTGTCGGCCAAGCAACACTTGAACCCCAAACGAAGAAGAAATGAGCTAAAACACTAAAACCAAGCTCAAGGTGCCTGCTTGAGCCCGTAGATAGACTTTCGAAGGCGGCAAACAAAATCTGGATGAATAGGATCAGTAAAACCAGCCGGTTGTTTCATGTAGACCAGAGCATCAAGAAAACCATTTAGAAAAACACTCTTGACGTCGAGCTGATAAAGAGGCCATGAAAATGTTGTCGCAAGAGCAAGAACGATCCGGACAGTGGAGGCTTTAACGACAGGGCTAAAGGTATGAGTAAAATCAAACCCAGGTTGCTGAGAAAATCCTTGAGCAACCAAGCGAGCGTTATAGCGATCAATAGAACCATCTGGTCGATGTTTGAGACGATAAACCCACTTCGAGCCAACAACGTTCACATCAGAAGGGCACGGAACAAGATCCCAAGTGTGTTGTTGGTGAAGGGCACGCATTTCCTCATCCATGGCAGAAGACCAACGAGGATCCTTAATCGCAGAACGAAAACCTCGTGGTTCAGTCTCAACAAGCAATGCAGTAAGATGACTTGATAACCCATAATCATCAAACTATCGATTAGCAGTAATGCTACATGTTCTAGACCGAGTAGTCATGTGGTGAATTGGTCGCGGTGGTGAAGGCGACAGTGAGGGAGTTGGAGATTGAACAGGAGACTGGGGTGGTGAAACAGCAGTCGGAGACTGTGCCGGAGTCGGAGATGGTGCCACTGGTCAAACTGGAGCTGGTTGAGGCTGAGTAGAAACATCAGAGTCATGATCAAAGAACATAGAAACATCCAATGATTCTAGAACAACAGATTCCGAGTCAGTCGCAAATGGAAAAGAGGTCTCATAAAATCTAGCATGTCGAGTGAGATAGACCTTCTTGGATGTGGGATGAAGACATCTAAAACCCTTATATTGAGCACTATAACCAATGAAGATGCATGAAGAACTTTGAAGTGTAAGCTTATGAGGTGCAAAAGGTCGTATGTAAGGATACACCCTACACCCAAAGGGATAAAAATTGGAATAATCTGGATGACGACCATATACCAGAAAGTATGGAGACACATTATGGAGGACGGGTGTAGGAAGGTGATTGATGGTGTAAGTGGCAGTGACAAAGGTAACATCCCAGTAAGATGGTGGCAACTGAGGGTGCATCAACAAAGACAACCCCATTTCTGTAATATGCCTATGATTGCGTTCGGCTCTACCATTCTGCTCAGGTGTGGCTGGACACGAAATCTGATGAAAAATACCCTTAGCCAAGAAGTGAGATCGTAAACGCGTGGTAAACTCTGTGTCCCCATCACTTTGAAACACTTTGATCGAGCAGGAAAATTGATTTTCAACCAGATTCTGAAACTGCAGAAATGTCTCAAAGAAATCGAATTTCCTCTTAAATGGATAGAACCAGGTTGTTGTGGATGATCCCACTTCACCGATAGTGCTGTATCCTGATCGCCCAGAAGACTCGTTGTTGGATCTCCTGAAACAGATCCCGGAATGAATCCGGGGGTTAAACCTCTGATGCCTAAGTTAGTATGGCTCTGAATATCTATTATCAAATGTCCAGTCTAGAATCCTTACCTTCTATTCTGTCTGATCTCCTTTTTATATCCCAGGCATGGGATCTCTTGTTCCTTTTCCTTCGGAACCTATTCTCTCAAACGTGGCTTTCGTGTTCCTATTCCTTCTCCACAATTCTCTCGTGTGTTATGCTTGCTTTTTGAGCCGTTCGACTTGTTGGGCCGTTTGATTAATGGTGTTTGGGCTAATGGTATCTTAGCCCAGTATACACCACAGGTAAACCGTGAAAAATAATCGACAAAGATTGCATAATAAGAAAAACCACTTTCTGATAAAATCGGAGCAGGACCCCAAAGATCACAGTGAATCAAAGCAAGTAAAAAATCAGCGCGTCTGGGATTATCCATAAATGAAAGCCTTTTTCCCTTAGCTCGTTCACACGAAAAACATAAAGAGGGTTTAGGCGTAAAAGAGGTGACCTTAACAAGGATCAACTGTTATTCAACAAAGAAATAACTAAAATGGAAGTATGGCCTAATCTAGCATGCCATATATCAAAAGATGCCTTATTCTTATTGTCTTGAACATAGGCAGCAAGAGCAGCACCACCCTGGGTCAGCACATAAAGACCTTCTCACATTGTCCTCGGCCCACGACTGCCTTTGTGGACTGTGTCTGAATAATAAACGAGTTTACATCAAAGGAAATCACAGGATTTAAGTCCCAAGGTTGCCTGCATACTGTGGCGTGTGTTGCTCACGTGCCTGTACAAAGAACTGGTGTGTGTGCTGCTCATGCGCCTGGACAGAATCTCCCATATATTGGGGCGCGTGGTTCACACGCGCCTAGGCAGTAAATGCAACGGGGGCTGTTTCGGAGAAAAAACCTGCATCAGATCCACTTGAACCTTGAAATATTTCATGACTACGTGCACGAGAAACGACCTCAGCGTAGGACGGCAACAGAGAGTGAGAGAGTTGCACCGACGTGAAGTTGGAGAACACCGAACCGAGGCCACGAAGGGAGATCATGACGCGATATTTCTTACCAACAGGTGAACCGACTGATAGACCTATATATTATTTCGGGCAGAAATGTAAATATTAAAAGTTACAGGGATTGAATTGCAAAATAAATAAATCCTGTAAATAATATATATTTATTCAAAACTGAATATATTATATGAAATTTAAGCATAAATTCGAAAATATCAACATATTCAACGTGGACGGAGTAGTGCGTGCACTGCCCTTGAAACGAATAGGCCCTCTATATGGGTCTTTCGCCCCCTATGATAAAATCATCAAGGCTCTAGTCAACCTGTGACTAAAGCCCGTACTGGCGCACAGCCCGAAGGCATCTATCACATAATCAACGACTGACCTGAGATTTTGACGAACTCGATGAACGAACTTAGAGCCGACAGAGACAAATTTAGGAGAGAGAGAGTATGAGAGGTGCTTAAAGTTTTAAACGAGAAATTGTGAATGAGATGGTTTTTCTAACTGACTCTATGGCTCTATTTATAATAGTTCTACTCAGGTTTACTTTATCAGAAAGAAAGTTCTGATTGATTTCAAAATCAGAGCTAAGAACTCTTTTTCTTCATTTCTTTTTCATTTTGATCTTTGAATTCACCATGGTTTATTGTATGGATTATGGTTTTGATTATATAATTATGGTTGTAGGCTAAAACCCATCTTGGGTATATGTGATTAGACTTCTTGTTATGGATTGAGAACATGATTTATGAAGCTTAGGAATGGGTGATTTGCTATTGAATGATCATGATTTGTATGTGTATTTGATGCTTGAAATGGTTAGGAATGATTTCCTAGTTATAGATATGTGTTGGATATGTGTTAGATATTGTTTTTCCATGGTTGGAATGTTATCATTCCTCCTATGTAAGAGTAGTAAATTAGGAATCAAATATATGTTGTTATCAATTATATTTGTTCTTGAGATCATTCATTAGCATTATATTCATGTCAATTGTGTTATCACATTACATGGGTAAGTTGGGAAAACATCTAATTTGAAATAACATTGATTAATTGATCTATTTGCTATCATATAGAAAAGTTGTCAATAAGAGTTGTGAAGATGCTTTCATCTTTCATCCTAGAGTAATATGTAATAGTTATTGGGTTGTTTCTCGGTTTCTCCCCTCTCTGTGTGTAATCCCGTTTTTAAACCGCCCCACTAACCGTAACTATTAGGCTTCTTCTAGGATGAAAGATGAAAGCATCTTCACAACTTAAGGCTAATAACCGAGAAACCGAGAGGGGAAGTGGGGGGGGGGGGGGGGGGGGGTTATTAGCCTAATGTAAGAGTTGTGAAGATGGTTTCTCCCCTCTCTGTGGATCTCCCCTCTCTGTGTGTAATAGTTCTTCATGCTCTGATTATGCGGAGAAGCTTAAGATGATCACTTCATTCAGAGTTTGTAGTAGCTGAAGAGTCAAGTTGTAATGCTTTAAATTTCCCCATCTTTTTCCATGTCACCTTCCAAGTTTCCAACAGACCATCCTTGCTCCGCTCCCTTCCATTGGTACGACTGTTTTTTTAATTTCATATTTCCATTTTGCGAGATTTCTTCGTGCTGTTTAGTGATCAGAGAATCAGTAATTCCTTGTGGTTATGTAATTTTCATGTTGTCCGCCTGGTTGTTATCATGAATTCATTTCAGATTTAGTTTGTTAGGGCTGAGTAAGTGAGATAAATCGGATGATCTTGTTGTTAATTATGGTCTCTTCCGTTGTTTAATAGCTTATTTAAAACACAAGGAACTGGATGTTTTTTCACATCTTTACCTATTTGAGATTAATTATGCACTTAGATGTTATCAATGTCAATTTTCTAGGACTATGTTGCTGGTTGTTGAGATTAATTATGAACTTACATAAGGAACTGGATGTTTTATGTGACTATGTTGCTGACTTCGTATATTATATAATCTATAGACTAGATGTTGTGAGCTGTAATTTAGTTTCTCTGATGTTAGGCTTATATGTCACTCTCTCTCTATTTACCATTTTTCTTATATAGTTTTTAAAACGTTTTTGTTTACTTCTGTTGAATTTGGTCCGGATGAAGTAGATTAATATGGCAATTGGTTCAGTCATTTTGGATTAGCACATAAAGCATACAACTTGCAAAGTATTTTACGAACATAACGTGGTACTTGAAAGATTATATGTCAAATGCACTGTTATTTTTTATTGAATCATCTGAACTTAAAATTAAGTCTGCTGATGAGGATGACAACGTCCAATAATTTATGCCAGTATTTAGTAGTAAAGCAATTGGCAGACTAATAATCCAAGTTTAGTGTACACTTCTTAGGATTAAGCCATTGTACGAATCGATCCTTATTCCCTGCTTCAGATGACATACTTGGATGATTTTAGGTAAAATACAGAATTATAGTTGAATTCCATGTTCCTGTTATGTTATTAGAGTTGTGCACACTGCAAATTAGCAGCACAATATATCTTCTTCTGGTGACACGTGATTACTTTGATTTAGTGTTTGTAGGAATGAAAAATTCCAACTTAAAAGTTCAATCTGATGAACCAATAAAGTTGGAATCTTGAAGAGGCTGTGTAACTAAAATCGTGTCTGTTTCACTGCAGTCATGTAGAGATATTGAAGCAAAGAAAAATAACAGATGCAATAAACATGACACACTAGAAAATATCATCACATGTAATACCATGGAAAGCAAATAATGTATGCATTAGCAAATGTTCTTGTCATGATACCTTAGTATATTCTTACGGGCACATGGTCTGTGAATTGTGAGGTCTGCTGATTGAGAAACATGTGTGCGGATAGGGTTGAAAGAATTACTTAGGTTGAAGGGTTTAGTGGATGTATGTTTCCTAGGTGCCTTATCTTTTCACTCTGAGAGATTACAACTGATCAATCATTTCAAGCATGAGATATTGGTCTTAATATTACTCCACTCATGCCATTACCATTGGTCTTAATATTTCCTAAATATGATATACATTCCAACTTGATTTCTTATTTCCAATCCCACTACTATATCTCTCTTGATCTCGAGAGCTGCCCGATTAATTTTTACGATCATCCATTTCCATTCCCATTCATCTGATTATGTCAGTAAAATGTGTGCTTTATGTTTATTTGGCTCTTTAGTTGGAGCTTTAGTGAAGTAAATGCTCATTCACACAATACATCAAATTAACGGATTTATGAATGCTCATTCTGTGTTCTGTGTTGCATCTGTTGTATTTTCAATATAATGGAATAGTAACCTCTAATTTTTGGAGTTCATAATTGAATAATTGCCTATATCATATTTATCTTGTGGTCTTGGGTTTAACTTGCTCAGATAGTGTTATGAGGCTGCTAAATCATATATAGATATTGTAGTCCTGGATTCTTGCTACTTTACTCAAGTGATTTATCTATGCAATGGGAAATAACTATAAAACTTGCTCAGTTATTGTGTCATTTTTCTTTATATTTTACCTCTGCTCAAATATATGTTTATTTTTGTTGTTTTCTGTCAGTTCCTGCTCGCATTTTTTCAGGGGTACCAGGAGGCTATTTGCTGTGGTACAGGCCACTCTGGCGTGCTCAAAGGTATGGATTCTAATATGGTTTTAATCTCTTGCATGCCAGACTGATAATTCTATGAAGTTCAGGTGAATTTATTCTTTGATTTACATGAAATGTTTTTAATACCATGACTGACAGTGCTATGAAGTTTGGGTGGTTTTTCATGTTCTATATGGTAGGTATCCATCACAGTTGTGGTTTTCAATTTATTACAGTCCGTGAAGATAGCTTACAAGTATCTGGATTATTGAGTCTTTCCATTGTTACCTTTTGTGAGCAGGGAATCAAATGGAGCTGGAGCCTCCGAATTGGATGATCCTGAAAGAACAATGTCCAGAGTTGCTAAGTTCATTGAGCAACTATGGAAGCAAGTCATCACCACATGAGAAGGAACTTGTTACAGCTCATTTGTTGGGCATTTGCAAATCAAGAAAGTCCGGCTTCTTATTGGATTGCATAGCCAAGCAATGCCCTTGTTCATATCCATCCTCCGAAATGGTACAAATTTGGCAAAAAGTTAATGTAGCAGCTACGTTAAGTGTCCTTTTCAGTTCAGATCAACATGCAAAGGCTCTACCTTCTACTGCGAAAGTGAAACTAAAGACAATGAGAGCATCGGTTTGGAGCCTGTTTGAAAGGTAGCACATGCAATCGATTAGTTCTCTGCATATAAGTCATACTCTTCCTCTGGGAGTATTGAGATTTGATTTCCATTTTTATTTATGTTGTGATGTTAGGACGTGGGTTCCAGGGGCTGGTGGAGCTTGGAGAATAGCAGTTATACACCAATGAGGTTGGTGGCTTGAAAGAAATGACAACAATTAAGTAGCTATCCGAGGTTTAAGATTGGAACTGGTTGATGGCCTTCAATTTCTCTTTGACTCTCTTTGAAAACAGGTATGCTTATAATCACAATAATGAGAGATGATCCATGCTTTAAAAGTCACAGCATAAAATTATGACTGTTGAAACAGCAGAATTCGACACATGCAGCTGGAATAACTTTTTCAGAGGAAATAACAGATTTAGAAAGCAAGTGATACTCTGATTGAGAATTTTAAAAACATTCTAGCAGTACAGGTTTTCAGGCTTTTAAACTCATATTAAATGCTTTTTTTTCTTCTCTCTGACCGACGTTGTTTTCCTTGTGGTTTGTAGAGTATATCAGGTCTTAACGAAGTGATCTTATAGTGCTTTTATCAGGGTTTATCCCAATTTCTCAATTTGTATTTTCCTTTTGTTTGTATGCAACATGGGTTCATAAAGATGCTCCTGTCTATGCAACAGCGGTTCATGTCTATGGATTTGATAGAAAGCTTGCGGGTAGCAACGTTTGTATTTTGCTTATGGCCAGTGGAGCATTCGGCATTCAGGAGAATTATGCAGGAAACCAGCCAGTAGTTCAGAAGAATATTTTCTTCAAGAAGCCTACTGGCCATAAGAAATTTTTGTAGAGTAGCATTTGATTTTGATAGCTATCTCATACAGGAGGGAAAGAATTTCAAGGGAACTTTCTAGCATCTAACGGCGTCTGCTCTCCACACGATGGTCCTATGTGGTACAGGTCTTTCTCAGTCTGGACTCTTCCCTTCCCACCGCCCCTTTAAACTACCCTTATATCTATCCCCCTTTTCTCTTTCCCATTTCTTTCTGATGATGCGCAAATCAAAACCCTTCTCTTAAATTTCCAAGGTAACCCTCAAAATTTGTCTGAATTCCCATTTTTTTCCTGCATCCATGATGATGTATGACATAGATATGTACATACCCCACTCTGTTTTCTTCGTTGGGTTTTAGCCTGTTTGGATTGATTTGATTTCATAAGCATTGGGTAGAATTATTGATGGGGTTTTGATTTTATTGGAGAGAGATTTTTCTGTGCCTTTTTGGGTGTGAATATGATAGGGCTGCTGCTGTTGTTCATGTTTTAAACATGATTAGTGGTTGCGTAAATCTTGTGGATTTTAGGCTGTTATATGGTTGTGAAGTGTTGCTCATGTTCTTGATTATTGGTTGTTGTGGGGCAACTGATTCCACCCTCTGAGGGGGAAATAAGGCCAGAAAATGCCCACTAAAGAGAAAATGGGGGAAGATCTTCTCACTAGCTTGTGTATGGAGAGTAACCATTTATCCACCCTGTTAACCATGGATTCGAGCTCTTCGAGCCATGATGAGACTGACAGGGAGATGAATCGGGCAGTGAATCTATTGCAGCCACCTCCCGATATCAATCTGCCGCTTTCGTCTGAGCCTAGCCCTCCCCCTTCCCTTTGGAGTGATACTTGTGAGCTGTTGGATGTTGGGATTGGTCCTCAGCACTATGAGGTTGAGGCTAGTGTTAATGTTACTAAGATAGGGAAGAAGTGTGCTAAGAGGTTGGATAGTGTATGGGGAGCTTGGCTGTTCTTCAGCTTTTATTTCAAGCCTGTTTTGAATGAGAAATCGAAGAGTAAGGTTACTTTGGAGAGTAGTGGGATCAATGGGTATGATAAGTCGGATTTGAAGCTGGATACTTTTCTTGTTCAGCATGATATGGAGAATATGTATATGTGGGTGTTTAAGGACAGGCCTGAAAATGCACTTGGGAAGATGCAGCTGAGGAGTTATATGAATGGTCATTCTCGACAAGGGGAGCGCCCTTTTCCCTTCAGCGTTGACAAAGGTTTTGTGCGATCTCATAGGATGCAGAGGAAGCACTACAGGGGTCTGTCTAATCCTCAGTGTGTCCTCAGTGTGTTCTAGACGATGAAGAGCAGAAGAAGTGGATTGAGCTGACAGGAAGAGATTTGAACTTCTCCATCCCTCCTGAAGCTAGTGATTTCGGTACTTGGAGGAATCTTCCTAGTACTGATTTTGAGCTGGAGAGGCCCATGCCTTTGAAAAGCATCATACCTTTGAAAAGCATTCCTAGTTCTCAAGTGAAAAAGTTGCTGAATGGTTCTAGTCTGAATCTATCTACCCAGGCACCTGGTAATAATCATGCAAACGGCGAAGGGATGGAGCTTCTAAGCAACTCCAACAAGCGGAAGAGGAACTTCTTGAGCCATGGAAGTGATGATGACCTTTCTCTTCCAATCTCTGCAACTCAAGGTGGAAACTTGGGTGACATACATGGACCCGAGCCTTCATGGCTGGGGGAGTTCACTGGAGTGAACTGGAGTGATGAGGAGTGCATATGGACCTGTGACAGCTGCTAAGAGCATATACGAGGATGAGGAGGGTTTCTTGATCATCATCAGCATGCCTTTTGCAGATCTTCAGAGAGTGAAAGTCACATGGAAGAACACTCTCTCCCATGGAATTGTGAAGATATCCTGTGTGAGCACAGGCTGTGTCCCGATTATTAAGAGACACGACCGGACATTTAAGCTAACAGATCCAACACCAGAGCACTGTCCACAAGGAGAATTTGTTCGTGAAATCCCACTTCCTACTCGTATTCCAGAAGATGCTCAATTAGAAGCATATGGTGATTCCACAGGAACCATGCTTGAGATTATTGTGCCCAAACATCGTACTGGACCAGAAGAGCATGAGGTTAGGGTCTGTCTCCGCCCTTCTCCTTGGAGTGAGCGTGCATATGTCGACTTGACAGAGGCACTGGTGTGAAGATGGATCAATTGATTTGTAAGATTAGTTTAGACGTCATTTCTTTTGTCTAAATTGCTAACCAATTTTATAGTTGGAAGTTATTGATTGAATCTTGTTTTCTTTTCAGCATCTTACTAATGAAACTTGTTTTATCATCGCTGCATCGCACATTTGCCGAGCAGTGGCTGATCATCTTTCAACATAGCTTAGTAATGTTTAGATGGTAATTGGAGCAAATTGTATTTCATACTTTTGAATCTTTTGATATGTATCGATCATTGTTGATATGATTTGATGAAAAAAAAAAAAAAAAAAAAACAAAAAAAGGGAACTTTCTAGCAACTAAATTTATCTTTTTCACGTGAAGTTGCATATTAGTCGTGCTTCTTACTTGTTATGATGTATATGAAACAATATATTTGTGGTCATCTTTCTAACATTGGAGATCTCATACATATATCACTTACAAGCTAAACTTGAGCACTAAATTGTTTGCTAAACAAACAAATAAAAGGCAAACCAACATAAAATACTAAATTAAATTTCAAATAATGAGAGAACATTAAAGATAAAAAACGCAAGGATCAAGAATATGTAATCTTTGATAAATGGAGACACATCACAATAGTTATTAATATAATACCTTACAAAAATCATAAAATAGATAAATTTAAAAGCAAACTCACTCTACAGTTTGTAGCAAAATCTTGAAATTTTTTTGAAAAATATCGAAAGACATTTCTTAATAAATTTTGTCTCGGTTTCTTTAATCAAGAACACGTGCATGGCAATTTAAAATTTTGGAGATAAACTAATGAAATTTATCTAAATTGATAGTCAAATTAGATAGGCAGTTGAGATAAAAAATTAAATAAATTAAGATAAATTTTGTTAAATCGGTATTCTTAACTGAGTTGAACTAAAGTTATGTACCAAACATGATTTTAACAAATAAAGGTCTTACAATATGTAGAAATATTAATATCACATGAGAAAATTAAACTCATAAATGTAAAATTTTAAAAGTAACTAAAAATTGATTGGTTTTTTTATTAGATTAAACCCTCTTTATGGATGCAGGGACATTTTATTTGGATTCCCCAAGCCAGCAATATAAAAATAAAATTGAGGAATGATAACCTCAAGAGTATAGTCATAGATTGTATATAAGTAGATCATAACTAAAACTTTAAGGGGAAGAGCTATTATAGAAATATACTAAAAATGTATTAAAAAGGGGAAGAGCTGTTACATTCTTTTGATAGCAAATGTACTAAAAATTGATTGTAAATTTTTCCTTGACATATTTGTTCAAATACACCGCGCATCGCGCGGTGAATGCCAGCTAGTAATTATAATAGAGATGATTTCCCATTACAAACAATCACCATTCTCAAAGTAACATGATAGAGTTTGAGGAAGAATCCATAATAAGAAGTCACTAATCTCATGTGCGCAAGTCCATTATTCTCATTAGTTAAATCTCTAGTTAGAGTAATCATATGATAAATTAGTTGTCACTTTAAAGTTCTAGTTACTTTACTTAGTAGTGTTTCTTACAAAAATCAAATCAAAACCCCCCCTTTGTTTACATTGCTTATATATATATGTATGTATATATATATATATGTATGTATGCTACAAGATATACGTAGAAATAACCTCTTCTCTATGGAAACGAACCTTACTTACCATTATATACTTAATTGTGTGTAGCGGTAGTAAGTACATTTAAATTATATATTTGAGACGTACGGCGACAACCTCCCAATGACCTTAAAGCCCGGCTAGAGGAATCTTAGAAAAGGTTGGCCGAGAAGGAAAAGAAGCTAGCAGAGAAGGAAAAGAAGCTAGCCGAAGTGCAGAAGAAGTATTCCTCCCTCAAGAAGGACAAAAAGAGTTCCTAGCTAGCTTGAGGTCCTAAATGCGGTGACTCAGAAAGTTCTCCGGTCGGTGGAGTTTGAAAAGCAGATGGAGGGGATTACCGTTGCGGCAAGTGCTGACGCTTGCCATGAGATGTATCGCCGACTGCGGGGTTAGCTGCTGGGGCCCGCTCGCCTTGACGCCCAAGCATCCTACTATCGGCCCAAAGCGAATGATCTGTTGAATCACCGCTGGCAATCCCTTCAAGAGGCAGATTTGAAGAGCCTCATGCCTCACTATGGCAGTCGCTGGAAATGTCATCCCGGGTCCCATCCGCCTCAGACATCAAGAAAGTGAAGCTCCCGGCGATTGGTGAAGCTTCGTTTCCCGGCCCGGAGAGCTTCAATGTTTATGGGGTGGTTCCGGAGACGCCCCACTGGGCCTAGAGCTATCATGAGTATTGCGCGGTGCCTGATAATTTTGGGTACCAAGCCGTCCATGTTGAGGAGGAGGACGAGTACCGCATGGGTCTCGGGGAGGGGCACGATGACCTGCTGTACCAGTCCCGGAAGTTTACCCGGAAGGTGGGATTTCCCAAGCGACCCACAGACGAGCCTAAGGTGGATGCCCCTGCTTATGGTGATCCCGGCTGGACTGCGGAGGACATCGCGGAACTAGAGCGGAGGTGGGAAATGTCCCATGCTCCCCGGAAGGAGAAGATTCTGCCGCGGACAACGTACAACCCTAGACCTTAGCTTTAGTTGTACTTTTCCTACTTTAGTAATCTACCTCTCTGAGGGTATTTGTAGAACTTTGGCCTTTAGTGCCCATTTTAATAATATAAAGTTCTACTTTTAACGAAATAGTTTTTTTTTTTGTAGTCTGAGCGCAACTTAGGGGAACTTCTCCCGCAGGGGCCAGTACCTTACATATTTCCTCATCCTAGTTGTTCTTCTGGTACCTACTTCTCCCTCCCCCGGACTGGGTGCCTCCAATGTTCTTTCCTGCAAAGGAAGCTAGCTCACTGGAGATTTGGGGGCGATCAGTCTACGCGGGCTATGTCTGAGGCGGGATTAGATTCTTTTCTTGACGAACTTGGGTCGGTTCAGGCTTTGGTATCATTTCTGAAGGTGGTCAAGAACAAATTTGGGTCCTTGAATCATTGTTCAGATTTAGCCTCCGACCAATATGAGGGAGGCCTTAAACTCTCATCAAACCATAGCTGAACTTCAAGCCCTTCATGATGATTCTCAGCATCGCACTGTCAAGGAATTAGGTATGGTGTGGGGCGAACTTGAGTGGGCGCAGGAGAATCTTAAGAACCAGGAGACCCGGACCGCTCAGAATAAGCTGATTTATGATCTGGAAACGGAGAATCGATCTCTTACTCACAGAATAGAGTCCTCCAAGACGCCTTACTGGTAGTCCAGCTGTCTTATCACCTTCTTGGTCTTAAGGTTGGCTTAGTTGGGGTGTCTCCGCTCACCGACATCCCTGCCGGGGTTAGGAGAGTGATCGAGCGTATGGAGGCTTACCCGGGGAAGTTCGGAGAAGGCGCTCCCTATCACAGGCGTAATTGGATGTCTTAGAGTGGCATCGCAAGATAGCCGCAGGGGAAATCGAGCCTTACCCTCCTAGTATTGGTCGGGTCCCTGCCCGGATGGAGGTAGATGTGTGGCGTATGAGAGGTATGAGGATATGTCCGTGTCGATCGACCCGGAGGAAGTAGCGAGTAGGATAAGGCGTGTCCAAGAAATCGCCGCTTCTCATAGGCGTTCTCATAGGACTCATTCCGGATTTCCTCAAGCTCTTGCAACTGAAGCTTTCTTTCATTCCCGGTGGGAGGTCGTCGCCGTACCTCTCAAATATACAATTTAGATATACTTACTACCTCTACACACAATTAAGTATATAATGGCAAGTAAGGCTCGTTTCCACAGAGAAGAAGTTATTTCTATGTATATCTTGTAGCATGCATATACATATACATATATAAAAGCAATGTAAACAAAGGGGGGAGGGGTTTTGAGTTGAGTTTTGTTTAAAACACTACTATGTAAAACAACTAGAACTTTAAAGTTACAACTACTTTACCATATGATTATTCTAACTAAAGATTTAACTAAGAGAATAAGAGACTTGGGTACATGAGATTAGCATCTTCTTGTTATGGATTTTTCCTCAAACTTTACTATGTTACTTTGAGAATGGTGATTGTTTGTAATGGGAAATCATCTCTATTCTAGTTGTGAATCATGAAAGCATCTTCACAACTCTTATTGGCAACATATCTATATGATAGCAAATAGATAAATTGATCAATGTTAATTCAAATTAGATGTTTTCCCACCTTACCCATGTAATGTGATAATAAAATTGACATGAATATAATGCTAATGGATGATCTCAAGAACAAATATAATTGATAACAACATATATTTGATTCCTAATTCACTACCTTTACATAGAAGAAATGATATCATTTCAACCATGGAAAAGCAATGTCTAACACATATCCAAGACATATCTATAACTAGGAAATCATTTCTAACCATTTCAAGCATCAACATCACATAGTTTTGGAGGAGTTCAAATGTGCATTAGAAAGAAAAACAAATTGAGTATAATCTTAAACTTTAATCGTTCTTTCTCGAGGACGAGAAAGGTTTAAGTGTGGGGGTATTTGATGTAGAAAATATATACTCTACTTTTAGCACATTTGAGAGTTCATTTGGGGTAGCATTTAGTGCAAAGGGTTAAGAATTAAGGCTAAATTTCTCTTACCTTGCATTTTGAAGAAAGACTTGTGCACTAACGTTTTGAAGCTGAAATTTGGAAATTTTACAAGAGGAATTAGAGTGCATAAGTGGTACCATTGGCTTCGTCTTCTTGAGTACTACAAAATGGACTACTAGAATGTCAAAAACGGATCAACGGTTCATCCGTGGCGAAGCAAAGAAGATTGCTGCCAACCAGCCACAAGCATCTCGCGGGCCGCGAAATGGGCCTCGCGGGCCGCGAAAATGTGCGGATTTTTGGCTTAATGAAGGCCAGAAAAGCAAATTTTGAAGGGCTATAAATACCCCTCTTATCCCTCATGAGAAAAACGAGCTCCCCTTGAATCCAAACCCAAATTTCTCATCTTTTTCCCCTTTCTTCCCCTTTTCTTCCCTTGAATTTCATGAACAAATATGTATTGATTAGAATGATTGTTGTAGCTTAATCTTCCTTGGGAGCAATTGATTAAACTTCTATTCTTGAAATTTTCATGAACTTTCATATGCTTCTATTTATGGTTTGATTATCATTTGAATATCTTGTCTTGAATTGTATATGAATGTTGTTAATCTTGCTAAATTTGCCATGGGCTTTGTGTTATGAATCAATTGCATGCCTCATAGTTTAGGTAATGGTAGTTTAAACCCTAGTTCTAGTTTAATTTAGAGATTAGGTTAATTAGAAGTGATTGGGGGGTGACAACCCCTTTTTGCTTGCTAGTTGTAGAGTAATTTAGCCTAGTTGGTAGAGTAATTGGTAATTAGAGAGGTTGTGTGATTGTTGTTATGAAACATGGTAAAGTATAGTCATGGGAATTGAATTGCTTATGAATTTGAATATTGTTTCATGTCTTCGTAGGAACCTAATGTGATCATTGATCCTTCGTTGTATGTAATTGTAGAGTTAAGATATTCATTTCCAATGTGTGATTATATGCATCGAATTGCTAGATTCATGGGTAAATGCTATTGTTTACCCCAATATCATAAAGTAGCAAATATGAATTAAGATTTGTATGTTATCATCATCTTAGTTCTTTATAGTTTTCAAATGTCTTGTCCAACGCTCACGTTAACGTCGAGTATGGGTGAGTTTGTCGATTCTCCATTGTTAATTCCATAGTCGATGTATCTAGATGCTATCATCTAGGTGGATTGATAATGAGGGCTCTTGAGTGATGTGTTCATGCACACTAGCTATTATCAAGAGAATAGGATGTTTTTCATCCACGATTTATGATCATAAATCATAGATATGAAGCGTTCACTCAATGATTAATCGATAGTTGAAGTTGAAGTCAATTGCCTCCCAAGGCCTTGTATTTGCATTGTAGTGTAATTTATCTTAGTTGCTTTCTTTCGTAGTGTAACAAAACCAACTCAAAAACCCCCCTTGTCTACCTTGCTTTCTATATAATATATATGTATGTGTTAATAATCTTCGCTAAAACACTAAACAAAACTCCTTCTCCTTGTGGTTCGATCCCTACTTCCCACTATCTACTCTATAGTAGTTAGAAGTCGTAGGTGAAATATAAATGTGTTTTGATTGAGTGGGATTCCCATTTACGACGTGGGGAAATCGCTTGTCAAAAATGGCGCCGCTGCCGGGGATCGAACCCGGGTCACCCGCGTGACAGGCGGGAATACTTACCACTATACTACATCTAAAAGTGGTGCATCAAGAGAAAGTTCCTCAAAAGTATCTAGCTCAAAAATGCTTTCCTTCAAGTTAGCACTCAAAGCATATGTATGAACATTACTCGTGTGTAAACTATTGGCTAAAGCTTTTAACAAAGGATCATCACCATCATTTTCATAAACTTTTTGCACAAAAGATTCAATCACATCAATAGCATTGCAAGAAGTTTCATCATCATTGTATTTCATGGCACCATAAATGTTGAACTCTATTTTATCCCCATCAAATTCCATGGTGAGTCTACCACTATGCACATCGATTATAGTCCTTGACGTTTTCAAAAATGGACGCCCTAACAAGACAGGGGTTGCAAATTTATCATGTTCCATATCAAGAACGTAAAAATCGGCCGGGAACACCAACTTGTTGACTTTCACCAAGACATCTTCAACAATACCCTTAGGGTATGCATTAGAGCGGTCGGCAAGTTGGATCACCACACCGGTTTTATGCAAAGTGCCAAGATTCAACGATTCATACAATGTATATGGGATGACATTTATGGAGACACCTAAATCTAGCATGGCTCTAGGAAAGTAAGTGTTCCCTAAGATGCAAGGAATTGTAAACATGCCCGGGTCACCACATTTAGTAGGCATTTTATCTTGAAACAAAGCCGACACATGTTCATTGACTCTCTCATTTTTAACATGCTTAGACCTTTGTTGACGATGGTTCACACATAATTCTTTCAAGAACTTAGAATATCTAGGAACTTGATCAATAGCATCGAGCAAAGGAATGTTTACCTCGCACTTTCGAAGGACTTCGAAAGCTTCTTTGTCCATCTCCTTTTTGCGAGTATTCTTCAAAGCCTCGGGAAATGGTGCTTCCACTTCGAAGGGAGTGTCTACCCTAGTTTTCTTGTAGAGAGGTGAGAATGGAGGTGACATTGGTTCAACATGAGTGGTGGAGTCTACATGTTCCTCATCAATTAGTTCTTTCTCTTTCTCAACCTCGGCATCACCTTTTTCTTTGGTTAGCCCCTCAAGAATCACTTCTTCGTCGGCCAAGGTCACCTCAACTTCGTCATTGGTCAAGCTCTTCTTTACAAGGCCTCTCTTGGGTGCCTTTTTCACAACCACTTCGGGTTCAATAGCTTGTTTACCACTCCTCAAGGTCATGGCACTCGCATGAGGTCTTGGATTTAACTCCGGTTGTGCGGGGAGCTTTCCGGAGTTTTGTGCTTCCAATTTCCCCAAAACCGTGGCCATTTGACTCATTTGCACCTCAATGCTTTTGAATTTAGCGTCTTGTGGGAATTGGCCCGAGCTTTCACCTTGATCACGAGATTTATCTTCCAACCTCGGGAAAGCATTTTGAGGGGCACGATTATTGAAACGGCCTTGACCTTGGTTTCTTGGGTATTGTTGGGGTTGAGGTTGATATTGAGGGTTTTGATGATCTTGGTACCCTTGGTAGCCAAAATCTTGGTACCCTTGGTTTTGGTAGCCTTGGTACCCTTGATTTTGGTGGATTTGGTCTCCTTGGTAGCCTTGGTCATTTTGCCCCCTCGACCTATCAAAAGATTGACCACTTTGACCTTGGTAACCAACCCCCTTGGTAGCCACCTTGTTGGCCTTGTTGCCCCGTCGGTTCATCTCTCCACCGAAAGTTGGGGTGATCTCTAGTTCCGGAGTTGTAGTTTTGAGCAAAAGGATCATACTTCCTTTGGTTACCCCTATCGCCACCTTGGCCTTGTCCACCTTGAAAACCCCTACCACCTTGGTAGCCTCGTCCTCCTTGAAATCTTTGGCCACCTCTAAAACCTTGGTTTCCACCATAGACTCCCATGACATTAACCTTTTCGCTATAGTCCTCGTTTGCTTGAGGACAAGATTCGGTGAGATGGTTTGAAGCACAAATCCCACACGTCATAACTTGTTGCCTTGCTTGATTTCCCGAGTTCCCTCCGGAGCTATTTCCTATCATGAAACCTTTCATCAATGCCGTAAGCTCCTTGATATCTTGACGAGAACCATCATTGTTCCCACCGGAGTTACCTACTCGTAGTCTCCGGTCCCTCTTTGGTTTGCATCCCTCGGCTAATTGCTCAAATAGCATCATGGCATCGGAAGAGCCAAGGTTAGCAATGGAGCCGTAACAAGACCGATTTATCAACTCGGTTTCTCTATCATTCAAACCATTGTAATAGAAACACACCAATTGAGGTTCGGTGAAGCTATGGTACGGGCAACTTGAGAGGAGAGTTTGGAACCTTTCCCAATACTCATGCAAAGTCTCATCATCGTCTTGAGTGATGTTGCTAATGGCTTGTATCAAGACCGAGGATTTAGAGGGGGGAAAGTACTTGTCAAGGAATTTTTTCTGCAATTGTGGCCATGTAGTGATTGATGATGAAGGCAAACGGCTTAACCATTTGGCGGCCTTGTCCTTCAAGGTAAAGGTGAATGTTTTCAACTTAAACGCATCCACACTCATCTCGGAAGGTTTCAAACTACTACAAACTCGGTGAAAAGCCTCAAGGAAGTCATTGGGATCATCCACTTCTCTACCATGGAAAGTTGAAAGCAAATTTATCACTCCCGTCTTGATTTCATATTGAGAGTCCGGGTAAACAATGCTCGATTGTTGTTGCTCATAGTTGGGGGACATGTACTCTCTCATAGAAATGTTGGTAGGAGAGTGTTAGGGTTTTGGAAAGGGTTGTAAAATTGGTTTCGGGGGTGGTTTTGCCCGATTTCCTCTTCTCGGTCCTCCTCCGCCATGGTGGAAGGTGGTACTTCACTATCAAGGGAAAATGGATTGGCGTCTAGTGTCTCTTGCACTTGTCGCTTGAGTTGACGAAGACTCCTAACTAATTTGGAATCGTATTGCAAAGGGTCATGGTTCGAGGTTCTTGTATGAACCATGCACCAAGAGCTAGAGCAATAGGGTTCCGAATCAAAAATAAGATAAAAAGAAAGAGAGGGTGTTAATACAACTACAATACACACATAGAAATACGCCTCTTCCCCGGCAGCGGCGCCAAAATTAGGGAGGTCGTCGTCGTACCTCTCAAATATACAATTTAGATACACTTACTACCTCTACACACAATTAAGTATATAATGGCAAGTAAGGTTCGTTTCCACAGAGAAGAAGTTATTTCTATGTATATCTTGTAGCATGCATATACATATACATATATAAAAGCAATGTAAACAAAGGGGGGGTTTTGAGTTGAGTTTTGTTTAAAACACTACTAAGTAAAACAATTAGAACTTTAAAGTTACAACTACTTTACCATATGATTATTCTAACTAAAGATTTAACTAAGAGAATGAGAGACTTGGGTACATGAGATTAGCATCCTCTTGTTATGGATTTTTCCTCAAACTTTACTATGTTACTTTGAGAATGGTGATTGTTTGTAATGGGAAATCATCTCTATTCTAGTTGTGAATCATGAAAGCATCTTCACAACTCTTATTGACAACATATCTATATGATAGCAAATAGATAAATTGATCAATGTTAATTCAAATTAGATGTTTTCCCACCTTACCCATGTAATGTGATAACACAATTGACATGAATATAATGCTAATGGATGATCTCAAGAACAAATATAATTGATAACAACATATATTTGATTCCTAATTCACTACCTTTACATAGAAGAAATGATAGCATTTCAACCATGGAAAAGCAATGTCTAACACATATCCAACACATATCTATAACTAGGAAATCATTCATAACCATTTCAAGCATCAAATACACATAAAATTCATGATCATTCAATGACAAATCATCCATTCCTAAGCTTCATAAACCATGTTCTCAAACCATAACAAGAGCTCCAATCTCATATACCCAAGATGGGTTTTAGCCTACAATCATACTTATATAATCACAATCATAATCCATACAATTAACCTTGATAAATTCAAAGATCAAATGGAAAGGAAATGAAGAAACTGAGTTTTTGCTCTGTAAAATCGATCCTCTAACAGATGAGGATGATTTTCTTTTATACTCCAAAAATAACAAAATAAAATTAAAAACAAAATGCCACTTGCAGAAATTCTTCGCGGGTCGCGAGAAATCCTTCGCGGACCGCGAGCCTGGTTCTCGCGGCTCGCGGCCGAGGATCCGCGGCCCGCGCGTCTCTGGTTTCCGCGGTCCGCGACCGAGGTTTCGCGGACCGCGCATCTCTGGCTTCCGCGGTCCGCGACCGAGGTTTCGCGGACCGCGCGTCTCTGGATTCCACGGTCCGCGACCGAAGTTTCGCGGACCGCGCGTCTAGTCCTCGCGGTTCGCGACCGGAGTTTCGCGGTCCGCGCGAAACTTGGCATCTTCAAAACAGCAACACACACCCTCGCGGCTCGCGACCGAGATTTCGCGGCCCGCGAGTGTGTGCCTTCACGCCACTTCTACGACCGGTTCTTCAATGTATCTAGCTCCTTCAGGACGGTCATAGAAGGTCTTCAAATCATCCAAATCCATTGCAAGTGCAATTCAAGGTCGAAATGCACGTCTTCAATATCAAACCATTATGAATGATTCGGTCTAAAAGTCTAATATAAAAGTACAAAATACTATCTAAAACAGCTCTCAAATGCTACAAAATAAGAGTATATCTAGGACCTATCAAAGTGTACATGGTGCCTTATCATGGCTATATCATATTTGATTCTAATCTTGTGTGTAAACATAGCAGGAGTTTGTATGGTCTTAAACGGACTTCAAGATGGTGGAATAAGGAGTTCACTGCTTACTTGAAGACTCTAGGATTTATGCAGTCGATCCCCACATTACTATTGTATGTTCACCAAGATTTCTGATCACTCATTCTTTGCTATAGCAGTGTATGTTGATGATGTCTTACTGGTTGGTGATTCTTTGGAAGCCATCCACAGTGTTAAGCAGTCACTGCATGTAGCCTTTACCATCAAAGACTTGCATGAAGCCAAGTTTTTCTTAGGCATTGAGATTACCAGATCTGTCTTTATTTGACTCAGAACAAGTATATTCTTGACATTATTCTTGACTGCAATCTCACTGGTGCATCATCTGTTGACACTCCACTTCCCATTTCCCGGAAAAATGATGACACCTCTTCACTCTTAGTTGATCCATGTGTGTTTAAAAGACTCATAGGCATGCTGCTTTATCTCAATTCACAAGACTTGATGTCACATTTGTTGTTCATCAGTTAAGAAGCAATCTCATGTTCCTTTGTACTGTGACAACCAGGCTGCGTTGCACATCTCAGCAAATCCAGTCTTCCATGAGCGCACCAAACACTTGGAGATAGATTGTCTTTTGGTTCGAGACTACTACTTGCAACCGCTAGAGCTCCCATAAACTTCCACTGTACTGTTTTAGTGTGATGATTTAGAGCTGCTTAAGCTCCCAGTAGAGTTTGGATCTACTTTTGAACTTCATTTCATCTTATTCCTAGTTGTAAGAATATTTGATTTTCAGCCTCGGGCAGTCACTACCAGCTTCACTTTTGAGAAACTCATATTTCATTATAGAGTCTTTGATTATTGCGTCTCCCAATAGCTCGGTTGGCAGAGTTGTGTTTCGACATGTCGATCACTAAATTGCTCGCCGAGACGGTATTGGCGAGAGTACACAACAATCATGACTCTACTAATCCTAGAGAAATATGTAATAGTTATTGGGTTGTTTCTTGGTTTCTCCCCTCTTAAATTTTCCTTTTTTTATTAATTTTTTTTCCAGAATCCCACGTTAAAACAATGTCCTTTTTGGTTTTGGATTTTTTCTTATTTTCCATTTTTTGTTTTTTTTTTCAGAATCCTACGTTAAAACAATGTCCTTTTGGGTTTTGGTTTTTTTTCCCTAATATGATCCCACTTTAAACTGACTGGGTTTTAATTGTACAGTAATAATAATCCTAGAGTAATATTAAATAGTTATTGGGTTGTTTCTCGGTTTCTCCTTCTCAGATTTTCCTTTTTTAACCCTCACTTAGCGAAAACGACGTCGTAAGAAATGCTTACTGACCCCAATCCGCAATCGATTCTGCTTTCATCTCTTGGATACAATCCAATACGGATTCGGCTTCCTTCGTTAACATCTCCGATCCTAATACCAATACTCTTTCTTCTCCGTTAACTAGACGAGCCTCCGTGGGACACGATAATAGGATTCAAGTGGGAGCTATCGATGACTGAAGATTTAAGCGCGTTGAGGGTTGACTTCATGAAGGAGAGTTCCTTGAGCTGCCAGAGAGTCCTCGATCTGACTAGGAATTATCTAAAGTGGGATTGAATCGTACGCACGGCGGTGTCATGTAGGAATCAAGCTCTTTTGGCCGACTTATCGCAGTGGGATGATTCGAGGGCGGCGATGCGACGGAGAGAGGAGACAGTCGGGCTTTCCTGGGCTGTTTCCGCCGTCTCCTGGCCGTTGTTTGGTATTATTTCTGATATTATCAGACGATGAAAACAATAGTGAAAGGGTTTCTTCTGCTTGTATAGAGATAAGGTGCACAGGCTGGAGCTGGTTGAAGCAAGTGGAAGAAGGTGATGGGGGTCTTATGGCTGGCTTGTCACCTTAGGAGATGATCTCGAAGTCCATCTTCTGAACGCGTTTACCAAGGTTCGTATAGGATTACCTTTTACACCATTTTCAGATTCTCTTCAATACAGTGGTTGAATGTGTCAATTCATAGACAAAGCTGTTGTTGTTGATGGGAATGAGTTTCTGGTTACTGCAATCTATGACCCTTTTCTCCACCTAGCATTTGCTAAACCGGGCTATTCCTCTTGGATAAGTTTTGAGGATGCATTCAGTCACAGGTTCATGGATGTTGCATGTGTTAATGATCAGATATTCACCTTGTCCGCTGGTTAATATTGGCTCGCAGCCTCAAGAAATAGTACATGCTAATAGTAAATTAACATTATCAATGGGCTCGTGAAGGAACTTATTTGGCAGAAGCTGATAGAGATGTCTTGATGGTTTACCAATATTTACATGTTGGGAATATGAATCATCCCCCTGTTGAGCCAATACAATTTGAAGTATTCAAGTTCGATTTTGTCGAAAAGAAATGGATAGAAATGAGGGATTTGGGGGATCGGGCATTATTTCTTGGTGATAATGTATGTGTTTCTGTTAAAGCTAGCAGATGCAGAAGCAATATCATCTATTTCATTGGGAGTAAAGTGGAAAATTGGTTTAGGTTTGATGAGCATTTTGTGGATCGAGATTCTGTGGATGGGACTGTGGAATCCTTTTACTTTGGTGATGTGGAATCCTTTTACTTTGGTGCTGATTACCCAAGTTAATACTCCTGCCCAATTTGGCTAATGGTGAGGTCTTTAATTATTATATTTGCGTTCTCGTCATAGTGTGTTTAACATTGTTCTGGAATGATATTATCCCTTTTGTTTTGAGTCTTGAGATTCTACAGATAAATTGGTTACTTCTGTTAGGTAATTTCTCCAAAAGTTGAGTGATGTAGTAGGTCAATTCATAAAGAAAATGTTTATTAAGGACCTGATGTTTTCATCTGATCTACATCACTTTTTTTTATCTTTTTATTTTTTTTTAATTCTAAACACCTGTTTAGAGCTGTATTTTAAACTTTCATATTCATAGATAATTTCGATCTTATAAGTTGGTGAAAAATATATTGGATTCTACTCTACTAGATATTTTATTCTTATTTTATCCTTCATGGATCTGAGTATTTTTATATTTTTACTCATATTTATTCTGCTCTATGACATGGCTGCATTAATATCTAGGGATTTGCAATAAGATCGGGACTGATGCGATTTCCCATCCACAATCCTGGTTTTGAGCTCAAGAGCTTAACGAAACTCTCTTTTTGTCATTTTCATTTAGGTTAGTGTGATGACTTATTATCTTTGATGTTATTCATTTAGGCTGGTGTACTCAATATAATTTGCTGATCTGTGAATTGTTAATGGTTTTCGTTAGTATGCATTTCTGAGCATCTATGGGGTCAGTTGTCCATATAAGCTTGCCTGTTATCGCTGGTAAAATGCTGCATATGATTCATCGTGCTCATAAACAAAAATGGCACAGAGTAGTGCTGATTTTGCTTGAATTCGGAATTGGATTAAACACATTATTAGGTTAGGAAATGCATATTTTAAAGCTAAACTGGCAAGGATAAAAAAGCAAATCATCCTGTGTTACTCTTGGTTTAACTTTTGCATTATTACAAGGATATGATTAATGATTCCTAGCCTCACTTAAAACAGAGATTATAAAATCTTCATTCGGTATTAGTTTGTATGGCTTGATTGTTTCTTTATTATTCCAGTATACTGCTCCTCCTACTGCTAGAATGTAATGGGATATCGTACCTCACTTTTTTACCCTTCTTTTATATATCTGTATGCATGTAGAGTAGTTCAGATTGTGTGAGTGCATTCTCTTTACATATCCATGTCTACACAAAGCAAACTACACAAACATATCACAAGTGTTCCAACAAAGGGGTATTATTTATAATGCATCCATCTTGCTTGCTGGTTATTTATAATGCATTATTCATAATTCATTATCTTGGCATGTTTAGGTATAGAAGTGATCAACGATGATGCTTTTGTTTTAACCAAAAGAAAAACTTTTCTTTCCCACCCCAAAAGAAGCTCAATTGTAGAGGTAACAATCCCTTGAACTGAAAATGACAGCCACCATGTATCCCATTAAGTTTACCTGATGTATCTGCATTTTCCCCTAAAGGTTAGTTAACCTTGTTGTTTTTTGTCCTAAATCCTTTATCAGCAGTGTAGAGGAATGCGCAGTTGTAGAGTGGGCAGTCAAAAAGGTAATTTGTATTCCACATTCCTTTTTACTAGACTAGGGTTTTAGGTAATTTGAATACTGTGGTGACCACAGGTCGGCTCCCCATTCTCGTGTCAAGCTTCAGCACCTTTAATCTGGTTGTTTTCTAAGCTCCTTTACAGAAAATTAAAACCTGGTTATAATTAATAATTAAATATTAAAAGTTAATATTTTCTATGTGTTTGCTGCCTTTCTTGTTTATCATATATATATGCAGCTCAAATGAAATTAATATACTTGGGAAATCTTGAACCATAATGTCTGCCAACTTTTTTGCATGAAATTATGTTAATTCCGTATAACTGCAAACTGAATTTTCTGAACAAAATCTCAATGAATGTTGGGGTCTAAATCACCTTTTTGGTGAATTTTAAAACTCAAAAAATGAATGTTGGGAAAAAATTAAGACTTCCATAAATGAATTTGAAGAGCTTATGGAGATGGCAACCGTTGTGTTACTTGAGGAATTGTTTTAAATGTAAGTACAACTTACTTACCCATTTTACACGATCTCTTTTTATATTGTTTACGGAAATGTTGGGAAAAGATTTGACAATTGTAAAAAGTTCTTAATATTATTTGGTGCAAAATTCTTAAATAAAAAACACCATGCAACGCACGGTGAGTCCTTGATAGGTAATTCTATTTGAAGCATTTTTTATTAGCGTTAGGGTTGACATATATTATTTGATCTTTTAGGGATGTTCAAAGGGTACAAAAGGGAACTTAGTAACATACCGATCCTCTGGAAACTTAGTAACCGATCTTGTTTTAGGGATGTTCAAAGGGAACAAAAGGGTAGAGTGTGAAGTTTATATTGTCTTAGTCTTACCTCAGATTGTTTTTATTTGCTACTATTTAGATTATAATTTGATTACTGCAATTGTATTATTTTCTTGTATGCATTACAGCTCTTACACTATATTATTTTCTTGCAATTTTGTAGCTATACTGAGCTTTGAAGGTTACAGATATTCCGAGAGTTTTATTTTTTATCTGTAGATAATAAGGCTCTATGATCATCAGTATACAAAGAGAGTTCTAAATTACTTGCTTAGTAAGTTAGTATATCTGATATAGCGTTACTACAAGACTTTCATAGTTTTTCAACAAATGCATCAGAATCCAGTGTTCACTATTTCAATTAAAATGACAAGATATACGCGCTCACACTCTGAAAATGCAAGTGGTTTAACTCAGTCCAGGTTGTAGGTAGATATGGAATAAAGCTCAATCAAGGTTGAGGATGCTGATATGGGACATTTTTGGCTCAGTCAAGGTTGAGGATACGAATCAGATGGCGTTTTAGACTCAGCCAAGGTTGAGAATAGGAAGGAATTAATCACAATAGACTCCATCAAGGTTGAGGGATCTGAGTTGGAGCGCGGTTTAGAGGTAGCGCAAATGAATCACTAACTTGTTGGTATTTTTGTTTATCATCTCTTGATGATAAAACTCAGTTAGTTTATAGCTTAGCAAATTCTTTTTTTCTCTATCATTTCGATGCCCATATTACTTCATAAAGGGTAGAAAATAATCTATGTTTTGTACATGATACATTGTAAATCTTGGGGCCCTACAAGGCTATAACTGGCCATTTGGCCTCAGTTTCAATATAATAAGTGGTTAGCAATATTTTTATGCTCTGAAATCCTTTTGTTCATATGGTCAAGTCTGTGTACAGAATAGTAGCACTCAAGATTGATAACATTTGTAAGAAAGCTGCCAGAAATCAAACTCTCTACTCTTTTTTTGTCATATTAGGTACATTTGACTGCATATTACTATAGATAATATTGTCATTAGCTCCTGAAATATATCATATTTTCTTAAGGATAGGAGACCTTAGTGCACTATAAATAGATCTTACACACTACATTAAACTATCTATTCTTATGATCATTAAACATGGTTAAAGTTCAAGAATACATTGTCTTATTTCTCATATGGTCGGTTTCTGCAATTTTTGTCTGAAAACTGTTGCAGAGAAGTACTACTCAGCTTCCGCCTGGTCCTATATGAGTTCCAGTTGTCGGTCACCTTCATCTTCTTTCATCAGCACCTCACAAAGCCCTGCAAAAGCTCTCATAAACCTATAGACCTATATTCCGAGAGTTTTTTTTGTCTGCAGATAATAAGGCTGCATGATCTGTATACAAATAAAGTTAAAAATTACTTGCTTAGTAAGTTAGTATCTGATATAGTGTTACTACTAGACTTTCATACTGTTTCAACAAATGCATCTGAATCTATTGTACGCGCTCAAACTCTAAGTAAAATTTACCGGAATGTTAGAGAGCTAATCATCCAAAAAAGCTTGACAAGTCATGTCCAACTACTGGATTTTCACTGCTAATTTTTTATAACCTGCATGAGGGAAAGAATCGTACGTGATGCGTTCGAGGCTGAGTCAAATGAATGTTTTGGCTCACTTATGAAGATGTCGTTGCTCTAGGCTGAGAAGTCTCCTTTACCCGAAGCTATCCTGGAGGATGGGATAAGCTTATACATATACAAGCTCCACAGAGATAAACATAGAATGCATGATTCAACCAAGGGAACATACATAGGAAAGTGGAAAGAATGGGAGAAGAAATTGCGCATTATTTTTTTATATATCTTGGTGGAAAAGAATATGATGTCCAACAATGCAACAAATTTACCTTCTTGCTTACATTTATAACTACTTATACATTTCACAATACAACTACCGAAATTAATGGAAATACACTTAACAACATCATTTTAGTTATAAATAAATTATATGTGCAAATACACCGCGCAACGCGCGGTGAGTGCCTGCTAGTCATATGAATAGGGTTGTATAGTTCTAGGCCTATTCATTCATTATTTTGGAAGCAAACTTTGCTTCAAGAGCCTTTTGTAATCTTAAGGTTCCTTTTGTAACAAACTTTGGTTACTATTATTAAAAGGTTTGGGGAGCCTAATGAATATCCCCACCAATGGTGGTTTAACTTAAAAAAAAAAAAAAAAAACTACTACTTGCAAGGTTTTCTCATTCCCGCTTAGATTTCTACCAAGCTGCAGTTAACTAACATATTCACAAAGCTTGTTCCATTTCCTATCTTTCAAACTATTCTTTTCAAGTTTGGATTTCGCTTCTTCACCTCCATCCAACTTGAGGAGGGGCTGATGAAAATATGATTGGATGAAGAACACTATTTGGAGTCTCTAGCTACTATTTGGAGTTTTTTTTTTTTTTGTTTCTTTCTTAGTTCTGAGACGTGGCACACACACTTTGTGTGTAATGTGTATATATACCTGATGTACGGCTACTCTAACTTCTAAGAGAAAGTCCAAGAGATCCCCTAAACTTTGCTACATAATAGGGGAGCAAACTTGGTTTCTCTAAATTATTTTGTTCGGTTTTATCAACTCCAACAGCTCCCCTATTTTATAGCATATGATTATTTTATATATTAATAAATATATATAACTAAATATAGTCATATGTGATCTCGTTACGTTCATCGTAAAACATACTTTTATACTATATGGTTTTTATAATTTTTTGATATACACAATTTTAGATATTCTAATTTTATAATCATGTTTAGGTAAAAATAGATAAAAATAAAGGATTGGGAGAGAGAAAATGAGAGGTGGAGGGGGAGAAAATATAATATTTTAATCAAACTCATCCCCTAAAAATTTCCTTCTCTCTCTACAAAGTTATAGAGAGAGAACCAAAGCTACAAACTAGAAGTTTTTATAGGGGATCTCTTGGAGCAATTTTTCAACCAAAACCCCTAAAAAATAGCAAAACCCCTATAATAGAGGATCTCTCGGACTTGCTCTAAGAAATTGAAATTAATTTCATCCTAATATTATTTATTTATTTTTAAGTTAAACCACCCATGGTGGAGGGATCTTTATTAGGCTCCCCAAATTGAAATTAATTTCATCCTAATATTATATGTTATTCTCTCTCTCTTCCTCCTTTCTTCATCTCTTTACTAAACATGATCTACAGACCTTAAATTACCTAAAACTTCTTTAATAACATCTCAGAATGAGATGTGATCAAATAACTGTAGAGCCTCGGCCACACAGCCACACTTAGCGTACATTTTAATAAAAGCATTGCACAAAAACTCAGAAACCTATTTTTCTCTGCATAAAAGTGAATCCTAAATGCATCTTTCCATTTTTCCATTTGCCGACCTCAAGAGGTCCTAAATGAGCACAGCCTGGAAAAACTGCAACCAAGCTATCGTTGAAGAACAAGTGAGTGCTGAAACAACTAGTCAAGAAGATGATATCTGGAGGATATTAAGACAGTACCTGTACAAATTCAGGAATGGATGCTATTGATAGAATCAACTCAAAGCCTTTTTACTATTGTCATACAATTTATCTGTAACTAGTTTCATTTGGCAAGTTAGCCAGGTTGTTGGATATCTGGATGCTGATTAAGTTCGTTGAGGGACTAAATTTTGCTTAGCCGCGTGAAGATGCAGGAAAAAAAATGCAGAAAACAATGTAAAGGCACAATTTTAAAGCCATCAGAAACAAAGAAATTCAATTAATTAAGGATGTTTCACTGTTCCAGTGTTAGTTCCAGAAAGCCCAGTAACCTGTATAATACTAACCTGTTGAATTGCATCCTATAATCACCAATAATCTCTGCAAGAACACATCCCATCTTCAAACCTATGGAACCTGTTGGCATCTCTGACCAAGAATACCTTTTCTAACACCTTTGACAAACCCTTGATAAACTCATGACAATCTCCACACACCCTCAAGTTTTTGAAAATTTGAATTGTCTTTCCATCCTTTTCCACCCCACCAAGAAGCAGAGCCAACCCAATGGCCAACTTCTCGCTATGAAGCCTCAAACTTTCTTGCTTCGACTCCTCTTCAATATCATGTAGTGAAAAGCTTATTTCATTTGCATAACCTATCTCAGCCCGCATTCGTTTCTCCATTTCCTTGAGAACAGCATGGATACTTTCAAACAAAGGATGTGTATCATCTCCATTGTAAAAGTAGTGGATCTGTTTATCAATCTCTACCCAACTGCGCCCAGCTTCTTTCTTCAGGCCCTTAGCCCTAACCAATCCCCTCAGTTTCTCACATTCTTTCCAGCACCCTGCATCAGCCAAAACATTTGACATCATTACATAATTCACCGGATTTTCACCATCAATTTGCAAAAGAATTTCCCCGACTTCTCTCCCTATATCAACATCTTTATGAACTCTGCACGCGCTAAGTAACGTCTGCCATATTCCTGTGTTCGGCTTCACATGCATGCTCTCTATGAGCCGTTTGGCTTCTTTTAGACGCCCAGCTCGGCCAAGGATATCAGCCATGCAAGCATAATGTTCCACTCGAGGTTTTACATTATTATACCTAGTACACAACCTTGTGAAGTAGTATTGGCCTTGTTTAACAAGGCCAGAGTGGCTACAAGCAGAGAGTATAACCAAGTAGGCTACCTCATCAGGTTCAACCCCGCTAGCTTCCATTTCTGTGAAAACTCGAAGAGCTTCAACACCAAGACCATGCTTTCCATATCCAGTAACCATGACTGTCCAAGAAATGACATCCTTTATTGGCATGTCACTAAAGTACTTTTTTGCCTCCTCTACCAGCCCACATTTGAGATACATGTCAACAATCGAGTTTGAAAGAGAAATGTCTTCACCACTAGGCTTTTTAATGGAGTAAGAGTGCATTTGTTTCCCTAGTTCTACAAGAGCAAAATCAGCAAAGACACCCATCATGCTCGAGAGAACTAACCCGTCAACACGATTGTTGCTTTTTCTGAGTTCTCTGAACAAATCCATGGCCTCAGATAGATTCCCGTCCTGAGCATATCCAATTATCAGTGCGGTCCAAGATACCACACTCTTCTCTTCAGCTTCGTAAAACACTTTACTTGCTTCAGATAGGCATCCACATTTCACATACAGATCAATAAGTGCCCCTGAAACATATTTCTGCTTCAGAAAGCTGTTTCCATTCATGGCTAGAAAAGCATGAACTTGAGCTCCCTGGTTAATAGCTCCTGCAAGAGCACAAGCTTTTAGAGTGCTTGTAAACGTGTACTCATCTGGAACTTCACCATATTCTCTCATCTCTTTAAACAGAAGTAACGACATTTTGCCATTCCCTTCAAGAGCATACCTAGCTATCATCACATTCCAACTAATTAGACTTCTAACAGGCATCACTTCAAACATAGACTCTGCATCACACATTCTTCCGCATCTAAAATACATATCCATGACTGAATTACAAACGATGGGATGCCACTCGTATCCCCTCTTACAACACACACCGTGGATCTGCATTCCATCAACCATCACACCCAAAGCCCCACAGGCCTTCAAATTTGTCGAGTAGGTGTACTCATTCGGCCAAACACGTGAACATAACATATCGCGTAAGAGCATCAAAGTCTCCCTAGCATCACCACATTGCAGATATCCGCACATGAGTGATGTCCAAGAAACAACATTCCTCTCAGGCATTCCATCGAACACCACATGAGCTAAGTTCAGTCTTCTACATTTTGCATACAAGTCTATCATGTCATTGTTAATCATCAAATCTACCCCATAACCCTTTCTAATCACAGCTCCATGAATCTCCTTACCCTTTTCCAACAACAGATTCTTGGAACATTTTCTCAAAAGATCAGCCAATCTTTGCCGTTCACTCATGAACCTAAAAAATATGAAATGTCAATTCGCAGTCAATTGTTAGCCCGTTCCTTCTTTGACAGGACAAAATAACTTAAAATAAAACACAATATTAGCCTCGTGTCTAAGGGTGGTAATGGATTTCCGATCCAGTCCAAATCCATGGATTTAAATCCATTTTTTACGGATATAGATGTTAAAAAATGAAATCCAACGGATATGAATCGGATACGGATTTATAGCTTACGGAGCGGATTTGGATATGAATTTTGTCGTAAATATCCATATCCAGCCCATATTCAATCCATGGATCCATTTAATATATAAATAGATAATATATATATATATATATACATATATTTAATAATACATATATTTAATAATATATTAAATAATTAAAAATATGTAAAGCCACCTATGTTTAGATACTGACATATAATCTTCTAACCCTACCAATTCACTCGTTTGGAAGAATAGATCAAAGGGAAAAAGAAATTGACTTATACTTTAAACTGAGTTATGTATTTTTGGGGAATTTGAACTAGTTTTTCCATGTATTTGTTTTTAGCACATTGTGTGCTTTGAATCACTTGATTGCAATTTTAATTTCATGAATTTTTATCGAACTTATTTTGGAATTTATTCATCATTGTATAAATTGTAATTCATATGTGGATATGGATATCCATGGATTTAGCGGATATGGATTCGGATGTTAATATTTTAGATCCAACGAATTTGGATCGGATACGGATTTTGACATCAACAAGTGGATATGGATATGGATATTGTCAAATTCAATCCATATCCAATCAATTGACATCCCTACTCGTGTCCTATGTATATATTTTATGACGTGTACTAAGCTCTAGTTGATCTCAGTTCAAGGAAGACTATATTAAAAAACCCCCTCTCTTCTTCTTCCCCTCTCTAAACCTTAGCCGCCGGCCAAAAAGAAACCTTAGTTTTCGACGATTTTCCCATCCCCAATCATGGGGAGATGGGAAAACAATCGTTTATTTGTTTATTTATTTATTTTTGCTTTGAATAAGTGTGAATTCACACATTAATAGTGTTCTTCGATATGATCAATTAGATCTTGTGTTTATGATGCTCGGTCTGGTTGTTCATGTTGAAGTTTTGTTCGCGATCTAGTTTACAAATTGTGTTTCGTATTTTTTTTGTTTCTTGTTCTTGATCTGCTGTTGCGGATCGTGTTTCTGTTCGTGATTTGTGTCTTTCAAAGGCTGAAAGCTTGGAGAATATAAATCATGTTTTTTATCAGGTGGTGTTGCAGTTATAGCAGATCCCTGATTGGCTTTGTGGTTGATGCGTGATGCTCCTCTTTGGCTTTGTGGTTGATGCGTGATGCTCCTCTTTGCCAACCAGATATAGTTTTCGCGGCAGCAAGTTAATTTCCCCGAAGGCGATATTACAATTTTATTGGATCTCTTTAATGTAATAGTACAGACGGGTAGTCTGGTTGACATGTAGTTTGATTACCCTTTTCATAGGTTGGTTTGATTGTATGTCAATTCCTCTGTAAATCGATGTTGGGCGTTTCCCAACAACATATGAATGATATTTGATTTCAAAAAAAAAAAAAAACTCTAGTTGATCTCTGCCTTATAAACCCACGATTTTAAATCTAGGGGGTTGCTCCATACAGGTCTATTTTTCTCTTGCAGGTCCGTATTTTTACCATAATAGCCTAATATTGTTAAGGCAAAAAATGAACTTGAAATCATAGGGTTCCATCAGGGGCATTATGGTAAAAATACGGACATGCAAGAGAAAAATGGACCTGCATGGAGAAAATGCTTTAATCTACGGACAAGCACAAGCTTGAATTCATGTAATGGGGACGAAAGTTGGACTGTGGACGATGAGGTGGGCGGAAGATATGCTGATACCCATGTTAAGAAACTGCAAGAGGTTGTCGGATTTGAAGAAAATGCATTCCCAAATGCTCCAACTTTCGCTCTCACAGAGCAGTTTCTTGGTGACCAAAATGGTGAATTTTTGCGATCAAATTGGCGAAATCCAGTATGCAACCTCACTGTGATAGAATAAGCCTCAGTAGAGGTGTGTTTCATTAGGTGAAAATAAATAGACAGTATACAACAATACCCTAGTTAAACCCTAGGCTTTACAAGATGGGCATATGGCCCATCATTCTATTTCTTCTATGCTAACACCCCCCCTCAAGCTAAGCGTCGGATTAACCGAAACGCAAAGCTTGGATCTAAAAAACTCAAACAAAGGCTTAGGAAGACCTTTGGTGAAGATGTCCGCCAACTGCAATGAGGTAGGAACATGACTAACACGAAGCTTGCCCATAGTGACCAGCTCACGAACAAAGTGATAATCAATATCAATGTGCTTCGCCCGCTTGTGCGCCACCGGATTTTGTGCTAAGAAAATAGCACTGTTGTTGTCACATAACAGAAGCGGCGAGCCATCCAACGGAAACTGAAGGTCTCGAAGGATATGCGACAACCAAACAACCTCAGCTGCAGTATTGGCAAGAGCACGGTACTCCGACTCAGAACTCGAACGAGAGACAGTGGGTTGCTTCTTGGCACTCCAGGACACCAAGTTACCTCCCAGAAAGACTGCATAACCATAAGTCGAGCGTCGAGTCTCTAAACACCGTGCCCAGTCAGCATCAGAGTAGGCACAAACATCAGCAGATCCACCCGAGCGAAAAACCAGACCATGATGAGGAGTCCCAGCAACATACCGAAGTATCCGAGTAACAGCAGCAAAGTGATCATCACGAGGATCCTGAAGGAACTGACTGACAGAATTTACAGCAAAAGCCAGATCAGGTCTAGTGATTGTCAAATACTGCAAAGCACCAACCAAAGACCGGTAAAGGGTTGGATTATTAAACGGAGAGCTCGAACTGCTATGAAGCTGGGAAAGCGGAATAAATGGGGTAGTCACCGAGGAAGGATCACGCATGCCTGCTCGTCGAAGAATATCCCGAGCATACTTAGCCTGACTGAGAAAGAGTCCTTGAGGAGTTGGTGAAACCTCAAGACCCAAAAAATAGCTGAGATGACCCAAATCCTTAATAGAAAACTCCTGATCAGTACGACGAATAAATTGACGAATAGCCCCATCGTCGTTTCCGGTAAGAATGATGTCATCCACGTAGACCAGAAGGTAGAGCAAAGTGGTACCCCGAGAGAAAACAAACAACGACGTGTCTGAGGAGCTGCAATGAAAACCAAGCTGACGTAGATAAGAGCTGAATCGATCAAACCAGGCCCGCGGAGCCTGCTTAAGCCCATAAATTGCCTTTCGAAGCCTGCAAACATAGTCAGGATGATCAGGGTCCTTGTATCCAACCGGCTGAGCCATGTAGACTGGAGTATCAAGAACACCATTGAGGAAAGCATTCTTGACATCAAGCTGATGAAGAGGCCAGCGACGCATAGTGGCTATCGAAAGCACAATACGAACCGTAGCTGCCTTGATCACAGGACTAAAAGTATGATCAAAGTCAAAACCGGGAATCTGAGAATACCCCTGTGCAACAAGACGCGCTTTGTATCTGTCAATACTGCCATCAGACCGATACTTCACACGATATACCCATTTCGACCCCACAATATTTGCCGACGTCGGACGAGGAACAAGCTCCCAAGTTTGCTGATTGCGAAGTGCTGCCATTTCTTCATTCATAGCAAGAACCCACTGAGGATCCTTAAGAGCTGCACGATAATCCCGAGGTTCAGATGAATCCATAACTTTAGCCAGTAAACCAGTTACAAACCCATCAAAAGACTTCTCAACTCGAGTACCATCCTTATTCCTAGTGGTCATATGGTGACCACGTGGCGGCGAAGGAGGCGGAGAATCCGACCCTGGTGATGAAGGAGCCGTTGAGGCTGGTGACGACGGAGGAGTCGACGGTGGTGATGAGGCAGGAGTAGACCGAGGAGAATGCGGTGGAGTACCAGGTTGAACAGTAGAGGGCACAGGAGCTGAGACATCAGGAACACACACAGAACATGGTGCAGATACTGAAGACTTGGGCGAGGGCGGAGATAGATCAACTGAAGTCTGATCGGGCTCAATAAAAGTTAGAACATCCAAAGAGGAGAATGACTGAGCCACACTATCTGTTGCCATGGGAAAACATGTTTCATCAAAGCGAGCATGCCTGGTGATGTAGACGCGGTTCGTAGAAGGATCAAGACACCGAAAACCCTTGTACTGAGAACTGTATCCAATGAAAATGCATGGAATACTTCGCGGAGAGAGTTTATGATCTGCATAGGGCCGCACAAAAGGATACACTCTACAGCCGAATGGACGAAAGTTTGAATACTCGGGAGATCGTCCAAAAAGCAAGCTGTAAGGTGAAGCGCCATCAAGAACAGAAGTCGGAAGACGATTGATGATGTGAACCGCAGTAGTGAAGGCATTATCCCAATGTGAAAGCGGAAGATGGGAATGAAAAAGCATTGTTAAGCCCATTTCAGTGACATGGCGATGTTTGCGCTCTGCTCGTCCATTCTGCTCCGGAGTGTATGGACAAGAGATCTGATGATGGATCCCTTTAGAGGAAAAATGTGATTTTAACCGATTATTAAGAAACTCAGTTCCTCCATCACTCTGAAAAGTCTTGATAGTGGAGGAGAACTGATTTTCAACGAAGGCCTCAAACTTCAGATATATATCAACGAAATCGGATTTCTTACGAAGCGGGTACAACCAAGAAAACCGGGAGTAATCGTCCACGAAAATAGCATAGTAAAGAAACCCATTCTCAGATAAAACCGGAGCAGCACCCCATAAATCACAATGAATCAAATCCAAAACATGTTTAGCCCTTTTGGGATTATCAATAAAAGATTGTCTCTGTCCTTTAGCCATAACACAAGGGGCACACAAGCCAGGCTTAGGCAGTAATGAAGAAGAAAGCAAAAATCCAGTCTTAATTAATAAAGAAATAGTACTAGGCGCCACATGGCCCAAACGAGCATGCCACAACTCAAATGATGCTCGCTGCTTATTCTGAGAAATAAAAGAAACCAAAGCTGACTCCCCTTTGTCCAACACGTAGAGGCCATCCTCACTGTGGCCTTTTCCCATTACCGCCCTGGTCACCTTGTGCTGAATAACAAAGTTCCGATCATCAAAAACAACATATACATCAAGATCCCTGGTGAGCTTACTGATGGACAATAAGTTTTTAGTGACCTCAGGAACAAGCAAAACATCATTCAAACGCAAAGAGGGAGTAACTTGACAGTCACCAATAGAATCAATATAAATAGACTGGCCATTACCGACAGAGACACGAGTATTACCGTGATATGGAGTCACATTCTCAAGGGCCGAAGCAGTGGATGCGAGATGACTCGAAGCACCAGAATCAATGTACCAATCTGAGGTGATATGAGATGGCTCCAGCTGCAAAGAGGACTGAAATTGCTGAGCCAAATGAGCAGATTCGTTGCGGCGAAGATTCGGAAAGAGCTTCCAACAAGTTTGTGCCAAGTGACCCGGTTTTTGGCAATAGTTGCAAACTGGCCTGGATCTGCCCGAACCAGAGCTACCAGAGCCTCCATAGGACCCACCAGAACCTCCAGAACGGCCGCGACCGCCGGAACGGCCTCCACGGGCGGCGCGTGAGCCCCACGCGCCTCCACCACGCGCGGGAGCCGCCGGCGCGTGGCTCCACGCGCCCCCTGCAGCTGGACGTTCGTACGCCAAAAACGCAGTAGGAGTCTCCAGAACCCTGGCCAGCTGAGGAGTGCCCTGCAGAATGAGCAAAAAGGACTCGTGGTTCTTGGCTTGAGCCACCACATCAACGTATAGCGGCACCGGTGATAAATTAATCAAAGGGGCAGAAAACACTTGGAAATCCGGACCAAGGGCAGTTAAGAACCACAAAATTTGATCCTCATTACTAGCAGGTTCACCCATAAGGCTCAGTTGATCAAAAATATTCTTGAATTGCATACATAACTCATGAACACTACCATTATTCTTACGTAAGACATGAGCTTGATGACGAAGCCGCAAAACAGAGGACTTACTACGATTTTGATAGATGGCAGCGATGGAATCCCACATGGCTTGGGCTGTCTCACAATCGGGGATCTCGTTCATGACTTCCTCCTTGAGAGAGGCAAACAACAAACTGCAGACGCGTTGATCTTCCTCCAACCAAGCGGCACGAGCAGCAAAAGCTTTGTCAAATTCTTCTTGGGCCTTCGTAAAAGCCGTTGATGAATCCGGAACGTCCTCGGTGGGCGCGATCGGTGGGGTGGGCAGTATCGGGCATGGCTTCGAACCATCAACATGACCAAAGAGACCTTGCGGCTTCAACACATGATGGACCTGGCGCTTCCAAATCACATAGTTCGTCGAGGAGAGCTTGATCGACATGAGATGAAGAAGAGTGTTGTAGGAGACCTTGTCATCCGCCATGATTCTTGAAAGAGGGATACTTGAATCGAGGAAACAAAGAGGGAAAAGATGAAATTTTCGTTTGTGAAAAAATAAGGAGGGAGGCGGCGGCAGAAAAAAGGCTGCGCAGAAAGAAGAGGATCGCAGACCTAGTCTGATACCATGATAGAATAAGCCTCAGTAGAGGTGTGTTTCATTAGGTGAAAATAAATAGACAGTATACAACAATACCCTAGTTAAACCCTAGGCTTTACAAGATGGGCCTATCATTCTATTTCTTCTATGCTAACACACTGTTCAAACAGGTCCTTGAGCCGAACATTTTTCTTTACAATGCGATGATTCGAGCTTATACTAACAAGCTGATGTATATCTTAGCACTCAATGTTTATAGGCAAGTTGCCGGTGTACGAGATTTTTCAGATAGATTCACGTACCCTTTTGCTCTTAGGTCGTGTGCCGGGGTACGAGATGGGAGATTGGGACAACAAGTCCATGCTCAAACGTGTAGAACAGGGCTCAGTTTCAATGGCGTTGTAGAGAATTCCCTGTTGGATATGTACGTGAAGTGTGATGACATGAGTGCAGCTCGTAAGGTGTTTGATGAAATGACTGAGAGAGATCCAATTGCTTGGAATGGCCTTATTTCTGGGCACATCAAGTTGGGTCAGGTGAGGAGGGCGAGGCTGCTGTTTGAAGAGATGCCTCACAAGACTATTGTGCCTTGGACATCGATGATATCCGGGTATTCGAAAATCGGGTGTTATGATGATGCATTGGACGTGTTTAGGAAGATGCAAGTTGCAGGAGTGAAGCCTGATTGGATTAGCTTGGTTGCAGTTTTACCAGGCTGTGCTCATTTAGGAGCTCTTGAGGTTGGCAAATGGATTCACTTTTACGCAGAAGAAAACGGGTTTATGTGGAGAACTTGTGTGTGCAATGCTTTGATTGAAATGTACGCTAAGTGTGGATGCGTGGCCGAGGCTCTGCAGTTGTTTGACCACATCTCAGAAAGAGATGTAATCTCGTGGAGTACGATGATATCTGCACTTGCTAACCATGGGAGAGCGCATGAAGCTATACGGTTGTTTCAGGAGATGCTAGAGGCAAAGGTTGAGCCGAATGAGATCACTTTTGTCGGCCTTTTATCAGCTTGCGGGCATGCTGGTTTGGTAGATAATGGATTAAGGTACTTTTGTTGTATGCAGAATGAGTATGGAATAAAGCCAGGGATAGAGCATTATGGCTGCTTGGTTGATCTACTCGGGAGAACAGGGCGCCTTGAACGGGCTCTGAAACTGATAAGGAGCATGCCAATGGTGCCAGATTCGGCAATCTGGGGATCCTTGCTCAGCTCCTGCAGAACTTTCCGGAATCTTGATATCGCAGTTGCTGCAATGGACCATCTCTTGGAGCTTGAACCAGACGACACTGGCAACTATGTATTGCTTGCAAATATATACGCGGATCTGGGGAAATGGAACGGGGTTTCAAGAATGAGGAAGTTGATGAGGAGAAAGAGCATGAAGAAAACACCAGGTTGCAGTTCGATTGAGGTCAACAGTGCAGCTCAAGAATTTTTATCAGGAGACAATTCCAAGCCGTTCTCTAATGATCTGTTTCAGATACTGAACCTATTTAGATTACATCAGACTGAAACAGATGATCAGATTGATGCCATTGCCGAGCTAGAGGGTGTTACTGTTAGCAATAATCTTCAATTGTAGGCAAATAAACACTGCTATATGAATGTGGAACATTGTACTTTATGAGCAGGTTTATTTCAAAATAGTAAAGAGTTTAAAAAGACTTATTATTACCACCTTTAAACCACCATAAAAGAAACCTGATATAGAAATAACGCAACTATACAAGTGAAGAATCAAATTATACTCAGACAGAACAATGAATAGTAACAAAGAAGAAACAAGTAGGGAGAAAAGAGCTCAGCTCTTATTTTGATCAATAAAATCAATGTCAAGTACAACTATATTATCAAAAAGAATAAAATAAAGGTACAGTTAAACCTTTGCAATTTCCATCCAACAAAGTAGAATCCATATGAGTAGAAATTCCAGAAATAGCTTATCTTTTATGTGTATTTGAAAGAAATAGAAACAAAATCACCAGCCTAGGATTTGAGCAATGGAAAAGCCACATACAAGTGTTACTGCATAGATGCTACCGTCCATGAACATTGCACTGATGACGTTCTGCAAAAGAAACGCCAATTCCATAAAAGTACCAAGCTTATCAAATAAGTCGGGCTCATCATCTAAAGGTTTCCGAGTGGCTTGCAGTTCAGGTTTCTGAGAGCCTCTTCGTTTCTCCAGCATCCGTCCAACCACAAGTGTGATATTAGTCACTATCAGAGTGTAAAGAGGTCTGAAAAATATGACCCTCTTCACAAGACTGCTGCGTAAAATTGGGAACCCAGCATGAGCTAAGACTACGAGGATGGCAACAACCACTGAACACAAACTGCGAACACTCGCAGATGCTGAAATCGCCAACTTAACTTCATTAATAGTATCCGGGTTACAAAGATGAGCCAGCTGCTTGAGTACTTTGTCTTTGGGGGAAGTGGAATCGCGAGGCCTCCTGACTCCAACTGACGAGGCTTTTCCATCAACACCACGGGAAGACACTTGAGAGGGCTCTGTGCTGCTATCAACCTTGCCTATTACAGCTTCAGCTCCATCTTCCTTCGGGACGGTGTCATGATTCGGGGTCAATACAGTTTTGACCTCACCTTGTTGAGAATCTGCAGCATCTATGAAGGGCAAATTCAACATGATCATATGAATGTCCTAATTCTCCTCATTCAGCGTTCAAAGAAGACCAAAGACGCAACTTGATGATCACACATTGGTTAACTTTCAATAAGGCAAAATTACGCTCTAACATACGCGTTCAAAACACTCAGCTAAGATTTTATTTCCCCTAATTTCAAAATCTTTTAAGTCAAAACACAAAAAACACACGATCATACACCAAAGAACATCATGCGAAGAACAATAGGAATCATAGGAATTTGGAAATACACGTGAACAGCGTTATTGGATGATTGGAGGATGAAACATACCTTGGGGGGTTTGAGGATGCGAGGGAGGAGATTGAGCTTGAATAACCGAAGGCGAAGAAGGGACGTTCTCCGCCGGGAGTGGATCGGCCGGGAGATATTTAACTTGGCCGGAAACCAGGGCCAAACGGTCGCTTCCTCTTTCATATACGACGTCGTCTTGCCTCCCTGCTGCTCTCCGTCATCCTTCCTTGACTCTGTTCGTCCTTTCGTTTTGTGATAATATTGAACAAATTGGGATGCGAAAACCTGAACGTAATAAAACATATTTTAAAAAAAAAAGAATGTTGTCAGTTTTAACACATAAAACAGCAATTTCTTGAGTCTTCCATATGTATCAAATTAATCGAAATTTTTTTATAATTGAGTCTGTCGATTTTATCATATTCCAAATCATGTATTTATTTATATTTTTAAGATTTAATATCGAGTAATTTTAACCATAAAATACATCTTTGTCTAGGAAATAGCTAGCTTAGTGAAAATCTGCTAAGGCATACAATCCATCTAGGAGTCCTGATCTCATAAGGCATACAACTTTAAATAGCTATAAATTGAGAAGGTCTTTGATGAGACTGTCTTACCATAAACTTATGGTAGGAAGAAGGATAGTTCATGTGCTTAATAGATTTGTTCGTGTGTTTTCAAACTTTGTTTGTGTGTTCATTTACACATGAAAATAGCTTACAACAAACAAAGCTTACAAACACACGAACAAATCTAATAAACACATGAACTATCATTCGTCATACCATAAGCTTATAGTAGGACGGTCTCACCCAAAACTCTGTAATAAATCAAAGTGTAAATAATATATTTTTGTGTCAATTCTCCCACTTTCCGTCCATATTTTTCCACCTTCCTACCCCCTAATAAACCGGAAGAATGAAGGAGTTTCAAAAGCTAGTTCAACTCATCATCATGTAATCTCCTTAATAGTAAAAGGAAAAGTCTCGCATCCATATGAAGATAGGATGTGATACCGACGAAAAGAAGTCACAACTTTTCCATTAGCATTGAAGAAATGACACTCAATAGAGTAAGGGCATGTCCAATTCAACTTATTCAGAGTTCAATTCAATTCAATTCAATTCAATTCAACAGCAATCAATTCAATTCAATTCAATTTAACAGCATTCAATTCAATTCAATTCAATTCAGTTCAATTCAATTTATTCAAATTATTTTAAATTTATTATAGTTCATTTTCATTAAGTTTAAATCATCTCTAAAGGGAAATATAAAAGTTATTCTCTTTAAATTGTGTGTGGGATAAACGACATGAAAATGCATGGTTAATTTTTCTACCAAAATATGCACACTATTTTTTAAACAATATTATATACACTATTTTATATGATATTATTTTATTTTCCAATCTTATATATTTATAAAATTTAAGTTATAAACCAATCATATATAAAAAATATCCAAAACAATGATATTATGGTATTAATTAATTTTTTAAATTGCTACAAAATATTTTAGCAATGTGAATTAGATAATCACACGTAAATCTAAATATTTGAATTTTCAAAAATTTCAATAAAATAATAAACAAATAATAATAACATATTCAAATATTCATCAAATGAGGCGCGAATGTGAATTAGATGATCACATGTACATCTAAATATTTGAATTTTAAAAAATGTCAATGAAATAATTAAATAGATATTAATAGTATATTAAAAAAATGTTCATTAAATGAGCAATCAATTTTTATGATGTTAAATTATTTTCTGATCAATTAAATTAAATTCAATTCAATTCAATTCAACAGCAATCAATTCAATTCAATTCAATTCAGCAGCAATCAATTCAATTCAATTCAATTCAATTCAACAGCAATCAATTCAATTCAATTAAATTCAATTCAATTCAATTCAGTTAAATTCAATTCAATTCAATTCAATTTCAGCCCAATTGGACAGGGCCTAAGACCAAGGAGCTTGCATAAACAGTCCGGTCGTTTCGAGTCTTTGTATGGTGCTGCAAAAAGGAAAAAATGGGTAGGCTGAAAACAAGTGATAGAAAACATCCTACTATACAACCAGATGGGAGCCGCTACAATGAGCCCCCAGGCTCAGTGAGCCTGTTTGAATAGTACCTTGGGTACTTTGCACTTTAGTCCTAGATTTTGGTTGTTATTTCATTCTTACCCTTTTGTTTAATCAGACAATTCTGATTCTGATTCTGTTTTACTGGAACTAGAATTTATTTCTGATTCCTGTATTTCTATGATGTAAACTTTTTCAGTTTCATCATATTTTTCTTCTATGGGTTCATATCCCATTTTATATGCGATTTCTAACAATTTTATCTTGTTATTATCTTGCCTATTAGGACATTCATTAGCGTAATGTCCTTCTATGTTTGGTGGACGTCGTTTTACCACACAAAATATTCTGCAAACTCAACACAAAGATTAGTATAGTCGTAAGCAGATTCGATCCCACGAGGAACAGTGCAATTTCTATCAATTCAACCTACCAAACAATTTTGATTTAGCAATCACGCCTTAAACTTTGATTTTGTTTTGTTTTATAGCTATGAAAAACTTGTAAATTATAATCCTAAAAATTCAGAATAATGAATGCAAGAAAGAGAATGAAATCACGAAAGTTTATATATTAAGAAAGCAATCGGCTTAAATTAATCAGTTGGTTCAATCCTTGATCAACTACCTATATTCCACTAAATCCTATGAATCATCCAGTTATAAGAGAGCAAGTATTCGCTAAACCCTCTAAATTCCCCCTTAATTTATTCGCTAGCGAACTAGTATTTGCTTTATTCGCTAGACCCTAATTAAAGTGCCCCTAGGCAGTATTCGCACACCCAGATACACACTTTAATCGTATTTAAGCTAGGGAAACCTGAAACAGATAATCAAGCACGTATTCGCATGCAAATATCATCTACCCAATTGTTCATTATCTTGTTATTACAGTCTTAAGCGTTATCTGTTTTTCACAAGATTTTCGCTACTTATTTAGCACTAGCCTAACAGAATTTAGGGTGATCAATCCTAAACTAGCAAGCATAGATGAAGAACATGAACAATCAAAAACTCACAAGATCAAGTTTCATGCAACAGTATCTCAATTCATGAACCACTTAATTAACCTAAGCCGATTAAATTAAATTTAGCTACTCATGACTGAATTAAACACAAAATCAAATAAGAATAAATTAAACATAATAACAATGAGAAGAATCAAAGAAGAAAATACCAATGATGAATTACTGAATAAATCGAGCTGCTGTCATAAGTTTCTGAGTTCTGGCCAGAAGAAAAGCTACGGGGAACTAATTCTGCGATGCAAAAAGTCTCCTTTAACTCCTACGGAATTATCCTATATATATTCTATTCCCCAAAAGAATTCCCCTTTATTCTAGGAAAATCAATCAAATCCTCACTAATTTTGGAAGAGGTAGAATTCTTGTCAAGCAAATATTCTGGCGGCAGCTTTCTTTGAGACTGAATCCTGTGCAGAAACGGATTTATTTCATTCTTGCCTTGGCCGCCAACTTTTTCTTCTTGGGCTGAAATTCTTCTTTTTGGCCCAATTATTTTGGCTGAAATTAGCCTTCTTTAATGGACAGCAGCTTCATCAACTCCCTAGATGAGGGATCAGACCATTACCTCATTAAAAACCCTCTCGGGAAAAAAGAGTATAATGACCCCCTTTCATCAGCTTCACCTCAGCCGGGTCATTTCCATGGAGCAACTTAGGAATCGTAAACGAAACACAACTCTGCCACATGGAGGATTATTCCGGGATAAGGCTCAACTGGAATAGTGTCCTTCGGCTCCAAATAGCTTAAAATCAGCTCCAAAACAGGACTTCTTGCTCCAAGTGTTCATCTCCAGGTATATGTGTAATCTGAGCATCAAATACAATCCATAAGTACTAAAATCCATAGAAATCAGCCATAATATTACTCAGAAAAACACAACAAATATCAACACATCAAATATCCTCACACTTGATTCATGCTTGCCCTCAAGTATGATATGAACTTATTTCACAAGAGCATTCATGCACATTTACTCCTCTAACTCAAACCAGAAAAATAAAAAGAAAGGAATAAAAGGAACAAGCAAACCAAACAAAAACCTGACAACTAAAAAGTTAAACACACTACACACAAACTTTGGTCAAACAATCCAGCATTTCAAGTGTTCATTTCATCGGTTCATCAACAAATGTCTCCTTGCCAAGTTCAAGTTTCAATTCACAAACAAATGTTGGTATCATCCCCCTTTAGTACTCAAATCAATCCCCCCTACATTGCTCTTTATCTGGTTATCAACTGATCAAAAGGAAACAAGCACAAATTTCTCACGGTTTTCACTCAGCACACATGATGAAGGGACATTCACTCAATAATATTCATGCGGTAGCCTCAGTCAATACATAACAAGCCAAGAAGGTCTTTAAGGGTTGTAACGGGGCTGGGGGTTGTAATGTTGGTTAGACCCTAGGGGCTCTAAGTTTACACAAATCATGCACATATGCTCAAGAACAATTAGGAGAAAAATTCCAGCAAAGACATATTATTTACAAGACAAAATCTGGACTGATCAAACACTATTCAGGATCTGGACTTCTTTTTTTTTTTTTTTCAGAATATATTTTTTTTCCTTTTTTTTTTTTCAAACTTTTTTTTTTTTTTTTTTTGGGCAAACAACACCCTTTTCTTTTCTTTTCTGTTTTTTTTTTCTTTTTTTTTCTTTTTCTTTGTCCAGACCCGAAATTACAGAATACATGCTCAAATTACAACTACAATGCCATAGAACAAATAAGTCATAAAGACTATTTTTTTTTTTTTTTTTTTTTTGGAAACAGGGCACTCGAAATCAAATTCACGACCATCAAGAGCTGAATTTTAAGTTCAAAAGCATACATGCATGGGGTGAAGAACAGGATAAACAACAAGGCTAAAGGGTTTCATATCAGTGGGTAATCAAAGAAAAGGTCAGGCTCAGCGGGGCTAACTAGGGGATATAAAAGGGTAGGCTATATACGATGTGTGGCTTATCCTAATTTTGCCTTCCTTTAACCTATCATGCATCGACCTTAGCTACCACACCACTCAGAAAGAAAGATTGATGTAGAGAGTGCTCTACTCTAGGCTCTGATCTTCACATTTTACTTGGCTTTTTCATGCAAGTCTTGTTCGTCATCCCAGTATCATTTAACCAAGTTCAGATTAATTTCAAGGTTTTATCATTAAGCATTTCAAAGGGGATATCAAGCAACAAAAGTTTGCTAATATGATTCTTTTACCGGCAAGGGTAATCCATATCAACACCCAATTCCCTTACTAACTATCATGCTGAAAATTTGACCGACTCTACACACAAAAACACACATATTTTTTTTTGATTTTTCAGAATTTTTAAGACTCATTAAACACACAAAACAGCACTCAAAACACACAAATATATACATCTAAATCTCCTCACACTTAAACCTTGCTTGCCCTCAAGCAAGCTTAGTTTAAAAGCAAGAAGAACCTAATAAAATTGTACAGAAAATAAAAGAATGGAAAATAAAAATAAAAATAAAACAGGAGAAGGGATTAGGGAAACTCAGGGAGGGAGGGCTGCTCCAGCTTATTGCATGTTGTATTCTGGTTGCCCCGAAGTGGCATAGAGCGGCGACGGTGCGGTAGCTGGAACGGTGAATGGTGGCCTGGAATCGGCATAGAAAGTCGGCAATCAGCAACGCCGGCGCCGATTATTCAGAAGGTGGCTGCTTCTTCGCTTGCTGCCCGCGGTCTCCATCTCCTCAGAATTGAAGGAGGACGATGAAGGTGAGTTCCCCGTGGTTGTCGCGCCGGTGACCAGTGGTGAGGATGATTCCGGCAATGGGATGAGGCGGCGTAGTGGTCTTGGACGGCGGTGGTGTACTGTGGAGAGGGGGAGGTTCTGGATTCTGATGATTTGGGGGAAATCGTGGGAAATCGAAGGGATTAAAGGATTTACTTCCTTTAATTGCAGTTCAGTCCTTCACTCTCCATCTTCCCCGTATATAAATCCCCAAACTTTCCACAGAAAACACCAAGTCTTTTAAGCTTTACAAAATGGCCCCAGGATTGATCTCGCCATTCCTAATCCCTGCACAATAAAAACAAATTAAATACTCTATAATTTTTTTTTTTTTTTTAATGAAATCAAGAACAAATCAAGAAAAACGAAAAGAAAAATCTGGGTTGCCTCCCAGTAGCGCCTTTGTTTATAGTCTTCGGCTAGACTTTCTGGTTGCGATCAGTGAGAGGTGGATGGGCACAATGAAATTTCTTCCACTATTGCCACCTGAGAAGCATCATAAAATGGTTTAAGACGATGACCATTGACGAGGAATGCTTTGTGTGTATCCATGCTCTTAATTTCCACGGCTCCATTTGGGCAAACAGAGGTTACAACGAATGGTCCTGCCCACTTTGACTTGAGTTTACCGGGCATTAACCGAAGCTTTGACTGGAAAAGCAAAACCTTCTGCCCTACCACGAACTTCTTTGACCTCAGGTTCTTGTCGTGCCACATCTTGGTTCTCTCTTTGTACCACATAGCATTATCAAATGCTTCCAATCGCAGTTCTTCCAATTCCTGAAGTTGGAACTTCCTTTCCTCCTCACACTTGCTTGTTTCCATGTTCATCTCCTTAACCGCCCAATATGCCTTATGTTCAAGCTCAACTGGTAGATGGCACATCTTCCCAAAGACAAGTCTATAGGGGGACATTCCAATTGGTGTCTTGTAAGCAGTGCGATATGCCCATAAAGCATCCTCCAACCTTTTGCTCCAATCCTTCCTGGAAGGATTTACTGTCTTCTCCAAGACTTGCTTAATCTCTCTATTGGACACCTCTGCTTGACCATTGGACTGAGGGTGGTAAGTGGTAGCAAGTCTATGATGTACTCCATACTTCTTCATAAGAGCCTCAATGGTGCGGTTTTTGAAATGAGTCTCTTGATCACTAATGACTGCTCGTGGCACACCAAATCTGCTGAATATGTTAGCTTTCAAGAAACCTGCCACTACTTGAGAATCATTAGTGCGGGTGGCTTTTGCTTCCACCCACTTCGAGACATAATCAACCGCAAGTAATATATAAATATTACCGAAAGAACTAGGAAAAGGGCCCATAAAATCCATGCCCCACACATCAAATATTTCACAAACAATTATAGGTACTTGGGGCATCTCATCACGTTGAGATATATTTCCTGTCCTTTGGCATTTTTCACAACTCTTACAAAACATATAAGCATCTCTATGAAGAGTTAACCAAAAGAAACCACTATCAAGCACTTTACGAGCAGTACGTTTTGGACCAAAATGACCACCACATGCAAATGAGTGACAATGCAAAAGAATCGTACCTTGTTCTGCTTCAGGAATGCATCGTCTAATGATTTGGTCGGAACCAATCTTCCAAAGATAAGGTTCATCCCAAATATAATGCTTGCACTCACTCTTGAGCTTCAACTTCTGAGCACGACTGAGATCTTCGGGCACATCCCCGGTGGTCATGAAGTTAACAATATCAGCATACCATGGATCATGGTCCAAATTTCCATTTCGTGCCATTGTCGCCAGGCTTTGTTTGGCCAAATAGAGGTCTGTCGCAGCATACAGGTATTCTTCGGGGAAAGATTCTTGAATAGGAATTTCATCCTCGGGTTTCACCAAACGACTAAGGTGGTCTGCAACGTGATTTTCAGCACCCTTCTTGTCCCGTACTTCCCAATCGAACTCTTGCAACAACAAAATCCATCTGATAAGCCTCGGTTTGGATTCTTTCTTCGTGAACAAGTACTTCAAGGCGGAGTGATCAGTATAGACAATGATCTTTGATCCCAGCAAGTAAGATCTGAACTTTTCAAGGGCAAATACCACTGCCAATAACTCCTTTTCAGTGGTGGTGTAGTTGCATTGAGCTGGGTTCAACGTCTTCGAGGCGTAGTATATCACATGACTCTCCTTTCCAATCCTTTGTCCCAAGACCGCTCCAACTGCATAATCGCTTGCATCACACATCAACTCAAAAGGAAGATCCCAATTCGGTGGTTGCATTATTGGGGCTGAAATAAGATTCTCCTTCAATATATCAAAGGAACGCTTTCGATCTTCAGTCATCTCGAAAGCAACATCATCCTGAAGCAACTTAGTTAGGGGTTGAGCTATCTTGGCAAAATCCTTGATGAACCTTCGATAAAATCCAGCGTGCCCCAAAAAACCACGTATCTCTCGCACATTAGTCGGGTAAGGGAGTTGCTCAATCGTCTCCACTTTGGCTTTGTCTACTTGAATGCCCCTTTCTGAAACGACATGCCCCAAGACAATGCCCTCATTCACCATGAAGTGACATTTCTCATAATTTAGCACAAGACCTCTCTTTACACATCGAATCAACACTTGCTCCAAGTGACCCAAACATGTCTCAAAAGAGTCCCCATACACTGTGAAATCGTCCATGAACACCTCAATGCTTGACTCAATCAAATCCGAAAAAATGCTCATCATACATCTCTGAAAGGTGCCTGGAGCATTGCATAACCCGAATGGCATCCTTCTATACGCATAAGTTCCAAATGGGCAAGTGAATGTTGTTTTCTCTTGGTCTTCTGGATTCACACAAATCTGGAAATACCCGCTATACCCATCCAAAAAGCAAAAGAAGTTATTACCAGCCAATCTCTCCAACATCTGATCAATGAAAGGAAGTGGAAAATGGTCCTTGCGAGTTGCAGCATTAAGCTTCCTGTAGTCGATGCACATCCTCCATCCAGTAACCAGTCGAGTAGGCACCAACTCATTCTTATCATTCTTGACCACTTGAAAACCTGACTTCTTGGGCACCACATGAACTGGACTAACCCACTTGCTGTCTGAAATAGGGTAGATAATGCCCAAGGAAAGCAATTTCAAGACTTCCTTTAGAACCACCTCTCGCATGTTGGGGTTTAGCTTTCTCTGAGCATCTCGAACAGGTTTTGCATCCTCCTCCATCAAAATATGGTGTGTACAAATGTCTGGGCTGATCCCCGTGATGTCTGCTAAGGTCCAACCAATTGCCTTCTTGTACCTTTTCAGCATTGCAACTAGTTTCCCTTCTTGAAATCCTGTCAACTTAGTACTGACAATCACTGGGAGCGTCTCAGAATCTCCCAGGTACACATACTTCAGGTTTGGTGGCAGCACTTTCAACTCTAAGATCGGTGGTAAAACATCGGATGGGAGAGGTTTGTCTGAAGGGCTCTGTTTGGCCAAACAGAGGGTCGTTCCGGTGCTTAAAAGCTCTTCTTGAGCATAAATAGAGTTCAGCAGCTCACGTATCTCCTTATCACTCTTTCCATGAACCATGAGCTCGTTGACACCTGCGGGTAGTGGAATTCCAGTGTTTTCCTGCAAGTATTCGGTCTCAAGATAATCTTGGACTAAGGGGTCAATGACATCAATGGCATAAATATTTTCAGCATCTATTGGTTGTTTCATAGCATCATCAATACTGAAAGTATACTTTTCACCATAGTAATCAAGACAAATAGTTCCCTTTCCCACATTAATTATTGTATTAGCCGTTCTTAAGAAAGGTCGACCTAACAATACACCTGAATTACTTTTCCCACCATGATAATTCATCTTCATCACATAGAAATCGGCAGGATATACAAATTCATTAATCTTTACAAGTACATTCTCCAATAACCCTTCTGGATATACACAAGATCTATCTGCTAACTGAATTGTTACCCCAGTGTCTACCAATTCAGCTCCCTTCAAATTTTTATAAACAGATAATGGCATGACATTAATCGAGGCACCTAAGTCACACATAGCAGAATCAATCTTAACATTTCCAATAAAACATGGTAGAGAGAACATACCGGGATCCTTGCACTTTTGAGGCAGTTCTTTCTGGATTACTGCTGAAACCGACTCACCCACTATAACCTTGCTTGAGTCCTTTGGTTTACCTGCAATAAAATCCTTCAAGAATTTGCTAACTGGAGGAATTCTTATAGCCTGCAAGAAAGGAAGGTTAATCTCCATTTTCCCAAAGATGGATAGCAAATCAATTGAATCATTTTTCTTTTTAGCCAATCGACGAGGAAAAGGTGGAAGGATAATAGGATTGTTCAAACCTGGTTTTTCACTTACCTCCCTAGTCTGATTGTAATCACCTTCGTTCTCCTTTTCGGCTTCTGTCTCCGGGCTCTGTTTGGCCAAATGGGGCTCTGTGGCAGATTGGTTCGGCTGCTTCTTTGCACCTTTTTCTGTGGTTTTAGGAGGCAGTGGTTCGAGCTCCTTTCCACTTCTGAGAGTCACCTGGTTGGCCGTCTCCCTTGGATTCATTTGCACTTGAGAGGGAAGCCCTGGTTGCTTCATTCGGAGCTCGTTCATCGAGTTCGCTAACTGGGCTATTTGTCGGGTATGCTCCTCTAAGGTTGCCTCCGCCTTCTTATTGCTATTCTTCTGTTCCTGAAGCATACTCATGATCACATCTAGTTTATCGTCACTAGATTTTGCTTGAGGTGGTGGCTGATTTTGGGGGTACCGAGGTTGAGTTCCTTGATTTTGCGGAACGTAAGGTTGTTGAGGTTGTTGAGGTGGATCTCTCCATCGAAGGTTGGGATGATCTCTCCACCCTGGATTGTAAGTGGCTGAATAAGGATCCCTCATTGGTTGCCTCTCGTTCCAATTCCCCATGGCATTCACTTGTTCATCCATAACATTGTTTGCAACTGCAACTTTATCCACCACCTTTGACAGTAATCTTTCCATCCTATTCATCATATCTTTGAATTCGTCTTGATTGGAGGGTTCTGCTTGTGCTACCTTCTTCAAGATCCTTACTTCCTCGGTATCATATTCCTTCTTGGAGTTGATCAACTTCTTCACAATCTCCTTAGCATCATTAACTCTGATATCGGAAAATCCTCCATTGCTCGCTGTATTGAGCAAATCCTTGTTTACTGCCGTTAATCCTCCATAAAAGTACTGAAGTAGCTGCCCCTCTGGAAATCGGTGATTCGGGCAACTATCCACCAAACGCTTAAATCTCAGCCAAAAGGCACTAAGAGGCTCGTCATATTCTTGCTTCACACTCGAGATATCCTTTTTCAACGCCTCTGTTTTGGTGGATGGGAAGTAGTACTCCAAAAACAGCTTCTTCAGGGCATTCCATGTGGTGATGGAATTTGGCGGCAAGCTCGAAAACCACTGATTTGCTGCTCCAGTCATGCTGAATGGGAATGCCACCAGCTTGAATTGCTCCTCCGTCACGTTTGTTGGCCTCTTCTGCACCTTACAAATCTTGATAAATTCGTTCAAGAAATTGTAAGGATCTTCAGTGCTTCTCCCCTGAAACTTAGGAAGCACATTAAGCAACGCCAGCTTGATTTCAATTGGACCAGCTGTCGCAGGCAGTTGAATGGGAGTTGGGGGATCCTCATCACTGTGACCTGTGAGCTCCCACATGTACGGGTTGTTGGCATTCGGATCAATGCGTTGGTCACCCATTTCGGATTCAGAAGATGCAGATTCGGACTCAGCTTCAAATTCAGCTCCAGAAACAACCTCCGTTTGGCCAAACAGAGCGTCTGCGGCAGATTGTAACTCCTGTTCCTTGGCTAACTTCCGATTCAACCTAGCTTGCCTTTCAATCTCAGGAACAAATAACAGTTCTGTGCTCTCAGATCTGGTCATAAACCAGCACTAACACACAATCAGTAGAAAAAAAAATAAAAAATATAACAGAAATTAACAAACCGCTCCCCGGCAGCGGCGCCAATTTGGTGGGCATCGTTTTACCACACAAAATATTCTGCAAACTCAACACAAAGATTAGTATAGTCGTAAGCAGATTCGATCCCACGAGGAACAGTGCAATTTCTATCAATTCAACCTACCAAACAATTTTGATTTAGCAATCACGCCTTAAACTTTGATTTTGTTTTGTTTTATAGCTATGAAAAACTTGTAAATTATAATCCTAAAAATTCAGAATAATGAATGCAAGAAAGAGAATGAAATCACGAAAGTTTATATATTAAGAAAGCAATCGGCTTAAATTAATCAGTTGGTTCAATCCTTGATCAACTACCTATATTCCACTAAATCCTATGAATCATCCAGTTATAAGAGAGCAAGTATTCGCTAAACCCTCTAAATTCCCCCTTAATTTATCGCTAGCGAACTAGTATTTGCTTTATTCGCTAGACCCTAATTAAAGTGCCCCTAGGCAGTATTCGCACACCCAGATACACACTTTAATCGTATTTAAGCTAGGGAAACCTGAAACAGATAATCAAGCACGTATTCGCATGCAAATATCATCTACCCAATTGTTCATTATCTTGTTATTACAGTCTTAAGCGTTATCTGTTTTTCACAAGATTTTCGCTACTTATTTAGCACTAGCCTAACAGAATTTAGGGTGATCAATCCTAAACTAGCAAGCATAGATGAAGAACATGAACAATCAAAAACTCACAAGATCAAGTTTCATGCAACAGTATCTCAATTCATGAACCACTTAATTAACCTAAGCCGATTAAATTAAATTTAGCTACTCATGACTGAATTAAACACAAAATCAAATAAGAATAAATTAAACATAATAACAATGAGAAGAATCAAAGAAGAAAATACCAATGATGAATTACTGAATAAATCGAGCTGCTGTCATAAGTTTCTGAGTTCTGGCCAGAAGAAAAGCTACGGGGAACTAATTCTGCGATGCAAAAAGTCTCCTTTAACTCCTACGGAATTATCCTATATATATTCTATTCCCCAAAAGAATTCCCCTTTATTCTAGGAAAATCAATCAAATCCTCACTAATTTTGGAAGAGGTAGAATTCTTGTCAAGCAAATATTCTGGCGGCAGCTTTCTTTGAGACTGAATCCTGTGCAGAAACGGATTTATTTCATTCTTGCCTTGGCCGCCAACTTTTTCTTCTTGGGCTGAAATTCTTCTTTTTGGCCCAATTATTTTGGCTGAAATTAGCCTTCTTTAATGGACAGCAGCTTCATCAACTCCCTAGATGAGGGATCAGACCATTACCTCATTAAAAACCCTCTCGGAAAAAAAGAGTATAATGACCCCCTTTCATCAGCTTCACCTCAGCCGGGTCATTTCCATGGAGCAACTTAGGAATCGTAAACGAAACACAACTCTGCCACATGGAGGATTATTCCGGGATAAGGCTCAACTGGAATAGTGTCCTTCGGCTCCAAATAGCTTAAAATCAGCTCCAAAACAGGACTTCTTGCTCCAAGTGTTCATCTCCAGGTATATGTGTAATCTGAGCATCAAATACAATCCATAAGTACTAAAATCCATAGAAATCAGCCATAATATTACTCTAAAAACACAACAAATATCAACACATCAATGTTGCAAACCCAACATCTACAATTTTTCTTTCCTTTTGGACAGAATTTTTGTTTTTCTGATTTTGTATCAGATTTTTTCCTAAAGAATTTTCCTGGTCGGAATTTCTTTTTCTTTTTAATAAACCTATATTTAGAAGATTTTTTCTTAGAAAAGAATTTTTTCTTCTTTTTATATTGTGTTCTGCATCCATATTCGACAGGATTTTCTCCTGATATTGCACAGCAGTTTTTATTAAACTTTTTAAGTTTCTTTTGAGTTCTTATTAATTCACAAAATTTTGACAGTTCGTCTTTTACTATCCTCATAGCATACCCTAGACTGTAACTAGTAGTTCTACTATTGAAAGTTTCGATTTTAAACCTTTCTAAGGCTTTTTCTCCTACCAAAGGGATTTTTCTTAGATACTGAAGTATCATTTCTGGAAATTCATTTTGTTCTAATTTATAAAGATTTACTTCATAATCACAATTGAAATCTTCTAAATAACATATATCACAGAGTTGTAGCTCTGTTAGTCGTTTTTTAGCCTTTTCTTGAACTAATTGTTTTTCATGTTCTTTGTCACCGGAAAAATCAATTCCTAAGAACATAGTATATAATCCATCTAGAACTATATCTAGAATATTATATGGAATGTTGTTATTAGCATCTGTCCAGATGGTGTTTTTTATAAATTCTTTTGCTATTCCTAGACTCTTATGTTCTATTAACAGCAAAGTGGTTCGTGATTCTGTATAGGCATCAGGATTAGTTTGAATTACTAAACTTAATTCTGCTGCCCATTTATCAATGATTTCTTTCCTATTATTTTGACAGTCAATATTTAGGAAATTATCATCTAATCCTTTTGAACTATTAACTTTGGATTTTGCACTTTCTGGAAAATACCATGGTTGATTAGCTCTTCTTCTTTTAGCGCCCATATATGAGCTTTCACCTTCTCTTTTAACATTATTTATGTTAAAGTTTTTTGGTGTATAATCCGAGTCACTATTTTCTTGTTCACTTATTTCAGGTTCACTAGCTGATTCTTCATTATTTAAGACTTTTAAGTCTTCAATTCCAAACAATTGTTTTAGTTTGGGATTGTTTTCTATTTCTTGGTTTGCTAGTTCATTGTTCTCTAATTCTAGCAACCTAAGAGCATGGTCAAGTAAATCGAAGTTTTCTTCGTTTACCTGTAATTCATCACCTTCTAGATGATCCCAAAAGATTTTTTCAATCTTTGGTATATAGTTGGTCATATTGGCTGTTTGTCAATTTTACCAAAAAGCCAAGTTAATGCTTTAGGATTCCCAGAGGATCCTAATTCTGCATTTCCTACTCCATGATTGGGGTAAGAATATTTTCCTAAACTTATAGGTTTTGGTTTTTCCTCGTCTCCTATAGGAGTTATTTTCAAATCTTTTTGATCTAAGACTACCTTTTGATTTTCTTGAATTACTGTTTTTAATTCAATGATAATTTTTGCTGCTGCAGCTTCTAACTTATTATCTTCGTTATTTAAAACATTTAGAATTTCTTCTAGTTTTGTTTTTAAAAGATTTATATCTTCTTGTATTTCTTTAAGACTCATCAAGACATTTGTTCAAGCTGACTTTCCATGTCTTCTATTCTTTTTGAAATTCCTATTAAGAGATCTCTCTTGCTAGGTTCTTTTGAAATACTTTTTCTGGAAGGCTCTCCTATTATAAGCTTATTCCTTTCTATCTTTGATTTGTATCGTTCTCCCATGAGTTTTTTTATCTTTAGCTATATCAATAGCCCATTTGTTATCCACATGAGAGATTTCAGAAAACTGTTTGTCTTGAACAGTTCCTATTTGTGAAAATACATCTTCTAGTTCGATGTATTCTTTCTTTTTATAGTCAATACTGTGATGACTATTAGTTAATGCATAAGCAACCAGATAGGTTAAGCTAAATACTTTATCTCCTTTATTCATTAAATCTTCTCTTTCAAATTTATGAATGAAAGATAATGTTTTGTCTAGATTTGTTGTATCTAAACTAATTCCAAATTTAGGATAGACTGTAAACATGAATTTTTGGTAAGCTAAATTTCCTCTAGCTGCACCTAAAATGCAATCTTGCCTATCATTTATTCTGTTGTCTATCAAGACCATTTTGACTGGGGAATCTATTCCCTCTTGAAATTCTGATTTCAATAGGATTTTGACGGCACCAAAGTGTACCATTGTGATAGTATCTCTGATTTTACTATCTATTTTGTTTAAATTTTCTTTAATTTCCTTTAGAGTAATTAAAGGTAAATATACTTCTCCTGTAGTATCTTTGATATCTACATGCATTTCTTTAGTACCTACAAAATAGTAGATGCTATTTTTCCTTTTTAATTTTTCTAAAAAAGGTATATTAAAGATATTTTCTTTTCTTAGATTAAGTTTAGAAGACCTAATTTTTGTAAGTAGTTCATGTTTTATTAAGAAACTTCCTATGAATCCTTGATTAGATTCAAAGGTTTGAACATTAGAAACATCTTGATTTTCATCAATTGTTTCTTCTATATTTAAATGATTCATTTTAATATTGAATCTTTCAAATAATTCTTTTTATTTTTAAACATGGCTCTGATACCAAGGTTTTTGGTGATCTGCGGAATTTTAATTTTATTTTATACATTTTAAACATCCTTTATAGATGTTTATATAATGCACAAGAGTTTGATGTTTTTCACAAAATCTTGTTCCAAAACTATACCTAGATTGACTATAAGGGCCAACTCTACGAAATTTAGATAATTTCTTATCTTCTTTAGTTAATTCTCTGTCAAGAATTGATTTACAAACGTTTTTATTCATTTGAATGATTTTTAAGAGTTCATTCTTTTTACAGAATCTTGAGATTCTTTTATACATTTTATGCATACTTTCAAGGTATTCATAAATTGTACATAAATTTGGGTCTGATGTTTTTTACAAAACTTAGTTCCAAAACTATATCTGGATTGACTATTAAAGCCAACTCTATGAAATTCAGATAAATTTTTATCTTCTTTTGATATTTTTCTGTTGAGAATAGATTTACAAATATTTTTGCTCATTCAAGCTTCGATATTTTATTTAACGTAGTTTATGAATTTAATACTTTAGAACCCTAAGTAATTCATGGAAGCTCCTTATATCTTCCTTACTATATTATTAAGAGTGTATGGTTATCATGCTTATCTGTTTATAACTTAACCAATCCTGCGAATCTTGTTTCCCTAAACGGCCACCTGCCTAAGTGGTACTCCCTATTCTATGGACTCCAGGTTTCATTATAACAGATAAGCATGTATACAACAATCAATAATAAGAAAGAAGATACAGATTATAGAAACTTACATGTAATTACAAGAGGGCCCTAAAGGGCTTTTTATTCACACATAATGATCAGAAGATCAGACAGAATCCTGGACGAGGTTCGTCTCCAGGGGATTACAGAGGTTGAAAGTAAATTACAATGAGGCGCAGAAGTGAGGGGCGCTCCCATATTACAAGAAATGAACTCCCTTTTATAGAGAAGGAAGGATCTGTATTATTACAGAGGGGTGCGTCATCCCTTACGTACAAACGCACTTACATTATTGCACCTTACTAAAGCAGATGCATTATTATCCACTACCTGCTATCACTTGAAGTGGAGGGGTCCTTTGAGCTGTCGGCAGCTTTGTTAGTGGAGAGGTCACTATCTTCTTTAGTGGAGGATCCACTTTCTTCTGAACATCTACCGCATAAATAATTACTGCGGTAATTCTTTATCCTTTTACATAGGTCTGGAATATGTTCTCACAAAACAAATGGATTAACCAAAGTATTTTGGAATTCAACAAATTTGCCTTCGTCGGCTTCGCTGATCTTTTTGGGTGACTTGCTGTATATCAGGATGGTGGCATCTTGATAATTCACAAATAACCCATCACCTGAGCTGAAACTGAAAAGTTTTTGAATAAAACCTTCTAGTCTTTTTATGGCTAAGGGTAGCAGATCGCTAGCCTCGAGCTTGCACTCCATGGGCTGGGATGGATGATAATGATCCCCTTTGCAAATGCCGATCTGGACCAAATGCTGAGGATGATATACCAATAATCCTAATTGATTCCAGTATGGACCGGAACTATTAATTTTTAGAAAAACTTCCTGCCCTGGTTTGGTGCATTTTTTCCTAAAAGTCTTAATTGTGTCGATAATAGCCTTAGGGAAATGGCTAATTTCTAAAAAATTAGAACTTGGATATATGGTTTTTACCAAACCATATTGGAATGCCTCGTAAACCTGTTCAGGATTAGCATTCTTAGTGAAGTTGTAGTAACTTAAATTTTTGGAGTCTGTAGTGAAGAACTTCTCCTCCAAAAACTTTTCTTCGTTGGCAGATCTTGCATATCGGTAGCAGTATTCAAAGCCTGCTTCAGTAATTTCGTCGGTGTAGTCTACTTTTGCAGAATTTACCGTGTCTTCCCTAGGTTTGCTGGGAAGCCTTCCTAGCGAGGTCAATGACTTCTTTTTGGACAACAGAGCTGCACTGAAGGTGTTGGGCTTCATCATCTCTCCATTGGTAATTAGCTCCAGAGGTGCTAATAAAGATGACCCAGTGTATAGGTCTGCTGAAGTTCTTGCTTCCTGAAAGGATTTGAACTTCTTGTGTGCAATGTTGGAGACTCCTTCAGTTGCTTTTTTGGCGAAGCTCCAATCTTCATAGATCCCAGCATTAGGGCCATTATAAACCACATAATATGTTTTAGATCTTTTTGGGATTTGAATTCCCTCTTCGGATTTCTCCGATGCTAAAGGTGTAACTTTAGTCTGTGGGATTGGAATTCCCTGATTCGGCCTTAAGCAAAAATCTACTGGGCTAACCAGTTTGATGGAAGTTTGTACCTCCTTCTGGATTTTTGGCAAATCCACAGCCTTCAACGGATTTGTTGATTCTTTACCAACTGCCGTTTGCGTTGGAATAGCCTTATCTTTTTCTTTTGAGGGAGAAGGTGATAAGATAACCTTTTTTACTTCATTTTCAGAAGCTTGCTCTTTTTCTTTACCCAATTTGATTAGGTTAAGATACTTGAGCTTGGCTCGGACCAGCTCCAGTTCTTGGACTAAAAGTCCTTCTTGCAGCTTTAGCTGCTCCATTTCATCCATGCTGGATGCTTCACAAAGAAACAAACGTTAGAAACATTTGTATTATTCTTTATAATCTTGCTGAAATTCTCTGGTAAGAAAATCTGCAAAATAATTCTTGGTACCTGCAATATGAATAACATCAAAATCATATCTAGATAACCACATTTGCCATCTAACTAGACGACCTTGTTTTCTATCTCCTTTTAGGTTTATTTTTAGGAAATAAGTAAAATTCTTATTATCTGTTCTTACTTAAAACCTGCAAGGAGTTAGATAAACAGAGAATTTTTTGATTACTCTAATAACAGAAAGGTATTCTTTCTCGTTACTATGATAATTCTTTTCAGCAGCCTTAAAGCTTCCTGAAGTATATCGGCAAATGTATTCTTTACCATTACTTTCCGCTTTAAGAATTCCTCCCCAGAATAAATCTGATGCATCAGTTTCTATGATCAGTTTATCCTCAGGTTGTGGGTGATAAAGTTTAGGAAAGTTTTTTAAACTTTTCTTTATTTTTATCATATAGTTGGTATCCGTATCTTTCCATTCCCATGGAACATCTTCTTTAAGCTTTGCTTGTAATGGTGCTCTGACCTGAGCTAGCTTAGGAATATAATCAGAAGCATAAGTGAGAATTCCTAAGAATCTCTGCAACTGTTTTTTGTTTTCAAGGATATCTGGGAATTTTTGAATATGTTCCAAGATATGATCTTGAGGTCGATGAGACCCTTCTTCAATTTCTAGTCCTAGAAAATTGATTTTAGTTTTAAAAAGCTGTGTTTTCTTCTTTGAGAGTATTATTCCCAGAGAAGCACATTTTTTAAGTACTGCCGCTACTTGCCACAGATGTTCTGTTTCATTATTGCTGAAGACTAAAATATCATCAATATAAACACAACAGAATTTTTCAAAGGTTCTAAATGCATTTTGCATATGTCTTTGAAATATGGCTGGAGCCTGTTTTAATCCAAAGGGCACCACATTCCACTGGTAATGACCTTGTGGACATGTAAAAGCAGTTAATAGTTGTGATTCTTCATCTAGCAAAACTTGCCAGAATCCTGATTTACAATCAAAACTACTGAATATCTTCTTCCCTCTTATTAGAGTTAATAATTCATCTTTATTGGGAAGGTTATGACTGTCTCCTATTGTAGCTGTGTTTATAGCTTTATAGTTGACAACCATTCTCTTTTTTCCTCTACGTTTCTCAGCTTCATTTTCTACCAAGAAAGCTGGGGACATATGAGGTGATTTGCTAGGTTTAATCACTTTTAATTCTAGTAATTCATTAATTTGTTTTCCAAATTCTTCTCTATCCTTAGGACTATATTGCATCGGTTTAACCTTTACAATTGTCTTGGGATTGATTAGTTTAATGGTTGCTGTCATCCAATATTTTGACTTGTTAGGGTCTATTGGATTTTCTGAACACACAGATTCTAGAAGTGTTTCTATTTTACAAAGTTTTGTATTTTGAAACACAAAAAGTTGTTGTTCTTTAGCATATATACCCCCCCTCCTTAAAAGAGAAGTAATTTTATTAGGGCTAATATTTAGCGCCTCTGGTTTTGGTAATTTAGATTTCTTTTTCATGTATTCTAAATAACCTGGAACTCCTACTTTAAGAGCTTTTCTTATTTTTCCTATATGTACAGGATTATTGTTTAGAGTGAAAATTATCCTATCTGTGTATTGGACAAATGGATGATACAACAGACAGAAATTATTTCCAATAATAAAATCTATTCCAGATTCTTGTTGATATACAGTTGGAATATGAAATATTTCTCCTGCTATCATTATATTAAGATTTTTACAGACCTTAGAGAGTATAATCTGGGATCCATTTCCAATTTTTACTCTTATTGGTCTTTCTACATTTACCCAGTGTTCCTTGGGTATTACATTTTTGCTAGCAACACACATGCTTGCACCGGTGTCTACATAGCAGTGTAACTCAATTTGTTTATATCCAGAAAATTTTAATTTTCCTTTTATATAAATTGAATTAGTATTGGTTATATTATTCATTTCAAAGTTTGTGGATTGATTTATAAGTTTTATAAACTATGAGGGTTGATTTGGAATTAGCACAAACCTTAGGGGTGGAAGTGATAATATCCATGGACCAATTAATTTCTGCCATGTGGGGAGGCTCCGTGAGCCTCCAGGCTCATTAAAGTTTTTTCCGGCTATTCATCCTAGACACTACCCTCACAAGAAGGGCTGGAATCGGTACGGTTACCATGTTTTTTCCCCAATACCATGTACCGTACCAACATAGTTGGTACACGTATTTTAAAAACCAATACCAACCAAATATGTCGGTATACCAATATGTTGGTAACCAACAAGTTCGGTTGGTAATCGGTATGTACCGTTGCCGTACCAACATTATAAAAATGGTAAAAAATCTTAAAATTTGTTGAAAAAAAATCCCAACTCAAAAATTAAAAATATATAAGTTGCATCAATTAGTTTAAACATCCAAACAAAACAAAATATGAAATGCAACAAGATGATAGATTAAATTACAAGAGCTGTAGAACTAAATTTTTCAACGTCTTCGTCTTCAATAGTCTTGGAGAAAAGTTGCATACAAAAGATTGATGCAGATTTGATTTTGAAGACGAACGTAGCTTGAAGAATAAGAATGGGTGAATGGTGATTAGTCTTGGAAATGGTAACTTAGTTGGCATGTTTAAGAAATTTAATTTGATTGAAGAAGATTAGAGACTTGGAAATGGAAAGAAATCAATGATAATTAAAATTATATGGAAATTAAATAATTTAATTAATATTTAAATATATAAGTTGGTACGGTACGGTATTACCGTGGTATTTAACATTCAATACCAATACCATCCCAATACTAAGTCTTGGTACGGTAATACCGTACCAACAATGTCGGTAACCAATTTAATTGGTATTTTTCGGTATTGGTACGGTTGGTAAGTCGGTTGGTACGGTTTCTTGGTACAAAATTCCAGCCCGTCACAAGATTATCATCTCACTTTTTCCTCATTCATCGGTACACTAATTCCTAGTCAAGCTTCTTGGGTTGGATTGCTCATCTTATCCAGGATATAAATATAAAATATGCTAAGCTACTTACAAATTTTTTTTTACTTATGAACCAAAAAAGTTAAACTCATAAACCGGCAGTGTGTGCTTAAAGGTAATGTGAAAAACAGATACAAGAGGGTTATCTATTTTACTTTTGTGGGATCCAGGAATAGCCCAAAGGCAACCATTTTCAAGTGTTGCATCCGATAGAGCCAGCCAAAATCCAATGCAAGTTGATGATCAGTATATAAAAATGAAATATCCTGGTGTGGCACTACTTCCCCTCAAATACCACGTTGTTGAATTGCAATATTTACGAATTGTGAGGAAGCAAATGAAAGTTCCACCAATCTACCAAAGTGATCTAATTGCGTCTAAGTTTTACAAATAAAACTTAAAAGTGCGGAATTGAAAGAGACACACAATTGATCACGCAGTTTGTTGCGGAGCACCTACGTCTGCGGGGCCGTAGCCCGGTGTAAAGATCAATCACTATATGCAAAGAAAGATATACAATCCTATCTTCACAGTCTAGTGGTGAATTCCTCGCTAGCCTATCACACTCTCTAGTTCGCTCTCTAGAAGTTGTTACTATGATTACCTCCGGTTCACTGAATAGTCCTCGCTCCTAACAGTTTCTATGGAGATAGCTGCTGATCTTGTTCACAATCTAGCAGAATAACGCGCACAATCTAGCAGTTGCTACTATGATTACCTCCGGTCCACTAAATAGTCCTCGCCCTTAACAGTTTCTAAGGAGATAGCGGTTGATCTTGTCCACCCGAGCTTTAACACACGTCCAAATGTTTTGTTGATGAGTAACCGCGGACGACGACGCTGCTCTGGCCTGGCCTAAAGTAAACCCCGAATGAGATTTTTTCTCTCGTAAGATTGGCAAATCAGGCTCTCAACTAATTGTCCTTTTATAGCTCAATGTCGCGTGAATTCAGTCATCTTCACGGCTGTAGAATTCCATTCCAATTAAAACAAGTTTAAAACAAAAATTCACTGGAATAAGGAATTCAGAAGATCTACAATTCCTAAAATAATGCAGAATTTCCTTTTCCCATTAAATCTCTGCAATCTCCCAAGAAAAATTCTGAATTGAAGATGGATTTGGACTGTATTATCTCGTAACATATATATCTATTCCATATTAAAAGCACACAATATTCCCTTTCCTCTTTGAAAACCTGCGCTGAGTTTCTGGAATTTTTCTCTCTTTTTCTGCCAAAAACAGTCATGTTGCAACAGGACCTTCTACAAAGCAGCCAACAAAAACTGGACTTTATAATCTCCTTCTTTGGCAATTTGTGGACACAATTGATGGCTCAAAACAAACTCATAACCTCTACAAAAATTCAACGAGCAAAACTTCCTCCCGAGTTGAAACTAACCATACCACTACATCCAATCAAAATAATTCAGTGGTAGAAAAAGTAATACAGTCATCCAAATATATCTCCCCTTGAGTCCATGAATTAGCCAAAGGCCGGCAAAAGAACTCCCCCAAGGACATTCAAAAATCCCGTGTTGCAACATCAATAACCTTTCAGTCGTGCATCCCCAGCATGTTGCAACATCAATAAACTTCACCTCTGTCACTCTACTAGATTATGATGGCGTAACAACCAAATCTTCATTCAAAGCTTAAGTGACTCCCCCTGACTTCAACATTAGAATCCTCTCTGTTTTTCATCTAAAATTAAAACCCGAAGAAAGTTCCAGTTTGCAAAGACAGATGTTCACTGAATCACATACCAAGCTTTGGTGTAAAACAATCAATCATCCCATTAATACAGAACCAACTTCCCATGTCTTCAACGTCTCTGAGTTCTTAAGATCATTCATAGCTCAAATTCCTCAGATCAAATCATCAATATAAGCGCACACAAATTCTAGCTTGATCTAAAAGCAGTACATTACTCAAATATACTCAGAACATGACGGAGAGCACCAATTCACAGAAATTTAGCAAGAATCCAAAGACAATCACAACCGGCAGCAATCAAATCAAACCCTACTCCAAATAAGCTACTACTATGCACATACAACCATTATCATCATCAAAATCCAGTGAGCACAGTAGAAAGAGCTGAATACCTTGTAGAACAACGATTAAGGTTAAGCTCTTGAAATCCTTGTTGCTGGAATTTTCTGTCAATTTCTGTCAAAACCATAATCGATGTTGCAACATCGATTTTCCAAAGATCCGACAGATTTTGGTGATTCTCAGATTCTTGGCAGCCATACATACTCGCTCAAACAGCGTCCTCTTCAGATTAACATTAACTCCAGATCTAGCTTGCTTGCTTCACATCCTCCTGAATGATGTTGCAACATGAGTCGCGCAAGTTGGTCTTTATCAATTTTGGCCATTGTTGGTAGACATGATCTCACTCTCCCTGTTAAAGGACACACGAAGTGATCACTGATACCAATTGAAAGTTCCACCAATCTACCAAAGTGATCTAATTGCGTCTAAGTTTTACAAATAAATCTTAAAAGTGTGGAATTGAAAGAGACGCTCAATTGATCACGTAGTTTGGTGTGGAGCACCTACGTCTGCGGGGCCGTAGCCCGGTGTAAAAATTATTCACTATATGCAAAGAACGTTATACAATCCTATCTTCACAGTCTAGTGGCGAATCCTCGCTAGCCTATCACACTGTCTAGTTCGCTCTCTAGCAGTTGCTACTATGATTACCTCCGGTCACTTTATAGTCCTCGAACCTAACAGCGACCAAGGAGATATCAACTGATCTTGTCCACCCGAGTTTAAACACATGTCCAAGTGTTTTGGTAATGACTAACCGTGGCCGTCTACGCTGCTCTGGCCTGGCCTAAAGTAAACCCCGAATGGGATTTTTTCTCTCAAAAGATCGGAAAGTCAGGTTCTCAGCTAATTGTCCTTTTTATACCTCAATGGTGTGTGAATTCAGCCATCTTCACGGCTGCAGAATTCTATTCCAATTAAAACACGTTTAAAACAAAAACTCTTTGGAATAAGGAATTCAGAAGATCTCCAATTCCTAAATCTCTGCAATCTCCCACGAATAATTCTGAATTGAAGATGGATTTGGACTGTATTATTTCGCAGCATATAAATCTATTCCATATTCAACGCGCACAATATTCCCTTTCCTCTTTAAAAACCTGCGCTGAGCTTCTGGAATTTTTCTATCTTTTTCTGCCAAAAACAGTCATGTTGCAACATGACCTTCCACAAAGCTGCCAACAAAAAATGGACTTTACAAACACACATAGCATCATTAAATATACTCTTTGATGGAACACAGTATATGCAAGGACTCAATTAGTATTTATTAAACTCACCAAGTCTAGCAGATTGCACTTCAAATTTAACTATCAAAGTGAATCAAATACCTTGAAGATGTACATGGATTGCATGATTGTTGGTTTCTTGTAACCCAAAGAGAGTAATAAGCCAGCAAACTTATCTGACCTTGAGAAAGATTTAAATACAGGGTCAAGCTTATATGGGGCTGCAAAATAATAGGTTTGAAATTTGTCAAAAGGCATTATAGAGCTACTAATGATGGACAATTTAACTTAGACAAAAAGTTCCAATAATCAACAAAACATGCCATGCCCAAAAACTAAAGAAAATCATTCATCCAAAACATAACACATTTCTTCTACATTCCGTGATTGAATGATAAAGTAACCTCAAAGGGGAAGAAAATTCAATTCAGGGCTACATGGGATGAAAATGCACAATATCATCAGATTTGTGAGGTTATTCAATCTACAGTCATCATTAAAAGAAAAACTTAGAATGAGCTATGATTACAACATCAGCACAAACTTAACCCAAGTTCCAATACTTAGTTCAATACCTAAAAATACAAAAGCATATATAAGCAAGTTGCACGCATACACAAGAGATACAAACTAAGTAGACAAGCACACTAATTTCAGAAAAAACCAAGTGAAAATTACCTGCTTTTTATACCAATAACTTCGTTGCAACGTCATGTTCCACACCACCGATGAGGTGAGAAGCTGTCATCGAGAAATGATTTCATAGGTTATGTGATATCTTTACATGATCAATTCTCCCACTTTCATGTTACCCATAGGTCCCATCCCTTTATTTTTGACATATTTGCAGTACTATATGGTTTTCATGATAAATTTGAAAGAAAGAAAATGTTTGATATTATTGCTGCAACAATCTCATGCTCACTTTTTCCAACTCTAGATACTGGAGATTTTAATTTCCTTTGGTAACTCTCGAGTTAAATGGCATAAATGAGTTTGACCAATTCATAAATTCCATAACTTATAGGAAATTAACATTGTGGTTAACCCTTTTAAATAGATCCATGGGAGGAAACTTAATCATAAAGTTGTAAAACAATTAGATTGAACTTTACCTAACCCATTGTGGTTTCAAAAATTTCCTCTCTCAACGGTTCAAACCTTAGGCACATTACCTTCTGATCACAATACCTTGCTTCTTGATACTCAAATCAGTGAAAATACATATCCAAGGTCCTTCAGATTCCAAAACATTTGGATTGAGAATCCTACCTTTTTAACTGAAGTCTCTCAAAACTTGGCAATTCATATAGAAGGGCACATGGTATGTTAAGATTCTCCATGAAGTTAAAAAGACTGAAAACTCATCTCATCACTTGGAATAAACTGATTTTTGGGAACATATTTGATATGATAAAATCCCTAGTAGCACAGATAACTGATGTTGAATCTAGGTATGATATATCTGCTAACCCCCTTGATCTGGACAATTTAACTAATTTACACTCTGAACATACCACATTATTGCACCAGGAAATGATTGCCAACAAAAATCTAGATTTCAATGGTTCAAAAATGGTGACCATAATACCAAAAATTTCCATTAGAGTGTAAAAGATAAACATGTTAGGCTGGGTATAAATAAGATAAATCTTGGTGAACATAACCAATGGATCATTAGTGAACATTAACAAATAGGTCAAGCATCAACAACTTTCTACAAGCATCTGCTAACAGATGATAACACAGATCAAACTAGACAAGATCTTACTCATTTCTTAGGTTATATACCTAATATCATCACTGTTGTAGATAACATTTGCCCTGCTGAGACCTGTAGTACTTGAAGAAATTAGGCAAGTTGTCTTTAATCTAGGTGAATTCAGTGCATCTGGCCTGATGGGTTTAGTGGTAAGTTTTACAGGGTTGCATGGGAAATCATAAAGGAAAATTTACTAAGTGCAGTTAAGGATTTTATGTGTGGTGTACCCATGCCTATATCATCCACCAACACATTAATCACTCTTATCACTAAAGTACATACCCCTGCTTGCTTCTCTGAGTATAGACCTATTAGTCTATCAAAATTTTCAAACAAAATATGCTCAAAATTGATTTCTGATAGATTGAAACCTGTTATTAGAAAGTGCATCTCTGAAGAGCAATCTGTTTTTATTGAGGGTATGGAGATATCAGATAACATTCTCATAATGAATTAACTAGTTATACTTCTTGACAAACCTGGACAAAGCCTTAACACAATAGTTAAACTAGATATGTCACAAGAATGCTTTTTACAAGGTCTCATGGTCAATGCTAAATTCATTACTGCTAAAATATAGCTATCATGGTCATATTGTTTCGGTCATTCTGATAAGCTTATTTGGAAGCCATGTAAGTTCTGATAATACCAGCCCAGCACCTTGCTGGGCCGGGAAAATGGCCCACGATCCAAGACTAAGGGGGGCGGTACCTTTCCCGCAAAAGGTGCGTCCGGACAAGGAAGAGGACAGATAGCGACAAGGAGAAGTGGTCCTGACTCTTATCAAAAGCAGACAGCTTCAACTATAAATACTAGTCCCAAACAGTGAATCAGGTATGTGACTTATATCTCTCTACTCTATATTGAGAGTATTTTCGTACGTTTTCCCCTCATCGCTATCCCCATCTCATCATCACACCGGAGCCTCTTCCCCGGGAAGCCTCCTGGGGATTGCGGTATACTTGGAAGGAAGCCCGGATAGCGTTGATAACCGGGGAGCCGGCGGATTTTGGTAGCATCAATTGGCACGCCCAGTGGGACCCTCCACCTTCGCAAGATGGAGTCAGGAAGAAGAGGACGCGGACGACCAAGGAAGAATGCGGTACCTTTGGGAGACGATCTGCCTCCTCCTCCTGAAGACAGCATGACCCTGAGACAGTTGCAGGAGGATGCCCGGCACCGGAATCGGCCGGAGGAGCATGAGCCAGGAGTATTGCAGGACGGCCGTGTGGAAACCGCCTCTGAGGGGGCTGAGTCAGAAGAATACCAGGAGCAAGAAGGGATCAGGCCTTCCGGGGAAGGCAATCCTCTGGTCTAGGGACAGAAGCCCGGGAGGAGGGGAAACTCCAGACTCAAAGTTTTCGAACCCGGGTACCGGCACCCCCGGAAGAGGAACGGGTACAGGCCAACACAGAAGAACTAGCGGCATTGGATTTCATGAGAGCCAACAAGGAACTATATCGCCAGTGGGTACTCTCCACTCGGAACTCCAAGGTAGGGGGATCCGTGGGGAACCAATCTTGCCTTCCGCAGGTACTCCGGAAGGAGGTTATCGACTTGGACGGAGTCGCGGAGCCACAGAGGATACAAGGGCATGTCAGCTCCTCAACCGTCCCTCCCTCTTTCCCCCAAACTTTGGGATAGGAGCGGGAACTGCAACAGGGCAGCAGTTCGGCTTAGCCCCACACGCTCCGCCCTATTATCCTCGCTCTAGCTGGGAGTTAGGGCAAGTCGGGTATGTTCCGCCGTTTGTGTCCAGGGATTTCTTGGGATCCCAGGCCCCCGGGATGTATGGGAATTAGGCCCAATATTCCGTGCCGATGTATGGGTCTATGGGGTTAAACTATGGCTACCCGAAGGGCCATTATAAGGAGGATGACAGGATGCGGGGCTATCGGGTGGCGCAGCAGGACCCCAATTCTTTGGAGGCGCGGTTGGACAAGTTGGTGGGGAGAAATGGAGCTAGGCCTACCTCTCCATGGGTGCCTAGGGTACTTGCGTACCCATGGCCTCCGGGACTTCGGGTCCCGGAGGGTATCCCCACGTACAATGGAGAGACTGACCCGGAAGAGTTCATCAGGACTTATCAGAATTTGATGGTGTCAAGGGATTTCCCGGAGGAATTGAGATGCAAGCTGGTGGGTTGCTATCTGAGGGGAAATTGTCTCTTGTGGTTCAAATCCTTGCTCAGTGGAAGCCTTAGGGATTATTATGATTTTTCAAAAGCCCTGTTGTTTAGGTACGCGGGGCTGAAGAAAGAGGAAAAGTAGCTAACGGAGCTCCTTGCCACCCGGCAGAAGGCTACAGAGGGACCCATGGATTATTACCGGAGGTACATGGACTACAGCATGAAAGTATCAGATAGGCAGCAGCAAGAGAAGGTGGTGACAAGCGGATTTATAAACGACTTAAAGGATATGGCGCTGCTTCAGAAGCTAATGGAGAACATTCCGGAAACCTTTCATAACCTGCAGATGGCGGTGCAATTGTATTGTGCTGTCAATGACGCCACCCGAAAGAGAAAGGGAGAATCTGAGGGGTTCTTCCCAGAAAATATGGAAATGAGAAGGGCGACAGAACCAAGTAGAAGAGATCCGGGTCCCGCGCCGGTGAACCGGGCAAGGACAGGCAGCTTCACCCTGCTCAGCAAGTCCCGGACGGAGATACACGCCATCCACAAAGATTTGTTTTGGGATCCGTTGCCTATCTAGGGAACCTCATCCAAGGAAAATGCGGATAAATGGTGCGCCTACAATAAGTCGTATGGACACACAACAGAGAGATGTTGGGGGCTAAGGAACGAGATAGAAAAGTTGATAGAGCGAGGGCATTTGAGGGACTGTGTGGCGGCTAAAGCAAAGAAGGAATATCCGTCCCGGGACCAGGCTCGGGAGCAACCCAGGAGGAGGTGGAAACCAAACCCAGAGAGAGGAAATGGGAGAGCCCAAGGCAACAGGGCCCCGGGGCGGCCCGCCATAGCTGCCGTACCAGTCCAAGCGGTGGAACCAGCCCCAGTACCCAACAGGATGATCAATGTGATAAGTGGAGAAATCGAAGAAGCATGCTAGTCAGTTTCCGCTATCCGAGCCCGGTCGCGCTATGTCCCCCCGGGGGAGACTCAGGGGAAGAGGTTTCGCCCCCAATGAGACTATCACCTTCTCTGAGGCAGATGCAGCCCCTCCACAGATACCTCATTCAGACCCAATGGTTGTAACATCGGAGATTGAAGGTTTCGTAGTCAAGAGGGTGTTCGTGGATGACGGGAGTAGCAAGGAAATCATGTTCTCCTCTTACTTCGATCAATTGGGGATTGGAAGACAGAACCTAAAACCCCCCTCGTCTCCCTTGGCCTTCACTGGAATGCCGGTACATGGAGAAGCTCCCCGCCAAGAGTTGGAAGAAATGCAAGTGGCAGACAAAAGGATGGTCACGGTGGGAAAGGATCTCCCGGAGGAAGTGAAAGGTGAACTGAAGGAGCTTTTGGCCAAATACCATGGAGTATTCTCGTGGAGCCCGGAGGACATGGTAGGAGTATTACTAGAGCTTGGGGTACACAAGTTGAACATAAGCCCGGCAACCAAGCCAATCAGACAGAAGAAAAGACCTGTAGCCCCGGAGAGAGCAGAATTCATAAAAAATGAAGTTCAGAAGTTTAAGAGAGCCGGGTTAGTCAAGGAAATCATCTACCCGGAATGGATAGCCAACCCGGTCTTGGTAAAGAAGCATGATAGAAGCTGGCGCATGTGCATCGACTTTACAGACTTGAATAAGTGTTGCCCCAAAGACAGCTACCCTCTTCCAAACTTGGATCGGTTGACAGAAGCCATTGCGGGTTACTCAGTGTTGGCCTTCTTCGATGCGCACAAGGGTTATCACCAGGTGCAGATGGACGAGGCGGACAAGGCTAAAACCTCATTCATCACTGACGTTGGAACCTTTTGCTATAAGAAGATGCCCTTTGGGTTGAAGAACGCGGGGGCTACGTACCAGAGGATGGTGGATAAACTCTTTAAGGACCAAGTAGGCAGGAACATGGAGGTGTACGTTGATGACATGATAGTCAAGAGCAGGACTCACGGGGCCTTCCTGAATGACCTGGAGGAGATGTTTGAAAAGCTGGTACGGAGCAATCTAAAGTTGAACCCCTCCAAAAGAACTATTGGAGTGGGTGCGGTGAAATTTCTGGGTTTCATGTGTCAAGCCGGGGCATTGACGTCAACCCGGAGAAGGTAGAGGCCATAGCCAAGATGACCTCCCCCAGGTCGGTAAAATAAGTACAGCGTTTGACGGGGTCTCTTGCGGCCCTCAGCCGGTTCCTGTCGAAGGGAGCAGAAAGACAACTGCCCTTCTTCAATATCCTCAGGAAGGCCAAGGCGTTTGAATGGCCCGAGGAGTGCGAAAAGGCATTCCAGAGCCTGAAAGAGCACCTTCGACAATTGCCAACCCTAAAGAAGCCATATAACCGGGGGAGGAGCTTTTTCTGTACATAGCGTCATCCCGGGAAGCAGTGAGCGCCGTGCTAATCAAAGAGGAAGAAGGAAAACAGCACCCGATCTACTTTGTCAGAAGGGCACTCCGGGGGGCATAGACCCGGTATACTGAGTTGGAGCAATTGGTTCTGGCATTGGTACATGCTTCAAGGAGGCTTAAACCTTACTTCCAGGGCCATTCCATAGTAGTCCTCACCAATTACCCGCTCAAGCAAGTCATGTTCAAGCCGGAGGCATCAGGGAGAATGATGAAGTGGGCTATAGAGCTGGGAGAATATGAAATTCGATATGAGCCAAGAAGGGCCATCAAGGGGCAGACCCTCGCGGATTTCTTGGTAGAATCAGAAGCAAGGATATACGAGGAGCAGGAGACGCCCGAGGCTGAGATAGTTCCAGCTTCGAAGTTATACGTGGACGGATCAGCACACTCCGGAGGCAGTGGAGCGGGAGTCTTGTTGATTAGCCCAGAAGGGAAGGAGTGCCCCTATGCGGTCCAATTCACTTTCAAAACAACCAACAATGAGGCCGAGTACGAGGCTTTGATTGCAGGATTAAGGCTGGCAAAGGAGATGGACATCAAAGCTCTCACGGCACACAGCGTTCCATGTGTGATTAAGGCTGGCAAAGGAGATTGGTGATATGATGATTGAGTCTGCCATGTGTGATTTAGGACCTTCTGTGAATGTGATGCCATTGTCTGTGTATAAGTCTTTAAAGAGAGTTAAAATGGTAGGAACTAATACTACACTTCAATTGGCTGATAAATCTTGTGTCTTTCCTGAAGGTATTTTGGAGAATGTTCTTGTCAAAATTCATGATTTTGTTTACCCTGCTGATTTTTATGTGATTAATATGCATACAAAGGGTAATAAAACTACAGGGGTATTGTTAGGTCGTCCTTTCTTAAGAACGGCTAATGCGACAATTAGTGTTGGAAAAGGAACAATATCTTTAGATTATTTTGGAGAAGAATTAACCATTAAAATGGATGAAGTTGTTGAAAACTCCATGGATTCTAAAGATGGTTGTACCAATGCTTCTAACCCCATTGTCCAAGACAATCTTGAGACGACATTTTTGCAGGAAAATAGATCAGAAATGCATGATCAGGGAGTGGACGAAGTGGAGATACAAGAACCGAGATGCTCTATGAACATGAGAGAAGAAGTGTACAGTACTGATACCAGCCTCTGTTTGGCCAAACAGAGGCTGCCCGAATGTTTTGAGCAGAATGTGTTACCCTTCAATCCACACTATGGCTATAATGAGACCCTTCCAATCGATTACGAACCTCCTTGGGATATGCACATGTCCAAGTGTGAGGATGAGAGGATGTATCAGCTTGGAGAACACGAAGAATTTCATTGGAATACATTTGATCAAGCCATGTGGTACAAGGATAGAGGAGGGATGTTTCCTCGACATCTTCATTGATCGCAAGTGAAAAGTCTAGCCAAAAACTATAAACAAGGGCGTTATTGGGAGGCAACCCAATTGTTCATTTTTATTTTTATTTCAATTTTTCTCTTTTGAATTTTCTTCTTTTGAATTTTCAAGGTATTAGTCAGCTGGAAACGCTCGGCTAGAGCATATTGGGCTGAAACTGGAGAGGAAATTCAGCTGGAAACGCTCAGCTCGAGCATATTGGGCTGAAACTGGAGAGGATTTTCAGATGAAAACGCTCGGCTAGAGCATATTGGGCTGAAATTTCAAGTTCTTCAAACGAGCGGCCCTCCCTCCCTCCCTGAGTTTCCCTATTCCCTTCTCTTGTTTTATTTTTAATTTCTTTTCGAGTATGTACATTTATTATTAGGTTCTTCTTTCTTTTAAGCTGAGCTTGCTTGAGGGCAAGCAAGGTTTAAGTGTGAGGAGATTTAGATGTGAATATTTGTGTGTCTTAAATGCTTTGAATGTTGTTTTGTGTTTTGTGTGTTTTATTGAGTCTAAAAAATATTTAAAAAAAATGTATTTTCATGTGTCGAGTCGGTCACAATTTTCAGCATGATGGTTAGTAAGGGAATTGGTTTGGATATGGAGTAACCTTGCCGGTAAAAGAATCATATTAGCAAACTTTTGTTGGTTGACATCTCCTTTGAAATGCTTAATAATAAACCTCTGAAATCAATCTGAACTTGGTTAAATGATACTTGGGATGACGAACGAGACTTGCATGAAAAAGCCAAGTATAATGTGAGGTCTGAGCCTAGAGTAGAGCACTCTCTACATCAATCTTTCTTTCTGAGAGTTGTGGTAGCTAAGGTCGATGCATGATAGGTTAAAGGAAGGCAAAATTAGGATTAGCCACACATCGTATATAGCCTACCTTTTTATATCCCCTAGTTAGCCCCTCTGAGCCTGACCTTTTCTTTGATTTACCCACTGATATGAAACCCCTAGCCTTGTTATTTATCCTGTTCTTCACCCCATGCATGTATGCTTTTGAACGAAAAATTCAGCTCTTGATGGTTGTGAATTTGATTCGAGTGCCCTGTTTCATAAGATAAAACTTTTTGGTTCTATGCACCGTAAATGTAACTTGAGCATGTACATTGTGAGTTCTGGTCTGGACAGAAAAAAGCTAAAAAAAAAAGGGTGTTGTTTGCCCAGGAAAATCAGTAAAAAAAAAACAAAAAATCAAAAAATCAAAAAAATCAAAAAGTCCAGAACAGTTCTGAAAAAGTCCAGATTTTTGTGTGTTAAATGATATATCTTTGCTGGAATTTTTTTCTCCTAATTGTTTTTGGCCATATGTGCATATTTTGTATAAACCGTAGAGCCCCTAGGATCTAACCAACATTACAACCCCCAGCCCCATTACAACCTTTAAAGACCTTCTTAGCTTGTTATGTATTGACCAAGGATACCGTATGAATATTATTGAGTGAATGTCCCTTTATTATGTGTGCTGAGTGAAAACCGTGAGGAATTTGTGCTTGTTTCCTTTTGATCAGTTGATAGCTAGGTAAAGAGCGATGTAGGGGGAATTGAGTTGAGTACTAAGAGGGGATGATACCAACTTTTGTTTGTGAACTGAAACTTGAACCTGGCAAGGGGACATTTGTTGATTAACCGATTAGATGAACACTTGAAATGCTGAATTGTTGTGACCAAAGTTGTGTGTTAGAGTTTTAGTTGTCAAGTTTTTGTTCTGTTTTGTTTGTTTCTTCTTTCTTTCATTTCTGGTTGAATTAGAGTCATTAGAGGGAATGGGAACCTGCATGAATGCTTTTATGGAATATGTTCATATCATACTTGAGGGCAAGCATGATTCAAGTGTGAGGATATTTGATGTGTTGATATTTGTGTGTTTTTCTAAAGAATTAATTGCTGAATTATGTGAATTTAAGCACTGATGGACTGTATTTGATGATTAGATTACACACATAGTTGGAGATGAACAACAGGAGCATGAAGTGCTGATTTGGAGCTGTCTTGGAGCTGAATTGAACTAAATTATGGAGCTAAAAGACATGGAGAAATCTTGTGGGCTGAATTCCAATTTCTGGCCCAAGGCTTTTTGTAAACCCATTCCTAGTTGGAATAGTAGTAGGGTTTAGGAAGTGGGAGTATAAAAAGGGGAATGCCCCTTTTCTTTTGGGAGAGACACACACGAACACAATTCTTCTTCCCTTTTCCTCCCCTTTCTGCCGTTTTCTCTGTTTTCTTCATCTACGAACAAGACCCAAGAACTAGGGTTCAGATTTATTGATATTCGGATATTAATTCGTAGTTCAATAATCTTTTCTCTATCTCTTGTTAATTTCATCATGATTTCTTCTTTGATTGTTGATTGTTTAACCCTTATTATGAGTAGCTAATTTCATAGATCGGCTTAGATTTCGATGTTAGTTCATAAGTTGTGAGGATATTGTGCTTATAATCTTTCTTTTTGGGTTCTTTATTTGTTCATGATATAATCTATGCTTGCTAGTTTGAGATTGATCACCTTAATCTTTGTGGGCTAGGGCTAATTAAGTAGCAAAGTTCTTGTGAAAAGCAGATAACTGATACAGACTGTAATAACAAGATGATGAACAATAAAGTAGATAGTTCTTTCATGCGAATACGTGTTGGGGTATGTATGTTGGGTTCTCTTTGTGCTAAACACTGATAACAGTGTGTAACTGGGTGAGCGAATACTTTCTGGGGAACAATTTAATCAGAGGAATAACGAGTTCAGCAAATACTTGCTCGTTATCGAATAATAAGAGGGGATTTGGGGAGTTTAGCAAATACTTGATTCCTTATAACTGACTGATTTGCATGAGATAGATTCATCTTTAGCCAATGATCAATGATATGAACTAACTAGTAATCTAAGCCGATTGCATTCTCTTATAGACTTTCTTGCATTTATTCCCTTGTTGTGTTTGTGTGTTTGCTGATTTTTAGCTCTTAGTTGCTTTACTTTAGTAGTTGTTAGAAAACCAATCTTCAAATTATAGGCGTGGTTGCTAAACCAAACTTGTTGGTAGGATAAATTAATAGTTTTTTGCTCCATCCTCGTGGGATCGACCCTGCTTCCCTCTGTACTAAGAATTCTATATTCCTTGAGATTGCAGGTTTATTTTGGTGTGTCAAACGACGTCCCACCAAGCCTCCAGTGGCCGGTTTCGAATCCTTTAATCTGATTCAAGTTCCCCGGGAGGAGAATAGTAAAGCAGTGCCTTGAGCAAGCTGGCTTCCTCGGAGTTAAAACCTGAGCCTAACCAGAAGTTGTATATGGAAGTACTGGGAAGAAGGAGCTACCAGGAGAACGACCAAGTAATGCTGGTAAGCGAGGAAGAATCCTGGATCGCCCCCATGCCAACGTATGTGGTCCAATGCGGGGAGTTGTACAAGAGAGGATACCTTCAGCCTTTGCTCAAATGTGTGGAAAGGTCAGAAGGTCATCCGGGAAATGCATGAGGGATCTAGTGAGAGTCACCAAGGAGCCCGCACGATGACTAGGAAAATCCTAAGGCTGGGATACTACTGGCCGACACTGTTCAAAGATGCGGAAAAACATGTTCAGGAGTGTCTTTCATGTCAAGCCTTTGCCCCACTAATCCATGTTCCCCGGGAGGAATTAATTGGAATCACAGGAGCTTGGCCGTTCAGCAGATGGAGAATCGACTTGGTAGGACCATTCCCCACCGCCCCGGGGGGGCAAATACGTAATTGTGACAATCGACTACTTCGGCAAATGGGTGGAGGCAGAGCCACTCACCAACCTACGGGGACTGACTTGCGTTAAGTTTTGCTGGAAGAACATCATTTTCCGATTCGGTATCCCGAAGATTATAGTCACGGATAACGGGGCACAGTTTGAAAATGATCCCTTCAAGTCATGGTGCGCCAAGTCCGGCATAGAGCAGAAGTTGACATCTGTGTATCTCCCCCAAGCTAATGGGCAAGTGGAAGTCACCAACCGTACCATCGTCAAAGGCTTAAAAACCCATTTGGAAGGTGCGCGGGGGAATTGGATTTGGGAGTTGCCCAATGTCCTCTGGGCCCACTGAACCATAGATAGTTCAGCCACTGGGGAGTCTCCATACTGCCTGGTGTATGGATCTGAGGCAGTGATACCCGCAGAGATTGGGATCCCGAGCCCTCAGACCCAATTTCAGCACCCGGAGGAAGAAGACGTCGGACGGCGCCTCGATTTGGACCTTTTGGAAGAAAAGTGAGAGAACGCGGCGCTCCAAGAAGCAAAGGTGAAGGAACGAGTAAAAATGTTTCATGATAGAAGGGTTCGGAAGTAGGTTTTCACCCCGGGAGAATGGGTGATGAGGAGAAATGACAAGAGCCGCCAAGTCCCAGAAGGGAAACTTGCACCCAACTGGGAAGGGCCATACAAGGTGAAGGATGCATACCCAGGAGGAAGCTATGTGCTGGAAGACAAGCAAGAGAAGCAGGTCCCCAGCAGATGGAATGTAGCTAACTTGAGAAGGTTCTACGGGAAGTAGAGTGCTTCGCGCTGAACCTTAGCTACTGAGGCATGAATATGCCAGGCATGGATATGCCCCCTCCCAAGTGCATGAATATGCCCGGAGAGAGAACGTCCCCGCGTTTGGCCACGCCCCGGGCTTAGAGAGGAAGAATCGTAAAAGGGACCCATGGGTAGCTCCCATTTGGGCGCCCCGTTAGAAAGGACCCGGAGCTTGAATGAAGCCCGGGGACTAGAGGATGTAATGTTTGCTTGAAAGAATTAATGAAAAGATGGGTTCCCAAGAAAAGATTTTATATTTTGATTACCTTAAATCACAAGCATGTGAATATGCATTCGTATTACAAAAGATAGTTACATGGTATATTACATAGGTTTTCCTATCTATACATTACTATACCCACTTAGGGCCTGAACCGGAGGCACCCTCAGGGTTACCCCGGACGGAATCCCCCTCCAAAGAACTGAGAAGATAAGATATCTTCGGCAAAGTGGGCGTCTGGAGCTTGATTCCAAGCAAGTTCTTCGTCCAGCTGTTCGGCCTCCTCCTCATTCAGCTCTGGGATAGGGACAACCACAGATCCTTCCGGGAGTGGTTCCGCCAGGCGCATCCTCCTTACCCCGGCAGAAGTAACAAATTTGTATTTGGGAAATAATGTTGGCTGCGCCCTTACCCTTCTCCTCTCTGCTGACGCGAGCACTCTCGGCCGTCTTCATCCCCTTGGTGGTAACCCCGGAAGCGGCGATTTCTTGGACACGCCTTATCCTGCGCGCTACTTCTTCCGGGTCAATAGACACCGACATATCCTCGTACCTCTCGTATGCCACGTCCACCTCCACTCGGGCAGGGACTCGGCGAAGACTAGGAGGGTAAGGCTCGACCTCTCCCGCGGTTATCTTACGATGCCACTCCACGGCGTCCAAGTATGCCCCGTGACGAGGAGCCCCCTCTCCGAACTTCTCCGGGTTAGCCTCCATGCGTTCAATCGTCCTACGAACCCCGACAGGGATATCAGTGGGAGGAGACACCCCAACTAAACCAACCTTAAGGCCAAGAAGGTGATAGGACTGCCGAACTAGCAATAAAGCGTCCTGGAGGACCCGGTTCCTATGAGTAAGAGATCGATTCTTTGTTTCCAGGTCGTAGATCAGTTTATTTTGCGCGGTCCGGGTTTCCAGCTTCTTAAGCTTCTCCTGCATCCGCTCAAGCTTGCCCCCCACCATACCTAACTCCAGGGCAGTGCAGTGTAGAGAATCATCATGAAGGGCTTGGAGTTCGGCTATAGTTTGATGGGAGTTTAGGGCCTCCCTCAGATGATCAGAAGCCAGGTTGAAGCAATGGTTCAGCGACCCAAACTTGTTCCCAGTAGCCTTAAGAAATGAAACTAACGCCTGGACAGACCCGAACTCCCGAAGGAACGCGCACAAACCCGCCTCGGACATGGCCCGGCTAGCCTGATCGCCACCAAACCTCCAGTGTGCTAGCTTCCTTTGAAGGAATGAGCACTGGAGGCACCCAGTCCGGGGAAGAGAGAAATAGGTACAAGAAGAGGAACTAGGATGGGAAAACATATAAAGAACTGATGCTCGCGGGAGAAGTCCCTCAAGATGGCACTCAAACTACAAAAGGAGAAAATTATTTCAATAAAAATAGAAATTATATTATCAAAATAGGCACTAAGGCCGAAGTTCTACATACACCTCCCGGAGAGGCAAGTTACAAGGAAAGGAAAAAATTACATCAAAAGACTAAGGACTAGGATTATACATTATCCGCAGCAGCTCCTTCCCCCGGAGCAGCGTGAGCCCTTTCCAACCTCCGCTCCAGTTCCGCGAGATCCTCTGCGGTCCACTCCGGGCCAAGATAAGCAGGGGCGTCCACCTTGGGCTCATCGCCAGATCGCCCGGGGAACCCCACTCTCCGGGTAGCCTTCCGGGATTGGTATAGCAAGTCGTCATGTCCCTCGCCAAGACCTACTCGTCACTCGCCCGCTTGATCATGGACCGCTCGGTACCCAAAGTTATCAGGCACCGCGCAGTATTCGTGGTAGTTCTCTGCCCAATGGGGCGTCTCCGGGACTACCCCATAAACATTATAGTCTTCCGGGCCAGGGTCAGGGAACGAAGCCTCGCCAACCTCCGGAAGTTTCGCCTTTTGGATGTCTGAGGCAGAAGGGACCCGGGAGGACATCTCTAGTGATTGCCATAGCTGGGGCACCAAGCTCTTCATGTCCGCCTCCTGGAGGGACCTCCAGCGGTGGTTTAGCAAATCGTTCGCCTTGGGTCGTCAAGACGGGCGGGACCCGGAAGCCAACCCCGCAGACTGCGGTACATTTCATGGAAAGCATCCGCACTTACCGCAGTGGCAATACCCTCCAGCCTCTTATCAAACTCTGCGGAGCGGAGGACCTTCTGGGTCACAGCATTCAGGGCCTCAAGCTGGACGTTCTTCTTATCCTTCTTGAGGAAGGAGTACTTTTTCTCCACATCAGTTAGTTTCTTCTCCTTTTCGGCCAGCTTCTTTTCCTTCTCAGCTAGCTTTTTATGGGATTCCTTCAGCCGGGCCTCAAGGCCCTCTTGCTCGGCCAGCTTTTCTTTGGTCTCCCGGAGCTCCTTCTCTACCTTGGCAAATAGCCCGGCACTATACCGAGAATAAATCCGGTTTAGCGCCTCGGTGAACTGAGAGTCCGCCAAGAGAGAGTCTGTGAAGGTGATGCTATGCAAAAGAAATGATGGAGGGTTAGGAGATCCGTGGAAATAGCCAAAACAAAATAAAACGGGAAAGAAAGGACACTTAGACAGCTACATCTTCTTTTTCCTTTGGAATAGCTTCCGAGGAAATGGCCCGAGATGGGGTGGCTTGTGCAGGAAGGGGAGGGGGAACATCATCTGTCCTCTGCCGAGAGCGGGAGGGAGAACCTGGCAGCTCGGCAGAAGATGGCCGCTTGAATCGGGAGCTGGCCCCGCTGCTATAATTTGGATGGTTGACGAAGGACCATTGCCCGGGCGTAGGGGACGACCCGAAAGGTGTTGGAAGAGCAGCGGGGGCGGGTGGAGAAGAAGACCCGGGAGGCCTTTGCTGACGCTGCCGCTGCTGAGGACGAGGCTTCTGTGTGATAATGGCAGGATTTTCGGAGAGCCCTAGCGGGGGAGCCACCTGTTGCTCAGAGAGGGATGGCTGATTCGAACGAGAATTCCCCTGTGCGTCGTCTTCACCGGAGGGCCCCTCAACATAGGTCATGACACCGGTGTACAATGAAGCTTGAACTGAAACTAATAAAAACAGTTAGAATAAATACTTAACAAGAAAAAAACCACACACAAATAAATAAAGCCTTTAATAGGCACCTCCAGCCGGCCACACAGCGGATATGCGTGGAAGAGTGAAGAGTTCACGCGGGTATATCCCGCAAGGCCAGAAGTAGCCTGCGTTCCCGGTCTTAAAAAACTCGTCCATATTAAGAGGAGAGAGGCGGAGGAGGTTGTGATCGCTGGTTATAATTGTAGGGAGAGAGGAGAGGGGTTTCTTGTCCTCTGGAAGGAGAGAGTCGTTCCAGGGAGGCATGGGATACACCCGGAAATCACACATGAAGTAGCCCTTCGAAGGGTACCCCTTGGTGGATTTAGGCTTACCCGTGAGGAAATCCTTTAGTCCGGAGCGAATAGTGAAATAAAAGACGCCCGGAAAGGACGCGTGGGCGCGACGTAGAGTGTAGAAGGAGCGAAAAAGAAGGAGGGATGAAGGAATGACACATCTGGCACAGTTAAGAAGGAAGGCCATTATCAACAAAACCCCATTGGAGTGTAGTTGAGCCGGGACCATTTTGTAGAAGTTAATAATTTCTACAGCTATAGGGGGAAAGGGGAGGCTAAGGCCGTATTGAAAATGGATTCTAGGAATGCAGGCAACCTCCCGTTCCGAGACCCCGGGGGGAGTTTAGAAAGAGACGCATGGAGAGGGAAGGGAATATAGCAGTGCTTAACTAAGTCTAGGACGTCCCTATCTAAAGAAGGGGGATCCCCGGATACACCCGAAAAGCGAAGGCCTGAAGGCTTCACCCCATGGGTAGGGCCCCGGGGATCCCCATCATCAGCTTCTTCGGTAAACACCTCCTCATCCGGTTCTCCCCGGGGGGAATTGGAATGCTCGGCCAGGAATGAGCCCGCCCCGTTAGAGGACACAGTACCTGGGACATTTAGTTCCCGGGACGTGCTTAAAGCCTCTGAACGAGTATCTGAGGAAGAACCCGGAGAGGGGTTTGGACTGGTGGGGGTCCTGAATCGAAGTTCGAACTGATTCTGGACTCCCTCGGTGTCCAAGAAAGAAGTGATGAGAGGCGGGGTAGTCATACTAGAAGGAACGAGATGGGAGGAATTGAAGAAGAGGGAGAAGAGATTAGAGCTTACTTGATGAGAGCGGAGCGTCTGGAAATTTTTTGAGAAAGTAACATTGTGAAAGGTAGGTTAGGTCCTTATAAAGGCAGGTGGATAGGAAACGCCACCTCAAAAGAAGGAAAAACAACTGCGGTACGATAAACGAGGAGCTTATCAATGTAGAATAGAGAAAGGCGGCATCAAGAATTGAATCCAGCACGGATGGGTCCCGCTCAAAAAAAGAAAAAATAATAAATATATATGCAGAAGGGAAAAGAAGTTTATAAGACCAGTCCCCCGCATCGTAGAAACCCCGGTGACCGGTCTGGGGGGCTAGTGATAATACCAGCCCAGCACCCTGGTGGGCCGGGAAAATGGCCCACGATCCAAGACTAAGGGGGGCGGTACCTTTCCCGCAAAAGGCTCGTCCGAACATGGAAGAGGACAGATAGCGACAAGGAGAAGTGGTCCTGACTCTTATCCAAAACAGGCAGCCTCAACTATAAATACTAGTCCCAAACAGTAAATCAGGTATGTGACTTATATCTCTCTACTCTATATTGAGAGTATTTCCGTACGTTTTCCCCTCATCGCTATCCCCATCTCATCATCACACCGGAGCCTCTTCCCCGGGAAGCCTCCCGGGGATTTTTTTGCAGTACCGTTGCGGGCATACTTGGAAGGAAGCCCGGATAGCGTTGATACCCAGGGAGCCGGCGGATTTTGGTAGCATCAAGTTCTCTGTCTCATCTGCATATAACACACCATAGCTAGGAGTAAGCAACCAATTGCTACTCCTTGACAAAGGTATGGAATTCTCTGCTCTCACCAAAAATGTCTATGTTTTCTTGGAAGCTTATCAATAATCATGTGCCAACTGAAGAGATTATGAAAATAATGGGTATCAACATAGTCTCTAAATGTCATTTTTGTGGTAGTGAATACTCCATTGATCATTGTTTTTAGGGGGTTGCTCCATGCATGTCCATTTTTCTCTTGCAGGTAATACCCCTAATATTGTTAAGACAAAAAATGTGCTTGAAATCATAGGGTTCCATCAGGGGCATTATGGTAAAATTATGGACCTGCAAGAAAAAAATGGACCTGCATGGAGAAATTGCTAAAATCAACTATGTAGCTAAGACGGAGGGAGTAAATGGTTTTTACGTATCTTTTATTATGCAATTGAAAAAAATCACTATTTATGACATTGTCCAAATTCCAAAACCGTAAATTGAATTCCTGAATTGTAACCGATTTTCATAATATGAAATTCATTAGAGTATAGTTTGGTTGGAAACTATACTATTATCGAATTGAGGGCAATTGATCGCATAATTTTTAAATGGTGCATGCAAATTTATATTATTAAAATAGCTAAATTTTTCATGCAAATTTATATTACTAAAATACCCTTGAAAAGACTATAGCGGAAAATTGTACGCCATCAGACGTGGATCCCCAAAATGTTTTAATAAAAGGGTAGGTAACATTTTTACATGTCCCGAAATTTAATTTTACAAGATTTGTTAAGATTATTATTAATACAATGATATTTTAGATAATTTATATTGAACCTTTCAATTATTCCATTGTCATTATGTTGACCACTTGAAACCTATTAATGCAGGTCATGAGTACTATTTTGGAACAACAATTAATTTAGCAAAATTATAAAATGGTATCAAACTTTGAATTTTAAATAAAACTGGTTACTATTTTGTGTTTTTCTCCTTTCTATTTGAACATGGACTAATCTCTCTGAATCAATTCATTTTCGGGATGCCTAGGTCAATGGATTATTTATTTTTAGGTTCTGTTCTACACCTTTGTTGAGAACGAAGAAGATTAAGCAGTACGGGAGAAAGGTCAAGATCAGACACTGTGAAAGGAAAGTCAAGAAGCTGAGAAATGAGCTAACTGACACCTAACGTCCTTTCCCATCATTACAAACCTTGAGATTCAAGGGTTTTCAGATGCTGATTGGGCTACTTGTAAGAGCACTAGAAGATCATTGACATGCTATTCCATCTTTCTTGGTCAGTGCCTTGTTTCCTGGAAAACTAAGAAGCAATCCACTGTATCTTGTAGCTCTGCTGAAACAGAATACAGAAGTATGGCTGTAGTGACAAGGGAGCTATCAGTTATGTGTTGAAAGACTAATACAAGTGATAACCAGACAGGCCTTTATATCACTTCCAATCCAGTTTTTCATGAAAGAACTAAACACATTGAACTGGATTGTCATGTAGTAAGAAATCAATATCTTCTTGGTTTTCTAGATCCTCAGTTTCTTTCCACAAAATTGCAAGTGGCTGACTTTTTCACCAAGGCTTTATCTTCTCCACTCTTTCATTCTTTCTTAGTAATTTAGGAATGTGCAGTCTGTCCATTTCCAACTTGAAGGGAGGGTGTTCAGAAAGAAGAAGATCAAGCAGTACAGGAGAAAGGTAAAGATCAGACACCTTGGAAGGAAAGTCAAGAAGCTGAAAAATAACGGCTTTTCCCGCCAAAACCGAAATGTCACAGTTTTGGTATGTTTTGGATCAGTTAGGCAGTTATTAGGTTGAGCGGATTAGTGAGTTAGTTAGGATCTTGTAGCTTATAAAAAGACTATAGATTGTAACTTAGCCACTAAGAAACTGTAATGAAAAGTTCTGCTTTTCTTCTGTATTGCTCATTGTCATTTAAAGCTTTTCCAGTAATTTTGGTTTATTTCAACCTTTTCTGTCCGGCCCAAACCGGTTATTCCCGGTTCGCTCCGATCGGGACCGGTTGAACAACCGGGTTTCCATAAGGGTGCGAATAAGGCACCCATTTTCTCTGCACAAAAAACATAAACACTAACGGAAAAATCATGAGCAAGGACAGCCTCACCACCCCTTCACAGGCAATATTTTGGTGGGAAGAATTCCCATTTTTGTATTTGATATTCACAATTAATTAAATGAAAAGTTTAATTGCATGCCGATTATATACTAGACTAATCTATCTAAAATCATCTAAGTCAACTAACTATACAATTAGACCAGTCAAGAACAAACAACACATTGACTCGAACCGGGATGAACCAGTGATTTGAACTCCAAAACTTCCCTCTCATTGTCCTGTCGTGATGATTAAGAAATTAGGGCCAATGATTCTTTCAAGTGTATAATGACTAAAATAGCCCAGAAAAGAAAATAGCGGAAAACTGTACGCCATCAGACGTAGACCCCAAAATGTTTTAATAAAAGGGTAGGTAAAAATTTTATGTACCGAAATTTAATTTTACAAGATTTGTTAAAATTATTTGTAATACAATGCTATTTAAGATAATTTATATTGACCCTTTCAAATATTACCGTTGTCTTTATGTTGACCACTTGAAATCTATTAATGCAGGTCATGGGTACTATTTTGCAACAACACTTTATTTAGCAAATTTATAAAATAAGTACCAAACTTTGAATTTGAAATAAAACTGGTTGCTATTTTGTATTTTTTCTCCTTTCTATTTGAATAGGGAGGGAATAATCGCTCCGGATCAATTCATTTTCGGGACCGGTTCTGGTCTACACCGTTTGGATCCGGCCCTAACCGGTTATTCCCGGTTCGCTCTGCTCGGTACCTTCATAAGGGCGCGAATAAGGGACCCATTTCTCTGCACAACAAACAAAAACACTGAGGGAAAAGTACTGAGGAAAAATGGCGGTGGCGCTCGCCATTTTTGGGATTCTGCTAGGGATTTCTTTGCAGAATAGTAATTTGATTAATTTTGCAGATCCGGTGAACTCAACGAGAATTCCGAGCTCCAATGATTGTCCCCTGGCGGCGTCGCACGAGAATTCGAATTTTAGTTCCGAGCTTCTGAATTCGTTGCTTCCCGATCATTCTATGATACAGGTTGTTGGAAGCAATGATTCAGGAGCTTACCTGGAAGCTTCTTCAAATGCCGTTCCCTTTGCTTCCCCTGGGCATAGTTTCTTTGCAAGGACCCGTCCACGTCCTGGTTACTTCACAGCGGGGACTAGGGTTTGTCCTTTGAGGCTGGCTTCCAGTATTGATGCAAGGATGGGGGGAATAATTGAGAGGTTGAACTATGCGATTGAGAGGTTGAACTATTTCTACCATCCTGGTGATGTTATAATATGTGTGAATGGCACGAAGAAGATTTTTCTTGTGCTTGATATGAACGATCTGAATTCAGCCTTCATGAGTGATTTCGGGTATATGGGATCACCACTGCTGATTAGGAGCCCTTCGTTGCTTCTCCAGGTTGTTGGGAGTACTGATTCAGGAGCTTATCTAGAAGCAGCTTCGAATGTTGTTCCCTTTGCCTCCTCTGCACCTGGTGTCTTTGCAAGGACTCGTCCACGTCCTGGTTGCTTCATAGTGGTGACTATGGTTGGTTCTTTGAGGCTGCCAGCTGCCAGTACTGATGCAAGGATGGACAGAATTCTTGAACTATTCTTTGAGGCTGGCTGCCAGAACTATTTCTGCCATCCTGGTGATGTTATAATATGTGTGAATGGCACGGAGAAGATTAATCTTGTGCTTGATATGAACAATCTGAAGTCAGCCTTCACGAAGGATTTCTGGTATATGGGATCACCACCACTGCTGCTTAGGAGAGGATCTCTACTTTCCCCTGGCGCGAATGGACTTCTGTTAGATAATGGCATCTCATTTTCACCTTCGTTGCCTACCGACCATTATCAGATACAGGTTAATGGGACCAATGATTCAGTAGCTTATCTAGAAGCAGCTTCTAATGACGAGGTGGTGACTGGTGGTTACCTAGTGAGGAGAGCGTCGGGAATCACGAGGTCTCATGGATCCAATCCTCAAGCTTCTAATTCCAGTTCTGGTGCAACCTCTTCTTCTGTTTTCAGTTTTGGTGGATCTTCGACTTCTGTGGCCTCCAAATCCAGTCTTGGAGTTTGGGTAAGTTTCATTTCATTAATCTTTATTACATTACATTCATTACACTTCAATATTTTTCCTTAAACTTATTGGCAGGGTAACAAGGAACGTCTTGAGGTTGTTAGACAGGAGCCCTTAAAAGTAGCCAAACCACCAAAGAATGTTAACCCCAACATAGTTTATAAACTAGCTTTGAGCTACGTCAAAACCCACCGATATATGAGGTGGTTTGACACCGACTGGACGCGAAATGAGCATGTTCCATTCATCGTGCACGGCTTGTGGCTGAAGGACGAGGTACGTAGTAGAGATCCACCAGCATTATCGAGGAGCTACAACAGAAATTTAGTTTCTGGTATACCTGGAATTGAAGAGGCAATGCCGGTTCAATGGTCATCAGGAATGCCTAACTATGACCACTATTTGCACGAATGGTGTTGGCATGGACAGTTCTACCTGCATTGGTCCCTCCATGATTATTTTTCACACATTCGGCGATTGCATGCCATTGCCAATGGGGGTTTGTACATTGCTTTACGAGGTAAATTTATCTCAGTTGTGCATTTGTCCACTTTCCCTACGATTTGATTTGATGTATTAGGCTGTTTCTATTTTTGATAGACCTCCGTACTGCTGCAAATAGTGATGGCCGTGTGGAAGGCATGTGGCATCATGCCACAGCAGCTCAGATCGAGACTGCTATTGGATATGATGTTTGCTAACAGGTTTGCCTGGATCCTTCTGATCCAACCAAACACCGTCTGAAGGGACTATTCCAGCTCCACGACGAAGACCTTGCTTTGATAACAGATATCCACGGGTCACATTATACATGTCAAATTGTTTTGCACAAAGTAGACGGCACATATAGTTGTATTACCAACCCCAACACTCCCATCTATTTTTGAGGGGTTGTACAAACTACGAGTTCTGTTATGAATTGCCGTGTTTATTTGCCTACCATTGAAGATAATAGCTAACAGTAACACCCTCTAGCTTGGAATTCTCCTGATACAAAATTTTGAACTGCACTATTGACCTCAATCAAATCAAAGCCTTTTTACCATTGTCATAAAATTCATCTCTTAACTGGCGTCATTGGCAAGTTAGCCAGGTTGTTGGTTACCTGGATTAAGTTCTTAGAAGGGACTAAATTTTGCTTAGCCACGTGAAGATGCAGGAAAAAAATTGCAGAAAGCAATGTAAAGGGACAATTTTAAAGCCATCAGAAACAAGATATTCAATTAAGGATGTTTCATTGTTTCAGTGTTAGTTCCAGAAAGCCTAGAACTTGTATAATACTAACCTATTGAATTGCATCCTATAGTCATCAATAATCTCAGCAAGAACACATCTCATCTTCAAACCTGTTGGCATCTCTAACCAATAATACATTTGCCAACATCTTTGACAAGCCCTTGATAAACTCATGGTCTTTCCATCCTTTTCAATCCCACCAAGAAGGAGAGCCAACCCAATGGCCAACTTCTCACTATGATAAACTCATGGCTTTCTTGCTTCGACTCCTCTTCAATATCATGTAGTGAAAAGCTTATTTCATTCGCATAGCCTACCTCTGCCCGCGTTCTTTTCTCCATTTCCTTGAGATTAGCATGTATACTTTCAAACAAAGGATGTGTATTATCTCCATTGTAGAAGTAGTGGATCTGTTTATCAATCTCTACCCAACTGCGCCCAGCTTCTTTCTTCAGGCCCTTAGCCCTAACCAACCCCCTCAGTTTCTCACATTCTTTCCAGCACCCTGCATCAGCTAAAACATTTGATATCATTACATAATTCACCGGATTTTCACCATCGATTTGCAAAAGAATTTCCCCGACTTCTCTCCCTTTATCAACATCTTTATAAACTCTGAATGCACTAAGTAACGTCTGCCATATTCCTGTGTTCGGCTTCACAGGCATGCTTCTTTTAAGCGCTTAGCTCGGCCGAGGATATCAGCCATGCAAGCCTTCTTTTAAGCGCTCAGCTCCACTCTAGATTTTTCATTATTATTCCCTGTGAAGTAGTCTTGGCCTCGTTTAACATGGCCAGAGTGGCTACAAGCAGAGAGTATAGCCAAGTAGGCTACCTCATCAGGTTCAACCCCGCAAACTTCCATTTCTGTGAAAACTCGAAGAGCTTCAACTCCAAGACCATGCTTTCCATATCCAGTAACCATGACTGTCCAAGAAATAACATTCTTTATTGGCATTACTTTTCTGTCTCCTCTACCAGCCCACATTTGAGACGCATGTCAACAATCGAGTTTAAAAGTGAAATGTCTTCACCACTAGGCTTTTTAATGGAGTAAGAGTGCATTTGTTACCCTAGTTCTACAAGAGCAAAACCAGCAATGACAACCATCATGCTCGAGAGAACTAGCCCGTCAACACGATTGTTGCTTTTTCTGAGTTCTCTCAACAAATCCATGGCCCCGGATAGATTCCCCTCTTGAGCGTATCCAATTATCAGCTGTGTCCAATATACTACACTCTTCTCTTCAGCTTCGTAAAGCACTTCACGTGCTTCAGATAGGCATCCACATTTCACATACAGATCAATAAGTGCCCCTGAAACAAATTTCTGCTTCAGAAAACTCTTTCCATTCATGGTTAAAAAAACTTGAACTCCCTGGCTAATAGCACCTGCTAGAGCACAAGCTTTGAAAGCTTTGAAAACTCTTTCCATTCATGGTTAAAAAAACTTGAACTCCCTGGCTAATAGCACAAGCTAGAGCACACCTACATATCCATGACTAAATTACAAACGACAGGTTGCCACTCGTATCCCCTCTTACAACACACGCCGTGGATCAGCCGTTGCACCCAAAGCTCCACGGCCTTAAAATTGGTCGAGTAGGTGTACTCATTCGGCCAAACACGTAAACCTAACATATCGCTAAGAGCATCAAAGTCTCCCGAGCATCAGCACATTGCAGATATTCGCACATGAGTGATGTTCAAGAAACAAAATTTCTTTCAGGCATTTCATCGAACACGACATGAGCAAAGTTCAGTCTTCTACATTTTGCATACAAGGGTACCATGTCATTCCTAATCATCAAATCTACCCCATAACCCTTTCAAACCACAGCTCCATGAATTCCTTACCCTTTTCCAACAGATTCTTGGAACATTTTCTCAAAACATCAGCCAATCTTTGCCGCTTGCAATCTACAGACAAGAATAGTTGAATTCATGTGATGGGGACGAAAGCTGGACTGTGGACGATGAGGGGGGCTGAAGATATGCTGATACCCATGTTAAGAAACTGCAAGAGATTGTCGGAATTGAAGAGGATGCATTCCCAAATGCTCCAACTTTCGCTATCACAGAGCAGTTTCTTGGTGACCAAAATGGTGAATTTTTGCGATCAAATTGGCGAAATACAGTATGCAGCTTCACTGTTCAAACAGGTCCTTGAGCCAAACGAATTTGATGATTCCATAAAATACGGAGGCTCTGCGAAGTTCTTCGCGTATTTTCCCGCCTAACTTTCCCTCATGTTACTCGACAAAAAACTTTTAAAATTGTACTTCTTTGCTAAATGCTCATTTATCCCTTGAGTTTTTGAAATTTTCTCTCGTACCCCCGGACTGATTTTGATTCGTAAATCATACCACTAAAATTTGTAATCGGAATATGGATGTTTATTTTCAAGGCACCTAATAATCGAAAATACACATTTAGGTGGCCGGACCGAACTTTATTATGTACAATTTATAAAGTCAACGTAAGTCCAAGAGAACGAGAGCAATTTTCAAAAATTCAACAGTACATGAGCACTTATCAAAGAACTCAGGGATATCCGAACACTTTTCTCTAATTTAAATATCAATTTGGCTAGCCGTTAGTGTAATTATTTAATCAGTAATTCCAAAACATCCACATATTGCCTAAGCAAATTTCTTCACGCCAAGAGAATCTCACATCTTCCATTATCTTCCCGCCAGGGGTAAACTTGTAATTTTGACACCCCTCAGTTGCTAAAACGACGTCGTTTAATGTTTGGGTTTCCAAAAATTTTATTCATCTTTGACTGTATTCCCTTCTTTTTTGTTTTCTCACCGACCACGCTTCTTCTCGGCTTTGGCGCTGAACAACGAGGGTTTTTTTTTAATTAAAACCAATGAAACTCATTGGAAGGGATTATATTAGGGCTCCTTCAAGCCTATAAAAAGTTGGTACATGATAAAAACAAAACAAATCAGACCTAAAAGGTTCCCGAAGCAATGCTATTAGAGAATATTTTGTGTATATCCTTTTCCCTTTTAGATTGTATAGATAGAATCTTTTTCCTTGGTGAATACTCTTTGTAACTCTATATATTAAATCCCTCGTGGTGAATAATACACACAATTTACCACAATCTTTTCCGTATTCTTACATGGTATCAAGAACAGTTCTTTCCTGAGAAAATTTTCTTGAGAATATATTTTTTTAACCTACCGAAAAAAAAAAAAAAAATCAACTTCAGCTTCAACCTCCCTGTACGCCGGTCGGTTTGCCTTCTACGTACAGCAGCCGCCGTTCCCGCAAACTTCATTATTCAGCTTTTTTTCTGCAAATCTTCAGTTCAACCTCCCTGAACTGCAAATTTTCCCTCTTCAGCAGCTTTTATTTTTCTGCAAATTTTCTCGTCACCATCATCAATCATGTCACTGTCCAATGTCCTCCCTGCCGCCGCCGGCCTAGAACTTCATGCCGCCCTTCGGGATGAGGAGGAGCATCAGGACGAAGCACGTCACCTCGAGGAATCCCGTCTCGCCGAGCAGCTGCAAAGTCGTGCCCTTGTCTTCTTCTGTCAATTTCAGCAATTTTTAGGCGCACTTACACTTCTGCCATCCTCTCCGCATCGTCTCCACCTTCCAGAAACAATGGATCATGTGATTCAGGAGGAGATCACTGAAGCTAAACCAGCCGGTGCTACTGCCATTGACGTCGCGGCAAACTGCTACCTGCCGCAGGGAACTCCGTTAGTTGCTTCGGCTACCACTGCTCCACTCGCGTTGCCGCCACCGCCTGGCTTTGCTGCCGCCACTGGCCATCCTCCACTTGATCGGTCCTCTATTGGTCACCTTCTTTCCGATGATCAATGGGGTGTCGTTCAACGCTTGTTGAGTAATTTGCACAATTCTTCTGGCAATATGCCAGGAAAGCTTCATCTACCTTGGATCCTTGATTCCGGCGCCTCTTATCATATGACTGGAGCCAAGGATGCCCTCACAAACCTTACTCCTATGCATTTTTCGGTTAATGTGTATCTACCGAACGATTAGCCATAATTTTTGTAAAAAACAAATCTAAGATGGTTAAATAGCCATAAATTTTATATCCACACAATTATATAAGAAACAGGATTAGATATGTCGTCACTTATATTGAAAGTTTTCTAAACATTTCTTTGTTTCAATAAAAATATTAAAACTCTCTATTTTAATCATATCACCAATTTATACATATGTGTATGTCAAGCAAATATTCTGGCGGCAGCTTTCTTTGAGACTGAATCCTGTGCAGAAACGGATTTATTTCATTCTTGCCTTGGCCGCCAACTTTTTCTTCTTGGGCTGAAATTCTTCTTTTTGGCCCAATTATTTTGGCTGAAATTAGCCTTCTTTAATGGACAGCAGCTTCATCAACTCCCTAGATGAGGGATCAGACCATTACCTCATTAAAAATCCTCTCGGAAAAAAAGAGTATAATGACCCCCTTTCATCAGCTTCACCTCAGCCGGGTCATTTCCATGGAGCAACTTAGGAATCGTAAACGAAACACAACTCTGCCACATGGAGGATTATTCCGGGATAAGGCTCAACTGGAATAGTGTCCTTCGGCTCCAAATAGCTTAAAATCAGCTCCAAAACAGGACTTCTTGCTCCAAGTGTTCATCTCCAGGTATATGTGTAATCTGAGCATCAAATACAATCCATAAGTACTAAAATCCATAGAAATCAGCCATAATATTACTCAGAAAAACACAACAAATATCAACACATCAGTGTAAAATGTAAGCTAATTTGATGAATGAAACTGAAATGATAACGAATTTTTTAACTGATGTGCAAGCACTAGAAAAAGCTACAAAGGTTCAATTTGTTTCCAAGAAAAAGATAGTGGAATAAGCCCAGATACATGGTCATATCTTTTGGAGACAAAGATGAAATAGAAGCATCATACTCAAAAATAATATCAGATAACCAAAACAAAGATAAGGAAGGTGGTGTTCAGTTCAAAAGTCTAAAAAGGAAAGGACAACTATCTAATGGTACTACACTAACCTAATATTATTTTACTTTAAAAAAAACCAATCATATGTTTTGGCATTCAAAAATACTTCAAATAATATAATCTTTCAATTATAACAGAACAAGAAAAAGACAGACAAATATCAAGATTTGGAGGATGATGAAAGTTTTAAACTATTTTTAAATCATTTTTCAAGTGTCTTGAAATAATTATTTCTCCCCACTGATTACAGAACCTGAACCTAATGTACAAGAAGTATAAACAAGGATTTCGAAGATGATATACCACTCATTCAAATGACCAAAAAAACAAAAAAACATATATGAACAATCATAGAATCTCAGAAGGAGAGATCACAAACCTTGAAGGAGAAGGATGTGTTGAGGGAAAAAACATAGTAAAACGACGTCGTTTTGCCTTTGGGGGTTTAAATTACAAAAATACTCCTGTGCTGGATACCAAAATTGGTTGGCCATGGATCAAAAGAATTCTTATTATATAGTGGTCTAGAATTACTTTATATATGCATTACACTTTTTTTTATCAATGAGCTAATAATATGGTTTTTACCTTTTTGTGGGCTGGCTGTGAAGGAACCAGGCATGATTCTGGGGTCTTGACCGAAGTTGTGCGAGATTCAACAAGTAATTTTCCATTCCCTCCACCAGGTAATTTTTAATATTACCCAACTATAAATAGATTTATTTACATGAATTTTTAAGTTTAATTTGTCTTATATAGAGTATTTTGATTAATTTGTATGGATTAATTATGTTCGTAAATGAAATAATTGTGGTATTATTTTAAGTTTTAATTATTTTATACCACTAATTTGTATGATATTTTATGTTACAAGGAAATATTATTTATGTGATGCTGCTTATCCTATCACTCGTGGATTCATGACACCTTTTCGCAATATGTGTTATTGGTTGTCCGACTTTCAAACTGGTGGGCGAGCTAGAACAAAGAAGGAAAAGTTCAATCAAGAACATGCGAGGTTGAGAAATGTTATTGAGCGAAGTTTTGGTTCGCTGAAAAGACGTTTTCCGATTCTCAAATATATGGCACCGTACCCATTTCCAACGCAGCGCAACATTGTTGTAGCTTGTGTTACTATCCATAACTATCTTCGAAAGATTGGTTCAAGGGACAAATATTTTCAAGAATTCGAAAATGAAGATACTGTGGTTGATAATTCAGAGCAGGAGGAGGAGTTTGATGAAAATACAATGGGTGAACTTGACCCTGGAGCATCCAGCCAAGTTAATCGTGAATTTATGCTCAGCATGCGTGAACAAATTAAAAATTCATTTTAGTTCCTTTTTTCAATTGTTTTATAATACACTTTTGTTATAGCTTTGTTCCTTTTTTTTCCTTGTTATATAGTACATTTTTTGATTGCAAACTTTGTTAAAACTTATTTCAAAGTTATGTTTATAAATGTTTTTGCGTTACGGTGCTAAATTGTTTTTCCATAAATATATGAAATTTTTATATTTCTCCAAAATAATTGAAAATAGTACTAGACGAAAGAATTTATTAAAAAATATTTATATTGTTGAAATGGTATATTTTAGAATTAAAGTAAACTCGTGTAAGGGTAAAACTGTCAAATTGATTATCTTCAGACTTCAGCCCATTAGTTTTATCAAACAGGTTAATAGATTCAGACTTCAGCTTTAGACATATATATTTTCTGCTTTTAAGTCATTCAGGTTCCAGCACTTATTCATTTTACACTTCAGTTTTATCAAACATAAAAAAAGAGATGTATTTTAGTAAATTCAACCATATTTTGGGTTACATGAGTAAATTTGTGTTCAATATTTAGCACCACCCAAGAAAAATTGTATGAAGAAAAAACTTAATTCATAGTTGGAGACTTGGAGTACATAGTTATAATCGAAATCAAATTGAATGATCAAGAACAAAGTGTTGACATTGACCTCCTATTTGGAGAAGGATTGGGAATTGATCATCTCCTATCTGGGGACGGAATAGGATTTCCAATTGTGCTTGACCTGAGGGCTCTATATATATGGATTCCCTTAGATGAATGAAAACCAGCCAGAGAGAGAATAGCAAGAGGAATAGAAGAGAGAAGAAGATTCGGGTAGACGCATAGAGGTTTTGATCGGCAGCAAAGGTTGACATTTGGAGCTTGGTTCCTACCTTGATAAGTTCTTTCTTGTTCTTGTTATCTACCAAGATTATTGTCTAGTCTTGAGGACGTGTAGTATTCCTCTAGTATCTGTATTGCTAGGGAAAACTTGTGTACCCATTATTATTCTTGATTATAGTGGAAGAAAGCGGCTTACGAGTCCCGTGGTTTTACTCTTCTTTGAGGAGGTTTCCACGCTAAAAACTGTTGTGTTCTTGCTGCATTTAGTTTCGTACTTGTTGATTAGCTGTAGTCATCTTACACGTATTTGGGAGAGGTTAGACTTGGGTCATCTTTCCGCTGCGACCGTCTGTTTTCTCCCAACAAGTGGTATCAGAGCTTTTGGTTGTTGGTTGGTGTGTAGAGATGGATGCTAATACAAGTAGAATGGTGAGCTTGAAAGGGTCTTCAAATTTTCATGTTTGGAAGGACAAGATGGAGGATCTGCTTTACGTGAAGAATCTGCACCTACCGGTGTTTACGAAGGATAAACCGAGTGAAAAGAAAGAAGATGAGTGGGCTTTGTTGAACAGAAAAGTTTGTGGTTTTATCCGACAGTGGGTGGATGATAATGTGTTAAATCACATTAGCGATGTAAAGGTTGCTCATGCGCTGTGGTCCAACTTGAAGAACTCTATGAGAGGAAGACCGGGAATAATAAGTTGTTCTTGTTCAAACAACTTATTTCGTTGGAGTACAAAGATGGATCATCAATGACTGACCATTTGAGTAAATTCCAAGGATTGGTGAACCAGCTATCTGCGATGAAAATCAAATTTGATGTTGAAATACTCGGTTTATGGTTGCTTGGTACCTTACCGGACTCGTGGGAGACAATCAGAGTGTCTCTGTCTAATTCTGCTCCATAGGATGTTATCTCGATGAGTATGGCGAATAATAGTGTGTTGAATGAGGAGATTAGAAGAAAGACTAATCCTTCTCATTCACAAGGTCATCGAATCGCGGGAGAGAAGCCGAGATCCAGGAAGCAAATCGCATGGTGATTCGAACAAGTGGTCAGATGTCGAATGTCACCATTGTGGGTTTAAGGGCCATATCAAGAAGTATTTCCGCAAGCTAAAGAAAGGGAACAAAGGCAAAGGGAAAGCCACCACAAATGACGACAAGAATGAAGATGATGATGATGTTACTCTTGTTGATGAGTTTCTCATAGTTTGCGAAAATTATGAGAAAAGTAATATTTCTTGTGGTGAGATGGATTGGGTAGTAGACAGCGGTGCATCTACGCATGCTACTCCATGAAAACAATATTTCACCAATTATGTGGTTGGTGATTATGGTGTTGTTCGTATGGGCAATGGTGCTTATGCACATGTTGTTGGAATAGGCGACGTTTGCGTTGAGACAAGCAATGGCTCTAAACTTGTTTTGACAGAGGTGAAACACATTCCTGATCTTCACTTCAATTTGATGTTTGTTGGAAGATTGGATGATGAAGGCTATGACTGTGCTTTCGGAAATGGTCAATTCAAATTGACAAAGGGCTCAATGGTGGTTGCTGAAGGAACAAGAGTTGATAGAAGATTGTATATCTCTCAGTTTGGAGTTTCCAAAGGTCAAACAAACCTTTGTGATAGTGAAAGTTCCTCAGAGTTGTGGCATAAACTCCAAGCTCACACCAGTGAGAAAGGGTTGGTCGTTTTGGCCAAGAAGAATATACATCCCGGGATTAAGAATACACAGCTTAAGAAATGCTCGAAGAAAGGCACATCATCGAAGAAAAGAGAAGTTCTTAACTTGGTACATTCCGATGTGTGCGGACCAATGAAGACAAGGTTACTTGGAGGTGCTTGCGACTTTGTGACTTTCATTGATGATCACTCTCGAAAGATTTGGGCTAATACCTTGAAGACGAAAGACCAAGAGTTGGATATCTTCAAGTTGTTTCAAGCGTCGGTAGAGAGGGAAACTAGAAAGAAGCTGAAATGTATTTGGTCCGATAATGGAGGAGAGTATATTGAATACCGGTTGTATGATCCTGTTGTTATGAAACTTATTCACAATCAGGATGGCGAGGAAATGGTTGACGTGGTTGATGATAGTCAAGGTCATATTCCCATTTCCTCTACACCGATGGATGATGATGATCAAGTTCAAAGTGATATTGATTCTAGCTCTAATACTAATGACGTTGATACCGGCTCGGAAGTTGAGAATGAAGCAGAAAATGCTTGTATGCCTAATGTGGAGGAGACCTTCAGTTATGCCCTTGGAGGTGGCAAATGTGCCCATTGTGTCGAGAGTCTGCCTGACCATGGTGGTTGTCAGGTGGCGTGTCCCGCAGGTGTGGCGGCGGTGCAAGATGGTCCGAGGATGAAGAACACTGGACTGTGTGATTCGTGGTTTGAGGGGGAGATTGTTGGGTTTGATCAACCCAAGTCCCGCATTGGAAGAGGAGAGAGTTGTTGCTCACCTAGTGTCAATTCTCAAGAGTCGAGAAAGTCCGCTCGTGGTAGAATTCCTTCCCAAAGGTACTCGCCGGAGGAGTATGTGTGCTCCACAGACGGGGGAGAGCCTGGAAGCTTTCAAGAAACTATGGAAGATGAGCAGAAAGAGTGGATGGAAGCCATGAAGGATGAGATGAATTTCCTTTGTGAGATTAGTAGTACATTCTGGCAGGTTAAGTTGCCTAAAGGCAAGAAAACTTGGAAGAATCGGTGGTTGTATCGATTGAAGCCGAATGGAGATACTTCACAACCTCGCTACAAGGCTCAGTTGGTTGTGAAAGGATTTACCCAAAGGAAAGGTTTTGCTTTTGGAGAGATACTTGCACCTGTGATGAAGATGAACTCAATTCGTTATCATTGGTTACATGACGTATTCGATTCTAAGTTGTTGAAACTTGAGAAAATTCACACGGATGATAATGGTTCAGAAATGTTTGAGGTTTGTCGTGGTGCCATAGGAAGAACAGTACCCTCCAACCAGTCGGTCGAGGGAGTTTGTTGGGATTGACCTCCTATTTGGAGAAGGATTGGGAATTGATCATCTCCTATCTGGGGACGGAATAGGATTTCCAATTGTGCTTGACCTGAGGGCTCTATATATATGGATTCCCTTAGATGAATGAAAACCAGCCAGAGAGAGAATAGCAAGAGGAATAGAAGAGAGAAGAAGATTCGGGTAGACGCATAGAGGTTTTTATCGGCGGCAAAGGTTGACGTTTGTAGCTTGGTTCTTACCTTGATAAGTTCTTTCTTGTTCTTGTTATCTACCAAGATTATTGTCTAGTCTTGAGGACGTGTAGTATTCCTCTAGTATCTGTATTGCTAGGGAGAACTTGTGTACCCATTATTATTCTTGATTATAGTGGAAGAAATTGGCTTACGAGTCCCGTGGTTTTACTCTTCTTTGAGAAGGTTTCCACGCTAAAAACTGTTGTGTTCTTGATGCATTTAGTTTCGTACTTGTCGATTAGTTGTAGTCATCTTACACGTATTTGGGAGAGGTTAGACTTGGGTCATCTTTCCGTTGCGACCGTCCGTTTTCTCCCAACACAAAGGTGACAATTTAAATAAGACAATAAATCTTTCCATTGAGATGATACATCAAAAGCAAAGTCATTTGTGAAATTATACTATTTCCCATTAAATTAGTTGACAAAATCTTGGGTGACACCGTCTTACGATAAGCTTATGATAAGACGAATGATAGTCCATGTGTTTAATAGATTTGTTCGTGTGTTTCACAATTTTGTTTGCTATAAGAAGATGGGTTCATGTGTTTGATAGATTTGTTCGTGTATTTCACATCTTTGTTTGCTATAATCTGTGTTCATGTGTAAATGAACTAACAAAACTGTGAAACACATGAAAAAATCCATCAAACACATGAACTGTAATTCGTCCTACCATCAGCTTATGGTAGGACGGTTTCACCCAAGATCTCGGTTTCACCCAAGATCTTCTCAAATTATTTTATGTAACATTGAAGATTTAGATGATATAAATTACACTATTTCCCATAAAATTAGTTTATGTAAATTTTGGCAATTGCTTGTATATAGCGAATGCATGTAATGACCTATCTATAGCTCTTCTCTGTATTTTCACTTTGCCACCTTCATATGAGTTATCACGTTGTATGGATTAATTTTTGGTTGGGATGAGCAATGAATATTCCTCTTTTTAATTATTATTTTTTTAAAAAAAATACTACATTTTAATTTATCAATGTCACTTTTTATCATTTGCACTGTTGTCGGTGTTGAATGCGAGTTGTAAAAAATATGTGAATTTATAACAAAACTAGGAACACAACCGGCCTTCAGAAAATTAAAGGGATGCGTTAATATTTACACGAAACAATATTTTAAAACGGGATCATGTGTAATTAGATGGTCTCATGTCAGTCTCAATTCAGATTAGACACAAATGTTTATCTTTTCACTTTCAAACATCACCTTTTACATATTAATCATGATCAATAAGTGTATTATTGTTGATCTTCTCACTTTCATGTCTGATCTTCTTACATTTAAGATTGATTTTTTACTTATTAATTAGCACAATTATTCAGTGGGACCAACTGAGATTAAAATCATGTTATATGTAATTTATGTGATCCATACAAAATATTAATAAGTTAACATTGATTTGTGATCCATAATTTATGACCCAATTGATGCGGTCTGATCCGATCAATTATCGTGAACCTTGGATCAGATGATATCCGAGGATCTCGAGCTGTTGTTGTAGATGAATTCTGGGATGAGTGAGGCTGGACGCAGCTTTAGCCGAGGCTTGTTATCACTTCTCTCCTAGCCAAGGCTTGCTTGAGCAAGGACATGTTCGCCCGAGCCTGCAAAACAAACCTCCCATAATATTTTCAAAAGTGTCTGTTTTAAAAATGGGATTCTATGTACAGATCCAAAAGTCCTAAGTACAAATCTCATTTTTTAAATCAAATTTACTAAAATATCCTTTATACATTAATTTACGTTTACTTGTTTAGTCTATTCATTTTGGTTTATTCTCATATTTTTTCATTTCAACTTGACTCATTCAAGTCAACTCACTTCGATTTATATGCAATGCTCAACTAGAACCTGATTTGAGAGATCGTTGCTTCTGATCTCCTCTCAGCAGTTTCTGATTTCCAACAAGGTAAGAAAATTCTCAGGGGTATTGCCAGCACCTGGATAACCATCATACCAAAGAAAGAAACTCCAGTGTCATTTGATGATTTCAGGCCTATTAGCCTTTCTAATGTTTTGAACAAAATTTGCTCAAAACTACTTATGGAAAGGCTTAAGCCACTGATGTCAAAAATCATTTCTCCCCACCAATCTGCATTCATGAAAGGAAGAGACATATCTGATAATGTCATCTTCCTTCAAGAAATGGTCAGATGTTTAAATAGGAAAACTCCTCACCCTAATTGCATTATAAAACTTGACCTTAGAAAAGCTTTTGATAGGGTAAAGTGGCATTTTTTACAGACTGTACTCATGAAATTTGGTTTTCATGGGCAATTTATTTTCAGTATTATGCAAAATCTTTCACAGGCTTGGTTCTCTGTCCTTATAAATGGTAAGCCAGTGGGATTTTTTCAACCAACAAGAGGTATAAAGCAGGGTGACCCCCTTTCTATTTAATATTTTTTCTGAAGCTTTCACAAGGAGTCTAGCTTTTGCTTTTCAAAATGGTAAACTTCAGTATTTCAATCTTCCTGGTAATGCTCTGCAAGTCTCCCACCTAAGCTATGCTGATGACACAGTGGTCTTCCTTAATGCTGACAAATTAACTTTGATTATATTCAAACCTTTTTTGTCAAAATTTGAGGAAGTAACTGGTCAGAAAATAAATTATAACAAGAGTGATCTCTTTGTCTGTAAGCATGCTTCTTCTGCTCAAGTAAATTCAATTAAAAGGACCTTAGATATGAAAATTGGATCTTTTCCTTTTAAGTATTTGGGTGTTCCTATCTATAGAGGCAGAGCACTTAATGTTCACTTTTATCCACTGCTTGAAATTTTTGACAAAAAATTACAAAATTGGAAGAATAGGTGGCTCTCTACTGGTGGTAAGATTACTCTTATTAATTCATGCCTATATTCCATTCCCCAACATATTTGGTCTGTCATAGTGCCTCCTAAACAGATTGTCAGGAAAATTGAGAGGAAACTGAGTACATTCTTCTGGGGTGAATATGACCAGAAACCAAAAAAATCATGGAAGAAATGGAATGATCTTTGCTTTCCTATTTCTCAAAATGGTTTAGGTTTTAGGTCTATTCACACCATTATAACAACATGTTCAGTCAAATTATGGTGGAAATTCCAACAAGCTCAGGCCCTGTGGACTCACCTAATTGCATCTTTACCAGCATCCTCCCAGACCTCCCCAAATTGGAAAAGAATTTGTAAAGTCAATACATGGGCTGAAGCACATTCTAGAGTCATTGTTGGGAAGGGTGATTGTAATTTATGGACTTCTAATTGGCTTGATATTGGTCCTTTAATTGACCATTGTGACCCTGCTCTTACTACTCTCCCCATAGATAGCACTGTTGCCACTTTTATTAATGATAAATCACATTACATGCAACAGCTATCTCCCTTTCTCTCTACTGATACTCTTCTTCTTTTGCAGGAATCACAACTTCAGACTCACAGAGAAGACAAACTGATTTGGAAATTAGACATAAAGGGCAATTTCTCCTTTAAATCTACATACAAGAAGCTGAGACAACCTAGGGGTAATATCTTGTCCATCCATCATCTGTGGAATCCTAGATTAGAGAGAAAAATATCTGTCTTTATGTGGAGACTGATCAACTCTTTTCTTCCATTTGACAATATATTGAAATCCATGCATATTTGTTTGGCATCTAAATGTTTTCATTGCAATCATGAGGATTCCCTTGACCACTTTTTTAACTCATGTGATTTCAGTCAAAAAATCTGGAAAACTTTGCATTCTTTTATGGGACTTTCTGACAGAAATTTCTCTTCTATCTGGGAAAGGTTATCCTTTTATCTAACTTATAATGGTTTAAGTGCTCTGCATAATTTAATTATCAGACTTACTCCATCCATTACCTGTTGGATTCTATGGAAATCTAGGAATAAATGGTTTTATGAAAATATCCCTCCTTCCTCAGTTCATATTCTTAAACAAATAAGGGATCATCTGTATATAATTTTCAGTGCAAAACCATTTTACATCTCTTCTGCAATTGATGCTAATATTGCAAACCACAGCTTCTTGCCTCTTGGGAAAAGACCACCCAAACCAAAAAAAATTAAAATAGCTTGGACTAAGCCTTTGTCTGGACTTAAAGTTAATGTTGATGCAGCTTGGTGTAATATATCTCTCCAAGCTGGTATTAGCACTATCATTAGAGACAACAGGGGAGCTTTTATATCTGGTCATACATCCTTCACCCATGCTTCCTCTCCTCTTCATGCTGAAATCAAAGCTATTCAATTTGCTGTTTCTATAGCTGAAGGTTTTTCTGAAACCATCATTATAGAATCTGATTGTCAAAATGCTATTTCATCTATTCTCAATCCTAGCACTGCACATTGGGAATTTTTTCACATTTCTGATCTTGTCAATCAATGTATCTCAGCATTCACTCTACAGCATGTTCATAGGGAAGCAAATTTACCTGCAGATGCAATGGCCAAACTTTGTCTTTTATCTAAACAGGATGCTCTCTTTAATTTTGGATCCCTTCCTAATGCCATTCAAGGAATGCTAAGACTAGACCAAATGGGAACTCCTTCACTAAGAATTTCTAGAATGGATGCTGCTAATTGAATTTGCTTTTTTGCAGATAATGAACCTCATTGATGCTATCATCAATGAGGTTTTCCAAATCAACTGGTGAACTTCTCCATCTGGACAAACTGGACAAGCTGGACAGCTTCATCAAAGTTGCACCTGTCAGCCATTTCCTTTGGTGCTATTCTTCCCATTTTTAAGGCTTTTCTTCGGAATTATGACTGCTCCATAGGCTGCCTGGTGTCTCTGTTGCCTCGCGCTTCAGATTCACTAACAAGCAAGTGGACTTACAGTCTTAATTTCCAAAAGCCTTTGATATGGTACTTTTTGCTGCATAGAATGAGTTTAGCTAGTTTAAGTATATATTTAGATCAACTCATTCTTTTTGGAAGCTATGCTTAGCTTCAAGTAGAATCCTTTTTGGATATTCTACTATAACCACTTCCTTAAAGTGGTTTTGTTGTATTCTATACTTTATTATAAGTTTTATTTAAAAGTATGGGGAAGCCAATATATATCCCTCCACCATTGGTGGTTTTAACGAAAAAAAAAAAAAGAGAGATCGTTGCCAATTTTACTTTAGTTGTATCTCTTATTTAGCATCGTGCTATACTGGCTCAAATTCGAACAATTTGTTGATGAATTTAATATACTTGAACATATATCTAGAATTCGGGCTTGCTACCACAAATACTTAGATTTCAGCGGCGAAACCTTAGATATCATGTTATCGTCCATTCTGTAAGGGACTATACAAGGAACTTTTGACCATTCAAGACAATGGAAGAGCTAGCGAGTTATGTATACGATTGTATTCATTATTGGATTTCATGTACCATGAGATTATGCGAAGTTAGATGGATAATAGAAAATAACTGAAATCGATGGTGAAACAACAAACGAAACAAAGAAAAAAATATTATTGGAATCATTTTCTATGGTATAACCGTTCTTCTTGTTTGAAGGTTGTCTTTTTATTGTTCAAAAATACACCTTCTGAGAAGGTGAAATTTCATAGTACAAATTTGGGTTCGTTTCTAATTTATCATTCAAATTATTTGTTATCTATGATATTTTTCTCTCCCATGCTTGACCTCTATAACTTACATTTTGCTTAACAATGTTATTGGCAAGAGGGATTAGCATTGGACTGTGTTAGAATGATTTAACACATGTTATAAAAATAAAATCTTTTCAAAGATACAAAGGGTGAACCGAAGATAGCAATAGAAATCAAAGACGTTCAGGGATTCTTGTGAACGCAGCATAGTGTACTCAAATATTGTAACTTGTACGCTTATCGAACAGTGTACCTAGATGCCTTAGAAAATACAAAAAGCATAGAATTTGAATCAACATTATTAATCAATCTTCAAACTATCTTCAATCAATTTGACAATTGCTCAAGTTCAATTGAATTGGAAAGCTTTTTTGTTTAATTGCTGAAAAAATTAAAAACCAACACTGACCTGAGAGAATGATGATTCTGGAAATCTGGACACTTGAGAATGGGAAAGTGCGCTTTCAATTGATCTTTTCCAGTGCTTGGGTGTCAAGGAGAAGAAGAGTCTAAAAAAGACACACACTTCAGATTATAGTCTATGCAGGAATGCAGCTAATGTGAATTGATTGTGCAACAAAAGAGGCATTGGTTATGCCATAAAGATTGAATCTTTACAGCAAAAAGAAGAAAAAAAAATCAATTGAAATGGCCACACGGATGCATTGAATCGAAAGGAGTGATTCAAATTAATAACTGAAACATTAGCTATCGACACCACTTGATTCAACAATAATATGGTCCAGACGAAACTGTTGCTTGTTGGTGGAATCGATGCTTGGCTGCCGTTAGGTTGAAAAGAGCTGTTGAATTTGGTAGAGCGGCTGGGACGAAACCATTGGCGGTAGCGGTGGAGTCGTTTGTTGAAAGGGGATCACGACACCAATAGAATTGATGTAGATAATGGTATTGCCGAGGCAGAAGAATGGCTTAGATGAGAACGAAAGATAGCAGAGGAATTGGTTGAGGGGAGGAGAAGAAAGTCCAGAACTCTGGAAAATAAAAGGACGGAATAGAAGAAGATTCAAAGATTTTTTTCAAAAACTTTTTAAATTTTGGGGATTTTTGTGGAATTGAATGTGAGAGCGCCAAAGATCCTAATTTTATATATAGTGACTAAACTAGATAAACGCACGGATGTGAAGCTTAAAAAACCAGCCTTTGAATTCAGCTAACTCACTGGTTTCTCATGTTTAAGACCCTGCTCTGCGATTTTCTTCAGTTGAGCTTTTGTAAGTCGTATCTATACAATTGATACAAAAGCAGTGTAAACAATGACAGCCAGAATCTAGTTCCAAAGAGTGAATTCAAACCTCAAACTTACTGCCTACATTATAGTAATAAACACATCAAAATTGGTGATTCCATGCACTAGTGGAGGGAGAGAGGTTTAAAGGCGGTTCCAACGTACCAGAGAAGGCACAATGGAACCGCCTTCTGTGGCCGTGCCGTAAAACGGAAATAATTTAAGGCGGTTCCATGAACCGCCGTGGTTGTTTACGTACTTTCGAACTCGCAAACTACGTTCGGTCAAATACTTTCGATATCGCATGTATCATAGCCATCGGGGTGTTTAGACATATGCGTACGATATCGATGGTATTGAGAGCTGAGTTTAGTATACATTCGAGTTCGACAGCCTAAAATATAATACTGGGGTTTCGATATCGAGTATGTCTGAAATATATATTCGATATCGAAACTAGAATTGAAATTTGAAATCTAAGAACATGACTTGTCGTATTCGAAACTCCATGCACCATACTTCGATATCGCAAGTATCACAGCCACCTGGGTGTTTAGATACATGCGTACGATATCGATGGTATTGGGATGTCAGTGTAGTATACATTCGAGTTCGACAGCCTACAATGAACGACTGCAGTTTCGATATCGAGTGTATCTGAAATATATATTCGATATCGATAATGTAATTGAAATTTGAAATCTAAAAACATGACTTGTCGTATTCGAAAGTCCATAAACCGTAATTCGATATCGATTAATTACTATATGAACCAAAACTCAAATAAACTTGTGGCGATATCGAATATATGTACGAACCTCTTCGATATCGTAATAAGCTTTGAAGATCCATGGAATTCACTACACGCTTTCGATATCGCAACATGTGTTTTAATCCAACGTAATCGAATTGATTAAAATCCTAACGACGAGCGGCTGATATCGCAAGCAAATTCGGCTGAAGCTCTGTCACAAGACCAGAGACACATGTCGATATCGTATGAGTTATGTGATGTTTGCGCTATCGAATATTATGTCGGTTATAATGTTCGTGCGATATCGTTAAGGTTAGAAAGGGAACGAATAATATACGCGATACCGACAGTAAAATTCGGCTCAACCCCTGCTGCAATGCCCGAATATGGTGACGATATCGAAAGTGTTGTCTGTCATATGCACAGGCGATATCGAAACCTATAATTCCAATATTTTCGAGTTCGAAACGGATAATTCTAATATTGCGCTTTCGAAAGTTACATCTGCCCAGACAACCAAAAGCTACACTAATAGATAAAATCCAAACCACATGTAACATTAAACTAGTCTATGATAGCAGAACAACACAACTAAATTATCATTTAACCTAAATCTATGCTAGGAGAAACGGGGATGATATTACCCGACCACGAACCAATATAAGGTGGCGTGCGAACTTATTTCTTGCATCATTCAATTCGGCCATAGTGTAGGGAGTTTGGTCATCTTCAAAAATCTACATTTTTGTGATATAATAAGGAAATTAAAAAATCGATGTCAAGTTATATTCCAAAGTTTAATGAGAGATGAAAAAACTAGATGATGAAGAAAATGAGCCTACTTGACGGAGATCAAGATTGTCCAACGTTAGAGAATCAACACACTTGTCGGTAAATATGAATGTGTAGTAGCCACATTCCCAAGTAGATCGTTGTCTCTTGTACTTTGTTGAGTTGAAAATCCAAAACGGTAGTTAGACAATGAAATTATGTCTAAAACATTAAAAGCAACACAAATGAAATTGCTTACCGTTATTTGTATGAGTTCAAAAGATTGAAGGGTATTATCATTAACCTCATGCATAACCACCTCGACAAGATCGGCGAAGGCTTTGGTTGGTGGAAAGTTTAGAGAATCAATCCAATAAACTCGCTTTTCCTCGGGTAACATAGCAACAAAACGCCAATGGCCACTAGTACAAAATTGACAACATTATTAGGTTTTAAATAAGACAATAACATAAGTTATCAACCCGGAAGTATATAGAAAGATGATTACCCTTCTAGGTAGGGGCCTATGAATATCTTCTTGGTTTTCATACGAAGTAAATTGGTAAGATAAGCACGTTGGCTTGTTGGTGCCTTGCCTTGAAATATAGTCATGGATTGGGGACAAAAGAAACCTATCCAATCTTTTTTCTTTTGCAAAGACTTGTGATGCATATAGCTAATAGTGTAATTGTAAAAAATTAGTACGGGATTTAAAGGTAAAAATAATATCATGCAAAATGAATATGAGGAAACTTACGTTTGATGTAGTGATAGTATAGTGGAGTCCAAATCCAACATATGCCAAAAATCTTTGAAATCTTGCAAAGGAACCTTCAAGTCCCTCCTCACTCCGAACACTTGCTCGTTACCCGAAAATTGACATATCATATTTATGTCTTTGTGATCCAAGTACTCATGTAATGTTCTAACGAACATAGGGAGTGACCTCAACAATTCAAGTGTTTGCTTTGCGTCAAAAGAGGATGGGTATTTTTTAGCTATTGTTGGTTTCTTCAACTCGGAAGGTTTTTTCCTAACCGGTATGTCACTACAATTTCCATCAACTATCAACCAACGCGGCCAAATAACAAACCGGCTCACCGCTTGCCCTACCCTAACGATGTCCCCTTCGGGCATTGGTAAAAGTGCCATTTTGTCTATCGCCCTACCTATCCCAACTTTACCAAATCCTACGGGAATGGCAAGTAAATGGTGTGTGCGCATTCCCTCATCAAAAGTTCCATTAGCAACATGTTTTGGGGGTTCGTTATCACCAACATCAATGAAGAGCTTGTATGTCAAAATCTAATGAAATTTAAAATTCAAAGTCAATACTCACGTAAGATTAAATAAATTGACATTGATAGTGTAGGGATTACCTTAATGGGGGTTGGCTTGGAAGTGATTTCTTTTGCTTTTTCAACGTACCGTTGCTTTGGCTCCAAGTCCACATTTCCATTGATTACCTCAAGTTCTTCGTTTATTGGAGAATGATGTGATCCCCTTGACGATGGACGTCGCTCACCAACAACGACACACTCTTTGGGTGGATGGACGTAACCAATTTGTTGAGCCATTCCTCGTAGCTCGTTTCGCATATCCTCAATCTCAATTCTTTGCTTCTCCATTGATTCGTTTTGCAAGAGGATCGTCTTCTTGGCTAAATATAGTTCCGATGGCTTGGAATTTCCGTTACTTCGCTTAATGCCAAAAGCATCTCGTTGACTCAAGTGGCGACCTACCCCCCTTGCCCTCCCGGGATGATCTTTACCAATTGCTTTAGTCAATATATCACACTTACCTACGGGTGCAAATAGACCTTCTTTTTCTTGAACCACAATTTCATCCTATAGAGATATTATTCATTATTTGGATATAATCACAACACATATATTAAATACAAATAAAGTGAATTAAAATTAATAAAACATTATTACCACTTTTTTTGCAACTTGTTCAACTTCGGTCGTTGAGTAATTTCCACCGTCCTTCATCCTTCCTCTAACAAACAATTCATGGCGTGGAATGTCATCATGTTTCAATGGTACCACCTTCTCGAGGGCCTCTTCTAGGGTCATCCCTCCCTCAACCAATTTTGTTGTGTCCACTTCGCATCTCTCTTTAGATATCTTCTTTCCCACCCCTATATACCCCGACCTACTCATAGTATGATAGAGTTTATTTGCCTTTGCACTTTTGATTTTCACATATCGGGTACCCTACAATAAACATGATTGTGTTAGTATAAGTTAAAAATGAAATGAAGGCACACATAACAAAAGTTATAGACTAACATCCGCTTCATGATCAAGAGTCCTTTGCTTGAAAGTTTCCCAACTTGATTCGAGAATACCATTGTATTTGACTCGAGGATGTTGACCAACTCTTTTCCCTCCCTCGTATATGTACTCCTTGGCCAATCTATACTTGAAGTCTCGGCTAGCCTTGGACACTATGTTCAAAGCAATTTTTTTCACGGCTTCCTCATCCGATGCATCAATCTCAAAGGGTTGCTTGTATCAATAACATTGATTGCGTTAAAAAATGGTGCAATAAAAAAACATAGTACAAATTGATAATGAAGTAAAGGTTTTGGTAAAGATGTACCTTACACTCTTCATATAACTTGTCCCTTTTATCTTGGTCGAGTTCCTTCCACGAAATTAATTTTATGTCCACTCTTGTTCTACCTTTGCAACCACACCAACTTGACCACAACGCCCTCTCATCCGATATAGCTACACCATGACGATCAAAACTCATTGGTGTCTTAATATGGTTATCCCAACGCCTTTGAACAATCCGGCAATGCTCTTGAGCAACTTTGCGACTACTAAGTTCGTTTGCTACAATATTTGTATTTTTGCTATTGTGTTTACTCTTCTTCTTCGGTTGCTCATCGTTAGCATCCTTTGCACGTTTATTGTTAGCCATATTAAGATCCCTACAAATAGAAGTACATGACAATAGACATGTTCTAGCTATGAACTTATGTCAAAATAAGTTCTCCCAACAAATACTCATACAACATATAGAGGCATAAATTAGTAATACCTTAGTCCATGTTAAGATGACATTAGAGCACAACACATTTAATTAAAGCTTAACCCAAAATGGAGAAAAAAACTCAAACCCTAGGTTTTCAAAAAAAGAAATTGACTACTCACCGTTTGTAGTAATTGATGTCTGAAGTGTACCACCCAACCTTCTCAATGAAAGCCCATTCAATGAACACAACCCTTTAGGTCTTAAGAACCCTAAAGTGTCAATGTGGAGAAATGGATGAAGATTGACCAACAAACCCTCAAATTTCAATAAAGATAGTTGAAAATCATTGCAATAACACAAATATGATGGATTGATTGAGAGATATAGAATAGATGATGTAATGGGAGGGAAAAATTGATGGAAGAGGTGGGTAGAGGGTTTGAAACCCAATAAATGCGCTTACACCAATTATTTTGGCGTTTGGATGTTTTTGGGTGTGTTTGACCCGACGAGATTGCAGCTGACTCGCATTAAATGCGTCCAACCGATAATACTTTCGATATCGAAGGCTAAATTCGTTTGATTAATAAACCTTTTCGACTTCGAAATTTCTTTTTCATGGGTTAGGGTATAAGGTCAATTAGGGTCAACGTGGGTTTCCACATGGATAATACCCACGTTGGTTGCGATTTCGAAAGGTAAATGTTAATACTTTCGATATCGATGCAGTACTGATAAAACTATTCGACATCGAACATCCTTTTGAGGGTCTAGGGTTTAAGGTCAATGAGGGTCAACGTGGGTAGTACTTGGTTTAGTTGCGAGTTCGAAATTCTAAGTTCTACATTTGCGATATCGAATATAATTTAACAAATTTTACACAAATATGAGAATTATATATTTGCAAAATTAATAAATTATTTATTTTAAATTATATTGTATTGGATATGTGTCATGTTATTGTATTGATCCAAGCTTGTTATAATATAATTGATTAATATGTTTGATTATTAATTTCATATTTCACAAAAACTATGATTGGGATTTTATAACCAGTAATTTAGTACTTCGACATTAATATGATAGATGGTGTTATATTATGTATAATTTTATTGGATATTTCATTGATTGATTGCACTAAATAGATTACTATGTAATATAGTCCATAGTTTGGTTTGAAGTACATATGTTGCTCATTACTGTGTTGCGTCTAAGTTTGTTGTTCGTTGAATGCATATATGCTAATAGTTGATTACCAATCTATATTAAAACCATGTTCATTTAAATTCACTAAGACTAATATTGTGTTTAAAATTAAAATTAATAACGTGCAACATATTTAAGTTCATCGAGTTAGCGACAAACTAATAACTTTATAAAGTTAAAAAATAGTAACAATGTATTTTTTTTTTACATTGTATTGGATCTTAAATAGCATTATAACTTATACTACAGTATACAAATATAAAAGTTTCGCATCTAATATTATATATGAAAAAAAAGAAATATTAAATAAAACTCATGGTTTATAAGAATCTTCGATATCGATATATTAATATTATGAGAGAAGTCGAATTCGATATCGAAAACGTAACGTAAATTTGTAGCGATATCGAAAAAATAATGAATATAACTTTCGATATCGCTACAACAATCTGCTCATGCCCTGTGACATGGAGCGAATAGATCTTCGATATCGAAAGTGGTGTGACTATATAAAAAAAAAAGCGGATTTCCTGAAGTTCAAATATTTTCCCCCAAATCTTCGAAACCTAATAGTCGATTTTTATCAAATTCGATTTCGAATTTCCACCTAACCCACCGGAATCATGGTTCGTGAATCAGGAAGAAGGGAGGTACAAACCCGAAACCCAATTCCGAGGCAGGCAAAAGGGAGTGGTAGGGGTACAGGTGCCGGTCCGAGCGTGACTCGCGGTGGCGCCACCAGTAGAGGTAGAGGTCGTGGAGCACAGGGGCGGCCGGAACCAGAGGGTAGGAACCGAGGAAATGGGGAAGAGGAGCGGGATGAACCCGAGGGGAGCAATGCTAGTGGTCAAAACTCCAATCCAAACCCTAGTTCCAACCGACGTGTTGTCAAGGAAACCTTCATCGACACGGCCGCTTCTGAACGCTATCATGAACGGCTACATAGGAAGGTTATCATCAGCAAGGTATTCAAAAAATCCCAATTAGATAATGATTTGAAATTTGATTACGTTTTGAAGTGGTTTAGACCCCATCACTTGGATGGTTTGTTGTTATTGGAAGATGAGGCCTATCATGAAGAGGTTCTTCAGTTTTATGCTAATTTTAGGAAGAATGGGAAGATGTATTCTACTAGGGTTAGAGGAATAGACATTCCAGTTAGCATGTTCACTATCAACGAGGCTATAGGATGTCCTTATGTGGACGATAGCTTCTTGAGGGGTACGGATCCTAATGGTCCATATGACATGTTTGTCCAAAATAGCTTTGTCAAAAACATTGATATTAAGCTCCCTTTCAAACTGCATAGGATGGCCAAAAAATATTTTAACATTCCAAAAGAATTTGGCTTGGGAAAACCTAAACCCGACTACAAGATAGGGGAACTAACCGGTGAGCAAAGGCTTGTGTACGAGTTCATTGCTATGAATGTATTCCCTAGCGGAGGTCATCCTTGTGAAGCAACAGTCCACAACATCATGCTCTTCTACTTCATCATGGAGGAGCATAAGATAAACCCCGGGTATGCTATTCTCCAATACATGGCAAAGGCAGCCAAGAGTTCAAAGTCGCGACTTCCTTATGGTCGATTGATAACGGCATTGATCCGCAAACAAGGGGTGATACCCGAAGGTTTTCCCTTAGCATCCGAGTACTATGACCACGGGTGGTTGGTCAAGAAGGGGCTTGAACTGAAGGAAGATGGTAAATATGGCCCAAAGGACCCGAAGAAGAAGAGGTTAACTCCTGGTAAGCATTTGTAATTTTGTGTAATTACATGTTTTAATTTTATTAATTTTATTATTTTATAATTAATACTTCATGAATTTGTTTAGGCCAAACTCGGAGGTGGCAATCTCACTTGGACCGTCAGCTAAAACTGCTTGAATCAGAGATCGAAGCAAGGAATAAGGCATCGGAGGAATTTGAAAATGAATTGAAAAGAATGGGAGACATTTTTGGCTATCCGATGGACATAAGTGCAGGTGAAGGAGAGCCATCATATGAAATTGATGAAACCTTCGACGTTAATGCTAGAGTTGTGCATTCCGACAATGATAGTGATGATTCCAATGAGGGTGAGAACTTTGAGCGTGACAATGACGAAGAGTCAGAAGAGGAAGAGGAAGATGATGAGGAAGAGCAAGAGGATGAGGAAAGGGACCATGAAAGGGAAGGTGACCAAGATGATGAAGATGAAGAAGGAGATGAAACTGATGGTTCATCTGATGAGGAAGATGATGGTGACCTTGATCATAGTAAAAGGAGGCGTACAAATGCCGATGACGGCTCCGGTGCCAATGGATCCTCTTCTGATGATGATGCCGATATTGGAGGCCAAAGCGCTGATCGATTTCAAGTACAATATCGCAAGTGATTTAGCTTGACTGAATGTGTAATTGCTTTTCTTTGTCTTGAACTTTCTTTTGCACTTTAGTAGGTGTTTTTAAATGTAACTTGAATGATGGTTGGGAATTTGATTAACCATGATGGTTGTTTTGCTCTTTAATGTTTTTTATGTAGTATTCGTATAAGTTAATTTGCACTTTTCAGAAATACATTATCAAAATGAGTTTAATAGTTCCAAAAAAACTGTATTTTTACGATATCGAAATATCTATCAAACACACTTTTCGATATCGAACGAATAAATTTTTATGTTTACGATATCTCTAGTTGATTCGCTACAGGTAACAGAGATATGGCCTCCTGAACCTTCGATTTCGAAAGTGCATTCCGGTATTAGTTTTAACATTGCGATATCGCTTTCTCCTTAAATACATCTTCGATATCGCAAGATTGGTTCTTCTTTGATGAATTTAAACTTTTAAAAAACTCTAAGTGTCGTGCGATTTCGCAATGGGTTTCGGTTAACCGTACGTCAACGTTTCATAACACACATATCGATATCGCAAGTGTGTAATGGTACGTTCGATATCGAATGGAGTACAACTATATAAAAAAAAAACACGACACATAAGCCCAGAAATCCCCAAATTCGATTTCAGAATAGACGAACCCTAATCTCCCCTCAAAATCAATCAATTCATCCACAATCCAAGGAGAATAGCCGGCGGCGCAATGAAGAGGAAGTACGTTGCTACCAAAACTCCCTATCAGAGGTTTGATTCTCGGAAGTTTGTAAGTCAACAAGCTTTCAAAAAGTATAAATCTTTTACCAATAGTTCTTCTTTGATGAATAGCTATGTTTTAGACTTCAATAAGATGCAAATGTTGGGATTGACTGATATAATGAGCTTGTTTAATCATCAAGGTTTGAATGAACTGTTTGCTTTGAATGATGATTCGTACTTGGATGAAACTAGTCAATTTTATGCTAATGTGATTGAGAATGAGGATAGTGGATTCACTACTAGGGTTAATGGGATTAAGTTTGACATTAGCCCTAGTAAAATCAATAAACTCTTGGGTATTAGGTATAGGAATGAGACCCCTGTTAGGGTTTATACTAGTGGTTGTTGGCCTAAAGAAGTACGGCAAGGTAGGCTAAACCCTAAGGACATGGGGCATAAGTACTTTGGTATGCCTGCTAATAATCCCAAGAAGGCTAGCGACTATAAGATAGCCGACCTTGAACCTACATCGCGAATTATTTATGATATGGTTGCTAGAAATGTGGTGCCAAAGGGGGGAAAGGACTCGGAAGCAACTTATAGTAGCCTGTTGATGTATTTTTACATTAGGGAGAAACGGCTTTTTAATGCTGGGTTTGCAATAGTTAGTCACATGGAGGCGGTGGCAAATAGCAAGCGACTTGTTACATGCTTGCCTTACGGTAATCTCATTGCGAAAATCTTGAAGACGCATGATGGATTTGAATTTACAACAAGGAGTGACCCTACTCCATGTAAATACTATGATGAAATGTACTTTACAAAGAAGAAGTGGGCTCTTGTTGAGGGGAAGTGGGAGAAAACAGTCTCCTCAAATACCAATGATTCCGAAGAAGGTAATTCAATTATTTTATGACTTTTTATTTTATTTGTTGGATTATTTGGAATTTGCTAAGGTTACTAAAATGTTTGCCTTATTTTTTTATAGTTGATGGTGGAGAAACCTTTTTCCAGAACCAATTATCAACACTCATAAGGCTGAGAAAAGCAGTGAAGCTTGGGAGTCAAAGGATATGGCGCAATACGAACATATTGCGAGGTTTTATGACAGCTCATGAAGTGTCCAAGTCGGGTGATGCATCCACTTCTAAAGCAGTTCCAACTGGCGTGGATGGAACTTTGAATGAAGAGCAAGAAACCTCAAAAGCAAGTGGAGAGCCGGAGACTATGCAACCCCAAACTGAGATACCCGAACAAGAAGAAAATACTGAAGACGACTTTGACATTGGAAAGCACATTTTATTTTAATGTTTGAGGTTTCATAGGATAAAAGGCCTTGTAATTTTTTTTTAAATGTTTGTATGAATAAAATTTGCTTAAATTGGTTTGATTTATGATGACTTATGTTTAAGTTTGTGTCAATTTAATATTAATTAACTTCTGCCAATCTGGACAATTTTACATATAATTTCGATATCGAAATATGTATCGGTAGGTATACCAGGGCTTAAAAAGAAGTTAATTTCGATCTCGAAAACAATAGAACGGTTTATGCGATATCGAAAATATATAAGTTTACCCTTTCGATATCGATAGAAGTAATCGGTGCGTCTCACAGGGATTGAGAAGAACATTATTTCGACATCGAATAAATAGTCGAAATTGTATACGATATCGAAAACATATAAGTTCTAAAATACTTGGTCAGTATTAAAAATAAGTCGATATCGAAAGACTGAATATTACCATTACTGATATCGAAAATGCATTCGTCCAAATATAACTTACAAAAATTTACCAATCTACTTCTTTTTCATAGGATTCTTTCTCTTCCTCTTAGATACCTTACCTGTATTAGTAACCCAAATACCCTCATCATGATCAACGCGAGCAATGTAACGCTTCAAGCTCACTTCATCTTCCAATAGCTTGTCTTCATGTAAAAGAAAATCTAATGGGGAATTTTCGTCGGTCATATCATCATGTTCTCTCATTTCATCATCAACAAAGGATTTCTTCCCTCCGACAACAACTTCCCATCGAGGGTCGACTGGGTCAGTAACATAAAATACTTGGTCAGCTTGGACGGCCAAAATGAATGGATCCTCTTTTGAACCTTGTCGAGCACGATCAACGAGAGTCATGCCTAAACCTTCATGCTTTATACCGCGCCTTTCATCCACCCAAATACATTTAAAAACGGCTATTCTCAAATTCACATAATCAAGCTCCCAAATATCGGTTATAGTGCCAAAAAACATCTTTTTCTTCAATGTTCCATCTTCTAGTGAATCTGAAATATTAGAAACCCCACTATTCTGAGATACACCATTATCATCCATATCTTTTGTCCCAAAGGTATATCCATTTATATCATATCCACCAAAGGATCTGACTGTACCAAGAGGGCGACGAGATAACCATTTCACAGTTTCAGAATGAACTCCAGATTCAACATGATTTTGTAGCCAACATGCAAACGTTCGATTGTGCTCGTCTAGCAATCCCTCTTCGGTCAAACCACTATTCACCTCGAGTAATTCCTTCATATGAATGTCTACATAGGGAGCAATTTCTTTATGATTCCGGAGAACGTACACATGAGCTTTAATGAGATCATCAGCCGATGGTTGGAACATGCGATTGTGCCTCAATCCATGACCATCCAACCTACTTTCATGTCTAGAGTTGGGAACACCAATTGTATCAACATCTTTTAGGTAGTTTGTACAAAACTCAATTACCTCTTCGGCGACATAGCGTTGTACAATACTAGCATCAGGACGGTAACGATTTTTCACAAACAACTTGAAGATCTTCATGTACCGTTCAAATGGATACATCCACCGTAAAAAGACCGGTCCACATAGTTTGATCTCACGGACTAAGTGAACAATCAAATGAACCATGATGTCAAAAAATGATGGAGGGAAGTACATCTCCAACCGACACAAAACCTCCACCACCATTCTTTGCAACTTGTCTAACCTCCGATGACTAAGACTTTTCCGACAAATAGCCTTAAAAAAATAGCAAAGCTTCGTAATAGCATTCCGCACATGCATCGGGAGGGAACCTCTAATTGCAATGACATTCAACTCTTGCATCAAATTGTGACAATCGTGTGACTTCATACCCGCCAACTTAAGTTCCTTTAATTGGACACAAGACCTAATATTGGAAGAATACCCCGTAGGAACTTTGACCGACTTCAATGTGTTACAAAAACTCTCCTTCTCTTTCGTCGACATTGTATAACAAGCCGGTGGTAAGTAAGACTTGTCTCCTTCCTCCACAGGTGCGAGCGAAGGTCTTATGCCTAAACTCACCAAATCTAGACGTGACTTCAACCCATCCTTTGTTTTGCCCGGGGTGTTCAACAGTGTACCGACCAACGCGTCACACACATTTTTTTCAATGTGCATGACATCCAGACAGTGAGTAACCTCTAGGTATTTCCAATATGGCAAATCAAAAAATATTGACCTTTTTTTCCAACTACCACTATTTTTTGCAACCTTTTCCTTTTTTCCATAAACATGTCCCAACTTCTCCATGGTTTGGAGGATTTCAACGCCAGTTGGAGGAATGGGTTCTGGATCGGTCTCAATTTTCCCATTAAACCATTTTTTAGCAAACCTCCATGGATGATCTTCAGGAAGGAATCGCCGATGACCAAGATAAACCGTTTTCCCACCATTTTTCAATTGACAATGACTTGTGTTTTTCTCACAAATTGGACATGCAAGGTGACCTTTCACTGAATATCCTTTTAAATTGCCCAATGCCGGAAAATCATTAATGGTCCACATCAACATCCCTTTTAACTCAAACTTCTCATCCCCACGACTACCATCGGCTATCGATACACCCGAGTTGAACAAAGACCTCAAATCTTCAATGAGTGGGGCAAGGTAAACGTCAATGTCATTTCCAGGCTGTTTCGGTCCTGATATCATCATTGATAGCAACACATATTTGCGTTTCATCATCAACCAAGAAGGTAGATTGTAAATAACCAACATCACAGGCCATGAACTGTGTGTGCTAGACAAATTGCCAAACGGGTTCATACCATCCGTTGATAACCCTAGTCGGAGGTTTCGGGGTTCTTTCCCAAATTCAGGGTATAATTCATCCATTTTTTTCCACTGTTCTCCATCCGATGCATGACTAATGATGTCATCACCCCCTCGCTCCCTCTCTGCATGCCAAGTAAACAGTTTCGCATCATCAGGGTTTGCAAACAACCTTTTCAATCTAGGCACAATAGGAAGATACCACATTACTTTTGCGGGTGTTTTCTTATCGCTAAATGTACTCTCTTCATCCCCAACTTTGATTAATTCTTTATCCTTTACTTTGTATCGAGACTCCCCACATACTAGACAATTATTCAATTTTTTCTCCTCCACCGACCTATACAACATACAATCATTAGGGCATGCATGAATCTTCTCCAATTCCATTCCCATTGGACACAAAATCTTTTTTGCAGCATATACTTTATCGGGCAACAAGTTATCAACCGGAAGCAATTCTTTAACAATACCAAACAACTCCGTCATCCCTTTATCGGTAATCCCATGTTTCGCCTTCAAATTCATCATCAACAATGTTGCCGCCATAATACAATGCCTAGACCCCTTGTATAATGGTGTTTCTTTATCATTCATCATTGCCGTTAGAACACTAGGCTTATTAACAAATTCCCTAGCAACATCTTCTACCATCTCACCAAGATAAGCATCATATTCCATGTCTTCACTACCAACATCAATTTCGGGAATAATTTTGTCAACTACAACTTCACCATGCCAAATCCATACCGTGTACTTAGGGTCAAAACCCCTACAATACAAATGTTCACGTAAAACCATCGCATCATCATAATAGGCATTGTTCTTACAATCTTTGCATGGACATCTAACACCTTCAACATCTTTCATCTTTGCATCCTCAAAACCAACATGAATAAATTCCTCTATCAAACCACGATACTCAAGGGACAATCTATCATTCCTTCTAATAATTTCGACTCTTTCCATATCTACAACGTCCAACTATTGCAAAACTCAATCAAATTGTTAAACAACAAACTCCTATGCAATCAAGGAAAAAAACAATGAAACAATCATCAAACTCACATACAATTAAATGGTAAGGTTCAAAACTCAAAAAAACTATACAAATTTGATACCTTTAAGTTGATCATTATGGTATGAATCAACCCAACAATTTTATGAACCTTCAATCCCTTAGATTGGAGTTTGGAATCCGAAATCAAGTGTTGGAACAAAATACCCACAAAAGAAAAAAACCTAAGTTTTGAGGGTTGACCAATTTAAAACGCAATTTTGCGCAAACAAGATATATTTTCGATATCGAAGGTTTATAAATTATAGCCCCATAGGTCATTCGATGTCGATAGTACTTGATCAATACCCTAAGCAGAATGATTTCGATATCGACAAGTGTTTTAAAACAATATCGATATCGAATTCATATTCTCCTAGTCTCTGTCAAGAAGGTCGAACTAATTTGCGATATCGAATTTTTATGTTAACATCTTCGATATCGTATACAATATATGAGACTTGTTTCTGTAAACTCAAAAGTTTAATTTCGATTTCGACCTTAACCTGTGTAAAGATTCGAAGTCGCAATGTGGTAAATTTTGATTTCGATATCGAAAGTATAGTATCCCTGAGTCAGTAGACAAAGAGACTAAAAATATCTTTGACCCTCATTTCTTGTTTGCTCCGTCCAATTAATCACATGGGACCATAACTATGTTGGGAAGTCTATTTTATGGGATCTCAAGCATCATTTTCATCCAAGCCTTTTCTTTTCTTCTTTCTTCCTCCTCTCCTTGTCAACAAATACTCATATAATGGCGGGCAATAGCAATGTATCCCCTGCTGAACAAAGAAGGCTAGCAATGGAAGCAAGGATTGCAAAGTTGAGGACTGATAGGATGAGAGGTATGAATTAATACTCAACATAGTGCTGGATCCTCAATGATTTTACATTTTTTGCTTACACACTTCATTATTACTAATTTGAATCTTGTACGAAATATGTAGAGTGGGAAGACGTTGTTGAACCTGAGCAACGCCGCAAGCTGGACTTCTTGAAGAATCAATTTCAATATCTTTTTCCTCGGTCGGGGGCTGCACGAATTCCGTGGGATGATTCATTCATAATTTTAGAATCACAAAAGGAGTTTGACAAAGAATACACTCGTGGTGTAGTAAGTTATCCCCTCAATTATTCTTTTGTGAAACAATATTAATCATATATACAGTTTTAAAGATCAAATTGTGGATTTTTTTTTTACTTGTTGCAATAATTTATGATTTTCAGAAAAGAATAGAGTTGATGCGCCGTGCGGTTGAGAAAGGGCTGATTAGGGCGGAGAAAGAAATTAGGGAGACCCATGAAGCTAAGGAAGAAATTATCAGACTAGGCAGACAACATTTCATTGGAGTTACTATGGATCCAACAGAACCAGAGTACGCTATGGAATGTTTTTTGTACTGGGACATTTCTGCAGAATCCTGTTCAAGTTCAACAGGTGAAGGATGGTCTTCAGAAGCTGAAGAAGATTAAATTTCAATGCTTGATCTAATATTATGCCCTTTCATGTTTCAAGGTGTTTTTAGGATCACTTATTTCCTTTTACTTCATCTGTGTTGTTTTTTATTAGTATGAACTTTGATTTGAAGTTTTATGAATTCCAACATTCGGCCATAAATTTTAATATGAATGTGATTTTGGAGTTTGAAATTCGAAATCAAGTGTTGGAACAAAATACCAACACAACAAAATAACATAAGTTTAGAGGATTGACCAAATTAAAACGCAATTTTGCCCAAACCTAATAAACATTCGATATCGAACGTTTATAAATTCTAGCCCCTTAAGTGAATTCGATATCGATAGTACTTGATCAATACCCTAAGAAGACTGTGTTCGATATCGAAATTCATTTTGCAATGGTTTCGATATCGAATGCATATTCTCCTAGTCCCCTGTCAAGAAGGCCGAACTTGTATGCGATATCGAACGTATATAATTAGAGTTAGCGACTTCGAAAATTATATATTTAATATAAATAAACCGGCGGAGATTATTAAACTCAACCTTCTTATCCCAACTTTTTCAATCCCTCTGTGCCGAAAAATTCCCAAATAGATCCCTTAGCACAAACCCATCAACTAATTCCAAGATGTCGAAGGATTCTAGCCAATCTTGTGCTCAAAAGGATACCCCAAGAGATTTGGTGGTGTTGCCCACCTTGATTGACAGGGATGCTTCCAAGGTAATGTATTCATAGATTCATGTAAATTTTGATTTATGTTTTCTCAATAGTTCATGCTATTATTGTTTGTGCAATAACTTATTTACCTAGTACTTGGTACCTTTGTGCTTGGAAGTAGCTAGTTACCACTTTGGATGCACAATATTAGTTTCTGATCTTTTAAATCCCACATGTCCTTGTATGGTGTTAACCGGAAATTTTGTGGTGATTTTGATTTACGTTTGTTCATTGTGGTTGAAAAGATTGCTAAGCCTCAGCCCCTAATCGCTGATGGAAGCAGGATTGGTTCGGCCTCGACTGTGGAAGTCAAACATGTTGACAATGTCGATGTCAAACCTGAGGCATCACCCCCGACTAAGAAGATTAGGAAGCCTTGCTATGGTTGGATTAGCGATGGTAATAGTGATGATGAGGACAACTTTATTATGCTGCCTCCAATGGAAGAGAATACTTCTTTCAAAGGAGCTTAGATACTCATTGTTCTTATGTTCACTATCTTTGTACCATTAATCTTGTTTGACATTTTCCGTACTCTTGTTCTTTTCTTTTGTTGTTTTCTGGAATTTTAACGTACTCTTGTTTCTTTATATTTGATGGTCTTTCTTTATACAAGTATATCATTTTTAGGTTAATCAGGACAATAGAATTCGATTTCAAAAACATTAATCTAGCCTTTCGAATTCGAAAATATGTTCATACAAAGACAACACAGTAGAAGACTTCGCATCTTAACTATTTCTACAAACTCAACAATATAATGCGATATCGAAAATATATATTATAACCTTCGATATCGTATACATCATATGATATTTGTTCCTGTAAACCCAAAACATATATTTCGATATCGTCTTTTATATGTGTAACTCTTCGATATCGCATTGTGGTATATTTGCATTTCGAGTTCGTGTATATATTTTAATTTAAGGCGGTTTATACAAAACCGCCGTAAAATAAGTGCCTAACCGCCTTCCTTCATTTTCTTAGCCTACAGCTCGCGTAAACCATCCGAAATTGACTTTCGAGTTCGAAAAATATGCTATTTAACGGCGGTTCAAAGGAACCGCCTTAAACAACCGCCTTAAAACCCCTGATTTGCACTAGTGATGACTTCTGTACCCAACCCCTATGGTGTCTCAGTCTCAGAAGACATTATGCTATTAGCAGTGCTAGAAGCAAAGATTTGAGACAATGCTTCAAGGGATAAACCACAACAAAATTTTCCACTTACAGCTGCTACTTCTCATAACAGTGAGTAGGATATATGCATCTCAGAAGTTTAATAGCCAGTGAGATCCTATGAAATTAAAAGTAACCTCTCTTTCCACCAAGTTATGATATATTAACACCAAATACATCTTTTTTTTAACACTCGGTTCATAATGAAAATGATGCAGCTATGAAAAGTACATACACAGTTGCAACAATTTTAACAGAACACAACCTGCATAAACGCCACTAACCAGTTATCCAAACCACTTCATCCTCAATCATCGGTAATCCAATTCCACTGCTTTCTCTATGAATTGACTCAGCAACACTTTTGTGAGTAGCTGAAAACCCCTCATGAGAATTTTCGTAAAACAATTACCATCTCCAGAAAAACTTGAGGAGACTTAGTTTCCAGATAGGTTTGCTCATCCTACCACCAGACAATCTTGACCTCCTTTGCAACCTGAAAACATTTAGGAGAAATTGTACAGATGTAATAACATGAAAAAATAAATTGTTAAAATCTTAAACACATTCAACAACCTTTGTTAACAAAAATACTATCAAAATCATAAAAATATGATTGATGCCACTATCAAATATCTCCACACACACACACAAACCAAGCACGATGCACAAATTTTAATTTTACGAACTCAAAGTCATCCAATCAACAACATTTACAAATGTACCGTTGTGATGCCCTCACTTCCTATCCCTCTTTAATTCCCATGGAAGCCTAAATATTGTCTCACTTCAGAATGCCGCAATAATAATGATTAATTGATTGAATAAAATAAAATGAACCATAAAGGCAGTGAAAAATATTTAAGAGGAATAAAACTAATCAGGTTTTAGTTCTATTTCACTATCAGAACCCTACTTCATTCATTTATCATACAGAATTAAATGAAATGTTTAAATTGGATATAGCACATATCCTAATCGAATTGGTACCTTGATGATGAAGAGAAACCTCCAATGATTCACTCCGAAGATTGATTTCATATGAGGCATTCCAGTTACTGAGACAGTTCTCGCTGTAATCTCTGAGCTCTAACAGTGAACCACCTGAAGCTAAAATAAGATCCAATGACATCAAAATACAGGAATTCAGCTAGAAAAAAAAAATTTATAATCCGAGAAAGTGAAAATACATAAACATCCTTCCAATTCAGTTCCAAAACAGATATGTATCAGCAGCAATAACTTAATTTCAACTTATTCATGCTCTTTGTTTTCAGAGTAGTATTATTAGCAGTCAAGTAAGTTGGTTAGTGGAGTCGACAGTTAGTTCCTAATTTATCTTGGTAGTGGCCGGGTTAGTGATGCTTAGACCACAACTTAGTCTATTCAAGTATAAAGTCCTAGTTAAAGGCAGATTGTAGGAGACTTATTTTGAATCGAATATAACAGAAAACGTGTTTATCCAGCACGTATCCTGGTGACAGATACTTGCAACCAGTGGAGACAGACCCTATCATTAACTATCATTTAAGGTATACCAGGATGGACGAAAGCAACATCATGAATATAATTTCACCAAATTGCAGCTCTGAATCATAAGAGCAAAAGGAACTTGTAATATACCGTCCAAAGAGAGAACACAACCAAATAGAATAGTTTATTAGGTAGAGGACCTTGGAAAATGAGAAGTACCATGGCCATATTGCAATAAAAGCACAATATTCATAGCATTCCTCTCCAGTAAAATTTTTCCTACCACATGTTTCTAAACCATATCATGACCAGAGAGGGGAATCATTTCTTCAATTAGTTTGGAGACAATAAAGTAACTAAGAGTATATATTGAACAGAAAAACACAATTCTTTTTTTGAAGGAATTCACCAGTAGGAGGGGGAGGACACGATGAAGCTTCAAAACAAGCATCCTTTTTAAACTCAATGGTGAGTCATCAAAAAATTAGGACTCCAACTAAAAGGCATATCAAATTACACAAATTTACCTCAACAAACACTGTAGCACATGAGCCAAGGATATATATAACCTTGTCCAAGAACTTGTAACGTTGGAAGACGTGTAACTAACTGTAATATGACATAAACAGAAAAACACAAAATGGAACGAATCTATAACAGTACAACAAAAAGGTGAGTCATCTATACCAAAAAACAAAGCTTATGCAGAATAATATGATAACAAGGAGGGCGGAATACTACAAAAAAACAAGAGTACGGAAGGGAGAATTACTCGAAAGGGCTGCCGTATAGCAGCGGTTTGGCCGTTCGGGTGAGTGATATTAATTGAAACAATCCCTTCGATGCAGGCTGTGAAGACCCGTGTGTCTGGACGGACACAATGAAGTCATGTGCCCAAGATTGAAAAAAATAATAATATATGAGATTGAATTAAATAAAATGAAAAATATTGGAATAAGATGAAATTAAGTACAAATACCAATTACATAAAAGATTGGAGCTCTAAGAGATAAAATATCTATGCAAACTAAAATTTAAAAGATTATAAAAGATTAAAGAAAGTAAAGCAAACAAAAATGAATAAATATAATATAATAAATTAAGGATTTAGATGTAGGATCATTTTATACAAGATAAAATAAAGTAATACATGTAAATCAAAATCTTATAAAAGTATGAAAAATAAATAAATATTGAATTAACAATTGAAAGAAAAATAAAATATAATGATAAATAAATAAAATGAATGAGACTTTGTGGGCAAGGGAAGAAATGCATGCAACAAGATGTACGTGTCATGCTGAGGATTAACACTACCTATGACTAAGCAAATGGAAATTGTTAATTAATTGAATATGTTATGATCATCTTGAGCCTGGCCTCTGCCTCTCTGTTTCTTTTATAAGCCAACACTACTCCGTTTTCGATTTCTCTTTCTCTGCTCATCACAAGCACTTCCACCTCTTTCTTGTTCTTCCTTTCCGGCTCCACAACCACACCTACTTAAACTCCGAATTCTGGACTCCTCGATGTCAAATCTGCCGCCGGGGCTCCTCACCGAGATATTCACCGGCTGCCGGTGAAGTCGGTGCTCCGGTTCCGGTGCATCTCAAAACCGCGGTGCTCTCAAATTGACAGTCAAACCTTCAAAAAGGCCATTTGGATCAGTCTCCGAAATTAGGTGTTGTCCTCCACGTTCTCTCAGGATACCTCGGGAACCTTTCAGGCTTTCACCGCATCCAACTTAGATTTTCTCCACTTCCATCCATGGCGTGGTTTTTGGATTCACCGGCGCCGACGGACGCGTCCAAGATCAGCTCCAGGTGCTCCCGAAAATTCGGGGTCGGTTACGATTCCGGAGAGATACTATGTGGTGGATCAGCTCCGTGAGCCGATGATTTAAAGCTGTTTCATCGGACATGACGCCACGTTTCTGTGGAAAATCAGACATGACGCCACGTTTCTGTGGTTTACCCACAGGAGGACACCGTCATAGTTTCGGTCATCGAAATCGGCGGAGAGTATATCGATTAAGATGGTGCGGGATCATCCGTCTGCCTTTTCTAGTAGATCGACGCGTGCCGGTTTGGGTGGGGGCGTTTTACAAAGGGGAAACGTAAAAGGTGACCTGCCACCATACCTGAAACGGCACACCAACCGCAAGAAAATGCTTTTAGTGTAAGATAGATGTAACATACTCTAACAAAGCAATCAAGAGAATCTTGTAAACATATAGGTAATTTCCCACTTTCATGTAAAAACACAATTTGATAAGTTCAATTTTTTAATATAAGAAAATCATGTTGCATTAAAATAAAGAAAACAACATTTAAGTGTAAACTGGTGCAAATTCTCCTCAGCATAAAGATATTCTAATGTATATATAAAGCCCAAAAGTACAGGTTCGCTCAAAAGTACTTGTATCCTGACGAAAAAGTAAGGCAGTCCTTTAACCAAACAATGCTCTCTTCAGCCCCTAACAACGCAACACTCATTCCCTTAGTTAAAAAAATCATTCAAATGAACATTATATTTATTTTGATTCACACAGAGTAAAGAAAGATATAGAGAAGAGTCTTTTGATTAATTCACCCTTCCATTTTTATGTCATAGCAACTCATAAAGTGAATTCAGATCACAATTATAATCTAACTACTGTAAAAAAAACAAATCAGACCACACACAAACACACAAAAACTGTTGAGAAATTATGAGAAAAGATATCAAATTGTTCAAAGTATGTTCACTTACTGGTTTCCAAGTAGAGTATACTGGAAGCTGGCCTGCATCACTATTTCAAGCCCCCTGCAGTTACGTGGGAGTTTAATGACACCTCTTCGGATTAAGTAATTCATGATATTGTTCACACTCAAAGAAAACCCAAATCATATAGGCCAGTTCATAATGAAAATGAATGCAGCTACGAAAAGTACCTAGCTACAGCTTCAACAACTTCAGTTGCTCACAGCAGATGACCAATCATGGATTTTGTTGAATTCACTCATAGTTTTGGGAAAGATAAAGGATCTTGTAAAAGTTATATTAAATCATCAGAACGATAGGGGCCAATCACCAAAATATGTAAGCCATAAACCAGTTCAGATGTTAATACCAAATGTTTAGTGGAAAAGATGTGCCAGGTGAAGAATTGGAGTGGTGAAGAATTGGAGTACCTTCGGGAGCTATTCCAGCCATGACTGCAAGAGCACATCCAAACACATTTTTTAAAAACATGAAACCATACATCAATGCACGCAGCATACAGACACTCTTATTTTGATTGTTTTAAATGCTCAAATATAGAATCAAAACTTGAGAGAGTGCTGCTATTTCATTAAAACGTCTTAGCAATAATTTTGTTCTAAGTTGCAGTTAGTAAATGATGTTCTAAGGAACTCAGAATATTACAGATTATAAATGATGTACTGAGTATATCATTGCACCATATGCATGTTAGATAATTAATTAGAACTCTAACATCAGTACTATAGAGTTATTGCTAGTTGTTAGCTCAAACATTGTCCCTTTTAAATACATACAGCTGCTGCAATCTCACACACAACAAAGCCTTCAATGCCAAAAGTATAAGAAAAACAAAAATGCCTGCAATTCTTTCAATGAATACTACTTTCAGAAATCATTGACTTCTAAAAAACAAAGGAGATGTCAAAGTAAAAGTTCACATATACACAATTTAAATCAGTATAAAAAGCAGCAAGGGAGGGTTGCAGCGCTACATCAATGTATTGAGATGTGAGAGTAAAAAACATCTATGCAATCAAGGACTACATTTGAACTACTATTGAAACACAAAAACATTCCTAATGCACAATAAAATTTTCCTAATGCTTTCAGAGGACTACAAGTCTACATCCAAACAGCTAATGAAAGAAAAACATTCCTTGTTAAAGCCAAGGTCATTCGGACAAATAATAGTAATTAAGCCAACAGAATAGTGTAAAATTTGGGCAAATTGAGCAACTGGGACTAAAAAACACACATTGGCAGGAGGAAAAAATAATCAGAAAAGAAAGAAATATAATAACAAAGATTTATGCAAAAACAACAAAATCCTACATGAAGCATAACCCAGCAATACCAACCTTTTAAATAGAGAAACCTCCGTAACCAGCCGAGATGGAAGACAAACAGAGAGTCCAGTCGCATCAGTTAGGAGCAAGCGGATCTTCAAGCTCCTGCACCTGATGAAGACAGAATCATCGGGAAGCTGAAATAAAAATGGACCTAGACGAAAACTATAACCTGGTAAACATGGAAGGAAGAAAATCTGGAATAGATATCCAATAGTTTTCTGAGAGGGAAAACATGATCCATAAATTCTTTGAAAATAAATGAGCTACATACAATCCAGAATATGTCAAGATGCAATCTTCTGTAATCGCTGATAGAAAGCTCACTTTTCTGCAAGTAAAGATTCATAAAATGAGCTATAAGAAAACCATGTTGTCAACAGCATCAAACTATTTCATGAAACCCACCATTGATTCCGTAAAATCCACGCTTAAAAATTAAGCATGGCTATGGAAATATGGGAAATTTAGGAGCTACTTTGATTATGTGACGAAAGGAAATACATTTCAATTATATTTTCAATTATTCAGGTTGCATAAACATCTATGTCCACTTCTTTATCAAAACTCTGGCAGGAAAAGCAAGTTATCTTTAAAACCTCTGTGCATCAAAACTATGCTGAAATTCAAATCACCCTAACCAAACAATAATTTCAATACAAAAAAAAAAGAAAGATTAACTAAACGCACAATATATTAGGTATACGTACACAAGAATACCATATAATCATTGAAAATAAAAGAGAGAGGAAGGATAAAAATCTATACGTAAAAAGATGTCAATATATTTTTATTATTATTATTAAACTAGCGTGGTCTCTCCACGCATTACGTGGAGGACTTGGCACACATACTTCTAGAATATATCAAATTGTCATTACATAAACATGATTATCTATTCAGTTCTTCACATTTTTACACAAAGTTGGAAACATTTTTCAAAAGTTGTATAGGTACCTTTTGCAGATTTGTGTGCATTTCCAACAACTTTGTACTCACAAACCGACGCAATCAAGGGAGATATAGAAAAAACTGTTTCGGCAGTATGCTGAAACCAAATAATATTTTGAGAAAAGTAGAAGGTAAAACCAAAGAAAAGTAGAAGCCGAAAAGATCATTGAAATTCACTTTTATAATTTTTTAAAAGCTCCTGAAATGCAAAATGCAAATTTGATCAGTGAAGAAATAAGAGCAACAAACCAAATTCTTCTCCGAACCCCCTAACATTTTGTATTGATACTTCATTTAAAAATTTCAACATACTCATATATATGATAATCACTAAGTAAAGGCCAGAGTGGGCATCAACAAACTAAATGATTAACATGTAGTCTAAATCAAGGTAGGAACAGAAAATACTGAGAAGAAAATAGAAGAAAAGTTATACTTTTAGGTAGAGAGGATGTTCTAGATATGTCAATTTATAGATGCATTGTCTAATGGTAATCAATGTGTGTTTTGGTTTACGTTACTGAAAAGACACAACTTTACATGTATAAATGATGTGACTTTTCAATAAGGTAAGAATTTCATACCCTATGGGTATGTGCTTATCCTACATTGGCTTATCGGTGGAAGTGCTTGCAGTCCCCTTATTAGTTAATACTTGAGTCCAAACTTTTTGTCATCCATATCAGAATATCTTTTCAGTAATCTAAAATACAACATTTACTTTTTATTTTATTTTTTTAATAACTACAAGCATTTTTTAAAATTATAATTAAAAGTAAAATAATAAGAGATTAATAAAATAAACTAATCATATAAACATGATATAAAAAACTATTCTACTACGGCCGTATTACCTTACAGGAAAATTTCTCTTTAAAAAGACTATAATAATTCTCTTTATTATGATTAAAATAAATAAAGTATAATACAAATGATTTCCAACAAAAATGGAGAATTATATTAAGGTTTGTTAGTTGTAGCTGAACATAAATACAATCGCAAAATGTCAGATATAGGGAGGCCCAATCGGATATAGCCTAGTGTGAAGAGCATAATCAGAAAATTGACATGTCAGAACGTCCACACAAAATGTTTACGTTTTATATAGCTTCGGTCATCAGCTCGTCTATATAATAATTTAATCATGAGAAACTAATAATTAAGCGATTAAATTGGATGAACCGAGCTGGATGAAGCAACGGACTTACTTTTTAATTTTTTTTAAAACAACAAATATTTCTTTCATTCATTTCATGGATTTGAAAAATATCCAGAATATGAAAAAATATCCAGAATTGTTTGACAAATAATAAGGAAAAAAATATAAATTAGAGAGTTATATGACTACATGTAATCAGAAAAGTGACGCTCAAAAAATTAAAATTATGACCAAAACCTGCAAGAGTAAGTGGGAATATTGACTTCTGTTTTAGCTAAGTGTACCTTCCAAGTTCCAATTACCTTCCTATAATTAATGAAAAAGGTTGAGTTATCTTGGTTTTGATTTATGAATTGGTATATTTATATGCAGAAGGATTTTTGTATTTTGAAAAGACACATCTTTTTGTTTCTTATATTTATTGAAAAGGTATGTGGTGTAGAATTACCAAATTACCCTTGCTGGAAGATAAGAAGAAACTTTTATCAAAGGTATTCTCATTATCCAGAATTGTTTGACAAATAATAAGGAAAAAAATAAATAAATTAGAGAGCTATATGACTACATGTAATCAGAAAATTGACGCTCAAAAAATTAAAATTATGACCAAAACCTGCAAGAGTAAGTGGGAATATTGATTTCTGTTTTATCTAGGGCCTCGTTTGGCTATGAGCGTTTAGCTGTTAGCTGTTAGCGGATTTTATTAGCTGTTAGCTGTTAGCGGATTTTATTAGCTGTTTTGACTAGCGGTTTGATCAGCGGTTTGTATATGAGTGTTTGGCAAATAAGAATTAGCTGATAGCTGTTTCATTACGTTAAATGACTAAAATAGACATTAGTACAATTTATTATTAATTATTTTTTGTAGTGTTACTTGTTTATCGAAAATTATCACTTATATATTTATTTATTTGTATGATGTTTATTATTTGAATTATTATTATTTATTAATATATATCTACATTTAAAAAAAAATTTTAACAATTAAATACTTGAAAATTTTATTTTGATACATATTTAATGTGTACCATTTTAATTTCTATATGTGTAATACTTCAAAAATAAATTAAAAATATTGTAAAAAAATTCTTACATGTACGTAAACATATATATGTATTTTTTTTTTGAAAAACACAACTTAATGATTGAATTTCGTTCCTTAATGATTGTATTTCTTACGTATATAAATGATTTGTTTTAAGAAATTAGATTAATTAAGAAAAGGAAAATTGTGAGGGATAAGGATAAAAAAGATATTCTCTAATATTTATTTGATTAACTTTTTACAAACGCTGCTCTTTCTAGCGTTTCAGAAACGAGAGGTTTCACCAAAACAGCTAATTAGAAAACTCTTCTCACCAAACACTAGAAAGAGCTGTTTGACAAGTCAACTATCCATATTTAACCAAAAAAGCTAAACGCTCTTCAAAACTCTCGTCACCAAACGGGGCCTAGGTGTACCTTTCAAGTTCCAATTACCTTCCTATAATTAATGAAAAAGGTTGAGTTATCTTGATTTTGATTTATGAATTGGTATATATTTATATGCAGAAGAATATTTTTTTGTTTGAAAAGACACATCTTTTTGTTTCTTATATTTATTGAAAAGGTATGAGGTGTAGAATTACCAAATTACCCTTGCTGGAAGATAAGGAGAAACTTTTATCAAAATATTCTCATTATAGTTTTGGTCTAGGATAATTATTATTAAAAAACTCAAAAGTCAATCTTCTATGCCATACAAAATTTCTACAAATCTAGTGCAAATTCTATTCTAAAATCAAGTTCCTAACATAAGAGAAAATCAAGCTATTTTAAAAATCTAATTTGAACACCAAGTATATTCGTAAAAAAAATTCAAAAACAAAATAACAATGGCCTTGGAGGTTGGGCCTAGAAAATGGACCAGAACACAGAAAGTCCATTCCAAGCTTATCGTTTCTCTCTATAGTTTATCTGGAAAGGAAAACCAGGGGAATCAGAAACTCGAGGTCGAACAAAGAATTTACTGTGCGTTCCCCAGTACGAGACATCATATCACTACGAATCAAATTGGTGTTGGTGTCCATTTAGCGTGTATCCAAAGTGACAATAGAGATCCTTGTATAAAGTATCACTCAAACAAGGAAGCTGTGGATCAAGCATGTACAGTCCTTTTTGAATTGCACAAACCCGTCCATCTTCTCCAAATCCAACCAGTCCAAAGTCGCCTACTATATTCCTCAAATATTTCAGAGATGATGTGCGTTTTCCATTAAAAGGATAGACGAACCATGGCATTTCCTTAGTTATCCGAGCATCAACCTCTTCCATTTCTCTGCTTTCAAGGCCTTCATCTGAGTTATTAATAAACACCATTTCAAACTCAATACCCATATTCTTTGTCTTTTCATAGTTTTGAAGAAAATAGACACCAAGCCTATCATTATTCAGGATGGCCATGATAATGATAACCTTCTTCTTGCTAGAGACCAGCTCACCTGCAGAAATGGTATCCCTCCTGTCAGAACCTCGATATACATCAGCAACTAATATGGACTCCAGTGTGATTTCCCTCAGCTTCTTTATCTCCTCCTTGACATGGGCTTCTCTAGTGAAGGGATATGCATCGATGCCACGATATTTGATCACCTCATGATGTTTGATCACCTCGGCTCCATACATGTCCAAAATCTTACCATCCGGTCCGACTATAATCAGCTTGTCCATGTCCTCTACCCAGGGGCAGGTAGAATATCTGCTAACATAAGGGTGAGTGAGAGCATCACACCGCTGGCTGACAGAATTGTTGAATGGCAAACACCACCAACCACATACATTCTGCCCCTGCATCAACAGATCTATTGTGGCCTTGAAAAACTCTGGGTCAAGCATTTCCCAGAAAGGAAAGTAAAGCACCACAATTTCAAACTCATGCTGGTTGCTCCTGCAATGCTCGTACGACTTATGAAGAAAGGGGATGAGGCTTCCCTCAGAACATATGTATAACCCAACGTGCTTATTCCTGATCTGATCAGAGATGTAAACCTCCTCCTGAGGACCACTTGCTGGATTGAACTTATAAACAGTAGGGGGAGAATCACAAGGCCTCACCCTCAAAAGTTGGTCCAAACTAGATTTCCGCAATTCCCGCCTTTGAGCAGCAATTGTTTTCAAAATCTCAAAATCAAAAGGAAAAGCCTCGGCTCCATACCCCCATGGCAAGTAATTTATACCGAAAGGGGGCAGCATTGTTCCATCAGTATTGTAGAGACGAAACTTAAGATTAACACCAAGGTTAAGTAACTTGCATATTTGATCACGTCGTTCAGAATCCTCATAAGGTACTGCAAGACAGGAAGGTGGGAAGGCCTTAAAGAAGTTACTGAAATCACCCAGTGTACCAGCCATTTCATTCATCCTTGCAACCATTACCATTACCAAACTATCTGTGCTGGAAGCCAACTCATGGCAAAGAATTAAGAGGGGCTGAAAATCATCTGATCGCCAGAGAACAGGAGCGTTGAAGCAGCAAACCAACACTTGTTTCCCACTAAAGGTATCCATGCTAAGCACAACCCGTTCACCATCACGCCGAACCAGGTGATCACCATCACATACCGTCAACAGTGACGCAACATTGGAAGATACATCATCGGAAGATACATCTTCATCATCATCCAGCTTCCTTAAATCTTCAGGTATTGCAGATCGGAATAACGGTTTTGCTAAATACGATAGAATTTTATATTTCCGTTGTTGATTCTGAGGAACCAATCTGGGGTCCAGAGGGTAGCAAGCTGAACGCCAGGACAGGCCAAAATATTTTTCATACACACGCAATCTCAATAAATCGTCTTGCTTTTGCTGGGGAGAATAGGTATAAGGGTTTCTGCGTAATACAATGTGAGTTTAGCTTCAAACTAATTGGACAAGAAATTCAGTTTGATTGAATAAGGAGGGCATTGGCCTAAAATATCCTAAATATTGAACAATTCAATCAGGTGAGTTTAAAAAGGCTTACCTTGAAGGAAAGTAAAAATATTCAATCCCGGTGCTTTCCATTTCCCTTTCCCTGGAAACAAAACAAAGATTTTATCAGCACCCTATAGAGTCAGGCTATATCCAAACAACAAAAGTGTGGAATTTGAATGACCCTAACCTCTCAATAACATCATCCAACATCCTGAAGGAATAATAGAGGTAATAGATCAATTAATTGAACGAACCAGAACAGATAGATTCAACAGAAATCAATTTGATCAATAACACAAGAATGTCATCTAACCTTGTCAGCATATCATCCGGCGTAGACATCCTCTAACCAAGGCCTATTAGATTAAAGTGGAGTGGAGTCTAGGAGATCAAAATGTCTGAATCAAACTAATTGTGTTGTTGTTAACCAATTAGTTAATTTTTTTTAATAATAATGGTGAAGAATGAGTAAGTGAAGACGAGACATTGAAGGATGGGGATTCTTACCGGCGGCTTCGATTCCAAAACACGGACGGAGAGGGTTGTCACGGCGTCGTCCAGGCGTCGCCTAATCAACGATTAGGCGTCCGGACGTTTTTCAAAGTTGTAGGAACGACCGCCGTGGAAAAACGGCGATCTAGGGTGATTTGGCGTCGCGGTGGTGTTTAGAGAAATCTGAAGAAAAGTGCATACGATGGGTTTTGAGGACGACGGACTCCTTTTTATTTAGTGCTTATCATATTTTCCTAAAAGGAGTACAAAATAACTACTCCATTAATAAGGTTTATTTGATACATGGTTAAGCAATTTTGGTATCATGAACCGGGTCAATCCAGAAAAATGGCCAGGATCGACCCGAAATAAGTGACCCGAACCAGAATAATTATAATTTCGGACCGTGTCTCGTGTCATGATTTTTCTAGATTCCGGGTTCCGCGTCGAAACGGGTCAAATCCTGTTTATTCCGGGCCAACCCGGATGACCCGATATTTATTATATATATTAATTATTTAGATATGTTAATTGTAATTATATTAATTGTGATTGTAATTTCATTAATTATATTAATTATGATGGTAAATATATTAGTTGTAATTTTAATTATATTGATTGTGATGGTCTATTTTTACTAAGTTAATATCTTCTAAATTATATAACATATATTTTCCTTGTTGAATTCGTTTCTAGACATTAATTATATAGTCTAGGTTAGTTGTGTTCTGCTTAACTAACCGGGCTGAGTCCCGGGTCATGGTATTTTGACATTCCGGGTTCGGGTCAAACCTGGTTCTGACCCGATCAGGTCGGGTCGACCCGGTTGAACAGCCCTATCCGCAGGCGCATGGATATTATTGTAACTCTATCCCCCAAACGGCAAAACGACGTCTTCAGTGATTTCATTATTTGTCCCCCTTTCCTTTTTCCTCCCGTTGGTTCGATTGTCATGAAATCCGAAGCTTTTGCCCAATTTTCCGACGATTGGAGCCGTTAGATTAAACAATTACACCGCCGGTACCCAAATTTGATTATGCCTCCTTGTACCAGTCATAGTATTCATCGCCTTCTTCCTCTTGGTAACTGTACCCAAATTGAAGCTAGCTATTTTTGTTTGATTGAATTGAAGATGGTTTTGGATGAGAAAGAAAGTAGGTGTGCTGACCGCGACGATGACGCTGTGAATGTGATTATATTTTATTGCTGAAGTGTTTACAATATATAGAGTACAAGAGAGCTATACATTCAATGTATCTAGTCTACTCTAAATATAGATTAAAATATAACTAAATGTATACAAATATATCTTGACAGTAATCAAGATATTCTATCACCCCCTCAAGCGAAGCGTAGGATTGCAGGTGACGCAAACCTTGGAACGAAACAATTCAAAGAGAGAGCGTGACAGACCCTTAATAAAAATATCATCAACCTGAAGAGAACAGGGAACATGACTAACATGAAGATTTCCAGATGTAACCAGCTCACAAACGAAATGATAGTCAATGACAATGTGTTTAGCCCGCTTATGAGCCACCGGATTTTGGGCCAAAAAGATCGCACTACTGTTATCACAAAGCAGCAGTGGAGAAGAAGACCTTGGGACCCGAAGTTCACGAAGAAGTTGACACTACCAAGCTAGCTCAGCCACGGTGTTGGCCATAGCATGGTACTCGGACTCCCAGCTAGACCTAGACACGGTAGGTTGCTTCTTAGCGCTCCAAGAAACGAGATTACCACCAAGAAAAATGGCATATCCATAGGTAGAGCGACGGGTCTCAAGGCGCCGAGCCTAATCAGCATCAAAGTAGCCAAGAATAGGAAGACCAGCAGGCGGAGGATGAAACGAAAAGCAAAAGTGAAGCGTCCCACGAACATAGCGAAGAATCCGAGTAATAGCCTCAAAGTGAACATCCTTAGGGGTCTGAAGGAACTGGCTGACAGAATTAACAGCATAGGACAAGTCGGGCCGAGTGATCGTCAAGTACTGCAGTGCACTAACAAGCGAACAATACAGTTTGGGATTGGAAAAATCAGAACCGGAAGAGCTGAGAAGCTGTGAACCAGGAACAAAAGGTGTAGAGACGGGTGCAACATCCGTCATACCAGCACGTTGCAGAATCTCCATAGCATACTTTGCTTGCCCCAAGAACAGCCCAGAAGCAGATCGAACAACCTCAATCCCCAAAAAATAATGAAGAGAACCAAGATCCTTGATAGAAAACTCACGATCAGCACGAGGAATGAACGCTGAATAATATCGGAGTTATTCCCAGTGAGGATAATGTCATCAACATACACCAGTAAGTACAAATTAGTCGATCCTCGAGTAAAAACAAACAGCGAAGCGTTGGCCAAGCAACACTTGAACCCCAAACGCAGAAGACATGAGCTAAAACGCTGAAACCAAGCTCGATGTGCCTGCTTGAGCCCGTGGATAGACTTCCGAAGGCGACAAACAAAATCTGGATGAATATGATCAGTAAAACCAGCCGGTTGTTTCATGTAGACCGGAGCATCAAGAAAACCATTAAGAAAAGCATTCTTGACGTCGAGCTGATGCCAAGAAAATGTTGTCGCAAGAGCAAGAACGATTCGGACAGTGGAGGCTTTAACGGCAGGGCTAAATGTATGAGTAAAATCAAACCCAGGTTTCTGAGAAAAGCCTTGAGCAACCAAGCGAGCGTTATAGCGATCAATAGAACCATCTGGTCGATGTTTGAGACGATAAACCCACTTCGAGCCAACAACGTTCACATCAGAAGGGCGCGGAACAAGATCCCAGGTGTGTTGTTGGTGAAGGGCACGCATTTCCTCATCCATGGCAGAAGACCAACGAGGATCCTTAATCGCAGAACGAAAACCTGGTTCAGTCTCAGCAAGCAATGCAGTAAGATGACTTGATAACCCATAATCATCAAACTATCGATTAGCAGTAATGCTACATGTTCTAGACCGAGTAGTCATGTGGTGAACTGGTCGCGGTGGTGAAGGCGACAGTGAGGGAGTTGGAGATTGAACAGGAGACTGTGCCGGAGTCGGAGATGGTGTCACTGGTCGAACTGGAGCTGGTTGAGGCTGAGTAGAAACATCAGAGTCATGATCAAAGAACACAAAAACATCCAATGATTCTAGAACAACAGATTCCGAGTCAGTCGCAAATGGAAAAGAGATCTCATAAAATCTAGCATGTCGAGTGAGATACATCTTCTTGGATGTGGGATGAAGACATCTAAAACCCTTATATTGAGCACTATAACCAATGAAGATGCATGGAGAACTTCGAGGTGTAAGCTTATGAGGTGCAAAAGGTCGTATGTAAGGATACACCCTACACCCAAAGGGATAAAAATTGGAATAATCTGGATGACGACCATATACCAGAAAGTATGGAGACACATTATGGAGGACGGGTGTAGGAAGGCGATTGATGGTGTAAGTGGCAGTGGCAAAGGTAACATCCCAATAAGATGGTGGCAACTGAGAGTGCATCAACATAGACAACCCCATTTCTGTAATATGCATATGCTTGCGTTCGGCTCTACCGTTCTGTTCAGGTGTGGTTGGACACAAAATCTGATGAAAAATACCCTTAGCCGAGAAGTGAGATCGTAAACGCATGGTAAACTCTGTGCCCCCATCACTTTGAAACACTTTGATCGAGCAGGAAAACTGATTTTCAACCAGATTCTGAAACTGCAGAAATGTCTCAAAGAAATTGGATTTCCTCTTCAATGGATAGAACCAGGTTGTTGTGGATGATCCCATTTCACCGATAATGCTGTATCCTGATCGCCCGGAAGACTCGTTGCCGGATCTACTGAAACAGATCCCAGAATGAATCCGGGGTTAAACCTCCGATGCCTAAGTTAGTATGGCTCTGAATATCTATTATCAAATGTCCAGTCTAGAATCCTTACCTTCTATCTATCTGATCTCCTTTTTATATCCCAAGCATGGGATCTCTTGTTCCTTTTCCTTCAGAACCTATTCTCTCAAACGTGGCTTTTGTGTTCCTATTCCTTCTCCACAATTCTCTCTCGCCACTATTGAGATCGTGTGTTATGCTTGCTTATTGGGCCGTTCGGCTTATTGGGCCGTTTGATTAATAGTGTTTGGGCTAATGGTATCTTAGCCCAGTATACACCACAAGTAAACCTCGAAAAATCATCGACAAAGATTGCATAATAAGAAAAACCACTTTCTGATAAATTTGGGGCAAGACCCCAAAGAAAGGTCATCAACAAGGTTCAACTTATTGAACAAAGAAATAACTAAAATGGAAGTATGGTGATGTAGCCAATATATACTCTACTTTTAGCACATTTGAGAATTCATTTGGGGTAGCATTTAGTGCAAAGGGTTAAGAATTAAGGCTAAATCTCTTTTACCTTGCATTTTGAAGAAAGACTTGTGCACTAACGTTTTGAAGCTGAAATTTGGAAATGTTACAAGAGGAATTGGAGTGCATAAGTGGTACCATTGGCTTCGTCTTCTCGAGTACTACAAAATGGACTACTAGAACGTCAAAAACGGATCAACGGTTCATCCGTGGCGAAGCAAAGAAGATTGCTGCCAACCAGCCAGAGCATCTCGCGGGCCGCGAAATGGGCCTCGCGGGCCGCGAAAATGGGCGGATTTCTGGCAGAAAAAAGGCCAAAGAAGCATTTTTTGAAGGGCTATAAATACCCCTCTTATCCCTTTATCATTTGGACGAGTTCCCCAATCCAAAACCTCATTTTCCCTTTGTTCTTCACATTTTCTTCAATCTTTCTTCTTCTTGATTAGATTCTTATGTAGTGATGTATTAGGATGATTGTATTAGCTTAGTTTAATCTTGGGAGCATTTGAATTCACTTTCCCTTGAGACTTTGAGGGTGTGTATGCTTAAACTTTGGATTTTGATTATCTTTTGATGAACTTGAATTCTTATGCATGAATATTGTTCAATCTTGCTTAATTTGTTATGGGCTTTGTGTTTTATATCAATTGCATACCTCATAGTCACTAATTAGAGTAGATTAGTTCTTAAGGTTAAGATAATCTAGTTTTAGAGCAATTCTAGTGTAATTTGGAATGGTGATGGATTGTAGTGTAATGTTATCTCAAGTAGTTAGTTTAGTGACTATGGAAAGGGGTTGAGTGATGACAAACTCTCCCCTTGGTTATGTGATTGTAGTTGAGAAATGCCATGATGAATATGAGTTGTTAGAATTGGAAATCTTATGAACTTGCATGATCAATCAATTATGTTTTTAGGTAAGGATCTAATGCTACCATTTGTCCCCCTAATATGTGATTGTATAATTGAGTTGAAAATTCCTTTTTGACGTATGATTGTTAGCAATAAATAACTAGATTCGTGGATAGAACGTGATCGTTTTCTCCAATATCATGAAGTAGCAAGTATGAATTGAGATTTGTATGTTATCATCGTCTTAGTTCTTTATATTTATCAAATGCCTTGTTTGTATGCTCTCGTTATCGTGGGTATGTGAGTAAGTTTGTCAATTCTCCATTCTTAACACCATTGTTGAGCTATCTAGATGCTATCGTCTAGGTGACTCGACAATAAGAGCTTTGAGAGGTGTTATCATCTTCTCTAGCTACAATTGGGAGAATGAGATGCTTTCATCCTTGACAAATGGTCGAAACTCCTTTGTAATAGCATTTGCCCCGTGATAAGTTGATAGTTGGAAATTGAAGTCATTTGCCTCCCAAGGTCTCATAATATTAGTATTTTCCTCTTAGCTTAGTTAATGATAGTTGCTTTCTTTCGTAGTGTAATCAACCAACTCAAAAACCTCCCTTTTTTACATTGCTTTATATATATATGTATGTGTTTATAATCTTTGCTAAAACACTAAACAAGATCCTTCTCCTTGTGGTTCGATCCCTACTTCCCACTATCTACTCTATAGTAGTTAGAAGTCGTAGGTGAATTATAAATGTGTTTTGATTGAGTGTGATTCCCATTTACGACGTGGGGAAATCGCTTGTCAAAAATGGCGCCGCTGCCGGGGAGAAGGCATATCTTGTTTCGTGTTTTATCTTAGATTTTATGTTTATCTCCTTTGTTTTCTTTCTTTTCTTTTAAAGTGTATTGCTCGAGTTCTTTATGTAAATGGCACCTTGTAGTGTGTTTTGCCTTAGAATCCTTGCACTATAATTTCAATCTTTTGTTTACTTTGTTTTCTTTGAAGTGTGTATTGCTTGGTTTCTTGGAATAAACGACACCTTGTAGTGTGTATTACTCTAGAACCCTTGCACTACCATTTCAAACTTTTTAGTTATGTTTAGTTTAAAAAAGAAAGATTTTATTAACTTCCTCACCTTTAACCATGAAAGGATGAGGAAGAATGTAGCAAGCTCGTGTGATTCTTATCTTTCAAATGATTTTTACGAGCCTTGTTATTTTGAGTCGAGAAGTGAGCACTATGAACTTGAAAGGCCCCTTGGTTCTTCATACCAAGGGTACTATGATGATGAGTGCTATGAGGAGGAGACAAATATTGGTTTTCAAGGTCAAAATTGTTTTAATCCATATGATGATTCTTATAATCCACAATGGAGTGGTTATTCGAATTCGAATTATGGATATCAACCGGAAAACCAATATTTTGAGCAACAAAATCTACCCCCGCATCCTTGTGAATTGCCTCTAGAACAAGATTCGATGAGTTATGATGAAAATTTACGTTTAGAGAATCTTGAGAGGCAATTGAGCGTAATGTTGAATGTGGTGATGAGATTAGAAGCTCAATACTCCAAGGAAGTACCATCCGAAGTAGAACATAATCCTATTGCTATGGTGAGTGATATCACCACAATGCATGAGGAAGAGTTCGAAAGTGATGAGGAAATTTTTGTTGAGGATTATGAAGTAGAAAGGGATGTGAGTGTTTTTGAACCTTTACAATCACCATTGATACCCTCACCTCCATCTATGCAACAAATTCCACTACTTCCGGAAATCTTAAAGGAGCCTAGGAAATCTTGTTATTTGTTTACACATCCTATCATCCTCCCTCCTTTAAGACCACAACCATTCATCCCTCCTCCAACACCTTCTCTACCACCCTTTACTTTTCTTTCAAAAGTGAAGGATTCCAAACTTTTGTTCTATGAATAACATTTGGGTCGTGTCGACGACGTTAAATAAATCGATTTTGATCGTTTGGAAATAACACTTCCATTAAACGATTCTCGTTTTATTTTTATTTAGCTTTTATTGTGTTTATATAAAGTTAAAAAAAAAAATCTTTGTGTCTTTCATTGTTTTAATTAGTAGATTACGTTTTTATTCTTGTTTTTTTTGTTTCGTTTTTATTCTTGTTTTTCTTTTTTGTTAGTTGATTTGAATAAAAAAAAATTAAAAAAAAAAAAATTAAAAATTTTAGCTCGCGGGCCGCGAAAATTGGCCATTTTCAGGCAGCCCGCTGCCACAAATTGGCTGTTTTTCGCGGCCCGCGAATTGGGTCTCGCGGGCCGCGAATCGGGCTTGCGGCCCGCGAAAAAAAAAAAAAGAAAAAAAAAAATTTTAAAGAGCCAACATTTAGTGTGAGTCCTTCCCTTTCCTCACAATTTTGATAGTTGTTCTTGAACATTGAGGACAATGTTTGGTTTAAGTGTGGGGGAGAGGTTTAGGATTTTCATTTTTGGTGTAAATATGTACTTCTTTGAAGACTTTGTTTTTAAAAAAAAAAAAAATGAAAGCCCGGATAAGTCCAAAAGAAATAGAGACTTAGGCAAAAATGAGAGGCTAGAGCCCGGATAAGTCCAAAAGAAATAGAGACTTATGCAAAATTGAGAGGCTTTGAGTGAAAAAAAAAGAAAAAAAAAGAAAAAAAGAGTGGCTAGGTACATCCTAGGCAAAAGAAGAGTGAGAGGGAAAAAAAAAAAAAAAGAGTGGTTAGGTATAAATACCTAGGCAAAAGGAGAGGAATCTCATTTTCCGATGGTTGAAGTCATAAGGATGCGGTGATTAATGGAGAGTTGGGTAGTTTTGCATCTTGGCTTTGTTGGGATGTTTCATCTAGTGGGAGCAAAGTAGTACACTTTGGGATATTCTACTTTGCAATTTTTTGTTTGAGTATGCCATGTGTTTTATTGTTGTGAAATTGTCATCTTAGCCTTGAATCGTTCTTTCTTGAGGACGAGAAAAGTTTAAGTGTGGGGGTGTTCTACATGTGGTATATGTTTTGATTTTGTTGGGATTTTTGGGTAGAACTTGTCATCAAGTTGAAGCATAGAAATTTGATACAATCTTTATTGTGATTGTGCTTTTTACTTGTTGGAAGTTCTTGTTTTAGTGTCATAGTTTTGGAGGAGTTCAAATGTGCATTAGAAATTTTTGTTTTGATTTGAGTATAATCTTAAACTTTAATCGTTCTTTCTCGAGGACGAGAAAGGTTTAATTGTGGGGGTATTTGATGTAGCCAATATATACTCTACTTTTAGCACATTTGAGAGTTCATTTGGGGTAGCATTTAGTGCAAAGGGTTAAGAATTAAGGCTAAATCTCTCTTACCTTGCATTTTGAAGAAAGACTTGTGCACTAACGTTTTGAAGCTGAAATTTGGAAATGTTACAAGAGGAATTGGAGTGCATAAGTGGTACCATTGGCTTCGTCTTCTCGAGTACTACAAAATGGACTACTAGAACGTCAAAAACGGATCAACGGTTCATCCGTGGCGAAGCAAAGAAGATTGCTGCCAACCAGCCAGAGCATCTCGCGGGCCGCGAAATGGGCCTCGCGGGCCGCGAAAATGGGCGGATTTCTGGCAGAAAAAAGGCCAAAGAAGCATTTTTTGAAGGGCTATAAATACCCCTCTTATCCCTTTATCATTTGGACGAGTTCCCCAATCCAAAACCTCATTTTCCCTTTGTTCTTCACATTTTCTTCAATCTTTCTTCTTCTAGATTAGATTCTTATGTAGTGATGTATTAGGATGATTGTATTAGCTTAGTTTAATCTTGGGAGCATTTGAATTCACTTTCCCTTGAGACTTTGAGGGTGTGTATGCTTAAACTTTGGATTTTGATTATCTTTTGATGAACTTGAATTCTTATGCATGAATATTGTTCAATCTTGCTTAATTTGTTATGGGCTTTGTGTTTTATATCAATTGCATACCTCATAGTCACTAATTAGAGTAGATTAGTTCTTAAGGTTAAGATAATCTAGTTTTAGAGCAATTCTAGTGTAATTTGGAATGGTGATGGATTGTAGTGTAATGTTATCTCAAGTAGTTAGTTTAGTGACTATGGAAAGGGGTTGAGTGATGACAAACTCTCCCCTTGGTTATGTGATTGTAGTTGAGAAATGCCATGATGAATATGAGTTGTTAGAATTGGAAATCTTATGAACTTGCATGATCAATCAATTATGTTTTTAGGTAAGGATCTAATGCTACCATTTGTCCCCCTAATATGTGATTGTATAATTGAGTTGAAAATTCCTTTTTGACGTATGATTGTTAGCAATAAATAACTAGATTCGTGGATAGAACGTGATCGTTTTCTCCAATATCATGAAGTAGCAAGTATGAATTGAGATTTGTATGTTATCATCGTCTTAGTTCTTTATATTTATCAAATGCCTTGTTTGTATGCTCTCGTTATCGTGGGTATGTGAGTAAGTTTGTCAATTCTCCATTCTTAACACCATTGTTGAGCTATCTAGATGCTATCGTCTAGGTGACTCGACAATAAGAGCTTTGAGAGGTGTTATCATCTTCTCTAGCTACAATTGGGAGAATGAGATGCTTTCATCCTTGACAAATGGTCGAAACTCCTTTGTAATAGCATTTGCCCCGTGATAAGTTGATAGTTGGAAATTGAAGTCATTTGCCTCCCAAGGTCTCATAATATTAGTATTTTCCTCTTAGCTTAGTTACTGATAGTTGCTTTCTTTCGTAGTGTAATCAACCAACTCAAAAACCTCCCTTGTTTACATTGCTTTATATATATATGTATGTGTTTATAATCTTTGCTAAAACACTAAACAAGATCCTTCTCCTTGTGGTTCGATCCCTACTTCCCACTATCTACTCCATAGTAGTTAGAAGTCGTAGGTGAATTATAAATGTGTTTTGATTGAGTGTGATTCCCATTTACGACGTGGGGAAATCGCTTGTCATATGGCCTAATCTAGCATGTCATATATCAAAAGACGCCTTATTCTTATTGTCTTGAACATAGCAGCAAGAGCAGCACCACCCTGGGTCAGCACATAAAGACCTTGCTCACATCGTCTTCAGCCCACGACTGCCTTTGTGGACTGTGTCTGAATAATAAACGAGTTTGCATCAAAGGAAATCACAGCTTTTAAGTCCCAAGGTTGCCTGCATACTGTGGCGTGTGTTGCTAACGTGCCTGTACAAAGAACTATTGCGCGTGCTGCTCATGCGCCTGGACAGAATCTCCCATATATTGGGGCGCGTGGTTCAAACGCGCCTGGGCAGTAAATGCAACGGGGGCTGTTTCGGAAGAAAATCCTGCATCAGATCCACTTGAACCTTGAAATATTTCATGACTACGTGCACGGGAAACGACCTCAGCGTAGGACGGCAACAGAGAGTGAGAGAGTTGCACCGACGTGAAGTTGGAGAACACCGAACCGAGGCCACAAAGGAAGATCATGACGCGATATTTCTTACCAACAGGTGAACTGATAGAGGCTAGACCGTCGAGGATAACTTTGAACCGGCAGTGAAATTCCATCACAATGGAGGAGCCACGACGTATTGTGTGCAACTTGTCACGAAGTTGCAGTTCGCGAGCTTCAGAGGCGTTATCGAAAGCAGCAGCAAGGGCCATCCACATCGCATGAACCGTGTCGCAGCCGATCGTCTCCATCATGGACTCCTCAGTGAGAGGGGACCGGAGTAGAGCTTGGAGGAGCTTATCTTGTGCGACACGGTCCAAGATTTCGACGTGAGAGCATCAGCACTCGTCGAAGCTTTGGGCTTGGGTAAAGAGCCGTCGAGATACCCGTAGAAACCCGCAGACTCGAACAACACCTGCACCTGGGATTGCCATGCCATGAAGTTGCCGGCGTTGAGCTTGATCGGCAGCATGTGGATCATGGTGGCATAGGTTAATGACTTCCGAAATCCATTGAAAAACCGGTCGATGGCGGCGGCAGGGTTTAATTAATTAGTTGGATTGGAAAAAAAATGAAGCTACGTGAAGACACCCAGGCGGCGACGCGGTGATGGCTAGGGTTTGAAGTGTTAGGGTTTGGAAAGTTTTTCATCTAACGTAGAGAAGTAAAACTAGGAGCAGCTTTGATATTTAGGAAACCAAAACTCATACCATGTGAATGTGATAATTCGGAATGAATATTATTGTTGAAGTGTTTACAATATAGGCCCCGTTTAGTGTAGAGCGTTTAGCTTTTTTGGTTAAATATGGATAGTTGACTAGTCAATCAGCTATTTCTTGTGTTTGGTGAGGAGAGTTTTCTAATTAGCCGTTTTGATGAAAACTCTGATTTCTGAAACGCTAGAAAGAGAAGCGTTTGCAAGAATTTAATTAAAAGAATATTGCAAATTTTTTGTTTTTTTTATATTGCAAAATATCTTTTTTATCCTTATCTTTCACAAATTTTCTTTTTTTATTTAATCATTTTAACTTCGTACGTCTTGTACTCTTCTGCGTAGGTAATCCATATTTGAAGTAATTCTTAAAATATTAAAGTCTTGTACATCTCAAGCATATTAAAAAAAATAAAATTTCAGGCATTATATAAATTTGTTTACAAAAACTTGCAATTTATATTTGAATGGAATTAAAATGGCCCGAACTAAAGTCTTGTACATCTCCGAAGGATGTTCCGCGGTTGAATCAGCTCGATCTTGGTGTTGTGGTTAACCGAATAATAGAATGAGCATTATGCAACTCTTATACCGACTTCTGTGTATCATGTAACTGGCTTTAGCACATTAATATCTAGGTTATATTATGATTTACGCTTTCTTGTATTAGTGGGAGATTCTGAATTTTAAGAGGTTAATTAGGCATCTGAATTGAGACTTATTGCTTTTATTATCTTGATTGAATTTGCAGATGCTTTGTGGACTTTAACCTTTTTCTTATTCTGAATTCCTTATGTGCTATTGATTTATTTTGTTTGATTTAATTATTTCTCAGATGGTTTTATTCTCTTTTTTTTTTCTTTTTTTTTTGTTTGTTATTGACATGTAGTGTGTACTGTGATGATATAGAATGAAAATCAAAGAATGTCTCCACGATAATAATAAAAAAAAACTTTAGTGGGAGACTTTGGAAGATAATAAAGTGCATCCGGTCTGGGATCGTGTGAGAGTTGATTAAGTAGTTGATTCATCAAAGTCTCTGGTAGCAACATCCAGTGGGTTTTCATACTGGTTTTTTGCAGAAAATCGAGGAAAGAGCTGAATTAACGGTAAAGAGAGAGTATGTGCCTAGTGTTAAGAAACAATTGAGCAGATGCTGAGAGCCTATGGTATTGATTTAAGAGATGAAGGTAAAACAATTTGTAAGCCATCGTGGTAGGTAGTGATCAGTTAAATTGGTACAACTCAGTTTGACATAGTACTGTGCTTTGCTTTGTAGAATCATTTTGTGTTCTTTCAGGTATACCAATATTGATGGAGGCAGGGGCGAATCCAGATTATTAAAAACTAATCCTAGAGTAATATGTAATAATTATTGGGTTGTTTCTCGGTTTCTCCCCTCTTAGATTTTCCTTTTTTAATTACTTTTTTTTTTAGAATCACACGTTAAAACGATGTCCTTTTCGGTTTTGCATTTTTTCCTATTTTCCTTTTTTTGTTTTTTTTCTTCAGAATCCCACGTTAAAACAATGTCCTTTTGGGTTTTGGTTTTTTTTCCTAATATAATCCCACGTTAAACTGATTGTTTTTTTTCCAGTTTTAATTGTATAGCAATGCTTGTCTGATTTGATTTCCTAGTCAAATTCAATTGCTTCAGTTGTTGTTGAATTACACTTCTTGAGAATAAACTAAATCACTGTCGATCGGCACCAGTTTGGGGCGTGTTTAGGCCGTTGAATCTCAAGAAAGGCACGTATTTTTTTAATTTTTTTTTTTTTTTGCTATCTGCAGCTCATTTACTTAGTACATCCATTTATCAAATTAATGTTTTAACACATTATATGTACTATTAAGCCAATAATTTCGTAGAGCTTTTTTTGTTTTTTTTTCCAGAATCCCACGTTAAAACAATGTCCTTTTGGGTTTTGGATTTTTTTCTAATATAATCTCACGTTAAACTGATTGAGTTTTTTTCCAGTTTTAATTGTATAACAATCCTTGTCTGATTTGATTTCCTATTCGAATTCAATTGCTTCAGTATGTTGTTGAATTACACTTCTTGTAGATTGAAAACCAACTGAATTAATTGATTTCGAATTGAAAATAAACTAAATCACTGTTGATAGGCACCAGTTTGGGGCGTGTTTAGTCCGTTGAATCTCAAGAAAGGCACGGTGTCATCGCGTTTCTGAGTAGGCCACCACGGGTAAACATGTTCTTGCTTATTTTTCATGGTTCTGAATGTTATTTATTGTAGTTTATCTTTCCATGAGCAAAATTAGTCGTTCCACCGGTTCTGAACGTTTCGCTTTCGGGGTATCTCAAGAAGGATTGGCATTGATGACTTCTGGAATTGGTTGGATGATTGAACCTGGATTGAGTCCCTTTCTAGTCTAATGTAATTTAGTTTGGATAATTTTTGTGTCTGTTTGCATGCTAAATTCTGCTATGCCTTTTTCTACTACTAAGGTATCTGTTGGGGCGTGTGATTGGTGGGAACGGTTTATCCTGTAGAAGTTTGATTGTGTAGTTTGCGTTTGTGTGGTTATTATTGGCTACTGTTTATGGGGTGGGAAAGAAAAGTTTTTCTTTTGGTTAAAACAAAAGCATCATCGCTGATCACTTCTATACCTAAACATGCCAAGATAATGAATTATAAATAATGCATTATAAATAACCAGCAAGCAAGATGGATGCATTATAAATAATACCCCTTTGTTGAACAACATGCAACATTCTTTAGTGAATTAATATAATTTCTCCGCTCGCATAAGACATGCTCAAGGTCTGGTGGTTTATCTTAGAAGTTCTGAAAAACGCTTTCCAGAAGATGGGCTTTCAGGGAAAGTTCAAGATCAGATCACTCGATCATCACAACAACCTCATCCACCTACAACAACACGGAGACTGCTAAAGATTCTGGTCTAAGTCCTTCTGCACTATTGAAGGAGCCAGCTCTCAAAGATCCCCAATCCTTTGAATGGCTATGTGGTACCATCATATCCTGGAGCTCAATATGAAATTTAACTAAAACATCAAGGAAACTCACAATACCTAAAAAAAAAAATCATATTCAACTTGCCTTGATGTTAAAGGTGTTTGTAAACGATTGCAACTAATGACATTTTTATAATAAATCCCTTGCATGCATTCTTTAAACCAAGGTCTTTACTTTATACTATTCGTGTGCTATAAATATGAGCAGCCGGCATGAAAAACATTGCAAACCATATTGTACACTAATAAATGGCCAGGTCTAAATAAAGTAGTAAACCATATTAGATCGAGTTCTCTAATTTCCAGGTCTAAATAAATTCCTTATCCAATGAATGAGAGATGAATCACAGTTCATAACATGATTCACAAGCAAGCTATTTGCACCTGTAAGTCTTAAAGTTAAAGTCTTAAAGCTGTTTTCTTAGCTAAAGTCTTAAAGTTAAATTTGATGAGGCATGCTGCAGATGTTGCTTGATTCTGTATCACGTCCGCTGAATTTATATATAATGGTAGAAAACCAATAATACGGATGTATATATTTTATTTTATTTGTAAAATACTGTTGTTTTGAGAATGCTTCAGTTTTATGAACCAAATGAGCTAATGAATAATTCACAGTCTCCTTGTACCTATAAGTAGCACCTAATAGTCTACCTTTTTAGTCCAGTGCATAACTTACTGTATTGATTGAATAACAGAACAATAAATCTGGCCTTTGTGAATTCTTGACTAGGCTGGAGAAAATACTGATTGGTCGTTGCGACTGCATAAAATTATGTAAAATTATTGCATTAATTTGAAATTGTAATTATGAGTGAATGGGATTTTTCGTGAATGGGAACTGTGGTTGGGATTAAAGAGACAAGAACTTAACTTTTGATTGGGTTCCTGCTATTTTCCCGGGCTAAAGGGTTCCCTTAGTGTCATTAATCTGGCCAAACTTGTGGTGTGTAAAGTTGGTTGCTTTATGCAGATATTGAGGATGTTATGTCTGATTATACTTAATGGTGTGCTAACAATATTGTCCAAGCTTGGAAGTATGTGTTTCTAAGCCTCCTGATTATACTTAATGTTGTGCCAACTCTGGTGGGCGCCCTTCAGAGAAGGCAGCAGCACTGTGTTGCGGAAGAAGAAGTTCAAAGTGCACCACTTGAACAAGTCCAAGCAAAGAGCTCTAGGGTACTAGATCAATTTTTCCAATATGAATACTCTTTAGTATAGTTGAACACTAGAAATACATAATTCCGCATGGAAGTTTCATGGACTTTGTTTTGGTAGCTACAAGAAACTAATCAATAATTGATTTGATGGTTCATACGAATCAAATTTTTTTAGCATTATCTTGATAGTAAGTAATACAATATAATTTTAGCCAAAATGTAAGATTAATAAAGAACAATGCCTCCGTTTCAAATTCCTTGAGCATCATTTTGTTTGTTTTTTGTTTGTATTGCTATGCATTTTTATTTTGGATAGAAATTTAATTGTGACTCATATTTCTAATATTATAAATGTATGATTAATTATAATTTTTTTCTAAAATAAACCGCGCTAACCTCTGTATTGATCGTTCAGAGAGTTCTTTTTCCGATCAAAATATCAAAAGCATCAACAAAAGCATTCTATTTCGGTTACTCCTGCAACACAAAAACAAAGGAGAGATTTGGTTCGTGACAATATTGATCGTGTGTGCGTTTAAACTAAATTGAATTAAAATGATATGTAAGCCGTACTAAATAGAAAAATTAACATCTCTTTGAGGTAATAATCATGTACACCAATGATAATATTATTCGAAAATATTTTGTAGATAAGCTTTTGCACCAAAATTTTCATTCAAAAACACCGTGCAATGCACGGTGAGGCCTTGCTATTACAAATAAAATTTATTCATCACCAATATTAACGTTTTGAATGAAATTAAATAGTGAGCGAAATTGAATTTTTGAATAAGTAACAGGTATAAAAGCTTAAAGAAATATTGAAAAGTGAATCGGAAGAGTTTAAAATTAAAAGAGTGGAGAAAATAAATGAAAATTTCATTTTTCTTATATAGAAATGGTAAAAGTTATATATAGTGGGCAGTTAAAAATTAATTACTTTTTAATTCTAAAAATAATGGGGTAACCGCGAAAGTTACATTCGCCTCTGTATGGAGGGGAGTGTCTCCTTGAATATACTCTGGGAAGACTGGAAACCTATCCCGAGCAACAAGACTATTGTTTATAACTCCATCATTTGCTCAAGGTAAATTTGTCTGTTGTTGCGAGTTTCAAGATTTTGAGTCATTAAAATGTTTGTTATAAACCAATAGGAGTCGAATCATGAAGACCCTCTGAAACACGATGTTGCCGTGGCTATGGCTGGGGAACATTTTTTGAGTTTGATATTGAAACATGTGTCTAAATTTTCTGGTTTATCGAACCATTCTTTTTTTTCCCATTGTATTGCATAAATGGAAAACAAACTGTGAAGTGATTTTTGAGATTTTGTAGAAAGAACTTTATATTTATGTAGTAATGAAACTTTTGCTTAAATAGCTCTTATCTGATCTGCCTGAAAGCCTGAATCAAGTGTGCAGTTTAAGCTAAATATTTCAACATTGTTCGTGTAAAGAAGGAACCATAACTGGCTTTGAGATGACATAATCCTTAAAAAATAGAACTAATCATAAACTTTACAACATCTTTGTTTCTTATAAAGCAGGACTACTAGCACCTCCCAATCACGCCTAAAAGGTTCAAGTATGCAAAATAATATACAAAACAATTAATTCAATGCTTTGTAATATCATGTCATGCTTTGTAGTATAACTTCAGTGCTCTACTTCATTAAATACCCTTAAAAAATCTTAATAATGGCAGTGTTTTTTTATATACAAAAACTACCGATATCGGACCACAACGTTCAATTACAATAGGAAGTTGTTTATGTGAAGAAACCATTGATGACGTAACAACATGATTTGAAATGTTCTTAACTACCTAATTTTTTAAAGTTAATAAAAATATAACTTTGAGAGCATATAGAATAATATTTTAGGCTGTTTGCTAGAGTTTATTTTTTGCTGAACTAAATTTAACCGAATTGAAATAAATTTAGCTAAACTGAACTGAATTTTTTTTAAAATTTATCATGTATTATTATTATATTTCATAGTAAAAAAAATTAACATTTAGCAAAAAATATATTGAACCATCCATAGTAACATTTGGATTTTTCATCTTAATAAACCACGCATTGGCCCCGCTAGTCCTTATAAAAATCTATTTCGGACGTTGGAACATGGAAGGCGTCATCAATCTTTATTATGATGGTCAAGATTCAAGAGCCATTTTGTTTAGATGAGCATAAAATGGTTGCTTATTATATATCTTTCCATTATACTTTATTCTGTTTCTTATTTACAAGTGAAATAATGGTAAAATTGGTATTTTTGATAATTTAGATAACATAAAAAGACTAAATAAAATTATTTAGAAAAGTTAAAATTTAAAATTAAGTATACTATAGTTTTGAAAAACAATTAACTTATTTATATTTTTTATTACTTATTGGTAATTTTTCAATATTTTATACAAATTGCAATGTCGCCGTAAAATCGTCTTGGCGAGGAGACGTATCGTCCAGGCGCCTGGCGACGGAGGAGGATGGGATGGAGGCGGATGCATGACTGACCCCAATATTTTCGATCAATGTGATGATTAATTTAGGGCAAAGCAAGACCGTATATATATAGATTTGGTATTATATATCAAAAATATTTCATTACATGGACCATAACTCAAAACACAATTATCCATTTAAGTTTTCATATTTTTACACATCTCTCAAACCATAACATTTACACTATTTTATGCATATTGTTTCATGTCTTTGATCAACAAAAACATTATTCAAAAGATGTATACGCAGCCGGGCTTAGTTGCGTAAGCCTGTGACCTAATTGGGGCATTAAAGTGATGAACATGTTGTGTTGAGCTTCGGGTGTCGTCTGGGCCTCGCCCTACAATAGGCCGAGAAGCTATCTTACACAAAAAAGATGTATAAGCAACGCTAAAATTCGTACCGGGAATGACAATCAAGCATAAGAGTTGTACAATTCGTAGGAGCTAATAACAATTATGCCAAAGAGAAGGAAGGTAGCATGAAGATCTAAGCAAGCATATAATTTTATGGAATCTCACCACTTAACAAGGTTTGGAAATTAGTGATGTGAATGTACAAGTACAAAGAGAAGGAACATGGAAACATTGTCCAAGACATATCAAATCAAACAAAAGGGAGTGAAAAAGTGAAAAACTTCTAGAATTTCATCAAGAAGATATATGATCATGGATTCAAGGTTCTTATTATTACAACTTTAAAAGTAATTGCTCTATTACAAAAAAGAGGCCAATTAATCACTTCAATGAGAAAGACATCACTATAACCTTTGGTCGTAGTTTGTAGATAAAAAAAATTGACTTAAATCGGATCAAACACATCTAAAACAAACAAAAGACCCTCACTAAGGGTGCGGGGGATATCCGTTTGCAGTCAAGACTCTCGAACCCCATTATAGAAGCTCCTTGCTAGTGTCATCCTTGTTCTTTGATATGTTCTTTGATATGTTCAATCAGATCCTCCTCTCAAAAACCCTTCGTGGTCTAGCACTTTCCATCGCCATTGCAGATTGCATCAACCAGACCAGGGCAATCACCTGGTGATGAAGACGGATGTGCATGGCCAGATTCGTTGTATCTGGATGAGATTAATGTGGAAGATAAAATTCATTTATGGCTCATTTATGTCAGGATAGAGATTAAGAATATTCCTTGAATGTTCCTTTTTTTAATTTCTATAAATTGTAACCTTCACAAAGGGAAAGAGGACATTTAGATTGAATGAAATTTTAAGAGTTGTGACTCTTTTTCCAAACTTTGGTTCTCTTGCGAGAGAGAGTTTGAGCCTAATTCCCTAGCTATTCTCGGAATCAATGGGGTTTTAGAAGAGATTTCTTCCTAGGTATTCTAAGAATCAATGGGTTGAGTCTTTAGTATTTTTGTTACGTTCTCCGCTGCATCAGTTGGTATCAGATTCCAAATCGATCCTATGTCACTAGAGTATGATGTTCTAGTGTTTGGCGATTGTGAAGATGATGGTTTTGCTGCTCCAGTGTATGATGTTCCAGTGTATGACGAGGGTGAAGATGATCACTTTGATGCTGCTGTAGTGTTTGGCGATTGTGATGATGATGGCTTTGCTGCTCCAATATATAAAGTTCCGGTGTATGATTCTGAAGATAGTCTTCCATATGTTGAAGGTTATCTCGGAAAGTCATTATTCGGTGTTGATGATGGTGAAGATAGTTTTGGAGATTTTCTTCCATATATAATTGATGTTGATGCTATTGAAGATGTCTCTGAATATTGTTTCCATTTAGTTCGGAAAATATTATTTTTCGTTCACGGATCACTGCACGGTCAAATTCGAGGACGAATTTTTCTGAACAGGGAGAGAATGATGAAGACGGATGTGCATGGTCAGATTCATTGTATCTAGATGAGATTAATGTGAATGATAAAATTCATTTATGGCTCATTTATGTTAGGATAGAGTTTAAGAATATTCCTTGAATATTCCTTTTTTTAATTCTATAAATTGTAACATTCACAAAGAGAAAGAGGAGATTTAGATTGAATGAAATTTTAAGAGTTGTGACTCTTTTTCCAAACTTTGGTTCTCTTGCGAGAGAATGGTTTGAGCCTAATTCCCTAGCTATTCTCAGAATCAATGGGGTTTTAGAAGAGATTTCTTCCTAGGTATTCTAAGAATCAATGGGTTGAGCCTTTATTATTTTTGTTACGTTCTCTGCTGCATCACCTGGAACTCCCATCTCCGTGCACAATCAACCGTTTTTCATTTTCATAGTAGGTTAAGCATGGCTCCAACTGACCAACTGATGGAACCATACTGCCTCTGGAACTAGGAGTCTGAGATGCATCCCTCAGGTAGTTTCAGTTTCAGAAAGTGGAACCATGAGTCGCCTGTTTCTAAATGCGAGGGAACTAAATCTTAACCTTCAAAGGCTGGGACGTAAATCCTACAGTAACTTTCGTAATCAGCTGTATTATTGCTTTTCAGCTTCTTAGTTAGCTTGGAGAGGAAATCCTTCATCAGAAGGAAACTGAATATGGGTCTTTTTACGATCAATCGTGATCACAGATTATACACCGAATTCACTATCCAGTAGTGACACTGCTTTCAACAGCATGCAATCGAGCATTTTCATGACAGTTACAAACATTTTACATAACAGTTAGCTCTTGATCAATCTTCGTAGGGCTATAAATGAACCAAGCCATTCGCGAGAAACTCGTGAACATTTCGACAAAAACTTGAATTGAGCTCGAATTAAACGAACACGAGCCGAGCTCGAGCTTGAGCTCGAACACCATACCTACTATTTGATAGGCTCATAGGCTCGTCGAGCCTTATCGAGCCTGGCTTATATAACTATATTATAAATTTATACCTATTTCGATATTGTGTGAAAAATACAAGGGCTAATCTGAAATTAAATTATAAGACATTTAAATACTCCTCTTTGTCGATTTTAAGACTTTCTATATGGAGATTCTGGCCGTGAAAGGTAAAACACTACTCCGACATCGCACTTCTTCTTTTTGTCATAGTTTTACTGGGTTTGATTCTTCGTACACATGTGCTTAATTTCGATAACATATGTTATCTGATCATCCGACTATGCCTTGTTCGGAGTTGCTGGGCGTTTTCACCCATCATGCCTGCTGGGTCTGGACGGCTCTGGGCGGCGGCCTGGGAAGGGTCCCATTTTTGAGCAACTAGTTCACGTATTTGTTTAGGAGTTTAAAAATGATTTTGACACAAACTTAGAAATCCATAAACTCCTTCTGATTTTCTGATTTGCACAAAAACTCTTTCTGATTTTTTGATATTGTATGTTTTACATATATGTCTACGTCTAGCATTGACAGTAGTACTACTGCGGGAAATGTAGAAACTACTAAGAGGGCTGTTTCACCAGTCCAAGAAACAACAGTAAAAAGTAAGGATGAGGGAGACAGGTTCATAACTAAGAAAAAAAGACAAAAGACTTCGAAGGTGTGGAATGATTTTCATCAGGCCGTTGTGGAAGGAGTGTTGAAAGATGTTGTAAGACTGCATTTGTGAAAAGTTCGACAGGGGTTACGATACATTTAATTAGGCATATGCAAAAGTGTGATGGGAAGAAACCTGAGACACAAACAAAGCTGAACTTTGCGCCTTGTGATGATCCTTTAATTTAATACCTGTTTTGCACTATGGAAAGTTTGATATGGAGATTATGCGAGAGAGGGCTTGTCACTGGATTTTGATGTCTTTTTTCCATATTGGAAGAAGAAGGCTTCAACATGATGATGAAACAAGGAATGCCAGAGTGGACAAAAATCAGTAAGAACATGGGCAGAGATGATTGTGTGAAGAGTTATGAATTTGGGAAAAAGAAATTGAAGAAGGAGCTAGAAGGAGTTAGTAAAATAAGTTTGACGACATATTGTTGGAAGTCAAACCCTCAAAGGATTGATTATATGGTTGTCACTGGGCATTGGATTGATTCTTCTTGGAAATTGCAAAAAAAAGTTTTAAACTTTCACCATATTCTACCACCAAAGGGAGGTATTCAACTTTCAGATGCTATTTTTAAATGCATGAGTGATTGGGGAATTGATGACAAGGTGTTTAACATTACTGTTGATAATGCATTGGCAAATGATGTAGCTATAAGGACAATGAAAGATACAATCATGAGTTCCAAAAATTTGCTAGGTAACAGAGACTTGTTTCATGTCCGATGTTGCGCTCATATATTGAACTTGTGCGTTCAAGATGGACTGGTTGCACTTGAGGATTCCATTACTGATATAAGAGAAAGTGTGGAGTATGTCACTCGTTCCGAGTTAAGGCGCTTACTTTTCCAGTTTGTGCACTTCAACTTGGTTTGAAAGAAGCAGTTTAAAGATGTTAAAACAAGATGGAATTCGACTTTTGAGATGTTGGCTTGTGCACTTAGGCCGTTTCAATATTTAAATTCGGTTATGACTTTCTTCGTGACGAAACCTAATATAGAAATAACTTTCAAGGAAACATGGTAAAGTACAATTAGCATATGAAAAGAACCCTCGAGAACTACTCTTTATCTCCTAGTATCCAACATATCAACATATTAGAAACACCGACAAATATGACACCATTTAATCAAATATACTTCGTAGAACATAGACCTGCCTCAATATATAAAGAGCATCCTCTAGCACAATAGATCCTAAATAAGAAACCATATATTTTTCAATTAAGACCCACAATGCAGAATTTTGATTCTGCTGTCACGCCATTGTATATATCATTCCATACTTAAATCAAGACCAGGTTATCATGATCATCATCAAATATGATAATTTATAAAGACTCCATCATTTATCATATACTAACCAAAATACATGGTTAATTTTAATCCACACAATACACCATGTTACAGCACACAAGATTATCAAAAGTTTTGTTAATCAAACCACATGAGCCTTTAAGCTCCATCTATAAATCAGAATCAGAATACAAAGTGTGGAATTTTAATCAAACCACATGAGCCTTTAAGCTCTCACATATAAATCAGAATTAGAATACAAAGTGCATGATTTTATTCAACCTGCCACCCCATCATATCTCCAAATCACATTTTCAATCATCACACCACATTACATGCCATCAAGGAAATTTCAACCTCACTTTATAAAATATCACTACATAAACCCCTTATCGCTCCATCCACGTCACTGCATAAATCCTTTATCGCTCCAACCTAAACGTCACTGCATAAACCCCTTATCGCTCTAACCTAAACGTCACTACATAAACCCCTTATCGCTCTAACCTTATCGCTCCAACCTAAACGTCACTGTATAAACCCCTTATACCTCCCATTAAACATCACTGAATAACCCCTTATAGCTCCCTTATAATATCACTGCATAACCCCTTATAACTCCGCCACAACAAATTTCAAAATTTCAATAAGTCTCACACATCATAAAATACACAATCAAAATATTCCTGACAAAACAAATTATCATTATATATTCACCAGTTTGCACAAATTGTCAGTTAGCCACAAAATATACACAGGCTGTCAGATAGCCACAAAATATACACATATGGTCAAGTAGTCTCATTAGCATTATACAGATTAAAAGTAAACACACTCTAACTCCAAACTAAAAATAAAAATAAAATAAAATACAAATCAATGAGATCAGATGATATATAATCAGTAAAGGTGGTATACAGAAAATATCACGCGGATTGTTAAAGTTTTATTCCAAATACATGTATAGACATGACAAAGTTTGGATGCTCACTTATCACTTAACATGTCATGTTAATTCATAGAGTAAACCCACCACAGTGCAAACAGGTCATTATCAACATATCAAAAATACTAGAACCGTGGTAAAATCAAGACATCAAATTAGAACACATGTTCATAAAAGTATAAAATATACCACCTACACTCCAAAAAAATAATTGCAAAGGTACACATCCATTCATGCTGGGTATTCATATGGGTTATCAACCAGTAGACACATTTCAAGTTACAAGTAGCATCATTCCAGCTAGCAGACAAGCACATGCAGCCATGTAATCATTTATAGAGTTTACAATCATAATATTGGGGTACTCCACTCACACAACAGTATTTCAGGTATAGCACAAAATGACTATACCAATCTGACTATACAAACTGATAGTAATCAATTAAATATTTTCAAATGAACATGATTGATGTCATCTTTAAATTACTATAACACATTTCATAATTACCACAACATAATCATCACACTAATTGTATAATTTACCACACTAAATCACCTCACCTTATGATTCACCACACCAGATATATATAAATCACCACAGATATAATTCGCCGCACCAAATATATACATCACCACAAATATACTTATCAAATAGAGAATATATAGTTCAAGTAACAGTAAATAGCAGTGTCTTATGTAGCACCTATCTCGAGAACAACACTTATATATTATTTTAAAGATACATCTCACGAACGTGATCAAGTAATCTCACCGTTCTTACACATGTCATTTAAGACCAGTGGAAACTCAATAGGAAGCATAATAAACACTTTCATCATATAGTACGAGTGATCCCGAGTATTCAAGTAGTCTCATAACACACACACGCAACAAGTTAATCATTCATAGAATTTACCATCAATCTCATACAATAACACAAGGAGGTCATCTATTACTTAATAAAAATAGTGTGTGATATCATATGACCACATACACCATAAACATACCAAGTCACTCAAAATGATCCATGATATAAGCACACTATAGTACAACCATTATCCACTAACTAAATCACAGCAAATCAATGTATAGGCAAGACATCAAATCACACCACAGCTACAGAAGTATCAAGTAACTATCCAGATCCTAACGAGTATGAACATCTCCCCTCTTACATGTCAAACCAAGTAGATACACCTCATTTACAGATAGCAGGACCTTCACATATAGCACATATCTTGATAATAAAAGTATTCGCTTGTGTATTTTAAAACCATATATCCTAAATAATCAGACTCTAGTACTTTATATACATTTTTGAAAATATAATAGTACACATATTACACATAGGCATGACAGATTAAAACTATAATTTTTGAAAAGTGAGAACACTCACTTGCTCTCGTAAAGTAATAGTCATGACCATAGGGTCATAGTCAGACTATAGAAAGATTTTTCTTTTGAGCTAATTATAATCCCTCTCGAACTGGTTCTAGCGAGCACGGCGCGCCACCACCTGTCGAGCCTGCAGTCCCATCTTCTTGGCCAGCTGAGTTTATTCGTTTCGGCTCCAGTCACTGCCAGCCATTTCAGCGGTTCTTCAGTTTTTGGAAACCGCTGCTATTTCTACCGCAACAATTATTTCAGCGGTTATTGCCTCCTGGAGACGGTCAACAGGTAGCACATATGACTGGACATTCCACCCAGCCGTGTTTGTTTGCTGTGGTCAATTTTTTTGTTTCAGCGGTTGCGGCATTTAGACAAACCGCTGAAACGGTTTTTAACGGGCTCGCCATTACGGACTAGGCGAAACATAAGCCCTTTGCATAGGCCCAGTATATTAAATGGGCCGAGACCATTTAACGTTACAGCGGTATTGACATTTAGGAGGGAAGCAAAAAATTTTGAAATTTCGTTTGAAATTTAGATTCCCGCACAATTTTAAAGCGCTGGAACATAAATTTTGGACTCGAAGCGCTAAAACGGTTGATTCTCCATGTCGACCGCTGCAACGTTAAATTTGCAAGTTAAGCGCTGGAACGTTTGGAGCGTTGGAACACTTCAAACCGCTGAAATGGGATAGTTTACTAGCAGCAGGATTTGGCCGGAATTAGAAACGCCACCGCAATATATGCAGTTCACTTTTCATTTCAGGCCAAATCCTCCTGCTGAAATACAATATGAAAAACAACTTTGAAGCAGCACCAATTCATCTTTAATAAAAAGCTACTATGTCATTTAAATTTAAACATTGCATTACATGGTCACTGTCATGGCAGCCAGGCTTTATATGCCCCAAAAAAGACCAAATGTGCAAAATATTGTCATCTAACCAGCCACAAAAGCTACACCAATCACAAAAAAATGTACCCAACAACAGCTACACAATATAATCTACACAACAGCTATAAGCACAAAATAATTGTTCCAGATTATCATCTTCAATAGGTATCAAAAAGCAGTTGCCTTTACCTATGCTAAAAGCTCATATTTCGGTAATTTTCGCCCCTGCTGGTATTGGTGCTGGAGGGTTCCTTCTTATCCGTCGGAGCATATATCTGCATTCATCCGCATAGGTATCCATGATGTGAAAACAAAGTGTATCAATCATTCCTTCGATAATGTCGAGCTTGAAAGCGGAAGGATCTTCCGGGAATACCTGTACATCATAATATGATTGGAGTGTCATTTATTTATGACCGAACATATAACATAAAGGGCGAACATGAAACTGGAATCTGGAAGGGGTAGATTATGAAGGAATAAAAAAAAACCCAAACTATAACAAGCATTTGATGGAAACAAAATTTGAAATATGACTCACCTCATGCACATCAACACCTTTGTATAGGAGAACAATTTTCTCCATGTATAACATACAATAATAACCACACTCCCACCGTCCTGGCTGTTTTTTGTGCTGGATGAACAAAAATATATTAGCAAAAATATGAGGACATTGGAAATAGAATATTTGAGACAGAAGGGAATATATGCAAGAATTTAGAAGTTTACGATAATATTGGTGGTACGCCATTTTGGTGCATACGATAGATAGGGTTCCTCAGCAGCAAATTCCAAGTCATATTTTCCTCCAATACTGCATATAGTAGGAGAATGTATAAATAATGTAAATTCAGAATGAAAAAAAATTGGATAAAGATGGGTAATGAAAAATACCAGATGAGTAATTTATTGAGAAAAACGTTCTTGGTCTCTGAAATCCCAGTTGTATCAGGATCGATTACGTAAAAAATCCTCTCCTCTGGAACGATGATTATCATGATCCAGTGTCCCCTGATACAATTTTTCAAGGAACAAATTACACACTCAGATTAATGAGGGCATTGAGGCTTATTAAAAATTGGAAAAAAAAGGAAATATATGAGGAAAATACTTACGCTCTACATATAGGCATGACATATATTCTAGCTCTGATTTCTTTCATGAGGTTGACTACATTTTTTGGAACCTTTTTGAACGATTTGGCTTCATCAGTCTGGCCGCAGAAGCTTATTGAAGTGCTAATGACGTGGACTCTGGCAGGAAGATGCTCAGCTTGAAGCTCCTCAGCATGAAGCTTGGTTACCACCAAACTAGCGAACATTAACGGCATCATAAGACAGAAAAATCAGGAATAAAATTATATAAGACTGTATGGTAAAAACTACATTTATAAGTAAAAAAATATTACCTAGCCAACATTTCCATTTGCCATGCCGTAATCCACTCCTTGCGTCTCCTATCAATGGTTTTCATCCATTTTTTTGCGTCACCCAGATTAAACCTCGGATACTGAACCATCTTTCCAAACAAAGGCTCTTTGAGTGGTATGGGGAAATCTTCAATTCGCTTAGGAGCTTCATCCAACTCCTTTAAAAATGCCACCAACTCCCTTCGAATTTCGCCATCTCTTTTGTGGTGTTCAAAATTCTGAAAGGCAAAAGGTTGAAGATGAGAAAAAAAAAGCAACAATGACAGATGAATACGTTCAAAAAAAAACTTCAATAAAAAAATAGGTAGTATTTAACTTAACCAAGTCGATTTAAAATCAGGGATTGATGGTTCAACATTATTAGCTGGGAATAGTGGAGGGGGAGTTGAACCTAAATTCAATTGCTTCACTAAGGCAAGTTCTTGTTTCGGCACTGAAGCATCCTCCATATGTATGTCTAAGCAATCATCATCTGAGTAAAGATCATCTTCAAGTTTGACAATTTGTTTATCATCATCCACACTGTATTCTGATTCTGTCCTCTCAGGAGATTCCTACACAAGACACAATAACACATAAATATATATATTCAAAAACATGAGAATTTTATGAAGAATTGCATTATACAATTGGGTGAAAAACTTGCCTCAACATCTTCCATATGGAAACTGCTTATGAGGTCAGCTGGCCAAAGGAGAGTAACTCCTACAGCAGTGGATATGGTATCATGCTTTGGAACTGGGATAGGCAATTCGGCGTCTGGCTTGTAAAGTGGAGGACGAATTTGGATCACCTTCATTCCTTCGTGAGGTACTGCTCCTTCATGCACCAAACCAGCAGCCACCGTTACAATTTTTCCTTTGGGAGTGAATACTCCCAAATAGCATTCGCTGTAATCCTGGAAAAAAATGAAGTTAGTGTAAGCTAAGTTTTCCAAATTTATAATACAATCTAAGATTTTTTAAAACTGTATTTATGTACCTGTGAAGGATTTTCAGACTGATGTTTTTCCTCAGTTTGTGGCTTTGAAATACTAGACTGTTCAGCAGTAACCTTGGCTTCGTAAATGCGCTTCTGGTCTTCGAGGAATGCTTTTGGGGACATATCTTCAGTAAGGATCACTCCAAGCCTACCTGCTATCCAGCTACTGAAATCTTCAAGGCGAGCTTCAAATACCTTGTCCCCATCAATAGTGGCTTGCGCCATCATCTTCTCCTTCCTTGCCTTCTGCCTTTGGCGGTTGCGTATTTTTACCCAATCTGGCAGTGCAAATTCGATCCCACAACCGGACGGGCAGGCTCTATATTTGCCAGGCTTATCATCCTCATCTAGGGCCAGTGCAAGTATGTCCCTTCTCCCCTCAATGATAAGTTTACCTTCTTCCTTATCACGGTTCATCTCCAACTGTACATCAAATAACAGATTTAAAATATAGTTTTAATAACTTACAATACTTATAATATAGAATTGAATATTAAAGAACAGTTGCAAAAAATGGAAGACATAATACTTACAATTTTTGCTGCCAAATCTCTCACAAAGTCATCTGCATACTCCTTAGTTTTTGGGTTCATGTTTGCTTCAAGAAAAACTAATGACCCGTCAACTCTCAACACCATGTCCCTAACAATAAGCAGGGCCTCTTCGAACGTCCTTCCTTCCTCGTTCATAAGTCTTTCTATTTCTTTTCGACGCATTACCTTTGCCCTCCTTATGAAAATGCGGCGGTAGCCTCCACTGCCCGTGCGGTGGCAATATTTCTTCTGCTTGCCATTTGCACTGTTCTTGTCACTGAGTTTCTAGTCCAAACCGACAGATTAAAAAAATCAGCTGTCATCACATATGGTGTCCAAAACCTACTTCTAAATACCATCATAAACTGACAGTGATTAAATAATGAACATGAATGGCAACTATAAATTTAAAACTTAAAATCAGCTGTCAGTGACTTACTTTAAATTTTTCAGTAGATCTGTGTGCAACAAACAAGTCCCACTCCTTTGGGTCTAGCCACCTATACTTATCACAAGCTTCACCTGGGTCAGTCTTTTTCTTATGCCTTTTTGATACGTATCTGGTTGATGCAATATGAAAATTCAGAGTTAGAACAGATTCTACGGGACTCAAAGTAACAAAAAATTCAGTACATGTAACTACCTTGACCAAACAATGGATCTCCAACATCTTTGGTGGCGTGCTGCGTAAGTGGTCCAAATCTTCTTCAGTTTAGCATGCTCGACTTTGTTGAGGGCTGTCCTAAAGTTCCAGCTCTCCTGTAAGGAGACAAAACAATAATTTTAACTCTGGAGGTCAAATGTGTGTACAGTAGGATATTACTTAAAATTTATAAAACAAAATCCATATAAAACTTTCGTACCAGAATGTCTTCCCATGCTGCATTCTTGACATGGGCTGGTACTTCCCTCCAAGTAGGCCAACTACCTAATTTGATACGCCTCCGAAATGAGTAAGCCACATACCCCATCCATTTCCCTGGCATAATTCTAGGGCACAGGTTCTCATCAAACCACATAGGTAAACGTTTGGAGTGTTTTAAAGTAAGGACGATCACGAGCAGGGTCATAATCAAAAGAACGGGGATGATGACGTGGTCGTCGACTCACCGGAGAGTGAAATTACCGATACAGGTAAGTGATCTTTTTCTTCTCTTGTGATGCTTTAATTTCATTAACTTTTAAAAAGTAGAAAAGAAAACACCAAAAAAATCTGCCTTTTTTAATCTGACATCTGTGGTGAACTGAAATCGGTAAAGTCAATTTAGAACATTTTTCATTTATGAGAAACATTGCCCGATATGAAATCTGCTGGTGGGATCTCCGGCCACCCTGTCTGGCTTTTTGTTTTTTCTTTCCATTTAAACATATTTTAAACATATCAGTTGGATCTCGAAATTCTTACAACTGTAGAAAAAAAAGCAGTTTTATGTACTCTGTATGTACTTGGTACTTTCAAAATTATATGGGTTCAGATCAAGTAAACTATGTGTATTTTGATTTTTTTGGTTTTTTTTTGTTTTTTTTGCTTGGGTAGAAGGTGGATTGAAGTCTCTATCAGAGTAAACTGTTCATTGATTCTGACTATAGAAAGTTTGGTTGGGGAAGAAGAATCAGGAATCTCGACGTTTCTTAATTAAAATATTGATGAAAGTGACTTTTATGGGTCAATTATCACAAGTCGGATCCTCTGCGCAAAGATTCTACGCAATCTTTACGCCAAAACGGTGTCGAATATGTTTTTGACGTAAACACATTTATTCACTCACTGTGTTGGAGATATTTTACCAACCTTCACCTGTTTTTTACGTAAACACATTTATTCACGTTAGTTTAAAACAAAAACAATGATTATACTAATGTGTTTGATTATATAGAAATATATATTATTCATTCAGAGGTTAAAATACCTGATTTTGAGATAATGTTTGGGATGAATGTTCATGACTGGGATAAGAGTTAAACATCTATTATCATTAAAAAAAATCCAGTGGCTATGTTCACTAGTGGAAAAAGGGTGGACGGCGGCGCTTTTTCGCGGCGGTTCAGGCCAAAGATACAAGAACCGCCGTGCAATTCGGTTGCGAGTTCGCAAGATTGATCAGGTTTCCCAAACACCGGTGCTTGATCAGTTGTGAGTTCGTAACTTGGTCCGGATCATCTTAGGTATAGTAAACCGCCGACTAACCATATGTTCCGCGGCGGTTCTGAAAAACCGCCGCCGTTCGTTCCGGTTACGACATCGTAACTGCGGCTGCGGTTGTTTTAAATTGAATCTGACGCAGTTGCGAACTCGTAACCAAGCAGAATATGAATTAAAAAGGATTGGTTTATTCATTTCTCAAGATCTAGAACTCCTCCACTCCTTACTTTGCAATTCCGCCCGTCACCCAGATCTCTGTGATTTCTCAGATTCTCCGCCCCGCCCCGCCCCGTCGCCCTCTCCCTTGCCACCCGTCGTCGTCTTTCTCCCTGGATTGTCACCGTCGCTGCCGCCCGACAACCGCCGATCACCGGGAATCATGGTCACGCTGGAGTAGAAAGGCAGTATTTTCTACCTGACCTTGACCAGAGAAGACGAGCTCCGCCTTCACCCCACCGTCATCGAATCCATCCGCTCCCCCCTTTGCTCAGGTCAAGTCCGCTAATTATACTCTCGTTTACAAAATTCTTTTATTTTGAGATTTATACTTGTTTTGGTGTCATTAAAGAATTACGTGATCACGTAAATTGGGGTTATTCATTTTAAGTATCTGTTGTTCTCCTTTGTAGGTCTGGCTCAAATGAAAGGCATAAAATCGTGGAGGATAAGTTGATGAAGCAGAAGGCCAAACTCTTGCTCGATGAGGCTGCTGATGTAGCCAATATATACTCTACTTTTAGCACATTTGAGAGTTCATTTGGGGTAGCATTTAGTGCAAAGGGTTAAGAATTAAGGCTAAATTTCTCTTACCTTGCATTTTGAAGAAAGACTTGTGCACTAACGTTTTGAAGCTGAAATTTGGAAATGTTACAAGAGGAATTGGAGTGCATAAGTGGTACCATTGGCTTCGTCTTCTCGAGTACTACAAAATGGACTACTAGAACGTTAAAAAGGGATCAACGGTTCATCCGTGGCGAAGCAAAGAAGATTGCTGCCAACCAGCCAGGGACATCTCGCGGGCCGCGAAATGGGCCTCGCGGGCCGCGAAAATGGGCGGAATTTTGGCATATTGAAGGCCAGAAAATCAGATTTTGAAGGGCTATAAATACCACTCTTATCCCATTTGAGAAAAACGAGTTCCCTCACATCCAAAACCCATTTTCCCTTTGTTCTTGATCTTTTCTTCCATTTTTCTTCTTCTAGATTTGATGTTGATGTAATGTTGTATTAGAATGATTGTATTAGCTTAGTTTAATCTTGGGAGCATTTGAATTCACTTCCCCTTGAGACTTTGAGGGTGTGTATGCTTGAACTTTGGATTTTGATTATCATTTGATGAACTTGAATTCTTATGCATGAATATTGTTCAATCTTGCTTAATTTGTTATGGGCTTTGTGTTTTATATCAATTGTATGCCTCATAGTCACTAATTAGAATAGATTAGTTCATAAGGTTAAGATAATCTAGTTTTAGAGTAATTCTAGGGTAATTTGGAATGGTGATGGATTGTAGTGTAATGTTATCTCTAGTAGTTAGTTTAGTGACTATGGAAAGGGGTTGAGTGATGACAAACTCTCCCCTTGGTTATGTGATTGTAATTGAGAAATGCCATGATAAATATGAGTTGTTAGAATTGGAAATCTTATGAACTTGCATGATCAATCAATTATGTTTTTAGGTAAGGATGTAATGCTACCATTGGTCCCCCTAATATGTGATTGTATACTTGAGTTGAAGATTCCTTTTTGACGTATGATTGTTAGCAATAAATAACTAGATTCGTGGGTAGAACGTGATCGTTTTCTCCAATATCATGAAGTAGCAAGTATGAATTGAGATTTGTATGTTATCATCGTCTTAGTTCTTTATATTTATCAAATGTCTTGTTTATATGCTCTCGTTATCGTGGGTATGTGAGTAAGCTTGTCAATTCTCCATTCTTAATACCATTGTTGAGTTATCTAGATGTTATCGTCTAGGTGACTCGACAATAAGAGCCTTGAGAGGTGTTATCATCTTCTCTAGCTACAATTGGGAGAATGAGATGTTTTCATCCTTGACGAATGATCAAAACTCCTTTGTAATAGCATTTGCCCGGGGATAAGTTGATAGTTGGAAATTGAAGTCAATTGCCTCCCAAGGCCTTGTATTTGTAGTATTTGCATTGTAGTGTAGTTTATCTTAGTTGATTTCTTTCGTAGTGTAACAAAACCAACTCAAAAACCCCCCTTGTTTACCTTGCTTTCTATATAATATATATGTATGTGTTTATAATCTTTGCTAAAACACTAAACAAACTCCTTCTCCTTGTGGTTCGATCCCTACTTCCCACTATCTACTCTATAGTAGTTAGAAGTTGTAGGTGAAATATAAATGTGTTTTGATTGAGTGGGATTCCCATTTACGACGTGGGGAAATCGCTTGTCAGCTGCATCTTGGTCTTTTCATGTTTTGATTATCATTTTCAAGCTGAACAATCATTAAATGTGTGAGGTTTTTTTTTTTGTTATGAAATCTTGGTTTCGGAATTCTATTTTTTTTGGCACGTATGAAAGTTTAAACTTCTTGATGAGTCCCTATGAGTAGATACATATATGTGTTTAAAATTTAGAGCCATAGGTTTAAGAGCTTGGGCTAGGAAAGAAATATGAGTGAGTATAGGAATCTGAAATTTGTGGGTGTATGTGAGGTTCTGAACTTTAAAAGATTATATTTCTCAAACTGTTAATCAATCTACAACAATAATAATATATTTGAATACATGAGCTTTAGAAGTTCAGTTTTGAATCAAGAATCTTTCAATTTGGTTTAGGAATGAGGGAGAAAAAGGGTTACAAAGTTCTGCCCTCGTTCATTCATGTTTACAGCACAGCCCTCACTTTACAAACCCATATCTATTTAACCCCAACTCTGATTTTGTTGATTCTTGTACCTGTGAAATATTTGTAAGATTCTCTAGGATTTAGAATCTAGAATTTCTGAATTTGCATAATAAATGATAGAGATAATCGAGTTTCAAGTCTGCTGTGACTGGACTGGTGCTGTTCTGGGCAGCCAGCTGACTGTTACTTTAAAAATTCATATCTTCATAACCGTAACTCCATTGTGGCTGATGTTTATAATGGTGTATTCACTGATCTTTGATTTCATAACAATAATGGGCCAATTCGGCTAAGTAACAAGAGAGATATAGGGTTTTAAAGTTCTGCAATTTTTAATTTCAGTTTTCTGCTGGCATCAGTTTGGAACTCACTTTAAAAATATCACAGCTGGTCTATTTGGAATAAATTTATTAGTTTTGGAAAAAAGAGATTTCAAACTATGATTTAGAATCAATAATGAGACAATTTGGTTTAGAAACGAGTGAGAAAAATACTCTTGAAGTTCTGCAATTGTTAAGTACTTTTCTGCTCGCATCAGTTTTATAATTCACTTTGAAATTTTGTAACTGATGAACCGTAGCTCAAATTTTGTTAATTCTTGTGTCAACTAGATCCTTGTAATCTGGAATACACTCTCTGATCAAGAACGATCCATGTTGATTAGAAATATAGCATTCACAAAGGGTTATAAAGTCGCTGTGGTTTATAACTGATGTGGAAATGTGTTTATGATAATCAGTAATTGTATGCTTGTTTATTGCAATGGTCTTCTGCTGCAATTTTTATGTTATCAAGTGACCTGTTGAGAACAACATAATAAGGATAAAGCGATGTGTGAAAGATCATTAATAAATATAAATAACTATACTGCAGGTGTTGAAGGAAATTGTGAGCTTAGGATTCACGGTGAGGGTTTTATCATGTCTTCTATATCTTTTCAATAGGCGCTTTACGGTCTTTTTAAGTTGTCTGAGTTGGTTGAGTTGCTAGTACTAAATAATCATAAATAGTTTTAAGTTATGTTTTAATTAGTTAAGTTCAACATTTGTGCAAGTGCTATTTCAAGTCATAATTTGTGCTTAAGAGCTATACGACAGCAGATGCAAGAGGTGGCTATAGTGAATTCCTAAATTAACTTTTGGTTTCTTCAATTTTGATCTAATTGTATGAAAGTTGGAAGAAACTCATTCATGTATTGATGCTTGTAATATGTCGAATATTTTGTATTTATATTGAAGTGTAGCTCTGTTTCTTTTCTTCGTTTTTGGCATTATACTGGCCGGTATTTTTTTAGCAGAACCTAATTAGGTTATGACATCGTAACCAGATTCAGGAACAAACATAGACCCTAACCTGAAATGATGGTTGCGAGTTCCCAACCTTTGAACCGGAGGAGCATCCGATGTCGCAACACTCAAAAACAACCTGCAGGTTCTATCTTGTTACGAACTCGCAACCGGATGAACCTGACAAGGTTGCGAACTCGCAACCTTGCGCGGCGGTTCAAAACCGCAGAGCAATTTTTTCTTCGTTGCGTGGCGCAGCTGCCGCCGGCGGCGCCGAGGAATGGGGACGGAACCGCCCCAATAGCCCTCTTCCTGCACTAGTGGTTTATATAAAATTACCCGAGTTCCAAATTCTGGAGATGAGATTTGTGATTCATGGTTTGATTCCACCATCAAATTATTTGTGATTCATGAGAATTATTTGGCTCACTCTTCATATTGCTTGAACTAGAAATTTGATAAATAACATCAAATCAACAAAAACATTTCATCAACGATAATAACTATTTGGCTCACTGGGTCATATTGCTTGAACTACTAAATCCATAAACATCAAATCAACAAAATAATTTACCAAAAAAAAAATCATACGTACTTCTTGATTCTAAGAAAATCAATTTATGCGCTGGTATAAAAGGATGGAAGGTTAAAGATTGAATAAAGAGATGATAAATCCAAACGTCAGAATTAGAGGGGAAGGAGAAAAGTCAGCTCAGAAAATAATTAAAAGGAAAAAGTAAAGGCTATTAGTAACTATTTACTGTAAAAAGGTAAATTGCGTACGTTTTGCGCATAATCTTTTGCATAGAGGATCCGGAGCAAATTATCATGCATTCATGATTATTAACTAGTGGAGGGATCTGGTTCTTCTTGATTCAAAGGTTTCCGAGAACCAAGGTTTACTCATATCAAGAAAACATTAAATTTCATTAAACTGATTAAAGATTTGCAAAGAAAAGAAGGAAATGTTCTTGTTTGCAATATATTTGCAGAGGACAGAGCCAGTCTCTGTCAATGTCAAATTGTCATAAGAAAACAGGAAGAGAAGCAGATGACCCTGCTCGTGACCGTCCTTACAGGGAGCCCCTCCTTGGTTGTACATCTATTCTTTGGGAGTTGCTTCAACTCAAAGTTATCAAATATTTCTCCCTCCAGTTCCTCACCCAAATCCTCATAGGGGATATCCCAATCTGAGGGTTGATCTATGTCCCTAGGGTGAGGTGTTTTAGCATTCAGGACATCTATGTACTGGTGTATGTACTCCTCCTTGTCCTTTGTCTTTTTTGCACTAGGTTTTGTTTCCTCAGTTTTCTTAGGAACCTCCCTTTCACGCTTTTTACCCACCATTGATAACCTGAAAAATGTTACATACATAAGGAGGTCCAGTAAAAAACCATAACAGTGAGTGGCTTCCCAACATATACTAACATAGAAAGGTTTACCATAGAACCCAACCCTCATTAGGCTGAAAACATAAAAATTACCATACTCAAAAACCCAGTCAATGTTCACATAGCAGTCACATTAAATACGCTAAATTAAACCAGTCGAGCATACTTAATCTACTGGGTCAAAAAGAATATGCATTATTCACCATTATCAAACAAAACCCTACCCTACAGAGTGTAAGATGATCAAAAGATTCAACATTGTAAACCCTAGACTACATGTACCTGGGTTATTATCGAGTAGCGGATCTAGGAAAGTACCAGCTGGGTTCTATCGACTACAGACACGTGTTAATCCGTTTTCAACTCCAGGAAGATTATCAAAGGTTGTGGCTTAAAGGTAACTGGACTTTTGCTGGAGCTGCAATGAAGGTGCTGAAATGGACCATGGATTTCTCTCCGGAAGCAGAGTCTTCTATAGTGCCAGTTTGGGTAAACATCCCTAAGGTACCAATATTCTTCTATAACCATACTATGATCCAAGCTATGGGCAATCAGATAGGTAAATTCATAAAAATGGACCTAGCCACAGCCACATTATCTAGACCCTCAGTTGTGAAAATTTGTGTGGAAGTAGATGTTAAACAGAAACTTCCTAATCATATTAGGGTCGGGATAGAAGAGGATGGTGTGGAATATGGGGTAGTTAAGCTTCCTATTGATTTTGAAGACCTGCCACTGTACTGTTTTCATTGTAAAAGCATTGGTCACTGTGATGATCAGTGCATTCACCTTCACCCTGAACTGAAAAAACCCAGGCAAAGGCCTCAGGACACTCCTGCTCTACAGAAATTGTTTGTTCAGACTAATAATACTGATTTGGCTAGCCCTTCTGATAATATTGATAAAGCCAAAACTATCCCAATCCAGAAAGGTCCCCATAAGACAAACTTCCACCACTTTTATAAAGCTCAGAAAGCTAGGATGAACTATGTTCCTAAACTGATCACTAAGGGTGGAGTTGATGTGTTAACTAAGGCTGTGGTAAATCCTCCCATAGCAACCCTTGAAGACTCCATTCCTGTTTTTGCTGCTGAGGATACTCCTGATAGACATCCTCAGAATCTCCAAGTGGATGGTTGTGATGACCTTCTAACTGACTGTGCTATAGAGAAGGACTCAAACTCTAAACCCCTCTCTCAACAAATATCAATTAGCTCTTCTCCAGAAGTCTCAGTCTATGGATCTCCTCAACATGTCATTGATTCACACTTCTCTTCTCCAGTCAGAAGTGTGAACAATGTGATTAATCTATCCACTCCCAAATCAGATCCCTTCATCAATAAAGGGAAAGGAAAAATGGTGGTTAAGGATGATTCTCTATCTTTGACAAGGAAAGGTAAAGCTCATACTCATTTCAATTCACTTTCATCTGCTAAAAAATTTTTCCTATCCCAGCAGAAGAGATTTCAAAACAGGTTTCAGATACTATCAACCAAAGATAGTACTGAGTATCAAGATGAAGCAGAATCCACTCAAGACCTCTCTCAAAATACCCCATTGCAGGAAGAGGTAAGCAACTCACAGGTAAGTACCAATGTGTTAGATAAACAGAAAAAAACTTCAAAGAAAGAGAAAAAACTTTCTAAACCTAGAAATGATTCCTATGTAACTCAGTTAAATAGGGTCATGACTAGGTCAAAAAGCTCTAATGAGGTTTCCTTATGAATTACATCAATTCAAAGTTTTTAGTGTGGAATCTTAGAGGAATGGAGACATCCCTTGATAGATTGATTAACTTGAACCTGAGATATAAGTTTGATCTTATCTGTATCATTGAACCCATGCATGACAACTCTACATGTGACATTTATAGACAACTGCTTCAATTTGACAATTGTATGTTTGGATGCTCTGGACAAATATGGCTATTTTGGTCTCCTAACATCACTGTCTCTCTTCTGAATGATCATTTACAATTCCTGCATGTTAATATTATCTGCTCTACTTTAGGTAACAACATGGATGCATTTTTTGTTTATGGTTTAAGAACAAAAATAGGAAGAAAAGATCTCTGGTCTTCTATTCTTGCTTTCTCACATTCTGCTTCTCTTCTTATAGGAGATTTTAATGCTATCACTTCAATTCATGAATATAAAGGCCCTGCTTCACCTAAACTAGGTAGCATCAGGGACTTTAATAATTTCATCAATTCTTTAGCATTAGAAGAAATTAACACTGCTGGGAACCTCTTCACTTGGTCCAATAAGAGAAGAATCCCCACTAGGCAAAGACTGGATAGAGGATTGTGTACTTCCTTATGGAATTCTAGATTCCCTGCCTCTTCAATACAAATCCTGAATAGGGCTACTTCAGATCATAATCCTCTTCTTCTTACCATAAGTAGCTCTATTCAGTCTTGTCCTAGACCATTTAGATTCCTCAATACTTGGTACAAGAGGCCTAATTTTAGTACTGTTATCAATGACAGTTGGCACCAGCCAATCTCTGAATCTGGTTTGTTGGGCTTTTTCCTTAAATTAATTAGGTTGAAAAAAGTCCTCAAAACTTGGAATAGAGAACATTTTGGCAATGTACATGCTAATGTTGAAAAAGCAGAGGGAGTGTTAGAGGAGCAAGAAATTGCTTATGATCTCAATAACTCTCCTGAGGAACTTTTAAAACTTAAGCTTGCCAAAGCTAAACTTTTTAGAGCTGTTTCAGAACAGAAGCATTTCTGGAAACAGAAAGCTAAAATCAAGTGGCTTAAAGAGGGAGATAATAATACCAAATTCTTCCATAACTCTGTTAAGGAAAGAAAGAGCAGACTTAATATCACCAAGATTAAAGGCTCAAATGGTATTTGGTTAGATAATATAGCAGATATTGAAAATGAAGCTATTTTATATTATCAACACCTCCTCTCTGATGATAGCCCTCCGGATTGTGATCTCTTTCAATCTCATTTCCTTAGTAAAATCCCTAAACTTATCAGTGCTGAGGATAACCAGAAACTTCTTAGTCCAGTCACTCTTTCTGAACTTAAAGAAATAGTTTTTGCTCTCAATAAAAATAGTACCCCTGGTCCTGATGGTTTCACTGCCAACTTTTTTATAAAATCATGGGATACTATAGCAAATGATCTTCTTTCAGCAGTTTCTGAATTTCAACAGGGTAAAGGAATACCAAGGGGGATAGCAAGCACCTGGATTACCATCATTCCCAAAAAGGACACTCCTGTTTCCTTTGATGACTATAGGCCAATTAGTCTCTCCAATGTTTTAAACAAAATCTGTTCTAAACTCCTCATGGAGAGACTAAAACCTCTAATGTCAAAAATTATCTCACCTCATCAATCTGCTTTCATGAAAGGAAGAGACATTTCTGATAATGTTATCTTTCTTCAAGAAATGGTCAGATTTTTAAACAGAAAAACTAAAGATCCAAATTGCATAATAAAACTTGATCTTAGAAAGGCTTTTGATAGGGTAAGATGGCATTTTCTACAAGCTGTTTTAATGAAATTTGGCTTTCATGGCAGATTTATTTTTAGCATTATGCAGAACCTCTCTCAGGCTTGGTTTTCTGTTCTGATAAATGGTAAGCCAGTTGGATTTTTTCAGCCTACAAGAGGTATAAAACAGGGTGATCCCCTCTCTCCATTTTTATTCAATATATTTTCTGAGGCTTTCACTAGAAGTTTATCTTTTGCCTTTCAGAATGGTAGCTTAAAATATTTTGACTTGCCTGCCAATGCTTTGCATGTTTCACACTTAAGTTATGCTGATGATACAGTGGTCTTCTTAAATGCTGATAAGTTAACTTTGATTAAGTTTAAAGCTTTTCTTTCAAAATTTGAAGAGGTAACTGGTCAAAAAATTAACTACAATAAGAGTGATATTTTTATAAGTAAGCATGCTTCTCCTATCCAAATTAATTCCATTAAAAGAACTCTTGAAATGAAAGTAGGATGTTTTCCTTTTAAATATCTTGGTGTTCCTATTTTCAAAGGTAGAATTCTAAATGTGCATTTTAACCCTCTGCTGGAAATCATTGATCACAAACTTCATAATTGGAAAAACAAATGGTTATCTACAGGGGGCAAGATTACTTTGATAAATTCTTGTATTTATTCTCTGCCCCAACATATTTGGTCTGTTATTGACTCCCCTAAGCAAATAGTTAAGAAGATTGAGAGGAAACTGTCTATTTTCTTTTGGGGTGAATATGAGCTGAAACCTAAAAAATCATGGAGAAAATGGGATGACCTGTGCATTCCCATCTCTCAGAATGGTTTGGGATTCAGATCTATTCACACCATCATTGCAGCATGTTCTGTTAAGCTATGGTGGAAGTTCCAGCAAGCAGAGGCTTTATGGACTCACCTCATAGCTTCACTCCCAGTTTCCTTTCAATCTTCTCCTAACTGGAAGAGGATTTGTAAAATTAATGCTTGGGCTGAAGCAAATTCAAGAGTTATCATTGGTAAAGGGGAGTGTAATTTTTGGACCTCTAACTGGATTGATAGAGGACCATTAATCGACCACTGTGATCCTTCTCTTACTACAATTCCTCTTGATAGTACTGTTGCATCATTTATTAATGACAAATCCAATTATATGCAACAACTATCTCCTCATCTTGCTCCTGATACTCTTTTTGATTTGCAGGAAACTCAACTCCAGCAACACAGACAGGATAGACTGATTTGGAAACTTGACAGCAAAGGAAAATTCACCTTCAAGTCTACCTACAACAAACTGAGACAGTCTAGGGGTATTATCTCTTCCATTCATCATTTATGGAATCATAGATTAGAAAGAAAAATTTCTGTTTTCATGTGGAAATTGATTAACTCCTTTCTCCCATTTGATAACATTTTGAAATCCATGCACATCTGTTTACCTTCCAAATGCTTCAAATGTAATCATGAGGATTCCTTAGACCATTTTTACAATTCCTGTGAGTTTACCTTAGGCATCTGGAAATCATTGCATCTCTTTATGGGTATCTCAGATAGGGCTTTTTCTTCTATTTGGGAAAGACTTTCCTTTTATCTTACATATAATGGACTGAGTTCATTGCATAATTTAATCATCAGACTCACTCCTTCCATTACTTGTTGGATTCTATGGAAAGCTAGAAACAAATGGTTATATGATAATGTCCCTGCCTCCTCAACTCACATTCTTAAACAGATCAAAGAGCAATTTTTCCTGGTCTTTTGTGCTAAACCTTTCTTTATTTCATCTCCTGTTGACTGTGAAATAGCAAATCACAGTTTCCTTCCACTTGGTAAAAGACCACCTAAACCCAAAATTTTCAAAATTGCTTGGTCAAAACCTATTTCTGGTCTTAAATTCAATGTGGATGCTGCCTGGTGCAACTCCACTCTTCATGCTGGCATTAGCACTGTCATTAGAGATAGCAGAGGTGCTTTTATTTCTGGTCATTCTTCCTTTACCTCTGCTTCCTCACCACTTGAAGCTGAAATCAAATCCATTCAATTTGCTATCTCTCTTGCTGCAGGACATTCAGAAGCTATCAATATAGAGTCTGACTGTCTTAATGCAATTTCTTCCATCTTAAACCCCATCACTGCAAATTGGAGACTTTTCAATCTTGCCGATTCTATCAGACTTAGCATCTCTTCTTATGTCCTTACCCATGTTCATAGAGAAGCAAATTTACCAGCTGATGCCATTGCAAAACTCTGTCTTTCATCCAAACAGGATTCCTCATTTACTTTTGGTTTGCTTCCTAATGAGATACAGGGTATGCTTAGATTGGACCAAATGGGGACTCCTTCTCTAAGAATTTCTAGAATGGATTCTACTAACTAAATCTCTTTTATGCAGGTATTACAGATCATTGGTGATCAATGATCACCAATGACTCTCAATTTATTTCTGGTGGAAAACTCTGGCAGATTCATGGTGCCTTTACTGGAGAATGGAGTTTGTCTCCTTTTGCTCTGGAACTAATTTGATCTATGAATAGGCTAGGAATGTTGTACATATTTCTCTCATTTAGCTAGTCCTCTTGACTAAGTTGAGTTTTGTTTCGACGATTCTCTAATCTGTTCGGAGGATACTAGCTAATTTTTTGAGTTCATTATAGAATACTAGCCTATTTTTCATTCTTTTGGAAGCAAATGTATTGCTTCATGAGCCTATGGCTCTTATCTTGTAAAATACTGGCTTCGGCCTTTCTTTTTCAGTTATTGTTTTTAACAGGCTTGAGGTGCCTAATATAAACCTCCCATCCTTGAGATGGCTTTGCCAAAAAAAAAAAAAAAAAAGAGTAGCGGATCTAGGACGCGTAGGTTGCGGGCGAGGTTGGACTAAAAACGAAGCCTATGCACAGACGAGGAAGAGACCTCTGTTTTCCGGTCACGAACAGGGTCGATCTGACAAAAAAATGATCTTTTTCGGGTTTGAAAGTGGTTTCTCTCTCTAGGGTTTCTGGAGAGGATCTGGAAGTCGCCTGGGTTTCTAGAGAGATAGATACACGATGGTTGTGATTTATTTAATTTTTTCCCGGCTTAGTTCTGGGTATTTATATTTAATCTGTATCAGCGGTTGAGATGTGTTCATCACAACCAAATCACATTGCACTCAACAATTGTGGAATATGGAAGGATTTTCCATTTACATTAAATTGCGCGCAATTACAAACCGATGTCGTTTTAGTTTTTGATGTATTTAAAAAATTCAAAATAAAAATATGAGCAACCATATTTGGTTGCTTTAACGGGAACCCATCTCTACATAAGCGAAACTAGTGATTTTTTCTAAGTATATATCAGTGGTTAAACACACAAACCGCTGAAATGAAAATTTTCCAAATTGAACAGTTAGCCACCATAAATAAAAGACTTCCCGCTATTTCCAGTAGACCCTGTAGTGCAATAAAAATAGTTTCTTTTTAACCCCTATATTAAATGGTAATCCCACTTATGGACCAACTTAAAATTTAATTTGTTAAATTTTGATGAAATGACTGTAATTATAACATGTACATATCTTTTTAAGTCACATGTGGTTGTTTTGAACAAATTCCATTCAAAATGTTTGAGGAAAATGTGATAAACAAAAGTTTGATAAAATTATACTAGGGCTCAAATATATTTGTGTTCATTGAATTTTGTGCATTTACACGGTAAAGGAACAAGGTAGTTCTGTTTTCATGTTTGTATGTTTGACATTATGACATGTTTTACTAATTGTGGCCTATACCACAAAGTATTGAATTGATTATTAGACACTTTAAATGTTAAAGACCTTTGATTGTAAAATTTAAAATTTAAAATGCAATAAAATTCTATTTAAATCATGTTTAGCCAAAAGTAATTGTAACATGATGTTGATATGAACAGAAACTTTTCAAACACACAAGTTTCAAATTGTTAGATGTACACTAATGAAACAACATGAGTACTAGTGTAAGGTACTAACTACATTGTTGATAGTGAAACCTCTTTGTGACAATCAAGGTTTGTACTACAAGCACCTTAAATACAATGAATTTGTTGGATAATAGGATTTAAATATGTTAAAGTTTATTGGAAATGGATAATTACAAAAAAAAAATTGGTTAAAAATCGCTTCAAAATAGAAAATTTAATGAAATTAGTAAATATTCATCTGTTTCAGCGGTTGCAACTTAACCGCTGAAACAACACACGTGTAAGGCATAACAATGGCCACATGTTGTAATGGGGTGCAACCACGTATTAAAAAAATGCACGTGGAAGACGATCAGAAAGACACATGTGTATATGCATTTCAGCGGTTGGTATCAACAACCGCTGATATATGTTTCCTATAAATAAACTTCCAAAACCCTCCCTTCCCTTCGTCGTGCCGCCAGTAAGAGCCACTAGCATTTCTTCCCATCAGCATTTTTTATTCAAATCAACAATATCCGGGAAAACTTGGTAAGTAATTTTGATTTCCTTTAGGTGTCATTCCTTTCAATATGGAAATTATATCGAATGTGTGTATGAATTGGATCTCCGGATCTTATAAATCATAGCTCGGAATTGATTCCTTCATTATATATATTCCTTTGGATGCTTGTATCTCATGCTTGTAAGTGAAGCCTGTAAGTGATGCTTGTATGTGATGCTTGTATATTTGTTCTTTACCTATAAAAATTGTGATGCTTGTATGTGTTTGTTAGTATGTACCCAAAGGTGTTTGATAAAATTACTGAGTCACATTATGTTTCATGTTTGGTGCTAGAATGGCTGGAGGGAAAAAACGTAAATCAACAGCTTCTAGTGATGTGGTTGAAACTGGTGGACAGAAGGTCAGTCTACAGGAATTTTATTCCGCTCAGACCATGACAAATTACAGAACGATGACGAAGAGAAAGGTCATCCAGGAGCGTGGCATTGAGAATAAAGGCCATTTTGCAGAATATATCAAGATCCATGGATGGAAGAAATTGTGTGCCTCCCCCATTCATGCCAACATGAACATGTCAACCGAGTTCTACGCCAATATGGAGTTCAGAGATGAAAAATGTTTTGTTCTTTGCAGGGGCAAAAAGGTTGAGCTAACTGAGGATGTGATCAATGAGTTTTATGGTCTATCTACTAACCCTGATTTGTACAGTGAGTGGCGTCAGTTAAAGCAAACTGTGGGAGTTAACAAGGATGGCCATCTTGTTGGGCCATGAGAAGATATTGTTAGAGCGGTTACGCAGCCAGAACTCCCCATTGAAGACATCATACCTAGGGGGAATTGGGGGACTATACCCAAGAAGTTCCTGGCTATGGATATGAATGTGTGGTACTCGTTTGTTGCTGCTAGGTTGCTGCCCGTGTCCATCAACTCTGAGGTTCAGTGGGAAAGGTTGAGAATGTTGTATGCACTGAAAAAGGGAATAGCAATAGATGTTGGGTCAGAGATTTTGGCCAGCATGTTGGTTATGTATCCCACAACATCTGGCTTGGGATTCCATTCCCTCATCACAGCTCTATGTCACAAAGCTGGGTGCCAGGAAACCCTAGATGATGCTTTTAAGAAACCTATGGGGATCCTCACATATGATGCTTTCAACATAAGATCCAAAACTGAACCAAAAGACAACATCGACGAAGGGGTAGCTGCAAGACTGGACAGGCTGGAATCTGAAGTGACCTATATCAGAAGTTTGTGTGAACACACTTCCTAAATTCTGGCTCACAACTTCCCAGCTTCCATCAATGAGCTTGGCTCGTATCCAGAACCCCCGGTGCGTGAAAACCCTCCTCCATTTGCTGAACCGAAGATATCAACGACGAAGTATCGGAGAAAGTGGATGATAATATAGGCGATGTGGAAGCTACCCCTTGAATATTTATCTTATATTGTGATTATGAATATTTATGTTGAACTTTAGTTCTGAATTATGTTATACCATTTTGTTATGTAAATGGTGGGAATAATATCTGTTTATGGAATGTATAATATCTGTTTTGGTTTCATAATGTGTTGTTGATGCTGTTGCTGTGAGTTGTTAGTTGGTAGGATAAATTGGCTGCAATGAAGTTTTCAGTTTTCTGGAAAACGTGAAGAAGGCAATATAAATTGGCTGCAATGATAGTTGAATATCGCTGAAATTTAAATAAAGTCAGTATCATTTGGCTGCTAACATAAAGAACTACCGCTGATACTATAGAGCAGTACAAACGGACAGCGTTTCATTTGAATAGTGCAAACAGAGGGAAAACGGTGAACAGTGTAAGCAGTCTATTATAGTTGCGGCATACAAAAAATAGCCAAAAGGTGCTGCTATTGATGTGTTGATATTTGTTGTGTTTTTCTGAGTAATATTATGGCTGATTTCTATGGATTTTAGTACTTATGGATTGTATTTGATGCTCAGATTACACATATACCTGGAGATGAACACTTGGAGCAAGAAGTCCTGTTTTGGAGCTGGTTTTAAGCTATTTGGAGCCGAAGGACACTATTCCAGTTGAGCCTTATCCCGGAATAATCCTCCATGTGGCAGAGTTGTGTTTCGTTTACGATTCCTAAGTTGCTCCATGGAAATGACCCGGCTGAGGTGAAGCTGATGAAAGGGGGTCATTATACTCTTTTTTCCCGAGAGGGTTTTTAATGAGGTAATGGTCTGATCCCTCATCTAGGGAGTTGATGAAGCTGCTGTCCATTAAAGAAGGCTAATTTCAGCCAAAATAATTGGGCCAAAAAGAAGAATTTCAGCCCAAGAAGAAAAAGTTGGCGGCCAAGGCAAGAATGAAATAAATCCGTTTCTGCACAGGATTCAGTCTCAAAGAAAGCTGCCGCCAGAATATTTGCTTGACAAGAATTCTACCTCTTCCAAAATTAGTGAGGATTTGATTGATTTTCCTAGAATAAAGGGGAATTCTTTTGGGGAATAGAATATATATAGGATAATTCCGTAGGAGTTAAAGGAGACTTTTTGCATCGCAGAATTAGTTCCCCGTAGCTTTTCTTCTGGCCAGAACTCAGAAACTTATGACAGCAGCTCGATTTATTCAGTAATTCATCATTGGTATTTTCTTCTTTGATTCTTCTCATTGTTATTATGTTTAATTTATTCTTATTTGATTTTGTGTTTAATTCAGTCATGAGTAGCTAAATTTAATTTAATCGGCTTAGGTTAATTAAGTGGTTCATGAATTGAGATACTGTTGCATGAAACTTGATCTTGTGAGTTTTTGATTGTTCATGTTCTTCATCTATGCTTGCTAGTTTAGGATTGATCACCCTAAATTCTGTTAGGCTAGTGCTAAATAAGTAGCGAAAATCTTGTGAAAAACGGATAACGCTTAAGACTGTAATAACAAGATAATGAACAATTGGGTAGATGATATTTGCATGCGAATACGTGCTTGATTATCTGTTTCAGGTTTCCCTAGCTTTAATACGATTAAAGTGTGTATCTGGGTGTGCGAATACTGCCTAGGGGTACTTTAATTAGGGTCTAGCGAATAAAGCAAATACTAGTTCGCTAGCGATAAATTAAGGGGGAATTTAGAGGGTTTAGCGAATACTTGCTCTCTTATAACTGGATGATTCATAGGATTTAGTGGAATATAGGTAGTTGATCAAGGATTGAACCAACTGATTAATTTAAGCCGATTGCTTTCTTAATATATAAACTTTCGTGATTTCATTCTCTTTCTTGCATTCATTATTCTGAATTTTTAGGATTATAATTTACAAGTTTTTCATAGCTATAAAACAAAACAAAATCAAAGTTTAAGGCGTGATTGCTAAATCAAAATTGTTTGGTAGGTTGAATTGATAGAAATTGCACTGTTCCTCGTGGGATCGAATCTGCTTACGACTATACTAATCTTTGTGTTGAGTTTGCAGAATATTTTGTGTGGTAAAACGACGTCCACCAGCTATGTCTTAAGGCATCCAAAAACGACACAAAAACCTAAGTTATATAACTAAATCAACAATAACAGCAACAATGGTCAATCTTTCTTTCTTTTTCTCCCACCAGTTTTATCCACCCACAATCCATCATCGTGCCCTCTTCTAACAACAACATTTTTTGCGCTCTTGCTAAGGGAAGGAAACGCCGATGGAAATTCAAGCCTACACTCTTTATCTTGACCATCTATTTCATCATCAAAGAAGTATTTTTTGCCTTGCAAAACAATTGACCATTTTGAATCAACGGGATCGTCCACATAAAAAACTTGTTGAGCTTGAGAAGGTAAAATGATTTGATCATCTAGGCAACCAATGGAGTTCAAGTCAACTAGTGTAAAACCCATCGGGTCAGTCATGTCAACTCCCGCTCCGGGGCGCACCCACTTGCATTTAAAAACAACACACTTGAAAGCCATATAATCAAGCTCCCATATGTGTTCGATCACACCATAAAATGGAAGAAGTTGAACCTCACCATCAACCAATTGATGCGACTCGGTGTAAACTCCACTACTTTGAGTTGTACTCTTATTGTCCTTCACAATTGTTGAAAAAGAGAAACCATTGATATCATAACCGGTGTAAGATCTAACACTAGGATTGGGCTTCCTTGCAAAAGCCATAATGTTTTTATTTGGTCCTTTTTCGGCACACCCATCATAGAACCATTCAACAAAACTATCAGCATGTTCAACTTCAATGCCATTGGGATCCATATCGGGGTAAAGTTGCCTCAAATGAGCCAAGTGCTCTTCCACATAACCAACAGTCTCACTCGAGTTTCTCAAAACATAGTGATGTGCTCGTTTAAGATCAATGAACAAGGGTTTAGTCAACTTACCCTTTGCCCGGGGAACTCCCAATTGCCTTCCATAGTGTTTGTTACGCGGGACACTAAATTAAATAGGCCTTTCCAACAATGATGAGAAATAATCCATCACTTCATTGTCAATAAACATCTCCACTATGCTTGCATCATGCCGACTACTACATAAAGAAAACCCCTTAAAAGTTCCCATTTGTCTCTCAAAGGGGTACATCCAATGCATTCTTGTTGGACCGCAAATTCTAATTTCCCTAACCAAGTGAACAATCAAGTGGACCATGATGTCAAAGAAGCCAGAGGGGAAATACAATTCCAATTCACACAAAATATCCACAGCCTCAGCTTCTATGGAACCCAACAAATCTCTGTCAATTGATTTGCGACATATTGTGTGGAAAAAAAAGCACAACCTAGTGATACAAACCCTCACCTCACCATCAAGAACTCCACGCAAAGCCACTGGTAGTAATTGTTGCATAAGCACATGACAATCGTGAGACTTCAAAGGACCTAGTTTGTTATCATCAGTCACACACTTACTAATGTTCGAGGAGTAACCAATTGACAATCTCATGGACTTAAGACTTCACACACAGACTTCTTCTCATCCCTTGACAAATTACACGGACCCGGAGGTAGGTATGTTCTTGTTCCCCTAACTTCGGGGGCCAACTCGGGTCTCATGTTCATCACTACCATATCTCTCCTAGCATTAAAATTGTCCTTTGTCTTTGATTGAATATTTAGTAACGTGCTGATCAAACTATCACACACATATTTCTCAATGTGCATAACATCAAGACAATGACGAATTTCGTGTGTCTCCCAATACGGCATATTAAAAAATATTGATCTTTTCTTTCATGGAGAATCCTCAACACTCTTATCCTTTCCATCCACTTTGTTATCATTTTCCTCAACTTTTTTCCCACCTTTCTTCCCACCTTTTTTGGCACCTCTCTTCCCAACTTTTTTCCCAATTTTCTTCCCAAGCACTACACTCAACTTACTCACCTTCACATGAATATTTTTCCCACTCAAAATCTTTGGTGGAGGCCTAAGATCTTCTTCACCAAACAATCCATCTTTATCTAGACGGTATCTATGATTCTTTTTTAAAAACCTCCGATGTCCCATGTATACCGTTTTTCTCCCAAACTTATGTTGCTTGTGATCGGTAGCCTCCTCGCATATAGGGCATGCCTTGTGGCCCTTTGAAACATAGCCAGGCAAATTATCCCTTGCAGGAAATCAGTCACCGACCAAAACAACATCGCCTTCAAATTAAAAGGATCATCATTCCGAGACGCATCCTTCACAAACACTCCATCCTTCCACATGATTTTTAAATCTTCAACCAAGGGTGCCAAAAACACATCTATGTCGTTTCCAGGCTGCTTCGGCCCTGCAATCATCAATGGCATCATCACGTACTTTCTTTTCATACACAAATAGGGAGGCAAATTGTAAATCACCAACGTAACCGGCCATGAACTATGCTTCGAGGACATATTCCAAATGGATTCATACCATCGGTGCTCAAACCCAACCTCAAATTCCTAGCCTCATCCCCAAATTTTGGATACATACGGTCAACCTTCTTCCATTGATCTCCATCGGCGACATGACGAATAACATTATCCTTAGGGCTTTTGCGGTCGCGGTGCCAAGTCAAGTTCTTAGCATCTTCGGCATTGGAAAACATTCGTTCAAAACGATGTATTATAGGGAGATACCAAATACACTTTGCCGGAACTTTCTTTATCGTGTCACCAATAATCGCATCTTCTCCTACCTTTCTTTTTTGAACTTTTTTGTAGCGAGGAGTTTTACAAACGGAGCATTCGGTTACATGATCCAATTTCACTCTCCTATACATAAAGCAATCATTAGGACAAACATGGATCTTTTCATACTCCAATTCATAGGGACACGATAACTTCTTAGCATCATATAGAGTTTTTGGTAAACCATTCCCTTCGGGCAACTTATCATATAGAAAATTCAACAACCGATTTACACTCCCATCACTCCAACCACTCGCCGCCTTCATGTTAAACACTTCTATCAAACAAGAAAAAACCGTGTCTTCTTTCTTACAACCATCGTACAATGGATTATTTTTTTCACCCAACAAAGATGCAAGAACGTTGGGATCATCTTCAAAATCCTTCACTACATTCTCATAAAATATATCCTCCCTTGAACGAGAAATCTCTTCTCCCTTTCCCTCCTTTACCTTGGCAAAACTAGGGACCTCACCATGAAATTTCCATACATCATAAAAGGGATCAAAACCATCTCTAACCAAATGCAATCTCATTTCATCCAACTCACTCATTCCAACACCACACAAACAACGCTTGCATGGGCATAACACAAAATCTTCTCTACCAAAAGCATAACTTAGAAAAGAATCCACAAATGCTACATGCTCATCGGACATTGTCATATTAGCTCCAATAACCTTACGTCGATACTCTACATCCATAGGATCACCATATTTCCCTAACAAAGTTAGATACCAAACATTTTCAAAACATGAACTCTAAATTTTATAAATTTTTTATAAACATCACTAAATTTAATTTTGGTGATCAATATATATATTACCAACACATATATGATTCATTTTCATGACCAAACAAACACAATCTAGCTATTTGTACTCATTCAGAAAAATTCACAATGAAGTTTTTGAATGAATTGCCTTCCATCTTCAATTTTTGAACAAAAGCCTCAATTCTACAACTTCTTTTTCTTGTCCTCACTAAAAGTAACACTCTACCTCCATAAAAGCTTGCTCATAAGCATCATTATCATACCCTAAACAACATACATTCCAAACAATTGATCATTCTTCCCACAAAAAATAATCAACCAAAATAAGAACAAAAATGTGTAACAAATGATTACATATAAATTAAATAAACATGGGAAAGTAGTGTTATATGGTCACATACCTGCATTTATGGCATATTTTTGAACCCAAACTTGAATGTTTGTTTTTTTTTTGAAACTCCGCAGCTGAAACAGAGAGAGGGGAGGGATATTTTAAACACGCGTTTCAGCGGTTCTTGTACATAAACCGCTGATATGGAAGTGTGCTTAGCAGGAGTTGATAATACTGATGCTACCGAAATCCGTCCGTCTCCCGGGGGTGGATGCTATCCGGGTCTCCTCCTAGATCAGCCTGCTTTAGTCCTGCAAAACAATCCCCGGGAGGTGTCCCGGGGAAGAAGCTCCGGCGTGATGATGAGATGGGGATAATGGAGAGGGAAAACGTACGGAAGGTGCTCTTAATATAAAGTAGAGAGATATATGTCACATACCTTGTTCACTGTTGGAGGCTAGTATTTATAGTTCGAGCTTTGCCTCCCTTGAAGATAAGCTGCAGGACCACCTCCCTTGTCATCTTCTGTCCTCTCTTGTCCTCTTTCATGTCCGGACATGCCTCTGAGCGGGAAAGGTTCCTCTCTGTTGGTTCTGGGCCACGGGCCCTTTCCTTGGCCCAGCAGGGCTCTGGACCGGTATTATCACTAGCCCCCCAGACCAGTCTTTCGGGTTTCCTTGACGCGGGAGACTGATCTTACATGCTCCTCCTCTGGCTACCTCTTTCGGTGGGGCCCCTTCATGCTATAATTAATTTCTGACAGCGCCGTCTTTTCCCTTCCGCATTAATCAGTACCTTGCTTCCCGTGTTATCATTGCTTTTCCTCCTTTCGAGGCGACGTTTCCTATTCACCTCCCTATATAAGGGGTCTAACCCTCCTCGCTAAATCACTCTCCACATCGTTTCCAGACGCTCTGCTTTTCCTCAACAAGTAAGCTCTAACCCTCCTCCTCTGCTTCTTCCGCTCCTCTTTCATCATGAGTTCCCCGCACCTTGCCACTTCCTCCCTAGATACCGAGGGGGTTCAAAGCCAATTTGAAATTCATTTTCGAGCCCCCCACCCTATTTCTTCTCCCGGCTCCTCCTCGAGTACCCCCTCTGGGACCTTCAGCACATCCCCGGAGCCAATCGGACCGAGTACGTCCACCTTAGACAGGGCGGGTTCATCCCCCACACAGCGTTCCCATCTTCCCCGGGAGGATCCGGATGGGGAAGCCTTTGATGAGGAAGTTGGCAATGATGCTCCCCGGGGTCCTACCCACGGAGCGAAGCCTTCTGGCCATCGGTTTTTTAATCTCCCCGGGCCTCCCCCCTCCTTAGATAGGGACGTTCTAGATTTGGTTAGGCGTTGTTTTATCCCTTTTCCGTTGGATGCATCGCTATCAAAACTTCCCCCGGGGATGTCCGAGCGGGAAGTGCCTTGCATCCCCCGGATTCACTTCCAGTACGGGCTCAGCCTTCCTTTCCCTCTTCTTTTTTCAGAAATTTTCAACTTTTATCGAATGGCCCCGGCCCAGCTACATCCCAACGGGATTGTACTGGTACTGGGCTTCTTACTTAATTGCGCTAGATGCAATGTTTCCCCCTCTCTCCTTCTCTTCCGGTCCTTCTATGCCCTCCGACGCGCTCACGCGTCTTTTCCGGGGGTATTTTCTTTCGTAATCCGTTCCGGGACGAAGGACTTTATGAGGGGTAAGCCCAGATCCGCCAAAGGGTACCTTGCGAAGGGTTTCTTCCGCTGCGATTCCCGGGTGTATCCAATGCCCCCCTGGAACGATTCCCTCGTTCCTGAAGACAAGAAACCCCTTTCCTCCCTTCCAACAGACCTCACCCATGATCATAACTTCCTCCGTCTATCTCCCCTAGACATGGACGCTTTCTTTAAGACTGGGAACGCGGGCTATTATTGGCCCCGCGGGATATACCCTGAGAAACTCTTTTCCCTTCCAACCGTCTCCGCTGTGTGGCCGGCTGGAGGTGCCTATTAAAGGCTTTATTCTTTATTTTCGTATTCATATATGTGTGTTTTATTCTGATTTCTTTATTTTTGTTCTTCCTGACTTCAGTTCAGCCTACATTGCACGCGGACGCTACCCTATACGAAGAGATGCCTTCCGGGGATAATAGTCAGCAGGGAAATCCTCACCGGGGGCGGGTCTCTCCAGCCGAGCAGCAAGCAGCATCCCCAGTCGGGGTGGGGGCTGCCGAGAATCCCGGGTTCATCCCCCAAGGGACCCGTCTGCAGCGCCCTTCTTCCCAACCGAAAGCCCCCGGGTCCTCTCCTACCCCCGGGAGGAAATCTTTCATCCAGCACCCGACATACAGCGGCGGGGCTGGTTCCAGGTTTAAGCGGCCTTTAACCGATGACAAGGAAACTCCTCCATCTTCTCGTCAGAGGTTGGAAAGTGCGACCCCGCCGCCTCCTCCTCCTCCCCCTGCGAGTTCTCCTTCAAGGGATAACTCTCAAGCCATCCCCGAGCAGAGGGAAGAGGTGCGCTAATCACGTTGCTTATTACTACTTTTGTCCTCCATCCTTCCGGATAATCTTATCTTTGTTTGAATTTTGTAGACCACTACTTTCGCCGACTCTCTCCTGGCGGATTCACAGCTGACGGACGCGCTCAACCGAACATACTCGAAGTATAGCGCGGGTTTGTTTGCTAAGAAGGAGAGGGAACTCCTTGATGCCCGGGAGAAGTTGGCCGAGCGGGATGACCTGGCCGCCCGACTGGAGGCTTCTCAGAAGAAGCTAGCCGAGAGGGAGAAAAAGCTCTCCGAGAAAGAAAAGAAGCTGGCGGAGGTAGAGAAGAAATATTCTTCTCTTAAGAAGGAGAAGAAGGAGGCCCAGCTCGAAGCCTTGGACGCTGTGGTTCGAAAAGTCCTCCACTCTGCCGATTTTGACAAGAGACTAGAGGGCATCGCCGCTGCTGCCAGTGCTGATGCATGCCACGAGATGTATCGCAGTCTGCGGGGTTGGCTCCCGGGACCTGCTCGCCTTGAAGCACAAGCATCCTATTATCGTCCCAAGGCGAGCGATCAGCTCAATTATCGCTGGAGGTCTCTTCAGGAGGCCAACCTGGAGGATCTGGTACCCCAGTTGTGGGATTCCCTGAAAATGTGTTCCCGGGCCCCTTCAGCCTCGGACATTAAGAGGGTCAAGCTTCCGGGGGTCACCGAGGCTGCTATCCCTGAATCCCCTGGCCCGGAGTGCTTCAACGCCTACGGGGTGGTCCCGGAGACGCCTCACTGGTCCGAAAGTTACCATGAGTTCTGCGCTATACCTGACAACTTTGGATATCAGGCCGTTGAGGAGGGGACGGGTGAATATGTTGTGGGGCTTCCCAGGGGGCAGGACGACTTGCTCTATCAATCCCGGAAGTCTACCCGGAAAATGGGATTTCCTGAGCGCCCGGAAGACGAGCCAAAGGTGGATGCCCCTGCCTATTGTGGTCCCAACTGGTCTGACGCGGACGTGGCTGAGCTGGAAAGGAGGTGGAAGAGTGCTCATACTACCCCGGGGGAAAGAGGCCCGACCGAGGATAATGTATTCCCCTAGACTCTAGTATATTTTTTTTTGTAGTTTTAAGTTTTTTGTAATCTTCCTCCCCGGGAGGCATATGTAGAACTTGGCCTTGGCGCCCATTTTGATTAATATAAGTTCTACCTTTTAATTTGATGAAGTTATTATTTTTTGTAGTCTGAGCACCACTTGGAAGGAGATCTCTCGCGGGGATCCGTACCTTTTGTTTTCCCTCACCCTAGTTGCTCTTCCGGGACCTACTTCTCTCTCCCCCGCGCTGAGTGCCTCCAATGTTCATTCCTTCAAAGGAAGCTCGCTCATTGGAGGTTTGGAGGCGATCAAGCTATCCGGGCCATGTCTGAGGCTGGATTGTGTGCGTTTGTTCACGAGTTCGGATCCATCCAGGCATTGGTTTCATTTCTTAAAGCCATCAAAAACAAATTTGGCTCGTTGAATAACTGCTTTGACCTGGCTTCTGATCATATGCGGGAGGCCTTAAATTCCCACCGGACCATCGCCGAGCTGCAGGCCCTTCAGGACGATTCTCGCCATCGTACTGCCAAGGAGTTAGGTATGGTGTGGGGCGAGCTAGAGCGTGCGCAGGAAAAACTTAGGACCTTGGAGACCCGCTCCGCCCAGAACCGACTCCTCTGCGACTTTGAGAAGGAGAATCGGTCCCTTACTCATAGGAATAGGGTCCTTCAGGATGCTCTACTAGTTACCCGGCTATCCTATCACCTGTTGGGTCTCAAGAACGGCCTAGTTGGGGTGTCTCCTCTTACCGACATTCCCGCCGGGGTTCGTAGGACGATGGAACGCATGGAGGCTAACCCGCAGAAGTTTGGTGAGGGAGCTCCTAATCATAAGGCCTATCTGGATGTCGTTGAATGGCATAATAATATTGCTGCGGGAGAAGCTGAGCCCTATCCCTCTAGCCTTCGCCGAGTCCCTGCCCGGGTGGAGGTGGATGTGGCGTACGAAAGGTACGAGGACATGACTGTATCCATTGACCCGGTCGAGGTGGCCCGTCGGATAAGACGCATCCGGGAGATTGCCGACTCTGGAGTCACCACAAAGGGTGTTCAAACCGCCGAGGGTACTCGTATTAGCCGGGAAGAAAAGGGTAAGAGCGCAGCGGTCATGTTTCCTAAGTACAGGTTCGTCACCTCTGCCGGGGTGAGAAGAATGCGCCTGGCGGAGCCGCTTCCCGAGGGATCCGTGGTCGTGCCTATCCCCGAACTGAACTAAGAGGACGCTGCGCAACTGGAAGAGGAGCTTGCGTGGAATCAAGCCCCGGATGCCCGCTTTGCCGAAGATCTCCTGTCTTCTCAATTCTTCGGAGGAGGTTTCCGCCCGGGTAACCCTGAGGGTGCTTCCGGGTCGGGCCCTAAATGGGTTTAAGGACGCGTAGATAAGAAAACCTGTATATAAAATTCTATGTAATTGTTCCTTTGCAATTTGACCGCATGTTCATGCGATGTATAAATTTCTTATGTAATTTAAAGATTGAATAAAATTGCTTTTCGAAAGAACCCTTCTCGTTAACTCTTCCTTACAACACTACATCTCTTGGTCCCCGGGCTTCGTTCGAGCTCCGGGTCCACTCTAGCGGGGCACCCAAATGGGAGCTACCCATGGGTCCCTTTTCACAAATCTTCTCTAAACCCGGAACGAGGCCAGACGTTGGGTTATCTCTCCGGGCATATTCATGCGTCCGGGAGGGGTATATTCATGCCTAGCATATTCATGCTTAGCGTATTCACGCTTCCCGGGGGGCATATCCATGCCTGGCATATTCATGCCTAGCATATTCATGCTTAGCGTATTCACGCTTTCCGGGGGGCATATCCATGCCTGGCATATTCATGCCTAGCATATTCATGCTTAGCGTATTCACGCTTTCCGGGGGGCATATCCATTCCTGGCATACTCATGCCTAGCATATTCATGCTTCAGTAGCTGTGGTACGATGCGGGGCACTCTACTTCCCGTAAAACCTTCTCAGGTTAGCTACGTTCCACCTTCTGGGGATCTCCTTTCCCTGCTTGTCCTCTAGCACATAGCTCCCTCCCGGGTATGCTTCCTTGATCTTGTATGGCCCTTCGCAGTTGGGCGCAAGTTTGCCCTCCGGGGCTTGGTGGCTCTTATCGTTTCTCCTCATTACCCAGTCTCCTGTGATGAAAACTTCTTTCCGCACCCTTCTGTCATGATACCTCTTTACTCGCTCCTTCACCTTGGCTTCCTGAAGTGCCGCGTTCTCTCGCTTCTCTTCCAGGAGATCCAAGTCAAGGCGTCGTCCATCGTTTTCTTCTTCCGGGCGCTGGTATTGAGTTCGAGGGCTTGGGATCCCAATCTCTGCGGGTATTACTGCCTCTGACCCGTACACCAAGCCATACGGGGATTCCCCGGTAGCCGAGCTTTCTATAGTCCTATGGGCCCAAAGAACGCTGGGTAGCTCCCAGATCCAATTTCCCCGCGCGCCTTCCAAGCGGGTTTTTAGTCCCTTGATGATGGTGCGGTTGGTGACCTCTACTTGCCCGTTCGCCTGGGGGTGGTACACCGACGTCAACTTCTGCTCTATGCCATACTTGACACACCATGATTTGAAAGGATCGTTCTCGAACTGCGCCCCGTTATCTGTGACTATGACCTTCGGGATGCCGAATCGACAGATGATGTTCTTCCAGCAAAACTTGACGCAAGTTAGTCCCCGTATGTTGGTGAGCGGTTCTGCCTCCACCCATTTGCTGAAGTAGTCGATCGCCACAATCAAGTATTTGGCTCCTCCCGGGGCAGTCGGGAATGGTCCGACCAAGTCAATTCCCCATCTGCTGAACGGCCAAGCTCCTGTGACTCCGACTAATTCTTCCCGGGGAACGTGGATTAGTGGGGCAAATGCCTGGCATGCCAAGCACCTCTGTATATGTTCTTCCGTATCTTTGAACAACGTCGGCCAGTAATACCCCAGCCTTAGGATCTTTCTGGCCACGGTGCGAGCCCCTTGGTGGCTCCCATTAGATCCTTCGTGCACCTCCCGGATGAGGTGTTGGCCTTCCAACCTTTCTACACACTTTAGCAACGGCTGGAGATACCCTCTTTTGTACAGCTCCCCTTCCTGAATCACATACTTAGGCGCCTTCACTCTTAGCTTCCGAGCCTGAGCCTTATCCTCCGGGGTAGTTCCTTCTTCTAGGTACGCCCGCATGGGCGTGATCCAGGACTCTTCCTCGTTCACCAGCATTACTTGATCGCTCTCCTGGTAGCTTCTTCTTCCCAGTACCTCCATGTACAGCTTTTGGTCGGGCTCAGGTTTTAATTCCGAAGAAGCTAACTTGCTTAAAACGTCTGCCTTACTGTTCTGCTCCCGGGGAACTTGAACCAAGTTGAAGGCTTTAAACCCGGCTATCAGAGGTTTTACCGTTTCCAAGTACCTTTGCAGGCTCCTTTCCCGGGCTTCATACTCTCCTTTTACTTGCTGCACCACAATCTGGGAATCACTGTGTGCCGTGAGGGTTTTGATTTCCATCTCCTTTGCCAACCTTAACCCCGCGATCAAGGCTTCGTACTCAGCTTCATTGTTGGTTGTTTTGAAAGTGAATTGGACTGCATAGGGATACTCCTTCCCTTCCGGGCTGACTAACAATACTCCCGCTCCACTGCCCCCGGAGTGCGCCGATCCATCCACATACAACTTCCAAGTCGGGTCTGTCTCGGCCTTCGTCGTATTCTCCGGAGATTCAGGCATCTCCTGTTCTTCACTGATCCTTGCTTCTGATTCCAACAAGAAGTCCGCTAGGGCCTGGCCCTTGATCGCCCTCCTTGGCTCATACCGGATTTCATATTCTCCCAGCTCTATGGCCCATTTCATCATTCTCCCTGATGCCTCCGGCTTGAACATAACCTGTCTTAGCGGGTAATTGGTAAGGACCACTATGGGGTGGCCCTGGAAGTAGGGTTTAAGCCTCCTTGAAGCATGCACCAGAGCCAGAACCAACTGCTCCAACTCGGTGTACCGGGTTTCTGCCCCCCGAAGTGCCCGGCTAACAAAATAGACTGGGTGCTGCCTTCCCTCCTCTTCTTTGATTAGCACGGCACTTACCGCCTCCCGGGACGCCGCTATGTACAGGAAAAGCTCCTCCCCCGGGAGTGGCTTCTTTAAAGTTGGCAACTGTTGAAGATGCTCTTTCAGACTTTGGAACGCCTTCTCACATTCCTCGGACCACTCAAACGCCTTGGCCCTCCTGAGTATGTTGAAGAAAGGCAACTGCCTATCTGCCCCCTTTGATAGGAATCGACTGAGAGCCGCGAGAGACCCTGTCAACCGCTGTACTTCTTTCACTGACCTGGGAGAGGTCATCTTAGCTATGGCCTCCACCTTCTCCGGGTTGACATCGATGCCCCGGCTTGACACCATGAATCCCAAGAACTTCCCCGCACCCACTCCAATGGTACTTTTGGAGGGGTTCAGTTTTAGATTGCTCCGCTCTAGCTTTTCGAACATCTCCTCCAGGTCATTCAAGAAAACCCCGTAAGCCTTGCTTTTGACCACCATGTCATCGACATACACCTCCATGTTTCTTCCCACTTGGTCCTTGAATAGTTTGTCCACCATTCTCTGATATGTGGCCCCCGCGTTCTTCAGCCCGAAGGGCATTTTCTTGTAGCAGAAGGTCCCGAAATCGGTGATAAAAGAAGTCTTTGCCTTGTCCGCCTCGTCCATCTGCACCTGGTGATAGCCTTTATGTGCATCAAAGAAGACCAGCACCGAATACCCCGCGATGGCCTCCGCCAGTCGATCCAAGTTCGGGAGAGGATAGCTGTCTTTGGGGCAACATTTATTCAGATCTGTAAAGTCGATACACATGCGCCAGTTTCCATCATGCTTCTTTACTAAGACTGGGTTAGCTATCCATTCCGGGTAAATAATTTCCTCGACCACCCCGGCTCTCTCCAGCTTCTTAACTTCACTCTTTATAAATTCCGCTCTTTCCGGGGCTACAGGTCTTTTCTTCTGCCTGATTGGTTTAGTTGCCGGGCTTATGTTCAGCTTGTGTACCCCCAATTCTGGCAATACTCCTACCATATCCTCCGGGCTCCATGAGAACACTCCTTGGTACCTAACCAAGAGTTCCTTTAGTGCGTCTTTTACTTCTTCCGGGAGATCCTTTCCCACCGTGACCGTCCCTTTGTCTGCCACCTGCATCTCCTCCAACTCTTGGCGGGGAGCTTCTCCGTGTACCGCCCCTACTGCTTTCTTTGCGTCCAAGACCGCCGTCATCATACAACTTCTTGCGACTGCTTGGCTACCCCGCACGACCGCCACACCTTGCGCAGTGGGGAACTTCATCGTCAGCAGATACGGGCAACTCGCTGCCCGGGCTTGGGTTAGCCATGGTCTTCCTATGATTACGTTGTACGGTGAGGGTGCATCAATAACCGCAAAGTTGCATGTCACCGAAATCCTCTTGCTCCGGTCCTTCTCATCCACCATGCACACTGCGAGGGGAATAACACCTAGTGGAACTTCGGGTTTACCCGTGAACCCTGACAAGGGAGACGAGGGGGGTTTCAGGTTCTGTCTCCCAATTCCCAACTGATCGAAGCAAGAAGCGAACATGATCTCCACGCTGCTTCCATCGTCCACAAACACCCTTTTGACCAAGAAGCCTTCGATCTCCGCCGTTACCACCATTGGGTCAGAATGGGGTATCTGTGGCGGGGCTGCGTCCGCTTCAGAGAAGGTGAGAGCCTCATCGGGGCGAAACCTTTTCCCCTGAATCTCCCCCGGGGGAACATACCGGGTGCGGGCCCGGATAGCGGAAACTGACTGGCATGCTTCTCCAACTTCTCCACTGATCACGTTGATCATCCTGTTGGGTATTGGGGCCGGCTCCACTGCTTGGACCGGTGCAGCGGCTATGGCAGGCCTCCCCGCTCTATCAGTTTTTCTATCTCGTTCCTCAGTATCCTACACCCCTCTGTCGCATGCCCGTAAGACTTGTGGTAGGCGCACCACTTGTCCGCGTTTTCCCTAGACGGGGTCCCATGGATAGGCAACGGATCCGGGAACAGATCCTTGTGAATAGCATGAATCTCCGTTCGGGATTTGCTGAGCGGGGTGAAACTGTCCGCCCTTGCCCGGTTTGCTGTTGCGGGAGCGGGGTCCCTCCTACTTGGGTCTGCCGCTCTCCTTCTTTCTATCTTGTCCGGGAGAAATCCCCCAGATTCTTCCTTTCTCTTTCGCGTGGCATCATTAACCGCGCAGTATAGTTGCACCGCCATTTGCAAGTTGTGAAAGGTTTCCGGGATATTTTCCATCAACTTCTGGAACAACGCCATATCCCTCAAACCGTTTATAAACCCGCTAATCACCGCCTTCTCCTGCTGCTGCCTGTCGACAACCTTCATGCTATCGTCCATGTACCTTCGATAGTACTCCATTGACCCTTCTGCGGCCTTCTGCCGGGTAGCCAAAAGCTCGGTCAACTGCTTCCCTTCCTTCTTTAATCCAGCGTATCTGAACAGCAAGGCCTTAGAGAAATCGTAGTAATCTCTGAGACTTTCTCGAGGCAAGGAATCGAACCATGAAAGACAGTTTCCTCTCAGGTAACAGCCCACCAACTTGCATCTTAATTCCTCCGGGAAGTCCCGTGACACCATCAGGTTCTGGTACGTCCGGACAAACTCTTCCGGGTCTGTCTCTCCATTGTATGTTGGGATTCCCTCCGGGGTCCGAAGGCCCGGCGGCCATGGGTACGCAAGCACTCGGGGTACCCAAGGGGAGGTAGGTTTAGCTCCGTTTCTTCCCACTAGTTTGTCTAGTCGAGCCTCCAAAGAGTTGGGGTCCTGCTGAGCCACCTGAGTGCCCCGCATCCTATCGTCCTCCCGATAGTATTTCTCTTGGTAACCATAGTTCATCCCCATTGATCCGTGCATGGGCAAGGAATACTGGATCGGGTTCCCCTGGGTTCCAGGGGCCTAATAACCCAACGACTCCACCGGCATGGCTGGCAGGCCATACCCAATTTGTCCCGCCCCCCAGCTGGAACGCGGGTAATAGGGTGGAGCGTGTGGAACCAAATTCGATTGTTGTCCCGTAGCCATTCCCCCTCCGACCCCGAGACTTGGAGGGAATGAAGGTGGGACGGTGGAAGAGTTCACACGCCCCTGTATCCTTGGCGGCTGAACGACTCCGTCCAGGTCGATAACCTCTCTTTGGTACCCCCGAAGAGGTCCTGCCTGGTCTCCCCCAGGCTCCCTCCGCCTACGATTTTCCCGGGTAGAGAGTACCCACTGGCGGTACAACTCCTTGTTGGCTCTCATGAATTCCAACGCCGCCAATTCTTCCGCCTCGGCTAAGGATTGCCGCTCCTCCCGGGCTTCAGGTCCCTGGGTCCGGGGACTGCCTCCCCCGGCGGGCCTTGGTTCTTGCTCCTCCTGGTACTCTCTTTCCGAGTCAGCTTCGTCGGAGGCAGTTTCCACATGGCCATCCTGCGGTACCCCTAGCTCCCGCTGGTGTCTAGCCTCCTCCTGCAACTGCCTCAAGGTCACCTCATCCCCCGGGGGTGGAAGAGAACCACCCCCTGAGGGTGCCGCGTTCTTCTTCGGGCGCCCGCGCCCTCTCCTTGGCGACTCCATCATGCGAAGGTGGAAGATCCCACTGGGCGTGCCAATTGATGCTACCGAAATCCGTCCGTCTCCCGGGGGTGGATGCTATCCGGGTCTCCTCCTAGATCAGCCTGCTTTAGTCCTGCAAAACAATCCCCGGGAGGTGTCCCGGGGAAGAAGCTCCGGCGTGATGATGAGATGGGGATAATGGAGAGGGAAAACGTACGGAAGGTGCTCTTAATATAAAGTAGAGAGATATATGTCACATACCTTGTTCACTGTTGGAGGCTAGTATTTATAGTTCGAGCTTTGCCTCCCTTGAAGATAAGCTGCAGGACCACCTCCCTTGTCATCTTCTGTCCTCTCTTGTCCTCTTTCATGTCCGGACATGCCTCTGAGCGGGAAAGGTTCCTCTCTGTTGGTTCTGGGCCACGGGCCCTTTCCTTGGCCCAGCAGGGCTCTGGACCGGTATTATCAAATACCGGCCCAAAGCTCTACTGGGCCGGGAAAAAGGCCCATGGCCCAGGATTGAGGAAACAGTGTCTTTCCCGCGAAAGGCACGTCCGGACAAGAAGGAGGGCAGATACTGACAAGGAGAAGTGGTCCTGACTCTTATCCAAAGTAGGCAACCTCAACTATAAATATTAGTCTCAAACAGTGAACAAGGTATGTGACTTATATCTCTCTACTTTATATTGAGAGCATCTTCCGTACATTTTCCCCTCATCGATATCCCCATCTCATCATCGCGCCGGAGCTTCTTCCCCGGGACGCCTCCCGGGGATTGTTTTGCAGGGTTGTTGCGGGCTTGCTTGGAAAGAGGCTCGGATAGCGTCGAGACCCGAGAACCGGACGGATTTTGGTAGCATCAATTGGCACGCCCGGTGGGACCAGTTTCACCTTCGCATGATGGAGTCGCCCAAGAGAGGGTGCGGGCGCCCGAAGAAAAACGCGGCACCCTCAGAGGGTGGTACTTCCCCGCCCCCGGGAGACGATGTGACCTTGAGGCAGTTGCAGGAGGAAGCCAGACGCCAGCGTGAGCTGGGAGTACCACAAGATGGCCACGTGGAAACTGCCTCCGATGAAGCTGACTGGGAAAGGGATTACCAGGATGAGCAAGAAGCGCTCAGGACCGCCGGGGAAGGCAATCCCCGGAGGCAGAGAATAGAAGCCCGTGAGGAGGGGCATTATCCGGCCGATAATCCTCCAACCCGGGGACCAATTCTCCCGGAAGAGGGACAACCCTTGGTTAACACGGAGAAATTGGCAGCGTTGGAATTCATGAGAGCCAACAAGGAGTTGTACCGCCAGTGGGTACTCTCTACCCGGGAAAACCTTAGGCGGAGGGAACCCCAAGGAAACCAGGCGGACCTTCCGCGGGGACACCAAAGAGAAGTTATCGATCTGGATGGAGCGGTGCAGCCGCCAAGGATTCAAGGGCGCGTGAATTCCTCAACTGTCTCACCCTCTTTCCCCCCGAATTATGGAGTCGGAGGGGGAATGGTAACAGGGCAACAATCAAACTTAGCGCAACATGCCCCGCCCTATTACCCGCGCTTTAATTGGGGAATGGGGCAGATCGGGTATGAACCGCTAGTCGTGCCTGTGGAGTTCTTGGGCCCTCAGGCCCTAGGGACCCAGGGAAATCCGGTTCAATATTCTATGCCTATGTATGGGTCAATGGGGATGAACTACGAGTACCCGGGAAGACAATATCGAGAGGACGATAGGATGAGGGGCTATCAGATGGCGCAGCAGGATCCCAACTCGTTGGAGGCACGACTAGACAAGCTAGTGGGAAGAAATGGAGTCCAACCCACCTCTCCATGGGTACCTCGAGTGCTTGCATACCCATGGCCGCCGGGCCTTCGGGTCCCGGAGGGAATCCCAACGTATAATGGAGAGACAGACCCGGAGGAGTTTGTCAGGACGTACTAGAACCTGATGGTGTCGAGAGACTTCCCGGAGGAGTTGAGATGCAAGCTAGTGGGTTGTTACCTAAGATGAAACTGTCTCCTATGGTTCGATTCCTTGCCCCGGAAAAGTCTTAGGGATTATTACAATTTTTCTAAGGCCCTACTGTTTAGATACGCCGGATTGAAGAAGGAAGGAAAGCAGCTGACTGAGCTTTTTGCCACCCGGTAGAAGGCCGTAGAGGGACCGATGGAATATTACCGACGATACATGGATGATAGTATGAAGGTCATCCATAGGAAGCAACAGGAGAAGGCGGTGATTAGTGGATTCATAAATGGCCTGAGGGATATGGCGCTGTTTCAGAAGTTAATGGAAAATATCCCGGAAACCTTTCACAACTTGCAGATGGCGGTACAGCTGTATTGCGCCGTTAATGATGCCACGCGGAAGAGGAAGGAAGAATCTGGGGGATTCCTCCCAGATAAGACAGAAAGGAAAAGGGTGACGGAGCCATGTAGAATGGATCCAGGTCCCGCACCGGTGAACCGGGCGAGGGCAGATAGCTTCACCCCGCTCAGCAAATCCCGGACGGAGATTCATGCTATTCACAAGGATTTGTTCCCGGATCCGTTGCCCATCCAGGGGACTCCGTCAAGGGAAAATGCGGATAAATGGTGCGCCTATTATAAGTCTTATGGACATTCGACAGAGGGGTGCAGGGGGTTGAGGAACGAGATAGAAAAATTGATAGAACGAGGGCAGCTGAAAAACTGTGTGGCGGCGGAAGCAAAAAAAGAATATCCGGCCCGGGACCAGCCCCAGGAGCAACCCCGGAGGAGGTTGAGGCCCAACCCTGGGAGAGGAAATGGGAGAGCCCAAGGCAACAGGGCCCCGGGGCGGCCATCCATAGCTGCCGTACCAGTTCAAGCGGTGGAACCAGCCCCAATACCCAACAAGATGATCAACGTGATAAGAGGAGAAATCGGAGAAGCATGCCAGTCAGTGTCCGTTATCCGGGCCCGGACTCGATATGTTCCCCCGGGGGAGATCCAGGGGAAAAGGTTTCGTCCAAATGAAACTATTACTTTCTCTGAGACGGATGCAGCCCCGCCACAGATACCCCATTCAGACCCAATGGTTGTAACAGCGGAGATTGAAGGTGGGTGTTTGTGGATGACGGGAGCAGCGTGGAAATCATGTTCGCTTCTTGCTTCGATCAATTGGGGATTGAAAGACAGAACCTGAAACCTCCCTCGTCTCCCTTGTCAGGGTTCACGGGCGAACCGGAAGTTCCTCTAGGTGTGATTCCCCTTGCGGTATGTATGGTGGACGAGAAGGATCGGAGTAAGAGAGTCTCAGTGACATGCAACTTTGCGGTTATTGATGCGCCTTCACCGTACAATGTAATCATAGGGAGACCATGGCTAACCCAGGCCCGGGCAGCGAATTGCTCGTACCTATTGACGATGAAGTTCCCCACCGCGCAAGGAGTAGCGGTCGTGCGGGAAAGCCAAGCAGTCGCAAGAAGTTGCATGATGACGGCGGTATTGGACGCAAAGAAAGCAGTAGGGGCGGTGCATGGAGAAGCTCCCCTCTAAGAGTTGGAGGAAATGCAAGTGGCGGACAAAGGGATGGTCACGGTGGGAAAGGATCTCCCGGAGGAAGTAAAAAGCGCACTGAAAGAACTCTTGGCCAGATACCAAGGAGTGTTCTCATGGAGCCCAGAGGACATGGTGGGAGTATTACCAGAGCTGGGGGTACACAAGCTAAATATAAGCCCGACAACCAAACCAATCAGGCAGAAGAAAAGACCTGTAGCCCCGGAGAGAGCGGAATTCATAAGGAATGAAGTTCAGAAGTTGGAGAGAGTCGGGGTAGTCGAGGAAATCATTTACTCGGAGTGGATAACCAACCCGGTCTTAGTAAAGAAACATGATGGAAGCTGGCGTATGTGCATTGATTTTACAGACTTGAATAAGTGTTGCCCCAAAGACAACTATCCTCTCCCAAATTTGGATCGGTTGGCAGAGGCCATCGCGGGCTACTCGGTGCTGGCCTTCTTCGATGCACACAAAGGCTATCACCAGGTGCAGATGGACGAGGCAGACAAGGCAAAAACCTCCTTCATCACCGACTTTGGAACTTTCTGCTACAAGAAGATGCCCTTTAGGTTGAAGAACGCGGGGGCTACTTATCAGAGGATGGTGGACAAACTCTTTAAGGACCAGGTGGGAAGGAACATGGAGGTGTATGTCGATGACATGGTGGTTAAAAGCAGGGCTTACAGAGCCTTCTTGAATGACCTGGAGGAGATGTTCGAAAAACTGGAGCGGAGCAATCTAAAGCTGAACCCTTCCAAAAGTACCATTGGAGTGGGTGCGGGGAAGTTTTTGGGGTTCATGGTATCAAGTCGGGGCATTGACGTCAACCCGGAGAAGGTAGAGGCCATAGCCAAGATGACCTCCCCCAGGTCGGTGAAAGAAGTACAGCGACTGACAGGATCCCTCGCGGCTCTCAGCCGATTTCTGTCAAAGGGAGCAGACATGCAGCTGCCTTTCTTCAACATTCTCAGGAAGGCCAAGGTGTTTGAGTGGTCCGAGGAGTGTGAAAAGGCGTTCCAAAACCTGAAAGAGCACCTTCGACAGTTGCCAACCTTGAAGAAGCCATACCCGGGGGAGGAACTTTTCTTGTACATAGCGGCATCCCGGGAAGCAGTAAGTGCCGTGCTAATCAAAGAAGAGGAGGGAAAGCAGCATCCAATCTACTTTGTCAGCCGGGCACTTAGGGGGGCAGAAACCCGGTATACTGAGTTGGAACAACTGGTTCTGGCACTGGTTCATGCTTCAAGAAGGCTCAAACCGTACTTCCAGGGCCATCCTATAGTTGTCCTCACCAACTACCCGCTCAAACAAGTCATGTTCAAGCCGGAGGCGTCGGGGAGAATGATGAAATGGGCTATAGAGCTGGGAGAGTATGAAATCCGGTACGAGCCAAGAAGGGCTATCAAGGGGCAGGCCCTAGCAGACTTCCTGGTGGAATCAGAAGCAAGGATATACGAGGAGCAGGAAATGTCTGGGGCTGAGGAAATCCCGGCCTGGAAGTTGTACGTGGACGGATCGGCACATTCCGGAGGAAGCGGAGCGGGAGTCTTGTTGGTTAGCCCAGAAGGGAAGGAGTACCCTTACGCGGTCCAATTCACTTTCAAGACAACCAACAATGAGGCTGAGTACGAGGCTTTGATCTTGGGGTTAAAGCTGGCAAAGGAAATGAACATTAAGGCTCTCATGGCATACAGCGACTCCCAGATAGTTGTCCAGCAGGTGAAGGGAGAATACGAAGCTCGGGAAAGGAGCTTGCAAAAGTACTTAGAAATGGTAAAGCCTCTAGCAGCCAGTTTCGGGTCCTTCAATCTGATTCAAGTTCCCCGGGAGGAGAATAGTAAAGCATATGCCTTGAGCAAACTGGCCTCTTCGGAACTAAAACCCGAGCCTAACCAAAAGTTGCACATGGAGGTATTGGGAAAAAGGAACTACCAGGAGAATGACCATGTAATGATGGTAATCGAGAAGGAATCCTGGATCGCCCCCATGCGGGCGTACATAGAAGAATGCATCACCCCGGAGGACAAGGTGCAGGCCCGGAAGCTTAGAGTTAAAGCGCCAAAATATGTGGTCCAAGACGGGGAGTTGTACAAGAGAGGATACCTCCAGCCTCTGCTCAAATGCGTGGAAAGGTCAGATGGTCGGCACCTCATTCGGGAAATGCATGAAGGATCCAACGGGAGTCATCAGGGAGCCCGCACAATGGCCAGGAAAATTTTAAGGCTGGGGTATTACTGGCCGACGCACTACAGGAGACTGGTATTTTTGCGTCATTTATATGTGTCACTTAGGGCTGATTAAGTGTCGTAAATGGTTATTTACGACATAGTATGCGTCACCAAATATTGTGTCGCAAAAGGTGATGTATCAAATTTAGCGACACAAGATTTCGATTGTGACGTAAAATTAATGACATAATTTGCATCATTATTTTACATGTGGGGAATATTTGTGACACATCGTACGACTTTTAAGTTTTGTGACGCATAGAAATCGTGACACATTATGCGACATGTAAACTTAGCGATGCATGATGTTTAGCGACACTATATGCATCACTGTATATTGTGCCGTAAAAGACAGTGTAGCAAATTAGTGACACAAAAGTTCAATTGTGACGTAAAATTTAATGACACAATTTGCATCAATATTTAACTTGTCGTGAATATTTGCGACACATCATGCGACTTTTATGTGTTGTGACACATATGTATCGCGGCATATTATGCATCATTTATGTTTAGTGACGCGTGAGGTATTTGCAACACATTGTGCAACATTAATATATTGTGATGTATTTTTGCGTCACACAAAGCATCATTTCACCGAAATGAAGCATGTTTTACTAGCAACAGAATATGCGACATAACTTTAATTGTCGAACCATAATTATTGTCGAACCATAATTGCGACTGTAAACGGGCAATGTGTAGTGATACTTTACAACACATGCAACAACATACATGATTGTAATATTATTGAAACAGACACAATTCTTATGCTATAAAAAGCAATTAAATATATATATTTAATTATATTATTTCAAAAAGATAAACTTACATTGTGAGAATGTCAATAATGAAATATCAAGCTATTCAAATCTATGATTCCACAATATTACTAAAATACATGAAGCAGGATTAAACAAAATCAGGTTTCCTTGTCTCTTCTCCTTTTCGCATTTTCGCAAATTTCCCAGGCAAAAGTCATGCATCACAAATAGTGCTCCTTCCTGTTGAACCACCTTTTTCTTCTGAGAAGAACTATGTGAGAATGTAAATAAAATAAGATGAAGTTTATAAATTAAACATACATACCTTGGTTGATATAATATGCAGACCACGGGTTTTTCGAGAAGTATGATACATAAAATGCAACAATTCTAGCCTGTTCACAAAGCAATCAGAATGGTAACATGTAATACAGATTAGAGCATGGTTAATAATCCAAGGAAATTTAAAGAAGAATTAAGCCACTATATATGTATGAAACGATTCTTGAACATTGTTAAAACACATCATTCAAGAATCAAGATGTCCAAAAGGGGAATCCGAGTAATCCTCATCCTCTGCTAATCATAAATCCAAAACCAATTAAAAAACTTAGTTGAAGAAATCAATTTAGAGAAACAGCGTAAGCATAAAAAATACCGTTCATCAATCAAGATGCACACAATATAATACAAGATCTAGAACAGCAAAACTAAAATCAGAAACATGTTCGACGGTTTTTATCTCACAAGATCCATCGCATTCATCCGTTGTAGAAGAGATCTGGGTTGGACGCTGTTGGCACTTGAAATCAGATGCGTTGGGATCCAAGTGGTAGATCTCCGATCGACGATGTTTCCGAAGGCTGAATTATTATGACACTGGAAAAATGTACAGGAGGGAGGCGGCTGCGGCTCGGATTCTGCACTCTGACAGCCCGAGCGAATGGGATAGGACCGATAGGTTAATGGATAGGAGGGTTTCAGATTTTGTTTTTATACAATTGATAAAAGAGATTAACGGTCTGAGATTAAACTGATAAATGAGATTAACGGTTAAGATGGAAACAAAACAAAATAAAAGAAATTTGCGTAAGAAAGCTAAACTCGTATATAATTATGGACACGTAATATTCACTTGACAAATTAGCATTAGGAAATTTACATCAATACATTGATAAAAATAAATATTTTGAAAATAAATATTGTGAAAATTATATAAATAATAACTTTATGCTTTTTTTATTATTAAAATGTATCATCATTAAATTAATATTGATTATTTTAAAATAAAATAAAATGTATTAATTTTTTATTAGTTAAAGTTATTTTTATTATCAGGTAATTTTAAAGTTTAAGTAAAGAGTTGATCGAAATCATATCCAACTTATTTATCAAGTGTCCAATGAATTTCAATTGTGGCTAGTAGCCTATATAGTCAATAGTTTTTCGTATGGATGTCAGTGTTCATAGAATATTGAGTAAGGATAAACCGTTCATCCGTCTTACCACTAATCATATATACAGTCTAGCTAGTACTTGTTCATTAGTGTATCATGGCTGTGTTTTCTAACATTATAAATAATATTAAGTAAAAAATAAAATAAGAGTTGCCTTTTAATTAGTTAAATCCAATTTAGAATTTGAGGGATGTCAAGTAACTTTAGTTAGAGTATAGAAAATCAAGTAAGAATAAATTATTATTAGTTAAATTTAATTTAGTTTATTAATTATAAAAAATAAATCAAGGTTGAGCTTTGATAAGCTATATATACTAGATTTAGATGGTGTATAGAAACTAGAAAGTCTAGTAACATTTGACATTGATTAGTACTCATCAAATAAACGTTGGCCTTATATAATGGGGTTTGCTATCTGCGGGACCATTTTTCTCATGCAAGACCGATTTTTACCAAAATGTCCCTTTTATTGTGAAGGCAAAAAAAGCTACTCAAAATGCAAGAGTACACTTGGGGGTATTATGGTAAAAAATCGGTCCTGCATGAGAAAATCGGTCCTGCATATAGCAATTGGGTATATAAGTTAATTATACTCAATTTAGCTAGTATTTATAAAAGGTCAAGTAAGAATGTTACTTTGATAAGTAATACTCCATTTAGTTAGTATAGAAAGTCAAGTAAGATTTAACAGTTGGTTAGTCAAACTTAATTTAGCCACTCCCTTCATCCCAGCTCAAACTGGACAAATTAACTTTTTTATTGACCAAAAATTGTTTTGACCATCCATATCATTATATATGTGTAATTGTGTATGATGAAATTTTGATGTAACAATAAAACATGTTACAACGAATCTAAGTAAATGTCATATGACCACATTTACTTTCATTAACTTATGTTCTCACCTTCATATATGCATTTTCAAGACTAATATTTATATATTAGAGGTATGTTTGCTAGAGCTTATTTCTTGTTGAACTGAACTGAATTGAATTGAACTAAAATAAATTTAAATATATTTATCTGAACTGAAAAAATTTAAAAATACCGAACTGAAATATATTTAACTGAACTGAAGTAATCTACACAAAAGTTGTAGCAAACAATTGAGACAATTGAGAATTTTTTTTAAAACAAAATAAGATTTCTAGTTAAAAATAGGAAAAAAATAGATCAAATTGACACGGTTAAAAAAAGAAAATATGATTTTAGTATAGAAAGGAAGTGAAAATTAGCGCGGGAGTGGAGGTAAAAAGTGCGCGCGAATAGAAATAGCGGGAACACACAAAAAAGTGAAATTGGGGATGAATTTCGGCGAAATAAAATTCATGTCTTAAACCTAAAAGAACGATGTCAACCTGCCCTGTTTTCTTCCTCTATTTTCTATTCCGTTTCTGAATTCCAACTTCAGGATTATATCCTATCACTTCCATTACACTATTACAGTAAAGCAGTATGAGAAAAATGATTGGTATATGGACCAAAATCCAATCCTTTGATTGTGAGATTTGGAAGGGAATTTTCGAATCTCCGAATCACCGATGGTTAGCAATTGGAGGAGGGTTTTCCAAAGCGATCGTGAAGCACTGTAAGTCAAGATTTGCTTTATTCCCGTTTTTATATTTGTGTGATTGTCCAGTTTCTGCTTCTTTTAAGTGAATTTGATGTCTTCATGATGATGTTGTGTAGGATTCACTGTTATGCTTTCACTTTCCCACTTTTTCCTTCTACTGTTTGTATAAATGATGGGCGTTTTTTTCAGTGCAGTTTTCTTAATCAAGGCTCTGTTTCTTTAACAGAACCGGTTTAATTTAGTGAAAATTGAGAGAGAGATGCGTCCAATTCATTAAAAAAGTTGCAAGTTGGTTGTTTGTTTTTGTACTGTGCAATTTGTTGACATGCATCATCTTCTTGTTTTTTTAATCAATTAATTAAGAGACCTTTAAAGCATGAGCTCATAAACCTGTAGTTGTTCAAAATCGATTTCTAGAATTAGAATATGAGCTTGTATTGGTATAAGTGCCCAAGAAAACAAACCGATCTCCGGAATTAGAAGACGCTGAGCCCTGGAGGCTAGCAATTGGTATGGAGGAAAAAATTGGATTATTTATATTGGAAAAAATTAGAAGACACTTAGGGTTTTATTGAATTTTTCTGAATAATTTCTTTGATGTTATTAGCTCAATTTATCATTTTGGGGTTCTGATTATGTTTATGTCCTTGAAATCTTAGTCTGGCAAAAAAATTAATTCAAAATATTCTGAGTTGTGGTCATCTTCTTAATTAATATTCAGATAGAACCAATTTGCTGGTGTAGTTTCGTTTCCTAATCAAAGAGAATATACATTTTTACCTCTTTGAAACACTCTTTAATTGTTTTACATGCTTATATATCATTTTGTGAATGCAGAGAACCAAAAGGTCCAAGCGTTCAAAGAGTTGGGCAATTGTAATCACACCAGAAAGGGCAAACTATATGTGGTATATATGTCTGGTATCTGTTCTCTATTTTATAATTAGTTAGTTGCTTTTTCCCTATTTTTCCCTCGTCGAAAAAAGTTTTTTTATCAGATAGAATAATAGAATACAAAGTATTCTGAGTGGAGATATGGATCCAAGAGTTGTGATCACATCCAGTGCTAGTGTTAGATTGGATGAAAAGCAGAGAAGAACAGAAGATTGGCCATTCAGCAGATGGGGAATTGATTTGGTAGGACCATTTCCCACTGCCCCGGGAGGAGCCAAGTACGTAATTGTGGCAATCGACTATTTCAGCAAATGGGTGGAAGCAGAGCCACTCACCAACATACGGGGGCTAACCTGTGTCAAGTTTTGTTGGAAGAACATGATTTGTCGATTCGGTATCCCAAAGATCATAGTCACAGACAACGTGGCGCAGTTTGAAAATGATCCCTTCAAATCATGGTGTGTCAAGTATGGCATAGAGCAGAGGTTGACATCTGTGTACCACCCCCAGGCCAACGGGCAAGTGGAAGTCACCAACCGTACTATCGTCAAAGGCTTAAAACCCCGCTTGGAAGGCGCGCGGGGGAATTGGATTTGGGAGCTTCCCAGCGTTCTCTGGGCTCACCGAACCACAGAAAGTTCAGCTACCGGGGAGTCTCCGTACAGCTTGGCATATGGGTCTGAGGCAGTGATCCCCACGGAGATTGGGATCCCGAGCCCTCGGACTTAGTTCCAGCGCCCAGAGGAAGAAGACGTGGGACGGCGCCTCGACTTGGATTTCCTGGAAGAAAAGCGAGAGAATGCGGCACTTCAGAAAGCTAAGGTAAAGGAGCGGGTAAAGAGGTATCATTATAGAAGGGTGCGGAAAGAGGTTTTTGCCCCAGGAGACTTGGTGATGAGGAGAAATGACAAGAGCCACCAAGCCCCCGAAGGAAAACTTGCACCCAACTGGGAAGGGCCATACAAGGTGAAGGAAGCATACCCGGGAGGAAGCTATGTGCTGGAGGACAAGCAGGGGAAGGAGATCTCCAGGAGATGGAATGTAGCTAACTTAAGAAGGTTTTATGGGAAGTAGAGTGCCCCGCGCAGAACCTTAGCTGCTAAGGCATGGATATGCCCCCTCCCGGAAGCATGAATATGCCCGGAGAGATGGCCCTGACGTTTGGCTTCGTCTCGGGCTTAGAAAGGAAGGACTGCAAAAGGGACCCATGGGTAGCTCCCATTTGGGTGCCCCGCTAGAGTGGACCCGGAGCTTGAATGAAGCCCGGGGACCAGAGAATGTAATGCTTATAGGGAAGAATTAATGAAAAGATGGGTTTTTCGGAAAAAACTTTTATTCAATCATCTTTAAATTTCAAACCGCACAAATATGCTTTTATATTACAGAGGAACTACATGAAATTTTACATACAGGTTTTCCTATGTACTACTATACCCACTTAGGGCCCGACCCGGAAGCACCCTCTGGGTTACCCGGGCGGAAACCTCCTACAAAGAATTGAGAAGACAAGATGTCTTCGGCAAAGCGGGCGTCAGGAGCTTGATTCCATGCGAGCTCCTCCTCCAATTGCTCGGCATCTTCTTTGTTTAATTCGGGGATAGGAACAACTACGGACCTTTCTGGAAGTGGTTCCGCCAGACGCATCCTCCTTACCCCGGCAGAAGTAACAAACTTGTATTTAGGAAACAAGTCTGCTGCGCCTTTACCTTTCTCTTCCCGACTGATGCGGGTGCCCTCAGCGGTTTTAACTCCCTTAGTGGTAACTCCAGAGTTGGAAATCTCCCGGACGCGCCTTATCCGGCGTGCTACTTCTTCCGGGTCAATAGATACGGACATATCCTCGTACCTTTCATACGCAACATCCACCTCCACCCGGGCAAGGACTCGGCGAAGGCTAGAGGGGTAAGGCTCAACTTCTCCCGCGGCTATCTTGTTATGCCACTCCACGGCGTCCAGATAGGCCTCATGACTAGGAGCCCCCTCACCAAACTTCCTTGGGTTAGCCTCCATGCGTTCAATTGTTCTACGAAACCCGGCTGGAATGTCAGTAAGGGGAGACACCCCGACTAGGCCAACCTTGAGACCCAGAAGATGGTAGGATAACCGAACAACCAGAAGAACATCTTGGAGGTCCCTATTCATGTGAGTAAGGGACCGATTCTCCTTCTCCAGATCGCAGATTAGTCTATTCTGAGCGGTGCGGGTTTCTAGCTTCTTAAGCTTTTCCTGGGCCCGCTCGAGTTCGCCCCACACCATACCTAGTTCCTTGGCGGTGCGATGTTGAGCATCGTCGTGGAGGGCTTGCAACTCAACAATGGTTTGGTGGGAATTCAGGGCTTCCCGCATGTGGTCGGAAGCGAGATCAAAACAGTGATTTAGCGACCCAAACTTGGTCTCAACCACCTTGAGAAACGACACTAGTACTTGGATCGACCCAAACTCTTGGAGGAAGGAACACAACCCCGCCTCGACCAATGCCCGGTTAGCTTGGTTGCCTCCAAACCTCCAGCGGGCTAGTTTCCTCTGCAGGAAAGAGCATTGGAGGCACCCAGCGCGGAGGAGAGAGAAATAGGTGCCGGAAGAACAACTCGGATGAGGGAAAACAAAAGGCATGGGTCCTTGCGGGAGATCTTTCTCTAAATGGCGCTCAGACTACAAAAATAATAATTTCATTAAGAAGTAGAACTTTGTATTAATCAAAATGGGCACTAAAGGCCGAGTTCTACATACACCCCCCGGGGAGGTAGGTTACAAAATAAAATAAAAAGAAGATTACAAGAAAAAAGTAGGCTAAAGTCTAGGGGAGTACATTATCATCAGCGGAGCCCCTTTCCCCAGGGTAGCATGGGCCCTCTCCCATCTCCTCTCCAGCTCAGCCATGTCCGCATCAGTCCAGTTGGGACCGCAGTAAGCAGGAGCATCCACCTTAGGCTCATCTTCGGGGCGCCCGGGGAACCCCACCTTCCGGGTAGACTTCCGGGATTGGTATAGCAAGTCATCTTGCCCCGCTGCAAGCCCTAAGACACATCCGTCCACCTTCTCCTCAAAGATAGCCTGGTACCCGAAGTTGTCAGGCACGACGCAGAACTCTTGATAATTCTCATTCCAGTGGGGTGTCTCCGGGACAACCCCATACACGTTGAAGGCTTCGGGGCCAGGATTAGGACAAGAGGCCTCGCCAATTTCAGGGAGCTTCATCTTCTTGATGTCTGAGGCAGAAGAGACCCGGGAAGACATCTCCAGCGATCGCCACAGCTGGGGCACTAAACTTTCCAGGCTCGCTTCTTGCAGATCCCAGAAACGATGGTTCAGAAGGTCGTTGGCCTTGGGCCGATAATAAGAAGCCTGGGCATCAAGATGCGCGGGCCCGGGCAGCCAGCCCCGCAGGCTTCGGTACATTTTGTGACAGGCGTCCGCACTGGTCGCAGCGGCAATCCCCTCCAATCTCTTCTCAAACTCCACCGAGCGAAGGAGCTTTTGCGTAACAGCGTTTAGGGCCTCAAGTTGAGAACTCTTCTTCTCCTTCTTGAGGGAGCTGTACTTCTTCTCTACTTCAGCCAGCTTCTTCTCCTTCTCAGCCAACCTCTTCTGTGATTCCTCAAGCCGGGCCTTCAGGTCGCCCTGCCCGGCCAGTTTCTCCTTAGCCTCCTGGAGCTCCTTATCCACTTTAGCAAACAGCCCCGCACTATACTTGGAGTATGTCCGGTTGAGAGCCTCAGCAAGCTGAGAATCAGCTAGGAGTGAGTCGGCAAAGGTGGAGCTCTGCAAAGTTCAAGCGGGGTAAGATTACCCGGAGGGATAGGAAAAGGCAGTAAACAGTAATAATAACAGCAATGAGGCATGAATAGAATACCTCGTCTCTCTCCTCAGGGACAGCTTGAGAGTCAGTCTGCGAAGGAGTATTGGCAGGAGGAGGAGGCGGGGGTGGAAAGGCACTGCTGGCACCCTCTGGCCTTTGGCGGGATCGCGGATGAGATTCTCTAAGTTTATTAGACAGCGGCCGCTTGAAGCGGGAACTAGCCCCGCCGCTATAAATGGGATGCTGGATAAAAGATTTTCTCCCGGGGGTAGGAGAGGACCCGGGGGTCTGTTGTTGGGAAGGCGGTCGCTGCTGGCGGGCTTTTTGAAGTATGAGGTCCGGATTTCCGGTAGCACCCAGCCCAGGTTGGGGAGTCACCTGCTGCTCGGACAGAGCGGCCTGCCCCGTACGGAGGTCACCTTGCTGACTATCTTCCCCGGAAGGCATCTCCACGAAAGGTGTGACGTCCGCGTATAAGGTAGGCTGAACTGAAACCAAAAAAAAAAACATACAATTAGAACACGAGATATATATATACGAAAAAAGGGAATAAAGCCTTTAATATGCACCTCCATCCGGCCACGTAGCGGAGATGCGGGGAAGGGTAAAAAGCTTCTCAGGGTATATCCCGCGAGGCCAGTAATAGCCCGCGTTCCCAGCCTTAAAGAAATTGTCCATGTCTAGGGGAGATAGGCGGAGGAGGTTGTGGTCGTTGGTGACAACCATAGGAAGAGAGGAAAGGAGTTTTTTTATCTTCGGGGAGGAGGGAATCATTCCAGGGGGCATGGGATACACCCGGGGATCGCAGCTGAAGAAACCTTTCGAAAGATACCCCTTAGCAGATTTGGGTTTGCCCTTGACGAAGTCCCTCGTCCCGGAACGGGTCACGAAAGAGAAAACATCCGGAAAGGACGCATGAGCGCGTCGCAAGGCGTAAAAGGAACGGAAGAGGAGGAGGGAGGAAGGAACGGAACACCTAGCACAGTTAAGCAAGAAGGCCAGCACCAATACAACCCCATTAGGGTGTAACTGGGCTGGAGCCATTTGATAGAATTTAAAAATTTCAGAAAACAGAGGAGGAAAAGGGAGGCTGAGCCCGTACTGGAAGTGGATCCGGGGAATGCAGGGAACTCCCCTCTCGGATATCCCCGGGGGCAACTTGGATAAAGAGGCATTTAGAGGAAGGGGGATGAAGCAACGTTTAGCTAATTCTAAAACGTCCCTATCTAGAGAGGGGGGAGGTCCGGAGTGATTGAAAAATCGAAGACCCGAGGGCTTCGCTCCGTGAGTAGGGCCCCGGGGAGCATCATCGCCAAAGTCCTCGTCAAAGGCCTCTCCATTCGGATCCTCCCGGGGGGCTTTGGAATGCCCGGCCGGGGATGAACCCGCCCCATCCAAGGCCGGCACGCCCGGAGCAATTAGCTCCTGAGACGTGCTGAAAGCCTCCGAATGGGTATCTGTGGAGGAACCCGAGGAGGGAATCAGGTTAAGGGTCCGGAATTGGATCTCGTATTGATTTTGGACCCCCTCGGTATTTTAAGGAAGAATTGGTAAGGCGCGGGGAGCTCATTATGAAGGAAAGAAACGGAGGAAGCGAAGAAGAAGGAGGATTAGAGTTTACTTGTTAAGACAAAGCGGAGCGTCTGGAAATTGTGTGAAGAAAGTAATCTAGTGAGAAGGGGGTCATATCTCTTATATAGGCAGAGGGATAGGAAACGCCACCTCAAAAGAAGCAAAAGCAACGGCGACACGGTAAACGAGGCACTGATCAATGCAGAATAGGGAAAGGCGGCGTCAGAAGTTGATTCCAACACAGATGGGTCCTACAGAAATAATAACGGAAGAGGGGGAGCGCAAGAGACCAATCCCCCGTATAGAGGAAGCCCGGGCGACTGGTCTGGGGGGCTAGTGATAATACCGGCCCAAAGCTCTGCTGGGCCGGGAAAAAGGCCCATGGCCCAGGATTGAGGAAGCAGTGTCTTTCCCGCGAAAGGCACGTCCGGATAAGAAGGAGGACAGATAGTGACAAGGAGAAGTGGTCCTGACTCTTATCCAAAGTAGGCAACCTCAACTATAAATACTAGTCTCAAACAGTGAACAAGGTATGTGACTTATATCTCTCTACTTTATATTGAGAGCATCTTCCGTACGTTTTCCCCTCATCGCTATCCCCATCTCATCATCGCGCCGGATCTTCTTCCCCGGGACGCCTCCCGGGGATTGTTTTGCAGGGTCGTTGCGGGCTTGCTTGGAAAGAGGTTCGGATAGCGTCGAGACCCGGGAACCGGACGGATTTTGGTAACATCAGGAGTTAGGAGCATTAATTACGGTCCCACATCAGTTGATTATTAAATTAATACACATATAAGCGGTAGCTAAAAGTGGCATCTGCGCAACCATAACCAGCTGCGTTAACGGCAGGTCTAGTCAAATTGAAGTCAAACCGCTGCAACGGTCTTTTGGGCCGTCACGATGGTTTCTACTGTGTCTATTGCATTTCAGCCCATACGCAAACCCGATATGATTTCTTGCCCCAGTCAACATATTCCACGCTTGATAGATAATAGTTTTTTAATTGTGCCGTTAAATATTCCACATCAGCTGACGTGACTCGGGAGAAATAGTCTGACTTTTCATTACATGAACAGTAACAAACCGCTGAAATATCGATTTTTCAGCGGTTGGTTTTTTTACATTACAGCGGTTAACGGCTATAACCGCTGAAATGGAAGCGCTGGAATGGATTTTTTTCCTGGTAGCTTGTTTTCAGCCTCAAATTTCTTCTCCAGCAAGTGCACATGTACAGTGGTGAGACCGGTGTTCCTTCTCCGGCAGCTCATCGTAATACTCTTCATCCAACAGTTTTGTCCTTCGAGGTCTCCTCCCTGTCCAACATCGATCTCGCTTCTCCTTCGAAGTCGGGATCGGCCATACAAAGATACGGCATATTTCTGTGGCAAGACAAGTTGAAGAAATTAGATGCCCGGAATCCATCCATTCTTCACATGTCCATTCGAAATTTCAAGGCGGAATTGATGGCTGAATCCAAATCATAATCACATTCTTACGATGTTTTCTCAATAAACTCATTCTCCATCTCAGGGAAGGCCGCCTTGAGCTGGTCAGCAAAGCTCGGCGCAACAACCACCTGCGGCGGAGGCGTGTAACAGCAACCAGAGCACCGAAGCTTCTTCGCAGAGGTCGGCGACGGGGATAGCAAGTCTTCATAAAACGGGGATCGCAATTCGCACACTACCGCAGACATCGTTGAATCTCTGACAACGCCAAAACCTTGTTGACACTAATATTCCTTTACCTAGTAGATGTGATCTGAAAACCTTTCCATACAGAACTGCCCGTTTCTCCATAAAGCTGACGATTCGGGTCGAGTATCCTCAGGCGAGGAACTCGAGAGTTTCTCCGACGAGAGGCCAGCCGGAACTCCCTCCCGGAAACTCACTCTCTCCACCTCGCTACTTCAGTTCCTTCGTGTTCCTCAGCTAGTACCGGTACAGGATAATTAACTGGTACCATGGTGGGGTTTGAGAATCTTGGTAGGCTTCCGACAAAACATCTTTGGGGAAAAATGAATATGAGCAAGGATTTTGGTGGTTTGATATTTGGAGTCTTTGGAAATTCGAGGGAGAGAAATCGAAGAAGGAAAGGATGACAGAGAATCAATATTGATTAATTAACATGACTAATGCTTAGTCATTAGTTGGGAGATTGAGAGAAATTATTTTAATTTTAATTTTCAGTATTTTCTTTTGATTTGTTTATTTATAAATAATTATACATTTTAAATCATTGGATAAACTTAGTTTTAATTTTACAAGTCCTTCTTGTGTTTTTCCCGATTAAAAATAATGATGATCTCATGTTTGTTTATAATACATGACCTTCACACTATAAAAAAGTTAGTTTATTTCTACTGTTAAATCTTGAGTTAAATCCTGAATTATTATTATTATGAGTCTTTCTAAACTTTACCGAGTCAAATTGATCCCTCGTTTAACCGTAAGACGGGTTTTCACAACTATCACTTAGAGACTGGAAAATTTCAATCCATCTTAATTCAAAATAATATCATATCAGGATACGGGGCCTCATAGAATATTATTTGACTGAGCACATATTTTGGATTCATACTTCATCTAGTTTTGTTGTTATAAGGATTGAATGCATTATTGAACATTGAATGTTGTGGGTTTTTGTGAAATTGTGAAATAAGATGGTATTGAAGTGGAATGAACATGTGTTCGGTGATTTGGTTGTTAGTATTTAGTAAGCAGCAAACGAGCTCAACGATCCAAGTTCACGAGCAGGTAACGAACTGAATCAAGCTCGAACCCGAATTCTATCAAGTTCGCGAGTTAAGCTCGAGCTGATCATGAACAATCGAGGTTGAACTCAACAAAATTTCCCCCTGTTCGAACGAGCTTGTGCTCGAGCTCGAACACACCATTTATTCACGAGCATGAGCTTGATTAGACCAAAATTCGGCTCGGCTCGACTCGTTTACAACCCTTTATCTTCAAAGTGAATTTGGTAAGTACAGTAAGTAATTTACAAGAAACATACAAAGATGGGTAATTACAATCAGATTTAACAAAAAAGAAACAATTACCTGAACAAATATGATTTATAGCATACGCAATTATTAAGCTCCTGTTCTCCAGATATTATTTGAATATTTTTTAATTCATATGAGTTCAGATAAACTTATTTGTATTTTAGTTCATTTCAGTTTAAATCAGTTCAATATTTTTTATATTTTTTCATGTCAATTCAGTTCTGTTCTGTTCAATATTGTATATTATAATAATTTAAATAATGCTAAAAATATTTTGTAATTTTACTATCATGCGTCGCAATCGTAAAAATATTTTGTAATTTTACTATCATGCGTCGTAGTCCATTAACCCGAATTCATACCGTTTTTTCAACTCATTAATTTTTACTTCGATTCAGTTCAATTCAGTTCAGTTCAGTAAAATTTAATTTGATGAAGTTCAGGTTAATTAAGTCATCCTGCTTCTTTTTTCAGTACATTAATTTTCACTCCAGTTCAATTCAATCCAGTTCAGTTCAGTTCAACAAGAAATAAACTCTACCAAACTCTAAGTTATAATCAAATTATTAAATTTCAAATGGTTTGAAAATGTCATATTTATTTTATTTCAGTTCAGTTAATCTGTATATTCCAGTTCAACTTTGTTCTATATATTTTCATAGTAAATGTATTATCCTACATTTAGATTAATAAATTTCAAATAGATTATAATTGATCATATTTATATTTCAATTCAATTCAATTCAGTTTATCTACATCAGTGCAACTCCAGTATACATTAATATTAAATGTATTATGTTATATTTAGATTAATAAATTTCAAACATATTGGAAATGATCATATATTTTAATTAGTTTCAATTTAGTTCGGTTCAATTTATCTATATGTTTCAATTCATCTCAATTTTTAAGTTTAAATAAATTCAGCTAAAATTTTTAAGTACAAATGAGTTCAGTTCAAATGAGTCCTGATAAAGTTTTTTAAGTTCAAATGAGTTCGAATAAAGTTTTTTAAGTTCAGATAAAAAAATTAAATTCAAATGAGTTCAGATAAAAAAATTTTAAATTCAGATAAACTTTTTTAGTTCAGATGAGTTCAGATAAGTTCAAATACCGTGAAGAGAACCAGAGGCGGACGCAGCATTAGGCAAAGGTGGCAGCTGCCACCCAAAAATTATTTTTTCCATATTTTTGTGTGTTAAATTTTAGAAATTTAATATTTTATTTCTAAAAAATCATTTGTAATATTTAAAAAATTGGGATTTGCCCCACTACTTTGGTATTTCTAGATCCGTCTCTGAAGAGAACAAGACCTAAGTGCACATATATCATATAGCATGTAGCATACACAAACTGAAATTCACAAACCTGAAAGGAGTATGGATTTGCAAACCATCACCTAGCTGAGCTAAGCTGATCCGAATACTCAAAGAACTTCCTTTTTCTTGATTTGCTTTCTTAATGAAAATCCTCCATTCAAACCGGTCACTTTTCGAAACCAACAAAACCAACAAAGAGAAATGCTAAAAATCAGAAGGTTCAAGAATTAGATCTCCACCAAATTGCAAGAATAATAAAACATGTTCCTTAAAAGTAATTGCTCTATTACAAGAATGCGGCCAACTAATCACTTCAATGAGAAATACAAACACATAGCCTGCATGTCCCATCACAGACCACCTATTTACAATCAATCCACCGCAAACACAAGAACACGAAAAATTGAAGAAACTCGACCCATTAAACCAAAATCAACACAAATCACAGGGTTTGAGAAAGAAATTAAATATGTGCAAGTACCGATTCACCAGCACGAATTTGTAAGAAACAATCAAGGATTCGCCAGCACGAATCCAAGAATTAGGGTCGGAAATCCATCCAAAATCTGGAATCCACCAAGGAAGATGAGAAAATTCTCCAAAATAATAATAATTGATTGAATAATTTTGTGGATGCTACAAGATGAGTATAAATAATACTCTTAAACCCTATGCTAAACTTATTCTAAAATAGAAAATAAATAATAAAAATATTAAAACACCTTTTTAAGGCTCCGATGGCCTAATCAGCATGTTTATTGACTCGTTTACCTTTCCAAAAAGGTATAATACATGCCCATTCAATATCGAATACCAAATCTGCCCAGAAAAGACCAAGTCTGTCCGACGATCGTTTTTATTCAATTCTTGGATAAAATCCTCCCTACATCAGTCTCTTTCACTTCAAAAAGAACTCGCCCCGAGCTCTCCCCTCCACCATCAAGAGCTTCAACCTCCATAGCAAATTCCCTTGAAGTATAAGAAACATGGAGAACTTTCTTGAACCCCCATGAGATAATCATCGACATACTCACGAACTCCAATTCCGGAAAGATAGATTCTGAAATTTTCTCAAAGAAATCATCCATGTTAAACCATTCTTCTTTGGGATAAAATCTTATTCCATCTCTGTCGAGTCCAACTCCACCTTCAACCTGAATTATATCTCCTTCGTTGGACTTGATCTTCGTATCATCATCGATGACCTTCAATGGAACCTTTTCTTCAATGTAGTTTTCAAACACTAGAAATTCATCCAAAAATTCATCATATATATGAACCCCGAACTTCTCATCTTCAACTTTACTGTCATCTCCAACAACCAATGCAGATTCTTCCCAAACAACTTCAGACAAATATCCACAAGAAATCGTGTCTTCACAAGCAGATTTTATAACAATATCATCACTAGAAACATCAAACAACTTTTCTTCCAATGTGGCAACATCACAAAAAGGATCATGATCTTGCATATGAAATACCTCATCTTCTTCTATTCCTTTTTCTTCAACCTCTTCTAAAGTATCAGAAGCAACAATTCCAATCTTGCCCGAGCCAATGGTGCTAAAATCTGCAATTAATTCCTTCAATCCATCCTTTTCAATATAAGATTCAAGCTCTTTGTCTCTTTCCAGTTTCTTTCTCCTACGAAGAATCTCCTCATAATCTTTAGGTAGAAATTGATCTCGCATCAGTTGTTTCATCTTCCTCCACGTTCCTATTGAGGCCTTGTTCTCTCTACGTCTCTGAACAAACAATCCATCCCACCACAAAGATGTTGTATACTTTAGCCAATTCACGACCTTATTTGCTTGTTTGTCTTTGGGAACATAAGTTAAGCCAAAAAACTTATCAACCTTGATCTCCCAATCCATAAACTCTTCCCCTCCTCCATAGAACAAGGGAATGTCATTGATCATGGAAAAATAACAATTAACTCGTTGATTACCTTGGTTTGATCGAACACCTTTATCATCTGGACTTGACAATTTATCGAACGCCTTCTTGCCCCAAGAATTTTTCCTGCCAAATCGATTGTCGCGGCTCAGGTTATCCATCCGCGTTGACAACGATTCTATCTGCCCACCAATCTGGCTCCCCAAAGCGGCGATCGATGCGATAAACACATCTCAATCGGCCCTGGTGATAGTTTGATCTCCCATCGTGGATCAATCGAAAAAAATAGGAAAAAGCCTGTTCTTGATACCAATTAATGCGGTGGGAATATCGAAAGATTCGCCAGCACGAATCTGTAAGAAACAATCAAGGATTCGCCAGCACGAATCCAAGGGTTAGGGTCGGAAATCCATCCGAAATCTGGAATCCACCAAGGAAGATGAGAAAATTTCTGAAAAATATAATAATGATTGAATAATTTCGTGGCTGCTACAAGATGAGTATAAATAATACTCTTAAACCCTATGCTAAAAATAAACTTATTCTAAAATAGAAAATAAATAATAAATATATTAAAACACCTTTTTAAGGCTCTAAACAATCTCCGATGACCTAATCAGCATGGTAGAATACATGCCCATTCAATATCGAAAAGGTTTATTGACTCGTTTACCTTTCCGAAAAGGTACAATACATGCCCATTCCGAAAAGGTACAATACATGCCCATTTCGAAAAGGTACAATACAATACATGTTTATTCACTCGTTTACCTTTCCGAAAAGGTACAATACATGCCCATTCAATATCGAATACCAAATCTGCCCAGAAAAGACCAAGTCTGTCCGACGATCATTTTTATTCAATTCTTGGGCTCGGACCATACAAATCAGGAAGGGCAGTAGAGTCAGGAACGATTCCCACATCTTTCCCTTGATTCAAACCTAGGGCTCGGTTATAGGACGAGTCATCGGGGAGGGACAGGAGAACTGAAAAAAGAAAACAAAGTAAGCAGAAAGAATACTCAAGAAGAAGACATGAAAAGAAGAATCACGGGCATAAAGGGTGAATAAAGGGGGGCCTATGCACTAACCTTGAGCAGGCCAAACGGCGCGGAAATGGGGAAGCGTAAAAACTTCCCGAGGGTACATTTCGCGAGGCCAGAAAAATCCTCCGTTTTCAAGAATCCAATATTGAGGTAGGTATACCAGACTGCTCATCAAGGTCTCATATTCCGAGTGACGCAAGGAACTCGGTCCTCGGAAGTGATATTGCGGTTCCACTTAGGAGCCGGATAGGTTAAGTGGTCATAGGAATAATTACCATCCAAAATCCATCCCCTTGGATAATCGATGTAACCTCGGATAAAATGTGCATGATGAACGCGAGAAACAAAATCAAAGATTCCAGGGATTCAGCTTACTGACCCTAATATGCAGAAGAAGGATCGGAACAAATCCAAGGACTCCGAGATTTGGCATCGACGACAGTTGACTAAGAACGCCATTATAGCCACACAAACCGTTTGGGTTGATTTGGGCGAAATGACAAGAGCCACCACGTCCCGGAGGGAAAACTTGCACCTAATTGGGAGGGTCCTACAAGGTGACAGAGGCACACCCGGGAGGGAGCTACGTGCTGGAAGACAAGGAATGTGAAGCTGTCCCTAGGAGATGGAATGTAGCCAACTTGAGGAGGTTCCATGGGTAGTGAAATCCTCATCCCCCTTAAGTTCAGCTACTCAGGCATGGATATGCCTGACATGAATATGCACCCCCCAGAAGCACGGTTATGCCTGGGGTGAAGCCCTAGCGTCTGGCTGCACGACGGGTCTAGAGAGATAGAAAGAAAGTTAAAGGACCTATGGGTAGCTCCCATTTGGATGCCCTGCTAGAAGAAAAGGAGCTAGAGCTTGAATGAAGCCCGGGGGCCCAGAGTTGTAATCTAAGAAAGTGATTCTGCAACAATATTTAATGCTATTTTCGAGTTTATTTGTAAACACAAAAGCTTCATATTCATCGTGTTAAAATTACAACTTTTGAAAAACATCTGAAAAAATATCTATTACAAAGGTTTCTATATCTACTAAGGAGGGAGGTACCCCTATATCCATTTAGGGCCCAAGGCGGTAGCACCTTCATGGTTACCCGGGCGGAAACCACCTACAAAAAATTGGAAGGACAAGATATCCTCGGTAATCTGGGCATCTGGAGCTTGATTCCAAGCAAGCTCCTCCTCTAGCTGTTCAGCCTCTTCTTCATTAAGGTCGGGGATAGGAATGACTACCGCCCCCTCAGGTAGTGGCTCAGCTAGGCGCATCTTCCTAACCCCAGTGGAAGTCACAAATCTGAACTTAGAAATAGAATCAACCACACCTTTTCATTCTCTTCTCGACTGAGTCTGACCCCCTCCGTGGTCTTTACTCCCTTGGTAGTAATCCCGGAGGCAGCAATGTTCTCAACGTGCTTGATCATCTTCGCCACCTCATCCGGGTCAAGGGACATGGACATATCCTCATATCGCTCGTAAGCGTAATCTACCTCCACCCGGGAAGGAACCCAACGAAGGCTCGAAGGATAAGTCTCGTTATCCCCCATAACAATCTTTTGGTGCCATTCCATGGCATCCAAGTAGGCCATGTGGCAAGGAGCTCCCACGCTGAATCTCCCCGGGTTATCTTCCATACGCTTGATGACCCTGCTAACACCGACGAGGATATCCGTGAGAGGAGAAACACCTACCAAACCCCTTTTGAGCCCAAGAAGATGATATGAGAGTCGAATGATCATAAGCGCATCCTGGAGGACCTTGTTTCGATAAGTAAGGGACCAGTTTTCCTTCTCCAGATCCATCTACAGCTTGTTCCCCACGGTGCGCATCTCGAGACTTTTGAGCTTCTGCTGCGCCCGCTCAAGCTCGGCCCAAACCATGCCCAGCTCCTTGGTCCGGCGTAGAGCATCATCATGGAGAGCCTAGAGCTCGGCTATAGTTTGATGGGAGTTTAGGGCCTCTGTCATAAAATCTAAGGCCATGTTGAAGCAGTGATTCAAAGATCCAAACTTGTTCTTGATGGCCTTCAGGAAGGATACTAGAGCCTGGATGGACTCAAACTCGTCCAGAAAAGATTCCAACCCTGATTCTACCATATCCAGGTCAGCTTGCTTTCCCCCGAACCTCCAGTGCGCCAATTTTCTTTGTAAGTAAGTGCACAGGAGGCACTCGGACCAGGGGAGGGCGAAGTAGGTACCTAAAGAAGAGTTCGGATGGGGGAAGACATAAGGGACCGGCCCCTGGGGAAGCTTCTTTTCCACCTCAGAAATTAAAGCTTCTTTTGATTGGACTCCAGCTTAGTATTAAGGCCCTCGTACCCGTCCAGCTTCTCCCGGGCTTCACCGAGTTCCTTTTCCACCTTCGCAAATCACTTGGCGTTGTAGCGGGTATATGACTCATTTAGCATTTGCACAAAGCCCGGGTTGTGCATGAGAGAGTCGGAGAATGAGGTACTTTGGATATAACAAAAATATATAAGTAAAAAGAGAAGCATGATTAGCTAAAGGAAAACAGTCTTAGAAGACTCACATCATCCTTCTCCGGAGGGAGATTAGAATGTGCCGATTGGGAAGGAAGAGGCCCCTCGGATTGCTGCCAGGAATGCGGCAAGGAATCCTCGAGGTTACTCCCGCGCTATAATCAGGATGAACCACAAATGACTTGCGCCCCGGGGTAGAGGAAGACTCGGATGGATGAGAACGGGGCTAAGGAGTCGTAGAAGAGGAGGAAGGAGCCCCGGGTGGTTTCTTCCTCTGATGGGTCGGAGCCTCTATTTGCTTCTTTTCCTTGGGAGGTTTCATCTGCTTCTTTCCTTGAGAAGCCTCTATTTGCTTCCTCTTACCGGAAGGCTTATCTTCATGAGTCATCACGTCAACGTGCTTGGAAGGTTGCAACAGAAAAAAGAAGTTAGAATACCATGGTGTAATGAAAAAGGCTGAATAAAGTTTAAAGCCTTAAATAGGCACCTCTAGCAGGCCATAAAGCGGAGACCCGGGTGAGGGAGAACAGACTAGAGGGATATAACCTGCGAAGCCAGTAGTAGCCCACGTTCCCGGTAATATAAAAATCATCCAAGTTTAAAGGGGTCAGACGGGGCAGCCCGTGATCATTGGTTATTTCCGGTGGAAGAGAGGATAACCGTTTCTTAGGGTCAGGAGAAATGGTTGTGTTCCGAGAAAGCATGGGGTACACACCCGAGTCACAGCTGAAGAAACCCTTCAGTGGCCATCCTTTTGCAGACTGGGTCTTACCTCGAAGAAAATCCTTAACCCCAGTCCGGATTGAAAATGAGAAAACTCCCGGGAAAGATGAGTGGGAGCGCTGTAAAGAATAGAAGGATTGGAAAAGAAGAAGACAAGGTGTGATGGCACAACGAGCGTAGTTGAGAAGGAAAGTCATTGCTAATACTACCCCGTCCGGGTGTAGTTGGGCCGTGGACATCTTGTAGTGATTAAATATTTCTGTAAAAAGAGGAGGGAAAGGAAGACTCAGAACATACTGAAAAAGAACCTTAGGGATGCAAGCAACATCCCTTTCGGAGGCCCCCGGGGGCCATCTTGGAGAGGGAGGCATCCAAGGGGAGGGGAATGAAAATTCGTTTAACTAGATCGAGGACGGACCTATCAAGAGAATGAGGACCCCCGGACACATCCAAGAACTGGATATCCGATGGCTTCACTCCCGAAAAGATTGAACCTTGGGGAGTCTCTTTTGCGTCATACTCTCCCAGGATGCCTTCCCCTATAGGCTCCGCCCGGATGGGGTTCATATACCAAGTTGGGATTGATCCCGCTAGCCGGAGGCACTCAGCTCCTAAGTAATAAGCTCTGAGAAGTACTAAGTTCTTCTGAGGAAGAGTCTGAGGGGGAGCCCGGATGGGAACCTGAAACGGACCTCATACTGGTTTTGAACATAGTCGGGAATCACGCCGATGGGCCCTACATGTGGGGTGAAGCATTGAAGACCAATCCCCCACACTCTTGAAGTCCGGGAGACTGGTTTTGCGGGCTAGTGATGATACTGACCCATCAACTAGTTGGGCCCGAAGGGTTGCTCCCGGCCCAGCTCGGGAGACAATGTACCTCCTGCCATGCAGGCACTCTCGTCCAAGGAAAGAGACGGAGGAAACGACAAGCTAGAGTGGTCCTAGTTCTTATCTTGGGAAGGAAACCTCTGCTATAAATACCAGATCCAAATAGTGAATCAGGTATGTGACTTATATCTCTATATTTACCAACCTATCTTAAAAATTCAAAGACTTGGAAAAGAATTAAATACATTCATGAATTTGCATCTCCACACACTAAACTTCAAGTTGGTGAAGGAAAAGTTTCTTTCTGGCACACAAACTGGTTACTTGAATATCCTTTAGTGGATGTCTGGGATGGAGATTATAACTTACCTATGCCTGATATGACCATCTCAGATTTTATTTACAACCAGGAACAAATTCTAAATGATTTAAATGTGGGCCTTGATCCAGAATACATTGATTAATTGAGGAAAGACTTTGCTCTGTATGAAGAATACCCAGATTCACTTATCTGGAAACCTGAAACAAATGGTGTATTCACTCTAACTTCTGCATATGAATTACTTAGACCTAGGAGAAATAAAATCTCATCTTTTAAACACCTGTGGTCTAAGATACTTCCCAAAAAGTTTGCATTTTTTGCATGGAGACTTTTAAACAGACTTGTGCCAATGTGTGATGTTCTGGAAGATTTCAACTTCCATTTACCCTCTGTTTGTCCATTTTGTATGAAAAACAGTGAGGACATACACCATTGTTTCAATGATTGTGAAAAGGTTTTAATCATATGGAATTATATTAATCAATGGTTTGATATTGGAAATGTCAACTTCGTGAACTTATGGGACAGATTCTACTATTACTGGAATGTTGACATTAAAAATAAAACCCAAGCTCAAGCAATAAGATTGATCCCCACTATCACTTGTTGGTATATCTGGTGTGCTAGAAATGCATGGCTCTATGACACTAAGATAGCTAACTGGCTGAATATTGCAACTAACATTTTCGGGACGATCAAAACCATACTGAAAATCCATAAATACAAATGGAAACAATCAGATGTTGTTCACCTTAGCCCCAACTTACTTTCCCTGGTTCCAGTTTCCACAATATACAAAGTCATCCAAAATACAACTGTAATTTGGAAACTTCCTCAGAACCAAAGTGTTAAAGTTAACACAGATGGATCCTCTTTAAAAGATGGGTCAGCTGGGGCTGGTATTGTAATTAGGGATCATGAAGGAAGAGTTCTTGTTGCTAAATCAAGATACCTTGGTCCGATGGATAGCTTGGAAGCTGAAATCCATGCCCTAGCCATTGGTTTGGAAACAGCTTATGTCAATGGCTATGAAAATATCCACTGTGAAGTGGATTCTCAGGTACTGCTAAAAATGGTGAGAAGGGAGTTTAAAATCCCTTGGAGATTCAACGATCTAATCAGAAACATCTGGAGTTTGTCTGGTGAGTTCACTGTGTCTTTTTCCCATATATTTAGAGAAGGAAATTCAGTTGCTGATGCTCTAGCTAAGATTGCAAGTACTAATAAATCATCTAGCAACTTTGTGCATGATTCACTTCCTTCTGAAATTAGAGGTTTAGTCCAACTGGATAGTATAGAATTCCCATATGTTAGAAATCATTGAATTCTGTGAGAATGGGTACTGCACTCTTTTGTATTTACATGACAGGATTAACAAGGAGAAAAGCAAAGGGAGATACACTATGGTTACAACACAAAGGGCAGAAAAGGATGTTACATTTGAACAGGTGTACACTTTTTTTTTTCACTATCTTTTCTTCTATATACATCTCGTATCTCATTAAGGTACTGATTTCACAATTATTACACAGCAGGATAACCACAAGGTCATTTGACCTTGTGGAAAAATGATATGAAAACATCCAGCTATCTCCTGCAAACATTTGAACAGGTGTACAATGTGATGCACAAGCAAAGTGAGACGCACTATGGTTACAGCACAAAGGGTAGAAAAGGATGCTACAGCAGGATAACCACAAGGCTATCTCCTGCAAACTTTTGAAGACTGCAGCTATGGAAACATTTGTTTTTATCCAAGTTTATCTCACAAGTTGGCAAACCTTAATCACACTCAAGTGGCTAATTTGTGTTTACTCAAGTTCATCTTGATATTCACAGACTTGCTCCTTGTAGTGATATCCTCGCTGTGGCAAAAGTGTGCTCTCGACTGGGAAACTGGTCGATCACTAAACTGGATCAGCTGAGTCGATATAGATTAAGGATTGCTAACTAAAATCTTCTCAGAGAGATTAGAACTTTCCAAGTTTTTTCATCCCAATTAGTTGGGGTTTTTCTTGAACCTCAAGTTTTTTCATCCCACTCGGTTGGGGTTTTTCTTGGACAATTTGTATTAAGTTTTAAGACTTTGAGAGATATGGTCTAGGGAGCCAAATAAATATCCCTCCAGCACTGCTGGTTTAAATTAAAAAAAAATCTCTATATTTCTTATTGAGAGTTCTTCCGTACGTTTTCTCCACTTCCACTTCCCACATCTCATAATTACAACGGAGCAGCTACTCCCGGGTAGCTCTGGGGTCTGTCTTGCAGGTCACCCAAGACCAGCATCAGGAGGGCCCAGATCACTTGAAGGACTGGTGTATTTGAGCAGTATCAATTATTCAATTCGTATATATTATATTATAAGCCATTTGTTTGATATAACTTATTAATAAATCAGATCAGTCCAGTTCAGTCAAATTCAGTTGAGTTCAGTTCACTCAAAATCTAATTATGCTGATTATTTTTTTCATTACATTAATTTTCAATTAGGTTCACTCAAATTTTGCTAGTTTAAACAAATTATGATGATATTTGTTTCAATACATTAATTTTAACTTATTCAGTTAGTTCAGTTCAGTCAAATTTAGTTCAAAATTTAGTTTAGTTTCATGAATTAGTTTTGTTCAGTCAGATTGGAAGTTTTATGACTTAATTCAGTTTCATTATTATTTATTTTTATTTACTTCCAATTTCAACGGTTCTAAGAAATTGATATTTGCCTTGCATTATTTATTCACACAATAACAAAATTGATGTCTTCCTCTTCGCCTCTTCTTCTGACCAACTCTCAAGACTGTAACTTTCGATCACCTTGCATCCTTCTTCCATTACCGGATTTCCTGACCGGTAAATCCACCTAAAAAAACCGTTCTGTTACTCCACAATTCAAACACCTTTGTCCTATTCCATATTTGCATCACATCTGTCCTATTACATCCCTTAACCGGTTTGTAGTCCATGTTTGGAGAAGGAAGGTTTTACGATGATAACCTGGATAGCATTCTTGATTGGGAGTGATTCATCTGAGGAGAGGCGACTTAATTACACTACTTGGGCCGAGGAAACGATGAGTCATCTCAATAGCCTGACAGATGAACTTCCGATGCCGGAACGTGCCTTTGCAACCATGGCTCGTGATTTGCAAGTGGTTGTCAGCCACCACGTTGATCTGATTAGGTCACTCGGTGGAGTGAAGATACTAGAATGCTCTCCAGCTGCATGCAACCTTTGTCTATTTCTTATGCTCTAGGTGATATAATATCTCATTTGACTAGATTTAAGGAGTTCATGTACTCGAGTTTGGAGATGTATTCTGGCAGATGTTCAGGGCATGTTACTGAGAGAAATGCTCCTGGCAACGATGAAGCACCATGGGTTCGGTGGCCATATAACCGAAATAAAGTGTTCCTTACAAAGCTTTTATGTAGATACTTGGGTATTCAGCAGAATCTGAGGGTGCAAGACACCGAAATAGCCGATTACGTCATTGCCTCTAATGACCAACTGGAGAGAAGGCAAGTCTTAAAATCCATAATCTCTGTATCATATTTCTTTCATGTTTAATCAAACACTAACGAAACTAACTTCAATAATTAGCAGGGAGCCAATTTTCCATGACGGTGGGGGTGCTCTTTTGCTGAGGACTTTCTCAAAATGGGATTAAAATGAAAAAAGTTTCAAAATTTGGGTTCAAAATTTTGAAGATTCTAATTCTAGGTAGTTTGCATTTGGCAAATGCAAACTAGAGTTATGAATATTACTCCTTCCACCCTCAAAGTTTGTGATAATCATAAATTGACCCACAAACTTTGTAATGAACAATATTACCAACTCTAATTCAATTTATATAAAAGGAAAATTAAAATTTTCTGGATATAAACAAATTGAGTTACATTGCTATGTAGACACTAGTGCAAGCATGTGTGTTGCTAGCAAAAATGTAATACCCAAAGAACATTGGGTAAATGTAAGAATAAGAAGAGCTCTTAGAGTAGGAGTTTCAAGTTATTTAGATTATATGAAAAAGAAATCTAAATTACCAAAACCAGAGGCGCTAAATATTAGCCCTAATTTAGAGGGGGGGGGGGGGGGTATATACTGAAGAACAACAAATTTTTGTGCTTCAAAATACAAAACTCCGTAAAATAGAAACACTTTTAGATTCTGTGTGTTCAGAAAATCCAATAGACCCTAACAAGTCAAAATATTGGATGACAGCAACCATAAAACTAATCAATCCCAAGACGATTGTAAAAGTTAAACCAATGCAATATAGTCCCAAGGATAGAGAAGAATTTGGAAAACAAATTAAGGAATTGCTAGAATTAAAAGTGATTAAACCTAGCAAATCACCTCACATGTCTCCAGCTTTCTTGGTAGAAAATGAAGCTGAGAAACGTAGAGGAAAAAAGAGAATGGTTGTCAACTATAAAGTTATAAACACAGCTACAGTAGGAGACAGTCATAACCTTCCCAATAAAGATGAGTTATTAACTCTAATAAGAGGGAAGAAAATATTCAGTAGTTTTGATTGTAAATCAGGATTCTGGCAGGTATTGCTAGATGAAGAATCACAATTATTAACTGCTTTTACATGTCCACAAGGTCATTATCAGTGGAATGTTGTACCTTTTGGGTTAAAACAGGCTCCAGCCATATTTCAAAGACATATGCAAAATGCATTTAGAACCTTTGAAAAATTCTGTTGTGTTTATATTGATGACATTTTAGTCTTCAGCAATAATGAAACAGGACATCTGTGGCAAGTAGCAGCAGTACTTAAAAAATGTGCTTCTCTGGGAATAATACTCTCAAAGAAGAAAACACAGCTTTTTAAAACTAAAATCAATTTTTTAGGACTAGAAATTGAAGAAGGGTCTCATCGACCTCAAGATCATATCTTGGAACATATTCAAAAGTTCCCAGATATCCTTGAAAATAAAAAACAGTTGCAGAGATTCTTAGGAATTCTCACTTATGCTTCTGATTATATTCCTAAGCTTGCTCAGGTTAGGGCACCACTACAAGCAAAGCTTAAGGAAGATGTTCCATGGGAATGGAAAGAAACAGATACCAACTATCTGATAAAAGTAAAGAAAAGTTTGAAAAACTTTCCTAAACTCTATCACCCTCAACCTAAGGATAAACTGATCATAGAAACTGATGCATCAGATTTATTCTGGGGAGGAATTCTTAAAGCAGAATATAATGGTAAAGAATACATTTGCCGATACACTTCAGGAAGCTTTAAGGCCGCTGAAAAGAATTACCATAGTAACGAAAAAGAATACCTTTCTGTTATTAGAGTAATTAAAAAATTCTCTGTTTATCTAACTCCTTGCAGATTTTTAGTAAGAACAGATAGTAAGAATTTTACTTATTTCCTAAAGATAAATCTAAAAGGAGATAATAAGCAAGGTCGTCTAGTTAGATGGAAAATGTGGTTATCTAGATATGATTTTGATGTTATTCATATTGCAGATACCAAGAATTATTTTGCAGATTTTCTTACTAGAGAATTTCAGTAAAGTCATAAAGAATGATACAAATGTTTCTAATGTTTGTTTCTTTGTGAAGCATCCAACATGGATGAAATTGAGCAGCTAAACCTGTAAGAAGGACTTTTAGTCCAAGAACTCGAGCTGGTCCGAGCCAAGCTCAAATATCTTAACCTGATCAAATCCGGAAAAGAAAAAGAACACACTTCTGAAAATGAAGTAAAAAAGGTTATCTTATCACCTTCTCCCTCAAAAGAGAAAGATAAGGCTATTCCAACGCAAACGACAGTTGGTAAAGAATCAACAAATCCGTTGAAGGCTGTGGATTTGCCAAAAATCCAGAAAGAAGTACAAACTTCCATCAAACTGGTTACTCCAGTAGATTTTTGCTTAAGGCCAAATCAGGGAATTCCAATCCCACAGTATAAAGTTACACCTTTAGCATCGGAGAAATCCGTAGAGGGAATTTAAATCCCAAAAAGATCTAAGACATATTATGTGGTTTATAACGGCCCTAATGCTGGGATCTATGAAGATTGGAGTTTCGCCAAAAAAGCAACTGAGGGAGTCTCCAACATTGCACACAAGAAGTTCAAATCCTTTCAGGAAGCTAGGACTTCAGCAGACCTATATACTGCGTCATCTTTATTAGCACCTCTGGAGCTAATTACCAATGGAGAAATGATGAAGCCTAAAACTTTCAGCGCAACTCTATTATCTAAAAAGAAGTCATTGACCTCACTAGGAAGACTTCCCAGCAAACCAAGGGAAGACATGGCAAGATCTACGAAAGTAGATTACACTGATGAAATCACAGAAGCAGGCTTTGAGTACTGCTATCAATATGCAAGATCCGCCAATGAAGAAAAGTTTTTGGAGGAAAAGTGGGAGGTCGTCGTCGTACCTCTCAAATATACAATTTATGTTCACTTACTACCTCTACACACAATTAAGCATATAGTGGCAAGTAAGGTTCGTTCCACAGGGAAAAGGTTATTTCTATGTATATCTTGTAGTATGCATATATATATACATATATAAAAGCAATGTAAACAGGGGGGGGGGGTTTGAGTTGAGTTTTGTTTAAGGTAATACTAAGTAAAACTACTAGAACTTTAAAATTACAACTACTTTACCATAAGATTACTCTAACTAGAGATTTAACTAAGAGAATAAGAAACTTGGACATATGAGATTGGTGACTTCTTATTATGAGATTTTCCTCAAACTTTATCATGATGCCTTGAGAATGGTGAACATTAGTGAGAAACTATCTTTAACCATAGCTATGAAACATGAAAGCATCTTCACAACTTCAATTGACAACTTTACTAGATGATAACAACTAGTTCAATTGAATCAATATTACTTCAAATCAGATATTTCTCAACCCTACCCATGCAATTTGATAACAAACTTGACATAGGTACAATGCTAATGAATGATCTTAAGAACAAATACAATTGATAACAACATGCATTTGATTCCTAATTTACTACTCCTACATAGAAAGAATGATAACATTCTAACCATGGAAAAGCAATATCTAACACATATCTAACACATATCTATCACTAGGAAATCATTCCTAATCATTTCAAGCATCAAATATACATATAAATTATGATCATTCAATAGCAATTCACCATTCCTAGGCTTCATGAATCATGTTCTCAATCCATAACAAGAAGTCCAATCACCTATATCCAAGAAGGGTTTTAGCCTACTACCATAGTTATATTATCAAAACCATAATCAATACAACAAACCATGATCAATTCAAAGATCAAATTCAAGAGGAAAATGAAGGAAAATGAGTTCAAGCTCCGTCAAAATTCGATTCTCTAACAATGAGGATAAGTTTCTTTTATAGTCTAAAAATAATTAAAATTAAAGCAAACAAAATGCAAGTTGCAGAAGTTTTCGCGGGCCGCGCGAAATCCTTCGCGGACCGCGAGCTTGGTTCTCACGGTTCGCGGCCGAGGATTCGCGGCCCGCGTGTCCATGGCGTCCGCGGTCCGCGACCGAGGTTTCGCGGACCGCGCGTCTGATCCTCGCGAACCGCGGCCGATGTTTCGCGGATCGCGCGTCTTGGCTTCGCTGCGGTTCTCGCGCTGGTCCTCGCGGTTCGCGACCGGAGTTTCGCGGACCGCGCGTCTTCGGCTTCGCGGACCGCGGCCGATGTTTCGCGGATCGCGCGTCTTCGGCTTCCGCGGTCCTCGTGCTGGTCCTCGCGGCTCGCGACCGGAGTTTCGCGGACCGCGCGAAACTCGGCATCTTCAAAACAGCAACACACACCCTCGCGGTTCGCGACCTAGGTTTCGCGGTCCGCGAGAGTGTGCCTTCACGCCACTTCTACGACCGGTTCTTCAATGTATCTGCTTCCTCCAGGACGGTCATAGAAGGTCTTCAAATCATCCAAATCTATCGCAAGTGCAATTCAAGGTCGAAATGCACGTCTTCAATTTCAAACCATCATGAATGGTTCGGTCCAAAAGTCTAATATAAAGTACAAAATACTATCTAAAACAGCTCTCAAATGCTACAAAATAAGAGTATATCTAGGACCTATCAAAATCCCCCACACTTGAACCTTTCTCGTCCTCGAGAAAGAACGATTAAGATCCAAGTGTATACTCTGAATAATTAAGCACATAACATTTGAGAGTTTTTTATATCTATACAAGAGAAAAGAAAATGTTTTTTTTTTTTTTTTTTTAGAGAAATACACTAGAAAAAACACAGCAGCAAAAACAGCAACAAAAACAGAATCATAGTCCTACATTTCCTCCCCCACACTTAGTCTAAACATTGCCCTCAATGTTTAAATATAACAATGAAAACCATAGTGAAAGGAAAGGGTGTAGGATACACTCACTGTGAGGGGCCGGAACCGTCGCGATGCGATGGCCCTCATAGTCAAATGCCCCTGGTCTATGTGGGTGCATGGATGCCATCATGGTGAACATCACCTCCATGTCGTCCTCATATCTCTGAGTAAACGCGTCATGCCTCTGCGTAAACTCCTGGAACTGCTGCTGAGTGACAAACTGAGGATCCTGATGTGGAGGAACGTACTGCTCTCCATGCTCCGGAGGTGCCTCTAGCCTGGCAAGGGAAATGGTAGGTGCAGGAACTGTGATCTGGGTGGGCAAGGTGAGATCCACCATGCGAGTGCGCCCAGTCAGCTGCACAGCCTCCGGATTTGGCAGGTACATATGCTGGCTCTTGGCTACTAGCCAGATGAATCTAGGAGGAGGAAATCTGTGTATGGCCAAGACATTAGTGGACTCCAAAGTAGCAATGGAGTAGAACTGGTGAGCTCTCTCGGCTGTCTTGCCTATTGCCTGAATGTCTGGAGGTAGGTGGATGTTCAGATAAGCCGCCAGAAGAGAAATCATACCCCCCTGCGGTATCTTCCCTGAGCTCTTCTGGGAGGTCTCCAGACATTTCTGTACAAAGAGGTCAACCCAACACGGGTGCTCCGGCCTCCAAAACATGGTCCAAAGGCATTGGACCTGCTCCCTATTGATGTGTGTCAACTCTCCTTGGCAAAAGATCGTCATCACTAGGAGCTTGTGCACCATACGAACAGCTGGATGTATGATGTGGTTGTTCTTCGTGGCGCCCGTGATGTTGGGAGATCCAGACAAGCAATTCCAAAAGAAAGCTAGATCAAATCCGTCCGGGGCATTATCTTTCGGATTCTTGTAGCCTTCCGCATACTCGAATCCAAAAGCAGTTTGGATTTCATCATAGGATACTCGGCGGTCTACATCATTCAACCTGAAGGTGATGTACTGCATGTCTCGCTCTTCGTCATAGTGCTTGGCTAGAGTGGATAGGAACTCAAGTGTATAGCGAATGTAGGTCGGTGCCGACCTATCAATGAATCCTCTCATGCCAACGCGATCCAATAAAAATAGCACAGGCTGCTGCAAACCTAGCTCCTGAAGTAGCTCAGAGGAGAGGAACTTCGTCTCCATGATCGTTCGCCTCCCATTCCCAATCAACTTTCTCCACCGTTGTTGGGCATCGTCATCCAAACCTTGCAGTCCCATAAGGTCAACAGGAGGCAGGTTTTCTGCAGGAGGAGGGCTAGGTTGGCGAGGGGGGGATTCGGGGATCACGGGCTCACGTGAACTAGAGGCTTCCCCTCGGCGAGATCTTTTCTTCGGTGCCATTATCAAAATCTACTCAACAACAGTCCAGCACAGCTAAACTAGCTACAAGGCGGCAAGCCCCTACTCAAAAAGCTCAGTATATAACTAAAGGCGGCAAGCCTTTGAAATTGCAATAAAACCTATTGGCGGCAAGCCCTAAATCACCCAAAATTCAAGTAAATTCAGTAGGGTACCGTCAATTGAAGCCTTTGGAAGCAATGTAGCTTGAGGATATCATCAATTGAACCAAAATATCACCAAATCAAAAATGCCCAAAAATTAGGGTTCTTGAGATTTGGGGATATTTAAGTTCGTTCAGGAATTTGAAAATTGAGATGGCGAAAAGGATAAGGGTGGTGGAGGGAAGGTTTTGATGTATTGGGGTTGGAGAAAAAGTCGCCGGAGCCCGGCGAATCGGAATGGAGAAGTTTCGGTTGGGATTTGAGCAATGTGGGTGAAAAATGGTGTTTTTGATTTGGATTTTTGGTGGGTTTTGTTGGGAATGAGTAGGGGATCGATTTGGGTGGAAGGAATCGGTTCAAAACTCGCCGGAATGATGGATTGGAGGTGGAGGCCGGAAAGATGGGAAAGTTTTCGGGTGGGATGGGTTGGGGAAGAAGAAGAAAAAAGATAGGAAAATTTTGGAAGAAATACGCCCGAAACTTCGCGGATCGCGCGCTGCCCGTCGCGGGTCGCGAGTTTCCTTCGCGGGCCGCGGACCATCTTCGCGGGTCGCGAGTTTCCTTCGCGGGCCGAAGGCCATCTTCGCGGGCCGCGAAACTCGTCCGTTTCGTGCCAGGGATTGCCAAAAATCCCTGGTTTTTTCGCGGGTCGCGACGAGGCCTTCGCGGACCGCGCGCCGAGCTTTTGCGGTCCGCGTGATGAAACCGCGGACCGCGCGCCCTGAACTCTCGCGGCGCGCGATGAATTCGCGCGCCGCGCACAGCAAATCCTCGCGGTCCGCGCGGTGAAACCGCGGACCGCGAGCACAGTTTCGCGGTCCGCGCAATCAAGCCGCGGACCGCGAAATGGTGTGTTTTCGTTCCAGGGTTTTCTTAAAATCCTTTGGTTTTCGCGGGTCGCGCGGTCTTTCTCGCGGACCGCGCGTAAAACCTTCGCGGACCGCGCGATGAAATTGCGGTCCGTGAGCACTGTGTCGCGGTCCGCGCGGTCAAGCTGCGGACCGCGAAAACCATCGTTTTTGTGCCAGGGATTCTCAAGAATTCCACCATTGCTCGCGGTTCGTGAGGATCCGTTCGCGGGTCGCGAGACACCGTCGCGGCGCGCGCGTTTCGTTCGCGGTTCGCGAAGTTTTCCGTCGCGGTCCGCGCCTTCCCGATCGCGGTCCGCGAAACCCTCAGTCGCGGTCCGCGCGATGAATTCGCGGTCCGCGATGAATTGCTCTTAGAGCCTTTTTGCTTTGCATCTATTTCACACATCTTTCTACAAAAACAACACAAAAACTTGCGTAATACTGAATTACACGTTAAATGAAATGTACATGGATAACAATAAAAAGAAAATAATGTTCCAAATATTGAAATTGTTCGACAAAATGCTTTTAAGGATCAAAACTCGTTTATTTAACATCGTCGGCACGATGTACCTCAATGGTAAGTATCATTCGTAGGTTGGGTTGCCTAGAGACATGTCCTCTAGGATTTCTGATTTGAAACCTTCGTAATACGGTTTCAACCTTTGGCCGTTGACCTTGATGACTTTGGCATCTTCGCCACTTTGGATCTCCACCGCACCATGAGGAAAAATTCTTACAACCACAAATGGTCCAGTCCACCGAGAACGCAGTTTACCTGGAAATAAACGAAGGCGTGATTGAAATAGAAGAACCTTTTGACCTACCTCAAAGGTTTTCCTAATTATCATCTTGTCATGCCATGCCTTCGTTTTCTCCTTGTAAATGGCGGCGTTCTCATAGGACTCATTCCGGATTTCCTCGAGGTCTTGAAGTTGAAGCTTCCTTTCATTCCCGTCTTCGTCCAAGTTCAAGTTGAACCTTGTGATTGCCCAATAGGCTTTGTGTGCTAACTCCACCGGTAAATGACACGGCTTTCCAAAGACTAATCGGTATGGAGACATACCAATTGGAGTCTTATAAGCCGTCCTATATGCCCACAATCCATCATCCAACCGAGTACTCCAATCCTTGCGAGTCGGCCTAACCGTTTTCTCAAGGATGGACTTGATTTCCCTATTGGAAACTTTGGCTTGTCCATTTGTTTGTGGGTGATAGGCGGTAGAAGTTTTGTGATTTACCCCATATTTCTTCAACAATGCGGCAATGGTTCTATTACAAAAGTGAGTGCCTCGATCACTGATTAGAGCTCGGGGTACCCCGAACCTAGAGAAGATGTGAGATTTGATGAACTCTGCAACCACTTTAGAATCATCAGTACGAGTGGGGATTGCTTCAACCCACTTAGAAACATAATCAACCGCAAGCAAGATATATTTAAAACCAAAGGAAGTAGGGAAAGGTCCCATAAAATCAATTCCCCAAACATCAAAAAGTTCACAATATAGAGGGCAATGTTGGGGCATTTCATTCCTTGAAGAGATGTTTCCTACTCTTTGGCATTTATCACAAGATTTGCAGAAGGTGTATGCATCCTTATTCAAACTAGGCCAATAAAAACCACAATCTAGCACTTTCCTAGCAGTTCGCCTAGCACCAAAATGACCACCACATGCATATGAATGGCAAAAAGCAAGGATTGAGTTGGTTTCATTATTGGGAATGCATCTCCTAATCACTTGGTCGGAACAATGTTTCCACACATAGGGATCATCCCACACGTAAAACCTAGCATCATGCTTTAGCTTATCCTTTTGTGCTTTTGTGAAATGAGAAGGGCACTTACTTGTGACAAGGAAATTCACAATGTTGGCATACCATGGAAGAGAAACACTAAGAGCAAACAATTGCTCGTCGGGGAACTCTTCGTGAAGATGGTCCTTCAATGCTTTGGTCCCAAACTCCTCATTGGGCACCAAACGGCTCAAATGGTCGGCCACTAGATTTTCAGCTCATTTCTTGTCCTTGACCTCCAAATCGAACTCGCTCAAGAGTAAGATCCATCGGAGTAACCTAGGCTTTGCTTCTTTCTTCGTCATCAAGTAACGAAGAGCTGCATGGTCAGTGAAAACAATAATCTTTGTACCAAGCAAATATGGCCTAAACTTTTCTAAGGAAAAGACTACCGCTAGCAATTCTTTCTCAGTAGTGGTATAGTTCCTTTGAGCATCATTGAGAGTCATGGATGCATAATAGATGGCATGGGGAATTTTCCCCACTCTTTGACCTAACACCGCACCAACGACATAGTCACTAGCATCACACATGATCTCAAAAGGAAGGGACCAATTTGGAGGTTGTATAATAGGGGCCGACACTAACAAAGACTTCAAACAATCAAATGCCCTCTTACAACCTTCATCTACCACAAATTCCACATCCTTTTGTAACAATCTACATAAAGGGGAAGAAATTTTTGAAAAATCTTTTATGAAACGGCGGTAGAAATCCGCGTGGCCTAGAAAGGATCTCACATCACGCACACAAGTAGGGTAAGGAAGAGATTGGATGGTATCAATTTTTTCTTTGTCTACTTCAATACCCTTAGATGACACTTCATGTCCTAACACAATGCCCTTTTCAACCATAAAATGACACTTTTCAGAATTAAGCACAAGGTTCTTATCAATGCAAGTTTTTAGGACTAATGACAAATGGATTAAGCAATTGTCAAAAGAGTTTCCATGAACAGTAAAGTCATCCATAAAAACCTCTACAAACTTTTCAAGGTATTCTGAAAATATGCTAACCATACACCTTTGGAATGTGGCCGGTGCATTGCAAAGGCCAAAAGGCATGCGTCGATATGCAAATGTGCCAAAGGGACATGTGAAGGTTGTCTTCTCTTGATCTTCTGGTGCAATGGCAACCTGAAAGTACCCTGAATAGCCATCAAGAAAACAATAAAAAGAGTGGCCTGCGAGCCGGTTAAGCATTTGATCAATAAATGGCAAAGGGAAATGGTCTTTCCTTGTTACCGCATTTAGCCTTCGGTAATCAATGCAAACACGCCATCCGTTTTGAATACGAGTGGGGATCAACTCGCCATGGCTATTCTCCACCACGGTCACTCCGGTCTTCTTTGGTACCACTTGCGTTGGGCTTACCCATTTACTATCGGAGATTGGATAGATCATTCCCGCATCCAACAATTTAAGCACCTCGGCTTTTACTACCTCCATCATAGGAGGGTTCAATCGCCTTTGAGGTTGTCGGATGGGTTTAGCATCATCCTCCAATAGAATACGGTGCATGCAAGTACTTGGACTCATACCTTTGATGTCGGCAATAGTCCATCCAATGGCTTCCTTATGATCTTGGAGCACTTATATCAACCTTTCCTCTTGTTCCTTGGTGAGCTTGTTGGAGATGATCACCGGTAATTTCTCACCATCACCAAGGAATGCATATTTTAGATTCTCGGGTAGTGGTTTCAATTCCACCACCGGAGGTTTATTGAGAGATGGTCGGTTGCCCGAGCCTTTCAATACCTCGAGGTCTAAAAGTGGTGCATCAAGAAAAAGTTCCTCGAAAGTATCTAGCTCAAAAATGCTTTCCTTCAAGTTAGCACTCAAAGCATATGTATGAACATTACTTGTGTGTAAACTATTGGCTAAAGCATTTAACAAAGGATCATCACCATCATTTTCATAAACTTTTTGCACAAAAGATTCAATCACATCAATAGCATTGCAAGAAGTTTCATCATCATTGTATTTCATTGCACCATAAATGTTGAACTCTATTTTATCCTCATCAAATTCCATGGTAAGCCTACCACTATGCACATCGATAATAATTCTTGACGTTTTCAAAAAGGGACGCCCTAACAAAACAGGGGTAGCAAATTTATCATGTTCCATGTCAAGAACGTAAAAATCGGCCGGGAACACCAACTTGTCGACTTTCACCAAGACATCTTCAACAATACCCTTAGGGTATGCATTAGAGCGGTCGGCAAGTTGGATTACTACACCGGTTTTATGCAAAGTGCCAAGATTTAATGATTCATACAATGTGTATGGTATGACATTTATGGATGCACCTAAATCTAGCATGGCTCTAGGAAAATAAGTGTTCCCTAAAATGCAAGGAATTGTAAACATGCCGGGATCACCACACTTAGTAGGCATTTTGTCTTGAAACAAAGCCGACACATGTTCATTGACTCTTTCATTTTTAACATGCTTAGATCTTTGTTGACAATGGTTCACACATAATTCCTTCAAGAACTTAGAATATCTAGGAACTTGATCAATAGCATCGAGCAAAGGAATGTTTACCTCACACTTTCGAAGAACTTCGAAAGCTTCCTTGTCCATCTCCTTTTTGCGAGTATTCTTCAAAGCCTCGGGAAATGGTTCTTCCACTTCGAAGGGAGTGTCTACCCTAGTTTTCTTGTGGAGAGGTGAGAATGGAGGTGACATTGGTTCAACATGAGCGGTTGAGTCCACATGTTCCTCATCAATTAGTTCCTTCTCCTTCTCAACCTCGGCATTACCTTTTTCTTTGGTTAGCCCCTCAAGAATCACTTCTTCATCGGCCAAGGTTACCTCAACTTCATCGTTGGTCAAGTTCTTCTTCACAAGGCCTCTCTTGGGTGCCTTTTTCACAACCACTTCGGGTTCAACCGCTTGTTTACCACTCCTCAAGGTCATGGCACTCGCATGAGGCCTTGGATTTAACTCCGGTTGTGCGGGTAATTTCCCGGAGTTTTGTGCTTCCAATTTCCCCAAAACAGTGGCCATTTGACTCATTTGCACCTCAATGCTTTTGAATCGAGCGTCTTGTGGGAATTGGCCCGAGCTTTCACCTTGATCACGAGATTTATCTTCCAACCTCGGGTCAGCATTTTGAGGGGTGCGGTTGTTGAAACGGCCTTGACCTTGGTTCCTTGGGTATTGTTGTGGTGGATGATCTTGGTACCCTTGATAGCCAAAATCTTGGTACCCTTGGTTTTGGTAACCTTGGTACCCTTGATTTTGGTGGCTTTGGTCTCCTTGGTAGCCTTGGTCATTTTGCCCCCTCGATCTATCAAAGGATTGACCACTTTGACCTTGGTAACCCCCTTGGTAGCCACCTTGTTGCCCCGTCGGTTCATCTCTCCACCGAAAGTTGGGGTGATCTCTAGTTCCGGGGTTGTAATGTTGAGCAAAAGGATCATACTTCCTTTGGTTACCCCTATCACCACCTTGGCCTTGTCCACCTTGAAAACCCCTACCACTTTGGTAGCCTCGTCCTCCTTGGTAGCCCCTAAAACCTTGGTTTCCTCCTTGATCGCCTCTAAAACCTTGGTTTCCTCCATAGACCCCCATGGCATTGACTTCTTCGTTATAATCCTCGTTTGCTTGAGGACAAGATTCGGTGAGATGGTTCGAAGCACAAATCCCACACGTCATCACTTGTTGCCTTGGTTGGTTCCCCGTGTTCCCTCCGGAGCTATTTCCCATCATGAAACCTTTCATCAATGCCGTAAGCTCCTTGATATCTTGGCGAGAACCATCATTGTTCCCACCGGAGTTACCCACTCGTAGCCTCCGGTCTCTCTTTGGTTTGCATCCTTCACCCAGTTGCTCAAATAGCATCATGGCATCAGAAGAGCCAAGGTTAGCAATGGAGCCATAGCAAGACCGATTTATCAACTCGGTTTCTCTATCATTCAAACCATTGTAATAGAAACACACCAATTGAGGTTCGGTGAAGCTATGGTACGGGCAACTTGAGAGGAGAGTTTGGAATCTTTCCCAATACTCATACAACGTCTCATCATCGTCTTGAGTGATGTTGCTAATGGCTTGTATCAAGACCGAGAACTTATAGGGAGGAAAGTACTTGTCTAAGAACTTTTTCTTCAATTGTGGCCATGTAGTGATTGATGATGAAGGTAAACGGCTTAACCATTTAGCGGCCTTGTCCTTCAAGGTGAAGGTGAAGGTTTTCAACTTAAACTCATCCACACTCATCTCGGAAGGTTTCAAACTACTACAAACCCTATGAAAAGCCTCAAGGAAGTCATTCGGATCATCCACTTCTCTACCATGGAAAGTTGGAAGCAAATTTATCACTCCCGTCTTGATTTCGTATTGAGAGTTCGGGTAAACAATGCTCGATTGTTGTTGCTCATAGTTGGGAGACATGTACTCTCTCATAGAAATGTTGGTAGGAGAAGGGTTAGGGTTTTGGAAGGGGTTGTAGAATTGGTTTCGGGGAGGGTTTTGGCCGGTATCCTCTTCATCGTCCGCCATGTTGAAAGGTAGTGATTCACTTTCAAGGGAGAAAGGATTAGATGCTAGTGACTCTTGCACTTGCTTCCTAAGTTGGCGGAGATTTCTTACTAGCTCGGAATCGTATTGCAAAGGGTCTTGGTTCGAGGATCGTGTAAGAACCATGCACCAAGAGCTAGAGCAATAGGGTTCCAAACCAAAATAGAACCTAAAAAGAAAGATAGATTAGAAATAAAACTACAATACACACATAAAAATACGCCTAATCCCCGGCAGCGGCGCCAAAATTTGGGAGGTCGTCGCCGTACCTCTCAAATATACAATTTATGTTCACTTACTACCTCTACACACAATTAAGCATATAGTGGCAAGTAAGGTTCGTTCCACAGGGAAAATGTTATTTCTATGTATATCTTGTAGTATGCATATATATATACATATATAAAAGCAATGTAAACAGGGGGGGGGGGGTTTGAGTTGAGTTTTGTTTAAGGTAATACTAAGTAAAACTACTAGAACTTTAAAATTACAACTACTTTACCATAAGATTACTCTAACTAGAGATTTAACTAAGAGAATAAGAAACTTGGACATATGAGATTGGTGACTTCTTATTATGAGATTTTCCTCAAACTTTATCATGATGCCTTGAGAATGGTGAACATTAGTGAGAAACTATCTTTAACCATAGCTATGAAACATGAAAGCATCTTCACAACTTCAATTGACAACTTTACTAGATGATAACAACTAGTTCAATTGAATCAATATTACTTCAAATCAGATATTTCTCAACCCTACCCATGCAATTTGATAACAAACTTGACATAGGTACAATGCTAATGAATGATCTTAAGAACAAATACAATTGATAACAACATGCATTTGATTCCTAATTTACTACTCCTACATAGAAAGAATGATAACATTCTAACCATGGAAAAGCAATATCTAACACATATCTAACACATATCTATCACTAGGAAATCATTCCTAATCATTTCAAGCATCAAATATACATATAAATTATGATCATTCAATAGCAAATCACCATTCCTAGGCTTCATGAATCATGTTCTCAATCCATAACAAGAAGTCCAATCACCTATATCCAAGAAGGGTTTTAGCCTACTACCATAGTTATATTATCAAAACCATAATCAATACAACAAACCATGATCAATTCAAAGATCAAATTCAAGAGGAAAATGAAGGAAAATGAGTTCAACGTCTGTCAAAATTCGATTCTCTAACAATGAGGATAAGTTTCTTTTGTAGTCTAAAAATAATTAAAATTAAAGCAAACAAAATGCAAGTTGCAGAAGTTTTCGCGGGCCGCGCGAAATCCTTCGCGGACCGCGAGCTTGGTTCTCGCGGTTCGCGGCCGAGGATTCACGGCCCGTGCGTCCATGGCGTCCGCGGTCCGCGACCGAGGTTTCGCGGACCGCGCGTCTGATCCTCGCGAACCGCGGCCGATGTTTCGCGGATCGCGCGTCTTGGCTTCGCTGCGGTTCTCGCGCTGGTCCTCGTGGTTCGCGACCGGAGTTTCGCGGACCGCGCGTCTTCGGCTTCGCGAACCGCGGCCGATGTTTCGCGGATTGCGCTGCGCGTCTTCGGCTTCCGCGGTCCTCGTGCTGGTCCTCGCGGCTCGCGACCGGAGTTTCGCGGACCGCGCGAAACTCGGCATCTTCAAAACAGCAACACACACCCTCGCGGTTCGCGACCAAGGTTTCGCGGTCCGCGAGAGTGTGCCTTCACGCCACTTCTATGACCGGTTCTTCAAAGTATCTGCTTCCTCCACGACGGTCATAGAAGGTCTTCAAATCATCCAAATCTATCGCAAGTGCAATTCAAGGTCGAAATGCACGTCTTCAATTTCAAACCATCATGAATGATTCGGTCCAAAAGTCTAATATAAAGTACAAAATACTATCTAAAACAGCTCTCAAATGCTACAAAATAAGAGTATATCTAGGACCTATCAAAAAGTTCTTCACAACAGACTCCAAAAATTTAAGTTATTACAACTTCACCAAGAATGCTAATCCCGAACAGGTTTACGAGGCATTCCAATATGGTTTGGTAAAAACCATATATCCAAGTACTAATCTGTTAGAAATTAGCCATTTCCTAAGGCTATTATCGATACAATTAAGACTTTCAGGAAAAAATGCACCAAACCGGGGCAAGAAGTTTTTCTAAAAATTAATAGTCCGGTCCATACTGGAATCAATCAGGATTATTGGTATATCATCCTCAGCATTTAGTCCAAATCGGCATCTGCAAAGGGGATCATTATCATCCATCCCAGCCCATGGAGTGCAAACTTGAGGCTAGCGATCTGCTACCTTTAGCAATAAGAAGACTGGAAGGTTTCGCTCAAAGATTTTTCAGTTTTACAGCAGAAGATCAGCTGTTCATCAACTATAAAGATTCCACTATCTTGATATACAGCAAGTCATACTAGACCATCAGCAAGGAAGATGAAAGGCGTTTTTTGGCATTTCAAAATACTTTGATGAATCATAGGCTCCTTGGGGACCACTATGAAGACTTATGTAAGAAGTTGCAACAGCAATGCATGGAATACAGCTGTCCTGAATGCTTTCCAAAAAGTCCAGCTACCAGCAAGGCTGCCGACAGTCTGGCGGGTCCCTCCACGTCCTCTTCTTCGTAATGTAGATAGTGGATCAATGAGACAACCACTTTAGGTGGTAAACAAATAATGTATCCACTTTAGTTAGTGGAGAATAGTAGTGCGTTTGTACGTAAGGGATGACGCACCCCTTTCAATAATTCAGATCCTTCCTTATCTATAAAATGAAGTTCATTTCTTGTAATCAGGGAGCGCCCCTCACTTCTGAGTCTCCTTGTCTTTTAATTTCAACTTCTGTAATCTCTCGGAGACGATCCTCGTCTGAACTTCTGTCTTGAGCCTTAGCTCATAATGTGTGAATAAAAAGCCCTTTAGGGCCCTTGTAATTTCATGTAAGTTTCTATAATCTTTATCTTCTTTCTTATTATTGATTGCTGTATACATGCTTATCTGTTATAATGAAACCTGGAGTCCGTAGAATAGGGAGTACCGTTTAGGCAGGTGGCCGTTTAGGGAAACAAGATTCGTAGGATTGGTTAAGTTATATACAGAAAGCATGATAAAAATACACTCTTAATAATATAGTAAAGAAGATAAAAGGAACTTGCGTAAATTACTTAGGGTTCTAAAGTATTAAAGTCATAAACTACATCAAATAAAATATCTAAGCTTAAATGAGCAAAAATATTTGTAAATCTATTCTCAACAGAGAATTATCTAAAGAAGATAAAAAAAATTATCTGAATTCCATAGGGTTGGCTCTAATACTCAATCCAGATATAGTTTTGGAACTAAGTTTTGTAAAAAACATCAAATCCAAATTTATGTACAATTTATGAATACCTTTAAAGTATGCATAAAATGTATAATAGAATCTCAAAATTCTACAAAAGAATGAACCCTCAAAAATCATTCAAATGAGTAAAAACGTTTGTAAATCAATTCTTGACAGAGAATTAACTAAAGAATATAAGAAATTATCTAAATTCCGTAGAATTGGCCCTTATAGTCAATCTAGATATAGTTATGGAACAAGATTTTGTGAAAAACATCAAACTCTTGTGCATTATATGAACATCTATAAAGGATGTATAAAATGTATCAAAGAAAAATAATATTCCGCAGATAGACCAGATAGACCCAAAACCTGGTATCAGAGCCATAAAAACTAATAATAATTTGAAAGATTCAATTTTAAAATGAATCATTTAAATGATATAGAAGAAACAATTGATGAAAATCAAGATGTTTCTAACGTTCAAACCTTTGAATCTAATCAAGGATTCATCGGAAGTTTTTTGATAAAACAAGAATTACTTTCAAAAATTAGGTCCTCAAAACTTAATTTAAGAAAAGAAAATATCTTTAATATATCTCTTTTAGAAAAATTAAAAAGGAAAAATAGCATCTACTATTTTGTAGGAACTAAAGAAATGCATGTAGATATCAAAGATACTACATGAGTATTATATTTACCTTTAATCACTCGAAAAGAGATTGAAGAAAATTTATTAAAAATAGATAGTAAAATTAGATCTACTATCTCAATGGTACACTTTGGTGCCGTCAAAATTCTATTGAAATCAGAATTTCAAGAAGGAATAGATTCCCCAGTTAAAATGGTTTTAATGGATAATAGAATAAATGATAGAAAAGATTGCATTTCAGGTGCGGTTAGAGGAAATTTAGCCTACCAAAAATTCATGTTTACAGTATATCCTAAATTTGGAATTAGTCTAAATACAACAAATTTTGACAAAACATTATCTTTTGTTCATAAATTTGAAAGAGAAAATTTAATGAATAAAGGAGAAAGTATTTATCTTAACCTATCTGGTCGCTTATGCGTTAACCAATAGTCATCACAGTATTGACTATAAATAGAAAGAATACATCGAACTAGAAGATGTATTTTCACAAATAGGAACTGTTCAAGAAAAACAGTTTTCTGAAGTCACTCCTATGGATGATTCTTGGGCTATTGATATAGCTAAAGATAAAAAACTCATGGGAGAACGTTATAAATCAAAAATAGAAAGGAATAAGCTTATAATTGGAGATCCTTCCAGAAGAAGTATTTCCAAAGAACCTAGCAAGAGAGATCTCTTGATAGGAATTTCAAAAAGAATAGAAGACATGGAAATTCAACTTGAACAAATGTCTTGATGAGTGTTAAAGAAATACAAGGAGATATAAATTCTTTAAAAACAAAACTAGAAGAAATTCTAAATATTCTAACTAGCGAAGATAATAAGTTAGAAGCTGCAGCAGCAAAAATTATCATTGAATTAAAAATAATAATTCAAGAAAACCAGAAGGTAGTTTTAGAGGACATAGAGCAAAAAGATTTAAAAATAACTCCTTTAGACGACGGGGGAAAACCAAAACCTATAGGTTTAGGAAAATATTCTTACCCCAATCATGGAGTAGGAAATGCAGAATTAGGATCCTCTGGAAATCCTAAAGCATTAACTTGGCCATTTGGTAAAAATGATAAACAACCTATATGACCAATTCTATATACCAAAGATTGAAAAAATCTTTTGGGATCATCTAGAAGGTGATGAATTACAAGTAAACGAAGAGAACTTCGATTTACTTGACCATGCTCTTAGGTTGCTAGAATTAGAAAACGATGAACTAGCAAACCAGGAAATAGAAAACAGTCCTAAACTAAAACAATTGTTTGGAATTGAAGATTTAAAAGTTTTAAATAATGAAGAGTCAGCTAGTGAATCTGAAATAAGCGAACTAGCGATTAGTGATTCTGATGATATACCTGAAAACTTTAATATGAATAATGTTAAAAAAGAAGGTGAAATCTCAAGAATGGGAGCTAAAAGAAGAAGAACTAATCAACCACGGTATTTTCCATAAAGTGCAAAATCCAAAGTTGGAAGTTTGAAAGGATCAGATGATAATTTCCTAAATATTGAGTGTCAAAATTAGGGCTGGAATTTTGTACCAAGAAACCGTACCAACCGACTTACCAACCGTACCAATACCGAAAAATACCAATTAAATTGGTTACCGACATTGTTGGTACGGTATTACCGTACTAAGACTTAGTATTGGGATGGTATTGGTATTGAATGTTAAATACCACGGTAATACCGTACCGTACCAACTTATATATTTAAATATTAATTAAATTATTTAATTTCCATATAATTTTAATTATCATTGATTTCTTTCCATTTCCAAGTCTCTAATCTTCTTCAATCAAATTAAATTTCTTAAACATGCCAACTAAGTTACCATTTCCAAGACTAATCACCATTCACCCATTCTTATTCTTCAAGCTACGTTCGTCTTCAAAATCAAATCTGCATCAATCTTTTGTATGCAACTTTTCTCCAAGACTATTGAAGACGAAGACGTTGAAAAATTTAGTTCTACAGCTCTTGTAATTTAATCTATCATCTTGTTGCATTTCATATTTTGTTTTGTTTGGATGTTTAAAATAACTGATGCAACTTATAAATTTTTTAATTTTGAGTTGGGATTTTTTTTCAACAAATTTTAAGATTTTTTACCATTTTTATAATCTTGGTACGGCAACGGTACATACCGATTACCAACCGAACTTGTTGGTTACCAACATATTGGTATACCGACATATTTGGTTGGTATTGGTTTTTAAAATACGTGTACCAACTATGTTGGTATGGTACATGGTATTGGGGAAAAAACATGGTAACCGTACCGATTCCAGCCCTAGTCAAAATAACAAGAAAGAAATCATTGATAAATGGGCAGCAGAATTGAGTATAGTAATTCAAACCAATCCTGATGTCTATACAGAATCAAGAACTATACTGCTATTAATAGAACATAAGAGTTTAGGAATAGCAAAAGAGTTTATAAAAAACACCAATTGGACTGATGATAATAACAACATTCCATACAATATTCTAGATTTAGTTCTAGATGGGTTATATACCATGTTCTTAGGAATTGATTTTTCTGGTAATAAAGAACATGAAAAACAATTAGCACAAGAAAAAGCTAAAAAACGATTAGCAGAGCTACAACTTTGTGATATATGTTATTTAGAAAAATTCAATTGTGATTATGAAGTAAATCTTTATAAATTAGAACAAATTGATTTTCCAGAAATGATACTTCAGTATCTAAGAAAAATCCCTTTGGTAGGAGAAAAAGCCTTAGAAAGATTCAAAACTGAAACTTTAAGTAGTAGAACTACTAGTTATAGTTTAGGATATGCTATGAGGATAGTAAAAGACGAATTGTCAAAATTCTGTGAACTAATAAGGACTCGGAAAAAACTTCAAAAGTTTAACAAAAACTGCTGTGCAGTATCAGGAGAAGATCCAGTAGAATATGGCTGCAGAACAGAATATATAAAGAAGAAAAAATTCTTTTCTAATAAAAAATCTTCTAAATATAGATTTATTAAAAAGAAAAAGAAATTCCAACCAGGGAAATTCTTTAAGAAAAAATATGATACAAGATCAGCAAAACAAAAATTCTGTCCAAAAGGTAAGAAAAATTGTAAATGTTGGATATGCAACATAGAGGGACATTATGCAAATGAATGTCCTAATAGGCAAATTCTAACAAAATAAAATTGTTAGAATTTGCATATAGAATGGGATACGAACCCATAGAAGAAAAATATAATGATATAGAAAAGTTTACATCATAGAAATAGACTCTAGCTCCAGTGAAACAGAATCAGATGAATCAAATCTATCTGATTAAAACATAGAGGTAAAGATATAATAATAAATCAAAGCAAGGACTAGAATGTAAAACATTCTTGGAACTCATTCAAAAATAACCCTATAATTAGAAAAGTTTCTAATTTCCATCACAAAACTAGAAAGATTTCTAGTTTTCATCCCAAAACAGTAAATTTTTCGGAGCTCGGAGGCACATGTATTCAATGGAACCAGGACAAATACTCGTCCCTTTCATTATTACTATATGGGCCAGAATTTTCAATGAAAGGGCAAGACCTACTGGAAAACCGTGGAAAGCATGTCTTGATCTTGAGAACAGGGTAATAATTTAGTCTATGTGTTTGACAATTTAAATCATTCTTACAAGTCGTTTTATCAATCAGATAACTACATTAATGAATCCTCTTGTACTATGTATGATCATGCAGGGGGAGATACTGCTGCAGCGTGATGAAGACATTGTTGACCATTGGCTTGAATGGCTGACGTCGTGTGAAATCGATATCCGTTCAGCATCGCTGGTAAGGCACAAACATTTGCATGTATGCTTTGATGAATGCCTGGCCACATGGAATGGTGTAAAAAATGGTTTTTTTCATACTGATACAGATTTTGATTCCTGTGATGATGAGGAACCATTACTTTATGGTGGTGGTGGATTTTACTGTCAAGACGTTTCAATGCTTCGACTTAGTTGAACACTCGGATCAAGAATGCTGGGATGTATTAACATAAGTTATTGTAAGTATGCTTCGTATTATCTGACTTGTGTCATTTGAGTATGTCCATTTTCTGTGAAAACAATGACTAATCAGTTTGTTTTTCAAAACCAAGGCTTACCACTATGGTATTATCATGGAGAGGCAAGGAGACAGCCAAGCTAAAGATATTGTTGACTTCAAACATGAATTGATCCATCACCAATGGAGTACCACTTTGATGGACCCTGATAGCGGCGTTAGTGTAATGCACATGATGAACTCCTACAATGGGAGCCCTACATCTCTGGAATCAGAAAGTTTACAGGAGGTAACACCATTTAAACTAATTGATGAGTTTTTATTTTTAATTTTTTTGTTTATGTGTTATGTGATGAAGCAGTAATAGGATAATGAGAAGGTCTTGGGTGAGACCGTCATACCATAAGCTTATGGTAGGACGAATGATAGTTCATGTGTTTAATGGATTTGTTCATGTGTTTCACAGCTTTGTTAATTCATTTACATAATGTTACAGATTATAACAAACAAAATTGTGAAACACAAGAACAAATCTGTCAAACACATGAACCCAGATTATAACAAACAAAACTGTGAAACACATGAACAAAACTGTGAAACACATGAACAAATCTATTAAACACATGAACTATCATTCGTCCTACCATAACCTTATGGTAGGACGGTCTCACCCAAGACTTTGTATAGGATAATAGCCATTGTGATTCAAATAGAGAAAGAAACTAGCCTACACTATATTGGAATAACAATGTGAAGCATAATGTCGTACTATTTTTGGAAGAATACAAAACCTAAAATTTGGAATTTTATTTTTAGACTTCTACATGAATATATTATTTTACAGTTTGGGCTGCTTGTTCAAATAAGTTTGTGCTGCAGGAACATGCCCGTGTGAAGCTCAATATTATGTATGTTGCAACGATTGTACTAAGCTAACTGAACTTTTACCGCAAAAAGTATTGGTGTCTATCCCACGCTATATTGATTACAAGTCCAATGGACTCCTCCAACCAAGTAGCAAGGTTTTGGAATACCGCAAGGCATATGGGTGGGTTGTAAATGTTTGATGTAATGTTTCCGACTACTAGCCCCGTCTATGTTGTGTTAAATAATCTCCTTATAGGATTGACTATGTCTTTTGTAATCCTTGTAGCTAAGGAGTCTTTATCATTCGCTCAATGTTTGGAAAATCTGTGTGTGTATTGTCAGTATTCAAATTTTAATTTGAAACTCGTGCAATTCTTCGATTTACTATGAGCTCGATGTACTGATAATGTTATATATAGAATTTCATACCAATTGAATGGTACCGGTAGAAAATATTGCGATTTAATTTTATGGAATTTCATACCCTAGGGTTGTTAATATGGAATTTTTATACATACATGATGTTCAAATAATCAAATTGAAAATAATTTAAGATGTTCCTGTCTAACAAAATGTACGCTTCCCAAACATCAGTAATTTCATCCATTTCCAAATCAATATGACGGTAGGATGGGTCATCAGGAAGAGATCGGAGAGCCAGAACAAGATAAACGAGTTAGACAAAAGAAAGAAACACAAAAGAAAAGGAGAATAGATCATCGCGATAAAAGGAGAGGATTGGGAGTTTACCTTGGACGGGCCAGATGGCACAGTAGTGAGGAAGTGTGAAGAATTCGGGAGGGTATACCTCGTAAGGCCAGGAAAACTCCCAGTTCTCAAGAATCCAGTATTGTGATAGGTGCACTGGACTCCCCATTAGGGTCTTATAATCTGAGCGCATCTTATCGGGAAGCCAAGGTACCCGGTCCTCGGAGGTAATGTTACGGCTCCACCAAGGAGCCGGATAGGTCGAAAGCATAATGACCGTCCACAAGCCACCCCTTAGGGTAATCGATAAAGTCCCAAATGAAATGGGCGTCGGGAACACGAGAGGGGAAGCGAAAGATACCAGGGATTCGGCTTGCGGCCCCGAAAAGGCAAAAGAAAGACCGAAATAGGTCCACAGACTCGAAGACTCCACATCGGTGACAGTTGACAAAAAACGCCATTACAATTTGAGCAGGAGAAATATCGTAGTAACGAAGAAGCTCAAAGTACAAAGGAGGAAAGGGCAAACTCATACCATAGTGAAACATGCGCTTTGGAATGCAAGGTCCATTGGTCTGATACTCATCTGGGTGTAGGGAAGTGAGCTGAGCGTTCGCAACCAGAGGGCGAAACATCTTGGAGGCAAATTCGCAAATCTCTGCATCAACTCATTCTTGTGTTGGCCGGGTCAGTAGGATGCCTTGGAAAATTAGACACGATTTCCAATGGCTGGATACGCGAGGATTCATCCAAATTCAGACGGTTCCAGTTCGAAAATTCGGACGTTGGGAGCTGGTGCCTTGTCCAAAAGGGATGATCGGTGGGCGAAACATATCGCTGCTAGAGGAGATATAGAGATGCTAACCGAGGATTCCATAGGGATTGGCGAACGATTCAGAGCAAGTGGACAAGAATCTTCAGAGAAAGAGAAGGAATTGCTAGAAGGTTGATCAGCCATATGAGTATAGTAGAAGGAAAAAGGGGGGAATTTATAATAGTACAGATAAAAGAGCAAGGCGGTGGAAGATAAAGGGGCAAGGACAAGTCGTACCTAGGAAGAAGACAAAATGATTAAGTCACTCAAAAGAAGGGGAAAAATCAGAAACTACGCAGCCGTCAGGCGAAATGCGCCCCAACAGGGGCCCATGCATTAAAAGGATTCCCTCCTTGGACAACGAAACGGTAAAGCCCGCAAAGCTTCGGCAGGGGGGATCAGATAATGAAACAGAGGGATCAGAAGAAATCAATATCGTTGCTCTCCCAAGAGCCAACGCTCGTCTTGGGGGGCTTGTGATAATACGAAGTACGTCATCCCTTTTGAAGAAGCATGATGACTCAACCACCTAAGAAAATTACCAGAAAAGTATATGAAGCACATGAGGAGATCTTAGCAAGATACAGGAGGTACTATATCACGTGATACAGACGTGAGGAGGAGGAAAGAAATGATGAGTCAGCAGAGGAAAAGGGGGCTGAACCAGATGCTCCAAGACGCATATGAAAAGAGGAAGAAATCAGCCATTCCAGGTAAGCTCTCTAACTCTTGAATATAGAGTTTTATCTTTTCTTTCAATACACGAAATCTCATCATCACACTGGAGCTGCTAACCTTGGGTAGCTCCGGGAGCTTTTTTTGCAGGCTTCGGACGAACATGTCATTAGCAACATCTTCTGAGGCCTAGGTACTCGGACAGATAGGCATTCTCGACAAGAAGTCTACACACTCAATTAGCTATTCACGGCTCAAGGCCCTTGGATATCTCAACTATCTGAGGCATCATTTAATGGAGCGGATTTCCCCGCATCAAAGGACGAGTAAAATATATTGGATCATCTTTGCTTTCCATCACAAATGATCCCTTATCATTTGTTAACCTTATGCAGAACTCAAAGCTTGCCTATGTGGACTAATCTGGTGTGTTGAGAATAGATCACTTCCCCTGACAGTGGAATCTGATTCATTGCAGGTTACCGAAATGATAAATCACCAGCTGGCTTCACCATGGAGATTGGAGAGGGATTTATGGCATATACACAAGCTGATCCACGGACTGCCAATAACTTTCCAGCATGTATTCAGAGAGCAGATGAATGTTGCTCATGAAGCTGCATTATTACCACACACAACCTTGCAGCATAATATACTTCCCACCTCTATTAGAAAAGCAATTTTGGGAGATACTATACAACTCCTGTCACTTCGAAATCACTCTTCAACAAGCACCTTAAGGAGAAGTCGTCACTGAACTCCACACTGCATGAAAACCAAGCTCTTCCAACTGTAATGAGACTGGGATCCTTCGGCTAAATTGTGCTTCACATCCGATCACTAACCTGCTTGAGGTTTATTTCCTCTCTCTGTGGGCATGGTCAAATGGAAAATCCTGGTTGTCATTCATTCATATTTCATAGTACTCCTTTCATTTAGAAGCATTAGCATTGCTTCAGGAACCTTTTTGGTCTAGCTTGTTTTGTTTTTATCATGTACCAACTTTTTTTTGGCCTGAGGGAGCCCTAATATAATCCCTTCCAACGAGTTTCATCTCATTGGTTTTAATTAAAAAAAAAACCCTCGTTGTTCAGCGCCAAAGCCGAGAAGAAGCGTGGTCGGTGAGAAAACAAAGAAGAAGGGAATACAATCAAAGATGAATAAAATTTTTGGAAACCCAAACATTAAACGACGTCGTTTTAGCAACTGAGGGGTGCCAAAATTACAAGTTTACCCCTTGCGGAAAGATAATGGAAGATGTGAGATTCTCCTGGCGTGAAGAAATTTGCTTAGGCAATATGTGGATGTTTTGGAATTACTGATTAAATAATTACACTAACGGCTAGCCAAATTGATATTTAAATTAGAGAAAAGTGTTCGGATATTCCTGAGTTCTTTGATAAGTGCTCATGTACTGTTGAATTTTTGAAAATTGCTCTCGTTCTCTTGGACTTACGTTGACTTTATAAATTGTACATAATAAAGTTCGGTCCGGCCACCTAAATGTGTATTTCCGATTATTAGGTGACTTGAAAATAAACATCCATATTCCGATTACAAATTTTAGTGGTATGATTTACGAATCAAAATCAGTCCGGGGGTACGAGAGAATTTCAAAAACTCAAGGGATAAATGAGCATTTAGCAAAGAAGTACAATTTTAAAAGTTTTTTGTCGAGTAACATAAGGGAAAGTTAGGCGGGAAAATACGCGAAGAACTTAGCAGAGCCTCCGTATTTTATGGAATCATCGAATTTGTTTGGCTCAAGGACCTGTTTGAACAGTGAAGCTGCATACTGTATTTCGCCAATTTGATCGCAAAAATTCACCATTTTGGTCACCAAGAAACTGCTCTGTGATAGCGAAAGTTGGAGATTTGGGAATGCATCCTCTTCAATTCCGACAATCTCTTGCAGTTTCTTAACATGGGTATCAGCATATCTTCAGCCCCCCTCATCGTCCACAGTCCAACTTTCGTCCCCATCACATGAATTCAACTATTTTTGTCTGTATATTGCAAGCGGCAAAGATTGGCTGATCTTTTGAGAAAATGTTCCAAGAATCTGTTGGAAAAGGGTAAGGAATTCATGGAGCTGTGGTTTGAAAGGGTTATGGGGTATATTTGATGATTAGTAATGACATGGTACCCTTGTATGCAAAATGTAGAAGACTGAACTTTACTCATGTCGTGTTCGATGAAATGCCTGAGAGAAATGTTGTTTCTTGAACATCACTCATGTGCGGATATCTGCAATGTGCTGATGCTCGGGAGACTTTGATGCTCTTACGCGATATGTTAGGTTTACGTGTTTGGCCGAATGAGTACACCTACTCGACCAATTTTAACGCCTGTGGAGCTTTGGGTGCAACGGCTGATCCACAGTGTGTTGTAAGAGGGGATACGAGTGGCAACCTGTCGTTTGTAATTCAGTCATGGATATGTATTTTAGATGCGGAAGAATGAGTGATGCAGAGTCGATGTTTGAAGTGATGCCTGTCAGAAATCTAATTAGTTGGAATGTGATGATAGTTAGGTATGCTCTTGAAGGGAATGGCAGAAAGTCATTGCTTTTGTTTAAAGAGATGAGAGAAGATGGTGAAGTGCTGGACGAGTACACGTTTACAAGCACTTTCAAAGCTTGTGCTCTAGCAGGTGCTATTAGCCAGGGAGCTCAAGTTTTTTTAACCATGAATGGAAAGAGTTTTCTGAAGCAGAAATTTGTTTCAGGGGCACTTATTGATCTGTATGTGAAATGTGGATGCCTATCTGAAGCACGTGAAGTGCTTTACGAAGCTGGAGAGAAGAGTGTAGTATATTGGACGGAGCTTGATGTAGGACGACTTTACGAATGAAATTGAAGAAGAAAATGAAGGTCGCCAACATTTACCGTGATGACACGAGATTTCTATTTCCGTTTTAGAAGTGGATCTCAAACGTTTCCTGTTCCATTTTAGAATAGATGTTTTAATATTTTCCTATTTTATATTGTTGTTTTCCATTTTAGTTTAGTTTTATTTTAGGATTGCTTTACGGTTTTGTAATAGTATTTATAGGATCCTTGTATTCATTATTTAACAGCTTTCAGACATTAAACAATTTCAAGAACTACATTCTTTATTTGGTGGATTCCAATATCTCCGGTGGATTCCGGACCCTCATGACAAGGAAGTAGAGTTTGCAATTCCTTACTCTTCAGATTCGTGCTGGCGGATCTTATCGATTTTTCCGACTGCGTCATTTGGTATCAGCACGAATCTGGAGAGTACAGAAGCTTGAATCAATTTAATGGGGAACGTCCAGAGAAGATTATTGCAGGATTGATGTTAATATGCTTGATGATGAAAAATGTGTTGATGTTTAAGTCGGCACTACATGTTGTTTATACATCGATCGAGCATGCAATGGAGGCTGGAGCTCTTGAGGTGAAGGCGAGTTCTTATTAAAGTGGGGGAGAATGAGAAGGATGAGGTTACAAAGTTGAAGTCCAATATTAACACATATGTTAGAATTGAGGGTGTTCTTAATCTTAAGATACTGCCTAAACTAGTACAAGAATTGAAGTATCTTATGCGTTGGAAATATCTTGTTCATTGGAAGAGACATCCTCGTGCAAATAGTGTCTATTGTGGATTCCATTCTATAAACACTGGGTTATGTGATAGGCGTAAATGGTTCAAGAGACGAGTTCTTTTTAAAGTGGAGGAAGATGATGAAGGAAGATTTTATGCAAGAATTGAAGAAAGTTCCTTCATCGTAAAGGTTCAACAGCTTCCAAGCAAATTTGATAATAAATACATGAATGGTATTGGAGGTGTTACGGATCTTAAGGTACTACCCAACCTTGTACGTGGACAGAAATATCTTATGCGTTGGAAGTATCTTGTCCGATGGAAAGGACATCCCCGTGCAAATCGTTCAAGATTTTTAGGGAGAGGTTCTGAATTGATACTCCTAAAGCTCTTGATGGTGGAGGGGGAGAACTCAGGACGAGTTCTTTTAAAAGTGGAGGAGTCTGATGTAGGACGACTTTACGAATGAAATTGAAGAAGAAAATGAAGGTCGCCAACATTTACCGTGATGACACGAGATTTCTATTTCCGTTTTAGAAGTGGATCTCAAACGTTTCCTGTTCCATTTTAGAATAGATGTTTTAATATTTTCCTATTTTATATTGTTGTTTTCCATTTTAGTTTAGTTTTATTTTAGGATTGCTTTACGGTTTTGTAATAGTATTTATAGGATCCTTGTATTCATTATTTAACAGCTTTCAGACATTAAACAATTTCAAGAACTACGTTCTTTATTTGGTGGATTCCAATATCCCCGGTGGATTCCGGACCCTCATGACAAGGAAGTAGCGTTTGCAATTCCTTACTCTTCAGATTCGTGCTGGCGGATCTTATCGATTATTCCGATTGCCTCATTTGGTATCAGTAGCAGGCTTTCTCCTGTTCTCTACCGGTGATTCATGATGGAAGGTCAACCAACAACCAACAACTTATCTGAACCAACACACCAGAGTCCATCCAGATCAAAACCTTCTTAAATCAACTCTGAAGCCTTGCATCAGAGCTTGATTTATGGCTCATTTCGGTATATGCACTTCATTTCGGTATATCAACTTAAATCAGATTCTGAAGAAAGAAGCTGGGCGCAGTTGGGTAGAGATTGATAAACAGATCCACTACTTTTACAATGGAGATGATACACATCCTTTGTATGAAAGTATACGTGCTAATCTCGAGGAAATGGAGAAAAGAACGAGGGCAGAGGTAGGGTATGCGAATGAAATAAGCTTTTCACTACATGATATCGAATAGGAGTCGAAGCAAGAAAGCTTGAGGCTTCATAGTGAGAAGTTGGCCATTGGGTTTGCTCTCCTTCTTGATGGGATTGAAAAGGATGGAAAGACGATTCGAATTTTCAAAAACTTGAGGGTGTGTGGAGATTTCCATGAGTTTATCAAGGGCTTGTAAAAGGTGTTGGAAAATGTTTTATTGGTTAGAGATGCCAACAGATTCCATAGGTTTGAAGATGGGATGTGTTCTTGCTGAGATTATTGATGACTATAGCCTATAAGATGCAATTCAATAGGTTATATAGGTTCTAGACTTTCTGGAACTAACACTGAAACAATGAAACATCCTTAATTGAATAGTGCAGTTCAAAATTTTGTATCAGGAGAATTCCAAGCTAGAGGGTGTTACTGTTAGCTATTATCTTCAATGGTAGGCAAATAAACACGGCAATTCATAACAGAACTCGTAGTTTGTACAACCCCTCAAAAATAGATGGGAGTGTTGGGGTTGGTAATACAACTATATGTGCCGTCTACTTTGTGCAAAACAATTTGACATGTATAATGTGACCCGTGGATATCTGTTATCAAAGCAAGGTCTTCGTCGTGGAGCTGGAATAGTCCCTTCAGACGGTGTTTGGTTGGATCAGAAGGATCCAGGCAAACCTGTAAGCAAACATCATATCCAATAGCAGTCTCGATCTGAGCTGCTGTGGCATGATGCCACATGCCTTCCACACGGCCATCACTATTTGCAGCAGTACGGAGGTCTATCAAAAATAGAAACAGCCTAATACATCAAATCAAATCGTAGGGAAAGTGGACAAATGCACAACTGAGATAAATTTACCTCGTAAAGCAATGTACAAACCCCCATTGGCAATGGCATGCAATCGCCGAATGTGTGAAAAATAATCATTGAGGGACCAATGCAGGTAGAACTGTCCATGCCAACGCCATTCGTGCAAATAGTGGTCATAGTTAGGCATTCCTGATGACCATTGAACCGGCATTGCCTCTTCAATTCCAGGTATACCAGAAACTAAATCTCTGTTGTAGCTCCTCGATAATGCTGGTGGATCTCTACTACGTACCTCGTCCTTCAGCCACAAGCCGTGCACGATGAATGGAACATGCTCATTTCGCGTCCAGTCGGTGTCAAACCACCTCATATATCGGTGGGTTTTGACGTAGCTCAAAGCTAGTTTATAAACTATGTTGGGGTTAACATTCTTTGGTGGTTTGGCTACTTGTAAGGGCGCCTGTCTAACAACCTCAAGACGTTCCTTGTTACCCTGCCAATAAGTTTAAGGAAAAATATTGAAGTGTAATGAATGTAATGTAATGAAGATTAATGAAATGAAACTTACCCAAACTCCAAGACTGGATTTGGAGGCCACAGAAGTCGAAGATCCACCAAAACTGAAAACAGAAGAAGAGGTTGCACCAGAACTGGAATTAGAAGCTTGAGGATTGGATCCATGAGACCTCGCGATTCCCGACGCTCTCCTCACCAGGTAACCACCGGTCACCACCTCGTCATTAGAAGCTGCTTCGAGATAAGCTACTGAATCATTGGTCCCATTAACCTGTATCGGATTTTGCTCGGTAGTCAACGAAGGTGAAAATGAGATGCCATTATCTAACAGAAGTCCATTCGCGCCAGGGGAAAGAAGAGATCCTCTCCTAAGCAGCAGTGGTGGTGATCCCATATACCAGAAATCCTTCGTGAAGGCTGACTTCAGATTGTTCATATCAAGCACAAGAGTAATCTTCTCCGTGCCATTCACACATATTATAACATCACCAGGATGGCAGAAATAGTTCTGGCAGGCAGCCTCAAAGAATAGTTCAAGAATTCTGTCCATCCTTGCATCAGTACTGGCAGCTGGCAGCCTCAAAGAACCAACCATAGTCACCACTATGAAGCAACCAGGACGTGGACGAGTCCTTGCAAAGACACTAGGTGCAGGGGAGGCAAAGGGAACAACATTCGAAGCTGCTTCTAGATAAGCTCCTGAATCAGTACTCCCAACAACCTGAAGAAGCAACGAAGGGCTCCTAATCAGCAGTGGTGATCCCATATACCCGAAATCACTCATGAAGGCTGAATTCAGATCGTTCATATCAAGCACAAGAAAAATCTTCTTCGTGCCATTCACACATATTATAACATCACCAGGATGGTAGAAATAGTTCAACCTCTCAATTATTCCCCCCATCCTTGCATCAATACTGGAAGCCAGCCTCAAAGGACAAACCCTAGTCCCCGCTGTGAAGTAACCAGGACGTGGACGGGTCCTTGCAAAGAAACTATGCCCAGGGGAAGCAAAGGGAACGGCATTTGAAGAAGCTTCCAGGTAAGCTCCTGAATCATTGCTTCCAACAACCTGTATCATAGAATGATCGGGAAGCAACGAATTCAGAAGCTCGGAACTAAAATTCGAATTCTCGTGCGACGCCGCCAGGGGACAATCATTGGAGCTCGAAATTCTCGTTGAGTTCACCGGATCTGCAAAATTAATCAAATTACTATTCTGCAAAGAAATCCCTAGCAGAATCCCAAAAATGGCGAGCGCCACCGCCATTTTTCCTCAGTACTTTTCCCTCAGTGTTTTTGTTTGTTGTGCAGAGAAATGGGTCCCTTATTCGCGCCCTTATGAAGGTACCGAGCAGAGCGAACCGGGAATAACCGGTTTGGGCCGGATCCAAACGGTGTAGACCAGAACCGGTCCCGAAAATGAATTGATCCGGAGCGATTATTCCCTCCCTATTCAAATAGAAAGGAGAAAAAATACAATATAGCAACCAGTTTTATTTCAAATTCAAAGTTTGGTACTTATTTTATAAATTTGCTAAATAAAGTGTTGTTGCAAAATAGTACCCATGACCTGCATTAATAGATTTCAAGTGGTCAACATAAAGACAACGGTAATATTTGAAAGGGTCAATATAAATTATCTTAAATAGCATTGTATTACAAATAATTTTAACAAATCTTGTAAAATTAAATTTCGGTACATAAAATTTTTACCTACCCTTTTATTAAAACATTTTGGGGTCTACGTCTGATGGCGTACAGTTTTCCGCTATTTTCTTTTCTGGGCTATTTTAGTCATTATACACTTGAAAGAATCATTGGCCCTAATTTCTTAATCATCACGACAGGACAATGAGAGGGAAGTTTTGGAGTTCAAATCACTGGTTCATCCCGGTTCGAGTCAATGTGTTGTTTGTTCTTGACTGGTCTAATTGTATAGTTAGTTGACTTAGATGATTTTAGATAGATTAGTCTAGTATATAATCGGTATGCAATTAAACTTTTCATTTAATTAATTGTGAATATCAAATACAAAAATGGGAATTCTTCCCACCAAAATATTGCCTGTGAAGGGGTGGTGAGGCTGTCCTTGCTCATGATTTTTCCGTTAGTGTTTATGTTTTTTGTGCAGAGAAAATGGGTGCCTTATTCGCACCCTTATGGAAACCCGGTTGTTCAACCGGTCCCGATCGGAGCGAACCGGGAATAACCGGTTTGGGCCGGACAGAAAAGGTTGAAATAAACCAAAATTACTGGAAAAGCTTTAAATGACAATGAGCAATACAGAAGAAAAGCAGAACTTTTCATTACAGTTTCTTAGTGGCTAAGTTACAATCTATAGTCTTTTTATAAGCTACAAGATCCTAACTAACTCACTAATCCGCTCAACCTAATAACTGCCTAACTAATCCAAAACATACCAAAACTGTGACATTTCGGTTTTGGCGGGAAAAGCCGTTATTTTTCAGCTTCTTGACTTTCCTTCCAAGGTGTCTGATCTTTACCTTTCTCCTGTACTGCTTGATCTTCTTCTTTCTCAGCACCCTCCCTTCAAGTTGGAAATGGACAGACTGCACGTTCCTAAATTACTAAGAAAGAATGAAAGAGTGGAAGAGATAAAGCCTTAGTGAAAAAGTCAGCCACTTGCAATTTTGTGGAAAGAAACTGAGGATCTAGAAAACCAAGAAGATACTCATTTCTTACTACATGACAATCCAGTTCAATGTGTTTAGTTCTTTCATGAAAAACTGGATTGGAAGTGATATAAAGGTCTGTCTGGTTATCACTTGTATTAGTCTTTCAACACATAACTGATCCACTGCATCTCCCTTGTCACTGCAGCCATACTTATGTATTCTGCTGCTTCTTAGTTTTCCAGGAAACAAGGAACTGACCAAGAAAGATGCAATAGCATGTCAATGATCTTCTAGTGCTCTTACAAGTAGCCCAATCAACATCTGAAAACCCTTGAATCTCCAGGCTTGTATTTGCGGGAAAAGCCGTTAGGTGTCAGTTAGCTCATTTCTCAGCTTCTTGACTTTGCTTTCACAGTGTCTGATCTTGACATTTCTCCTGTTCTTCGTTCTCAACAAAGGTGTAGACCAGAACCTGAAAATAAATAATCCATTGACCTAGGCATCCCGAAAATGAATTGATTCTGAGCGATTAGTCCATGTTCAAATAGAAAGGCGAAAAACACAAAATAGTAACCAGTTTTATTTCAAAATCAAAGTTTGGTACCCATTTTATAAATTTGCTAAATAAAGTGTTGTTCCAAAATAGTACCCATGACCTGCATTAATAGGTTTCAAGTGGTCAACATAATGACAATGGAATAATTGAAAGCTTCAATATAAATTATCTAAAATATCATTGTATTAAAAATAATCTTAACAAATCTTGTGAAATTAAATTTCAGGACATGTAAAAATTTTACCTACCCTTTTATTAAAATATTTTGGGGATCCACGTCTAATGGCGTACAATTTTCCGCTATAATCTTTTCAAGGGTATTTTAGTAATATAAATTTGCATGCACCATTTAAAAATTATGCGGTCAATTGCCCTCAATTTGAAAATAGTATAGTTTCCAACCAAACTATACTCTAATGAATTTCAAATTATGAAAATCGGTTACAATTCAGGAATTAAATTTACGGTTTTCGAATTTGGAAAAATGGTGTGATGTCTTAAATAGTGATTTTTTCAAAGGGTGGTCTCTGGTTTCCGCTACAGTAAATACGCTACAGTAATATGCTACAGTAATTTTGTAAAAAAAATAAAATTAAAAACATAACGTTTTAAATTTTGAATCTTTTAAACCTAAAGCATGGAGAATTTAAACCAAAACCTTGGTCGGTATTTATTATATAATAAATTAAACTTGTAACTCAGAAGATGATCATTATAACATAAAACATGTCGAATATAAACCAAAACCTGACAGACATATATTATTCAATAAACTGAACGTGCATTTCAGAAGATGAGGATTATAATTTAAAACATAAGGAATTTAAACCAAAATTTGACATGTAATTATTTTCTAATAAATTGAACTTGTAACTTAGAAGATGGTCATTATAACATAAAACATGAGGTATTTAAACTAAAACCTAACAAGTATACATTAGTTTAAAAATTGAACATGTAACTCAGAAGATGGGGATTCGGGTCGGGTCGGGTAGGGACTCGGTCAATCGGGTCGGGTCTGCTCTCGGCTCAACCGGGCCGGTCCGAACACTGGCTTCTGGTTCTGGTCCAGCTAGAGGGTGAGGTGGTTTTTTCCTTTCTTTTATGTAGTATATTCTATGAATAAGGTCGGGAATATTTGATCTGGGTATTATCTGTCAATTTTAGTTTACCGGACGGGTACGTTTCTGTTTCGGAAAAACTTTAGCTGACTTCAACTCTTATTTATATTGTGGGTAAGGAGAAATCCGAGTCAGAGTAGTAACCATACTTACTTCTGGCGATATATCCTCTAATATAAACTAGATTTGTAGACCGTGGGAGCTAGCTTTTGCAACTTTTCTCGTGTTAGATAATATCTTTGTTTTTCAAATTTCTATACTGTGTGGGACTTGCTAGCTAGTTAGACCCGAATTGGTTGGTATTTGCACATAGTATTGACCTTATAGTAGGGGATATGATTTGGAACTTGTCTTTTTTTGCGGAATTGTCCTGACAGACTTGGTGAGTATCATTGCCCATTTGTTAGTTATATCTCTCTTAACCCTTAATTGGCGAGAGGGAAAACCCCATGGGCTTCTGGACTAGGTAAAATTTGTGCCTAGACTAGTAGACTTTGATTAGATAGTTTAGAATGCAAAGTTAAGGTGCTACGCATGTCAGGTAGTTTCAGACAGTAGATTTTAAGATGTATCCCCTTTTTGATGTAAGCCTTCGGGCACCACTGCCTTCGGGCAACACCCTGCTTCCGGGCGAAAGCCTAGGAATTACCTTCCTTCGGGCAACACCTTGCTTCCAGGCGAAAGCCTAGGAATTAGCCTTCGGGCTATACAGCCTTCGGGCAACACCTTGCTTCCAGGCGATAGCCTAGGAATTAGCCTTCGGGCACATCGCCTTCGGGCAACCTTTGTATTTTATTTTATGTTGCTTGGGTTGAGGAGCCGTCAATAATCCTCAAGATTCGCCTTCGGGCATAAAAAAAAAAGGATGGGGATTATAACTTAAGACATGGGGAATTAAAACCAAAACCTTGACCGATATTTATTATCAAATAAACTGAACTAGTAACTCAAAAGATGATGAGAATAATATAAAACATGCGGGATTTAAATCAAAACCTGACATGCATACTACATTATTTCAAAACACTCAACTTGAAACTCGGAAGATGAGAATTATAACTTAAAGCATGGGAAATTTAAACCAAAAACTTTGTCAGTATTTTTATATAATAAAGTGAACTTGTAACTGAGAACATAATGATTATAACATAAAACATGAGGAATTTAAACCAAAACCTAACAAGCATACATTAATTAAAAAATTGAACTTGTAACTTAGAAGATGAGTATTATAACTTAAAACATGGGGAATTAAAACCAAAATCTTGACCAATATTTATTATCTAATAAACTGAATTTGTAACACAGAAGATGATCAGTATAACATAAAACATGGTTAATTTAAATCAAAACATGACAAACATACATTTTTTCAAAAAACTGAAATTGTAACTCAGAATATGAGGATTATAACTTAAAGCATGGGGAATTTAAACCAAAACTTTGGGCGGTATTTATTATCCAATAAATTGAACTTGTAACTCAAAAGGTAAACATTATAACATAAAACATGGGGAATTTAAACCAAAATGTGTAACTCAACTTAAGAGATGAAGATTTTATAACAAAACCTGATTTTTCATAGTTTTCAATGAACCTGTTAAACTGTTATTATTTTTAAATGTATGTAATAATAAAATATACAAAATTACTTTTTTGAAAAATAAATGTTAAAAATGAATCTTACAATATTGCATATGTTAGTTTTATCGCTAATAAATATTAACTTATAATTACAGTCCAAATATTCTAAGATTGACTGTGAAAAATCAAATGTGAAGTTCGAGGTGAGAGTCGAGACACAGGTAGTACGTAAAATGGCTAATATGACCACAAAATCAAATATTGTCAAATACGTTTTTATTTAAAATATAACAAAATTCAATATTTTTGTCAAACGAAATATGTTTCACTATTTTCTAGGAATGCTAATAATCTAATTATGTTATAGAATATATTTATTGAGATATTTTAACACTGGTAAGTGTTGTGTCTCCAACCTTCAACCGCTCAGAATATAGTTCCCTTCTGGTCACCGATGAATACCTATAAAATACTCCGGGCGGCCCGGGGATAAAACTCTGATGATAAAGTCAATAACTTATTCGATTCTGTATTTTCTTTAGGAGTCGTTTGGTACGCGTAAATTATGTGGGAATTACAAAATCCTAGGATTTTGGATAACTGTAATTGTTTGGTTGACGGAAAATACATAAAATGCAGGAATTTACAATTACTTGTAATTTAAACTTCCCACGAAACGCAGGAAATATCTTACCTAGGTTTCCCTAGGTAGTTTACAAATCCTCGTACTATTACTATATTATTACACTTTTTACTTTTCACCAATACTCGTTTCCTTCCCACGAAACGCAGGAAATATCTTACCTAGGTTTCCCTAGGTAGTTTACAAATCCTCGTACTATTACTATATTATTACACTTTTTACTTTTCACCAATACTCGTTTCTAAGAATTACAAAATCCGTACGTATGCAACCAAACAATTTTACCAGATTCTGAGAATTTTAGTAAGAAATTAAAAACCGAGTAATTGCAAATTTTGTGGTAATTTGATTCCTACGTTAACCAAACGACTCCATAGTTTTAGATTGCGTACCTTTTCTGGGAGCCTCCTTCGATATATATAGTCGCTCCTTTTTCCCCATGATCCTTGGTTTTCGGCCATGAAGGTGTTATTTTGAAATTTAAAATTTGAATTTTGAATTTATGGATAGGATCGGTTAATAAATTTTAGGAGATCTGTTCCGGGTCACGCGTTTGGGGCCCATGCGTATAGCTATTAGTTTAATTAGAGAATTTTATAGAGGCCCCCTAATGTTTCCCAAATTACCAGTTTGGCCCCCTATCGAAGTTTATTGTCAAAATGACCCACTAACCTTTAGTTTTTGCTTCATTGCGACCCCCTATGGCTAATTTGGCAGTTAACTTTTAAAAACCGTTAAATATTAAGGGTATAATAGTAATTTTAGGTTCATTTAAGTTGAAAAAAATTACTTTTAAATGGAATCGAACCTGGGTCTCCCAAAACAATAGACAAAGTTCCTATCACCACACCACAACACATTTATGTGTTAATCTCTAACTAAATTTATTTAAAATTTAACCAACCGCTCATCTTCTTTGCCACCCATCTTTTCTGGCGAACTCTCTGGTGCTGCATCTCCAGCAATATGTTGACAGTATTGGTGCAGTAAAGATGTAGTCCGAAGATAGAAATTGAAAAGCTTTTTTTAAAAAAAAAAATTAACCACCTAAGGTGGGAGGATTATATTGGGCTCCCAAACCCTTCAATAAAAAACTGAAAATTAAACATGAGTACTTAGAAGTTACAATGTAGAGTTCAGAATGAAGAGAAAACCTAGCTAAAAAGTAGGCTATGGACTTCCTCATAATCCTTGAAGTTGATGTAATGAGAGGTTCTTACCTACCCCTAGTGTATCTACATCCCAAAATGAAGCTCTCATAAGCCAGTTAACTAAGAGGAATTAGAGGAAATGCATTCTGAAAAGCAAAAACAGAGCCAAAAAAGAAGAGAGTTCTGCTAATAAGCAAAATAGCAGAAAAGGCAAGCTCTATGGAGATATTTTCTTGTGCACTAGAGAAGTGGAGTGCGCAGTAGAGCATCCATGAGAGTTTGGGTGCATTTCAAAGATCCATCACCTATAGGTGCAGCAAATACTGCCTTCAGGAGATGATTGAAAAGGTTCTTGTTTCTGCCTTGTAGCACTGGAGTAGTAAATGCCAGTTTCATATCCACCACCTTTGGAAATAATTTCCAAAGGATCTTCCATGCTGCAAGTAAACAAGAGAGCATAATCAAAAGGTCCCTAAATGAGAAGAGGGTTGAGAGAACCTAATGTAAGGAACTTCAACACTCTCTAAAAGAATTAAAATTCTGAGTTTTGCAGGGGCTTCTGCTACAGTCAATGTGCCAGTGAGTGAAGATTTGAAAGTTTTGAGAGAAAATATGCAACAACATTGCACTATAGGCATGACTGATCCTTGTGTTGTGAATTTTGAGTTCATAGCACAGATCTAGGACTGACCACCACCCATCTTATTTTGATGCAACAACATTGCACTATAGGCTACTGCACTATAGGCCTTTTTTATTTTGATATATTGCAAAGATTGCAGAATTCAAATTGATAGTGTTGGTGTTTTCTCATGGCCAGAACATTGCACTGTATGACTGTAATGATCTGCTACAAGTTTCTTAATATTGGTCAAACCCTTTGTTTTAATTAATGATTTTTTGTTTTTATCTTTAGATAGTTAATTCTAGGTTGTGCAAAAGACAAAGGTGGCTATTCTCAAGCATTAGTTGGTTCATCTCTAACAAATCTCCTCCTTGTTTGACAAAAAAAAAAAAAAAACAAATCTCCTCAGAAGGCCATCTGTAAGTGATGAACCAAAAAATTTAAACTCATAAACTGGCAGTGTGTGCTTAAAATGTAAAAAACAAATACAAGAGAGTTATCTATTTTACTTTTGTGGGATCTAGGAATAGCCCAAAGGCAACCATTTTCAAGTGTTGCATCCAGGAATATTTGTTCCTAAGCGGATCAAATTCCCTAAAACCATGTAGAAATAAACAACTGTCTGTTTAATTGGGATACTATTGTATACCCAATCCCATTAATTACTCACCGATTGACAGTTACTTTCGGTTCCGGATCTTCTACACCACTTTCGTGTTACACTCTCTGTACCACCAGTAGGAATTTGACAAGTGTCTACTCTAACTTAACTTTATTTAACCATGGTCTAGCAATTGTAATTAATCTAAATTTTTATTCCGTATTGAAACTAAAAAATGTATTTTTACCATATTAGTCTTAATTTTTAAAAATAAAAAAATCTACATTTGTTGTCTTCTCCGACATCACCATCCATCAGTCTTCACCGGCATCACCATGCCGCTTCGCTTCGATCACTAGTAAAAACTAGAGAATTAGATGATTAAATTATTTTTGATCATCATTGCTAAATTGAAACCCTAAATTCATTCAAATATCAAATTCGTTAGATTTGAATCCAAAAACCCCCAAAGCCCCAATTATTCTCCAAAACCCCTGGTGAATACCAAATTCAGTAGATATGCATTCAAAAATCCCAAACTATTCACAAGATCAGAATATGCTTTTGGAGAATAATAATCGTTTGATGGTCTAGTGGCGGCGGTGGGAAGAACATCCGCTCAAGAACGAGTTTTGATGGCAGCCTGCTTTGAGAAAGCACTTGCAACAAAAGCATTGGTTTAAGGGCTGACCTTCTAGGATGTGGTTCCTACGGCGGCGACGAGTAGTTGGGCGTGGTTACAATAGCTAGTGGGAGAGGTTACGGTAGGAGAAGAAGGAATGAAATCGGAAGGAACGTGATTAATTGATTTGGAATCATATAAAGTTGGAATGTGAAGTAAAAAATAGTACTTAATTAGTTTAACTATTAAAATTAATACAAAATACTAACCCTGATTAAGTGTGTGAGTTAGATGATACACTTGTCAAATTTCTACTGGTGGTACAGAGAGTGTAACACAAAAGTGGTGTAGAAGATCCGGAGCCGTTACTTTCGCTGTAATGTCTCATGTCGTTGTTATGTCTCCTAAGCTCCTATCAGAGAATTATTCGACTATTTCTCTTTTCTTTTTTTTTGATGGAATTCGACTATTTCTCTTTGTTGTAATGTCTCGGGATGGAATATTCAGATGGATGTGTTCTTCAAAGAAGTGAATTCTTCCAAAAAACCAGTCCTCTATCTAGTCCCATGATTGAATGATTTAGTCATGGAAGTTATAGGATTCTGATTTGTATTTTATGATGCGGGATAGGAAAAAAACTTGGCTGCATTGGAATGTTAAGTGAAACAACACATTGTTCCATTGCAGATTCACAGTGATCTGCTTTTGAAGAGCTTGGACTTTAAGTCACGAAGTAGACAACGACCAACAGTGGTGATAGGAAGAACTAAACCTTCAAACACATAATTTTGCCAAAAATAAATCTCCTTAGCCCAAGAACAAATTTGAAAATTCACAACATGAGATACCAACCAAACTGATCCCTTTTACATAGTTTTAAGCATACTGAAATTTTAAATACAAGTTCATGCACCTGATAGTGCTGAATTATTTCATCTGTGTTACAGATACCATACACCTACAGAATAGTTCTAAGAGGATCTTAAATTAAAACTTGAACACTTCTAAACACTGCATAGGTCACAACACCAGCCATATCATTTCCATAGCTTAACTATCTTGTCATGACTAGCCGATGCAACCAGGCCTGCAACATTAGAGACAGCCAAGGTAGCAATCAATCCTTCATGGGCTGCCAAGGTCATTGTCTTGTTCTCAGACATGTTCCACAGCTCCAGTGACTGTAAAATGCAGGTGTCAAAGAGTGTGAGCAATGAAATCCACAAAACCAAACTTTTAACAAATGTGTCCAAAATACAAGACTTGCCTGGTAGCATCCAATGACAAGCAATGAATTGTATGTTGGATGGAAAACACAGGAATGAAATTTGTTGCCATTGCAGCTAAGCTCATGGACACATTCTCCTTCACTTCCAGTAGCCAATGACCAGACTCTGACAGAGTCCTCACTGACAGATGCCAAGAGTTCACCTGAGGGATCCCAGCAAACGGAGTGTATTGGCTTTGTATGACCCTATAAATAAAAAGATAATCAGCAACACTGCAGTTATAGCATATAATAGGCAACACCACAAGAGCAACAATATCCACAACAGAGCAAAGGTTCAAAAAAGTCACAAAACCATTTTTGACTTGGACTTGCAGCAGAAATGTCTATTAATACAAAACATTTACATCAAGTAATGAACAGCCAACAGGATTACTAACTATTTTAAAGTGTGAGGAACATAAAATATCTCCCACATCAACCCCTCACACTGAATGACTGTGGAGACAATCTGATCATAACATGGTATCAGAATTAGGCTGTAAGTCGTAACATGTGTGACGAAGGTGCTTCTTGAACAACCCCAATTCACTACAAATGTAAGGAAGCTTAGCAAAGATTCTAAAACTAGCATTAAATGACATCTCCTCAAAAACTATGGTATAAACCCATCAACAAAAAATAAATTAGACCTAGATATCCTATGTGCCTTCTGTTTCATAAATTGCAGAAACATAAGACATGCAAGCCATTGACAAAAAGAATACATGGGGAAAACCACTCTCAGAAGAGAATAGAATTGCAACCTTTAGTGAATGACGACAAACTTGCGTTTCCACATCCAGTATTGCCACAACATTATCCGCAGCTGCAGCGAGGAATCTCCCCAGCCGGGGTTGGAACCTAACCTGAGCCGTTCCACCCTGTAATACAGATAGAGATTATCATTTAACGCTTTTCCAAAAGACAATTTAAAGTATGTATGATATATTACCTTAAAAACTCTAGCACAGTTGCCATTAATTATACTCCAATATCTTATCTCACCATCTCCATCACAAGAGCAAATAAGGTCATCTTTATTTGGATGGAAGTCCAGTGACATCACGCCAGAGGAATGTCCGGTGAATGTTCTAAGGGAATATCCTTGCTGCAGTAAGTCGTGGAGAAAGAATTGTCAGCAGAAAAAATAGATAAGAAAAGTTCATAATAGCAAAGCAAAACAGGTAAAACTAATTATAATGGCTTCTCTAGACACGAATAGAGAGGTATAAGGTAATAATTTTACATATAATAAATATACCACATTAGTACCACACGCAATTCTCACTAAATTTCCAACATCTCCATCTCTTGCAATTCGAGTAGGGAAAAAATAATAATAATTGCATATATTTCATCAACACGAATATATTTTTCGACCTACCGTTCAAACAAGGCAACAAAATGTTTCGTCGAGCAAATTAAACTAAACAATCCAACAAATAAACATGTAAACAATACAAACACTACATGATTTAACCAAATAAACTTATTCAGTATTTAAGCTCAGTGAGCACAAACCAGAATCTACACCACACTGTACTTGGAAAAGCAAATCAGTAAGAGCATCTTGTGGGAGCAGGATGTTTTACGAGATCATTTATGAATTGGATAAAGATATAACTTACATTATCAGCATCCCAGACCCGGACAGTCTTGTCGAAAGACGATGTGGCGAGACGGGCCATACTTGGACTGAAACGGATGTCGGTGATAAGCGAAGAGTGCTCTTCAAGGGTGGTCTTTGGCTTTAAGGTATCCGTATACCACAACACAGCCTATGTTGCCAAAAGAATAATCAATTACATCACTGTAAGCTTAAACTACACAGGAAAACCCCTTCAAGACAGTAGACAGGACACATAGTAAACCACCAACAGTGGTCTCACCTTTTTATCATGACCACCAGTTGCAAGAAGCTTTCCATCTGATGAGAAGTGGGAACACACCACCTTATTAGTACTTGCACGTACAGAATTTACTTCTGTAAATGTGAACCCTGCAAAATAATTACAATCCCATCAAAAGATACCACTGAAGGGTCAACAGAAATTGATACAGTGAGGAACAGAGTGTATAATGCCAGCAAGTTTTTTTTCAACTGTAACTACATGATTTTGTTTTTTTCATTTTGGGGAGCACGAGATAATCGATACAGTGAGGAACAGAGTGTATAATGCAAAGGAAGGGGAGGATTGAATCTAACATTAAGTTAGCTGGCAACTCACCTTTGCTAACATCCATACCACGGCCAACTGAATCTCGGGGATCAGCATCATCATGAGATAAAAAAGAATCTACGTGATCATCAAGGGTTCCGTCATCCACAAAACGGTCCATGTCAGCCTGCACAAGATCTTTATCATCCCACTGCAAAAATACATATCAATGAGAAACCATACTTGATTTGTCACACAAAGGAATTACATGAAGTGAATGTGCATACCAATTGATTTGAGGGTGATGTGAGAGTGCCAGCATTGTCATTCCCAAAGATCATCAATGGTTTTGAAGAGTTGTTACTATGCGGCAAGGTAGGCATTGAGATAACATCTCCAGGTGTGTGAGTTGATGGTGTAGAAGGTGCCGAACTTGGGGAGGGTCCTGCTGTATTAGCAGTACCTGAACTGTTTGCAGGACCTGAAGACGAAACTGGCTGTTTTCTTTTTCGCCCAGTCTGGCTTTTTGAAGCCTGGTGATGCATCAATGCCAATTTAGGAATCTACTTTATTAAACATAGAAAACAATATTTTTCATGCCAACCATGGCACTAAAATAAATGCCCCAAAGTATTATGCTACAAAAGCTTCCAGTCAATTCCACCCACAAGAAAAATTCAAGACTTCCCCCAAACAATATTAACAATCTATTCACTTGCAGTGTCCGCACATGTTAACCAAAAGCTTCTAGATTCAGCACATGTTACACATTGTTTAAGAGTATTTCAACCCCAAGAATTCCAGGACTTCTTTGAGTATCAACAATCTATTAAATCCAGTGTGTGCACATAGAGCCCAGAAAATAATCTTAAATTATATACCAGTACCCTGATTTAAAATGTAAGGCATTTAACTACAGGGGAACTTTATCCTAGATCTCTTGAATATGGATTGCATGCTTGTATGAGTCGGAAAAAAGAAGGGTACATGCTCATGATACCATAGAAATGAAAAGGTGACCTGTTCATTTGCACGGAAGGAATTAGACATGCAGCCATCTCCAGTGACATTCCCAGTTCCCATTATTTTGTCTGTTTGGATGCTGTGATTAGATGTTTGAGGTTGCTGGGCAGACAGTCCGTGTTGCTGTAGCTGTTGCTGCTGTGGATTATTACTTTGTTGTTGCTGCTGCTGAAACTGGGCCATTTTCAGCTACATACACATAAACTCCAACATATATTTAGTATACAGATTATAATAATACTTAATCAATGATATACAAAGCATAAGCATATATATAACCAGTGTCAAAAACGAAAAAGACATGCAAGCAAATGTCTGTTGGGAAAGGCAGTGGCATCTTCACTACAAGTCTTTCAAAAAAAGTATTCTTTAAGGTTTTAAAAACAACCTAATTATATTACACACCAAAAAAACAAGTAGATATATACTATCACAATTAACTGAAAACTCTCTATACTAATTAAAGTTTCCCAGCATAATTTAGATTGTGGAGATGACCTAGATGATATAAAAAAGGTTTATAGCATCGAAAAATAGCCCTCATTTGCAAAAGGAAATGTGGTAGAAGAAAAATGTAGACAAGGCCATGAAATAGTAGAAGAGGAAAGAGGACCTTCATTAACATCTCTGGATCTGCACGGGGCAAAACAGGAGCTTGTAAGGGTGATCCAATATTTTGACCTACATCACCAACAGTGCTTGAAAGGCCATCCTTACCCATGTTCATACTTCGGTTATTCAGAAGCATTCTCAACCTTCTGCTTTCAACATCACCAGCAGAGGGTGAAGTTAAGTTTTGTTGTGCCAGCATAAGTTGTTGCTGATGCTGTGGTAACATTTGCAATTGATGAAAGGGCTGCGGGCCTTGCATAAATGACTTCGGCTGCTGGAGCAGTCCAGAACGAAGCTGATCAAAATGGGAATGTGAGCTCAAGAAAATTAAGACTATATAAAGAAAAGCATGCAATAATTCGATACTACGTTGAAAGAAAGAGATTCAAATTATTGGTTATTGGGTTGAACATTCAATTGATTCAAATAAAATGAGCTCAAGCAAAATTATGACACCATGAAAAGAAGAGCATGCAATGAAACAATACCACAATTTAAAAAATGCACACTAAAAAGTGAACCACAAAAATGGTTTGAAAAATAACTTAATGAGGTGTCATCTTGATAAAGACATGCTTATATGCTGTAATATACAAAAACTCGAGAGTGACTGTAGCTATTAGCATGTATAGACACTGAATATAAGGATTCTTTTAGAAACATAAGGTAAGGTTGTGGATTTCAAAGTTGGCTAAAATTCCGATGATATAGAAAAGAAAATTAACTTTAGAAATCTTCTCAAAAAGAAAATTGGTTCCTTTTGACCAAAATTTGCTATAATATATCTCCTAAAAATGCCAACTTCTCAAATCCCATAACTTTTAGTTGTGTGGAATGAAAGATAATAAATGTCAAAAAATAATGGCTTAATGACCCTTCTGAAGCACACAAATCAAGAAGCTGCCTTCTTTCTACTGAATAAAATAAATCCGAGGCAGTACTTACAGTAAGTGGCCATCCTTTCAGTGTCAAGTTATTACCACCCTGGTTTGAACCTGTCAAATAAAAGAACACGACATCAATGTAAGTTCATTGTAATCGAACCAACTGAAAATATTAGCATAATAGGTTGCTCTTGCCGCATGAGCAATACAATTCTAGACTTTATTATAAGTCTTTCTAAATTTAAACCAACAAATAAGTCTTTATTATATACTGCATTTGTCCAGATGAATAGACCATAAAATACAGATGAATAGACCATAAAATACAGATGAAGATCTCACCTTGAAGTCCTATAAGTGATTCCGGAACTGCAGTTCGAGGATTCAGTATTTGATTCATCTCAGTTTTTATGTCCTGTTCATGTCAAAGTCATCAGTTAAACAAGACGGAAATTGCTTCTATATAAAATAAAAATGGTGTAACGGGGATAAAAAACTCTTACCGGGGTAGAGCCTGGAATTTGTTGATTCCGAGACTGAACCTGTGGTGACATGCTATTAGCAGCACCATGGAGAACTTGCCTGAGAATGGAAGATTAAAAAAAAAATTTAGAACGACAGGAAAAGTGCTAACTTAGGTGTGCTGCCTAAACAAAGTGAAAATCAAGTAAAAGAACTTCAGGTTTAGGAAAGTACCCTGAAGGCTGACCAGCTGGACCAGCTGATTTTAGAAGATGGTTTGGATCCAATAGCGGGCTTACATTGTCACCAAATCGGTTCTGTAGAAACAAAATTGGAGGTTATATACAACTGATAAGCTTTTAAAATTCAAAGCTTAAGAAAAACAGATGTTTAAGGAAGTCACACATGTAGGAATCAATACAGGCAAATACATATTTTAAATCATATTGAATTTGATTTACCTTCATTCCTGCATCATCCATAGAATCCCTTGGAGCAGGTCCTTTTAATTGTTCTTCATACATTTTTGCAGCTAATGCATTGGCCGTTCCAGGATTCGGTCTAATCAGCGGATCATTTCCTACAATCCCATTAGGTGTGCCGTTTAAAAGGTGGCTGCCATCTCTTCGCTGTTGTTGTTGTTGCTGCTGCTGCTGCTGCTGTTGCTGGTGGTGTTGTTGCTGCTGCTGCTGCTGTTGCTGCTGGACCTGTCTCTGTAATAAAAGTTGCTGCATCTGTAATTGCTGTTGCTGCTGTTGTTGTGGATGCTGGGGCTGCTGAGACTGCTGCTGCTCCCTTGCTTTTATCATTTGAGTCTGCACCAGATAAAGAATCAATTATACTACCTTAAGAAAATAGTCCATCACTCTGCCTCCTTCAAATTTACAAAAATTGCTAAGTTGACTGTTGTGATAATTGAAAGGAGCAAAACCTATAAATTAAAGGGGCAGAAGAAACTTAGGGTTGTCATTATATTTTGACACATACCCAACTCAACATTCATTGGCAGCAGATCTAGATACCCAAAATCTGGAACAACGAACAAATGAAGGCAAAAATACTAAAATAAAATCTATTCTAAAGGAAGGTTGTGCTACCAACCAGGGTATAGATGGTTTTAGTTTTGTTGCTTACCCCAGATATGAACTGAGAATATAACCTCCATCTAACACATCAAAATTTGCCTTCATTCATTTAATCATAAGTTTACAAAGTATTGACACACTTCCCGGTTCTTACAAGTACAATCTTCATCACTTATTTCCTTTGATGGTACACCCTAGTTATCAAAGTAAATGCTCAAAACTTTTAAGAGCATCTGAATTGGATCACATGCCATTGCCATCCTTTGACATTGAAAGAATGAAATCCCCACCCAAAAAACTGGAAGATCTCGCTTGGTGAAACATTATTGATTACTACTAAGGGCACAACATGAACCTAAAAAGTTTCATAGCATCTTGCAGTTCTCTTCTATCAAATAACAAGTAAGAAAAATTAATAGTGTACCAATTAGGCTTGAGATCTTAGCTTCAATTTACAGAAGAGAGTCCAACTTATTTGTGGGGTTAGATATACATTGACTATACCAGCAGAAATTCCTTTTCTAAAGCACAATTAATCATAGAACAAGTTATTATGCTATATCCAGGTCAACTACAAAAGATTTCATCTTGGTTGGAATAACTAGAGAGAGGCCACTGTTTCCTTGTTACCCTAGCTAATAGTTATTACAGCCTAAAAGAGAGATTCATGTGTTAATGACAAAAATAAAGTGACAAACCTCAATGTATGATGCAGCAACCTCTGAGTGTTTCTCATTATTCCTCGCAATGAATATATCCCAGAAAACCGACCACCATTCGAAGAGGAAACCCCCTGGAGCATCAATAGCTAAAAGCAGGAAACATATAATCAATACCATAAAAAAAAATTATTCCAATTTATCGAAAAATGGTATTTACCAACTGGGTCAGACGACACTTTCCCTTCTGCTTGAAAAGCCTGAGCTGTGGCCTTCAGATCTCTCTTCACCAAGTAATCATATATATAAACATCCAACCTGTCACCCAAAATCACAGAAAAGGGCAGCCAATCAATACATGCATGACCAGAATCTCAAGGGGAAAAACCCTAGATTCCAATTCCCATTTCTCACAACTAAACCAACCACAACAGGCAAGAATTAGGCACAAAGCCCTAGCTTATAACTCATGCAACACAGCAAGAAGTCAAAACACATATAGATGAATTAGAAAGCTTACATTTTATCAGCTTCCCAGTTGTTCTGAGCCATGATTCTTCTCTTTAAGGCCTTACAATAAAAAGAAGAACACAGCATAAATTACAACAGCAAAACATTAATCAACAAACATAAAACTAATGCTGTGGACAAGAATCAGATTACCCGCAGGCCTCCGCTGTTAGTGTATTACTTCTGAGGTTATTCTTCGTTCAGATGAGCACTAGAAATTCATATCTTAATGTTTTCTTTTTTGCTTCTTGTTGAACTCAAGCTTGGCTTGATCGAGATATTTATAGGTGTCTTCGGATGAACTTACTTTCCTAGTCCTTGATGTTTTTGCAAAACTCTACAATGACCCATGCTGTGCTGTCCGAGATCTATCCTCTTGTGTAATCCCTAAATTACCCTTACATCTGTGCATTCTGGAACCCTTTTCAGCGGGTGTAAATGGACTTTTCACGTTCGTACAGAATTCGAGAAAGCGAATTGTTTTTATTTATCACCGTATTTACTAGCTTTTGTCAGTTTCTCTCTATTTCCTCCACCCATCTGTCTGTGGGCTGCCAGAAATTGTGTGTAGTAACGCTTTTGAAACTTATTTTGTTTTTGTTTTCAGATTTTGTTGAAAACAGTGGGTTTAGACTTTAGAGTGGATTTCAAAAATATAACAATGCGTTTCAAAATAAAAGATCAGATTGCATTTTTTATTTGAAAACTGTGAATTATTGCATTCTTTGTTATTTAATGATTTCGTAATAAAATTGAAATCGTATCTTTTCAATGAAAGGTTACAATGGATGGCCCCTTCTTATAATGGATTTTCCTAAATACTTTTAAATTATTACCATATAAAGGCCTTTAACTTATCAATAATTCAGTCTAATTTTATTTTTATTTTTGAGAAAAATAATTCAGTTCAATTTAATTATAAAAGGCTTGTTTTTCAATATATGAGTTTTGACTTCACTTCATTGTAGTAGTTCAATTCAGCAACACATAAATTTTGGAGAACAAGGCTTGAGTCTATTAAAAATTAAAAATGCATGTTTGAAACAAAAACTTATAAATTATAAAAACTTTCAAATTAAATATAGAAATTTTCTTTGATATTTTAGGTTAAAGTCAAAGTTTTGTGTGAAACATCATCATAGCGTAGGCAAGATCTGACAAATTCAATTCCAAAAGTTTCGGGGTTAAGTAATAAATATTAACAATTTGGTGCAATAGTAAAAGGCCCAATACTACAAGGACTATTTTGCAAATAATGAAGAAATAAACAATTTTCCCCAAAAAGAAATTAAGAAGATATTTCTTCTATTAATTATCACAAACCCATACTCTCTATCTCACCCAAATCTGCACAGTTGACTTTTCACGATCTTCAATTATCATGTTTGACTGTTAATATCTTGAAATATATATATATATATATGAAAACAATATATACAAATTTACGTTTTGAAAACTAGATGTTACAATGAACCTAAATATATTTTATATGATAGTTTATCATTTATGTATTAACCTACAATTACAGTCAAAGTTTTCTAAGTTTGACTGTGAAAAGTCAACTTTGCAGGTTGAGGTGAGACAGAGGGAGTATACAAATTGCAGTCATACATCAACAAATTTGAATACTAGATCATCCCAATGACGACATGAAAAAAAAAATCAAACTTAAAAAACAACTATTTCAATTACTCCCTTGAGCTTCTATTATTGTCTCACTTTGGAAATGAGATAATATTAAAAAATCATCTCAAAGAGGAAACAATGTCATTATTAGGAGCCCGGAAGGAGTAGTTTCTTGTCAAAACTTCAAAATGTCTTGTAATTAATCCTTTGATATGAATTCCCAATTTAAAACATATAATCATACACCATCTAGGGATCATATTATATCTAGTTGACTCTTGAGGACTTACTTATCTCATCATATTTTACTCATCCCTCTTTTATAACGACTATTCTATTCATTCTTCATGGGAATCTGAGCTCTTCAATAGTTGATGTCATCTCATCTTCCATGGTCCCCCACCCCCTCCCTTTTACTATGTGGTACTTCCACCTCGGTTTCATATATGATTGTAATTATCTCGGAACTGGTTCCGTTTGAGACCACAATAGTGTTTTCATGATTTTGAGACATATCTCGATTATGCTCTCGATCTATTTCTCGTATATGGGTAGCATCTTCTTCTTTTGAGACATCCTCCATATTTTATGCGCTTGGTTCAAATCTATAAATTTGTCTGGTCCAGCCTCTTGCTTCTTCCATGATTTCCATTCCAAATCTTCTTTTGATAACCATTCCACTTCATTTGGTGTTGCCTTTCTTCCGACTTGCACCAATCAACCTGCATTTGCTGCACTTTAGTGAGATCCATTCATACTCCACCTTTTAATGTTGTATAACATCATTCTCATCAATATAAGGAACACTTTCTAGAAGAGAATCCCTCATTTCATCTCTCCTCTAGAACCCTTGATTTTGTTCGGACAGGTTTTCCACTACTTTTGCTCTTTCATTTAGCGTGATTTCAACTCTATTTTGCACAAAGCACATCAGCCCATCAGTTTCATCACCTCTCGGAAGTATTTCAATCAGCCTCATTGCTTACAATTTGACTCATGTTTGCAACTCTATTGAAACCCCTTTAGACACCCCTTCGCCTTTTATTTGCCCCGTAGATATTGGCTCTACTCTTCCATAGACATAATCGGTTCTTTCAAAACCCTGGGATTTTTTTTCTCGTTGTCTCTACGTTGGACACAACTGGCTCTACTATAATCGATTATGCGCCTTTTTTTCTTCACGTTTTTTGCCTGGTTGGAAATCGTATTATCACAATTTTCAAAAGGGTTTTCAGGCGTCATACCATTACTTATAAATTAAACCTCATTTAAACCAAACTGTACATCATCACCGAAACATAGAAGTCGACGGTTACATAGTCGACTTCACCGGAGAGTGTGACCTCTTACTAAATTTACGAAACTTTAGTTGACATTAGTGTAATTCAGTTTAGTTCTTTCCAATTCATCTAAAATATAATTTGATAATATTCAACTTAATTTAGTCATTCTATTCCTATTTCACAATACTTTTACTTTTACTTTATTTCAAATCAGATTAATTCAATTCAAATCAATTCAGATAAGTTTAGAGAAATTCATATAACTTGGGGAAAACAAGTCTTTACTCTAAAGAGAGAAAATAGGTCGGTATTTGGGAATAAAATATGGAATTAAATGGCTTTAAGGAGTGAGTACATCTTTGTGTGTGACCAACCAATGGATGTTTTCCATTTCATATCTAATATTTTTATATTTTTAAAATAAATCCTATTCCTAGAGTAAAATTAAACAGATATTTGGTTGTTTCTCCAGTTTCTCCCCTCTCAAGTTTTCCTTTTTATTTTTGGAAAAGGAAAAGACATCTTTTTTGGGGGTTTAGTTTCTGATTACAATTATTCTTCTCCAACTATTCTCCTCTTCTTCGTACTCTTCCTATTTTCTTCAAATTTCAATCCTTCTCATCATCATCTTCTTCTAATCTATTACTTACGTTGGTGAGCATGACCGACAAATCTCCAAGCATTTCTTTGTATAATTCAAGAAAACCCAACATTACCATAATTCAATCAGAATTTGAATCCGAAAAATCCATAATCCAGTCATGCTGATTCTTTTTTTCAATACATTAATTTACACTTCAGTTCAAGTCAATTCAATTCAGTTTATCCTAGAGTAATATTAAACAGATATTGGGTTGTTTCTCCTGTTTCTCCCTTCTCAAGTTTTCCTTTTTATTTTTGGAAAAGGAAACGACGTCTTTTTTTGGGGTTTAGTTTCTAATTACAATTATTCTTCTCCAACTATTCTCCTCTTCTTCGTACTCTTCCTATTTTCTTCGAATTTCAATCCCTCTCATCATCTTCTTCTTCTAATCTATATACCTAAACGGAATTTGACTTACATTGGTGAGCATGACCGACAAGTCTCCAAACGTTTCTTTGTGTAATTCAAGAAAACCCAACATTACCTTAATTCAATCAGAATTTGAATCCGAAAATCCATAATTCAGTCATACCGATTCTTTTTTTCAATACATTAATTTACACTTCAGTTCAAGTCAATTCAATTTAGTTTAGTTCAATAAGAAATAAGCTCATGCAAACATGGCCTTAGTAACTTTGGTAAATAAGTACATAACATAATTAAATTTAAATATATTTTACTGAACTAATCTGAACTGTTTTTTTAATTTATCATAATTTTGTTGTAATCTATAGTAAAAAATTAACATCTAATAAAAAAAATTATTGAACTGAATTGAATAAAAATATAAATATATTGAACTGAACTGAATTGAACTTATATACAGAAACGACCATGAGAACATGACCTGACACTTTGCATATTAAACTGTTTTATTTTAATCCCACTTTTACATAAAAATATTAATAATAAAATATATATTAAATATGTAACACTAATATTATATTAAATATAAGAGGGTCTCATGTAAGGTTCCCTTATGGTAAAGGTATGTCAAAAGGAGACCACACATTCTACAAGATTGGGAGTTTCTACACAATTATTTTAATTATTTGAGTCATAAAATATAAAAGATCAAGGAAATAAAGTGAAAATAAACTAGGCAAAACCTAAAAGATCAAACAAAATAAAACATAAGGTTGAAAACATAAAAGAAAGATCAAATTCAAGTATAAAAATATCACGCCCAAAGTCCAAACAAAAAGAGAAGATCTCCTGTAAGGTCCTCTTACGGTAAGGGCATACAACATTTTACAAGATTGGGGTTGACTATGTACAATTATTTTAATTACTTGGGCCATAAAACATAAAAGATCAAGGGATAAAGTGAAAAGATACTGCCCAAAATCTGAAATTTCAAAGCAAATAAAATATCAGGCCTAAAACATAAAAGATCAAACCAAATAAACAATCAAACAAAAAAAATCAAACTCAAGTATAAAAACATCAGGCTCAAACAAAAGTAATTCAAATAATTAAAATAATAGTTTGGTAGCTCCAATCTTGTAGAAAATGGTTTACTTTTGGACTACCATTACCGTAAGTTGCACTTATTTGTGACTTTCTCAAGCAAAAATAACTCAAATAATTAAAATCATTGTATAATAACCCCCAATTTTATGGAAAATTGTCTCTTTTTGACCCGCCCTTATCGTAAGATGCCCTTATTTAAAACTTTCTCATTAGATATATATCAAGAACTTCGTGCATCGCGCGACGAGAACACCCTAGTACATGTAAGAAGTACTTCTTTCTAAACCATGGGTCCCGAAAATCCACAATTTAGGCCAATTGTTCCATCATTTTAATGTCCTCACTTGAGTTACAAGCTCACGTGGGTGAAAATAACTTTAGTTAATTTTAACTTGACTTAGCAACTAAGAGAATCCACAATTTAGGCCCATTGTGTGTGATTAAGGATGAAGGGGTTTGCTATATAATAGTGGTTCATGGATACAATGAAATTGAGGCAAGAAGTAAAATGTGGGAGAATCTAACTAAATTAAATTACCATGATCTGCCATGGTTGGTAGTTGGGGATTTTAACAACCCTCTTAATCTAAGGGATAGAGTTGGAGGAGTATAGGTGAAGCTGGCTGAGATAGAGGATTTCAGAGATATGGTGGATCAAGCTCAACTAACTAGTTTTGAGCTTAACTAGTTTTGTATAGAAAGTATCATTAACAAGCCCCATAGATGAATTGACTATTTGTTCAAACAAAATCCCTTTCAACTTCGAATATTGCATGGTACGAATGGAAATCTCTTCAAAAAGTTGTTGCAACCTTGAATATCTGGCACATAAATGTTGTTTTCATGAAAATGCCGAGATTTGACATTAAATGATGATTCATTGGTGAGTTACAAAATTGTGGTAGACTCATTTGACCTATCTTCTAATGATTCAGATTTTCAATGTTCTATCACTTGCATGTTAGTTTAGAGCGTTCAAGTGATTGGGTTGATAAGAAGATAGTTATGCAAAAAGGCAAGTGTGAGGAGGAGAAGAGTTCTAACCTTATAGATTTTGGAGATGATCGATAAAAGTTGCTCACATAGTTACTCGTACAAGGATATATAAAAGATTGATTTTTAACGCCTACACTAAGTGCATTTGATAGTTAAGCCAAAAACTATAAACAAAGCGCTTACTAGGAGGCAACCCAATATGTTTTTTCTGCATTTTATTTTGTTATTTACAATTTATTTTTCTACATAGTAAGGCCATGTTTGCATGAGATTACATCTTTCTAAAATGAATTGAATTGTGAACTAAATTGAAATAGATTTAAACATATTTATGAATTTTCAATCTGGCTCTGATACCAAATGATGAGGTTCGATACCTCAGGGGGATATGGTTTGTTTGATTTGTAGCCTAACAACCAATTGAATTGGAAGACCCAGGAATATTTGTTTATTGAATTGATAATTGATTAAAACATAGGAGCCCGACAGTGCTTTTATAGGCATCTCTATGGAGATAACATTCTAAAAGGAAATAGGAATATCTAATAACAATTACCATAACAAATAACCTAATTAGAATAAAGAAATGAATAGTAATATAACTAAATAAGGAATTTTATCCCATCATTTTAACTGAATTTAAATATATTCAACTGAACTGAAATAATTTAAAAAATATTTAATTAATCTGAAATAAATTTAAATATATTTAAATGAGTTGAACTGAACTGGGATAATTTTGCATTTTATTATATGTCATCGTAATCTATAGTAAAAATAAGCAATTTCTCCATGGAGGTCCATTTTTCTCTTGCAGGTCCGTATTTTTACCATAATGCCCCTGATGGAACCCTATGATTTCAAGCCCATTTTTTGTCTTAACAATATTAGGGGTATTATGGTAAAAATACGGACCTGCAAGAGAAAAATGAACCTGCATAGAGCAACCCCCTAAAAATATAACATTTAAAAACAATTTATTTATCTGAATTGAAAATTTTGAATATACTATTTGAGGGTAAAGGGGGTGGGATTTTATTGGGGTCCATTTGGATTATTACCCAATTTGTTTTTAAATAAATTTTTGAATATACTAAACTGAACTGAAAAAATATAAATTATATACTAAACTGATCTACATAAAAGTTTGCAAGAGTTTTTCAGTAGATCAATTCAGTTTTTTTTTAAAACAATTCAATTTAGTATATTTAAATATTAAAAAATTTACGAGGCCCAAACAAAAAACCCGGCTCTGGTATACACCGGAAAAAACTAGGCATGTCTCAATATCAATTGATGTATATCACGACCATTTAATTACCCAATTGCTATATGCAGGACCATTTTTCTTATGCAGGACCGGTTTTTTACCATAATACCCCCAAGTGTACCCTTGCATTTTGAGTAGCTTTTTTTGCCTTTACAATAAAAGGGGCATTTTGGTAAAAAATGGTCCTGCATGAGAAAAATGGTCCTGCATGTAGCAAATCCCTTTAATTATTGGGGTCTTTGGAACTAAAAAATATATATTCCATCCGTACCAGTTAGATCTGCACAAAAGACTTTTTCAGTTAAAGATGCTAAAGTTTGACTGCACTTTTGAATACATGAATAAATAAAAATGTTATCGTATGTAACATTGTTGGAATCGTCATAACATTTAGTTTATTAATAACAAATTTTTATATTTTGATAATATACATAGTTAAAGATAATAGCAGTGAAACACGTGTCTATAAGACCTTTTTTTTTTTTAAATCTAAACTATGAAGTGGTAATAGTAGAATTCCAAAGAGATTCTACAAGAAGCTAAGCTTAGCTTCCAAAAAGAATGAGTTAGACTAACTATTAACACTAATTCAACTCATTCTATACATGAAGAAGTCACCAGGACTCATTTTATACATCAAAAAGTTGAAGTTCAGGTCTCTGGGAAATTAGGGGTAAAATCCACTTGCTTATTAGTGAATCAGAAGCACAAGGCAACTCAGACACAAGGCAGCCTATGGATCAATTCCAAATTACCACAGAAAGCTGAGTCTAGAAGAAGGCACCAGAATTAAAGTGTTGTTCAGTGATGGATATCTCCTTACTCCAAAAAGGACCAGAGAGTGAAAACTGTGGTGGTGCAGTGCAGTGTAGGAGGTGATAAACACCTCCTATTTATACCTGAAACAAAATCAGACATTAGTAGCATCCAATCAGACCTTGAAAAGTCGTTTGTGAAAGTCTAGCTGGTATAGAGGGAGTTCCTAAATTAGTTCAGTATATTACCAGGCTATTGGTGTATACAACCCCAATTTTTTCGGCTATTGGTGTATACTAAGTTTATTCTTAGGTTTTGGCTAGTCTTGGTTGGATGCATATTCAACTCTAGCATATCTTTATATGCCAGGGCGTAGCTATGTAGGAACCCGGGGTGCATGTGCACCCCGAAATTTATTAATTTAAAAATATTTATATATTTATAAGATAAAAATTATATTTAGTAATGGTTGTGCACTTTAAAATATTCTATTATTTTATATTTTCTTCTTCCAAAATTGTTGAATGATAGTCGGTTATATATTTAGACAAATATTTGGTCTTGGATGTTAGTATTGATATGTTTGTAAGTCGGTTTCAAAGTATAAAACCTCGACAAATGATTGTTTAGTACTTTGTATTGTATTATTTAGGCATTGAGTATTATGATTTTGATTGTAAAATAACTTTGTTAACGTTTGAAGATATTTGAATGAAGATTTAATTTTTTTTAATTAATTGTACATATATATTTTAACTAAATTGTATCATAGAATAACTTTCAATTGCATAATAGAATAAATTTAAAGTGCACCCCGATTTTGAATTCCTAGTTTCGCCTCTGATTATATGTATATTGTAGTATGTGCATAGTTGATTGTTCTTACCCTTTATTCTTCTTAAATTATGTATCGATAATAGATGAACTCTATCCTCAAGCTTACTATGATCACGTCCTAATTTTAGGATCATGCGATCGCCAGGGTTGTGCTTAGTTTAGTACGCAGGGTTGTAGCAATTTTGTGTGACCATCTGATGGTTCCAAGGCTAGCAATTATTGGGCTTTGATCAATCTTTTAACATGGCCTGGTATACACCAATTTCGTGGGATCATCAGATGGTTCCAAGTCTAGCAATTATTGGGCATTGATTGATGTTGCTCACTTGGTCTGGGTCTCCAAGAGGGTAAATGCACGTAAATGGGAAATGGTGTGATGGTGAAATGAGAGCCTAGGAAATAAAGTAAACGTACAAAAAGTACTCTCAGTTAGGCTTAGAGAGATAAAACTCACATACCTGGTTTGGAGTTGGTATTTAAGTTTTAATACTGAAGCAAAATCTCTCAAATCCCAACAAATTTTGAGGCAGTCAAACAAGTGGAAGATAACTGGAATGAGGATAGAGATGGTTTTGGCATGTTAAAGTTTTCCTTAAAACTCAGAAAGCTAAAAAATAAGTTAAGAGAATGGAATATCTATAACAATAGTATACAAGATAACATTAAATTAGTAGAGAAACACGTACTCTTAAAATAATTTGGAGTTATTACTAAACAATATTTAGTAATATTTGTGAAGAAATTTATTTGTTCTTGTATTTACAAAAATTTTGGTGTACAAAATTTTATATGAATAGTTTTTTTTAACCCATTTAGAGGGTGCTCCTTAAATGCACTTTTCTTAATAAGGAGCATTCTACTTTAAGAATATCCATTAATTGTTGATTTGTAATAGATGAATATCTTTCGATGTTTATTATTTTATGTTTTAAAAATAAATCACATATTAATAACTGTAAGAAGTGTTCCTTAAAATTTGCTTCCATTGTTGAGAGTTGTTTTTTACCTAATTTTTATCAAAATTTAAAATATGGCACATAAGAAGTGTTTCTTATTTCAATACCATTGTGAATGTTCTTAGTGTGTGAGGGATTTTATTTGGCTTGCCTAACCGATTGAGCCTAAAAAAGGCCAAAATAATTCAAGTTGCACAATAGTTTCATACTGTAGGATAAACAATTACTCAAAGAGCGTTTTAAAATTATCTATTACATTGTTGTCCTGTGATATTGCATGAGTTACTTCAACTTCAACTTGCTTGTTAGTGAGGCCCTGTCCAATTCAGCTTATTGCAGCACCAATAAACCAATGCAGCACCACTGCAACACCGATGCAGGACCAATAAATTAATTGCAACTTTAACTTAATTTAATTCAATCCAATTTTAGTTGATTGTGATAAATTTAGTTTAGTTTGATTCAACTCAATTTTGTTATATAATTTAATTGCATACATTTTAAGTTTAATTCAATAGTTAAATATATTTTAAATCTCATTACAATTTAGCTTGTAATTCCAATGCATAACTCAGCTAAATCATCAGTTTCACGTCCTATTGAGCTTCAAATCTGTAAAGCTATATTATTACGTACTACTCCCATAACATTTTTCCGATTCACATCAAACATGTTTGTATCAATGGCTCCCTCTCTAGGCCTGTGATCCAAAATAGAAATCTCGAGTTGTTGCATCAAAATGAAGTTATGAAGAGTGAAAATGAAACAATAATTGCAATTTGGGTATCAAGTGACACTTGATGCATCCATGTACTCTTCAACTGACCAAATGCCATTTCTATTTTCATTCTTAGTGAATATAGTCACTTGTTGAAATGTTCAGTCATACCTCTAGGCGGCACACTTTTAAATTCTTGTACATTTCTTCTACATCCTACATTACTAATTGGAGCCATATATACAAGAGTATTTGGAGCCACTTACCAGTTAAATAATAATAATATCAAATATAAATACAATTTGTTAAGGAAAAAAGTGGAAATAGTTTACTAGTTAAAATAGAATGAACATTTAAATCAATTCAATTTAATACAATTTAGTTAAATTTAATTCACTTAGTTGACTAAACCATTTGCTCCTAAATCCATTTATTTAAACTAAAATTCATATATTTTAACTTCAATGCAGCACTAATAAACCACTGCAGTACCCACTGCAGCTAAACTGGACAGGGCCTAAGTCCATAAACGAAACATAAATCAGCCTTAAGAAGGACAGTTCCAGAGTATGTTAGTGAATCATAAATGAGACACAACACAAGTATACCGGTGGAAAGAACCGAGGCCTCTTAGGATCATACGATGAAAATTATATCTCTGAAGTGGTGAAAGAGTGATGCAGCGGGAATATGTAACAATAAATCGACACATATTGATTTTTATAATACATATGAAGAAATCTATGCCTTATACATATGAAGAAATCTCTTCGCAAACGACTTTAAAATACATTAAACCGGCTCTAACTTATAACCATATGATTTTACTTTTTGGAAACTATTCAAACCTACATACCTCATTGTAGTCTTAGGCCCTGTTTACCAGAGCTTATCTATAGATCAGTTCAGTTCAGTTCAGTTCAATTCAATTCAGTTCAGTTCAGTGAAAATGTAATTTGATGAAATTCAGGTTAATTCAGTCATGCTGATTCCATTTTTCAATACATCATTTTTTACTTCAGTTCAGTTCAGTTCAGTTCAGTACATCAAGAAATAAACTCTAGTAAACATGGCCTTAATTTTATTACAGTTTGGGATGCGAAATTTTATTTTTTTGTCAAAGGGATGCGAAATAGAGGTGAGTTTAAACTTTTAAAAGAAAAGTGCTTAGTAACCGTATTTTATATGTAATGGAAATTAAATACGAGGGAGGATCTGATCACACGCTTCCAGTGTGCACGTACAGATATTATGGCAAGTGAGATGGAGTGACGTCAGGCCTATGGTCTGCAGGTACGACTGACAACTGACGAATTCTTTTATGACATCGAAATTCAGAGGCAGATTGCATGGATTAACTCCATATGCCCGACTTCACCATTTTTTTCTATTCCCACCCCCTGGAAACTTAATAATGTCCCTTCCTCCTTATTACTACTCTTAAGGTTGACTTCCTTTTATCTTTGTCAAATGCTAGAAATAAATTGAATTGGAATGAACTGACTTGAAAATTAATGTATTAAAAAAAAGACTCATTTTCACTAAATTAAAATGAATTTCATCAAATTATATTTTCACTGAACTTTCAACCACGACCTTTTACATATGATCATTTAATGTATTATTTTCGACCTTTTCACTTTCAACACTGATCTTTTACAAATTGATGTTGTATCACTGGTTCCGAATCCAAGGCCTCAGACTGTCCACAAAATTCAAGGCGCGGCGGGGATTTAGCGAGGCTCTGTAAGGCGTCGAGCATGTTCTTTGTTGCCTGCAAAACAGATCCCCGAATCTACCTAGGGGTAGCACATCCGGTGTGGTGATGAGATGAGTTTATATGAATAATATACATAAACCTTAACTGAGAGAAAGTAAGAGTAGAATGAAAATACCGGATACTATAGGTGATGGAAGTAGTTATAGTGATGGATTAGCCAAGGAGGTAAAAGGAGGTGACTCATCGCAGATGAGTCACTTTTCTGTACCTTCGGGGAACCAAGTCATGTGGAATACGACTTGGTTCCCTCATTTGTCGCTGCTAGCACGTGAGCTAGAAGAGTCCAAACAACACCTATTTACAGGTTCCCACTTCCGCCGAAATCCGAGACGAGCTCGATTCGGTACAGATCATGCCATGTATTATCACATATCATCGTGATTATTCGGTGAGATCAATTGAATCAGGTCTCAATTGAGAATTTGTTTTTTGTATTTAGTTTAATTCAATCTAAGTTTATTTTTAAGTATTTAATTTAGTCTAGTCTAGTTAAATTTCATGTTCAATTTTGTTTTTTCCCCAATATTTATGAATTTTATTCAATTTATTTTTGATCAATTCAATCCAATTTTGTTAAGTTTGATAACATTTTATTTAAAGCAATTCATCCTGATTTCATATTATGTTTTTGTCCAATTTAATTTAGTCCAATTAAAAAAATATATGATCGCTGATTTCATTAATGTAAATCAAACCTTAGACATTATTAGAGTATATCATGCCAAGTTTTTTTTTTACAGATAAAATATTTATTTCTTTCGTAAACTATTGGAAATCGTCTAGCCGCGGTTGAACATGGTCAAGAAGAGCTCCCTCCAATAGGGTGCTCAACTCTGTGAGTAACACTAGGGATTGAGCTAAATAGAATATTAAAGAAAAAGGCGACCAACATGACCCCGTGAATGTATTAATCCCTAACTCAGATGTGAACTTTTCCATTGGCATTGTCTCAACATCCGGACAAACTTTCATTACAGCAAAGGGATTCCAAAGGGGTTCTTCATCCTCTTCCTCCCATGATATGCCTCCGGAAGACCATCAGGCATCTTCTTCTTCCTCGACGAGATGAATCTTCTCGTATGTTATTTGAGCTAAAAAGAAATACTGAACTGAGTAAATAACAAAAACTAAAAGAAAATATAGGCGCACGATGGTCTTCTCCGGCGGCATCTCGACCACCATTACCTCCTCGACCTCATCCATCCAGTCCCTCTTGGCCACCGTAGAGCGTTGCTGCAGCGACAGTCCAACCTTGGTGTTTAGCTCCTGCCCAACTCCGGTTCTAGTCCCAGTCCTAGTTCCGAGCACCACAAGCGATCCAGCCCCGATCCCCATCACCTTCAACGGCCCAGATCTGGTCCTAGTCTCAGTCCTAGTCCCGAGCACCACAACTGAACCAGGCTCGATCCCTAGTACCTTCTCCGTCCTAGCTCCGGTACCAGTCCCGGTCCAGAGAGATTGTACCGGCCCGCTACGGGCCCCAGCCCCTTCATGGTCCCTGTCCAGGCATTAGCCCCGGCTCCGAGTACCTCTACCGTTCCCGCACTGGTCCCCGGCCCCTTCATTGTCCCAGGCCCGGTCCCCGCCCTGGTCCCGAGACAATCTGCTTCCCGTTCATCTCCTATTAGGGTTAAACCTCATATTCTTGATGCAATAACCTCCATAGTGGTGATGCAAGGTTGCTGCTCTCTGATTCTTGGCTTCACTCTTCGATCGGCTTGAATTTATCGGAGGCGGCGACCAAGATTTGGTTCTTGCGGATGTAAGTCTTTTTAGAGAGTCGACAAGAGGTATCTTTTTTGAGTATATATGCCAAGTTGGTATTGAAAGCCTACAAGTAAAAGACTTTTTTTATCAGAAGTTTCTATATATGAACATTCATCGAGCAAATTCTATATGAAAATAAGAGAATAATCGCCACTAAATTAAAGAGATATCTAAAAATTGGTGGAAAAATATGTTCGCGCGGAGGAAACTAATGAAAGGAAGGAGAATAATGGAGAAATCGTAGCAACGATGATGATTGCAAACCTCAAGGTCAAGAACGAAATAAGTGATCGAATATCTAAAGACATCAATGAAACTCCAATTGACCAAACCAGGAAAGAACTATGGCAAAGTAACAAGAGCTTATTTCAAACCAACTGGCCTAGCCCCGCCCAGGGGAGGTCTGGAGTTCGAAATTCCCTAGATGCAACATTTCACGCAATTCTCCGAGATCCCTTGGGTCAAGTTTCCAGTCGTACTCAACTCAAGAGTCGGAGCTGCATTGACAGTGTCAAGAGCAGGGGATCATCAACGATGTAAGTGGGATCTTCACTCCACTCACTCCACTCTAAGCAGTATGGTGAGGACGGGATCAGTAGGATTAGATTAGAGTAGATTAAAGAGACAGGTCAAAGAGAACCTCTATCAAAGAAACCTCTTACATTATAAGAAAGAAATAGTGCACGAAGAACCTCCGACAACTCATAACTTCATCTGTGGTAACCCCAACCTCACATCAGACACCCTAAACCTAAATGTCGGTGAACTCTATTGACCACCCGTCAATCTCACCTCCTGCTACCCCTAACCTCATCTTCAACGACATTAACCTCAACCACAACAACATAAAACATCAACACCGACTACACAAAGCTCAATGCTGGCAACTCCAAACCCCACCTCCGGTGACCCTCAATCTCATCTTCAACGACCCTAACGTCGACACATGTCGGCCAAAATTTTGACAATCCCAACTTCAACATTGATATACATCAACGGTGAATCGAACCCCTAACGACCAAAACACCATTGGTGGTGACACAAGCTCCAACGACATAACACTCAACTCTAGTAATCAAAACCTCAATTCCATAGAGCATAAACTCAACGATAGACACCAAATAATCAGAGAACACAAAATTGGCATGTTAACACACAAATGATCAACCAACCAAATGAAACACAAATCTAAAACACGAATGATTCGGTGTACGCTGTTGTTGTCGTAGATCATGCCCATCAAGAGTAAGGAAAGTCACCGGTGAAAAGAACGTCGCGGGAGAAAGGATTTTGAATCTGAGCACCATTGATCGATGAGAGCATCAAATTTCCATCGGGTTAATCCCTGGGGCCGAAGTGGTTGCAAGTTTTCATCCAGCAAATCTTCGGCATCCTCAGATAGGATTGCGGGGTGGAAAGGTTGCTAGGATGTTTTTGTGCATTTTTCAACACAATATGCATTTTGATGGATTGTTATTGCGTCAAAAATGAAAATTTATATTTTAACTTCAAAATTTGTAGAGAGGGGGTTTGCTTATCCCTTCCCCATATCTCAAACAAGAATTTATTCTCATTATGATGGAGTGGGTGAATATTTCATATTTTTATATGCATAACCTTCTCTAACATAGGGATTATTTTCAAGTTAGCAAGTTCAATAATATCTTCAATTTAAACGCCTTCTCCCCGAACTCACTTTAATGAGTTTCTTCAATATTATTACTATAAATTTGTGAACTACTTGAAATTAATATCATCTTCATTAATTAAACCTTCTTCTCCTACTTGTTCAAGGTTATGTGATGCTTAATGTAGTCAATGAAACCATATGTGTTGCCATCAATGGATGTGGAAAAAGTCGGATTTGGACATTGTGTAAAAAATGCCACGCAAGGTGTCATACACGTACATGACATTAATCAAACACAGCCTTCAAATGATTTTATGGTAAATTATGGGTTACATAAAATGCATTTTTCTTAATCAATAAAAGCTTGCATGAAGAAGTAATTGATATAAATGGCTTGGTCACGAGTAATGACTAAGGAGAAGTGGGGTTTGATTCGTTTGAAGTTAGCCAGAGTCCTTCCATCAGGGCAGAACTGGCAAATGGAGTCAAATTCGTTAATAAATAAAAAAGCAAAAGTACAGATTGGCATGATGTGCCATATTGCCATGCATATGTAGTGATCGAAGCCCGCTGCATGCATGCCCGCGCAACCATATATATATATACACACATATACATATACATGATATACATATATATATATCCTATAAAAGACCAGAGCAGAAGACAAACTAGAATTCGTGTTCTCTCCTTCCTGATTCTTCAATCGATGGAATTCTGCAGTTTGGATTCCCTCGGGATCGTCATTTCCTTCTCAGTTTCAACAAATGATGATTTCGTTCTTTCCTCTCCTCTGTCTGTGTAGTTAGATTTTGGACCACTTTTGATGAATCTGTATTTTCCATCAATCGACGAGACATGCACTGTGAAGATGCACAGCTATTTTCTCGCTGATCTATATCTATCGTAAGATTAGCTAAACTATATATATAACACCATGCATTACAAATTTTATCGATCGATCGTCTGAGAGGGACCCCGAATATATACTATTAAAACAATAATAAATGCATGTTATTTAATATTTTGTATGTTTCGGACTTTTTATTTTCAACACACCTGCATTAATAGTGGAATAATTTCATGGAAAAAAGTTACACTAGGGTTGGAGGGGACCAAACTTAACTCTGTAATCAGTGTAACGTAGACATAAATGTGACTGTAGTGTTTTAATTTTACTAGGATGTCTAAACGTAACCCATCTTATTCAGCATTTTGATTGCATTATGAAATTGCCTGTTATATATAATAATTAAGGCCCCATCAATACGAGCTAAATTATCTGCACATTTTAATTTTTAGTTAACTTTTTCAGAGATAAGTTGAGTCCACCTTAATCTCCACGCGATTAATGCAAAAGTTGCCCCAAACTTGAGTTTCCAGAGCTTGTTGTGATCCCTATCCATATATATACTCATGAGTTTATACAAATACTAATATCTGATGATGACGGAATATATGTATATATGATCATTAAATGTTATAGTTCAGGCGCCACTACTCTGATCATTAGAAGCTGCCAGTTAAGTTCCCAACCATGGTATTCTGTAAACCACGGTTTTATCATCATACCGCGGTTTTCACTGCACACTTGTTTCCAAGCTCACCTCCCCGTCTCTTCTACACCTCATCGTGCCAATATCGTTTATCTTGGCATGGTGCTTTGAAATGGCTTTTGTTAAACCCGTTTTTACTTAAATGTAAGATAGCAAAAATTTGCTGAAAGTCCGTGCTTACTTGATCTATACTCTACCGTGTTCAAGTTTTAACTAAACAATCAACTAATTAAAACTGTAAGTGCGGAATAAAAGAGAACACGATATGATCACCCAGTTCAGTGCAATGCACCTACGTCTGGGGGGCCGTAGCCCGTGGTAAAACCCTTCACTAGTTGCAATAAATATGTCCGGTCTATTACAAACTAATGGCTACTCTAGCAAGCCTATCACACTACCAATTGGCTACTCTAGCTTTGATAGTTGCTTCTATGATTACCTTCTTTTCCACGAAGGTGCGGCAAGGTCTTTCCCACCCAAGCTTTAACACACGTCCCTAGTGTTTTGTTATGGTTGCAAACCGTGGACTGCGTTGCCTCCTTGCTCGAAAGATAAAAACTCTGAATTACAGAATTTTGCTATTAAAATCGCCAATCGAGCACACAACTGATGTCCTCCTTTTATAGCACAATGCCGTGTGAATTAAGTCATCTCCACAGCTGTAGAATTCCATTCCAATTAAACCACGTTTAAAAACAGAAACTCTTTGGAATAAGGAATTCAGAAAATCTCCAATTCCTAAAATAATGCAGAAAATCCTTTTCCAATTAAATCTCTACAATATCCCATGAATAAATCTGAATTGGAGATGGATTTGGACTGTAATATTTCGAAACAAATATATCCATTCCATATTAACCTCGCACTATATTCTCTTTCCTCTTTAAAAACCTGTGCTGAGATTCTGGAATTTTTCTATCTTTTTCTGCCCAAAACAGTCATGTTGCAACATGACATTCCACAAAGCAGCCAACAAAATCTGGACTTTACAATCTCCCCCTTTGGCAATTTGTGGACACAATGGATGGCTCAACACAAACTCAGAACTTCTAAAATATTCAACGAGCAAAACTTCCTCCCGAGTTGAAACTAACCATACCACAACATCCAATCAAAATAATTCCGTGGTGGCAGAAAAAGTAATACAGTCATCCATATATATCTCCCCCTGGGTCCATGAATTCGCCAAAGGCCTGCAAAAGAACTTCCCCCAAGGTCATTCAAAAATCCCATTAATACAGAATCAACACTCCTTGTCGTCAACGTCTCTGAGTTCTTGAGATCATTCATAGCTCGAACCCCTCATATCAGACCATAAATACAAAAGGCTAGCAAACCACGCAAATTTTAGCTTGATCTAAAACAGTCCATTACTCAGAGTACGACCGGAAACACCAATGCACAGAGATTTGAGCAAGAATCCAAAAACAATCACAACCCGCAACAATCAAATCAAACCCTTCTCCAAATAAGCTACTACTATGCACATACAGCCAATATTATGATCAGAATCCAGTGATCGCAGTAAAAGGAGTTGAATACCTTGTAGAACAATGATTAGAGTTAAGACTTGAAATCCTTGTGGCTGGAATATTCTGTCTTCTGTCAAAACCATAATCCATGTTGAAACATGAATTTTCCAAAGATCGGACAGATTTTTGGTTGATTCTCATATTCTTGGCAGCCATAAAAACTCTCTCAAAACAGCGTCTTCTTCTTGTTAACATTGACTCCAGACCCAGCTTGCTTGCTCCACATACTCCATAATGACGTTGCAACATGAGTTGTGCAAGTTGATCTTCATCAATTTTCGACCATTGTTGGTAGAAAGGATGTCACTCTCCCTTCTTCAATGCACTAGCAGTAAATGCAAATTTCCCATCAGACTGTAATCTAGCAGCATCAACTTCAAATCCTTCAGCCCTCAGAAAAACTGTAATCAAGCAGGGATGAGGTAATGCCTCAGTGCACCTAGTCAAGAGCACCATGAATTCTCTTGAGAATATACTTCCCAAGATTTACTTCAAATCCAGAGCCAACCCCATAAATCTCTTCTGCCTGATCCAAGGTCAATGTGGTTGTATTAGTTGTCTGCATCCAACAGTTGATGCGCACTTTGAAGAGCAACCAGAATCTCAAAGTGAGAGAACTAGTGGGCATGTATCCAGAGGGCCAGGAACCAAAATTTCCATAGGTAAAGCCCTGGCCAACACCGGCTAATCCACCTTGTAGTCCCTTGGATATACCAGATCAGATCACAATATTAAATGAATCCCTAAAATAGAATTCAGCTTCTCAGAAGTTAATGCAATGATTCTCCCCCTGAAATACAGCTTCCCTGACCAATAATAACCATAAACTAGAGTCCTCTTCATCAGATTGTTATAGAATTCAAGAACCATCTCTGGATCATATTCCTTAAATACAGTAGCTGCTTGAACATACCCAATCTGGCCTAGAAAAGTGTCAAACCCATTCTCTGCACACTTCTTCATCTCTAGCACTTTCTCAGCAAAGAAACCTCTTGTGGCCAACATATCATAATAAAACCTGTCAGAATAAGCCAAAGATAACAGTATGGCACTGGTTATTTCAAAATCCTTCTCAGGTGCATCCTATGCAGCTGGCATGTCATCATCCATCACATCCCCTTTCTCCAATGTCTCCTCTTCCTCTAACACAACATCCTCATCCTCAAGATTAGCATAGTCCTCCTCAACATGTATTTCATAATGATTGGTAGGAGATGGAATGTCCTGGTCTTCATTATCCATATCAGTGAAATCCAAATCAATAGGAGGAGAATCAGCACAGTCAACTTGATGGTTCAGGCACATTCAACCAGATAAGGCTTAGCCATTGGTTCAGACCTCACAAAACTAGGTTTATAAACATCAGAGGCTATCATAACATCTGTCTTTGGGGGTTTTGGCCTCATCGTGCCCTTAAAAGAACATCTGCCAGGGTTGTTTTTACTCCCAAAAGTACTATGGTAGAAATCATCCAACCCCTTAGCATATTCCCAAGTTTCCAATCTATTATAACAGGCTTTCAGTTTAGCTGCGTCCATGGTGCTGGGAGCAGCAATAAAGTTCTCGGAAAATACATCCACAGTAGGAGTAGGGGGGTGAACTAGGCAGGGTCTGAATAGTTCCAGTAAGATTAGCCTCGGGCTCAATCAATTCAACACAAGGATCCCATATACCCCTAGCCCATTGAATATCAAAAACTCCCCCTAAATCTGTCAACTCTTCATCATCAAACCCCATGCAAAATCGATAGCTATCTCGGAATACATACTTCAGAATTACTCACAGATCGAATCCCAGATAGTCTTTAAGAAGTACAGAAACCCTAGCATGCAAGTCAAGAATCCAAAGAAAACTAACAGATCGAGAACCCAAATCAATACCTTAATGGAGAAGCTGTGGATTCCGACTGATTCAGAGGTTCGGTGCTATATCCGTTGAAGTTGTAGTTGATTACGAATCACAGAAAGGCAGCAGAATAGAAAAACATGATGTTGCAATAGGAATGGGGATGGTTTTCTTTCTGGCCGCGAAGAATGAAGAAACTAAGTACCTTTTCCGCCTTTTTGTGCAAAATTGAAGACGGGCCAACGGAAAAATACAACATAAATACTATAGGCCCCCAGCTATCTCCCAAAATACACGCGCCTTTCACTTCATACGCGCACCATATATCTTCATGTTGCAACACGAAATGCAACCTTAACCATATTTTTGGTATTTTCTGATTTTTTATCAAGTGAAATACAAAAATAGAAATAACAACTGTACAAGTTAGGTAGTCTTCAGTACCTCAGATAGTGCATACCCCAAGAGGCTGTCTTAGGGTTTCAAATGTAGACGCATCCAATGGCTTAGTAAAGATATCAGCATATTGACTCTCAGTAGGTTTGGCATTACCAGCCCAGTCAGAATCACTGTACCCATATACCTGACAACTTGTACCCTTAGAAAACCAGATGCCATAATCAGCAGTGCCATGTACATACCGAATGATACTCTTCACCGTAGAAATATGGGATTCCTTAGGGGCTGCCTGGAATCTTGCACAAATACTAACACTCAAGGACATATCTGGTCTACTTGATGTTAGATACAGGAGGCTTCCAATCATGCTTCTATAGAGTTTTGTATCCACAGCTGCACCTTTCTCATCTCTGGTCAGTTTGTCAGTAGTGGACCTTGGAGTTCGAACAGCTTTAGCATCACCTTGTTTCACCTTGGCATTTTCCTCTGATGATTTTCCCACATCCTTCTGTGGGGATTGAACATTTGCATCAGTTGAGGAAGTTTCTGCATCAGTAGAATTAGTTGGATTACTCGGCTTAACTTCAGAAGACTTAGAAATTTGGCTATCTCCTATGACCAGTGGTGATGTTGCAACATGAGAACTGGAACTTGATTCCTGGGGGGAGAGATTTTTCGAACTCTCATTTTTCTGAATTGAGATTTGCTGAACTATTTCTACATCATCAAGTTCTTCAGAAACCCAGTCTGGCACATCCTTAACAACAACCTTAGCACTCAAACAGGTAACAGATGGCTCCAAAATATAACAGTTATCAGAAGATCTTCTCCCTGTGAGAATCTCATTAGAACCTTGCTTGACAGTACATAGTGACTCATCAAAGTGCACAGTCATTTGATGATCACACAGATGGCTGATGCTTATCAGGTTTGCTTTGAGATCCTCTACTAGCAATACATCATATAACACAGGAAAGTCTTGAATCTTGAGCTCTCCCTTTCCAATCACTTTACTAATTTTTCCATCTCCAAATTGTACTGTACCAATCCATGGTACCATATTGCTCAATAGTTCTGGGGATCCAGTCATGTGCCTCGAGCACCCACTGTCAAAATACCAAGTGTTCCTGGCATATACATTATAGCAAGTATGAACTACAAGACAATTCAGAGAAGATTTTGGTACCCATACCTTTCTAGTGAGTTTCTTCTGCTGCTCCGGTTCCATGTTGCAACATGAGGAAAACTGCTTGCCTCTCATAATATCTCTCAGTAATTTCATACATCGAGATTCATCATGCCCCTGCATCATACAGTACTCACAACATTTAGGAGGGGTTTTTCTTGGCAAAGTACCCTGTGATATCTTCACTTCCGAGTTAGGAACATAGGTGCTCTGGTTGACTCTGGAGATTCTCTTACTAGTAGAAGCTTGAGTCCCAGCAGAGACAAACACTGTTTTCTTCAACTGAGAACCTGTGCCAAAGTTTTTGTAACCCAGGCCATATCTATTTCCAGCATTCTTTCCCATCATCAGAAGATCATTCAATTTAGCAGTGCCCTTGTTTAGTTTATGAATAGTTGCTTCAGCTTCCTCAGCCCTGGCAATCAAAGATCTCAGTTTCTTTCCCAGATTGTCACAGTCAATAGTTCTGGCCCTGACTTTTTCTTCAGCATTCACAGCTCTGGTGGTCATGATCTCCAGCTCCTTGCTTAGAATTTCAGAAGTTACCTCAGCATCTTTAGCTCTCTTGGTCATTGTCTCTAGTTTCATAGCTTTATCCACATCATCCACGGGTTTCTTTCCTTCTGAAATCTCATTTTTCTTCAACAGATCAGCAAGCAACCCTTCAGCTTTCTCAGCTCTTTTACTCATGGATTTAAGACTCAAAGTCAGCTCTTCAACTTCCTGCACCTCAACCAGTGAATCATTCACTAAGGTGTTGACCTTTACTTTCAGAGACTCAACTTCTTCAGCAAGTTTTAATGCTTCAGCTCCTCCACTTTGTGTATCCTTCAAGCTTTTGATGATCTCAATTGATTTTTCCCATTCCCTATACAGATCATCATATGCATTCTGGATATCAGTGTCTCCTTCTACCTCATCTGGAACTGGTCCTGAGTCCACAACCTTAACCCCAAAAGACACATGCTTTTCTGGCTGAATCTCATCTTCATCATCACTCCAGGTTTCACCAGCTGCTACAAATGCCTTAGGTTGATTTAAAAAATTTCCACACTGATAAGCAAGATGTCCATAGCCACTGCATTCCTTACACTGAGGTTTTCCAGCATGCTTTGTACCTTCCGGGCCTCTAGGTAGGTCATCAACAGTTCTGAGTCTATTCTGAGTGGAATCCCCTCCTTGAAAATTTTTAGCACTGTTCTGTGGATCTATAAGCTGAGCTCCTTGACCCTGATAGGACTGAGTTCCCTGGTTCTGAAAGGACTGAGCTCCTTGGTTTTGGAAAACCTGAGTTACCTGGCCTTGATTCACTTGAGCTTGTACACCTTGTGGACCTGGAAACCCTCTGACTTGACCCTGAGTACCTTGATTTCCTCTTCCTTGATTTCCAGAGAAACCTCTGCCTTGATTTCCCCTCATGAATCTCCCAAAGTTTCTAGCCAGCAAAGCCATTTCATCTGAACCAGCATTTTCCATCTCCTCCAACTTTCCTTTCCCTTTTGATGTTGCAACATGAAATGACAGGGCCTTTTTGTTCTTACTTTTCTCAGTGCACATCTCTGATGTCTTCATAAACCCCATCAGCTCATCTAGAGTAACCACATCCAGCTGAGAATTAATCTCCAAGTTCATGACTAAAACCGAGAATTTCTCAGGTAGTGACCTCTTCACCTTGTCCAAAACTTGAGCCTCAGTATATCTTTCTCCAAACTGGTGTGCTCTATGAATTAAATCTTTCAATCTAGTGCTGAATTCATCAACTGACTCGTGTTCCAACATCTCCAGGCTTTCAAATTCAGATTTGATCATTCCAAGTTTGATTTTTCTGACTGACCTGGAACCTTCATGCTCCTTCTCAAGAGCTTCCCAAGCAGCTTTGGCAGTAGTACACCCCGAGATGATTCTGAATTGATCATCTTTTACACCATTATACAAAGCACCCAAAACCTTACTGTTAAGCCTCTTCATTGCCTTCTCTGCATCAGTCCATGGAGCAGGTTTAGATATAGTTTCACCAGCCGGATTTGTTGTGGTAGGTGGACTGTAACCAATCTCAATCATATTCCAAGCATCATCATCAAGTTGGTCAATAAATATACGCATACGCGTCTTCCAGTCCAGGTAGCCTCCATCAACCAGTAGAGGAGCTCGTGTGATGGATCCTCCTTCTTTGGCCATAGTAAGCAGATCGGTCACTCACCTCGCAAGAGGATTAAAAGAGTGATTAAGCTCTGATACCAATTGAAAGTCTGTGCTTACTTGATCTATACTCTACCGTGTTCAAGTTTTAACTAAACAATCAACTAATTAAAACTGTAAGTGCGGAATAAAAGAGAACACGATATGATCACCCAGTTCAGTGCAATGCACCTACGTCTGGGGGGCCGTAGCCCGTGGTAAAACCCTTCACTAGTTGCAATAAATATGTCCGGTCTATTACAAACTAATGGCTACTCTAGCAAGCCTATCACACTACCAATTGGCTACTCTAGCTTTGATAGTTGCTTCTATGATTACCTTCTTTTCCACGAAGGTGCGGCAAGGTCTTTCCCACCCAAGGTTTAACACACGTCCCTAGTGTTTTGTTATGGTTGCAAACCGTGGACTGCGTTGCCTCCTTGCTCGAAAGATAAAAACTCTGAATTACAGAATTTTGCTATTAAAATCGCCAATCGAGCACGCAACTGATGTCCTCCTTTTATAGCACAATGCCGTGTGAATTAAGTCATCTCCACAGCTGTAGAATTCCATTCCAATTAAACCACGTTTAAAAACAGAAACTCTTTGGAATAAGGAATTCAGAAAATCTCCAATTCCTAAAATAATGCAGAAAATCCTTTTCCAATTAAATCTATGCAATATCCCATGAATAAATCTGAATTGGAGATGGATTTGGACTGTAATATTTCGAAACAAATATATCCATTCCATATTAACCTCGCACTATATTCTCTTTCCTCTTTAAAAACCTGTGCTGAGATTCTGGAATTTTTCTATTTTTTTCTGCCCAAAACAGTCATGTTGCAACATGACATTCCACAAAGCAGCCAACAAAATCTGGACTTTACATTTGCAACCCTTTTCCATATAGTAAACGTCAAAGCCAAATATAAGCAAGTTATTTTGGGAACCAGAGTAATTTTTATTGATTTAACAAATACATGGAACCTCAGCCAAGCCTTATTTCCTGCTTGACCAGTCCTTATGTTTTCACAAGACTTCAAGTTAGAGGTTATTTCTTGCTGAACTTAACTGAACTAAACTAAACTGAAATGAAAATTAATGTATTGAAAAAAATAATCAGCATGACTGAATTAACCTGAATTTCATAAAATTACATTTTCACTTAACTGAACTGATATGTAGATAATATCAGGTAAACAAACCTATGAACATATGAACATATATCCCACTTCCCCATTTAAAAAACTCCACATTTAAATATAAAAAACTCCACATTTAAAATGCACATATGAACATATATCCCACTTCCACCCTAAATCTCTAATCATATCCAAAACATAGGCAGCGGGGATATTGGAGTTCAAATTTCTTGAGTCTTGACTACATCAAATTCATTGCAACGATCTATATATGAATTTGAATTGGTAATCATATAAGTACGGTTAAAGTTATACAACACACTACGACTTTTTTCAAACTACAAAATTTTATGAAAAACATAGAAGTTTATTAAAGGCAACACAGTTTTACTTTTAAGAGTATTTGATTCATTTAGGTAGAATAAAAAAAAAAAAAATCAAAAGTTCGATTTGGATTGAGCAATTTATAAAAATAGTCAATCAGAATTAACACCTAAAATCTAACATCAAACTAAAATCAAATTCGCAACCATATTCATATGTAACGTTTACTTCTATGGTGGGAAAAACCCCAAAATCGATTGAGCAAGGGGCCTTTGCTGAAAAAGTGAAATCTAGCTATGCTCCAAACTTAGAGGATGCCAAGCCTTCGAAACGCTAAATTATCCTTTCGAACCATGGCCTAAATAAATTAAAAAGTAATTTAGGCAAAAAATTTACAAGTTTCATTCCTAATATTTAATGAGTAACTTTACTTAGTATTATTGAATATTCTTCATTACGGTAAATTGGCATTAATTAATACATCCAGGTGACTAATTTGGATTTCACTTGTTGACTCCCTATCCAGCTCCCTGCAATTAATATCCTCCCGGGATAACAATTTTTTTAATTAAGAGTCATTTCTGGCAACAAGCTTGTTATGGGATCCAAAGCCTAATAAAATAACTGAATTGCTAAATGTAACTCAATTTTTTACTCATGTAGGCCTAAAAATGACTATATTGCCCCTGTAAGTATGCTAGTTTTTCAAAAAAATTAAAAACAAGGGATATGTCTTTTCACCCAATATTTTGGGCTATAAGAGCAAAATACTGGATTACGAATAGCAACATCTTAAAAGAAACATTACAAATAGGCCAAGTGAATGGCTTGAAAGTTCAAAACAATTCAAAGGAGTAATACAGAGACTAGAGAGTACAAAGAGGGCGGGGCTTTCTGGCTCCCAAAAAAAAAAAACTCCCCAAAGCATAAGATTTTGATTCCAAAAGGATAAAAAAATGGTTTGTCTAGAGACTTTTCCTGGGAGTGAAACTCAACAATCTCAAAAAACACTAGAACATCAAAACTTGTTTGCGAATCGTCGAGACGAAACCCAAGACAGTAGAGGTGCAAGTACTGTCTGAGTAATGACTAAGTTTGAGAGTCTAAGGAGAGAAAGCACCATTGTAAATTCGTTTGGGTGCAACTCAGTACATTTATATTTATATTTATATAACTAGAAATCATATGTTATACTTGAAAATGAGGATGGGGTATAGAGTTATTAAGGTAACTTAGAATTATGGCCTCGTTTGGAGCAGGTCGGGTCTGACCATAGGCAATAAATTTTGAGCCCCAGTCCGTTGATTTTTTTTGAGGCCTTGTGCCATATAGCATATGTTGCATATGGTCAACCCCGACCCTACTCTATACCTCATCCTCATCTCCTACCTTGAGTCCTACGCTACTCATATTAAATGTTAATTAATTGGATTTGATTTGTAATTTAAGTGGTAAAATCAATAATCCAAATCCACTATTATAAACCCATATCCGATCCGAATCAATTAGATTCAAAATTCTATCCAAATTCGTATAAAATGGTGGTATATACCACACCCAAAAAAATTGTAATCGGCCCAGCCTTATTAGAATCCTAATTAGTCCAGCTCATAACAGAATTGACCAAGTACAAAGTGATCGTCTCCATGATCACGCACAGAATAATCTCGACCACGACCGATGATCAAGGAAACACGATCGATTGCACGATCGCTACTGAAGCTCACAAATTAATAGAAGATGATGTCTTCTAAAAAGGTAAGTGATTCTAGACTAACAAATTCAAGAAAGATCTTTCCAGACTTTGGATCAAGAAAGCAATATATGACTTTGGCATCATAGGATTTACCCCGGACAACTCCAGAGTGTTTTTTACGTTTCTCCGAGAAGTCGAAGATAACTATCACCAGTGAAGGATGGATCCAACCGCAACTAATGGATTTGGACTGCATTCAAAATTCATTGTCCTTCCTACAAACAAACTCAAATGCAGTATTTGCCATAGAACGATATTTAGATTTTGAACTGGAGCGAAACACAATGGGTTGTTTCTTAACACTCCTACAAACAAGATTGCCTCCAAGAAAAAAAGATTAGCAATAAGTAGACCTACATGACTCCAAACAGTTAGCACAATTATCATTAGAATATATCACAATTGTAGGGAAGCCCAAATTTGCGTGAAAAGAGAACGAAATCAATTGTACCACAAATATAAAGCATGTGACAACTGAAAATGGTCACCGGTAGGAGTTTGCGTGAACTTACTGATCATATTAACCTCATACGACAAATTGGGATGTGTGATTGGCAAATTATGAAGAATACCAATCAAAGAGTGGAAAAGTTTTTTTTTGAAGGTACACTACAACGACCGAATCTGATACAAGGATCTTATTCTAGTCTAATCTAATCCTACTCTACTCTACTCTATTGAACCCGTATGTCGAGTGGCCGAGGTCCTCACCTGTCGCTTATAGTGGAGTGAAGATTCCACTGTTACACCGTCGATGCTCCCCTGCGCTTGACACCGTTGATGCAGCTCTCGCTTCTCGAATGAGTATGCATCTGGAGACTTGACCCAGTGAACCAGGGAGAAATGCATGAAATTTTACTCCTGGGGAGTTTTGAACCTTGGCCTCCTATGGGCGGGCTGAGTGCCCTAGCCACTTGAGCTAGCCCAAGTGGTTGAGTGGAAAAGTTTTGGATTACCAGAAAGTTTACAAGTAGAACTAAGCAACTGGTGGTATGCATCAAATTGAGTATAGAAACCAGTAGAGTAGAAACAACATCTGATATATCAACAAATTCTAGTATATCCTTAGCATATCTTACATGTCTTTCATGAATAAACCATCACTAGCAGAAACAACTTTTAAACCTAAAGATATTGTAAAGTACCCAAAATTGGTGATCCCGAACTCTTTATTGTGAATACGAGTCGCAAACTTTGAAAAAGAAGACCAAGATTTATTGTTAAAATGATGTCACGAGATATAATAACAAAAGAGAGGGCCATGTGTTAAATCAAACGGAGATGCATGTATCAGTTGAGCTACAAACAAAACCAATACTGATTAGAATAGAGCTGAAGTGCTGAACCCATGCTCGAGGCGCTTGCTTCAAACCATGAATAGCCTTGCGGAAATGACAAATATGAATGGGTCAGATAAGATCCATGTAATCGAGAGACTGCTCAATAACAATGGGAGAGTCAAGAACATCATTAAAAATGCATTCTTAACATCAAACTGGCAAAATAGCCACTTACGAGTAGCAGCAATGGACAAAAGATAACGAACCGTTATGCCTTAGTTACTAGGCTAAATGTATGCTCATAATCAAAACCAGGTAACTAGGAGTAGTCTTGGCCAACAAAATGCGCTTTGTGGCGATCAATGAAACCATCCGAGCAATACTTCAACGATAAAACCATTCAGATCCAACAACATTAACAACAAATGGTCGCGACACCAATTTTCAAGTCTACTAATGCCGAAGAGCCGCAGTTTCAAAATGCACTGCCGATTCCCAAATGGGATCATTTAAGGCAGAATAATAACCACATGCCTTTGCCTGCGCCAAAAGAACTGAATGAAAACCGAAAACAACAAAATCCTTGTTGTTTTCGTCATAAACGACTTAGGTGTGTGAGACCAGGTGGTCATGGAATGAATAGACAAAATATGTATAAAATTAGTCGTTTGTGTGATAGAGCCATTTGTGGGAGGCAAACCAGTCATAGGAAGGAGGGAAACGTCTTGAGTAGCCAAATTGACCAAAGAAAATGCCACATTTGATTGTGATGGACAAATAAGGAAATTGTGCACCTTTAACTATGACGGACAAATAGTGTACATATTTGGCTGGAACGGGGTAACGACACTAGCCAATACATGTACATAAGTTTAGACATGTCAGTTTCAGACCCGACCCCAGAAACTTAACACGACCCGAAACAAACTTGAGAACTGATTCTAACCCGAAGATATATGACCTGAACCCAAAAAACTACTCAAAATAAATTTATTTATTTTAACAAAAAAGTAACCAATATTAATTTCTATCACGTGACAATTAATTAAAATTTTAAAATATGTATGATCTGAATCATACTCGAATCCAAACATGATTCGATCATCCGATTCGTTTTAAACCCAACACGACAAAAACCCGCCAAAAACCCGATAAGACGAACCTTTTTGACCCGAAACTGACGTCTACCTTTCAATGCAAATTGACACCTCCACAAAAGATAGTTTTTGACTTTGAACTTTTCATCATAATTTATAAATTGTGCCTAGCTAATAAATGGTTTCTTTCAAAAAAGTGAAACTCAACTACTAGTGAACCAACTACTCGTGCGAAGAATAACGGGAGTATCTATCGGGAGAGTCATTGAAATTAGGGGATTTCGTACATAGACAATGGAAGCTATACTAGTAGAAGGACTGACTCTGAATGATGATGACGAAAATTTGAAAGAATGATGTCAATTTATAGGTGTTATTGCTTCATCATGACACCGATTTATCCCTAAACTGCAAGCCGGTTATCCTACGTGCAAATGGCAAAACTTAAACCGTGGGAGGCAACAAACTTTTTACCCAAAATTAACCTTCCACTTCTTGGGACGGTGAACCGCAGGACCATACCAGCAAGGCACAATTTATTAAGCCTACGGCTAGGGCTACACTCTACTACCGAGTAAAAAACAAGCGCGTGAATTCGCGTATATAAATCCCAGCACTTGATCGCAAAGTGAAAAGTGTAAAAAATACAAATATATAGCCTTGAGAAAGAGAACCAAATCCTTTCCTTAACCTTCACGCCTCCATTTTGCATTTACTGCTTCCTTCCACTATTTACTATTACCACTTCACTTCACTTCACTTCACACATTTAACTCACCTGTCTCCCACTTCTCCTCTCTTAAAACCCCGCTTGTCAATTCCTTCTTTCCTTTCAAACTCTCTCTTCTATGCATTGAAAAACTCTCCCTTTTTTTCTTCATCTTTAAATTCCCATTCAAAAAAACAGAGCACTTGACTTGAAGTGTTATTATTAGTTCAAAAAAGAAGTACAAAACCATGAATTCTTCTTCTTCTTCTGATTATGATAGCTGCTCAATAGTTCAAGTGGAAGGGCCTATTATAGTCGGCGCCGGACCGTCCGGGCTGGCGGTGGCGGCGTGTTTAAAGGATCACGGCGTGCCTTCGCTCATCGTCGAGAGGAGCGATTGCATAGCTTCGTTGTGGCAGCAGAAGACTTACGATCGGCTCAAGCTTCATCTCCCCAAGCAGTTCTGCCAGCTTCCTCTGCTCGGTTTCCCAGAGAGCTTTCCCAAGTATCCCACCAAGCACCAGTTCATCTCCTACCTTGAGTCCTACGCTGCTCATTTCTCGATTGAGCCGCGGTTCAAACAGGGCGTAACCGGCGCGCGGTTTGACCCAGAGGCCGCGGTTTGGAGGGTTCAGACGCAGGGCTGCGAGTTTGTGTCGCGGTGGATTATTGTAGCAACGGGCGAGAATGCCGAGCCGTACGTGCCGGATATACCCGGGATTAACAAGTTCCACGGCCCCGTGATGCACACCAGTTTGTACAAGTCCGGTTCGGAGTTTCATCAGCAGAAGGTTCTCGTCATCGGCTGTGGTAATTCCGGAATGGAGGTCTGCTTTGACCTCAGCAGGCACAGTGCCACGCCTCACATGGTGGTCAGAAATACGGTACAAAAAAAAAGCCTAATTGATTGATTCTACATTTATTTTCAAATTGTGAGTGACAATATTTGATAATCATCATCCTTTCTTTCTCAGATTCATGTCCTCCCGAGGGAAATGTTCGGTATCTCTACGTTTTCACTAGCAATGGCACTTCTGAAATGGCTACCCCTGAGGCTAGTGGACAAGTTCCTGCTGATGGTTGCAAGCTTTACGCTTGGTAAGACGGAGCGATTAGGCCTCAAACGTCCGAAAACCGGACCAATCGAGCTTAAGGACGCGACGGGGAAGACTCCGGTGCTGGACGGGGGAGCATTGGCCCAAATCAAAGCCGGAAAAGTTAAGGTAAAAAATGGTTACTAGTAAAAAGAGTGTATAGAGTGTCACGTTTTTCATAATAGAATGGTCACAAAATGTTGGTTTCTTTGGTGTCAGATAATGGAAGGAGTGAAGGAAATAACTAGAAAGGGGGCCAAGTTCGTGGACGGGCAGGAGAAAGAGTTTGATTCCATAATACTGGCAACAGGGTACAAGAGCAATGTGCCTACTTGGTTGAAGGTGAGTAATATGGAGGGAAAAAAATGTGACGATTCGATGCATGAAAATGACGAAAGGTTTTCAGTTTTGGTTTTCATCTTATTGTTCATCACACATCGCTTTCCATCTTACAAACTGCGCAGCCTACAAAACGTTAATTTCTAATATGCAAAAGAGAAAATCTGACCGCACTTGTTTGGATTATTCCAACGCTATATTTATTTTGTTTTGTTTCATGTTGTGTACCCATCACTAAATATTCTCCCCCAGAAAATTTTCCCCTCTTTTTTTACCTAGAAAGTGGTCTTTTTGCCCAGCATCATTTGTTTTTGGTTAAGCCAACCCAGAGCACTTTTTATAGCAATTAGTAAGGTTAGGTCAAACTTTCCCCTTAAGTAGGTCTCATCCTAATTCTTTGCACCTTCCCACGTTTCATCACTAACCTTAAATGTTAACCACACCACCGCCTCCAATAGACTCTTGACCGACCATCTAAAACCGTGCTACACGGTTTCCAAACATGCTTACCTTTTTTGAACCTTTGCCATAACTACGGTTTATCCCTCTCTTTGACCAAATCTTAGCTTAATACGATAGGCTACAACTGGACCACGGTCCATGACCGAGAGACTCAGGTCCGAGTTAGGCATGAAACTGGTACCATGTCACGTGCACAAACCTGTTTGTTAGTGGCAATTTTGTACAAACCGTAGTGAATATTTTTTATGAACGCAATCATTAACCATTGTTGTGAATTTTGTGTGTGCAGGGGTGTGATTTTTTCACTGAGGAGGGAATGCCAAGAACACCATTTCCTGATGGATGGAAAGGTGAGAAAGGATTGTACACTGTTGGATTCACCAAGAGAGGCCTCCTCGGTACATCGTCGGATGCACGTAAAATCGCCAGACATATTGCTGATCAGTGGAGCTCAGTGAAGGGCGGAAATCCAGTCTGAATTAGGGCAAAATTTATCTACAAATAGGGGGTGGGATTAGCTTCAGTGACTTTATTTTCCTCTTTTGTAAATTTATCAATTTTGCCTTGCTTTTACTACTTGGGGTCACATTTCCTGACTTGTAACTTTCCACTGTATTATAATGTTTATCAATAGAATTCTCCATTTCCCTACATTTAGGACTACTGTACATTTATTCAACCCAAGTGAGATTGGAAATAACTGAAACACTCAACTACGTCACTTGACTTGGTGACAATTGTAAATTTGAAATCTCCCCCACATAAACTTTTATTCATTGTGCTAAATGTTTAATGGTTTGTTTTGACTTGTGTGATACATTATGTATAGTTTCCGTCACTCTCTTATTAATTCATTCTAAGATGATGACTTTTAAGTCAATTTAATTAAGAATATAAAGGTTCAATTATCAACATTGATAAATTCTTATTTGACTCATCCATATAGTAATTCAAGTAACCTAGTGGCATGATAAACCACTTTCAAACAATAAATATTATTTGCAATGCAATAGTATAAGAATTGAAAAATTATAGAGCAATAACGAATAAAGGAACAAAAATAACCCTCAATTTCCAAACCCCTCTCAATCTACTACTTCCAATAGTAACGTTCTATTTTTTGGTTAACTTTCTGAAACCAAGTTTGAGCATAAATTTCAATGTGTTCTTAGGATTTATCTTTGGAATCTATGAACCGTCTATTTTATTAAGATCGAAATTGTACGCATTACTAACATATATAACTAAAGTTATTGATGGTCAAACATAACTTTAGAGATTCAAAAAACATGAAGTTATTTGTGGGACAGAAAGAGTACTGGTTTCCCAAACTTTAAAAGCTAATTTACGATTCGTCGACAATCTTCAGATGGTGTTCTGGTGAGCATGTTGATAAGAAACTCGTCTAGGTGACAATTGAGTGGCTCTGTCATGAACCAACTACACACTCATCTGCCTCGCATGGTCGAATTCCACCTATGGATTTAAACGGAAGCGGGTGACTAAGGAAAGTGTAGGGTAGAAGGTGAGCGACGGGGTCTTTTTTGATGAAACTTAATCGATCTGCTCACGAACTCTCACTTCCATGCGATTTGGCTATTTGATTTGCAACTCCGAGCATTTTATTGCATGAGCTTATCACTTTTCCGGTGATCTGATCTGCAATTTGTCGTGGGATTTCTCTTTTTTTTTTGAGATGTACGTGGTGTAATGTTAGATATGCGACTGTGGCGATTTGGGAGCTCCAACAATTTCAGCGGTTTTGGTGTGATTCCGCCTAATCTGGTGTAGTCCGGTGGTGGTGCAGTGGTGATCTTGTAGTGACACGGCGATGAAGTTACGATCGCCGGTGCTGCATGCAATAGTCGACCGCAAGGTTGCAATTTTTCTGCTACGAGGCTGTGATGTGAGGGTTGGGTCGTCAGTGGTGAGGTTGCAACTGACGGAGTTAAGATTGGGTTAGCGACATTGAGGTTGAATTCGACAACATTAACATAGTAGTCACTGATGGTATAATTTTAGGATGTCGACCGTGAGGTTTGGGTCACCAATGTGAACTTTGCATCTCCAACATTGAGATCGGTGAGGTGGCAGCAAAGTAGTTGATTGTAAGGTGGCAGTCAGGTGGAAAAAGAATTGGCATGAAAATTAGAGTATTCATTTTAATCATAATTTTTTTTATATGAATGTGTTTTATGTACTTACTTATAGACTTATAGTTATGGGGCATGCGGCGCATGTTTTGTAAGCAACTTTAATTTAAATGAAAAGTATAAGTAACAAGCTACTATGGTAAGACGGATGTTTGGTAGAGCTTATTTTTGCTGAATTGAACTAAACTAAATTAAAATAAATTTATATATATCTAAATGAACTGAAATAAGTTTAATGGGTTTCTCTATGAGGTGCGTATTTCTTATGTAGGTCCACATTTTTACTACGAGATTGCAATGTGAGGTTTGGGTCAAAGTCCGGAATATTGAGATGGGAGGGTGAGATGTTCTTTTAGAAAATTAGAAATATTGCATTGAATGAGTTTATAAATTTTGACTAACCGTTCAGGGTCAACAATTCTAACTCGACTAACGATAACAAACAAAATCAAGTGTATAGTTACAAAAAATATATTTTTAATGTTCTTTTAAATGGTCAATTTTCGATCAAAACATGATCTTTACAAATTTAAATTTTCATGTTAATAAAAAATATATTACCATATTTTAAATAAATTTATCTTATTTTAAAAATATATATATTTAATTTATTATATATTTTTCCTAATATTACACAAAAAATGAGAAAACATAATTTAAAATAAAAACTTAAAACCATGTCAAATGTTGATTTTGCATCAAAACCAAAACTTTATTCAATACAAAAAGGTTTTGGGCAAAACTAAAACCAAAACCAAACCCAAAAACTCTTGAACCACACTCTTAATATTCCCCTCTTTTCTTTGCCGCCTTCACTTCTCTAAAACCCTATCAAAATCCAGACAGAGCTACCCTTAATTGATATCGCGGGTGAATCCTTCTCTGGTTTTACTGAAGAACAAAGATGACCCAGAAAAGCAATCTCTTCAAAGGCCAGAAAAAGGCGAAATCCATACCCCCCAGTCGCCACGGCAAGATTACTCATACCCGTAAAGGTATTGCATCTCTCTCTTTTGATTTTCCTGTGTTGTTATAACTTTCGAAGGTTAACTAATGTGCCTATTCGTAATTGTTGAAGGAAAGAGACTTTTGAAGCCATCAAAGATCTCCAAGGATATGGAAGCTGATCGGGTAAGCTCCCTTATTCATTCAAGGATATGGAACAATGCTATGTGTGTTAGTTCTGATTTTAAAGTATGTTTTTATTTGATGTCTTGAAAACTAATTGAGGTTATACCTGATTTTGTTGTTCCATTTTTTCCAAGATACTTAAGTTTTTGGTGAATTAGAAATATGGCCGGTTTAGATTTCTGGAGTACTCAACAAAATACAGTTTATTGTCCCAGTGCTTAAGGTTTAATTAAGGCGTGTGCTTTCTTCTTTCGAGAACATTGGCTCATACTTAATACTCTCAAATTAGTTGGTTTACTTTTATGTGCATAAAGAGCTGTTGGAAAACTCATCCTTACAAGCCCAACTAGCAACTTTTATATAGGCTCTCTTGCTGTGCAATTAGGATGTGGTCAATTGATTTTAAAAAGCTCAAGTTTTGTTGTGGATTGTTCTTATTTTAGCTTTCATCTGTTAAAATAAGTGCTAGCGTTAAAAACCAAGAAAAGCTTTCAGACCAAAAGGAGAATAATTATTTTTTTCTAACAGAAATCACCCACAGAGTTCTCATAACTAATCAATGATACAAATTGTGAGAGTTGAACTCCTTGTAGAGTTGAGACTTAGCATTACTGAAAGGCTGGAAAAGTTGAGCCAGTGTGAATTTAGTAAAACCTGTGGAAGACCAATAGAGATGCCAAAATCCCAGACAAATATGAATATCATAAAAGATCCCCAGCCAGATAGTACTAGCAAAACTAAAATCAGCAAAAAAATGGCTAAGTGAATCCAAATTAGAGCACACAGGGCCTTTTGAGGTTAAATTGAATTTAGATAAGAAGATAAACATATCATCAAAAGGCAGCAAGCTGTTCATCAATTTCCCCATGAATATAGAAATTTTGAATTGTACCTAGAGCTCCATACCCTTTGCATCATCCTAGCTTCCATTGTGTGGTTTTAGTTCAGCTCCCTGAACTCAATATAATTTGTTAGAGATTGTGCAAGCTATGCATGTATGCTGATTTAGCATTAATAAAACCCTCTATGGGTGAGATCCAAAGGGATTGAAAGTGACTGAGGGGTGGCTCAGTATAGAATGAGGGGATGGACTGCTAAAAAGGTGTAGAAAAACTTTGAATGAGAACAGCAGAATTAATGTTTTCTTATTACTCTGTGCTAGCTGAGATCGAGATATCAACCTTGTTGAATTGTGTGTTGTTTTGAAAGAACTGAGACCTAGACTTTGTATTTTGGTGTTTAGGGATGTCTTTTTTAGTTTTTCGTTTGTCTTTTAAGCATCCATGCTAAACATAGTTTTTGTATTCAGGAAATGACCAAGTTTATAAATCGCTGCAATGAGGTTAAAGCAGCAACTGCTGCCAACAAGGATGGTGGGCAATTAAGTATAGTCAAGGAATCATCTACTGGTGCAAAGTAGGTGAAGTTTGGCAATGGTGATTTCAGCATCTTTTGTTGTAGTTCACATCTTGTAATGTAGTTCAGTTGTCGAGTGGACATGGATGGCACATTTTGAGTTTCACTTCTTTTCATTCTGATAATTCATCTTGTTACCCAGTACAATTTTAATATCTAAATGGTTTTATAACATGACACAATTTCCAGTGTTCTTCTCATTCAAATATGTACTCCTTCCAAACTATGGCAAACTCTACATTAATACTCCATACAATGTTTAGCTTTTCCCAAACACAAGAGAGTACCACAATTTATACCGCATCTGTCACAGTTTGTTACCTGCATCGTCTCATACTCACCATATATGGAAAAAAGCCAAATACATCAGCTCCGTCCAAATGAATTTGTAGATATACAGAAGCATAAAAGGTGAATACAAGTCTCAAAGAAAAAGGAAAAGAAAAACTTGTTGATGGTGACCTAAGGAGCAAAAATGTGCTTCTGCAGCACATGTTACAGTCGGACACCTACATCCTCTCCTACTCATCTAAAAGGTACATACTGTACTTAATAAGCTGAAACCCAAGCAAGGGAAAAAAGAGAGGAAATAAGCCAAAAGAACTACAATACTCCATAGAAACTAAAATATCAAAGCAGAAATACAAAACTTCGTCATTATCTCATTCAGCCAATCTGTCCAAGAAGCACTTCAACTCCTTGAGACCTTCAGCAGATATACTTCTATGGACTCGCCCTCGGGGAACAATCAAATTTGGCGGTGCCTGAGACTGGAAACAAACCACAACTACAGATAAGTTGTCACTACTCTTTCTCTTCAAAGCCTCGTCAATGAGGTCCTTGCAGCACAACTTTGGATCATTGTGTTCTTGAAGTCTTCTGCGAGCAAAGTCAACAGCATTTTGGCTCATGAAAACATCCCATATCCCATCACACCCAATTATAAGAAACTCGTCATCTTCGGTCAGTTTGGTGGTCATAAACTCAGGTTCTGCACTAAGAGGGCCACCATCGCTATGTTTCATCCCTTCCATGTGCCAGTCCCCCAGAGCACGAGCAACGTTCAGTTGTCCATTGAGGTAACCATCAAATATGTATCCTCCAGAAACTTCTATTCGCTTTTTCTCTGTGAAGGAGCAAGGCTTGTGGTCCCTTGACATTTCAATTGCCTTACCTCGACGACAGAGAACTGCCCTACAATCTCCAGCATTTGCCACGACCAATGAACTACATCAAAATGCAATGAAAAATCATAAAGAACTAAGTTATCACTGCAGAAAAGAGGCAGAGAAGAAAGAATATAATCAAACGTTGATCGATAGAAGGGATGGAGAAACCATTTTCTAGGACAATATACTCTACTTTACACACACTAACTACCAACAGTAAACAGAACAGATGGGTGGGACTTTTAAAAACATTCACATTCGTGGAATTCAAGATCAAAGAATAGCTATTCATATATTGTTGTGAAAATTAACTTAGAATCCAACACATACACACAAGATCTATAAGAACATTTTTGCCAATTTTTCTACATCAGTTGACTATTTACATTTTCCTGAAGATTGAAAGGAATAAATACAAATTTATTATTAAGCAGTAGAGATGTGTTCTGCCCTAAAATATCATGAAAGGCAACGAAATGTGATGTCACAACATAAATAAAATTCTTGAAACCAAGCTAGTTGTGTGCGTCAAAACGTGATACACAGGGGTTACCAGCGAATCTGGTAACCCTGGACTAGCATCAAATCACTAAACAAGACCAAATTGCACTTCAGTAGGTAGCAACACTCTTAATGTGTGGAATTTAAGCATGACACACATGGAGAAGAACTAGCTTCCAGAGATCGTAATTCATAGTTGACCGTAGATAATTATATGCTTTATATATTATGAGAAATAATTGATCTCCCTTTCCCTAAACAGTCCAACAAAATTCTGTAAAATCACATAATTCTAACCTCCCAACAATAAGAGCAGCCAAAGCAGTTGTACCAGAAGCAAGATCAACATCCAAGGTGCAAGCTTTTGCAAAAGCAGTATCTGTTTGAAGAAATGCAGATGAAATAGCTTTTTCGATTTCCTGAGGAAAGTCATCATCCTCAGCAATATACTTAGGTAAATGATGGCATGCAAAATTGGCAGCATGCTTTCCTCCATGACCATCGAAAACCTAAACCAGCCAGAAAAATGAATTAGCAACAGCAAATCATGCTCAATCAACTAAGGATAAAATCCATTAACACAACAGCTTAAGATTCCTTTGTCTTTAAAGAAGAAAGGTACCCCGTAAAAAGCACTAGGGACTTGAATGGAACTCTTCAAACCATAGTGATTCGCAAAATCATCAGCACAAAATGACACATCCTCCATAGCAGTGCGTCCACCAATATCTTCCCAAGCTCCTGATCGAAGGCTAGGAACAAACATGGCCTTATCATTCACACTCAGCCCTGCTACGGATAAATCCAACTCCAAGTTCCTGGCCTTCACCTGCAACAATACGAAAGAAGTACAATTCAACAAAACACACTTCAAAACAACTGCTTTTCAAGAGAATCAAGAAATCAATACAAGAAAACTAGGAAGCATCACAAATCTATTTCCAGCCTTTCACAAGATGTAATAAAAAAGGAAAACTTTTACATCTAAATTAGTAAATATCATGCACCTATTTCATAGAAAAACAGTTACCAGGGAAGCATGCTGAGCGAGTGGCTTCTTACAAGAAGAAGCTCGAGAATAGGCGGCGAGGGGTTTTGGCGGCAGGCCATCGTTGCTGCCAGTTATCCCATCGCTGCTTTTAGTACCACAATCAACAAACTTATCTGCCGACTCCATTTTGATTCTCAACCATTTATTTCCAAATAGACAACGACAACTTTAATGGCTCTGCAACTGTCTAGGGCTTTAGGGTCGTACGATGCGGATATTGGAAGAAAGAGTAAAATCGATTTCGCTCTCACTATTTAATTGAATTTCGGGTAATTATTTCTCTCCCCCTGCAGTTTAGCTAAATTACAAGTTAGACATCACTATATTTTTATTATTATAATGGAAATATTATATTAACTAGAGATTACATTTAAGACCATTAGCACCATTGTGCTCTCGAGTCTTGATCTATTACGTGCCTATTAACTTTATGAAAACTTATACATTGAAATTTCAAAGCTAATCAATGTAGGTTTTGAATTAAAATTGACACCTCCCGAGGATCTTTGTCTTGTTGCTGCATGGGATAAACTAGCACTTGGCAATCTAACAAATCTGAGATGCTTGAACTATAGATTCCAAGCGATTGCAATATTTTCATCCCTTGCAAACACCCCTGAGCCTCCGTCATAAGGGGCGAAGGAAAGTGCACAACTGATTGTTTGACAACTTTTGTTGTCACTTGGTTGACAATTGTGTAGGAAGCAGATGTGTGACCAATCTTTACCTTTACCCAGTACGCTGCATCAAATCGGAGCGTGTATTCTGAAGAAAGAGAGTGGTTGTGTGCAAGATTTGTATCATGAAAATCTGTTGTACTAGGCCAGCATCCACAAACATCCTCAATATCCTGAATAGAACCTCTACTAGTGGCGAGCTTATATCCCTGAAATGACAACTCCTATATTTGAGCATGATCTTGTAAAACGTTGTTGAATACACACTTGTTCATTGATTTCCAAACATTCGATAAAATACATATGGACAATTTCACTCTACTGGAATTAGGGGCCTGAAGAAAACAGTTCCAAAACCAGTCCGAGAAACCTATTGGCGTTCCAACATCAAAAATAAAACCTAGATTTGATACTCTCCAGACTCGCTTTAAATGAACACATTGCATGAAGCCACTCTTGCATGAAATATATATAACTTGACTGTACTAAATTGAAATAAATTGAATATGTTTAATTAGACTGATATAATTATGAAATTTATCATATATTATTATAATTTATAGTGATAAATTAAATTTTAATAAAAATATTATTGAACTGAACAGATAATTGATGATGTTAACCAATCTAACAAGGTCATACAATAATTACCATACAATAATAATCCACATGATGATTGACGTGGTTTGGAGCACATTATTTCATGTTTTAATCAAAATTTCAATGTCTATGTCATAAACTCATAATGATGCCTCAATAAAATTTGACACGTGTTCCCTATTTTTTGCTCTTGACCCCCTTAGTATTGGGAATAGTCTAACTGATTATGTCTTTTGTTAATTGTAAGTGGATTTACTAATTGTTTGACTAGTAGTTTAACTAGTTATATATATATATATATATGTGAGTGTGTGATAAATAATAAATAGCGATTTTATCATTTAATGTTAAATGATTCGAAATGACCATTGTACAATTTTTTATTTATTAGTTATTTTTTAGTATGCAATTACTTCTTTTGAAGTATCAATTTTTTAAAATTATTAATAACTATTTTGTGGTATTTGTTATTTGTTTACATGTTTAGCTTATCTAGCTTAGTTTATTCTTTTTATTATTATTATTTCAAATCAACACACTTTAACTAAGCTAATTTAAGCTCCGTTGTAAAAAAAATTAAAATTTAGTCCAGTCACATTTGTTTCACTCGATTTGGTTGATCTGAAATTTTATTTGATAAACTTTTTTTAATATATTTCATTGCATTTGTTTTAGTTCAGTTTAGATTAGTCGAGTTTAATTTAGTTTAAGTCAAGTTCCAAAATTTTGAATCTGTACATAGATTTTCCATTTTCGGGGCTAAACTTAATTTCAAAATAAGCGTTTTTTAATCCAGATGTATCTATCATAAGCAAACTTATTCCAGACAACCTCAAAGTAGCATTTTACCCAAATTCATCAACTTGTGTGTATCTGCTAGCTACTACGCCTCAATAATACGAAGATGCAAACAACACCACTCAATAGGAACCTATCGTTTCTGGAAGTTAAAAACTTTGATGGAAAAGGCAAAGATAAAGGTGAATAGTGTGGCTATTCCAACAATAATGATGGCCACATATCCCACAAAATCATGCCTAAATCCAAAGTAACTCCTTATGAACTCTTCAACCGTCTCGTTCGTGTCAATCATTGGTTCTTTAATATCTCCAAACTGCGACGCAACTAAACCATACAGCGTCCAAGCGACAGGGCAAATGTAGTAATACCATCTCCACCAGATAGGGATTCTCTGCGCAAAACAGAAGCATTCATGAAAATGGATGGCAATGGCAGTGTAAGAATACTATAAACTCTACCTGACAAGATCAAGCAAGGCCTTACCTTTTTTGGGATGATGAATCCTGAGAAAAGGTTCCACAAGATGTAAAATGCCGATGACACTATTGCCGCAACTTGTTGGTTAGGGGTAACAGCCACAGCCATCATTCCATAAGTAGTGTAGTACAGTAAGGTGAAGTACATGAAGAATATATACCAAAAGAACTTTGCAGCTGTCCATTCGAAGCCTATCATGGCATATACTAAGACCCCGTAAATCAAAGTTTGGACAAGTATGTATGGGATCTCAATAACAATCTGCATGTAAATCCATAGAGGATATATCAAATATATAGTACCTGTGAGCCAAAACTAGATATCGAATCTTGGAATCAAGAGTGTAACATTTTGGGACCAAGAGTTAATAGAAAGTTCTTATATTTATGGACATACCTGAGCAAAAGCATATGGAAGAGCAGAATACATTCCAGCTGCTCTTTCCCGGTAGAAGACTGTCCTTTCGACAGAAACAACTGGCTGAACCGCAGTTGCATTTTGCACTCCAGTGAAAAGTACAGCAGCATACATTGATCCCATGGCATTGAAAAGATCTTGCTGTTTTTTCCTGAAGTGGTAAATTTCGTTTATGATTAGAAATTTAGAATATTTTATCTAAACAAATACGAGTGCACACAAAGTAGATGAGGTTTCATATATCAAAAATAACCTTTTGGTGCCGAGATTCCAGAACATTGTCCCAAACAACAAAGCAATAAATGTTGTAAACATTAGCCGCACTGCAGTGTACTTTGGGTTTCGCCAGTACGATAAATGTTGCTTCCAGAGGCAAGCCATGAATTGAGTGAAAAATGGCTGAGAATAGGGACTGGTGAAGTGCAAATCTCTTGAACCCGGAACTGGTGTACTCAGTTCCTTGACTAGGGCCTTGTTTCTCCTGCATTGGGCACATGTACACTGTTAGAGCTAAGAAATTATCAAAAAGGTAAACAGTTTGAGATAGGGCAGTTATGGAAGTTATTTTCATAATGTACAATTTTACTAGGACGACAATAACTTGGAAGTCAATAGTGAATCCCTTTGTACGTAGTTTGAACAATCAGTTGTGATCCAGGATATAAAAATAAACCGAACAAGAAAAAGATTTAAAGAATGTACCTGCAGAGTTCTGAGTTCTTGTACAGCTCTGTGAAATTAACACCTAAAGATGATTCTTGTGCGACTGAAGTCACTTCCAGCATCCAAGTTGCAGGATTGTAGCCATCTCTAATTTTACCAATTCCTTGAATACTCTGATGGTCACATAAAGAGAAAGAAGAAGAGTACTTAAAATATGTGCATGTTATTCATCTATTCAGAAAATCTAACTTTTTTTCTTTTTTTTTTTTGGATCCTAACCTCAAAGTACTTTATGAGCTCAGAGGAATGATGGCCTAAAGGACCAACATATATTTCTTCACCTCCGCGTTTAAAGAGTACAAGCTACAGAAAATTCAAGAATTTAGTTTCCAATTTACATGATGAAACCAAACTGATAGTAACTACATAGTAGACAATGAAATACCTCATCAAAAGATTCAAATATGTCAATGCTTGGCTGATGAATTGTACAGACCACAGTTCGACCAGTGTCTACAGTATTCCTGACAGCTCTCATCACAATTGCAGCTGCTCTAGCATCAAGCCCCGAGGTTGGTTCATCCATGAAAATTATTGATGGGTTGGCAACAAGCTCGACAGCAATGGTCAATCTTTTACGCTGTTCAGTTGAAAGTCCATTTACACCAGGCAATCCAACCAGTGCTTCTCTCAGTGAGCTGAGCTCAACAAGCTCCATGACCTCTTCCACAAACACCTGAGAAATTTATGCTTTATTTTGCAATACTCAAGAGTCAAGTCATCAAGAACGCAAAATGCCTGAACTGAACTACCTTTCTGGTTTCAATGTCCACTTCATTAGGTAACCTAAGAGATGCCGAGTAAAGCAAGGATTCATAGACAGTGACATGGGGTGAATGAATATCATTTTGTTCACAGTACCCAGCTACGCGTGTAAAAGTTTCGTGCCTCTTTGGGTATCCAGATACCGTTATGATTCCTTCAATATAACCTCCAGTTTTTCTACCAGCCAAGACGTCCATGAAAGTTGTCTTACCAGCACCACTAACACCCATTAATGCTGTCAAAACCCCTGGCCTAAAAGCACCACTTACTCCTTTCAGAAGTTCAAGTCGGTTGTTAGTAACTCCTTCAACTTTCATTTCCTATAAAAACCAAATGAATTACTCTTAACATTTGTCACCATATATAAGAAACATACAGATTATATACATAGGGAGTCCTTTGATAAAATGAAGGAAAATCAATGAGCATTATCCAATAATCTTCAAACATTGTGTATTTGAGGTAGTAGCATTATTTGTAAAAAGGGACATTCCCTGCACTTATAAGTCTGATAGTTTAAGATGCTCACAGCAAGGTTATAATCGCAAAGGAGTGTATATCATACTAAATCATGGCAATGTTTTGGCAGATTCATCAACAGTTACACAAGAACATGACATACTTGAGTTCTAAATATTGTATTTGTAGCTACTGATGAAAGTTTCATGGTTATATCAGAAATTCGGAACTTACAGTTTTTTAAACAGATGAAAAATCAAGATCGATTCTCATAACTTGCTGTGTCTAATATGTGAAAGGACACTTTTTGGAAAAAACATATTTTTACTAAGCAAAATCCAGGCGTTGTTGCAACTTTAAGAAGCTTTTAAGGAAACAAAAAAGTCAAGCCTATAAACCCTTACTGACCTGGGGCATGTCTACTGAGTATCTGATATCATCAAAAGTCAGTGAAAGAGGCTCAAAGGGCAGAAGCATTCCCTTTTTCTTCCCTGCTTCTGCCTCACTACCACTAACAACTCCAGGTGATCTGGATGAAGACTTTCTTCCATCTTTTATACGGTCTGAATGTTTTGAGATTGGTTACTTTAATGAAAAAATGTTCGGCCCATGTGTTGCTTTACTTGGTAGAAATGCACAAACCTGTGGTGATGTTCTTCCCCCTAGATGATAGTTCAATTAGTTCGCCTGTCATGCTAGCATTTTTCTCAGCTAAACTTTTGTCAGACAGAATTGGCTGAGTTTTCTCGATTGCTGCATGAAGCTTAAAAATCATTAGGCTTGATAACTAATCCATCAGAACAGCATAGAAAATATACAGTGACATTTACTTACGTTTAAGATAGGTAAGAGCCAAAGTGTAGAAGAAGTTAAGAAGAAATATGTAACCAACCAGGGCTCCAACCCCAATCCAGTACCATTTAGGTTCTGTGAACATTCCACGAGATCGCAGAACTAAAATTCCTAATGGCTCAGCTGATCCAGATGTAACCTGAAGTAGCAGTAAGGGGAAATGCTGGTATTTGTACAATTCCAGAAAATTACTAACCTTTATGTTACAGAAAAAAACAAATGATAAGGGCTTACTTTGTTCCAGCTCTTTCCTAGAAATTCATTTACAGCAACGGCATTCTGCCCATACATCATAGGAGAGATCCAATAACCCCATATCCACCATTTCTTTATGTTATCTGGTTCCAAAGACAGGTAATGAGTTAAATTTTCTAATCTAAACCAAGATAATAAGACATATAAACGCAAAAATGATACCCTTTTTTACCATGAGACAAAATGAATCCTCCCAAAATGAGAACTATAAGCAGTGCAAATGATCCAAATGTGTTTGCAATGATCATGTTCCTTCCTAATGATCCCACGAGTCGAAACAATCCGGAAGCCATCTGGCTAATGCATACAAGCAGGAGATACAACCTGAAGAATCTGCATTCATGCAAAATACTCTATACATTAAAGAAGCCTTTTCGAAGTAACAAATCGAATGACATACTTGGTATCAATATGCATGGTTGCTACCTGCCAACATCTGGATCAAATCCAATGACATAGTAAGTCAAACCCACCCAAACAGCAGTTTCTGTCAGTGTGATCGGAATCTTCAGAATCCAAGCGGGTAGAGCATATGCCCATGCCGGAAAAAATAGAAGATCACGTTGTTTGTAAAAGACAGGAAGCTTCATAATCGTGAGTGAAAGCTCCGACAACCCATTGAACATGATCATAACAAGAGTGAAAAAGAGAGCACCCATGAGCAGGCCACCATCAGTTATTGTATCTTTATGTAGTTTTGTTTTCAGAAACAAAGTCATTGTTACTATTGCCATCAAGAAAATCTGAAATTTTAAGCAAAACAGATAGATGAGGCATATGTAACTATAAACAAGAGTTTAAAGAACAGGAGTAAAGCAAATAAATTTTTTCGTTCATACATAATGAATTCAAAGAGTGAAATCTCACATACTTTTATCATGGCAAATGCATAGACGAAAGAATTTCTTTTCATGAGCAGAAACTCTCTTGACATGCAGGCTTTCAAAAGTTCTATTTTGCTGATTCCATACTTCTCAGTACTTAATGCTGCAGGATGACTCTTGGACTTTTCAAATGGAACAGCAAGGTCATCGCCTAGTTTCTTTCCAACATGAAATGATTGAAAAGTGTCAACAAATTTCTTGACAGAAACAAATGTATAGGGCTCATCACGGTCTGCCCAATACTGCTCTTGATCTTTCCTTGATGTCACCTGGAATTTTCCATAAGAAAGCATGATTAAATGAAACAATAAACAAAGATGTAATTGCAAAGCACGGTAAAATGACAAAGAAGTGTGTACTTCTTGCAAGAAGTCGGCAACTCCTTTCCTTGCTGGACATTTGAAGCCCATGATTTCAAAGAATTCCAGTACATGTTCTCGGGGTCCTTGGTACACAATTTGACCATCAGACAGCAGCATAATGTCGTCAAATAAATCGTAAGTTTCTGGTGCAGGTTGCAGAAGTGATATCATAGCAGTTCCTTGCAGAATGTGAATGGATTGCTTAAGAGAGTTCACAATCTGATAGGTTGTTGAGCTGTCAAGACCAGTGGATATCTCATCCATCAGAAAAACTTTTGACGCTCCAACCATCATCTCTCCTGTAGCAAACAATGTCCAGGTGTGAGAACATCACAAGTTTAACTTACACCTTTTCACTTATTTAGGACGTCACTATACTCTAATATCAATGATTGCAATCAAACGCAGCTCTATACTAGAGAGTAATATATGAAGTATTTGAAACAGCACCAATAGGATGACTTAGCTCGAATCTTTTAATGGATTTACCTGTTGTTACTCTCTTTTTCTGTCCTCCAGAAATGCCTCGTATCATTTCATTCCCAACAAAGGTATCAGCACATGCTTCAAGTCCCAGAATCTAGAAATTATACATAAACGGAAAAAGTAGTTTGTTAGAACTAGGCATTTCTATATCAAGAAATAATACATATTGAAGACATTATGATGATATTACCTTCATGATGTAGTCAGTTTTAACATTGCCCTCCTCACCCTCTATTGCTGCAGCCTACAAGTGAATCAAGAGGGTATCATTTTTCAAACTGATACATGGTACAACACAAATTCTACAATTTAATTTCCAACATCCATCTAAAATTAACCTTCATTATAATGTCAATGTCAGGGTCTGGCTTGATATTTGCCTCCTTTTCTCTCCTTGACAGTTCTTCGAGCATGTCTGATAGTTAACAGAATCAAGTAACTTGAATTAAAACGCTTTTTGGTACAAACTGCAAGCCAAAAGAAGTCTCAGAGACATACTGACCATGACGAGCGCCAACTCCTTGGCATCTAGCAGAGAAAGCCAAAGTTTCTCTAACTGTCAATTCTCCAAGGTGAAGATCATGTTGACTAATATAAGCAGATGCCCTCTGTGGAACAAACTCATCTAAACCATGGCCATTGTATGTAATGTTTCCAGAAACCTAATAATTGAAAAACAACAATTAATGCAATTGAACAACCACCTAAACCTAGTAAATTTTAAAGCATAAAAGGTAATTTCCTCACTTTTAGATCAGAATCCAGTTTTCCAGCCAAGGATAGGAGTAGCGTTGTTTTCCCTGAGCTCGGAGGGCCTAGGAGCAATGTCATTCTGCAGAAGTTTGTCAAATTACATAAAATAGAACTCAACATTCCATATCTTCCACATATTTTACGAAAATTACCTCCCCGGCTTGATAATTCCGCTAACATCATGAAGAACAGGATATGGCTGCTTCTTACTCGGAAGAACATGAACATAACCCAGCAAACCCTTCAAAACAAGAGCAAATAGCTAGTAACTGAAATTCTCAACCGAAACAAGGGAATAATAGCCCAATCATGAATAATCCGTTACCTCAATCATATTCGCACTGAAGTTGAGCAGCGTGGGTAGCGCTCTGCTGCCAACATAAGCGTCTGCTTCCACACTCAGATGCTCAAACCGAACTTCAACCGTCGGAAGATTAATTCCAACTCTAAAAGATTCAAAATCAAGAGCTCAGTACTGCACATTTCATACAACCAAAACGAACCAGAAATTTCACAGTACCTGTCAGTTCTCTGCTTCAATTTGAGCAGGAACCTCTCGTTGTCGTCCTCGGCGAACTTGACTTGTCTCTCCAGAACGAGCTTCCTCTCCGCGAGGCCGAGATGCTTGACGTCAACTTCCCTGGTTACGCCCTCATCGCCATCGGTGAAAATGCCGGTCCGCAGACGGAGATAGGTGGGGAGCCTCTCTATGGACGCCCACTTCAACGCTTCTTCGTCGTCATCGCCTTCCTCGCGAGAGGATTTCGGGAATACGTCGGTGCCGCTGTGACTCCATATCTTTGAGCGGTTCAGCTGCAGGCTGCTGAGACGGTATAGTTCACTGCTCTCCATTGTTCTCTCAGCACAGAGAAAACAACTCAGGGAATTTTCTCTACTAGTATCATGTAACCACTCAACCAACTAGCTGGCTGAACACGTGCTTCCAAAATCCGTTAGGAGAAGTTATATAAGAAGCCAAGAATGGTAAAAGATGAGCATTTTGACCGTGGAGATTTCGGTACGTTTGGGCCAATTGCAGTAAAGTATATCATTACAAGCAAAATGTACAGAGCAACGTAGAGATTTGGTGAAATACACAATCAATCTGAAGAGATGAAGCATAGTTTATGAAAGGCTGGGATTATGCGGTAAGGAGTGAGGTCAGAAACCACTGCGACTGCGACACAAAAGTTGGACACGGGAGAGCGGGAGGCGCGAGAGAGCGAATGGCGTGACGTCAAAAGTTTTTGTTACACAGCAAAGTCAAAGCCAAAATACTACTTACTCACTTGACCCAATAATTGCACGGATAAGTGGCTGACAGAATATCCAAACTTTCCCTTATTAAAATAAATAAATCTTCCTACCTTTCTTAAAATAGGAGGAAATATCCAAACTTTCCCTACCATTTGAAATAATTGCAAATTATAAAACCATTATCATTGATGGATTAAGAACTTAATATTGATTAGAGCATCTATCAAATTGGTAAACCTCAATATTAGAGATTTTCAATTCAAAAACAATCTCCAATGCAACTTTTTTAAAAAGTCTTTAATCTTATGTGTTAACATTAATTATTCACGACGGGATAATTTGCGACGGGATTATGCGGTAAGGATTATGCAGACATCAAAGATGTTTTTGATGATTTGCGACCGGATTTGGGCGCAGCGAAATAGTAAGCTTTATGAAAATAAATTTCTCCGTAGGAGCGTTTTGGCCGGTTTTGTGGCTAACTTCGTTGTCTAGTTTTCATCAAGCAAATCAGTGGCCGGAGCGTATCTCGACTGCTTTGTAGGATTCAGTCATTTTACAGCCTCACGCGGGAGGAGCGAGGATATTTTTTTACGCTGGGCTCAGTGGCGGATGTACGTTGGAACCCGTGCACCCCGGAAAATTTAATTTTTGTGTGGTTTTGATTTTTCACAAGTTTTTTATAAACCTAATATAATAGATGTTAAATTGGTGCACCCCAGATTTTATACACAATTAGTTTGCACTTTAGATGTTTTGGTTAAATAAATTTGAGATGTTTTGGTTACGAGGCCTTCATTTATTCATTTTACTTATTCTATTTGTACTTTTTCTATTTTAGTTGTTTTTACACATTAATTAAGCTCTACATAAAAGTAAAATTACTTAATTTTAACCTTTAAATTGAATTGATAAATAACCTTTAAAATTATCGAATTCGATCTTGTTAGATTTATAATGTCATGTATTCTCAAGTTATCAAATTTTAACGCACATAATTAAAGATATTAATGATCAAACATTTTCTCAATCAACTGATGAAAGCCGAAATATGCAAATGCAACTCGGGCGGAGAAATTATTATAATCTTGAAAGTGCACATCACTTTTGAATTTCTGTCTCCGCCATTGGCTGGGCTGACCGTAACCGGAACTGCGGGTCTTGGAACGGTTTGTTGGCTGTTTGACCAAATAAAAAAGGCAATGGTAAAAGTTGGTTAATAAGGCAATACCAAACGGGGCCTATGTATCCCTTGTCATTCAAGAACACAAGAGCTGGATCACATAGATTTTGTACTACTGACAAAAATTTCCCGATAGATTCCGCTATCGTTTCTGGAAGTTAAATGTCTTGATCGAGTAAGCAAAGATGAAACCAAAAAGCACAACTATTCCTACAAGAATGAGGGCAACATAACCTATAAAGTCCTCTTCAAATCCAAAGTATGTATGAACGAATTCCTTCACTGTTTCATCTGTCTCAATCTTATCTTCATAATCCCCAAACTGTGAAGCCACTAATCCGTATAGCGTCCAAGAAACTGGGCAAGCGTAGTAGTACCATCTCCACCACACTGGAATCCTCTGTGACACAAAAGTAGAAAACATTATTAACAATCTAAAGCATTTTCATATAACCTTATATATACACATCAGGGAATATACTTACAGTTTTTGGAACAATGAACCCTGAGAAAAGGTTCCATATTGCATAAAAAGCCGATGAAACAATGGCAGCAATATTCGCATTTGGGGTAAATCCCACTGCCATCATCCCGTAGAAGGTGAAGTATAATAAAGTGAAAAACATGAAGAATATGTACCAAAAGAACTTGGCCACAGTCCAATCGAAACCAATCATCGCATACACTATGACTCCGTAGATCAAGGTTTGAACAAGATTATACGGAATCTCAATCACAACCTGCATGGTGAAAGGTTTTCTTCTTAGCATGAAATGTTTTGCCATTTTACCAACAGAAACTAGTGAAGAGTTTTTACCTGTCCAAAAGCATATGGCAGAGCTGAATACATCCCTGCTGCTCTTTCCCTGTAGAAAACTGTTCTCTCAATAGCCACAACTGGCTGTACTGAAGTAGCATTTTGCACTCCAAGAAATAAGACAGCAGCATACATGGAACCCATCGCATTAAAGATATCCTGTTGTGTTTGCCTGAATTTGCACATTAAGAAAATTTAGACTCTTTAAGAAACAGCCACAAGCAGTTGAGAGTTTGTTCGATTAATATTTACCTCTTGGAGCCAATATCCCAGAAAATTGTTCCGAACATTATAGCAATGAAGGTTGTAAAAATAAATCTGACTGCTGAGTAAGCTGGATTTCGCCAGTACGATAAGTGCTGTTTCCATAGGCATGCCATGCATTGTGTGAAGAAAGATTGGGAGTACTGTCTAGGAAAGTATAGATCCTTAGCCCCTGGTGCAGGCATACTGAGTTCCTTGATCAGTTCTTTGTTTCTCCTGAATTACAGTTATTTTCCAGCAAGAATTGGTAAGGAAATGGAAATGGAAATCGGAATCTATTTCTTCACTGTCATTTGGCATGAACAATGTACCTGTATAGAGCCGAGTTTTTGTAGACCTGTGCAAAATTGATGCCTAAGGCTACTTCTTGAGGTGAAGAAGTAACTTCTAACATCCAAGTGGCTGGATTATAACCATCTTTAATTTTACTAACTCCATTGATATCCTGTTAACAAAGCTCGAGTAAGTAAAACATCACATGAACATAATAATCATTTTACAGTTAATAATCAGATAATACTCACCTCAAAGTACTTTATTAGGTTGGAAGAATGCCGCCCTAATGGACCAACGTAGACCTCCTCGCCACCTCGTTTTAGGAGAAGAAGCTGACATATGATTGTGTTATAAACTTACTTAAACAAGAAACAAAATATGCAACTAAGAAGTAATAGTCACCTCATCAAATGAATCAAAAATGTCAATGCTTGGCTGATGGATTGTGCATACCACAGTTCGTCCAGTGTCCACGGTGTTCCTCACTGTTCTCATCACAATGGCTGCAGCCCTGGCATCGAGCCCTGAGGTCGGTTCATCCATGAATATTATGGATGGATTAGCTACAAGCTCAACTGCAACAGTTAGCCGTTTTCGCTGCTCAGTTGAAAGACCATTTATTCCAGGCAATCCAACAAGGGTTTGCCTTAAAGGAGTCAGCTCAATAAGCTCCATGACCTCTTCCACAAACATCTGCATCACTGAAAAAATGAGGATAGGACAAGACAAGACAACAAGATTTCTGTAATGGATTGGACTAATGGTCACCTTTCTAGTTTCAGCGTCGACTTCAGCTGGCAATCGCAGCCATGCAGAGTACATCAAGGACTCAAGAACAGTGACATTAGGAGAATGAATGTCTGTTTGTTCACAGTAACCTGCAATTCGAGCGAATGTTTCTTGCTTTTTAGGGTAACCTGATATACAGATTTGTCCTTCAATATATCCACCTGTTTTTCTTCCAGCCAAAACATCCATCAGAGTGGTCTTTCCAGCTCCACTGACACCCATTAGGGCTGTCAAGACTCCTGGCCTGAAAGCACCACTCACGCCTTTTAGAAGCTCGAGTCGATTCTCAGTAACACCTTCAGCTTTCATTTCCTGCAACCAAAAATAAGGCCAAAAATGACACCATTTAAGTATTTCATGCTATCTGTTGTTCAAAACAAGGATGAAAATGAATGGAATCGATAAGGTACCAATGGCATATCAACTGCGTAATGGATCTCGCTGAAAGTGATAGCAAGTGGCTCAAAAGGTAGAACCATCCCTCTTCTCTTGTTCTGTCTGGCCTCATTGACACTGCCTGCTCTTGATGACAGAGATGGTGAAGAAACTGCATTTCCATCTTCATTCTCAATTTCTGCAAAATTAGCCAACAATACCATGTTAGAGTAAACATAAGTGCAAATTCAAGTTATAAACAGAATTTCACTTATATATGTACCATAAGTGCTCTTCCTTCTTGAAGATAAGTCGAGAGGATTGTTCCTTTTCCGATCAAGACTCCCCTCTGAGGTTGCTAGAGGTACAACAGCGCGTTGTTTACCAAATGCTGCAAAAAAATAAGATAATAATAATTCAAGACCATTTATCAAGTGCTAAAGAAAATAAAATTCTACCAAATGATTTAAATATGCTTACGGTTGAGATATGTTAGAGCCATGGTGAATAAGACATTAAAGAGTAGCAACTGTCCAACCATAGCTGCTGCTCCGATCCAGTACCATCGCGCGTCCGTATATAAACCACGGGACTTTAAGACCAATATCCCTAATGGTTCTGTACTATTGGGAGGGACCTGTGAGAGACATAAGTACAATTTATGAATTCAAGATTACTAGACTACTTTGATTACAACCAGAATAGATTGTTCTTACATGACTCCAGCTTTTTCCGAGGAACTCATTCACACTAATTGCAGTCTGTGCATAGGTGAGAGGAGACACCCAGTAACCCCATATCCACCATTTCTTAATGTCATCTAGCCAATAGAAAATCGATTCAGACACGAAAAAATTACATTATATCACACACACACACACACGAAAAAAAAACTTAAGGCAATGACACAAAAGTAAAATGCAGCTCAACCTTTTGATATTATGAAGCCTCCAAGAACGAAGACAGTGACCAATGCACACGAACCAGCTGTATTTGCAACTATGACATTTCTTCCTACTCCTGCTATGAATCGGAACAGCGCTCCAGCCATCTGATTAGTGATCACAAGTAGCAAGTAATGTCTGAGGAACCTGCAAACAATCAGACATATTTCCATCATTTCACCACTGATTTGATGGAAAAACTAAAAATCAACCTTAAACTCATGATGTTCATATTACTGTACCTTTGAATGTCGGAATCAAACCCAATGGGGTAGTATGTCATGCAGAGCCATATGGCGGCCTCAGCAAACGTGATCGGGATCTTTAGAATCCAAGTTGGCAGTGAGTATGCCCATGGTGGGAAGAAAAGAAGGTCCCGCTGTTTGTAGAATACAGGAAGCTTCATGATGCTTAAGGCCAGCTCTGAGAAACCATTGAACATAATCGTACAAACTGCAAAGAATAACGCTCCCACGAAAATGCCTCCATCAGCCAATGTTCTCTTGTGCATGTTAGTCCTTAGAAACACAGTCATGGCTAGGAATGCCATTATGATGAGCTGCAAATGATGTCAATATTAAAGAAAATTCTACAGTCAGGTCAACTGAAGGTTCAATCATGCAATAAAATGTTATGCATCATAACATTTTAGATCAAGATAAAAAAGGTGATAACCATATGAATGAAACTTACTTGCACCATCTTGAATATGTAGACAAAGGAATTCCTCTTCATAAGAAGGAACTCTCTGGCTGTGCAAGCTTTCAAGAGCTCCTTCTTGCTAGCTCCATATGTTTTGGTGGTTAGGGCAGCTGGATGAGATTTGGCTTTGTCATACGCAACAGCAAGCTCATCGCCTAGCTTCCTTCCCACGTGGAATGACTGAAATGCTTCTGAAAACTCTCTTGAAGTGATGAAATTGTATGGCTCGTCTCTTCGCGTCCAATACTGCTCCTGATCTTTCTTTGAGGTCACCTGTTCCACAACGAAACGTTATGTTTCTGTAACCAAGTGCATAGGATAAAATGGACTAATATTTCAATGTTCACTTAATTACCTCCTGCAAGAAATCAGCAACTCCTTTTCTCTCAGGGCATTTGAAGCCCATGTAATCGAAGAACTCTAGCACATTTTCGCGCGGACCTTGGTACACCATCTCACCATCAGATACAAGGATGATGTCATCAAACAGGTCGTAGGTTTCGGGGGCAGGCTGCAGCAGTGATATTACAGCAGTCCCTTCAAGAATATGAATTGATTGCTTGATTGAATTCACAATTTGGAATGTGGTTGAACTGTCTAAGCCTGTGGATATCTCATCCATGAAAAGGGCTCTAGCTGGTCCAACCATCATCTCTCCTGCATCAATTTTGTTACCATTGTTAGTCTTTCATGCTCCATTAGTCCCAGATCAAACTTCAATTTTAATTTTTCAAATAAAAGTTAAAACTCTTTGACCATATATCATGTCATTCATGTGTGATGAAATTCAATTCAGTGTAGTAGCACTTAGTTTTTAAATAGCAACTTTTTACCTGTTTTTTGAAAATCTTGAAAAATTCTTCAAAATTTGATTGGATTTAGTACCACTACCAGTGATAACTACTCTTGTCTTTGTCTATTTATCTAAAGTTCTAAACTATTCCTTTAGACTTAAGTTGTATTATTTTTTTGTCCTGAGAATGCTTCATTTTGACAGTTTATATTTTAAATGATTTTACTTTTAATCTTATCCACATATTCCTAATATCATATATATTTCTTTCTCTGTCATATAAAAAGTTAACTATCCAATTAAACATTCTGTATTCATAAATATGATGCAAAAAAAGAAATTTGGCAGACAAAAAAGAATGGAGAGATCAAATTGCTATTTTTGTATTGTAATCAAAACAAACATACTATATTAGGAAGATATCAGAAAATCTTGTTACCTGTGGTGACCCTCTTTCGCTGACCACCGGAAATCCCTCGGATCATTTCATCACCAACCAATGTATCCGCACACAATTCAAGTCCCAAGACCTGATTTTTTTATCAAAGATAATCAAAATTATAGCAGAGCCATATGATCACATTTTCTGGCAGAAATCAGGATTCTTTACCTTAAGAATATAATCTGTTACAACACTTGCCTCTTGCCCCTTCAATGATGATGCCTGGCCCATATAAACAACAATTTAGACACTGCTGTCAGTTTCTGACTCATTACGACAATTTCTGATACGACAATGATCCACTAACTTGAATTGACACAACAATTCATTTTGGGCTAATAGTAATGTGTTTCTATTATCATGGTTTTCAAGAAAGTTACCTTCATAAAAATATCAATATCAGGGTCTGGCTTAATATTGGCTTCCTTCTCCCTACGGGACAATTCAACCAGCATTTCTGCAGAAAGTTTACCATTTCAAAGGCAAGTTTAGAAATTTACCATTCATGCAGAGAATTCCATTTCAAAAACGTCACAAATTAACCGCGGTCTACCGTAACGTGGTCCAACCCCTTGACATCTAGCTGAAAAGGCCAAAGTTTCCCTCACAGTTAATTCTCCCATATGGAGATCATACTGACTTATGTACGCTGATGTTCTTTCTGGGACGAACTCATTCATTCCATGACCGTTGTATGTAACTCTGCCAGAAACCTATTTTAAAAAACAATGATCATTATTTTGTTTTGAGCCATGATTAACAATCAATCGTCATTTCTTTAAAAAACTACCTTGAGATCTGAATCAGATTTGCCAGCCAGAGCTAACAGCAGAGTAGTCTTCCCTGAATTTGGTGGCCCTAAAAGTAAGGTCATCCTGCAAAAAATGCCATATTAGTCAGCTCAACCTAAGCCTTCATGTAATCATGTGTATGAAAATGGACTAACATTCATTCCATAACTCAATGCTCTTGTTACCTTCCTGGCTTGATGATTCCGCTAACATCGCGAAGTATGGTCAATTTCTTCTTCCTACCCGGTAGAATGCGCAGATAATCGAACAATCCCTTCAAATAAGAAAGAAGATATGCAATTAATAAGCATCTAACCATCCATTAATCCATCCCAAGATTTTTATTTTTTTTCACCTCAATCATATTGGCAGTAAAGTTGAACATGGTTGGCAAAGCTCTACTGCTATTCTGGGCTTGTGCTTCGATGTTGAGATGTTCGAACCGGACTTCGATTGTCGGAAGACTAATACCAACTCTGCAACAAAAACACATTCAAAAAATCTGCAAATGAAGCAACCAACAATAAAGTATATATGCATCAATAACAGCAAAACTAAAAAAAAAACCTGTCAATCCGCTTCTTGAGCTTGAGCAAGAACTTCTCATTATCATCCTCGGCAATCTTGAGCAGCCTCTCCATGAGGTTCCTCTTCTCAATCTCGCCGAGATTCTCAATATCAATCTCCTTCGATCCTTCCTCCTCGGCCAGAATGCCCCGCCTCACGCGGAGGTACGTCGGAAGCTTCTCGATGGCTGCCCATTTCAGGGCCTCTTCGTCGTCGTACTCGACCGAGGACCGCGAAAAAGCGTCCAGCCCCGTGCTCCGCCATATGTTTGAGCTGCTTATGCGTGCACTGCTGGTTCTGAACGATCCACCTTCCATCTTCGAGCTGGGAAAATGCTGCAGAAACCGGTGGACCGAATCAGTGGTGGATGAATCGGAGAAGCATTTTAATTATCATGTGCTGCCCTGTGTTTGTTACTAGGATATTTCCGGTTGAAATTTGGAGGGGACTGTGGTTTTATGGAAGCGAGTATCAAGGTTGATTATATATCAAAAGGGTGCAAACTACAAAAAGGTTAGTCAACTTTGAAGATGCCAAAGTGGTTGAGTTTCTCATGAGTTTTGGCAGCACATACGCTCAATATTATATGGACTTGTATTATTATTATTTTACTACTAGTCTGGATGAATTATGGGATGCTTTATGTAAATATGCCCAGACATTTCGATTATTTGATAATTGATACAAAGTGTTTACGTATTTTAAATTCTACAAAAGTGATCATATAGGCAATGCTAACAAAGTAAAATGACTAAAATGTCCTAAAAGAGGTGAATGTACTTCTTCGGAATTTTGTGCATCTTTAACTTTTTTTTTCTTCGACATCTGAATCTCAACACATATGTCAATTTCCACATAATCACCGACACACCATCATTAACTCCTTATGTAATTACCTGGCCTAGTTCAAGTGGTCGTTGGCACTTAACTCGCCCATCGGAGATCGGGGTTCAAATCCCACGAACTCACATTTGAGAAACACGAACAACAGATGGAGATTGGTTAGAGTTCAATATATAATCGGAGAACATACAAGACTTGTAGCATAATTGATTCTGACTCAAACTTAAACACATTGAAACACAAAACATGTTTAAAATCAATTTATGAAAGAGGAGGTCTTCCATGTTTCCACAAATATTGATTTTACCATATTAAGTATGATATTCGATGTATTATTGCTGATCTTCTTCCTTTCATTTGATCTTCTTACTTCCAAGATTGATCTTTTACATATGAACATTCAGTATAATTAATTGAGATAGGTCTTAACTGAAACTTTGTTAATATAATTTTTTTCCCCAGTTCATAAAACACTAAAAAAACAAATAAATATAACTACACCACTTTCTTCTTTTTTCATTTTTCTACCGATGGACATGATAAGATACAGACTTATCAATTATCATCGTCAATATTGTATCATAGACTCATAGTATATATAACTAATTTAAATATTCATAGGATTATGAGCTACACAATGACGTTACCTTTTTACAACCAAACCGGCTAAACTCATAATTAACTAATAAAATGTTTATTTAAAAACTATACTCCCATTCTTCCAACATTTAGTTGATTGGCGTATGATACCAATTGAGTATTGTCATCTAAGAATATGATTAATTTGGTGAAGAATTAATCCTTGCGTTTTCTTGCATGATTCCATTTTTTAAAGAGTGACTCTCTTTAATTTTGTATACAAGTAACAAGTATATTATGTGAGATATCTTTATATTCTTTATATATGCGTGTTTTTTTACATTTTATAACAAGGTAATATATAAAATAATGGTTAGTGATTAAATATAAATCAGAAAATTTTATATGTGAGGATTTTAGTATGTGGGGGTGTGGGTCCAATAGAAATTTGACACGTATTGGATGGAAAAAGGCAACAAACGGACGTGAGTTTCGTTCTAATTTTATGTTCTCTACCCTTCACTTTCAGCTTACCACCTCTTTTATTCTCATTCTTCCTTCTGAATTACTCCTCTTTCCCCTTTCCAAAATCCATCTTTACGAGACCTAACTCTTCAATTCGCCGGCGGCGTCCGCCTTGAAGCCATCTCCACCTTAGAACAAAATCAAATGGAACTGCTATTTCGTCTGTTATAAAGCGATCGGTGCCCAAGAATCTCATGACAGATTACCTCCGCCGAGTCACACCGAGAAATTGCATCAGCGGCTCACTTGCGGCAAATCGTTACAAGCCCACAAGCTCGCTCCCGGCCATCTCCGCTCTGCGCACTCCAGGCAGTAGGCGCAGGCCACCTGGCGGAACGATCGAACCTACACGCCTGGCGCTTGATCCACCATGAACAAGGGATTTACTCGAGAAGCCAGACATCTCACTGGGGACTATCTCCTCCGGCTAATCACAATTCATATCGCCACTGTTGCGGCACCATGAACGGTAAACGTTCACAACAATAATATGAGTAACTGGGCCCGTAAGCAACTCTCTCCTCTCCTATCACAGTGAACCACCGTGTACAAATTCATCACGGCCATCATCATTCAAGACATCCACCACTAACACAATTAAGTTGTGTGGAAAAATTCAGACCACAATTCAAACAAATTATTCTACAAGACAATCACATGAGTAAACTCTCTCATGTGTGAACACAGAATCCAATTAAAATAGAATTTGTATCCTCTGCCAAAGAATCCAATTAAGGATTTGTTTAGGAGCTTAACGGAATACCACCGGCGGTTTCAAGGAATAAAGAGGGTTTTTTTTAAAATGGGGAGAAAAGAGGTGGTAAATGAAATAAGCTGAAAGTAAAGGGTACAGAACATAAAATTAGAACGAAACTCACGTCTGTTTGTTGCCTTTTTCCATCCAATACGTGGCACTTTTCTATTGGACTCACACCCCCACATACTAAAATCTCCACATATAATTTTTTTTGTAAACATATCTTAAAACATATGACAGCGTAATAAATTAAATTTAAGATTTCATGGGAGTAAAACCTTAAGAGAACCAATTTGGAAAAAATTGAATTTGTCTAAGTTCGAAATGTTTTTTTTCTTATCCTTTTCGGTTGACTAAGGCACTATTACAAGTTATATGCCATTTGCGAAAAAGAATATGGCAAGAACGATTCTTCATTTTGTCGTTCTCCCGTTTAAATTTTGAAGTTAATTATGTGAAGAATAACATTTACAAAGATTCCAAATCTTTTGGAAACTTCTTAAGTAAATGGTACAATACAACATTATACTCCCTCTGGTTTCTCTTAATTGGCATCGTACTATTCATCATAAAATTTGTTGCAACTTTGACCATAGGTTTGAAGTAGTATATGAGTAATAATATTCATGTATGATATAGTTTTGGATTCTCCTCAACACATATTTTCTAAAAATAAAAAATTTATATCTACTTAATGTATGTATATAAAGTTATTGATGGTCAAACTTGCCGTCAAATAGTGTTTTTTGGTCAAGGGGACATTTAAACACAACCAGAGGGAGTATGCTAAGCTAGATAAAGTCAAAACTACTCGCCCCCAAACCATTATTTTCAAAACGTATAATTTTATGAACGATTTTATTTTTAAAAAAATGTCTCATGGTCCTAAAGCTTCTTTTGAATAAAATCCTAACATACACGAGTAATTTTACATTTCTAAATTGTATATATATATATATATATATATATATATATATTCGTGTGATTTTCTTAAATAACTTTAGTACTATATTCGTCTAGTAAAGAGCATATCCTAGCAGAGTAAGAATTTGTTATCTTGATGATATCAGTATTTTTATAGAATTTCAGACAACTCAATTCAACAAAAAATAGTTTTAAAAAATTCAAATTAATTCAGTCATACTGATCCTAATTTTCGATATATTGACTTTTACTTCAGTTCATCTAGTAAAATAGCTCATCCTCTTGATCTTATCAATATATCTATATCATTTTGTGACTTTAGTTCAGTTCAACAAAACATAGTTTTACGAAATTTAGTTTAATTTAGTCATACTGATTTTGATATATTAATTTTTTTTCTAGTTTAGCTCAATTCAATTTAATTCAACAAGAAATAAATTTAGAAGAACAGAGCCTATGTAATGACTATCTTATAATTATTTTCACCAAAGTGATGATGATGGTTGTTAGTTGTTACATTACAAGAGTTACAATAATTAATACTTGTGTCCCAGCTAAAAAATTTACTTTATTTTTAGGTCTAATTCAACTAAAAATTCTTAATTACTTTTTCGCTTATATTCATATTTTTCGAGATAAGGATAAATGAAAGGATGTTAAATTAAACAATAATGCTCAAGTTGACAAGTACTGCTCTTTAGACTTATGTGCTCTCAGAATCTGAAGATGTCATCAAAAAGATTATACAATCAACAGCACACCAATTTGAACGGCAGCTTGAGCTTCTTAAAATAGTAATTTTCGGTCTTTTGATTGAACTACACATCATCATTCAAGGTTCCTCAGATATACTATTATTTCTACTGCATGTAGAACCAGTGGCGGATCTAGCACTACTATTTTGGGGAGGCTAAACAGTATTATGTAGGGATGGTGGGTGACGGCGGCGGACGGCGGCTCCGGTGGGTAACGGCAGATATGCCGGCGATCGGCGACGGGAATTTGGGATTTTGGTTCAGACTTCAGAGCTTCTGGACTCTGGTTCACGTACACGGTACGCCTCTGATTTGGATGAGGCTGACCAAAATAATTAATATTTGATTTTTTTTTTTGCCTAAATTAGAATCAAAACGACGTCGTTTTGATTCTAATTTAGGCAAAAAAAAAATTGCAGCGGTCATCTTCTCAGGCGGACTCGAGGCGGACTCAAGGCGGCCTTAGGCGGATTCAAGGCGACCTTAGGCGGATTCAAGGCGGCCTTAGGCGGACACTATTCCTAGCAGCTGTTCGGCCGATTTCAGGGAAGGCTAACGCCTCCCTGCGCCTTGGTGTACGTCCGCCACTGTGTAGAACAAAGTGAGCAGTTGGGATATTAGATTAATTAGAGAGACCGGAAATCGGAATGATCGATAGTTTGGTGCAATTTGTTGATGATAAATGCAAGGGAAACTAAACTAAAATAAATTATTATAAAAGAGTAGCTATAATAAGTAAATTAAAGCTTGCAGTGAGATGGTTTAATGTATTTATGTTCTAACTCACTCTTCATCTCGTTTACTTTGTCTAAATGATAAAAAGAACTTGAGAATTTTCAATATTTTTACTGTCAAACAATGTTGAACGTATTTTTAGTAGTATGAATGAAATTTCTACATTCAAATAAAATAAATCCAGAATATTTTAATGAAACTAATGTGCAACAAGAACATATGATAGATGATTGTCCAACAGTAACGTGGACCTGATAGTATCATGGATTTAGGATTCCCTGTACGAATATTATGAATTTTCTGATCCTACTCGATGCATACAAATGGGATCTAAGTTCATATGCCCATGTGTACAAAATCTCATTGAATCCCAAGAAGATTTGTCGGTCTATATTCAAAGAGATTAATTATCTCTATATAGCTAATTAAAACTCATAGTATTCATCGTAAGTACATGCATCATATATTCATAGAGTCAAGCTCCCTATGCGACTGTTTCTATTTGTATTTCTATTTTAGGTTTGGTTTGAAATTGCCAAACCTGAGATATTTGGTCATAGCATGATTGAGTAAACATATGTCACCTAGTACGATGAGTTTTTTTTTGAAAAGTATGAATGTGGAAACCTAGATGACATAGTTAAACATATCATTTTTTCTCAATTAGTATCATTTTAGAACATACAATAGAGCTCTAATAAGTTGAACACAATCATGTGAGATACATGAATGAAATTTTTTCATGTAAAATTTGCATTATTTTATGAAGGATGAGGTACGTTCATTCTTTCATTTTTTGTTTACCATGCATGTTGAAAATTACATTAGGGGCAGTGGAACTTTCTTTATTTGAAAGTAGGGTGTAATTTTAGTAAAATTTCTAGAACGGGCAGTAGTTAATTAATTCAATTTTTCTTAATAAGAGTATTTAACTAAAGACACTAATACCCTAATTTTTTTATTTTCGTGAGTATTCATCAATACCATATAAATTTTGTTGACATTCAATTTTGTATGATCATCCAATTCTTTAGATTCACTTTTATTTAGTTTAATTAAGTTCAATTAAATTATATTTATTCAAATTTGCTCCATTAATTTTGTCTGCTCCTAATGAACATGAACTAAAATAAACTTAACTAAATTGAATTTTTTTCAACCAAATCTTAATAAAATCAATGGAAAATTTTAATATCAAAAGGTGAACTGAATTTTAAAACTATAACTAAATAATAGGGTTAAAAATAAATTTAAAACTAAATTGAATTGGTTTGATTTAATCAAATAAAAGTAAACTTAGTAAAACAAATTGAATCTAAACTAAAATAATAAAAATAAGAGTATTAATGTCTTTAACTAAATAATTATATTAAGAAATAATGAACTAATTAACTACCGCCCTTCCCAGAAATTATGACAAATTTAAACTCCACTTCAAAATAAAGAAAGTTCCACCGCCTTTAATAAATGCATAGAATCGAGTAATACTTAATGAATCATAAATAAAAGCGTGAAAAGAGAAATCTGGCTTGTGGTTTATCAATCATCTTTTTTCCTCATGCACGGATCAAATGGTAACATGGTTCAACCGTTCAAGTCACCATAATCAGTTTGCCAATCCATACCATTTTTAAACGTGAGAGCAAGAATTGTTAAGCTTTTTAAATTATATTAATTTACACACACGCATCATTGTCTTTTATATTAATATTGAGTTATTTTCTTTAAAAATAAAATAAAAAATATTGAGTTATTTTTCTATTCCAAAAAGGAAAAATTCCTATTAAGGGCGTAATATAATGTGAAATTTAAAAATATTGCGAGATTCCTATTAAAAATATTGAAAAATTTCTATTAAGTGCGTAATATAATGTGAGATTGCTCCAGTAGTTTTGATTCCGATTATGTATATGGTTCTGGCTCTGGGCGGGAGAAGAAGAGTTTCTGGGTGGGAGAATAAGAGGTGCGTTAGGATAACGATGGAACTTTTTAATGGCAAACCAAAAAAATATATTTGATTAATAAGAGTTAAGTTAAAAAAAGAAGATAGAATTGTAATTCAATATTATGTGATGCATTAATGTATTTTAATGCCCTTAGTAGGAATTTCAAAAGTTTTACACCCCATCTAGGAATTTGATATTATACTACACCCTTTGTAGGAATTTTCCCTTCCAAAAACTAGGTATTGACTATTTAATTTTGGTTAATAATTCTATTTTCCCTTTAATCGGTTAATAAAACATATTGAATAGCTATATTACTACTATAAATAGATTATTATACCAAATAAGTTATTAGTGTAATTTTTAAAATACCATTTTATAAGTAGATTTATACTGTATTTATTTGGAAACTTTAATTGTATGCAACAAACAATTAAACGTGAATTTACAAATCTATCCATTTTACACACGGAAATTTAGGTGAATTGACATTTCTAAAATACCCTTTTATAAGTAGATTTATATTATATTTATTTGGAAACTTTAATTGTATTCAACAAATAATTAAATGTAAATTTAGTTTATAAATAAATAGGAAATCTGTTGGAGCTGAAAAAATGTCCAAATTCCCTAAATTTCTTGAAAATTTATAAGGTGGGGAAGCTGTTGGGATTGCTCTTATACTTTTCTTTTGACAAATTAAGTGTGTTTAGAGAGGCCGATTGATTTCACCAAAACAACATAAAAATAGGCATAAATTACTAAAATACGAATGAATTAAACCAATATACTAAAAATGTTTGGCAAATTGAAATTAGGAGTGAATGGAATGAATGTATTGCAAATCCCATCCCACCCGCATATTCTCAACTTCTACTTATTATTATATAAAAGGATAGATAAAAGGGAAAATTTGCATTAAGGGCAGTGGAACTTTCATTATTTGAAAGAAGAGTGTAATTTTAGTATAATTTCTAGAAAGGGCAGTAGTTAATTAATTCATATTTTCTTAAATAAGAGTAATTAACTAAAGACACTAATACCCTTCTTTTGGTTATTTTTGTTTAGTTTAAATTAAAATCAATTCTAGTCAAATAAGTTTAGTTAAGTTCCATCCAAAATATTTATATTAAGTTCAATTAAATTAAGTTTAGTTCACTTTATTAGCATTCAAAAAATTCCAATAAATTCCTTTGAATTTAGTTAAATTTGGTTCAATTTAATTTATTTTAGTTAATCTTAATCAAGACAAGAATATATTTGTTGACATTCAATTTGATCATCCAAATTTTAATATTCACTTTATTTAGATTAATTTAGTTTAATTAAATTAAGTTCATTCAAATTCATCTTTGCTACATTAAATTTAAAATTCAAATCCATTAAAGTTTCGCCTTTAATTTAAAAAATCATTTTAATTAAACTGAATTGAACTTAACTTAAAATTAAACTTAGCCAAAATTGAATAACTTAACCTAATTGAATTAAATTTAAACAACTAAAAATGGGATGAAACTGAATTGAATTTTACTAAAATTTGTCTGAAGATGTACTAAAATAAATTAAACTAAATTGAACTGATTTCAACCAAATCTTAATAAACTCAATTTATTTTTTTAATATCAAAAGGTGAACTTAAATTAACTAAACTAGAACTAAATAATTGGGATAAGAATAAATTTAATTGAACTAAAACTAAAAATTTGGGATGAAACTGAATTTAACTGATTTGATTAAATTTTAATTAAATAGAAGTAAACTTAGTGAAACAAAACTGAATACTTAATTGAATAATACTAGAATAATGAAAATAAGGGTATTAATGTCTTTAATTAAATAATTATATTAAGAAAAAATTAACTAATTAATTACCGCCCTTTCTAGAAATTATGATAAAATTACACCCCTCTTTCAAATAAAGAAAGTTCCACTACCCTTAATACATATTTTCCCTAGATAAAATGTTGTGGTACCCCTAAATTCTATAATAAGTGCTCATGTACCCCTAAGTTCTCTGAAAGTGCTTCGGTACCCTTGAATTTAACAACATTGGTGTTTTAGTACCTCTGTCGGAATTGACCGGGATTAACTTAAAATTTCGAGCAACCTGATCAAATAAAAAGACAAAAACACCCTTATTTATAGGATGAATATATCTGGTCTTTTCCACCACCCTCACCGCCATCTCCGACACACACCTCTGAACAAACTACCCGAAAAATACAAAGTTTCAGATATTCACCGCCACACACCTCTGAACAAACTTAGTTGTGACAATTCATAACATAACTTAACAGATAAATATCAACTTTCAAGAACCAACAATGCACACGAACACATCTTACACATATAATATATATGCATATGACCGCTCGATGCCTTCACCTTTGGTAATTTCTCTAAACCCCAGCCGTGGGAACTTTAGTTTCTCCCTAAAATTAGCCGCCTATTTGATTTGTCAAAACTTTATTACAATTCAATCAAATGTAAGAAATGTGTTGGATTGCATGAACAATCGATTCTTCAATTCGATTCTAGGAGTAGGAGAATTCGTTGAAGTTTGCAGCAAATTTTTTTTTCCAAAAGGGATTCCTTAATCCTAAAATAAGCGAATAAGCCCTAGCACTTACATCAATGTTCTAATAGTACGTAGCTAGTGACAAATATATTACATACTTCCAGAAATAAATTCTCCATCACCTACTAAATATTAACTAAAATTATTTGATATCTAAAACTACAACAATAGTAAACGGTGTGCACATAAGCGAAGTACAGTGTACACAAATCTCCAAAACATGGAATGCAACAAGAATCATTCAACAGAGAACTAATCTCTTTTGCAGCCTGGTAATCAAACAAACCAGAAGCCAATTCATATGGACTTGCATTCACAAATTTTAGCTCGACCATAGCCCTCTGAACTGCTGTTAGATCATCTTGATTATATTGTACATGTTGTTAAGAGCAATTTCATTAGGACAAACACACCATTTTGTAACAATGCCCTCTCCGTTTGTAACATTGCCATAGTGTCCACCCTCCAAAGCCTCTTTCAGCCCTTGTGAAATGGATAGAATACCGATAGAGTGATCATTTCCGATTTCGAAACTCGGCATCGGATCGGCTGCCTTGTATTGGTTAATTTTGGCACTCAAAATTTCACAGTTGTCGAAAATTAATAGTCCACTGTTTGCCCCTCTGGCTATTGGCTTTTTTAAAGCAAATACGGCCAAATATGTCCTATCTCTACCTTTCCGGATTGAAATTCGGCCTTGCCTCAGCTCTTATCCAAGCTTCTTCTCGCGAAGAAACCAGAAATGGTTTACGGGATCCGAAGGTGAAATCCTTCTTTCTCTCCTCCCTATCCTCCCGCTTTGCACATAAATGTGCTAACACCAATTCGTTCCTTGCCTCAGCTGATGAATTGACTCCCCTAACCATATTTAAGCAATCTGTTAAGGAGATTGGGGAAAGAGGTTGTTGGCCTAATTTATGAGAGGAAAAAGAAGTGAATAATTTTTGGGGGAGAGTAGTGAAGGAGATGCATCAAAATTCGATTCCTTAATTCGTTGAAGTGGTTTGAAATTTTTTTATTCATTTATGATCATCCAGCTCTCTTATTCCTAAAATCAATCGCCTATCACGAATCTGGAGAAAGAAATAAGTTTACCGATTTTCTTGATTCGATCGGCTATAGAAAAAAAAGATAAAATTGGAATAGGAGGTGAAAGGATGAAGGTGTCCGGAAATTTTGGAAGAGGAGGGGGAAAGGATCGAGGTGTTCGGAAAAGAAGAGATCGAAGGAGAAGAAGTTGGTTTTAGGAAGAGAGAAAAATTTATTTATTTTTCCTTTTTTTACCGATTTGATAATGCGAATATATATTGGTCATTTACTTTATTTCCGTCATTGACTGGTGTTGATTGACATCCAAATATGTAGATATAAAAAATAGGGGTATATGAGCACTTTTTTAAAACTTAAAAGTATATGAGCACTTGTTAAAGTACCAGGGGTACCCGATCACTTTTCTCTATATAAAATTGTTTAATTTGGTATCAAACAAATTGTAGATAATATATGTAAATTTGCAAACATTCATATGTAAATAAATAGGGAGGAATCCACTCATAAATAAATAATTAATAGGAGTAACCCATACATAATAATATTCCAAATGAAATGTAATGAATTATTGTCTAAATCCTCAATAAATCTATAGTTGGTATTTTTTATAGAGTTGGTTTCATGTGCACTATTCAATTCTTTTTGTATAGTGTTTTGGTTGACAACAAAAGCACATAAATTTAGCCAAAGAGCATCTACACAATTTGTTCCCCCGTGTTTGTTTAGTTGACATATTTATGTATAACATCTTGGTTGACATCAAAAGCACATAGATTTGGTCAAAGAGCATCAACACAATTTGTTCCCGTATATTTGTTTAGTTGACAAATTTAGTAATACGGAGAAATATCATTCTAGGTTTTCTTATACATTGAATCACTATTAATTGAACAAATATCACCAACAACAAACTATTAATTGAACAAACAACACCAAGACCATGTAGGTTCACTACTCAATTTCCTACCTCTAACAACAACAAACAAACAAGAAGTACTCACTAGTGCAGACAATTAAGTACTAAGCACGGTGGCTTTGAACCGCCGTGGGTGACTGAGCCGTGGTTGGTAACCGACCAGCCACGGCGGTTGGTTCTTTGCTTCCGACATCGGAACGTCCTCAGGCTATAGGGCTTCCAACGTCGGAACCTACCCAGACTATAGGGCTTCCGACGTCGGAAACTCTCCAGAAAGTAGCAAAAAAAATTATGTGCCAAATTGGCCGGCGAAAATATACTCAAAAGGTGGAGATGCAGCCAAGGTGTTGTCTGAAGTCTAGTGGCCATAGATGCACCCAGTGTTACGCAGCCAGCCTGGACTCTTGCTAATAATATTACAGAGCCTGTGATCAAAACTAATAAGTTAGCTATGCCAAGTTTCTACATGAATTTAAGAACTTTGATTACTGAGTCCATTCTTAGCCTAATTGTATCAATGAAGTGATAAAGAAACTAATACAGTCCTCCAATGCTTTCAACAAAGTTCTGTAGATTCATTTGTAGTTACGAGTCTACGAAATAAATAAAATATAGTTGAATTAGCATAACATGATGAAATAAATCCATTGAGTACGAAAAAGTACAACGCCTTTATTCCTCCTCTTGGTTGACTAGAAGTACACAAGATCAGTAAACATGCTAACCTGTATTACTCCAACTTCTTTATTTATGGAAAGATTTTCAAATGGACCAGCAGCAGGTTTTGCTCCAATTCCAACAACCACCTGCAGAACATATGAAACAGAAAGAAACATAATTTAGAATTTTCAACCCTATGAATTGGAATTCACATTCGAGTTACAAGTGCATTGTCAATGGTAAATTCAAGCAATAGTTTAAGAAGAAAAAAAGATAATAAAATGTCATTACAGTGTCAGCTTCAATAGTGGATCCGTTTTCAAGTCTCACAGTTGTGACATGCCCATTAGAATCAGCTTCTAATGATTTTAGGCGGACACCCTGGAAACATTGATAAATAAGATGCTTATTTTAAGCTTCAGGGGATAGGGTTGTGAGAAGTTAGTAGAGAAAGCACTAACCTTAACAAACTTAACACCATTTTCTTGGTAAACCTGTCCATACTTTTGCGCTAGAGAAGGAGTAAATAACCTTTGCAACAGGTGATAGTCTGGAAAAATAATATATTTTGACCCAGAAACAATATAAGTCAGATATCAAAATATGCATATTCAGATTAAATGAGTAGGGGCATCTTCTCCGACGGGGACAAACGTCGCATAATTGCAAGACTGTGCCTGATCAGTGTAGCAAATGAAGTGAGTGGAAAACTGTTATAGATGTGTTGGATCAGTGCATAGTTAATTATTCACAATCCAACATGCTCAATGCACACTAAAGATTACAGCAAAACCATAAAGCTCAAAACTTTTCAATCATACAAACTCGAATTTAAGAGAAATCCCATAATTTCAATAGCAGAAAAAGAATAAAAACAAGAAAACTCACCACAATATCAATACTTGCATGTTTAAAATTAAATTGCCCAAATTAATGGCTCATCTCCTCTCTATAGCAGTAAAGGAAAGTAGCAGGCCTGTGTTGAATTACTAAATTCCTAAAAAAACAAAAACAAATATCATTGAAGACAATAAAAGCAGATAGAAGAATGTATGATTGCAGACTTTAAGGAATGGTGATTTAGTTAAGGTGAAGAAGAAACGGGATCTGGAGAAGCATAAAATGGAGTAATTGAGATAATAGGAACTGACCTGAGAGGGCTTGTTGAGCTCAAGCTTCTGCGTTGTCTCAGTCGGCAATCGGGAGGTGGCGGCGACACCGAAAAGCAACCACCACCATCTACAACCTATTTTGTACTAGCTAGTTTGTCTTGTTGTGGAAAGTTTAAAACCCACCAAAGTGGTGCTCGGAATCGGCATCATGAGCAGCGTCGTCAAGAGCATATAGGCGGACGAATGGCGAAGCGTGCCGATGCGGCGCGCTGCAGGACCAGTTAGCGGCAACTCCGATCCGGCAATCTGATTGGCATGGGCGATTACAGTTCGGGAAAAACGATGGGATTTTGTGGGTGGTGTGTGTGGTGATGAAGTCCAAACAAAAGAGGCTTTTCTAGAAACATTATAAACATGTATGCCTTCTTGTTGAGCTTCCGACATCGTAATCTCACAGATTGCACTTCAAATATAGTAACCGATGTCGGAAATAATAAATTTACGGCGGTTTTACAATAACCGACGTATATAGTTCATCAAACACCTTCCTAAGGCCTTTCGATATCGGAATCTCCTTCGGAACCTACCAGCCACGGCGGATTTTCACAAATGTAAAATAGATCTCTTCTTCTACTCTTCTACCGTGAGCGGAATTCTTTTCCCAATCCATGATCATATTCGCAAACCTTCATCCATCCTCAATCCGCGATCATACTTGCAAACCTTCAATCATCTTCTTCTCTACGCCAGTTAAGGTTCACGCGCTGAATGAAATCCAAAGTACTGAGAAAAAACCCCCTATTAATTTTTAACTTTCTTGAACAATTGCTTCGATGGCAGGGTACTGGCGGACAGTATCTCGGAGACTTCCCCGGACGGCTGTTTTGTGAGTAATCGACGAATATCTTCGGTAAATTGCTCACCGATGAGATGATACAAAGCAGAATTCATGAGTACTTTCTGCCAGGTGATATTCCGGAACTAATCGATTAGGTGTCTGGAACCCAAATACAACCCTATATTTTTGAAGAAACTCATCAGCCTGGCTAAGGATAGGAAAAATAGAGAAAAAGAGACGGCTTCTATTTTACTCTATGCGTATTGAGATTTTTTCTACTGCCGACATAGTCAATGGGTTTGTCATGCTTTTGGAATCTGCAGAAGACACATCATTGCATTGGATATATTGGATGTTTCAAATGAGCACCATAAGAGTATAATTAATCAAGGGTAACAGTGTCTTCTTCTAATTAAGTAATAATCAAAAATGTTAAGATGCCCTTAATAATAAATTTGTTAATGTTACACCTTTAATAATAACTAGTATTTCCAGCTCCCGCGGAATGTGAAAGGTAGGTGAATTGAAAATTAGTAATTAACAAATTGGGTAAAAATATAACTATAAAAAGAAAACATACATGGCATGATCTCAATTCTCATAATTTTTAAGTGATGCAGAATACAATGCAATACAAGCTCAGATCATGTTTTCTTTTCTGGTGGTATGATCTCTCAATCTCGGCAATTGCTCCGAAACAGTGATTTAATCAATCAAGACCAACTTCTTTACATCAGAAGTGTGAACCTGCAAAACCAGCTAATACGGATTTTTGACGCTGTCAGATGCTAAGAAGAAGGAAATCTTTAATCATCCTTAAACTGAAGCTGAAAATTAATTGTACTGTAACAGGTTTTTCATAGACATTCAGATAACATATAAAGCACAACCACAACCAATTTTTCTACAATATGCGAAGAAACGCAAATGAGAGAGAGGACTGATCTAAAGAGTCTTCTACAATGGCTTATCAACTGCAAGAACACACAAAACAAAACAAATAGGAAGCCTCAATAACCATGCTGAATCATGCAGTTCAACCGGAGCGAAACTTGTAAAGACCTTTGTACAAAATCCCAGCTCAAAAGAAATTCCAAAAGAAATGGCAAGATCCTAGTTCAAAATCAAGATAAACCCAAACTTTATGAAAACCATGTGTGCCTAATGATGCAGGACCACAAATTCAGAAGAGAACCATATAAAAGTAACCAGCACTGTCACTCATCGATTACGCATCACAAACTTTTCCTTCAAGTTCGATGAGTATATATAAATGATAAGGAGTAATTTAAATGCATCAAACCACTAAACACGACCAAATCAGAAATTTTAATTTGAAGTATTGAGCTTTACATATCTATTATAATCGAATCAAAGCCCTACACCTCCTCAAAGCAAGCTGACACAAATCCTACTCAATGCAATATAGAAACATCTATGCATCAGTCCTAATTCAAAGAATAATATAACGGTGAATGAAATGAACACGCCACATGAAACCTGCAATTGCACAAATGGAAAAAATATTCTTAAAGTATTCTCCATGATCTAATGAACAAGATGATTATTCCTTATCCAAGTATGTAGAATCTGATCAGATGATTCCTTCGCTTTTACCCATTCTAAGAATAAAAGAACTAAAAGTAGTTTATTACCTAATCTCATTACCTAATTTATTTATGCATTTTTTTTACAGCCTATCAGTTGCGATTTGATCTAAATTCAGATACCTGTAACTGATTTAGATTCTTCCATGGAATGGAATCATTCATGAACTCCCCCAAAATGACTCCATAGCTATAGACATCAGATCTGTATTACAAAGAGAAAGTATAGCAATAGTCAGTCATAATCATTAAAGATAATAAATTTGAAACTTCAACAATATAAATATACAAAAACAACCTGTGAAGGCTGAAGAATGGTCTGCATGCAAAAACCACAAATGCGCCTTTTTAAAGAACTTACAGAAAGGATTAAGTGGATCAGTTGGTACCGAAGACAAAGGTAGCCATTTGGTATTACCTTTTTGTTTGCAAGTGAAGAGTACCTAAAGGCATAACCCCAACTTCTTAGCTTGCATGTCGGCTTCTTTAGATGCAGTCATTGAAGCCGAAGTACAACCTTATAGCATACTGAAGCAGAGTACCTGAAAAATTCTGATCATGTAACACACTGATAAAAGAAAGAAAAGGCACGAGTAATGAGACAAAATCAAATTTCTAGCACAATCGGGAACAAATATCTCAGAAAATATGCAACCAAAAGCTCAGGAAATTCCTTGAGTTGCTCTATGGTTTCTTCAAGACTCTCTCTAACTATAGCTATTTCATGATATAAGAATATATCATACAAATATATTTTAAGGGACATTTTAAAAGGCACTGCAGAAATAAATTTGGCTTGGTATATGCATTTAAATAATTGTACTCTGTACTAATACTATGAAAAATGATTGAACAAATTACCATTCTGCAACTACTATAAATGAATACGCTGAGAAGGTTCAATTTAGTTGGATGAAAATGTTTTAAATGAAATATTTTCTATTGGGCCAAAGGGTACCCAGCCAAAAAGCAGCCAACGTTTGAAGCTAAAATTGAAAGTGCTAAAACCAAGTAAAGAAGCCAATGTTTAGCAGAACGAACCTCTTACATGGACTTAAATAAATCTGTAACAAAGACTCGAAAGTTGATAGCAATAGCAAAAGAACTCCACTCCTCAGTGACCACATCCTGCAAATCAGGTGCAAATTTAACATGAGAGCATACTCTTTCTGCACAAAATGGAGAAAATAAAATGATGAAAGTACCCATTAACAAAAAACTTTCATATACAAAATATGAATGCCTAAACCAACTTAGGCTTGAATTGAACTAAAGACGATTTCCCTTAATAACTAAAATGATTTGCATTAAACTTAATATAATTTAAAATGAATATTACACAACTAAGCATCGGCTCAAATGAACATGGCGTTATTTTCTTTACACAACTAAGGATCAACTCGGATGGCATTCTTTTCTTTACATTATATGTAGACCCTTGTTTAATTCAATACCCTAAACAAACTAATGAGTAATGAGCTAGACTCAAACATGAGCATTTGGAACTTTTGCAGACAAATCAATCCTGAGAGTTACCATGCAATCACAATAGGTAGTATATGAATATTGAGACCAAAGCCACCAAATACATAGTTAAGATGTAATTATGCTCTTGCCTGCCACATCTGTTGAAAACAGAAAAACACAAAATACCAACTAAATGAGAAAATACCAAGCAAATTGTCTTAAACAAAGACCCAAACAAAAGTGCATATGATAAAAGAGTGCAATGCTACATTAAAATATGTACGTGATGTCTAATTGAACCAACTTGAGCCATGAGAGAAAAAGCTAGATTTATAGCATTGTTTCCACGCTGAAACAAAGAGCTGCCAATAAATCTTTGTAATCAATCTCCTTATATTCATTCTATAAAACAACATTTAACAAAATGAATGTAAACTTTCACTAACCTGTTAGAAACTGCATAAACATTAAGTTGCAATATAGCTGCAACTTTCATCACCAAACGAGGCAGATCCATTGTATTTCGCTCTCCTAATCAGACAATGGTGCATATAAAACAAATGCTTAATTAGATAATGGTGCATGTAACTGTATAGTATTAGTATATTATATATCTAAGGAAAAATAGTCATTAAATAAGAAAAATCTGTCTGACCTGTGAAGAATTTAACTCAGGAAAATCCTCGAACACCTTGCATGCATAAAAAAAAATAAAAGTGGAGCATGATTAGAAAATTTGGAGTGAATGTGAAAACCCAAGTGAATAGAAGAAAGCTTTATCCATGAAACATCATCATCATCATCATCATTCATCAGACCCGAACATCCATAAATTAGAGAAGAGCTAGGGATAACAACGATACAAAATCACAAAAGGAGAGAAAACAAATCCCAAACAAAATCAGAGAAAACGAATCCAAAAATATTAGTGAAACTCTATATAGTACAGCGGGAAGAAGGGGGATGATCGCGGTGGCGAGAAGTGAAAAATTACAGCCTTCCAGCAATCGCAATACAATTGGGTTGCTCTATTCCGTCAACAACTCGCCACGCTGCCATCAAAATACCCATGGATAGAGAGAAGCTTGCTGAGTTTTTGAAAGTGGGAATTCAAGATATGAGAAGGCTCTGGAGAGGGACGCGTGGACGCACGAGGAAGTGCATGAACAACGGCGAAATCAAAGGGCGCCACGTAGAAGGAGAGTTATGAAAGTGGAGAAGGCGGCGGTTTCTGGAGAAGAAGAGAAGGGGGGAGAGGGGAAAAGACAATTTTGATCGATTAAAGTTGTTTCTGGAGAAGAAGAGAAGGGCGAAGAGAGGGAAAAGGAAATTGGTGGATTAAAATAATAGAATAATAGAGAATTAAAATATAGGCTGTACTGTAGATGCGGGACGACGAAATTACTATTCATTCAGGGATTCTCCCTTTTAGAGTTAGTAGATATAGATTTATCTCATGCCCTTAATAGAAATTTTCCCTAAATTATATCTAATTTTGGGTGAGTTTAAATATATAGAAGGATTGACATCTAATCTTTACGTTGTAGCATCAAAATTTTGATAAATAACAAGATACGTTCATATTCGTTTGGCCTTTTGATCTTTAAAATGCCCATGTGATGCAAATGATTAGAATAATTCCATGTTTAATTGTATGGTTTGTGTGGTGTGAGAAACAAATATGCAACTGAAACAATTTGATGCGACAATTCGATGTTTATTCGTATGAAACAAATATACTACCCATGTTTATTCATATGCAACAATTTGATGAGATCGAAACCCTTAACTAATGGATCTAAATACACTGGTTTTGACCAAATGAAGGGGTTAAATCCGATGAAAATTATCATTTGAAGTTTCAACTTCGATCCGAATGATAATTTTCATTGGTGCGGAAGATTCAATGGCGCGGAAGATTCAACTTCGATCGGAATTTGCGAAGTTCTCACAAACGGAGGAAATACCAGGAAGCACCGAAGTTGGTTGTGTCGGAAAGGACAACATGAGTTGCTAGAATCCCAAAAATTGTGATGGAAAGGAATATAAAAGTGTGAAATTTTGAGGATTTGGGTTGGGGTTATTGCTTAATTGCACAAAATGACCCCGATTTATTAGAGGTTTTAAAAATGAAGCTTATCCAATCAAAAAACTTAATTATTTAAGTCATGTCTAGCCATAAGATAGCCTTATACAATACTCTGTGAATGTGATACCAAAATAAAAGGTTGACACAGACAATCTATTTGTGCTTACTTTAAACTTTGCATTCTTGACCAAGTCCAACAAATACTATTTAATACATATTTTGCAATAATATAGAGATTGTTTATCCAATTTTGACCTCCAACAAAATATTCTATATGGACCTCTTTTTAGAGATGTGAAGGAGAGAAAATGAAGGGATATGACTATGGACAGAATGAGAATGATGCTCTAAATTTAATCATTTATGCGTATGTGAATTTGAACGCATGTTTGCGTACACGTACAATTCATCCTTTAAAATATTTTTAATTTATATTTTTTAATTTACATATAAAATTAAAGAAAAGTCTTGGAAGTGACCGTCACTATATATTGACCAAGGTCTGTTTCATAAACATGAAAATAAGAAGGTCCTTAATTTACAATATTTGAAAAGTATATTATTTCACGCGCGCGTGAATCTAGCCTGACAAAACGCGTGTCTTTTTAGGAAATATGGCGAGCCGGGTCATTGCCTTGATTGATTGCAATGAATACTGGCTTCAATTTCGTCCATCCACACATTTCCTTTTTACTATAATTTCATTTTCCTAATTTTCATCTTCTCCCCATCTTTTCTATTACGTACTACTCCACTTCATTTGGTGTCTTTTGCCTTTTTCCTTTTTTAAATAAAATTCATATTATAACAATCATTTTAAACTTTAAACTGAAACCTTCCAATTATAATTTAAAACCTCTTATCCTCCAATTTTTTATATAATTGAACCATGTTCAAGTTTTGTTTTAAAATTAACATGTTTTAAGTTATAAACTCCATGTTTCAAATATTCTCCTATTTTAATTTATAAACTTCATGTTTTAAGTTATAAACTCCATGTTCAAGTTATGGACGCCATGTTTCAAGTTAAATAGATCTTCATGTTTTAAGTTATAAAGTCTATGTTTCAAGTTAAACATTTTTTCATGTTTCAAATTATAAACTCCATGTTTCAAGTTATACACTTCATGTTTCAAGTTAAACATTTCTTCGTGTTTATAGTTATAAACTTCATGTTTCATGTTAAACATTTTTTCATGTTTTTATGTTATAAACTCCATGTTTCAAGTTATAAAATCCATGTTTCAAATTAAACATTACTTCATGTTTCATGTTAAACATTTTTTTTCATGTTTTATGTTATAAACTCCAAGTTTCAAATTAAACATTACTTCATGTTTTAAGTTGTAATTTAAAATAATTTGCAACCATTTAAAATTCAAGGAAATATTTAAACTTATCTTCATGGTCTGTTCTTGCCTTCTTTTCTCCATCGCAGCAACTTCAATTTAGCAAGTTGCAAAATTTTAAATAAATTCCTCCGCTCAAAATCACAAATCTTTGCTGTGTGTTTAGAAACTTTCCGTCCCCAAACTTTCCGTCGGGTAGGGATGATCATGGGTCGGGTTTGGGTTGGGTCAACTAATATTCGGACCCGACCCGTTTAAAATAGTAAGACTCATAATCGACCCATACCCGACGGGTCTTAAAAATGAGATCCGGACCCAGACCCAGACCCGATGGGTCTAAAGGGTGCAAGGGCCTCAAATGGGTCTTTAATAAAAACTTAACTATTTTAACTTTAACATTAGAAATTTTAAAATAAATACGTAACCGTTTATTTCTAAACTTCTGTTCTGTTGTGTTTTGTGTACTTGCGTACGTGTGTAGTTGTGTGCGTTTATTGAACGCATTAGGATTTGGTTTGGCATTACTGCATTACTAATTAGTAATTGGTATTATTGGACTTGAAAATCTATGTGAGTTAACTTATGAAAGTCCAAACGTAGTGGACTTGTTTTACTAATAATTTTGAATATTAGTATATATTTATATAATACATATATGTTTAATGGGTCTAGGTCGGGTCTGGGTCTTAACATTTAGTATCCGGAACCAGACCCATTTATTTAATGCAGGATTCAGACCTGACCCAAACCCGCTGGGTCTTAAAAAATGGGATCTAAACCCGACCCGATAGGTCTAAATCTGTTGGGTCTGGGCGGGTCTTGGACCCATGATCATCCCTAGTTCCCAGCATACACCTTCCAATTGATTTTCAGTTTGAATCAATTATTTGACTGAGCCGCTACGACCCGCTCCTTCTCAGATCAATTTGATCTGCTTCAACACAGCGCCCGTTGTCGGACGATCGATGGCCAATTCCTCCACGCACTACAGTGCGAGGTCAACGAATTTCCCGAATCCGACGAGCTTCGCCGCCATCGTAGGGTTGGACCTTCCGTGGTATCCTGTTTCACCAATTTCTTGATCTAGATTGGCATTGATACATCCAAACTGGAACGGCGGTGGATCTGAATATATATATGCTGCAATGGGTATGCTCCGCCGGAGGATGAACATTGGGAACTTGAGGGTTTTGTTTATATTGAAACACGACCGCCGCGTGTACTGTTATATTTTGTATAAAATGCACAATAGTCCCTCCGTATTTTTGAGGTTATGGTATTATTACACCTTAGTCCTGGTCACTATATAGTGACGATCACTCAAGAGACGAACTCAAAAACTAAAATGGCCCAAATTAAAGATATACCAATATGAAAATTTTAGATGTAGGTAAATTTATAAAGAATAATATTTTAAATTACAAATATTGATAATACAGAATACGTCATCAACTAATGAGAGATGCGATGACTCAACTACTTAAGGAAATTACCAGGAAGATACATGGGCACGTGAGAGGATCTCAAGCAAGATATAGGAGGTACAGTACAGTCTCACGTGAGGTATACATGAGGAAGAGGAAAATAATGATGAGTCAACAGGGAAAAGGGATCGAGCTAGGCGCTCCAGGACGCCTATAAAAGGAGGCCGCAATCATCCATTTGAGGCAAGTCCTCTAACTCTTGAATACAAAGTTTATCTTTTCAATACACGAAATCTCATCATCACACCGGAGCTACCACCATCGGGTAGCGCCGGGGGAGGGCTTGTTTTGTAGGCATCGGGAGAAAAGGTCCCAGACAGTTCTATCCGTAGCCAGGGAGTTCGGATAACCAAGAGTGATTAGCAAGCAGCCTGCATATTTCATCGCCAATTTGCTTCTTTAAGTTCTCGGACGTCCGATATCCGAGGTACCCGTTTACTAGTGCGGATTTCCCCCACATCAGTTGGCACGCCCAGTGGGACCCGACTTGGCGGGTTCATACTTTCATTTGTCATGACAGACACCAGAAAGTGCCGACCTGGTAGGCCTCATAAATCTACCGCTACCCCGGCTTCAACGGTGGAAAATACTGAGGAGGTGATACAAAACGAAGACAATCCCACGCTGTCGCAGCTGCAAGCCGAAGGGCTGAGACAAAGAAACACACCTGAAGGTCAGCCCAAGGGGGAGCCTGTCACAGAAGGAGAAAAGGATGAGGCTGAGGACAACCCTTTGGAGTTGGGTATGGGGGCACTACCTGGGGCGGAACAAACAGAGACTGCTCAGGATAACCCAAGGCAGACAAACACGGTTCAAAACAATCCGAGGCCACCCAGGGCAGCTCAGAACAATCCAAGACAGAGGGGTGATGATCTATCAGTGTTAGACTTCATGATGGCCCACAATGAGTTATATCACCAGTGGATGATACAACATTAGAGAGAGCAGGAAGGGGGACTTGATCCGCCTATAAGATCATTGATCGACATAGATGCTCTGGACAGGATGAAGGGGTCAGAGAGAAGGATGTTGGTCAGTTCTAGCATGGTACCTCCAATTGTTCCACCTCTGAGGACCGATGCAGACACATGAAATGTCCAGCCGAACCATCTGTATGGAAGCACATGACATGGAGGATGGGTATATCCTTTAGGACCGATGTTGCCGACGGTATCGTTTGCAACCCCACGATCTTAGTCTCAACCCCTATGACATTACCCAACGAGCAGCTACCGGCAGGATACTATGATGTGGGAATTTCAGGTGGGTATCGGACAACAAGAGGACAGGGCCAAAGCCATCTGATGACCTCGGCTGGGGAAGGAGGACACCAAGGAGGATATCAAGGAGGATACCTAGGAAGAGCTAATGAAGATAGATACCATAGAGGCGAGGATGCGTATCCTTCAGATCCAAATTCTCTAGAAGCACGCTTGGACAAGCTGATTGGAATGAATGGGGCGATGCCCGCCTCCCCATGGATTCTGGAAATTTTGGCCGAACCATGGCCTCAAGGGTTGAGGCCACCAGAAGAGATTCCTACCTACAACGGGGAGACGAATCCTGAGGAGTTTATAGGGAACTATCAGAACTTAATTATATCCAGGGATATCCCACACAACTTGAGGTGAAAGTTGTTGGGGTGCTACCTCCGAGGCAACTTTCTGATATGGTTTGATTCTCTTCCGAGGGAAAGTCTAAGAAGTTTTTACAATTTCAGCCGAGCCCTGTTATACAGGTATTCCCAGTTGAAAAAGTCTGGAAAGCTGTTGGCCGAGTTGTTGGCAACCAAGCAAAAAACCTCGGAAGAACCAATAGAGTATTATAGAAGGTACATGGACGACAGTATGCAGGTGTCGTACAGACAACAACAAGAGAAGACAGTTATCAGTGGATTCATCAACGACCTAAAGGATGAGGCGTTGTTTCGAAAGCTGATGGAGAATATCCCTAGCACCGTCCATGCACTCCAGATCGCTGTGCGATTATACTGTGCTGTCAATGACGCGACCCGCAAGAGGAATGAAGATAATGATAACCATTTCTCGGGAAAGGGCGACAAGAAGAAAGCACCAGAGACTAGAAAGAGGGATTCAAGAGCTATGGTAACCGGGAAATCCAGGGTAGAGATCTACAGACTGCTAATCAAGCCTCGCTCAGAGATACTGACGGTATAAAGAAACCTATTCGGTGATCCCCTTCCGATCCAAGGGATCCCATCAAAGGAGAATGTAGAGAAGTGGTGTGCTTACCACAAATCTCATGGGCATACCACCAATGGCTGTCGCACCCTAAGGAATGAAATAAAAAAAATTATAGAAAGGGGCCAGTTGAGAGACTGCGTCGCTCCAGAGGCCAGGAAGGAAGGGCAACAACAGTTCGGAAAAAAGAAATGGAGAGGGGCGAATCAGTATAGTGCTAACCAATATCTAAACCAGGCTCGGATTCAAAGAGAGGAGCAAGCTTATGGAAACAATGAAAACCAAGCTCCAAACCAGATTGTAGCGGTAGTTCAGGACCCAGAGACCATCTCGAACCGAATAATAAATGTTATCAGTGGGATGGTGGGAGACAGCTGCCAATCAGTAACGGCGTTGAAAGCACAGACTAGGTATGTGCCGCCAGGAGAAGAGCCAGGTAAACATTTCCAACCTAATGAAACCATAACCTTTTTCAAAGAGGATGCGGTGCCTACTCAGACCCTACACTTAGATCCGATGGTGGTCACGATGGAGATAGAAGGCTTCGCTATAAAAAGAGTTTTTATAGATGATGGCAGTAGTGTGGAGATCATGTTCACCACCTGCTTCGACCAGCTGGGAATAGGAAGGCAGAATCTCAGGCTGTCGATGTCACCATTGTCAAGGTTCACTGGAAAAGCTGAGATACCCTGGGCATAATTACCCTTAGAGTGACGATGGTGGACGACAGGGACAGAAGTCGCCGGACTTCGGCATTATGTAATTTTGCGGTGATAGACGCTCCTTCTCCATACAACGCCATTCTCGGAAGGCCCTGGTTGACATAGGCTCGAGTGGTGAATTGCCCCTATATATTAACGATGAAATTTTCGACAGCGAGGGATGGCGTCTGTCCGAGGTATCTAGAAAACAGTGAGAAGATGCCTGCTAACGGCCATATTAGATGCAAGGAGGGTTGTGGGGGCCGTCCATCAAGGGTCGGCAAGCAAAGGGAAAGCAAAGATTAAAGGTTCGCCCTTAGAAAAAGGATTTTCAGGATTTTTTTTAGGAAAGAAAGAAGGAATTTGGCGTGGATACACTTATGCCAGTAGTGTGGATACGTCTGCTGGTAGGTGGTATGGATACGTAAAAAAAGATGCAAGATATTGGATAATACTTTGCAGGAAAAGAAAGGGTGTGGATACGCCCTAGGAAGAAAAATTTCTAAGTATTGGATAGTACTTTGTAATAGGAAGTCGGGACCTCAGGGTCGCTCCCACGATGGTGCCCCGCAAAAGAAGGATGTTTTATGAAGGAATTCAGTTTCAAAGATTTAAAGATTTTTAAGATTTTCAAACCAACGAATGGATGCCCTCGTCAGTAGAGGACCATCCGACGAATTCATAAGGAAGAATTAAAGGTTTTAAGAATACAAGGTTTTCAAACCATCGGATGAATGTCGTTATCAGAAGAGGACCATCCGATTAACACATAAGGAAGAATTAAAGGTTTTAAGATTTTCGAATCCACGGATGGATGTCCTCATCGGGAGAGGACCATTCGATGAATGCATAAGGAAGAATTAAATATTTTAATATCCTCAGATGGATGCCCTCATCAGAAGAGGCCATCCGATAAACTCATAAAGAAATTGAAAGGCCCTAAGAATTTAAAGATTTCAAATACTCGGATGGATGTCTTAATCAGAAAAGATCCATCCGATGATCGCATAAGATAAGCTTCAAAGAGTAAAAGGTTATACACCTCCAGATACATCTGAATGATGCAGGATTTAAGGCAGTTGACTACCCTCGTTGGCTCGGATAGTCGAACTACAGAATTGCGAAGGAAAGAACGACAAAAGGTACGTGAATAAGTTCTTTGAAAATTTAATTTAGGCTTTAGAACATTGGGCATCAAGCTTAGAATCTTGAACCCGATGCTTCTGAGCAGGGAGAAATAGGGGATGAGATACATTAGGGCTGATAACGGTACGGTTAACCTTCCCGTTTCTAAAAAATCTACTAACCGCTCAACTATTCAACGGTTCGGTTAACCTTTAAAATTGACAAATAAAATCAGATAACCTTTGTGCCGGTTAGGTTAACCGGTTAACCTACGGTTAACCAATAATTTGATAATTCATTAATTATAAAATATTTTGAGACACAGTTTAGCATACTACAAAAGCTATATATATGTGGGGAATACATATATATGCCAAGAGTTATACAAAAGTTACCTCCAAGAGGAATACAAAAGCTAGCTATATATGCATATTTCCTCATACACCAATAGGCAAGAGGAATACAAAGGCTAGCTACCTAGAGTGAAATGTGGGAGGGTTAAGTTTTAGTAAGGGTTCGGTGCTATTTATATAGGGTTAGTAATAATAATAATAATATAAATAAATAAATAATTGCAAAATAATCCCCGGTTAGTCGGTTAACTATTCGTGTTGAATATTGAAAACCTTAACCTTAACCGAAAGACCAGTTAGTCAAAAAGTGATAACCTTAACCTAACCCTACGGTTCGGTTAACCTTAAAATCGGTACGGTTTCGGTCGGTTTCGGTTATCCGGTTAGTTTTGCTCAGCCCTAAGATACATAGATAAACTAAACATATACATAAGGCATACAATGCAGGTACACAAGGTAAGATTTAAGGGAAAGCAAAAGGGAAAACAGAACAAAAAATTTCTTTGTTAGATATTACACAGGGAAAGAGAAATTACAAAGCAAACAGGAGTACAAAGTAAAGGAAGGTGCCAGGGATAATCAAGACTTCAAGAGTCAGGAGGCCGGGTAGCATCGGGAAATTGGGACCGGGGGTTTTTGCAAACCATCTTTGGTTGACCATCCCGAAAGCCGCCAAATCCAAATAAAGCAGAATGAGTGCAGTTAGGGCTCGGGAGAAGGAGAGCCAGGAGGAGACAGAGGTCTTTCTGGAGCAGTTAGGGCTCGGAGAGAAGAAGCTGAAAGAGGAAGAGAGTCAGAACAGAGAGCTCCCCATAGTTTGGGAGCCAACTGGCCCAGGGTCTTGTTCAGCAGGCATCGGAACTTATGAAGATACCGCCGCTCGGCACCAGGTTTGTAGAAAATTCTTTGGTAATCGAGCCTGTGTATTCCGGGAACCCATCCTCGCATTTGCTTATAAACCCGGGTGGTCTGGTGGTTGTTTGACTCGGTCACACCTCTTGCACGACTTTCTCAAACTCGGGGGATCGGATGATCTCTTCCGAGAGGGCAGCACTATATTCACGAAGGTTGGAGCCATATCTCCAAGGTTGTAATTCTTGCTCGAGTTTGGACAGACGAGATTCTAGCTCGGCCGAGTGGAGTTTCCTTTGTTCCAAATCCTGAGCTAAGGCAGAAGACCTGCATTTTTCCTCAGCAAGGTCCTGGAGAAGGGTAGAAAGGTCACGTTGATGGGTGGATTCGAGGAAATCTCGGAGATAGGCCGAGCCGAGTATTTCAGAGGTAAAGTCGGATACCTAAAACATGAGTTGTTAATAAAAAGCGTAGAAAGCAAGACACAAAAGAGAAAGGAAAATTACCGAGGGATCGGAGCGAGGAATTGTAGCTGCGTATCACTCGGGGGAGGGGGAATGTACTGATGGATTGGACTCTCAGGCGGGGTCTTTTCCGACAAGGGCGCTGACCAGGTTAGGGAAAGGAATAGGTATGGAAACCACGGAGCCAGTACCCACAGGCAGAGTCTCACTTGGGGGCTCGAGCCGTCTAACTCTGGCAGGATGGTAGAGTCGGGAATCGGATGGCGAGACGGATCATCTGGGAGAGATCAGAGCACTACAAAAGAGGAAAAATAGATTAGATAAAGGAAGGAAACACAAAGAAAATGGGGAATCAATCATCAGAATAAAAGAAGGAGTCCTGAAGGGTAACCTTGATTGGGCCAGATGACGCGATAGTGAAGAGCAGAGAAAACCTCGGTGGGGTACACCTCGTAACGCCAGGAAAATCCCATATTCTTAGGGATCCAGTATTGAGACAAGTAAATTGGGCTATTCAGCAGAGTCTCATGGTCCGAGCGTAGCCTGTTAGGGAGCCAAGGTACCTGGTCATTGGATGTGACATTGCGGTTCCACCAAGGAGCCGGATAGGTCACATGGTCATAAGAATAGTGACCGTCCACTAACCATCCCTTCGGATAAGTGAAGAAGTCCTGGATGAAGTGGACTTTGGGAACACGAGATGCAAAACCAAAGATGCAAGGAATCCGGCTTGTGTTCTCGGAAAGGCAGAAGAAAGATCGAAATAGGCCCACAGACTCAGAGATCCCACATCGACGGCAGTTGACTAGAAATGCCATGATAAATACAAACCCGTTGGGATTAATTTAAGCAGGAGAAATTTTATAGTGAAGAAGGAGTTCGGAGTATAAAAGAGGGAAGAGCAGACTCAGACCATACTGGAATAGGCGCTTCGGAATGCATGGCCCATTGGACTGGTATTCATCTGGCTGTAAGGGAGTAAGTTGAGCATCCATCGCTAGAGGGCAGAACATCCTGGAGACGACTTTAATGATTTCGGCACGGATCCAATCATACGCTGGGTCAGTAGGAGGCCCCAGAGTGTTGGAGACGACCCTCAGCGGTCGGGTACGCAAGGATTCGTTTGGGGTTTCACCAGTTCCTGTTCGAGAGTCAGGACAGCGAGAGCTAGGACCGGACAATCTTGGGGCGAGTCATATCGCTGCAGGTAAACGAGGCGGTGGCACTATCAGAAAAGTTACCAGAAGCTGGCGAAGCCAAGCGAGAGAGCAATTAAGAACAAATGGACATGAATCTTCAGAAAAGGAGGAAGAATTTTAGGAAAGATAATCAGCCATGCGAGTGGAATGAGGAAAACGAGGAGGAATTTATAGTATAGATAAAAGGATCAAGGTGGTGGAAGATAAAGGGGCAAGGACAAGTCGTACCTAGGAAGAAGACAAAATGATTAAGTCACTCAAAAGAAGGGGAAAATCGGAAACTGCACAGCCGTAAGGCGAAAAACGCGCTAATCGGGGCCCACTCATTAAAAGGATGTCGCCCCAGGGATAACGAAACGGCAAAGCCCACAAAGTTTCGGCTAGGAGAGTTCGGATAGAAAAGTAGAAGGATCAGATAAAGTCAAGACAAGCGTTACTCTTTCAGAGCTAACACTTGTCTTGGGGGGCTTGTGATAATACAGAATACGTCATCAACTAATGAGAGATGCGATGACTCAGCTACTTAAGGAAATTACTAGGAAGATACATGGGCACGTGAGAGGATCTCAAGCAAGATATATGAGGTACAGTCTCACGTGAGGTATACGTGAGGAAGAAGAAAAGAATGATGAGTCAGCAGGGAAAAGGGATCGAGCTAGGCGCTCCAGGACGCCTATAAAAGAAGGCCGCAATTAGCCATTTGGGTAAGTCCTCTAACTCTTTAATACGGAGTTTATCTTTTCAATACACGAAATCTCATCATCACACCGGAGCTACCACCCTCGGGTAGCACCGGGGGGGCTTGTTTTGCAGGCATCGGGAGAACAGGTCACAGACAGTTCTATTTGTGGCCATGGATTTGGGATAGCCAAGAGTGATTAGCAAGGAGTCTGCATACTTCATCGCCAATCTGCTTCTTTAAGTCCTCGGACGTCCGATATCCGAGGCACCCGTTTACTAGTGCGGATTCCCCCCTCATCAAATGTAATATAAATAAACAAACATATAAGTAATAAAAATAATTTTTGATACTTTAAACAAATAATACACACTATATAAAATAGTTAATAATAAATTGTACTAATGTCTACTTCGGTCATTTAACAATAAAAAACAGTTATCAGCTAATTGTTATTTGCCAAACACTTCTGTACAAACCGTTTGTCAAAACAACTAATTGAATCAGCTAACAGCTAACCGCTGGAATCCTCTAACAGCTAACAGGTAACAGCTGATCTCCAAACGAGACCAATGTGTTGGAGTTCTACCTAAAAAATATAGAGGATCCCTAATTTAACTATCTATACTAGAGATAATTTTAGAATAGTTGTTGGACTTGCTCTTAATCACCATTCATTTAAACATCTTAAATTTTTAATGAGTTTTGTTGGTTCACAGTTAACTCACTAATAGGCTTGGTTGGACAGTGCTCTCCAAGCGTGGGAAGTTTTTATGTTGAGAAATATACGAGTATTCCCACTTTAGTCTCTATAACAGTGGTTTCTACAAAATTTTGTTTTTGGAGGCTACTTGTGACTTAAGAAATGTTATTCCTTGTTTTGTAACTGTGCACAAATGTTCTTTAGTACTTATTAAACACATTGAACCCTATGATCTCTTTCTGTAACGGTTATTTTGATTGGACTTGGGATCCCATAATAAGATTTTTCACCTTAAAAAATAACTGTTAAACTCACGAGTCTATAATACTGAGGGTATAACCATCATTGTACCGTACTTCCCACTCTCTTAATAAGACATTTAATATACAATCAAGCATCCAATAACGTGATTCTTTTTTTCTTTTTTTTGAAAAAATCCAATAACGTGATTCTAAAGCAAAAGCACGGTCTTAGACCAAAAATAAAATAACAATATAAATAAATTAAAACATATGTTTTACTGAATTAAAATGAAAATTTAAGTATTGAGCAATAGAATTATTATGACTAAATTAGCCTATATTATATAAAAATATATTTTCACTAAACTTAACTCTGGCCGTGTTCATCCACTATTTGCATCTTAATACTAGTCTATATTCTGACATAATATAGACGGAGACGGTCTACTTAGAGAGCAACTCTAAACCTAGAGAACAAATCATCAATTAATCATTGCATCTTTTCCATCATTCCAAAAAGGGAAGATGGAACAAATGAGCTAGGGTTTTAGGGAAAGAATGGCTAAAGTTTCTCATTTAAAAAAATACATTAGCCCCGTATTTGTTGACTAGAGGATTGAAGAGTGTTAATCTTCTTTGGCTAAATGTTGATAGTTAATTGGTCAATCTGCTCTTGACTATGTTTGGTGAGAAGATTTTTCTACCTAACTGTTTTGATGAAACATATGATTTCTGAAACGTGGGTTAGACCCGCATTTGCAAAAAACAATAATTAGAAAAGTATTACAAAATATCTTTCATATCCGTCTTCCTCACAAATTTCATTTTTTAATCACATTCATCAAAACCCTCACTTTTTTAAATAAAAGGTAATAATCCAAATGGACCCCCAATAAAATCCAACCCCCTTTACCCTAGCGAGAATCGAACCCAGGACCTCTGACTAATTCTACAAGTGTTTTACCACTTGACCTATTATCAATTCCCTAAACCCTCACATAAATACTCTCACGTCAAAATTTCAAGCATTTTTAATCCAATTTTTTTTAAAAAAATTAAATACAAGTCTATTAATAATGAATAATATTTCAATTGTCAAATAGAAAAAAATAGACAAACATAATAGTAATAAAAATATATTTCGATATTTCAAAACAAGTAATACACACTACATAAAAATGACTAATAATAAATTTTACTAATGTTTACTTTAGTCATTCTACAAGCTTTACCCTCTTTTCAGAAACTCACTCTCTTTTGTTTTTAGAACTTGTATGTTGTAAATCTCAGCTTTGAGCTTGACTCTATTTTTCGGTCAGTTTACATATGTTTGGGGAACCTAATGAAAATCCCTTCACCTTTCATAGGTGATTTCAATTTTTTTTTAAAAAAATCATTTAACACTATGAAACATCTATCAACTAACTGTTATTTACCAAACCCTTATTTATAACCCGTTAATCAAAACGACTAATTGAATCTGGTGATAAATCAACTAATAAAATCCACTAACAGGTAACAGATGATCTATAGGCCATTACATACTATTCTGATACATCAAAGATTTTTTTTTCTAGACATGCTTGATCATCGATTATTTTAGTTATATATATTGATGATAAAATTTTAATTTAGAAAAAAATAATATACTACTGAGAAATCAAAACTATGTCACATACTAATATTATTAGTTATATACTATTTCAAATTATTGTTCAATTATAATGTGTTGAAAAAATATTAATTTACCGGTGGTCAACAAACAAAATCATCAAGCCAGTCTCAACTAATTAAAATCATCAGTGTACTTTCTCTCTCTAGCACAAATGCTCTAACCTCTCTCTAAAACTACTGTGTACTTCTCGGTCACCTTCTATTTTTATATTATTTCTTTTCACTTTTCCCCACTGATAACGTCTCTTAACGTTATTATAACGGCCAAACCATGGCGGAGCCTCCGCTCCCTCAAGTCAAGGCGGCGCCGCTGCTGGGAAGTCTTTCATTCAAGCTCTGGGCACCAAAACTCAACCCCTATACTCTTCACTGCCTAACACCCCAGATCTCCACCCCATCACTGAGTACAAAGGGAAAATCGCATATATTCTACCGCCGGAAGAAGGAGCAGTCGTGGCCTCATTTTATCACAACGCTTTGGTCGGAAAGTTTAACAAGGATAAACCGTCCATGGAAGCACTGGCCGCTGATATCAAATCGATTGGCTTCACAGGTCGGTACCAGCTTGGATCTTTGGATTACAAGCATATGCTAATTCGATTCCAAGAAAAAGAGGATTATCTAAGATGCTGGATGAAAGGCCAATGGAGTTTTGGAAAGGCTGTTATGAAGATCCAGAAATGGACTCTAGATTTCTCACCGGAGGAAGAATCATCAATTGTGCCAGTGTGGATTACAATTCACAAACTCCTAGTCCACTTCTACAACACCTCTGCAATTAAAGGTTTGAGCTCTCAAATTGGCACTTTTTTAAAAATGGATGCTGCTACAAATGCCATTACTAGGCCATCTTCTGTAAAAGTTTGTATTGAAGTGGATTTGTTAGCATCTCTGCCTTCTACCATTGTGGTGGGTGTTGGTACAAAAATTGTTGAGCATGATATTGATTATGAAGATTTGCCATCCTACTGTAAACATTGTACAATAGTAGGACACTATGAAAGGGATTGTGTGTTCCTGCATCATGAGCTAAGAAACAAGCATAAACCAGTTGAATTTGTAGTGAATAGCTCAGAAACTCAGAACCCTAAACCAGTTGCCAAGATAGCTCAGAACCCTAAACCAGTAATGAAGGGGAAGCTGGTGGTTCAGGCCTCTCCATCCTTGAGAAGCTGTCAATACCACAGGCCAAATCCTCAAATAAGCTCAAATATAAGAGCCATATAAGATATGGAAAAGCTAGGCACAAATTCAGTAGATTCTCTTCTAGATCACTCTGAAATATATCCCAAAGGAGACTATAGTGGAATCTGTCCGTCCTACTCAAGCTACTTCTATCAGCACTCAAGAAATACCAGTTGTTTCTCTAACATCACTCAACATCCAGAATGGATCACTTGAAGCCCCACTGTTTATTTCATCTCCAGCCCCATCTATTCATGCTTCTGATGTTGCTACCTCCCCTAAGTTTGGAGCATCACCTATTCCTCATGGTTTCTCCCCTAAGTCCAATATAACCCCACCAACCCAACAAGCTATAGAGCTTTTCTCTTTCCCACCTGGAAGGCAGAAAAATGATGGGGCTAGAACAATTTCACCACCCTCAAAGAACTCTCAATCATCTGGAAGAAAGAAATATGATGTGGCTAGAACCTTTTCACCATCCTCAAACAACTCTCAATCACTTGACTTCCTATGCCAAAAACATGTCCCCCAAACCTCCAGCTATGGATGATATCACCATCCAAGGTAAGAAGGAAGACAGACTTTTAACTCCTATTTTATCTAACAAGCTTGACAATTTCTCTCAGGTTAAGAACATGAATCAATTCAAACCACTGGCTGAACTCCCCCAGTCTCTTAATGACCTCATCTATGGCCTCTCTGATTCTATACCAGTGGAAACTGAAGGCCAGATAGATGCCAATGGTGAGAGCACGGTAATGGTAAGCATTGCTAAGGTATCATCTCCCACCATCCTCAAAAGAACTAAGAAAAAAATCTAGGAAGAATGCATATGCTGTCAGCTCCATCAAGTTGCTTATCTCCTTAGATTTTCTACTAAATGCACTAAAAGTAGTCATATATGATTAGTACAACTCTAAAATTCAATATGTTAGTATGGAATATTAGAGGCATGGACACATCTATGATTAGATTAGAAAGATTGCTTTTTACACATAGACCTCACTTGCTGTGCATCATAGAACCACTACATCCTAAACATGAATGCTCCTCTTACATGCACACTCTTCATTTTGATAACTGTTTGTACTCTAATACTGCGCAAATATGGATTTTTTGGCAAAATAACATATCTTTGTCTGTTATCTCTGATAATAATCAATTCCTAGCTGTTAATATCTTTAGCCATAATTTAAGAGCTCCAATGGAAGGAGTCTTTATATATGGCTTAGGAACTAGAACAGGAAGGAAAAGTTTATGGTCATATTTGATTTCTCTTGGTTTACAAAATGCCATTTTTATAGGTGATTTCAATGCTTATAGATCTGTCTCTGAGTATAAGGGGCCTTCAGTTCCTAGATTGGGTAGCATTAAAGATTTTAATGATTTTTTCCAAGTCCTGGCTCTAGAAGATTTACATACAGTGGGAAACCGTTTTACTTGGACAAATTCAAGATTGCATCCCACCATTGAGAGACTAAAGGTCTGGCATCCTCTCAATGGACTCATAATTTTCCTTCTTCATCTGTCCTAGTTCTCAACAAAGAGTCTTCTGATCACTGTCCCCTCCTCCTCCTCACCATAGGCAGTCCCATTCTTTCCACGCCAAAATCCTTCAGATTTATTAACACCTGGTTTAAAAGAACTGAATTCTAGTGGTGTTGAAAAATAACTGGAGTCCTGTACTTTCTGAAAAAGGTATGTTAGGTTTCTATTTGAAGTTAAATAGGCTTAAATGGTTCCTGAAAAATTCGAATAGAGAGGTCTTTGGAAATATTACATGTAATGTTTCCAAAGCAGAAGAAACCCTTAGACTTCAGGAAATCAACTATGACCTCAATCAATATGAACTTGAGCTTGGTAAGTTAAAAGATGCAAAATATGTTCTAAGCAAAGCTCTCAAAGAGGAAAATCATTTTTGGAAACAAAAAGCAAAAATAAAATGGCTTAAAGAAGGGGGATGAAAACACTGAGTTTTTTCACAAATCAGTCAAAGAGAGAAAGAGTAAGCTTGGCATCACTAAGATTCAGAACTCTCAGGGAGTCTGGATTGATGATATAGCTGAAATTGAGCAAGAGGCTGTATCCTTCTATGAATCTCTGTTACAGGCTGATACTTTTGAAGCTCCCCCCTTTCTGTCCCACTTTCTCAGCCAGATACCAAGTCTTATCACCCCTCAGGAAAATACCATGCTCATTAGTCCTGTAACAAAGGAGGAACTGAAAACAGTGGTATCTCAACAAATCAAGTACCCCAGGCCCTGATGGGTACACTGCTCAGTTCTATATCAAAGCATGGGAAATCATTGCTAACGACCTTCTGTCTGTAGCAAATGATTTTATGTCCAACCCAATCATTCCTCAAGGAATAGCCAGCACCTGGGTTACCATCATTCCGAAAAAAGACATTCCAGTGTCCTTTAATGATTACAGAATCATCAGCCTCTCCAATGTTTCCAATAAGATTTTTTCAAAAATCTTAATGGAAAGATTGAAGCCACTCATACCTAAGTTGATATCCCCTCATCAGTCTGCTTCCTTAGCCAACAGAGACATTGCAGATAATGTTCTCTATTTGAAAGAAATGATGAGGTTTATCAACAATAAAGGAAGAAGCACAAACTGCATTTTAAAGCTTGATCTTCAAAAAGCTTTTGACAGAGTGAACTGGAGTTTCCTCAATTCTGTGCTTTTTAAATTTGGTTTTAATGGTGTTTTTGTCCACGCTATTTTAAAAAATCTGTCACAGGCTTGTTTCTCTGTATTGATCAATGGAAAACCAGTGGGCTTCTTCAAAGCATCAAGAGGAATTAAACAGGGAGATCCCATATCCCCCTTTCTATTTAATTTATTTTCTGAAGCTTTCACCAGATCCCTGGCTTATGTGTATGAGATTGGAAAAATTGACAATTTTCAAATTCCCAACAATGCAATCCCTATCTCACACCTCAGCTATGCAGATGATACCATCATCTTTCTAAATGCCAACAAAGATAATCTCACAATTTTGAAAGCTTTTCTTGTAGTTTTTGAGTCAACTTCTGGTCAGAAAATCAACTTTCAAAAAAGTGAGGTTTTTTTATAGTAAATATGCATCTGTACATTCTGTCCATCTGATAAAGTTTATACTTGATATGAAAATAGGTGTCTATCCATTTAGATATCTAGGATGCCCGATCTTTGCAGGAAAATGCTAAATTCCCATTTTCAACCTGTCCTAGAAGTTATTAACTCTAGACTAGACAGTTGGAAAAACAAGTGGCTTTCTGCAGGAGGGAAGCTTACACTTATCAAGTCATGTGTATACTCTATTCCCCAGCACATCTGGGCTGTGTTTGATCCCCCAATATCGATCATCAAATCCCTTGAAAAAGTTGTCTCTACATTTTTCTGGGGACAAACTGATCAAAAAAAGAATAAAAAGTGGAGGAAATGGAAAGATATGTGCTATCCTCTTCCTGGAAATGAAATTCGTGTTAGATCTCTTTCCACCATAGTTAAAACTTTTTCAGTCAAACTATGGTGAAAATATCAACTTGCACAAGCTCCATGGACACTATTCCTAGCCTCTCTTCCCAATTCAGCCAAGAAATCCCAAACATGGAAAAGAATCTGTGAGGTTGATTCATTTGCTTCCTCTCATGTTAGGGTTCTCATTGGAAAAGGAAACTGCAGTTTCTGGAACTCATCATGGTCAGGCCACAGGGCCATCAGTGACCATATTGATTCTAATATGACCGACGTCCCTGCTCAATGTACAGTTCAAGAATTTGTATCAAACAAGGATAACTTTATGCCCTCTATAGCACCACTTATTCATAATGATGCTTTTCTGTTTTCCCTACATGATATAAAGCTGATGCCTCACTTGGAAGACAAACTTATATGGACTCCAGATAAAAGAGGTCTTTTCTCTTTTAAATCTGCTTATGAACTTCTCAAGCCTAAAAGAGGTAAAATCTCTTCTCTAACTAAAATATGGTCACCTAGAGTCCCAAAAAAAGTGGATGTGTTTATGTGGAGACTTTTAATACTTTCATGCCTTTTGATGATGTCCTTATTTGGTTTGGTTTTCATATACCTTCAAAATATCCTTTCTGTGAGAACTTAGACAACATTGATCACTTTTTCAACTCATGCATCATTGCTACACAAATCTGGGAAGCATTACATTCTTTTCCTTGCATTGGAAACCCCTCTTTTTCATCACTATGGTGTAGATTATCATGCTACTGGACCTTTCAGGGTCTAGCCTCCCTTCACACTCAGTTAGTTAATATTGTTCCTTCTCTTGTGTGTTGGTGTTTGTGGAAGGCTAGAAACAAAAAGTTCTTGAAAATATTTCTCCATCTAGTCAACACATTATCACAGAAGTAAAAGAAATGATTTTTAACTCCTGTGTGGTTAAACCCTTTTATCTAAACAAAGCTCATGATATTGACATTGCTAGCTCTGGGGTGCTGCCTAGATGGCTTAAACCCCCTAAGCCAAATTTTGTCAAAATCAGCCGGAAAAAACTCCATAATGGTGTTAAAGTAAATGTGGATGCATCTTGGGATAGTATATCCCATAATGCTGGTATTGGCATTATTTTTAGAGATTTCAGAGGGGACATGTTATATGCTAAATGCCATTTCACAAAAGCACACTCCCCACTTGAAGCTGAACTGCTTGCCATTAAACTAGGCACCCATACTGCTCACTCACTGCATCTTTTTACGTTCTGGATTGAATCTGATTGCCTAGCAGCTGTTAAAATGATTTTAAATCCTTCCAATTTCCATTGGAATGTATATCATCGTGTGCATCAGATTCATCAGAATCTCTACCCTGTTATACTTATCCATACACTTAGTCAAGGGAATATTATTGTTGACTTAATTGCGAAACATGCCCTTGTTAACCAGATATCTGATAACATGAGTTTTAGTCAGCTACCACCCACTGCTAGAGGAGCTCTTGTTTTGGATAAATAGGGGTTGCCATCTCTTAGATCAATGAATGGATACTGCTGATTTTCTCTTGTTTTCTTTGCAGGGACCATCCAGTAATCACATGGGAGTTTTAGCCCTTCTATGAGCTACACCCAAACAATAAAGCTGCATGCAGTTTCTCACCCAGGGTGCTACCTTTTTTTGCAGAAAATGAAGTACAATTTGCTGATGTATGTTGTTTCTTTCCATAGGCTGCCTTGTGTTTCACTTGTTGTCTCACTAATAAGCAAGTGGTTAAGAACATCATTAGATTCAGCAAATGTACACTTTTTGGTTTTTAGAATGGGTAGATATTTAGGTCTCTAACTCATTCTTTTTGAAGGCAATTGTTTTGCCTTGTGTAGCTCTGCTTGGTAATCTACACATATAGTTGCCTTAGTTTAGGTTGCTATTTTTCTAGTTAACCGCTATTTCCATTGCTTAAGAAGCGGTTCTCTTGTAATCCTTTTTTAGTTTTTTTTTTAAAATTAAAACCAGCTTAGCTGGAGGGATATTTATTTGGCTCCCTAGACCAAAAGTCTCAAAAATTCATGGTATTTTACAATGAGTCCAAGAAAAATCCCAACAAGTTGGGATGAAAAAAACTTGAGGTTCAAGAAAAACCCCAACTAATTTGGGATGAAAAAACTTGGAAAAAACCAAGACACTTGAGACTATAGCTCATAGGTTCTAATCTATATCTACTCAACCGATCCATGTTAGTGATCAAAAGGTTGCCCAGTTGAGCACAGGTTTGCCACGGTGAGGATAACATTACAAGGAGCAGGTTTGTGATTATCAAGGTGAACTTGACAGAGCACATATTTGCCACTTGAATGTGATTAGAAACTACAAACTTCCTTAGTTTAATAATAGTTGAGAAGTTGAAATAATAGAGTTGTGATATACAATGAGCTGTTGCTCTGAGATGATAGTTCGGTCCTTCATGTTCCTTTATCCTAGGTGGTCCATAGATTGTAATTTGTGATTCTCCATATTGGAAAGGTTGCTGCATCACAAGGCCTATGGCCTTGTGATATCCCTGTAACAATATGTAGAGGAAATCAGTAAGTAGCACTAAGTGTGTAGTAGATGATAAAAAATGCCTATGAAACTTATACACCTGTTTGTTGAAGCTCATTTCAAGGTTCAAAATGACATTAACTGCTTTGTTTCCTCTCATCTCTCCTTTGTAACCTGTCAGGCAAAACAAATAGCAGCAGTACCCAGAGTTCCCAGCAAATAGTCTAAAAATTTCTAACATAGGGGAATTCCTGACTATCTAAAATAACCAGTCCTCTGATGTGAACTGGAATGGTTTGATGATTAAAAGACTGTGATTCCTTGTTTGTACTTGCCATTTTAGCAAGGGAATCTGCTACTGAATTAGCCTCTCTAAAATTATGAGAAAAGGAAACTGTAATCTCACCTGCTACGAGCCAGATATTTCTCATCAGAGGTATGAGCTTCCATGGTATCTTGAACTCTTTTCGCACCATCTTCAGCAGGACTAGAGAGTCAACTTCACATTCCAACTCTTCGATATCATTTGTGTAAGCAACTTCCAGTCCAATTGACAATGCAGTAACCTCAGCTTCTAGACTATCCATCTTTCCCAAATACTTAGACCTTGCTATCAGTATTCTTCCTTCCTGATTTCTAAGTACTACCCCAGCACCTGCCTCACCATTCTTCAGAGAGGAACCATCAGTGTTGAGTTTTGCTTGTTTCTGGGGCAATTTCCACATCACATTCATATGTTGTCTTGTCCTGTTACCTGTAGAAATAGGGACCAGAGACAAAAGACTAGATGACAGATTAGTAGCATATGATATTTTCCATGTTTTCCCCTTTAACTTCATAATAGCTTTAACAGTGCTGTAAACATGTGATGCTATATTGGTCCAATTTGGTTGCTTATTCTCATAAATCCATTTATTCCTAGCACACCAAATATGCCAAACAGCTATGCAAGGGAGCATTCTGATAATTATTTCATGGGTTTTATTCTTAATGTCCACATTCCAATAAAAGAAAAACCTATCCCATAGAGTATTAAAAGTGATATTTTGAATATCAAACCATTGATGCAAATGTGTCCAAAAGATTTTAACATTCTCACACCCATTGAAGCAATGATGGATATCTTCATTATTACTTTTACAAAATGGGCATATTGATGGTAAGTGGAAATTTAAATCTTCGAGCACATCTGGGAGAGGTAAGAGTCTGTTGAGTAACCTCCAACTGAAAATTGTGTATTTCAGTGGAATGTTTTTTGACCATAAGTGCTTAAATGATGGTATCACCTCTTTTTTAGATCTTAGCAGATTGTATGCAGAAGACAATGTGAAATATCCATGTTTCTCTATTTTCCAAATTAATCTATCAGGATATGATTCATAAATAGAGAAATCTTTAGATATTATACTCATGTGTTCTGTATCTAGACCATTTTGAAATTGATGCACATAAAACTCTTGGTCATAGAAGAATTCAGAAATAGTTAAGTCTGGGAATGGCATTTCAGTTTCATCATTCCAAACTTCTACTAGAGGGTAGTCTTTTACCCAATTAGAGTTCCAGAAGGATACTTTTCCTTCACCAACCAATAGTTTGGAATTTTCAGAGGCTATGTGATGAATATCTTTAATCCTTTTCCATGTTTTAGAATTTTTCAGATAATTAGGTAGTCCCCACATGAAATCTGACCAAAGATTATTTCCTTTTTGCATTTTCCACCATAATTTCAATGAGAAACTGGCCTCGTTTGGCAATCAGCGTTTAGCTGTTAGCTGTTAGCGGATTTTATTAGCTGTTAGCTGTTAGCGGATTCTATTAGCTGTTTTGACTAGCGGTTTGACTAGCGTTTTGTACATTAGTGTTTGGCAAATAACAATTAGCTGATAGCTGTTTCAATGCGTTAAATGACTGAAATAGACATTAGTACAATTTATTATTAATTATTATTTTAGTGTTTTGCTTGTTTATCGAAAATAATTATCACTTATATGTTTATTTATTTTTATTATTTAAATTATTATTCTTTATTATAATATATCTACGTTTATTAAAAAAATTATTTTCAGAATTACATTACATAAAAAATTTATTTTGATATATATTTAGCATGTGCCATTTTAATTTCAATATTTATAATACTTCGAAAATAAATTAAAAATATTGAAAAATGTACATACGTACGAAAATATCTTAAATTATTAGTTTTAAGGAAATTTTTTCTTCATACAGAATTGCAAAGTTGAATTATACATATATATAAATTATTAGTTTTAAGGAAATTTTGTGAGAATAAGGATAAAAAAGATATTTTGATATATTGTTTTGTTTAATTTTTTGTAAACGCTGCTCTTTCTAGCGTTTCAGAAACGAGAGGTTTCATCAAAACAGCTAATTAGAAAAAGCTTTTCACCAAACACCAAGAAGAGCTGATTGACCAGTCAACTGTCCATATTTAACCCAAAAAGCTAAACGCTCTTCAAAACTCTCGTCACCAAACGGAGCCACTATCTATTAGTATATGGAGATCTTTAGTGTTTAGGCCATTTTCAAACTCTGGTGTGCATAAGTTAGTCCAAGATCTCCATACTTTTTTCTGTCCATATTCAGAAGTTCCCCAGAATTTTTTTGCAAATAATACATGGATTTTATCAATAACCCCTTTTGTAGGTTTTGTGACTGCCAATATGTGTAAGGGTATTGATGATAGAACATGTTTCAACAAGATTAGTCTACCTGCTTGGTTTAGCCATTTGTTTTGCCATAGTAGTAATCTTGATGTTATTTTTTCAAAGATGGTTTGGAAATAGTTGTGCTTAGTTCTTCCAGTGAAGATTGGACATCCTAGATATTGGAAGGGGAAGGTGCCTGGAGTTATTGAGGTTAAGTTCTGGACCATGGTTCTATATGCAACTGATGCATGCTTTGATAAGTAAAAGGATGATTTTTGAAAATTGATTTTCTGGCCTGTGGATATTTCATATTTTTCCAGAAAATTTTTCAAGTAATTTAAACTGGTGTTGTTAGCCTTTAGGAACACTACCGTATCATCAGCAAAGCTGAGATGAGTGACTTTATAGACCGAATTTGGCAGCTTATAATATCCTATTCTTGATTCTCCATATAGCATTCTAAGGTTTCTTGTGAACACCTCTGTAAGGAGAATAAACAGGTAAGGTGATAAAGGATCACCTTGTTTTAATCCCCTGGATGTCTTGAAAAAACCAAAGGGTTTTCCGTTGACAAGAATAGAGAAGCTTGCTGCGGCCATGTTACTCATGATAATTCTAACTATTCTACCATGGAAACCTAGTTTTAGAAGAAGTGAATTTAAAAAGGACCATGCAACCCTATCAAATGCCTTCATCATGTCTAATTTTATGTAGAGATTGGGACCTCCAGTTCTGTTGTTTATCAATTTTACCATTTCCTGCATAAGTAGGACATTATCTGCAAGTTCTCTCTCCTGAACAAAGGCTGATTGTTCAGGAGATATGATTTGGGGAATTATGGGTTTCAGTCTCTCTGTGTAGATTTTTGAAAAGATTTTGTTTAAGAAGTTAGAGAGACTGATTGGTCTGTAATCGTTAAAACTAGTATTCACAGACCTTTTTGGGATTAAAACTATGAATGCAGATGCAATGGCCCTAGGTATTGGTACTCCAGACAAAAACTCATTAACTGCACCTAACAAATCATCAGCTATTATTCCCCAACATACAATATAGAACTTACCTGGATATCCATCTGGCCCTGGAGATGAGTCTCCGTCCATGTTAAAAACTAACTCCTTTAAGTTCTCCAGTGTTATGAGGCTCAGCAAGCTATCATTTGTCTGATCAGAGATCAACTTTGGGATGTTCCGAAGCATTTCCTGAGCTGCTGCTCCATCTACATCTGTATTCTTTGCACTCAAAAGGTTAGAGAAAACCGAAACTGCCTCATTCCCAATATCTTCAGGATGTTTAATCCATTGGCCATTTGAATTTTTAATTTCTGTAATGGCCTGTCTAGCATGTTTTGATTTCACTGAAGCATGGAAAAATTTGGTGTTTGAATCACCTTCAGCTAGCCATTTTGCTCTAGCTTTTTGTTTCCAAAAAATCTCTTGTCTATTAAGAGCCAGTGTTAGTTCAACTTGTGATTGATGCAATTCCATTCTGGATTGAGGATTATTATTCTGTTGGTGATTTAGTTCTTTTTCAAGAACTTTATCTTCAGCAATTTGAACTGCATCATTTATATTTCCAAAAACTGATTTATTCCACTCTTTTAAAACACTTTTAAGTCTTCTTAACTTAATTGAAAACTTAAGCATGCCCTGTCCCTCACAGTCTAGGTTCCAGTTTTGAGAAACTGTTTGTAAAAAGTTAGAATGTGTGATCCAACAGTTTTGAAACCTAAATGCTTTAGGGCCAGAAGTATAGTTTAAATTACCTAATGTCACAAGTAGAGGAGAGTGATCTGAAGGATGTCTAGATTTGACTCTGATGCTTGTGTTTGGAAAAAGATTTAAAAAACCTTCATTTGAAATTCCCCTATCCAATCTTTCCCAAACATTCCCATTCCTCACACCACTCCAAGTAAAATGATTACCAGATGTGGGGAGCTCAATCAGATCATTGTTATCTATAAAAACATTGAAGTCTATCATGCAATTCAAGATAGGTGCAGACTGTCCTAGATACGCACTTGGTTCTCTGATACAATTGAAATCCCCTATTAACATTATTGGTTTATTACAGTGTTGACTAAGATTAGACCAAAGGGGATATCTAGCCGATCTATCATGCCTTGCATATATAAAAGCAGTAAACCATTTAAATGTGGATGATGCATGTTGCAGTTCAGCTAAAACAAATTGATCATGTACAGAGACAATGGAAATTTTAAAAACATCATTCCAAAAAATCCAAATCTTGTCTCTAGGTTCCCTATAGAAGTTACTAAATCCAAGTTGGAAAGCTATGGATGCAATTTGATCAGATTGTAGCATAGGTTCAATAAGAACAAAGAGGTTGATATCATGCTTTCTCTTAATGTTTCTAACCTTATTTTGCGCTCTAGCATTCCTAAGACCTCTTACATTCCAGACACATATTTTAAATGATACCATTATTATGTAGAGTCTGGGAATCAATTTGGGCCTTTGATCTATCACTTTTTGTTGAATTTATGTAGCTCTTTTTTGTATTCCTATTTTTAGGTTCCATCAAAGAGAATATAAGGTCTTCATCAGAGACATCATCCATTTGTAAACTTCTAAAGCTATTTGGTGTTATAAAGGATGGTTCAAGGAAAATATCACCTTCTTTTTCTTTTATTCCTTTTCCTTTCGACCATATAACTTTGGGGTGAGGATCTAGATTATCTAACAGAATTCTATCCTCACTTGATAGTTTACCAGGGGTTTCAGGGAATATGATATTACCTGAACTTACCTGAGTGTCTTCATGGTGCTCCTCAAACTGAATTATATCCTCAGATTGGTTGCTTTGAGTTACTTTTGTCTCCCCTTGTTGTTTCAATTGTCCCTTTCCTGTTCCTTCCAGAGTATTATTATCTGCATCTGCATCTTGCTCAATAAAATTGTTATTTTCATTGTTCTCACCAGGAGACGCAGTCTCACTGGTGTGATTAGCAGTAGTTGATATATCTTTGGTGGCTATGAAAACTGAGTTAGTATTATTTTGATTTATACCATTTTGCTGCATTTCATCATCACTGATGTTTTCAATGAATACCAATTCAGTGTTACCTGCTACCTGATTACTTGGAGTTCCATCTTTGTTTAGAAATGTCACATGAGCCTTTTGCTGTTGAGCTTTCTGGGGAATTCCTTGAGGATGAACAACTTTTTGGGGAACTCCTTGAGGATGAACAGCCTCATTGTTGAAATCATCTGATTTCTTCTCCTGCCAATTGTATTTCTTTTGATTCCTATGATTGTATCCTGCAAAATCATTGCCTTTCTTTCCCAAGGAGACTTTTTTAACAGAAGGATTAGTTTGAGCAATGTCAGTTGTAATTTTTTCTTTGTCCTGAGATGTTAAACCAGAGGAAAATGCTTCTAGTTTGTTTTCCTCTATAGCTAAAGGTCTCCATGGTATATTATGTTTAAAAACATACTGATTTTCACATGAACCTTTAGGGTGGCCAATTTTAGAGCAATTAGTACAATAATCAGGAAGACCCTCATATTCAACTTTTTGCCAAAAACCACTCTGTCTATAGCTTATCCAGACTCTATTCAGAAGAGGTTTTGTAACATCTAGCTCAACACACACCCTAGCAACATGAGGTCTAGTTCTATTCAAGGTGGCTTTATCAACCTTAACAGGATTTCCAATTAGATTACCAATAGATAGCATTGCATACTCTTCAAAAAATTGGTGCTTAAGACCATAAAGTGCAATCCATACCGGTACAATTGGTGAATCTGTGTTGGGATCAAAGTCTGGGCTCCACTTTGTGATGCGGATTGAGTATTCGTCGAAGTTCCACACCTTGTGAAGCCAGCACCTGTAGTAATCTTCAGAGAGGTCAAAATGGATGAATACTTGCCTGTTGTCGAGAAGATATATCTCGATTTGTCCCTTGAATCCAGCCGTTTTGAAGTCCTTTCTCAGTTTTTCCAATTTGGGCCTTGCCCGCGAAAACTTTCCCACCAGAGTGAGCTTCAAAGGTTCTTCGAGCCGATCGCATTCCTCATCGGAAAAGTGAAGGCACGGTTCCCCAAGATGATCAATCCTTGGATTTGGATTGAAGGGTTCTCTGGCTGGTTCATCAGGACGAGTGATTTGGGCATATGATACATATGATTGGGTTGAGGGTGGTTGTGTTGTGGGTGGTTGAGCACTGGTAACGAGCTCCGCCGTCATGGCGGCGCCGGAGAACGGTAGGGTTTTGAGAATCTGATCAGAATCGCCCGAAAGTTACGGAGCAGAGAAAAGCGAACTCGAAATCGAAAAAGTCCGAAGATCCCTTTTTTAGTTTTGTCATTTACAAGGCAAGGGGAAATCAATATATCTCCCCAACCAATGGTGGTTTTTCTTAAAAAAAAAACAAAAACAAAAAAAGAAGATCGATATTGATGGTAGAATTTGACTCAGTAGATTATATTTTAGGAACCTTGCGGTCCGGTTCGGTCGACCCAACTCGCTGCCAAACTGTTAGTCTAAATTTGGCCAGATTATCACAAGTTTGGTGCCAAATTATCGTGCTAGTTCCAATCGGCGATCTGTGTGCGTGAATCGGAAGGATGGGTGCCGGAAGAGAAGTGCCAATCTCGTTGGATGGAGTGAGGGACAAGAACGTAATGCAGCTCAAGAAGCTCAACACTGCCCTTTTCCCCGTCCGCTACAACGATAAGTACTACGCCGACGCCCTTGCCTCCGGCGATTTCTCCAAGCTTGGTATTTTCTTCCACTCCCCTTCTTCAAATTTGATCATCACTACAGCTTCTCTATGGATGTTTTGTGTTTGCCAGTTTTTTTTTTTTTTTTTGATCCTTAAGCAGTTACATTCTACTTGATGTTTAAATCTATGGATGTTTTGTGTTTGGAAGTTTTTCATATAAGCGATTGTCTTGTTAACCCTTTTGTCCATCCTGCTAATTGCTACCAGGGTAAATTACCTTATACTGGAATACAGTCATCAATTTAAGGTTCTTTAGATGTGTTTTGAAAGAAAATATATGGGCAAGACGAACAGTTCATTCCATTGTCTTTTTTAGTTTGCTGGAAAGTTGTAATTGTATATTGGTTGGTGTTTTCTGTAAGTTTGAGATGCTTTCAGCTGATGTAGCTCTACTAATCATATTTTATATTTGAGAACATCAATGTCGAAACACTTGATGTATGGTATTCCCTGCTTCCCACCCTAACTTTTGTACTTTACAGTAATTTGCTCAGAATTTGGGGTATGGAAATTCGAGTAAAGGCTGCTCAATGTAAAAGTATTATCTATGAGCAGCCCGATTCCATTTCCATACCTTGGATTCCATGCAAACAAACCGACATTTAATTTAATTTTGGATTCCATGCAAACAAACCGCTAAGTTTTATATTAAAAACTCTCATAAAATCCAACTTCATTGCTGTCAAATTCACCTTCTACTTACATTTTTTGTTCCTTTTTTCATTAATTCTCTCAAAGAAATCTTAGTGCTGATTTTTCATTATCAATTTTTTTATCCATTTGTCTCTGACTGAATTGTTCAAGTGTGTTTCTCAACTTAGCAGCAAATAATTTGATGTTAATCAATCATTGTGGATCCTAATTTTTTCTTAGTGGGAGTCTTTTGAGGTCATGTCAAGAGTGTCATTGGAAGAAAAGAAATTTAGAAACAAACATGTAAAAGATTTTATGAATCAATTAACTTTTTAGTACTTCCTCCATTAAACATAGCAAGTACTACTACTAATTTAATCTTTGCAAAAATATATACCATGAACGCTGATATATATTAAGTTAAACATGGTTGCATCTGCTTTAAAAATATACAGAAATCATCAGTCTGGGATCTGGTATGGAGCATACTTAAACCTAGGGAATGTGTAAATAACATGCACTTGCTCTGGATGGTTTTCTTTCAAATTTCATGCTGCTAACCCTATTTAATTATTCTGGTTCTTTCGTAATAAAAGTGGATAGTATGCTCCTTCTGTGCATCAGGAAGAAGTACTACATTGTATAAATTTAGTGAATCCTATTAGTGGCGGTTAACATTTTCTTTTTTCCCATTGATTCAGCATACTACAGTGACATTTGTGTTGGTTCAATTGCATGTCGACTTGAGAAGAAAGAAGGAGGGGCTGTGGTTATCTACATAATGACATTAGGCGTTTTGGCACCATATCGTGGTTTGGGGATCGGTGAGTCAAAGTTAATTTTTATCTTTCTTGTCTCTCTTTGCTGTACATCAGATTTTTTATGACAACTGAAAAGTAGCCAATTTTCATTTGTGCTATAATTACTGCAGTATATGTTATTCTGAAATTCTAAAAAATTTCTTTCTTTCTTGAGGGCACATTATTCTGTTCAACAGAGCGTGCATAATTAAATCAAAGTTAAGCAACTGTATGATTGTATATCGTTTCAAATTTTTGGTTTTATACTTACCATAGAAACATTATTCTGTTCAACAGAGCTTGCATTATTAAATCAAAGTTAAGCAACTGTATGATTGGATTTCGTTTCAAATTTCTGGTGTTTATACTTACCATAGAAACAAGTACTACAAAATGCTACTGTCAATTGCTTTAAACAATGGTCCTTTCTCAACATTGTGTCATGACAGGTACAACGCTATTGAATCATGTGCTGGATCTTTGTAGCAAGCAAAACATTGGAGAGATTTACTTGCATGTGCAGACTAACAACGAGGATGCCATCAATTTCTATAAGAAATTTGGGTTTGAGATCACTGAAACAATCCAGAATTATTACGTAAATATTACCCCACCTGACTGTTATGTTGTGACCAAGTTCATCGCAGCAAAGAAGTAACACTTGAGAACTATTACTGGAGCCTTGCTGGAATCAAGTTTTGACCACTATTAGTATGGAGGATTACTCATCATTTATGCACTGGAAAATAAGATAGAGGGAAATGTGTGAAATGTTTTGGATCTTAATTAAAACCTTTTTTTGACCCGACACAGGAAGGTGTTTGTGTACTAGAAAGCTGTGATATTAGAATTGGGACAGAGTAAAACATTGAAATGTATTTTAAGTTACCTTTTCTGTTGCATTTTTTGTCAGATGTCAGTCCTTACTGTGTTTGCAATGGAGTCAACTCCAGTACGAACGGATTTTCCCCTTCTATCAGTTTTCGATTAAGTCCCCATCCAAAGTTCTTACTCAGTATTTGTTATTTTCAGATTTCAGTAACGATGTTTAATCTTTTAATATATGTAAATATTGGTTATGATTTGTCAATGTCCCCGAAGTGTTTGATTTTTCTGAGATGTCCATAATGCTGAAACCATTTCTTTTGCTGTTGTTACCTGTAGAGTCTTCTGTTTTGACATGAACATCAGTTATTTGCATTAGCAGTCTATGATAGTGACGCTGCTATGAAGCAGTCGTGTTTTGGTGTGAGCTTGGATGTGTGGAATTGCACATTGACCATGCTCGAGAGTCGAGATCCTATGTTTTCTTTCTAATGCCAAACATCTTGTGAATTAGTGGTTTAGGGCTCAGATGGATCACAGATGTTTCTTGAAGTTAATTTTTATTCGATCTTGAAGCTTTATTCCGTCCTTCAAATCCAGCTAGTGTAGGTTTTGCTCTAATATCGGCCTATGTAAAACGAAGTTCCATATTTGACACTTCAGATAGGTGCTCAAGGCATTGTTGTAACTTGTAAACCACCTCCCCTTTGTCATTCTGAGCTAGAACTTGGTTAAAAATCTCCCACAAGAACAAGCGAATGCAATCTTCAACGTTTTCCAGATTCATGCCCAATTGGCTGGTTTCTGATCTGCCAATCTGTTTTCCCTCAGAGAACCAATCCGCTGATCTGTGAACACTACTATTTATACGAGCATGATCATAGAGAACGTTTGAATGATGTTAAAAATCATTTACCCTATTTAAACCCTCTATCCATAAATGGAAAATAAATTCAAAATAACACACCAATTCTTTCTGGCATTTATCTCATTCTTTCTGATCTCTTATCTATACATACAAATCTTCTTCATGCGCTGAGTAAATTGCAATAAGTAAACACTTTTGCTTCGTATCTTCTTTAGTATCCCCACCAAACCTGTAGATAAACAATTCCAGCCTACACTAATAATCTAAACATTTTCCGATGTACAAACTTTGTTGCAACTTTTTTATCTAAAATTTCTAGCAGAATCTCAAGGGAGGATATCAACGTACATTTTCCATCCAACGATTTGCATTTAGTAATGGTTTTACCGATACTAAGCTTCAGAAGTGCCTCAATAATACATATGGCTGATGAGGCCTTTTGCCATGAACCTTTCAGGTTAAAATCAATATCGTAAATCGCAACGTATTTTAAACTGTCCATCTCCCACATTCTATCTCGTATCCGAACATCATTTCCACCTCTCACAATGACAGTTTCCAAGCTCTACAAATCAACTATTGATGCTGAAATATCCTTAAAATCACCACATAATGTTAAGTGCCTCAGATGAATATTGCACTATGTCATATCCGGGAACAAAGGCAGAAGACAACCACTCAAATCCAACACAGTAAGAAGTCTCAAGTTGCTTATAAAATTACAAGACAAATCCATCTGTACTGGATACCAAGTATTATGCAATACAGTGTGAATCTGGCTAGCTGGTGATTCTCTTTTAGTACTAGTATATTCTGGCCGAACATGATTCAAGATAAGTCTACGGTGAAAACCATACCTTTCGTTTCCAGAAGCAATACTCTCGAGTGCCAAATGTAGCCAATTATCTCGAGCAGCCTTTTCTAAGCATAAGTCATATAACAGATCATGACGAGTTCTGCACTGGTTTACCCCCTCTAGAGCTTCTTACAGTGGCAACAACTAAATTTTGGGAAACAAGATTCTCCAAGTACTCCTTTGCCAGCTGCATTCCATTCTTCATCATGAACACTTCTGCACTCCAAAGACGTTTCACGTTTCCAGCATGAATGTCTCGACCTCGGAAAAGCCCCAAGGTAAAGAAAACAAAGTTTCAAATATTTGTAACTCAGCTCCACAATGTCCATACACCCTTCACCAGCAAGGTACAGATTCATATTTTCTTCCACCTGCTTCCACAAATCCAATGCATATCCGGCTCATTTAAGTACAGCACCAATTAGAGCAACTGCAAAAGACAAGCTTTTACAGTGATTTGATATTTGTTTTCCAATTTCTAAAAATTCTCCAGGAATACCATTACAATCAGATATCTCACCTTTCATTATTTCCCAACTTTCCGCATCAGAAAATGGTCGAAGACAATGAGAAATAGAGTTCAATGCAGCTTCTCAGCCCTGAGGACAGACCATCATTTCGACTTGTAAATAGGATTCGACTCCCTTTTTTATCATATGGAAATGCACTTCGCACCATGCTCCATGTGTCAACATCCCAGATATCATCCAAGACAATAAGGTAAAGTTGAATCTTGGATTGAAACTTTTCCGTACACAATCACTATATCATCAATTGAATCTTGGATTTGACCACCACCACCACCACCACCTGTAATCTGAGCCAAAAATTCATTTGGTTTACATCCCTTAGAGACATAACACCACACTTTTTGATGTAAGTAATAATGAACTAAAGGATCAGTATGAATTCCTTTTGCCAGAGTTGTCTTCCCTTGTCCTGGCATTCCTGAAACAGAAACTATTTTCAGATTCAAGGAGATCAAGTATTTCTTCCCTTAAAAGGTGATCAAGTATTTCTCTTACATCCTGCTCATATGAAATCCTCTTCGTGCGTTGAGGTTGTAGCTTTTATTAGCAAGGAGGACTCATCCACCCCAAGCGTGAGCCGTTCAAGACTATACATTTGGCCATAATCAATCATTTTAATCACCTCAGACCTTACCAACTTGATGTCTTCTATAAGATTAGGAAAGAAAGTGATACCACACCAATCAAAGAAATTTGAACCTGAACACAAGTTGATGCTGAAGAGTGTACCACAATTGCAGTTCGAGCTAAGACACTATTAAGCTCCTTGTGCTCCTTTTCCAGGCTTCCAGCTCAACCTGACCCTGGAGATATAGCTGAAGTGACGATAACTCCTCATGGACTATCTTCATAAGAAGAGTCAAATCCACTTTACCTTCCAACATTTTCTCCAAGTTCGTGAGGAAGGAGTTGAGAAGTCCTACTACATTAGTTTTTGGATAATGGAATTCTGATGAGAGTTGTCCAACAACATATAGTTCTATTGTTCTCTTGACACTACTTATTTTATTTAAGAGCCCAGACAATTTGGTCAGAAATACCATAGAGAGATAGCACCTCTCTGATGATGCCATTCATTTTTGCCAATAATATTCTGGTTTCATCAGAGTCCCTCTTAAGGTGGATAATAAGAACATCAATCCCTCACGAAGAAATTCAATATCATCTTTCGAACTAATTGACATACATGCAAGAATAAAATCAACATAACTTACAGCGAGATCACGAACTGTCACACATCTTTGGTATCGCGTACCTCTAAACACACCAAGGTACAATGCTGTGAGCCCAGGAGCGTAAGGCATATATTTCTGCATCAAATGAGAAAGCATACTCTCCCACTCAAGTTTCAATCCCTCAACGTTCCCCACAATCCAACACAGGCACGCAAAACATGAGGTGTGATATAGCGAACTTCCCAAATACCTTGAATTTTCCTTCAAGGAATCAAATAGTTGCTGGGAGCGGGCAGATAAAGGGACCGATCCCAATATGCAAGATTCTGCAAGATTAGCTAAATCAATAAGACAGTGTCCTCTACTCCTCTTCACAATCAAGATATAACTCCTCAAACCGGCAACAGTTGATGAATGCACCATCCAGTACAAGAACGCTAAATTCTTTCACCACTGGCTTATAGTTTTCAATTTTTCTCCTCAAACGATAACTCATTGGCTCCCAATTGGTGATCTTTTCAGCATCAGCTGCACATTCGGATTGCATCCTGAACACCTCTGAGACTATTGTGAATTTACGTGTCATTTTATACCAGGCATGTGATCCATCTTCCAGATAGGTCAACCCCCAGAAAAACCTCAAGTCCCAATATGTATTGAGGATGAAACCCTTCAATTGTCCATCTTCATCACCAGAGAGAATATCATCATACAGGTGTTCTATAAGATGAAGTGCAGAATCAACACAGCGTTGAAACATCACCACTAACAATTTATGAAAACAAAATCAAGACAACTAAAGCAGTTCTAGTGTCTGACGGGTTTCCCTTTCGTAATTCTCTAAAGTCCAAAGAGAACTTCAAGAAATGAGATTACCATTCTGGTTTAGGTAAATCCTGCAATATTTTATCACCCTTTGCTGGTGACAGAATGCTTTAAATACACAGTTTTTCTTGAACTTGAAGAGAAAAACCTTATTCAAATATTTGGGCAGCCAGTGCCAATTAGAGAGAAATGAGATTATTTGTCCAATTTAATCTTTGCATTCATACATTACCACCCAACTTATATTACTTTATTTTGTTTTATGTTCTTAACTTTCATGAAGAAATTTTTTAGACACCTATGGTTAGAATAAATTAGTACAATAAAAAACAAAAAACAGAAGACAAAGGTTCAAATCGACAATAAGTAGGACAGAAAATAATTCATACTATAAACAAGACATTTTGTGATGAGTCTCAGTGACATTTTGTGATTACTCTCAGTGACATTTTGTGATGAGTCTCTACAAGTATATTGTAAATTATTTTACTTTCATTACTTATATTTCTGTACAGAATATTTACTGTAGTCAACGAACCCCAACTATAACACTTTACATTCTACAATTGGTAAGAGAATTATGTATCCTGATCAGAATCGCCTTTCAATATGCCAAACCACCAGAGAAACAATCTCCATCGTGTAGTAAAGATTCTGTCAACCAATAACCATCCCATGAACCACCCACCCGCTACAAAAACAAAGATATGTGTTAGTAATATTGAGAATATAACCTCACACAAACATTATGAGTCCATTAAGACCAAGTTGACTGGAAATTACAATATATTCCATTTCCATTCAATCATCCATCTAAAGAATTGGCCATCAAGAGACCCCAATAGAATATGACCGAATTGTTGTAAACGGAATACAACCAGAAAGCAAAAGGTACTTCATGCATGGTGCATTAGCCCTTATAAGATGGAAAAATTTACTAGTCTTGGAAAATATTACTGACTGTCAAAATGAATCACACCATTGATAAAGAAAAATAGACATCAGAGAGAAAACAAATTGTGGAGAGTGCAATTCACAGTATGTAATTCAATATATGCAATGATGCGTCAAAATGTATGAAGATACCTTTGTTAATTTAAGAAGACCGAAATAGGGCTAGTGGAAGAACCAAAAACACAATTTAAACCCATATTCAACCAAACATTTGTCATTAAGAGACTAGTATGTTCTCATATAAAGGCAATTTATCAGCTCAAAGACCAATTAAAATTAGTAGAAATGCTTCATAAAAACATCAGGTTATGATTTTTTTAAATATAGCATATGACTGACCTGCACCATCGTAAATTCAAATATTTCTTCTTCTTCAGGTCGAACGCCACGAACCCAAACCCTCTGCTTATAGTGACTCTGCTTCCAGAAAAAATTACCAGGTTAGCTTTGACTGTGAAACCAACAGATTCAGATACAACTCAACTAAGCCATACTAATCTAGAAACAGAGACTATTTTAAGCTCTTCTAACCTCCTTTGCATATAAACTGCTCAAAATTTTCCTCTCATGGTGACCCAATAAAACTCTGTAAGTTGAATGGTGAAATATCCTCCTAAAACGTTCAAACTGCATGAGAGCTAGTAAAAGTTAGATCATGATACAGGAAGATTTTCATCCTCCAACTTGCTATATGCCCTACAACCTACTTTTTCATTACTTCCACCTGATCGGGTGGAGCCAAGACAATGAATTTTTAACTAGCATGGGTGTATTTGTTGCAAAATTAACACTTCAATGAAATTACATGAGATCAGTTTCATTTTACAACCACACTCATAAATTGAAAAAATAGAAAAATAAATAAATTAAAGAGCAGTGTTTTTACAAATCTTTAAACTCTAATGAGATTTTTCTAGAAAAAGAATGGGGTGACTATTCTATATTAGTTTTTAGATCATGTAATACAGGGGGATTCAATGTTAGATGGAATAGAAAAATTATAAGTGGGCATAATTATTTGGGGAAAAATAAGTCTGAAACTACCAAGTCATGCAAAATTTTGATTTCCAAAACTCTAGGCATGCACTCTAGGGTACATGACTTCCAAGTGGCTCAGCCGGAGGATTTTCCAATCTCCAACTTTCAGATTTTCTTTTGCGAGATTTCAGTTTGCAGGAAAACAGAAGTGAAAGCAGTTTTGAAGAATTGTCTGCTTATTTGAGTATTTCAATTATTTATAAAGGAACATGAAAAATACTTTCAATTGTTTTATGCTTGAGACAGTGTGCAATGAACTGCTCTCTACCCAGAGAATATTCAATAGTTACAACCATATCTAGTAACATTTTAACTAACCTGTCCAAGATCAAGGAAGCGCCCAAAATAAGTAGACCTTTCAAATGGATCGAATCCAGCAAACTGTCATGGAATGATGAAGTAAGTGCTGATATATTGATCATACAAATCTAGAACCAGCAACGAGAAGAAAAAGTACAAGAAATTACCCTGTACATGACCTCTACACCATAATCTGGCCGTGGCTGATCATTGTATTTGAGAGCATCGAGCTGGAGCTGCACGGCTTCTTCTGCACTAAACTATATAAATAAAGTTAAATTAAAATCAAGGACCAACCTAGGATAACTGTAAGCGGATGATCAGCTATGCTATCAGAAAGTTACACATAATCGAGGACCAAAAGGCCTTTTCCTGCGAGATTCAACCCTGCAACATAAAAAGAGTAGCTATTAATCCAACAAAACCTATTGTAAGACGTACAACATACTGAGTAATAAATCTCCTCCCAGTCCCATACGGCCATACCCCCATATGATTGCCTCAAATAAAATACCCTGCATCTTAATTGTTCGGTTTCAAAATCATTAATTTCAGCAGCACCATATATATAAAATAAACGTTGGATAAGTGCTTCTCTTATTTTGACATCTCTGTGCAAAACACAGTATATTTTCAGTCAAACCACCTAACCAAACAAGCTTCTGAACAATTTTGTTCATGAGCAATTTGCCCTCTGAACAAAGCATTTCCACTGTACCACAATTTAATCAACAAGGATAACCATTATTATTCTGTTCAGTATATCTAGAAATTCATAATAAGTGAGAATGTCTTGAGAAGAAAGAGATAACTACCAGTTAGCAGAGAGGAAGTCGGGAATATCAGCGGAGGCAGAGATTCGGGAAACGAGAGGCTTAGATGGCACGGCGGAGGATGGTATTGCGGGCAGTGCCATCATCATCTGCGCTTATGAGTGAGTTAAGAAGACGGTGGATGGATCGATATTGATGAAGTTGCAGTTTCTATTTATTTGTGTGGAGATGATCTGCGGACCTTGCCAATTGTCATGGCCAATGGGGTCCGTTTTTTTCTTTCTTAATACTCCGATGTTGTTATCGAAATTAAACAAAATTATGGTGAAGATTAAATTGTTTTTTATAACCCAACTTTTGATCATCTATATTTATACTTCTATACTATAAGGCCCTGTTTACTAGAGCTTATTTTTTGCTGTACTGAACTGAACTGAAATAAATTTAAATTTACTGAACTGAACTGAAATAAATTTAAATTTACTGAACTGAACTGAAATAAATTTAAATTTACTGAACTGAACTGAACTGAAATAAATTTAAATTTACTGAACTGAACTGAATTGAAATAATTTTAAATTTACTGAACTGAACTGAATTGAACTGAAATAATTTTAAATATATTGAACTGAACTGAAATAAATATAAATACATTTTTATATTATTTAAATAAAAAAACACGTTGAGGTGATATAATTTGAACTGAATTGAGTTAAATATCATCAAATTAGAATGCAGATGATATGAACTTATCTAAACTGAACTTAATTGTTCTGAACTGAGCTGAACTGAAACGAACTGAACTGAACTAATTCCAAATTGTCATATAATGAAGACATATTATATTTGGTTGAGTCGATTTAAATGAATCACGATTCAAATAATTATATTGGATGTATAAAAGGTAAAGGTTATGGTTATGGTATATTAAAGAAATACATTGAGTTGAATATCATAGCCATGTATTTTTCAGGGGATCTGAACTAAATTGGACTGAACTGATATGAATTGAACTAAAATAAAAATAATATATTTTCATTTGTTATTAATGAATGCTCATCATCATATAAAAGGAAATTTGATGAACTGAACTGAAATTAATTAAATTTAAATTTATTTAACTGAACTGAAATAATTTTAAATATACTGAATTGAACTGAAATAAATTTAAATTTACTGAACTGAACTGAAAAAATTTAAATTTACTGAACTGAACTGAAAAAAAATTAAATTTACTGAACTGAACTGAATTGAACTGATCTACAGATAAGCTCTGGTAAACAGGGCCTAATAAATGGGAGAAATAAATGAGAAAAAATTATAAGAATAGAAAAAAAAAATAGTGAGCCATTAGATTAGATATGATTCAAGTGTTCAGATTTTGAGTAAAAATTTGAGTGAAAATAATTGAGTGTATTGAACCCCTCCCATATGTATTGAAAATAAGTGCTACATTCTTTAAAAAAAATAAATGAGAGCACGTGGCGCTCTCACGAAATTTTCTCATTCTTTTAAAATAAACTAAGGTCCTGTTCTCTTCACGGTATTTGAACTTATCTGAACTCATCTGAACTTAAAAAAGTTTATCTGAACTAAAAAAAGTTTATCTGAACTTAAAAAACTTTATCTGAACTCATATGAACTTAAAAAACTTTATCTGAACTAATCTGAACTTAAAAAACTTTATCTGAACTCATCTGAACTTAAAAAACTTTATCTGAACTCATCTGAACTGAACTCATTTGTATTAGCTGAACTTATTTGAACTTAAAAACTGAGCTGAATTGAAATATATAGATAAATTGAATTGAACTAAATTGAAACTAACTAAAAAATATATGATCATTTCCAATATATTTGAAATTCATTAATCTAAATATAACATAATACATTTAATATTAAAAGATACTGAACTGAATTGCACTGACGTAGATAAACTGAACTGAATCATTTCAAGCAAACAATTGAAATTTAATAATTTGAGTATGACTTAGAGTTTGATAGAGTTTATTTCTTGTTCAACTGAACTGAACTTGATTGAATTGAACTGAAGTGAAAATTAATGTACCGAAAAAAAGAATCAACATGACTGAATTAACCTGAATTTCATCAAATTACATTTCACTTCAATCTACTGAACTGAACTGAACTGAACTGAACTGAATTGAATTGAATTGAACTGATATATAAAAGTTCTGGCACACAGGGCCTTAATGTTAAAAAATATGATCATGTTTGCTAGCTAAACATATTGATTTGAGTTGAGCTGAAGCATATAGATAACTGAACTGAACTGAACTGAATTGAAAATTAATAAGTGTGATGAAAATAAACGGTATGAATAAATTAACCTTAATTAAATGCACCAAATTATATTGTTGTTGAGCTAAACTGAACTGAACTGAAGTAAAATTAATGTATTGAAAAAAAGAATCGGTATGACTAAATTAATCTAAATTTCATCAAATCATATTGAAACTGAACTAAACTGGATGAAGTTGAACTGAACTGATATGAACAATTAAGCTCAAAAGATTAAAATGATTTAAATTGAAATGAATTAAATTACAAATAAGTGTACTGAACTTAACTTATTTGAAAACTAAAAAAGTTTACTGAATTGAACTCATCTGAACTGAAAAAAGATTATCTGAACTCATCTGAACTGAAAAAAGATTATCTGAACTCATCTGAACTAAAAAACATTTATCTGAACTAAAAAAACTTTATCTGAACTAAAAAAACTTTATCTGAACTCATCTGAACTAAAAAACATTTATCTGAACTAAAAAAACTTTATCTGAACTAAAAAAACTTTATCTGAACTAAAAAATATTCAAATAATCTCTAGAGAACAGGACCTAAATGCACTGTTTTCACAAGAGTATCTGTAATATTCATTTTTTGTTCTTGGAGCAAAAGTTTCCTTGCAATCTCTCTTTTTTCTTAATTAGCCATTAATGCGTTTGACTTTTTTGAACAAGTTTTTTGAATTTTTTGTCAAACTAACCTTGTTTCTGAAATTAAATCCCAAAATAACACTTTTTCGAAACTAATTCTCTAACTAATACTCTTCAACTAAGGTCTAATTAGTAATTTAAACTCACAATTTTTTGTATATTCCGTTTAGACCTATTAATATAGCAACCAACTTGTTATTAGGCCACAAATGTTTGCACCCAAGGACCGCTACGCTGTCACCCCGAAACGCAACGCCTGCCACCACCGGATGGACTTTTTATGAATCTGAAACCCTTTCTAACTCTACGATTCCAGATTTTTACGCTCAATCAGAAACCTTTTTTTTTTTTTGCTTCTGTTCAACCATGAACAAACCATAGAGAACAATCGGCTTCTTCTAACGTTTTAGTTTAACTAATCGCATCCTCCAATTTTGGATTTTTGGGAATAGATGGATTTTGCAGGAGATTGGAACTTCAAGGTTCAATAACAAATTTTCTACCATGTATTTCACCAATGGGAGATTGTAGGAAAACCCCAAATTTTCCTAAACACATGGCCTAACCATAATTCAGTGTGTGTGACTTTAATCAGAATTAATTGCAAACAATTCGGTTTAATCACATACAAAAACTGGAATTTAAAGAAAAGGATAAGACATTTCAAAGGGCACTTGCAGATTGTTTTGAAAGGGTGCTGGAATTTTAAAGGTTTCATTTAGGGCAGTAGATACAACCAGGGAAGTAGGTGTATCAGGGAATGAAACATTCTTAAGAACTTCTCTTTTCTATCAAGTTCAAGGATTAAAAGAAAGTCCCTATAATTAGCTCTAAGCTTTTGGATCTCACTGTAACTTTGAACATCCATGTACAATTCTTGATTTTATTTGAACAGGTTTGAGGTAATATAATCCTCCCACCATTAGTGGTTTAAATAATAAAAAAAGGAGTACTTGCAGATTATTTGATTATTGGGTAAACCTATCTGGGCATATGCACCGAAGCAATAAGGACGAAGTCACTGAAACTGGAAGCAAAAAGAACAATGGAAAAGGGTTTTATGGCAAAGCATAGAAGATAAAGTTAAGAAAATATAAGAATCTTATCATAAGATTGAAGAGCAGAAATAGTAGATAAATTAGAGCTTAATTTTGAATGGATTAGATAAAGCAGACAATTCTGAGAGCGGTAAAAGGTTGATGCTACAAATTTTGGATTGTTGGTTACTAGTTGCACAAGAAGTTTTAATTTTTGGATTTTCCGGTGGTAGTGGGGAACAGTGTCAGGGTGATAGGGGGTCACTCTGGGCAAAGTGCTACTATGAAAAGTAACTGAGCACTTTTGTCTGGCCAAAGATGAAATTGGAGGTAATACAATTTGTTAGAAGCTGTGTAGTGTGCCAGAAAAACAAGAATGAGCATTGTTATCCTCTTGGATGGTTGCAACCTCTACTTATTCCTTATGGTGCTCGGAAGCACATCACCATGGATTTTGTGGGAAGAATGTCAAAGTCCCTGGGATTTGACATAATGTTGGTAGTGGTGGATAGGTACACAAAATACAACCACTTCATTGCCTTGGCACATCCTTACACAGCTAAGCTAAGCAGGTAGCTCAAGCTTTCTTAGATGGAATTCATAGATTGCATGGTTTACCTGAGTCAATTGTGTCTGATAGGGATAAACTGTTTACTAGCCATTTCTTTTGGGAAATTGGAGGTGAAATTAAATTTCAGTAGTGCTTATCATCCTGAAAGTGATGGCCAGACAGAGAAAGTAAACTAGATCTTAGGTAACTATTTGAGGTGTTTTTGTAGTGATTTTCCAGGAAGGTGGAAAGAGTGGTTGGGCACTACTGAATGGTGGTACAATACCAATTACCATTCTAGGATGCAAATGTCTCTTTATGAAGCCCTCTATGGTGTTAAACTCCTTTCAGTTTCCTTGGGAATTTTGACAGATACTGTTTTCCCATGATCTTCTTCTTCAAAGAAATGAAGTGCAGAAAAGGTTGCAAGAGCATTTGAAAGCTGCTCAGGATAAATTGAAGACTTATGATGATTCCAAGAGAACTGATAGAACATCTGAAGTGGGGGACTAGGTACTTTTGAAGGTCAACAAATACAGACAGACTTCTTTGTAGGAGTCGGACAGACACAACCCTAAGCTAAGTCCCAGATTCCATGGTCCTTTTTAGATTTCTAAAAAGTTAGGAACAGTAGTTTATGAGCTCAAACTACCACTGAACTGCAAGGTACACCCTGTCTTTGTTTCTTTGTTTCTCTAGTACCTAATCAGGCCACTAACATCAGTTATGAGAATCTGGAAAGTTTGTATCCTTTGAAAGTGCTGTAGAGGAGATTGATATCTAGAAATGGTAGCTCAATTGTTCAATGGAAGAACTTGAGTGTTGATGAATCTTCTTGAGTGTTCATCAGTTTCCCCAGTTCAGTGCTTGAAGTCAAACAACATTTTAAGAGGGCGGGAATGTTGTGAATGCAAATCTGATCAGGGGCTAATTGGTAAATTCTGCAAGGATTTGGGTTGATAGCTTGGTGGTTAAACCGTGAACCCGGTTTATGGAGTAGAGTTTCCTATTATGCTATTTTAGGGATTGCATCCCAGATTTTGTCATAAAAAAGAAGTAGAATAGCCCAAAAATTCTCCCTTGGTCACCAAGGGTATTTTCGGTTTTCCTGCACCTTGGTCCCTGAAACGATGTCGTTCAGAAGCTTGTGTCTCCACTGACCTCTTTCTTTCTTCCCTACCCGTGTCCCCTACCCTGAACAGAAGCTTTCCTGCCCAAGCTTACAAGTCGTGAAAAATTCGAATTTCGTCGTCTTCAGGGCTAAATCGGAGATTTTCTTGGTGATTGGTCTTGATTGTAGACCGTTGGTTAACTGGTCGGTGGAGTGGCCAGATCGGAACCGTTGTTTTGCTGATCGGTGGAGAATCAACATTTTGACAGTGATATTATTCAGAGAGCTCCGATAATTGCAGCTCTGGTAAGTTCTGGCCCCGATGTTATTTTCAATTACAAGCCATATTTTGTTACGCAGTATCTGCTAATAATGTTTTTGGATGGATAATTTTGCAGTCAATTATCGGTTCTCAGGCCGTTTCAATGTTCCGTCCACCGTGCCAGGTTATTCTTTTGTATCAAACTTGTCGTCATACAATCGGGCTTGCGGCTTCCTCCAGCTTAACTGTAGAACGGCTTGAAACGGTGATGTATATGTTGGCACTGTACTTGAGTTGTTTGCTTCTTCTTTCTACTATGATTTAATTTTGTTAGTTCAAACGTCGATATATGTTTCCATAGGTATATCACAATGTCTCAATGTTGTTTTTCAACTTCTTTTCTCAGTGGAAGTTTGGGCTAAGGAAAGAGAAGTTGCTGGTATAAGGGACTCACCACATTAAATATGTGTTAGGAACATCATTTCTTGGCCTTATTCTGGCTATGATGTGATCTTGTGGAATATATGATTTTCTTTTCATTTCTGTGCTTACCGCTCTTTCTATTGGTTTCTCTTCACCTAGACACCATGAATACTGAAAAGTAGTTCACTGAAAGATCCTCTTATTTCATGACTGATTTGAATATAGCAAACTAATGGGGTTGCTTGTTGTGTTCTCTCTGTTAAAAGGGAATTCTTGACAAGGGTAAAATATAGGTAATAGTATCCCGATCTTAATTATTTCATCTGCCATACAGGCCACCCTTAAATCATACCGCTTCGTGCCCTGTAGCTTGCTGGCTATTAATATTTCGGGGTTCATGTCATTCATTGTCAAATAACTGATGATACACAGAGGCATTGCTTGATTTCTCTTGCAATTGTTAGCTGTAAATGCATGATTCCAATATATACTTAGAATATTCCAATATAATTCTGAGGCGAAGTTGCTTGTGTGTATCTGCATTTGCAAAAATGACGCCCACCCGCCTCTAGGAAATGAATCGAGAAGCTTTGAAGACAACCTCTGGCAGCACTTCAACCGTCTTCCTGTTCGGTTCGTTTATTTGAAATTCTTCAATCAAGTCGCAGTTGTTTTTTAATTAATTTTAACTCGAGAGTTTCTGTTAACAGAACATGCATGCATTCTCACTTGATTTTATTAGTGTGGTGCTTGTCACTGTAATATTTAAGTGGCAATGGCTTTGAAATATGATTTATTAGCACTGATACTCAATATTTTGTCTTCTTCATTTCTACTGCTTGTATGTGTGTGTATAGTGCAAGAAATTTCTACCTAAAGCTAACATCGAAATTTCTGAAAAGTTTACTACCAGTTGAGTGCAAGAAAAGGTTTTTTTTTTAATATAAAAAAAAGAATTAGGGGTGTTTTGGGTTTTATTTACAGAATTATGTAGCATTAGAAATGGTGAGTTCACTATATAATCTTCTATTATTTAAGTTGGCTTAGATTGGATGTCTTTTTTTGGGATGTTTTGGTTGATGACTATAGTCAAATAAAGGCACCTACCTGGGAATGTAAGTAATAAGTTGATACTAATCAGATTGAGATCCATGAAAAATCTGTATTTTATAGTTTTAAATCCATATGGCTCTCGTATGTATTTGGTTAATGATGAATGATATAAGTAATTTGGCTGTTAGATTCACTCCCAGGTGGCTCTCGTGTTTCCCATGTCTCTTGTTCTTAATTAAAGTTCATGTTTGAAAGCATAGAATCTTGTTTTTGTTTCTCTCACTTGTAAGGTTGTAACTGTAAGTTATTCTTGGCTTGTCCTTCTTTTGTTTTTCTGTTGCTTCACATGACATTGTGGTTTCTAGTTCTGATGTCCTTATCATGAAGATTTAAAGATGCAAAATGTGTTGATCTTTCAGGACCTTTATCTGATTTGCTTACTGTTCTTAATGATCAATTGATGTAATGACATGGTTTGGTTATGACATTTTGTTACCGGATATATCTTTGATTCACTGTATCTAATGTGTTTATTGATGTTTAAATGACAATATAAGAGAGACATTTTTATAGATAAATTTGATTCTGTTGAAAACTGTATAATCTCCTTGAGTTATAGTTAGAGTAAGTGTTATACTTACTTATTCTGTGAAATTTTTCCCTGTCAGGTGTTAGAAGATTCTAACAAGTATATATTGGAATGATGCAAAAACCCAGAACATGCTGCCGAACGTGGATAATTCATGAGGTGTGCATTCTTATATTATATATCCTTCTTTTCCTTATAATGTAGAATAAGGATTAATCTATTTTTGCACATGTTAACCCCTTATTTGTTGGATTGTTCTACCACTCCATAAACTTGCAAGTGGTCCCAAGATCAAGAGTGAGAGGTACATAGTCACTGTTCTGATTTTGGATGGATGCACTCTTGCTGTATCATATACTTTGAGCATGTTGCTCTTCCGCAGGAAACATTGAGAATGATGCTCAACAAAATCGGACTTGAGAAGAATTTGTGGTAACTGTAGCTGTAGTTATTTCCAAATTAAGAGCTCAAATTTTCTCATTTTATTTTTTATGAACAAAGATTTTGTAACCAAATTCAATATTTGCTTTCGTATTTCCGCTTTCTAGGGCTTTCCTACTTCTTTCCTGGGCTCTTCCTATTTTGTATAACCTTTATGAGTGAGACACTTCTTATCTTTGACTATGCTCTGCAAGTGCAGTTTATTTCAAATGGAGTTTGATGACTATCAAATTTGCTCATATATTTGTCAATCAAAAGGATAAATCAAATCAATATAAATAAACCAAAAAATTGAAGCAATACAGTAAGAAATATAGTAAACACATAGAATTACTAAATATACTAAACACATTTGCAAATATATAAATAAAAAATTGATATTTTTAAGTGAAAATGCTCTAATATACATAAAAAACTTTGAGTTTCTGCGTGGTGTGAATTACCTAGTTCATTTGAACAATTATTGTAAAACTCGACTTCCCGTTTTATTCAATTTACTGCTCCGGCAGTTTTCCTGCTTAACGTTGGTTGCGAACCACCGCGGTTCACAACAGTATATCCCTGTATAGTATACCATTTCTAGATATCTTAGTCATCTTAGTCATCTTAGTCGGTGCCCAGAATTCGTCACTCATGAAACGCTTATTAATCCCTCCAATTCAATTGTTCGCGCCGCTAATTCTTCTTCTTCAGCTGCCACCGCGCTGATGCCATCAGGAAACTCAGTAAGCCTGCGTTTTTACAAGAACAATCTTTTGTAATCATTTAGCATTCCAAGTTGGTCTTATGTCGGACTTGTATGTTTTACAGTGGAGGTCTGGCCGAGGTCGGAGAGAGGTTACTCTGGCAATTCCGATGGAACTGGTGATGGACCGATCACTGGCGATTCTCATTTCCGGCAAGTTCAACGCGCCAATACAGTGCTCCGACCATCATCGCCATGGCATAATAATACCCCTCCTCCCGTCTATTACAGTCCCAGACCTCACCAAACACCGCACAGACAATCTTTTGGGCAGGGGCAGCATTCACCGCGTTATGGTTCAACCCAACAGTTCAGACCGCAGCATTACGGTTCGAATCAACATTTTGGGCCACAGAGGCAGCAGCAGCAACACCCGCAGCAGTTTAAGCCCAGCCCCCAAAGGACTATTCTTATCGGAATTGGGATTACGCTAACCCTCAGCTGCCTCTTCAATGCGGTATTACTCACTTTCTGGAATAAACTTGTTGAGATTATGATGTTTCTTGGTTTTGTTTGCCGTAGTTTTGGAGTAATGCTTAGTGAAATATTGCTGTGTTACAGAATGGAATAGGGTTTTCAGCTTTCTGATTGGCATCTTTACCCTTTGTGGCAGTTTCAAGTGAATATCAATTTATTTGCTTCTATAGATTGTAGTTGGATTTTTTGGATTTGTCTATTGATGCTTTCTAAATTCTTTTTGAGGGATGAGATTCGACCAATTTATTGCTAGTGCTACAAAATTTTGCCAATGTTTATAGTATATTTCCACAGTGTCGTCTTTACCTTAGCAGAGCGGTTTACAGTGCTATCATACAACATACTAGCTGATTACCTGGCGATGAATCATTGACAGAAGCTTTACTATCACATACCTCCCTACATTATGGATTGGGAAGGGCGTAAGAGAAGTATTGTTTTTGAGATTGGGCTCTGGTCAGCTGATATATTATGCTTGCAGGTTATTTCCTGTATTTATGAAAGCATTATGCTTATTGCTCCATACTCACTCTATATGTTGGTGGTAAAAAGAGTACTTACATACTGCTGATATTGTGTGAACTCTCTAAGTGTTGTGCTTTCAGATCTAGTTGCAGAAGTTTAGCTGTCCCTCTGAAACATCGGATTTGGCTTATAATCTAATATATTAATATTTTTTCTTATGGATGTGTGTTTATCTTGAGCAACTCGCTAGCAGCTCTAGAAATAACGTTCATATGCTTAACTACATTGAAATTATAACATTTCCTTTTTTCTTTTTTGAAATAATAACATTTAATTTGTTATTTATTAAAATAAACTAATTTCATGTCTTTTTAAACAATTAACATTTTGATGTTTATATTTTGCATATAAATTGCTTGGTTACTGTAAGACTTTAAGTTGAGTTTGTCTGCTTGCAAGCAGCTCGAACTTGGAGCATTCCGTTGGAAAGTGTAACCAAATGGGTTTTGTTTATTTCCTTTTAATATTGCTGTTAATGTAGTACAAGAAAAATTGTAAGAGGAGTGCTAAATTGCTATCTGAGACCTAGATTGAATGATAATTGTGGTCAGTCTAATTGAAACAACACAACCTTATTGTCTTCTATGCTCGTTTCCATCTTCCACTGTAAGGAAATTGCTTTAGTGTGATGATTACTCCGTTGGCCTGTATATTGAAATACTTGCTACTACTTCTTTATCCATTTGTGAGTATATTTTGACATCTAAATGCTATTGTATAGTCTCCTCTTACTGGCACGGGAACTCACTATTTTTTTCTTAATTTTATTTTATTGATAATGTTAGGAGGTTGATAAATTTGAAGAATTAAAGGAAGAATTAGGCCTGCGTGGATATATTGGCATTTGGAAGGTGATTAAAAAAATGCTATCATTTTTGTTACTTGTCTACTTCATCCTACATAGACATTTTTGCTGGGAAGAGTTTTTATTACTCACGGGGCAGGGTATTAGGTTTAAAGTACCTTGGTGATTCCTACAAAAAAAAGGAGAAGTTTTATGATCTTATTTCTCAAAGTTGCATGTGACATTAGTTTGTTTCTGTTCAGCATCATATTAGTTCATCCTATATGCTAAGATTGTCCAATTTAATTTGTTAATGACTATCCGTGGCATCTAGTATAGTCTGTGCTTGTTTTGGTATAAAGCTAGAATATTGAAAACGTTTTAGTTCTCTGTATTATGTGTGGAAAAGCTGTAGACATTCAAAACTTATGGCTTTGTCTGTTTTGATTGAATAAAACACACTCGCTGATTAATGAATAGAAGTTCCAAACTTAATTGATTTAAATAGCTATTATTCCATAGTCTGATTAGGAGCGTCATCTACTTCCAAAAAATAACTATCACTGTAAACACTTCTAATTGTTGAATTGCTTTTAACACATGTCAGAGGCATTAAAGTGTCCATTCTTTCCTGTCTTGAAAAGATTTCTTAGTACGGAAGATGGCCGAGTAAGAAAACCCCAAGCATAGTGGCTCTTAAAAGTTAAGCATGTAAGTAATAAAACTGTAGAAAAGTATAGTTTGATTTGGTCAAATGGGAAGAGGCCTTTAGCAAAGAATTATATATTGCCCTAACCTAGGATTTTAATATGTGTACTTTTTTCCCCTTTCAGAGAAATGTTTTTTAGATCACAGCTTTTTTGCTTTTTCTGGCATGAGAAATGCAGGAAAATTCTTCAGATCTAAGGCAGATGTTTATGAACTTATTGCAGGAATTATGATGGCGCTGAAATCTCAAATCTCCTCTATTAAACAATGAAAAAAAGAAGTCATCCTTATACTATGGTCCCTTTATTGTTTTTGATAGTGTCCCCAAGGTAGACTAAACAACAATAAATCACTTAACTGAACAAAATTTAATTAGACAATGATTAGGATGTAATACTTACAAATCAGGAATGTTCTATAAAGCAAAAAATTTACTCAAAACCCGAATAACTAGAAATTTCAGAAAACACACCACAATTACTCATGTTGAATGAAAAGAAGGATGATTTGTTTCAGTTGGACTGCATGTTGTCCGCGTAAATATTTGTATTTCTGTTTTTGTTTCTGTGTAACACACTATCTGTTCCAATATGTAATGACAGTTGATGCTAATTGTGAGTGAGAACTCGAAGATTAATATAAGTGCAGTTACAAGAGCACAACTGATTTAACAATGAACTGAACTGAACTGAAAATGTAATTTCTATCCTTGCACAACTGATTCAGGAACTATTTCTGCTAGTAAATTCACAGTATTTAGATGATTGAAACAATTCTATTTAAAATTTAAAATATATAGGCTTAAAGGACCCCAATAGATTACTACATGTACTATATAGTGTTTCATGAATCATTAAGTTGAGGAAGTATTTTTTTATTAATTTGTGGAACAAACAATCATCTTTAGTCCCTCAAATTTGTGAAATACATCTTTTGATTTGTTGATGAACTTTTGGTGTAGGATTTGTCTAAAACTGTCGCACGTGTTTAAATTAAATGACTGATTAAGGAGATTTATACTTGTTCAATGTGGAGGCACAATTGATTTCCACATTTTTATTATTATTGAAAGAGTAGTTGCTCAAGAGCAACATGACATTCATAGACAAAGCTAAGCTAATTTCATAAACTTTAGGGAAAGAGAAGTTAATTTTGAAATTGAATCGTATGTAAGGAACCAAATGGCCTTTACTCTTTTACTTTTGTCTAGAATTATACTCATTCTAATTTATTTAATTTTCTGTTCTGCATCAGAGTCCATTATACAACTTCATTGCCGAAAAGAAGGTAAATCCAAAGCTGTAGTAAACTTTAATTTGTCTATCCTTGCACTCTTTAACTCTCAGCTCTAAATTTTCTTTCTTTAATCTTGTCATAGACATAGGCTCATATGCAGTTTTGCAAGTAAGCTAACTTCTTTCTTATGTTACTGCAACTAGATCTTTCAGAACTTCCCAGAAACGAGGTTTCAGGGCAGGCATCAGCAATGTTGTCACCTAAATTTAAATTTGGGTCTGAATACTGAACTTTAAGTATCTATCTTTGAAGGCAACCATTAGTGATTTACTGTATTTATAATACAATACTGCCTCAATGTGACAGGCCTCGGTTTGCAGATAATTCTTCCCAAGGCCTACCCACACAAGTTCATGTAGGTTCAGAGTCCAGTACTAAGCAAAATTGTCCTGATGAAAGTTTCAAAAAGGAAACTTTTGTCGACACCAGCTTGTGCGAATCAGGATGTTGATAAACAACTTAGAGGAGGAAAATGTGAGAGTGAATCTTCTTTAATTGGTTCTCAAAGTACTGACTTGGGAGACACTTCAGGCATTTTGCACAATGAAACTACATGCTTAGGAATTCTTGTAAGGATGCTAGTCATGACTCCTCTCTGTTGGATGTGAAATTAGAGAGCTTGTCCTTGGATTAGACTGGTAGAAAGGAAGGTAATGATAAATGTAATTTTTGCCTTAGATGCATTCCATCTTTAGTTGTTCAATTGAAAATCAATTTCTGAGGCCGTTGAGTTAATTGCAGAACATGCCAACTCGGATAGGGAAGGTCTCTATCCTCTGACTAATACTGCAGGCATAGATGTTAACAATACTTACAAGTATCAGTCAAAGTACGACCCATCAGCTTGGAGTTCATGTTGCATTGTAATGGAACACCCTCTGAAGCTACATAGTGTTGAGGTACATATATGTTGATACACATGTTTGATTCTTGCACTTTTCGATTAGCATTCAATCATAGCAGAAGCTGTTTGTGGTGGAGTTAAAAAAATCCATGACTTCAATTTTGCAGGACTCTTATGGAACAAGAGATCAATTTAAAGAACCTGCACTGTTGATTATATATGGTTAGCATCTTCTATTTATCTCATGTCATTTGAGACTTGTCTTTCGGGGGTGGGGGTGATAACTTTGCAACATAGAGAGCTCAGATTCAAGTAGTTTTGAAGGCATAACCACCAACATTTGTCATATTTTTGATTTTGAGTTCACATTAGCTTGTCCTTTCGTTAAATAATTGGAAAGATATTTGGTTGGCATTTTGACTTATCCTTGTGGTCCATTTTACTGAATCATCAAGAGTGAAATCTGGTTGGATGCATATTTATCTGTTGGATGCATCCAGACAAATCCTTGATCCTTCTTGGTTGGGTGAAATCTGTATGAAATGACTGCTGTATCTGATTTTGCATTGTTTAAGGTAATTTTGTTTTGACATTGTTTCTGATTTTTGGTTCTCTGGTATTTGGCAGATCAAGAAGTTCAAAGATGCTTTAACAAAGTATGGTGGTTCTGGAAGTTGTGGTCTTAATTGGTTCAGCAAAAGGGCTAGAAGAATCTGAAATAATTGCTCTAGTCTCAGCTGGTGAGCTTCCGAGAACAGCCAATTCGTCGTCTGATTGGAGTACAACAATAAGATGACCATGGGTGATCTTGTTTTGGATGATCTACTACGGTTAGAGAGGTTGTGATGGCCTAGGGATAAAATAAGATCAAGATTGGACCTAGTTTTTCATTAGGGCTCCGATCTTCGTAGATTTGTTAGAACGATTCTTGCCAGAATCCGAAATTCGGGTTCTGATTAGTGTTCAACCCACATTCTTGAGTAGTAGAATAAAGTTCCCAATTAGTTCAAAATAGAAACCTTCCATTTTGTGTGTACATAGTAGTTCAGGTTTTAGCAACAAGCAGGGCTCTGGTTTTTTGTGGATATCCCTGCAGATTTGGTCATTTCTCTTATATAGTAAATTTGAATCAGATGCTGATGTCTGAATCCAAAAAAAAAGAATGGAAGTAATTCCAAAGGGCAGCGTCGAACATGTAACACCATTCTTAGAATTCACTATGGAACACCTATTTCAATGACATTGAATTTGAACATTAATTCCAATGCCAATTCTAGCTAGCAAAGTAGTTTATGACATTAGTTCAATACCAAAATAGTCACAGCTCAATATCACGGCTGGTGGCTGCGTTTTCTCGGCGCCAACCCCCACCTATGCATCATGCGCTGCATTGCCTCCCAGTGATGCCTCCAACCTAGTTGTACTGCTTGGTGTGAAGCTTTCTTTATAATGTCCATCAGTATAGAAGAACCCCATGTAAAGTTGTAAAGCTGAAAAATTAAACAAGAGGCAATTAATTAAAAAATACATTCAGCTCCATAAATCCTGGTAAAATCAAAAACTTACAATCATCACGTTGTCCTGGGTAAGAGTACCATACATCATCCAGGTTAAGCTATTAAGAACAATAATAAACCCCTCCATAAAATCCACTGGATGACGTTTATAGTACCAAATTTTCTGTTAAACCACAAGCAAATCCATATAATTATAAAACTATGGTGAAAAAAGCCAACAAAAAAGCCAAGGAAAATTACCATGAATAGGCCTATGAATGTTCCACAGCAATACACAGCATAGGTGGGATTCAAATGTGCTAGAACAACCATCTCTGCTAATAGCACAGCAGCATGCATACCATATCTCTTCACGTCACGAATCATTAGCATCACAAACATCCCTAGGTACAATATTTCGAACAGGTAAGTGATCAGCTCAATGGCTAGGAGAGGGTCTCCATGGATGATGAAACCATGCCATGTTGATATGAGAGAAATCATGATGGCGCCATGGATTTTGAGCCAAAGGGCATCATCCACATGACAGTACGCAACAGCCCACATCAATGGATCCACCTTGATATGGTAGAGCTTAAACCTACAAGCAGTGCAACAACATCAAAGTCAGAGGCAACACAACTAGTATTTATTAACTCAAGACTACTATTAGCCTTTGAACTCCTACAACCACTACCAATAGTTCCTGATCGAAACACATATTACCATTTATATCTACACTCCAATACAGATGAAGAAATACAGTTCATATCCACTTTTTATCACAGGTTCCAAATAGCTTGTAATAACTAGTTCCTTAGCATTTGGCACAAAAACAGATCATAACCACTACCTTGTTCATTTACAAGAAACTAGTTAGCATATAACTTTATTTCCAAGCATTATCATGATAAGAATTTTCACCAACATTTCACCTATTACACATGTAATTTACAGGATCAAAATTCACCACAACACACTTCTTATTTTCAAAACCACCACATCACACTGTTCAGAGTATAAAAAACACACACGCAGGAGCATGGTAATCACACACGCACAGAAAAAGCAATGAAATTATAAACAGAGGATCTTCTGTTCATGATAAGGGAATCAAAAACACACAGGTAACTACTAACCACACATACGCACAAAAATAGAAAGGGAATTAAAAACAGGGGATATTCTGTTCATGATCAAGTATCCAAAAACACACACAATCAGGTTTTAAATCACACACACGCACAAAAATAGCAAGGAAATTAAAGCAGGGGATGGAAATTCTTACGCTTGAAGTAAGAGCAGGATGATGGTGGTAATGTTTCCTGAAAATGAGGGGAAGATATTGGAAACGTAATGAGGAATGAGAGTCCGTGGATTGAAAAGGAGAAGGCAACGAAAACCTACCTAAAACCCCAATTACTGTCATGGAATCCATTGCTGAGTGAGCGATTGCGAGACGACGAGCTGCGGAAAACTCGATCTGTTTATATTTGTGCTGGAAAAGAAATAGTAACTGCAGCTCCCGCCAAAGAAGAGACACGGTTTTGGCATTCTGTGTCGAGGGTAAAAGGGTCTTTTTAATGGCTGTGGCTGGGTCGAGTGTGATTGTGGGAGAGTAGTGGAAAGTAAAGGCATGAGTCAACGGGATGCTGAAAAAGGCAAGTCAGCTATACGGCTTGATTTTAAGGGACGAAATGGAAGCATTGGAGGTTTCTTGTGCTAGCGAGCCGAAACAATAGGATGAACAAATTGAACCTGTAATCGATCGAGCTGAGTTCGATGATACCCATGGCGGCGGCCTCGAGGGCGCTACGCCCGTTTTCAAGCTGCGTCCGATCGTCGGAGACAATGACAGTGGTGGACCTGAGATCGACAGCCGCGGCGGAACTGAGCTGAACGACATCCGTAGCGGAGCTGAGCTCAACGGCTCGATGGATCTGATCCATTTCAAACGACGACCTGGAAGCAATCGTGGCGGTGCTGCGATCAGCTCAGAGCGCCGCCTTGACACTGGTTAGCAACCGTGGTGGCGCTACAATCAATTTCGGACGGCTACTTGAAATTGGCGACAACCACGGTGGGGCAAGTCACGATTTCTGTCGTGAGACCACCACGGGTGAGGAGCTGTCGATTGTTTTCAAGCCTTGGGAATCGATTCTAGAGTACAATGATTCAGCACTTTTGTGCAGGTCGGCCTTCGGCACCAAATTCTAGATGCCTTTGTTGAACATCCTCCGGGTAAAAACCGTCTCCCTACTCTTAATGTATTTGTAGAAATGAATCGTTGTTGGGGTGAATGTGATAGTTCTGTAGTGTGTTATGATTCGGGTATAGTTGTGGATTCTATGGGATACTTTGATAGTTGTTTCGAACTTGAAATGATTGGAACTAGGGAGAGCTGTGAAGAAAATGTTGATCACTGTTTTATGAATCTGGAATTTGGAATTCATTATGATATTAATGATGATGAGAATGTTGTAGTTAGAATTGTTGAGGATGTGGAAAGTTCAGTATTGATTTGTGATCCTATAAACGATAAGGACACTTGGAGTGAAGGAATGAATTATAATATCATGTGTCCAGCTAGAAAATGTGGCTTTGCATTATATGGTTTTGTTGATGGATTTTTAGAGTCTATTCAAATTTGTGGTGTTCACTCTATTAAGGGGAATAGTTTGCATTCAGTAGAGTGTTGGAATCTTAGAGATGGGAATGGTGACCCTGGAATAGTGGTTGGTTATGCCTTTGAAAGTTCAGAGAAGGTTGATAGTGTTGAAAGGGAAAAAAAATGGTGGACTGTATAGCAGAGTCGGTGCTGTGGAAAATTTTGATGCATCAGGAGAACATCTGAGTTCTTGTTTTTTGGTAAGGTTGCAGATTCCTATAGTAGTTATGCTTGGGAATGGGTTGTTGAAAGTACTTGTTCATATTTCTGAAGCTTGTAAAAAATCTGAAAACAGTGAAGCTGGGGAAGATGCTGAATTTAAAGGAGGCTTTCTTATAGGAGATGCTTGTTTGAACTTTGAAACACTTGGTTATTGAAGTTGGTAGAATTGATTGGTTGGTAGTTACAAAACTTTTGTGTGAGCAGAAACATGCTGCTGCATTAATTCTCTGGGAGATGAGATTTCACATTAATTTTGGTTTAGAAAGTATCTTCAGTCAAGAAAAGAACACGTTAGTTGGTTTTCAAAAAGGTGTGGTGGAATTTTCTCAATTTAATGCACATCAATTTGGCAATAAAGCATTTATAAGGACATCAATGGACTTGGATAAAATAATGGTGATGAGGTTTGAAACTTGTAGGAATCATGTTTATGATGAGTACAGAATTGAAGAGACCAGGAAATGGATTGATTATGTTAGGACCTTTGATTCTGGTATTCTTGTGACCTTGTTGGGAGGTTTGGTGCATCAAGGAGTTCATATGCGAGGGAGTCGTGTGCTCTTCAGTTTGTAACCATAGAGAACTTGGCTATTCTGATTACCATTCATTAATAGCTTGGGGACAAGCTAAATTCCAAGGGAAAGGGAATTTCTGGAAGGACAGGATTAAGGAGGAGATAGATCTTAGGCTTTGGGATGATCTACAGTGGCTTCCATATATGTTTTTTGCAAAGCTCCCGGAAATCAAATCTAAGGATGAAGCATCTCAAGAGAACACAGTCAGTGCACGCTTTCATGATTATGAAGTTTGGTGTTCAGATTATCTTCGCAAAGGGCAGTTTGATTTCATTATTGCTTCAGAAGCAAGTTTAGTAGAGAAACACGAAGACAAAGGATCTTGGAATGATAAGTTTCAAATCAGACTCAAAAATATATGGAAGAAAGAGGAGAAAACCATCCTTTCAATATACGAAGCACGGGGAGCAGAGTTATCGATCATTCTTGGTGGCTTTTTGTTCGTAAAGGATCGTGTTTGGACAGCCCGGAGCTATGGAAAACCAAGGAGTTCTTGTGTATCTTGCTGCCCAGCACCCGAAATTTGAAGGCTTGTGTGCAGATCAAGAGTACAGCTACTAGTTTTTATGGTTTGTTTAGGAACTTGGATAAACTTAAACATAGCAGGTGGCTTAATCTTAAAAGTATTACTGGAGGTTTTGAGAGCACGAAAGAAGTAAAGCAGGAATTCTGGGAGCTCATAGACTGCCTATTTGTGGATGGCTTCCGTGGAATTGGTCCGGTTCTAAAATGAGAATAGGGATGTTGTCTTGGTTGTTGCAATACACAAGAAGGCGAAGGTACCGTGTTTTGTCATTAAGCCAGTTGAAGGGGGAAAAGTTTGAAAGCTTCCAGAAGCTAAAATGCTACATCTGACTTCTGAGTACTAATTTATAAATATTTTGTTGTATATAGTTCTTGGTCTCAACTGAAAATTTGTACTTGGTATATCTTTTTTTCCCAGTATATTTTCTTATTCAACATTTTACTTTGTCGGCTTCGATATATTTTCCTCATACTAGGTGTGAGTTCGTGCAGCATATGAACTATATAATATGCAATGCTTTCACTAAATTTATGAGCTAGGTATATAAAGTACTAATACATCAATTTTATAACTAAAAAAATATTATTCAAATCTCAACTCAATTGTTTAAAGCAATACAAAAGAAACTGAAAATGGTTAAGGTTGGAAAAGAAATGCACATTCAATGATTCCCGACCAAACCTTCAGATGGTCCTCACTGGACAGGTCAACAATGGTAGGATGACTAAAGAAGTGCAGGGTAAATAGCAACAAAAGACAAACATTTAGTAACTACACGAATTCATTGATAATCTAATATGATGAATTACGAGAGTCATCCAAAAGCTGGGGATTGCTTTCAGTATGACAGTATCTCATTTCTTGTCATATAAAGAGGCCTCCTTTTCAATTTCCAATACCTCTTCGCTGAAACATATTCACCTGCAGAAAAACAAAAGTCATATCTGTCAGCTAATGCAAAAATATTTAACAGAGGTACTCAAGAACATGAAGTTTGAGTGCTCCTCTAGTTCCAAAGTCGCAGTAAAGATGTCAGTCTTGATGCCATGATCCTGACTTAGAGTCCACCACTCGTTTTTCTAGCTTCACCTCCTTGTGACAGCTAGCTTACTGCAGGCAAAGAAACTCCTTTCAGATATCCTTCTTCACTGTCGAGGCTTTGCCAGCAAGTTTCCCGTGTCACTAAAAGAAAGTATGACAATTTCAGGTCAGCAATGGAAAACTCGAGTTTTAGCAGAAAAGGGGTTCAACAACTAAATTCTACTGAAAGAAAGAATTCTTTTAGCTGACCATACATCATCATGCCTGAAACAATCAATGCTGCATAGCGCAGCTGATCCTATCATATCTACAAAGCTGCCACAGTTGGACATTAAGAGTCAAGAAATAAGCAACATTAAATAATATCAAAGGAAAAAAATCAAAGACAAAGCTCACTTGTTCTAACCGGTCAATGCTATTCCTGGGCTTTTCTGGTATTTCACCAAGATCTATACTTTTTCGTCTTCTTTCTTTTCTGTACTACCCGACTCTTCCTTAACATCGTAGTGTCCTACGCTTATCCTTCGGATCAACACTCAGCCTAGCCCCTTTTCTGTGCTTGATCTAGGCCTGCAGCCGGTGCTGTTACGTGGCTTTTCCAAAAGATCACCAGATTCTAGAATGCGATGATTTCTCAATAGCTATGATGAACTTTTTCAGGCAATACCTGAAGAAAATTGCCATCCCCAGTGCAAGTATGAGCAGAGTAGTAAGCCCTACCATATCCATGTGAAGAACATCCGAATATTTTTTAAGAAGAAACAAATTACCACCTTCAATAAAAGTACATCAAAGGATTCAAGCTTATTTACCCCTTTGGCTAATATAGTTGAACCAGCACTGAAACTGTGCAATGTCCCATCCTCGATATTCAATGCAATTACTCCCTGGCAGGCACCTAACACACAAAAATGGACCTTAACAACACTTCCAGAACATTAGTAAATTGCAGAGTCAGCAGAGCAACTGGACTTTCACTGAACAAGAAAGCCAGAGCAGTTAGCTTACCATCACTACCCATGATCAAATCCAAAGCAAAGTACTCAACAAAAAATTGTGTTTCATGTTTCATTGCTTGTCCATAGAGTATATGCAACATGGCATGCCAAGTTCGATCAGCAGCACACATATAGCCTATGCTTGTCCACCTAACGAAACAAGAGACAAATAAGTTACAAACTGTTTTGAGAGAAATACCATACTTCTAACAATTCCTACTGAAAGACCACTTGCATGCTACCTTTTCCAAAAGCTAGACTTTGACCACCAAACGCACGTTGGTGTATTTTCCCTTCTGTCCAACAAAATGGGAAACTGTAGTGTTCAAGCTCTCTAACTGCTTTCGATGCTTCCCTGCACATATACTGAATATAATGTTCGCTTTCAGCTCTCTAATGTTCCATTTGTGCTTTCAGCTCTCATTAAAAATGGAGAAATTATAATGTTTCTTTGCTTGGACCTGAAACATACGTAACCAGTCACTTCCCTTCACTGCACATATAGTCTCCATTACAAAATCACTACATTCCAAACAACCAAGTAACCTGAAACACCCTCAATCCACTAAACTCAGAACCACCATTAACCAGTGATTGACAGCACACACACAGAGCAAAAAAACAGAATAAAAAACAAAGGGGAACAACTTTAATCGACATATGTACACAACAATTTCTGAAGCAAAAATAGCAAAACCAACTCCAGGTAAAATGGCAAAACCTTGCACATACAAAGCAAATATCAGTCCACAAAAAATGAAATTCAACAGCAAGACAGCAACTTTAGTTTGTACAACAGCAATAGATTGGATTTTTGTTTATGTTGTGCAGTACAGGTTCAGGTTCGAATAAAAACTGTACAGAAATACTAAGAGGAAAATAATTCAAAATGTCATACAGTACATCATAAACACCGTAGCTCTGCGAGTATATTTAGCCTATATCATAGGACTGCATGTAAGTATAATCAGAGCAAATTGATAGACATGAAAACACATCAATAATTTTTGCAGTCCACCAGTCCTTGTAAAATTCATGATCACCAAAATACAGTAGCTCTGCAGCCTATATCACAGGTGACAGGACTACATGTAAGTACGATCAGACCAAATTGATAGACATGAAAACATTAGCAATGTTTTGTTTTTGTTTTTTTGAATGAGATTACCAATCAAGTAAACCAGATATTATGTACTAAATATAACCAAAGCAGTCCATCTAATTATAGACAGTACACTGAACCTGTAATCAACATGAAAGAATTCAATGGTAAATCCCATGAGTCCAGTAAATACTACCAACTTTATTAGCTGGCGAACCCCAACCCCTTCCGAAGGTAAGCAGTGCGTGGATAGCTTTTCTGCAATCAAAATACATTAGATTTCATAGCTTAATGTATAGACAGTACACTGAACCTATAATCAACATGAAATGAAGTCATCGTAATCATGCAGTCAAGTGTTATCTGAATTACAGTATTTCCATATGGGACACCATGAAACACCTGTTAGTTCATATTTCTTCCATTTTTATCTTAATGAGACTCCCAACTAAATATACAATTCAGGACCAAACAAGTGCAAAAAATATAAATGAGGTAGGTCACAAGGAAGAATGATTTCCCAAATACAGAAGAGCCAAAGACTATAAACATCAAGGAAGGTCCCTAAATTTTCTTCTAGGTAGAAGCAAGGCATGAGCTTGCGATGAATTTAAGATGATGTTACCTGGTAATATAATGTCTGTCGAAGCACGGTGGAGGAGGGGATTTTAACGCATGCATAACCGGCAACGGTACATTCACCGGATCACAAATTAATTCTTCGTGCTTTTAGTATAGTAATAGATATCTGGTTACGTTATCTAAATCATGAAATTTTGTATCGTGCTTTTAGTATTTTGCGGTTGCTGCTTACTTTTTCGGACCATCATGTAATAACGTGGCTTACATGCTTTGAGGCTCTTAGATCTGTATAAAGTAGTAGTACTAAAAGTCTGTGCTATTATGAACTGACTACAGCAGTAAAAGTTGGTATGAGCTCACTGATGAATAAAGTGGTATTGGTATGTTTTCGCTCATAATTAAGCTTCACTACCATGATTTGTATCAGATGGTGTGATGGTTTGCTTCCTATACACACACAGTCAGATTGTTTTGCCTGTAATCACCTAGATTACATGATCAACAGCTCTATTGTGATCAGTGATCAGAAATATAGCTGAATATAGAAATTGTTGTTCATGCTTGAATCATAAGTCAAATTTATGAAACAAAACTCTGTGTTATCTTGAGCTCAAATAACTTGATCCAGAAGCATGACTTGAAGTTCATATTGCATACCAAAATGTACTGCAAGGAGTATCTTTGCTTTCATCTACCTAGAGGCTAGAAACATGTAATAGACCAAGAAGCAACCACCACCTTGAGGTAAATCATTAAAACCAAACCATAGCATCAAGTAAAATATGATAAAAGTGAAGCAAACATTCAGATATTAGCCAAGCATAACCTAATTCCCTAGTATTTTTTGAACAAGTACAACAATTACGACCACACAAATACACCAAAGAAAAAAGAGTAGATAAACAAAAGGAAGAAACAATTTGTAGCTATCAAGAAACAGTAGAAATTAAGGAATGCTAAACATGAGGAATTAATGAAGGTAGCTAGTCGTTCTTGACGTGCTTGGTTTTGGGGTTTAGGGCGATAGGGGCATAGATGAGGAAGGCCCCACCACCAGCATTGATCAGGAAGAACATGAAGAATGATGTATACTGGCAGTTGACAAGGAGCTCCACATTCACTATGGTAAACAGGCAGCACGTCAAGATTATGGTTAAAACCTTGGCACGTTTGATGAATATGCTTAAAAACAGTATTATGTAAGCCGCCACCGCCAGATATATGTAAGCTAGGCGTCGGCCGGGTAATGGATTACCATAATGGTCCCATACAGAGCTTTCAAGGGTTTCCACGCCGAATGCAGAAATCATAATCGGCATAAATTCCCATAAATCCCCCATCTCTGCCGGAACCACCAACTTTTCCTCCATCTCTGCCGCCGGAACGAACAACTCTTCCTCGATCTCTGCCTCAGGTGCCGGAACCAGCAACTCTTCCTCGATCTCTGCCTCCGGTGCCGGTGCCGGAACCAGCAACTCTTCCTCGATCTCTGCCTCCGGTGCCGGAACCAGCAACTTTTCGGTCACATCGTTGACAGCCATGATTTATCAGAATTTACGATTAACCTGTCCCGGTTAACATATATGTATATATACCCACCCCGCACCCGTACGATTTCTTATCCCACTCGTATTGGACTACTTTTAATTAATTATTCTCGTCTTTTTCTTTTTTTTTTGATAATATGGTATTGAACTTTGTATTGAATTACGGAAGTTAGATATCCTAGAACACTATATAATAAGAATTCTTTTGATCCATGATCAACCAATTTTGGTATCCAGAACAGAGGCATATTTGTAATTTAAACCTCCAAAAGGCAAAACTATGTCGTTTTTTATCAATGTTTTTGCCCTCAATTTATCTTTCTCCTTCCGGGTTTGTGATCTGTCCTTCTGGGTTTCTAATTTACTTTAGATTCATAATCGACCTTCTCCTTCTGAGTTTCTAATTTGATTATATAACAAGAATTCTTTTGATCCATGGTCAAACAATTTTGGTATCTAGAACAGGGGCATTTTTGTAATTTAAACCCCAAAAGGCAAAACGACGTCGTTTTATCAATGTTTTTGCCCTCAACTTATCCTTCTCCTTCCGGGTTTGTGATCTGTCCTTCTGGGTTTCTAATTTGATTTGGATTCGTAATCGACCTTCTCCTTCTGGGTTTCTAATTTGATATGAATGCGAAATCGATGTTGTCCTTCCGGATTTTTGATCTCTCCTTCTCGGTTTCTTAAATATTAATATCAAAGAAATACCACAAGTTTAAGATGATAATCAAAATATTATCCCTTTTATTAAACACAAAATTAAAAGTATAAATTCAAGATATATATTCATGATTAACGCAAGTAAATAATAAAGGACCAATTGTTCTGAATATGCACAAATCCAAAGCGCATGAAACTTTAAATTAAATATTAATATCAACGAAATACTACAAGATTAAAGATTAAGATGATTTCAATTCTGAGTCAAAAGATTATCCCTTTTATTAAACGCAAAATCAAAGTATAAATTCAAGACATATATTCATTTGGATTAACCCAAGTCAATATCAAAGACCAACTATTCTAAATATGCTAAATCCAATGCTCATGGTACTTTTAAATTATCATATTTTGGTATCAATTTCATTCAATTCATGACACTTTACACTTTTGATGGTTTATATATATCACTAAGTAATTCATGACTTAGGCCCTGTTTACCAGAGCTTATCTGTAGATCAATTCAGTTCAGTTCAGTTCAGTTCAGTTCAGTTCAGTTCAGTTCAGTGAAAATGCAATTTGATGAAATTCAGGTTAATTCAGTCATGCTGATTCCATTTTTCAATACATCAATTTTCACTTCAGTTCAGTTCAGTTCAGTTCAGTTCAGTTCAATTCAGTACATCAAGAAATAAGCTCTAGTAAACAGGCCCTTACAGATATAATAGGAGCTGTAGTGCATATCTACCCATCACCAAGATCAAGACCAAATATGGATTTAAAGATATGCAGAAATTAGTTCTAATGGTTGACAAGTAAGATATTTTTTTAACAAATACATACTTATCATAAGAAATACACGACATCAAATTTATATTAAAATTTTAATGATTACACTAGGCTGCAAACACTTACACTATCATTGTGAGAAGAATTCATTCAATCTAAAAGACAAGTTTTGATTGAAAAAAATCAAATCAATGCCAATTATTATTGGAAGATCTCTCCATGTTACACGTTTCAATGGTAATCAAAATCCATATTATTTTATTCCAAAAAATTTTAATCATATATTTAACTATTCTATAAAATTTGTAGGTATAAAAGTTACAAACAACAAGAGGACAGTGTTTCAGATTGTTGATGGCAGTGAAGAATCAACAAAATAAAAACAATGGTAACACTCCAACCCTCAAATTATAGGGCTTTATGAAGATGCACAAATGATGTGAAATTTTATATCATTTCTCAAGTACTTTAACTAATTCTATATGCTTACGAAAGCTAAATTACATGTACCCGTGTAATACATTTACTACCATTTTTTATATTACTAAAAATAATATAGTACATGATTTACTTATTCAGAACTTTATCTGTTGATCTGTATGCAGTATTTTAATGTCCATACTAATATATCAAATTTATATCATTTTGCATGGCCAATCAACATCGAGAAAAAATTGCATTTGCAATGGAAAACATGTTGAAATAGACAAAGGAAATGGATTTGCAATACCCATAAAGGAAAGTACAATATACACTCCTATTGCAAAAATCAAAACAAATCAAAGGGTAATTAAAAATATTTTAGTCAAAATTATTTATTCTTTAACTTATGGATGTCGTGCGTTTCATATGAGTGAGTTTTCTCGGACAAAGCAGATAGTCCGAGGATCGTTCTTTCGTGTCGAGGCTTGATAATGCTGATAATTGTTCATCCGAACCTGCAAAACAGATTATCGGGGCCCCTCGAGGGTTGCAGCTCCGGTGTGATGATGAGATGTTGTATATTGAAAAGAGATAAAACCAAATAGTAAATGTCTAGAGTTAGAGAACTTACCTTGTGTTGTTGATTTCTTTGGGTATTTATAGTAGTGATTCAGTCAAAGGATGCAATCCCCCATTCTCCCACTGAGTCATCATCTTGTACCTCTCTTTGTACCTTCCTCACGTGTTTGGTACTACCAAATTTGTTTTCTTAGATTTGCTCACGTGGTTTAGGAACCCGCCTTCTGTGACGAGTCATCATTAGTATCTGGGATAAGTCATCTTCGGTATCATCACTTACCATATTTTATCAATAATTGATTCTAATTTTATCATATTTCAGAGGGTAACTACAAGAGTTACGATTTTCTTTTATGATATAACTCAAAATTATCATTATATAAATTCTAAAAATGTTCAACTGCTACAACTCCACCATACCTGTATGAATTTCTATGCAACATATGTGGACAAAAGCAAATTTCGACACCAAGATAAAACACCACTTTAAATTTGAACTACAATTTTTTTCTTACTGGACTTCAAAACTAGATTTCAAAGCATAATTATTAAATTGATTCACCAAACACTAACAAGGTAGAACGAAGCTAAACCAAATCAGACTAACTGAGTATTATGAATCTTAGAGAATGATTACTTGAGACTTGAGAGCTGCCATTACCGCAACTGTTGAGCGTCAGAGATCACGTCTAACCATCGTGATCTCTAGAACACAAGTCTGAATGCCTCTCCAACGTCTCACTGTCAATCACGTCTCACTCAGCCGTCCACCGTCGCTTGGATCGATTTGCCTCATTAGTCCTCCTCCACTCACCACCTTCTTCCTCGCGCGGACCAGCAGCAGCTCCGATCTTTGAAGCTTATCCTCTACTCTCGATCCTTAAATTGTAATGTCTATTTTGCCCTTGCCAGACTCCACCGAGCGACCCGTTATCAAACTCATGTACCCCTAAGTTTCTTTTTAAGTGTTAATGTACCCTTGATTTCATTACCATTTGATTAAACCTTAATAAGCAATGACGTGTTTAGTCTATAAGATGCTTTTGTATGCCTTACATTGTTAAATACCCTTCTTATAATGCTGGACTGTTCTATTTTACGGATTTACGTATGCTCATCACGTGTTTCAAAATTTTTACTTACATTCCATAATTTTAGCAGAAGAATAATTAGCCATAACGTTTTTTATAGGGTTCAATCAGGGAGCATTATGGTAAAATGTGGACCTGCAAGAGAAAAATGGACCTTGCATGTAGAAATTGGCATGGGGTTTGCTAGATGCAGGTTCATTTTTCTCTTGCAGGTCCGTATTTTAACCATAATACGCCTAATATTGTTAAGGCAAAAAATGGGTTTGAAATTATAGGGTTCAATCAGGAGGCATTATGGTAAAATGTGGATCTGCAAGAGAAAAATGGACCTGCGTGTAGAAATTGCCACTTTATATAACATAATCTTTCAATTATAACAGAACAAGAAAAAGACAAAGATAAAGACAAATATGATCAAGATTTGGAGGATGATGAAGGTGTTAAACTTTTTTCCTATTCATTTTTCAAGTATGTTGAACTAATTATTTCTCCCCAATGATTACAGAAACTGAACCTAATGTACAAGAAGCAGAAACATGGATTCTGAAGATGATATACCACTCATTCAAATGACCAAAAATACACAAAGGAACAATTCTAAATATTATGTATATTACCATGAATAAAAATAAAAATCGTGGTTTTCATAACAAATTTCATTACAATACAGGAAGAAACAATATCAAAACCAAGAATCGAAAGTGGAGATGATACAATTATGATACAATTCAATTTTAGTTCAGTTACAATATACTTACTTGACAATATATTGCTATTACAATATAATGAATTCATCTAAATTATTAATTTTAGTTTCAAAATGTATATTACATATTTAAGTACTTTTTACCACCTAAATACACTGCGCGTTACCTTGCTAGTCTTTAGGAAATTGAATTTGATTACTCCGTTCTATGTGGATTCGACCATGCTTACCATTGTGCTAATTTATATTGTTAGTGTATTGCAGTAATATTTTGTGTGTAAAACGACGCTCACCAGCAGCGGTGGCCGAATTTGGGCTGCGGTGGTTGTTTAAGCCTACGATCCATAGAGACCTAAAATCAAGCAACTTGCAACTCAACGATGAGATTAAGGTTGCAGATTTTGCTACTCAGCCCCGATTAGAAAGGTATTTCTTCTTCCACTTTAAATGTTTGCTCCCTATTTGTTTTCTCCCTCTCCACAGAATTGAAAAACAAATGCTGTGATTTTGTTCTGACAGTGAAAGGACAAAGGCATGAAAAGAGTCCCTGCGTTGCAGACCAAGCATTCCGAGACCGAGCAGCGGCGAAGAAGCAAGATTAATGAGAGGCACGTTCTTTCTTTATGTTCTGTTATTTTTCAAGCAAATTGACATTAATTGATTCTTGAATTATGGTTGATGATGATGTTGTATGTTTAACTGGTTGAGTTTGAATTTTTTCGATTGTGCTGCATTTAACAGAATGAATAATGAAATATTTGGACTTGGTGGAATTGGTTTTTTACCACTAGCTGCATGTTTGATTGGGTTTGGCAGATTCCAAGAAATAAAAGTGTCATTCTTGCTGAAGGTCTGTTTGCTATTATGGTGTATTGGCATAATTTTGCCCTTGTATTTTATGGTTTGTTAATGCTGCACTAAACTCTACTAGAATTTTACAGTTATCTTTATATGCATAAATTGAATTGATTACAGAGTCTGGCTTGCATCGTGTTTAAGCGTTATTCTGTTTTTTCTTAAATGAGTTCTTGGGAGATTTAAGGATCGATCATGTTTTGTTATGAACAATGTCCTGATATTATTCTCCCCTCTCCTATTGTGCTTTAAGCTTAGTAGAATATGAAAATGGATAGTGCTTATTAACTGGGAAGACAAGTCACTAATGACGAAAATAGATAGCAAGAACACTGATAAGTTTGTTTGTTTCACTGGGGGAGGGTGTTCTTTGCCAAGCATACTAATGAAATAGCAAGTATTTAAAGATTTACCCTTCTATGTTGACTTCAAGTACACTTGAGTGTTAAAATTACATGGGCGTGTGTTTTCTTTGTTACAGCTACAAAGGTATGGAGGTATTTAATCCTCTTCTAATTTTATGTACCAATATCAACACCTCGGAAGTTTTCCCTACAAAAACCATACTTTTATGTTAATGCTTTGAAGGGGCAAAGCCGAGGAAAGAAAGACTTCCGAGGAAGCTGCTACAGAACTTGTTGAGGCTCCAGATGACACTGTGTTCTGAAGCATATTGTAAATTTTCTAGGCAATAATAGTGTAATACAAACTACCCAAATCCAAGAACAAGGCAATGTACAAAACAAGAATGTTATATATGAGTTTTCTGGTTAGAATGTTGTCGTGCAAGTTTAGAGTTGCCTTGAAGAAGGTTTCAATGAATCAATATGCATAAGATGTATAGTTGTCTTCTAGCATACTATTGAGAATTTTTGTAGGGAATGCTAAACATGAAGGTACTAGCTAGTCGTGCTTGGTTTTGAGGTTTAGGGGCATTGATGAGGAAGTACATGAAGAATGATTTATACTGGCAGTTGACAAGGATCTCCACACGCACAATGCCAAGATTATGGTTAAAACCTTGAGACGTTTGATAAATGGGCTTAAAAACAGTATTACGAGTGCCGCCGCCGCCAGATATATGTAAGCTAGGCGTCAGCCGGGTAATGGATTACCATACAGAGCTTTCAAGGGTTTCCACGCCGGATGCACAAATCGTAATCGTAGGCAAGTTCCTGCCGGATTCCTCGATCTCTGCCTCCGGTGCCGGAACCAGCAACTTTTCGGTCACATCGTTGACGGCCATGATTTATCAGAATTTACGATTAACCTGTCCCGTTAACTTATATATACCCACCCGTACGATTTCTTTTCCCACTCGTATTCTCATACTATTTATTCGTATTGGACTACTTTTAATTATTCTCGTACCTCTAACTTCCATAATTATTTTTTGAAAATATCTAACTTCCATAATTCAATACAAAGTACAATACCATATTATCAAAAAAAAAAAAATACCATATCTTCAAAAAAAAAAAATACCATATCTATTATATATATATTATATTATTCCCAATACAATACTATGATTAATTACCTTTTCCATTCTAGGAGTATTCATCATCTCTTTTCCTTAATCCCAAAAAGGAGGTAGCTTCAATTTCGTTCATGCACCATCTTGTAATTTTTTTGATATTTATTTTATCAAATTAGTTTAACTTGTACTAAGTTTTTTTATATCAATTTTATGGTAATATGATGATGTACTATGGACTCGGTCCATTCAAAACTTATAAGAAAACTTTTCGTAAGGCTTGCCAAGACAAACTACAACTATCGGTAATAAAATTAAAATTCACCCTTTTTTAAAGATATAATCTGAAGTTCATTTATTTAAACTAAGCTATAGAGCCGCACATACATATTCCACAGACAAATGCAAAATTTTCGTCACATATTATAAAACCATTACTTTTTACTATGTTAGTGCTTGTTCTGAATTATCATGAACGCTATACTTAATCCTGTAATTTTACTTCACAACTTGGGCTGGAACTGGAAGTATTGCTGAAGGCCAATTCAGTAACCAAAGCAATATGGTCACTACCCCATTTCTACAAAACAACCAGCAAATTGACATAAATACATGTAGTTCGAGGAAAAATATTAAGTGTATTTCAAGAAACATATAACTAAAACAAAACAACCCAGGCAAGAAGGGTCTGTATTGACAAAGCACAAATGTGTTCATCATACAGCCAAGTCCAAGTAGAGAGATAAGTTTTTATTGCAGCATACGTCAAGTAATATACAGCACCAACATCCTTGTATTTTATAGGGATTTGAAGCTTTTCATGTCATGGAATTTACTGTTAGAAAAAACTGGCAATCAAAGGCCATTTGTTGGTGTAGGCTGCAGAAAGCTTCTTCCATATCCTTTTCTAACAGTTCCTCAGGGAATGCAGTTCTTTTTAAAATCTTAGAGTTAAATGAAGGGCATGTTGGTCTGCCATAAGCACATATAGGGTTCTGCATTTCTTTATTACCATTTCACATATAAAACCCTTTCTTTAATCAGGCAAATATTCCAATTTGCAAAGCATAGCATAGTGCATCTTGCCAAACACCGGCTCCAAGCATTTTCAGTTAAACTTGTATTCCAACACTGAAAGTCAAGCAGAAACTTTTATAAAGTTATACCTTTGTAGGAAATCCTTGTGTCCACTGCAAAGATTGCTTTGGAATTGTAGCAAGTACTCTGGATGTTTGAAGACCTTTGGTGCGCCTATAGAAAAAAAAATTAACAAAATGTACTTCTGCTGAAACCAAAACGTCTATAGATGAAAATTCATAAGCACGTAAAGTGGTGAACAATTACAAAATTGCTCAGCTTTGGATGTGAGGAAAGAGGAATGCACCCATTATATCACAAGGATGAAGTCAAAATGCCAACCAAATATCTTTCAAATTATTTAATTAAAGGACAAGCTAATGTAAACTCAAAATCAAATATATGACCAATGTTAGTGGTTATGCCTTCAAAACTACTTGAATCTGAGCTCTCCATGTTGCAAAGTTATCACCCCCACCCCCGAAAGACAAGACTCAATTGACATGAGATAAATAGAAGATGCTAACCATATATAATCAACAGTGCCAAAGAAATCTCTGTGGTAGCTGGTAACAGAAGGTTCTCCAAATTGATCTCTTGTTCCATAAGAGTCCTGCAAAATTGAAGTCATGGATTTTTTTTAACTCCGCCACAAACAACTCCTACTATGATTGAATGATAACCGAAAAGAGAAAGAATCAAACATGTGTATCAACATATATGTACCTCAACTTCTCCATACACACTATGTAACTTCAGAGGGTGTTCCATTACTATGCAACATGAACTACCGGTTGCAGCTTCTATTTCCCCAGGAGTCCAAGCTGATGGGTCGTACTTTGACAGATACTTGTAAGTATTGTTAACATCTATGCCTACAGTATTATTCAGAGGATAGAGACCTTCCCTATCCGAGTTGGCATGTTCTGCAATTAACTCATCAGCCTCAGAAAATGATTTTCAATTGAATAACTAAAGATGGAATGCATCTAAGGCAAAAAATTACTTTTATCTGACCTTCCTTTCTACCAGTCTCATCCAAAGACAAGCTCTCTAATTTCATATCCAACAGAGAGGAGTCATGACTAGCATCCTTAACAGGAATTCCTAAGCATTTAGTTTCATTGTGCAAATTTCCTGAAGTGTCTCCCAAGTCAATACTTTGAGAACCAATTAAAGAAGATTCACTCTCACATTTTCCTCCTCTTAGTTGTTTATCAACTTCCTTATTCACGCCCTCTTCCACAACAGGAGAGAAAGACAAGCTGGTGTCAACAAAAGTTTCCTTTTTAAAACTTTCATCAGGACAATTTTGCTTATGTACTGGAGAATCATAGTTCTCCGAACCTACATGAACTTGTGTGGGTAGGCCTTGGGAATCACAGTTCTCCGTAACTACATGAACTTGTGTGGGTAGGCCTTGGGAATCACAGTTCTCCGTACCTACATGAACTTGTGTGGGTAGGCCTTGGGAAGACTTATCTGCAAACCGAGCCCTGTAACATTGAAGCAGTTTTGTATTATAAACACTAGCAAATCACTAATGGTGGCCTTCAAAGATAGATACTTAAGGTTCAGTATTCAGACCCAAATTTAAATTTAGGTGACAACATTGCTGATGCCTGCCCTGAAACCTCGTTTCTGGGAAGTTCTGAAAGATCTAGCTACAGTAACATAAGAAAGAAGTTAGCTTACTTGCAAAACTGCATAAGAGGCTATGTCTATGACAAGATTAAAGAGAGAAAATGTAGAGCTGATTTAAAGAATGAAAGGATAGACAAATTAAAGTTTACTACAGCTTTGGATTTACCTTCTTTTCGGCAATGAAGTTGTATAATGGACTCTGATGCAGAACAGAAAATTAAATAAATTAGAATGAGTATAATTCTAGACAAAAGTAAAAGAGTAAAGGCCATTTGGTTCCTTACATACTATTCAATTTCAAAATTAACTTCTCTTTCCCTAAAGTTTATGAAATTAACTTAGCTTTGTCTATGAATGTCATGTTGCTCTTGAGCAACTACTCTTTCAATAAAAAATTGTGGAAATCAATTGTGCCTCCTCACTGAACAAGTATAATTAACTCCTTAATCAGTCATTTAATTTAAACGCGTGCGACAGTTTTAGACAAATTCTACACCAAAAGTTCATCAACAAATCAAAAGATGTATTCCACAAATTTGAGGGACTGAAGATGATTGTTTGTTCCACAAATTAATTTAAAAAATTCTTCCTCAACTTAATGATTCATGAAACACTATATATTACATGATATAATCTATTAGGGTCCTTTAAGCCTATATATGTCAAATTTTAAATAGAATGGTTCAATCATCTAAAAATTGTGAAGGATCAAAAAGTTAATGGACTCATAAATCATTTGCTAATGAATGCAGCCAAAAATTGGAATTGACTAGCAGAAATAGTCCCTGAAATTAGCTAACGCGAGTAACTAGAAATAAGAAATAAGTGAACTTGTCAAAACAAAGTGAAAACAGTTGTCATACCTTTGGAGTGCTATTAAAATCCCCACAAACAATGACAGGAGCATCATCCCAACGCTTGGAAACAGCATAAGCTTGACTTAGAAGTACCCTTACCTGCTTAAAGTAATAATTTAAAGTGAGATACAGATAAACTATTTCAAAAAATAGCAGGATCTTAACATTAAGTACAATTTTTGGGTATCTGGATAAACAAAGTTTTTCACCTATTAATCATGAATGTTTGATTCAAATAATCCGTAGAAGTAGAGCTGATAAAGGTAAAACCTTCACCAATGAAGACAGTATTATTAAGAACCAGTTGCCTAAAAAACACATCAAGCAAGAAAAATGAAAGACCTATATTCGAAACATAATTCATTAATACATGAAACTAGTACATTCTATAAATGTACCACATTGCCAGTGACACTAGTTGGATGCATTTGGGAATATCACGGGTTAAAGGATAGTCAATACAGTTAATTATTGAACTAGTTATTTAATTATCACAAGCACATAACCTAAGAAGAAAACATCAAACAAGAATCCACTGAAATAAGAATCAAGACATTTATATTTCAGAAGAACGGAGAAATAGAAGCCAAAAACTAAAGCTTCAAGGACTCCAACTCAAATAATAACCATGTACTATGCATAGTAGCCCATTCTCACGTGTTAAACTTGTGATGGTGGAGTGTTTTTAAAAAATAACATACATGACTAGATGCGTGAATTCAATAATAGGTTTATTCTTTCTAAATCACAATTTCCATCCGGAAGAACTTTATAATGAGAAATTATTCCAAGTCTTCCCATGTTATTGTAAAATTAAAGAGGTGTTTCCAAAGAGAACCCCAAAAATAGAAGGCAGAACATTACCTGTCCAAGCTTAATTTCCCCTCTTTTAGGATTGAAAAGCACATGAATGTTGCAAACCACGACTTTATTTGGTTTCCTTAGGCTAAAAATACAGAATGCAAAGTCACGTATAATGGGAAAAGTAACAAGAAAGAAAAAATAGAGAAGCATTCAAAATTTGAAATAGTTTGTATTCAGTATATTTAGATAAAACCCTAATGTTAAAATAGGTTAACAGGAATGGTATTATAAAACCAGAAAATTCAAGAAAGAAAATGAAAAATATTTTTTATGATTTTGGTTCCTCACAGAAAAGGTCTGTCAAAGATAGATAAAAACTCGGACTTACATTTTATAACCATAAAGTGTTGAAGTTATAAAAAAAAAACTATACCAACTTTGTTTACAACAAAACTGGAAAACGAGAAATTGTACCTTTGTACAGTAGCTGCTGATTCACTATCATTGCAATCATACAAAGACTGTTCAAAAGGAAGTTCAGGGAAAAATTTATCAGACTTAAAGTTAATTAAATCGCATTTATAATTATAGCTTGTGCCTCTAAATATTTCACATACCTCAAAAACACATATCTGTGCAACATTATCTCGAAGACCAAGCTTGTTAAATTCAATGGATTCATCATGCAGCAACTTGAATCTACCATGCAGGGTTGAAACAAATCTTAGAAACGCTAATGATTTACCAGAGTTTACCAGAGGCATATGATTTTCTCGTTTGATATAAAATTAATATTTTACGTAAAACTTCATACAATCATAATGAAAATGTTTTTGTAATCATTAATAAGTAATTTTCGATGGTAACCAAACAAAACAAAATAATGCAAGTAGATAGGATTTGACGAAAAATCCTTATGAAGGTCTTCTCAAAATGATCCCATTCTGATTGGATTACACTGCAGGCCTGCCTATTGATTCGGAAGGGTGAGCAGCAACTGCACAGGGCCTCCTAAAAATAAGTGCCCCGTATTTTTTACTAATCATAGTAAAGATGCATTTAAGACATATATTATGTTAATAAATATTTAATAAATAAAATCAATTCTTTTTCCTAAATTCATTGACTGAGATAGCAGTGTCGCGTTTTATCTTTCTGGATGCATATGTCAATGCATCTCATCATCTTTAACTTTTCTTCATTAATCCCAATATTTATTTATCACGGATATTCCCCTCAACTCACCTCATTCATTTAGAACTCAAATACTCAATAAAGCAGGAATGTTCACTGCATCCGTTTTAAACGTTTGACAATTAACGTTTATAAAACTAGAGTTATATACCTATGAGTCGGATATAAGTTGTTAACAAACTCGTAACGTTTTGCAATAAATATATATTTTCCAAGTCCAAAACTAGTAAAACCACTTACACTTAAGTTGTTAAAATCACTCATATGTAACTAAGAATCACATATTTGAAATATATAATAATTCTAATACCAAAACACCTTTCAACGAAAAAATAGTGACCTTTCGATCTAAATGTGAAACCCTTCTATTGGTTTTTTTAATTTAAAATAAAGAACTTCTTGTCTGTCAACTTAAATATGAAACCTATATTGATTTTTTTTTTTTGAAACCCTCTTGTATGAGACTTTGCCTATACTAATATATAATATATTACTACTTAGAGGGCCTCAGATTTAGTTTCTTTAAGGGCCTCCATCTTATTTAAGACGGCCCTGTAGATGTGACATTTAATGATAGACAACAAAAATCCTCTCAGCAATTATAAATAAGGTAAAAGTATATGCTACTATGAACGAGACTGTCAATAACAAACAATTATTAAATAATCATAATGGCTCTTGTTCCTTTGATAATGTTAGACTACTCTTAGTGTTGAAGATGACAAACAGCATGAGACGCATGTTTCTTGCCATCTAAGAAATAAGGATGTAATGCCAACATAGAGAACATGTACTATCAGACCACACAAATTCGAATTTTTGCAGTAAACTAGAACCTGTTTCTCAGATTTTTCCACTGAATAAATAGAAATTAAGAATTGTGGACCCTAGTGCATGATACTTGGGAATTATATATAAGCATATGAAGAGTGTCCCACATTCCCATTGAAGTTAGAAAAAATCAGTCTTAGTTAAAGGTGTCAGTTTAAGGGGTTACCCATATTAGTCACTAATTCTTTCATCTTAAGATTTTTAACTACAGAGCCCTAATTGTTTTTTTAATCACCATAATTTTTCATTAGGAGGAAAAATTGTAGAGTCACTATGCACTATCTTGCCTTGCAAGTATGATGCCGAAAGATTGGGGACTACAAGAACCAGACCCATTTAACCTTTAATGTTCTAGAAACAGAGTAGATGCCCGTAAAAGCACGTAAAAAACAGACCCATAGTTGGCACAGGGCAGATGCCAAATGCCCTCACTCACTGACTCAAAATTTATTATTCAAAGAAATATAAGAAGTTCATAAGGATCCAACAAGATACTCCAACCGACATGGAACACATTATAAATATTCTGGGATGGAAGTTGGTTCTACAATTTACACCATATTAATTATTAACATATTAGGTAATCATGATACATATAAAGAAGCAGGAAGAATATGTTATGGCTCATCTTGAGGCATTACCAAGAAGACATATTGCACAATCAGCAATTGTAGTATCAATCCAGTTTCACTTACCTTTGGAACAGGTCATACACACAAAAAATTCATTTACCTCGAGTTACGCCAGAATATTGCACAGCCGTCGACAGGATCACCAGTTCGCATCTGAAAAGAAACAAAAGAAGAGCAAGAGTTACAACTTATAAATATAGAGGATGGGGGACGCTCAATCGTGAACCACGTCTTTAGTTTTAAAGCATCTAAAAGATTACCCAACACTTCCCTCTCCCAAATTTTAGAGATTTTAGGTGTAACACTAGACTCCTGAGCTATGGTAAAATAAAAGAGTAATGCAGCTAAATTAGCCTCAATTTATTAACTTCTTCAGTATGAAAAAGGAAACGTTCAATTAGCAAAATTCAGAATACATGGGTATTAATTACAGTCATGTGTGCAAGGATAGAAATTACATAAGCAACTTCAGTTCATTGTTAAATCAGTTGTGCTCTTGTAACTGCACTTATACTAATCTTCGAGTTCTCACTCACAATTAGCACAACTGTCATTACCTATTGAGAAACTAAAAGAGGAATAGGAAAATTCATGCGGACAACTCAAACTAATGGTGAAACCTGAAAACCAACATGCAGGCCAACTGAAACAAATCATCCTTCTGTTCAACATGAGTAATTGTGGTGTATTTTCAGAAATATCTAGTTATTCGTGTTTTGAGTAAATTTTTTGCTTTATGGAACTTTCCTGATTTGTAAGTATAATTACAACCTAATCAGTGTGTAATCAAACAGTATTTAATTAAATTTTGTTCAGTTAAGTGATTTTTCGTTGTTTAGTCTACCTTGGGGAAACGCTATCAAAAACAATAAAGGGACCATAGCCTAAGGATGACTTATTTTAATTTTATATAAATGATGTGCCTCTCAATCATAATTCCTGAAATAAGTTCATAAACATCTGCATTAGATCTGAAGAATTTCCTGCATTTCTCATGCCGTAAAAGGCAAATCAAACTATGCTTTTTTACACTTTTATGACTTATATGCTTAACTTTAAGAGCCACTATGCTTGGGGTTTTCTCACTCGACCATCTTCCGTATTCAGAAATATTTTCAAGACAGGATAGAAAGCAGACTTTAATGCCTCTGACATTTGTTGAGAGCAATTCAACAATTAGAAGTGTTTACATTGATAGTTATTTTTTGGAAGTAGATGACGCTCTTAATCAGACTACGGAATAATAGCTATTTAAATCAAGTAAGTTTGGAACTTCTATTGATTAATCAACGAATGTGTTTAATTCAATCAAAGCAGATAAAGCCATAAGTTTTGAATGTCCTAAAAGGTTTTCAATATTCTAGCAGTCTAGCTTTACACCAAAACAAGCACACACATTACTAGATGCCACGGATAGTCATTAGCAAATTAAAGCTGACAATCTTAACATTCAGGATGAACTAATATGATGCTGAACAGAAACAAACTTGTCACATGCAACTTTGAGAAATAAGATCATAAAATTTCTCCTTTTATTGTAGGAATCACCAAGGTACTTTAAACCTAATACCCTCCCCTGTGAGTTACTGAGTAATAAAAATGAGAGCACAGCGAAAATGTCTATGTTGGATGGAGTAGACAAGTAACAAAAATGGTAGCGTTCTTTTACTCACCTTCCAAATGCCAGTATATCCACGCAGGCCTAATTCTTCCTTTAATTCTTCAAATTTATCAACCTCCTAACATTATCAATAAAAAAAATTTAAGAAAAGAATAATGAGTTCCCGTGCCAGTAAGAGGAGACTATACAATCGCATTTAGATGTCAAATATACTCACAAATGGATAAGAAGTAATAGCAAGTAAGTATTTCAATATACAGGCCAACAGAGTAATCATCACACTAAAGCAATTTTCTTACAGTGGAAGATGGAAACGAGCATAGAAGACAATAAGGTTGTGTTTTTTCAATTAGACAATGACCACAATTATCATCTCTAGGTCTCAGATAGCAATATAGTACTCCTCTTACAATTTTTCTTATACTACATTAACAGAAATATAAAAAAGAAATAAACAAAACCCATTTGGTTACACTTTCCTACGGAATGCTCCAAGTTCAAGCTGCTTGCAAGCAGACAAACTCAACTTAAAGTCTTATAGTAACCAAGCAATTTATATGTAAAATGTAAACTATTACAAAGTTAATTGTTCAAAAAGACATGAAATTTGTTTATTTAAATAAATAACAAATTAAATGTTATTATTTCAAAAAAAAAAAACAATGAAATGTTACAATTTCAATGTAGTTAAGCATATGAACATTATCGAATCGAGTTTTAATCAAGCTGACCTAGAGCTACTCGCAAGTTGCACAACTTGATAAACACACATCCATAAGAATAAAATAATAAAATAGTAGATTATAAGCCAAATCTGATGTTTCAGAGGGACTGCTAAACTTCTGCAATTAGATCTAAAAGTTGAAAGTACAACACTTAGAGAGTTCACACAGTATCAGCAGTATGTAAGTGCCCTTTTTACCGTCAACAAATAGAGTGAGTATTGAGCAATAAGCATAATGTTTTCATAATAACCTGCAAGCATAATATATCAGCTGACCAGAGCCCAATCTCAAAAACAATACTTCTCTTACGCCTTTCCCAATCCATAATGTAGGGAGGTATGTGATAGTAAAGCTTCTGTCGATGATTCATCGCCAGGTAATCAGCTAGTATGTTGTATGATAGAACTGTAAACCGCTCTGCAAAGGTAAAGTCGACGCAATGTAAATATATTATAAACATTGGCAAAAATTTGTAGCACTAGCTGTAAATTGGTCGAATCTTATCGCTTCAAAAGAATTTAGATAGACAAGTCCACAAAATTCAACTACAATCTACAAAAGCAAATAAATTGATATTCCCTTGAAACTGCCACAAAGAGTAAAGATGCCAATCAGAAAGCTGAAAACCCCAGAATTCACTCCAGAAACAAGTTTACTCCAGAAAGTGGGTAATACCGCATTGAAGAGGCGGCTGAGGGTTAGCGTACTCCCAATTCCGATAAGAATAGTCTTTCGGGGGACTGGGCTTAAACTGCTGCGGGTGTTGCTGCTGCTGCCTCTGTGGCCCAAACTGTTGATTCGAACCGTAATGCTGCGGTCTGAACTGTTGGCTTGAACCATAACGCGGTGAATGCTGCCCCTGCCCGAAAGATTGTCTGTGCGGTGTTTGGTGAGGTCTGGGACTGTAATAGACGGGAGGAGGGGAATTATTATATGATGGCGATGATGGTCGGAGCCCTGTATTGGCGCGTTGAACTTGCCGGAAATGAGAGTCGCCTGTAATCGGTCCATCACCAGTTCCATCGGAATTGCCAGAGTAACCTCTCCGACCTCGGCCAGCCCTCCACTGTAAAACATACAAGTCCGACATAAGTCCAACTTGGAATGCTAAATTATTACTAAAGATTGTTCATGAAAAAACGCAGGCTTACTGAGTTTCCTGATGACATCAGCGCGGTGGAAGTTGAGGAAGAAGAATTGGCGGCGGCGAACAATTGAATTGGAGGGATTAATAAGCGTTTCATGAGTAACGAATTCTGGGCACCGACTAAGATGACTACAACGTTATACAGGGATATACATATATACTTCCTCACGGCGAGGTTAAGTTAATTCTGACTGTTCAAAATTTGTCTAATTACCGACTTTTTTTAAATAAAAAAATAGTTATATTATGCCCCGTGTGTATGTATTAATATGCCACTGTGTAATGGGCCTGGTTCAGTGGTAATCCACCCTCTCTATAACTGAATGGTCCAGGGTTCAAAACACACCCCTGACAAAATTGTGAATATTTGAGCAATTATAGTCAGGGTCTACCCAGCGTAGAGGGGCCGATGGTGGTTTCCCAGGGGCCGTGTTGGTGGCCCCCGCTGTGGTCTCCCATACTGCAGGTGGTGACTCATGATGGTGCGATCGGTGGTTCCGGCTTCGGTTGTTCGGTGGCTCGTTGGTGCAAGCAGCTGGGTCCCTCAGGAGGACGTCTCAGAGCTACGTGGATGGGAGTTCTTGGAAAATTTTGGAATTTTGATTGGATTTTTGTCAATCAAACATGTTGATTTGTAAAGAGAAAAACTTGCAACTGCAGCTTTGGAGCGACGGCGACGGCAAGAGAATTGAAAATGTAATAGAAATATAAACCAAAGTTAACACACATGATACGAGTTAATTGGGACAAAAATCACCACCTTGTTTTGTCAAATCGATTTTGGTTAGTAAGAAAACACTCTAGTATTACAAAAAAAAATAGTCTTCGTTGGTCCAAAGACATATCAGCACTTTACAAGAAGTCAAAGACATATTCATACATATCCCCAAGCACTCAGGGGTACATTAGGGTTTTTCTCTCTTTTTTTTTCCTCTCAATATATAGCAAACCTACTATTATTAATTTATATTTTCTAAACCCCATCCGATTTGTACAATATTATTGCAGCTTTTAAGGATTGTTTCAAAAAGATTTTTGTTTAAAAAAAAACGTTATCTTTGAAGTTGGTCGGTGTAAAATCTAATTTGTAGTGGAAGATAGTGGAGCGATCATGAATAAATATGCTATTCAAACTTGCACTTATTTAATATATGTTTTTAGTAAATTTGTTCAATCAATTTAAATTGGGATAAAAGAATCCTAAAGAGGATTTCATTTTTTATATTGAGAATAATTAACTTTTCTGTTTTTTTGATGACATTTCGAGCCACGTAGTTCAATTAAAATTGTAGAGTTTCATCTCGAGCTCAACAAGTCAACAAACCCAGTCTTTCTCTCTCGGGCACACACCCCCAATAACAGATCCAAGTTTCTTTCGATCGGAGGGGTCGCCGGAGATCGGCGCCCCTCGCCGCCCGGTCACCCCCTCCACCCCTTCCCCTTTATTTCAGCACCCAGCCACCTCACTCCCTCCCTCACCTGAACCTTTTTTCTTTTTTCTCCGCCAAGCAACGGTCAAAAACAGACGCCGTCGACTCACGTGTATGCTGGACTGATGTCCGCATCGACAGATGAAAGACAGCGGTGGAAAGATAGTCACGAGACAGTCGTCGTCGACCGGAAAGACAGTGGACCCAACGACGAAGTTGATTTGTTTTTTGAGTCGGAAAAACTAGGGGATCTCGACCGGACTTGGATTCAGATCTGCCCGGAAAGCTCCTGTTGTAGCAGCAGCACCGCTGCCACGCGCCGCCGGGCGGTGCAAACAAGTTGGCGTATCAACACGCCTGCCGCCTCGCCAGCGATACACGCGCCACCAACACGGTCAACGCGCAGTGGCGGGCGCGTGACTGCCACGCGCCGCAGTGAGGGCTCCGTCACGCAGCCGCCGGAATCCTCCGTCGTGAGATATTGGTTCTGTTTCTTTTATTTATTTTGTCAGATGGAGTAGTGCTTCAATTGAGTCTTTTTGTGAAGCCATCTAGACTAGTTTATCGAGTATCCTTTGTCTAGTTGCTGTTTTCCTTGTAACTGGATTAGCTGGGTTATGGAAAATCCCCTCGGCTTCTAGTCTCTTTCCTAGTAACAGTATAGGAGAAATCCGAGTCAGAGTAGTTGACGCAATTTACTTCTGGAGACTCTGTGAAATGAGCTAGACTAGTAGACTTGGCTGTCTAGTTTATTCTAGTCAGTGCAAGTTATTGGTGATTTACCTGCTAGATGTTTTTTTTTATGCTCTAGGGCATTAGACTTTAGGATGTTAAGATGTACTCTATCGCACTTTTTAGTAGTAGGTACAACGTGTATCAGCGCTCTAGGTACAGTATATGTACTGTAATGTTTCAAATTGCCTCCCTTTAAGGAGATCAGTTATTCAGGTTTGAGGAACCTAATAAATATCCCTCTACCTACGGTGGTTTAACTTTAAAAAAAGAAAAAAATAGCCACGTAGTTTTATAATTTCATCAAAATGTTGTTTGTAACACAATTCCAATTCCATTGAAGAAAAAAAAATGAATGGATTCAATTTCTCCCTTCCATCACAATTTTGTCACAGTTTTATTTATTCTAATTTTAAAATAATTAAGCATTATAAATTAGAATTATTGAAATTGCAAAAAAAATAATACGTCGGCCGTCTGTCTGATGCAACTGAACTCTACAACTAAAAACATAAATTTCTGAGAACAAATATCTAGTTTGACTAGACTTTTCACAAGCATTTAGAGATTCAGTCTAAATATAGATTTGGTGAACAATTTTTTTAAAGGTTAATATTTAGCATACATATTTGATTGATATAGCTCTAAAGCCCCTTGTTGGGAATGTCCCAAATTTCAATCAATGCTGGATTAGGAAAACTTCCATGTTGGAAGCGGGATGAATTTGGAAATCCTTTTGGAATAGGATAGATAGGTTTTACCAAGTTTATTGATGGATTCTGGTAGTTGAGAGATCTATATAAACTCTCATTCACCTCAATATGAGGTGTGCGAGATTTGACGAAGACGCGCCTAGAGTCTGAGAATCCCGTCACCAGTATGTTGAGTCATTGGGAGAGAAGATAATTAGTATAGAGAGACTTTGTGAGGGTTGACTTTGTAATTCTCTGGAATATATTAATTTGATTCTCTGGTGGACGTAGACCGGTTTTTGGTCGAACCACGTTAAATCTGTGTTTTGTATTTCCGCGTCTTTAATTGCTATCTTGCATTGCACAAGAAGGGATTAATTTCCTAACAAGTGGTATCAGAGCTAGGCTGATCGGTGCGAAGGAGATAGCAGTATTTGATGTGGGGAGGACTTCTCGGTTGAGTTCTTGGCGGTGTAAAAGGTCCGAGATGGAGGACACGAGTTTCGTGGTCCTTGATTTGAAGGAAGGAATGTTGGGTGTGTCAACCCAAGTCCTACGTCGAAGGGGTTTGTTGTCATCGACTTGGTGATTAGAGTTGAGGGACAGCTAGGCGAAGTTACACATGTTTCTTGGCCGAGAATTTGGATCATGTAAACCATGGTGAATGGGTGATTCAAGTTTTTATGTGTAGCTAGCACGCGCAAAACAGGCCAATGGTGGAGCGACAATTTGAAGAATTGGAGAACCGTGAAGAGTGGTGTCTGGAAACCTGGGAGAAGCTCTGGAGGTTGATTCTTTTATGTCGTGGTTTTGTTTGTCTAGAAATAGTCAAGCAGGTGGAGCTTTCAGATCTGAAGAAGACAATCATTATTGGAGAATTTCATGTTTAGGAAATTTGATCCACGTTGGACAATCATTTTGGAGAATTTCATGGTGTAGTGAAATTTGATCAATGTTGGATAGTCGTTGTGGAGAATTTCGTGCGAAATTTGATCCTCGTTGGGCAGTCATTTTTGGAGAATTTCACGGGGTAGTGGAATTTGATCCATGTTGGACAGTCGTTGTGGAGAATTTTGTGGTATGGTGGATTTGGTCCATGTTGAGGCAGCCATTTTGGAGGATGTAGTGACATTTGATTCATGTTGGGCGATCAGTTTTTGGAGAATCTCATAGTGAATTTGATCCATGTATGGAGATTGTTGGAGTATTCAGATTTGAAGCTGTTGGAGCATGACAATCGTTTTGGAGTACTTCATGGTAAAGTGAAGTCTGATCCAAGGTGGAGATTGTTGGAGCATTTAGATTTGAAGGATGATGGCATGACAATGTTTTGGATGATTTCATGGTTCAGTGAAATTCGGTCCAAGGTGGAGATTGTTGGGAATGTCCCAAATTTCAATCAATGCTGGATTAGGAAAACTTCCATGTTGGAAGCGGGATGAATTTGGAAATCCTTTTGGAATAGGATAGATAGGTTTTACCAAGTTTATTCATGGATTCTGGTAGTTGAGAGATCTATATAAACTCTCATTCACCTCAATATGAGGTGTGCGAGATTTGACGAAGACGCGCCTAGAGTCTGAGAATCCCGTCACCAGTATGTTGAGTCATTGGGAGAGAAGATAATTAGTATAGAGAGACTTTGTGAGGGTTGACTTTGTAATTCTCTGGAATATATTAATTTGATTCTCTGGTGGACGTAGACCGGTTTTTGGTCGAACCACGTTAAATCTGTGTTTTGTATTTCCGCGTCTTTAATTGCTATCTTGCATTGCACAAGAAGGGATTAATTTCCTAACACCCCTGTTAGCATACACATCTGATAAACTATAACTTTGATTTTGTCGAATCTTATATCTATGTAATCCTTGTAAGACAAGTTTCAATTTAGAACTTGAAAGTGTTGAAAACGAATAGGTAATGAATTAGATAATCAATGTTGAAGTCTGATGTGTGTTCAACTCACTGCAGAACTAATGGTTTTCAGTATACCCAAATTTAATTAATCTTATCTTATTAACAGTAAATATGATTTTGTTGAATTTATTCCCCTGTAATCTTCATAAGATGAGGTATAGGATAGAACTTGGAATTTTTTAAATCTTTTTTTTTATAAGATAAGACCACCATTGGTGGGAGGATTATATTGGCTTCCTCGTACCGTAAATGACTAAAAAATAAAGATACAAGACCATTATCAGCTATCAACCCTAAAGTAAGGGAAAATAGGGGTGCGATCACCACCCAAGGCAAGGACCTGTTGCCCGAAGGCTGTGTGCCCGAAGGCATAATTCCTAGGATTTCACCTGGAAGCAAGGAGTTGCCCGAAGGCTTACATCAAAAAGGGAATACATCGTAAAATCTATGGTCGAATAAAACTACCTGACAAGCGTAGCACCTTAACTCGCATTCTAAACTACCTAATCGAATCTACCAGTCTAAACAAGACCAGAAGCCCATGGGGTTTACCCTCCCGCCAATGAAGGGTTAGGAGGGACGTAACAAACAAATAGGCAAGGATATTCCCCAAGTCTGTCAGGATAGCTCCACAAAAAGACCAATTCCAAATCATATTCCCTACACTAATACATAAACAATTAGATCACGCCCAGGTATTGTCATTTCCTTTCCGGTTAGTTTCGTGGTAAAAGAAACACCCCAGTCCGTTCAGACTCTATCAACACAAACCCTCGCTTACTTATCCTCTCAGGTTGTAGAGATTTAAAGCAGGCAAATGAGAGGCTGAGTGCGCAAAAACCATCTAACACGTATGAAAATGATAAACATCTCCAACGGTCTAAAGATCTGAAGCAAAATCGCTAAGAAGTGAGTTAACAAACTACTCATAACTCGGATTTCTCCTAATTGCTCATCAGATCTTAAGCCAAAAATAGTTAAAATAAAACCATAATTGGCAGATAGCTTTCATCTAATTGCATCCAAATAAAAGACAGCTAGACTGAAAATAAAAGACAGAAATAACAATAAAAGGAAAAAGAAGTAAAACCTCACTGACAGAGACGACAGAGCTCGGCACAGGTTTCCGGCGCGGCGGCGCGTGTACCACACGCGCGGAAGCCGTGGAGGCGCGTGGCCCCACGCGCGGCATATGAAAACGCCCCTAGGAGCGTGACGGAGGCGGTGGCGCGTGGTGTCGCGGCACACCCCTCACGTCCCAGCGGCGTAGCTCTGTCGACTCCTCTCCTAATTTTTCCGGCGTGTATCCAAAAGCGCCCGTGCGTAGCTCTTTTCCAGATCTGCAGGTATTGTGGTTGTGTTGGACTCGTCGGGAGACTTTGGGGCCGCCGGGCTGGGCCGGGGTCTGCTCGAAATCGCCGCTGTGACGTCGGGATCTGCGGGATCTGGCTGCAGGTGTTCACCGGGATCCGGGCTGGGCTCGCCTGGACTGGACCGGGCAGTCGGGTCACCGGGCTTGGCCGAGGCCCGGGACGCTGGTCTGGACCGGGCTGTAGTCGGGGTCGCCGGCCTGGGGCGGGATCTGGTCGGAGCGCCGCTGGACAGAGAAAACAAAGTCGTAGCTTGTCGGAGTCAGCAAGAGGGTTCACAGGTGGGAGGGGATCGAATGGGGGGGGGAGCTGGAGCTAAACTAGGTAGGGAGAGGGGAGGTCACCACCGACCGGAAAAGACGCCGGTCGGAGCCTCCCCGGCGAGGAGGTTCTGGGTTTTTTTGGGGTTTCTGAGATCCGCTTTTTGGGGAGCGTTGTCGGTTTTTTGTCTAAAAAAATCAAACCCTCCTGAACTTGTAAGTCATGACTGTGGAATTTTTTAAATCAAACATTTAATGAATAAGATAATTAAATTTGAAGGCTGCTGTGTTTCTCCTACTACGGGAGAAATGAATTATAGTAAAACCAACTTCAAATAATCATATCTAACTAACCAAATAATATTTTTGAGTGATATATGTACCCATATGATTTTTATAATATGAAGTATGATATAGGACTTTAAATCGACAAAATTGATCAATGAATGAGTGAGAAAGAGAGCTCTGAAGTTCTGCTCTTTTTCAGAATTGCTTACAGAATAGTTAAAGGAAAACTTGAATTTAAATATCCATATTTTATAAGCCATAACCTTGATTTTGTCAATTCATATACGTCTATAATCCTTGAAGATGAGCTATGGTGTAGAACCAGGAATTTTTGAAATCAAATAATTATTAATTGAGATAATCAAGTCTTAATTATGTCTGTTGTATGTGGACTTTTACAGAACAGATCAAACGATTTAAAATAATCCTATCTTACTAACTATGACTTTATTTTGGTTGATTTTGACACTCTTATCTACAATTTAAAATAAATAAGAATTTCATTTGGTTGAGAAATTAGTAACAAAATGTACCGTTGAAGGGGCTATTTTCTAGGATGCTAGAGAAAGTGATTACCGATCAGAGCAGAAACAGACAAAAAGAGCTCAGGCTTTTGTCAGCAGAAATATTAATTGCTTGTCGGTAGTTAAATGCTTGCCGGTCATGTTTTGAAATTTATGAGTATAAATAGCTGAGCCTCCTCCGCTATTTTCACATCCTCTCCTCTATGTTCTTTTCTTTCTCACCTGTTCTGTTCTGTTCTTTAAAACTCTACTCTTTCCTTCAATAATTATGGAGAATGTTGTGGATCATTTGGGCCGTCAACCCAATCAACGTGGGTATGAAATAGAGGTAGAGGCAAATGCGCCGGATGATGGAAATATGGAGCTGAGCGAGGAGAATGTTGCAATCAAGAAGGAGCCATGTATAAAGAGGCTCCTTGCAGGGATTATCGACCTGTTGAAGGCTATCAATTGCATCACACCAATGTTGGATGCTTTGAAGCAAACAAGTACCGACCACCTCCAAGTCGTTGTGGTGGTAGTTTGTGTATTCTTCTTCTTGCTCGGATTGATTCCGAAGGCAAGGGCTGTTTCGATAGCTTGATGTCATGTGTTACCTAGGAATAAATTGCTTGATGTGATAATCTTGTGTATTGAATATTGTTAGTTACTTATTTTAATGTTTGATGCGAACTTGTCCTTGATAACTTGTCCTAGACTTTTTATCGTATTTTATTATCCTAAACTTCTGAACTCTTCTTCTCCTCCCCTCCACCATTCTTGCTCTGCAATTTTTTTTCCTCCTCGCACATAATTGTCTCTGGAATAATGGTAAGCGACTAGTCTGGAAAAATTTATGTAAGAGCAAGTCCAACAATTTCCCTACAAGATTCTACAAGATATATTATTACATCTTCATAACCCCTATAATTTTTTATCAACTCCAACAGTTTCTCTAGTGTGGGGATTAGAATTTAATGCATGTGTCTTAATTTTAGAATTGAATTGAACTGAATTGAACTGAACTAAATTGAACTGAATTTTAGAATTGAATGTGTCTAATGGAAAGAGCATTAAATTTGGCTCCGGATCCTCTACACCACTTTGGTGTACCATTCCCTGCTCCACCAACCAAAATGTGTCACATGCCCTTATTAACTTAACTCTAGTTAACCTATCTAACTTATAGTAATTATTATTTCATCTATTTTTGACCGTATATTCTTTTTCCTCCTTTTCTATCTTTTAAATTAAATTAAGTTGATGTCTTAATTTTGCTAAGTAAATTGTCTAAGATACAAATGCCCTGTTTTCCAGAGTTTATTTGTAGATTAGTTTAGTTCGGTTCGATTTAGTTTAGTTAAGTATATTTAATTTTTTTTCAATTCAATTCTTCAGTATATTTAATTTTTTTCAATTATGTTCAGTTCAGATAAATAAATTTAAATTTATTTAAATTCAATTCAGTTCAGTTTATGTACTCCTAAATTTTTTTTAAAGAAATTTGCCGTATACAACTTTTTTGTTCATTTTATTTTATTACAGTATGTTTTATTCAGTTCAGTTCATATCATATGTCTCTATATGTTTATATTATTCATTTCAATTTTAAATTTGCAATCCATTATTTTTACGTTAGTTCAAATTAATTATGTTCAATTAAAATAGTTCAGTTTGATTCAGTTCAGTTCAGATGAAATATGAGTTCATGATATTCGACACAATTTGCAATACATGTATCTTTATACTTTATTTTATTTGTCTTAGACAATTTACTTAGCAAAATTAATTTAAAAGATAGCAAAAGAGGAAAAAGAATATACTGTCAAAAATAGATGAAAAAGTAATTGTTATAGGTTAACTAAAGTTAAGTTAATTAAGACATGTGTCACAATTGGGTTGGTGGAACAGAGAGTGGTACACCAAAGTGGTATAGAGGATCCGCAGCCATTAAATTTTGCTTCCCCAAATATATTTTCTCTCTCTACAGATTTGAAGAAAACGGCTGCAACATGGAGATTTCTTCAAAATCTCCAAGTTGGGGAATGAAATAGGGAATCTGTTGGAACTGAAAAATGGCTCAGATTCCCTAAATTTATTGAAATTCCCCAACTTGGGGAAGTTGTTGGACTTGCTCTAAGTAACTGCATGACTAATTAATGTGGATTGAGGGAGCTAGATGTGTTTTTTGTTGTTGATGTGAGGGTAAATCCGCACTAGTAATAGAGTGCCTCAGATATTGGTAATGTCTGAGGGCTTCGAGATGTAAACTGGTGATGGAGTATGCAGACTGCTCGCTAAAAGTGTTTGACTATCCGAGCTCATGGACTTCGGATAGGACCTGCTTGGGACCTGTTCGTCCGAAGCCTGTAAAACAAGCCCCAGCTCCGGTGTGATGATGAGATTTCGTGTATTGAAAGGAAAGATAAAACTATGTATTCAAGAGTTAGAGAACTTACCTGGAATGGCTGATTGTGGCTTGTATTATAGGCGCTTTGGATTTCCTCTGTATGCCTCATCATCAGTGTGCGTCACCTCCCCGTACGAGCAGTGCCTCCTATGGACGTGAGCATACAGGCCGATCCTTATCTCTTCCACATGACTCGGAAACTTCCTAGAATGTCACCTAGATCCGAATCCTTAGTATCATCACAAGCCCCCCAAGGCAAAAAGATCTAAGGGTCTTTTCCAAAGAGCTTTTGTCTTCTTCTGCCTCGGTGTTTTCCCTATTCTGGCGAGTCAACGTTACGCGCCTTCAAATGGGCCCTACCACGTCCCCAATTTTTCGGCGGCTACACGCTTCCCCTTTCCCAATGTTTCTCCCTCTTTTCCTGTGTGTAATCATTCTCCCCTACCCCCAATGTTCCTCTTGATTTCCCCCCTACCTTTATAAATAACCCTTTTTTCCTTTCTCCTCCTCTTCACAATCTCTCCCTCTCATCCTTTCAAATTCAAGTACCCTCTTTTTTCCCTCTCTTTCTTCTTCTGCCTTTTGTTTCTCTTTCTATTTCTTAACGCGGCCTGCTGTAAGACCTTACTCTGGCATTAATCTAATGTCTTATCTTCACAATCTGACTCTTCTACCACTCGGTCTGACCCTATGAACATAGTTGTTCTTCAGGGGTTCATGACCCCACCACTGACCTGGGATCTCTACCTCCCGTCGATCAACCCATAATGACCTCTTCCTCTAAGAGAGCGAGAAAGGGTAAGGATCAAGTTGAGAGAGTGAAAAGACCCCGTCAATCCGTTACCCGCGTTCCTCGCATCCTTCCCCTCGGATCCATTGTGACTCCGAGACCTACCATGTCTGGCTTACTGAGGATGTGAGAAGCCTTTTTGAGAACTCTTTCATCCCCTTCCCCTTAGATTCCAAGCTATCCCTCATAGATAATGACCAATACCAATCCGGTCCCCCTTTTCTCCCAGCCCGACATATCCACTTTGGGATTTCTCTGCCTTTTCCTCCTCTATTTTCTTCCATCCTTGAGTGCTTTTCCATATCTCCTGCTCAACTCCATCCGAATGGGGTTGCCACTGTTCTAGGGTTCCTCACCCTTTGCCATCGGCATAATGTGATCGGATCCCTCAACCTGTTCCGGTCCTTTTACCTCGTTGCCCTTTCCCATTCTTCCACTCCCAGGGTATTTACCTTTTACCCGAGGGGTAGCCCGGTTGTGCGCAGTAAGAGTGACTGTGTTAAAAGCTGGATGAATTCTAGGTGTTACTCCTTCAATTTGGCCACTTAGCCTACTCTTTCCTGGAACGAAAACCTTTAATTCGAGGAAGCCGGGTCTTTTCTTCCGGACGATGTGGTATCCGAACATAAATTCCTTGCTCGTTATTCAATCGACATCCTTCAATATTGTATTAAAGGAAACAACGCATTCAGCTGGCCCCACTCGATCTATCCTCATGGCGTCTTTACAGCCCCTCGGTTATATTCCGAATGGCCTCCCAAAGGTTTTATCACGATCTCTTATTGCAACTATTACTTGTTGTTTCTTTCCCTTTATGTCTCTCTCTTATTCTCTTATCTTGTGTTGTTTCTTTGTAGTAATCCGAGGTTTACCCGAAGAGCCTTCCCTGATTTCCGATCCTCAGATGACATGCAACCACTATCAGCGCCGTAAAGTTGCCAAAAAGTCTGTTGAAAAGGTCCCGAAACAGGTACCTTCTTCGAAGACCGCTTTTGCCTTGCCTTCTAAAGATTCTACTTTCCTGGAGCCTTCCATATACTTTGCTTCGAGACCCCGGTCATCTCTGAAGAGAGTTTGGACTGATGAATCTCGTCCGAATCTCCCCCCACCGGCCAGGCCTCAACAGAAGCAGTGTTCTCTTTTTTCTGCTAGCAAGCAGCCTGCTTCGACCCCTCTGGCTGATTCCTCAACGAGCCCCCTGCTCACTCCACTATAAGTCTTGTCTACCTACATTCCTTCTTTTACTCTGTGCATTTTTCCTCTTATTAACTTGACCTCCTTGACTCAGGCCTGTGCTTTCATGAAGAGTATATGCGACTCTCCCATATTCCAGTCTCTTTTATCTGAGAAGCTCAACGATCCTATGCTAGCCTTGTGCTAGAGCAATGCCAGGCAGACTTGACCTTGGAAAAAGAACGCTCAGCCGCTATGCAAAGCGAGCTGAAGTCTCTAGAAGATAGTTTAGTCTCTCTGCACAGTAAGCTGAAATCTCTAGAGGATGGGTCCCTCCTTAGGGACTTTAGGGAAACCTTAGTGGAGCAGGTCATCAGCTCCGAGGTCTTTAGTGACACTGTAACCGAGGTGGTGAAGGAGGCCGACCACCGCCAAGCGACTTCTATTCATAAGATGATCCGTGTGTGGGTTCCCGGACCCTGGCGCTTGGAGCTTCAGAAGTCTTATTACAATCCTGGGGCTTGGACCAGGTATGAGCAGTTTCCGGCGCTCCGTTGAGGCAACCTAACCCTTGCTCCCAAGATATGGGCTACCGTTCATTCTTCTTCTCTTCCTACCTCGGCTAGCGATCGACAAGCCCAAAAGTGTTGTTCCTGAGGAAAAACCTGTGGTTGAGGTTGACTTCTGCAATATTGTCGGGGTTTTCCCCGAGTCCCTTTCACACCTATCTTCTGAGAGCGACCTGGGATATGTTGAGCGTTGCGCTGATCCAGGCAACTTTGGATTCCTTGCTTTCTTGGCCGATGGTAACCCTCAGATTGAGATAGAAGATGGGTTGTCTCCAATTCAGATGCTCGAGGCCACCATAGGCTACTCATTGACCCGAGAATATTCCGAGGATCCCCATGCATAACTCTCTTGCCTAGCTCTAGCAGCTTTTGTAACTTTGCATTTGAATCCTTCGTGACCCCTTGTTATAGGGTTTAATCTTTCTCCTTATGTATCGGATATTATCATGTAATATTATTTTCTAAATCTTGCCTCAAGTATCTTGTTTCTCTATTCTTATCTTTGTTTCTCTTTTCTTTGACATAGGATTTGCACCCTTCTTTCCCCCCATCGGATAACCCATCTTCCTCGGGTCAGTCTAGCCCGATTAGCCGAGAGAAGAGGTTATGCGATATTGGGCTCGGATCTCTCCTCCATGAATTTTCCTCCGTGGATGATATCTCCAGCTCTCTTGAATTTGTAAGGAAGAAGTTCGGTTCTTTGCAAAATTTCCAAAAGCTTGTTGTCACTAATGTAGATGTTTCCGAAATATCTACCAAACCCTCCAACAATTGTACATTTCTCATGAAGAACTCAACCGTGGCCAACATGATGAGTTGGAAATGGTTTGGGGGTGATTATATCCGAGCTGTTGAGAAGTTGTGCCTTTTGGAAAATAGGGGTTTGGGGAACCAAGCTATTTCCAAGATGGAATCCGAAAACAGAAGGCTTACCTTCCGAAACCAAGAGCTTCAAAATCACTTTTTGATTCATAGGCTGTTTTTTCATCTCTTGTCCCTTCTTTCTGGCAAGACTGGTGCCACTCCCTTTTCTGATATGCTTGATGCCGTTCAGAATGCAATAACCTATATGGAAGAATCTGGTCAATTTCAGCAAGGCAGCCCTAAGTTCCCTGCTTATTCCGAAGCCTTGGAATGGCGCCGGCGTATCTTATATGGGACGCCCAATCCTCTTCCTCCTTCTTTGTAACAAATTCCTCGAAAGATCGAGGTAGATTTTATCTTGAGAGAATTTTATAGGGACCCCCTAACGTTTCCCAAAGTACCGGTTTGGCCCCCTATCGAATTTTAGTGTCAAAATGCCTCCCAACCTTCAGTTTTTGTTTCATTGCGGCCCCCTATGGCTAATTTGGCCGTTAAGTTTTAAAAATGTTAAATGTTAGGGGTATAATAGTAATTTCAAGTTCATTTAAGTTGGTAAATAAATGTTTGTGCCTGTGTTCGAACTTGGGTCTCTCAAAACAATAGACAAAGCTCCTACCACTACACTACAAGGCATTTATGTTTTATTTTCTAACTAAATTTATTCTTATACTTTATACCGCCGCCCATCTTTCCATCATCTCCACCGACTCCACTTCTCCGGCATATTTTCTCCGGCGGCGCTGCACTACGTAAATTTAACATTAGTGAACTAAACAGTCGTTCCCCATCATTCATCATCGGAACTGATGAATCAAATATTCAAAGAAACAGTTTCATAATTAAAGCTTCTCAAGCTTTCCCTCCACGGTAAAGCTTCTCAACTATTTCGGCTGCACCTATCCTTCTTTCACCTTCTATATCCAACCAAAAATTTCTAACACCTAATCTTATAGCTTTACACCTAATACTCTGGTAAGAATCCTATTCAAGTCTGGCCCAAATTGTAGTTTAAGTAATCAAACAACGAAAACTGTAATTGCAATAGAAACTTATTGCTTCATACTGAAAGACTCTATTAAGATAAACTCTTAGAAATAGAACCCCATACTATTCATCAACCTTGATCCTCAATCTATCTGTTAAGATTACTACTCGTTCCACATGTTTCCCCCGTCATGTTTCCCCCATCATTTTTTTCTCAATACAATCTATATATGCTCACACTACGGAAACATAGAACATTAAAACTATGATCAAAATTAGATAGATAATTCAAAATTTCCTTGGAATACATGATTGATTATGTGGAAACCACGCGGTGATAACCTGCCAAAAAAAAACAAGTTATTCATCCAAAACAAGTAGGAAACGAAGGACATATCCCTACGTGGCTCCATTCAGGCCAAGGACTACTTCCAAATTCTCTCATTTTGTCAAACAACATTTTATGAATGTGTTTAAACAATGTACAAGTAGAAAGTAGCGTGAATTTAACATCTTATAGGCACGATAAATACAATACCGAAGGCGGTAGAGGCGGTGGAGACGATGTCACGGAAAAGACGGACGGGGACGATGGTGGTGAGCTTGAGAGCGCTGGCCGGATGGTCGGATGTTATAATCATAGCGGCACCGACGCCCATGTCGGCCGGTGTTGCCTCGAGGATCAGCATCGTTTTGGTGCGCCACATCGATTTCGCATCCATGTAAATTACGTACTGCAGCGCCGGAGGAGAAAACAGGGCAGAGAAGTGGAGTTGGCAGTGGTTTAAAGTATACAAATAAATTTAGTTAGAAAATAAAACATAAATGCCTTGTGTTGTAGTGGTAAGAGATTTGTCTATTATTTTGGGAGACCCAAGTTCGAACCTAGGTGCAAACATTTATTTTCCAACTTAAATGAACTTGAAATTACTAGTATACCCCTAATATTTAACGGTTTTTAAAAGTTAACGGTCAAATTAACCATAGGGGGCCACAATGAAACAAAAACTGAAGGTTGGCGGGCCATTTTGACACTAAAATTCGATAGGGGGCCAAACCTATACTTTGGGAAACGTTAGGGGGCCTCTATAAAATTCTCTCTTTTATCTTTCATCGATATGAAAATGCTTGGATGTCCCCTGATCCCGAGCATATTCAAGAAAGAGTACAAAAATTACTCAGAATTCGGAAATCAAATCTTTTAGAAATGGGAATTAGCTCTAGGCCTTCTGTTGATGCTACCCCCCTTCGGCCAAATAATCATCTCATCTTTAGGCCCATGGTTCTCAAATCTGTTCCTTCTGGCGAGGGCAAAGCTCTCCAAATTTCTGACCTAGGAGAGAGGTCTAGTCAACACGCCCCGTTGAGAATGGAAGCGGTAATTATCCAGAGTCTTTCATCCTCTGACACTCCTCGTAGCCCCAATGAATCCTCATCGTCCGATGCCCTATCCTGATCTTTCCTGTAATCATTGTATATTATGTATCCTAAATTCTTATTATGCAATGTATAAGTACCGAGGGGACGTCTCCCCAAGGATACTCAACATCTATTATCTTCCTCTTAATAATACTTTGTAACTTTCCTTTTATCCCTCTTTCTTTATGCTCAGAATACCCTTGCCGAGTCTTAACCTTTTTGCGGGGCACCAATCATGGGAGCGACCCAGAGGTCCCGACTTTCCCTTTATTTACACCGAGCTATCCAGCACGTATGCAAATTTTAGCTTATCCACGCTTCCCTAATGCACTATCCAGTACGCCTTTTGTTCTGAGCGTATCCACGCGTCCGAACTTTGATGTATCCACGTCAAGCCTATTTATTGCAATACACCTCCTGTCGCATATGCAATATCATGCGTATCCACGCATCCGAGTTATAGCGTATCCACGCCGAGCCCATTAGTTTTTCCTTTAAATTAACTTTTCCAATCCCCCTAATATCCTCTAGGATTTCCTTCCTTCTCCCTTTCTCGTTTTTTTTTCGATCTCTCTTTCATATCCTTCGTGTTTCCATTTATCATAGGTGGGCTTTTTCCAAGCCTGCCCCTTTATTGTCTCCCTTTTTTTTCGTTTTCCCTATCTGCTTATCTTTATCGAACCGACTCCCTTTCTAATTTTTTTCCCTTTTTTCCTTCTCCGATTTTTTCCTTATCCAAAGATGGATGTTTAGCAATCAGCCTCTTTGTAATGTTCCTCCCTTTTTTTCTATGTTTCCTCTCTCCCGAATTACCTTCCTCCCCTTCATGCCCTTTTACCTTCTTCTCTTTGGGGTTATCCGAACCCCCCAGCTTCATGGCCATTGATGACCTCTCCTTACTTCCCTATTTGTCCTACTCAAACCTCTCTATTCTTCCTCGAGTTTCTCTTTCCTTCTTTCTTATTCTATTCCTTCCCTTTCTTCCTCTTTTTTTTTTTTTATCCAAGGATACCCTTCATTCCCCTTGTTCCTTCTTTTTCCGATACCCTTCCTATTTCCCCCTATCTCTTCTTTCTTTCTCTTCTCTCTTTTTTCTCTTTTCTTCTATCCCCTTTTGTTTCTGTTCTCCCTCTCATTTTTCTTCTTGGAATCCTACCAAAAACTCTAACCCTTCCGACTACCTATTATCTCCTAATCTTCCCTGAATCCATTTTCATCCCCTCATATGTTGTTATTCTTTTGGTTACCTCCCACTCATCTCCTAACTCCAAGCCTTATGTTCATATTCTCCTCATTTGAATCCTAACTTGTTTGATTAATCGACATTTGCCTTGTGGTTGCCTCGTCCTCGCAGCTTATCCGAGGTCGTGACCCATCCGATGTAGCCCTCAGGTCCCTGCCTTCCATCTGCCCCTTTCCTGGTGCCGCCGATTTGTTCTGTGGATTACAAGATTCCTTCCGAGGATGTCTTGCTTTTTCGACGATTGCTCTCCGATTATTCCTTCCTCAAGCTTGTGCCTTTGGTGGCCTTTCAACTCCCCTCTGTTTTGCTCCTTCCTTCCTTACTTTGTACGCGGCCTGAAAAAGAAATTCTTACTAAAACAGTGTTAGTCATGATGTACCTTTTGCGCTATTTTCTTTCCGACCCCTCGTCTTTCCGACCCCTCGTCTTTCCGACCAGCGCCCTTTTACCTTTGGTGGCGATGTTCATCTAACATTTCTGACGTTTCCTTCTTTACCGTCCGACCCACCGGCGGAGTAATCCTCCCTATCTGCCTATCGTTCCGACCCTGAATCACTAATCATTTTCCTGCTCATATTCCCTATTGGCCGATGCCTATTCATTAGAATCGATTTCAAGTCCCAGTTTTCCCTGATCTGACCTGTGCTTAAGAACTAATCCTACCAGATTTTTCATGTCTCCCCCTTTTTCTCATGTTCCCATCTATCCTTTCCTATCCCTATACTTACTTGCCTTGCTAATCCTAGCTAAGAACAATCATCAATATTCTTGTGAAGAAAGCCTTAATCTATTATTTGAATAACATTCAGTAAATATCGTTAGTTACCTACGTACCTCAACCTTTAAGCCTCCACGCTCCTTGGTGGACCGTAGCTTTAATCGTTCCCTTGGTTTGCTGCAACAACTGGGTTTCTTTGCACGCGATCTTGCTTCGGCTAACCTGTCTTCTGCCGAGGTAATGCTTACTATCCGAGCAGTCTCTTTAGATGCTGAGCTACACATTTGTTTTGAGTCGAGGGTGAGATCCTCTAATGTCGGGTCCCACCGAGCGTGCCAACTGATGCGGGGTAAATCCGCCCTAGTAATAAGGTGCCTCGAATATCGGTAATGTTCGAGGGCTTCGAGATGTAAACTGGTGATGGAGTATGCAGACTGCTCGCTAAAAGTGCTTGACTATCTGAGCTCCTGGGCCTCAAATAGGACCTGCTTGAGACCTGTTCGTCCGAAGCCTGCAAAACAATCCCCCAGAGCCACCCGAGTGTAGCAGCTCCGGTGTGATGATGAGATTTCGTGTATTGAAAGGAAAGATAAAACTCTGTATTCAAGAGTTAGAGAAGTTACCTTGAATGGCTGATTGTGGCCTGTATTTATATGCGCTTTGGATCTCCTCTTTATGCCTCATCATTAGTGTGTGTCACCTCCCCGTACGAGCGGTGTCTCCTATCTATGTGAGCGTACGTGCAGATCTTTATCTCTTCCATGTGACTCGGAAACTTTCTGGAAGGTCGCCTGGATCCGAATCCTTGGTATCATCACAGTTGTTTAATTGTTTGATTGAGGACTTAAATTCGATCATGCATGGATAAAACTCCGAGAAGCAGTTTTGGTGATGTTTCGTATCCAAACTTCGACTTCGAATAGTTCCAAATCTTTGTCGAAGATTTGTTGCAGATAATTATGGCAGCGATGAAAATACTTTAATTTTCATGATAAGTTTTCATGTGGAAAAAAGAAAAAGGGAAAGGCCGAAACCTGCAGGTATGGGCTAATACAGAATTCAATGGTTATTTATGACGTCGTTCTTCATCCTTCCTTTTGAAGGACTGGACTTTTCTTCAGATTACACCGTTGATCAATGGGTGATTGATGCTTTGAATGTACCCTGATGGTAATTTTCTTACATTATCATTGCATTGATTGTATTCTTAATTGTCTTTTTTACTAATGATATCTTGGTTGATTAGTCTATGTTGAAACAAAACGCTATGTATTGATTCAATATCTGATTGTAAAACAAGCTTTGTTTAGTCACTACCAAATTTGCTTAGAGAATAAAAATATCAATGTTTTGCTTTCTGATCTTGACCTTACACTATATAAGAACCTTATATAGTAATATGAAGGATATTTTAGTCAACTATGATAAAAAAAAATTTGATGGCGCCAAAAGTAAAAGTTGGACGTCAATCCCTAATTTTATGGAGGTCCGTTGGAACACATGGAGAATGTGACTAAACTACTTTTTGATTAAAATATGACTCTAATCAAATTAGTTCCATTCTCAAATTTTTAGCCCCGGAACTCAATTAATTTCAGTTACATCTCAATTTTTAGTTATTTTTCAATTAAATTCAGTTTACTCTAATACTATTTAAAAATTTCATTAAATTCATTCGATTTTGGTTGAATTTAGTAAAATTTAATTTCATTTGTTTTAGTTAATCTTCATTAATTCTAGACAAATTTGGATAAAATTTTATTAAGTTTCATCCAAATTTATATATTTTGATTTAGTTCAATTAGATTCAATTATGAACAAGCTGATTTGATTAATTGATTTCTAATTAAATAGTAGTAAACTTAGGAAGCCAAACTGAAATTTTATACTCACTCCATTTCTACTACTTTGGCATCCATACCCATATTCAACTATTCATTGTATTTGTTGTGGGCTTAAAAAATTGTCCATATTATCTTTAATAAATAACAAAACTTATACTATAATATTATACTTATCAACTAGATCATGTATATACTTTAAAGAATAAGTTTTTTTTTTTTTTTAGATTAAACCATTCAAGGATGGAGGGGATTGTATTAGGCACCCCTAAGCCATAAAATAACAGGACAAAAATAAAAGGCAAAAAATGGCAAAGTTTGGTACAAGATGGGAGCAGCAGCTCTTGAAGCAAAGTGATTGCTTCCAAAAGAACAAAAAAAAAAAGGCTAATCTCCTAACAAAAACTATCCTAACTAGTCCTAAACATCCTCCGAACCGTTTAGAGATCGTAAAACGAAGCTCAATTTATTCAAGAGTGAAGGATCTAGTAGACAGCAGGAGGGCATACAATGCCTCAGCCAATATTTACATAGCAGACTAACATATGCAGATGTTTTGAAAACACGGAATTTGGTTGGTTTAATATAATATAATTATATGTTTAAAACAAAATTCTTTCATATATTATTTTCAAATAAAACAGAATTAGTATAAAAATTATACTAAAGTGTATTGTATGACACACCAAATATTATTTTGGATAAATTTGGCTCTTTACCACTTCACTAACTTTCTTGTGCAGGCATTTTGGTAAATTTCATTTTTATTTTTTTAGATGTTATGTTTTCATATAAATTAATCTCTTAGTAATTAATTTTCTAAATTATTTTTAGGAAATAGGTGTTTAAATTTTGAAAGAATAAATGAAAGCATAAAATTACTAAAAATGGCTCATAAAATTTTAAAAAACAATTATCTATGATAATTTGTTAAACACATGACCATATATCTTTTGGGCATAAAAGTAATTTAGTCTACAAACATGACTTTCCATCTATGAAGAAAGGTTGTGGCACTTGTTTATTATGCTCCGTAGTACGATGAAAATCACATATTAAACCAAAGTATATTTAAACACCTCTCAAACCGCACTGGCTAATTACCAATCACCCAAAAATGAAGGATTTATCCGGGTTCGAAGCCCATCAGCGGAATATATATTTTTTTAATTTTTTTCCAAATTAAAACCATTGCTAATAGAGTCCCAAAGTCATCTTTTTTGTGATTGAGACTCAAAAATGTCCACAATGGGAGTCCAAATATTTGGTTCTCACCTCAAATTATACACGTGGAAGAGATGTATCTTCTCCCTTGCAGCCTCCATCTGGACCCGGGTCCACGCCAAATGGTGCATGTGTGGCAAGTGGAGCTACATCACCAACAGTCCAATTTGGTCATGCACATCATTTCTCTTCTTCTCCATTTCAGTGTTTATATTTCATTCCCTTTTAATTTTGTTCTTGTATCATTCTCAAGTAATAATTTTTTTTCTTTATTCTTTTCTTTTCTTTTCTTTCCAACGGCTTTATTTTAATTTTGTGTACAAATAGAGTCTAATATTGACAATAGTTTGATACCTGATTCATTGTAACAATTTTCATCCATCCTTCTCAAATTTTCTATTCATCCTTCTTAAAAATCTCATTTATCTCTAATTTATATGTTTCATGTATTATCTATTTTGAAGATTGTAATTTTCCCTTTATTTCTACTTATATAAAGGTAGTCCTCAAATATCACTGTTTTTTATATATGTATAATGATGATACATATGATTCGGATCTAGGTGACTTTCCAGGAAGGTTCCGGATCACGTGAGAAGAGATAAGGATCGGGCCGTACACCCACGTGACTAGGAGGCACCACTTGTACGGGAAGGTGACGCACATTGATGATGAGGCAAAAGGAGGAGGTCCAAGACGCCTATAAATAGAGGTCACAATCAGCCATTCCAGGTAAGTTCTCTAACTCTTGAATACATAGTTTTATCTTTTCTTTCAATACACGAAATCTCATCATCACACCGGAGCTGCTACCTTCGGGTGCCTCCGGGGGGTCTGTTTTGCAATTTGGTCTGACAGATTGGCGCTCGGACAAGCATTTTCTCCTAGGCGTTCGGACAGACTGGCGTTCTTAGCGAGCAATCCACCTATTCAACATCTCTAAGCCCTCAGATATCTCGACTATCCGAGGCACCATTTATTGGAGCGAATTTCCTCGCATCATATAATAGTTAATCTTTACTTTTATTAATTATGTTATTGCAAAATGCTTCTCATATATTATGTTTCATTACCATTTTTATTTTCATTACTTAAATAAATAAATAATTATGAAATAGGACAATTAATTTTTTATTTTAATACAAAATTATTATTCATGTAACTAATTATATTAATACATTTATAATATAATAAATAATATACATATAAAAAATTGAGTTGGAAATAAGTGAATCATATAGGACAACAAAAACCTGATGTGCACAAGACTTGATGACTGTGGGTTTATGAGCTGTTGGGAGGAGGGAGAAGAAATTGGGACTCAAATGAGTCCCAATGAATGCAAGTTAAAACTTTTTTATTTTAATTACCTTTTTTTTCCAAGTTAAAACCATTGCTAAGGTGAAATTGGAGTTCCTGATGAATGCAAGTTAAACCTTTTTTATTTTAATTACCTTTTTTTCCAAGTTAAAACCATTGTTAAGGTGAAATTGGAGTTCCCGATGAAGCCACCGCCGCATTAGTTCTATAATTTTTCCCGTTCAATCTTCCTTACCAGTTTCAAATTAAGTTAACAAATTCGAGCATTTTTCGGCAATTTTATTTTAAAAAATTATTCCGGAAAAAAAACCATGAAACCGTTTGGCTTGGTTTGAGCGGGAAAAATCAATACTCCCCATATCAACCGCTTTGCAGATTCAGTTGGTTGTTTGCAGGTTAGTTGCTCTTAACAAGCTCAAAATGTGGCTACTTCTTTGGATCTCTTAGATTGTACCATTGTAACTTTGGGGTATGATGAGATACAACTGTTGAGATACCTTGGATGTGTATGGTATATATAAATATTGAATGTTCATTCCGTAGTACATATTCTATTATTTCTGAATTGCAAATTTTCTCATATCGATCACAATCAAATTTAGTTGAGAATCGCTATAATATTTTGTAAGTATATAGTCTCCCTTCCCCTTTTTATGAAACTTTTGTCCCTTCGTAATATTATGGTTTAACCTTGTGTTAGAGTTCAAGTCTAAGTACTAGATATTGTTGCAGGTTGGACTAAAGCTAATAAGAATTGAGATGGACCAGGAGTTACAATCTTACCTCCATTCAATGAAGCCGTTGAACGAGCTTCTGCAGAATGATTCGTCATCCTCAGTTTCTACTATGGTACATTTATTGTGTGCATGTTGTGGAAATGATTTTCCAAATTTAGTCTCTAATATGGTATGGCCATATGTAATGTATTTTCATTCTTTGGGATTCTGAGACTGAGACCTCATTTTGTGTCCAACCCATTCACCTCAACCCAAATTCTTTGTATTATTCTTCTACTGGTCTTGAAATCAGATTCAGATGCACATGTTTCTTCTGGATTTTACATTTTACCTACATGTTGAGGAACTTATGATATAGGATGCCTGCAGAAGAGATGAAATGGTGAAGGGTGTAGTAATTGCTCCATGCAGATACAATTTTCTTATGCAGGTCCGAATTTTTACAAAATTGCACTTAATATTACTAAGGCTAAAAAAGCTAGCCAAAATGCAACGGGGTATTTAAGGGTATTTTGGTAAAAATGTGGACCTGCATGAGAAAAACATACCTGCATGGAGAAATCTGATAATTTTATTACCAACCTGCTAGGTTCCCATTGTAACTTTGTTTTATTTGGAAATCTTGTGATGCAATGAAAAAGACATAATAAGAATGGTTTTACTTGAATGGTGTTACAGATTTGCGCAATGATCATGTTTTTTGTTGATATTTTTTATGAGGAAGAAATGATGTGCCCAGTTTCCTCTATTATAATTGATAGAGTGATAATCACACGATGTGTGTGTCTGTCGTATTCACAAAATAAATAGAGTACAAAATTACAAGTACAATGAACATGGTCTATGTATCTAGACCATTCTAAATATAGACAAAATATATCTTGATTGTAGAATCAATCAAGATATCCTAATACCCCCTCAAGCTAAACGTGGGATTACACGAAACGCAAAGCTTGGAGCAAAAAAATACAAACAACGGGGACGACATGCCCTTGGTGAAGATATCTGCAACCTGTAGGGACGATGGAATATGACTAACACGAATTTTGCCCAAGGCAACCAATTCCCGAACGAAGTGATAGTCAATGTCGATGTGCTTCGCCCGCTTGCGAGCAACAGGATTCTGAGCCAGAAATATAGCATTACTATTGTCACAAAGTAGCAGAGGTGATGCACAAAAGGGGCACTCGGAGTTCACGAAGAAGAGTCCCTAGCCAAATAAGTTCAACAGCGGTGTTGGCCATGGCACGATATTCTGATTCGCAACTGAAATGAGAGATCGTAGGTTGCTTCTTAGCACTCCAAGAGATGAGGTTTCCACCAAGGAAGATAGCATAACCATAGGTCGAGCGTCGTGTCTCAAGACAACGAGCCCAGTCAGCATCTGAGTAGCCCAAAACAGAGAGCGGACCAGCCGATGGCCGAAAAGAGAGGCCAAAATGAAGGGTGCCACGAACATAGTGAAGAATGCGAGTAGCAGCCTGATAATGATCATCACAAGGAGACTGTAAAAATTGACTTACACAGTTAACCGCAAAGGAGAGGTCCGGGCGAGTAATGGTCAAATACTGTAGAGCACCAACTAGAGAACGATAAAGCTTGGGATTTGAAAACTCCAGACTGGATGAACTGAGACACTGAGAGCCTGGAACAAACGGTGTAGAGACTGGAGCAGCATCAGTCATACCGGCTCGCTGCAAGATCTCCATGGCATACTTAGCTTGTCCTAAAAAAAGCCAGAAGAGGAGCGAGACACTTCTAATCCCAAGAAGTAATGAAGAGCACCAAGGTCTTTGATAGCAAACTCTCTATCAGTGCGAGTAATAAACCGACGAATGAGAGTAGAATCATTTCCAGTGAGAATGATATCATCGACATAAATGAGCAGGTAGAGAACCTTGGACCCCTGATGAAAAATGAACAACGAAGTGTCGGCTGAGCTGCATTTGACACCCATGTGACATAGAAACGAGCTAAATCGTTGGAACCAAGCACGAGGAGCCTGTTTGAGGCCGTAGATGGCCTTCCGAAGACAACAGACAAAGCTGGGACGAGTGTGATCAGTATATCCAGCAGGCTGCTCCATGTAAACAGGGGCGTTGAGAACACCGTTAAGAAATGCATTCTTAACGTCCAACTGATGCAAGGGCCAAGAGAAGGTTGTAGCAAGGGACAGGATGATCCGAACTGTGGAAGCCTTCACGACTGGACTGAAGGTGTGTGTGAAATCGAAGTCAGGTAACTGGGAAAAACCTTGAGCAACGAGTCGAGCCTTATACCGATCAATGGTGCCATTTTGACGATACTTGAGGCGATAAATCACTTCGAGCCAACAACATTAACACCGGAAGGGTGAGGAATAAGATCCCAAATGCAATGTTTGCGGAGTGCCTCCATTTCGTCATCCATAGCAGTAACCTAGTGAGGTTCGGTCTGGACCAATAAAGCCGCAAGAAAACTTGTCATCTCATAATCATTGAACTGCCTGTTGGCCGTGAGAATAGGGGTGTTCAAAAATACCCGACCCGCACTACCCGACCCGATACCCGAGAAACCCGAACGTTAATATTCGGGTATTTAGTAATAAATTCGGGTCGGGTACCCGACCCGATAATTATGCATTCAACCGGGTACGGGTACGGGTCTCAAAAATAGGTTTTTCCGGGTACCCGGTACCCGATAAAATATTATTTATTTTTAATAAATTAATAAAATTATTAAAATATAAAATAATATTTTCCTAAAATATTCCTAAAAAGTCTACAAATTTAATAAATTTGTATATAAATTTAAGGCGGATATGATTTGACTGTGATTTTAGTTTGTAACTTTTATATTTTTTGGGTTTTATGCACTTTATGACAACAATTTGGTTTTTAAATTGGTTAAAAATCTCAATATTTTTTTGTGTAAAATTTACATAAACATGTACAAGGGTACCCGGTACCCGACCCGAACTATTCGGGTACCCGATAGTGCGGGTACCCGCACTTCCGGGTCGGACTCCGGGTTGCATTTTCAAATACCCGAAGGTGCGGGTACCCGGTAGTGCGGGTACCCGAAAGTGCGGGTACCCGGTTATGAACACCCCTACGTGAGAATGTCCGTCTGAGAACGAGTCGTCATGCGATGACCCTGCCTTCGTGGAGAAGGCGACGGAGACTGCGTCGGGGACGGCGTCGGAGAGCCATGAGGCGAAGGCGAGGCGACCGGAGTAGAAGATCGTGAAGGAGACTGGGATGTTGGAGAAGATCATGTAGGAGATGCTGGATCCGAGAGTGAAAGAAACAGCGGTTGGGTTAAGGGAGCATCGTCAGAATCAAAGAAAAACGACACATCCAAAGAATCCGGTGTGATTGTTGGAAATACGGAGGAGGCTGGAAAGGACATCTCATCAAACCTAGCATGCCTCGTTAGATAGACCTTTTTAGAATCCGGATCAAGACAACAAAATCCTTTGTACTGGGAAATGTATCCCAAAAATACGCAAGGAATGCTTCGTGGAGACAATTTGTTAGGAGCAAAGGGCCGGACGAAAGAATACACTCGGCAACCGAAGAGATGAAAATTGGAGTAGTCCGAATGACGACCATAGAGCAAATAATATGGCGAGACATTGTGAAGAACGGGCGTAGGAAGCCTATTGATGGTGTAGGTAGTTGTGGCGAAAGCTGAATCCCAATGTGATCTGGGTAAATGAGAGTGATAAAGCATCGATAATCCCATTTCCATGATATGTCGATGTTTGCGTTCTGCTCTACCATTCTGCTCAGGTGTAGAAGGGCAGGAAATCTGGTGAAAAATTCCTCTAGCCGAAAAATGAGACTTCAACCGTGCATTAGTGAATTCAGTGCCGCCGTCACTCTGAAACACTTTGATGGTGCAAGAAAACTGATTCTCTACCAGAAACTGCAGGAAAGTCTCAAAGAAGTCCGATTTCCGCTTCAACGGATAAAACCATGTAAAACGGGAATAATCATCAACAAAAATGGCATAGTACGAATAACCATGTTCGGATAAATAAGGAGCCGAACCCCATAAATCACAATGTACCAAAGATAACAAAGACTGAGCTCTTTTGGGATTATCCATAAGAGAAAGCCTCTTACCCTTAGCCATTTCGCAGGGCGAACATAAAATCTGTGTGGGTGATAAAGAAGCAACATCCACAAGCTTCAGTTTATTCAACACCGAAATAACCGAAAAAGACGTAGGACCGAGTCTAGCATGCCAAACATCATAAGAAACCATGTGTTTATTAGCATGAACATAGGCAACAAAAGCAGCATCACCCTGTTCGAGCACATACAAACCCCGATCACATCGCCCTTGGCCCACAACCTCCTGTGTGTACCGGCTTTGAATAACAAATAAATTTTCATCAAAAGAAATCACAACATTTAGATCACGGGTAATCTTACTAATTGAAAGAAGATTTTTCGTAACATCAGGAACCACTAACACATTAGATAATGACAAGTTACGAGAAAACCGATGATACCCAATATGTGTGATATCAATAGGGACGATAAGGGATAAGAGACGATATTGTCAAGACCTGATGCGGTGGAAGTCATATGATTTGTAGCTATAGAATCCAAGTACCAATCAGAAGCAAAACCGTTACAAGAATCCCTTAAACCGCCGGAGCCACCAGAGCCGCGCGTGAGATTGCACGCGCCGGCAAACGGCCATTGATTCTGCGCGGCGCGTGATGCACACGCGCCTTATAGGGCTGCTGCCGCGCGTGTTGTACACGCGCCTGATTTGGCGAACTCTGTTGCTGCGACGAGTGATGCACACGCGCCTGCTGGTCCTGCACCGTTTGCGCGTGATCCACATGCGCCTGATGGTTTTGTGTCCGTGTGTAGTTTACACGCGCATGTGTCTGCTGCTTCTGCGGGCGTTCCACGCACGCCTGATTTGCTGGATTTTGCTCTTGCCGCGCATAGGGATGCATCCGACGGGTATTTGGTGGATACCCGCCCGCCAACCGCCCAACAGGGCGGGTATGGATATGAGTTTTTTATACCCGCCAACCGCCCAACAGGGCGGGTATGGATATGAGTTTTTTATACCCGCCATGGGTATGGATGTTGGCTTCAAACCCGCCATGGGTAAATGGGTGGGTATGGATATTGATTTTATACCCGCCCCATACCCGCCCGCCCCACCCGCCCCATACCCACCTCATACCCGCCCGTATAATACTTGTATAATATCTGTTATATATAATATTAATAGTATTACTTGTATTTATACTTAATAATATTATTAATTTTAGCATTTTTAAGCATGTTTAGTCTATTTTGAAACATAAAAGAATTTTATAAGTTAATGATTAGAATATTATAAATTATTTTGTTCTATTAATATAATATATTTGAATTATTAGTGCTTTTATTTAAATTTTTATGATAATTAATAGATTTTAGGTTAATTTTTTTATAAATATGGATTAATAAGTCGGATGGGGAATGTGGGTATAACATGGGCATGGATATCCACGGATACCCAAATGAGATGGATATCCAGCTGGATGGGCATGGATATTAAATTTGTACCCGTCATGGGTAAATGGGTGGGGATGAATAGTAAAATTTTAGATGGGGATGGGCATGGATAGTCTACTATCCACGCCCAGTTCGCTCAATGCCATCCCTAGCCGCGCGGCCATACCTTCTGGTTTGTTGGGCAGACGAAAAAAGCACACAGAACTTGGTTGGTTCTATGATTTGTTGCCTCAAGCACACAAAATTCTTCTGGTGAATTATGAATGGGCACCTATTAGAACGAAAGCACCACAAGCAATTGCCGGGATTTACTAATGGAAATCGGATTTTGGTGGGTAGATTGACAGAAGATCTAGATGAACCTCTCTAATACCATGATAGAGTGATAATCACACAATGTGTGTATGTCGTATTCACAAAATAAATATAGTACATAATTACAAGTACAATGAATCTGGTCTATGTATCTAGACTATTCTAAATATAGACAAAATATATCTTGATTGATCCTAATAATAATTATCAACTGAAATTTGGTTATGGATACATGACTTTCTTGCAATGATTGTTACGTGGCCTTTGGTTATTGAAAGAAAGTTAAAGTGTAAGGGTTCATCGACAGCTCATTTTTACGCCTGTATTATTTGAATAGTTGGATGATAATTCAAGTCTTCTGCTAAAGGATTTGCTGGATAGAGCATCTGAAGATGTGTTCAATATTCAAGACAAGGTATTTAATCTCTGTATTTGCTTACTTTGGACATCCAACTTGAATGAACTTCTCTATATTGGAAGTATAAATATTGATTTTGCACTTAAAATTCCAACCACATTTTTTTTTTGTCAACCTGATAATAAAACTAAAACTTCAAACAGTACATAATGTTTCGAGCCAAGGCATGGGACTCACGCACCAAATGCCTGGCCATTTTCTTAACTACAATAGAGGAAAACAGAAATTTTAAAACATGAAACTCCATTGCCAACGATTGTAGCCCTCTCGGCGGACTTAGTTGGCCGTCCAGTAGCCGTGCTACTACGTCAGAATCAGTCCATATTTGTACTGTTTTTAAACCATGTTGATAGGCATCCTGCAGAGCCTGAACAACTGCCATGAGTTCAACTTCCGAAGCCGACGCCGCCTGCATCACATGATAATTATGATCTTCCATCTTATCCAGATGATATGAAAAACACCATGCAGCAACCCCCGAATTGGAGATAGAATCAAAAGCACCATCTGTAATCAGCACCGCTTCTGGAGAATTTATTTCCTCATCATCCTGATCCCGGTTTAAAAGATTTAGACTACTTCCAGTTTCCGCTGTGCTAAGGATGTCATTGATTCCCTCCGCACCCTTGAGTTCCTTCTGTGAAATCCATAAAAAATGAGCCCTTCTCCATATTTCTAACGGATCAGCGCCAAGATTTACACTTCGATTATTCCAAACCACCTCGTTACGAAATTTCCATATTTCCCAGATTATGCAGAATGACAAACACAGAAGCTCCTGATCTGGAGCTTGAAGAATCCATTGACTAAACCAATTAAGGAAAGATCTCGTGCTATCATAAAATTCCAACCACATTATTATGCCTTTTTGTGTAAATGACTACTTTCTTCTGTTCTATGAGCACAGAATAGGAAGAACTGCAGAGTTTGCCAGCGCCCTAAGCTTTTAGCAAAGACACCTTCTTTTGCCACAACAAATGGCACAAAATCCAGTGCTTTGTCAGTAGAGGGAAATGGAAAACTGAGATCTTCTAATAGCTTCTCAAAGTCCTCAGGTAACTCCAACGATAGGAATCATAGTGGAATCACTTATCTTGACTGCATCTCGAGTATATTAGTGAATCAACTGATCATTCTTATTTGTCTAATCAAGCTTCAGATGCTATCAAGCAAATTGAAAAGAGAATTCTGGAGATCAGTGATCTAAGCACCAGAGTACAGGAGTTATATGACACTGTCTCAAAGCCTGAGTCAGCTAGCATTGTTGCAGTGCAACAACCTGTAATGCTCGCAACAAATGCACCGAGCAAGACAAGAATTGATCCGGTGGATGAGTTTTTGCCTTTTAACAGAAAGGGAGGTCATTCCAGGGAAGTGAGGAAGTATCAACCTTCTCCCCATCAACAGGCGAGACGGAGATATCCGAGTCAACATGAATCAGATTCATCTTCGAGCAGTGGAAGTGAAGAATACTACAGTGATGGTGAAGAATGCCAATCTGATGATGAAAGTGGCAGCCAATCTGATGATGGGAGTCAAGAGTTCTCTGTGAGTAGTGGTGATGATGAAGGCGAGGTTTACTCCCGGCGAAGTCGTGACAGACATCATGCATCTACTTCTCGCACAAGTTACGAGAACAAGAGAAACTCACAAGTCTCTTACAGTGAAGATGATGAAAATGAAGCAAGGCTCCAGCGTCCTCGACGGCCCAAATATTTCGCTGTTGGTTCAACATCATTCAAGAAGATGAGGCTAAGGAGAGTTGTATCATCCAGATGGAAAGTTCCTGGTAAGAAGATGGGAAAATGGAAGAAGCTGAAAGATAAAATCTTCCACCGTCACCACAACACCAGATCAGGAAACAGGAAGAAGGCCTATGGGAGGCTTCCATTGAAGCGCGTTGAGAGGCGGGCAGTAGAGAAGAATGACAAGGCTTTGATTCATGGCAGAGACAGTAAAGTGGTACAGAAATCGGTCTATGCTATGCGGGGGTTGCTCAAGCATGTCCGTCGGTCCAAGAGATCAAAACCTTCAGCAAAAAGGTTCATCAAGTACGGTAAGACGTCAACTGCGAAGCTGAACTGGTTGAAGATTTTTTAACACCACAACATGGCCAAAAAGCTGGGATTTGGTCTCAGAATAAGATGATAATTGTAGTGCTCTCTTCAGAATACTGTAGACTTAATGTATTGCCATTTCCATGAAATTAAACTTTCATCTACTGCAAGTCTTTCCAGTTAGTTAAAGCAGCTCTCTTTAGCGGTTGTATAATATAATTTCTTGAGTTTTTAATAATGTGTAAAATAACAAGCATATTATTTTGCCTACTTTAAAATATCATAGTTACTGCAACACTTTTAATCTACCTAGCAACTGTAGCAAGGATCTTCTTTACGGTTGATTCGGTTCCTTTCCCTTAGTTTAGCTTTCTGCTGATTGTTTTCCCGTTCTTATATTCATATCTGCAATTGTTCTTCTTCACCTGGCTTGACTGTAATTTTTTTTAGGCTAATCAATTATTAGAGATTGTGTACAGCTAGCATTGTCTTTCTGGAATATTACTAAATATTACAGAATTAGGTTTAATATTCTTTTCCTAATTATAGAGTTGTAATTGCTGTCAATCAGTATAGTTATTCTAGGTAATTAGTTATACAGTCCTTGTATAAATACAACATTTGATCAATGAAGAAATCAACCATTACACAATTCATTTATCTATATGGTATCAGTCAAAAGCCATACGATCTCTCTAGCCTAACTTTTTTTTTTCGTAAACATTATTCCCAGACCAAGGTTTGCCTACATAATTCTTTTCCACTACATAATTCTCACAACTACTACATAATTCCTTACCTTTCTGCATCATTCTTTTCGATCGGCTACAAAATCTCCGAGTCCATAATTCACCACACATCATTCTTGTCTGCTACAAATATCACAGGCTATTCACCCCAAACATGGTCGACGCAAATCCTCCTCACACTTCTTCTGGGTCTGCATCTTCAATTCTTTTCACGGCGTCTGGCGGTGCATCGGCTACCTTCCAATTTCCGGCCCTTGCTGTTCGCCTTGATCGCGACTACTTCCTCTGGCGTGGTACCGTGCGCTCTGCCTTGGAAGCTTATGAACTTGACGAGTTTCTCCGTTCCGGCTCCGCCCCATCACCGACAAAGGCCAAGGCGGGATCTTCCACTGGTGAGTCCAACGAACCCAATCCAGATTATGTTGCCTGGAAGCGCAAGGATCATCTTATTCTCCTTTTCTCATTTGGCTCCGCTCCACCCTCACCACTCCGATGCTTGCTCATGTCGCTCGTGCCGTCACCACCTCTGAATGTTGGCTTTACCTTGAGCACATGTTTCACTCGCACACTCAAGCTCGGGAGATGCATCTAAAGCAACAACTTCAGATGCTTTAAAAGGGTAATCTCTCCATTCTCGATTATGTTCAGAAGAAGCGTGCAATCTCAGACTCTCTTGCCGAGTGCCTCACCGTTGTCTCCAACTCCGAGTTCGTCTCCTACATTCTGTTTGGCCTTGGTCCGAAATATGGTACCTTTCGTACTGCACTCAACATGCGGTCGTCTCACTCTCCCGTGTCATCAAACGAACTCCTCGGTCTCCTTTTACAAGAAGAACAACGCCTTCTCGAGTCATCATCAGATGCCGCTTTCCCATCGGCCTTTTACTCCAGTCGCCAGTCAGCAAACCGCACAAAGTCAGTCGTCCATGTCTGTGATGCCCCATCCAGTGGTGACGAGTTGGTGTGCCAGATTTGCAAAAAGCCACACCACGATGCTCGCGACTGCCACAATCGGTTCAATGCCGCGGCTTACCCCCCAACAAACCAACGTGCAGCTCAGCGCCAACGTCAGTTCCAATCTTTGGCTCCTTCCTCGGCTTCACAATTTCGGTCTCCGGCCAAGGCAGCCTACGCAGCTTATCACTCCAGCGGCGGTGCTTCACCCTCGGCCCTTTCTGATCCATGGGTGGTCGATTCGGGTGCCACTCACCATGTCGCCTCGAATCTCAGCAACTTGAAGCTTCAGGAGTACACTGGTGCTGACAACCTACTCGTTGGGAATGGTCAGTCTCTCCCTATTACTCATTTAAGTCATTCTGTTTTACCTACATGTCATGTTTCTAATAACCTTGCCTTAAAAGATATACTTGTTGTGCCGCAAATTTCTAAAAATCTTTTGAGTGTTTCCAAGCTATGCAAGGATAACAATGTTTCTGTTGAGTTTCACCCTGATCACTGTTATGTTAAGAGTTGGCAGGGCAAAATTTTGTTAAAGGGAGTGGTTGATGATGGTCTGTACCAGTTTCCCGCTAGTTCGTCTTCTTCGAGTCCTCGCGTCTTCGTGGGAGAACGAGCTTCAGTCGCATGCTGGCATCGTCGGTTAGCTCATCCAAATGAAAGTATCTTACGCCGTCAGTTGACTCAGTTTAGTTTACCCATTTCTTCAAATAAACATTTATCTATTTGTGATGCTTGTCAGCTAGGAAAGAGTCATAGACAGTTTTTACCTTCTAATCATGTTCCTTCGCAATAACCTTTTGATTTGGTTTATTCAGATGTTTGGTCCTGTTCCGTCTTTAAATGGCAATAAGTATTTTGTTTTGTTTATCGATGATTGTACCAAGTTTGTCTGGGTTTATTTCTTAAATGCTAAATCTCAAGTGTTTTCGGCTTTCTCTTTGTTTAAAACGATGGTTGAAACACAATTTTCTACAAAAATTAAATCTTTTCAATCAGATTGGGGAGGGGAATACAGAAATGTCTCTACCTTTCTTCAATCTAATGGTATTTTACATCGAGTCTCTTCTCCTCATACCCCTGAACAAAATGGTGCTTCCGAACGTCGAAATCGAATAGTTGTTGAAAAAGGTCTTGCCTTATTAGCTCACTCACACCTTCCAGTCAGTTTTTGGGAACAAGCCTTCCATACTGCTATCTTTCTCCATAATCGCACCATCACCCCTACACTTGCCTATGATTCTCCATACTCACGTCTCTACCATCGCCAACCTGATTATCAGTTCCTCAAGTCCTTTGGTTGTCTATGTTATCCCTATCTTCGTCCATATAATAGCAATAAACTCGAGTTTCGCTCAGTTGCATGTGTCTTCTTAGGGTATAGCTCTAAACATAAGGGTTATCTCTGCTTTCATGTTCCATCATCTCGTACCTATGTTTCCCGTCATGTTGTGTTCGATGAATCCGTATTCCCATTTCCAGATCATGTCTCTCCCACTACATCTTCGTTTCATGATGTTCCCATTGACGCTCTTCAGTCTATCTCATCCATTCCAATTTCCGCTGCACCAACATCTCTATCTCCTATACCGACATCTTCGGTTCCTTTCTCAACTTCTGAATCGCCATCTTCACCTGTTTTATCGCCGAGTGCTTCACCTCCTCCGCTCCTCCGTCAGCTCACTCTCCGATTGCGGACTATCATCAGGCTCCTTCTTATTTTCGCCCCGCTGATAACTCTGAACATTCCATGGTTACTCGAGCCAAAACCCACTCTCTCAAACCCAAACTCTACACTGCCACCAAACACCCCATCTCTGGTGACACTTATGATTTTGAACCCAAAACCTTTCTTCAAGCCAAAAAGAACCCAAATTGGCAGCATGCTATGCAGGTAGAATATGATGCTTTACTGAGTAATGGGACTTGGGACTTGGTTCCCCGGCCCTCTGCTTCTAATCTTGTTGGTTGTAAGTGGGTTTTCAGGATCAAGAAGAAACCGGATGGTTCGGTTGAGCGCTATAAAGCACGCCTTGTGGTGAAAGGTTTCAATCAGGAGGAAGGGGTTGACTATTTTGATACCTTCAGTCCAGTAATCAAGCTGACTACTATTCGCCTTGTTCTGACTCTTGCTGTTACTCGCAATTGGCCGCTGCGACAGGTTGATATCAATAATGCTTTTCTCAATGGTGACTTAGCTGAGACTGTTTACATGGAGCAACCTCCTGGCTTTGTTTCCAGTCATCAACCATCTCATGTTTGCCGACTTAGGAAGGCCATTTATGGTCTCAAACAAGCACCTAGGGCCTGGTTTCAGAAGCTCAATCATGCTCTCCTTCGTCATGGGTTTCTCCCTTGTGTCTCGGATACATCCTTGTTTATCAAGCGACATGGAGCTGATGTGGTCTATGTCTTGGTTTATGTGGATGATCTCATTATTACTGGGTCCAATTTCGCCTTTATTGAGGACTTTGTTCGCTATCTCAATTTAGTGTTCTCTTTGAAGGATCTTGGTGCTCTTAACTGTTTTCTTGGGATTGAGGTTGTTCGCAATTCGACTGGCATTCATCTCTCTCAAAGGAAGTACATTCTTGATCTTTTGGACCGTAGCAAGATGGTTGGAACCAAGCCTATATCTTCTCCAGCTATTCCTGGTTCTCGTTTGGTTGCAGGTGGTGCTGCTTTCGGTGACTTGCATCTTTATCGCAGCATTGTGGGTGCTTTGCAGTATGTTACCATAACGCGTCCGGAACTTGCTTATTCGGTCAATCGTGTTTGCCAGTTTATGCATCAGCCCTCGGAGCTTCATTGGGCGGCAGTTAAGCGTATCCTTCGTTATCTCAAGGGTTCCCTAGATGATAGTTTGCTTATTCGTCCATCTCGTGATTCTCGGCTCGTTTGCTATACTGATGCTGGTTGGGCGTCTGATCCCGATGATTGCCGGTCTCAGCATGGGTTTGCAGTTTACTTTGGAGGGAATTTGGTGAGCTGGTCTTCTCGCAAGCAACGGGTTGTTGCCCGGTCTAGTACTGAAGCTGAATATCGGGCCCTTGCTTTTGCTTCTGCTGAGCTTATTTGGTTGCAACAACTTCTTGCTGAGATGGGTGTTTTTTTGCCTGGTTCTCCTATTCTCCTTTGTGACAATCTTAGTGCTACTTTTCTTGCTGCAAATCCGGTTTTTCATCAGCGCTCCAAGCATATTAAGATTGATTATCACTTTGTTCGAGAGCAAGTCCAGGCTGGTGAGCTTGTTGTTCGTCATGTCAATTCCGTTGATCAAGTTGCTGATATCTTCACTAAGGCTTTGAGTTCCTCTCGGTTCAAGTCTTTGACGTCCAAGCTTCTCGTTCGTCCCCGATCGTGAGCTTGCGGGAGGGTATTAGAGATTGTGTACAGCTAGCATTGTCTTTCTGGAATATTACTAAATATTACAGAATTAGGTTTAATATTCTTTTCCTAATTATAGAGTTGTAATTGCTGTCAATCAGTATAGTTATTCTAGGTAATTAATTGTACAGTCCTTGTATAAATACAGCATTTGATCAATGAAGAAATCAACCATTACACAATTCATTTATCTATATCAATTATTAATATACACTAGGTGTTTGATATATTGTCTGACCCAACTCACAGCGCTCATGAATTAATGTTTCAGGTTTTATGCTTTTGGCGGGGTTCTGTTACTGAAATTTGGTCTGATTTGTGCTGAGTTCTGAGCTAAATTATGCAAGTGAGTGACGAGTGTGAAATGTGGAATGGAAACTGTCAAGATTGGAGGATTTTTGAATGTGAAACCAAGGAAGGTTTGTGGGCCAGTTGGCTGCTTAACGTGAGGCTATGGGAGGAGGAGGAGGTGAAACTTGAATGTGTATAATTTTGTTTAATTTCGATAATAACATCGGAGTATTAAGAAAGACAAAAACGGACCCTATTGGCAATGGCAATGGCAATGGCAAGGTCCGCGGATCATCTGATCCACAAAGAAACTACAACTTCATCACTATCGATCCATCCACCGTCTTCTTAACTCACTCATAAGCGCAGATGATGATGGCACTGCCCGCAATACCGTCCTAAACCGTGCCATCTAATCCTCTCGTTTTCCGAATCTCTGCCTCCGCTGATATTCCCGACTTCCTCTCTGCTAACTGGTAGTAATCTCTTTCTTCTCAAGCCATTCTCACTTATTATGAAATTCTAGGTATACTGAACAGAATAATCATGGTTATCCTTGTTGATTAAATTGTTGTACAGTGGAAATGCTTTGTTCAGAGGGCAATTGCTCATGAACCGAAGCTTGTTTGGTTAGGTGGTTTGACTGAAAACATACTGTGTTTTGCACAGATATGTCAAAATAAGAGAAGCACTTATCCAACGTTTATTTTATATATATGGTGCTGCTGAAATTAATGATTTTGAAACCGAACAATTTAGATGTCAGGGAGTTTTATATGAGGCAATCATATGGGGGTATGGGACTGGGAGGAGATTTATTACTCAGTATGTTGTACGTCTTACAATAGGTTTTGTTGGATTAATAGCTACTCTTTTTATGTCGCAGGCTTGAATCTCGCAGGAGAAGGCCTTTTGGTCCTCGATTATGTGTAACTTTCTGATAGCATAGCTGATCATCCTGCTTACAGTTATCCTAGGTTGGTCCTTGATTTTAATTTTAATTTATTTATATAGTTTAGTGCAGAAGAAGCCGTGCAGCTCCAGCTCGATGCTCTCAAAAACAATGATCAGCCACGGCCAGATTATGGTGTAGAGGTCATGTACAGGGTAATTTCTTGTACTTTTTCTTCTCGTTGCTGGTTCTAAATTTGTATGATCATTATATCAGCACTTACTTCATCATTCCATGACAGTTTGCTGGATTCGATCCATTTGAAAGGTCTACTTATTTTGGGCGCTTCTTTGATCTTGGACAGGTTTGTTAAAATGTTACTAGATATGGTTATAACTATTGAATATTCGCTGGGTAGAGAGCAGTTCATTGCACACTGTCTCGAGCAAAAAACTATTGAAAGTATTTTTTATGTTCCTTTATAAATAATTGAAATACTCAAATAAGCAGCAAATTCTTCAAAACTGCTTTCACTTCTGTTTTCCTGCAAACTGAAATCTCGCAGAAGAAAATCTGAAAGTTGGAGTTTGAAAAATTCTCCGGCTGAGCCACTTGGAAGTCATATACCCTAGAGTGCATGTCTAGAGTTCTAGAAATCAAAATTTGGCATGACTTTATAGTTTCAGACTTAACTTTTCCCCAAATAATTATGCCCACTTGTGATTTTTTCCTTTTCCATCTAATATTGAATCCCCCTGTATTACATGATCTAAAAACTAATATAGAATAGTTACCCGATTCCTTTTCTAGAAGATATCTTATTAGAGTTTAAATATTTGTAAAGAGACTGCTGTTTTAATTTTATTTTTTCTATCTTTTCAATTTATGAGTGTGGTTGTAAAATGAAACTGATCTCATGTAATTTCATTGAAGTGTTAATTTTGAAAAAAAATACACCCATGTTATGTTAAAAATTCATTGTCTTGGCTCCACCCTGATCATAAGGGTCTAATGCATTCTAGTATAGAACAGGTGGAAGTAATGAAAAAAGTAGGTTGTAGGCATATAGCAAGGTGGAGGATGAAAATCTTCCTGTATCATGATCTAACTTTTACTAGCTCTCATGCAGTTTGAACGTTTTAGGAGGATATTTCACCATTCAACTTACAGAGTTTTATTGGGTCACCGTGAGAGGAAGATTTTGAGCAGTTTATATGCAAAGGAGGTTAGAAGAGCTTAAACAGTCTCTGTTGCTAGACTAGTATGGCTTAGTTGAGTTGTATCTGAATTTGTTGGTTTCACAGTCAAAGCTAACCTGGTAATTTTTTGTGGAAGCAGAGCCACTATAAGCAGAGGGTTTGGGTTCGTGGCGCTCGGCCTGAAGAAGAAGAAATATTTGAATTTACAATGGTGCAAGTCAGTCATATGCTTTATTTTTAAAATCATAACCTGATGTTTTAATGAAGCATTTCTACTAATTTTAATTGGTCTTTGAGCTGATAAATTGCCTTTATATGAGAACATACTACTATCTTAATGACAAATGTTTGGTTGAATATGGGTTTAAATTGAGTTTTTGGCTCTTCCACTAGCCCTATTTCGGTGTTTGTAAATGAACAAAGGAATCTTCATACATTTTGACGCATCTGCATCTATATTGAATTAGATACTGTGAATTGCACTCTCCACAATACGTTTTCAGTCTGATGTCTATTTTTCTTTCTCAATGGTGTGATTCATTTTGACAGTTAGTAACATTTTCCAAGACTAGTAAATTTTTCCGTCTTATAAGGGCTAATGCACCATGCATGAAGTACCTTTTGCTTTCTGGTTGTATTCCGTTTACAACATTTCGGTCAGATTCTATTGGGACCTCTTGATGGCCCTTTAAGTGGATAATTGAACGGAAATGGAATACATTGTAATGATAATGTTTGTGTGAGGTTAGAAAGTTTCTCAATATTACTGATATGTATCTTTGTTTTCGTAGCGGGTGGGTGGTTCATGGGATGGTTATTGGTTGACAGAATCTTTACTACACGATGGAGATTGTTTCTCTGGTGGCTTGGCATATTGAAAGGTGATTCTGATCACGATATATAAATACATAATTCTCTTACCTTTTGTAAAATGTAAAGTGTTATAGTTGGGGTTCGTTGACCACAGTAAATATTCTTTACAGAAATATAAGTAGTGAAAGTAAATTAATTTACAATCTACTTGTAGAGACTCATCACAAAATGTCACTGAGAGTAATTGTCATGTTTATATGACACATGAATTGCAATTTGAACCTTTTATCTTCTGTTTTTAGTTATTTATTGTACTAATTTATTCCAACTATAGATGCCTAAAAAAATTTCTTCATGAATGTTAAGAAGATAAACAAAACAAAGTAATATGAGTTGGGTGGTAATGTATGAATTGTAAATATTAAAATGATAAATAAAAAAACAAATACTAGTCTTGCTTAATTGCTTGCAACTATGGGTTGCTTAATTGCTTTGCTAATATGGATCGATCCGTTTGACAGCCCTACTTCTAAGAGACGACCTTTGCTAAGATAGAAATTTGGTGCCTGTTGAAATGGAAGTAAATATTGGTGCAGTCCTATGGAGTGTGAATTATGATTCGAAAATTTGAGTTTTAAAAAAAAAAATCAGTACACCAAGTTTCAGACACGTTTGTGGTGATGAAACAACATGAAACCTTATTATTATGCTCTTACTGAGAGGAAATATACTGTTCTATATTATCGTAATTAAGACAAATGAGAATTGCAGATTTAGGTTATAATCGTAATTGTGTAATCTTTGTCTAATTGGCACTGGCTGCTTAAATATTTGAATAATGCTTCTCTCTCTTGAAGTTCATGAAAAAATGTATATTTTAAGCATGCCTTCACTATCAAAGGGTGATAAAATGTTGCAGGATTTGTAGTTTTCTGAAGGAAAGGTAATCTCATTTCTTGAAGTTTTCTTTGGACTTTAGAGAACTACGAAAGGGAACCGTCAGACACTAGAACTGCTTTAATTGTCTTGATTTCTTTTTCATAAATTGTTAGTGCAAAGATGGAGTGGGAGAAGGAAATGTTTCAAAGCTGTGTTGATTCTGCACTTCATCTTAAAGAACACCTGGATGATGATATTCTCTGTGGTGATGAAGATGGACAATTTAAGAGTTCCATCCTCAATACATATTGGAACTTGAGGTTTTTCTGGGGGTTGACCTATCGCATGCTTGGTATAATATGACACGTAAATTCACAATATTCACAGAGGTGTTCAGGATGCAATCCGAATGTGCAGCTGATGCTGAAAAGATCACCAATTGGGAGCCAATGAGTTATCGTTTTTGAGGAGAAAATTTGAAGACTATAAGCCAGTGGAAAGAATTTTGCGTTCTTGTATTGGATGGTGCATTCATCAACTGTTGCCGGTTTGAGGTGTTATATCTTGATTATGGAGAGGACACTATCTCATTGATTGAGCTAATCTTGCAGAATTTTTGCATATTGGGACCGGTCCTATTATCTGCCTGCTCCCGTCAAGCAACTATTTGACTTCATTGAAGGAAAATTCAAGGCATGTTTCGCGTGCCTGTGTTGGATTGTGGGGAGCGTTGGGATTAAAACTTGAGTGGGAGAGTATGCTTTCTCATGTGATGCAGAAATACACTCCTGGGCTCACAGCATTGTACCTTGGTGTGTTTAGGGGCAGATTGTGATCTCGCTGTAAGTTATGTTGATTTTCTTCTTGCATACCTGTCTTTTAGTTCGAAAGATATTGAACTTCTTCAAGAGGGATTGATGCTCTTATTATCGCTTGTCATGAAACCAGAATATTATTGGCAGAAATGAATGGCATCATCAGTGAGGTGCCAGCTCTCTATGGTATTTCTGACACCAAATTGTCTGGGCTCTTACATAAAATAAGAGTGTCGAGGTTGAGCTGGAAAAGGAACACAAGGAGCTTAATAGTGTCTTAGCTCGAACTGCAATTGTGGTACACTCTTCAGCACTTTTTATCCTAATCTTATAGAAGACTTCAAGTTGGTAAAGTCTTAATGGCTCACGCTTGGGGTGGAGGAGTCCTCCTTGCTAATAAAAGCTACAACCTCAACGCACGAAAGGGATGTAAGAGAAATACTTGATCACCCTGTAGGGGAACTAGAGAATCTGAAAATCATTTCTGTTTCAGGAATGTCAGGACAAGGGCTGACAACTCTGGCAAAAAGAATTTATAATGATCCTTCAGTTCATTATTACTCTGCCAAAAAGTGTGGTGATCTCTAAGGGATGTAAACCTAAGGAATTATTGGCTCAGATTACAGGTGTTCGTGGTCAAATTCAAGATTCAATTGACGATATAACTGATTGTGTACGGAAAAGTTTGAAGGGAAAGAGATACCTTATTGTCTTGGATGATATCTGGGATGTTGACACATGGAAGATGGTGCGAAGTGCAGTTCCAAATCCTATTTACAAGCCGGAATCATGGCATGTCCTCAGAAGCTGCATTGACCTCAATTTCTCATTATCTTCAACCATCTTCTGATGGGGAAAGTTGGGAAATGATGAAAACTGAGATATTTGATTGTAAGGGTATTCCTGGAGAATTTTTAGAAATTGGAAAACAAATATCAGATCACTGTAAAGGCCAGTTGCTCTAGTTGGTCCTGTACTTTGAAGAGCCGGATATGCATTAGATTTGTGGAAGCAAGTGGCAGAAAATTTGAATTTGTACCTAGCTGCTCAAGGGTGTATGGACATTGTGGAGCTGAAATATTTGTCCGATCATTTGAAACCTTGTTTCTTTACCTTGGGGCTTTATTTATGCTCGAAATGTGAAACGCGTTTGGAATGCAGAAGGATCCATAAAGGAATTCGTCATGATCTGTTATATGATATGTGCTTAGAAAAAGCTTCTCAAGATAATTTCCTACATTTGGCACACGAAAGTATTGCTTCCGAAAACAAAACTTATGATTTTCATCACCGGCTTATCTTTAATCGTCTTGGTCCTTTCACCCTGCCAGAACATGCTAGTACAGAAGAGAATTACCAATTAGGCAAATTCACACAGTATTGCATAATTCTCGGTACCCCTATACAGATGGATTCGTTGCCTTACTGTGTTAAATTTGAGTGGTTTCCTTCTACCTATGTTCCCAGAGGTGATACTTAGCATTATGTGGCAAGTTTAAGGTTTTGTCAGCATCAATAGTTGATTTGTGGAACTTGGAAACTCTCATTATGACTTATGAGGGGTGGAAATGATGTTCAGATACCAGATAGAATGTTGCAGTTTACAATTTTGGTCTTAACCTGAAAGGCTTATAGCAAAAGACCACAACAGTGATATGCAATATTGAGGAGAATCTCGTGCTAATAGTTGAATAGAGGTAAAAGATGAAGATGTAAGTTCTATTTTCCGAGCTCTTTCTTATATCTTTTATATATATCTGATGAATGTTTCTAATGGTTCAGAAACATAAACAATCAAGTAAAATTTACACTTGTTTGTCTGGAGCATTTCGAAACATCAAGCAAGATGATGAGAAGTAGATAAATGTACTTATTTACCACCTTGTTAAATACAAATCATTCACAGCAGCCACCACAATTTTAGATATTGTTTTGAACATGTGTAAGATACAAACTGCCATGCATAACAGCTTTTCTTTATCAAATGACTAAGGACTCTATGTGATCATTTTCCTCCTCCTCTTTGTCGAGGTTCTCCTTATGTATGAACTGTGTGTAGCTGAAAAATTGAATGTGCTAAATTAAATTAATCAACGTGGTTTTGACTTCAAAAAAACAAAAACAATATTTGACCTGATTTTGTAACTTTTGTTGCGTTGATAAAATGGTCACATAAAGAGTTGGCAAAATACCATGACCTCCCAATCGACAACTGCAACTGCAATCTTGTTCAAAGGAACCCTCATCAGTCCCAAGCCGGATATCCTGGCCCAGAGTGGAGATTACTGTTGCATGGCCGGAATCTATTCCGATCACCACCACTTTATCGTCCATTTCGATTGTGGCTTCAGAATATTTCATATTTCATTATAAAATGCACAAAACTTTGCTCGTATTAGTTTGCTCACTAAAATGAGATAGTGTGTGATTGTAGTAGTTTTGGTTTATGAATATGGAAATCAGAAAATTGAAGGAAAATGACATTATACCATAAGGGTTGAAAAGATTATTTAAAATTGAAGTCTAGCTAGAATAATTGTGTATCTAATAGTGTATATATTCTAGAGTTTTTGAAAAATCTAACATTAATTTCGAAATTGAAAACTAATGACTTCATCGAAATATGCATTTCTAATTTTTAGGTGATTTTGAAAATAAACGTCTAGTTATCGTTTAGATCTTATAGGGGTATAATTTTAAAAAAAATTAACGTGGGGATCGTTCAAATATCCTAGAGCATTTTTCAAAAACCTCAATGGTATTAGAACCGTTACAAATAAAATTTAGTGATATACTCAAACACTTTTCTCTAAATTAAATTAAACTACGAGTCGTACTCATATGCGAAGATCCAAACAGGTGTGTGATTGTCCAAAATGTTCCAAAAGGAGATTCGTTGCAAGTAGCGCATGATCCAAGCTGGTTGGTTGACTTTGTACGTGGAGTTGTTATTTGATTAGTAGTCGGCTGTCCATTCCATATATATCGTATCCACACCAAAATCACGTACGTAAAGTTTGACCAACTGATTAGAATCCCAGAAATGATGATCTCTTTCATCGCCCTCATCATCATGATTCTCTCTTCTCCGTTCATCTCTCGAGCTGATCTCGGCACCGCAAGCCAGTACAGCCCTCCTTATTCCCGTAAGGAAGCTACAAAAACACGCACACACACAGTAAACGCATGATCATCGATCGATCCTCTCATTTTTGTTTAATTATTTGCAGCGACGGTTTGCTTCGGCGACGACGGCTCGAAGTTCCCTTCGAACAACCTGTTCGCGGCGGCGGGGGAGGGGGTCTGGGACAACGGGGCAGCGTGCGGGCGGCAGTATCTGGTGAGCTGTATAAATGCGGCTCAGCCGGGGACCTGCGTGGAGGACCAGACGGTTCAGGTGGTGGTGGTTGACCGAGCATCTGCGGCGGTTTCGAGGCCGACGGCAGCCGGGACAACCCTCGTTCTTTCTAATACTGCTTACGCCGCTATTGCCAACCCGGCTACGTCCTCTATAAACATTGACTACTTGCAGTAAGTTCTCGATCCTTACAAAAAATTTACTTGGTTTTGCCATCATTTTATTTTCTCTCCCTGGTAATTGCATGTTTCTTGTATAAAGCGGTTTTATTGGAGACTGTTTCTATTAAAAACGCTAGTCCTCGTCACTCGTCACGTCATAAAACATAAACTTCATTCAAATCGTTGCTAAAGGAAGTAAAGTCAAATTAAGTCCTGTTTATTAGACCTTATTTCTTGATGCACTGAACTGAATTGAATTGAAATGAACTGAACTGAACTGAAAATTGATGTATTGAAAAATGGAATCAGCATGACTGAATTAACCTGAAATTCAACAAATTGCATTTTCACTGAAATGAACTGAACTGAACTGAACTGAATTGAACTGAACTGATCTACAGAAAAGCTCTGGTAAACAGGCCTTAATCTGATTACCATTTAATTTGATTATCCTTCGTATCATGTTTCATTCCCAAATTTATGAATGATATTTATAATATAAAACAATTAAAAGTTTTTAATTAAACTAATTAAGGTACATTTTCATTTCATCCATCTCAATTTAAAAGTTCACGCAACTAGATCAACTTTTAAAATACGTCCTTTCTCACCGAACTAATTTACAAAAGAGAACAATAAAAGTATCTATATTTTAATTTAATACATCAAATATTTATTGAGGATGTTGACCACATTAAATGAGTTTGTATTTGAAAAGACTTCTATTACAGACTTCATAGTGGAATACTAATCCTTGGACTAACTGTTAGGTTGATTAAAAAAAGAGTTTATATTTAAAAATAGGAAAATTCTTTCTTATGAGTTATGGTTAAATCTTAATATTATGTTGTTTTATATGAAACAGGCTTTGTGTTTTATGTTTGGCCTTTTAAAGTTGTAACCATGGTAATAAAAATTTATTATGTGTGTCATCATATATATGTAAAAGCTCTTCTATAATTTGATTTTTTAAAATTTATTGTGAGACGATCAATCTCACTTACTTTGCTTGTTGGATTATATTTTATTAATTAGTTTGATTTGATTTTAATTTTGTTTTTCCCTTTCTTCTTATTTAGTTAAGTATTTAGTCAAATGTCCTTTGAACGGGTGGTCAAAACTTAGACAATAACAAATTTTTGAGCCGAACTAGCTAACAATAATTTTGTGCCTTCTTTTGCAGGGTTTGATTAGCTTTCAAGCTAGTTCATGTTATAGCCTGATCAAATATAGTTGTAGAAAACCTTGTTATTTCTCATGATCAGATAAAAATAGTTAATTAAGAACATGATCCGCCTTACCCAATTGTGTTTAAACCATGTATATCTATTTTTATCTAATAATGATAGCGATTTTATATTGAAGTGCTCAGAGATTCATAAGCACTTAATATAAATTAAATTGGTATAAACGTATAACATATAGATGAAACCTATCCAGCAAGCAAAGAATGAAAACTAGATTAATCATAAAAATTCTAATCAAAGTTTTCAGTGGCAGAAAAATCACTGAATGACATCAATTAGTGCAGTACATTGAATTGGCACTCCCACTATATTTGAGTAGCGAGTAAGACAATATGCTATATGTTCCTCATTTAAAAAATACAAATAAAAGATGTTTTTTATTTATTTTTGAAAAAATAAGACTTGCTTTTATGAAGCGCAGCCACAAGAAATTTTTTAAAAAGTTGGTTTGCAGCTTGCCATCTGACACAATAAATGTAATATAAGGGTGGTGGTGGACTAGCTAGTGGAGATTTACCTATCTATATAAGGAAAAAAAGGCGGTAACGCCCGCCCGGAACACCCCACCCGTCCAACATCACAGGTTTCAGTGAAGGGATAAATCACGATAACCCATTGACCGGTCCATTGTGCGGTGCACACAAGGGACCCTTGAAACAAGGAAATCCTCACACTGCCGCTGACGAGACTCGAACTCACACCTCAGGACAATTAAACCAATGTACCAACCACTATGCTACACCCGTGGGTGTGAGATTTACTATTTATCCTTAATGATTACATACATGGTTGATGATTTTAATATACTGATCATACAACTATATAAAATATTAATTAAATTCTTTAGCAAAAATTCTTTGAGGCACTGGGCCAACATTTATTCCAATGCAGATAATGATTCCCTTTATTTAGTTTAGATCACTTGGTTTTACTTATAGCCTATGAGACTGATAATGTTCTTCAAATATCGTAATTGTAGAATTATCCGTACTTTCTATATCATTTTTATATACCACTCTCTACACCACCAACCAAATTTTGCCACATGTCATCACAAACTTAATCCTAGTTAACTCTATTCAACTCACAATAATTCCTTTTCAATTTAATTTTATCAGTATATTCTTTTTTCCTTTTTGTTCTACCTTCTTTATTTTCGTTCTCCTTTCAAAAAAACATCTCCGGCTGTCGTTAACATCTGAACGGCAAAAAAACATCGCAGACTCCATCAAATCAAATTGTTGGCATCGCAGACTCCACTGCACGTTTAATCCATTGCAGTCTAAATTTTACTAAAATATTGTCAAGATTTTTAAATTTTTTTAAAACTTGGCTTGGTTTCTTGAAATTAAAGTAAAATGCCGACGTATTTGGTTTAGTAAAATGCCGACGTATTTTCGCATTCAGAAAACCAAATCTTGGTTTCTCAAGAATATGCATCTACATGTATAATTAGCCATATACTTGCTAAGCAAATAAACAGATCCAAACAAAATGCCATGAATTGTGTGGATTTGTGGGGTTTTCCATGTTTTGAAATTTATTGAAATTATCAAGTAAAAAGCACAGACACAGGTAAGGTGATCGGTGATGGCGGAGGAGTGATATTGACAGTAGCAAAGATATAAAGAAAATGCAGAAAAGGAAAAGAAATATATATGTAAAGATAAATTGAAATAAAAATTATTGTGAGTTAAATAGGTGAAATGTTAACTAGAGTTAAGTTAGTGAAGTTATGTGGCAAAATTTGGTTGGTGGAGTAGAGAGTGGTATACAAAAGTGGTGTAGAAGATCTGGAGTCGTTTAAATAGGTGTTTTCTATATGCATGTACATTTTTCTTTCGCAAGTCCAGATTTTACCATAATGCCCCCTGATGTAACCCTATGATTTTTTGCCTTAACAATATTAGGGCTATTATGGTAAAAATACGGACTTGCAAGAGAAAAATGTACTTGCATCTAACACACCCCTTTAAATACTTAGGTATTGTGTTGACTATGGTTAAATTTAGGTAACTTCATTTTTTGATCCCTTACATCCATGAAGTTTACACTCCAACATTCAAACCATAGTCATGATAGAATCCCAACTAAATGACACACTTTTCAAATCAGATTCAATCACATCATCGCCTTTTTCAAGACATACTCTCTCTCCTCCCTTTCTTTTCTCCACATAAGGTTTACCACATACCTACTATCTCCTCTCTTTCCCCGTGTAAATTACATCTCCGGCTTTGGCGTGGTGGTTCAGTGGGCTGATCAACGCGGTGGGGTTAATTATACATAGTTTTTTTTTCAAAGTTGAATTCGGGAAGATTTTCCATGGTTTTGCATAATGATATTGAAATGTGGTTTCATTAATATCACAGGATCGGGATTCCATAAGCTAAATTGGTTAATTTTAAAGAAAAGTGCAGCAAATCAACTACGTCTGTTGCGAAAAGAAATGTTTGGTCATATCACGTGTGGCCTGTTCACCGAGAATAGGAAGGCGTGGAGGAAGAACTACCCGCACATGCACGCCCTCACTTCTCTCTTTGTGTTTTTGAAGAGTGAGTGACTAACCAGTTTTTGATCTGTAGGGTTTCGTGGCACGGCCGGAGAAGTTAGAGGATGGCTCGGCCGGAAAAGCGGGGTAGGTTCCGAAGTGTTTGAATTCTCGTTTTAAACTTTTTGTGTTTCAATAGGTTTTGATGTAGAGGTTGGTGAATTAAATTATGATAGCTAAGATTTAAAAGGTCAAAGGAAGATAATTTTTTACTTAGATTTAATGTGCTTGGATTTGCCTTGAGATATAACTTACTATTTGGAGTTGTTGTTTAGATCTACTACTAGGGTTTAGGGTATATCCACAACTTTATCTACTAAATGGTTCTTTTATGTATGGTGATGGGTATCAGTAGTAGGGAATACTAGAATATATATATATATATATATATATATATATATATATATATATGTGCATGGCACTCACCAACCAAGAAAAGAAAATAGAATAAACTCAGAAAAGAAGTTATGATTAAGTAGAATATCATCAACGTTTTTAGTGTGAAAACTATAGGTCAAGGGTCGGTAGGAGAACAGTCAATTAAGAACATGATCTGGCTTACCAGTTGGGTTAAACCATGTATATATATATGTGTGTGTGTATATATATATATTTTTGTCTAATAATGATAGCGGTTTTATATTGAAGTGTTTAGAGATTCGTAAGTCCTTATTATAAATTAAATTGGTATAAATGTGTAACATATAGGTGAAACTTATCCATCAAGCGATGAATGAAAATTAGATTAATCAAAAAAATTCTAATCATAGTTTTCAGTGGCAAAAGAATAACTGAATGACATCAACTACTGCAGTACTTTGAATCGGCACCCCACTATATTTGAGTAGCGAGTAAGCCAATATGCTAATATGTTTCTTATTTAAAAAATGCAAATAATAGATGTAATTTTTTAAAAAAAGAAGACTTTTTACTTTTATTAAACACAACCACAAGAAAAACAAGAAAGTTGGTTTACAGCTTGCACCACCTGACAGAACAAATGTAATATAAGGGTGGTGGTGGGCTAGCTACTGGAGATTTACTATATAAGAACAAAAAGGCGATAACGCTCCCACCCGCCTTATATCGCAGGTTTCGGTAAAGAGATAAATAACGATAACCCAAAGTTATGAATCATTGGCCGGTCCACTGTTCGGTGTGCACAAGAGACCCTTGAAACAAGGAAATCTTCACACTACCGCTGCCGAGACTCGAACTCACAAACTCATGACAATTAAACCAATGTCCCAATCACTAGGTTACACTTGTGGGTATGAGGTTTAATATATATGCTTAATGGTTACATGGTTGATGATGTTAATATACTGATCATACAACTATATTTTCAATTAAGTTCTTTAGTAAAAATTCTTTGAGGCACTGGGCCAACATTTATTCCATTGCAGATTAGGATTCCCTTTATTTAATTTAGATCATTTGGTTGTACTTATAGTGTATGAGACTGATAATGTTCTTCAAATATCGTATTTGTAGAATTCTCCGTACTTTAATTATCAAATTGTCTCCGACTGAAAATGTTTTTTTATCAAAATATAATATGTTTGATTTATTTATTGGAAGAATGTATGAATAATCCTCTCTTTTAAATAAATAACTAAATGAAAGTTCTTTAGCAAATTAAAAGTAAAATATCCACATTAAATGTTGCACATTCGTTAACAATAATAGAGCTAAGAGCATCTCCAACCCTAAAGTCACTTTAGAAAGTCAATTTATCCAAATGGCACATTTTGAATGGAGATGTAATATGATGTAATAAAGTCAAACACATTGAATGTGTTCTTTAAACTTTCATCTCCAATAAAGTTTTGAGTCTTTGTTACTTTTGTTACGTGTCTCCGCTGCATCAGTTAGTATCAGAGCGGAGAACGTAACAAAAATAATAAAGACTCAACCCATTGATTCTTAGAATACCTAGGAAGAAATCTCTTCTAAAGTCCCTTTGATTCCGAGAATACCTAGGTAAATAGACTCAAACCCTTCTCTCGCAAGAGAACCAAAGTTTGGAAAAGAGTCACAACTCTTAAAATTTCATTCAATCTAAATCTCCTCTTTCCCTTTGTGAATGTTATAATTTATAGAAATTAAAAAAAAGAACATTCAAGGAATATTATTAAACTCTATCCTAGAATGATGATGAAGGATGTACATGGCCAGATTCGTTGTATCTGGATGAGATTAATGGTTGAGTCTTTGTTACTTTTGTTACGTGTCTCTGCTGCATCACTAAAAATATAAGTGAAGGCCTCAATTTGACCCTCTCAATATTGAATGTCTATATGACACTTTCAATTAAAAAGTGTGACACATCGTATTGAGGCTCATACTTGACATTTGCAATGGAGAAGATTTTTACTTAAAAAGTCACTTAGGCCCTGTTTACTAGAGTTTATTTCTTGATGTACTGAACTGAACTGAACTGAATTAAAAATCTATGTATTGAAAAATGGAATCTGCATGACTGAATTAACCTGAATTTCATCAAATTACATTTTCACTGAACTGAATTGAATTGAATTGAACTGATCTACAGATAAGTTCTGGTAAACAGGGCATTAGTGTGACATGTGTATTAAATTTGTTTAAAGTGAAGGTGGGGTTGGAGTCTTGGAGATGCTCTAACGGGCAAAATGACTAAATTTGTTCACTTTATAAACTTCGGTAACCTAAATGGTTTGAATATTTAGATATTGTGTCGACTATGGTTAAATTGAAATAGAATACATTTTAGAAATGACTACCGCGTACTTTCTATACCCATTGAAAAGTTTAAGTTATTTCACAATGCATTATTATTTTGTTTTTTCAATCGGTTAAAAATCAAATATTTACTATATGACATACAATTTGTTTATGGTTATTTTTTGTTTTTGCCAAATGAAAATAATAAGACTCGGAATTTTTTACTAGGCATTTCTCATTTAAGTTAAATAATTACACAAATACCCTAAACTAACTCTCATTTGGTAAAAATAATAAGATAGTCAATATATATATATATATATATATATTAGTTAAATCATTAAAACAAGAATAAGTCTAATAGACGGTCTATATTCTGATAAAATATAGACCAAGGTCTGCTTAATAAATATAGAAACAATGGAGGGTTTAAGTTGCAAATTTTGAACAATTGCAATCCATCGCGTGAATAAAACCCTGGGCGCATATATATTAATGGACCCAATCCCAAATTCCCAAATCCAAACGCAGAACATAAATTCCTAATTTCCGGCGACGCAGAACACACGGTTACGACTTAGAAACAATGATCTAGCAGGTTTCCAACGATGGTGGTTATTCCAGTGACGGCAGATTCGCAGCGGAGAGGTTGTCGATTGTTGAAGCAGCGTGGATTTGAAAGAGGCGGTTGCAATCGCGCAATGGTGGCGGCGATCGGCTCTGCGATTACGTGGAGGTCTCTTCAACGGTGACGGATTAAGGCGATTGCACGACGGTCGTCCTCTCCGATCACATTGTTTTGATCAGTCGTGGTTGAGTCGTGGTGGTGCGCAGCTAGTCGTAGTGGTTGGGGCGATGATGGTGGAGGTAAGAACATTAATGATGAATTTTTTGTTGATGATGATTATTTTGATGAATTATTGATGATGATGGTGTCGAATTGATGATGATGATGATGATGATGATGATGATGATGATGATGATGATGATGATGATGATGATGATGATGATGATGATGATGATGATGATTGGGATGAATTGATGATGATTTAGTTTGAGGTTGATGATTAGTGTTGAATTGATGATTATGTTTAAATGTTAAAAGGTTCATGTTATATCTTAAAGTCTACATGTTCTATGATAAAACCTGCATTCTATCTTCCCTGCAGGTTGTATGATAAAACATGCATGTTCTATTTTCCTGCATGTTATATCTTAAAGCATGAAAGTTCTATCATAAAACCTGAATGTTCTATCTCCTTGCATGTTATATCTTAAAACCTGCAGGTTCTATCATAAAACATGCATGTTCTATCAACCTCCATGTTCAATCTTAAAACCTGCAAGTTCTATCACAAAACATGGATGTTCTATCTACTTGCAACGACAAGTTTAATCATAAATCATACAGGTTTTATGATAAAACGTGCATGTTCTATCCCACTTCATGTTATATCTTAAAGCGTGCAAGTTTTATCAAAAAACATGCATGTTATATTTTAAGTCTGCAGGTTCTATGATAAAACATGCATCTTTCATCTCCCTGCATGTTATATCGTAAACCATGTAGTATCTATCATAAAACATGCATGTTCTATCTACCTGCAAAATCTTTCAATTTTAACTTTTTTGATTTAGATTCCATGTTAAAACCTTCATGTTTTGTTTTGCCAGGAATTATGAGGTGCCTTTTAAAATGCAGCCGACAACAATATTGGTGGGCCCACCCTAATAAAAAAAGGCGCATCATAGTTTCTCATTGTGAAGACCCGCTATCTTTAGGTGCTAGTTTAATGTGCTATAGTATGCTTTTGTAAATAAACTCTTGGTGTGGTTAATAAAAATATACATAAATTTATATGACAGCATAATGGTTAGTAAGCATCTTCTCATTGATATATATATATATATATATATATATATATATATATATATATATATATATATATATATATATATATATATATATATATAGACATAACAAATGTGAGGAGACTATTTTTTGAACACATAACAAAGTAGGAAATTAAGCCTAACAAAAAAATGCAATAAGATAAATCATGCAAACTAATGAAAATCTAAATGATAGTAATGTAGTAAAAATATTGGATTAAAGGAAAAGCTACATGAAACTTAACAAAAGTGAATAAATAAGTAAATTAGATAGTCAACATATGACTACTCCACGTGTAGGCTTTTGAACAAAAGGAAGGGGTGAGTCAAAAGGAAGGGGTGAGTCATGAAGTTCAAAGTGAGCTTAGAGTTGGGATACATATATCTCTGAGAATTTTCCTAGAATAATTGAAGAACACAACGAGCGAGAAAGAAACAAATTGAGAGGAAAGTGAGTTAGAAAAGTAGAATTGAGTGAAGAAGAAGGGTCACTGGAGAAGCAAATCGGAGAGGGAGTGAGGACCGGCATCAGGAACTTTCAGAGTTTCATGAGGTAGGTTTTAAGATTTAAAATAGTGATGAAACCTCTGGAGTTCTGAGTTTTGACGTTAGCCCAAGGCCCCAGTTCATCTTTCTTTCAAATTTGTAGCTCTTTTGTGTGAAGCAATAGTTTATTAATTATGTGATTTATAAAATCACTGTTAGATTGATTGTTGCATAAATTCTAGACTCACTAATGGACTACAATTACCTAGAGAAATTACATGTCCTTCTGTGTTTGTCAATTTGAGTGCTTGATAATAGCCTTGAAGGTGTTTGAAGAAATGTCTAAGAGAGAAAATCTTTGAGTACTTCATAATAGCCTTGAAGGTGTTTGAAGAAATGCCCAAGAGAGTATACTTTCAGTTTAGTAGAGTGTATTATATAGTTAGATATATATTCTCTGCCAAGAGCTTTGTTTTGTAAACATTCTTGTTATGTTTAAAGAAGAAAAGAAAAGAATTGAGAAGTTTCTTTACCTAATGACCTAATTTACTTTCGGTTTTTAATCTGGATGCATCAGTTATGTTCCCAGTTCTTTTTAGAAGCTCTATTCATTTTTAAAATCCTTCTCACTAGTCCTATCTACATATTGTCGTAAGTTTAAGATGCATGAGGTGATTTATCTAGATCTGATTCAGGTAAACGTGTTTTCTTTAGCATATGATCTAGGTAACTTGATTCGAAACGTTTGTTTCGGAATTCATTGGTTTTCCATTTTTATACAAATACTGTCTTGAGAGGTTAAAATCTATAGGATGCACAAATCAAATTTTAATTAGATCTGCATTTCTTTTTATTCTAAAATTGATCCTTGAATATTTCTTTGGGAAAAACTTTGAATTTGATGCACTTGAAGTTCTTTGTACTGCCCAGCCTTGAGTCCTGAGTGTAGGGTGGCGTTTAGTTACTATTTCATTTACTATTAGGCAATTCAAATGTATTTTAATTACCATATTGTGAACTCACTTTGTATAGTTAGTATTTTGCCTAAATATTAGAAAAGTAAGAATACTGGAATCTTAGGGCAACGATGTTAATTTGAAATAATGATATTTCAGATTTCACTGAAGGAACTCTTACGAAGCTTACGGGTTCGAGTGAGTATCCTCACTTTCTAAACCTATATATTTTAACTGTCATGCCTATGTGTATAGTATATTTATGCTACCTTCCGTAAATAATATCTGAATTCACTCGCAAGTCGCAAGTACTGCCCTTTTCTTTTGTTTGTTTTCCTAAATATGTGGATTACTGCCTTTTTATACAGAATTATGAAGTAGATTCTGAGTATAATTGACAATGTGTTTAACAATTATTTGTTTCTTCTAATGTGACTGATTGAAAAATGTGAGGCTATTCATGATTGGTGTTGTATCTATTTGCTGATACTATAGAATTGTCATTATTATACTTTCCTGTATCTGAACTATTACTTTGGTGCTGGAAGTTTTATTACTGTCGAATGGTGATGCCCGTAAGCTATATTTTCTATCGAAGGGAGTGGGGTGGTGATGCCCGTAAGCTATATTTTCTGTCGAAGGGAGTGGGGTGGTGATGCCCGAAAGATATATTTTCTGTCGAAGGGAGTGGGGTGGTGATGCCCGTAAGATATGTTTTCTGTCGAAGGGAGTGGGGTGGTGATGCCCGTAAGCTATATTTTCTGTCGAAGGGAGTGGGGTGGTGATGCCCGTAAGATATATTTTCTGTCGAAGGGAGTGGTGTGGTGATGCCCGAAAGATATATTTCATGTCGAAGGGAGTGGGGTGGTGATGCCCGAAAGATATATTTTCTGTCGAAGGGAGTGGGGTGGTGATGCCCGTAAGATATATTTTCATATCGAAGGGAGTGGGGTGGTGATGCCCGAAAGATAATTATATATACCTATTTGTTAGTGATGTGAATGGTAAGGGTGGTGAATCCCTGCCAGAATATATTGTTTGAAGGTTGTCTGCCTTTTAAATTTATATTTGTATTGTTGAAAGGTGAGGGTAGAGACCTTGCCTTGTCAATATTCTTAATTATCTTGTTTGTCAAGGGGATGGTGGTACATAAAAGTTATATTTCTATTGAATGGAGTTGGGTTGTGATTCTCTGAAAATTGTGTTTCGTGTACTTTGATTATAGAAAGTGGTTTGTACTCCTACATGAGGTGCTGCAGACAATTACTATGGTTGCACATATGCCCTGTTATGAAAATTTTAAGATAAGAATAATATTTGATGATTCATATGCTATAAGGGTGACATCTGCACCTTCTATGATCTGGCTGTTTGAATGTCGTTGGTTTGTTGCATAAGTTATAGTGCAAATGGTACATGCATTTCCCATCTTCACATTTAATTAGAAGAAACTGAACTGAGGTAACTGATACTGCAGTACTTTCTCATACAGAGACATAATTGGTATATGCTCTTTGTTGATTATTAGAGAATAAGTTATTTTTACTCTGGACACTACTACTAGCCTTACAAATTGTATTGTGTGTCACAGCTTTTGAAAAGTTATTTTATATGTACTGGTCTCTTCATACTAAGGAACGAGCTGAATGTGTCTGATAAATGATGTGGTTTGTAAAGTGCTCTTATAGCATCACATTGTTGACAATTCCAATTGTTTTTTTGCACAGTAGGAAATGAGTTAGATTTCATTCTTAAGCATGCTATTATACTTTTATATTATATATACATATATATGTTACGAGAGGATATCACTGGGCGAAAGCTCATTCTGTGTTTTATGTGTGGCATGACAGCCTTATGACGGTCATTATGCCATTCAGGAGTCGAAGCACTAGGTTGACACAAGATACTGCCACCGTTTTAGAAACTTTTGAAATCTGTAAAATAAATAAGGGCTTGCTGCCACCATGTTAGATACTTATGGAATATGTAAATTAAATAAAGGCCTGAGCGCCACATTCTGATTTCAGTATTTTTCAACCTTGTATTATTACTTTGAGTGATAATAATATTGCAGTTCCACTTTGAATTACATCCTCTGTACTCGTGCTCGAGTCCTGGTGAACCAGGCAGGCGCTCGATCAAACTCACCGTATTGGATAGGTGGTTTGGTTGGGGCGTCACACTCATGGTGTACGCGCGCAAATTATATAAGTTACAAAAATTGCAAATTAAGGACCTCCTTGTTTCAATGTTTATGAAGTAGACCTTAATATATCCGGTCTACTTAGAGACCGACTCTAACAACAAACCGAGATCTTCATATTAGTAATTCTATTTTCTAGCGGTGTGAATGCTTTCATGATATTTTCTTAAATAATTGCAGGGTCTATATATTTAATTAAAATATTATCTAGTTTCCCATGACCATTGTTCTCAACAAACAAGTCTAGCATGATGAGATTGTTATACAAAATTGCCACTTTATTGTCAATTTATTACCGAGATGGATTAAAATGTACAATATTTTGTTGAGAACAAAATTTCCACTTTATTAGTGCTTATAACATACACTGAACAAAATAAATACATTTTGAAATTTGAAGGTTTTGCTAAGTTGTCCCTCAGAACACTTAGTTTGTCAACGATATTAATATAATTTCACATCCAAGTCCAAGATCTAGCAAAATTCAAAGAGAATTTTAGAGAATGAATATTACTCCAACTTGCTAGCTTGAAATTTTTAGGGAGTTTGCATGTTTAATGAAATTATAGAAGATAATAATTAATAAAGACTAGTTGGGCTCACTCGCATGTTGTGCGGTATACGTGATCACTTTTTAATAACTATCTAAATATTTTAATTTATATGGAGTAATAAATTTAAATGAATGTAATATTTGTACTAAGATAGTAATATGAAATATTAGGTGAAATCAAACCAGAATTTGAAAATATGATAATATATATGTATATTATATGTTTTACATTATTGAACGAAATGAAATTTTAAAAATTAATTAAAACTCTAATAAATGTAATAATGAACCATCTCCCAAGCCTAATAGACAAAATATTCCTATTCTATTTCAAACGAATTGAACCAAACAAAATATATTTAAGGTGTACTTGAGCACTTTTTAAATAAGTTTCGATTTTCTAAGAAGTTTTATCGTGGTATATTAATTCAAATTATTACAATTATCCTACCGTTTATTATTTTTATACAATTGAAAAACATAACTATTTTTCTTAAGAACTCCTCATTCATGAATGACTCTTCCTTGCTTAATCTTCAATATTTAACAGTCAACAAAATCTTCACGGTAGTACATATTTAGGAAAAACACCATCGCGCATCATATTTTTCTAGGCATCTGTTGTGTTGAATACAGCTGAACCCTAAACCAACAAATCTGAACACCAATTAACCATTTTTCCAATGATATTTGACACCAATATTTATACATAAGCTAGCCTGACCATTGACGGATTTGAGCTGCTATATTTATAGTAGAGTCAATAAGAAAATTAGTTATTATGAAATCCAATATTGAGTTTCCTTTTTACCTTTCAGAGCACATCCATAAATAATTGAAATTAGAAATCACGTGTATTGACATTAGAATTTTGCTCCTACATATGACGGTAGTATTTAATAAGAACAATATAGATCTAAATGTCATACCATCAACTCACCCGGAGAAGAAGAAGACATTAAAAATAAGGCGCACCAAGAGTATCGAAATTATTTGTCCCAGGGATCATAGGTTTTTTCACTTCATTTTCATCGCAAGGGGTATGTTTCATGTCCATTAATATAATCATCCACATAGGGTGATTACATTAAATATGGCATGCTAATTATTTACATGACAGCTATACAAAATTATAAAAATTTTGCTCGATTCTATACCAAATTACTAATTTTGAATTAACTTTTAATCATTTTAAAATATTTAGAAAATATTTTGTATCATAAATACCATAACAGTATAAAATATACTAAACTTGTATAAAATATACTAAATTTTGTACATACATACTTAGTCCAATTTTTTCCGTAATTTTAATAATTAATACCATATTTAAGTTACTGCAATATGAAACTATGTACAATTTGGAGTGAATAACTAATACCATATTTAGGTTGTAGGCATTTAAATATAAAGGCTAGGGCACCAAACTGTTTTCTTAAACTAGACCTCATGAAAGCCTTTGATAGAGTCAGTTGGCCTTTTCTTAATAGCATACTCCTGAAATTTGGCTTTCATGGCAGTTTTGTTAGATGTATAATGAGAAATTTGTCACAGGCCTGGTTCTCTGTCTTGATCAATGGTAGTCCAGTTGGTTTTTTTAAATCTACTAGAGGCATCAAGCAGGGCGACCCACTCTCTCCATTTCTGTTTAACCTTTTCTCTGAATCTTTCACTAGAAGTTTAGCTTATGTGTTCAGAGTTAGTAAAATAGAACATTATGGTGTACCTGGCAATCTTCCACCTGTATCCCACCTTTCACATGCGGATGATACAGTGGTTTTCCTAAAAGCCAGTAAGCCAAGCCTTGTAATTCTAAAAGCTTTCTTGGTTAAGTTTGAAGAAGTCTCTGGTCAAAAAATTAATTTTGACAAGAGTGACTTCTTTGTGAGCAGAAATGCAACAATTCACAAAACAAACCAGATAAAAGCTATATTGGGAATGAAAAAAAGGGAGTTTTCCATTCAAGTACTTAGGATGCCCCATCTTTATTGGTAAAACCCTCAATATTCATTTCCAGCCTATGTTAGAGGTCATTGACAAAAGGCTAAATAACTGGAAAAACGTGTGGCTATCTTCTGGTGGTAAGCTCACACTGATTCAATCAGTTTTATACTCACTGCCACAACATATTTGGACAGTCATGGTCCCCACCTCAGCCACCATTAAACTAATAGAAAAGAAATTTTCTAAATTTTTTTGGGGTATGACTGTATTGAAGCCAAAGAAAACCTGGAGAAAATGGAGCAAACTGTGCTTTCCAACTCAACAGAATGGACTAGGATGCAGAAGAATTTCTGCCATCATCCTAGCCTGTTCTGTTAAGGTTTGGTGGAAATACCAAAATGGAACTGCTCTATGGACACAAATGATTGCAGCACTGCCACCTTCTGCTAAAACCTCTCCTACATGGAAGAGAATTTGCCAAACCAATGGCTTTGCAGAAGAAAATTCCAGGGTTATACACGGGAAAGGGAGCTGTAACTTCTGGACATCTAATTGGACCAACTTTGGTGCCATCTCTGATAGATGTGATCCAGAAGATACAACTATTCCTCTAGATGCTACTGTGGCAATGTTTATTCTAGATAAGACATCATTCATGATCTCTGTTTTTCCTTTTCTCACTGATGAATTAAAGGTTTTTTTACAGGACTCTGAAATTCACCAACATAGGGATGATAGGCTTATATGGAAGCCTGAGCTGACAGGAAAATTCACTTTCAAATCAGCATATAAAGCTTTGGTGGATTACTCAGGTAACTCTGTGTCTTTACCCAAAATTTGGGAAAAAAGAATTCTAAAGAAAACTTCCATTTTTATGTGGAGACTTATGAATTCTCTTTTACCATTTGATGACATTCTTACATGCATGGGATTTCACATAGTTTCAAAATGTAGCTTCTGTAGGAATTCAGATTCTTTGGAACATTTTATTAATGAATGCCCCTTCTCATTGAGTATATGGATGGAAATGATGGCCTATATTGATATTATAGATAAAACTTTTTCTACCTGTTGGAATAGGTTATCCTATTATCTCAGTTGTGCAGGTCATTCCTCTTTCCACTCCAACCTCATTCATATGGTAGTTTGTATAGTAATGTTGGAATCTCTGGAAAACAAGAAACAGTCAGCTTTATGATAATAGACCCCCATCCAGATCTACAACTATCAAGGAAATTAAAGAGATGATTTACTCCATTGTGCATGCCAATACACTCTCTGATTTTTCTCAATATGATAGAGGTTTAGCTGATAGAGGTCTTTTCCCTCATCCAACTAAACCCAAAAGGCCTAAGGTTGTTGCAATAAAATGGTCCAAACATTCTCATGGGTGTAAAATTAATGTTGATGCATCTTGGTCTGGATTATCCTCTAAGGCTGGAATTGGCATTATATGTAGAGATTCCCATGGTCATTTTATATCTGCTGAACATATTTACATAGATGCTGCTTCTCCTCTTGAGGCTGAGATAAAGGCTATCAAGTTTGGGATATTGCATGGTCATATACATGGTTATCTTCAATGCATTATAGAATCTGACTGTCTAGTAGGCATCTCCATGATTTTAAATCCCATAACTGCTCATTGGAAACTGTTTCATCTGGTGGATACCACATATTCCCTTTTAAAACAATTCACTTTGAAGCATACTTTCAGACAGGGGAACATAGTTGCTGATTCACTGGCAAAATATGCTTCTCAGCTAAAATCCAGTTCATCTGTCAATTTAGTGGATCTCCCTGTAGAAATTAGAGCTCATTTGCAGATGGACAGAGAACAGATTCCATCAATCAGAACCTGAAGGATGGATGCTACTGACCTTATTATCATTCTATCTAAATGCAGGTACTCTATTCAGAGGGACTTTGGATTGCTCACAACAAAAGGCCTATGGAAATGCAGCAATGAAGTATCTATGTAGCTGTCCTCCACTATTCCATATCAAGATCAACAAGCAGAATTCTCTCTAACTCTATTTCCAAACCTGAAGATTCGATACCCCAAGCTAAGTTGTGTGTCGATTTGGTTCGTCTTGCACAGAGCTGCATGGGGTCTCAGGTGATGGAAATATGAGTTACTCATCATCACAGTACCTACTCTCTATGTTTAGAGTTTACAAAGGAATTATGAGTTACATACTCATCCATTTAGCTTGTTTTTTCAATTCAGTAGCTGCTAGTTTGAACCTCTTCAGTTGTAAAACAAGTACATGGAGTTTTCTCCTTTTATTTTTTTCGGTTATCTATAGGCATGGGGAACCTAATGAAAATCCCTTCACCTTTCATAGGTGATTTGAATTAAAAAAAAACCATATTTAGGTTGACTAACATTACTGGCATTACTATGATTCCAATAAACTCTTGATATTACCGTGATTTTTAAAAATAAATTTGTGTGTATTATATCCCAATTTGTTGCCCTAATTATGTAAGTATATAATCCATATTTAATCCAACGTGATTTTTTATAATTACTACCATATTTAAGTTAACTGCAATACGAAACGACGTCGTTTATTCCACACACTTTTTGAAGTGAATAACTTTTCAAGTTCCCTTTAGGGATAACTAGTCCAACTTGCTAGCTCCGAATAATAGTTCGATTTTAATATAGATTATTTCACATTGCCTTAAAAGTGCCACTTGGATTAATTTTTCCCAGTCTCAATTGTAATCAGACACTGATCTTTTACCTATTGAATATGATCATTCAACAGGACTGTTAGAGAGTAGTATTGGGCAGAAATATGATCTCGTCTACTCAACAACTGAACCGTGTCATAGGACACATGACCAAGTCAGGAATGCCACACAACTCAAAAGATGCCCGTAATTTCCCAGAACGTACATCACTCAAAAAGGCAGAATCACTAGTTTGAAGGTAATAAAGACCAGAATCATGACGACCTCTACCAATTATATGTCCTGTAAGCTTATTCTTAATAGAAAATACATCGGCATCGAATGTGATACTCACAGGCAAATCACGAGCAAGTTTACTAACAGACAATAAACTTCTAGTAATTTGAGGAACCACAAGCACTTCTCGAATTGATAAACCAGCAACATTGCACTGACCAATATGAGACACGGGTATTGATTCACCATTACCAACATAAATACTGGAACCATAATAGGGATGTACCTTCTCAAGATGACTAGAACTACTAGTCATATGAGACGTAGCACCAGAATCAACAATCCACTGATTAGCTGAGTGATCAGAATTAAAACGATTGAAACGAGTTGCCTTGTTTGCAATCCAGCTACTAGAGCTATCTGTCAAGATAAATAGCTCAAATGCACCATAATTACCAAATGAATAGACAAAAAATAATAATGCCAAAAAGGAAGAAAGTTTCTTGGGTCTGGTGGTCAGGCAGGGAGCATAAAACAAAAATCACCCAAAATTCATCCAAAAATCACCACGTGAGCACTGAGCAAGGCAAGGAGCAAAAGAAAAAAATTAGGCAAGGAACAAAAAGACAAACAAGCCACCCAAGAGAATGCGCTAGACTTTGAGCGCTCAATTGCACGCGCCGGCTTGGCTTTCCAAAACTTGTGTACGGATACGACGAACAACGGCGAGATTAAAATCTGATCGGCGGCAAAAGATTACAGCGGCCACGGGGTGTACGGCGACAAGATGACTGTTTGATCGAGACAAATAACGTGTGACGACGGCAGCTTGCCGTGGTGGCTAAATGACAGCGGCTAAAAAAATATTATGATTAAAGTAAAACAGTCCTAGAATCGGCACTGTCTGATACCATGTTTCTCCGGTGAGCACTCCGTTTGTTCCACTTTCACAGCTTCACAGCAGCACTAGTGAACCATTCAGTATTCCGACTCTCTATCGATCTTTGGTTGGTGCACTTCAGTACTTAACTGTCACTCGCCCTGATCTAGCCTTTGCAGTGAATTCCGTTAGCCAATATCTTCAGGACTCTCGCGAGGATCACTTTGCCGCGGTCACCAGGATTCTTCGCTATGTGGTTGACACCCCTCATCACGGTCTCGCATTTCGCTCTGGAGGTTCTTCTGATGTTTGTGCTTACTCTAATGCAGATTGGGCTATCTGTTTAGAGACTCGACGATAGACTTATGGCTATGCAGTGTTCCTAGGCGGTAACTTGGTGTCATGGAGTGCCAAGAAACAACCTACAGTGTCTCGCTCGAGTTCAGAGTCTGAGTATCGTGCTCTTGCCAACACAACTGCATAGGTTGTATGACTCTCTCATCTTCTTCGGGAGTTGCAGTTTCCTCTAGATGGCTCGCCATTGTTGTTATGCGACAACAATAGTGCTATTCTCATAAGCGGGCAAAGCACATTGACATTGACTATCACTTTGTTCGGGAGTTGGTTGTTTCAGCTAAGCTCCGTGTTAGTCATGTTCCTACTTCGTTGCAGCTGGCGGACATCTTCACCAAGGGTCTTCCGAAGCCATTGTTTGAGTTTTTAGATCCAAACTTTGCATCTCTGTTAACCCGACGCTTAGCTTGAGGGGAGGGGGTTAGGGGGTGGGGGTGGGGGTTTAGAGAGTAGTATTGGGCCTTGAGCCCAGACTGTATTAGTTAGGGTTTATCTAGGGTTTACCCATGTACTGTGTATTTATTCAGTAATACGATTATACCTCATCATCGAGGTTTTCCCTCTAACAAGGACCAATTAAAACAAGTCTCATTTGAGATCTTGTTATAAACTACTCAGTCTCAGTCTCAGTTGTATAGTTTCAATAAATTACTTTGTACTTCCTCTTTCTCCGCTATTTATGTAATTTAACTATTCATTTAATCAAAGTTGCTTAATTTTGACCTTATTGAATTGATAAAAATATATTAATTTATCATATATGGTCTTGTTGTATTCAATGTCAGTTTTCATAACATGTGATAGTACATAATTAAATATATTGATGATCAAATATGTTCTGAATCAACTGGAAAAAGTGTGCCTATACAAAATAGGGTGGAGTTAAGTATAAATTTTGTCCCTCAAACGATTCCATTAAACTTTTAACAAATAGTGTTAAGGTATTTTTGTAATTTAATTTTGTATTATTGTTTTCTTTTGAAAATTTTATAAGACTATCACCACAAAAAACATTCTAATATGGCCACTTGTGTTCGTAAACAATATTTTTATTTTACAAATTCTCACTTGAGACCTGTCTCTACAAAGACCAGGGACTATAGCACATTTCTAGAATTTATGGGTGTGGGTTGAAAAACACGCCTAAATATAGGGACTTAATTGTAAAATAAGATTTTCCCTTTTCTCCCTCCCGTCTTCCTCCCGTGTCTGCATCATTATGCAACTCCGATTTCAATTGACCACCGTCGACTCTAACTTTCTCTTGCAACCATCCACCCGCGACCAAAATCCAACGAACTCCACATCTCGTTCGTTGTGCTTGTCGGCTATTCCAGTAAGCATAGGCCATGTTGAACTGGTAGAGATCCTTGAGCACAGGCGTCACAATTGGATTGGTCGGTCCGGCAATCGATCCTCCGTTCCAGAAAGGGTCATTCTTCGGATCGTTGGACGTCGTCCCAATTTCCCTTAGGCTTTATCTCCACTCCCGATTTGTTGAATTGGACTATGTCAGTGAGGCGGCATGGCAGCGTAGATGCAGAGGAAACAAGGGGGCGAAAATCAGAATAAGGATAATTCAATGAATGCTCAAGCAAATTGATTGAAAAATCAAGAAAAAACAGTAAATGCTCAAGCATAATGATTGAATGATCAAGACATCATAATAAATGCTCAAGCACATTGAGTAAAAGATCAAGACATAACAAAGAATGCTCAAGGAAATTGAAAGATCAAGACAAAATAAGGATGCTCAAGCAAATTAATTGAAAAATCAAGAAAAATAGTAAATACTCAAGCACAATGATTGAATGATCAAGACATCATAATAAATGCTCAAGCACATTGAGTAAAAGATCAAGATATAACAAAGAATGCTCAAGGAAATTGAAAGATCAAGACAAAATAAGGATCTCAAGCAAATTGATTGAAAAATCAAGACAGACAGCAAAATGCTCAAGCAAATTGATTGAAATATCATGACAAAATAGTAAATGCTCAATGACAGTGATTACAAGATCAAGACACCATACAAAATACTCAAGTACAATGATTAAGAGATCAAGATACTATACAAAATGCTCAAGTACATTGATTAAGAGATCAAGATACCATAAAAAAAGGCTCAAACGTAAAGATTAAAAGATTAAGACACTTTGTAAAATGTTCAAGTAAATTAACTAAAAGATCAAGGCAAGAAAGGAATACTCCAGAAAACCAAGAAAATCACAATTGTTGGTCGAAACGTATGCTGGGGCTTGGATTAATCATGGGCTTACCTAAGCCAAATAGATCCTGAAGCGCTGCTTTGAGAATAATGTGTTGCCAAACTACTTTGGACGGAGTCCTTGTTAGAGTCCATCGTCGTGTGTCTCTGACGGTCGGAAAAGAGAAGCGCCGGTCGGGCAAAGCACCATCGTCAATCGGATTTGAGCAGCGCCGGATTCGTTGGTCGTAGAAGATCAACACCGTCGCGGAGTGATCAGTTGGCCGGATTTGAAATGGGGTTGATTTGATCAATTAATTGGGGAAGAAGACGGAGAAAGGGATGAAATATGTGAATGTTTGCAAATCAATCCCTGTAATTAGACCAAATATTACTATTGCGCCGAATATGAAATTATTACAGAATGACCCCAAAACTTTGAAAACTCCTATTATATGGACTCCTTTACCCTTGGTCTCCATAAGAACAGGTCTCACCCAAGATTTTTCATTTACTTTACCATCATTTTTGAGTAGTAAAAGAAAAATGGATGACAATAAATTAGTAATCGTAATCAAGGGCTGGCGAAAGTTGGGCCTATCGTTACGGGCTTCTCTTAGGAATGGGCCAAAGCAGCTACGCAAAACGGTCCAACTTTGACATCATATTTAGCATAGCATCACCAATTTCGAAGAGATGCTCCAGCTCTACTTCCATAGCATCACCTGTCTTTAGTTTGTGTTCTTTTCACTCAGTAAATATCTTTTCTGGGATTCTTTTTCATGGAAAAGATCTTGGCTATGGTTATTGATCATTTGACTTCATAGATTTTGTCGGAAAATCTCTCTAGTATCATGGGCTCTGCAATTTTGGAGCTCCCTAGAATCGGTGCTCATATGACTGGAAATTTGAACTCAAGAATTCTGCCATCACGATTACAACTAACACGTTCCAAATGCTCCACCACCATTGTTGCATTTCCAGGGTTGCACTTTTCTGTTGGCTCTGTAATCAGCTCTCCTTTTAAGGTACAGGTCACTTCAAAAACTTCGTTCGGGCATACTTTGATGAGTAAGATTTATATAGATTGATGTTTCGAAAGTTTTTTGGATAAAATGATGTCCTTTCTTATGCATCAATGGAACACCATGATTACAGTTATTCAATTTGGCCAAATGTATTGCAGCTTATGCATAGTGATAGTACTGCCATAGTTATGGGAATATAACTATTTGTGATTTTCATTTATGCTTCACCAATCAGTGTATTATCCGATTTTCAGCTCTTTCAGCTAATCGGGTCTTCAAGTTCTTGTAAAATTTGATTAGCTTTCTGATGGTCTAGAAAGGAACTCATCATTACACTTGCTATTATTTTTCATTGTAGGAATGCACTGGTCGAGTAAATGCTGTACGTGATGATCAGAGCGTCTCAACACCTATACTTGATACAGTAGAGAGTCCTTTGCACTTAAAGAATTTATCAGCAAAGGTACTAATGCCGCCTTTGCTTGACCCATTGTTATATACACTAAGATGGTTGATACAGGAAATAATATCCAATCTCTGTGCAGGAACGGCAACAATTAGCTGATGACATCCGAACTGAGTTATGCTTCATCATGTCACAAACTCAAAAGCCACTTAGAGCTAGTCTGACTGTTGTGGAGCTAACAGTGGCAATACATTATGTGTTTCGATCACCTTTAGACAAAATATTATGGGATGTGGAAGAACAGGTAAGTTATATATCAAAGTTCAGTAGTTTTTCAATGTTAATAATTAGCCCCATTCAATTATCAATTTCTTTTGTCTTGTTGCTTCTTTTAATATTCTGCAGACATATCCTCATAAGCTTCTTACTGGTAGGAGGTCTATACTCAGACAAACAAACGATGCATCAGATTGCAAATATGATAAAGACAGCGTATATGATCTGGTTGGACCAGGGCATGGATGCAGCAGTATTTCAGCTGGTCTTGGTAGGTTTCATCTCCTCATTTTTCTATTCAGTGGAAATATATTATCCCATTTGATATTTATTTGAGGGACTTCTTTCATCAATACTTATTTAATAAAATATTATCTAACCCCAATAGTTGACCAGTTTAATTGTGTCATATATGAGTAGATAAATAATATGCTTGGTTATAGCTTAATTTCTTGCATATCTCAGGACTAGCTGTAGCCCGGGACATTAAAGGGAAGCGAAACCGCATTGTTTCAGTAATAAGCAATGAGACCACTATGGCTGGCCAGGTTTATGAGGCGATGAGTAATGCAGGCTATCTTGATTCCAATATGGTTGTGATATTGAATGATAGTCGCAACTCCTTGCATCCTAAACTTAAGGAAGCCCATAAAAATCCAATAAATTCTGTCTCTACGATTCTAAGCAAGATTCAATCAAATAAATGCTTCAGGAGATTCAGACAATTTGCCAAGGTAATTTATTTGTTAACGTTGACATCATTTTGAGCAACTCAGCAATCTTCATATGCTTGTTTTCTTCGTATTTAAATAGCTAACATCCATGTATACAAGTTGGTAAGCATGTTCAGTGTACTAAACCTGTCCCTATTTTAAAATGATTTGAACTGAATATCTTTATCGATCATTTGCTTCCAAACAAAAACGTACGAGAAATTTAGGGTCAGATAGACCTACCCATCCAACCAAACACGGTGAAAATATGTGATCCAGCTCTTTGAAGTATTTGTGGGATATAGGATCAGTTGTATTTGTGATTTAAAACAATATATCACTGTCTTTCTTCTGTGAAATGAATGACTTGGGCTGCTATCCTTAAACAGATTAAAAAACTAACACAGATGTGGCATCTATTGTGCATAATTGCAACGTATATTAATAAATTCTCCTCTTTGAAGTATGTTTTAGGTCTCAAGAATTTGAGTAGTATCGCTGAATGTGCTTATTCCCAGCTAAATCAGTTCATGATACTGTTTCAAAATAAAGTGGTCACTATCTTAGTAGTGAATACTTGTTACAGGGTTTAACTAAGCAGTTTGGCAGGGGCATGTATGAGTTGGCAGCTAAGATAGATGAGTATGCCCGAGGTTTGGTGGGCCCACCAGGATCGACTCTATTTGAAGAACTTGGATTATACTACATAGGTCCTATAGATGGCCACAATATTGAGGACCTTATTTGTGTTTTAACTGAAGTGGCTTCCCTGGAATCTATGGGTCCTGTTTTGATTCATGTCATAACCAATGAAGATCAAATTGAAGAACACATCCAAACTAGACAAGTACCTAACTCTTACCCGGGAGACCAACCTCGAACTCTCAATGAGTGTTTTGTTGAGGCCCTGTTTTTTGAGTCTAAGAGAGACAAGGATATTGTTGCTGTTTATGCTGGCATGGGAATGGAACCGTCCCTTGAGTTATTCAAGCGTAGTTATCCTGATAAATTCTTTGATGTTGGAATGGCTGAGCAGCATGCTGTCACATTCTCAGCTGGTTTAGCACGCGGAGGCTTGAAGCCATTCTGTATTATTCCATCAACATATCTTCAGAGAGCTTATGATCAGGTACTAATTTCTTCTTTGACCATATTGGTTTTGGAATACTAATGTCCATGTACTGGTAATATAAATTTATTTTGTATTACTGTTGTAAGAGTCTCATGTTACTGTTGTATGACCATGCATTTCATTTATAATTTTATACATCGAATTGTACTTTTGGCAATTGGCATTGACCATAATGAAACATGATTGTGTCAAGTCTTGAAGATGAAATTTTAAGATATGACATAACTAAAAGCCTGAAACTACATTATAGTCCCTGTTTCCAGATTATATACTTTAAACAGGTTTCTGTTTCCATGTGTTATTCAAGGTGGTTCATGACGTCGACCGCCAAAAAATACCTGTTCGGTTTGTAATTTCAAGGGCTGGAATAGGTGGGTTCGATGGCCCAACAAAATGTGGAGCATTTGATATCACATTCATGTCTTGCTTGCCAAACATGATTGTCATGGCACCTTCCGATGAAATTGAGCTTGCACATATGGTGGCAACTGCAGCCCTAATCAATGATAGGCCTGTTTGCTTTCGTTATCCTAGTGGTGTGGTTGCGACTATAAAAGATGCTATGTCTTTTGGAGTCCCAATCGAGGTATACCTTTCTGTTATTTATTGTTTTCTCCATTCTGAAGCTGATTCCTCTAATGGCAGAAAGTTCATTTAGGGCACAGTGGTAGTACAGCTTTTAGGCTGAAAGTTCACAATTTCAAGAATTGAATAGAATGGTGCTATTTCTGGGGACTAAAATTTGATCATGCATTAGAAAAACATTAATATTTAACTTAAAGAATGTCCAGCAATTAGTTGAACTACGCAAGTGGAAGAGGGAGAATTATTGGTTCCCCAAAGCAAAAATAGACGAGATGGTCTTAAGATCGAGTTACAATTTAGGGAACCACAAGGAGCGGCAAATGTTTGTGTTTTCCTTTTTTTGCTTAGTTTGTGTATATTTTTGTTTGTTAGTATCGATGGGTATTACTCATTGGAAATATATGATCTAAGGGTTATTTTAAAAATATTTTCTCACATCTGGTATGCCTTAGTCGGAGGAGGTTTAATTACTAGCAGCTCTTGTTGATCTTATTTTTTGATATTTTATTATCTGTTTTATACTTTCATTGAAAGAAAAAGTTTTTCTGAGCCTGTCTGTTTCTGCGAAAATTCGCTTTACTTCCATGAATCAGTTATTGGAATTTTTACCAAGTTTCTTCTTTTGACTTTCCCTGGGAAGCAGATTGGTAAAGGAAGAATATTGGTGGAAGGGAAAGATATTGCTTTCCTTGCCTATGGTTCAATGGTTCAGAATTGCGTAAGGGCTCAATCACTTCTCTTGAAACTTGGTGTGGAAGTAACTGTTGCTGATGCAAGATTCTGCAAACCACTTGACGTGAACCTTGTCCGGCATCTGTGTAAGAACCATTCCTTTTTGGTTACTGTTGAGGAGGGTTCAATTGGAGGATTTGGATCACACGTAGCGCAGTTTATTTCACTTGATGGACTGCTAGATGGAGGAATTAAGGTAAATTTTATCTAATGTCTATTGATGAGTTGATTCCTTTTCCTTGGTATATGTTGTACACAGCTAGCTTCCTTTCAGTTAGATCTATATTTCACTAAGTGTCTGGCTGGACTCAACAAGTTTCTACATGTTTAGCTTTTCTGCTCAACCCTTTAGAGTCTGCATGGATGACTAAGAACTTTATGCTATGGCCTTTCTTCCTGAAGTGCTTTTTGGTCTTTTGTTTCTTTCGTGGCAAACATATCTCATTCTACTAATTTTTAACTAAAAATCTTTCCAGAAAACAAGAATAGCAGGCACTACTGTTATTTAATGAGTATTCATGCATGTCACTGTTGGGCATGAAGGTCTCAGATACTAGCTTGAAAAGAAAACTAATAAGTTTCCATGTTATAGAGTGTTTGGAATATGGATTTTGATTGGTGCTAAGTTCTAAATCTCTTCTGAGAGGAGCAACTTTCGTGGCTTCAAAATTGGAGAAATCTATGGTCTAGTCAAGTGTGTTGATTTTTTATTATAAAGGACGTTCCTTATGAGGCATAACTAAATTTAATTTGCAGTGGCGACCACTTACTCTACCTGACACTTATATTGAGAAGGCATCTGCCACAGATCAACTTGCTCAAGCAGGGTTGAGCGGCAACCACATTGCTGCAACTGCACTGAGTTTGCTTGGACGCAACCGTGAGGCACTTCTACTACTGTGTTAAAAGTTGATATCTAGATATGGTTCATTGGTTAGAAAAATTTACCGCAATGGTAGAGTTACAGGTCTAGGCACAAACTGCTGCTTATTCGTGTTTGCATAACTCGATGGGATTGAATATGATTTGGATATTACTTCAGTTTACAGTTTCACTGCAATGACAGCAAGAAATTCGTCGAAACTTGGACTGTAGTTGTCCAGTAAAAACATATTCATTTTCACACATAATCCATTCCAACATATCTTTATTGATGGAGTAAAACTGCTTTATTTCATTTTTGATTCGAACATATCTTTTATAGTATACTGTAAAAATTCTATAAGTTTAAGAATTGATACCAACACGTAAACGTTCTGGTTGAAGACCTTCACATCACCCTTGACGTTCATGTCGGTCATGCATTTTGAACTAGGATTCCATCATCAGCTTACTGAATCATGTCACTTTTAGCAACAGAAAGCAAAAGTGAGATATACTCATGAATCATGTGAACATACTTGCTGCATGTTTTCACTTTTTCCTTATAGAATGATTTTCATCATCAAATCTCACAGAGTCATTGAAATTCTTTTTCATGACAATTAAAGTACTACCAACTCATATTAAATAATTAGAATAAACAGTTAACAGAAATATCAGTAATTGGTAATAGTAGAATAAAACCTCAAAAACAAAACTAAAAACTCAGAAACCAAATCCCTTGTGAATGGGTGGCTGCGAGTCCGAATCGAAGCAAAACCAGAGGAAATAAATACATGATCTCCAAAATATAGATCAGCCACAAAATCACTCCACAAAACCAACAAATCCAAAGCTTCCAGTTACTGTCTCACAAATGAAAGAACTGACTATTAATATTTCGTTTTTTCTTTTGTTTTGAGAAAATTAATATTTGTTTTATCTACTACTAGAACTAGCGGATACACCCTATACACATCTGCTTTTTTAAAATTTAAAATCATCAAATGTGGAGGAAAATTATAGGCACCTTAAACATATTAAATAAACAATCAAATAATACAAAGTATCGGCATCTTGAAGGACGTCTTCGAATCCCAGCCAAATAAACAGATTCCAATTGAGGAATCCCTAACTTATATTGGTAAGGAAGTTACAGAACTTATATACTATCAACACTCAACCCCCTGAACTGAACTGAACTGAATTGAAATGAGATAAATATTTATATATTTGATTGAACTGAAATGAAATATTTTTGAAATTTATCATTATAATCTATAGTAAAAAAAGTAACTTTTGATAAAAAAATTGTTGATTTGAATTGAACTGAAAAAAAATTAAAAAATTGAACTGAACTGGTCTACAGAAAATCTCACTTAAAATGGACTTGGTTTTAAAGCATGATAAGCAATGACATTTACCACACAGTTTTCTTTCCATAGTTGCAATATGTTAACTTTTTTTGTTTATACATTTATGTATCATAAACAAGTAGAAAACTGTCAAGTTAAAGGATTGACAGTTGCAAGCATGAAGTTGGATAATGTCTGTATCTCATAGTATTTCCCAACATTGATACAGTCTGATTCAATGTTGCACAAGCCTTTGTAAGGCTAGCATGTTCACTTGCTTTCTTCATAGCTACAATTTCAGCTTCAAGGGGATACTCAATGTGTCCCTCATTATATAGACCTATTCCTAATTGTTTGGTTTTGAATCATGAGATATCCACAATTAATTTATAAATAGATAAGCAGGTTTTTTTAGACCATTTGATTATATAAATCCCAGGGTTTGGCAAAAAATATCGGATGTCATCTCTTCGAATTAATGACCTTTCATTTAGATATTTTTAAAAAATCTAGGAAATAAGAAATATAATAAGTTTTAAGAATATCAAATCGCGTTCTTGTACAAGTTTTATGTAGGGACTAAGGGGATACACGAATATAAATATTAAATAACACGTACATTTTAATAATTAAAAACAGTAAAATATCTTTTTAAGAGTTGATTCGCTAAAGATCATTATGAGAAGAAGATATGTTGTAAGAGTAATTAAGACCGCTATGATTTTATTGATGTTTCACATTTTATATTGATGTTACTAGATATTTGTTGAAATTAACAATGTATTGTAGTTAAGATTAGGGAAATTTTTCATTAAAGGCGTGAGATAAATACAAATCATTATAAAAGGCGTAACATATTTACATTTATTGTTAAGTGCGTCAAAATAATTTTACTCTTTATTTTATTGACAAATTCTTGGGTGAGTCAGTCTCACCCATGAGGCAGGACCAAGTAACCCTTTTTCTTAGTGAGGTTTGATGAACTGACACTGAACTTTTGATGATGTGATATGTTTGATGAACTGACACCGATGTTTGATACGGTGGCGTCGATGTATGATGAGGTGGTAGTGATGTATAATGAGGTGACAGTAATTAAATTTTCCTTATTTGGCATTGACTCATGGGTAAGGTTGCCTCATAGGAGAACTCCTCTATTTTATTAACAAATGTCATTTATACTCTCTTATTCCTTTTTTTAAAAATTAAATTTCTAATTAATAGCCCATGTTCTCTTGAATTTATCTGTAATCAGTTCATTTACCTTAAATTTAATTAGTTTAGTTTATTTTAATCCAGTTAGTGAAAATTTTAACTGGATGGTTAATTCCGCTGTGTTAATTCTTTTGTTCAATACATTAATATTCATTTCAACTCAGTTTTATTAAGTTCAATTTAGTTCAATTCAGTCAATTCGTTTGATCTTATTCTCATTAATTTAATTGGTTAAACAAAAATTTTTAACAAAAATAATTTTGATTAACGATAATAAAATGAGCTGAACTGAACTGAATTGAACTAAATTAATATAAACCGGAGTGAAATTAATGCATTGAAAAAAGAATAAGCATGACTGAATTCACCTAAATTTCATCAAATTAATTTTTTACTAGCTGAATTGCACTAAATTGAACTGATTTGATCTACAGATAAACTCAAGAGAAGAAGGCATATTAATCATAAATCTGATTTTTAAAAAAAGGAGAAGAAGGGTATAGATGACTTTTCTTAATTAAATAAAGAATAAAAATAGCATGACGCCCTTAACAATAAATATAAATATATATACATATATATAGATGTTACGCCCTTTATAATAATTTACATTTCTCCCACACCCTTGATAAAAATTTTCCTTAATGTTATTCTTTATTTGTTTATTTTTTATCTTATCTACAATTTTATTAAATTATATTTATGCTTTAAAAGTCTCTATTAAATTTAGATGAAATTTAGATTAATTAATTCATACCGTTTCTTTTTTTTTCAATACATTAATTTTATTTCAATTCATTTATGTTCAGTTCAGTTTATCTCAACAACAATATAATTTGATGCAATGAATTAAGGTTAATTTATTCATACCATTTTTTTTCAATACATTAATTTTTACTTCAATTCAGTTCAGTTTAGTTCTGTAAAATATAATTTTAGTTTAGTTTAGTTCAATTTAGTTCTGTAAAATATAATTTTAGCTTAGTTCAGATCAGTTCAACAATAAAATCTATCAAACTCTAAGTTATACTCAAATTATTAAATTTCAAATGTTTTGAAAATGTCATATTTATTTTATTTCAGTTCAATTGATGTATATATTCCAGTTCAACTTTGTTCTATATATTTTCATATTAAATGTATTATGCTACATTTAGATTAATAAATTTCAAATATATTGAAATTGATCATATTTATTTCATTTCAATTCAGTTCAGTTTATCTACATCAGTGCAACTCAGTTCAGTATATTTTAATATTAAATGTATTACGGTATATTTAGATTAATAAATTTCAAATATATTGGAAATAATCATATATTTTAGTTAGTTTCAATTTAGTTCAGTTCAATTTATCTATGTATTTCAATCAAGCTCAGTTTTTAAGTTCAAATGAGTTCAGCTAAAATTTTTAAGTACAAATGAGTTCAGTTCAAATGAGTTTAGATAAAGTTTTTTAAGTTTAGATGAGTTCAGATAAAGTTTTTTAAGTTTAGATGAGTTCAGTTAAGTTCTAGTAAAGTTTTTTTAGTTCAGATAAAGTTTTTTAAGTTCAGATGAGTTCAGATAAATTCAAATATCATGAAGAAAACAAGACCTTAGAGTTATGAAACTTCCTTTTTATAAGTTTTGGGTTAAAATGCTAATATTTCTTTCTCTACACAATAGCGAAATGTTGTTCGAAAATGACGAGATTCTTCTTCAAATTCAGGATTAAAATCATTAATTTTGTCAGATTATTCCAATTTACAAACCACGACCGCAATTGCAACACTGACTAGCATCCTCCTTGGCGAGTATTCCGAGATCCCGTGCTAGTGAGAGCAAGTCCAAAGATGCTCTAAAATAATCTCTAAATGTAGAATATGAAACTGATTTTTTTATATAATTTTCTTAATCAACTCCAAAAGTACTCTATTTTAAATATATTCTAGCATTTATTAGTGTACTGTGTACTAATAATTATCTCAATTGAATCAATAATAATTAATTTTAACTATTTTAAAATTTATATACAAATAGGGAATATAAATTGGTAGCATTAAGTATTTCATAAATTAAGAATGGAATCGGTCCAACTTGACTTTTAAAGAGCAAGTTTAAGGTGGGATATGTACGGATACCGTATTTTTTTTTTCAATACCATGTATGTTGGTACACGTATTTTTTTAAAAATAATATCAACTAAATATGTCGGTATACCAATATGTTGGTAACCAACAAATTCGGTTGGATTCGTTATATACCGTTACCGTACCAACATTATAAAAATTGTAAAAGATCTTTATCGGACTATAAATTTCACAGACTATGTGAAATTTTTATCATTATTCCAATACTAATTCTCAATTGAGACCTGTCTCCATTGAGACCAAGGACTATATCCTTAGTTTAGGATATAAGAGGTTTTTACTAATATTACCAAAAAGGTTAGGGACTAGAATGTAAATACTGCTTTTATTATATAATCCGCTCCCATTCCCCCAATTCTTCATAAATCAGAAACTTCCAGAGCTCTTCGACGCTGCCAAAGCTTCGAGCTCCGATGCCGATGCCGATGCCGACGCCGACGCCGACGCCGACGTCTTCCAGTTCCGAGCTCCGAAGCCGACGCGATTCTTCTGTTACCAGTTATCAGGTATTTCTGGCATTGTTTATTCGTTTTTTTTACTTTTAATCGTGCTCTGTGATTTTCGGATGGAGTTCTTTCCGCGTTTTTTCTCCATTTTTGCTCTTGTTTTTTGCCGGTGATACTGCTGCGGCTTTGTGTTTGAATTCAGGTAGGCTCCTTGCTGATTTGATACAGTTATTTTGCGGTTAATTTTGTTTGCCTGAGTGCGCTAGGGTTTTTTATTCATTGATTTTCTGTGTTGCAGAATGTTAAAGCTCCTAGATATTATTGCTTTTTCGTGCACTTATGAGCGGAGGAAGCTCACCGAAGATTGAGAATCGGAAACGGGCTCAAGGTATTTTACCGCTTCTTGTTTTCAAATTAAATGTATGTTTGGAGTTTTTTATGATTTATATTGATCTTCTTTGTATATTACTTGATGATATTTGATTATGAAATGCTTTTGATGCTCTTTGGTTTTAGCTTGAGCATTCATCCTTTTTACTTGATCATGTTTGTGTTTCACTTGATCTTTTTAGTCGATGATATGTCTTGGATTTTTTCAGTTTCCTTGTTGCTTGAGCTTTTATAGTAATTTCTTGAGCATATATCTTTATTACTTGATTTTTTGTAGTAATTGTTTGATTTTTATTTTTGACTTGACTTGAATATATTTGTGTTATTTTTACCTTTGATAACCTGTATTTGTTAGTGGTTATATTGTGTATTTTGAACTGATGATTTGATTTTTCAGAGCTTATTGTTGATCCTGGTGTGATGAGCTCGGTAGAAAATCTAAAAGATTGCGAGGTGTTCAAGCTCCACCTATCCAGAATATAGGTCAGTTCTGTTTGACCTTCTTGATTGTTTCTGATCTTAAACCCTTCTGTCTTGAGCTTTTGAACTTTACTTTTGATCTTTAATTTTGTGCCTTGATCCTTTTAATTGCTTGTCTGATATTCTACCCTTCCGCCTTGACCTTTTTACATTTCATCTGATTTTCTGTTTTCTTGTAGCCTTTGGAAGCTACGGCTGCCAGATTCAAGAAGAACATAGATGTGATTACAAAGGCACACTCGCCGGTTTGCACTAGCACATTGTCTTGAAGCAGTTGCCTGAGGATTTGGATCTAGAAGACCGTCAAGTACACGAATAATCCTGTTGTGTTGTCTCCCTATCTTGCTCTTAGGTTGGGTCCAACTCCCACGTTCAACCTGGGAATATAGATGAAATTGATATCCTGGTTGTGTTAGCTGTGGAGAAGGAAGCCGTGATGGAAAGTAGTAGTCTAGGTGTTGCTTCTCTGTTCACTTTTTTAATGGTTGTGATGCCAAGTGATGTAATTGATATATTTTAGGCTTTCAAATATTTTAAATATTATTAGGAATTCATTTGTCTTTTTAATGATCATATTGATATTTTCTTTGATCTTTTGATCTTTGAACTGTTTGATTTTCTTGATTTTTTTCAGTTATCACTTGAGTTTTTTATTAGTCTTCAGTTGATGACTTTTAATACTCTTTTGATCTTTTTGAAAATTTTCATTTATCACTTGAACTTTTTATCGGTTATTAGTTGATGACTTTTAATACTGTTTGATCTTTTTGATACTTTCTTTGATTTTTTCCAGTTATCACTTGAGCTTTTTATTAGTTATACTTGATGACTTATAGTACTGTTTGATCTTTTCTTAGATCTTTTTCAGTTATCACTTGATAACTTATAATGCCTTTTGATCTTTTTGATATTTTCTTAGATTTTTTTCAGTTATCACTTGAGGTTTTATCAATTATCACTTAATGACTTTTAATACGGTTGATCTTTTCTATTTTTTCTTTGATCTTTTTCAATTATCACTTGAGCTTTTTGTAAAACTGAAAAATCATAAGGACCAATGCTATTTGTTTCTGAAAATTCAGAAGGGCCAATGCTATTTGCCCTTAATTCAAATCTTTTTCAATTATCACTTGAGCTTTTTGTAAATCAGAAGGACCAATGCTATTTGTTTGTGTTTTGCCTGAGTTTTTATATTCTTTGCATGATCTTTTATGTTGCCTGATTCTTTTATGTTTTTGCATGATATTTTATGCTGCTTGATCTTGAATTTGCAGAGCAGGTCCCTGAGCTCTGTTTAATTATGAAATGGCACCGAGTTTTTTGTAATTACATCTTAACCCCCGTTTTTATGTTGATAGTTTTGTAGGATGCCTTTGGCCCTTGGTCTCCACAAGGACAGGTCTCACCGGAGATTTTCTCTTATTCCAAATCTTTATCTATAAAGACTAAGGCCCTGTTTACCAGAGCTTATCCGTAGATCAGTTCAGTTCAGTTCAGTTCAGATCAGTTCAATTCAGTTCAGTTCAGTCCAGTTCAGTGAAAATGCAATTTGATGAAATTCAGGTTAATTCAGTCATGTTGATTCCATTTTTCAATACATCAATTTTCATTTCAGTTCAGTTCAGTTCAGTACATCAAGAAATAAGTTCTACTAAACAGGGCCTAATTAGTATGTTGAAGAAAAAGAATAATGGGTGATTAATAAAAATAAAACTTAGTTGGCATGTTTAAGGAATTTAATTTGAAGAAGAATATTAGGAGATTTGGAAATGGAAAGAAATTAATGGTAATTAAAATTATGGTATAATAAAAAAAATTAATTAATATTTAAACAATTTAATTACATAAGTATTTAAAATTTAATACCAATATCATCCCAATATTAAATCATGGTACGTAACTACCATATCAACAATGTCGGTAACCAATTTAATTGGTATTTTTTGGTAATGGTACAGTTGGTAAGTCGGTTGATACAGTATACTTCAATAACCAATTTAATTGGTATTGTTTGATAATGGTACGTTGTCTTTCACTCACTTATTTTATAATTTCCCGATCAGTAACTCGAGATTTGAATCAATTTACAAAATTGTTGTTCACATAAGTAGGTGATGGAGACAAAGATAATTCCTTTAAATTTTCGACATAATCTTTTTGAAAATTAATAAATTTCTCAAACATCCCCATTAAATTATCTAAGTTTTTTTATAAAAAAAAATTCAGTTCAAACAAAATTCAGGAAATGAAATTTGAAGGAAAATCCAGATTTGACGAAAACTAAAAGCGAAACCAACAATTAAATGTAGAAAAGTTTCCAATTAGGCGAACATAACATGAGGGTGGTGAGCTGTGACGAAGGCGCTTGCAGAAATACAATACAAGATTGCCAACTGGACCAAATACTGCTAAAGATCCACCCCGCGGGCCCCACACGGTCAATCTAACCACCCTCTCCACCGCCTGCCCTGCCTATAAAATTGCACTACATTCACTCCGGTCTTCATCGAACCGGGTGAATGACCGGTAAATCGTCGTCCTGCGCTGCCCAATCACATTAATAGAAGCCTCCATTCTCGCCGGAATATTTCCGGCGGCGTCCTTCCTGCCGGAAAATTCCCCATTCTTCTTCCGACGGAAAGGTTCTCTTTTCTCTCCCTTTTCGTCAAATTACCTCTTTCCTTATTCTGCATGCGTTTTAGCCTCCGTCATGCATTGGTCTGTTCTGGTTTATTGTTTGCGGTGGGGAACAAAGGAACAGTGGGGATGGTGTTTTTCACGCCATGTTGAAACGGTTAAAACCAGACGAGTTTCAAAAACGGCCGTAAACTTTTAACCTCTCTTCATGTTTTTTTGTTCGATTTTGTCTTTTCCAATCTTCTTCCACTGTTGGTGGAGGCGGAGATGCCTGTTCCTGGGGAGCAGTCTGGCTTTAACCCTGAGTTTTAACCTCATTTTGGCATTTTTACCTTTTTGGTTTGGGTAAAAAAAATTCGTTTTCAATTAGAGCAATTGAATTAATACTTTTTGTGTTAATCATGATTTTAGTTGAATTTCATACGCTCCACGGTATTAAGGTTACTTTTTACCAGTCAAAGTATGTGGTCGTGCATATTTTCTAAATTGAAAAGTTTTCTAATCTTTTATAGTAAACGTGTTAATAGATTAGTCATGAATATTGTGTGTTGTTAGCTTTCTGATGGAGTGTGAATTTGGGTATAAAAAGATGTGCATGTCTAGTAGCTACTTTAGTTTCAATGGTTAAATTTGGAGGTATTAACTGGCTGACTGAATCCTCTGTTAACTCCGGTTGAACACATCATTTTTGTAGAAGGCTTCAATGTTGTTGCTTCTGTTGTTTTATATCCTGAACTCTTGTTAAGAACCCAAATTCTGAACTCCATTTTTGCATAAATATCGACGACAAGGGCTCCATAAGTACAGTTTTATATTTTAAATTTTGTCATTAGTCATTTCAGTTATTGTTTCTCTTAATCTGCACTTCATGCTTGAATGATGACTACATATGTTGACTAAAATGATTTCTTACCGTGCTGCAGGTTCAGGAATGGAGCAACTTAAGACTCCTTTTAAGGGGATAAAAGATGATTTCAAAGGAAGGTTAGCGTGCTATAAAAAAGACTGGATTGATACTTGTGGCATAGGAGCGAGGTATGGAGCCATTTTATGTATATAACCAGCCATTCATACATAATTGATGCATAACTAGTCATTCAGAGATAATTGACGCCTCCTTTTCCATGTTATTGGTTTATTCTAGGATTCTAGCTCCTACAGCGTATATATTCTTTGCATCAGCTCTTCCGGTCATTGCTTTTGGGGAGCAGTTGAATAGGGACACCGGTAAGTATTCTTGTTTTATATGTATACTAATTTTCAATGGAATATTCATTTTCAATATCTACATACTAATTTATAAATGTCTTTATAGATGGAAGCTTGAGTACAGTTGAAACTCTCACTTCCACTGCCATCTGTGGAGTGATCCACTCGATATTTGGTGGACAGCCACTCTTGATTTTGGGAGTTGCAGAACCTACAATTATTATGTACACCTACTTGTACAATTTTGCAAAGAGTAGGCCAGATATGGGGAAAGAGCTTTTTCTGCCTTGGGCTGCATGGTGTGTGCTGCTGCTTCTGCTTTCGCATTGCATTTTCGTAAGTGTTTGGAACTTGAGCTACATATAACTTCTTTTTTTAATGTTTACTCAGGGTTTGTGTTTGGACTGCTCTCCTTCTGTTTCTCCTTGCAATATTCAATGCTTGCACAATCATCTCCAAATTTACAAGGGTTGCTGGGGAACTTTTTGGCATGCTTATTACTGTCCTCTTCTTTCAAGAAGCTATCAAGGTATATAAACTTTTCCTGTTTATTCTAATCTGACTCTAGCTAAAGACAGCGAAGAGAAATTAAACCCATCATTTGTAATTCTATGTGACAGGGTTTGGTGACTGAGTTTGCTGTTCCAAGTGGTCAGCTGTCAACATCAGAGGTTTATCAGTCCCAGTGGCTTTATACGAATGGTTTGTTGGCAATCATCTTTTCATTTGGCCTACTCCTTACAGCCATTAAAAGTCGGAGAGCCAGATCTTGGCATTATGGTTCAGGTTTGTGATGCAATATTCTTATGCACGTGTAACATTTCCCTTTCACAAATTTTTGCTTTATACTTATTCCATGAATTATGAACAGGATGGGCTCGAAGTTTCATTGCAGACTATGGGGTTCCCCTCATGGTTTGTGTCTGGACTGCATTATCTTACAGTGTACCAAAGAATATTCCTTCTGGAGTTCCCAGGAGACTCTTTTCTCCTGCTCATCTTTGGGATCCTCAATCATTAAGCCACTGGAGTGTCATGAAGGTACCTTCTATACCTGATCATTTTAAAGACCATAAAGATGTCAATTAATAGTTCTGTTTCTTTGTTGGTTGAGTTGCTCCTATACTCAATATAAGGCCCCCTTCTATTCTACTTATGTCTTCAGTTTTTTAGTTGTCTGCTATATAACTGCATTCCTCAACTCTATTGCTTGCTGTTGCTCCATTGGAGCACATTTCAACTGATCACTATTCATCTTGAAAGCAATGAATATGGTGGCATCTGCAGATTTGAAATGAGCTATAGTAACTTTGATATGAAAAGCAATCAAATGTGGGTGTGTAGTGTTCTGGCATGTTGTTTTATTTTGTCTGTTGATCAAGCCTGAACGAAGCTACTCATATCCCGAGTATTTAAAGTGTATATAATTTGCTCAATAACTCCAGTAACTAGAGATTATCTATCTCATACAGTTGTATAATCAATGTGCATGCAGGACATGGGAAGTGTCCCCGTGGGGTACATCTTTGCTGCTTTGATACCAGCCACGATGATAGCAGGTCTCTACTTTTTTGACCATAGTGTTGCTTCACAGATGGCTCAGCAGAATGAATTCAACCTTCAAAACCCCCCTGCCTATCATTATGATATGTTATTACTTGGCTTCATGGTATGTTACTTTAAGATATGAACAATTTGGATATTCAAGCTGTTTTTTATTTCGGCACTCTTAATCAAGCTATTTCATTACTTCATTTTTTTGCTTTCAGACACTGCTTTGTGGTTTGCTAGGACTTCCTCCTTCGAATGGGGTCCTTCCACAGTCACCCATGCATACTAGGAGTCTTGCTGTCCTCAAGAAGCAGGTACTCCCCCTAGATTGACCTCTTTACTGTTTCCTAAAATGATGTAAGAACATGTTCGGTAACTTGACGCATGATTGGCTTTCAGCTGATTCGCAAGAGAATGGTTAAGAGTGCAAAAGAAGGAATTAGGCAACAAGCAAGCCATTCGGAAATCTATGGGAAGATGCATGCTGTTTTTGTTGAGATGGATCCAGCTCCGAAAGTAAGTAGTATTTTTTCTTGTATTGAATCCTATATCCTTGTTTCACTGTATACACATTTAAGTTGCAAAACATTTCTCTACAGTCTGAAGTGGACAACGAATTAAAAGACCTAAAAGATGCAGTAATGAAATATGAAGATGGAGGCCATGGAGATGGACAATTTGATCCCGAGAAATGCATTGATGATCACTTGCCTGTCCGAGTTAATGAACAGAGGATGAGCAATTTACTGCAATCCATACTAGTGGGGCTCTCTGTGTGTGCTATGCCACTGATCAAGATGATTCCAACCTCAGTTCTTTGGGGATATTTTGCATACATGGCATTAGATAGTCTTCCCGGTAGCCAGTTCTGGGAGAGGGTATTGCTGCTCTTTATTCCTCCAAGTCGGCGTTACAAGTAAGTCATGCTTCTCACAGCCCTATACATATGATAATATAAGTGAATGTTGTTAGGAGCTTATGGTACAAACCACGCATAATGGAGCATATTATGGAACTAATTTTTGTTTAATATTGCCATGGGCAGGATCTTTGAAGGAGCACATATGTCGTTTGTGGAGTCTGTACCATTTAAGTATATTGCAGCATTCACACTCTTCCAGTTTGTTTACCTGCTGATTTGCTTTGGGATAACATGGATACCAATTGCCGGAATATTGTTCCCATTGCCATTCTTCCTTCTCATCAGCATAAGGGAACATATTCTTCCCAAATTTTTCCCACCGATTCATCTTCAAGAACTAGATGCAGCTAAGTATGATGAACGCTCAGGCCATCCTATCCGCCAACACAGAGTATGTACTCTTATGTTCTTCATTATGAATGCTGAAAGTTCTTTAAAGGGTGCTTTACAATTTTCGTGACTAAAACTCTCTAATAACCCTGTTGGTAGTTAGGAAAACAGGAGCTTAACTTTGTTGTATTTCCTAAATTACAGGAAAGTGGTCAACCAGGCTCCGGCTCAGATGATTTTGATGTTTCTGCTGCTGAGATACTGGACGAGTTGACTACCAACTTTAGGGGTGAATTGAAGCGCAGGTCCTCAAGCTTCAGTGGAAGCTTCAATGAAAGGCTATGTCAGGTTGGTTTCTCTCTTTGACAGTTACTCCATTTCAATCTTCAGCTGTTCCGAGATACTCATTCCAGAGTTATCGATCTCCAGTTGCAGGTCCACCCGGAAGGAAGTTCAAGCACCAGTTAGAACAAAAGAGCCGTTACAGTGATATTTATCTTGCCTGACTATAGGACTAATATGATGATTTTTTTTAAAAAAAGGACTAATATGATGATGATGATGATGAAGAGATGAAAACATGGGTACGATAGGCTGAGGAGATCGAGGAAGGAAACTTTCTTAACCATTTCAAATCGTCCCATGTATCAAAAACCACGAGAAAACTTTTGGAACAACTGCTACATAAATCATCATATCATTGTTTTGAGCTGCGTAACAGTGGCGCGAAGGAATGAACATCTACTTGAACCGAAGAGATATAGTTCTTGAGTTGGATTCGATAGAAACCTATTCAATTTTGAGCAGTAGACATGTTGTGTAGGCTTAAGGTAAACATAGTGTTACTCGGAAATATAGAAAATCACGAAGTGTCTGTTGGTAATGCTGGTGGTAGGGGACATTTGGTAATGCTGGTGGTAGGGGACATTCTCTTACTCCCAGTACCAACAAGTCATAAGTAATTCTACTTAATCTGTTACCTATTGATCAAATTTGAAAATTGTTTTTCTCCCGGTTATAATCTTACAATCTAATCAACTAAGTGTGTAATCTACAAAGCTCCTCCTGAATTATATTTGTTGCATGGATATATATTTTTAAAATCTAGAACCACTGTGGTGGAATTTTGTAACTACTTCATTAATAATCTTAAAAAACACCGTTAATGATCACTCAAATGAACATTTGTAGGTCTAAATTACAAGCTCATTTATTATGCGACAGAGGAATGACCACATCTACATTTTTTCTTCTTGTTTTTATGCTAAAAAACTATTGGAGGCAATTACTAAGGTGTCAAAATTTTATAACAGTACTTATAAACTTTTGTGAAATTCTTTACCAAATGTTTCTTTATGTATCCATTTTCATTATTAAGGAATATATAGAGTCATGAAATAGTGATATTGCAAATACTGAATATACGGTTCAACTTAATATAACAAAGAAATAGTATGATATTAGACTTAAATACACCGTCATATCTTACAGAGAAAAGACAAACAGAAGCATCAACCTCAAAATTTAAAACAATAGTTCAGATGGGGAAAATGATGTCTCGTATAAAAAAATACTTACTAGAAAAATTATATACTCAAAGAATTAAATTAAATGGTATTCCGACATATTATTTAAACCCAACCCATTTATGGCTTTACAATTTTTTTAAATTATTATCGAAATAGAACGAAAAAACGATCAACAATATTTATAAGATGATGCTCCACTAATTCTAAAGTTAGGAAATACGAGGAGTACAAGAATAATTATAGCCAGAAAAAAAAAACTATTTCATTGTTTTTTCTCAATTTCGTTTTAAGAAAAATAAAAATTATAGCCAGTTTCTAGCAGCTTCTCTAGTCGTATTGACCGTTACTGCTCCAGTCGCCTTTTCCAGTTTCTAGCACCTTCTCTAGTCTTTTTTTTAGTCAAACGCACCTTCTCTAGTCATCCAATAAAAAACTAACAGAGGACATATCATACATATCTCATCATCTCCATTTTTTTCAGGGAGCAGAGAAATGGCTTCATCTTTGGCTCGATGGTTATTAGACCCAAAGAGGAATCCATTGGCGGCTTTGCACAAGAAATCTCTGGACCGCCGTCTCCGCAATTACGGTAAACCTTTCATATCCTTCCATTTCTCTGTGTTTTGATTTTCGATGTTCAAGAAATCTGTTTTTGTGGAATATGGGTCAGGCCTCAGATACGACGATCTGTACGATCCGATGTACGATTTGGACGTGAAGGAGGCTCTGAACCGTCTTCCGAGAGAGGTTGTTGACGCCAGAAACCAGCGGCTCAAACGCGCCTTGGATCTCTCCTTGAAGCACCAGTACCTCCCGGAGAACCTCCAGGTTCATATCGATTTCTCGTTTACTGTTTGATTTTTGAATATGCCACTTTGCTAGTTGCTCTGTTTCTGGGAAAATGTTCTTGTTAGTTACTGATTTGCGGTTTCGGTTAACAGGCGCAGCAGACGCCATTTCGAGGATATCTCCAGGACATGCTAGCTCTTGTGAGTACATCCATCCTAATGTTTGGCTGTATATATAGAGCGTTTTCAGGCTCAGATGCTTAAGTTTGTTGAAAATATTTGCAGGTGAAAAGGGAGAGAGCAGAACGTGAAGCTCTTGGTGCTCTGCCTCTTTATCAGCGTACTCTACCCTGATATCACTTTGTTCGGATTGTTTAAGGATCACTTGTCGATCAAGATTCCTGTAAAATCTGGCTCTGGCCATTTATAATCCTGGTAGAGATTATATGCGTGTGTATTAAAGATGGTATATTTCTGTGTTTGGAAACATGTCCTATCCATATGAATGATACTTCACGAAACAATGTGTACAAAGTTTAAATAAATTATTAATGTTGTGTGGATTTCCGAGGAATGCCAACATCTTCAGTTTCACTAGTCATATAGCTTGGATATTTTAACATTCAAAAGCTTTCCCCAAACATCTCATCCTCAAATATGCCTTGAGAGTTGAGATCACTATCATTATTATCACGTTCGTTAAGATGTCCTCCAAGACTTTTTGGGAGATCCATCAACCGCCGTTCATGAGATAAATCCTTATTCCGTTATGCTAGCAGTTTGCAGTGGGCCGATCGCCGGCCTTGTCAGCTTGTCAGAATTCCTGAGGTATTTGTCCATGAGTTACTTATCTTGAGAAGTTCGAACCTGCAAAATAATAATGGGGTTGATTGCAAACTTTAATAAATAGAGGAGGAATGCAAAATGTAATATTTAAGCAGCCGCCACACCCTTCTTAAACCTTAGTCGTGGCCATACAGCTTTCTATAAATTAAAGCCCTCCTCGCCGATTCTATCCTGTCAAGTCTCATAATCCTTTTTCAATGAAGGTGTTTCTTACTCTATCTTCATTTGCCTTTTTCTTTAGGATATAAGGAGAATGTTAAGCTCTGGATAGTGAAAGGGATCGGTTTGGGAGCTGAGAGTTTGGATCTTAAGGCGGATGTGAGTTAAACCTCCAACCTATAGTAACCTAGTAACGAAGTTGTTGATTTTTTGTGTATTAGGTAGGATTAATTGATTTTTTTTTTTTTTTTGCTACAACCAAACTTAGTTTCTCTAAATCTTGAGTAGCATCCTCATCTTCATGAGTGCATGGAGCTCCTACTATTAAAGGTTTACGATAGTTTTTTGTTGCATATTATTTGTTGGGATTCTTGAAATATGGTTTGACTTGTAATTTTTTTATTTGTTTTAGGCAGGAGCTGATCCACATGAGGCCACATGAGGCGGCTGATTATCACCTACTTGCTGTCACTGTAAGATCTAAATCAACTGATCCTACTGTTTTTGTTCTTCTAGTTTTGAGTGTGTAGTGTGTGTTTTGATGTTGATGTTTATGTTGATGATGATGATGATGAAACAGGCTTGAGCTGTATAAGATCAGGTGGGGGAGAGCTCCGGCTCCGACCACACAGGATCCGACGCAACAGGCCCTGTCACATGTTCCGACATCCCGATATCGCCTTCGTCTGTCAGAGGCTTCAGTGGCAGAAGCTAATCCAATTTCAATGTGAGTTTCATCATGTGTAACCCTTGGTTTTCATGGTTTATTATTACATTTTGAGGAATGGATGCATTTTGGTTGTGTAACCCATTTTAAAGCAAATACTACAATTCTTAGCTCCAAATTTATTTTGCAGCTATCTCCTTCAACGCCCTTATGATTTTGAAGAATATGGATGAATTGCGTGACGGAGTTGATCAAATTGTTATTAGATTATATAAGTATGAAGTGATATGTAACAGATACATAGTGAATTGATATGTATGTTGACTTACTCTTAATTCAATATTTAACGTTGATTGATGAAATTTGCCCAGCTAGTACAAGAATTTGAACTATGTTTGCTACTAAATCCTTGTGTTTAAATACACAGCAAAACAAACTACGCAGGAATGTAAAATGTGTACAAATTAAAGTTTAATAAATTAATCGACTAAAAAAATTGTTCCAAGAAGCCGGTTGACGGTTTTCTGGTGTTGTGTGGATTTTAGAGGAATGCCAACATCTTCATTTTCAAAGACTAGTCATGTAGCTTGGACGTTTGTTTTCGTCTCTGTTTTCGCGGCCTTAAATATTATCTACTTGTATGAAAATTTCGGGCATACTGTTTTAGCCATTCAATGATGTTTGGGATACAACTAAATTTTATCTCCGAATCATTTAAAATTTTAATCTAATTGAAAAGTATTGATAGTCGAATGGTTTCTCCGTGAAAATGATTAGATTGTGAAATCTACAACTGATCAACAAACACAGGCACACTGCATATCGCGGATATAGGCAAAATTGTAAAAGATAATTCTATGTAATTATTTCTACAGCCATGTAAAATGAAATAAGACTCAAAAGTGAAATTCAAATCAGCTTCAAGAACGCATTTACTACCACTCAAATTTATGTCAAAAATGCTGGAATCCATATTTTCGCATTATACTAAAACCTGCTACGCTGCTAATGAGCCATTTTCAAGTCTGCAATTGGAAAAAAAAATGATCTTATGATACTCAAAATATTGTAAAGATTATTATGGAGCTGCGACGGAGATTGGTTAAAAATGTGTCACTGGTCTTTCATTTTGGGCTAAATATATAACTCATAGCGGTTGCCATCGCAAATCCTGATACCATCCGTTTGATTCACCGGAGACAAATGGTAGGTGAAATAAGCGAGACAAATGTTGAAGACTTTGTTGGACTTTTAGGTCCATTCCTATGTGGAGAAACCTAATTTGGGTTTGGCCCATTTTGAAGAAGCCTGTGGAGACTTTGACTTTGACTCAAGGCTTATATTTATTGGGCAAAAACGTGTGAAGAGATAAGGTTTTCCAAAATCAGATTTGGGGGAAAAAATATCAGAGGAGAAAGGAGAAAAGAGGTCTTTGCGTAGCTGTGATTTCTTGTCCATTTGAAGGGTTGTCCTAGTTCCGATTTTGCTGGGTTTTCTTCAGCTTTCAGGGGACGTTTGAAGCCGTGTGTTGGATAGGTGGTCTGTCGAGTGGTTCTCCGGATTGGGAGTTGTGGCATCTCGACTGTGATCTGCGATTATTGGTGACTTTCTCGATTTCTCTCTTGTTGTTGATGTTCTTATGATTGTCTATGGTTATTAGCTTGGATAGCCATTAGAGAATTGGGATTAGGGTTTGTTGTAACCTCCTTTTGATCATAATGAAAGTTATTGGGTTGGACTCCTAATCGTCCCGTGGTTTTTATCCTTCACAACGAAGGGGTTTTCCACGTAAAAATCGTGTGTCTTGTCTTGCATGTTAATTTCCTTGATTACATTTTCCGTTTGGTGTGTTTTCTGGGGGTTTCTGAAGAACTTGACAATTCAGCCCCAAATGCTCTAGCCGAGCATTTTTATCTGAAAATTCCTCTCCAGTTTCAGCCCTATATGCTCGAGCCGAGCTTTTTCAGCTGAACTTTTAGCCTTGTGAGAAATCTTGTTTCCGCTGTGTAGTTGTGCTTAATCTCTGTTTAGCAAACTTTTAGGTGGGGAATCTTGTTCTATCCCCATTAATCTGGTATCAAAGCAATAATCGGAGCTGTTGTTTAAGCCGTGGTTTTGGTTTGAACTTGTTAGCTTGGTTGTGAATTTGGTTTTGTGTTGATTTCTCCGTGGATGCTAGTGTGAATACTACTAGGATGGTTAGTTTGAATGGTACTAACTATCATATTTGGAAGAGGAAGATGAAGGACTTGTTGCTGGTTAAGAATTGACACTTACCTGTGTTATCTACTGAGAAGCCAGCCGATAAGACTGAGGACCAGTGGAGGTTTAAGCATGAACAGCTGTGTGGTTTTATTCGTCAGTGGGTTGATGATAATGTGCTCAACCACATCAACGACGAAGTTAATGCCAAGATACTTTGCGAGAAGCTTGATTCCCTTTATGCAAGCAAGTCTGGGAACAACAAGTTGTTAATGATCAAGCAGCTTATGGTTTTGAAATTCAAGGAAATCAAGGCGATGTCTGACCACTTGAATGATTTTCATGGCATTATTCAATAGTTGCTTGCCATGGGAATAAAGTTTGATGATGAAATTTAGGGGCTTTTATTGCTAGGCACTCTTCCTAATTCATGGAATACTTTTAGGGTGACACTTTGTAATTCAGCACCCGAGGGAAAGGTTGCCTTAGATTTTGCTAAGGCCGGTATTCTGAATGAGGAGATGAGAAAGAAGTCTCATGGTGTGTCGTCTTCTTCCAAGGAAACGTATGTTGTAGAGCACAGGGGAAGCAGTAAAAGTAGAGGTCCTGGTGGTAATGAGAAGAGTAGGAGCAAGTCCCGTGAAAGATATAAGAATCTGAAGTGCCATCATTGTGGCAAGATGGGTCATATTCAGAAGTTCTGCTACAAGTGGAAAAGGAAGAATAAAGGCGGCAATGGTAAGTAAGAGAGGAGGCATGACCAGAAAGATCCAGACGATGATGATCGAGCAACTACTGTAACTGCTGGTGATCTTGTAGTTGTTTCGGATGAGAGCTATGTGAACTTGGCTATCTCAACTCATGTGTCTTCAAGAAAGGAATTCTTTACCTCATATACACTAGGTGATTATGGTGTGTTGAAGATGGGTAATGATGGATTGTCTAAAATTGTTGGCGTGGGAGATATTTGTTTGGTGACTAATCTTGGATCAAAACTGGTGCTCAAGAATGTTAGACATGTCCTAGATATTCGGTTTAATCTTATCTTCATTGGTCAACTTGATGATGAAGGCTTTTGGATCACCTTTCGTTATGGTCAGTGGAAACTAACGAAAGGGAGTTTGTTGATAGCTCGAGGGAAGAAGCTTACACGTCTTTATTTGACGCAAGCCACGTGTTCCACTGATAGTGTGAATGTAGCAGATGTTGATCCATGTAAGCTATGGAATAGAAGACTTGGCCATATGAGTGAGAAGGGGATGAGTTGTTTAGTCAACAAGAATGCACTACCTAATTTGCAGAATGTGAAATTGGAGAAGTGTGAGCATTGTTTTGCAGGGAAGCAGAACATAGTCTCTTTCAAGAAGCACCCTCCTTCGAGGAAATCAGGTTTGCTTGACCTTGTTCATTCTGATGTTTGTGGTCCTTTGAAAGTTAGATCTTTTAGTGGTGCACTTTATTTCGTAACTTTTATTGATGATTGTTCAAGAAAGTTGTGGGTGTATGCTTTGAAAACCAAAGACCAGGTACTCGACGTGTTCAAGGAGTTCCATGCTTTGGTTGAGCGACAGACAGGTCGAAAGCTAAAGTGCCTACGTTCTGACAATGGTGGACTATTGGATGGCTATTGCAAGTCATTGGGTATTAAACATCAGAGAACACCGGCGAAGACTCGCCAGTTGAATGGTGTGGCGGAGAGGATGAACAGGACATTGTTAGAGAGAATGAGGTGCATGCTTTCTGAAGCTAAGTTACCGAGACACTTTTGGGGTGAAACTTTGTTTACTGCTGCCCACGTGATTAATCTATCTCCTTGTGTTTCTCTGGACGGTGAGGTTCCAGACATGGTTTGGTTTGGAAATGAGGTTTCTTACAATCACTTGCGTGTTTTCGCGTGTAAGGCGTTTATGCATGTTCCGAGTGATGAAAGGTCGAAATTGGATCCTAATACCCGTCAGTGTGTGTTTGTAGGCTATGGTCAAGATCAGTTTGGCTACAGGCTGTATGATCCTGTAGAGAAGAAGTTGGTCCGTAGCAAGGATGTAGTGTTTGTTGAGGACCAGAATATTGAAGATATTCAGAAGGTTCGTGTGACAGCATCTTCCAGTGGCCATGATTTGGTTGATTTGGATCTACCTCCTTTGGATTCTGCACTTGAACCATCCCAGGAGGTGCAAGATAATGGCGGTGAAGCCATTGTTCCTGAGGTAGATGACCATGATGATGAGGTTGATTCTCAAGGCACTCCTGAAGTTGAGCATGTTCCTGTGAGACGGTCTGCAAGAGGCCATTAATCTTCTACAAGGTATTCTTTTGATGATTTTGTTCTCCTTAGTGATGGGGGAGAACCTGAGTCCTATGTTGAAGCCATGTATAGTCATAACAAGCAGTGATGTATGGATGCAATGAGAGATGAGATGAAATCATTGCATGATAATCACATTTTTGATCTCGTGAAACTACGGAAGGGTAAGAGAGCTTTGAAAAATCGGTGGGTTTATAAGCAGAAGCAGGATGAGAATGCTTTGAAACCACGATACAAGGCGAGACTTATCGTAAAGGGCTGCAATCAGAAGAAATGAGTGGACTTTGAAGAGATTTTTGCACCGGTTGTCAAGATGTCATCGATTAGAGTTGTTTTGGGTCTTGATGCTAGCTTGGATTTGGAGATGAGCAGCTGGATGTGAAGACCGGGTTTCTTCATGGTGACCTTGATGAAGATATCTACATTGAACAACATGAGGGCTTCAAAGTCAAGGGTAAAGAGAATTATGTGTGCAAATTGAAGAAGAGCTTGTACAGCCTAAAACAAGCTCCAAGGCAGTGGTATCGTAAGTTTGACTCCTTTATGGGGGAGCAGGGCTTCAAGAAAACTTCCTGCGATCATTGTGTTTTTCTGAAAAGATTTTCTGCTGATGATTTTATCATTTTGCTTCTTTATGTTGATGACATGCTTGTTGTGGGGCAAAATGTGAGCAGAATTACTTGTTTGAAGCAACAGTTGAGTAAGACTTTCTTTATGAAAGAGCTTGGTCCAGCGAAACACATTTTAGGCATGAAGATTGTGCGGGATCGCAAGGCTCGAAAGTTGTGGTTGTCTCAGAAAGCGTATGTTCAGAAAGTGCTTCAGAGATTTCGTATGGAGAAAGCTAAATCGGTGAGTACTTCTCTTGCTTTGCATTTTAAGTTGAGTAAAGAACAATCTCCAACTACTTTTGAAGGTAAGGAAAGTATGAACAATGTCCCTTATGTTTCAGCCGTGGGTAGTTTGATGTATGCAATGGTTTGCACGAGACCTGACATAGCTCATGCAGTTGGTTTGGTTAGTAGATTTCTCTCTAATCCTGGAAGGGAGCATTGGAATGCTGTCAAGTGGATTATGAGATATTTGAAAGGAACTACGGATATGAAGCTTTGTTTTGGAGGTGATAAGGTTGTTCTTGTTGGTTACTCAGATTCAGATATGACAGGTGACATTGACTCCAGAAAGTCTACTCCGGGTTATATGATCACTTTTGCAGGGGGAGCAGTTTCTTGGCAATCTAGTCTGCAGAAATGTGTAGCATTGTCTACTACTGAGGCGGAGTTCATCGCTGAGACGGAGGCATGTAAGGAATTGCTATGGATGAAGCGGTTTGTTCGTGAGCTTGGTTTTTTCGCAGGAGAGGTATGTGTTACACTGTGATAGCCAAAGTGCAATTCATCTTGCTAAGAATTCCACTTTTCATGCTAAGTCTAAACACATTGATATGAGGTATTTCTGGATTCGTGATGTTCTTGATGCCAAGCTTCTTGAGCTTGAGAAGATTCATACCGATGTCAATGGTTCTGATATGATGACTAAAGCATTGCCAAGGGATAAGTTTAAGACTCGTCGTTCACTTGCAGGTGTGGCAAGCCCCTCCACATAGTCTTGAGGGGGAGAATTGTTGGGCTTTTAGGTCCCTTCCTATGTGGAGAAACCTAATTTGGGTTTGGCCCATTTTGAAGAAGCCTGTGGAGACTTTGGCTTTGACCCAAGGCTTATATTTATTGGGCAAAAACGTGTGAAGAGATAAGGTTTTCCACAATCAGATTTGGGGGAAAACAGATCAGAGGAGAAAGGAGAAAAGAGGTCTTTGCGTAGCTGTGATTTCTTGTCCATTTGAAGGGTTGTCATAGTTCCGATTTTGCTGGGTTTTCTTCAGCTTTCAGGGGACGTTTGAAGCCGTGTGTTGGACAGGTGGTCTATCGAGTGGTTCTCCGGATTGGGAGTTGTGGCATCTCGACTGTGATCTGCGATTATTGGTGACTTTCTCGATTTCTCTTGTTGTTGATGTTCTTTTGATTGTCTATGGTTATTAGCTTGGATAGCCATTAGAGAATTGGGATTAGGGTTTGTTGTAACCTCCCTTTGATCATAATGAAAGTTATTGGGTTGGACTCCTAATCGTCCCGTGGTTTTTATCCTTCACAACGAAGGGGTTTTCCACGTAAAAATCGTGTGTCTTGTCTTGCATGTTAATTTCCTTGATTAAATTTGCTGTTTGGTGTGTTTTCTGGGGGTTTCTGAAGAACTTGGCAATTCAGCCCCAAATGCTCTAGCCGAGCATTTTTATCTGAAAATTACTCTCCAGTTTCAGCCCTATATGCTCGAGCCGACCTTTTTCAGCTGAACTTTTAGCCTTGTGAGAAATCTTGTTTCCGCTGTTTAGTTGTGCTTAATCTCTGTTTAGCAAAATTTTAGGTGGGGAATCTTGTCCTATCCCCATCAGACTTCTCACGGTTGGCAATTAACTTGAAATTGAGAGCACATCAGATCAAAATTTTATAGTTCAATTGGATGAAGTACTAATTATAGTCCGGGAGAAAAATTGTTTTTCAAATTATCGATTATCCAACCTACTCAGATAGATATTACTTTGTGGTTGGTTTAAGTTTTGAAAATCTATTCTCTAACAAACTCCTTGGCTTGATATTGTTAATCATTCTCATTATTCTTAATTATAGCAATAAATTGGCTTTCTTATCTAGACAATTATACACTATTTGTATGGATTAAATTTCAGATAATTGGAGCAAGTCCAACAGATACTACATAATAATTTCCAAAATAGAAATGAAGGGTATTTGATATTTTAATAGAAATGGAGGGTATTTGTGTAATTTATTTAAGAAATTTCATTAGTCAATACTATTGTTCCGTTAGTTGATTAACCAAAGAACCAAATAGAACCAATAATAACTTTAATGATACCAAATAGAAACATAAATATATTATGGGACTAAAGGAAAACGATCTGAACTTTCATGAGACCATTAGGGTAATTAATTAAAAACAAAATTTGGAGTGCGAAGTTTGTAATAAAGTACAAAAGTGAGGGTCTTAAAGTAAAATGACATGTATAAAACCCCGAAAACCCAATACAACTTTGCATACCCATTCGAGAAACTCCTCCTCCTCTTTCAGCAAAACACACAGGAAAATGAGAAGCTCATCATTATCATCATCATCAGTCACCATTCTCATACTCTCTCTCCTTTTCTGCTCTCCACCTCTCCACAATGCACTACTCTTCAAAGATGGTAAGCTTCTCTCTCTCTCTACTTCCATTTTCACACAAACTTTCCATTCCCAGTTCTTCCACTCATCTTGCAGCTTTACCCTTTCCATTCCCAGTATCTTAAGCTTGCATCTCTCCATTTTTAAGGCTTCTTTTTGTTAAACTGATGAATCTAGTATTGCTCTTTAGCAAAGAAAGTGGTTTTTGAGGTTCAATATTTTATCCATAGAAAATCCATTTTATGACATACTATTGTTTTTGATTGAAAGTTTTAAAAAATTAGAGAGAGGTGGAGAAATGTGAAGGTTGAAATTTGAATACAGTATGTGAAAGTTTCACCAATTCCAAATTCAAATTTATTTGTTTGTTGCAATAATTTGGTGTATGGTCTAAATGGATGAAAATAGGAAGATAGGGAGGGACCTAGTAGTAGTCAGTAGCACATGCAGTAATCAGGCCATTGAGCGACCCTGTCCTAATGCATGGTCACGATCACTGCGTATTATCCACGTGGCTTCCTTTGGTAGTTTCGTAGGCCACGTGTACCTTTCTTGTTGCAGAGTGAGTGAGCAATTCAATGCCTGCAGTACTATCCTTTTGAAAACAGAATCCACGCCTATGAATTTACCCCTCCGACATCCCCCTTTTTTGCTTTTTTTTACATACATTTAGTGTCAAAACACTTTTACATTGCTTTTTTACATCTGCTTATTTTTATGATGTGAAACTGAAAATTCAAACATTTTACTTATTTTTTAAACTTCCAGTGAAAATTCAATGTCATGAGAACTGGACTCTGGATAGGCTAGTTGAAATGAGATTAAGATCATCATATTTACTGTAAGGTGTTTGAGATACATGGATTTAATTTGTAGGTTTAATGGTGAATGGCAACTTTGAGTTGAGTCCAAAGAGTTCAGACATGAAAGGAACAGTTGTTCTGAAGCACAATGCTATACCAGGTTGGACAACCTCAGGCTTCGTGGAGTACATAAAAGCAGGCCAAAAGCAAGGAGACATGATGCTTGTAGTTCCAGAGGGTTATGCTGCAGTCAGGCTCGGGAACGAGGCATCGATCAAGCAGAGGTTGAATGTGAGTGTTGGAATGTACTATTCCATCACATTCAGTGCTGCTAGAACCTGTGCTCAGGAGGAGCAGCTCAATGTGTCTGTGGCTCCCGATTTCGGAGTTCTTCCTGTGCAGACATTGTACAGCAGCAACGGTTGGGATTCGTATGCTTGGGCTTTTCAAGCGGTGTTTAAGCAAGTGGAGATTTTGATTCACAATCCAGGTGTTGAGGAGGATCCTGCTTGCGGCCCCCTAATCGATTCTGTTGCTGTTCGTGCTCTTTATCCTCCCAAACCGACTAAATGTGAGTTCTTCTACTGCCCTTCATTGCCTTTTTTTGTTACCATAAGCATGAAATTACTCCATAGTTCAACTGTTGAAGGATGTATCGAGAAATTAAGACTTTGCTCTATTAGTTTGTGGTATTCATGCTTTTGTTGAAGAAAATATCAGTTTTTTCAACTCTCTCCGTTCTATATGAAGAGTCATGTTTCTATAACTAAATTAACTAGTCATAACCACAAGAATGAACAGGCAGTGTAGTTAATTTGGCTCAACTCTTCGTTGTTTTAGCCGATTCACTTGACATCTAAAATTACATTAATGTTGTCTGTCAAAGGGAATAATAGTACTAGCGAATTTGAAACAAAGTGGTGGTATTTCATTTTCAAAGTAAATTGGGAAGGACCATAGTTATGGACATTGTCTCTAGTGGACCCTAAATGATGAAATGGTTCATGAATCTCTCCTATGAAATACAAATTAATTGAGTGTAGAAGCATTGGAATGATTTCTTGAACAGTTTTGGTGGAAATGTTGCAGATAACCTGGTGAAAAATCCAAGTTTTGAGGAGGGTCCATACATTTTCCCCAACACGAGCTGGGGTGTACTCATTCCACCCAACATTGAAGATGATCACTCTCCTCTGCCTGCTTGGATGGTGGAATCTCTCAAAGCTGTAAAATTCCTCGATTCGGACCATTTCTCTGTTCCTCATGGTAAAAGGGCCATCGAGCTTGTGGCGGGAAAGGAGAGCGCGATCGCTCAAATTGTCCGTACCATCATTGGCAAGACATATACACTGAGTTTCTCAGTTGGAGATGCTAGCAATGCCTGTTCAGGCTCCATGGTTGTGGAAGCTTTTGCAGGATCTGTGACTGTTAAAATCCCCTATGCTTCAAAGGGAAAAGGTGGCTATAAGCGTGCTGTGCTCAGATTCGTGGCCACTGCCACAAGAACTCGGATCATGTTCTTGAGCACTTACTACCATACGAGGAGTGATGACAATGCTTCACTCTGTGGCCCTGTTATCGACGATGTCAAGCTGCTGAGCGTTCGTTATCCTCAGTAACTTGCGCGATGCTGGTTCAAAAACTGTGGTGTGCTAAGGATATATGTCAAGCTGCTGAGCGTTCGTTCTGCGAGGTTTGCTGGAAATGTTTAACAACATTTATGAGTGACTCAAGGAATCCATGTCTATATCCACTTGATATGGACTAAGCTCTTTGTTTGGAAACCTTACGTTGTAGGCATATCAGCTGTGTCGGACTCAGTCATTACTGCTAATTGCTTCTTGTTTTGTCAGAACAACTCTTTTCTTAAGTCTATTTACAAAAGTTTCCTCCGCCATTCTAATTTAGTTAAAATTTGTGATCTGTTATTCAATACTAATGTGTGTTGCTATACAATTATTTTAGCAATTTTGATCTTTTATTTGGTTGATCTTTAGGTTTTGGGCAATTTTTTTTTACTTTATTTCCTTGATCTTTTACATGTTTTATAACCCAAATAATTAAAATAATTATATATGATGGTCTCCTATGCCCCGACCTTACCGTAAGGGGACCTTAGAAGAGACTCTATGCGAACGTCTCATGTAAGTGTTAGAATGCAATACTGAATGGGTCCCCTTAATGTGTTGCCAAACCAAAAGGAGACTACCTTCTGCGGTAAAACATAAAAGATCAAGGAAATAAAGTGAAAAGATATTGTCCAAAATCTAAAAGATCAAATCAAATAAAAATATCAGGCCCAAAACCTAAGAGATCAAACCAAATAAAAGAACAACCAAATAAAATATCAAACTCAATTATAAAAACATCAGGCACAAACAAAAATAACTCAAATAATTAAAATAATTGTATAATAACCCCCAATATTGTAGAATATGGTCATTTTGGCACACTCTTACCGTAAGGTGACCTTATTTGATACATTCTCAAAATTAAAATTACTAGAATTTATTTTATTACCAATATTAATACGTTTCATTTAAAATTTGGCTTCTTAATATATTTCATAAATTAAAATATTTCATCAACCAATAGAAATCTGATGTTTTGCTATTTAATGCTCTTCTATTCCTTATGTTGGGGACTTTGAGATCACTCACCTAGCTTTCGCGGATGATCTTATGTTGTTTTCGATAGGAGATGAAGACTCGGTGGGGATACTCAGGCAATGCTTGAACAAGTTTGAAAATGCTACGGGGCTGGCTATAAATCCAGCAAAGTTGCAGATGTCCGGGGTTGGTTTAAAAGATGATCTTAGGGGTCGTTTGGTTCATGTGGGAATTAAGTTCCCACATAATTTATAATTACTCGGATTGTAATTCCTTAACAAAATACGTAGAAATAGATAAAATTGTTTGGTTGTACGTGTAGGAATTTGTAATTTCGTGAATTTACTACGTAGTTTTGAAAAAATAACGGTTAATAGAATGGTAAACGCGGAATTGTAAATTACCTCGGTGGAGTAAGGTGAAAATTTTCCCACGTGTTGCAGAATTGTAACATCCGCGGAATTTTAAATTACTCCATTTTCTTTATAATACGCAAACCAAACAACCACACCAATTCCAAAATCCGAGGATTTGTAATTTACCACATACAATACTCGTACCAAACGACCCCTTACATTCACCGGGATACCTTGGGGAGAACTGCTAGTCTGGGAGTACCGTTGGATGCAAACATGCTGAAGGTGTCACAATTTGGAGGATTGATCGAGAAAATGAGAAAAGTCATCTCGGCCTAGAATGGGAGCACGATGACATACTCAGGCATGCTTGAACTCATCAAGTTTGTGGCGCAGGGTACAATCAGCTACTGGATTCAGCACTTTACAATCCAGAAAACAGTCATGAAGAAGCTGGAAGCTCTAGTTTGGGAATTCCATTGGGGTGGCCCTAACAATAACAAAATTGCCTAGCAAAGGGTTTGCACACCAAAGGAAAATGGAGGACTTGGTTTGCGGGAATAAGGCAGTGCTAGCTCGGCAAATTTGGGATTTCCACGTGAAGAAGGATACACTCTGGGTTCAATGGGTGCATGCCTACTATCTTAAAAGAGGCAGTATTTCAGGTTTTGTCCCAAAGAAAGATACGACATCGGCACACATGAATCACCTCTCCAAATTGAGAGACTTTATATTGGCTAAAGCTAGAAATGGTTCTCGGCTGGAACTGATAATGATCATAGCATACTGGATGTTGAAAAATGGAGGAAATGGGTTCACTTGCAAGGCCTATCGGACTATCCATAAAGCCACTTGGCTGGAATTCTATGAAGGAAGGACACCGTTAGAAAGGAGGATATTCACATCTATATGAAGAGGCCATATTCCTCCTAAGTTTACGTTTATAACATGGTTAGTTTTGCATGGGAGGCTTGGAATAGAGATCGGCACAAAGGACCCGATCCCATGGATCGAACTTGTGTAATTTATGAGCATCCCGAGGAAACAAATTTACATTTATTCTTTAGCTGCCCGTATATGAAAGAGATCATTTGGAACAATGTGAGACAATTGCTGCAGATTGAGAGGTTACAGATTACAATTCTTAGTTTGGAAAAATGGGTAAGGCATAAGGGGAGGGGCTCAACAGTAAGGAAGAAGGTTGGCATGCTAGCTTGGAGATTACAGTCTACCATCTCTGGATTGAGAGAAGGAACGTTTGGAGGAGGAGAAACCCTGTTGATACTCAAGTAAATTAATCAGAAAGTGATTAGATGGACTGGTTATATTTACTCATTAATTAACGTTGGATCTAATAGAGCTTTATGCCTGCTATATGGTTGTTTATAGTTCTCCACTAATTTAAAGTGGCATTGCAAATTGTATTGCGTTAATTCGTATTTAATCCGTACATGAAGATGGAATAAAGAATACAGGAAAAGGACTATCTACTACATTGAGCTACATTGTATCTTAATTCAAATAGATGGTCATAGATCTAAGCTGGTGGAGTGCTCTTGGGTCCCCATGGAAGCATAGATAAACCTCAGCTTTGATTTTCTCTGATGAACATAGCAACAACAAAGAGTCGTGGCTTGTGGAGTGCTCATGGACTTTCCTAGGGCATGGATAATCTCGGTCGGGATTTCACTAATATGCAAGCTTTGCCGGTGGAGTGACCTTGGACATCCCGAAACCATGGATATACCTCAGCGAATATTGCATCTCGACACCCTTCTTGAACACCCCGGCCGGTGGAGTGCCTCCCGTTCACTGCGAAGGCATGGATAAACCTCGGGCGGTAACTCTATTTTCATTTTAGTGATGAATATTGCTTTTGAGAAGAATCTGGCCAGTGGAGTGCCCTCGTCAATTATAAAGACATGGATAAACCTTGGTCGAGTATGGTGGACTTAGCTTTGCGTTACAAGTGGAAGACTCGCCTCAAACCTCGGCTGGGATCACTACTGGAAACTACCCCCATTCGCGACGGGTATTTTGGCCTCTCGCGGCGGTGTCCGCCAAAGGTTTGAGCTTTCTCGGCGGCTCTTGGAAACTGCCGCGAATACGAAGAAATCGCGGTTTTCGACCGCCGGGAATTGTTGCAGAAAATCGCCGTAATAGAGTTCCGATGTTGGAACACATTCACATACCATTTCGTATATATGGGTTCCATTAGCGGAACAGATGAGACGGCGTTATCCAGTTAGGTAGTTGTTATAGAGTTCCGTCGATGGAACTTTGGAACGAGAAGGATACATAATGGACTGGTTCTTTGCTCGGTTATGAATTCAGTTTTTATAGTTCCGTTGTTGGAACATTGAGTTTAATGTTTGACTTCCGATGTCAGAAGTTGGTTTTAAACAATGTCGTCCGAGTTAGCGGGTTTTAGACGCTTTGATCTAGTTCCGACGTCAGGGATCAGGTCAGTCTCATTGTCTGAATGAGTACAAAAATTATAGAAATTGCATAAAATTGAGTTCCGATATAGGAACTTGATCTGGAAGATATGGTAAAAGTTTATTTTCATTACTTTTCCAGGCACAAATTTTCCTTCATATGAGTCAACACAAGCAACATTCATATAATGGTATGAAAAGCAGCATACATATAATCATATACCTAAGAACCTTATAACTCTAATCCAAATGATACAAAGATGTTCACTAACGTTCATTGGTGAATGAAGAGTGCTCCATGCTGTAATCCAAGGCTTTGCGAATGGCCGGGAAAAAATAGCAAGCTTAGTTATTCTGGGTAACATTCATCTCCATCAAAGTGTAGGGAGTGATGTTCTTTGGCAATAGTTGTACCCACGAAAGCGTAACACAATCCATGAAACCTTCAACAATCAAGCAACATGCACAAATTCAAGTAATTGTATTAAATCTGAGAATCTGAGAATAGCAACATATATGAATTCTTACCAGAGTAAAGTTATTCCTTTTCCCATCCATTTCTCGAATCAGACACTTAAACTCAATAGGTGTCTTCATTTTGTTCCTCTGTGAGTTAGATTTGTCATATGCTGTAATACAAACAAAGGATCATGATTTAAGATTTTAAAAAATAGGCAGGGCTGCAATAAGTCAGATAGAGTAAAGAGACATAAAATGTTACAGTGTTTCAGAGTGACCCAAACAGAGCCCTTCTCGGTGTTTTGCTCAAACATGTTTGTTAGCTCGTTAAGGAACGAATCAGGTAGCAAGCGTGCCTGAAAGAAACAAATACTTCATCAATACCGGAGAATGAATGTAACAATTGACACCTTAAATCTAAGCAATTTCTTCATGCAGGTCCATTTTTCTCATGCATGTCCGTATTTTTACCATAATGCCCCCTGATGGAACCCTATGATTTCAAGCCCATTTTTTGTCTTAGCAATATTAGGGGTATTATGGTAAAAATACGGACCTGCATGGAGCAACCCCCATTAAATCTAATGTTAATAAAGACAATGAAGCATGACAATGGAAACCCTTGGGTACAAATATTACTCAATCACTACTGAAGACGCGTGCAATCGAATCCAGGAAAATACAAACCTGGAGTATTGAATCCACTTCACGATTATGTGATAAGAATTTGTTTCCAAGACCCTGTGCATTGAACAAAAAAGAAACATGAAGATAAAAGCTCGAAGCAAATAATTTGTCGTATGCCAAAAAGAGGTCCTTCCTTCTCATTACCACTCCCTAACTAGCTCATTTAACAAACCCGAAAATATAAACAAATTCTCATTACCACTAAAAAACTAGCGAACTCCTAAATCAACAGCATTCTCAGTATTTTCTTCTCCAAAAATGTTCAACTAACATATACGTAGACATTTATTTGCATCTCTCTTATATTCGCTTGAATCAATAAAAGCAGAATCCTGAGACAAGAAATATGAACATTAAACAAAGCTAAAACCTGCCAAATCCAGTCCTAAAATTTGAGGAAAATATAACAAGAACCCTCATTTTTCACAGGGGACTTTTCACAAACACCTTATGTCAGGGATTGTTCTGTAGCGATCATCCCGCATGATCAAGCCTGCTCCACCTCGCTGCCAGTCCGACTTGGCCCGTGGCCACATGCTCGGCATCGACAGATGGGCCCAGACCCATTGAGTATATAAACCTCACACAGCAGGAGAGAGAGGGTAAGTTTACTGCCCTCACCACGTCAATACGATAATAGCTCTGCATCAGTCCCGTACTAATTAGGGCGTCGGAGCGGGTACCGGCATCACGCTGCCCCGCCTAACCCTTGCCACCTTGTGCAGGTGACCGGAGAAGTGACATAGAGGAAGCATACCTAAAGGGCAAATCCTTGCTCTGACATTGGCGCCATCTGTGGGGATCTACCATCAAAGGCTTAACGATTTTCACAACTCACGCACTCCGTAGATCATGGACGGAGAAGGCACGGGCCAGGTCACGCCTCATGCGACCTTTGGCCCTATTACCGGAAATCCACGTCACGACGAGGATCTGATAACCATTGAAGATGTCTAGGCCGAAGCAAACCTCGGCAGCCCGTTAATGAAGGTGGAGATCAGGAACGCCCGTTCTGGCCGGTCGAGCCAGATGGTAGTCCTCTACGTCTTCAGGCCCTTACCGACTAACGCCTCCAGAGCGGCTACTCCTGCTACTGGTCGGACTGAAACGCCAGGTGATAGTACGCCAGGAAATGGACCCGGCAGGCGGAGGAATCTGATAACTCCGCGCTACTGCACCAGGTACTCACATCTCAAGCGGAGATGTCCTGATAAGTGTGCGACCTCCGGCTCCGGCTAGCGCACCAATCTGTTGCGGGAAAGGCCACGGTGGCCCATCGAGTCGTCCCAACACGTTTTTTTCCCCAGCCTGGGGCGGCCACTGAAACTCAAGTAGAGCCCGAGCTCCGGGCAGAAACGCAGGGATGCTGGCTGCATCTAGCCGAAGTCATAGTCGCCCCCGGGGGCATAGCACTCGGGATGATGAAGCGGATTCCCGAGGTGGTTACTCCCGGGGAAGGGGCACCTTGGCTTGGCAGGATGAAGATTGGGGTCGGGCTTATGTGCATGCACCCAGGGTAAAACATCGCGTGGCAGCCCGGAACAGGTTTTCGGTACCTTACGATGAAAGGGAGCAGTACGCCAGAGGCTCGCCTTTCACAGAAAATGTGTTGCATTTCACAGCTGACCCTAAGTTGAGGGTTCCACTCAACCTGGGAATGTATGACGGGACCACGGACCCGACGGATCATCTACATACCTTCAGCACGAACATGTTGACGTTTTCGCCACCACATCCCATCTGGTGCAAAGTGTTCGCGTCCACACTGACCAAGGCAGCCCGCCTATGGTTCACCAATCTGCCCCGCAATAGCATCAGTGAATTCTGACAGCTGGAAGATGTATTCCTGTCCCGTTTCATGCAGAAGAAGAAGTTCATGATGACTAGGGACGACCTGTTACAGATACAAACCTTACCGGGGAAGATTTGCGTGAATACTGGGAGCGTTTCAATGATCTGGCCAATCAGGTGGAACACAGGGGCAGCGTCCGGTTCTTGTTGGATGCATTCAGAAGGGGATGCGTCCACCGAACCCTGCTTACCGACCTTGAGCTGAACCCTATGTACACCATGGATGAGCTGATGATGAGGGTGGAGATTTTTCACATAATAGACATCCTCAAAAAGCGAATAGATGCCAGGTTGTCAACGCACCCGAGCCAATCAGCATAGCCACCGCCCAAGCATACGAACCCGACTACGGATGACAGGAAGCAGGGTAACCGGGGGTATCATGAGAAAAAAGGAAAGCCTGATCGGGTGGAAACCTTCACTCCGCTGACCAAGACGCCGAAGGAGATTTTCGCCATTGTGGGGCCTAAGGGCATCCTAAAGCCCCCCAAGGACGATGAAGACCCCGACGCACCTACTGGATTCCAAGTTGTTTTGTGAGTACCACGATGATTTTGGTCACAACACAAATAATTGCCATCACTTAAAGCGAGCCATTGAGGCTTGCATCAGGGATGGACAACTGTCGCACTTTGCCAAAGAGGCCAGGGCTTGCAATCAGGAGAACTTCACCAAACAGGATAGGCCTCCTGCAACGGATGCTCGTGATGACAAACAGGATCACGGAGCAGGTCGGCGGGATTACCGTAAAGGCAATGAGGTTGCCAGGGCAGAGATTGGCGAGGAAGAGGCGAAATGACAGAGATATGAGGATGATCCGTCCACAGAGTTAACTCTCACTACCACCAATATCATGGCTATCATTGGGGGCAGCGTATGGGACAGTTCGGAGTCCCAGAACCAACTCCGGCCAACAGAATGTAGGGTAAAGGTGAGAACATCTCCTTCGGGAGTGACGACCTTGTTCCACGGAGACCGGCTGAGGGCGACGCAGTGGTCATCACAATACAGATCCTGGACAAGCTCATACATCATGCGTATGTAGATGGAAGGAGTTCCGCAGAGATCATGTATTGGCACTGTTTCGAGAAGCTGGATGAGCACACACGGGGCAAGTTATGCCCCACCGATACCCCACTAGTGGACTTTGCAGACAGAACCATGTGGCCGAAAGGAGTGCTTACGCTACCCGTCATAGTCGGAAGCCAGCCCACCAGAAAAACAGTGGACATGGATTTCATTTTCATTAAGGCGCACGTCCCATACAACGTCATCTTAGGAAGGCCGGTCTTGGCCGCGCTTAAGGGGATTGTGTCAACCCTACACTTGATGCTGAAGTTTCCAACGTAAAACGGTGTAGCCATAGTGTGCGGGGACCAGCAGAAAGCGCGGGAATGCCATAGAGTGGCACTGCAAAAACGCACCCGTCCTGAAGTCGTGGTGGCGGATAGGCCCGAAAGCAGCAAAAAGAGAAGTGCCAAACCAGGATGGTCCGTACAGATGATACAGGGTCATCCTGATCCAGCAACGTTGTCGGGAGGTACTGTCTCAGCGGAACTAAAAGGTGGTCCCGGAAAAGAAGTACAGGTTAGCCAAAACCTCCCCGATGATGTCAGGCAGGCTTTGGTGGAAGTATTGGACTCCCATCCAGAGGTGTTCGCCTGGCAGCCCTCAGACATGACAGGAGTATCACCGTCCCTAAGAGCACATGCCCTCCGGGTAAACCTGGACCACAGGCCGGTGATGCAGTAGCGGAGAACCATCTGTAGAGAACGTAACGACGCCATCAACAAGGAGGTGTCAGTATTGGTTAGTGCCAATATCCTCGTGGAGGTTCCGTATCCGACATGGCTGGCCAACCCTGTCCTGGTGAAGAAGTTGGATTGGACATGGAGAATGTGCATAGACTATTCCCGTTTGATTAAGGCATGCCCAAAAGATTGTTAACTGACCCCACCAATTGACCAGAAGGTGGATTCTCTGGCTGCTTTCCCAATCAAGTGTTTTCTAACGCCTACAAGGGGTACCATCAAATTCCCATGGTGGAGGCAGACATAGAGAAAACCACTTTCATCACGGAGATGGGGGCATTCGGCTATCGCATGATGCCTTTCGGGCTTCGTAACGCTGGGGTGACCTACCAGCATGTCATTGACAGGATCTTCGAGGGCCAAGTCGGAAGGAACTTAGAGATTTACATTGACGACATGGTGATAAAGAGCACGACCTTCGAGGGGCTAATATCAGACCTTGATGAAACCATCTCCAAGTTGGAGGGATCTGGCATGAAGCTCAACCCGAAGAAATGCCAATTCGGGGTGGGTGTAGAAAAATTCCTTGGATACTTCATCTCCAACGACGGACTGAGGGTGAACCCTGAGAAGGTGCGAGCTGTGGTGGATATGCCCACCCCGACCACGGTGAAGGAAATCCAGAGCCTCAAAAGGAAGATAGCCTAGGGAGGTCACTTTATGCTTACCAGCTGACTCAGCATTTGGTGAGCTTAGCCAACCAGGTGGCCGCAAGCAGGAGGCAGTCGGCAAAGCCAACAAGCAGGCAAAGGGCCATGGGAGCCTAACTAGCACCACAAACAAGTATATGTTTGGGACAACTAGCTCTAGGAGCAAAGGTAACGGTGGCGGACCTAAACCCACCTAAGTTTCCAAATGAAGATAGCAGGATGGAATGTCCGGAGTGGCTTGAGGGGCCAAAAGAAACAAAACAAACTCCGGCAGTTCATCACCACCCACAAGGTGGGATTGATGTGTGTATTGGAAACAAAGTTGAATGGGAAAGATTTTGATGATTTTATGAGAAGGAAAATGAAAGGATGGAAGCAGTTAAACAACTTTGCCATCTTTCCGAATGAGAGGATCCTTATCCTTTGGGACCCTAAGCAGTTCACAGTGGAAGAAGTGGGAATTGAGAAACAGTGCATCCATACCAAGGTCATCTGCCTTAACACTAGGGTAGAATTCCTGACGACCTTTGTCTATGGAGTCAACACAGTACAAGAGAGAAAGCCCCTTTGGAGAGAACTAATTTGGTATGGGGAAAACCTGGATGAGCCATGGCTTTTGCTGGGGGACTTCAATGCCATTCTGAGCCTACAAGAGAGACAGGGGAACACCACCCTATCTCAGTACCACCTTCAGGACCTACAGGAGGTGTACAGAAAGTGTAACCTTGTGGACACCACTTCCACGGGTTCCATCTTAACATTTAAGGCAGGTGATTACAGGGCTAAACTGGATAGAGTTATCACTAACTTTTTCTGGCAAACAGGGACCATCCACACCCACTACTTCTTGATGGATGTCATGTCTGACCACACCCCCTACCTGATAACAAGGGCAGAGGAGGAGAGACCTCCAAAGAGGCCATTCAGACTACAGAATATGGTCTTGGTTCATGAAAAATGCAAGGAGATTATCAGCTCAGCCTGGGAAGAGACTGTGATTGGAATTAAGCAGTTTCAGGTTCTCCAGAAACTCAAGTCCCTGAATCGCCATTTGAAAGAGCTCACACAACTAGAACTTAGCCACATCTCCCAGAGGGCTAAGACTGCTAACACAGAGTATGGTGAGGCAGTTGAGGCATTTGATGTCTACAGTGCAACTGATGGGGACAGAGAAAACCTCCAGGCTCTCAAGACAAAGGCATTGCTGCTCCAGCACTGTGAGAGCCTCTTCATATCTCAGAAACTCAAGATCAGACACCTGATAAGGGCAGACAGGGGCACAACTTACTTTCACAGTTTGATTAAAGGCAGGAGAGGAGCACAGATGCCAGCCATCCTGGACTCAGAAGGGAGAATCACAACAAAGCGCAGAGATATAGCAGCCCTCTTTGTGACGTTTTATAAGGGGTTGTTTGGAGTTGCAAGGCAGAGAACTCCAATAGAGCCAGATTACTTCAGATATGGGAAAAAGCTCACAGCACACCAGCAGATGGCTCTTGAAGGAAATTTTACTTCTGAGGAGATAAGAAAATCTGTATTCTCAACACATGATGAGAAAGCTCCCGGGCCAGATGGCTTCACAGCTGCTTTCTATAAGAAGAATTGGGAAATTGTAGGCAGCGATATCACACAGGCAGCGCAGGAGTTTTTTACGGAGGGCAGACTGCTAAGAGACATGAACCAGACAGCCATCTCGCTTATCCCCAAGAAGGAAACTGACCTGACAGTTAGTGACTTTAGACCCATCTCATGTTGCAATGTCCTTTATAAGTTTATCTCCAAAACTCTGGCAACCAGATTGGGAACAGTGCTGTCTACTATTATTGGCAACCAGACAATGTCATGCTAGCACAGGAAATCGTCAGAGGATATGCTAGAAAGAAACATTCACCCAGATGTATGGCCATGGTGGATATCAGAAAGGCCTTTGACACAGTCTCGTGGGAGTTCCTTGAGGAGTGTATGAGGCATCTTGGCATCCCAGAGAGGTTTATCAAGTGGGTCATGCAGTGTGTAACCACTGTTGAATTCTCCATAGTTGTGAATGGGGAATTACATGACCATTTCCCAGGAAAGAGAGGCCTTAGGCAGGGGGACCCCCTTTCCCCACTGCTATTTGTAATCTGCATGGAATACCTCTCTAGGATACTTAAGAAGAAAACCAAGTCTAGGCTTTTCAAGTTCCACCCGAGGTGCGAGGAACTAGGGATTACACATTTGGCTTTTGCAGATGACCTCATGCTCTTTGCTAGAGGGGATGCACCATCAGTTAACATGTTGATGGAAGCCTTGAATGAATTCGAGAGGGCCACAGGTTTGTCCATAAATGCTGCAAAATCCAAATTGTACGGGGTTGGAATCATTGATGATCTCAGTTTTACCAGGATACTTTGGGGGGAGTTCCCAGTCAGGTATTTGGGAATACCCCTAGATGCTAATAAGTTGAAAGTCTCTCAGTTTGGACCTTTGATTCAGGAAGTGGAGAAGAAAATCTCAGAGGCAAAGGGGAGCACACAAATATTTGGAGGGAGACTTGAGGTACTGCAGTCTATCATCCAGGGGTAGTTGGCTTTTGGTTACAACATTTCACACTCCAGAATGCTGTCATTATTAAACTCACTGCCCTCTGCAGGGAGTATTTGTGGCAGAAGAAGCGTAGCAATCCAGTGGCATGGAAAGATGTTTGCATCCCCAAGCATAAAGGGGGATTGGGGTTGAAAGACTTTGGTGTGTGGAACAAGGCTATCCTAGGAAAGCAGATATGGAACTTCCATGCGAAGAAGGACACCTTGTGGGTTCGTTGGTTCCGTAATTACTATCTGAAAGGGCAGAGTATTTGGGAGTGGCAACCAGATAAGCAAGCCTCTGCCTATGAGAAAGGGCTAAGGGAGGTAGCAGATGAAATGCTTAAGCTAGGGCAGGGAGACACAGCGGAAACCCTACGCATCCTTACCTCGTGGACTTGTCAGAAGAAAGGGTTGAAGATGGCTAGACTCTATGATGCTCTATACCCCCTGCACGTCTGGCAAGATGGAGAAGCACCATGTATTTCAAACGACCCTCTCTACAGCTTCATTTGGAGAGGTCACATTCCTCCAAAACTATCATTTGTAGCCTGGATGGCAGTCAAACAAAGGCTTTGGACCAAAAACAGAATTTGTGGAAGTGGAGAGGACGAGGAAGATGAGGTTGAACATGGAGTGTGCTCCTTCTGCAAAAGTGAGCTTGAAACAGCTTAGCACTTATTCTTTAACTGCCCATTCACTACTGCAATCTGGGATAGCATCAGAGATTGGCTCAAACTTAGGAAAAGAGCACGCACCATTCCCCAGGCAGCTATATGGGTGAAAAGGGAATGCAGAGGTACAACACAGAGAAGAAAAGCTGGGCCCCTAGCCTTGGTCTCAACCATATACCATATATGGATTGAGAGGAACGCAGTTGTCCATCAAGGAGTGCCCCCTTCCCAGGAGAGAGTCATCAGATTTATTAAGTCCGACTCATATACCATCCTGCACAGCCTCTTCCCAAACGAGGTTACCTTATAGAACCTCTAGGGATACTTGGCATGGATTGGCGAACCTGGAATGGTTTGCAAGGGTACTAAGAGTGACTTGGCAGTTCTTTCACTGTTTACACCCGCATATTTTCGGCCTCCCACATTGGTATTCAGCAGCTACTCACCAGTCTTCAGCAGCTACTCGCCGGTCACGGCTCTACCCGCCGGTCTTCGGCCCTACACGCCGGTCTTCGGCCCTACCCGCCGGTCTTCGGCCATACCTACCACCCTTCCCCGCCGGTCTTCGGCCATACCCACCACCCCTACCCGCCGGTCTTCGGCCATACCCACCACCCCTAGCTGCCAGTATTCGGCTCTACCCGCCGGTCTTCGGCCATACCCACTATCCTGGTTGCCTGGACACCCTTTCCGCCGGTCCTAGGCCCAGCCCTCTTCCCTAGCCGCCGGTCTTCGGCCCACACACCACCCCTAGCCGCCGGTCTTCGGCACCATACCGCCGGTCTTCGGTACACTACTCCAACCTACTCGCACATAAACCTCATTAACGTTTAGCCTAGAAAATGAGTCAACTACTAGCTGCGGCCACTAGTTGATCCCTTTCCTGGTCTTAGCGCCCCATGGAGAAACCCTTCAAGGCCCGGGCGCATCGCCCGGGTAGTAGCTGCCCGTTATCAATACCCAATCACACTTGAACGGTTGCAAGGATCTCAAGACCCGAGCACCTTTTCTCGGCTGTAAGAACTCTACAACTGGGCACACTTGCTTGGTTGCCAAGACCCGAGAACTCCCACCCGCTCGGCTGCAAGGACTTCGATTTACATCTCCGGGCACACTCGCTCGGATGCCAAGACCCGAGCACTACACTCGCCCGGCTGCGTGGACTTCAACAACCGAGCACACTTGCTTGACTGTCAAGACCCGAGCACTCTGCACGCTCGGCTGCGAGGACTTCTATACCTGAGCACATTTTAGATAGGCTGCCAAGACCCGAGCACTGCACTCGCTCGACTGCGAGGATTTCAGTTCAGTAGCACACTCTTGCACGGCTACCAAGATCCGAGCCCACTACTTGCTCGGCTGCATGGATTTCAACACTTGAGCACATTCTCTCGATTGTCAAGACCCGAGCTCTCCACATGCTCGGCTGCGAGGACCTTACTACCCGAGCACATTTTCGCTCGGTTGACAAGACCCGAGTATTCCCATTTGCTCGGCTGCTAGGATTTACCCAGGACACGAGCACACCACTGACAAGACCCCGGCACACCGTTGGGCTGCGATGGATAGAAGGATGCCAACTGGCGCATCTTCCACCTTACCTACCGGCCCCGAGCCAATTTCCCGCACCCAGTATCGGTGTTCAGATCCACGATTATATCAGATACTTAGGCAGCACCTGTTTGCCGACCCCTCTGAGACTGACCGTGGACACTTTTGTTTGGGACCCGAGGATCTCACCACATGGCTACTTGGACTTCGATGTTTTGGCTGCGTCTAAGTCTAAATAGTTGGCTTTGTTATTTTACCATTGTTTTTAGTTAGGTAGCTTCTATGGTGCCAATTAGAATTGCTACCATGTATATCGTTTGGTTGTTTTTGGATAGTTTTGGCATATATGACAGGGGAATACCCCAGTGATCATGTAACTGATTTGATTCATCTATATTACCAGTTACAGTCAAAAGGAAGATAGCCGCCATGAGCCACTTCTTGTCCCGGGCCACTGAGAGAACCTTACCTTTCCTGAAAACACTTAAACTAAGTGTTGGGAAAGACGAAACCGTGCCCTGAGGCCCCGTAGAGGAAGACGCGTTCACTAAACTGAAGCAGTACATTGTGACGTTGCCGGTCCTGTCATCCCCCGTTCTGGGAGAGACTCTCTACATGTACCTGGCCACCAGAACGGAGGCAGTGAGTGCCGTCCTAGTCCGGGAAGCGGATAAGGTACAGAAGCCAGTATATTATGTCAGCAAGGCGTTACAGGGTGCCAAACTCAGGTACCCGGACCAGGAGAAGTTAGCGTTGGCCCTGATCCATGCTAGCAGAAGGTTGCGCAGGTATTTCCAAGCACACCCCGTTGTAGTCCTGACTAATAAGCCATTGTAACAGACCATGTCCCGGTCAGAGGCGTCGGGGAGATTGACCAAATGGGCGGTGGAATTGGGAGAACATGACATCGAATATCGACCAAGAATGGAAGATTTCTTAGCAGAGATGCCGGAAAAGCCAAATTTTTTCGACCCTGAAGCGAAGTCGGAGCAGGGCCCGAAGAAAACTTGACCGGATGACCGGTCGAGCTGGTGGCAGCTTCACATTGACGGGTCCTCTAATGTAGAGGGCGCGAGAGCAGGGCTACTAGTCACAGACCCGGAAGGGACAGAGACTACCTATGCCTTACGTGTTAGCTTCCCAGCCACCAACAATGAGGTGAAATACGAGGCCCTCATCACGGGTATGGTGGAAGCTGGGGGTAACCCGGTTAGATGCATACGGGGACTCGACACTAGTAGCCAATCAAGTCAATGGATTATACACGGCCAAGGAGCCATCCATGCAGAAGTATTTGGCCAAGGTGAAATACTTGGCAACAAGCTTCGAGGAATTCGAGATCACCAGCGTCCCTAGGTCGGAAAACAACAGGGAAGATGCATTAAGCAAGTTGGAATCCTGCGCGAGTGACAACATGACGGGTCCACGGATGACAACATGACGGGCTACATTGAGACAGGGCGGGAAACCTGGTTCGCCCCGGTCCAGAGTTACTTAGCGATGGGACGCCTCCCAGCAGACCCAAAGAAGGCCGAAGCCTTGGAAAGAAGGGCACTCTCTTACTCAATCAAGGATGGAGTGTTATATCGCAAGGGGTTCGTAGAACCATGGATAAGATGTGTGGGAGGAGCCCAAACTGACCTATTACAGAGTGAGATGCATGCAGGGAGCTGCGGCAGTCACCAGGGAGCCCGCACCCTCACCCTGAGGACCGTCCGGTCAGGGTACTACTAGCCTAAGATGCTGGAAGAGGCTACGGTCTTGGTACAGAAATGTCGCAGGTGCTAGGAACATGCCAAGGTCAACCGCAAACAGGCCCAGCCAATGGTGGCAATCACCTCACCATGGTCGTTCGCTAAATGGGGCATTGACATCGTAGGCCCGTTCCCAATGACAGTCGGGAGCAGGCCTTTCCTAGTTGTTGCCACTGATTACTTTACCAAGTGGGTCGAAGCTGCAGCCCTAAGTACAATCACAGGGAGAAAGATCACCAATTTCGCTTGGCAAAACATAGTATGTAGGTTCGGCATCCCGCAAGTGATAGTCAGCGACAATGGGAAACAGTTCGCCAATGAACCCTTCAAGACGTGGTGTGAGAACCTAAAGATCCAGCGGAGATTCATGTCGGTCGCCCACCCGCAGGCCAACGGTCAGACCTAAAGGGTCAATGGGACCATAGTGGACGGCTTGAGAAGCGTCTGGGAGCGGCCAAGGGACTTTGGGTTGAAGAATTGCCAAGTGTTTCGTGGGCATACAGGACCACGCCCCGCAAATCCAATGATCAAACTCCTTATCGCCTATGCTTTGGGTCAAAAGTTTTGATTCCCCCTAAGATGGACACCCCGTCCATCCGAGTCATGCAGCAAGATAATGGTATAACAGTAGAGGAATCCAGGTTGGTCGAACTGGAAGAGATGGAGATGGCCCGGGAAAAGGCCCAGCCCAAGGAGGCCACCTACAAGTCTTACCTTGAGCAGAGGTACAATTCCCGAGTTAGGATCCAGAACATGAAGGTGGGAGACTTAGCCATGAGGATAAATGAGGCCAGTAGGGTGCAAGGGCAACGCAAGTTGGATGCCACATGGGAAGGCACGTACATGGTCAAAAAGGTACTGAAAGGTGGCGCTTACAGACTGGAGCACCTGAACGGGGAACTTGTACCACGCACATGGAACATCTGCAACCTGCACAGATACTACGGTTGAAAGGTACCGTACTCCCTACTCATATTTTGACAAACTGTACGCAGCTGTGGGTTCATAGCCCCGGGGAATTGTAAATAGGCCAAGTCTTTTGATAAAACATTTGCTCTAGCTAATGTTAGGCCCTATAAGGGTATGGCTACCCCGTGGCCCCCATCTTGTTTGAATTTCCTGTGTTTAACTTGCAAGTTCTCATATTTAATTCCAGTTGTGCATATTAAATTATGTGTTAAGTAATTGTTTAGACCTTTAATACATTTGTGATTGAACACGCCTCCGAGGGCTCGGACCTTTTGGAAGGTTGGTCAATATTTATCATAACTAACAAGGTCAAATTTTTACCGAACTGGATATTCTCATCGTACCTTTCTCAAACTGGATAAAAATGCGAGGTAAAAGAGTGGGATATTCTCAACCCACCTTGCTCAAACTGGATAAAAATACGAGGCAAAAGAGTGGGATACTCTTATCCCACCTTTCTCAAACTGGATAAAAATACGAGGCAAAAGAGTGGGATACTCTCATCCCGCCTTGCTCAAACTGGATGCAATGCGAGGCAAGGAGGAGAAAATTCAGTTTTCTCCCCAGCCCGAAGATGGTACAAGAATCGGCCAGGGACCGAACACGTAATCTCCAACATGAAGGTGATCTCATCAATCACCCTTTATGGGGAGAGGAACATAATCTGATCAGTCATGTTCCCAAAAGACGCAATTGAGCGCAAACCAACCTGTTTAAACGATACAGGTCAAAGTTCATAATTAGACCTTTCCAACACGAGTTTCCCCTATGGAGCATCCCGGCTGGGGGGCATGCATACATCAACATTTTTATTAAAAAGATAGAAAATATCAAATCCAAAAGGCCACGCCAACAGAGGCGGGCAGAGGTAAAACAAGGGCAAAGAGCCCAAGGAATATCCAAAAGATACAAGCCATCAAGGCCAGAAAAGATTGTTTAGAAAGAGCATGCAAAAAGCGCTAAACAAGGTGCGCTGGGTAGGAGAACCGACATGGTCTCAAGTACAGGAGCGGCTATCATGGCCGTCTCGACCACCCGCATTCAAGTTGGTGGCCTGGCTGGTGCTAGGAACAGGAACTGGATGAGGAACGACCCAAGCCTCAACATCATCTGCGCTCATACCCGGGTGGAAGGTACTGAAACACCCGTCAAAGGGATGCTTGGAGAAGTCCTCAAATAGCCCATGTAGAGCCACGCGGAGTTCATGGTCATTCTCATGTTGAACCCGCAACCTGATTTCCTCCTTCATGGTCTTCACAAACAGAAGCCCCGCTTCGCGACTGGTGGCAATTTGGTGGTGTACGTGAGCAAGGCCGCGAGTCAAGATCCTCCCTCTCTCTGTATCCACGTAAGCCAGCTTGACGTCAGCCTCATGAAGTTTCAAGACCTTGTCTGCAACCAGGGCCCGTTCCTTCGCGAGATCCCCTTCAAGGACGACAACCTGGGCTCCCAGTTTCCCCACCTCCAGCTCAAGGAAATCCAACCTAGCAGAATCAATGGACACCTGGGAAAGCCAGACTAGCTTCTCGTCCTTCGAGCCCAGCTCATTTCGAACCTCAGCAAGAGCAGCCTTAACCTGGGCAAGCTCCTTCTTCCTGGCGGCCACCTCCCCCGCGGTCTGGGCATTGCAAGCTTTCAGCTTCTGAATCTCAGACCTAGCCACTAGGGTGGTGCATAAGACCTAACATCCGGAAGCAGGTTAATGACCCTGAGAAGCAGGCTAAAACTACATGCGACAAGGAAAACAGGAGATCAGTGTTTACCTCCATGGCCGTGGAGACTTGGCGGTCATCCAAAGAAGCTGAACCGGCGAAGTTTGCCACCAGACTGCGGCCCTAGGCCTCCATCTCAGAAGAGGGCAGAACATTTTCCAAGAGCGCAGCCCGAGAAGAAGGGGAACCCAGGGGCACAGAGGTGGCAGCCAAGTACTCCGAGAGACCAGGGAACAAGCCACCATTATCTCCGAAGAACAGATCATCATGAATAGCTGGCGGTGGCTGGGTATCCTGAACGGTGTCGCGAGAGCGGGTGCTCATGGCCTTATGCAGCTTGGTGGGACGCTCCAACTCCTGGACCGAGCCCTCAGACCGTTCGCAGGTCCCACCATTCTCAAGCTGGGCCTGGCTCCTGGTGCGTACCCCCGTCCTTAGGGACACAACATCCCCGTCAGACTCCACCATCCTGCTTGTTTCCCCGGGCTCCTGCTTCGGCACGAGGGGAATATCCCCCCAGGTCATTGAACAAGTCTAGGAGACTTATGGCTGCGAGAGAGAGACAGATAGGGTTAGAAAGCGGAAAGTAAATCAACTACATGAAAGAAGATAAGGAGCATAACCGGCATGCCAAGGAGGCATACCACCAGAGTTAGCTGGCAGAAAGAGCATCTCAGCAGCCCTCAGCATATCCTCAGCACGGAGGCCGACGAACTGTTTCTCCCTCTCCAGCTTGGCAGTGTACTTCGCTATGGCCTCCTCGCCCGCATCCGTGAAGTTGCTACCTCTCAAGCCCAGGGCGAGAACTTCTGCGTCGGCCGGCATCTTGAAAGCCTCGTAGATAACGATGTTATCTACATAAATGAAGGCCCTCCTCCATGATTTGCGGCTTGGGAGCCCTGCCACCGGCTTGCAACCACCGGATCGGGGCTTCAGAAGGTACCAGCTCGGGGGCTCATGGCTGGGGTAGTAAAAGTAGGGGTTGCTCCATGCAGGTCCATTTTTCTCTTACAGGTTCGTATTTCTACCATAATACCCCTAATATTGTTAAGACAAAAAATGGGCTTGAAATCATGGGGTTCCATCAGGGGGTATTATGGTAAAAATACGGACATGCAAGAGAAAAATAGACCTGCTTAGAGAAATTGCTTAAAAGTAACGGAGGAGACGGGGCTCGGAGGCCACTTTCCGGAGAAAGCATAATACCTCAAACCCGATCAGAGTTCAGACGGCGTTGGGGGTCAGATCTAGGAACTGGAGGCTGAAGTAGTGAATGACGGTTTGGAAGAAAGGGGTCAAAGGGAAACGCAGCCCGCAGTCGGAGATGTGCTTGGCATACAAGGCAGTCATGCCGACCGGCGCATTCAGAACGGTCTACCCCGGCGAAGGCCTCACAACTAAACCCTCAATCTGCTCGAGGCTATATCCCTCCACCGCCTGTATCACGGCCCTTAGATACAGAAAATGGTGGTCGCCCAATTCACAGGACAACGATTCGATAGGAGTTTGCGTCATCGGATTTTAAAGAAAGACGGGTAAAAGAGAGAAGGCCGGCGGATTTACCTGATTAATAAATCTATGGCGGCTCCTAAAACGACCCGCAACGTAAAAGCAAAGAAAGAGTAGGAACAACGATTGCAGGATCCCCTGGGATGTTTGTAATTTAACACGTGAGGGGAAGAGGAACCTAGGGCCGCGGGATAATAAAAGCGAGGTGATGGCCTCGGAAGCCGCGGAAATTAACTGCCCACTTGGCAGGGAGACGCATACGCTTCAAAGACGAGATGGAAGCGAGCGGGCGGCAGACTGTTCAACTGCCCAGCTTTAGTCAAATGTTCGGTCCCTGACTCCCAAACCTAGACTGGGGGACATGTCAGTGATTGTTCTGTAGCGATCATCCTGCACGATCAAGCCCGCTCCACCTCGCTGCCAGTCCGGCCTGGCCCGTGGCCACAGGCTCGGCATTGACAGATGGGCCCAGACCCATTGAGTATATCAACCTCACACAGCAGGAGAGAGAGGGTAAGTTTACTGCCATCAACACGTTAGTACAATAATAACTCTGCATCAGTCCCGTACTAATTAGGGCGTCGGAGCGGGTACCGGCATCACGCCGCCCCGCCTAATCCTTGCCACCTTGTGCAGGCGACCAGAGAAGTGACATAGAGGAAGCATACCTAAAGGGAAAATCCTTGCTCTGACGCCTTACATGCACACAACACACTTAGGAAAAATCAAGAAACAAATTCAAATGAATTCATTAAGAAAAAGGTTGTTTCTGAATCTCAAGCGAAGAAGCAAATCCTTACCAGAATTCAATTGAATTTCCGAAGAGGTTATTCGGCGAGACGGAGAGGATGGTGCGGTGCGACTGTGCCTCCGATTGCGATTCAGCGATAAGGGTCAACGATTGGAGTGAGCTTCAGTAAGGGTTGTGACTGTCCCTGAAATATACATGGCTATGATATTCAACTCAATATATTTCTTTAATATACCATAACATTTACTTTTTATACATCCAATGTAATTATTTGAATCGTGATTAATTTAAATCGACTCAACCAAATATAATATGTCTTCATTATATGACAATTTGGAATTAGTTCAGTTCAGTCGTTTCAGTTCAGTTCAGTTCAGTTCAGATCATATCCTCTTAAATATAATTTTATGATATACAACTCAATGACTCATATCCTCTTTAATATAATAATATTATGATATACAACTCAATGACTCATATCCCCTGAAAAATACATGGCTCTGATATTCAACTCAATATATTTCTTTAATATACCATAACCTTTACCTTTTATACATCCAATATAATTATTTGAATCGATATTAATTTAAATCGACTCAACCAAATATAATATGTCTTCATTATATGACAATTTGGAATTAGTTCAGTTCAGTTCAGTTCGTTTTAGTTCAGTTCAGTTCAGTTAGTTTCAGTTCAGTTCGGTTCGGTTCAGTTCATATCCTCTTAAATATAATTTTATAATATACAACTCAATGACTCATATTCTCTTTAATATAATAATATTATGATATACAATTCAATGACTCAGATTCCCTGAAAAATACATGGCTATGATATTCAACTTAATATATTTCTTTAATATATCATAACTTTTACTTTTTATACATCCAATATAATTATTTGAATCGTGATTCATTTAAATCGACTCAACCAAATATAATATGTCTTCATTATAATGACAATTTGGAATTAGTTCAGTTCGTTTCAGTTCAGAACAATTCAGTTTAGTTCCGTTCAGTTCATATACTCTTAAATATAATTTTATGATATACAACTCAATGACTCATATTCTCTTTAATATAATAATATTATGATATACAATTCAATGACTTAGATTCCCTGAAAAATACATGGCTATGATATTCAACTTAATATATTTCTTTAATATATCATAACTTTTACTTTTTATACATCCAATATAATTATTTGAATCGTGATTCATTTAAATCGACTCAACCAAATATAATATGTCTTCATTATAATGACAATTTGGAATTAGTTCAGTTCATTTCAGTTCATTTCAGTTCAGTTCAGTTCAGAACAATTCAGTTTAGTTCAGTTCAGTTCATATACTCTTAAATATAATTTTATGATATACAACTCAATGACTCATATTCTCTTTAATATAATAATATTATGATATACAATTCAATGACTCAGATTTTCTGAAAAATACATGGGTATGATATTCAACTTAATATATTTCTTTAATATACCATAACTTTTACTTTTTATACATCCAATATAATTATTTGAATCATGATTCATTTAAATCGACTCAACCAAATATAATATGTCTTCATTATAATGACAATTTGGAATTAGTTCAGTTCGTTTCAGTTCAGTTCAGTTCAGTTCAGTTCAGTTCATATACTCTTAAATATAATTTTATAATATACAACTCAATGACTAATATCCCCTGAAAAATACATGGCTATGATATTCAACTCAATATATTTCTTTAATGTACCATAACCTTTACTTTTTATACATCCAATATAATTATTTGAATCATGATTCATTTAAATCGATTCAACAAAATGTAGTATGTCTTCATTACATGACAATTTGGAATTAGTTCAGTTTAGATTAGTTTAATTCAGTTCAGAACAATTCAGTTCAGTTTAGATAAGTTCATATCATCTGCACTATAATTTGATGATATTTAACTCAATTCAGTTCAAATTATATCACCTCAACGTGTTTTTATATCTAAATAATATAAAAATGTATTTATATTTATTTCAGTTCAGTTTAATATATTTAAAATTATTTCAGTTCAGTTCAGTAAATTTAAAATTATTTCAATTCAGTTCAGTTCAGTTCAGTAAATTTAAATTTATTTCAATTTAGTTCAGTTCAGTTCAGTAAATTTAAATTTATTTCAGTTCAGTTCAGTAAATTTAAATTTATTTCAGTTCAGTTCAGTTCAGTTCAGTACAGCAAAAAATATACTCTAATAAACAGGGCCTTAGTGTATGTAGAAAATCAAGTGAAGCGTTATACTAGTTAAATTTAAGTAGTGTCTATAGAAAATCAAATAAGAAGTAACTTTTCATTAGTTACACTCGTTTAAGGTTTAAGATTGAGAGTTACCGTTGTAATAAAGTTAAGTAAAATGTGAGAATATTTGATTAATTAGTTAGGTTACTTGCAACTTTGGTTTGAGTTGTCTAATTTTACAATACTGCTTATTAAGTTCCGAGTTCGGAACTATTCCATTCACACATTTGTTTTTTCGGTTCCTACATCGGAACTATTGTATTCAAACATTGCCCTACAGTTTCGATATCGGAAATCTTTCCAAACACAATTATTTATTTTTTTCAAAAATTGTATTATCCAAACTCAATTTTGATTAATTTTTAGTTCAATTTTTCAACGTTCCTTTGAAGGAACGGGACAAATCCACGGCAGTTTTTCAACCCCCGCCGCCGTGAATATAGCGCCATTAATTCGTTTTAAATTTATGGCGGTAACAAAAGACCGCCGAAAATGGCCATTTCACGGCACCAAATTTGTTCCTTTACATGAATTCAATTTCGATTAATTTTTAATTCAATTTTTCACGGTGGGTTTTCAACCACCGCCGTTAATTCGTTTCAAATTTACGGCGGTTAACAAAGCTTATATGTAGGCCCTGAACTTATTTCTCTATGGTACTGAACTGAACTGATCTACAGTAGGCCCTGTTTACCAGAGCTTATCTGTAGATCAGTTCAGTTCAGTTCAGTTCAGTGAAATGTAATTTGATGAAATTCAGGTTAATTCAGTCATGCTGATTCCATTTTTCAATACATCAATTTACTTCAGTTCAGTTCAATTCAGTTCAGGGTCTTAGTAAACTGGGTCTTAGAGTATGTAGAAAATCAAGTGAAGTGTTATACTAGTTAAATTTAAGTAGTTTCTATAGAAAATCAAATAAGAATTAACTTTTCATTAATTACAGTCGTTTAAGGTTTAAGATTGAGAGTCACCGTTGTGATAAAGTTAAGTAAAATGTGAGAATATTTGATTAGTAAAATGTGAGAATATTTGATTAATTAGTTAGGTTACTTACAACTTTGGTTTGGGTTGTCTAATTTTGCAATACTGCTTATTAAGTTCCGAGTTCGAAACTATTCCATTCACACATTTTTTTCCGTTCCTATATCGGAACTATTGTATTCAACCATTGCCCTACAGTTTTGATATTGGAAATCTTTCCAAACACAATTATTTATTTTTTTCAAAAATTTTATTATCCAAACTCAATTTTGATTAATTTTTAGTTCAATTTTTCAACGTTCCTTTGAAGGAACGGGACAAATTCACGGCGGTTTTTCAACCACCGCCGCCGTGAATATAGCGCCGTTAATTCGTTTTAAATTTACGGCGGTAACAAAAGACCGCCGAAAATGGCCATTTCACGGCACCAAAATTAGTTCCTTTACAGGAATTCAATTTCGATTAATTTTTAATTCAATTTTTCAACGTTCCTTTAAAGGAACGGGACAAATTCACGGTGGGTTTTCAACCACCGCCGTTAAATTGTTTCAAATTTACGGCGGTTAACAAAGCTTATATGTAGGCCCTGAACTTATTTCTTGATGGTACTGAACTGATCTACAATAGGCCCTGTTTACCAGAGCTTATCTGTAGATCAGTTCAGTTCAGTTCAGTTCAGTGAAATGTAATTTGATGAAATTCAGGTTAATTCAGTCATGCTGATTCCATTTTTCAATACATCAATTTTACTTCAGTTCAGTTCAGTTCAATTAAGTTCAGTACCATCAACAAATAATCTCTAGTAAACAGGGCCTTAGTGTATGTAGAAAATCAAGTCAAGTGTTATACTAGTTAAATTTAAGTAGTGTCTATAGAAAATCAAGTAAGAAGTAACTTTTCAATAGTTACACTCGTTTAAGGTTTAAGATTGAGAGTTACCGTTGTCATAAAGTTAAGTAAAATGTGAGAATATTTGATTAGTAAAATGTGAGAATATTTGATTAATTAGTTAGGTTACTTACAACTTTGGTTTGGGTTGTCTAATTTTACAATACTGCTTATTAAGTTCCGAGTTCGGAACTATTCCATTCACACATTTTTTCGGTTCCTACATCGGAACTATTGTATTCAAACATTACCCTACAGTTTCGATATCGGAAATCTTTCCATACACAATTATTTATTTTTTTCAAAAATTATATTATCCAAACTCATGTGAAAAACGTGTAATAGAATAGGAAACTTGTACTTTGGGCCTTTGACCCTTTTTTTTGCGTTAATAATATTTACCAACGATTAATGTTAACCTCTTCTATTCTTTTTGTTATTCTCTTTGTGGGGCATCTCTCTATAAAAATGGTGAGAATATTCACCAATCTCATACTTTTAGTCATCCAGAGAAATCTCTCTATAAAGAGACTTATATGTCTCGTTTGGCTATCAGCTGTTAGCTGTTAGCGGATTCTATCAGCTGTTAGCGGATTTTATTAGCTGTTTTAACTAGCGGTTTGACTAGCTGTTTGTATTTAAGTGTTTGGTGAATAACAATTAGTTGTTAGCGGTTTTGTTTTGTTAAATGACTGAAATAGACATTAGTAAAATTTATTATAAGTTATTTTTATGTAGTGTGTATTACTTGTTTTAAAATATCAAAAAGTACTTTTATTACTAATATGTTTATCTATTTTAATGTTATTTGAAATATTATTCATTATTAATATACTTACATTTATTTTAAAAAATAAATGTTTAGATTAAAATGCTTGAAATTTTCACAATGACATATGTTTAGAATATATATTTCGATTATTATATTTCGGTTATTATTCTTTATTAATATATCTACATTTATTTATTTTAAAAAAATTAGAATTGAAATACTTGAACTTTTTTATTTTGGTGTCATTTTAATTTTAATATGTGTAATACTTTAAAAACAAATTGAAAATATAATTTTTAAAAATCTCAAATGCACGTACGTACACAAAAATGCGTACTTTTTTAAAGAAACCAAATATGCGTACTTTAATTTTACAAATTGTGTACGTATATAAATTATTTTTTAAAGGAATTCGATTAATTAAGAAAGGAAATTTGTGAGGGATAAGGATAAAAAAGATATTTCTTTGATTAACTTTTTACAAACGCTGCTCTTTCTAGCGTTTCAGAAATTAGAGGTTTCACCAAAAAAACTAATTTGAAAACTCTCCTCACCAAACACTTGAAAGAGGTGATTGACCAGTCAACTATCTATATTTAACCAAAAAAAGCTAAACGCTCTCCAAAACTCTTGTCACCAAACGAGCCCATAATAATTATATCGTGTGGCATAATAATTACTATAAAGTAGAATTTTCAAATATATATCATGAAATATGTAAATGTAGATATAAATATTTTAGTACTATTTGATTTTGATATATCCTCACTTACTGTATATGTTGATACTATTTAAATTCATGTAAATCTTTCCTAACATATAGATACATACTATTAAAGAGTGACCTAACTATAAATATCTGCATTACATTTTCATAGGCCTCACGATTAAGACACATTATATTTATTTATTATTTTCAGTCTAATTTTGTTCATAGTTGGTACTTGGTAGTACATCTTTACCATTTACAGGCTATTTGGGATGACCAATTCCCAATCCTTCTCCAATTAAGAGGTCAATCCCAACACTTGCAACCATTGATTGAATGTACACTAGTGCAGGAGGGGGGCTACAGCGGCGGTTCCGCCTTCAATGCTCGGCGGTTATGAACCGCCGGCGGCAGGGGCGCCGTGCAACGGAACTGGAATTGCTCGGCGGTTATGAACCGCCGCGCAAGGTTGCGAGTTCGCAACCTTGTCAGGTTCATCCGGTTGCGAGTTCGTAACGAGCTAGAACCTGCAGGTTGTTTTCGAGTGTTGCGACATCGGATGCTCCTCCGGTTCAAAGGTTGGGAACTCGCAACCAGCATTTCAGGTTAGAGTATATGTTTAGGTTAGAGTATATGTTTGTTCCTGAACCTGGTTACGATGTCGTAACCTAATTAGGTTCTGCTAAAAAAAATACCGGCCAATTTGGCCGGTAAAATGAAAATGCCACCAGCGAAGAAAATTAACAGAACTATATACTTCAATATGACCAAAGAAGAATATTCGATACACTACAAATACTAATATGTGACTTCAATCAAAATCGGAGCAATCAAAAGTTCATTAGGAATTTCACCTATCAAAGAAAAGAGGTTGGTTTATCAAGGAATTTTGCAACTTCTTTTTGCTCCTTAATCGATTTCTTCAGCTGGATCATCTTAACCATCCTACTGTTGTGCACCTCCCTGCATCACCAAAAACTCTTTTCTTTTCAATATATTCAAGTTGTCTCACTTCTTTAACGCCAGCATGAACCTCTCATTTCATCCTGGTAGCAGCACCATAGAAATCATATTTTCCACCTTGTATCCTAATGTTCGCGATCACTTTCGATAACACCTGTGACATCCACTATTTATCTATCAGTAAACCCACCAAACATTCACAACCTTCAATCTCTTATTCAGAGATCAAACATGCAACTAAAACCTATATGCAACCATGTACTCAGAATTTACAATACATTAGAACATTCCAATCCGAGGAAGACATGTATAGCAGCCACTTTAAACCTCTTTATTTGATTCATTACTTAATCAAATTAATATATTCTTGACTCTAGGTCATAGTTCATATTTCAAAGATTACAGTAGTTCAGAAATCAGGCAAAAAGGAATTACGGTTATAAAGTTGTGAACTTTTTAAGTAGCAGTTAGCTTGCTGCCAGAAACCGTATCAGAAAAATAAAACGCAGATCTTTAAAATGCTATATCTTACTCAATTCTTAACCAAATTAATCCATTCCTGTTTCTAATGGTAGCCCAGAGTTCTAAGATTACTAAAGTGTAAATCTTGGCCAAAAACGAATCATAGTTGTGAAGTTATGATTTTTGTAAATACGTCTCAGCTGCTGCCAAGAACAGCTTCAGTGCAGAGTTTTAAAAGCCATTTTCTTGACCATTTCTTAATCAAACTAGCTCATTGTTGGCTGTAAATCCCAGTTCTAGTTTCTAAGATTATCTCTACATAAAAATTAACCAAAGCAAAGCTACGAGTAAAAAGTTATGATCATTAAAAGTGGACCAGGCCATAAACCAACTTTCAAACATATTTAGCCAACTAGATTTCATGTAAAAAATTTCCTTCAAAACAAATTCACATGCAAGGATTGGAGAAATAATGCACATGAACATAAATAAGAACTAAATCGCAAACCACCTAAAGTTCATGGCAATCCTCTTTGTCTCTAAGGGTACCAACACACTAGTTAATAAAACAAATATTCTCTGTTTGGCATTTTCTCAAACACCTTCAAGGCACAACTTATCATATAACTTATTTACATAGACTTTGTCCTAATTTCCTACATGTAATTTGCAGCACACGAAACTAAGATGATAAGGGTTATAGATATCAACATATTTACATGATCATCTACCCTCTTGCTTTTGCTCAGAATGATCAACAAATTAATATTAACAATCCCATTCGATTCGATTTTCCTTTAAAACCTTATATTCACCAAACAATACGAAGGCAATAGGCACCAGAAAAATGAACATATGAGCATGTACCTGGGATATTGCCGCCCATTATAGAGCTTTGTTACTGTTTGCTGTCAAACCAGGTGCAAAACGATCTAAAGCAAACTGATTCGTTTGTAAAGCGACTAAACTTGATCAATCCAGCCTAATATAACTGATCTAAAGCAAACTGATTCGGCCAAATAGACTTGATATCACTTGATATCAAACTAAAATAAGCCTAAATTTGAAGTTCAATCGACAACAATCCAAATTAGGGCTTTTGATGAAAGGGGGAAATCGGAAAACTTACTTGACGAATTAGAGATGCTAGGTCTGAATACACGATGTGGATTTGCTCAGGCGGGCGGAGGGCGACGGCAACGGCGACAGGCGACAGGAGGAGGGCGACGGGACGGGCAAGGAAGAGGGTGGGGTGGGCGGGATTGATGCCGGCGGATGGGCGACGGGAGGCGGCCGGCAGGCGGCAAGGGCGGAGGGCGACAGGGCGGGGTTTTGGGTGGGGGAAGATGGGAAGAAGATTGAGATCTGAAAGGATAAGGGAAAGATTTAGTTTATATACCACTAAAATAAATTATTATTTTTATTTTCAATGAAATTTTAATTAGTAATAATATTGTGATGAGTGTTTAAGAACTAATTTATAGTGTTTAAGAACAGTCAAGTACAAATTTAATTATTCTATAGTGATTAAATATCATTCTCTATATGGATTCAGACAAATTTAATTATTTTTCTTAATTTATTTGAACTTTATGACTCCAATTATAATCAATTTCCTTTTGTATTTAAATTAATTTTATTTTACTTGTAGTTGATATTTAAATAAGTTTAGTTTCAATAATATTCATCAAATCCATTTGAATGTGATTGATATCAGTTCAATGAAACTAATTTAAAATTATTTATATCCAACTAAAGTAGAGTAAAACATGTATTATATGTATGGTGATGTGTTTGAATCAATAATTATATGAATCAAAAAATTTGGTTAAATAATAATTTTTAATATTTTCACTTAAACCCCTAAATTTTTATGAAATATTAAGAACTTTTGAAAGTAATTATATGTAAATATTAATAAGAAAGCGACGAGTTATAAACATTATATGATCGTAACAAACATTAATAATTATCTATACCTTTACAATTTAAGATTTTCAATAATATTTTATGTTAATTTTCACTATGACCTACTATTGATGAATTCGATCATCGATTATATAATGTTTAGAATGTTTTGAAAAGTGTCACAATGTGGGGTGTAGTTATATCAAATTAAGTATATATAAAACAGTCAAAATTGAGAAGAAATCATGACAACATAGTATATATATTTAAGTTAAAATATAATGTATAAGTAGTGAATACTCATTGAAACATCAGCGTTCTTACTATAGATCCCCTCAAATGTGTGTTGTTTTTTTAAAACTATATGAAAAGTTCCTCATATACAATAAAATGGATATTAAGATCCAACACTTTGATTATCTCGCTTAATTAGTGAAATTATTGCTAATTAGTTAATTCAGATTTAGATAGGTTGCGACTTCGCCACTACTTCAGGATCAATTTAAAAGAACAGTAACACCAGTTACGATGTCGTAACTGGATCTGACGGCGGCGGTTTTTCAAAACCGCCGCGTAACGTATCGTTGGTCGGCGGTTTACTGTGCATAATATGATCCGGATAGGGTTACGAACTCACAACCGATCAAGCACCGGTTTTTGGGAAACCTGATCAAGGTTGCGAACTCGCAACCTAATTGCACGGCGGTTCTTGTAAGTTTGGCAGGAACCGCCGCGAAAAAGAGCCGCGGTAGACCCTTTTTCCACTAGTGGTATTCCCTATTTCTGTTCATATTCCGTTTCTTATTCCTAATCCTATATATAAATATATTTTTTAAAAGTCGCAGGAGTGAGGCAGAGGCGATGAGTCGTATTTCAAAATTAGAAGGAGCAATTCATATTGGGAATAGGTGGGCCGGGGAATGACGTTCTCTGGAGAGTTGCTCAGTTTCGGGAAAATGTGATCAACTTTTTGAAACTATCAAATATTCGAGACGAGTTTATGCAAAAATCATCCCGAGTGCATCATTCGAGAACAAGACCTGGCCACATTCTGCCACCTGGCTTGCTTCCCTTTGGCCTTTGGGCCCCGCGCTTTTTCTCCAGACGTCAAATAATTCGACCTTATTCAACTTATTCAGAAAACTGCACCCGTTGTTGTACTTGTATACTTTTTGGGAGTTGGAGGGTGTGTTATATGATTCACAGCCGCTGCGCTGCCGCCGCCGCCACCTGGGTCCGTTCTGGAGCTGCTGTCGTCATGCGGCGGGAACCACCTAGTTCGGAGAAACAGCGAGCGGGTTGAGCTGAACAAGGCCACATTCAGAGGGAAACACGTGATGGTCTTCTGGTTGCGGCGTCCCTGTCCTGATTAGCCCGAATGCCACTGTTCAAACCCTATTCAATCTCTGCCGCGAGCTGCATGCCGCCCGAAAAGACAAACGCGATTTTGAGATGGTGATGGTGGCGAGGATGGGCAGCCAGCTGGTGGACTCCAAGGCGGTTTTCGACCACATCTTCCCCGCCTTCCCGGAGTCTTGTCTCGCTGTGCCGTATGAGGATTCCCAGTGGCGTGACCACGTATGCACCCGCCTGGGGCTGCATCGTTATCCTGCTGATATTCATGGTCGTTTCTTCGGTGTTTCTGCTGGGAATTCTGCCCCTCTTTCCCGAATTCTGCTCCATGGAGCCGAGGCTTTATAGTTTAAGCCAGAGACTCTAGCCAAAAGACCGGATAGTGAGTTGAAAGGAAAATTGAAGGATTTTGTGAATACGTTGATGATGTTCTTGTTTACAAGTTTGGTGGCAAGGACGAGGTTCGTTCCATCTCTGAACTCACAGAGAATAAGCATGTCGGGTTGTACTTGTGTCAGAACGGACAGCTGATTCCAGAGATACACAAAAACTACAATAAGTACTGCAAGAAACCAGGGCGGGAGTTTGAGATGGTGGTCATGTACTGTCCTCAGCAAAACGGGATGCCCGATGACCCGGAAATATTCCAGGAGAGGATGGATAGGCGGTTGGCTGAGACCGGCGTTGTTGATTGGTGGTGTTTGCCGTATAACAACTCTGTAACAGTCCGGTTTCTGAATCACGTGTATTATTATTACCTCAGTGATGGACCATGTAGTTACATGAATGATAAGCTCATCATTGTCGGACCTGATGGCAACATTCTGGACATATACGGAGACGTAGTGATGATGAATCACCCTCCCGACGCTGACGTGTTTCCCTTCACTAGAGATGCCAATATCGAGGCGCTGGTGAATCTGCACAAGCAAGTGGAGCTCAGGCCTCTGCTGGAATTAGGTGGCGGTTTGAAGTATTTCCGGGGTAATGACAGGAGTGACGTCATTTCTGCTGGAGAGCTCGCCAGGAAGAAGAAGGTTCTCATTTACGTGGACTATGACTGTGAATATATAGACCAAGTAGTAGAGATTTACGAGGTGATGAAGGGTTCAGATGTTGAAGTGGTGGACAAGGTGGTGCACCAGTCCTCCAACCGAGATCTCTTGGAGGAAGAAACGCTTGAATCAATGCCATATTACGTGTGCCCTTGTGATGCGACTTTCTCAGAGGCCATGATCAAGTTCAGGGAACTCATATGTCACTCAATTTCACTGGTAGGATTTATTGGTGGCCAGATGCTTTACCTTAAAACACCCTCCAGCGGAGATTGGCCGCCACGAATTGTTCCGAGCCCAACCTTCTCGACGAGGCTCTGCGCAACCAATTCAAGGGAGATCGTCTATACGATGATGAATTCCTTTTCAGGCCAGTTTGATTACTTAATATGCAGCATGTGTGCATGTGGCACTGGCAATATTTATGTATGTACCATGTTGCTAAGCTTGTGCAATTGTCGCATAAACATTAGCTTGATTGGCATCATCACTTGTTTGAATGGTTACTTATGCTCACAAGATACATGACGTTTTCGGCTTAAAGTACTCCATAATTTTGAAGGATTCTATTGATTTGCTTTGTAATTTTCACATGTAGTATTTCCTGTTTCATGACCGACACAAAATGGGTGATATTTTAGTTTACAACTTAAATGTAACTCTTGCAAAAAATCTGGTCATTTGCAGATTTTCTGCTTTGTTGCTCAAGACATTTCTAAAGGTAAATATACAGATGGACAAAGTTTCGATCATATGTGTTGCATCTAGTATAGTATTTATAATATGTGTAACAAATAAATATTGAAAATACTTGTTAGACGCCTAGATGTCAATGCTGGTTATCAATTTAACATTACTAAGAAAGCAATCATTTATAGGATCATTATTGTCGGATTCATGGTTGATTTAGCTTCGAAACATGATTCAATCCTCACAAGTCACAACCCTACTTAACTAATCTGTAGCAACAAAAAACAAAGGAAAAAACAATAATCATCTCCATAATAATAGAACACAAGGTCAAGAAGATCCGCTAATAAAGTTGGACAAAATAGTGTGTAATTAATCAGATTCTTCCTCCATCAAAGCAAGCAGTGAAGCTAAGGATTGGTAATTATGCACAAGAGTCATCCAAATTACCTGGTAAGATAAGTTAATGGTATTTTGTTTGATGAAATTATAATAAAAAGGGAGATATGGTACTAGTTCAAATATCCATGTTGACAAGAATTTCTTCTCAATTGCATGGCTTAATCTCACTAAGAGATCCTCGTCCATGCAGAAACCAGCTTGGTCCAAATCAATTTTCACCAAAAAGTAAACCCTTTAAGTAATGAGTTTTTTTAGATCAGTGGCCAAGTCCAGTTTAGATTATTCCAAGTTTAGATTATTCCAACTCTAGTAAGTTGTCTGCACCTCCAATAAACTGCTTGCACCTCCAATAAAAGTCTGCAACACGAAACTGCAATTTTAAATTAGTTTAATTTAATTTAGTTAATTAAATACTAGCGTGGTCTCTCCACGCGTTGCGTGGAGGACTTGGCACACATACCTCTAGAATATATCAAAATTGTCATTACATAAACATGATTATCTATTCAGTTTTTCACATCTTTACACAAAGTTGGAAACATTTTTCAAAAGTTGTATAGGTAACTTTGCAGATTTGTGTGCATTTCCAACAACTTTGTATTCACAAACTGACGCAATCAAGGGATATATAGAAAAATTGTTTCGGCTGTACGTTGAAACCAAATAATATTTTGAGAAAAGTAGAAGATAAAACCAAAGAAAAATATAAGCCGAACAAAAGATCATTGAAATTCACTTTTATAATTTTTTAAAAGCTCCTGGAAGCAAAATGCAAATTTGATCAGTGAAGAAATAAGAGCAGCAAACCAAATTCTTCCCCGAACCCCCCTAACATTTTGTATTGATACTTCATCTAAAAAATTTAACATACTTATGTATATGATAATCACTAAGTAAAGGCCATAGTGGGCATCAACAAACTAAATGATTAATATGTAGGCTAAATCAAGGTAGGAACATAAAATACTGAGAAGAAAATAGAAGGAAAGTTATATTTTAAGGTAGAGATGATGTTCTAGATGTGTCAATTTATAGATGCATTGTCTAATGGTAATCAATGTGTGTTTTGGTTTATGTTACTGAAAGACACAACTTTACATGTATAAATGATGTGACTTTTCAATAACCTAAGAATTTCATACCCTATGGGTATGTGCTTATCCTACATTGGCTTATGATAATCGGTGGAAGTGCTTGCAGTCCCCTATTAGTTAATACTTGAGTCCAAACTTTTTGTCACCCATATCAGAATATCTTTTTAGTACTCTAAAATACAAGATTTATTTTTTATTTTTTAAATAACTACAAGCATTTTTTAAAATTATAATTAAAAGTAAAATAATAAGAGATTAATAAAATAAACTAATCATATAAACATGATATAATACCTTACAAGAAAATTTCTCACCTTTAAAAAGACTATAATAATTCTCTTTATCATGATTAAAATAAATAAAGTATAATACAAATGGTCTCCAACAAAAATGGTGAATTATATTAAGGTTTGTTAGTTGTTGTTTTTTTTTTTATCCTGGTTAGTTGTAGCTGAACATAAATACAATCGCAAAATGTCAGATATAGGGAGCCCAATCGGATATAGCCTAGTGTGAAGAGCATAATCAGAAAATTGACATGTCAGAACGTCCACACAAAATGTTTACTTTTTATATAGCTTCGGTCATCAACTCGTCCATATAATAATTTAATCATGAGAAACTAATAATTAAGCGATTAAATTGGATGAACCGAGCTGGACGAAGTAACGGACTTACTTTTTAATTTTTTAAAAAACAACAAATTCTCCTTTCATTAATTTCATGGATTTGAAAAATATCCAGAATTTGAAAAAATATCCAGAATTGTTTGACAAATAATAAGGAAAAATAAAAATAAATTAGAGAGCTATATGACTACATGTAATCAGAAAATTGACCCTCAAAAAATTAAAATTATGACCAAAACCTGCAAGAGTAAGTGGGAATATTGACTTCTGTTTTAGCTAGGTGTACCTTCCAAGTTCCAATTACCTTCCTATAATTAATGAAAAATGTTGAGTTATCTTTGTTTTGATTTATGAATTGGTATATTTATATGAAGAAAGATAATTTTTTTTTTGAAAGGACACATCTTTTTGTTTCTTATATTTATTGAAAAGGTATGAGATGTAGAATTACCAAATTACCCTTGCTGGAAGATAAGGAGAAACTTTTATCAAAGTATTCTCATTATAGTTTTGGTCTAGGATAAAAATATTTTTTGAAAGGACACATCTTTTTGTTTCTTATATTTATTGAAAAGGTATGAGATGTAGAATTACCAAATTACCCTTGCTGGAAGATAAGGAGAAACTTTTATCAAAGTATTCTCATTATAGTTTTGGTCTAGGATAATTGCATACATTTCAAATGAGTTTAATTAAGTGTGATTCAACATTGGAAAACGCCAATTGAGCAGCCGCCAATAATAGTATTATTTATGGGAAAATCCCAATTTCGTCACTCCAATTTTATAGTATTTGCAAAGGAAATTTTTGGGTGAGACAGTCTGATCATAAAGTTTTTTTAGGACGAATGAATTCTTGTGTGTTTAGTAGGTTTGTTGATGTGTTTATAAATTTTGCTTGCCTTTGTAAATTAATTATTCCATTCACAAGATTCGAATGAATAAATAAATTAGCACTCTTAGGTCCTGTTTGCTAGAACTTATTTTTTGCTGAACTGAACTTGATTGAATTGAACTGAACTAAGGTAAAAGTAATATTTTAAAAAAAATCAATGTGACTGAATTAACCTGAATTTTATCAAATTGTATTTTTTAAAACAAAAGGCCCTATTTGCTAGAGATTATTTCTACCATGTACTGAACTGAACTGAACTGATCTACAGATAAGCTCTGACAAACAGGGCCTAAATGTTGATTCAGTAGATTGGAGAAATCGTTAAAGTTGATGAGTGAGAATATGAGAAATGTTCATTTAGGAATCTGTTGATGTCCACTTTAATATCTTCATTTTTTGATTTTGTAAGGATTAAAGTCGGGACTGGGATGTGCTTTGATTGTCTTTTCAATTAGGTACCTACGAATTCCTATAAGTGGAAACAACAAATTAGTAGTGGGGCTGAATGCAAAATTTAATAAAATAAATGAGGGATTCAAAATGTAATAAGCAGCAAAGCACAGGCGCCGCACCCTTCTTAAACCCTAGTCGTGGCCACACCGCGGCCACACCTTTCTATAAATAAATGCCCTCCTCACTGCCTATTCTATCCTGTCAAGTCTCATAACCCTCTTTCACTTTCGTAGTCATCGGAATTCATAGTCGAATCTCAGAGCTTGCAGACTCCTAATATGGCAATTTCACATGGTAATCTGCTTTCTTTATAAATCCTACTACTAGTTTTCCATTTCTCGTGTTCATCGCTACTTAATCACAGTGCCTGTGGTGTATTATTTATCCAGTAATCGCCATATCTGCCTGTACATGCGGATGAACAGGCCGATATGGCGATGCTTTAGAGTACGTACGGTTCAGATCTGGTTATTTTAGAACTTGTTCAGATCTGGTTTCATTTTAACCTTATAATGATTTGTTTTGTTCTCGATCTAGGGTTTACAGGGGCTGGGAAGGTTTGTTACCCTAAAACAGGAAATATTGCTGCCTGCATAGAGAATCTTAAATTTGATGCGGATGAATGTGGTGCTAATGGTAATTACTTTTGTCTGCTTTCTTGTGATAATTAGTACTGTGATGAATACATGACTTATGGCTTGCATTTTATCTGCTTGCAGGGGACACGGCTTTGTTTTTATCCATCAAGAACAGACATCAACGTACCAAGGATATTTGCAGACACGACATTTGCGGTGAAACCCCGCTACACTCTGTCCCTGCTGGGAATCGTACGGTTCCTACCAAGTTACTTACATTTGTTATTAGAATGAGGGCGTTTCTTTCTCATATTTATACTTTCCTTTTCTTCTTCAGGGTCTAAGGAGAATGTTAAGCACTTGATAGTGAAAGGGGTGGATTTAAGGATTGAAAGTTTGGATCTTAAGGCAGATGTGAGTTTCACATCCAACCTACCTATATTAAAGTCATTGGTTTCTTGTTTGGTTATTAACTGATGATCTTTTTTGTTGTAGCCAAAGTTGAATCCTTCCCATCCCCAGTAGCACTCATACTATCCTGAGTGCATGGAGCTCCTACTACTGAAGGTTTGCTATTAGTTTTGCATTGAATTTGTTGGATTAGTTTTGCATATATTTTGTTGGATTAGTTTTGCATATATTTTGTTGGATTAGTTTTGCATATATTTTGTTGGATTCTTGAAATCTGTTTTGATTGTATATTTGTATAAATGTTTTTTTAGGCAGGAGCTGATCCATGAGTCAGAAGCTAATCCAAATCAATGTAAGTTTTATTATGTTGCAACATTTTTGTTGACATTATTTATTTATTACGTTTTGAAACGTGAGTAAATGTATCTATACTTCACACTTTTGAGAATTGGATGCATGTATAAATGTATACTTCACACTTTTGAGAATTGGAATTCAAATAATTTACATCACCTGCCGAGGTGCTTTCTTTTGTTTGGAGAGTATATGGACTGGACTAGGTTGTGTAACACAAATTTTAGTATCAAATTTTTTTTTGCATTTTTTTAATATTAAAAAATGATGAATCAACTGATCTACTACATTGTTTTTATTTTTTAAAAATGAGTATTCATATTAATTACTACCATTCTTAACAACATAGTTATTTTTGCAGTTGGTGGCCTGTCCAGGATAGTATGCAGCAAACCGGGTGGTCTAAGATTACTATCACCCGGACGGTGTCTTACTATCACTCGGGTGGTATTGAGATAGTAAAAGTACTATCTTACTATTACCAGGGTGGTATTGAGATCATAAGAGTACCATCTTATTATTACCCGGGTGGTGTTGAGATAGTAAGAGCACCACATTCCTTGACGAAGTTGATCAAAATATAGTTAGTAGTGTTAGTAAATCCAATATAGTCATATTTTGTTAGTAAATCCAATATGTTGTAAGTAAATTCGGCAAATTCATGATTTCTTAGTTATGAAAATTATGTAACTTATTGCTCTTGATTTTGATTCAATCCTTATTGGGCGAATTCTACCCTTAAAGAATTTAATCTTTGTTTGCTACTAAATCCTTGTATGAATGCATAATGCACTCTGACATACTCTCAATAGTTGTATAATGCACTCCTGTGGTAGTCTCTTTTCTGATGACGAACTCATCCTTACCCAATCTTTTATCCAACTAAACTCATCCTTGCCCAATCTTTTATCCAACTAAACTCAAAAACAAAAAGACATAAAAAAGACATGGATGAACAATATCAATTTCATCTAAAAAAGACACTCTGTAGACATTTAATTCAAATTTATTCTAGAGCCACTATATAATGAGTATTCTTTGAAAAAGTATCTCCAATCTCCAAAAGTTCCTCAGGAGAGTTGTTGAGCAAGCAATTTCTTGTTCCTCTAACTCTCCCTCTACTTTTTCTACATTTTCTTGTACATTGCCGAAGTTCTCTCTGTTCCAAACTTTGAGGACTTTTTTCAACCTTATCATCTTAAGGAAGAAGCCCAACAAGCTAGTTTCAGTCATATTGGCAAATGCCAATTGTCATTGATGACTATACTGAATTCAGGTCTTTTGTACCATGTATTAAGGAATCTAAATGGTCTAGGTGAGGACTGAATAGAGCTAGTAATGGTGAGAAGGAGGGGGTTATGATCTGAAGTGGCTCTGTTGAAGATCTGAACTGAAGATGCATGGAATCTGTCACTCCACATTGAGGTACACAATCCTTTGTTTAATCTCTGCCTGGTGGGAACTCTTCTCTTATTGGACCAAGTGAAGAGATTCCCAGTAGTGTTGATTTCTTCTAGTGCCAAAAAGTTGATAAAATTATTAAAATCCCTAATACTACATAATTTAGAAGCAGAAATTCCTCTATAAACCTGAATAGAAGAGATGGCACTAAAATCCCCAATAAGTAATGAGGCAGAATGGGCATATGAAAGAAGAGCATACCAAAGGTCTTTCCTGCCCTTTTTAGTTCTCAAGCGTACACAAAAAAAACATCCAAGTCCTTGCTGAGTGAAGTACACCTAATATTAACAAGCAAGAATTGTATATGATTATTTAAAAGAGAGACAATGATGTTAAGAGACCAAAATAGCCAAATGTGACCTGAGTATCCAAACATACAATTATCAAAATGAAGCAACTGTCTATAAATGTCACATGTAGAGTTGTCATGCATGGTTCAATGATACAGACAAGATCAAATCTATATCTAAGAGAAAGCATCCAAGTCCTTGTTGAGTGAAGTACACCTAATATTAACATGCAAGAATTGTATATGATTTTTTTTTTTTAAAGAATTGTATATGATTATTTAAAAGAGAGACAGTGATGTTAGGAGACCAAAATAGCCAAATGTGACCTGAGTGTTAGTAAATAGAATATTTACTGAAAATTAGTTAGCATATTTAGAATATATTCTTTCTGTAATTATCTGTTATATTAGGTAATCTAGTTGTACAGACCTCTATTTATATGAATGAATACAGAAAACTCAGATGAACAATTCAGCCATTAACATGGTATCACAACCTTAATCAATTTTTTTGTATCTTTTTCTCTTTCTGATCCTATGGCCTCAGTTACTACTCCCACCGGTGATCAGACTCCACCACCACCAAAACAAAGCTTCCATTCCGCGCAACCTGTCACCAACATCCGAAATCAAATTTCCCTTATTCTTGATCTCCATAAGGTCCAATACCACACATGGGGTGAACTTTTCCAAATTACTGCTCGCGCACACAGCGTGCTTCATCACATTGACGGCTCACCTCGACCTTCTGATGTTTCTGAAGACACTTGGAACCAGTTTGATGCCATAGTTCTCAGCTGGATTTACGGTACCCTCAGCGAGGATCTTCTCCTCACCGTCATCCAAGTCGGATCATCTGCGCGTGCTGCCTGGCTTCGTGTCAAGGGTATTTTCCACGACAACAGCACCGCTCGAGCAGCCGATCTCGAAAGTCGTTTCATCAATGCTCGTTTAGATTTTTTACCCTCCGTCTCAGCGTATTGCCAATATCTGAAATCACTGGCAAATCAGCTTGGAGATGTCGAGGCCCCAGTTAGCGAACAACGCCTTGTTCTGCAACTTATCAACGGGTTGTCTTTATCATACGACACTGTTGGCAGCATCATCAGTCAGATGTCGCCTCTTCCTTCGTTTTCCGTTGCCCGGAGCATGCTCACCCGGGAGGAATCTCGCCGGAGCCGCCACATGGAGGGGAACCATGCCCTGATTGCAGCCACTACTCCGCGACCGTCCACTGGTGCAGGTCCCGCCGCCGAGCACAACTCGGCTCGTCGAAACCGATCGCGCGGCCGTCGAAATTCCGGCCAAAACAACACAAATCGGCTGCCACCCGGAGCTTTCAACTCAGGTCCGCGACCTATGCAATCGGCGGCCTGGTTCCCGACGGCGCTCGCGGCATCTTGGCCGAGTGGATGGGCACCACCGCCGTGCGCTTACCCTACTGCCACGGCATCCTCGGGCGGTCAGATCTTCCCCCGGCGGCGCAGCCGACTCCACATGCACAGGGGTTTGGGCTCTTTTCAAGCCAGCAGCTGGGCCTTGGGCCGTTTCAGCCCGCGAGTCTTGGGTACTTTGCGGGTCAGGCCGCGGGTCCTGGGTACTTCGCGGGTCAGGCCCTAATTGGGTCTCATCTGGGCCAGCCAATTCTTGGGCCAACTTATCAGCATTTTGGGCCCCTCCAGCAGCAGAGTTTTGGGCCACAACAACCCAGTCCACCTGCATTTTCTCCGGCTATCAGCACGACGTCGCTGCAAACACCTTCCGACAATTGGTACATGGACACCGGAGCGTCTTCTCACCTCACTGCAAATCCAGGTATCCTTCGAACCTATTTTAATTCGAGTAATTTAGCTCTCATTTATGTTGGTAACGGAAATAATATTCCTGTCATTGGTCACGGTTCTGCAATTTTACCCACATGCCCGTCTTATCAGCTAAAGAATGTTTTACATACTCCCGACATTGTTAAAATCTAGTGTCTGTTCGTAAATTTACTACTGATAACAATGTTAGTGTGGAGTGTGACCCAATCGGTTTTTCTGTCAAGGACCTAGAGTCGGGGAAAATCAAAACGAGATGTAATAGCCTTGGGGATTTGTACCCGGTCACCACCAACACCTTGCCACCCACCGCCCTTGTCGCTTCCCAACCACCGTCATGGCATGCTCGATTGGGTCACCCAGGCGATCATGTTTTGGACCAGCTCAAGCGTAGATTTCCGTTCTTCAATAAAGCCACTTGTTCGGCTATTTGTTCTTCTTGTCAAATTTCTAAACATAGACGTCTTCCATTTTCTCCTTCTCATACTGTTACTTTTAAACCTTTTGATATAATTCATAGTGATATTTGGACTTCTCCCATTTCCAGCACTAGTGGGTTTAAATATTATTTGTTGTTTTTGGACGACTACTCTAATTTTACCTGGATTTTTCCTCTTAAACACAAGTCTGAAACCTTCCACAAATTCGTGCTTTTTCATACAATGATCCAAACTCAATTCCAGTTCAATATCAAAACTTTCCAGTGTGACATGGGGGGTGAATTTGACAACAACCTTTTTCGTGCCTTTTGTGCCCAAAAAGGGCTTCTTCTACGTTTTTTCTGCCCTCAAACCCCACCTCAAAATGGGAAAGCAGAACGAGCTCTTCGCACACTCAATGACATTACCCGTACACTGTTAACCCATGCATCCCTACCTTATCGTTTTTGGGTCGAATCTCTCCAAATGGCAACCTACATACATAACATATTGCCATCCAAAGCTATCAATAATCAAACCCCCACTTTTATTTTATATCATCGGGAACCCACATATACACATCTTCGGACTTTCAGGTGTCTGTGTTATCCTAACACCTCAGCCACTGCTCCTCACAAGTTGGCTCCCCATTCCGTTCCATGCTTATACATGGGTCCTTCTCCCGACCATAGAGGTTATCGTTGCTTGGATCTTAACTCACATCGAGTCATCACTTCCAGACATGTTGTGTTCGACGAAAATACTTTTCCTTTCGCCACTCCGTCGGATTTTACCCAACCATCCAACAATGATATACCCTCATCTGATCCTTCACCCATTCTTCTGGATCTTGTTCATCAAATTTCACCAGATACCTCACCCATGCCATCCCCACCATCACCACCTGGGTCCTCGCCCACTTTCAGTCCGCCTACCCAGTCAGCTCCTCCACCTCCTCCCCCTCCACCTCCTCGTCACCCAATGACGACACGCCTTAAGGCTGGCATTTCCAAACCTAATCCTCGCTACAACCTTTTGGCTTCTTCTACTCAAGTCTCCCCTCTTCCTAAATCTCCGCTACAAGCCCTGCATGACCCCCATTGGCGTACCGCCATGAATGATGAGTTTAATGCTCTTATTAAAAATGGTACTTGGGACTTGGTTCCGAGGCCGGCTGGTGCTAATATTGTTCGCTGCATGTGGCTATTTAAGCATAAGTACAGGTCTGATGGCACACTTGAGAGGTACAAAGCCCGTCTGGTGGTTAACGGTAAGTCTCAACAAGTCGGAGTGGATTGTGATGAGACGTTTAGTCCTGTGGTTAAACCGGCTACCATTCGGCTCATTCTCAGCATCGCCGTCTCTCGATCGTGGCCTATTCACCAGTTCGACGTGAAGAACGCTTTCTTACATGGGGATTTGCATGAGACTGTTTATATGCATCAGGCTCCTGGTTTTTCGGACTAGCGTTATCCAGGCCAGGTTTGTCTTCTGCGCAAGTCTCTCTACGGGCTAAAGCAGGCACCCCGAACTTGGTACCACCATTTTGCTACTTATCTTTCCAGGATTGGTTTATGTGGCAGTCAGAGCGATCACTCGCTCTTCATATACACCTTCCGGAATGAGACAGCATACTTGCTCTTATATGTTGATGATATCATTCTCACCGCCTCTTCTGATGCCCTGCTTCACCACCTCACAACATTGCTTGGTGCTGAGTTTGCTATGACGGATCTCGGCCCTCTGAGTTACTTTCTTGGTGTTTCTGTGACTCGATCCAAGTCAGGCCTTTTCTTGTCTCAACAGAAGTATGTCAGGGATATCATTGATCGCGCCAAGATGACTTCGTGCAAGCCTGCTACTACACCCGTGGACACCAAGTCAAAACTTGTTGCTGATGTTGGGCTCCCTCTAGCTAATCCTTCAGTTTACCGCAGTCTTGTCGGTGCTCTTCAGTACCTCACCTTCACGAGGCCGGATATTGCTTATGTCGTGCAGCAAATTTGTCTTTTTATGCATGACCCTAGGGAACCACACTTTTAGGCTCTCGAGCGGATTATCCGGTACATCCAGGGTACTCTTGCTCTTGGTCTTCATCTTCAGGTATCCTCTACCTCAGCCCTCACTGCTTACTCAGATGCGGATTGGGCTGGCTGCCCAGACACTCGTCGGTCTACTTCTGGTTATTGTGTGTACTTTGGTGACAATCTCGTTTCATGGTCTTCCAAGCGCCAACCCACTATCTCCAGATCGAGTGCCAAGGCTGAATATCGAGGAGTTGCTAATGCTGTAGCTGAGACGTGCTGGTTGCGCAACTTACTTTGTGAATTGCGTGTTCCTCTTCAGCGGGCTACTTTGGTCTACTGTGACAACATCTCCGCCGTGTACCTTTCGTCTAATCCGGTACACCATCAACGTACTAAGCATGTGGAGATTGATATTCACTTTTTTCGCGAGAAGGTGGCTCTCGGCCAAGTTCGTGTTCTTCATGTTCCATCGGCTCATCAGTATGCTGACATCTTTACGAAGGGACTTCCATCACCTTTGTTTCTAGATTTTCGTTCTAGTCTTTGCATTCGCTCTGCTCCTGTTTTGACTAAGGGGGAGTGTTAGTAAATAGAATATTTACTGAATATTAGTTAGCATATTTAGAATATATTCTTTCTGTAATTATCTGTTATATTAGGTAATCTAGTTGTACAGACCTCTATTTATATGAATGAATACAGAAAGCTTAGATGAGCAATTCAGCCATTCAGTATTGCATTCTAACACTGAGCATCCAAACATACAATTACCAAAATGAAGCAACTGTCTATAAATGTCACATGTAGAGCTCAATGATACAGACAAGATCAAATCTATATCTAAGAGACAAGTTAAACAATATGTCAAAGGAACTTTCCCTTCCTCTAAGATTCCAAACTAAAAATTTTGTATTGATGTAATGAATAAGGAAACCTCATTACCTTTTTTACCTAGTCATAATCATATTTAACTGAGTTACATAGGAGTCATTCTTAGGTTTGGATGATTTTTTGTCTTTTTTGATATTTTCTTTTGTTTATCAATATCACTAGTACTTACTTGTATTTCACTTACCTCATCTACATGGGGCTGAAGAGAGTGGTCACTAAGGTTTGCATTGTCATCTGGTTCATCTTGATCCTCAGTATCATCAGTGTCATGAGTTGAGAGGACCTGGAATCTTTTCTGGAATGTTTTCTGCTGGGATAGAAAAAACTATTTAACAGCTAAAAGAGTATTGAAGGAGAAGATATCTTACTCTGTTTTGTCAAGGAAAAGATGTCATCTCTGACTGGGTTTTTCCTTTCCCTTTGTTGATGGGATCTAATTTGGGAGTTGAAAGGCCTTTCTCTTTGTTCACCTTTCTAATAGGAGAGGAGTATTGAGCCTCCATAATTTGCTGTGGAGAACCATATAATGAGAGATCTGGAGAGGAGCAAAGAACTTTTGTATTGACATCAAGCTTGTCAGAAGGCTGAGTGGGAAAGGCTTGAGTGGGATAATGCACTAGGTGCAGTAGATTTCTCAACTTCAGGAGAGAGGATAATCTCAACAAACTCAGGAGTCTGAGTGGGGCCATCAAGTGCCGAAGATTTCTCCACAAGCTCAAGTGCTATGGCTTCAACACCATCAAGAGGTTGGAAATTGTCATCGTTGTGATCCTTCAGCTTAGGGACATAATTTTTGGGGGTTGCTCCATGCAGGTCCATTTTTCTCTTGCACGTCCCTAATATTGTTAAGGAAAAAAATGGGTTTGAAATCATAGGGTTCCATCATAGGACATTATGGTAAAAATACGGACCTGCAAGAGAAAAATGGACATGCATGGAGAAATTGCTTAATTTTTCTTAGGCTTCTAAACCTATGGAAATTAGCCTTTTGAGCAGCTTTCTGAGCAAGAATTTTTTTGGCTTTCTCTTGAGTAGAGATACCCAGCTTTGTCTGTGTGATCGTTAGAGACGAGTTTGTTCATTTGAGTATACAGCTTGATCCAAAGATGGCAATTCAGATTTTTTTTCTCATTAGCCTTGACCATTTTGAACAGTCACAGGTTCAGGCCACTGTCTAGGCCTCTTGAGCACGGGATGGAGATGGATACCTTGGTCTTCACAGTGACCATTACAATTACAGTGATAGCAATGTTAGAATCTGTATACAACTTTGGTCATAAATAAAATATTATATAATTTGCAAGGACTAATATGCAAATATTAAAAATTACAATATGCATAAATAAATTCGAATGGAATCACGACGAACGTTTTCCTTGAAACAAATTAGGCCCCGTATGGGTCTTTGTTCCCTATGATAAGACCATCAAGGATGAAAGTCAACTCGTGACGATCATCCCAGAAGGCGCATAGCCCGAAGGCACTCTATCACATTAGTACACTGACCTGAATAGAACGACGGGAAAATACAGAACCAATAACAGACAGAGCCAGACTGAAAAATCATGGAGAGAGGGAATTTGATTGCCTAAGGCTATTTAGTTTCTGAACCGTTTCTAGGCTGGCTCTAAGATTGTACTTATAGGGAGGTGAGGGGGCCAGGTCTAAATGCAGACATGAATGCAATCAATCAAATTTGGGACGTTTTTCCCTTGATTGTTGCCCTGAAACTGACACCTTGATTGTTTTCCATTAAATCAGACTATTTTATTGTCTGTTTTAATTCAGCCGTTAATTGCGTAATTAGAGCTGATTCACATTAATGGAAAATAAAACTGAACATCATAAAGTTTGAACAGTTACACACATTTGAGCCCAAGCCCAAAATTCTTATTTTCCAACAATCCCCCACATGAATCAGATATCAGTGCGGGAATCAGAACAATCAAGACAGACACGGAATGTTTGACTATGTGATAGATTTGTATCGATGGCATAGAATGCTGCATAGGATAAGTATGGGGTTTGCCCTTTGAACTTTCCCTTGAGAGAGCACACCTGTTCCACTGGTTAGGAAGTATGCGGTCCCGCTTTGAACTTCCCTGAACCTCCCGTGTGTACTTCCCACAGCTTTCTTTCCTAGCTCATGCGCTTTTCTCGGTTGTGTCCATTCTATGAGGCCCTGGATCACTGCCTAGTTCTGTAAGTTTCCTAGAGAATTGAGTCCCAACAATTCCCTTTTGAAGCGGCCCACACTTCTCCTTACATAGGTGATTCTTTGTTTAGGAGTAGTTTATTGAACTTTATCGTCTCCACTCAAGTAGTCAATACTTTGAGGCCGTGAATCATTAAAAGCATTGAAATGCTTATCCTACAACCCTAATCACTGTTTCTACATCTTAGGAATGAGACAAGAGGAGTAGAACCCCCCAGTGAGCGTCGGTGGGTCTTTGCAGTTCAGTTGTCCCTTTGAACCTAGACCATGGGATCTCCAATCGCATAGGAAGGGTTTTCCACATACGTAACCTCACCATTTAGTGGACTTAAGTCTCATCCCTCTCGATGATATTTCAACTATCTCTCTATTTAGCCCTTTAGTCAGGGGATCGGCTATGTTGTCCTTAGATCTTACATAGTCGATTGTGATCACGCCCGTTGAGAGAAGTTGTCTAATGGAGCTATGTCCATGTAGAGACATACCATTATCGATATGGTTTCATAATGTTCCAATCAGCATATATTTGCTTTGGTAACCTAGGGATTCCTTTTTCGTAAAAGGTATGGACATTAATTTCCTTTCCCTTAATCCAACCCAATGGATTTAGATTCCCCATATGAATCTTAAAAGAGAATCATTTCTCTACACATTTCAAAAACTGTCTGATCGAACACAACTCATTAAGTACTATAGACCTTCAATGACTCTTCATTTCTCTTATCAAGAGAAACCTCACCTTTGCGAAGGCATTCCACCCACGTTCGAGTCGTTCCATTGAATACAAAACATCTTTCCAACAGATTTAGTCATTGTATCAATGTTGCTATCAACGAGCAAATAAATATCCAAGAACACAAATGACATAGTCATTTCTCGTGTCCTTTAGCCCAAGCTCATTGATTCAAATCATTGGCTCAACAACAATCAGTGTCATTAACCTATGGACTGTTTTGGAGCATCGAGCTATTCATATTGCTCTATTTAGATTTTAATATCTAAATCCCCACATAACCATTTGGGTCCATTTGATGTACTTTCAGTTTTACAAAGTTTCAATACTAAGTACCATCATTTCAGGCTTCATTTTCATTTCTAGAGAATACAAATATACTGACTAATTGTTGAAATATACTAGATGTTTAGTGATTTTCCGCCTAACATGGTAGATCAATTTCACCATTGATTACCGATTTTTCCATAAACATCATTTCATGGAATTCTAGCCTTTTAAAGCTTTCAGATATACCTATAAAACAAACAAGGCACAAAGCTGAAGTCCAGAGATCTTTTGCGTTATTCAGGTCTATCATCACAGATCATCAACGATTTCATCCATTGACTCATAAATCCAATTTCAGGATAAATCGAGATCTTTGGGAATTTCCAAATACTCTTTCCATCCAAAGATGTATTTCTCTATAGCGCATTTCTTGTGAATTTCAAAGATATTTGATATTCGTTCACAAGAACTCAACAAACATTTCCATATTGTGCACTTATGATAAATATACCATTTCAGGTTATATCTTTAACCATACATGGTTAGATGTCAAACCCCCACATTCGAATGAATTTATTGGATGACTCTACAACATTAAGCCAACCCCCACATTCAAACGAATTCACAGGATGAATCTACACCACTGAGAGTTTCAATTACTCATTTTTGGGATTTCTTAATTAAAAGATCACAACCTATATGTAGGTTTCCCTTCATGTGCTTTCACAGTCACGTTATACCACAAATGATACGAAAATGAACTAAGCACCATTTATGCAAGTATCACTTCAGTGATTTTCCGTTAACTATCATTTAAGACACAATCTCTATTTCACTGACTTATTACAAGTCTCGTTTGGTTAATTTCATTTAAGGGATTTCAGTTTAATATCCTTTATGGTGCAGATACACCCAACTTTTTGGTACTATGTGAGTTACAAACTCTGCATAGTTTCTGCCCATTTCCAAATCAAAATTCGACTATCACACTCGATTTGACTTTTTCATTTAACGTTCATGTCTGAACTGACGCACCGGACCGGATCCCCATACCAGCACTAACACACCGGATCCCATCAGAACTCCGAAGTTAAGCGTGCTTGGGCGAGAGTAGTACTAGGATGGGTGACCCCCTGGGAAGTCCTCGTGTTGTACCCCTCCCACCCTTTTAACTGTTAGAATCTGTATACAACTTTGGGCATAAATAAAATATTATATAATTTGCAGGGACTATATGCAAAAATGAAAATTACAATATGCATAAATAAATTCGAATGGAATCATGATGAACGTTTTCCTTGAAACAAATTAGGCCCCGTATGAGTCTTTGTTCCCTAGGATAAGACCATCAAGGATGAAAGTCAACTCGTGACGATCATCCCGGAAGGCGCATAGCCCGAAGGCACTCTATCACATTAGTACACTGACCTGAATAGAACGACGGTAGAATACAGAACCAATAACAGACAGAGCCAGACTGAAAAATCATGGAGAGATGGAATTTGATTGCATAAGGCTATTTAGTTTCTGAACCGTTTCTAGGCTGGCTCTAAGACTGTACTTATAGGGAGGTGAGGGGGTCAGGTCTAAATGCAGACATGAATGCAATCAATCAAATTTGGGACGTTTTTCCCTTGATTGTTGCCCTGAAACTGACACCTTGATTGTTTTCCATTAAATCAGACTATTTTATTGTCTGTTTTAATTCAGCCGTTAATTGCGTAATTAGAGCTGATTCACATTAATGGAAAATAAAACTGAACATCATAAAGTTTGAACAGTTACACACATTTGAGCCCAAACCTGAGCCCAAGCCCAAAATTCTTATTTTCCAACAAGCAATAGTTTGGAAGATCTTTAAATAAATATGAATATGGGACACCACTATTGTTTACAAAAGTGTTAAATAACACCACCAATCTTTAAAAAGTTCTAAGAACACCACTAAACTATCAATTTCATTTCAAACCACACCAATTCTGTTAAATAGCAGTTAACCACAATTTTCCATCCATTTTGCTGAGGTTATTTTAATCAATTTATAAATATGTGATCTTCTTCTACCGGTGTTTTCTTCTTCTCCGCCAACCTGGTTGCTCCGTTTGCTCCATTTACAAAAGATATATACTGAAGTTTTAAAACCATGATAAAGAGCATAGCCTGCGCTCACCCATACATAAACATGCGCACACATACAACATCTTTTTGGCACTTCAGTTTCATGAATCGTACCTTTTTCATTTCAAGGATTTGAAAAACTCAATAACGTTAGTAAATAGAATATCTGGACAGGGTTTCTGAACTAGGTGAATTCTCGATCCGATTGTACGGGTCGTGCTTCCACTTCGTGATTTGGGGGTTTCAAAGTGCTTGCAGTTTGAAGAACCTAGATCATGTTTTGGATCAAGTGGTGTTGCGGTTGTAGCAGATCCCTGATTGACGCAGTAATTGATGCGGTAGGCGCTCTTCTCTGCCAAGCGGATGTGATTTTCACAGTTTCAAGATAATATCCCTTAGGGCGGTATTACAGTTTTTATTGGATATCTTAATCTGTAATAGTACATACATAATTAGTCTGGTTGGCATATAGTTCGGTTATTCTGTAATAGACTAGTCGAATTGGATGTCAATTCCACTCATTGTAATCGCTTCTGGGCGACCTTGAATGATTTTCTTCAAAAAAAGAATGAAGGCTCTATAAAAGGACAGTAATACCCTCGCAAAACTAACGGATTTGAAGGTTAACGGGTTTGTTGGGCCAAATGGTATAATTTGGAACAAATTCAATAGAATAATGGTGTTTTTTGAGGTTTTAAAAGATTAATGGTGTTATTTAAATTCTCCCAATAAATATTTTGAAATACGTTGAACTGAACTGAACTAAACATAAATAAATTTAAATATATTCAACTAAACTGAACAATATTAAATATATTTAATAGGGCCTAAAAACTGAACTGATATACATATAAGCTCTGGAAAATAGGGCCTAAAAGGTGGTAAAAGTTGAGAAAATAATTATCTATTATAAAAGCAAAAACTTTGGCGCGGCGTGGTGCTCTCATTCAATTTCCCACGTGGCGCTTCCACAATAATCCACATCAAGTTTTTTTATTAAAAAACCTTTAAATGTTATTAAATAAACCTTATTTAATTTATCTCCTAACTTTATTCTTCTTCTTATTTTTTCTTCTCATATACTCTTCTTCTTACTTTCTTTTTTCTTCCAAAATCTTTTATCATTTTTATATTATTTTATAATTACTTTTTCCATTAACAATATATACTGCTGACCAAGAATTAGTACTATGTTATACTTTATTCTTTTCTTACGTATTATTTTTACAATTTAACATATTTCATATACTTTATTTTATGTTAAAATTGAATATGTTAAAAATAATTAATTAATGAGATTCGGGCGATGCCCCGGTGTATTTTTGAGAGATACTTCAAAAAGAAAATTTTATCAAAAGATAGTGAAAAACTTTTCTTTTTTTTTGAAAAGATAGTGCAAAACCATTAGAAATAATTGTAGGGTAGATTGCAAACTTTAATAAATAAAGGAGGGATGCAAAATGTAATATTTAAGCAGAAACGCACAGCCGCCCCCACCTATCCTAAACCCTAGCTAGTCGCGGCCACACCTTTCTATAAGTGCCTATACCTTTCATTAGCATTTTTCATAGTAGAATTTTACATTGTCGTAGTCATCGGATCCGGTGCTTGAATTCATAGTCGAATCTCAGAGCTTGCAGCCTCCTAAAATGGCAATTTCACATGGTAATCTGCTTTTCTGTAAAAATCCTATTACTGTTCTCGTGTTCATCTCTAATAAATCACAGTGCGTGGGTGTATTAATTATCCAGTAAATCGTCATGTCTGCATGTGCATGCATATGTACAGACAGATATGACGATGTTTTAGAGTGCGTACGGTTCAGATTTGGTGATTTTAGAGCTTGTTCAGATCTGGTTTATGATTTTAACTGAGTAATGATATGTTTTGTTCTCGATCTAGGTTCTAAGGCCAAGTATGGCAAGGGTTGTTACCCTAAAGTAGCTGCCTGCATCGAGACTCTGAAATTTGATGCGGCTGAATGTGGTGCTAATGGTAATTGCTTTATCTAATTAATTTTTTGGAAAAATAAATGATCGATGTGATGATTATATGACTTACGGCTTGCACTTTTTACTTGCAGGGGACACGGCTTTGTTTCTATCTATCGAGAACAGACATGAACTTAGTACCATTTTTTTGATTGAAAATGGTCAGCATATTTGCAAACACAACATTTGTGGTGAAACCATGTCACACCCTGCTGGTGCTGGGAATGGTGTGCGTCCTACCCAATTATTTATCTTTGTTATTACAATTTGGGTGTTTTTTACTCATATCTATGCTTACCTTTTCTTTAGGATATAAGGAGAATGTTAAGCTCTTGATAGTGAAAGGGATCGATTTGAGGGATGAGAGTTTGGACCTTAAGGCAGATGTGAGTTAAACCTCCAACCTATAGTTTACGAAGTTGTTGATTTTTGTTTTACTAGGTATGATTAATTGATCTTTTTTTGTTGCAGCCAAATTTAGTTTCTTTTCATCCTGAGTAGCATTCTCATTATAATGAGTGTATGGAGCTGTTACGACTGAAGGTTTGTGATCATTTTTTGCATATTATTTGTTGGATTGGTGAAATTTATTTTGACTAGTATTTGTATTTGCAGGCAGGAGCTGATCCATAAGGCAGGAGCTGAACCAAATTAATGTGAGTTCCATCATGTGTAACACTTTTGTTGACATTATTTATTTATTACGTTTTGAAATGTGAGTAGTTGTATCTATTTATTCTTGACACTTTTGAGGACTTGTTTGTAACATCTCTAACAAACAAATTTGATAGATGGTTTCTTTTTTGTAATATCTGTAACAAACAAATTTGATAGATGGCTTATTTTTTCTAGGTTGTGAGACACATCTTGAGTATCAATATCAGATTGATAACTACAATGCTTAACTCCATATTTATTTTGCAGTTGGAGGCATGCCCAGGATTACAATCCCCTTCACGGAATTCAATGTAGCATACTCATCGCTTTTATAATGACCTTCGATCCCAAGCTCCTTTGCACATGAGAGCATTGGAGAGAAGAAATCGATACTTGTGGCAGATTTCTGGTTCCAACTGGATGAATTGCTTGACGGAGTTGATCAAATGTGGTTATTAGATGATATAAATATAAATTCTGTAGTAGATCCAAATGTAACAGATAGTGAATGAGAGAGGTATATATCCTTAAGGGTGACCTCAAAATGCTCTTAATTTATGAGAAACTACCCCTACTAAATCCTGTCTTTAAATTCTCAGTAACACAAACCATGTAGGAATGGAAAATGCACTGAAATTCACACTATTTGAATAGGTGTCATCCCCTATGGCATGGTCGTCTTTTCCCAGCCTTTCGTCTATAGCTCACTCCAGAACACGATAACACATGGATGAACAATATAATTGTCTAAATCCTATTGTAAGATTTAGAAATATATTAATTTCAAGTCTAATGTTTCTATTTGGTTGAGACCTGCACACAAGTTCCAACTAATAACAGATGAAACACTAATGATTACTATGTAGAATATGGCATACCTCCAGTTACATACTATTAAGATCACAATGTTATTATTTTGTACAGAGAAACCTTGAGGAAATGATGAAATGTTTGATATAGGGAAGAACAAAATCAAACAAACATTTTGTTTATCCATGTAATCAATAGAGTGAATTTAACAAAATTCTTGGCAATAAAGGGCATCAGAACGATGCGCCACTATTCAAAAGGTGAAAAACAAAAATGTATGCCATTTCAGCATCCTTGTTATCAGGTTCAAGAGTGAAGGCCTGAGAATATGCTTCTGCTGCCATGCCACTTGGATATCCTACTCCCTATCAGCCATCGCCCAACATGGCTTCACATCAATGCCACGACCTGGCTGGAATCCTTGCAGTCGCAGAGAACTGAATCTGAGGTGAGCACACAGCTGAACTGGAGGACAGACAATACAGCACTGCTCCAACCTCATCGAAATTCCTCAGAATCTGAAACTCATCAGAACAGTGATCTGAAAATCCCGGCAAGCAGAACCTCAATAACTCTCTGTTAGATGATCAAGGCTCTAGGCTGGAAAAGCACAACGGCAGCAAATGAAACCACAAATGATGGTAAAATTTTAAACAAGATGGTGGAGCTAATTGCAACAACGAAGCAGAATGTTGGTATGCAGCTGGAATGATTTGAAAAGGACGAAGAACATTCGCTTAGTTTTCTTTCTACATGCGTGGTTTTCAACTTTTCCTTTTTTTAAAAAAGACTCTGCCACTGGAATGAAAAACAACAACAGAAACCAAATTAAGTAGGAAAATGGATCCCATATAGCAGCCTCTGGAGCGGCAAATCTACCTGATCATTACCAGGACATTTGGCCAAAGTGATGGTCAATACTCCAACTGATTTGAATTTTGACATTAGCACTCCATCCAGCCACTGTATAAAAATTTAGTAATGAAACTACAGCAGATAAATCGACAGTCCGGAAATCATTACATGAAAATCTAAGAAAACATAACACAAAAGTACAGATGGCCAGGAAATTTACACAAATTTGTTTTCATATATACAATGAAGACTTTAAATTTGTAACGTAAAAATAAATTACAGCATTAAATACAGCCTTTTCTCAACAGTTCAAAGGTATGATATAAGAAAACTGTTAGAAATATAAATGAATCCAGCACAATCATTTTCATTGGCACAGACATTAAAATGGCACAAAGGGTTAGGCAAATCAAACAGGTTTAACATGAACTTGCCAAGATCTTATCTTCCATCCAAAGGTACTCACATCACCTTTCTGGCATCAGAAAGCAAGGGATAAATAAATCCTCAGTTGGCCCTGAAAATGCCAGAACACATCAATAAATGCCTCCAAACAATATCCACATGCTGATTAACAGTATACTAACCCAAAATTCAACTCAAAAAACATATCAGCAGCATTCTTGTGGTGAGCTAAATGGTGCATGCCACAACACTGATGAAATTTACTTTCGCGATGGAAAAACGAAAATAAGCGTAAAAAGAACAAGGGACTGTTTTTTTTCTTCTCAATTTAAACAAATCATGTTGACTGTAAGTAAACAGAAGCATGTTTCAACAATTTTAAACACAAATCTACAAGAACACTAACTTACTTAAACACTTGCCCCAATCATAATATATATCATGAATACTCCTCTCTCAAAATTACGAAGCATTCAAAATTAAACGAGCATACTTACAAAGGATTGTCTTAAAAGCATAAGAACTAATCAGCTATATTCCTCCTTTCTTTACATTTTTCGGACTATGAACTAAATGCAGTCTTACATCAGAAGCTTTGTATACATGATGTCACAGCTACAAAGATTAACTGTAATGACACTTTTAAGACATAAAGAGTTAAGAGAGAGTACAGCCTGCAACAGGAAATCAGTTGATGAATGACTATCATTTATGATGAGCACCATTTTGATCAGAAAGCAAATACCTTATCTCCATCAAGTGTTCATCATCTGACACATGGAGATCAATACGGAGATTCGTCAATATGGACTCTTGTTCCCAGCTTAAGGGACCAGAAGAGTGCAATGCCAGCAGAGTTCGGCGGTAAGCTTCCAGCTCAATGTCATGATTGCTTCCAAATACTTCATCTTCATGAGACAGAGAACAACTCTCTTCATCATCTTTTAAAAACGATTCTGCATCACTGCAAATACAATTGGACTCTTGACCAAGTACCTGCTTATAATATTTAGGCGAGCCTTTCTGTCCCATACTATCAATACTGCAACTCCCAACAGAGGAAGCAACGCTATCAGATTCACTAGGATGTAAATCTCGGAATGAAGGAAAACCAGCAGGAAAATTGAGTTCTCTAGTTACAGGTTCATCAGAGCAAACAAATACCTCTCTCACTGCCAGAAGTGTAGCCACCTTATGTACTCTATTGTCCTTCTCAACCACTCTTCTTTTGTAACGGTTTCCAGCATGAGATTCAAGAACTGATGGCCTTGCTCTTTTCAAAGATCTTGACCTATCTTGGCGAGACTCTTGCAATCCAGCACCATCCTCGTAATGTAAGCAACTCTTTTGAGCCTTCTTTTGTCTCAGAGCATCAGATCCTATCTTCCGACAATATCCTGCTGACAGTTCATTTATTTGTTCTAACCCACATGCACCAGAACCCTGCAAGAAGAGCCATACAATGATGGGAAAGTTAAATCAAGAGAGTAACGCAAACAAAAGCATCTGAGCATAATAATAAGTTGTGCATGGAATTTAAAGTAATGAAAAAATAGTCTACCTTTCCCATCAAGATCCATTTATCGTCAAGCCATAACAGCTGCTCTCTAATGTTTAATCCTTTCACAATAGATACAGTGAAACATCCGAGTAACCTCACCATGCAGTAATCCCCAGGCAAGACCTTTAAGATAGAAGCGGTTTTCCATGAAAGATTGTCAAACACTTCGATGGTATCTCCAGCTTCCCTAAAATCATTACTTAGTAAAAGAGGAGGACACGGTCTGACTAGTTTCCTTGAAACCCTTTCTATCAACGATCCACCATCCATAACGGGTTGATGATCATAGCGAACTGAATAAGTATGGCCATTACCACTAAGTATCTCTGCAGTACGCCATGATATAGGCACCTCCTTCTTGTTCATAACCTCGACTCGACTTCCCTTCTTAATCCTCATTATTGATTTCTTCACACCAAACTGTCATCAACAGGAAACAAGAACAAATATTATCAGTAAACTCTGAAATAAAAACCGAATGAAACCATAACCAGATCTAAATTCAGCCGTTAGAACAGAATAATTTTCCGGGACCACAAACGGATCAACGAACAGCAAGGATAAAAGTTTAACACCGTTTTCAACACCTACATGATTGATCAGCATTCGTACGCGATGAAAACGTCAAAACTACCGTAATAAACACATCCGACGCAGAAAGATGAACATAAAGAATTAAAGATACACAAAACATAGCAAAAGGAGCGATTACAAAATAGAATGGGAAAATTCACTGACCTTGTTCGAACTCGTCAAGAATGTAAAAGAAACTTCTTCCTGAACGATTTTGTTGCAATTGATTGGTATGATCGTCAGGAAAGAAGGATATCGAAGCTGCGGTTTTTATTTCGGGTATGGGGTTTGCTTGGGCGTGGGGAAAAACAGATTTAAGAACTCTGGCCTGCGCTTGGGCGTGGGGTATCGAAGCCCTTTTCTTGCACGTGAGATACGAATGAATACAAATACAACTCGTGTTTTGATTGATAATAATGTATTATTTTGATTGATAATAGTTCTTCTTACGAGCACTTTTTTTTCAATAAAAAGTATTCATTTATTTAAATAGTTTTTTTTTTTTTTTAGATAAAACCATCATTGGTGGGAGGATTATATTGGCTTCCTTATGCCGTAAATAACTAAAAAATAAAGATACAAGACCATTACCAGCTATCAACCCTAAAGTAAGGGAAAATAGGGGTGAGATCACCACCCAAGGCAAGGACCTGTTGCCCGAAGGCTGTGTGCCCGAAGACATATTCCTAGGCTTTCACCTGGAAGCAAGGAGTTGCCCAAAGGCTTACATAAAAAAGGGAATACATCGTAAAATCTATGGTCGAAAAAAACTACCTGACAAGCGTAGCACCTTAACTCGCATTCTAAACTACCTAATCGAAATCTACCAGTCTAAACAAGACCAGAAGCCCATGGGGTTTACCCTCCCGCCAATTAAGGGTTAGGAGGGACGTAACAAACAAATGGGCAAGGATACTCCCCAAATCTGTCAGAATAGCTCCACAAAAAGACCAATTTCAAATCATATTCCCTACACTAATACATAAACAATTAGATCACGCCCATATATTATCATTTCCTTTCCGGTTAGTTTCGTGGTAAAAGAAACACCCCAGTCCGTTCAGACTCTATCAACACAAACCCTCGCTTACTCATCATCTCAGGGTGTAGAGAATTCAAGCAGGCAATTGAGAGGTTGAGTGCGCAAAAACCATCTAACACGTATGAAAATGATAAACATCTCCAACGGTCTAAAGATCTAAAGCAAAATCACCAAAAAGTGAGTTAACAAACCACTTATGACATGGATTTCTCCTAACTGCTCATCAGATCTTAAGCCAAAAACAGTTTAAATAAAACCATAATTGGCAGATAGCTTTCATCTAATTGCATCAAAATAAAAGGCAGCTAGACTAAAAATAAAAGAGGGAATTAATAATAAAAGGAAAAAGAAATCAACCCTCACTGGCAGAGACGGCAGAGCTCGGCACCGGATTCCGGCGCGGCGGCGCGCGCGGACGCCGTTTTGTGGGAGTCGTGTGACCTCCACGCGCGGCATATGAAAACGCCCATAGACAGGCGGCGCGTCGTTATGGCGTTGAGCCTGTCCAGTGGAGCGTGACAGAGGCGGTGGCGCGTGGCGTCGCGGCTTACACCCCTCGCGTCCTAGCGGCGTAGCTCTGTCGACTCCCCTCCTAATTTTTCCGGCGTGGTTCCAAGAAGCGCCAGCGCGGAGCTCCATGCTCCAGATCTGCAGGTCTTGTGGCTGTGTCGGACTCGTCGGGAGACGGGCTGGGCCGGGGTCTGCTCGGAGTCGCTGCTGTGACGTCGGGATCTGAGGGATCGGGCATGGGCTCGCCGGGACTGGACCGGGTACAGTCGGGCTCGCCGGGACTGGACCGGGTACAGTCGCCGGACTTGGCCGAGGTCCGGGACGACGGGATCTGGACCGGGCTGTAGCCGAGGTCGCCGGGCTGGGCCTGGATCTGGTCAGAGAACAGAGTCAACGCCGTAGCTTGTCGGAGTCAGCAAAAGGGTCGCAGGCAAGAAGGGGGCGAAGGGGTGGTGGAAACTATATTAGGTAGGGGAAGGGGATGTCACCACCGACCGGCAAGGAGGCCGGTCGGAGCCTCCCCGGCGCGGGGGAAAATTGCAGAAAGTTTTTTGGGCAGAGCGTTTTGGGCCATAATAGTGAGCAGTGGCGCAACCAGAATTATATTTGAGGTAGAGCACATTAACACTAGCAAGGTTGAGAAGAGTCAGCAACGGCGGTCGACTAATGTGAAAGACAGCGAGCGACGGCAAATTTTCTAAGCGTAAGATGAGTGACGGAGATTTTTCTGGGTTGAGACGCGGTCTCTGTCTGAGATCTCCTTATTTTTATTTTTTTGGATTTATTTCAAGATTGCCAAGGCGGTTTCTGGACCGCCCGGACGATACGGCGCTCGCCATAATATAATTTGTCGAGCATGGCGAGCATATAATATATATATATATAATAAAGTGTATATTTTTGTATATAATAGTTTGTATAAAAATAATATAATTTCGGATATTCGAGTATGAAATGTATTTTAATAAATCAACTACATCCATAAGAGAACTTTCAAACCTACTGCAAGATCACTTATTAAACTCAACTTTTTTAAAATACATGAATAATATTTAAGTGTAGAGAGATATTACTCATATAAAATATAGAAGAATACTTGATATAATATTAATTGCCCCATATTTCCTAAGTTATCTACACGTGTGGAGTGTTGAATAAGTCCACAACAACTCAATCTTATCGTCCATGCGTATCAAATTAGATCGGACTGTATTCATCGGAATCCAAAGAACTAAATATATGTTAACCCTAATTTTGTTAGGGGACCAGGGATTTATTAATCGGAATTTGGCAATCGGTGAACTCCATCGGGACGGCCCTGGCGATGCCGCAACAACCGTGGTTTATTTACAATTTTTTTTTAAAAACAAATCATATTTTATATAAGGCACGTGCCCTAAGGTGCCCGGGCGAGTGGTTCGTTCCGCCCTTGGTAGTGAGTAGTGATGTAAGTCAAAAACACGGAGGGACCAATTTGGAATTTCTGAAAATTTTAAAAAACACGCGCTACAGTGTCGAGTCGCTACATTACCGGGTTTGCTACCGTGTCGAGTTGCTACAGTACCGGTTTTACTTGAAACATTTTAACGTGAAACATAAAACATGAACATTTTAACGTGAAACATGATCATTTTGAAGCATAAAACATTAACATTTTAACTTAAAACATGAACATTTTTTGAAATATAAAGCATGAACATTTTGACTTAAAACATGAACATGAACATTTTAACTTGAAACATAAAACATGAATATTTTAACATGTTGCAAAATCAATATAGAGAATGTTGGGTTTTCATCCCTAATATAAAGAGATTAGTTTACGGAATTTCTTGGACCTGCTCTTATTAGCAATATTAACCTTAGTTACATCATCAAAAGTATTTTCTTTGCTGGATTGAACCCGATCAGGTTGTCAGTTATTTCTCAATTTGAATTAAGTTTTCCAGGTTTGAATTGAGTTTAGGTCAATATAATTTTGGGTAGTCTTATTTTGCTTCGGCTCAAATCGAGTTCAGTACCGGTGAAATTTGAGCATCAAGTCATATTCAAATTGAGATTCTCAAGTCAGATCAACAGAGTGAGATGTAAATGTAATTCATCAATGCAACTAGAAGTCTAGCAAATTAAAGAACTAAATGGAATTTAGGGTTTTACAAACGCTAATTTGGTCCAAAAGTTCCAACACTCCCAGAGATTTATTTTTCTTCTAGTAAATCATATCATTAAAGGACAAGCATTGCAGATAAAAGCTGGAAATATGAAATCCAAATTCAATATAAATGACGGTAACAAACTAAACATTCAGAAAAAAAACCACTGAATTCTCACAACCAAATCAAAAGGGCAAATTCAGAAACTCCTAACAGCAAATGAGGGAATCCCTCCATACTTCTAATATGGGAGACACTCCTAAACTCAGCAAATTTGCAAGTGCAAAAGACAAGCACGACTGCAAGGAGAATACAACTGCCTCTTCACTCAAAAGTGTCATCATCGTCATCAGGAAGGGGCTGGTTAGCTGCTTGCAGGAGCTCAGCTTCATGCCTGAAGAATTAAAATGTTGCAAACTCAGCACATGAAACTTCCGGACATATACTAGAGAACAAAGATCCAGCATATTCAGGGAAAGCATGAAAGAATACTTACTGTTGCTGTGCAGCCAAATCAATCTGGACTTCGGGTGGAGCAAGTGCAGGTGACTCCACGAAATGCAAGTTAGGGTCTCTGTTATACACCATTAGCCAAACAGATGTAAGAACACACATTTATTTCATGCTGAGTTTGCAACCAGTGTTTACATTGCCAATGAGAACAATTGCAACAAGAATAAAAGATAACTTACCCAGCAAGCTTTCTAGCAAGATAAAGGAAGGGCTTCTCAAAATTGTAATTGCTCTTTGCAGAAATCTCATAGTATTGCAAGTTCTTCTTGCGGTGGAAGGTCACTTGCTTAGCCTTGACCTGACGGTTCTTCACGTCAACCTTGTTGCCACAGAGTACAATGGGGATGTTCTCACACACCCTGATATATCATAGCAAGATATCAGCTTTTTAGAAATCAAAGCCTTAATGTAATGTCATGTCATGACAATGATGACAACTACTTGATACACTTACCGGCAAAGATCACGATGCCATGTTGGAACATTCTTATATGTCAACCTAGCAGTGACATCGAACATGATAATAGCACATTGTCCATGAATACTGCAATCAACGAACACACCAAGTTAGAAACAGATAATCAACAAATCCATTAATCACTAGACTGGACAATCAAAAGAACAAAACAATGACCAAAAACCTATGTCAATTCCTACCAGAAAATGGATTTTAAAATCTATCCTAAAAATATCATCACACCAATCTCTAGGTAGTGTTAGATTTTTCATCACAATTGTACAAATCAATAAAACACTAACCAACAATTCTGATAACTAAAATATAGTTATACATCAAATCTTCAAAAAATTAATCAGAGATAACATTATCACAACATCAATCCTAACTCTCAAGAAAATTTTTAAAAACCATCACCTATCCTACATTTCCCAGGGAATTAGATTCATCATGATAACAAAAATCAGTAGTGCAACATATTTCTCCATACTCATCCGTCTCAAAATATGTTTCAAAAAACTTAAGTCTTGAATACTTACTAGTAGCCATCCCTAAGTCCTCCGAATTTCTCCTGTCCAGCAGTATCCCAGCAGTAAAAGCGAATCTTACCGCAGTTGGTGAAGAAATCCAAAGGATGAACCTCAACTCCAATGGTGGCTGCAAAGTAAAATGGAGTTATAACAATAAGAGTATTGAAATGAACAGATACCCACCCACAAGTGAAATAAACCAGCAAAACTTACGTTCGTATTTCTTCTCAAATTCACCAGTGAGATGCCTCTTCACGAAAGTAGTTTTCCCTGAAACAGTAACACTCTAACACTTTACCTAATGTTTTTTTTCTGGTATAGTAAACAATCAAAAAGTTAACCTATATCAAGTCAGCTAAATCTAATCAAACAAGTATCTCGTAGCAGTAAACAATAAAAAATTGAACTCATTAAACCAGTAAACAGCCAAAATTTTAACCAAAATAAAAAATGAAACCTAATCGACTTCAATAAACAGATAAAAGGGGGGCGCGCTGTTACCTGTCCCGCCGTCACCAACGATGACGAGCTTGAAGCTAGGGTAATCGACGGTTTGCTGATTCGGGAGCGCCTGGAAAAATCGGAAATTAGAAATCGAAATCACACGAATTCACAGATCGTAAAATCAAATCGACGATGAACGAGCAGATCGACGGAGGCTCACCATTGATGCAGAGATTTATTCGAGCGGCGTCGAACAGAAAACGGAGAGGAAAGGAAAGTGAGAAAGGAGACGAGGGACGAGGGTTTTGTAAAGGTGTTTGGAAGAAGAGTCAAGTGCTTTGAATCTACGCGATAATCTGGACCGTCGGATGGGACCTTAATAGGGATCTTTTTGGACGGTGGGGACACGGGTCATCCGTGTTTAATCGGTGTCCCAAGCCCATCGAATTCAAATTTCGGGGAGCCCATTTCCAGGGCCAAATTCAAAATTTCAAATTTCAAAATGATCCACAATTCTTTATTATTAGTTTTTATCAAGGTCTGATCCGAAAGTTTAATGAAAAGTTTGGTTCCTAGAAAGATCAGCTGCTTAACCAAGCTGGGACTTTTCAAAGAAAAAAAACCTTCTTGAGAGAACAGAAGAATCTAGAAATTTTTCTTTCGGGTAAACCTTTAGTATAATGGTAAACTAAAAATAAATTTTATAATATGAAATAAATGTATTTCAGATTTCGAGCCTGAGTAAATATGTAATTAGTGTGTACTTTTGTAGAAAAAAATTAATAGGTAGAAATTGACATTGTTTGACCAAAATATTATTTAACGACAACTTTGACAATTGATAGCTTTAGTTAAATTTAACTAATTTAAAATTTTGATATTTACAAAACAAATGTCAAATAGAATACAAAACTATATCACACATATATATTATATTACTTCAAATTTATAGTCAAACTGATTCAAACATGCAACAAAAACTATGATAAATAATATGATATTTTATTGTAGAAGTTAAAGTATTATTGTACATTTCATTTAAATTTGTATCATTGTGTATTTTATTGTAGAAGTTAAATTAAGTTATAGTTTTTTCGAATCATTACCTTACCTGAAATCTAGGACAACGAGACTGTGAGAGAAGATTAGGATATGATAACGAGATTCTTTTTATTAGCAAGTAAAAGTAAAAATTTAATAATTGGGGTAACCTATTTATATTTAAGCAATTTCGTCATGCAGGTCCATTTTTCTCTTGCAGGTCTGTATTTTTACCATAATGCCCCATGATGGAACCCTGTGATTTCAAACCCATTTTTTGCCTTAACAATATTAGAGGTATTATATATATATATGCATACCCTATATATATAGGAACCCCTATATATAGAAAAATGGACCTGCATGGAGCAACCCCTATATATATATATATATATATATATATATATATATATATATATATAGGTCTTGGGAAATTTTGTACAGATCCAACCAAATAGGGGGCATGGGTATGAGAACAACATAGGGATGAATAAGCATTACTTGCATGCATGCATGCATGGAATGTTGCTTGTGGTTCTAAGATCCTGTTTTCTAGATCTTATTTCAATATTTTTTAGTTCAGATAAACTTTTTTTTAGTTCAGATAAATGTTTTTTAGTTCAGATGAGTTCAGATAATCTTTTCCAGTTCATATGAGTTCAGTTTAGTAAACTTATTTAGTTTTTAGATAAGTTAAGTTCAGTAAATTTATTTGTATTTTAGTTCAGTTTAGTTTAAATCCGTTCAATCTTTTAAGCTTAATTGTTCATATCAATTCAATTCAATTCCATTCAGTTTAGTTCAATTTCAATATGATTTGATGAAATTTAGATTAATTTAGTCATACTGATTTTTTTTTCAATACATTAATTTCACTTCAGTTCAGTTCAGTTTAGCTCAACAACAATATAATTTGATGCAATGAATTAAGGTTAATTTATACATACCATTTATTTTCATCACACTTGTTTATTTTCAATTCAGTTCAGTTTAGTTCAGTTCAATTATCTATATACTTCAACTCAACTCAAATCGTTTAGCTAGCCAACATGGTCATATTTTTTTAACATTAAGGCCCTGTGTGCCCGAGCTTATATATATATTAGTATAGTTTAATTCAATTTAGTTAAGTTCAGTGAATTGAAGTGAAATGTAATTCGATGAAATTCAGGTTAATTCAGTCACGCTGATTCTTTTTATCAATACATTAATTTTCACTTTCCGATCAATTCAATCCAGTTCAATTCAGTTCAACAAGAAATAAATTCTATCAAACTCTATCATATATTTTTTAGTTAGTTTCAATTTAGTTCAGTCCAATTTATCTATATATTTCAATTCAACTCAGTTTTTAAGTTCAAATGAGTTCAGCTAAAATTTTTAAGTACGTACAAATGAGTTCAGTTCAGATGAGTTCAGATAAAGTTTTTTAAGTTCAGATGAGTTTAGATAAAGTTTTTTAAGTTGAGTTTAGATAAAGTTTTTTAAGTTCAGATGAGTTCAGATAAAGTTTTTTAAGTTCAGATGAGTTCAGATAAAGTTTTTTAAGTTGAGTTTAGATAAAGTTTTTTAAGTTCAGATGAGTTCAGATAAAGTTTTTTAAGTTGAGTTTAGATAAAGTTTTTTAAGTTCAGATGAGTTCAGATAAAGTTTTTAAAGTTCTAATAAACTTTTTTTAGTTCAGATAAAGTTTTTTAAATTCAGATAAGTTCAAATATCGTAAAGAGTACCAGACCTAACTCTTTACTAACAAAAGTTTACTGGGCAAAATATTTGAAACATGTTGGTTTGGAGAAGACAAACCCAAAAGCTCGAGACAATTTGGCATGGCTGGTCAGTAGGGATGGCATTGGGCGAACTGGGCGTGGATAGTAGACTATCCATGTCCATCTCCATCTAAAATTTTACTATCCATCCCCGCCCATTTACCCATGACGGGTACAAATTTAATATCCATGCCCATCTAGCTGGATATCCATCTCATCTGGGTATCCGTGGATATCCATGCCCATGTTATACCCACATTCCCCATCCGACTTATTAATCCATATTTATAAAAAATTAACCTAAAATCTATTAATTATCATAAAAATTTAAATAAAAGCACTAATAATTCAAATATATTATATTAATAGAACAAAATAATTTATAATATGCTAATCATTAACTTATAAAATTCTTTTATGTTTCAAAACAGACCAAACATGCTTAAAAAAATGCTAAAATTAATAATATTATTAATATAAATACAAGTAATACTATTAATATTATATATAACGGATATTATACAAGTATTATACGGGCGGGTATCGGGCGGGTGGGGCGGGCGGGTATGGGACGGGTATAAAATCAATATCCATACCCACCCATTTACCCATGGCGGGTTTGAATCCAACATCCATACCCATGGCGGGTATAAAAAACTCATATCCATACCCGCCCCATTGGGCGGTTGGCGGGCGAGTATCCACCAAATACCCGTCGGGTGCCATCCCTACTGGTCAGGTCGTGAATGGAAGAACAACAGAGTCACATAAGAGTATGATTAAGAGCACATTTATCACTACTTTTTTGGTTGGTTCACCAAGATAAATATCTAAAAGAAAAAGAAGAAATTAAATAACCAGCCCAACCCAACCAATAATTAAATAGTCAGTTCATCAAACATGTCACTTCATCAAAACCTAAGTGTCAGTTCATCATATCTGACCATAAAGAGTGTTTCTTGGTCCTGGCTCTTGTGTGAGACTAGGGATGGCACCCGACGGGTATTTGGTGGATACCCGCCCGCCAACCGCCCAATGGGGCGGGTATGGATATGAGTTTTTTATACCCGCCATGGGTATGGATGTTGGATTCAAACCCGCCATGGGTAAATGGGTGGGTATGGATATTGATTTTATATCCGCCCCATACCTGCCCCCCCCCCCCCACCCGCTCCATACCCGCCCGTATAATACTTGTATAATATCCGTTATATATAATATTAATAGTATTACTTGTATTTATATTAATAATATTATTAATTTTAGCATTTTTTAAGCATGTTTGGTCTATTTTGAAACATAAAAGAATTACAAAGTCTTGGGTGAGACCGTCCTACCATAAACTTATGGTAGGACGAATGATAGTTCATGTGTTTAATAGATTTGTTCATGTGTTACACAGTTTTGTTCATGTGTTTCACAGTTTTGTTTGTTATAAGCTGGGTTCATGTGTTTGACAGATTTGTTCTTGTGTTTCACAATTTTGTTTGTTATAATCTGTAACAATATGTAAATGAATTAACAAAGCTGTGAAACACATGAACAAATCCATTAAACACATGAACTATCATTCGTCCTACCATAAACTTATGGTAGGACGGTCTCACCCAAGACCTTCTCTAAAAGAATTTTATAAGTTAATGATTAGCATATTATAAATTATTTTGTTTTATTAATATAATATATTTGAATTATTAGTGCTTTTATTTAATTCTTTATGATAATTAATAGCTTTTAGGTTAATTTTTTATAAATATGGATTAATAAGTCGGATGGAAAATGTGGGTATAACATGGGCATGGATATCCACGGATACCCAGATGAGATGGATATCCAGTTGGATGGGCATGGATATTAAATTTGTACCCGTCATGGGTAAATGGGCGGGGATGGATAGTAAAATTTTAGATGGGAATGGGCATGGATAGTCTACTATCCACGCCCAGTTCGCCCAATGCCATCCCTATGTGAGACTGCCTCACCAAGAATTGGTCTTTATTTTATATATTTATAATGGAAGATCATGCACTTCTTTTTTTCAAACTTAAATTTCATTAATTAATATACTACATTTAACGTTTTTAAAAAGATACTTAAAAAAAAAAACGTTTTTAAAAAGATAACAAGGTCGAATGAAAGGTTGGAGGTTTTTTTAACATTCAATTTTAATAGGGGCTGAACTTGTATATTCTCAAACGTTGGGGTCTTTATAAAATTCTCCACCCAATTTTTTAACACAGTCTACATTATTCAACATTCACTTGCATTCAAATTTGTGGCAAAAGTGAGAGACAAAGATTAATGACTTAAAATTTTGGATCTGGTATCAGTGGTATGATTCCACAAGCACATGGTAATCGCGAGGAAGATTGTTCTGCACATAGTGGCGGCAGAGTGAGAGTCTAAAGGATTTCATTGCCGCCTTTTCATTTTTGAAGCTTCTGCTCGAAAATATTCCGGTAATTTCTCTTTCCTTTTCTCTATTTTGAGTAAAATTTTCGGCAGTATAATTCCGCAGACTTTCGGTTTTATTGATCTGTAAGTGTTTGCGGGTCTGTGTATTGTATGCCCTAGCTGTTTGATTTTGTGAGTATTGGTGTAAATCGCTGTAATTTTAGTAGAAATCTCAAATATAACAAACTCGAATTGACTATGCCGCTGTTCTTCAATTTTTTCCTGGTAGTGTATTTTGCAAATGAATTTCCAGGTGCTATCTTTTTTTACTTATCAGGAGATGCCTTGAGGATATGGCTTTTTGCAAGACTGTTTGGGAAAACTGGTCTATTTTTTGTAAATTTTTATGTTTACAGGCACTTTATGCGAATGTAATCGAATTTGAGTGGTGAGAGCATTCTTCCAACTGATTAATTTAGCTATGTAGTTTTCTCTATTGAATTTCACTTGGTTCAGCTATAGAGTCTGTCATTCCTTCAGAAAATTTTCTTGACTTGCGTTTGCCATCATCTAAATTTTACGACCTGTAAATTGGTGACATAGAAGCTTGCAAATGCAATGGATTTTTCCAGATTTATGGCATTCTTTTCTTATTGTCTATGAAGAAGATGGTTTTTCTCCAAACACTTTTATGCTTTAAATTTCTTTGTATATTTCAGGTTTCCTGTGAGTTACCTGTAGTTCTGTATTTTTCTGAGCTGGTAAATATTTCATCTTAATACTCTGAAATGGTAAGTAAAACCTCTGGGTTACCCTATTTGCATCTCATGCGTGCCCTTGACCTCGGATGCAACATCTTTCATGGTTATTAAGATCTAGCTGCTGAACTTCATGAACCTAAATAAACATAGATTGTGATACATCTGAATGTAGGATCAATTGTATAGATGCTATGTCGCCATTAATATTCAGTTAAGACATAAAACGTCATTCATAGAAGTTGTTTTCTTAGAAGAAATTAATGTGTATACTTTTTAGGATTTTTGTCTCCCTATCAGTATTTGTGAAGCATACTCTGTCATCCAGGAAATAAATTTTCTTGGAAGTGTGGCTGTTATTTGGTCTATATTAGGTTAATTTAAGCTAACTGTTTATTATATTAACTAAAATGAAGCATCAAAATCATTTTATTGCAATCCTTTTTAAGTTGAAAATAATAATCAAGGATGACTTAATAAATGCATTCTCTCTATTGTTGTGCATTATAGAAGGTACATGTTTTCATTTGTTATTATTTGGTGCCAAATTTGAGCCGGATTCGGCATCTCTATCTTTGATGTCTAATTATATTCTATTAGCATGGTGTGATTGTAGAAGAATACGCTTTGTATTTTTGTTATTGCTGTTCTGCGTTGCTTTCAAAGGCCGTATTCATCTGCTTTTGGAGTTAATTTGAGTTATACTGCTGCCACAGGCGATTCCCGTCTTATTGGTGTTTTCTTATAGACAAGACATCTATGTAATCTGAATGTCACTCTTACGGTCTAAGAATTTCAACAACTTGAAAGGGTTGCTCACTTGAATATAACTTAAACTATTTGGTCACTGCTTTGGTGTTCTTGCCCATTAAACCTCTCTATATGACAGCAAAAATTTAACTTTTTGTAGACTTGTTCCAATCTCCTAAAATATCTAACTCATTAGATTAATCCTGTCACCTATGCTGGCATATCTTTCATATATAATTTCACATATTTGTTAATGTTGAATTATATTACTGTGTCAAACACCTTATTGGTCTAAAAATACTACTGTGCTGAGGTTTAAGTTTCTAATTTAGTTTGTTTCACACGCCTTGAAGATTACAAAGGAAGATATTGCTGCACAATTAATTACAGAAGGCTGTAAAAAACCTGAAACCAACACAGTCTACAGTCACCATTGACTGGATGAATTTGCTGGTAAGTATGAGTAAAACTCAATTATGCAAGGATTGATCATATGTTTTGCTCCTCTATTAGGATTTTTTACTGATGATGAAATCTTGTTTCAGTAAACGGTAAACCATGGAAGTACAACATTTCCATTATCAAAGTTGCATCTTTGTAATTATAATGATGGTCAGTTTAACCCAGGTATTTGGTTTTGAGCTCCTTATTTTATAAATTTATTTTCCTGATGGTGCAAAACTTGTTCCATGTTTGTTTTAAAATAAAATCTCGTTTCATGTTTAAAAGCATAGTAATCCTTCATAAGTGCATAAAAGAAATATGTGGAGCCTTTTCACCTGTAATGCCTAAAGAAAACAACTAAAGCAAGTGCAAATTATGTATCAACAAACTTACAGGGAAAGTGTGAAACTTATGCTGCATAGGAGGAAGTAGTGTCAATATGATAAATTGTTAACCATCATGTTGAGTGTTTCTGCTACTTGGTTGATGCTATTTGTCCATTCACTTCCCCTGTTTATGTTTCTGTTTACTTTTACCCTTGTAATGCCTTTTATCTAATTTTTCAAATCTGCAGGGCTTTTCTGATTACATTTCAAAACCATACTTTGAACAACACGTATCTCTTGATGAGTCAGAATTTGGGAAATTCTTAGATAGTCAAGTTATCTTCAGCTCATGCACAGTCCTGCGAGATAAGCATAATAAAGAGCCAAAAATTCTAGCTTTACATAGGAATCTAATTGGTGAAGGATCGCATCGTCGTTTAGTGACATCAGTGTCATTAGATTTTGAGCTACTTGGACATTCTTGTGAAGCCATTATTGTTGAGAGACTTCCCTCTGGAGTCTTTGCAGATCCTTTTGAGTTGCAGAGTCTTGTCCGTCGTGGAGGTAGACTAGTTTTGTCTTCTTCAAATTGAATGTTATGTATATGGAAGTAAGTACCAGTTTTTGAGACTTATGAAAATTTTCTGCATTGCACAACTTCTTTCAGTGTTCAAGGATGCAACTGTGTTTGGAGACACAAATCTGGAGTTGCCTTCATTTCGGTCAAATAGATCTTTAGTTGAGGTTCATATGGAGATTACTCCTGAAATGAATTCAGTTAATAAGTTCCAGCTGCAACTCAAGATTGAACTTCCTTTGCATGCACGTTATCAGGTATATGATTGAGATCAATCTTTCAGTTACCTGATTTAATTATATTCATTCTGTTCGAAAGAAAAAACCCCGATTCCTTCGAGCATTGAACTCCACATGAAATTCACATCACAACTCTCCACAATGATGCTTTAGACTAATATAAGATTCAGCTGTATTGAACTGCTAATCTGGTCAGCTCATATGTTTATCTACGTCCATATGGGAATCGTATTTTATTGTGACTTGTGAGGTTGGAAAGAGACACAGTAGTCATGCAAGATGGAAAAATATATATGAGGAGTCAAAAAAAGAAAATTGAGTATTCCATTAAGTGGAAAGGAATACTCCCTCTGCCCCTAATAAGTATATATTCATCAATAAAGTTGATGTTGTTTAGCTTGTAAACATTCATAGGTTACAAATTTTGTAAACATTCATCGGTAAACTTTAGAGGAGCGTTGCAATAACATCACATGGTTTAGCTGGTTTTCATTATTAGGAATCAAAAAGCACTCTATGCATACTCAGTTTCAGAACTAGAAGCTCTCTGACATGAATTGTGTGTCTTTCTACAGTCCTTAGGTGCTGGCTATTCTATGGTTGAATTTGGTCAACCAGATGTGCTTCTGCGCTGTAGAATTGAGGAAAAGCCGCAAAAGCCTGACTGTTTACTAGTTCCAGATGGTCAAAGTGCTAATTCACAGGCTGACCCCATAGTATGGAAAGTACCTTGTGGAAACAAGGAACACGAAAAAGTGGTTTCGATAGTTACCTTTGCTTCAGCTGTTTTATCGGCTCTTTTAATTGTCTTTGCATCTTTTTCTTATTCAATCCCAGCATTTGCCAGTCATTTGAAACAATCATAGTAAACTGAACTCAGTCTTAAAGCTATACCTAGTTGAGTATATTTCTTTTCCGAGTGGTTTTTTTTTTACATTGTTAGTTACCTATGTATATGAGTTTTCTTATTGATATTCTGTGTTGAAGGTGCAGCTCTTTCAGAAAAGGCAACTCATATATATTGATAAATATATAACTAAATAGAAGATATTACAAAAAATAAATTAGGTTAACAAATTAAGTAGTGAAATAGAACTGCCTCTTTATTACTTGCTTTAAGCTTCTTGATATGGGAGTGGGCATCATCTCTCCATATGAGGCAGGAACTGATCAGTTCTTTTGGTGAAAATAGCAAGAAAAACCCTAGCTAATTAGAATTCAGCAAGAAGCATTTTGTTGTTTGATCCTCACATCATCTCAACTTGTGAAGTCTTACTTCTAGAAGCCTCTAGATCATTCACCGAAAACCTCGTGCTGTCCATCCTCTCACCCTGGCCCCAAATGGCATAGGCTTCCTCTCCATGAGCAGCTTCATCCCCAATCTCCATATCTTCCTCAGTCATTCTAAGTGGAACAAAAACTTGCACCAACAGGCACACTAAACTTGTCATAACAACATTAACCACCACAACAAAGAGGATCCCAACAAGCTGGAGCCCAATCTGTCTGAACCCATTGTGAAAGTCCTGTTTGCTTAAGCTTCTGTTGTGCAAGCCATAGAAAAGCCCCATGTATTTTGCAGTCTTGCCATAGAATATGTTGCACAGATTTGGCTCAGCAAAAAGACCTGTGAGAATCCCTCCCAGGCTCCCTGCAACAGCATGTGTGTGGAACACAGCCATTGTGTCATCCACTCTCTGAAGCAACACTGATTTCTTGTGCAGCACCATCATGGTGAACCATGGGATCGAGCCCGAGCAAAGTCCCATGATTATGGCTGCCCAACCCTGTACAACACCTGCATCAACACGAAAAATCACGGGATCGGTCTTTGTTGTTTTTGCTTTGAGGAGAAAACAAAGGAGATGCTAGCTAGCTAGAAGTTACCAGCAGCAGGAGTGATGCAAACTAAGCCAGTGATCATTCCTTGAACCGCGCCAATTACAGAGGCTTTACCGAAGAAAACAATGTCTAGTATTAGCCATGTCATCAAGCTGGTGGCGGTGCAAACATGGGTGTTCAAGACAGCCAAAGAAGCATCGATGCTGGCGGCATAGGGATCTCCACCGTTGAACCCCGTCCACCCCATCCACAGCAGCCCGGCACCGGCCAACATCAGCAAGATGTTGTTTGGAGGGAAATTCTGTCTATCTTTTGTCAGCCTTGGACCAACCTGAGATCACCATACACAAAAAAACATCTTACTAGTAAAAAACACAATAGTCAATGAAATTATTACTCCCTCGTTTACACACCTGACGTGTTTGACGGCTAGATATATTATTAAGACTGTATAAAATTTGATATTAATATACTACATGTTACGACGATGACAATAATATTAGAATCTTTGACTGAAAAAGTGAATGGAATTACCCAATAGGCAGCAGTAAAACCAGCAACTCCAGAGGATAAATGGATGACGTAGCCACCAGAATAATCAATGAGGCCAGCAAGGGACAGCCATCCATTAAGAGACCAGATGGAGTAAGCTCCAATGGTGTAAGAAAAAGTCAGCCACAGAGGGACAAACAGCATCCATGCATAGAAGTTCATCCTCCCCAGAACAGCACCAGCAATCAAAACCAGCGTGATTGCAGCAAACACAAACTGGAAAAACACCATCGTCGCATTCGGAAACTGGCCGGAAAAACCTTGCTGCAGCAAATACTTCTGCTCAAGTGCAACGTCCAGCTTTCCCCAGATTGGGATGAACTTCTCGCCGAACGAGAGCTGGTATCCCCACCCCACCCAACAGATGAGCACGCATGCGAATGCGTACAGAGCCATGAAAGCTGAGTTCACTGCCCATTTCTTCTTCACCGCTCCGCCGTACATGATGATCAGCCCCGGGACAGTTTGCAGGCCGACAAGTGTAGCCGCGGTAAGCTGCCACGCGTTGTCTCCCTTGTTCATCCAGTCCGGGTTGCCTAAATTTGGCTGTAAATTCGCGGGGAGGAATGAATATGGCGGAGGCGCTGAATCACCCATTTTTCCTTGCTGGTTAGCTGCTGAATATACTGTTGATTTTATTACACTAAAAGATGGATATATATATTTGCATGGTGATGAGGTATATTTATACAGGATCAAGAGAGAAGCTGGTAATGATTCTTGTGGAATGCTGTCCTAGAAAGTATCTGGATATTGTTGGTTAGGAGTCCTTTTTATTTCGCAATATTTTGGCTCCATTGCCTGATTTGGCTTAGGAGTTCTCTATCGAAGATGGTGATTTCAAAGTTGGTTCTCTGGACTTTACCGCCTGATTGCCGATCAATTCAATGTTTGAGTGTGTTCCATCAATCAAGAAAAAAAAAGATACAAATTAAATTACTTGTGTGTGTATATATTATTATGGACTTTACCGTGAATAACTTTATTTTTATACATTATTATGGTCTAAAAATTTTATAGTTAAAAAATAGAGCGCATTGTGAATCTAACCATATCCCATATGATACTATTATAGCACATATGCCAATTGCAATTTACGGTCAAACATGCTCAGACAAAGCTGACTAAAAAGTGTGCAGTTTCGGCTGGGACGGAGAGAGTAGTATTTAGTTTAGTTTATGTGTTTAATAAAATTTGTTGGTCTTTTAAATGAATTGGGGATTTTGTTTTTCAAGAACTCAAGCCTTGTTTGCTAGAGCTTATCTCTACTTCAGTTCAGTTCAATTTAATGAAAATACAATTGGATAAAATTCATGTTAATTTAGTCATGATTATTCTTTTTCTTTAATGCATTTTTTTAAGATAAAATATTTATTTATTTTGTAAACTACTGGAAATCGTCCAGCTGCGGTTGAACATGGTTAAGGAGCTCGACTCTGTGAGTAACGGTAGGGATTGAGCTAAATAAAATATTGAAGACCAAGGCGACTTTCATGGCCCCGTAAATATACTAATATCTAACTCAGATGGCTTCTCCATTGACATTGTCTCGATTTCCGGACAAACTTTCCGAAGGGCTTCCAAAGGAGTTCCTCATCATCTTTCTCCCATGAAATGCCTCCGGAAGACCCTCGGGCATTAGCTCCTACCTCGACGAGATGTAGCTCCTCGCCGGTTATTGGTACTAAAATAAAAGACTGAAATGCTAAACAAATAGCAAAATAAAATAAAAAGTGTAGGCACATACTAATACATTTTTTTAATACAAAATAGTAGTACAAAAGATTATCATGTTTATCTTCAATATATTAATTTTTACTTCATTTCAGTTCAGTATAGTACAACAAGAAATAAGATCTAGCAACGGGCCTCATAAATTTTAAGTAAATGTTTAAAAAAATTAACAATAGCATATAAAATCAGATCTAATTAATTATACAACAACACGAACTAACCATATACATGCTTAAAAAAAAACTCCCCTAATAATATACAAATCAATCCTTCATTGATAGTTATGGCCAAATTTAATTTGAGAACCATAATTTCTTGTCAGCTTTATTGTCATAAACAAAGCCAAACACAACACAATAAATAATAACAATCGATGCCGATCGACCGATACAGTTAAAAGTGCCAAAAATTGGAAATATATCGCTCCTGAGACACAAAACCCAACCCAAAGTCATCCAAAAGACTAGAAAACATAAATATAATGACAAAATAAAAGAAAGCCTCCAGGCATTACAATCCACGAATTTACAAAATAAATATATAAAACGTACAATATTCAGGATTCGTTTTTAAAAATCAATAAATTGCTTCATGATTCAATTCATACTTGCCCTTCTACGTACTGTTCTACATGAAAACCACAATTTATCTCAAAAGATGTACATATAAGTTGAATTCCATGAGACACATTTGGAAAATAATAAATCTCCCGTTTCAGAAGATATATAAATTGGAGAATTCTATATCCACATCCAAATATCCTAAATACACATCCTATTTATGGTACATTTTACTAAAATATCCCTTATTAAATTTTAGTTTTAATTGAGTTAGAATTCTAAATTTTAGTCCTAATCAAACTTTAACTCATGAAATGCACCTCACTCTTTATAAATAGTATACACTAGTATTATCAATCTTGTTTACAAGCCAGTATTATCTTAATTCAATTTAGTTTAGTTCTATCAAATATATTTATATTTACTTTCAGTTCAATTCATTTTACAATGATATATGACATATTTCAATATTATTTATTTCAGTCAAATACATTTGAATTTATTTCACTTAAATATGTTTAAATTTATTTCAGTTCAGTTCAGTTCAACGTAAAACAAGTCCATACAAACAAGGTCTTAATCAAGAGAAATATATTTTGGGCCGATAATCATATTTAGTCACGGCGTCCACCGAGACCCGCCTAATGGACGATTAGTCGTCATGGCGAAAATTTTCCATCGCCGCAATTGTTCGCCGTGACTTTTGGCGCCTTTTAAGCGAAAACATCCCATCGACGTTGTTTTGGTGAATTGTGCAAAGTAAATTAAAATATTTAAATTAAAAGGGGTAAAGTTTTACCCAATTAAAACATATTTAAACCTTATTAAATAGAATGACCAATTAATTATGATCTAATATCTTATATCTCAATGTTAGTAACAAGTTTACTCTCATTTATAGTTAAAATTAAACTTTTCTTTCTCTAAATTATAATATTAGGATAAATATTTTAGTATAACTTTTAAATATATATTTTAAATATGTCTATAGCTTAATATATACACAAAACGCAGTGAACGTCGCAAGGTGAGCGCAGTAACGACCAGTCGTCCTGGCACTCGACCGGCGCCGTGCTTTAAAAGTTCTCGGTTACTAACGAAAAGTTGAACCCAAATATATTATTCAAACTTTAAGGATTCTTATTAAATAATAAATGTTGATTGAACCCAAAATTTAACGAGGGATGATTTAGTAAATTTAGCACTAAGTAGAATGTGTATCTAGATCTTTTGTAAATTTCAGAGAATCTAAATCCTAATTCATTTTGGGTCAAACTCTTCAAATTAAAATTCAAAAGTTATCAAAATTATAACTTTTACCCATCATCATTTTCCAACAAATTTATTCCTGGTCAGAAGATTAATTGAGCAGCAGTTGACAAATTAAACATGCAGCAACCCGGACACACTCGCGAACTGAATATCCAAGGGATTTACGCCCGTGCATGGAGCTCGAGCCATGGGGGACAGCTTCGGCGTCTTCCTCCTTCTGATCGTCTTCCTCCACAGACTTCTCGTGCGCGGGATTGGTTGACCCGGCCGAGCTCGACTCAGCTCCCCTCGCGAGGGAGAGCTTTGGACCTCAGAGGAAGAATTCTGTTGGATCATAAAATGGGCCTCATACTAATTCTGCACCTCTTCAGTGTGTCTAGGGAGGAGTTGGTTTGGAGGGAGGAACTCATGGTGACAAGAACAAAAGTGACAGAGAGAAGAGGAAGATGAACTAACTTGAAGAAAGAGCACATAGTGAGTCTTGTGAATGTGGAATAAACAAACTTGAGGCAGATCCGAGCGCTTATATAAGCATGGTGAAGAGGAAGAGTCGCCTCAAAAGACTGAAAAATGATTGTGAAGCAAGGAACGAGGCCATAATTATTGGAAAGTTGGAAAAAGGTGCATTAGAAATTGGGGAATCACGCTAGCCAGCATGTGCGACCCCACGTGTCGAATAAAAAATAATAATAATAGCAAATAAAAATGAAGACCAGTTCCTAATCCTTTAGGAGCCCGGGGCATTGCTCTGGGGATATCGGCCCAACATCGATGCTGGGCCCAAAGGACAGACTCAGGCCCGACCCGGTTAAATGTGTCACCTCTAGAAAAAAGAGAACGTCAGTCCAAGGGAAGGAGCTATAATAATGACAAACCCCAGTGGTCAAAGGCTTTATCTTGTGGAGAAAGCCTAAACAAGTCCAATAGGGAATCAAGTATGTGACTTTTATCTCTCTATTCTTTCATTTATAGTCTTTCCGTACATTTTATACCTCTTCCACTTCCCCATCTCATCATCACACAGGAGAAATCTACCTCCGGTAACGTCGGGTCTCTTGCAGGTCATTCAGGACCCGCGACCAAGGAAGACCCGGCTAGCTTGAGAGATGGTGAATTTGAGCAGCATCACGAGTCTAGTGGAATCAGGGCTTCATGCTTCATGTTTGGATGCAATAAACTTGTTTTAATTAAAAGTTTTCCCTCACCAATTGAGCATGACCTCTACTATATGTAAGTCAGGACATGCTTTTTTCCTACTGCATAGTTAGAGTAAGCTACTTTCATAGGTTATCATGCATGATGATGGTTCAGTTGTAATCATTACAAACTCTGATTTTAATGGTTATTGTGGAAACCAAGATTCTGGCTCCTCAATGAGTAATGGGTTTTGGATGGACTTCAGTTTGGTCTATAGACTAAAACGATGACTCTAGCAAAACTAGCTTGCATGTGCTTTCAGTGCCACAACAAACTAGCAATAGTAGGTTAGAAGGGGCCAATAAACTCGACAGGGTTTACGCTAAACATTCACGTGTATATCTTTTTCTTGTTTTTGTATTGCCATTAACGTACATACTTTACTCAGTGCCGATCCTAGATTTTTAAAGGTCTGAAACGAACAAGAAAAAAAATGCCCTTATGTATACACTAAATTAATTATTTTTTCAAATACTCAAAATATATCACAATACAATATCAAGAAAATGACAAGAATAACATGAGTAAAAGTAAAACTAATCTCAACAATCAAAATCTTCTTGATGATAAAATGAAATTAATGATATAAAAAATTCTCTAAAATCATTGTTATTCAAAACAAAATTACTTTTAATTCAAGAGTATAGATTTTGATATTTGAAATTTGAAGTATAGAACTTGCAATTAAGTTTGTGGGGGGGCTAGACAAGTCAAATTTTTGGGAAAAAGGAAAAGATTGTCTTTGATTTGGATTCTTTAATTAAAGGAGTTAGAATAGGACTAGACAAGTCACTTAATTAAATTACATCTTTTTTTCTTCTAATTTTTATTTATAGAAGAAAATATACGTATACGTTAGTGTGGTCAGATAAATGTGTAATCAGTTACGTGTGATTACAAGAAAAATGGGTATAAAAAATACTGAAATTAAAATGTAATTTAATTTAATTTTTAATTTTAATTATATATACATATATACTAAAAATGGCCCCCTATTTTTTTGCCCCATTTGGGGACCTCAAGCAGTTGCTTAACCTGCATATATAACAGGAGGGCCGGCCCTGACTTTACTCAAAGACGCGTTGATACTATTTCGAAACATTCTTTGTGTGGTTATTCCTTATTTGTAAATAGTATGAGCCAAAGGGAAAATCCGAATACTTAATTTGACTTAGGTTAAATAAGAGTGTGACCATGAGTGCAGTGATGGCCTGAAGAAAAGCCATTAGTTTAGCATTGTGATCATGCCAGAGCCCTTGAAGCGGTCAAAATTTCTCGGAGTTGAAAACAAACATGTAGCGGTGTCCAAATTGAAAAGGAAGTAGTTATTGTTGGAGTGAGCCATCAAAAAAGATCGGCTACAAAAGAGTGTTGCTATTCGCACCGCCTTTAGTAGAAAGGATATGCAAACAACATTGATAAGTTTATTTAACAAACTAGCATTTTTAATATTGTTGTTTAGGAACTTTAAATATTTCGTTCTCTGATTTTAACATGATACAATTAGAAACAGTACTACAAATCTTCTCTTGGTTTGTACTCCACAAAAGCATATACATAAATTTAGAAACACTAAGGCGAGCGCATGGCCAGCATCAAAATTAGCATAATGCAGCACCAGAATATTAGAGAAATATTGCAAGAAGACAGCACCAAAAGATGTAAAAATGCAGTTAACAAATGTTGCGGAATATATGCATCATCTGCGAGATCTGGCCAGCGGCAGGAGGAGTGGTGGATCTTAGCAAAACAAACAAGCCAGCATATCTTAGCAAAAGACTATCTGCAACAAGAAGAATGAGAAAGAATTTAGGGATATATCTATATTTAGTCTTTATACCTCAACAAAATTATGACAGCCAATCAAGAATCACTTTCATAACTGAGCAAACATAACTATCTCACAACAAAATGAGCCAGCCAGTAAAATTAAGAACGCCATATCAAAAACCACCAGACCAGAGAAACTATTAAAATCCATACCAAAAACAATCCATCAACTTTCTCCACATTCAAGAGTGCTAGCCATGACAACCAACAACATGAAAAAAATAGTCAGAAACTAACATAATAGCATCAACAACAAATGCGCGACTTCATTTTTAACTAACATCAGCAATGTTGTTCGAAACACCAACAAAGTTGGAATGAACGAATGTAAAAGAAATTTACAAGCTAAAAAAAAAATGCATCACCTGATCCGAATCTCGGACTACAAGAACACAGAATTCTCAAGGGCTAATTTCTTAAGGTGTGGAACCTTAAAGTAAGGATAGTCCACAAGGTCATACTCCTTGTTGTACCTTAGAAGGATTTGAGCACAAAAAAAGTTGTCATCGTCATCATCCCTGCAAATGAGACCCACCGTTTGGCCAAAGTTATTTCTAAGAGCATTCACGAAAACGTCGACCTCGAACATATGCCAGTCCAAGCCACACATGTGTACATACCCTGGATTTTGTGGATCCTTAAACTCATAGGTCTCTATTGCAATGAAATCAACATAAAACAAACCGTTGAAAAAACAATGTAAAAAATGATAAGAAATATGAAACATATATACAACTTCTATATGTATACAAATTGTACTAGATTGACAATGGGAAACATAAAACACACTCATAAAAATATTCTAAAGCATTTCAAAGGAGCCATCATCCCTAATTCTTCCCTTTCCCTTTCCAAGTACACTCATCCATATGGGTTCGTCAACTTGGGGTGAGTAGCAGTGTGTACACACAAAGTTCAGTTTCCCGGGGTGACTTGCCGAGGCATGATCTTTGAAAGCATTGATCGCTTGGCGTCCCTCTTTTTCCCAAAATTTGCCACATAATTCGCAGGTAGCGATCTTCAGCTCAGGAGGTGGGGGCAGACCTCGGGGGGCTTCTCTTTGCCGTAAGGGTTGTTCTTTCCGTTTCCCATCTTGCTCGTTGCGATGTTTAGGCGTATCTGTCTTATTTAAGGAGTTGTTACCTCTTTTGTTTTGCAAAGCTAACCAATAAATGAAAGCCATTCTCTTACTAATTTGAAAAAATAAAATTAAAATGATGAAGTAGTAATTAAGAAGTGCTTCTTATTTTTCTCACCATTGTTGTTAGATGATTTTACTTAGATTTTTTTAAAATTGATGATGTGTACATAAGAACTGCTTCTTATTTTTCTTACCATTGTGGATGCTCTCAAGTAGCTATACTCAACCTGAGTATATAAGGGCGATGATGCGTCGTCTTTGAATCCCGATGCATGAAAATTATACCCGTGCTCTAATAATGGATGTGGTATGATACCATGCAATTTGTCAATATACTAACCTATAAGTTTAGGATCATAACTACTTTCATGCCTCTCCAACCATAAACCACGAGTTTAAGGTATTTTGTGATGTACTTCTTTGGGCAAAATGGGCTTGAGCTATAACCACTTTCTTCAAATCCACCACAAAAATAAAATGCCCATCTTCGCGAATTTGTCTAGCTTCAAAGTCTCCATAGCCCACTTTTGGCTTAGATGGAACATAAGTTCTTGGATCATAGAACTTTCGAGGGACATATACACTAAAACAGTAAATGTTTTGAAAAACCATGAATTTCAAACTCATCATCATATATTAAACAAGATGTTCGCATACCAAGAGAATTGAGCAGTGACAATAAAAGTAAGAATAATATTATAAAAAAATGACACTTAGATACCTTTTTTTCTGAAATGAGGCTGGACGACAGAGCACAAGTTTTTTTAAGTGATGAAATAATTCAGAAATATTCCCATTTATCACCATCTCAAAAATAACAATCACACAAATTTCTTAATAGTACATTAGCATTACAATCCTACTTAAATGCATCAAAATAGGTCAAGGAGAAGCTATGTCCTAGAACAGCTATTACATAATTTAATTTGATCTCCTTTTGGTGAAAGAGAGGTCAACTTTATTCCAGCGCATCCTCATCATCATATTCAAATGCATCAACATTTGACGTCAATATGAGACGGCAACGTAACACTCTGAAGGCAACGAAGCGGAAGACTTTGCAAGTAATAACAGCTACTCCATTCGGCCATCCGATGTCGTCGTCGATGAAAACTTGAAGCTCCGCCTTTGTAGAGACGTATGCAAACTCTGTAGGATTGAGGCGTTGCGACACCGCCAACGCATACACATGAAGAACCTTCTTGATTTTCTTGAACTCCCCCACATGACTGTTATCTTTCTGAATAACATGTTTGTGCCTTTTGAAGTGTGCATCCATCGTGTTGGCAAATACATATTGGCCCAGAGTTAAACCATTTTTTCGAGCCATTTCAGGGTCTGTTATAGTCGATCTTTTCACCATTTTTGGGTCCATGAATGCTACCAAGGATCACAATATTCAACAGAAGTCGGATCCCGACAACAGAGCACAAGTACCCAACCTCTTTTCTAAACAACTAGAAGTTTTAAGCAAGGTATTGATTTTTCACCATCGGCTGTTAATCAAATGGGCTTAAAAAACAATTTTATATGCATATTGTGAAAGAAATTTTAGAGAACAAAATTTGTGGTATGTTTGCTAAAAATAAGAGTCAAACTACGTTTTCAACTCTCATCAAATTCTCCAATTAATACACAATTTTCCAAAATAGGAGTTGATAAAAAATAAAAGGAAGAGTATTAACTTCATCCTATATTATACAATTGCTCTTACGTTAGATTTTATTCAGATTTGGTTCAAATTCGGATTGTTCTACGAATTATTAGGTTGGGTCGAGTTTGATTGAAATAGTTGCAATTAAATGATATATTAGAGCATCTCCAATGGTGAGAGGGTCATGAGTTAAAATATGCTCCAATTGTCAAGATTGTATTGAGTGTCAATATGGATTGAAAACTTTCATTTTAAATTTTGGTTCTCCAATGCAACCATCAATTGTCACAAAAATATCATTGTTTTAAATATTGCATTTATATTACAAATTAATATATGGAATGATTAAATGGTTTAATTAATATTAAAATTGTAATTAAGTTAAGTTGGTAAAGTAATAGCTTCAAATTGAGCATCAATGTATATAAGGCCTATTTGATGCCTTCAGAGCATCTCCAATGGTGAGAGTGTCAAGAGTAAAAATAGGTGTCAAATGTTTAAATTTCATTGGGTGTCAATATGATGTAGGATTGAAATTTTCCTTTTGAAGTTTGGTTCTCCAATGCAACCATCAAATTGTCATAAAATATTATTAAATTAAATATTACATTTATGTTTCAAATTTAAAAATGGAAGGATGCAATGTTGTAAAATTGAAAGCTTCAAAGTGAGCATCAATATATAGAGGGTGTAATTGACACCTTCAATCCACATCATATGCCACCTATGATTGACCTCTACATTGATGCCTAGGTTGGAGATGATTTTTGCAATTTCTCACTCTCAATCCTACATGTCAATTGATATTTTTGAAAGTCATGAAGGTAGCATTGGAGATGCTCTCAATCCATGTAATGTGACACATAATATTGACCCCTTAATTGATGCTTGGATTGGAGAAGATTTTTAAAATTTTACAGGATCAATTTTACGTGGCCATCAATATTTTTGATTGAGAGACTTGCATTGGAGATGCTCTTAGAATTAACCTAACATTTCAAAACAATTGCGAAGCCACGACAATCTGGTTTATGTTGGGTCATACCTCGTCGACTCCCATATTGTAAATTTAAGTTCAAATTTGAAGCTAAACTGGAGTTGCATGTGTTCCTTAAAAATAGTGATGGTAAAGTGTACCAATCCGAGACTTTTAAAATAAGTTTTTTGATATTTTGAAATTGATTTGTGAATTTTTTTATTTTTTTTGGAGAGTGTCTCCTGTAAGATCCTTTTACGGTAAGGGCAGACCAAACTACATTACATTCTACAAGATTGTGGGTTACTATATAAATTATTTTAATTATTTAGGTCATAAACATAAAAGATTAATGAAATAAAGTGAAAAGTAATGGCCAAAATCTAAAAGATCAAGTCAAATAAAAACATCAGGCAAAAAATCTAAAAGATCAAACCAACTGAAATATCAGCCCAAAGAAAGGTCAAATTCAAGTGTAAAAACATCAGACACAAACAAAAATAATTCCAAATAATTAATATAATTGTATAATAACCACAAATCTTGTAAAATATGATATCTTTTATCATTGGATGGAGTTTAAATTTGAAGGTATATATCTTCTATGTTAAAACAAATTAATGTTTTTTGTAAAGGAAAACAAATTATAATGTTAAAGCGTTGAGAATTGTGGAGTTCTCACTTTTCGCTGAGTTTACCTGTGGAGAAAGGTTAATGGAAGTGCGGTTGGGAGGCTAGTAGCAAAGTAAAATTATTGCGTCGTTCAAGTAAAATCTATACAAAAGTTAAAAAACCTCATCATAATTTTTTAAAGATAGCGTCTCATGTAAAGGCAAGTTAAAAGGGAAACCACCTTTTACAGGACACAACTTAAAACAAAATATTAAGGAAACAAAGTGAAAAGGTATTGCCCAAAATATAAAAGATCAAACCAATTAAAAACATCAAGCTTAAAATCTAAGTTATCAAACCTAATAAAATATTAAGTTCAAGTATAAAAATATTTGGCCCAAATCAAAATAACTCAAATAATTAAAATAATTGTGTACAAGCCCCAATATTGTAAAAAATTGTCTTCTTTTGGGATGCTCTTACCGTAAGGTGCCCTTATTTGAGACTTTCTCTCAAGTATATACAAATTTAAACTAATAATTTAAATCACAATCATATATTTATCAATCATCGCAAGTAATTTTTTTTTAATTTCAAAAGTATAAAATATATTAATGTTAAGAATATTCTCCCGTTTCAGAGAATATATAAATTTTAAGAAATTTAAAAAATATAAATATCAGGAAATTTCAGAGAATCTCCCGTATTCTATGGTCATTATTTACCAAATATTTGTAATTCACAGAAGAGAATCTAAAATTAGAATTCAACAAATTTATTCTCGGTTACAAACTTACAACATAAATTGTGCACCAGTTGACAAATTAGAATGTAGCAACCAAGCACGCAAGTAATCAAATTAATCAAAGTCAAATAGCAACAGATAGCATTAGTAGACTGCAGAATCATCCTTTATCCAGCAACGAGTTGAATGAGAGAGAACAACAGCGACTTATATATATATATATAAGGCCCTCATGATGAACATGGCAGCTCAAGAAATCATGATCATTTTCCTGCTATTCATTTGCCTTTTCTCTCAAGCTTTCATCAATTCTTCAGCCACTAATCCAGATGTAAGCCTTCAATCTTTCTTTAACTTGTTGATCAGTTTTACTTGTTCCTTACCACATTTTTGTTTCAGGGGAACTGGCTGAACCACGGTGGAGATATATCTAACCGCCGGTATGCATTCGGGGAAACTCGGATCAGCCCTTCAACCGCACCGGGCCTGAGGCTGAGATGGAGGTTCCGAGTAGGGGAGACGGTAACCGCGACACCGGCAGTATACAAAGGGATCCTGTATTTCACTGCCTGGAACGGATTTGTGTACGCGGTTAAGGCCTCTGACGGTTCGCCGCTGTGGGCTAAGAACATCACCCGGCTGACCGGTATCAGTGGAGGTCAAGCGCTGGGGATTAACGTCACCATATCGAGGTCAACTCCGACGGTTGTTACCGGTGATGATATGCTCATCCTGGGAATGACCGGTCCTGCATATGTTTTCGCGCTCCGGCGATCAACCGGAGACCTTATTTGGTCAACTCTGATTGATAATAATCCCATGGCCATTATCACCATGTCTGGAACATATTATGACGGGTAGGTTTAATAATCTCCATTTTTAGATGAAAGAGTCGACGAAATGATTCCTTATATTTTAGACAGAAAAAACTGAAGTCAGATAATCAATTTTATAATCAATCAATAGGCACGAAACTTTTAACTTTTTGCAATATTGAGAAATATTAATGAGTTGAACTTTTAGATTTATGGTGTTGAAATTATATACATAAACGAATTGGCCTTATATGTTCCTATATATTGTTGATAAAAAAAATTTAAGGCTCAACTGTGATTTTTATATTTGATAATAGAACTATCACATCTAAACTTTGTAGTTTGGAAATACATATATAATTAACATGCATTATTCAGTTTTATTAAGTCTCGTACACAGTCACGTGAGGATCAATTCATATTACTTAAAATTCATGTTAAGACATATTTGGATCCTTTTAATTTATATATTTTTGGAGTACATCCGAAAGATATTTCGTACTTCGCAATTAATTTAGTCAACTTCATGATAGAGTGTGAATCATTGCATCTCATTGTAGGCTTTGTTGCCAATGCCATTGACTTTGCAAGTTAGGCAGCCAAAGTATGAATTGGCAAATCTCAATCCACTAGGCACCGTCTTCTAGAAACAAAAATCTTCCCATCAATGATTGTAATTTGTACAGTTACAAAACGAGTTTGAAACTGATCCGTTAAAAGGTTGCAGAGGTTTTTATGTGGGAGTTTCTTCCCTTGAAGAGGTCCTTCCGATCGAACAATGCTGCACATTTCGTGGAAGCTTGGTTAAACTAAACGCTAAGACAGGCAAAATCATATGGAGGACTTACATGTTGCCGGACAACCATGGAAGGAGAGGAGAATATGCAGGGGCTGCAATCTGGGGGAGCAGCCCGGCAATCGACATTAAAAGAAACTCCGTTTACATCGCAACCGGAAATCTCTACTCGGCTCCTCAGCGCATCGAAGACTGTCAAGAAAGGCTAAACAACCTAACCACACCGCCGGAAAATCCTGACCAGTGCGTCGAGCCCGAGAACCATTCCAACTCCATACTTGCTCTGGACATGTCCTCCGGCAAAATCAGGTGGTTCAGACAGTTCGGAGGCTACGATGTCTGGTTCTTGGCCTGCGCTGACTCGTCAACGCCGAATTGCCCAACCGGACCCAACCCGGACGCTGATTTCGGTGAGGCGCCGATGACGCTAACGATCTCCGTCAATGGAACTAAGAAGGACATTGTTGCAGCTGTCCAGAAAAGTGGCTTCGCATGGGCTGTGGATAGAGACAACGGAAAACTCTTATGGTTCACTGTAAGTTTCATCGTTTTTCGCAACCAAATTCATCGATCGGAAAACGTGTATATATATATATATATATATATATATAAATGGGATTGAATTACTGCAGGAAGCTGGCCCTGGAGGAACCGGAGGAGGAGGAACATGGGGTGCAGCGACGGACACAAGAAAGATATACACCAACATTGCGAATAGCAACCGACTGAACTTTACCCTTCGTCCGTCAAACGCAGTCACAAACGGCGGAGGGTGGGTGGCGCTGGATGCTCAAACCGGCGGCATCAAATGGTCCACCGCCGATCCCAAAAACGGAACGACTAACCCTGTCACTGTGGCCAACGGCGTCCTCTTCGGTGGATCGACGCACCCGAGTGGTCCTGTGTACGCCATTGATGCTAAAACTGGTCGGATACTATGGTCGTACGAGACCGGAGCCACCGTGTTCGGCGGTGTGTCGGTTAGCAATGGGTGCATTTACGTTGGACATGGGTATAGAGCTCCATTCTTTCCAACCGGAACCTACTTGTTTGCTTTCTGCACACAGCACCCAAGTTACTGATGAGTTTCGTGCATCGTTTGAAGGAATCGAGACTATAAATAAACTTGCAATAAAATAAAGTCATATATTCTTTTCCTTCTACACGAAAATTCATCTTCCTTTAAGAAATTGAAGTATAAATATTCATAAAGGATGGAGAGCACAATAAAAATAAAATAAAGTCTTTTATAATTCTCTAACACACTTGTTTTCCACACTAGCTAGTGGTGTCAATTCGGCTTGGCGTATATGGTTACGTGTTTGGATTAGATATGTTCGGGTCGATACGGGCCGGGTTTCTTAGGGTTAGAACTTTTTTAATCGGGTCGTGTCGGGTTAAATTCGTGTCACACTGATTGTCAGATCGGGTCGGGTCGGGTTAGACTCGTTTGTCAAGTTGAGTCGGATTAAGTAAAACTATAATCCACAAAACTGACATGGGAAGAACAAAATTTTGATGTTGGATCATTATTATTAGCTGTATTAATTCAGATCAAGTTGATTTCAAAATTTTAGTTCGGGTAAATATTTCAGTCATTATCACTATTATCTTATTGTTAAAAATATATAATAAATTATTAACGGGTTAACTTTATGAGAAAACTAAGGATTGAACCTGCTACGTTGACACTAACTCGGATTTTTACATATACTAACTAAAATAAGTATTAAAAATTAAATATTACTTAAAATTTTATGAAGAAAAAATCTCAATCGGTCTCACGCAATAATACACTAAATGATCACACTTAATATGTAAATGATCATGTTTGAAAGTGAGAAGATCAACATTTGTCCTAGTCTCAAAATAATAATAATGTTTAATATGTAAAAGATTAGTGTTGATATGAAAGCAAGAAGATCAACAATAATACACTAAATGACCACATTTAATACATAAAAAGATCATGTTTGAAAGTGAGAAGATCAATATTTGTCCTAATCTCAAATGAGACAAGCCTTACAAAAATAATAACTAAACATAGTTTAATTACTTAACTTCCTATAATTAACAACTAAACTTTAATAATCAAACATAAAATCTTAGTTGGGTTTGGGTTCGGGTCATCTTTGGATTCAGGTTTAGGTCGGGTTCAGGTCAGAATTTATCGGGTCAAAATTATTTTTCGGATTGAGGTCGGGTCGTGTTGGGTCGGGTTCAACCTAAAAATTTTTAGGTCATGTGTCAGATCGGGTTGGGTCGATCGTGTCGGGTTTGTCGGGTTCGTGTCAGGATTGTTTTAGGTAATAGTTGGGAAAACGTTGGGTTCTGGACAAAATGATTTTAGTTAAAAAGGATTAGATTGAAACGGACTAGATTCATTTATGGAGCGTGTCAAATCGTATTGTGATTTTATCCCCACGGATTGATAAATGTTAGTTTTGTTTGTTGGAACTGGCATTATTACAAATCCATTGCAAAGCCAAGACAATTCTGGTGCCAACGTGGTCATCAAACGGTGACAGTGATGGTGGTGTGAGACCGTCCGCGTTGAGGTACGTGTCCCCAACGTTGAGGTTCGTCATTCGTGTACCCAAGGTTAAGGTTTAGGTTGTGTCGTAGTGATCCAATGGCGGTCCGACATTTAGGTTGAGATTTAATGTTTTTGTTACGCGGTTGAGGTTCAGGTTCATGATGTTGAAGTTTGGATTTTTGATGCTGGGACTTGCGTCATTGAAAATAAGGTTAGCATATATCGTCGATGTTCAAGTTTATACTGTTGAAAATGAGGTTTTTGTCAACAACATCGAAGTTGAGGTTTGTGTCGTTAAAAATGAGGATTGTGTCATTGAAAATGAGGTTTGTGTCGTCGATGTTGAGGTTTTTGTTGATGAAAATGAGATTCATGTCATCGAAAATGAGATTTATGTCATCGAAAATGAGATTTATATGATCAAAAATGAGGTTTCGAAAGGTCCGTGTCATTGAAAATGAGATATGTGTCGTCGAAAATGATGTATTTATATTATCGACGTCAAGAGTTGTGTCGTCCAAAATGAGGTTTGCTTCAAAAATGAGGTTTGAATAGTCGGAGGTGAGGTAATGGTCCCATGAATGAAGTTGAGATATAGGTCGAGATTGTAGCAAGGTATAATGATGAGGTTGCAACAAGTTAAAGGAGAAATAAGAATAATTAATTAGTGATATAGGTAATAAAAAAATTATTTTTATAATTTAACCCCAGAATTTTATAGTAGTATGTGTTGCTATGAATCAAAATTTAATTGAGTTCACTTATATTTAATACCGAAAGTATTTTAATGAACAAGTGTTATACTAAAAATAATAATTGGTGATGTTTGAATTAGGGTTGCAATTGGTACGGATACTATGTTTTTTTCTCAATACCATGTACCGTACCAAGTATGTTGGTACACGTATTTTGAAAACCAATATCAACCAAATATGTCGGTATACCAATATGTTGGTAAGCAACAAGTTCGGTTGGTACTCGGAATATACCGTTACCGTACCAAGATTATAAAAATGGTAAAAAAATCTTTAAATATGCGGAAATAAATCCTGAATTCAAAATTTTGATAGTTTAAATCTTACAATTTCAGCCTCAAATATGCAATTTGGTTGCTTCCAACCAGTTCAGTTTTAAATATACAGTTCGTAATGAAAATCAAAATAGGCTTTATGCAAGTGGTATAAAATGAGTTTTTGATTTTGAACTCATAGAATGATGATGGTATAAAATAAACTTTATCCAAATTGCCTCCACTTGTGGAGAACAGTTTTCGGGCAACTTGTAGCTACTAAGGCCCTTATTTGGTCATATGTGTATTATGTTATGTTTTTATTTGGGTTGAGGAGCCATGAATAATCCTCCCACTATGATGGTTTTAGCGTAAAAAAAATAAAAATAGAATGATGATGAATCTCTTGAGATTAATTAGTAGTATGAAGAATAATAATAATATGGGTGATTAGTATTAAAAATATAAACTTAGTTGTCATGTTTAAAGAATTTAATTTGAAGAAGAATACTATGAAACTTGAAAATGGAAATAAATTAATGGTAATTAAAATTATGGTGTAATTAAATCATTTAATAATATTTAATAAGTTGGTACGGTACGGTAATACCGTGATATTTAAAATTTAATACCAATATCATCCCAATATTAAGTCATGGTACGGTAATACCATACCAATAATATCGATAACCAATTTAATTAGTATTGTTCGATAATGGTACGGTTGGTAAGTCGGTTGGTATGATATATATGTTGGAACAAAATTTCAGCTCTGATGTATTCCTCATAGATAGTAACTTCTAAAAGTATCAATTAAGGTTGACCAATGAATTATAATAATGTCATGTTGAATCTAAATTAAAGACATTCTTCAAAGGTCATCAGAATACAATTAATTGATATTGAGACAGTGGCTGCAAATTAAAAGTATAGAGGATTTGTTTGAGATGAAATTAACAAATAATTTATAATGTTATCATATACAGGAAGTGAAAATTGATGTATTGAAAAATGGAATCAACATGATTGAATTAACCTGAATTTCATCAAATTGCATTTTCACTAAACTGAACTGAACGGAACTGAATTGAACTGATCTACGGATAAGCTCTGGTAAACAGGGCCACAATATGTTATTATTAAATCTGTATAAATAGGAATTTTTAGAATAATAAATTCTACTACAATTAAAAATAGTAATAATCAATACTTTTACAATAAAAGTTAAACCGTACGAGTAAATATAAATGCATGGCATGGAAGCCTGAGCAATTAAAACTGAGGGTTTTGATCACAAAATAATTTCATCGCCAACGGAAATGACAGTGGCAGTCGTTGGATCGATATGCATATTCAAAAACCAGCAAATGGCATAAAAATAAAATCCTACTATGTATACCGCTAGAACTGGAACCCATGTTCTCATCCTAATAAGATAAAGTCTCCTAGACATAGATATTGAGTTTTAGTCTTCTCTACCGTACTTGTTTTCTTTATGCACACTAGGTATTAGTTAGGGTTAAAACGTGGACCTCAAGTTTTTTTTTTTTTTTTTTTTTTTACAATAACAACAAACTTCCATTAATTAAACAAAGAGTTACACACGACAGAATTACATTTAAGATCATTTGCTAACCTATGCTTCTGATCTATTACCAGCCTATCTACTTTAAGAAACACAAGAAAACGAAACTGAGCAGCTATACTCTTTATATCATGAACTAAGGTACATATCTCCCATGGAGGATCAGAATTCTTATCCTGCAAAAGACTGATTAGGACCTGACAATCAGACAGTACGGCTGATAATTTTAGATAATTTTAGTTTAAAAAGGGTTAGATTGAAAAGTAGGTTCATTTTACGGGACGTGTCAGATTGTGTTGGGTTTCTATCCTCATGATTAGATAAATGTCAGTTTTGTTTGTTAGAGCTGATGTGATTGCAAATCCACTCCGAAGCCACAACAATTCTGGTGCCGGCGGTCAGTTCCGGGCGGCTATGGTGGCCAAGCGAAGACGGTGATTTGGTAAGGCGTGGTCCAGTTTTGAGGTACGTGTCCAATATTGAGTTATGTGTCCTCGACGTTGAGGCTTGTGTGGTTAGGTTGTGTTGTGGTGATTCGGTGGCGGTCTAACACTAAGGTTCAGGGTCTTAATTAATGTTGAACTTTGGGTTTTTGATGTTGAATTGAGCTTTGTGTCGTCGATGTTAAGGTATATACCGTTAAAAATGAGGTTTCTAATTTTTATCAACATCGACGTTGTGGTTTGTGTCGTCAAAAATGAGGTTTGTGTTGTCAATGTTGAGATTTGTGTTGCTGAAAATGATGTTTGTGTAGACCATGTTGAGGTTTGTGTTGTCGAAAATGAGGTTTGTATCATCGAAAATGAGGTTTGTATCGTCTAAAATAAGGTGTGTTTCGTCTAAAATGAGATTTGAGTCGTTTGAGATGAGGTTAGAGTCGCCGGAAATAAGGTTGAGACTAAGGTTGAGGTGCATGGTATAGTGATGAGGTTGGAAGGAGACAAGAAATTAATGATATATATATATGCACAAAAAATATGATATTTACCATTTGAACACATAATTTTGACAAATTCTTGGGTGAGGCTGCCTCACCCAAGAAGCAGGACCTAAAATAAACTTATCATAATACACGGGGTCATTTATAAAAGGATCTCCAAACTTTAGGGGCCAACTTGCAAAATATAGAATAACAAATCACCTTCTTCCCCAAATTTTCAAACAACCGGCTCTGCAACATTCTTTCGGCGCCGTTGACATCATTCGGCATATCAATTAATCAAACGCATACCAATTAATCCGAAACTTGTCGATTCGGTTAAAGTTTCGGGTGTTTTGAATAACCAAGGAGATGGTGCGTGTTTGGAGCTGTAGGATTTGATACTCTTTTGGTTGGTTGAGCAATTGAATCTTTGGATCGAAATCAATTGAATTTCTGAATCGAAACTCTGTGAATCGATTCGGTTTTGGCGATTTACTAATTCCCTGGCAGCGCGGTGGAGATCAATGGTTTTGGCAGTTCCAGATTTGTTGTCTTGACGGTAGGCGGTGGAGATCGGGTTTGTTTTGTGGAAAACGAGGCTTGAATCGTTAAAAATGAGGTTTAAATCATTAGAAGTGAGGTTTGCTTTCTGGACAATGAGGCTTGAATCGTTAGAAATGAGGTTTCACTCGTTAGAAGTGAGGTTTGTTTTGTTAAAAACGAGCCTTGAATCGTTAAAAATGAGGTTTGTCTTGTTGGAAACGAGGTTTGAATCGTTAAAAATGAGGTTTAAATCGTTAGAAGTGAGGTTTGTCTTGTTGGAAACGAGGCTTGAATCGTTAAAAATGAGGTTTGTGTTGTCAAAAACGAGGTTTGATGAGGTGGCATCGATGTATGATTAGTTGGCGTTGAGGTATGATTAGTTGGCGTTGAGGTATGATGAGGTGGCATCAAGATTTGGTGAGGTGGCGTTGATGTATGATGAGGTGGCGTTGATGTATGATGAGGTGGCGACGAGATTTCATGAGGTGGCATTGAGGTATGATGATGTGGCGACGAACTTTAATGAGGTGACATCGATGTATGATGACATGACATCGAGGTATGATAACATGACATCGAGGTGTGATGATGTGGCATCGAGATATGATTAGTTGGCGTTGAGGTATGATGAGGTGGCGTCGAGGTTTGGCGAGGTGGCGTTGAGGTATGATGAGGTGGCGACGAAGTTTCATGAGGTGACATCGATGTATGATGACATGACATCGAGATATGATAACATGACATCGAGGTGTGATGAGATGGCATCGAGTTATGATTAGTTGCCGTTGAGGTATGATGAGGTGGCGTCAAGGTTTGGTGAGGTGGCGTTGAGGTATGATGAGGTGGCGACGAGGTATGATGAGGTGGCGACGAGGTTTGATGAGGTGGCGTCGAGGTTTGATGAGGTGGCAGCAAGGTAGAATGATGAGGTGGCGAAGAAAGAATGGAAAATTATTGATATTTACAAATTAACCCCTGAAATTTTTAATAATTAGTGTTCTTTTATATTTACTTATAATATGGGCCTTATTGGGCCCTGCCTCATAGGTGAGGCTGCCTCACAGGAGAGGCTGCCTCACAGGAGAATTACTCCATAATTTATATATAGTAATATTTATAGTATACCAGAATTTCATAGTAATTTATAGTTGAGTTCACCTATGTTTATGTCAGTTCGGAGAACAAACCGAAAGTATTTTAAACAAGTGTTATGCTAAAAATATTGGTGATGTTTGAATGCATATGTAATTTCTCATAGTTAACTTCTAAAAGTATCAATTAGGGTTGACAAATGAATTATAATAATATCATGTTGAATCTAAATTAAAGACATTCATTCAAAAGTCATCAGAATCAAATTAATATCGAGACAGTGGCTGCAAATTAAAGTACAGATGAGTGTTAATTAGTATCGAGAATTTGTTTGAGATGAGTGTTTCGCGCTCTTCTCTCCGACCTATTTTTGGAAAAAAAAATCAGCTTATTTTATTTCTCAAAGATAATTTTTCACTCCATTTCAAATCAATTCAGTTTAAAATATTCCATACCAAATTAGCTGACCATCTATTATGAGCTTGAGACGTCGCTTCAACCTTAGTGTAAGTAAGAGTAAATATAATTTTTTTTTAAAAGAGTAATAATCCAAATGGACCCCAATAAAATCCCACTCTTCCCCTTGTCTCTAGCGTAAATATAAGTTTGAGAAGGTCTTGGGTGAGACCGTCCTACCATAAGCTTATGGTAGGACGAATGATAGTTCATGTGTTTAATGGATTTGTTCATGTGTTTCACAGATTTGTTAATTTATTTACATATTGTTACAGATTATAACAAACAAAATTGTGAAACACAAGAACAAATCTGTCAAACACATGAACCCAGCTTATAACAAACAAAAATGTGAAACACATGAACAAAACTGTGAAACACATGAACAAATCTATTAAACACATGAACTATCATTCGTCCTACCATAAGCTTATGGTAGGACGGTCTCACCCAAGACTTTGTATATAAGTTTAATGCTTAATAGTAATACCAAGAAATTAAAACTAATCTCAGATTCTCATGTCCAGTTATTCCTATAATTTTTGCTATCTATTTATTAAGTTTAGCTTAATTTTAAGCTCAAAACTAAATTAACAAATGTTATTATACAATATGTTATTATTAAATTTGTAATAATATGTGTTTTTAAAATAATAATTTATAATTGTATACTACAATTAAAAATAATAGTGTTAATCAATACTTTTATAACAAAAGTTAAACCGTGTAAATATAAATGCATAGCAGGAAGCGTACTGAGTAATAATTATAAACTGATGGTTTTGATCAGAAAACAAACATCATCGCCAACCGAACAGTGGCAGTCGTTGGATCGATATGTATATTCAAAAACTAGCAAATGGTATAAATAAAATCCTACTATATACCGCTAGAACTGGAACCCATGTTCTCATCCCAGTTTTCTGTGTTCGTTCCAGTTTTCAGAAGTTTGACATTTAAATTTCATCATATTAAACTACTCCCACTCCGGAGTTGGCATTCATCTATAAAAACCCCGTTATTCTCATCTCACTGAAATATCATCCAACCGCCACACAAAATGAAAACCAGCTCATCAATATTATTCCTACTTTTGCAGCTGTCTCTTATCGTTTCCAGCTGCTGTGCAGCACCAAGTTACGTGTTCGACGTAGCAGGGAAAAAGGTGCGTGCAAATACATGGTACTCGTACTCCATAGTTCCAGTCCAGCCTATTAACGGCACTATACAGCTGGAGAGCTTGAGCCCAGAAAAGCCATGCCCGCTCGACGTCGTTCTAGGGGACCAGCTGGTTGCAGGCCTCAAAGTTTCTTTTCTCCCCATCGGCGACAAGAAAAGTGAAGTCCGCGTTTCCACAGATCTCAACGTCTACATGTTCTTGCCGGATTATGCAGCTGCCAAATGCCCCGGATTTTCCATCATCTGGAGCGTTGAGGTTTCCCCAGAAACCGGTGACTATTTCCTTGTTGCAGGTGGAGAGCGAGGAAATCCAGGTCCAGAAACTATAAGAAACTGGTTCAAGATTGAGCCATATGGTAGTGCTGGTGAGTACAAGCTTGTTTACTGTCCCAAGTTTTGCAAAAAGTGTAAAGTAACTGTTTGCAAAGATGTTGGGATTATTGTTCAAAATGGGAAGAGACGCCTGGGTCTGACCAATGTAGCCATGAAGTTCAAGTTGAGGTACAGATAATTATATCTCCGCATTTCATGTACGTGGCCGTGGGAAGCAAAACTATGGAACCCAACGTATTCTCCGTTAATTGTGTTCTATATTCATAGTTTGACTGTTTTATTACTGCTTCAAGTATGTATGTACCATGAATAAGATTTCCGTGGGTATTTCAATATATAGTTTGACTACTTGTTTTGTAGGAAGCATTGTGAGAATAAAGTTTTTTTTTCTTGAAATTAAATTCACTTTTCTTTTCACATAAGTTTTTTCACGGGATTCTTGAGAAGGGTTTAACAGCTAATATCTTTAACTACATATCAGTACATAAAAATTTGACATTAGCTAGTAACCTACAAGTAATATAATGTGATAATATTTTTGTTTATCAATACGTTTTTTTTTTCAAAAGACGCCTCTCTCCCAGCGTGAACAGTACTTTTCTCTCCCAAACCCCCATTTTCAGATCTAGTCCGGGGAGGTGATCGTCGGCGCCCCTCGCAGCGCCGGTCACCTCCCCACCCCATTTATCTTTTCTGTTTTAGGTAGTGCACCACCTCCTTCTCACACACCTACAAAACCAAACGGCCGAAGCCACCATCGAACGCCGACAGCCAACGACCGCCATAGGAGAGTAGATCCCGGAACGTTCAACATCGCTGGAGCACAGCGGCGCCTCCGATCGGGTCACCCACAGATTGGGGCGTCGCGATCTCCGCTCCCGGACGCCGCTCCACCCCAATCCAGCCGGCGACTTCGAACTGGAAGCAGCTCAGCGGCGCCTCCAACGTCCCTTCTGCTGCCCGACGCCGACATGAGTCCTGCTCCATCGCCGGTCTCCCAGATCCAGGTCGCACCACGCGTAGAGACGCGAGCCCACTACTGCGCCGGAGTCCAGCTCCAGGCGAACAGAGGCCGCAGCGACGGAGCCCAGATCCAGGTCGCCTCGCCGGATCCCCTCGCCATCGACGGCCGGGGTCCCCCCGGATCCCTTCGCCACTGACGGGGTCCCCTCGCCGGATCGGGGACGGGGTCACCCATTCTGTCGCCCGCCGCTCGATGCCGCCACCGCGCGGTCACTTCACAGCCGGCTCGGGTTGGTTCAGACCAGTTCGGTTCGGGTTGGTATAGGGTCTCTTGGTTCTGGCCCAACTAGAGGATTGGATGATTTTTACTTTTCTTTTTTACTATAGTAGTTTCTATGAATAAGGTAGGAATATTTGAATGGGTTATTATTTGTCAACCTTAGTTTATGGACGAGTACGTTTCTGTTTCAGAAATTTTGGTTGACTTCAAATCTGGTTTATAGGTGGTTAGTTAGGAGAAATCCGAGTCAGCATAGTAATTATGCTTATTTCTGGCGATACTATCTCAATATAAACTAGTTTTGAGTTTTTAGACAATGAAAGTTAGCTTTGCAACTTCTCTTTGTTAAATAATACCTTTGTTCAAATTTCTATACTATGTGGTATTTGCTAGCTAGTTAGACCCGGATTGGTTGGAATCTGCCCATAGTATTTACCTTATTGTAGGGGATATGATTTGGAACTGGTCTTTTTTGCGGAATTGTTCTGACAGACTTGGGGAGTATCCTTGCCCATTTGTTTGTTATATCCCTCTTAACCCTTAATTGGTGAGAGGGTAAACCCCATGGGATTCTGGACTAGGTTACATTTGTGCCTAGACTAGTAGAATTCGATTAAATAGTTTAGAATGCGAGTTAAGGTACTACGCTTGTCAGGTAATTCGATATTCCTGAGTATTAGACCGTAGATTTTTACGATGTATCCCCGTTTTGATGTAAGCCTTCGGGCACCACCTTGCTTCCAGGCGAAAGCCTAGGAATTAACCTTCGGGCTACACAGCCTTCGGGCAACTAGATACAGGGAAGATTAGATTTGCTTTCTTCAGAAATTTCTCTGTTGTCTCCCAAATTGCCTCCACTTGTGGAGAACAGCCTTCGGGCAACTTGTAGCCACTAAGGCTTTTTTATGGCCTTATGTGTATTATGTTCCGTTTTTATTTCGGTTGAGGAGCCATGAATAATCCTCCCATCTATGATAGTTTTGGCGTAAAAGAAAATCAATACATTTAAAATTTTAGTTAAAATTTAGTATTTTTGACTTAAAATTTTATATATAAAAACAACTGGTACTGAGTGAGTATGGCAATTAGGGCTGTAAACGAGTCGAACTCGCTAACAAAAATATCATATTCGAGCTCAAGCTCGACCTTGTTCGAACATAAAAAAAATCAATTCGAGCTCAACCTTGGTTGTCTTTGAGCTGATCAAACTCGACTCGTTAACTCGAGTTCGTTCGAACAAGGTCGGCTCATTTACTTTAATTAAACCTTATATTATACTAATACGTTCTCATTTATACATAATAATTAATTTTTATATAACATAATACTGGGCTAGATAAATTCGACAAGTCTATTGAACAATAGTCAGAGCGCTCATATTCTAAAATGAATAACAAAAATTCATATGCATGGAACCGTGTGCCATATAGTTAAATGGGTGCAGCGTCTCAGCCACCACTACTAGTAAAATCTTTTTTATTTCACATAGTGTCCAATTGTAACTAGGGAAATTTGAATCAATGTAACTTATTATACGGTTAGGGAAATTTGTCCAATTGATCAAACTCACGGTAGTCAAACATATGTTTCATCGGTTGGATTTCAGCAATCTGTGCAACCAACGCTGACGGTGCAACTTGAACTAATAAGCATAGAAAATGTTGACTAAGGTCACACATATATTAAACCGGTTTTATAGAAATCGGTCATACAGATGCTTATTGTTTATGCACGATCGAGTTTAGATAGTTGTCCGGCCCTCTATGGTGAGCTTTTTCATGAGGTCGAAAAGGTTGTCCAATTGTCGATTGAACCGTGTTAGGTGACAAGTAAACATTTTTGTTGTTGTCTGGTGAGTGACTTATTTGTAAGTATCCAATTTGTTGCGGAAAAACAATATTGAGCCTGGAGGCTCACGGAGCCTCCCCTCGTGGCACTAATTGATTGGCTAAAGAATCTGTTATTATAGAATCTGAAGTAAAGGTGAAAATGTACGTGTGTGGTCATTGTTTGAATTGGGCCCAGAAATAAAACCTGTAACCGATGTAGCCTGTATAACGGAAAACGGAAATAGTCTATTATGCCCTCTGCTAAAACGAAAAAAAAAAAGGTAGACTTCCCCCAAATTCCTCCCTCAGACTCCCCCCAAATTAAACCTCACTTTCAATCCCTCCCCACGAAGATAGAATTTTCCGCTCGAGAAGTTCATCACCGGATGCTGAGAATTAAGGGCATCGCCGACGGACAACTCCTGGCCAGGCAGTAATCGTCTCCCGTAAGAAATTAGATGGCTAAACCTATTTAGCGATTGTGGCGTGTTGAAGTTGGGTCGAGAAGATTAAGTTAAATGGGTTAGATCTGCAAATTTCAGAAAAAAAATATTGAAGAAGACGAAAAAGATGAAGAGACGAAGAAGATGAAGAGATGGAGAAGAAGAGGTGGAGAAGAGAAGACTACGATCTGAACAATTCTTAACTTTATTTTATTCAAATTATATCTCTACATATAAAATATATAACTATTACTCCATTAAATGTCAAGCAATTGTGTGGTGGCCTGTTGGTAAGGAAATCAGCAGAGGCAACGTTGGGTTCGAAACCCTTAAACCCCATTTTTTTGGACTCTTTAAATAATTGGTCCATTAAATCAGTTGAATAAATAAAAAAAAACATTATGCTAAGATTCGAACTCAGATCGTTTGAAATTATCAACACACAGATTCACCACCACACCAAATGACATACTTAGCAAACATTTTTAAAGAAAATAATTATATACTTACCATCTAACATTTATAAAGGCCCATACCAGCATTTATTGAATTATAGAGCAACGTATGTAAATATTTTTTCTACCTCTCCCGCTGCATAAAAATACCTTAAAACAATATTTTCACAATTTATATAACTTCCATTTGGTTTTAAAATACTCAATTTTAAAATTTGATACTTCCCGATTTCTTGGAGGAACCTAAGTGAAAAAAGTAAAAACTTTATAGAAACGTCGAAAATGAAATCCGCTCAAATGATTTTCTAATTTTCATCCCCGTGGTTAATATTGTACTTTTTACATCATTAAATTTGTTATCTACGCTCTATTGACGAGGTATCAATACTAACATGTTTAACTTTTGTAATACCTCTAGTATAGTCCATGGATTTGTTCTACAACTACTACTTCCATAGCTCAAAAAAATTCTAATTTTTTTGTACACATTACTTATGTCATATTAGAAGATAATATTGAGTAATATTGTCGTAGACATCTTTAACATATTTAATTTCATTTATAAGACTTGTAGTTTATGTCACTCGATTGTATGGATATAAAATATTTATGTACGATTTATTAACAATTGATGCAGTGAAGTAAGTGGTCTTGACTAAGATCCTGTTCTCTAGAGATTATCTGAATATTTTTTAGTTCAGATAAATTGTTTTTAGTTTAGATAAACTTTTTTTAGTTCAGATAAATATTTTTTAGTACAGATGAGTTCAGATAATCTTTTTTCAGTTCAGATGAGTTCAGTTCAGTAAACCTTTTTAGTTTTCAGAAAAGTTAAGTTCAGTAAACTTATTTGTAATTTAGTTCAGTTAAGTTTAAACCAGTTCAATATTTTGAGCTTAAATGTTTATATCAGTTCAGATCAATTCCATTCAGTTTAGTTCAGTTTCAATATGATTTGATGAAATTTAGATTAATTTAGTCATACCGATTGTTTTTTTTCAATACATTAATTTCACTTCAGTTCAGTTTAGCTCAACAACAATATAATTTGGTGCAATTAATTAAGGTTAATTTATTCATACAGTTTATTTTCATCACACTTATTAATTTTCAATTTAGTTCAGTTCAGTTATCTATATGCTTCAACTCAACTCAAATCAATACGTTTAACTAGCAAACATGATCATATTTTTTTAACAATAAGGCCATGTGTGCCAGAACTTTTATATATCAGTTCAGTTCAATTCAGTTCAGTTCAGTTCAGTTCAGTTCAGTTCAGTTCAGTTCAGTTCAGTTCAGTTCAGTAAATTGAAGTGAAATGTAATTTGATGAAATTCAGGTTAATTCAGTCATGTTGATTCTTTTTTTCGGTACATTAATCTTCACTTCAGTTCAATTCAATCCAGTTCAGTTCAGTTGAACAAGAAATAAACTCTATCAAACTCTAAGTTATACTCAAATTATTAAATTTCAAATGTTTTGAAAATGTCATATTTATTTCATTTCAGTTCAGTTCAGTTGATCTATATATTCCAGTTCAACTTTGTTTTACATATTTTCATATTAAGATTAATAAATTTCAAATATATTGAAATTGATCATATTTGTTAATTCAATTCAGTCCAATTTATCTACATCAGTGCAACTCAATTCAGTATATTTTAATATTAAATGTATTATGTTATATTTAGATCAATGAATTTCAATATATTTGAAATGATCATGTATTATTTAGTTAGTTTCAATTTAATTCAATTCAATTTATCTATATATTTTAATTCATCTCAGTTTTTAAGTTCAAATAAGTCCAGCTAAAATTTTTAAGTACAAATGAGTTCAATTCACATGAGTTCAGATAAAGTTTTTTAAGTTCAGATTAGTTCAGATAAAGTTTTTTAAGTTCAGATTAGTTCAGATAAAGTTTTTAAAGTTCAGATAAATTTTTTTTAGTTCAGATACAGTTTTTTAAGTTCAGATTAGTTCAGATAAACTTTTTTAAGTTTAGATAAACTGTTTTAAGTTTAGATGAGTTCAGATAAGTTCAAATACCGTGAAGAGAACTTGACCTAAACCTTTTGAGATGGATGGATATGAGGTCTCGTGTTCGAATCATCTTCACCTTCTCCATTTATTTTAATTTTTTCTTTTTTCTTATAATTGAAATTAAATATGTTAAAGATGTCTACGACAATATTACTCAATATTATCTTGTAAACATAAGTAATGTGTACAAAAAAATTAGATTTTTTTTGAGCTATGGAAGTAGTAGCTGTAGATAGGGATGGCATTGGGCGAACTGGGCGTGGATAGTAGACTATCCATGCCCATCCCCATCTAAAATTTTACTATCCATCCCCGCCCATTTACCCATGACGGGTACAAATTTAATATCCATGCTCATACAGCTGGATATCCATCTCATCTGGGTATCCGTGGATATCCATGCCCATGTTATACCCACATTCCCCATCCGACTTATTAATCCATATTTATAAAAAATTAACCTAAAATCTATTAATTATCATAAAAATTTTAATAAAAGCACTAATAATTCAAATATATTGTATTAATAGAACAAAATAATTTATAATATGATAATCATTAACTTATAAAATTCTTTTATGTTTCAAAATAGACCAAACATGCTTAAAAATGCCAAAATTAATAATATTATTAATATAAATACAAGTAATACTATTAATATTATATATAACGGATATTATACAAGTATTATACGGGCGGGTATGGGGCGGGTGGGGCGGGCGGGTATGGGGCGGGTATAAAATCAATATCCATACCCACCCATTTACCCATGGCGGGTTTGAATCCAATATCCATACCCATGGCGGGTATAAAAAACTCATATCCATACCCGCCCCGTTGGACGGTTGGCGGGCGGGTATCCACCAAATACCCGTCGGGTGCCATCCCTAGCTGTAGAACAAATTCATGGACTATACTAGAGGGATTACAAAAGTTAAACATATTAGTATTGATACCTCGTCAATAGAGCGTAGATAACAAATTTAATGATGTAAAATGTACAATATTAACTACGGGGATGAAAATTAGAAATTCCTTTGAGCGGATTTTATTTTCGACATTATTCTATCAATAATTCATCTAAAATTATAACGTAATTCAAGTTTTTTACTAATGGTATTTCAAATTCAACGTCAAACATTCGTAACTTTGAAATTCGAAGAGTCAAACTTGAATTGGAATTAAATTAAAATATGTTAAGGACGTCAACGGTGTGGAAATTCATGTTGTAGAGCAAATCGGTAGACTTCACCAGTGAGTATTCGAAGGCTAGAAAGATTAGTTTTGATACATGTCTTTGGAATGTATGCAAAAATAATTAAATAAATAGTGTTAAAAGTATAATGTTAGTTTTGGAGACAAAAATCCATTTAGACGGGTTTCAATTTCGACATTTCTGCAAACTTTTTACCTTTTTCACCTAAGTCCCTCCAAGAAATCGGAAAATGTCGAGATGTAAAATTGTGTAGACCGAAACTAAATTAAAGTCATATGAAATATGAAACTAAAATTTTAAGGTTTTTTTACGCGGCGGAAAAGGTAGAAAATATTTACGTATGTTACCCAAAAGTTTCATATATGTTATTGTGGCCCTTTAAATATTTTTTTTCAAGATTGTCCAGTGGCATTTAATCCAAATATCTCCAATTGAATATCAGTCCGGATCCTCTACGCAAAATATTCCACTCCAACTTAACGCCAAAACGACCCGTCTATTCTGTTGGAATAAATTGTATTACCACACCTACATCAATCTGTTTACACTTAAATGTTTTAACTTAACTTCCACCGTAAACCTGAATTAAGCCGCTTTATCATGTTTACGTAGTATTGAATTTTACCCATAATAATAATAATATTATCCATGCTTAATTAAACTTTGAGCTCACACGTAATTCATATGTTTATAAATAAATAAATTTAAAATGTTATATCAATTCATTTAATATTATTTTATTAAAATAATATTGAGAATGACTACAATTTTTTGAATGAAAAATGTTAATCTTCAACATAAAACTAGATTATAAAATACATAATCATCTTTTAAAACCATATTTTACAACCATTATATTCTATTTTATCATTTACAAATGTATTTTTATTATACTCTATATCTATATAATGATACCTACTTACACATATAGTTACGGTGTAAGTTTTGATTTTGTATCTAAATCTTATTTCTGAACGATTTGATTTTTGAAATATATTTTTCTTCTAGGTTGATCTATAATACGTTTTGGTAGGAGAATATAAAAAAGACAACAATCATGTATTTTATACTCTATTTTATGTTTAAGAAATGTATATTATAAAATATATAAGTTGTCGATTAATTTCTCTGCCCTTCTCAATTAATTTGTGTAAATAAAATATAACAAAATTATTTGAATATAATATAATTAAATAATATAAAATTTTAATTTATTTACTTATAAACATTATGTACGAGTTCACACGTCAACTTAAATATAAATATATATAAATTGAGTATAAGTTGGTGTTAATGATATTATTATTTTGAAAAATTAAAACCAACCAAAACACAAACGTATTTATGATGAAAGACGGTAAAACATTATATTGGGTGAAAGATGGTAAAACATTTAACTCTAAACTCGGGAGGGTGGGATCGAAGATTTCCAACAATCTTACCACTTGCTCCAAAGATCTACATTGTTATCTGCTGCCGTAAAACATATATAATATCACAAATAATTATAATAATCTGCCAACAAATATCTTGATATGAGCAGCGCAGGAAGGCCATCGCCTGAACCCAATTCTTACCAGAATCCCCTAATTTCTATCGATCGATTCCCCGCACCGCACACAGTCAAGCACCATCAACTTCGGGCAAAACAAACGAAATCCCCCAAATCGAACCTCAACCACGAATCTCTGTCGTCGCCGCGGCTGCCCCGCCTGTGTCGTCCCCGCGGCTGCCCCGCCTGTGTCGTCCCCGCGGCTGCCCCGCCTGTGTAGTCGCCGCGGCTGTTGTGGTTAACGTGGTGGAAGCCGGAGCGGGGCGGCGGAGGACCTGGCCGGACTTGATGGCCTCTTCACCGTAGAGATCGTATATCTCCTCCGCCGCCGAAGCTCCAGTTCTTTCCGAACCCTCTGCCACCAATGAACCCGATTGACGGCGATTCTGGGTCTTTGCCGGGGTTTTTTACGGCGAATCAGGGTCTTCGTGAAATCTCCGTCTTATCGTTTGCTTCATTTCAAAGGGGCAACTCTGTACATTCCTAAACAAACATAAATTAAACCCAAAATAGACCACTCAATTCTACCGGTTCAATTTCTTTCCGGTTGTAACCGTATTAGTAAAAATGGAAGTTACACCATTGCTGTCCCCACTAGGTCCACTACAACCCATGTGTTCAGCCCACGTGGAGGGGGGCTCGCTGAGCCCCGGGGCTCATTGTAGCCGTTCCCAATTTGTTGCGCTTATCCCTTACACTAGTTTGTGCTTACGGTGCTTGGGTGTATTCTATGTACGTACCATTAACATTTCAAAATTTTATGGTAGGGTCATATATATAATATTCTACTCACAAATCTGAGTTGTATCTGCATACTTTTACTTTTGTCAGTTGATTCAAAAAATGTTTGATCATTAATAACATTAAATATATGAAAATGCAAGTTATAAAATTATCATGTTGGCGTGCCACCTTTTAATTGGACACATATACTTGTACAAAGTAGTGGATGAAACCGTCCCACCATAAACTTGTATTCAAATCATTTAGTACTTCTCATTCTTAATGGATGTGATACAACATCAGAAATATACAAATTAAATTTATTTCTAATACATTGTGATCATTTATATCCATTCTAGAAAACCTTCGAACACAATTGTAATAATGGCCATTAAATAATGACTCGAGTGCTGATGAAGTCAAGTGATTAAAAGCTTGTAGTATATAAAAGTAAGACTGCCCCTGGAGCCCAATTGCCCGAATGAAGGCATAAAAAAGTGTGAAATGAAGGCACCGAAATTGGTTCTTCAGTGTTTCTTCTGCCTATTCTTCCAAGCAGTAGGATTCCCCAGTGCTTCTGCTAGTTATCCAAATGTAAGCATTAATTATAAATCCATCATCACTTTCTAAGTTGATATATATTTGTTGTTAATTCATGCAACGAAAACTTTGTTTTAGTCAAGTGATCACGATGATAACCATGGACGGCACCACTCGGGAAATTGGCTGAACCACGGAGGAGATATATATAACCGACGGTATGCATTCGATGAAACTCGAATCAGCCCTTCAACCGCACCCGGTCTAAAGCTGAGATGGAAGTTCCGGGTAGGGGAATCGGTAACCGCGACACCGGCAGTATACAAAGGGATCCTGTATTTCACTGCCTGGAACGGATTTGTGTACGCGGTTAAGGCCTCTGACGGTTCGCCGGTGTGGGCTAAGAACATCACCCGGCTGACCGGTATCAGTGGAGGTCAAGCGTTGGGGATTAACGTCACCATATCGAGGTCCACTCCGACGGTTGTTACCGGCGATCATGACATGCTCGTCCTGGGAATGACCAGTCCTGCTTATGTTTTCGCGGTCCGGCGATCCACCGGCGACCTTCTCTGGTCCACCATGATCGACAAGAATCCGTTGGCCTTGTTCACTATGTCCGGCACATATCACGAGGGGTGAGTTTTCTTACGTACCCTCTTAATTTTTTATTGATCTTTACTACATTACTTTATTTGGATGAATTTTTATTGTTGACTTTCATTTGGGATAAGAAATTGACCTGATACCAATAACTCAAAAGTCGTTGATATATATATGATGCTGTAGATTACGAATTATTAATGTAATTGTTAAGAGACCCGAATACATATAGTCTAACTCGCCAGTTGGATGTCAAATTTTATACAGGGATACGATCGATCTGTCGGGTCATCCTGGCGATCTTATTGAAAGTGACCATCTTTTTACCTACAAAAGGGTCTTTTTTTCGTACTATATATACTCATATTGTGTGAAAATAATGTAACATCAAAAGAAGTTGAGTGTGCCAAATACCAATTAACATTCATTAATTTTGCGTTTTTGAACCAACAAACTATAGGCAGCAGTGACAGTATATATCAATTTGTTGCAGAAATTATTATGTGGGAGTATCTTCGGTTGAAGAATTGTTGCCGATTGAACTATGCTGCACATTCCGTGGGAGCTTGGTTAAGTTAGACGTTAAGACGGGAAAAATCGTATGGCAGACTTACACTTTGCCGGACAACCATGGGAGGAGAGGAGAATATGCAGGAGCAGCAATCTGGGGATCTAGCCCATCCATCGACACGAAACGAAACTCTGTTTACATCGCCACCGGAAATCTCTACTCGGCTCCTCAGCGCATCGAAGACTGTCAAGAAGGGCTGAACAATCTCACCACGCCGCCGGAGAATCCCGACGAGTGCATCGAGCCGGAGAATCATTCCAATTCCATACTTTCTTTTGACATGTCCTCCGGCGAAATCAAATGGTTCAGACAGCTCGGAGGCTATGATGTCTGGTTCTTGGCTTGCGATAATACGTCAACCCCGAATTGCCCGACTGGACCAAACCCGGATGCTGATTTCGGTGAAGCGCCGATGATGCTAACTGTCAAAGTTAATGGTACTAAGAAGGACATTCTTGCAGCTGTCCAGAAAAGTGGTTTTGCATGGGCTGTGGATCGAGACAACGGAAAACTTGTCTGGTTTACTGTAAGGTCCTATTAATTTCTCGAGTTTATTTCTTACTGAAAATTAGTACTCCATGCATTCAAAAAAGTGTTTGTATTGCAGGAAGCTGGGCCTGGAGGAACTGGAGGGGGAGGTACTTGGGGTGCAGCAACGGACACGAGAAAGATCTATACGAACATGGCGAATAGTGACCGCTTAAACTTCACCCTTCGTCCGTCAAACACCGTCACAAACGGCGGAGGGTGGGTTGGGATGGATGCTCGGACCGGTGACATCAAATGGTCTACCGCGAATCCAAAGAATGCGATGACAGGTCCTGTCACCGTGGCCAATGGTGTCATCTTTGGCGGATCAATGGATCTAAGTGGTTTTGTCTATGCCATTCATGCTAAAACTGGTAATATTCTGTGGTCGTTTGAAACCGGAGCCTCCATATACGGTGGCGTGTCGGTTAATGATGGGTGTGTCTATTTTGGACATGGATACCGAGCTCCAGTGTTCACTACTGGAACCTATTTGTTTGCATTTTGCACATGAGCTTCATGCATGCATGCCTTGGTGGATTTCGTGGTTGATGCAATGTTCCAACTGTGTCATATATATATTTCGGGATTTCATATATATGTATTTCGGGATTTATTCTCTTGACAAACATTGACTAAGGATAAAATAAAGCAATAACATGAAATTTAACAGTTAAGACTGAGCTGAGACAAAACGACAGTGAATCATTCTCAAAACAACGCCATTTGAGTTTGCCACCAACAGGCATTCATCCACATATGTTTCCACTTTTATTTAACATAGTTCATGGTTCATGGTTCGCAAGATTCGCAACCAATACATGGTCACGTAGGTTAAGAAAGTTTTAGTAGTAGTTAAAGAAAAAGTTTAAAAGTACTCTTAAGTTGAATGTTACTCATCTCCTTTTCTCATGTTTATAGAGAAACCAATTTAGTTCTTGGGTCTTTAGCAAAATTAGCCAGCTCATAAAAAATAACTCAGTTTGACCACAGTAATTTCTTTAAGAACATAAAAGGTCTAGTATAGACAGTAGGAAGTTTCCATACGTTAGAGTCAGATAACTTCATATGGAACTAGTCACTAGTCACTAGTTTCTCTGTTTTTGTCCTTACAGGTTCATAACCATGCATGAACACAAGCTACTTGGAGGAGATACATCTTGAAACCATGGAGACTTTAAATCCATAGTTTTTCTTTGAGAATTAGAAAGCATTTAAAGGTTATAAAACCTAGAATCTTGTACAAACTGGTTAACTTTGTTAATTGCATGTAGCTATATTGTCATGACCTCTCGCTAAAAGGCTATCTGTAATGATATCTTTTATGGGTAAACTTGTGTTTCGCTTTGGCGATTCGCAAACATGCATGACCTTAAAGTTGATATCCAACCATGTTGTCAGTTTTATTCAGCAGGTTTTTTCATCCACAACCAGTTTTTATGGATTTATCTTGTAGAGCTATTATCAAAGACTTTTTAAGAGTCTATGGAGCCCAATATGATTCTCTTTACCATTGGTGGTTTAAAAAAAAACTGAATAATATAAATCAATTTAACTGTATTGAAAAACAAGCTAATTTGAAAATCTGTCAATACATCAATAAAATTAATAAGAATAACATAAATATATTTTTCACGTGTAGACTTTCTCAAAAACAAATTCTCTAAAAATACATATATATTGGTTCATATAGATTTAGATGGTTATTTAAATGTACGTGGAAAGTACTGGTGTTACATACTTATATAAGAACTAGGTAGCACTGAAATGTATTTGGGTACGGGTACGGGTACGGGTACGGGAAACGTCAAATCTAAAATTTCAGGATACGGGTAAGGCGGGGAAACGTCAATAAAATAAATTAAAATTATATATAACAAATTAATAATTAACCACAATTATATATTAAAAGGACAAATTCATAATGTGCACATCTAAAAGAATATGCTATAAAAATATATACTACCGTACCCATACCATATATACATAACTAGACTAATTAACTCATAAATGATAAATATTCCCCCAATAAATCAATAAATACAACAACCAAAATTTCCAAATCTATATATAGCTAAATTCATAATCATGTGCTCATATAAAAGAATATGCCAAAAAATATATATACCCATACCATATATACACAATGGCCCTGTCCAATAGGGCGCTGGAATTGGTAGCTGGTGCTGGAGGGTGCTGGAAGGTGCTGGAGGGTGCTGGAGGGTGTTGGAAGGTGCTGGAGGGGTGCTGGAAGGTGCTGGAGGGGTGCTGGAGAGTGTTGAAATTAAATTAAAATTGTATAATTATGATGTACATAATTATGAAACTATATATTTAAAGAATGATTAATTCGTACACAACATATTGAAACTAATTCTAAAGAAAAATTATTTTTTATTATTTTTTAAAAAATAAATCATTCATGTATGTGAATAGTGACAAGTGCTGGAGGGTGCTGGTGTCATGGTTGGGCCAATATAGGAGGGGTAAAATGGTAACTTCTGCACTCACTCAGCAAGACAGCTCAGCGGTGGCCGGAGTCCATAACCGCCAGTCTGTTGTAAGTTTCACAACTGTCATTCCAGTGATTCCACTGCTATATAGTATAGGATTAGCTAGGAGATGAGTATCGGTAATCATGGAGATGTAATTCCGGTCAAGATATCTTCTCTCTCATCTAACTCTATAACTCATTCTCATCCCAGATTCTGAGGTTATGCCTCCATTTCTTTGTAGATTTACTTTTTGATTCAATCAATGGATTCGATTCATGTCAACTGGTATCAGAGCAACCTGATCCTCGGCTCGATAATGGCAGAAACTAGTTCATCGGAGCTTCGATTGGAGCAGTCGCGGCTTCGATTGGAGCAGTCGCGGCTTCGATTGGAGCAGTCGCAGAAGCAGCTCGAAGAGACTATGAAAAATTGTCGCGAACAACAGGCGGCGAATTTCATGTCAATACAGTTGATGCTATCTAAGCTTGCGATTCAGTGGAAGGTGTGCCATCCAGTGGCCGACGATTACATCTTTTCGGAAGTTTGGACGACACCGGAAATTGAGGAATCATCCAGCTTTCATTTGGAGCAAGATGTTTTGCAAATCGATGAAATCGACGAGCTAAGGATGCAGATGGAAGCTGATGCGTTGAATGTAAGAATTGGAGAGAAACAAACTTCAATGGAGGATTTTCCGACGGAGACGGCCGTTCGTGATGACGGTTTGCAGGCAACGGTTATTGCAGAACGGTTAATTTCTAGGGACGGTTCTCCTGCAATAGTTCTTGATGAAGGAACTTTTTCGGATCTTGAAGCTGAAGGAATTCCAGAAGATGAACCTGAAGCGGTTCCGGAAAAAGAAATGGAGGTCACTGTCACAAGTTTCGATGGTACATATTCTCTCAATTCTATGAGTCACTTTCAGGTTTCAACTGATTTGGTGATAGGAAAATATGAAGGGTATACTTGTGAACTTGATTTTATGATAAGTGATAAACAATGTGTGGAAAAGAAATCTAAGGGTAAGGACTTGATTGCATCTGCTGAACTTGATAGTCTTAATGTTGCTAATGTTGGAGTTTATGAGAATGCTGTGTGTTTTGATCCTGGTATTGGTGAGAAACTGAATCTAGGTTCTGCTAGATATGATACTCTTGGTGAAATTGATATCAATTTGGTGAATAAAATGACTATTGTTGACCCTTATTATCTTGAGAATATTGATAAGAATGTGATGAGAAGTGCTAGAAAAAGCCAATTGTTTGAGTGCTGTGAAATAGCAGAGCTTAAGAGTGTGATAGGAGGTGATTTTGAAAGTAACAACTGTGATAATTCTGAAGTTTCTGAAGTTTTGGGACTGAATGAGGATGGTAGTGAATATTGTGAGTCTGAAATGTGTTATGATCCGGGTATTACAGAAGAAAACCATGAGTGTTTAAGCGAAGTGCAAACTAAAAGAAATGTTACAGTAGAGAGTAACGAAAACTTGGCACGAGTGAGTATCTTTAGAGATGACTATCTGGAAGTGGAAATAGATGGAACTGAGGTTTGTTGTGAAGCTGTTCAGGGTATGTCTGGAGTTAATGTAGGCTGTGATTTTATAGATTTTGATAATGGCATGGAAGAGTTGACAAATCCATTATCTGATGAGGTTATATCTTTGAAGTTGTGGGAATATTCTGGAAAATCAAGAAATGGGGACCTAGTTGCTTCTAGGCATTTTGGTTCTATGGTAAAGGATGAAGAAACAGTTGTTGCTCAGACTTTACTAATGAGCCTCATGGCTTTGTTTGAACCAATCTTGAATGTGTTGAATCCAGAGCAGGTTAAGGACCACATCGTCAGCAAGTATCTGGCTAGAGAATTGGATTCTCATTCTATTAATGAACTTGGCTATTGGAGCTCGTTATGTTACCATATCACTGGGAGTGATGATTTAGAGAAGTGTGTTAGCAGATATATCAGTTCTTATGATGCATGGAATATCGTTGGAGAGTTTCATATTTGCTTTGGAAGGAGGAGAATTCTGAAAATCCAGTGGCAACTGAGACTGAAAGCTTCTGATGACGAAAGGACTGGTTTTTATAATGGGAATGATGTGCAGGACATGGTGAAACAACCAGAGGAAACTCGCCAACTGAATTTACGGTTGATGGAAACTCTTAAAATCTCAGAGGAAAGGGAAGTGGCAAGATATATAGGAGAAAATTTCTCCATCCACAAAGCCAAAACCATTTTTCATGTCCAGATAACTATCACATTTAGCGCTGCTAAAACTTATGATCAGAAGTGGTGGCAATTCAGATGCTGCATCAATATTAAAGGGCCACCATGGTTCTTATCAGCCAGGAGTCTCAAGCGTTTCAAATCATTTTGGGTGAGTAGAAATGTTCTTCTATGTTTGGAGGGCTGTTACTTGAGGTCAGAAAGGTACATCAATGGTGAACCTATTCGGAGTTTGGGTACCTCAGCAACAACACATATGTTTTGGAGGGATTTTATCATTAAATGTTATGATGCAGATGAAGATAATTATGCTCAAATGGTTGGCTTGTCTGTACCGATTCAAGGATTTACAATCTTCCACACTTTTAGTGAACTGATCTCGGCAACAAAGGCATCTTATTTTGCTAAATCTGGATGGGGGTCCTTGAAGTGGATGGGAGCATGTTACAACATCACTGGATGCATCAGAAGAACTCCCAACTCATGGAATGTATACACAACAACATTCAAGGGTGGAGCTAGAGTTCTATTCGATGGGATGTCGTGGTGCAAGAATCTGGTAGCAGAGAATCAGTTGGTTACCGCTGTCTCAGACGAGCTCAAAGATGGCAGGGAGGAAATTTCATCAAGAATTCATTCTAATTTTACAACACCAACTGAAAAGTTCTTTCCGAGGTTGCATTCATCACATTTGAAGAGTTCTTGTGCAGATTTCAAGTGCATCAAGTTGGGTACTGTAAGGGAGCCTCTTCATCAGGAATATGAAGATCATCCATCTGAGCTATGCCATGTGAGAAATGAGTCTAATGCATCGCTCCTGCGTAGCACAATCTGGAAATTGATTACGCAGAATGATCAAGCAATGATATGGTTGATCTGTTCACTCAGCTTCAGCTTGGAGATTGGAGCAAGGATGTGGTTTTCCTTGGAGAGAGGTGTGAAGATGAAATATTCTGAATGCAAACAACCAGAGGTCAGGATAAGTTCAGTTCTCTATTTGTTTTTACATGAGCTTGAGGACAAGCTCAAATTTAACAAGGAGGGAATATATGGACAAAAGGTTGTATTGTTATGCATCAATGAAGATGAAATGCTATCAACTGTGTCTTTAAGCACCTTGATTGAAACCGAGCTTGGACTATTGAAAGAAGGTAGATTTCTAAGATATCAACAAAAGGAGTTTGAATTTTGGTTGAAGAAGTTATCTGGAGTTTTGGACAAGTTGCTACAGAAAAAAAGGGATATTAGTGAGCTGCATTTACAAATTTCAGGTTTGATTAAATCTTGGGATAAAATGGCCACTGTATTCAGAGGAGGGACTTTGTGTCTGATGGGATTATGGATATATAAAGGCAAACTGCTAAAAAGAAACATTCAGTCTGATGCAATTTCTTGGCCTATTCTTCAGATGGCAGCATTGGTCAAAATGGCACATGATTATGGTGATTTTTTGTGTTTGGCAGCACGTATCAACATGAAAGCAATTTATGGTGATAAATTGAGTTTGGCACATAGAATACACCATATAAAGTCAATAAAGGTTTGCTCCAGTCCTTTATATGCATGGAACTTTCTTTAGGTGGGGTGCTGCTGATCAAGAACTCAACAAGTTGGTTAAGGACAAAACTGGTTCAGCTCAAGCTTGTTTTTCACAGTTAAAGTGCTTTTGCTCATCGCGTCTCTGTTGCAGTTCTTTATCTTTGAAGTCTGCAGTTGCTGTTGTACTTGGTGTTGATGTTACTAGCTTGAGGACAAGCTGTTCCATAAGAGGGAGGGAATTGTCATGGTTGGGCCAATATAGGAGGGGTAAAATGGTAACTTCTGCACTCACTCAGCAAGACAGCTCAGCGGTGGCCGGAGTCCATAACCGCCAGTCTGTTGTAAAGTTTCACAACTGTCATTCCAGTGATTCCACTGCTATATAGTATAGGATTAGCTAGGAGATGAGTATCGGTAATCATGGAGATGTAATTCCGGTCAAGATATCTTCTCTCTCATCTAACTCTATAACTCATTCTCATCCCAGATTCTGAGGTTATGCCTCCATTTCTTTGTAGATTTACTTTTTGATTCAATCAATGGATTCGATTCATGTCAGCTGGTAGGTGCTGGAAATAAGCACTATTGGACAGGGCCAATTAGAACCCATAAATATTCCCCCAAAAACAAAAAATACAAGATCGGCCGTTTCTGAAATCCAAAAAATCCAAAAAACAAAAGTCAAAAACAAAAGCTGCTGGCCGTTTCTGGAGAAAGATAAAAACAAAGTAGGGGCTTACCTGAAGATCGGCCTCGGCGGGCGGAGTACGGCGGGCGACGATCGGTTTTCGGCGGCGAGATCGGCGAGCGGACTGGAGTCACTGGACTGATATTTCTTTCCAGAGGTTGGTTTTGGGATTTTTTTTTAATTAATAATTTCAACCCGTTTCCCCAGATTGACCCCGTTTCCCAATTGGTTGACTTCGTTTCCATTTCAAAAAACGTTTCCGGTACGGATTTCCGGCGTTTCCCCCCGTTTCCCCGCCGTTTCCGTTTCCGGTACGGGTACGAAACGGTATACGGAGGGTTAGGCACGTTTCTATGCAACGTAGCATAAGAATCACTCATCGTCCTCTCCAAATACCTCGCACAGCCGCCGCTTTAGCCATCGTCAGAGGAAATTCGCGCCTTTTTTCAGCATTTTTCGTATAAGGTGACTACACTCTGATTTTCGTATAAGGTGACTTCCACAGTTCCACTCTGATGATAATTAATTAGAGCAACTCTAGACTTAAAGTTTATTTGATTTTGTTGGTTTTAGGGTTTAATTTTCTGGCTTTTGTGGGAAAATTATGCCAGGATTTGGGTGATTGTAGATGTAATTTCGGCGGCGTGTTTGGTTAAAATGATGTGGGGATTTAGGAAGTTGAAGGTGAAAATAATGTGGAAGAATGTTTTGAAGTCAAAAATGTGGAATGGTGCATCTGGTCGGATGAATCTGGTTAGGGTTCACATGACAGCAATGGAAGTTAACCCCACCCCGGTTGACGGTATGGAGTCTGAGAAGGAGAGAATCTCTAAGCCCCCAAGGTACCAATTGAATTGAATTGAAGTTATCGAAATATTGAGGCTGACTCTGTACCTTATTTAGGCCTGTGAGTTACGAGACTCAGTTGGCAAGGTCTTAATTAATTTCATAGGATAGGATTAGATAGTGAGCTGTATTGGTTATTATTTGTTCCTGCTTCATGTGTTGTATTATTTACTCCTGCAATTTGACTCTACACCTGCTGTGTATAGGTTTTCCATCTCTGGGGAGTCTGGGAAGGGGATTACTTTGCTTGATGCTGAGCTCTTCAAGTTGATGGAGGAATTCACTAAGTTGGAGGAAGAGCTTGGGAAGTTGGATCACCCAGAAGCTTGGGAGTCTGAACATGAAAATGGAAGGTTAGGGCCTCCAACTGAACTGAATTGAATTTTTTTCAAGTAGAGCTGTACTGAGGCTGCCTATTCTGTATCATTTATATAATCAGGAAAAAGATGGAGCTGCTGGCAAGGTTAGGGATTCTATCTGATTTTATATTTTATGTCCAAGGCTTTCATGAAATCCTTATCCAAAATTTGTCTTGTTTTTAGGGTGGAAACTTTGTATAACGAGGTGAAAAGCTATAAGTTCAGCGTGCACTCCGGTCAGTAAGTATTTCAAATCCACCCAACCAAAACCTTTCCTATTACATGATTAGATATGATGAGAATTAAGTACTATTGAAGTTTGATTAGTAAATGAATTATAGTGTATTAAAGTTGATTTGTGTTATTTTTGTAGGGAAAGTTTTCTCCTTTCACATATCCTTTCGAGATTTGAGTTGCAGCTGAAAAAAAGGTTTGGTTTTTAAATTCAGCCCTACTCCAAATTTCTGGTAAAATATGATGATGGCTGAATCTACACCTCCTTGTGTCATTTCTTTAGGTCTTTGTATGATCCTGAGAATACTGATACTTTGGGTGGTCACATTCCTTTGAATAAGATTCCAGAAAAATCTGACATTTTTTTGGAATTAAATAAACTGCGAGATGCCTATCCCAAGATATCCCAGATTCAAGGAAACTTGGCTTTGTTTTGGAAATTAAACTCGTTCCCTTTGCAGGCTGACTATTTTCGCCAGAATGATTTATCGAAAGAATGGGAGAATTTAGCAAGGGACTTAGTTCCTATATTGGAATCCGGGATACGAAATTATCCCCTGGATATAGAGGAGGTGGCTTCTGAATCACCACAACCTGAGGCAGGCAAGTTTTTTGATGTTTTAGAGCTGCTTTCGAGGTTTCCTGGTGACTTAATTCGAAATGATGGGTATCGAGCAAGAGTTGCTCTTAGCCCGGATACCTTCAAAGGGAAATATGTCATGATTTGCTGTTTCCACGTACCTGTCATTCCCATTTATCCCTCGGAGTTCCCATTTATAGTTAGTCTCTGCAATGAGTTGTATGCCACCAGAGATGATTTTGAGATGGTGGTGGTTGCAAGGATGAATAGTCTGGCTGATGATGAGGAGGTTTTCCAACACTTTTTTTCGGGCTTCCCCAAATCGTGTCTTGCAGTGCCCTTCAAGGACTCCAGAAGGCGAGACTATATATGCAATTTACTCGGCCTCGTTTGCCAAAGGTATCCTGATCGTTTTGAGTGTCTCCTGGTGAGTGCGGAGGGGATAGTTGTTGAGAGAGTTTTGACTCACGTGCATAATGGTATCTTTTCGGATTATGGAGCCGAGGGTTTTCCCTTTACTGATGATATTTTATATAAAAGGGATTTGGAACGCAAGGATATGATATTTGGGAAGGAAGGTAATTGGCTGGAGAGAGTTTTGAGGTGCAATGATTCTTCCCCGGATACTGTTTATAAGGTTAATAGAGCAGGTGGCCCTAGGGTGGAGATGTCTATTTCCCAACTTAGCAGCAATCTAAAGAATAAACATGTCGGGCTGTACCTGTGCTGCGGGGATAAAATCGAACCGATTCTCCTTGGCATGTATGAAAAATGCAAGGAAAAACAGCTCGACTTTGAAGTTGTGGTGGTCTACATTCCCTACCTCATCAAAGCAGCTGACCCAAAAATGTACCAGGAGATGATGGAGAGTTTGTTGAAGAAGAACAATATTTGTGATTGGTGGTGTTTGCCATTTAACAACTCTGTAAGCGTGCGGTTTTGGAATCTTAGTAAAGCATTTGATATCCGTGATGGCTCAGAATTCTGGGATATGCTCTTTGTGGTTGGGCCTGATGTTAATCATCTGAGCATTTATGGACTCAATGTAATGGCGTATCATGGAATTGGTGCGTTTCCTTTCACTGTGGAGGCTGGGATCAAGCTTATTGAGAAGGGGCTAAGGCGGATCACATTGGATTCGGTATTCACCGATGGTGATGTTTCAGTTTTTCGAGGTAATAACAGCTCAGATTCAAAAAAACTCAGCCAACTTTTCCAAGGCAAGAAGTATATTATCCTTTGCATCGGTAACCTTGATTTATTCTCAAGGCACAAGATTTTTAAATTAGCATCGGTTTACAATCAGACCAAGAAGGTGGAAAAGGATGATTTTGAAATGGTTCATGTTTTGAGACCTTATGTAGCGGTTTATGACAGCGTTGATGAAATGCCATGGTACATCTGCCCTCCGAATGCCACTAACTTTACCAAGCTTGATGAGTTGATAGGCCAATCCCGCAATATAATGATAGGCCAATCCCACAATATAATGGTTGGATTTGGAGAAGATGGCCGAGTTTGTTCTTGTCGTAAAACTAGTGAGGTTGCATCCCAACAATTTTCTCTAGTTGATACTCTATACCACGACCTCGAGCATATGATGGGCTATGATATGTACGACAACGTTGACATGGAAGCCTTTGCAAGTCCCAGTCTTGGCCGTTGAACATATGCTGGGGTTTGTAGTCCATGAAATGGAAAGCTTTTAAAGCCAACCCCAACATGGCTGCGTTTTTTAATGTTTGTGTTTGCGTGCTGCAATAATTTTCAAACGTGTATTTTATCATGACTCTAAAGTGTGTGTGTTTGTCTCTGTATTTTGAGGAGTGTTTCTATTTGCACTTACCAGTACAATAATTTGAATATAAAATAGTACATTTAAAAATATATATTGAAACTGAGTTGCACTAAAATACATTGATAAACTGAACTTAATTGAATTAAACTAAAATAAGTATGATCAACTTCAATATATTTTTAATCTATTAATCTAGAATATAACATAATACATGCAGCAGCTGCTCGCAGGATGTCAGCGTGACAAAAAAAAGACCAACGTTTGGCTTGGGACTCGGGTACTGACAATTAATAAGTTCTGCAACTAATCTTGGATCTATATTAAATTAGTCAATATTTGCAAAACAATTCTCTATGATGTTGCTTAGAAGTAGTTAGGCTTTGCAAATTTTATTCTAACTTTGGTGAACAAATATGCACAATTTTCTTGATTCCTTTACTTCAGCCTTTGGTTTTGATGTGATATCCGTGTTATTTTGTCCATAAGAATCTGTTTGTCCCTGGTTGAACAGAGCATAATCTAACTTTATTGGTGAGTTAGTGACTCTTTGTGGAGTTCTGATTCTTATTCTCATGCTTCGAAACCAAATTAATTTTACTGTTTAACACTCACTTATGATAGCCTTACATTTGGACAACATCTGAATACTGGGGGTACGGTATTCTTTCGTGGCCTTCCAGACCCTCTTCTCACTAGCTCCATCTCAAGAAGGTGGAAACTTAGTCGATCCCACCGGGTGTGCCAATTTGATGCTGCTCAACTTCGCAGGTCCTCTACGCGATCCGGGGCTCCTCCTGGAGAAGTCTTCGGAGGACCTACAAAACAGATCCCGGGGCTACCCCTGATGATGAGATGGGGGAAGTGGAAGTGGGAAATCGTATGGAAGAACTCTCAATCAGAAATAGATAGATATATGTCACATACCTAGTTCACCATTTGGAGTTAGTATTTATAGTGGAGGCTCCCTGCACAAGATAAGGGTAAGGACCACTTCCAGCTTGTCGCTTTCCTTGCCTCTTCCCCTGGACGGACGCACCCGCCTGCCAAGGGATCCATCGTCTTCCAGGTTGGGGCGGGAGTGATCCCTTGGGCCCAGCTGAGTGCTGGGCCGGTATTATCACTGCCTGAGATATATAAGTTCTACTCTCCAACAATCTAAAAACAATACCTATCAATTCCATTTTAATTATGTAGTTTACTATTCTAAGTTTGTTTGCTATATAGTGTGTCATTGTTGAAAAATTCCTTGATTGTATAGTGTGTGCTTTATCTGAAAAGCTTGCACCGTTTTGGTAATTTTTGTTTCACTCTTTATAACATAGGTTCCTGTTATATCTTAGAGCATCTCCAATGGTGAGAGGGTCAAGAGTAAAAATAGGTGCCAAATGTTTAAATTTTATTGGGTGTCAATATGATGTAGGATTGAAGGTTTTCATTTTGAAGTTTGGTTCTCCAATGCAACCATCAAATTGTCACAAAATATCATTAAATTAAATATTGCATTTATGTTTCAAATTTAAAAATGGAAGGATGTAATGATTAAAACTCTATATTTGTTAAGTTGTCAAATTGAAGGCTTCAAAGTGAGCATCAATATATAGAGGGTGTAATTGACACCTTCAATCCACATCATATGCCACCTATGATTGACCCCTACATTGATGTCTGGATTGGAGATGATTTTTGCAATTTCTCACTCTCAATCCTACATGTCAATTGATATTTTTGAAAGTGAAGGTAGTATTGGAGATGCTCTTAAAACAAAGGTGTGATAAAAAGATTGTACCCTTAGCTAATGTTCTAAGCTTGGCTGTTAATAAGTGCAAGGCTGATGTAAAAAAAAAGGTAGAAGTTTAAAATAAAATTTCCAACATGGTTTCTGAAAGTTTCATTTTTATTTTAGATGATGAACTAATTTTCCTAGCTTCTTCGAATTGGTGAATTTCCATCTTTTTATGCCTGTTTTATTTTTCTTACACTGCCATATTTCAGAACTCCTTAAGTCTAAGATTGAATCATTGGAAAATAATTATGTGTTTGCTGGTTTGGCTTCTGCTGGAAAGCTTCTGAAGTGCAAAGAGTATTAGACTCTTTGAGAGTTAAAACAGTATTGATCTATACAAGTATAAAGATGCAGAGCAACTCCTACTATCAGCACTAAGGTAAAGTTACTTTTCTCTCGGTAACTTTGCATATAACAATTGTTGATAAAGATATGGCATGTGAGCTAACAAATATTTTTTTGTTAGGACCAAAAATCATGCATTTAACATTTGTTGGGCTATAAAAAATAATATTTTCTTTTAAATTTAGAGTTTTTCAATGGATGTGGCAAATTTGATCTCATTTTTATCAACATTGCTAAATGATGCCCTTAGAACCGATTTTCGACTAACACACCACAGGCTCGAGAAAAATTGGTTTCCTCACTGTATCTTGCAAGCCTGCCCATGCTCCTTACTATGTGACATACACTTTAATTTGTTGTATTATACTATGTACTAGATAATACTCCGAGCGATCCCCGAATTTTCATGTTTAATCTATTTAAATTTTATTCATTTTCATTAATAATTTTACACATTTTAAGTTTTAAAATAGAAATAAAGTCGATCTTTGAATTTTGAAAATAATGTGTAAGAAAATGAATAAAATATAAAATAATTAAAAAATGGTAAAAGATTTTGGAAGAAATAATGAATTAAGAAGAAGAGTATATGAGAATGAAAAAAGAAAAAGATTAATCTAGAAGAATGAAGTTAGGAGACTAATAAAGGAAGTGTGTTTAAGGAAAATTTAGAAAAATATTTTCTTTGAGAATTATTTTAGGAGGTGTATTTCTTTGTGAGTGTCACGTGGCACAAAACTTGTTGTTTTAGTAGTATAGTATTGATATTCAAAAAAAATTTATGTTTTTGTTTCAATTTAATTTCCAATGGATATGAAACAGCTATGATATTTGATTTCTTATTTGCACTCTCCTGTCAAAAGCAATCGGATTTTACTTTGTTTATTGTGCGATTTTGGTGCAGGCAGGACTAGGAAGATGCAAATATGTTACATTTCCGAGTCATGGGAGCCATATACGTATTTTGGTTGGTTTAGTTGGATCTTTGGATTATTCCAAAGATAATCATTGATGGATTTTTGGGCTTTCCTTATCAAGGTTTAGAGTTTTCCTGAAAAGGTTTTTTTAATCTTGGTAAGAAGGAATCGATCTCCTATTCAGAGGGGGAATCGGTATCCTGTAGGGTAATAGGATAGAGATTGATGGGTTATAAATATTGCCCTTTGTTTTGTAATTGAAAAACCTTTGATTTTGATTTGAGATAATATAATTTAGTTTTCCAGTTTATTCTCTAATTTTCCGGGCATTCTCAGACTCAACGGGAAGTTGGATACTAATCAAGATTGAATTCAACTTCCGGGCATTCTCAGACTCAACGGACCTTGAAGGCAAATCTAGATATATCAAAATTACTAATCAAGAATAAAGTTTAATTTCCGGAATTCATAGAATCAACGGATTTTAAAGGCTAGTCTAGATATATTGGAAAATCTTGTGAATTTGACGCTTCCGCCTATATCTTGCGCTGCATCAGATTTGAACTTTAAATTTATTATATTATATTTCATTTTAATAGTTTTCTAATATGTTGAAATTGATTGTTTTTATTTTCGTTAAGTATGTTTTATTTATTTCAGTTTAGTATTTTAAAAATTTTCAGTTCAGATTAGTTTAGACAAAATAAATTTCAGTTCTAATCTAATAATAATAAATTTGTTCAGTTCAGATATTATTTTTCTAAGTTCAGATTCTTTTTTCAAATTAGTTCAAATGAGTTTGGATAAGGTGGGGGGAGAATACGTCACAAATTTCGGACGTAAAAAGGGGGTGTTTTATTCATCCTCTTACTCCGAATACCCCAATTGCTTAAACCTCAGAAAAACCTTTCAATTCAAATCAGAAGATGTTGAAGCTCTTTAACCAAAGATGCTTGGTCAAGAACCACTTGATCTCTGGCTTTATTTGCCGACCTGGATTTATTGGCGCCCAATTCGCTGCTCACTCCACCGTAAGCCTTTGTTGTTTTCATGTTTTTTCACCCATTTGTTTGTCTGAAATATGCAAGATTGTGCTTTTTTGCTCGTGAGTTTTGGATTTTAAGATTTGGATAGTGGGTTTTGGATTGTGTGCTACTAATGTCTGTTAAGCATTGTCATATGTTTGAATACGAGCTTTTGTCTAAAGCCGAATAGATTCAAAATTTTGATGTTAAATATGTTTAATGTAAGGAGGATGTGAATTAGATATATGAAGGAGATTTCATACGCGAATGTGAATGGGTTAAATGTATATGATATGATATGGAATTAGCCTTGTTAATCTGATCGTTCAATGCATCTCACTAGGAAGCTAGGACGAAAAGCTAATCCACGAGGGAAAATTTGTGAGCTTGAAGAAAAGTATGGCATCTCTTGGAAGTCAACCTGCTTACCTTATAGTCCTGATTTTACTCGCAAAATGGATTCGGATTCTATGTTGAGGTGTAGAGTACATTCTCTATGGGCATCTACCAACCCGGAATATACCTATGGTGTAAACAATCTGGTTTCTAGCTTAGAGTCAACTCAGCCTGGAGAGTCTTTAGATGTATCCTTGTCGACCTTGTTTGGTACCGGTGGTTACCTAGTCCGGAATAATGGTGATCGGGTTGATCTTAACGCCGACACTTTCAAAGGCAAATATGTGTTGGTTTGCTGTTTTTGTGTACCCCCTCCCCCCTCCCTTAAGAGAATCATAAATATTTGTGATGAACTGTATTCCACCAGAGATGATGTTGAGGTTGTAATGGCTGCATGGATGAGCAGCCTGGTTGATGCTGATGATCATAAGCAGGTTTTTGATCACTTCTTTTCGGCTTTCCCCATATCATGTCTTTCAGTGCCATTTGAGGACTCCAAACGACGTACCCATGTGTGCAAGTTAGTTGCTGATTATACTTCTTGTAAAGTTGAGTATTTTGTGAGCCTTATCTTGGATACCCAAGGCATGGCTCTGCCTCCCTATGAGAGTTGGGCCATATCTTTCTATGGAGCCGCAGCTTTTCCCTTTACTGAAGATATCTTGGAGGAGTTCAAAGCCAGAGAATTGCAATTAAAAAAAACTGGAAGCTTGGAGCAACTTTTACTTATCAACAGCTCTTCCCCTGATGTTGTTTACAAGTTTAACCCAGAAGGTGGTCCTCGAGAGGAAGTGCATATCTCGGAACTCAATGGTAAGCTTGTCGGGCTGTACGTGCCTAGTCGAAGAGGTGATCTCTTTATGACTCTCCTAGACGTTTATGAGCAGTGCATGAAAAAACAGATGGATTTTGAAATTGTGGTTGCTTACTCAGAAGACTCTTCTGAACTTCATGACTGGAAATTTTACCAGGAGAAGATAGATAGGATGTTGCTGCAGAAGCGTGATATATGCAGACAGTGGTGGTGCTTGCCCTTGAATAATTCTGTAAGCATGAGGTTAGGCAGAGTCATTCAATGTTATGATAAAAGCATATGCTGCGATAAGTTGTGCATAGTGGGACTGGGACCGGCTGGCGGATTTATAGATGTGTATGCACCCGGTGTAGTTATGAAAATGTATGGAGTCGATGGATATCCCTTCACTAGAGAGACAATGATCCAAAAACAAGTGTCTGATATTAGAGAAATCACATTGGAGTCTGTATTTTTGGGAGGTGATCTTTTTCGAGGCACAGATCGTGATGATATTACTTGTGCAAAAAAGCTTTCAGGCAAGAAGATAAGTGTATACTTTGGCTGCATATACTATATGTGGGATTATGAAAAGGTGTTCTCATCTTACCAAGAGATGAAGGCAAAGGATCCTAAATTTGAAGTGGTTTTCGTATATCTGAAGAACAATATGGATGGTGTTGAGCTTTACGACAATACTATACATGCAATGCCATGGTACTGCTGCTCATTCGACTTGGACAGATTAGAATCCATCAGGGAGAGGCTGAGAATTAATACCGTGAGCAGGTTTTATGGAAACAGCGGCCATTCCATTGTTGGATTTGGAGAAGATGGGCGGGTTTGTTCCGTAAGACCAGCACAAACAGCTACTTTTACATTCGATGACACTCTGTACAAGGATGTCTCTAAAAGACGAAGTGATATACAGTGTGCCCGTGAAGATCTTGAGTATTAGTTGGACTACTACTAATGTAGTCATAGTTTGTTTGTCTTTTCTAGTTTCTGTTCATTTACTCTGTAATGATTCGTACCTTCGTTATCTAGTTCCTTGCATGCTTCAACACAATATGAGCAAGAATCACTGAGGGAATGTCATCTTCCATCACTATGGCGAAGAAGAGATTGAGTTTGATGAAGTTGATGAAAAGGTGCCCGTTGGGGGATATTATGATTGTCATCAACAAGAGGTGAATTTGTAAATTTCTTACCTAATTGATAGCCAATTGGTTTCCGACCGCTCGAGATCCTCCCGCAAAAGATTCTAAGCCAAAGTGACGGTTTATCTAATTTACCATGGAAATTAATTTACCATTCTAATTTATATATGACATTTCTCCCAACATTATAATTACTTCCTTCAACATTTATACTTACAACATATATCCAACTCACAATAATTGCTTCTCTCCTTCTTCAACATTTATCCTTACAACATATATCCAACTCACAATGCAATACTATAATTAAATATCTTTTCCATTCTATTCATCATCTCCTTTCCTTAATCCCAAAAAGGAGGTAGCTTCAATTTCGTTCATGTACCATCTTGTAATTTTTTTGATATTTATTTTATCAAATTAGTGTAACTTGTACTAACTTTTTTGATATTTATTTCATGGTATTATGATGTACTATAGACTCGATCCATTCAAAACTTATAAGAATTTTTTTTGTAAGGCTTGTCAAGACAAACTATAACGATCGGTAATAAAATTAAAATTTAGTCTCTATATAAAGACCGGACTAAATTATAAATAGTGCATTAAAGAAAATCAAGGAAGGACCAATTTGCAATCTTTAAAAATTTTAAAAATCACGTGCTACAGTGTTTCTGCGTGTACAGTGTTTTGCTACAGTTGCGCTACAGTGTTTTGCTACAGTTGTTCTACAGTGTACTATAATGTTTTAAGTTAAAATGTTTGAGTTGTGGAACAATGGGGGCTATTTACAGACACTCTAGTTGGAATTTCTTCTGTAGAAATTGTCTTCTTTTGTGGGTTCTTTGTACTTCACAACGTGTGTAGCACATTGTTTGTCTAGCCTTTTCACATGAACAAGGTGGAGTTCAGCTGATATAGAAACAGACAATCAATATGAACGTAATTTTAATTTCAACCCCCTCAACTTCTGTTATACCTTATACGTAGCCCACATTTCAGCAAAACACGCAATCGTGATCCTTCCTATGTTTGGGATGCTGCATACCAATGTCTCCATCTCTGGCAACTGTAAATGTCTGGAAATATTTTGTTCTTGTCGTGAAACTAGTGAGGTATTCATGAGAGCATCCCAACAATTTTCTCTAGTTGATACTCTATACCACGACCTCGAGTATATGATGGGCTATGATATGTATGACAACGTTTGACATGGAAGCCTTTGCAAGTCCAAGTCTTGCCCGTTGAACATATGTCAGCTAAAAAAAAACTGACCTTATTAATATATTAAGTTCAGCAAAAAAAAACTGCCATTGTTAGTATATTAAGTTCAGTTCTCAGGTTAATTTAATCGTTATATTTTTAATACATCAATTAATACTTTGGTTTGATTCAGCTTTGTTGAAATTCAGTTTAGTAAGAAATAAGCTTATAAGAATAGCTAAATTTTTTATTTTTTTTTGAAGATTATAAGAATAGCTAAATTGACTTATCTAGGAAGCACATAGAGATCCCATGAGTGGACCAGATGATTTACTATATAAAAGTGAGGCCGCTTGAAGAAAGTAAACGTCAAAGTTTGTAGTTGTAGGAATGGGTATAAACGAAGCTCCTCATTTTATTATTCTGCTTTTTATTTGCATCTCCTGTCAAGCAATCACCAATGCTGCCGCAACAAATCTAACTGTAAGTCTTTAGTATTAGACTCCGTAATTTCGAACTATCTTAGTTGTGTTTTCATCGGCCTACATATTTTACAGGCAAATGGCCATTCGGGGAAATGGGTGAACCACGGAGGAGATATATTCAACCGCCGGTATGCATACGACGAAACCCAAATCAGCCCTTCAGCGGCACGCGGTCTAAAGCTGAGATGGAAGTTCCAAGTTGGGTTCTCGGTTTCCGCAACGCCGGCAATATACAGAGGGGTCCTGTATTTCACGTCTTGGCATGGACTTGTGTACGCGGTTAAGGCCTCCGACGGTTCGCCGGTGTGGGTTAAGAATGTAACTGAGCTTACCGGAATCCATGGAGGTCGAGCATTGAACATTAACATCACTGTATCTAGGTCAACCCCTACGATAGCCGGTGCCGACATGCTCATCCTGGGAATGACCGGCCCTGCTTACATTTTTGCGCTCCGGCGAACCACCGGGGACCTCATTTGGTCCACCTTGATGTAGAGTCCATATTTTTGTTGGCTAATTTGTGCAGATTCGATGTTGCAACATCGATTAGGGTTTAGCAGAAAATTGCCAGAAATTCCTTTGCAGCTGTTAAATGGCATGAGGATATTGTGAGCTGGAATTTTATGGTAAATACAGTCCAAAGAATATCTACAACTAAGTATTTTTCACCGTGGAGATTTGTTCATGAGCTGGATCGAATCTTTCCATATTTTTCAGATTGGAAGATATTCTTTATTCCTTATCTTCAGAGATTTTAGGAATCAAATGAAGCATGATTGAAGGAAGGAAGTTTATGCCGTGAAGTTAGCTGTTCAAACACGGCATTGTGCTATAAAGGGACATCAAGCTGCGCTGCTCAATCTATCGATTTTACAAGCAACAATTCTGCACTTCAGAATCTGTTTTACACTTGAGCAAAAGGCAGCACAGTCCGTTCTACTTCATACCAACACTTGGACGTGTGAAGCCTGTGTGTTTGAAATCTCCATAAAGCTCCTGGCGTGGGAGTGATCGTAGACTAGGGAGAACTAGTGGTCCGATTGGAGCGAGGGATCGCAACCACTTAGAAATTGTAAAAGATAAGTTTGTAATCTTCTTTTGACAATTTAGTGGAATGATTTCAACACAGGGCTACGGCCCCGCAGACGTAGGTGCATTGCACCGAACTGCGTGATCAAATCTGCGTGTCGTTTACTTTCCGCACTTTAGTTTCTGTTTTACAACTGAAGTAGTAATTTAGACAGCTTATTTGATCTAAGTCTGGTAGATAGATATTTCATTTGGTATCAGAGCTAAGTCGCTTCTTTGTCCTCTTGCGAGGTGAGCGAGATCGACTATCTACCATGGCCAGGGAGGGAGGATCTATCTCTAGGCCACCACTGCTGAACGATGGGAATTATCCCTACTGGAAGACAAGGATGGCTATGTTTATATCCCAGTTGGATGATGATGCTTGGGATGTTGTTGAAACTGGTTGGGTGCCTCCAACTAGTGTGAATGAGGCTGGAGTTACAATCCCTAAACCTGCTCCCTGGACTGAGGATGAGAAGAAAGGCAAAAGACTGAACAGCAAAGTGATGAATGCACTGTTCCAAGGAGTTAATGATGACCAGTTCAGATTTATTTCAGGGTGTACTCAAGCCAAGGCAGCATGGGATGCGTTGCAGAAACGTCATGAAGGTGCTAAACCAGTCAGGAAAAGGATCAGTGGAATGATCAAGTCAGAATTTGAAAGCTTACAGATGATGGAACATGAGAGTGTAAATGAGTTCAGCATCAGACTTAAGGACTTGTCTCATAGAGCACATCAGTTTGGAGAAACATATACTGATGCTCAGATAGTTGATAAAACTATCAGATCTCTTCCTGATAGATTTGACAATACTGTGTTAAATCTAGAAAATAATGACATGCTGGATAGTATATCTGTTGATGATCTTCTGGGATTTCTGAAATCTACAGAAATGCTTCAGGAGAAGAGTAAAGAGAGGAAAACCATGGCATTTCAAGTTCGGCAGTCAAAAGCAAAAAATAAAGTGGAAGAATCTGACTCAGGAGATACAGACGAGATTGCATTACTGACAAGAAATTTCAGCAAGTTTCTTCGAGGGAATAATGACAGAAAAGGGTACTTTAATAGAGGGCCTCAGAATCAAGGAAGAGAATTTCAGGGTAGAGAAATGAATCAGTACAGGAATGAGGGATACACAGATGACTCTGGAAGAGGTGCTGAAGGGTCTAAGTATGCAGGAAAGCCACAGTGCAGGGAATGTGGTGGTTTTGGACATATCAAGGCAAACTGTGCAAATCTCAGAACTCCCTCAAAAGCCCTGATTGCTACCGGAGAAACTTGGAGCGATGATGAAGATGATACTCAACCTGAGAAGCATGTCTCTTTTGGTGCTAAAGTCATAGATTCTGAACCAGCTGAACTGGATGATGAAGACCTTGATTTTGGAGGAGAAATTGATCTACAAGCTGCCTATGATAGGCTGTTTGAGGCTTGGAAGAAAAGTGTTGAAACAATCAATTGTCTGACCAAACAAGGAAAGAATGATGACAACTCTAAGAACATGGTTGAAGAGGTTGACGAACTGAAGAATAAAGTCAATACCATGATGAATGCTGCTCTAGTGGAAGAAGAAGCTGTGGATGAATTAACCAGGAATCTGGAGGGTATGACTAAGAGAGCTGTGGATGCAGAAACAAAGCTAGAGGATATGATGAAAAAGATTGAAATTTCTGAAGGAAAGAAACCAGTGGATCAAGCAGCAGATCTGAAGAAGTTGGAAACCATGACAAATAGGGCAAAAAATTCTGAAGTTGCTGCTGAAATTCTTGAAAGAAAACTAGAAATCATGACCAAGAGAGCTCTGGATGCTGAAGGAAAACTTGTCCAACGAACTGCTGACTATGATATGATTGGAAAGAAGCTAAGGGCTATGTCTACTAGAGCTGAGGAGGCTGAATCAACTCTCCAGAAATTAAACAAGGGTACTGCCCAACTGAATGACCTGCTGATCATGGGAAAGAATTCTGGGAACAGACAAGGTCTTGGATTTACTCACAGATCATCACTACTTCCAAAAACTCAGATCAGGAAAACGACCTTTGTTTCAGCAGGAAATCAGGGAACATCCAGCTCAGATTCTAGAAACCCTAAGAAAACTCATGCTCTACTTGAGGATGTCAATACTCAATCTCAGACTGCCTTCAAGACAAGAAAGATACCTCCCAAGTGTTGCTCTTATTGTATGATGAAGGGACATGAGGAGCATCAATGCATGAGATTGTTGAGAGATATCATGCAGGGAAAACAATTCTCCTCATGTTGCAACATGGATCCAGATCAGCAGAAGAAACTTACAAGGAAGGTATGGGTGCCTAAATCTCCTCTGAATTGTTTTGTTGTTCACACTTGTTATAGTGTATATGCCAGGGATACATGGTACTTCGATAGTGGGTGTTCAAGGCATATGACTGGATCAGTAGATCTACTGAGAAATGTACTTCCTTGGGTTGGTACAGTTCAGTTCGGTGATGGAAAAATCAGCAAGATTGTTGGAAAGGGGGAACTCCAAATCCAGAATTTTCCTATTTTTTATGATGTTCTATTGGTAGAGGATCTCAAAGCTAATCTTATAAGTATCAGTCATCTATGTGACCACCACATGACTGTTCACTTTGATGAATCTGTGTGCACTGTGAAGCAAGGAATCAATGGGGTACTAACAGGAAGGAGATCCTCTGACAACTGCTATATTCTTGAACCTACTATCAACTGTTTGAGCTCAAGAGTGGATGAGTCAACTCTATGGCATAGAAGATTGGGACATGTCAACACCAAGACTCTCAGCAAGGTATCCAGACTCAATGCTGTTCGGGGAATTCCTCAACTATCTTATCAGAAGGATTTAATCTGTGGTCCTTGTAAGAAGGGAAAACAGACCAGAGCATCTCATTCAGCTCTACATGAGATACTTACATCTCAAAATCTGGAATTGTTACACATGGATCTCATGGGACCAGTAAACATCCGAAGTGTATCAGGAAAGAGATTCATTTTTGTGTGTGTGGATGACTATTCCAGATTTTCTTGGGTGGAATTCTTAACTGAGAAGTCAGAGGCAGTTGATGTAATTACTAGATTAATCACTCAGCTAAATACTGAGAAAGCAAGCCTGAATCAGAGGGTTGTAAGAATAAAAACTGATCATGGCTCAGAATTTAAGAACGCAAAGATGGACGCATTCTGTGAAACTCATGGAATCTCTCATGAGTATGCTCCAGCTTTTACTCCTCAAGGGAATGGAATTGTTGAAAGAAAGAACAGGACACTACAGGAGATGGCTAGAACCATGCTTGCAGAATTTCATGTACCAAAAAAATGGTGGGCTGAGGCAGTCAGAACTGCATGCTATGTTATCAACAGAGTTCATCTGAGACCCCTGACTGAGAAGACAGCTTATGAGTTATGGAAAGGAAAGAAACCCAGTGTCGCCCATTTTCATGTGTTTGGGGCAGAATGCTTTATATTAAGGGACAGAGAGCGTCTCGGGAAATTTGAAGCTAAATCTGATTCTGGAATATTTCTAGGGTATTCCCCAAATAGCAGGGCTTATAGAGTGTTTAATAAGCGCACTGGAACAATCATGGAATCTATCAACGTTGCTGTGAAGGATACTCCAGATAAAGTGGCTGTTATAGATGATGATGAGGACCTTATCATACAGACAACTCAAGTTCCTCAAACGTCAACTCCAGCTCCTCAAACTTCATCTCCAGTTACTCAAAGTTTATCAAGCAGCCCTGATGTTGCAACACTAAACCCTAATACAATCTCCATTATCGATGTTGCAACATCAAACCCTAATACTGGATCTAGCCCTGATATAGTCACCACGGTATCTGCAGATGTAATTGTGTCTAAAGCTATTCCTACCACTACTCCTACAGACTCAGATGGATCCTTACCACCTATTGTTACTCCTGATGCTACTGAAGTACCAGATAATTCAACCGTACCTGATGATGGATTCACTATGTGCTCGGATGATGAATCTGAAGCAAATGATAATGATGTTACTGCAGGAAATGAACTCAGAACTCTTAATCCCAGAGATTTGCCAAGGGTTGACTATGGAAAGATGCATCATGGTAGTCGACATGTTATCCAATGTTTTCTGTCATTAGTTGAGCCAAAGAACCACAAGGAAGCTGTCTTGGATGAATACTGGATATCAGCAATGCAGGAGGAGCTGGAACAGTTTGAAAGAAATGATGTTTGGGAGTTGGTTTCAAGACCAGAAGGTATCAATGTTATTGGAACAAAATGGATTTTTAAGAACAAGTCAGATGGCGATGGAAATGTCACCAGAAACAAGGCAAGGCTAGTTGCACAGGGGTATACACAAGTTGAAGGCATTGACTTTGAGGAAACATTTGCTCCAGTGGCAAGACTTGAATCTGTCAGGATTCTCCTAGCCATGTCATGTGTCCTAAACTTTACCTTGCATCAGATGGATGTTAAAAGTGCTTTCCTGAATGGAGTGGTGAATGAAGAGGTCTATGTTGAGCAACCTAAAGGATTTGAAGATCCTCACCATCCCCATCATGTGTACAAACTAAAGAAAGCTTTGTATGGATTGAAGCAAGCTCCAAGAGCATGGTATGAAAGGCTTACTCAATTTCTTTTACAGAAGGGATATGTACGTGGAGGTGTTGACAGAACACTGTTCCTTCTATCTCGAGGGAAGGACATTCTCATTGCACAAATCTATGTAGATGACATAGTATTTGGATCCACATCCAACAGACTAGTTGATGAATTTGTTGCACTGATGACTTCAGAATTTGAGATGAGTATGGTTGGAGAGCTTTCATACTTTCTGGGATTACAGGTCAAACAAGGAGAGGATGGCCTATTTATCAACCAAACCAAATATGCGTTAAATCTGGTGAAAAGGTTTGGTTTAGCTGATGCTAAAACGGTACGAACCCCGATGTCTACTACAGAAAAACTTACCAAGGATGCCAAGGGAATTCCAGTGGACATGAAATTATACAGAAGCATGATAGGTAGCCTACTTTATCTAACAGCAAGCAGACCTGACATATGTCTTAGTGTTGGGATTTGTGCCAGGTTTCAGGCAGCCCCAAAGGAATCTCATCTCTCTGCTGTTAAGAGGATCATCCGGTATGTGCATGGGACTTCGGATTATGGTATATGGTTTTCCAAGGGTACAAGTTCTCAAGTGTTTGGATATAGTGATTCAGACTGGGCAGGGAATGCTGATGACAGAAAAAGTACAACTGGTGGCTGTTTCTTCATTGGTCATAATCTAGTCTCATGGTACAGCAAAAAGCAGAATTCAATTTCATTATCCACTGCAGAAGCAGAATATTTGGCTGCTGGTAGCTGTTGCACTCAGCTAATCTGGATGAAACACATGTTAAAAGACTATGGCTTTAACCTGGATATTTTAACTGTGCTCTGTGACAACAAAAGCGCAATTGATATATCTAAAAACCCCGTGCAGCACAACAGAACGAAGCATATAGACATTCGTCATCATTTTATTCGGGACTTAGTAGAAAAGAAGGAGGTTGTCATTGAGTTTGTTCCCACTGCAGCTCAATTTGCTGACATCTTCACCAAACCTTTAGATGCCAGCACGTTTGAGTCCCTTAGACAACACCTTGGTGTATGTCGAGCCTAAGGTTACCTCTAAACCTTGGTCTGTATAGTTGTTTTTTTCCCCTTTGTTGTTTATTATCCATTTGGTAGTTACTCCATAAAACCAAAACCATAAAAATATGGGAGAGACACTGCAAGTGTCTGGGTACTTCAGAAGTTCTGGGCTAGATTTCATGTTGCAACATGAAACCCTATTTAGCGCGTGGAATTTGGTGGCGCGTGATGAAAGACCAAGTACTGTCCTTTTGGTAAAAATCTGTGTCGGGCTATTTTTGGACTTATTTTAGCTCGGGAAGGACAATCAATTTTTTTCTTTTCTGTTTTGGTTTCGCGCTCACGACTTAATTTTTGGACTATTGGTATTCTTCTAAAATCCCACAAGACTTAGACCTCTCTCTGGAAGTGGTGTTGTCGGCCGCAAAGTTCAGCACTTCATCGGACGTTGGTTGTGATTAACTCTCTCTGGTTAACGGTGTTCGTTCGCTCCCACAAGGTATCATCTGTCCTTTCGATTTGTGCCTGTTCCTCTTGCCTTCTGGGTTGTTCGAGGTTGTCCGTAGTGGTGATTTTTGTTATTAGGAGTTTTCGTAATATGGCTGGGTTATACTTCCGTCGTTGTAGTCGGTTTCGTATGGGTAATGCAGGGCAGCTGATTCCAGATTTAGGGGAAGAAAACCCTAGGGTTCAATTTACTCGAGCCGATGTTGCTGGGTCTAACTCTCACCTAGAACCCATTCCATCCATACAATACCCCGAAAACCCTACCCTCTCTGGTTCTGTACATGAAGAGGTCCAGCCGATTACAGATGGACTCACTGAGTCTCTTAAGATCGATGTTAAAGGTGCGTCTGATGTTCCTACATCAAGCCGAACCTCATTTAATCCTAAGCTCGTTCCAGCAGTGGCCAATTCAGTCAAGGGTGCTAAGGACTATACTAAGGTGTATACGAGGTCGAACTCCAAGCCTCCACGGCCACCAGCTCCTACTTCAGGGAGGACTAGACCCTATGTCACACGGTGGAACTCTAAGCTGCACACCAAGTTCACCAACACCCCTAGTACGGCCATTGATCTAGAAGCTCCTACTCCTATTGTTAATACTACAGTGGCCCCTTCAGTCAGTATTCCTAGATGCAAGAGGTCCAAGATTCTGCATAAGCGGATTCCAGGTGTTGTGGATATCACCTATGATGATGCCCCACTTACAGCTATTGAAACTAGGCATTTGGTTGCTAGTGTCCAAGGACGGCAGCAGAGAAGAATTGATAGAACTCTGGGACTCAGAGAACCTGCCTCCTCTGATTCATCTATTGATTCCAGAACTCCAAGTACCTCTTCATCCGAATCAAAATCAGATGTTGATGTTCCAGTGCTCCTCACTTCTGCTCCCACAGCTCCCTCACCCAGTTCTGGTTCAAAGTTGAAAACCATTGCTGATAGAATTTGTTCGGATGGCAGTGCTCCTAGTTCTGAAACATCTCTCCAGCAAGATGTCCCTAAGACTAGTGGAGACACTCTTGTTGTTTCCCCCTCCTCTCAAAAGATTACAGATAGTGCTGAGTCTGCTCCTAATGTTTCTGATCTTCAACAAGTGGCTGAGATTCTCTGTGGTCTGGGCACTGGTGCTAGTGAAGGTGCTCCTACTGCTATTCCAGAGACACTGGCTCCTGAACATCTGAGGCCTGATTTACCAGATCTTAATTTGTCTGCTTGCGGTCAAAATTCTGAGGCCTGTATTGATGATTTATTCCCTGAGCCTGCTGATGGATCTCGGTCTTCGGATACAGTCATTTTGGGAGATGATGAAGATGACATCAAATCTGGGGACACAGCTATACTTGATAGTGATAAAGAAGACTTTGGAGGTGTGGACTCTTTTCTGGGGAATATTGCACCTGATCCTATTCCTTCTCCAGTCCATGATGTGCCTCCTCCAGTTTATGATGAGTCATCTCCAGGTCCTACAGCTCAACACAGTGGATCAGGTGGTTACTCTCATGCTGTGCCTAAGTCTGATTTTGCTTCGGGGCAAGAGGAGATGTTTACTGATCTGGAAACCTCTGATAATGCTCCACCACCTGAGACTACTGATGATTCTGAAGTTCTAAAGGCTCGGTTGATTTCTATGGCACTGAATGACAAGTTCTACTCTGATGAAGCAACTGCAACTTTCTACAGGCTATCTCTCAAGGAGTTTAATGTTGAAAAGGTGATTGATTTGGAGGAGTGTGCCGAATGTGGATTTGATGAATACTTGGAGCAAGTGGAGCTCAGTCATGCAGCTACAATGTATACTCACTATGAACCCACGTTTGTCCGAGAATTCTACAGCAACTTGCAGGCAGATAATGCTAAGCCTGGGACTGATTGGTTTGGCAAAGTATACTTTAGAGGTCAGATCCTTGGTTTCTCTCCTGAACTGATCAACGAGGCTCTTGGTATCCGGATTATGTTTGGAAATCAGCTTCCATATCCAGAATCCTTTGACATTACTGATACAGACATGGCAGTGATGCTATCTGGTGGTATCCTTGAGGATTGGCCCCTGCAGTTAATGCATTCGAGGTCGTTGACATTGAAGTATTGGTTACTGTTCAAGGTACTGGTTGGATGCTGGATGCAAACCAAGAACACCACTACTGTCACTAAGGACCAGGCTCAGATTCTGTATGGTATTGGGATTGGTGCAGAGGTCAATCTGGGCAAGATTATTTTTAATAGAATTCATCATGCTGTAAAGAATTCTAGGAGGTCTGATTCCCTACCCCATCCATGTCTGATTACAGCTCTATTGAGGTCTCAAGGAGTGGTATTACCTGCTGATACATTACTGAAGGCCAGATTCTTTGCTCCTACTGAGTCTACCTCTAAGAGGGAGGTGTTGGATCTTCCCAGTGAATCTCATGATTTCCCTCCAAACTCTGCAGTTGCCTTGGATAGGATCAGGCTAAAGGCAGTTGAGATGAAGATGAAGTATCATATGAGTCAGATGGATTATCACTCGGACATGGCTAAGAAGTACAGTGATGATAAAGAGAGGTTGTTAGAGTTAATAGCTCAGAGGCACACTAAAGTTCCAGGATCTTCTTCAGCTGCTGCTACAGCTGGTTCTTCTGGAGTTAAGCTCACTTCCGCCTCTAAAAGGTCCAGAGTTTCTTCCTCATCCCAGCCTGTCTCAAAGAAATCTAAGTCTACAGATGTTCAGGGGCCTGAGTCCGCTGGTCTTCGAAGGTCTAAGAGGAATACTATCTCTAGGGATGATTGAGTTGGGTCTGAAGCTTTGGCAGTTCATGGTCCGAGGGGGAGTTACTTTTGGATTTCATTGGACTTTTGGATTTCACTGGATTATTGATTCTTTCTCCGAATCATTTTGGACTAACTCATGTGTGGAGTTTTAGTTTGGATGACTGTATTTAATAATTCTCATTTTCTGCTACATTATTGATTTTTGATTTGGATGGATTGATTTTGGAAGTAGTGCTATCACTCAGGGGGAGTTGATTACTAAAGGGTGTTTGAGAAGTAGCTGTTATTTTGGCGCCATCCAAAAGTTGTTTCCGGTCCACAAATTGCCAAAGGGGGAGATTGTAGAGTCCATATTTTTGTTGGCTAATTTGTGCAGATTCGATGTTGCAACATCGATTAGGGTTTAGCAGAAAATTGCCAGAAATTCCTTTGCAGCTGTTAAATGGCATGAGGATATTGTGAGCTGGAATTTTATGGTAAATACAGTCCAAAGAATATCTACAACTAAGTATTTTTCACCGTGGAGATTTGTTCATGAGCTGGATCGAATCTTTCCATATTTTTCAGATTGGAAGATATTCTTTATTCCTTATCTTCAGAGATTTTAGGAATCAAATGAAGCATGATTGAAGGAAGGAAGTTTATGCCGTGAAGTTAGCTGTTCAAACACGGCATTGTGCTATAAAGGGACATCAAGCTGCGCTGCTCAATCTATCGATTTTACAAGCAACAATTCTGCACTTCAGAATCTGTTTTACACTTGAGCAAAAGGCAGCACAGTCCGTTCTACTTCATACCAACACTTGGACGTGTGAAGCCTGTGTGTTTGAAATCTCCATAAAGCTCCTGGCGTGGGAGTGATCGTAGACTAGGGAGAACTAGTGGTCCGATTGGAGCGAGGGATCGCAACCACTTAGAAATTGTAAAAGATAAGTTTGTAATCTTCTTTTGACAATTTAGTGGAATGATTTCAACACAGGGCTACGGCCCCGCAGACGTAGGTGCATTGCACCGAACTGCGTGATCAAATCTGCGTGTCGTTTACTTTCCGCACTTTAGTTTCTGTTTTACAACTGAAGTAGTAATTTAGACAGCTTATTTGATCTAAGTCTGGTAGATAGATATTTCACTTGATCGACGACAATCCTTTGGCCTTGATCACCATGTCCGGGACATATTATGACCGGTGAGTTTGATTTTGTTTTCTTTTTGTGTCTCATTTTTCGATGAGTTTTTTTATGATAGACTTTTATTTGGAACAAGAAATTAATTGAAAGTTGAAACCAATGCGAATGGTGCAGTGTGTATTGATAGAATATGAATAAATAATGTGTTTGTTTCAAAGACTAAAATGCATATGGTCAAACTCTTCTGTTCGATTTCATATTTTAAAGTTTTGAGATCTACTCCGGTGAGTCAGCATTATAATCTTATCAAATTTAAAAAAAAGAATGATAATTTTATAAATTGTGTTTATACGCTATGCGTTTAATATAAAATATAATTGAGTAATTCTCCTGTGAGGCAGCCTCACCTATGAGGCAGGGCCCAATAAGGCCCATATTATAAGTAAATATAAAAGAAGACTAATTATTAAAAATTTCAAGGGTTAATTTGTAAATATCACTAATTTTTAATTCTTTCTTCGCCACCTCATCATTCTACCTTGTTGTCACCTCACCAAACCTCGACGTCACCTCATCATACCTCAACGCCAACTAATCATACCTCGATGTCACCTCATCACACCTCGAGGTCATGTTATCATACCTCGATGTCATGTCATCATACATCGATGCCACATCATGAAACTTCTTCGCCACCTCATCATATCTCAACGCCACCTCATCGTACCTCAACGCCACCTCATCATACCTCAACGACACCTCATCATACCTCAACGTCACCTCACCAAACCTCGACGCCACCTCATCATACCTCAACGCCAACTAATCATACCTCGATGCCACCTCATCACACCTCGATGTCATATTATCATACCTCGATGTCATGTCATAATACATCGATGACACCTCATGAAACTTCGTCGCCACCTCATCATACCTCAACGCCACGTTATGAAATCTCGTCGCCACCTCATCATATCTCAACGCCATTTCATGAAACCTCAACGCCACCTCATCACACCTCAACGCCACATCACCAAACCTCGACGCCAACTAATCATACCTCGATGTCATGTCATCATATATCGATGCCACATCATGAAACTTCGTTTCCACCTCTGAAACCTCATTTTCAACGATAACAACCTCAACATTAATGATACTTACCTCAATGACATGTCAGAACCAGTCACTACCACATCACACACAGCATAGCCATGTCATCGATGCCACGTCAATGCTGCCATGCCATGTTAGCACCACCGCCACGTCAGCGTCATCGCCGGCCCGCAGCCGCCGTTGCTGCCGGACCACCTCGCGGGATTAACCCGCGCCTCGCCACCGAAACTGAGACCACTATTTCGCCAGTGCTAACGACTGCGCGATCCAACTGCTCCCGCCGGCGCGATCCAGATGCAGCCACCACCGACGGGATCCAGATTCAACCGCCGCCACCGCGATCCAATTGCTCTCGCCGTGATCCAGATTCAACCGCCGCTGCCGAAGCTATCCAGATGCAACCGCCGCCGCCGACACGACAGATGCTTTTACCGCCGATTTAATCCAATTGCTCCCATAGCGATCGCTGGAGAACCAGACCGCGCGTCTTGTCGCTCCACCACGTCGGGATCGCGCTCTTTCTCAACCACCCATAAAGGTAATCGCCCGTGAAATCGATCGGCGATTGAACGGTGTTTTGGTCACGGGATCGGGTACCCTCTGTTTTGAATCAATTTGGGGATATTTCATTTCATAGTTTCAAATTTGCATAAAGGTCCCTGAACATTTATAATATATTACTAATGCGCCGAATTCCAGATCTTTATTATTTGACCCCAAAACTTTAAAAAAGAGGTTTGTCTGGTCCTGCCTCTTGGGTGAGGCTGACTCACCCAAGAATTTGTCAATATAATTTGTATACATTCATTTTAATTCTACACTATAATGTGTATATCTTTGCCGTGCAGTAAAATAATTTTCTTTATCAGTTCAATATCATTGTATTTGTAAGTATGTAATTTATATTATGAAACTTTAAAAATATTATCCAATATTAAAAATAAATTTAAATAATAATAATTAAATGTAATCCAAAATAATTTTAGTTTATAATATTAAATTTATTCATATTAAAAAAACTTGTACAAAATGGGAAAAAAACAGTAAAATCATAAAATGAAAAATGGTTACTTATGTAAAGGTAAAGGGGTTGAATTTCATATTTGTTACATGTACAGATGGATGGCCACAAGAAATTAGTCGAAGGTTTGATATAATGATTATAGATGGTTCCCAAATATTTTGGCTTCTTTTCCTACTTTTTCAGTTCATAACCAATTTCCTCATATCCCACATTAAATGTGTGGTAGCTAACTAGCGTGAGAATATATGTATAATTTTCTGGCTAGTGTTAGAAAATGCTTTCAGATTTGAGTTTGGGTATTTTGAGCAAAACAGATTTGATAAAGATGGTTTGAAAATTATACTTATAATCTTTAATGTTGGTTCTAAAAACAAAAAAATTAATTTTGATTGGGTTAATTCGAGTGAGATATTTTTGAATTGATATTATTTAAACTAGTCTGAATCATATTTTATCGTTTGAGTAACGATTATCGTATTTAATCTTATAATAGTTTATAATCATTTAAATGTGTACTATTTAGATACTATAATTATTTATTTTCTAAAAACATTTAAATGAATGATTTAATCAATGTGATTTAGAAAAACGTATATAGTTAATTAAAATATTCTTAATATAGTTATTTATTTAAATAAAATAACATTTTTTTAATTTTGGTTTATTTATATTTACTTAAGTTCATATTTGTTTCACTGAGTTTACTGTTTTTACTTAAATCGATTATAATATTCAAATCATTTCATGAATTCATTTTCATACCAAATTTTTTGTTTTTTAGTTCAATTGAATTTAGTTTTCCTTTTTCGTATTTAAAAATTCCATAAATTCATTCGAATTCAGTTGAATTTATTTTATTTTATTTTAGTTCATCTTCATTAATATCAAACAAATTTGGTTGAATTAAGTTAAATTCCGTTTGATCATCCCATTTGTAAGTTTACTTTATTTAGTTTCATTAAATTAAATTAAATTAAATTTATTCAAACTTGGTTAAACTAAATTTAATTTAGCTCCATTGATATTAAAATTCAGCTCCATCAATGTTCTAGTGCGCTTAAATTAAAATTTTCCCTCTTTATTGAACTAAAACAAAAATCTCACACTCAGTAATTATGTCGTTGCAGAGGCTACTATGTGGGAGTATCTTCTCTTGAAGAGGTATTGCCGATTGAACAATGCTGCACATTCCGTGGAAGCTTGGTTAAACTAGACGCTAATACAGGCAAAATCATATGGAGAAGTTACATGTTGCCGGACAACCACGGGAAGAGAGGGGAATATGCAGGTGCAGCAATCTGGGGGAGCAGCCCATCAATCGACACGAAACGAAACTCCGTTTACATCGCCACCGGAAATCTCTACTCGGCTCCACAGCGCATCGAAGACTGTCAGGAAAGGCTAAACAATCTCACCACACCGCCGGAGAATCCTGACCAGTGCATCGAGCCGGAGAACCATTCCAATTCCATAGTGGCTCTAGACATGTCCTCCGGCGAAATCAGATGGTTCAGACAGCTCGGAGGCTACGATGTCTGGTTCGTGGCCTGCGCTAATTCGTCGAAGCCGCATTGCCCGGTTGGACCGAACCCCGATGCTGATTTCGGTGAGGCGCCGATGATGCTAACCGTCAAAGTTAATGGTACGAAGAAGGACATTGTTGTTGCTGTCCAGAAAAGTGGCTTTGCATGGGCTGTGGATCGAGACAATGGAAAGCTCTTATGGTTCACGGTAAGATTTACCATTTCTGGCATATATATTGCATTTGTTTCACTACTTCATACTACATAACAAAAACACGACACTTATTGAATGGCAGGAAGCTGGCCCTGGAGGAGTAGGAGGTGGAGGTACTTGGGGTGCAGCGACGGACAGGAGAAAGATCTACACCAACATTGCAAACAGCAACCGACTGAACTTCACACTTCATCCATCGAACACGGTGATAAATGGCGGAGGATGGGTGGCGCTGGATGCTAAAACCGGTGAGTTCATATGGTCGACTGCTGAGCCCAAAAGTGTGATGACCGGTCCTGTCACCGTGGCCAATGGTGTTCTGTTTGGAGGATCGACTGACCGGAGTGGTCCTATCTATGCCATTGATGCTAACACCGGTGAGATACTGTGGTCGTATGAGACCGGAGCCACCTTACGCGGTGGTGTGTCGGTTAGCAATGGGTGCATCTATGTTGGACATGGATATAGAACTCCAGTAGTCCCTGTTGGAGTCTACTTGTTTGCTTTTTGCATCCAATAGTAAGCTTCTCATGTCGGGACGTTCAGTAATAAAGCAGAGTTTAGTGAACATTTGAATTTCCCTTAATCCAAGAACTTTTACAAGTTTTGTTCTTGTAATATGCAAAATTTTAATTCCTAATATACCTCTAATCGAACAAGAAATTTCATCACAAAAACTCGACCAAATACGAGCCTGAAGGAAATGTCATTCTAAAACTGATGACACTGAAGCTCCCAGTCAGAACCAAAATATGGAGACTTGTCACACAATCTGAAACTCGTATTTCTCCAATCTCCATTAAAGCAATACATAATGAAACTCGGCTAATAAAAGCCCGTATAAATGACCAGATGGAGAAACAATTCAAGGTCCAAACAGTTAACTATAAATGTTATAAAATAAAAAAACAAGGTACGTGAGTGTAGCACATTGGAGTTTTTAGTATCCAGTCTATCTTAACATAAAAGGAAGAACAAACATAATTCAACCGCCAAAATAAGGGGGGCAGGAAACCACCACAGTCCTAGTATGAGATGTAGAAAAACCACCATAACCAAGATGATCCTAGCTCGGAGTACATAAACCTTCGTAAAAGTTCGTCCCTCTTAATCCCGGAGGGAGTCGGGAGAGGCATCATCATAGGACACCAGGCCAGGCTTCACAGGTGGGCTCCTAGAAAAGGACCTTGACTTCTTGTCCTTGCTCACACGCTTTGGAGAGTTGGAGACTGGGGAAGATGGTGATTCTGATCGGCTCTTACTTGGAGAAGGTGATCGCCTCCTTGCCACCCGTGGAGGCGACCGGCTGCGAACTGGGCTACGGCTGTTACGACGACGATAATGTATTGGGCTGCGTGATACACTACGACTGTTGCTTCTACTTCTTCTGCCGCCTCTGAATCTGCACACAGCAAATTCATTAGAGGTTCCCACCACAAAGTATTTCTGCAGCAAATAAATTAGAAATACTGAAGGGGTATATAATCATATACTGTGCTAAGTGCAACTGCAACCCATCACAATATCCTTTCATCATTAATGGGAGTCAACCTCAAAATATTGGCAAACCAGGACACAGCCAGTATATATCTAAAAGGGTTGCACTCTCTAGTAGGTTAGCCAAAATAATATAACTATTTAAATGCAGTAGTCTCTTGAACATCCTTTGTGCAAAGCAGACCCAACAGGTATCGGAAAATTCAAATCAAATGAGACCATTATCAATTTATCATATAATCATACAAACCTGGGAGGAGTTCTTCCTTTTGCAGGACTCCTATAGCGCCTAGGGGATCTTCTGTAATTTGGATATCTGAGAGCAAAAAACATATGATGTAAGTGGATGCCATCAAGTATAATATATTTTGCAAAGTAAAATTGAGAAAAGTGCTTTCTAACCTATCTCGATCACTTCGACCACCATAGCGATGCGACCTCACAGGAGACCTATCTGGACTACGACTCCGGTACCGGCGCACGAAAGAGTAACGATCACTGAAGCCCCTTCCCTTTCTGGTGCGCTTTTCCACTGATGGACTTCTAGAAGGTGACCTCACTCTCCTGCTTGCACCTCTAGGACTCCTTGAATGGCTACGACGATTATTTCTGCTGGGTATAGGACTAAGACTGGGAATTCTTCTAGGAGCTTTACCACGAACAGGACTTCCATTCACACTCCCCGGACGAACAGGACTTCTGCTTAAACTTCTGCGGGATGACCTCACTGGGCTTCTACTAGCCGACTTCCATGATGACCTCCTAGATGTAGTCTTGTGAGGGCTTGGACTGGGCCTCTTGGGTGGAGATGCAGAGAGACTTTTGCTACTGCTTTTCCGAGATCTGTCTCTCAATGGAGGACTTGTTCCAGCACTTCTTCTCTTGCCTCTAACTGGACTTCTACTGACACTTCTAACTGGACTATGGCTGCTGGCACTTTTGGCAGGGCTGATGTTCCTGCCCCTCGGTAGATTTCGCTTAGGGCTGCTGCTAATACTCCGACTTCTACTCAATTTGCGTTTTGGACTGATACTCCTGCTTGAGCTCCTCCTCGGACTAATACTCATGCTCTTGCTCATAGATCTTTTAGGACTCATGCTTCTGCTCCTGCTTCTACTCCTGCTCATTAGCTATTATTAAAAAACCAGATCCATAGAGTCTGTAGCATAAACAATAATTGAGGCGTAAAAGAAAGTAAATGTGAACCTGGATTTGTCAGGATGATCATCTACAATGTCAGGTTGCTTCTCTGCACCTTTTTGAGATTGACTATCCACTCCAATCCCGTTGCTTCGTGATTCTCCATTCTCTTTGGGGAATTCACCCTCTTCTCTGTCAGCTGACTCTTTCTTCTTTTCGCGATACAGAGTGGCTCCACCGTCTTCATGTATAGGAGATGGCATTCTTACTGTTTCAATCATATCACATGTAACAGAGTCAGAACACTAAAACACTAAAACATGGCAGAGAAAATCCTGTATATAATAGATCAAAAGCAAATGGAGGTAACTGAGAAGATTAAAATGTTCTAAAATCATTAGAAATAGTAACCAAAAAGGGAGCAGCTAGGAAATAACTAGTTGGGAGAGTTAGATACAGAATTTGATGAAAAAACCCTAACATAGCCTTTCTACAGATCATTCCCAAATAAATACTCCCAAGCAATATAATCATAAATGTCACCGTCTACAACCACACTGATCATTTCACATTTTATGTTAAGTTACCTAAGGGACTTCAAATATTGCAGGTTACATAAAGTTAATGATATAACAATTCAAAGTTTGTTGTACACAAGCTTTTGTAGTATAAGGGCAGTGAAAAGGATAAACAGCATTAATTTAATGGGGTATGTTTTCATGTTATAAAAGAAGAGCCCAAAATCTGTAAGCACAAAGCCAATTAAGAGTGCTGCTCATGGCAGATATAACATGCACCCATTCCATATCACAATGGATTCGCAGCGGTGAGAAGCAATTTATCTATTACAAATGCTGCTGGGATCAACGAAAGTAATTACCTAAGTTCTTATTCTTCGTATCTAGCCCTTGAGTCTCAGCATTATTATCCTTAGAGACACCTTCCCCTCCACTTTCGCTATCTGAAGAGCAATCCAATGCTCTACAAACAGAAGGAAAAAATAACAATCAGTCTCATTGATTTAGAATAAAACATAAAGCACAAATTTGGAGAGGTGACTAGACTTCTGCACAAAATCTAACCCAAGAAGGATTTTGAATAGCACGAGATATAAAGACAAATAGCAGAAAATCGTAGTAAAATGGTGCAACCTTCGTAATTTGCGCTTAGCTCTTTTATCACGCCTCTTGCGCCTTTTTTCACGACGCCTATCCTTTCTTCCACGCCTATGTTTATCTCTCTTGGATCTCTTCCTCTTTCGACGCCTATCATCACTGGAAGAGCTACTGGATGTAGACGAAGATTCATACGAGTCAGAGTCACTATCTGAATCGGAAGAGTCGGTATCATCAGAGGAGGAGCTATACGAATCAGAAGAATAATGTCGCTTTCTCCTCTTTCGTTTTTCTTTTGTAGATCTTCTGTGCTTTCCTTTGTGCCGATTTTCATCATTGTTAGTTTCAATAGATATATCCTTTCCCAGCTTCAATTTATACAGTTTCCTTTTGTCTGCACAACATGAAGAAGACCTAGCACAATCAGCTCACAGAAGGGATTGAAAAGGCAAAATACATTCACATATTCAATAAGTTGAACTTCAAAGTACTCGTATATAACTTTAAGTTTGATAGGTAGAAATGACTCACCCCCATGTAGTTCACCGCAATTTATTATCTTCACAGTTACAGAAGGCCTACCATCTTCATCTCCCACATTTTCAATCTTCTTCAGTACCTCAATGCCGTGGACAAGTTTCCCAAAGACGATAGACTTCCTGTTACAGAAATGAATACTAATATGATTCAGTCACTGCAAAAACACCTAATTCTAGGTATTTTGACTGGAAGACAAACCTGTCAAGATAATGAGCAGCTTTGAATGTGATACTGAACTGGGAACCACGGTCTTTTTGATCAGCAATTTCCATTGACAGCAGACCAGGACTGTCGTGTTTCAGCTTTGGAGATTCATCTGAAATAAAGGATCCACCACTCAATTGACAGCAAAGACATGATAGAATGACAATATGAATTTTTCCGGTTTATATTCAAGAACTCAAAAGAGAAAAAAAGAAACGAACACATCAGAAGCAAAGAGTGGAAAAATAAGCAACTATGACACACACAATCTGCGGGAAAGAGTAGGCAAAAACTACAGGTACCGCAAAAGAGATTAGCATCATTATTGCAGCTTGAAAAGCTTTGACATGAATGCAACTATGACAACAAAATTAACATTTCTTTGTTTCATTATTTCTAAAAGACAGATTTACAGAAAATATAGTATCCTTTTAATCTTACAATTCCAGTATAATATCCCTTACCAATTACACACCACATTAACCAAAAATACACTGACATCTAACAAGTCAAACACTAATATTCAAACAATGAGTAGAACTTCAAAGTTGGAAACCAAAAAAAAAGTTAGACAATGACTAATATTTTATCAGTCTTTCATCATAAAAAATTTGCAATACCTAGTTAGGCAGTTAAATAAAAGATAAAAAAGTAAAGTTCAGCTAAAAATTCCATAAACAAAATGCAGAAATTGTTGCCTTGAACTTTTCTATTAGCCAAGTTTCACCAATATATCATTACTGGATATATTGCTCAAACACATCCTTTCTTATACAGCCTGTTATTTTTTTAAGGATTTAAGGAAAATTTCTGCCTTGGGATACTTTATTTTGAATCTTCACCTCCGTTACAGTGCATCCAAAACATCATTAGAACTGGAAAAATAAAACACCAATGTAACTAGTAGTCTATATGAATTAGTACATCTAGGCTTCTAGCTTGTCTCCTGATTCTGCCAAGTCCTACCATTTTGGGATTTATATGGTCACCAAATATGATGATATGATTCTCTATAACAGGAGAGAATGAAGTTAAACAAAAACTTCTGGCAACAGCTTTCTAGTCATCTATCTAAGTGAAATCAGTTTTTCACTACTTTTGTCATAAAGCAGTAAAAAGGTACTGTCAGTGTAAGAAATCTCACCTGGGAAACTCTCCCCATAGATACTTTCACCCCAATCACCTGCAATGAGATCATATTCACTTTTACATGCATTTCTAGGTAGAAACAAATACAAGTAACAGGTAGAAGGAAACTACAAGAAGTTGGAAGGGGGGAATACAGAGCACTCAGCAAATTTTGAATAAATTCCTGAAAATTTTAGACTAATCCATTGCAAAATTTACATATCATTATAAATTATTTAACTATTGATGGATTCTAAATCTATTTTGTGAAAAGCAGCATCCAGCATAAAATGGAGTAGAACATTAAAAGGGTGACCAAGAAAGGGCTTTTAATTACTATACAAGAACCCTGTTCTGCCCAAGGCATTTGACTGAAAAATGCTAAGTTTCAGCAAAGACATATGTTCTCTGTAGACTAAGGGCCATGTTCTGCACGCAGTACAACAGTGGAGAGAATGCTAACCCATTTATCAACAAAAAGGCACTTAAGCATTTAAGAGGAGTGGTTGGTGGGGGAGAGGTAATCAAACAACAAAAAGAAGCAAGCAAGCACACAGGCTCGGGTATATATAAATTATTTTAATTTATGAAATGATTTATTTTAACAATAGTTGTGTGACTTGATGAGATCACAAAATCACCAAAATTGAGAGAGAGAGAGAGAGAGAGAGAGAAAGATAGGAGCCCAAATCATATTAGATAAAAGATAAGATACATACCAAGTTTCCTGGCCAAATCTCCTCCCTACAAAAGAAAATTGCAGAGGTTGTTAATCACTTTCTTGGGACCAATTGCTAAACATAGGTTACACGTGCAGAATTACGAAACTTTAAAGATGGACATCTAAGAACAACCTCAAAACTAGATCACAAGAAAAGCAGGTGTGACCATCTGCCCTGTATCCTACAGAATAAACACGGATAATTGGCTAAAAGAGAGTACACCTCTAAGCTTTACTCAACCATACAATCTAGCAAGAATAGTTGAGTCACATTACAAGTTTGAAAAGAACAGAACCCAAATAGATATATACATATAACATACCTTAGCCATAGATCCCTTGACAACACGATGAAAAAAGGTCCCTTTGTAATGTAGAGGTCTGTCAATTTTCGAACAGTCACCTTTTTCTCCTGCACATACAATAATCATGCATGAGATTTCTAGTCGGAAAAAAACACGAATACAAGTAGCCGATACAAACACTAGATACATCTTACAATCTGACTCGCGTTATCTGTAAAATAATCTTTACTGGAGAGGTAGAAAATAACAATCTCCATTCCCAATTCAGTAAAGAGGTAAATAAAGACTTTAAATACATTGATGAGATCTGATGCAACCCTGAACCTTCCCTTGCTTATAATCTTATTGTAATCAACTAAAAGATGGAAAACTCATACTGATCTTCCCACTGAACTCGTATATACTCGTATTGTAATCGAATAAAAGAGACTCTTTGAATGCAATGATGAGATCCAACCCACTACTGAAAAGTAAAATTGCACCCCCTTCATGTGATCTTTAAAGGACAAGATAATCAGAAACAGAAACAATCCACCCTTCTTTAAGAAACAGAATCGTTATGAACCATCTCAAATACAAAACAGATGAATCACCTGTACAGATTGCCCGGAAATTCTCAGTGGTTTTTGGAGCAACGTCATTGAAAAGCTGCAAGAAGACAAAAACAATTAGATTTTATGATAATACATATAGTCTGTCCATACGTGAGAATAGAAAGAGAATGCGTCATAAACAATAGCATTCACAAATGACAGGTAAAAAGATTGCCTTCCAGTACCTCAAAAACCATTCTCTCATAAGGATCTCCATCAACAGACACATCCAGAAACACCAGCGGCTTGTGCTTACCCATTATAGCAGGTTCCCGAAATCACAACTCAAGTTCACATAAATATATCTGGTTAACAAACATGTCATCGGCCACTATCGGATTAAAAAACTAAACTTCAAAGTACATTACTGAATAAGCTACATCCAGCCCAAAATACATAAAGATAGGATCTGAATGCAGTGTAAATCAAAGAAATAAATAGAAAATCATATCCCCAGCTGAAACCCTTAAACCCTAGCAAAATTTACCGATACTTAAAAATCTACCAAAATCCGAATTCACATTGAATCATCGGTATAACCACGAAAAAGAAACCTACGAACATCGAAAGATTTATCAAAGAAAAGCAAATGTAAAGGTAAAAATTAACAGCGGAAAACCATAAACGCGCGCGTTGTAACAAAATCCTACAATTGATTTATGCATTACACGTGATTGGGCGGGAGAAGCATTGGGGTCTAGGGTTTAGAGATACCTGGAGAGTGGCTGGAAAGATGATTGCAGCAGCTCCTCCACTGAAAACTGGTAACGCCTATAAACAAAGAGGAGAAGGGAAGCGAGCGAGTATGCCGTGGGGTTTTGCTTATAAATCATGCGCTAGCTACTTCCACATAATATTATCTTGACGTAATTAACCTCATATTTTTCGTCAAATTACTAGGGCCTCGCCGTCTTTTCTAAGTTTAATTTAGTTAAGTTTAATTAAGTTCAATAAAAAAATTAATTGAATGCATTGAAACTTTAATGAAGCTGAAATTTAAATCTAAGAGCATCTCCAATGGTAAGCTACATCTTGCATTGTCATGTCATACTTCAATCCAATGACCTTCCAACAATGGTAAGTAGGGGTGTTCAAAAATACCCGACCCGCACTACCCGACCCGATACCCGAGAAACCCGAACGTTAATATCCGGGTATTTAGTAATAAATTCGGGTCGGGTACCCGACCCGATAATTATGCATTCAACTGGGTACGGGTACGGGTCTCAAAAATAGGTTTTTCCGGGTACCCGGTACCCGATAAAATATTATTTATTTTTAATAAATTAATAAAATTATTAAAATATAAAATAATATTTTCCTAAAATATTTCTAAAAAGTCTACAAATTTATACAAATTTAAGGCGGATATGGTTTGACTGTGATTTTAGTTTGTAACTTTTATATTTTTTGGGTTTTATGCACTTTATGACAACAATTTGGTTTTTAAATTGGTTAAAAATCTCAATATTTTTTGTGTAAAATTTACATAAACATATATAAGGGTACCCGGTACCCGACCCGAACTATTCGGGTACCCAATAGTGCGGGTACCCGCACTTCCGGGTCGGACTCCGGGTTGCATTTTCAAATACCCGAAGGTGCGGGTACCCGGTAGTGCGGGTACCCGGTTATGAACACGCCTAATGGTAAGCTACAAATTTAATAGCTTAGGTTGGTCCCATATTTTTAATAACTCATTACATTAAAGTATTAAAAAAATATTATGTAACTATTTTATTTATACTCTAGAATTTTAAATACTTATTAAATATATGTGTTAGTTATAAATAACAATCTTGTACTATATCATATTATAATTAAATACATACATGATCAATCTGTATGTTATTTTTTATTATTTAAAATGTTAATTAAATAGATAAAATTATAGAATAATATATTATAATTAGATTAGATTAATTGTAGATATCTAATTATTTAACAATTTATTCAATGCTCGAGAAATAAAATTGACAAAAGTGAAAGTGGAGTATATATATATTTATAATTGAGATACTATTTAATATAGAATATCATCCATATACAAAATTATTTTATATTTTGTTTATACAAAATGAAATTAAATGAAAATGAAAATTAAATTAAATTATTTTATATGAAATTAAATATTATTACAATAAATAATAATTTTTGGCTGCATTTGGAAGATATTATTCACCTACTTAGAAACAAATATACAAATAATAAATGCAAGAATATAACAATCGAGGTCTAGCATACTGCTTTGTAGAGCAGTACTGCCCGTCAAGCAGCGTCTACGTGGATTGCAACAATGGTCTGGCAGTATGCTACAAATTTTAAAATATTACAAGCAGCTCCAAATATGGTACCATTGGAGATGCTCTAATGAAGCTAAATTAAATTGAATTTAGCCATATTTAATAAACTTAATTGATTGAAATTAATTAAATAAGAGTAAATCTAAAAATTGGATAGTCAAACTGAATTTCATGACATAGGTGTAACTTAATCCAATTTTTTTAAAATCAATCTCAAAAATCATATATAGTGACTAAAATGATTTTTACCAATTAGAAATTTCTAAAATACCTATTGTATAATTTGTATTATACTTCCTCTAGATTAGTTTTTTGGCTGAGTTTCCTTAAATGGGTGGACTTTTTATTTTAGGTGAGTTTCATTTTTGCCAAATTCAGGGGGACAAAATATGAATTTTACATTAATGCCCTTATTCCATGTTTTTATTTACCATATGTCTATGCATTAATGCCCAAAATTGGAATAACTCTGTTGAACATGAAGGGACAATTCCTGGTACATAACAGAAGTTCTTTTTTTGTATTAAAAAAAAGACCATTTCTTAAACTTTGTGCATTCCTAACTCAACCAAAAAAACTAATTCAGAGGGAGTATGTATATCGGGCCGAGTTGAAGACCTAAACAATACCCAACAAAGATTATTCGAGTTTGCCTATATAACTTTATTTCTGAAACTAACACTCTTTCGAAACTAATTCCAACACTAATACCCCTACAAATATGCTAGAGTCACAATATAAATTACAATAACTATTGGACTAAAATTTAATTAATATTACACCTATAAATGTTTGTGAATTCAGATTACACCCATAAATTTGCAAACTAACAGTGTAATGGGTCTGGTTCAGTAGTAATCCACCCTCTCTATAACTGAGAGGTCCAGGGTTCAAAACGCACCCCTGACAAAATTGTGAATATTTGAGCAATTATTGTTAGGGTCTACCCAGCGTAGAGGGGTCGATGGTGGTTTCCCAGGGGCCGTGTTGGTGGCCCCCGCTGTGGTCTCCCATGCTGTAGGTGGTGACTCATGATGGTGCGATCGGTGGTTCCGGTTTCGGTGGTTCGGTGGCTCGTTGGTGCAAGCAGCTGGGTCCCTCATGAGGACGTCTCAGAGCTACGTGGATGGAGCGTGTATAGCTTCATTGTGCTTACATGGATCTAATGTGGTGTCTCCTAGTTAGTCCTAGATTAGGACGTGTATATGTAATAGGTAGGTTGTAATCTATCTTGAATTCAAAAAAATAAATAAATTGCAAACTAACAAATTAAAGTCTTTGTTGGGGCTGAGAAAGGCCACTGGCCACCCATCCTTCGTGTTCACAACATCAATTAATTTTAGAATCAGAATCTCAAATCAGAAGCATGAAAAAACTTACCATCAACAACGTCAGCAGAAGATCAAATCTTCCTCCTCGAAGGCTAAAACCTAGAAAATCGCTGAACACGACCATTGTTCTCAGACCCCTCGCAATATCCCGAAGAGAGATTCTCGAGGCTCTTTGATGGATTTGGGCTCAGTTTTGACACTCTTGAGAGACTCACAAAAATATTCCCATCATTCGAAGAACAGACAATTAAAAGTCATACAATTTGACGGAATTCCTACAAGACTAGCAGATGCAGATCTTTCTTGTACCACATCCTCAAAGCAGTTCCTTCTGCATTCCAACGTATTGTTGTTCAGATTGAGCTACAATTCCGATATGCTGTTCAGATCAACACAAACTAGAGAAGCATACAATATGTTGTTCAGATTATTTTTGATTATAAATTAAAAATGAAATTTGCAATTATAGAAGAACGGCACCCAAAATCAGTAAATCACCGCCGCAAAAACCAGCCCGTCGTCCACGGCCGCCGGAACCAAGGAGCCAGGCCCGTTTGCTCCAAGATGGTGAGACCCGACCACGACGAAGATCCCAACAATGAGCTTCGATACCGTTAATTGGCGTTGATTAATTCGCTGGAGGCCACCGTCGACATTACTGCTGATTAATTCGCCGGAGATCAGAAGTAGAGCTTCTTTAGCGACACTTGCTCAAGCTGATGGTCGGTTTATCGGCTTCTTTAACGACACTATTGTCCACGGGTCTCAATCACCTTGTTTTTGCTTTGATTAATCAAGAAAAAACCCCATCATTCTGATCATCACTATTTCCTGATTAACCAACATTTTGGCTTCTCCATTTCCGTGTTTGATGATCGTCTTGTAAGTAGGGGGAAAGAAGACAAAGCTCTTGATTTGTTATTTGTAAATTTATGGTCTAATCTGAATTTACAAAAAATTATGGGTGTTTTACAAACTAAATTTTAGTCCAAGAGTTCTTGTAATTTATAATGTGACTTCAGCATGTATATAGGGGTATTAGTTTTGGAATTAGTTTCGAAAGAGTATTATTTTGGGATTTAGTTTCAACAATAAGGTTATTTAGACAAAAAACTCAAGATTATTCAGCTTACGATAGTCAAACTCTCACGATAGCACGATGACAACATATGTGATCACGAAAGACAACTTCATGATCCCATGCCCCGCGAATATAGGAAGTGGGATCGTGGTCAAATTGATTACTGATGGTTGGGATCCTCCGCTACAAATAGGAAGGAACATGAAAGGAAGGTGTATGCACAATAAGCTGCACAGTTGAATTTTTAGAGTCAAACTTAGGAAACTTTGACTGTAATTATAGGTCAATATATAAATGATAAAACTATTATATGAGATATCAATAGATTCATTATAACATTTATTTTTCAAAAAGTAAATTTTTATATATTGTTTCTATATGTACTTAAAGATATTAATGGTCAAACACGATCATTGAAGACCGTGAAAAGTCAACTGTGCAGTTTTGGGTGAGACGGAGGGAGTATGATAAACACCAACTATATCAATAATAAACATTATATTTTTTTTGAAACAATAAACATCGTAATAAATCATAATAACATTTGTTCTCTGTTGCCGAGAGACACGGTGGTTATGCAAAATGAGGCGATACGGGGAAATGTTGGTTTGTATGCTGATATTTGCGTATTGGCCCCCAGATTTTCTATTTTCTTTTAAAATAATCCCACTCATTTTTGTGGCATATTAGGCCATGTTTCACTATGAGACTATCACATACCAGTGTTTGTGATAAAATAAGGGGATGTTGTCCTAGTTTTACTTAGTATAACCCTATTTTACCATATTTTTTCACTCATGTCCTTATTCTTTTTAGACCAATTCTTGGGTGAGTTAGTCTTACCCAAGAGGCAGGACCAATTAAACACTCTTTTTTGTGAGATTTGATGAACTGACACAAAAGTTTTGATGAGGTGACATGTTTGATGAACTGGCACCGAGGTTTGATGAGGTGACGTTGAGGATTGATGAGGTGGCAGCAATGAAATTTTCCTTATTTGGCCTTGCCTCATGGGTGAGACTGCCTCACAGGAGAATTACTCTTTTTTTTTCCTCTCTTTTCTTCTCTCATTCCACATATTCAATCTTTCCACACTTATTTTTGCTATAATTTGATGATAATCTTTCCATAAATAATGAAAATCTTGAATCGGTAATATTGTAGCTCAAAAAAGTTATAAATCAAAATCTTTTTGACCAAAATACACTAAAAGCAATATGACCTATAAAAGTAAATGAGCATCAATCAAGTAACGTTCAACCATTGGTCAAGTAATCCTCCGCCGATGTTCCAATTAAGTCCAACATAAAACGTTGAATGCTCGAACGTGGTCAAGTCATTCTAAACAAAACGTCGATCAAGTAACACTCAATGAACACATAAATCTTTACTTTCGAATGCTTCAACCACGACCGAGCATTCAATTTTTTATACTTGAACTTAATTGGAGTATAAGACAAAGAACACTTAGATTATAAATAAGTGTTACTTAACGAACGCGGTCAATAGTTCAACATTATTAGATGGGTGCCCAATCAACTTTACAGGTCATATTGCTTTTGGTTTTTTTTGTCAAAAGTATTTCATTTTTTTAACCTTCTTAAACATGATTTTTGAGCAATAACACTACCGATTTAAGATCTTCATTATCATTAAATTATAGCAACAAGAAATTTAGTTTGATTGAACTAATTTTGTGAGAGCAAAAGAGAAAGGAAATACAGAGGGTAAGGGCCTGAATGGACAAGATATGGCAAAATAGGGCTACAATGAGTAAATCTAGGACTTCATTTAGCAACTCACTAAAATAATAGTACTAATGTCTTTAATTAGATACTTATATTAAGAAAAATTAAATTAATCGCTTTTCAAGAAATTATGCAAACACTATAGTCCACTTTCAAATTATGAAAATTCTACATCCCTCCTCGATCCAAAATTTCCCTAAATTTTATTTATTTATTTTATATCACACCTTAAATAAGTGTAAAATTTAAGTAAATAATATACAAAATATTTCAGCAAATAAAATGAACCGACCTTGACCTTGTATCGGGGCTTATTTTATGCTGAACTGAACTGAAATAAATTTAACGGAACTAAAATAAATTTAAATGAACTGAGCTAAAATCATTTTGAAATTTGTGTCATATAAGATTATAGTCTATAGTGATAAAATAATAAATTTTAGTTAAAAATTATTGAATTGAAAGATATTTATTTGAAATAGAAGTGGAAAAATTTTAAATGTACGAAATTGAACTGAAAAAAATAAAAATATATTTAACTAAACTACAGAATATCTCAAGCCAATATGGCCTAATTAAAATTTGTGTCTAATCAAGAATCTCCTCCCTCTTGAGCAAGGAATGAAACATGGAACTATAAGGTACAAGGATTTACTAAAAAAAAAAAGCTGAACCTCCTATAATGCTTAACTTCAGTCCCACTTCATCCTTAATTGCCAACATGAACCGACAAACACATTATAAGTGCATATGCTCTCTAAATATTCTGCTTTCTGCATCACTTTTGTAAGCTTGAATGTAACAATCCAGATTTTCCCTGTTGCCTCCTCCTCTTGGGCAACAAGTTGGTATTAGGCTAGCCAGTGAAGTAAGATGCTCTACATTAATTGTGGAGTATACATGAGGAAAAAGAAACCTAAATATTCCATTCTTTCCTCTTGTTATATCATAACATGTTTTTTCCAACATCTGAAAGCAGTATTAGGCTGGGATTGGTACGAGATTGTTAATCGCGTAAATTACAGATCTGTCATGTCACTTCCTTCTTTGGGGAATGCCAGCTATATTCAGTTTCCTCGCAGAAATTATCGAAGAAAAATTGCAAATCAGTTCAATGCTTCTCCTCCAGGCTTGGTAGTAGCCAATGCACAACCACATTTTGAACGCGCCACCTCTCATTTCCTCCCTGAAAACCAGGTCTAGTGTAGGCTGCTGATAAAAATTTTATTTAATTTTTGTATGCATGGGATTGTTTTTAGTAAAATTGATGCATATCTGTGTTTGTGGAAGGTAGTTGTTGAGGGAGTATGTGTATGTATTGAAACATTTGCAGTGTCCAGCAGAGTGTTGCAGCCATTGTTTTTGGAGATGGATCGCCCTCGAGGCTGTATCCGCTCACGAAACGCAGATCAGAAGGTGCCATTCCAATTGCAGGAAACTACAGACTCATTGATGCAGTTGTCAGCAACTGTATTAACAGCAGCATATCCAAGATATATGCCATTACACAGTTCAACTCCACTTCTCTAAACTCCCACCTCTCGCGAGCCTACTCGGGAGGATTATCCCCGGGACAAGACGGATTCCTAGAGGTCATTGCTGCATGTCAGACTCCAGAAGAAAAAGGATGGTTCCAGGTAAAATGACCACATGTGCATACATTTTTCTGTGCTTTTTTTCTAAATTGTGTATGCTTCTTCTATATGATTTCATGACCTAATGTGTTAGGGAACCGCGGATGCTATAAGAAGGTGTTTGTGGATACTTGAAGAGCATCCCTGTGTGGAGTTTTTGATCCTTCCTGGACATCATCTATACAAAATGGATTACCAAAAGCTTATTGAGGCTCATCGAAGCAACGGAATTGATATTACGCTTGCTGTACTTAGTGAAATGAGGGATGATAATCCAGGATTTGGCTTTGCCAGGATAAATTCAGGCCTTCAGGTCACTGAATTTTTGGAGGAACCCTCAGATATGGAGTTATTATCTGTATGTTCCCCCAACACCATTCAACTGAGTAAAAAAGTTGCATGAAAATAGAGGCACGAAAAAGACTGATTTCTGATGATTTGCAAAAATGCAGGTACAAAATTCAGTTGCATTCAATGAGAGTATTCACCCTGGCATGGGGATTTATGTGATTAACAAAGATGTTATGATAGATCTCCTTAAACGATATTTTCCAACCGCGAATGATCTAAGATGTGACATAATACCAAGAGCAATGTCCTTAGGGATGAAGGTTAGTCACAAAATGCACTGCTGCCTGCAAACACATCAATGTAGCTTGAATCATAGTTATGATCACTACATGTTTTGCATTGTTTAGGTTTATGCATATAAGTTCAATGGTTATTGGGAAGACATGAGAAGCATCGGAGCATTTTATCAAGCGAATATGAAGTTCATTGAGAAAAGGGACAACACTGTATCTGCACATGATTAGTAAGTCCAAACAAAATGAATACCACTATAATAACTCACACATTTTTTGGCCATAGCTTATACTAACACTGACTAGTGTATTTTTAACAGCTTTTATGACACAGATACTCCTCTTTACACCCTCCCTCGACGTTTGCCACCAACTATGATCGCGGATGCTGTTATCATTGACTCTGTAGTTGGAGATGGCTGTGTTCTTAATGTAAGACATACTATACTATCTAGCCATAGTTAAGTTGGCTTTGGATCCTATGCATCACAATTTTGTATCAATACACAAGATCTTGACATGTGTACACTTCAAAAAGTGATACAAAGGATCCAGAGCCATCATGTACCAAGTGCAACAGCATTGCTACTAACTATCACATGTAATCATTACTAGTACTAATGTTAACTTCTTGAGGAGGTTTATATATATGTTTGTCTGGTGCAGAGATGCAACATCAAGAGGAGTGTCATTGGCATGCGAACAAGGATTGAACAAGGAGCGAGAGTTGAGGATTCGATAATCATGGGTTCTGATGCATATCCAGTAAGATGGACATCAACATATGTTTACTGTCTTGGATGCTTTGACTTAAATGAGCACATGTACATAGTTTTAAACCACTAACAATTTACAGATAACACTTGTAGAAAGGGAAGGATGTCGGAGAAGCCTGTGGCAATGGTGCTGGCAGAAACATTCCTGTTGGAATTGGGGAAGGCTCATTCATCAGAAAGGCCATCGTCGACAAGAATGCAAAGATTGGCAAAAATGTCATGGTATTTAAAGAATTACAAATAAATGTTCATTGTGTGCATTGGAATATTTCATATATAGAGAGGCTTCTAATTATGGTTTTTGGCCTAATGCTTCAGATCATAAATAAGGATGAGGTACAGGAGGGAAGCAGAGAAGCCGATGGCTACGTGATCAGAGGAGGTATAGTTGTCATAGTAAATGGTGCAGTAATCAGAGATGGAAGCATTTTATGACTACAAGAACTTGAATACGCCTGCGCTCTAGAAATGATGAGATGGTGCATAATGCGAATCATAGTTTTGTATGATTTCCTCAGCATTTACCGAAAACCAGCCAGTTCACCTAACTAGGAAGTACATAATTGTGACCACCTCATATTCACTGGCACAGCACAGCATACTCGGTGGCGAAAATGATAAGAGTTTCAAAAATTGGTCATTTTTATTGTCAAATGTATTACATTTTTTTTGTCCAGTTTCAGTAAAAGTATCAGCATTTTATAATGTAATATATTGTACATTGTGTAGCTTCATTCTATACGATTGTTGTTAGTAACGAAGTAGCACAAAAATTAACCAAAGAAACAACTAACAAGCTGATGATATAGACATTGAAAATGTCAAAGGCTGAGGCTGAGATAACAAGGCAGTTCAAACTATTTCCCTGATGAAATTGGCTTCAATTTAAGAATCAGTCTGAAAAGCAAACCATTAAATTTCTCTTGATCTGAAAGCAAACTTCTCCTCCTCATCCAATACAGCAATGTCTTCATCGTTTCGCCTCCGGGAGATGATTTCCGAGTGCCTTCAAGACATACAAACCGATTCGCGAGAAAACCAGCTAAAAGCCCTCCAAACTCTGGCCAGCATCACAAAAGTCAGCCCACAAAACAGGAACATATTAGCACAAACAGATGGCGCCATTTCCATCCTCCTTTCCATGTCTAAATCGCGCTCCCCCGCCATTGAAACACTGGCTCTCTCCACACTCTTCAGCCTCTCCCTAAACCCGAATCTCAAACAAGCCCTAGCCGACATGGAGAACATTAAGTACCTCAACTCAGCCATCCTCTCACCCGGCTCGGTCGAATCGAGCAAGCTAGCCGCTTCTTTCATGTGCAGCCTAGCCATGCTGGACAAGAACAAGGCCAAATTCGGAGTCGCCGGCTCAATTCAGGTTCTAGTAACCGCCATCTCTTCAGGATTAGGCAGTCCATCTTGCCATCACCTTCTCAGCTCCCTAGCCGAGCTGGTACAGTTCCAGGGAAACTGCACTTTAGCAGTGCACTCAGGCGCTGTTCCCATGCTCATCAGTGTTGCAAGGAGTAGTGAAGGCGAGGACCTTGCAGGTAGAGAAGTCGTTTTTTTTGTCCAAAAATGTAGTCAAAAGACAAAAATATCCCCAATTTTTTTGTTTATGGGAAACTATTAGACTATTTTCAAGGGTATTATTGTCATTTACTAACATTTTTTGGGTTACAATAGCAAAACTATGATCCTTCAAATTAGGTTGTTGGGTCAGAAATTGACAGCACTATTTGCAGGCACGTCCCTCGCGGTTCTGAGCCTGCTGGCCAGGTTCGAGGAGGGACTGAACGCTCTGCGAAAGACGGAGGGGATCGTGGGCGCGATGGTGGGGGTTTTGAAAGGAAGATGCATGCTAAGCAAGGAAGGTGCTGCTGATATTCTGGTGAGGCTGTTTGAGGAGAGTGAGGGATGCATAAGGGATGCTTTGAGGTTGCCTGAATGCATGACAGTGCTGGCTGATGTTTCAGTGAGGGGATCTCCTATTGCTAGACAGAGAGCTGGTTTGTTGATGCAGAAAATGATGGATGCAAATCTGAATAATGATGATCATTTCAAACTGATTGATCAGTGGTAAATTGTTTCTCTTCTGAAATGCAGTTGAATCATGAATAATCCAAAGGGGTTGAATTCTTCTCCCATACATGCTTAAGAACTCCCAAAGTTAACACTACAATTTTTGGTCAAAATTTTCAAGAAATGTTTGACCGTCAATAACTCCATGCAACATAACAGTACTTAAAAATGATTGTTACTTAATTTTGTTTGTTACTTAAAAATACTTAGGCCCTGTTTACCAGAGCTTATCTGTTAGTCAGTTCAGTTCAGTTCAGTTCAGTGAAAATGTAATTTGATAGAATTCAAGTTAATTCAGTCATGCTGATTCCATTTTTCAATACATAATTTTTTACTTCAGTTCAGTTCAATTCAGTTCAGTTCAGTTCAGTACATCAAGAAATAAGCTCTAGTAAACAGGGTCTTATTCTTTGTAAGTTTTTGCAAAATTATCAATGCAAAATTACTTGTTATGAAAAACACAATTCATTATAACCATGAAAGGACGGTGTTATCTAAATTTTCATTACTAAAAGTTTATGGAGATTGTAACTTGTAACTTAACCATTGCACTTGGCATTAAATAATATATATCGTGTTTTAAAAAAAAATTACAAGTTTTTAAAGTAAAAATTTATAACATTTTTACCTTCAAATACGTATAATTATAAATCAAATAAAAATGTACATTTATAATGTTCAAATTAGAAAAATAATATTTAAATTAATTATACCATTTTAATTAGATAAACTTAAAGAAAAAAAAAAGTAAATGAAGGACCCAACCGGGTTTGAACCGGTGACCTCTCGATCTGCAGTCGAATGCTCTACCACTGAGCTATAGGTCCAGATGATATAATATTACTTATTTTATTTTAAATTCTAAAGTCTGTTGAAGTTAGTCCACAAAGTTTCGTTTATTCTGATAATTTAGTCCACAATTGGTTTTCAGCTACTGCTATGTGCCAAATCAAAATAGTTATTAACTACAGCTATCAACTAATTTTACTAAATATCTTTATACAATTACTAGATTGTAAAATCTGGTAATGCAAACGAGTAGCAGCTATGCACTGATCTCCGAACCCGCATGGGAAAGTGCCTCATTAGGATGCTAACCTTCCACCGCCTAGTCATTTTATTATCCAATACAAGAAAGAAAGGGAAAGAAAGTTGATCCAACAAATTAATACAAGATTCCGAATTCTTCCAGGATTTGGATAAACTTCTTCCTCATTACATATTATAAATACAACATGCAAACACACCCAAGCACTCATAATACAAATTCCTCCCCAAAGGTTCAGATCGCCGAAGACTAATCTTATTCCGGCTAAATTCCGATCACTTAGACATGGCTTTACAAGCGGGTATGGGCATCTCGAGGCTAGCCCTAATCATCGGCACAGGTTCCATTGGGACCGTGCTGCTTAGGAACGGCAGATTGTCAGATTTCTTGGATGAACTACGGAAATTGCTGAGCGGAGAAGAAGGCGAAAACCTCAAACAACAGCTTCAGCGGATGACGGAAGAAGTGAGACGGGCAAGCCAAAGCCGCCCGATCATCATCAACGGAAGCTCCTCAAGCATGGACGCCTCCTCCGTGCTGCTGCCTTGCGCCGCCGCCGGAGCTCTAGGCTACGGCTACATGCGTTGGAAGGGCATTTTGTTCTCGGACCTTATGTACGTCACGAGGCGCGGCATGGCTGCGGCGGTGGAGAACCTGACGAAGCATCTGGAGAACGTGTCCGGAAAGCTCGACTCCGCCAGAAAACACCTGACGCAGAGGATCGAGAACTTGGACGAGAAACTGGACGGCCAAGTGGAGCTGTCGAAGCTGATTCGGATGGACGTCAGCGACGTGCGCGGCAATCTTTCGGTGATCGACGGTGACCTGGATGAGTTGCAGAAGATGATTGCTGGGCTGGGCGACAAGCTTCTCACGATGGAAGAGAAGCAGGAGCTTGCAAATATGGGTGTTTTGTATCTGTGCGGCGTTGCCAATGGGAAGCCGGTCAGGATGCCACAGTCACTCCAGCTGCATCTCAAAGATGCTGGTAAATCGGTTCCCACTCTCATGGGTCTCAAGGAATTGGAAACGCTTTTTAATTAGCTATTGTTTGTTCACTAGAAAAAAAATGGATGAAAAGAACATTGTACTTTAACCAAACTGTATGTTAATATTGACAGATTTCTACCTTACATTGAATATTATACATATATTGCTGTAGTTTGACATCTTGTTACATTTATAGCTCAAAATACTAACATAAGTATAGTTGTCATTGTGTTTCTGAGACTAATCTAACAAGCAAAATCGATTACACCATCCGACTCAACCAGTTTAATTACATGAACTGAAGTAATAACAATTTTAAGATTAAATACCATTACCATCCTCACTTTATACCCCAAAGTGCCATAAGATGAGAAAAAGGCTCAAATTAAAGTACTAGTAAAGTTTTATTTGGCCACTTTATTACATATGCTATTCAACATAACATTGGTGCATGTTCACGAGGGTGCATCAAGGGCCAAGCTTCTAAGCAGCCACATGCAAACTTCATCAGTTTCTTCAGGGATGGTGTAATGGCCTACTCTGCATAAATGGCAGAAATAGAAGCCTTCAGTACTGAACTAAAACTGATTTATCAATTGCTAAATCCTAAAGAATCAAAACATAGTATGATGATGTGAAATTATGAATACCCTTGGTAGGTTCTAAATGTTAGATTCTGATAGCCAGCTGAACATAGAACCCGTGCAGATCTTTCTCCATGTTCATATGCAACCACATCATCACCTGGAACAACACTTTCTTCTCGATTAATTTGCAGCAGACACATGTATTGATGTATAATCATGCCAACACATTTTTGATGCTTCAATATTGTTTAACAGATTTAGCTTTGATTATTTAACCATCTAGCTATTTTGATTCTTGAGTTCAGCTAATTGGAGTTGCTAGGTAGAGAACTTAATTTATCAACATACAACCTTGCAAATGCTTAATTACTAAGTTGGAGATCCATACATAGTACATACCAGAGCCATGACAGAGCAAAACAGGAAGTGATGCAGCGCGTCTCATAGCCTCGGGTGATCCATCTATCCATCTCTTCAGCATTCTGTCAAGCAGACATCCAACGAGTTGGGGTAAAAAGGGAAACCTTAAATAAAGAATGCATATTCATGCTTAGTTTATAAAGTTTGAGTTTGTGCCTTGAACAAGGTAGCCAGCCACTAAGACCAACAATCGAGTTGAGGCTGATATGGTATGCATTCCCATTCGAAAACTGGCCTCGAGCATAGCACATGGCAGAATAAAGCGCGACTGCAGCACCCATGCTAAAGCCCCCAACACCAAGCTTGACTGGTGAAATACAAATTATTCCTTTGAGTTTTTCATGAAATTGGTCATAAAATCAATCCCTCTTATACATCTTGCTAGTAAGCATTCAAACATCGGAAAAATGATGTATTAGAGATATATAGAGTGCTTACTATTTGAAGGTTCAGTTGACAGTAGATTTGCAACATGTGCAGCTGAAGCATCTAATCCTTGATAATCATCTGGGGTGTCTTCTGATATGTCTCCTACATCAAACCCTAAGACAATAAAAAAGATTAATTTTACCGAAGCCTAAAGAAATACATTAAACCAAAATAACAAACAAAGCTCACAAGCTGTGCATGGGAATCCTCCAAATGCTGCAACTGGGCGTGAAGGCGCAGTTGGGCAAATCCATTTTATCTGCATTAGATTCTCATTATATTCGGTCACACTGGACTAACATGTTTTACCCTAGATGCAGAAAGAAGCCTTACATTGGATAGAGGAAGGCTATCAAGAAGCTGGGACCAACTGAAAAACCAGAGAGAGTGAATCAGATATGATACTGACTCGATTACAATCAACCAACCCGAACTGAATTCGTTGCAGAGAGTGTACAAGTACCTTGCACCCTTATCACCCAAACCATGCAGCCAAACAATAGTTGCTAAATGAGTTCCTTTGGGCCTGACAACATGAGTCCTTCCATACTCATATGTGTGGATACCTAAACAGCAAAAAAATGAAATCACTGATCAGTTACTTCTACACATAACATAACCTTCTTTGTATGTATGGAACCAAGAGAGCCTAACCAGAGCCTACAGTACTGGAGCTCATATTGCAAACAAACCACAATGTGAGTTAGTGAAGCATGGTGATCATCTCTCTACTTATAGGGCTCAGAAAGGTGATACTTGCCCTAAAAACCTGCATGAATTCTGTCACAAAGGCAAAGGATGTTTAAACTCTAAACTATAGAAAAATGCAAAAAGCACCTGCCTTGAAATTCGCAGCATATAGTCGAAGAGCCAAAGCTAAGGCCAGTTGCTTTCGTCCAGACCAAAAAGAATAAATGCTTTTGGAGTTTGGACATCAAACAAACATGGAAAAACCAACTCAAGTACACCAACTCATAGTAATGATAACCTGAGCCAAAAGGGAACAAAGAAGAAAACTTGCAAAACCAAGAGAAAAAGTAGTGCCCTTTTCCACAATTGTCAACAACCAATATTAGAAATAATAAGATAGCATGTGTGCACTGACACATCAAAACTTTGCCAAAAAACAAAGTACGAATGGAGCAAATTTTAAACTGTAGATTACCCAAAATAAATAAATAAATCAACATACATATGAATCAAAACTTTATTAAAACGAATTTGATGTCTCTTAACAGTCGAGTATACGCACGGCATAATGTTCCGACTGAATTAGATCATCCGGACCAAAATGAATATAGTTGGAAAAATCATCATCAGCCCTAACACGGATTGCAGGCCCTTCATAACCATCAGGATCCTCATCGTCAAATTCGCTTGAGTAACCATACCCCTCTTCGCTGCTTGGGCTCTGATGACCAGATTTTTTTGCATGCTTCTTCAAATCAGCATGGTTCCCAGAAAACTCACACGAATCCAACGGACAAGATCGTACCATCTTGTCCATGAAAAAACGATGATTAGTATCATCTTGTTCGGAAGCTTCGATATTTTACTATCTGATTTGGGTTGCGATCATTAGTTGATATTGGGAATGATTCCAATGGCTTCATGGCGTGCTTCTCACAAAAACCAGCAAAGCAGTTGGAGAGCGAATCCCAACCTTGGTTTAAACAGACGGCACGGCATTGTGGGGCACCAGCTGGCATATTGGACACATCATTTCTGTTGGAAATTTGCTGGAAATATTGTAATTACTCGAAAAGTTTGGGGACGATTTTGAGGTGGTTGTAAAATGAATTAGCTCGATATTTTGGCACCGTTGGATTCTGCTCCGCGAGCACTACAAAATTGCCTATTCGAACACTCAAATCGGATAAAAAATGACCGAGTTATACGAGTCTTTAGTGGGGCCTATTCGTTTCAAGTGCATTGCACGCGACTCCATCCATATTGAATATATTTTCGAATTTATGCTTAAATTTCATGTGATATATTCAGTTTTAAATAAATATATATTATTTACAGTATTTATATATTTTACAATTTAGTCCTTGTAACTTTTAATATTTACATTTCTGCCCGAAATAATATATAGGCAGTTCTCCTCTTTCCTCCTCTTCTGCAACCGCGAGTTGTACTGCGGCGATGGCGGACGTCGTGGTGGTGGTGGTGGCTGCATCTGATCTGCGTTATCCATTTTCTTCTTTGAATGGAATTCTGTGTTTGAATGGTGATATCGGTTCGACGCAATTTATTACATACACCCGGGGTACGTAGAGCATCGTATCCCAGACCCATCTAAATAAATAAATTAAAATATGATTTACTATATTTAAAGTTAAACTGTAAAATTGGTTTCACGTAAATTTGTAACTTTCAATTGCACACGTTTTACAGTAAGTAATCATCCCTCAACTACTTGGTTCTCTCCAAATTTTCTCTTCAAATTCCAATGTTTATCATACTTATCAAATCTTTATCCAATCATCATCCTCCTTTTAATTTTTAAACACTATTTATCATCGTCAATCACATTTTGTGTAATATTTAAGGTATAACTGCTTTTTAATTTTGTATATTAATATGATGACATCTTATAACCCTTCTAGTTTTAATTTTCTGTAATGTGCATTTGAAATATTTAAAATGTACATTTTGTCGATGTTATATGTGCATTTTGAAAATGAATAGTTTTTCACTTCTTAGTTTATGATTATTCTCGTATGTAATTTGCATATTAATTTTGCAAATTGTGCATTTCATGAATACCGATAGTGCATTATAAATAGACATATTCCCTACCATGTTTATTTTGAATTTTGCTAAAGAATTTTAATAGTAGAATTTTAAATTAAATTGCGCATCATACATAAACTTTAATAGTAGATAAAATGGTAATGTTCAAAATGCACATACATCATTTTTAGAATGCACAATCATCACTTTTGAAATGCACATTTATTTTTAATTTTTAAAAAAAACAAATTTCAAAGTTATATAATTATATAGATTTAAATTTTATGGATAAATTAATAGTTTCCAAGAACATTTGAATGCAGTAAAAACTAAAATGTAATTAATTAAATAGAAATTTCCCAATATCTATACAAAACAAAAAATGCAATCACACTACACTGCAGGTACATTTTACTATTTTAGGATGTGTATTATTAATTTTCCAATATCTATACAAAACAAAAAAAAATGCAATCACACTAAACTGCAGGTGCATTTTACTATTTAAGAATGTGCATTATGAATTTCCCAATAGCTATACAAAACAAAACAAAAGTGAATCACACTACACTGCAGATGTATCTTAATATTTAAGGATGTGCATTATGAATTTCCCAATAGCTATACAAAATAAAAATGCAATCACACTAAACTGCAGGTGTATCTTACTATTTAAGAATGTGCATTATGAATTTCTCAATAGCTATACAAAACAAAAGTTGAATCACACTACACTGAAGGTGCATTTTACTATTTAAGGATGTGCATTATGAATTTGAATTTAATGCAGCAATACTTTCACATAAATTCATGGATTAACCCATTTTTATATAAATTCACCTGCATATAACAATGAAACAATAAATTAAAAATTGATAAGGAAACAAAATTAATTTAATGGAGAATAAATGAATTAACACCCACCGGCGATGGATTCGATCGAGTACCATATGAAATAATCTGCTGCGTTTTTAATCGTGATTCATGACGAAAAGTAAAAAAGTGAAATTAAGAGGTGAATAATTAGGTTAAAATGGGGTATTTAAAGATTTGGAGAACAACCGGCGGTTTAAACCCGAATTTAGAGGAGAAATTCATGTGCATGTGAGACTGTGCATATTTGGAATGAATTGTGTGCAGATTTCACTATTTTTATTTATAAAATAGGGTGTGTACCCTAGTGTAGCGTATACTAATTGTCTATTCGATATATGGCCAAGAAGGAAAGATTTTGAGAGATCTGGGGATGCGAAACTAAATCAGTTCCCGTTGAACTGAAATCTCGTTACCTAATTTGTTGCAATAATTTATTTAATTACCACAATCAATACCCCAGTAAATACAACCTTTTGGAATCGAAATTTGACTTATCAAATTCAAAATTGACAGTTCCACATTAATCCTGTTTTTATTTTTGAAGAGTATGCAGTAGACGGGAGTACTACGTAACCTAGCCCGGGTTTTTTTTTTTGAAAAACAACATCCAAAAATAGATTTTACAAAGGGAAAATATGCATTAGGGGCAGTGGAATTTTCATTATTTGAAAGAACGGTGTAATTTTAGTATAATTTTTAAAAAGGACAGTAGTTAATTAATTCATATTTTCTTAATAGGGAAAATATGTATCAAGGGTAGTGGAACTTTTTTTATTTGAAAGAAGAGTGTAATTCTATCATAATTTCTAGAAAGGGCGGTAATTAATTCATTAATTTTTTCTTAATATAATTATTTAACTAAAGACATTAATACCCTTATTTTCATTATTTTAGTTTAGATTCATTAATATTCAATTAAATTTTCAGTTTTGTTTTACTGAGTTTACTTCTATTTAATTAAAATTTAATCAAATCAGTTAAATTCAGCTTCATCTCAAATTTTTAGTTTTAGTTCAATTAAATTTATTTTTACCCCAATTATTTAGTTCTAGTTTAGTTAATTTAAGTTCACCTTTTGATATTAAAAAATAAATTGAGTTTATTAATATTCTGTTGAAATCAGTTCAATTTAGTTTAATTTATTTTAGTATATCTTAAGACAAATTTTAGCAAAATTCAATTCAGTTTCATTCCATTTTTAATTGTTTCAATTTAATTCAATTAGTTTAAGTTATTCAATTTTAGCTAACTTTAACTTTAAGTTAATTTCTGTTCAGTTCAATAAAAGTGATTTATTAAATTAAAGGCGGAACTTTAATGAAGCTGAATTTTAAATTTAATGTAGCAAAGATGAATTTGAATAACTTTAAATGAAGAAGAAGAAGCAGTTAGTTTACCGACTGTAAATGAATGAAATCAAATGAACTTAATGGAATTTTTTGAATGCTAATAATTGAACTAAACTTAATTTAATTGAACTTAAAATAAAATTTTGAGATGAAAGTTAACTAAATTTATTTGACTAGAATCGATTTTAATTTAAACTAAACTAAAATAACCAAAAGAAAGGTATTAGTGTCTTTAGTAAAATACTCTTATTAAGAAGGGAAAATATGCATTAGCAGCAGTGGAACTTTCATTATTTGAAAGAAGGGTGTAATTTTAGTATAATTTCTAGAAAGGGCAGTAGTTAATTAATTCATATTTTCTTAATAAGAGTATTTTTCAAACTTTTCATCTAATTAATGTGTGAGTAACTTATTTCATTACAGTTGACTGATGAATATAGGGAAAATTCCTACTAAGGGCGTAATAAGAATCTAAATTCCTACTTAGGGCGTAAAACTTTCATAATTCCTAGTAAGGGCGTGGAATAAATTTTATGGTTAAATTAATGTTAAATTGACTATTCTACCCTTTAATAGAAAATCACATTACAAAAATTGAACTTATTTTGTAGCAAACAAAATTTAAAAATAATTTCAGTTCAATTTAAATAAATTTAGTTCAGCCTCATTCCAAATTAATTTTTAAAAAGTTCAGTTTCATTAATTTCTTATGATTTCAATTAATTTAGTTCGTCTAAATTTAAGTCAATTAAAATTTGATTACTTAAACTATATTTTCCTACGTCTAATTTTGTTTAATTCAGTTCAATTCAATTTAGTTTAGCTCAGTTTAGTTCAGTACAGTTTAGTTCAGTTTAATTCATTTCAAATCAATCCAATCAAAAATTGACTCGTTCACACTGAAATTTATGAACGATAATTATTATTCATTTCACTTCTTTCTAGCCAACTTAGTTCAATTCAGTTTAGATATATTGAGTTTAGTTTAATTCAACTAAAATTGCCTTAAGTGAATGATGTAATAGAATTATTAATTATAGAACTAAAATACTAAATAATGGTTGCAAGAACAATTAAAGGTTAAAGTAGTCATTCAACTATTTTTAAAACAATAAATATAATTCCACGCCCTTAATAGGAATTATGAAAGTTTTACGCCCTATGTAGAAATTTTGATTCTTATTACGCCCTTATTGGGAATTTTCCCATGAATATATTCCACTGAAGAGGAATGGAAGAAAACCTCCCGCGGTTACACAAGCCAAGCTTCCAGCAAAGAGGAAGGCAGCTGAACTAACGATATCAACTAGGTCGAAAAAAACGGAGACGGGTCACGCTAAGAAGAGAGTTGCTGGTAAAAAAGGTCTTGTTGTGGGGAACGGTGATCACATTGATCATGACAGGTTCTTCAGTGTCACACATGAGGCCAAGTATGCTAAGTTGTCCAAGCGTCAAATTAAGGAGGTTCGTGTTTTTAAAAAGGATAAGGTCGATGATGAACATACCAAAGTATTCATAGAACCTTTTGAACTCTCTCATTTAGATGCTTTGCTGACCATGGACTATCCTTTGTACAAGAATGAGGTACGAGAATTTTATGGGAACATGAGAGTTCATGTCGATTAAAAGAAATTTTTCTCTTTATTTGCGGGGATACCATTTAGCTATCTTGATTGGTTTAGCTCTTTTCTTTTTAAAAAAATGAACTATACCAATCATAGTTAATTCCCTTGCTTTTAGTGGGCTGCCAGAAATAGGGGAAGAAGTAAATTTCATTTACACTTACACATGTTTAATGATAGAGTTAAACATAATAAGGCTATCAATTGATACATTGTAAAAAGATCTGCCTATTCTACACCATAGACTCCAAAGTGTAAAAATCAAAGATGCGACTGTGACAGTGGTCAGGGCCGGGCCTGACGGAGGTCGGATCGTGCCACGGCACAGGCCTCACATCCGATGGGGTCTCAAAAAAATAAATTTCTTATATATTTAATATCTGTATGTTTAATTATAACTTTTAATATTAGTAATTATTTCATTCCTTTTTTATGTTGACTTTCTTTGTTTCAAACATTTTCCTTATCTGTTTCAAACTCATATAAGTTATGAAAAGGAAAAAAAAAATCAATTAAGGAATAATTATGGGCCAAAATTATGATGAACTTTCCATATTTGAGATGGATGAACAATGTTTTCTTTTTGGCAAAATCCATCCAATTAAATCTCCACCAAATTCTTATTTTCGTCATTCAAATTACGGATCACCACTAACGTTTAAAATACAAGGGAAAATTGTGATTAAGGGCAGTGGAACATTAGAAATTGGAAAGTGGGGTGTAAGTTTCACATAATTTCTGAAAAGAGCAGTGAATAATTAACTTTATTTTTTATTAATATGAATATTAATATAAAGACAACAATACCCTTATTTTTTGTTTAGATCCTTTATATTTAGTTAAATTCAGTTTAGCTATATTTATTTTACTCCAATTTTAATCAAATTTAATTTTAATCAAATCATTTCAATTCAGCTCAAAGCTGTCCAATTCATATGAACTTGATGAAACTTAATTGAATTAAATACCAAGGAAGTGAACTAAATTGGATTAATAAATCTGAAAAAAAATGATGGAGCTTAATTAAATTGAATTTAGCCAAGTATAAATGAATTTAGTCAACCATATTGAATTGAATGAACTAAATGAAAGTAAATATAATTTTTTAGATAGATGTGAATTGACTTGGTTTGAATTTTAACCAAAATTTTGATTGGATTTAATGGAGCGGGACTGAATTAGACTAAAGAAATGTGAACTTAAATTGAGTTGAATTCGTCCAATTTTGAATGATCTGAATAAAGTTAAATTCAATTGAACTAAGCAAAAGGGAAAGGAATTGAACTGAATTTGAGTGGATTCATATAATTTAATGAAATGAAACTGAATCGAATACTACTACAGTGAACTAAATTGAATTTAACCAAAATTACATAAATGACATAGGGCTAAATTAGACTAATTTGAATATAAATATATTTATTTAGATATTGGAGTAAATTTATTGAAACTAAACTAATTAAATTTTACTAAGCACAACTAGCTAGTCTAAATAAAAATAATAGAAATAAGGGTATTGTTGTCTTTATATTAATTATCATATTAATTAAAATTAATTTAATTATCCATTGCCTTTTTCAAAAATTTTGTGAAACTTAGACCCCACTTTCCAATTTCTAATGTTCCACTGCCCTTAATCCCAATTTTTCCAAAATACAAAACTCTTTTGTTTTTAATTTATCTTTAGACTCATACAGTCACACTACAAACAATTCATTTGTTGAAACAAGTTTTTCAAATTAAATGCATAATTTTGAAGTTATACAATCTGTGTTACATCTCTAGGGTTTAGGGATATGCTCTGAGCTAATGAAAAATTTTAAAAAATATCACTGAAACGTATACATGCTAAATGTGTTGCCGTATACTTCATCTTGTGTGGTTGGTTCACTTAATTTATAGTTTTTTATCATTCAGAAATAAAATAAAATTTATATTTGATGACATATATCTAGAGTATTGGTCGATAGTTTTGAAATTAAACATTACCAAATTATTATTCAACAATGCATCGACTAGTTAGATGGCCACATTTTTTTAATTTGCACTAGGCCTCTAAATTGTCAGGGCCGGCCCTGACAGTGGTGTGCACATTTGAAGGTCCTTTGTAAGACAGGTAGTATGAAAGTCTATGATTGGCAGATATGAAATGTGGTACTGGCACGTATAAGAGATTATGCATTATGTTTAAGACTTTTAAATTTGGTGGGCATGCATTAAAAAATTATCCAGGGAGTCAATATGATTGCACATGAGACACTTTGAAGCTAGATTTATGCCATTTCATCAAAATATCATCAAATGGTAGTAAAAAAATTAGAAGGCCTCCATATGAAGATAGAGATTTTTCCAGGGATGTGTTTTATCCATACCTTGATGATTGTATCCTGCTGTGTTTGTCTGACCCTCAGCTCCATGTATGCTGACTTGATAGTGTAATTCCCATTTGATGAGGGGTTCCCACATTAATATATTAGGATGAAGCTTGTTGGTTTGAAGTGTATGCACAAAAGACAGAGTATTGATAGTAAAAAAAGCTCTAGCTGAGTAAGAATTATGTAATTAGATTTATTCTCCACAAACTAAGCTATGGTGATATCAGGGAAATGAGTTTCTATATCAGGCCACTCATAACAATGAGTTTTCCCTTATCAGACCAGTTAGCATCCCAAAAAAGGGATTGACATGTGCCAACAATGATTCTAGAGTGAGAGTTAGCAAACTCTGTCACTTGGCAAATCCTCTTCCATGTGATGGGAGTCTTATGACTTTCTGGTGGATTCCAAAGAAATCTAATCCAGATTGATTCATTTTTCTGTAATCTTCTCCAAAGTTGACAGGAGAAAGCCCTAATTATTGCTCTGGTATCTCTAAATCCTAAACCATTTCCCTCCTTTGAGATAGCCATTTTGACCATTTCCTCCACACGTTTCTTTGTCCAAAGGCATGTTCTCCCCATAAAAATCTAGAGGCCATTTTCTCCATACTTTTGATAACTGTTAGAGGATTTTAGAGTTGCAAAGACATGGATTCGTAGAGATAAAAGCACATGATTTATGAGAACCATATTTCCAGTAGTTGTGAGCCATTTGACCTTCCAGTTAGAGATAACTTTCTTCATTCTATCCATCACAAGCTGGTAATAGATACTCGACCTTGAAAACTGGGACATCCAAGTAAGTGAAAGGCAGAGACCTCATCTTCATCCCTATGGTCCTCTTAATCATATTTATTTTTGACAAAGTTACTTTTGGGTTTAAGAAGATTTACGATTTGAAGAAGTTGATCTTTTGGCATGAGCATTCTTCATATGCTTCCAAAAAATAAACCATTCTCCTCATATTCTTCTTTGTGGCTTGGAGAAGCAAGGCAGTATCATTTGCATACATTAGGTGTGTAATCTGTTCCACTCCCCTTGGCAGTACAAAACCTTGTATGTATTGTGATGCAATCAATTTTTTGTACAATATATGATGATGAGTGTGAAATTCGTGGTGTTTCAAAATATTTACTGTTTGAGTGTTCTAATCAATATTCCTTTGCAGTGTTCTTGTTTCCGGGAGTACGCTACCGGAAGGCGGATATACGTCCCTCGAAAGTTCTATGTTCCATCTAAGCCAAAAGTGGGCTATGGAGACTTTGAAGCTAGACAAATTCGCGAATATGAGCATTTTATATTTGTGGTGGATTTGAAGAAAGTTGTTGTAGCTCAAACTCATTTTGCCCAAAGAAGTACATCACAAAATACCTTAATCTCATCACCTTGGATAGATCCATATCTAAACTGTCGAGCTCATGGTTTATGGTTAGAGAGGCATGAAAAGTACAGAGATCTCAAAAGTTATGATCCTAAGCTTATAAGTTGGTATATTAACAGATTGCATGGTATCATACCGCATCTATTATTAGAGCACGAGTATAATTTCCATGCATCGGGATTCAAAGACGAGGCATCATCGCCCCTATATTATTTTTTTACACCTTTTTTTTTATAAAATCTAATTTTTCAGCTTTTAACTCACAATCATACAGCCTTCCATGCCATCATATTTATTTACACGTAATTTATTATATAAATTTAATACTTTTTATTGACGATAAAACTTAACTAAAATATAGATAAACTGGAGAGCTATTCATTTTAAAAATAATTATACAATATCCGGGCAATAGATAAAGTTTATTTATTGATTTTTTTCCCAAAAAATTGAGGTGAATTATTGAAGGAAACACAATATGACAACATTAATGTGAGAGTGTCATGTGCTTAAGATAATGCTCCTTTTATATATAGTATACATTACGTCACTAAATTTTAGTTATGACAAAACATTATACAAAATCGTTTGTAATTATAAGATGAATTTTTGTATAAAAAAATTGTCACGCGAATTAGAAACCAACAAACTAAAATAAGAACATAAAAATAGAAAATTAGTTGCATCAAACTTCATAAATTTAATCAAGTACAAAATTTTCACATATACAACAATCGAATATGAAGGAAATACACTAAGTGGTGCTTAGTTGAGGGGGTTTGGGGGTGGGGAATGAGTTTGATTGCATAGTGGAGTGTTTGATTGGGGGAAAGGAATTGTGGTGCCCACATCCATTCCACTAAGAGCATACCCTTTTTTAATTTTTAATTAATATATTCATACCCTCCTTCAACTTCATCTCATCAACAATTTTATACTCTACTATCACATAATCAACTTCATACCACTACCCTACATTATCCCCATATTATTTTAGTCCCAACTTCAATTAATTTATATTTTTAAATAATTTTTTTATTAAATAAACATATGCAAATTTGATCTCTATTTATAGAGAAAAAAGAATTAGAATTATTGGTGACATTATTTATTTTTTTAAAAAAAATGCTGTATGAAATTATTTTGATTGAAAAAAAGACATGGGGACCACAAAATGGTCTGAAGGAGAATGGAAAATTCCATTCGTCTCCCATTTTAGCTCAAACCTCATACGCCTTTCATCTCCATTTCATACCAATAGTGAGAGATTTCCCCAATCATCTCATTTTCATACTCCAATTCATCCTCATATCTGATGCTCTAAGTAGGCAATGAAGCAAACCACTCAAAAATGTGGGGAATGAGTTGCATTACCCCCCTAAATAGCATTTTTACTTTTTTTTTATTAATTTAAAATTTCTTGAATAATAATATAACTCTAATATGTAAAAATTTAATATATTGATTAATTATTAATTATTTTGAAAATTTTTAAATGAAAAATAAATGAAAATAACTTTGATTATAATGATTCCCCCTATAATCATTCTCGTACCCATTCCCATTCCCCTTAACTAACCAAGCACCACCTAAAAACAAAATGAGTAACATAGAGTTGGAATTTTGGTGGCTATGTCTGCCACGTGCCTAACTTTGGTTGGTTGTTTTATTAATACTACCGTCTCCATTTTTCACGCCCTTTAACTTATGTTTTTCCTTATTTGAAGGAAAACCCACCCAAAGTCTTCCCATTGTGAGTCTTTGAGTATATTAATAAATCGTTTTCAAATCCTAGTGTTGCAAGTGACCTTATTGTAGTTTACCATTAAAGGTGAGTGATGCGGGGAAATCCGCTCCAGTAAATGGGGCATCGGATAGTTGAGATGACTGAGGGCTTCGAGGTGTAGATAGCTGATGAAGTATACAGACTGTTCTAGGGTAGCAGCTCCGGTGTGATGATTAGATTTCGGGTATTAAAAGGAAAGATAAAACTCTGTATTCAAGAGTTAGAGAACTTACCTGAAATGGCTGGTTATGACCTATTTTTATAGGCGTCCTAGAGCGTCTGGTTTAGCCCCTATTTTCTTCTACTGACTCATCATTTCTTTCCTCCTCCTCACGTCTGTATCACGTGACACTGTACCTCCTGTATCTTGTCAAAATCTCCTCACTTGCTCCATATATTTTCATGGTAATTTCCTTAAGTGGCTGAGTCATCATGCTCTTACTGAAGGATGATGTATTTTGTATTATCACAAGCCCACCAAGACGAACGTTAGTTCTTATGGGAGCGATGCTTGTCTTAATTTTACCCGATCCCTCTGCTTTTTTATCCAATGTTCCTTGGCCGAAGCTTTGTGGGCTTCACCGTTTCGTTATCCCAAGAGTGACCCCCTTTTAATGTGTGGGCCCTGTTAGCGCGCTTTTCGCCTGACGATTGCGCAGTTTCCAATTTTCGCCTTCTTTTGAGTGACTTAATCATTTTGTCTTCTTCCTAGGTACGTCTTGTCCTTGCCTTCCACCGCCTTGCTCTTTTATCTGTACTATAAATTCCTTCCCCTTTTCTTCGTACTATAAATTCCTTCCTCTTTTCTTCGTACTATAAATTCCTTCCCCTTTTCTTCCATTCCACTCGCACGACTGACCACCCTTCCAGCAACTCCTCATCCTTTTCTGAAGATTCTTGTCCTCTTGCTCTAAACCATTCGCGTCTGGTTTCGTCAATTCCCTTTGGCTCCCCTGTTAGCGCCATTGCTTCGTGCTCTTGCAGCGGTATGTCTCGCCCTAAGATTGTTCCTTTTGGTGAAGGAACCAGTTCTCAGCTTCCAAATTTTCGAACGGGGACTGGTCAAGTTCCAGATGAATTCTTGCGTATTCAACCGCTGGAAATTGTGACTAATGTTCCAAGAAATCTTGCTAATCCAGCACAAGAGTGGGTGGATGCAGAGCTTTATGGATTCGCCTCAAAGATGTTTTCCCTTTAGTCAGAAACGCCCAGCTTACCTCCCTAGGTTCTGACGAGTATCAAACCAATGAGCCCTGCATTCCGAAGCGCTTATTTCATTATGGTCTGAGTTTGCTCTTTCCTCCTTTGTATTCTGAGCTTCTCCATTACTACAAGATTTCTCCTGCTCAAATTAATCCCAACGGATTTGTAGTTATCATGGCATTCCAAGTCAATTGCCGCCGATGTGGGGTCTCCGAGTCTGTGGATCTGTTTCGGTCTTTCTTCTGCCTTTCCGTGGTCGCAAGTCGAATCCCTGGTATATTCGGCTTCGACTCTCGTGTTCCCGATGCCCATTTCATCTGGGATTTTATCGACTACCCGAGGGGGTGGCTGGTGGATGGTCATTACTCTTTTGACTATTCAATCTATCCGGCTCCTTGGTGGAACCACAACATTACATCCGAGTACCATGTACCCTGGTTACTCGAGGAGCTGCGCTCAGATCGTGAAACCTTGACGGGGAGCCTTGTGCATTTATCTTAATACTGGATTCCCGATAACGAGGGATTTTCTTGGCCTCACGAGGTATACCCTCCCGAAGTCTACACCTATCCTCACTACCACGTCATTTGGCCCGAACAAGGTTAACTCCTAAACCTCACCTTTTACTCCGATGATCTATCCTCATTTTCCTTTGTATATCTTCTTCTTATTTAACTGATTTTCTTTTTCCAGCTCTCGGATATCTTACTGATGACCCGTCCTACCATCAGGTTCCTAGTCCTACAGCCTTGCCAGAGTTAGATGGCCTTGGTAATTCCTCACTCCGATCCCTTGGTAATTTTCCTTCCTCTCTCGTGTCTTATTTATTCTGCACCCTCCAGTCAACATCTAATTCTTAACATTTCAGGTATCCAAGTTTTCCTTCGATGTACTCAACTCGGCTTCTTTTCGAGATTTCCTTGAATCTACTTTTCAGCATCACCTATCTGCTCTTACTCATGATCTAGAAGAGGAAAAACGTTGGTCTTCTACCTTGGCTCAAGAGTTGGAATAGAGGAAATTACGCTCGGCCGAGCTAGAGTCCCGTCTATCCGAGCTTAAGCTGGAATTGCGCGATTACAGCATTGCCCTTTCAGAAGAGCTCGTCCAATCTCCTGAGTTCGAGAAAGCTGCGGAGGAAGTCGTGACCGAGTCAAACAACCCCCAGACTACTTTGGTCTATAAGAAAATGCGAGGGTGGATTCTTGGAAGGTACAAACTTCAATTCCATGAGAGCTTCTACAAACCCGGTGCCCTGGAGCATTATCATTATAAGCTCAGATGTCTCCTGAACAAAACCTTGGGTCAATTGGATTCTAACATCTGGGAAGCTCTCCATTCCGATTCTCCCCCTCATTCGGCTTCTTCTCTCCGAGTCCTAGCTGCTCCAGAAAGACCTCCCTCTACTGGCTCTCCTCCTCCCGAGGATATTAAGAATTGTAAGGGAGTCTGCCCTGAATCTCCCGTTCATAACGGTTATACCAAACTCTGCATTCATTCTGCCTTTTATGGGTTCTCCGTGGGATCTCGGGATAGCCGTCCGAGGGTAGTTGCCAAGAATCCTCGGTCCCAGCTCCCCGATGCTACCTTGCCTCCTGACTCTTAATCATAGAGTGTTGCACCTATATTTTCTTTGTAATCTTACTTAGATTTTCTTTATAACCTTGCTTATTTTGTAGTCTTTCTTTCCTTATGTAATGCTTATGAAAGAAAATTTTGCTCTACTCTCCTTTTTTTTTTTTTTTTCATCGATCTCCCAATCCTCCACAAATCTTACCTTGCGTGTTATATTTCCCCTTGCCTCCCCCTTTAGAAGTATCGGATGCAAGATCCTAAACTTAGTATTTGATGTTCTAAACACAACTCTTATGTAATACCAAATGTGTAAGTAATGCTCTGTACATACCTGTAATCATTCTTTCCTCTGTGATTTTGAAGTTCGACTATCCGAGCCAAAGCAAAAAATGCTTCCCCCTTCTGGCGAGGGTAGTCGATTGGTTACCTGAAATCCTGCATCATTCAGATATATCATCTCATATCTAATGATCTTCTGATTAGGATTGCCCATCCTGAAGTATTTAAAGTCTTTTATACGTGCACTGTTCTAATAGTCCGATAAGCTGATTGTTCGAAGCCTTCGTAATTTTTATTTCTTTTAAGTTCCTTTATGCGTTCATCGGATGGTCCTCTTCTGATGAGGGAATCCATCCGAGGATATGATACCTTCAAATTCTTAAAACTTTTAAAGTTCTTTTATGTGTTCATCGGATGGTCCTCTTTTGATGAGGGCGTCCATCCTAGGATTTGAAACCTTTAAAGTTCTTTTATACGTTCATTAGATGGTCCTCTTCTGAAGAGGGTATCCATCCGAGGATTTGATACCTTTAAATTCTTAAAACCTTTAAAGTTCTTTTATGCGTTCATCGGATGATCCTCTTTTTATGAGGGCGTCCATCCGAGGATTTGATACCTTTATATTATTAACATAACCAAATTGTTTTCCTTCATAAAATATCCTTTTTGAGGGGCACCATCGCGGGAGCGACTCAGAGGTCCCGACTTCCTATTACAAAGTACTATCCAATACTTAGTAATTTTTCCTTCCTAGGGCGTATCCACACCCTTTCTTTTCCCGCAAAGCATTATCCAACACCTCGCATCATTGACGTATCCACGCGTATTGCCATCGGGTGTATCCACGCTACTGGCTTTGTTGTATCCACACCAAACTTTACTTCATACCTTCTCATAATTCACGGGTTTTAAGGTGAACTTACCTGATTCAGTTCGTTTCTATGATTACCTCTATACCCCTTCTTGGTGGTTCCTCCTCTGAGTTCTCCCTCTCCATATCCGAGGTTTCTGTCAACTTCTCCTTTTCTAACGCCTCCCGGCATTTTCCTTCATTCGCCTTTCCTTTTTCTTGGGGCGAACCTCTCCCCTTTGCATTTCCCTTGCTTCCAGATCCCTGATGGACTGCCCTCACAACCCTTCTTGCATCCAGGATGGCCGTTAGCATGCAACTTCTTGCCGTAGCTTGGCTTCCTCGGATGGATGCTACTCCTTGCTCTGTCGGGAACTTCATTGTTAGTAGGTAAGGGTAATTTACCACCCTAGCCAAGGATGGCATATTGTAAGGTGAGGGAGCATCTATTATCGCAAAGTTGCACATCATCGAGGTTCGGCGGCTCCTATCCATGTCATCAACCATAGTCACCCTCAGTGTAATCACGCCGAAGGGCATCTCGGCTTTTCCAGTAAATCCTGATAATGGTGACATCAGAATTCTCAGATTTTGCCTTCCTATCCCTAGTTGGTCGAAGCGGGTTGCAAACATGATTTCCACGCTGCTGCCATCGTCTATGAAAACCCTCTTTACCGCGAAGCCTTCTATTTCCGTCGTTACTACCATTGGATCTGAGTGTGAAGCCTGCGCGGGCACTACATCTTCTTCTGAAAAAGTAATGGCTTCACAAGGTCGGAATCTTTTACCTTGTTCTTTTCCCTGAGGCACGTACCGAGTCTGGGCTTTCAAGGCCGCCACCGATTGGCAACTATCGCCCACCATCCCACTAATGATATCATTTAATTCAGAAGAGGCTCTGGGGCTTGTGCCACCGCTACAATCTGGTTGGGGACTTGGTTTCCATTGCCACCATAGGCTTGCTCCCCACCTTGTATTCGAGCCTGGTTCGGATATTGATTGGTGCCATATTGATTCGCCCCTCTCCACTTTTTCTTCCCGAAGTGTTGTTGTTGCCCTTCCTTCCTAACCTCTGGAGCAATACACTCTCGTAGATGTCTCCTCTCTATCATCTTTTCTATCTCATTCCTTAAGGTACGATAGTCGTCAGTGGTGTTCCCATGAGACTTATGGTATGCACACCACTTCTCCACATTCTCCTTTGATGGTATTCCCTGAATCGGTGGTGGGTCTCCAAAAAAGTTTCTATACACCGCCAAGATCTTAGAACGATGCTTGATCAAAGGTGTGTAAATCTCCACTCTAGACTTTCTTGTCACAAGTGCTCATGCGTCCCTCTTCCCTGTTTCCGGAACCTTTTTCTTATCGTTTTTTTCCCGAGGAAAGGCCATCATTATCTTTCTTCCTTTTTCGAGTTGCATCATTAACTGTGCAGTACAAATGCACAACAATTTGAAGGTCATGAAAGGTGCTAGAGATATTCTCCATCAGCTTCTGGAACAAAAGATCGTCCCTTAATCCATTAATGAATCCACTGATGACTGCCTTCTCCTGCTGATGTCTGTCCGAGACTTGCATGCTGTTATCCATATATCTCTTATAATATTCCATAGGTTCCTCCGAGGCCTTCTGCTTGGTAGCCAACAACTCGGCTAGCAATTTGCCCGATTTCTTCAATTGCGAGTACCTGTATAGCAAGGTCCGACTAAAATCATATAAGCTCTTAAGACTCTCCTTCGGGAGGGAATCGAACCATGTGAGGCACTTTCCTCGGAGATACCCAATAGCTTGCATCTCAAATTGTGTGGAATATCCCTAGACACCATCATATATTGATAATTCCCTATATAAACTCCTCAGGGTTCGTCTCTCCATTGTAAGTAGGAATCCACTCTGGCAGTCGTAACCCTTGAGCCCAAGGTTGGGCCAAGATATCTGGAATCCAAGGGGAAAAGGCCTCGCCCCATGCTTGCCAATTAACTTATCCAAGCATTCTTCTAACGAATTCGGATCTTGCGGAGGATACGCAGCCTCGTTCCTATAATATCGCTTCTCATTTGGCCCTCTTTGATATCCCCATTGATATCCTCCTGTTTCTACCGAGGTCATTGGATGACTTTGGCCTAGCTCTCCCATTTTCAGATATCCTCTTGAAATTTCCACATCGTAGTACCCCGCCGATAGCTGCTCGTTAGGAAAGCTCGCCGAGGTTGATAGACCCTAGATATACTCTTATTTTGTAACATTTGAGAGCTGTTTTAGATAGTATTTTGTAGATTTATATTAGACTTTTAGACCGAATCATTCATAGTGGTTTGAAATTGAAGACGTGCATTTTGATCTTGAATTGCACTTGCGATGGAGTTGAATGATTTGAAGACCTTCTATGACTGTCCTGACCGCGATTGATACATTGAAGAACCGGTCGTAGAAGTGGCGTGAAGGCACACTCTCGCAGGCCGCGAACCCTAGGTCGCGAACCGCGAGGGTGTGTGTTGCTGTTTTGAAGATGCCGAGTTTCGCGAGCCGCGAGGACCAGACGCGAACCGCGAGAGCCAGACGCGCGCGGGGCGCGAGACTCCGGTCGCGAACCGCGCGAACCAGCACGAGGACCGCCGAGGCACAGACGCGCGGGGCGCGAACCTTCGGCCGCGACTCGCGAGGACCAGACGTGCGCGAGGCGCGAACCTTCGGCCGCGACTCGCGAAGACCATGCCGAGACACGGGCGCGCGCGGGCGCGAGACACGGGCGCGCGTACCACGCCGAGACCGAGACACGGGCGCGCGGGGCGCGAATCCTCGGCCGCGAGCCCGGCTCGCGGTCCGCGAAGGATTTCGCGCGACCCGCGAAGGCCCTGCAAGTGGCATTTTATTTTGTTTTATTTTTGTTAATTTTTAAAGTATAAAGACAACTTATCCTCATTGTTTGAGGGATCGAATTTTTACAGAGCTTAACTCTTTTCTTTCATATTTCTCTTTGATTTTGAGCTTTGAATTCATTATGGTTTGTTGTATTGATTATGGTTTCGATTACATAACTATGGTAGTAGGCTAAACCTCTTCTTGGATATATGTGATTGGACTTCTTGTTATGGATTGAGAACATGATTCATGAAGCTTAGGAATGGTGATTTGCTATTGAATGATCATAATCTATATGTGTATTTGATGCTTGAAATGATTAGGAATGATTTCCTAGTGATAGATATGTGTTGGATATGTGTTAGATATTGCTTTTCCATGGTTAGAATGTTATCATTCTTCCTATGTATGAGTAGTAAATTAGGAATTGAATGCATGTTGTTATCAATTGTATTTGTTCTTAAGATCATTCATTAGCATTATACCTATGTCAAGTTTGTTATCAAAGTGCATGGGTAGGGTTAAGAAATATCTAATTTGAATTTATATTGATTCAATTGAACTAGTTGTTATCATCTAGTAAAATTGTCAATTGAAGTTGTGAAGATGCTTTCATTTGCATAGCTTTGGTTAAAGATAGTTCTCACTAATGTTCACCATTCTCAAGGCATCATGATATTGTTTGAGGAAAATCCTATAATAAGAAGTCACCAATCTCATATGTCCAAGTTTCTCATTCTCTTAGTTAAATCTCTAGTTAGAATAATCTTATGGTAAAGTAGTTGTAATCCTAAAAGTTCTAGTAGTTTCATTTAGTAGTGTCTTAAACAAAAAACTCAACTCAAACCCCCCCCCCCCTTTGTTTACATTGCTTTTATATATGTATATATATATATATATGCTATGAGATATACATAGAAATAACCTTCTCCCTGTGGAACGAACCTTACTTGCCATTGTACACTTAATAGTGTGGAAAGGTAGTAAGTAATCTATAAATTGTATATTTGAGAGGTACGGCGACGACCTCCCAAATTTTGGCGCCGCTGCCGGGGACAAGGCGTATTTTTATGTGTATATTGTAGTTTTATTTCTAATCTATCTTTCTTTTTAGGTTCTATTTTGGTTTGGAACCCTATTGCTCTAGCTCTTGGTGCATGGTTCTTACACGATCCTCGAACCAAGACCCTTTGCAATACGATTCCGAGCTAGTAAGAAGTCTCCGCCAACTTAGGAGGCAAGTGCAAGAGTCACTAGCATCTAATCCTTTCTCCCTTGAAAGTGAATCACTACCTTTCAACATGGCGGACGATGAAGAGGATACCGGCCAAAGCCCTCCCCGAAACCAATTCTACAACCCTTTCCAAAACCCTAACCCTTCTCCTACCAACATTTCTATGAGAGAGTACATGTCACCCAACTATGAGCAACAACAATCGAGCATTGTTTACCCAAACTCTCAATACGAAATCAAGACGGGAGTGATAAATTTGCTTCCAACTTTCCATGGTAGAGAAGTGGATGATCCGAATGACTTCCTTGAGGCTTTTCATAGGGTGTGTAGTAGTTTGAAACCTTCCGAGATGAGTGTGGATGAGTTCAAGTTGAAAACCTTCACCTTCACCTTGAAGGACAAGGCCGCTAAATGGTTAAGCCGTTTACCTTCATCATCAATCACTACATGGCCACAATTGAAGAAAAAGTTCCTTGACAAGTACTTTCCTCCCTCTAAATCCTCGGTCTTGATACAAGCCATTAGCAACATCACTCAAGACGATGATGAGACCTTGTATGAGTATTGGGAAAGATTCCAAACTCTCCTTTCAAGTTGCCCATACCATAGCTTCACCGAACCTCAATTGGTGTGTTTCTATTACAATGGCTTGAATGATAGGGAAACCGAGTTGATAAATCGGTCTTGCTATGGCTCCATTGCAAACCTTGGCTCTTCCGATGCCATGATGCTATTTGAGCAACTAGCCGAAGGGTGCAAACCAAAGAGAGACCGGAGACTACGAGTGGGTAACTCCGGTGGGAACAATGATAGCTCTCGTCAAGATATCAAGGAGCTTACGGCATTGATGAAAGGTTTCATGATGGGAAATAGCTCCGGAGGGAACCAACCAAGGCAACAAGTGATGACGTGTGGGATTTGTGCTTCGAACCATCTCACCGAATCTTGTCCTCAAGCAAACGAGGATTATAACGAGGAAGTCAATGCCATGGGGGTCTATGGTGGAAACCAAGGTTTTAGAGGTGATCAAGGAGGAAACCAAGGTTTTAGGGGCTACCAAGGAGGACGAGGCTACCAAGGTGGTAGGGGTTTTCAAGGTGGACAAGGCCAAGGGGGTGATAGGGGTAACCAAAGGAAGTATGATCCTTTTGCTCAACACTACAACCCCGGAACTAGAGATCACCCCAACTTTCGGTGGAGAGATGAACCGACGGGACAACAAGGCCAACAAGGTGGCTACCAAGGGGGTTATCAAGGTCAAGGTGGTCAATCTTTTGATAGGCAAAGGGGGCAAAATGATCAAGGGTACCAAGGGGACCAAAGCCACCAAACTCAAGGGTACCAAGGTTACCAAAACCAAGGATACCAAGATTATGGCTATCAAGGATACCAAGATCATCAAAACCCTCAATATCACCCTCAACCACAACAATACCAAAGGAACCAAGGTCAAGGCCGTTTCAATAACCGTGCCCCTCAAAATGCCCATCCGAGGTTGGAAGATAAATCTCACAATCAAGGTGAAAGCTCGGACCAATTTCCACAAGATGCTCGACTCAAGAGCATTGAGGTGCAAATGAGTCAAATGGCCACTGTCTTGGGAAAGTTGGAAGCACAAAACTCCGGGAAACTACCCGCGCAAACGGAGTTAAATCCAAGGCCTCATGCGAGTGCCATGACCTTGAGGAGTGGTAAACAAGCTCTTGAACCCGAGGTGGTTGTGAAAAAGGCCCCCAAGAGAGGCTTTGTGAAGAAGAGCTTAGCCAATGACGAGGTTGAGGCGACCTTGGCCGACGAAGAAGTTATTCTTGAGGAGCTAGCCAAAGAAAAAGGTGAGACCGAGGTTGAGAATGAGAAAGAACCCATTGATGAGGAGCATGTAGAGACATCCTCTCATATTGAACCAATGTCACCTCCATTCTCACCTCTTCACAAGAAAACTAGGGTGGACACTACCTTTGATGTGGAAGCACCATTTCCCGAAGCCTTGAAGCATACTCGCAAAAAAGAGATGGACAAAGAAGCTTTCGAAGTCCTTCGAAAGTGTGAGGTAAACATTCCTTTGCTCGATGCTATTGATCAAGTTCCTAGATATTCTAAGTTCTTGAAGGAATTATGTGTGAACCATCGTCAACAAAGATCTAAGCATGTTAAAAATGAAAAAATCAATGAACATGTGTCGGCTTTGTTTCAAGATAAAATGCCTACTAAATGTAGTGATCCGGGCATGTTTACAATTCCTTGCATCTTAGGGAACACTTACTTTCCTAGAGCCATGCTAGATCTAGGTGCATCCATAAATGTCATTCCATATACATTGTATGAATCATTGAATCTTGGCACTTTGCATAAAACCGGCGTGGTGATCCAACTTGCCGACCGCTCTAATGCATACCCTAAGGGTATTGCTGAAGATGTCTTGGTGAAAGTTGACAAGTTGGTGTTCCCGGCCGATTTTTACGTTCTTGACATGGAACATGATAAATTTGCTACCCCTATTTTGTTAGGGCGTCCATTTTTGAAAACGTCAAGAACTATCATAGATGTGCATAGTGGTAGGCTTACCATGGAATTTGATGAGGATAAAATAGAGTTCAACATTTATGGTGCAATGAAATACGATGATGAGGAAACTTCTTGCAATGCTATTGATGTGATTGAGCCTTATGTGCAAAAAGTTTATGAAAATGATATTGATGATCCCTTGTTAAATGCTTTAGCCAATAGTTTACACACAAGTAATGTTCATACATATGCTTTGAGTGCTAACTTGAAGGAAAGCATTTTTGAGCTAGATACCTTTGAGGAACTTTCTCTTGATGCACCAATTTTAGACCTTGAGGTATTGAAGGGCTCGGGCAACCGACCATCTTTCAATAAACCTCCGGTGGTGGAGTTGAAACCACTACCCGAGAATCTAAAATATGCATTCCTTGGTGGTGGTGAGAAATTGCCGGTGATCATCTCCAACAAGCTCACCAAGGAACAAGAGGAAAGGTTGATGAAAGTGCTCCAAGATCATAAGGAGGCCATTGGGTGGACCATTGCCGACATCAAAGGTATGAGTCCAAGTACTTGCATGCACCGTATACTATTGGAGGATGATGCTAAACCCGTCCGACAACCTCAAAGACGTTTGAACCCTCCAATGATGGAGGTAGTAAAAGCCGAGGTGCTTAAATTGTTGGACGCGGGAATGATCTATCCAATCTCTGATAGTAAGTGGGTAAGCCCAACGCAAGTAGTGCCAAAGAAAACCGGAGTGACCGTAGTGGAGAATAGCCATGGCGAATTGATTCCCACTCGTGTCCAAAATGGATGGCGTGTTTGCATTGATTACCGAAGGTTAAATGCGGTAACAAGGAAAGACCATTTCCCTTTGCCATTTATTGATCAAATGCTTAACCGGCTTGCAGGCCACTCTTTCTATTGTTTTCTTGATGGCTATTCAGGGTACTTTCAGGTTGCCATTGCACCAGAGGATCAAGAAAAGACAACCTTCACATGTCCCTTTGGCACCTTTGCATATCGACGCATGCCTTTTGGCCTTTGCAATGCGCCAGCCACATTCCAAAGGTGTATGGTTAGCATTTTTTCAGAATATCTTGAGAAGTTTGTAGAGGTTTTCATGGATGACTTTACTGTTCATGGAAACTCTTTTGACAATTGCTTAATTCATTTGTCATTAGTCCTAAAAACTTGCATTGATAAAAACCTTGTGCTTAATTCTGAGAAATGTCATTTTATGGTAGAAAAGGGCATTGTGTTAGGGCATGAAGTGTCATCTAAGGGTATTGAAGTAGACAAAGCAAAAATTGATATCATCCAATCTCTTCCTTACCCTACTTGTGTGCGTGATGTGAGGTCTTTTCTTGGCCACGCGGGTTTCTACCGCCGTTTCATAAAAGACTTTTCAAAAATTTCTTCCCCTTTATGTAGATTGTTGCAAAAGGATGTGGAATTTGTGGTAGATGAAGGTTGTAAAAGGGCATTTGATTGTTTAAAGTCTATGCTAGTGTCGGCCCCTATTATACAACCTCCAAATTGGTCCCTTCCATTTGAGATCATGTGTGATGCAAGTGACTACGCCGTTGGTGCGGTGCTAGGTCAAAGGGTGGGGAAAATTCCCCATGCCATCTATTATGCATCCATGACTCTCAATGATGCTCAAAGGAACTACACCACAACTGAAAAGGAATTGCTAGCGGTAGTCTTTTCTTTAGAAAAGTTTAGGCCATATTTGCTTGGTACAAAGATCATTGTTTTCACTGACCATGCAGCTCTTCGTTACTTGATGACGAAGAAAGAAGCAAAGCCTAGGTTGCTCCGATGGATCTTACTCTTGAGCGAGTTCGACTTGGAGGTCAAGGACAAGAAAGGAGCTGAAAATCTAGTGGCCGACCATTTGAGCCGATTGGTGCCCAATGAGGAGTTTGGGGCCAAAGCATTGAAGGAGCATCTTCACGAAGAGTTCCCCGACGAGCAATTATTTGCTCTTGGTGTTTCTCTTCCATGGTATGCCAACCTTGTGAATTTCCTTGTCACAAGTAAGTGCCCTTCTCACTTCACAAAAGCACAAAAGGATAAGCTAAAGCATGATGCTAGGTTTTATGTATGGGATGATCCCTATGTATGGAAACATTGTGCCGACCAAGTGATTAGGAGATGCATTCCTAATAATGAAACAAACTCAATCCTTGCTTTTTGCCATTCGTATGCATGTGGTGGTCACTTTGGTGCTAGGCGAACCGCTAGGAAAGTGCTAGATTGTGGTTTCTATTGGCCTAGCTTAAATAAAGATGCATACACATTTTGCAAGTCTTGTGATAAATGCCAAAGAGTAGGAAACATCTCTTCTAGGAATGAAATGCCCCAACATTGTCCTCTATATTGTGAACTTTTTGATGTTTGGGGAATGGATTTTATGGGACCTTTCCCTACTTCCTTTGGTTTCAAATATATCTTGCTTGCGGTTGATTATGTGTCCAAGTGGGTTGAAGCAATCCCCACTCGTACTGATGATTCTAAAGTGGTTGCAGAGTTCATCAAATCCCACATCTTCTCTAGGTTCGGGGTACCCCGAGCTTTGATTAGTGATCGAGGCACTCACTTTTGCAATAGAACCATTGCCGCATTGTTGAAGAAATATGGGGTAAATCACAAAACTTCCACCGCCTATCACCCACAAACGAATGGACAAGCCGAAGTTTCCAATAGGGAAATCAAGTCCATCCTTGAGAAAACGGTTAGGCCGACTCGCAAGGATTGGAGTACTCGGTTGGATGATGGATTGTGGGCATATAGGACGGCTTATAAGACTCCAATTGGTATGTCTCCATACCGATTAGTCTTTGGAAAGCCGTGTCATTTACCGGTGGAGTTAGCACACAAAGCATATTGGGCAATCACAAGGTTCAACTTGAACTTGGACGAGGCCGGGAATGAAAGGAAGCTTCAATTGCAAGAGCTTGAGGAAATCCGGAATGAGTCCTATGAGAACGCGGCCATTTACAAGGAGAAGACGAAGGCATGGCATGACAAGATGATAATTAGGAAAACTTTTGAGGTAGGTCAAAAAGTTCTTCTATTTCAATCACGTCTTCGGTTGTTTCCAGGCAAACTGCGTTCTCGGTGGACTGGACCGTTTGTAGTTGTGAAGGTTTTCCCTCATGGAGCAGTGGAGATCCAAAGCGGCGAGGATGCCAAAATCATCAAGGTCAACGGCCAAAGGTTGAAACCGTATTACGAGGGTTTCAAATCGGAGATCCTAGAGGACATGAATCTAGGCAACCCGGCCTACGAGTGACCTTTACCATGGAGAAATAGGTTTGAAGTGGTGCAAAACGGAAAACGCCAAGGGGACATTCCTCGCGGTCCGCGAATTCATCGCGCGGACCGCGACCGAAGGTTTCGCGGACCGCGCCGAGAACGCGCGAGCCGCGACCGTGTCTCGCGGTCCGCGTCCGAAATCTCGCGATCCGCGAGCAAGGCTGGATTTCCTGGAAATCCCTGCCACAAAAACGACGTTTTTCGCGGTCCGCGGCTTGATCGCGCGGACCGCGACACTGTGCACGCGGTCCGCGGTTTCATCGCGCGGGCCGCGACGTTTTTCCGAGCGCGGCACGCGATTTCATCGCGCGCGCCGCGACGGTGTCTCGCGGTCCGCGAGAATGAGTGCGCGACCCGCGAAAAAACAGGGGATTTCCAAGAAATCCCTGGAACAAAAACGACGTTTTTCGCGGTCCGCGGCTTGATCGCGCGGACCGCGACACTGTGCTCGCGGTCCGCGGTTTCATCGCGCGGACCGCGAAGGTTTGCCGAGCAAGGCGCGCCGAGGTTTTGCGCGCGCGACCGAGATTTTGTCGCGCGCGCCGAAGTTTCACCGTGCCGAGACGCACCACGCCGAGACCGAGTTCCAGCGCGCGACCCGCGACGAGACACTGCGCGCACCGCGACGAGGATTCGCGCGCGGTCCGCGAATTCATCGCGCGGACCGCGACGGACTGGCGCGCGGCCCGCGACGGAGGGCGCGCGACCCGCGACGAGGACCGAGATTTCTCGGAAATCGCTGGAACGAAACGGGCCATTTTCGCGGCCCGCGACGGGGTCTCGCGACCCGCGACCGAGGCTCGCGGCCCGCCACAGAAAACGCGCGATCCGCGAGGGATCGAGCCTATACTTAGCCAAAAATCTTCTTTCTTTTTCTCCTTCTTCTTCCCTATTCCCTCCCGTCCCAAACACCCTCTTCTCCGGCCACTTCCCCAATCCTTCATTCCGGCGAGTTTTGAACCAATTTCTTCCACCCAAATCAATCCCCCAAGCTTTCCCAACAAAACCCACCAAAAATCCATATCCAAAACACCATCTTTCACCCACATTGCCCAAATTCCAACCGAAACTTCCCCATTCCGATTCGCCGGATTCCGGCGACCTTTTTCCCGAACCAACTACACAAAAACCTTCCCCTCACCAACCTTAACCCTTTCCCAATCACTAATTCCAAATTCCAATTCCCAATCAAATACCCCCAAATCTTATGAACCCTAATTTTTGGATTCTTTGATTTGGTGGTGTTTCGATCAAATTGGCGATTTAATTGCATTTAATTGTTTATTTGGAATGCTACATTGCAATTTTTGAGTAATGAGGGCTTGCCGCCACTAGCTTTTCTTGTTGATTTTGATTGGGCTTGCCGCCACTAGTTGCAATTTGCTTTTTGAGTAGGGGCTTGCCGCCTTGTAGCTAGTTTAGCTGTGCTGGACTGTTGTTGAGTAGATTTTGATAATGGCACCGAGAAAAAGGTCTCGCCGAGGGGAAGCCTCTAGTTCCCATGAACCTGTGATCCCCGAATCACCCCCTCGCCAACCTAGTCCTCCCCCTGCAGAAAACCTGCCTCCTATAGACCTTATGGGACTGCAAGGTTTAGATGAGGATGCCCAACAACGGTGGAGAAAGTTGATTGGGAATGGGAAGCGAACAATCATGGAGACGAAGTTCTTGTCCTCTGAGCTACTTCAGGAGCTGGGTTTGCAGCAACCAGTTCTATTTTTATTGGATCGCGTTGGCATGAGAGGATTCATTGATCGGTCGGCACCGACCTATACCCGCTATACATTTGAATTCCTATCCACTCTAGCCAAGCACTATGACGAGGACCATGACATGCATTACATCACCTTCAGGTTGAATGATGTGGACCGCCGGATGACCTATGATGATATCCAAGATGCTTTTGGGTTCCAATATGCAGGGGGATACAAGAATCCAAAAGAAGCTAACCCGGACGGATTTGATCTAACTTACTTTTGGAATTGCTTGTCTGGATTTCCCAACATCACAGGCACTACGAAGAATAACCACATCATACATCCAGCTGTTCGTATGGTGCACAAGCTCCTAGTGATGACGATCTTCTGCCAAGGAGAGTTGACGCACATTACTAGGGAGCAGGTCCAATGCCTTTGGACCATGTGCTGGGGACCAGAACACCCTTGTTGGGTGGACCTTTTTGTGCAGAAATGTCTGGAGGCCTCTGAGAAGACCAAGGGAAAGATACCACAGGGGGGTATGATTTCACTTCTAGCAGCTTATCTGAACATCCACCTACCTCCAGACATTCAGGCAATAGGCAAGACAGCCGAGAGAGCTCACCAGTTTTACTCCATTGCTTCTTTGGAGTTCACTAATGTCTTGGCCATGCACAAATATCCTCCTCCTAGATTCATTTGGCTAGTAGCCAAGAATCAGCACATGTACCTGCCGAATCCAGAGGCTGTACAACTGACTGGGCGCACCCGCATAGAGGATCTCACCTTGCCAACCCAGATCACAGTTCCTGCACCTACCATTGCCCTTGCCAGGCTAGAGGCACCTCCGGAGCATGGAGAGCAGTACGCTCCTCCACATCATGAGGCTCAGTATGTCACTCAGCAGCAGTTTCAAGCATATACTGAGAGGTACGAGGATGATATGGCAGTGATGTTCGCCATGATGGCATCCATGCACCCACAGGGACCAGGAGCATTTGACTATGAGGGCCATCGCAGATCGCGAGCTCAGCGCCGTCGCGACGGCTCCGGCCCCTCGCAGTGAGTCTACCCTATACCTTTTCCTTTCACTATGGTATTCATTCATATATTTAAACATTGAGGGCAATGTTTAGACTAAGTGTGGGGGAGAGGTGTAGGAATTTTGTTATTACTTTTGTTTTTGTTGCTGCTTTTGTTGCTGTTTTTACTGCTATTTTTATTACTGTATTCTTTAAAAAAAAAAAAAAAAAAAAAAAAAAAAAAAAAAAAAACAGCCCGGATGGTCCCAAAAATACTAGAGGATCAGGTAAAAATGAGAGGCATGCCCGGATGGTTCCAAAAATACGAGAGAATCAGGCAAAAATGAGAGGCAAAAAAAAAAAAAAAAAAAAAAAAAAAAAAAACATTTTCTTTTATCTTGTTTAAATATGTAAGCTCTCAAATGTTATGTGCTTAATTATATAGAGTATACACTTGGATCTTAATCGTTCTTTCTCGAGGACGAGAAAGGTTCAAGTGTGGGGGATTTTGATAGACCCTAGATATACTCTTATTTTGTAACATTTGAGAGCTGTTTTAGATAGTATTTTGTAGATTTATATTAGACTTTTAGACCGAATCATTCATAGTGGTTTGAAATTGAAGACGTGCATTTTGATCTTGAATTGCACTTGCGATGGAGTTGAATGATTTGAAGACCTTCTATGACTGTCCTGACCGCGATTGATACATTGAAGAACCGGTCGTAGAAGTGGCGTGAAGGCACACTCTCGCAGGCCGCGAACCCTAGGTCGCGAACCGCGAGGGTGTGTGTTGCTGTTTTGAAGATGCCGAGTTTCGCGAGCCGCGAGGACCAGACGCGAACCGCGAGAGCCAGACGCGCGCGGGGCGCGAGACTCCGGTCGCGAACCGCGCGAACCAGCACGAGGACCGCCGAGGCACAGACGCGCGGGGCGCGAACCTTCGGCCGCGACTCGCGAGGACCAGACGTGCGCGAGGCGCGAACCTTCGGCCGCGACTCGCGAAGACCATGCCGAGACACGGGCGCGCGCGGGCGCGAGACACGGGCGCGCGTACCACGCCGAGACCGAGACACGGGCGCGCGGGGCGCGAATCCTCGGCCGCGAGCCCGGCTCGCGGTCCGCGAAGGATTTCGCGCGACCCGCGAAGGCCCTGCAAGTGGCATTTTATTTTGTTTTATTTTTGTTAATTTTTAAAGTATAAAGACAACTTATCCTCATTGTTTGAGGGATCGAATTTTTACAGAGCTTAACTCTTTTCTTTCATATTTCTCTTTGATTTTGAGCTTTGAATTCATTATGGTTTGTTGTATTGATTATGGTTTCGATTACATAACTATGGTAGTAGGCTAAACCTCTTCTTGGATATATGTGATTGGACTTCTTGTTATGGATTGAGAACATGATTCATGAAGCTTAGGAATGGTGATTTGCTATTGAATGATCATAATCTATATGTGTATTTGATGCTTGAAATGATTAGGAATGATTTCCTAGTGATAGATATGTGTTGGATATGTGTTAGATATTGCTTTTCCATGGTTAGAATGTTATCATTCTTCCTATGTATGAGTAGTAAATTAGGAATTGAATGCATGTTGTTATCAATTGTATTTGTTCTTAAGATCATTCATTAGCATTATACCTATGTCAAGTTTGTTATCAAAGTGCATGGGTAGGGTTAAGAAATATCTAATTTGAATTTATATTGATTCAATTGAACTAGTTGTTATCATCTAGTAAAATTGTCAATTGAAGTTGTGAAGATGCTTTCATTTGCATAGCTTTGGTTAAAGATAGTTCTCACTAATGTTCACCATTCTCAAGGCATCATGATATTGTTTGAGGAAAATCCTATAATAAGAAGTCACCAATCTCATATGTCCAAGTTTCTCATTCTCTTAGTTAAATCTCTAGTTAGAATAATCTTATGGTAAAGTAGTTGTAATCCTAAAAGTTCTAGTAGTTTCATTTAGTAGTGTCTTAAACAAAAAACTCAACTCAAACCCCCCCTTTGTTTACATTGCTTTTATATATGTATATATATATATATATGCTATGATCTATACATAGAAATAACCTTCTCCCTGTGGAACGAACCTTACTTTCCATTGTACACTTAATAGTGTGGAAAGGTAGTAAGTAATCTATAAATTGTATATTTGAGAGGTACGGCGACGACCTCCCAGAGGTAGAGACCAAGAATCCGGGAGTTGCGAACGAAACCGCTAGCAGCATTGGACCCGGAGGATATGCCCATCCTCCTTGCCTGGTGCTCCCCTACAAATGGTTCGGCTGTAAGTTTCCTGCATCTACCCCTGTCCTCAAGGATGGAACGGTGGGAGGTACCATGCTGGAGTTAACAAGTGTCCTCCTCTCCGGCTCCATCCTCCTATTTGGAGATTCTAAGTTGATTACTGGCCTCATAGGTGGAGCTAGTCCTCCTTCATGCTCTCTCCGATGTTGTATCATCCATTGCTGATATAATTTCTTGTGGGCTATCATAAAATCTAGCGCTGAAAAATTCTCTCCCCTCTGTCTCAGATTGTTTCGAGCTGCCGCGGGCAGCCTTGGGTTGTTTTGAACAGTCTCCGTTTGTCTTGGATTGTTTTGGAAAGTCTCTGCTTGCCTTGCCCTGGGCAGTACCCCCATGCCTGGAACCTCTCGAGGATCATCCTCGGCCTCCTCCTCTTCTTCTTCTGTGACTGACACTCCTTCAGACGTTCCCTCAGACGTGCTCCTCCTTTGTCGTAGCCCTTCGGCTTGCAATTGTAGCCACGTGAGATTCTTTTCATCTTGCATTGCCTCATTCGTGTTTGCGACGGTCGAAGCCGGGGTGGTTGTGGATTTCGGGGCCGACCTGGTCGGTGCTTTGCGATGTCTGTCATGATGAATGAAAGTAAAAACCCTCCAAGTCGGGTCCCACTGGGCGTGCCAACTGATGCGGGGAAATTCGCTCTAGTAAATGGGGCCTCAGATAGTTGAGATGTCTGAGGACTTCGAGGTGTAGATAGCTGATGAAGTATACAGACTGCCCGCCAAGAATACCTGTCTGTCCAAGCACCTAGGCCTCAGAAGAGGCTTGCTATGGACCTGTTCGTCCGAAACCTGCAAAACAAGCCCCCGGAGCCACCCGATGGTAGCAGCTCCGGTGTGATGATGAGATTTCGTATATTGAAAGGAAAGATAAAACTCTGTATTCAAGAGTTAGAGAACTTACCTGAAATGGCTTGTTATGGCCTCCTTATATAGGCGTCCTACATCGTCTGGTTTAGCCCCTCTTTTCTTTTGCTAACTCGTCATTTCTTTCCTCCTCCTCACGTCTGTATCACATGACACTGTACCTCTTGTATCTTGTCAAGATCTCCTCACGTGCTCCATATATTTTCCTGGTAATTTCCTTAAGTGGCTGAGTCATCATGCTTTTCCTGAAGGATGACGTATTTTGTATTATCAGTGAGTGTAACTTGCCAACTCAATAGTTTGGAAAACTGATGTGGCATCTCAAGTTACAATGAAATGTTGCTTACCATTGTTGACGTTCTTATATGAGAACTTGTGTCATTTAACTATTTATTTAAACTACAAATATAATTTTACGCCCTTAAGAGCAATTTTGAAAGTTTCATGTCCTTATTAGAAATTTAACTTCTTATTATGGCGTTTAATAAGTGTTCCCGAAAAAGAAAGACAACCATAAGAAGGAGAGAATAGACAAAATCAATACACATGGCAGTAAATTTTGCTAAATATATTTTCTCTTTACAGATTTGGGGAAGCAAATACCCTCCGTTTAAAGTCCTTTTAGACTTTGGAGATTAGGATAAAGAAGTTGCTGGAGCTGAAAAAAGACCAAAAATTTCTAAAATAAATGAAAGTCTCAATCTTAGGGAACCCGTTGGACTTGTGCTGAATGTTAGTGAGATTCAAGATGCATGGTTGTGGTTGTAGGTGAGTCTGGTGGAGATGGATGTGGAATCACAAAGTTAAAGACGGACAAAGGCGTATGTGAATTTTAAGAGGTCGTGATGGATTGACCCGCATAATTTTTTAGCTTGATTTCAAACGTGGAATCGTACTTATAAGTAAACAATGTCAAAAGTATTTATTATAAAAGTCGGTAAGACCGAATTCTACTTTTGAACCAAAACATATTTTATACCATTACTAAGTCTTGGGTGAGACCGTCCTACCATAAGGTTATGGTAGGGCGAGTGATAGTTTATGTGTTTATTAGATTTGTTCGTATGTTTCCAAGATTTGTTTGCTATAAGCTATTTTCTTGTGTAAATGAACACACAAACAAAATTTGGAAACACACGAACAAATCAATTAAACACATGAACTATAATTCGTTCTACAATAAACTTATGATAGAACGGTCTCATCCAGGACCTTCTTTTATACCTTTAACTAAATTATTTTTTATTAGTTTACCAAACATTAAAAGAAGTTTGTACCCAACACATTCAGGATGACCCATAAATTTATGCAATTTCTCAATATATTGTAATCGGATCCCTAATAATGTTATACCGTACCTTGTAATAGAATAGTTTCAGAAGTCAAAGATGAAAGTCACATTTTGAAAACAGAAAATAAACCCAATTGCTATATGGAGGACCATTTTTTCTCATTAGGACCGAAATATACCATAATACCCCAAAGTGTACCCTTGCATTTTAATTTTTTTTTTTGCCTTTACAATAATTTGGTTAAAAATGGGTCCTACATGAAAAAAATAGTTGTAGCAAACCCCAATTAATTTCTTCAAGATACCCCAATCGATGTAAACCGATACACACTTGTAAAGACTAAAAAGACCATAGCTCAAAACACGGGTTTAGGGTCCGCCGCATTTGGACGGAAAATAAGCTAAAATGGAAAAAAGGAGGGCCTTTTTCCCGCCCAGCCAAAAAAATCAATTTTGAAATGCATTTTCAATTTTCACCTCACTAAAAATCCATTTTTCCCACGTTCAGTACTATGAATAGATTTCACACGTTCTGTATTAACCTTATTTTGGTTAGGTGGGAAAATATCTGAAAAGACAAAAAAAGAAAAACAATGGAAAAAAGAAATTAAGAAATGTGCCCCCTTTCACCGCCATAGCTCTCCTTTGTCACTATTGCTAACGTGGGAGCAAGAGCCAATTTAGTGTGTGTTGAGTGTGTGGGTTTAAGGAAATACTAGGACAATTATGAGTGTTGATGCTGTAGGGTTTAATACAATGGATTCCTCTTCTGAGCCTCCCCAGTCAACTACTTCTTCTTCAAACCCTAATCAAGTCCAGGTGATGATTTCTTTCCTGCCAAGACATCTTTTTTCAATTGATGATTGCTGCACGATTTAGGTCTTTTGTCTAATTGGATTTTTACTATTTGATTGGATGTTGTTGATGTCTGCTGAAGATGGTGAAATTAAAAACTGTGCTATGATTATGTGGTTCTGAATGCTCTTTTGGACGAGCATTTCGTGCATTTGTTGTTTTGGGAGATAGATCAGAAGGCTTGGCGTATTATTGATGGTGGTGCTTTTATTCAATTTTTGTTCGAATCATGAGGTTTCCTTCGGTGGTTTGTGTTTATCTTCGCTGCTTTTTGAACTGCCATTGTTGCGTCTACTCTAATGCATGTCCATTTACTTAAAACACCTTACCTCGACTTGCGATTGCGCTTATCTTTGATGCTTTTTGAACTGCGACTGTTTGTATCTAGATAAGGTGAATCAAGACAACTTGCGTTTATTCTACTTCTTGACTGATGTTTTTGTGTCTACCAATGCCACAACTTGTAGGTGCCAATATGTAGAATTCTCTCAGGTTTATGATTTCTTGTCGTGTCTGAATATGTTGATGTCTTCTTCTAACTGCAGGAATCTCCTATATTCTCTTACATTAGTGACCTTTCACCAATAAAGCCTGACCAAGCTGCACTATTGATACAAGGTTTTCCAGGAATTAACTCTCCACCTTTCATATTTAGGTCTTGTCAAGGAAAACCAAAAGGAATGAAAAAATCTCTAGAAAGGTACACTATGATTTTAGAGATCCATCATACTACATGTTTGCATATCAGGGTATAATACATTGTTTTAACTTATTTCTTGAAATGATGAATCTTAATTAGGGACGACTTCAGTCGATCATCAGAAGCAGCAATTGTGTATGTTGGGGAGGCTGACATTGTTAAGGATAAACCTGTAGGGTCAAGCAAGGATTTAAGCAGTGTTTCAAGATGTAGACCTTATAAAGCCTTAGTGACTACAGATTCTGTTCAGGAAAGAACAGCTCCAGGCAATGCTGATCAATTGTCAGTAAATGATTACATGGATGGCGCTGCAAATGAGAAGTTGATAATTCAATCACCTCCTGTAGTCATCGAGGGAGATGAAGATTATGACTCAAGTCACACGCCATCTCCTATTAAATCACTTGAATCAGTCAAGAAGTCAAAGCACAATGCTATGCCACAAGATGCTTGGTCAAAGGTTGACTTAAATTCTTCTGGAGATCAGTTTTTGAACAATCCACTTGAAGGCGAGGTAACTTTTCTTTTTCATTCTTTGCATTATTTTATTGTTACATTTTTGGAGGGTGGTTTTGGTTGCAATCACAAATTTTGCAATCATCTATTTTTCTGTAGCTAAAATAAATAAATTTTAAATGCCGCTTGAAGGGTCTGATCATGTGTTTGATGTTGGTTATACATATGTACATCCCTTAGGGCTGTCTAGTTTAGGAGAATTTGCATTGCCTCAACTGGGAAAGGTAGTCACGACTCATGTTTTCTCTGCAAGGGTAAATGAAATGTAATTACACAGTTGCATCTTGGTGAAAAATTAAAGATTTTCTGAAAGGAACCATCTGAAATTCTTGACTTTAATATGATTGCTGATAGTATAAGTTATTTTCGTGATATTTGTAATTTAATTTAGGTAAGCATACAGTTCTGCATTTCTATTCATCATAGAGGCAATAATAAACAAACTATCTTTTTTCAGTTGCTCTCTTTTCGTAGCATGCTTACATGAATATCCCTGTGAAAGACTAATTATGAAACTTTATTTAGGTTGGTCAACACCAGCATGGCATCAATAGACGTTTGCAGTTTGAAGAAGTTCACAGCGATAAAAATGCCACCTGCAGCTTTCAGCTATCTGGTAGAAGGGGCTATTCTAGGTTTACTGCTGGTTCCGCTGAAGCCGCAGTCCCAGAATCTGTTTCTCTATACAAACCAGTTGGTGCTAGTAATGCTTCTATTGCTAATGTGAATCAGACCTTGTTTTGTCCTCAAAATGATATTAATTACAATGTCAAAGTCCCCAAGGCTTCTGGGATTGGCCTACACTTAAATAGTCTTATTGCTAAACAAAAGGAACCAGCTCTAAAGTTGAAAGGGGAATCAGGGGGCAGTTTTGAAGAACCAGGAGTGAAGTCTGTATATATAAAGAACTGTGACTTACATAAAAATGAAGTGGGAGATGCATCCTTCAGCAACAATGGCAACGTGTGTGATATTACCACCTCAATGGAAGCAAGTGCTGCTGAGTACCCTCATGACGTTAAACCTTTATCTCGACCTCTGCTAGTGAAGCTAAAAATTCCGGACCAGTCCAAGGCCAAAAGGAAGTGTAGTTCTGAAACAGTTGATTGTTCTGGTGATTCAGTTCAGTCGAGCCCTCAGAAAAAAAGGCAAGCCTGCATTATCCTTTGACCTTTCTAATACTTTTCAGCTTCAGGTGCCTTTCTTAATAGTTCGTAATTTTGAATTCATTTACTTCATCTATTTTCCTATAACAGGAATGGTGTTACAGATACTGATGACAGCAATGGTTGCAAACGTTGCAAATGCAGGAAAACAAAATGCTTGAAATTGTAAGAAGATTGATGGTTTTCTTTACTATAACTTCTTTGGAGTTGTATCAGTTGATCAATGGTGTTTGTTTTTCTGCAGATATTGTGATTGCTTTGCTGCTGGGTTCTATTGTTCAGAACCATGTGCCTGCCAAGGTTGCTTCAACCGGCCAGAGTATGAAGATGCTGTGCTTAAATCTCGACAACAAATTGAATCACGGGATCCACTTGCTTTTGTACCAAAAGTCATACAGAACAGGAATGGATCCCCTACAAATGTTTGCACGGTAAGGAATCTTTTGCAAATACTCATTCAATAGCTATAAGCCTATAACAGAAATGTTTCTCCAACTTTGTCAGGATGCTGGAGATATCACTCTACTCTCGGGAAGGCATAAGAGGGGGTGCAACTGCAAGAAGTCAAAGTGTTTGAAGAAATACTGTGAATGCTATCAGGTTGTACTTCAACCATTGTAATAAGATCTGCCAGTCACGTGTGTTCACTTAACTAAATCATGTAGAACTTTTTTCTTTGATTTTTGTTTTTTACTTTCTCCTGTTTTGTTCATGTTGAAAGGCGAATGTTGGATGTTCGGATGGATGTCGGTGTGACGGATGTGAAAATCCTCATGGTCAAAAGGAAGGTTTGAGTTTTCTTTGAATTTGTCTATAATGATCTGACACAAGTTATGCATAAAATAATTGGTTCATGGTGACAAACTAAAATGTAGCATTTGGTTTTGACAAGCTATGCTCAGATGTCCTCTACATTTTGCAAATCGATTATTTGATATATTTACTGAGAAAATTCAGTAGTCAATGTGTAGAAAATTTAGGGTCCATTTTTCTCTTGCAGGTCCGTATTTTTACCATAATATCCCTAATATTGTTAAGGCAAAAAATGGGCTTGAAATCATAGGGTTCCATCAGGGGGCATTATGGTAAAAATACGGACCTGCATGGAGAAATTGCTAAAATTTAAGGTCTCCTAGGTTATAAGGCCAGTGAGACAAGGATAATTTAGTCTAGAAGGGCTTCAGGTAGTGATGGGGTTAAGAGAAGGGTTTATCTATTTGTTATGGGATCCGCGGAACTGGGCGGTGGATCATCATTATACCACTCAAATGCATACTAATAACAGTATGCATTTGATAATATTTGAGCCATTCAAATGCATTTGAGTGATGGTTTGTTGGGATTTCTTACCAGAGTATGAAGAACTGGGCAGACAGTATGAAAATGCTATTTTTAGTATATGCATTTGAGTGGTAAAAAACTTCTAGAATTGACATTGATACATTGTGCATTTATTCTAACAGCTCGATGTAAATCTAATTCACGTTTGTAAAATATCTTGTAAACCAGAAATAGGTAGCTGTTTACTTGTTTTGAAGAGTTTGCCTCTTGAAAGCACATCATGAGTAGCAAGTCCTTTTTAAAAGTTTATCTAGACTAAGATCCTACGATGATAGCCTGGAAGGACCAGTTGCAATAGATTCATGAAGTTTGATTTTTGTTTAAAATCTTCTCTCTTCAAGTTGTAACTGCCCCCTCTTTACACTTCAGAATATATTACTATCAAGGACTGGTCTGGAAGACAAAGCCACAGCAGAAGTTTGGATCCTTCGTTTGGAGTAGTGCCATCAAAAGGCAATTTTGTGAAAAATGAGCCACACACTCCTCAAAACAAGTCTCCTCTAACACTTCCATTCCAGGACCCAGTGTAAGTTTTTTGTTAATCAAACTTTAGAAACTCCTTTATTTAGCTCTATGGATATGAATCTGTCTTCATTCTGTTAACATTCCTGCTGAATCCATTTACTTCATTTGTTTTGCTGTTTCAGTGGAAATGAAAAAGATACATCGAGGTCTAGGGTCTCTAGTGAAAGATACCTCCAGTCCTCTAACTCAGATCTAGACTTATTTAGACCATCAGAACTTCCCTCAGTAGCAGCTACAGATTATGATAATTGTGACATGATCCAAGACAACAAGGTCATGGATTTAACTCCTGTTGATCAGGACTTGGCTCATGGCAATGACCAGAGAACTAGTCAATTCGCTCGGAGTCAAATGCCTAATATCTTGAGAGCTCAAATCTTGTCTGAAAATCACCACATCTCATCTGAAAGCTCACTTCGCTGGCGTAGGTCACCTATATTGCCAGAAACTCATTTAGGGATGCACAAACTTAATGAAATTGCTGACTCTGAGGACCAATTGTTCAGTATTATAAATGAGACCCCTGAAATACTGAAAGATGATCCTTTGCCAACCAATGCTGTAAAACTAAGCTCTCCGAATAAGAAGAGAGTATCCCTTCCTCGTGGTCGACTGCTTCCACTTGGTTCATGCTCATCAACTGGATTGAGAACTTGCCGCAAGTTTGTTTTGAAAGCTATTCAACCTATGTGCCCGAGAACCCCATGTACTGAGTCCCAAGGCAACCCTGATCAGGGCACATCTAATTCCCAGAGTTCTAGTAGCAGCAAGTAACACAAGTGATGCAATAGGTAAACATATCTTTTATGAATTTTGAGGCAGTTTTCCTTTAATCCTGGAACAGAAAATGCCAAGAAAATACGCTAAATTATGATTTCATATGCTGTCAGGTACTTTCTGCAGTAGCTTCAGTCACCACTCTACAATGCCGTTCATGTTGCACAGAAATCGCCATCGTAAATGTGAGTGAAAACATTTCAGCTTTAGATTCTGAAATCTCTGCTGTAACTGTGAAACAATGTATCTCTGCAGTAACCGTAACACGATATATCTTATTTACTTGCAGGTTTAATCATCCAGTTCCTTTGAAGACTCCATACTGCCCCATACATTCCTCCAATACCTATATCATGCCTCCCCCCATTTTTCTTCTACAACCATTCTTTATTGATGAATGTGATAGGAAAATTTCAAAACTTACTGTTTCCTGCTATGTGTTGCCGTAATCGGTAATCCACTGGAAAACAATTGAATTTTTCTTTGTTTTCATTTAATTTCTGGGTAACGTTTTTCTCTAGGAATGAAATTCTTGAAAACATTAGGTCAATGAACAAGTTTGGTCTTGAAAAACGACCTATGGCTGATTTTTTTTTTTTTTTAAAAAAAAAAATTAACCACCGTTGGTGGTTAATTTTAAATGACTGAAAATAGAAACCTAAATCTAGGCACTATGGTGTAGTAATACACTACACAAGGCATAAGGATATTGCCTTCAAAAAAGAGATGGGGTATGCTTCCCATTCTACAAAAAAACAGAACGTGGGAATGGGAGAAATAATAGAATTGAGGAAGTTTCAAATCCACTTGCTTATCAGTGATTTCATGAGCAAACACAAAATCCATAGTCAGCCTATGGGTGAAAATTCACCATATTATTTCCCATTCATCAAAAAAAATTGCATCAGATTGATGCTTTCATGTAGCTTTGAGTGAAGAGCAGTCCTTTGGCAGTAGAAGAGATCAGATTTTTGATGGATTGTCTTGAGTATATCATCTGCATTATATACCAGCAAAAAACAGTCAGCAGTATCTAGTTCTGTATGCGTAACGAGGGTAGCTCCATTTTATCTAAACATAAAGCCCCTCTAACTCTAGCAGGAAGATTTTGCAAGTTGAGTTCCACATTAAGTTTGTACTTCAGAGCATGTTTTGCAAGGAGGTCAGCTACACAGTTTCCCTGTCTTAAAGTATGATTGAGAATAGCAGGGTAAAGGTTATTTGATATAGAATCAACCATAGAAAACAAATTCCATGGAGCCTTGCTTTGATCATGAATCATTGATATAGCATTCAGGCAGTCTGATTCTAAAAAGAAACCAAACAGGTTTATAGAATGGGCAAAGAGAATACCTAAACTTATAGCCTGTAGCTCTGCATCCAGTGGGGATAGGGAGTTTACATAGAAACATCTAGCAAGTATTAGTGAACCTGCAGTGTTTCTGAGTACAATTCCTATCCCAGCATGTTGACTACCAAAATTCCAAGCAGCATCTACATTCATTTTGATACCATTGGGTGGTTTCAGCCATTTGATGGGGAAAATATATGGTTTTGGAGGTTTGAGCCACTTTGGCAAAACTCCAGAATTTTCTATATCTATGTCATGCTGCTTGCTAATGTAAAGAGGCTTAGCCAAAAAAGGCATCAAAGATCATGTCCTTGATTTCCTTAACTATGACCTGAACATTAGGCCTAACTGAGTCGAAAAATTTCCTGTTTCTGGCCTTCCACAAACACCAACAGACAAAGGATGGAACCATATTAACTAGGTTGGTGTGGAGTGGGGTTAGACCTTTAAAAAACCAGTAGCTAGCCAATCTACTCCAGAGAGAGACAAAGACTGGATTCCCAATACACATGATAGAGTGTACAGCAATCCAAACTTGCTTGGCAATAACACAACTATTGAAAAAAATGATCAATGCTATCAGAGTTGTCACAGAAAACACATTTTGACACCATATTGAAACCGAAAAATATCAGCATGTCATCAAAAGGTAGTAAGCAATTAAAAAGTTTCCACATAAACACAGAAACTTTTTTTGGAATTCTGGAAGACCAAATCTTTTGCATAGAAGAGATTTTACCTCTTTTAGGCCTGAGAGCATTGTAAGCTGAGGAAAAAGTGAAAATCCCTTTGCGGTCAGGTTTCCAAATAAGTTTATCTTTTCTGTGTGGAGAAAGCTTGATGTCCTGCAAAAAATCCAAAGCATCAGTTTCCAGTAAAGGGGATAGAGAAGGCATATAGAGATCCTTATGATTGACAAAATCTGCCACAGTACAGTTAGATGGAATATTAGTAGAATCAGTGGAGATAAAATCACTAAGGACTCCAGAGTCAATCCAGATGGAGTTCCAAAATCACTATGGCTGATTCTTATAATCGAATGGCTGATTTAATCCTAACATTACAAAACTCGAGGGTTCTCTAACTTCTGAAAAAGCGCTCTAAGAACAAAAGTGGTTTTGTTTTTAATAAAAAAAATTTGAGTAATAATCCAAATGTACCCCAATAAAATCCTACCCCTCTTTACCCACCGAGAACAAAAATGAGTTTTTTCTTCTATTTCAGTAGGGTGAGGTGATTTTTTTAAAAATAATAAGGTGATTTTTATTCCTTTTATACTACCAAGGTGGTTACCTCATCATCACACGTCACCTTTTTGTACTATCGATGGGTCCCCAACATGTGAATATAATGGCCGACGCCTCGTCACCGTCCCTGATCACGTGACCGGGTAACTTCCTGGAAGGCGGTTCGAATCCGAGTCACTGTTGTTATCATATGGTAAAATATATTGTTAAAAAATTTAGGCCACCGTACAAGAAATTTAAAGGTACAAAGACTTTCTTGATTGTTTTAAAAGTATTTTTAATTCCCAAATTCTTCCCTCGTCTTCTTTTCACCTTGTTGTCACGTCATCATTGCGACCAAACTTAATGAGCGGCAGCTTAAACCTCAACTCCGGAAACTCAACCTCTACTTCAACACCGGCATTCCAAACCTCAAGGACGGTGACCCAACCTTAACACTACCAACCAAACTCGAACACCTTTGACCCAAATCTCAACTCCGGCATTCCAAACCTCAAAAACAGTGACCTAACCTCAACACTACCAACCAAAATCGAACACTTGTGACCCTCTCAACTCCGGCAACCAAAACCTCAAAGATGACAATCCAACATCAACATCAACATCATCGACCACCTTCAACGTCGGTGACCAAAACTCAACATCAACACTAGAAACCCAAAAATTAATGCCGATGATCCAGTTAACGCCAGACTTCAAATTTGAGCAAAATGAAGAGATAATATTTATATATTAGCTTGGAGTACTTTTACACAATACGAAAATGTGTGTGGATAGACTCATAGATATGCTAGTTAGCTACTTGAGAATAGCGTTCTGCCACAATACATGTTGATTATTTATATGTTAGTTCTTCAATTTTTATCAAATTAGGTAAATAATAACACTTCGAAATGAATACAACATGTAATTATGAATAAGATCTTTGTATGATGCATGTAGTTCACACTTGTCTCAACTACCGCACGTATATTCAGGGGCGGAGATAGCTCCGTGCATGGCACGTCACACGACCTGCCATTTTTCAAAAAAAATATTAACAGCACAGAATATTGATATGATTAGTATACCAAACTTACCATTTATTCTTTCCCCAAACGTGCCCCACCCCTCTCAAAGGTAGAAAACCTTTATTTTACTCTACCTTACCTATACATACATCTCTCTGTATCTATTTTCACTGTACTTTTGTACTATAATCTCTCTCTGATTCTGTGCTCTAATATAACCTGGGTTCAAGAAATTTCTCCTCTAAGACCTAAATTTCTCTGAATCCCCTTCATTTTATCATCTTCTTTTCTGGATTTGTGTCTGGAGAAATGCCGTTTTTTCTGAGGATTCATTTGCTGCTGCTGAATGCATGTGTCTGCAATTTAGACTGCTTTGAAGTTGTTTTTGAATCTGGGATTTGAGCTGTGTAATAGATCTATGGGTGTTGTGTCGGAATATGACTATTTTGAGGTGGGTTTTTGTTTGGATAGGGCTTTTGGTTTTGTCAATTTTTTGAATAGTGATCTAAAAAATCATTCCTAAATAGTGACCTACCAAGTTTAGAATGCTATCTCCGCCCCTGCGTATATTACACGCGCCCTGTCTATTAAAGTTATCTTCAAATTAGTTCTTAACTCGCACGTGCATTACACGCACTAATTTATTACATCTATCAAAAGTTGATACAACATTATTAAAAGAAACGTTCTATTATTGATTAATTATAATGTTGCATGCAAGAGTTTAATAGAACAAAAAATTAGTGTTTTTTTTACTTTTACCTAATTTTTGTGGTTAAAATGATTATAAATTTGTAATAGCTTGTTTGAATTTGTGTTTTGATATGGGTGAATTTTCGTCCGTTTATGTGATTTATGGGAAGATTAAGGTTATCTGGTAAATGTTTTGGTTATAATTAGGTTTACAGAATTCTTGTTTAACGAGTACCTGCCTGAAATTACCATGCTATTCTCGCCTGTGCGTATTTGGCACATGATAGATCATGTAGTGTAGCACAGAATGGGGATAGACTTAGTACTTTTCATCCTATCCAAACAAAACACTAATATCCTCTGCCACATCCTATCGTTTATACCCACCAAATTTGTAGTGTAGCGAGGACATACATATTATGTCCAAACGCTGGAAATACTTTTTTCTAGATGTTCAAACAATTGCCATCAACGAGGAGAAGCTTTCCAGCTATGGTACATTCATAAATTTTGTGACTAGGAGGCTTATGTCACTGTAGTACTTCCCAAGCTGCTTGAGCTTTCTGCCGTCAATTTGTGGGTTACCTCTCTTCTCTTTCGTAACCTCAAAGTTCTCGAAATCGAAAAATCGGGAGGATCTGACTCTGCTACTCCTCAATGCCCTCCAAGTGAAATTTTTGGGTGGGAAAATTTGGTTTTGATGAGACTACGTGGGAACAAAATGTGTTCTTAAGTTCCCCAAGTCTAATTTCCCCCAATCTCAATATGCTCGACCTCAATAATTTAGAAATGCAATATGAATCTGAGTATATGAGGTTTGATCACGAAGGGTTTCCTTCACTCGAGGTTTTCAGGCTTGACAGTGTTGCGTTCAACAGTCTCAACCATCACACGTATATTACACGCGCTATATTTATTAAAGCTTTCTTTAAATTGGATTTCAAATTGCACGTATACGCGCTTTATCTCTTAAATCTTCCTTCAAATTAGATCTCAACTCGTACGTATATGACACACGCTTTAACTATTAAATCTCCCTTCAAATTAGATGAGAGATATAATTTAATTTCTATCAAAAATGGATACATCATTATTAAAATACACGTTATATTATTGTTTAATTATAATGTTGCATGCAAGAGTTTAATAGAGTAGAAAATTGGTGTTTTTTTTATTAGGTAAAAAGGGTTAAAGTATATCTATTCTCACCTGACGAATTCAGTGTGTATGGGTTTGAACTAGTTGATGCGTTGAATGAGATACCTAGGTTTATCACATAAAATTTTCTGATTATTTTTATTTTAGTTCCCCAACCAAAATTCTTGCACTGCTCGGTTTGTCCATATGCATCATATACACAAATTAAGTTACATTCCCATATACTAGGTGGAGGAGCCGCACCAGTGCGGCTAGCCCGTGAATATGTATAATTAGAGAACAAGGGAAGTTTTCAATAACATTTACTTTGGTACAAAATGTGTGTGTCATAGTGATGGTATTATGGATTAATGGATTATAGTATGATGTAATTTGCATACAAAATTTATTCAAAAGTGCTAATTACATATATATATATATATATATATATATTTACAAAAGACAAAACAACAACTATTAATAGTTGTTTCTAAATATTAAACTCTGCTTCTATATCGTTGGCGTAATCTTGTAGCAGTGATAGTTTCCAATTCATTTTCAGTGCTTGTTTCAAAATGAATGCCCAAACTGGATTTGAAAACATTCTTTTCATGAGTTCTTCAACTTCCTTTTGGAACATGTAGTTGTAGTAGCACTGGCCACAGTCGTTGCATGTGCAGTTATTGTCCATTGCAAATGAAATGGGTACTGAAAGGAATGAGAAGAGAGTTTACAATATAGATATAGATGGAGATATAGATGGGTTGAAGTGAGGGAAATGAAGTACTGCATGCTTTATATATACAATTTATTTAAGATAAGCATAAAAATATTTTATAAATCGTTAATGTACGTCGGTGTTCCAGCTAAGATTAGATAAGGTTGACTTCATTTGGGATATACTATGTATATGTATAGTGTGGGGATAGATATGAGTTATATGAAAAACAAATATAAAGTTGATAGGTTCTGGAATATGGTGGTTGGAGTCCATTAAATAGTGTTAAGAATAGATAAGTAGGATTTTTTTAATGTGGAAGTAGTGTTGAAGTTTGAGTTTATTTAGGATATGTATAGGAGAATATGGTGGCTGCAATATATTAAATAGTGGTAAGAATAGATAAGTGTAGGTTTGTTTGAAATGTGTGCCACATTACCATGTGTAGGTTTGTTTGAAATGTGTGCCATTACGGTGTGGTAATAATAGATAAGTGTAGGTTTGTTTGAAATGTGTGCCATTACCATGTGTGTCTTTTATCAATGAATAGTTTATTATTTTTGTCAATATATAGTCCAGTATATCTATACAGTTTGTGGAATATTTTGTATTGCCTTTTACATTACGGTGGTAATAAGATGGCATCGAATTCTAGTGGGTTGCCTATAGAAAATGGAGATTCTGAAGATGGAATGGCATCAGGTATGCGGCGGCTGCATTTGGAGAATACAGAAAGTGAAAAATCTGGTGTTGGAGCTGTACAATACCTATATCAGAATATGTATAGGAGAGAGGGGTCGGCAGGATCACGGAGACAGAATCAGACGATAGAGAGATATAGAGGTGTGGCAGCAGAAGTATATCAACTTTTTTGCAGGTTTTCATGTCGAAGTGATTGGCTGTTTGTTTTACATGAGGTTCTGAGAGATGGGGAGAGTTTGGAAAGGCTAGAAGAGTTACTACGTACTGTTGAAGAATCAAGTAGTAATACAACGAATGGTGCTAGCAGAAGGCAAAGGAGTTCAACTTCAATGGAAGACGTGGATTGAAGGTGGATGTTGTTTAGTTCTTGGTTTAAAATGTTTGTTTATGTTATACATGAGATCAGGTTTTTGTTTTCAATGTACTTTATAATTTTATGCCTATGAATGTACTTCTTTTACAGTAAGTTGATTGTTGTAGTTTATGATGGAATAAATATTTTTGTGTTCTTTTACGGTATTTTTCCTTTTTATTGGTTGCAGTGGATAATAAATTCAGAGATGGTTTCTGATTGGTTAGTTATGGTTTCAGATTTGATTTCTGGTAATAGAAGAATTGAAGTGTATGATAATTTCCAATGCCTTTATTCTAAATGCGGGACAGTAGCAAATTATTCATGGATAAAATTTCCAAGTTGGTTTTTTTATGAACTTGTAAGTAGTAAAGAAAGAAAGTGTAGTAAGGTAAAGTTAAGATCAAAGATTTGTATAGTATTATGAAAGTCATTATTACCTTAGTCAAAGTCTGAAAACTTAGCATGAGAGGGATTTCCTGGGCAGTATCAAATGTTGGTTGCCTCTGGATCACTTACGATAACAAAAAGCTGAACCAAAAAACAAGTAACAAGTAAGCAAGTAATTATTGAACTGAAATTCAGTAATGTTATAACGGTTAAGAGAACATGAAATACTCAGAGAGCAGCGTTATAACTTGAGAAATGGTGGAATTACAGGAAAAAAAGAAATTTTAGTACCTGTTCCATGTAATTACATTAACATCTGCCTGGCAACAATTTGAGGCTAGGAATGACCTAGGAATGACCTGTATGATGATTTCAGAAACAATCTCTGCATTGTGAGTCCATCAGTATTTGATTTTGCGATTTCCTGATTTGTATATTTGTTTCGAAATCTTATAAATACATCCTCCAATGCATATCTTGTAGTTTTTCTTGGAGCCTACATAATAAAAAGAAAAACAGATTTAACCAATGAATCATATAATATAATTATTAGGAGGTTAAAGGTTCAATATTTGAAGTATGGCATAAATACGAGTGGTAAAAAATGTGGCTGTGAACTAAATGGACCTTAGCATGTTAGTCTTCAACTGAATTACTTTTGACTCAGTATCTATAAGTTGCTTGAATCTCTTGTCACTCCCTTGAGTTGCTTCCTCGATTGTCTTTTCCAGTGAACTCAATGAATCCTACACAAACACGATTCTTAATTAGTTTAATATGCATTTTTTGACCACGACTTGTAGACCTAAGAACACGATAAAAGACAGAAAGAACAAAAAAACAGAAAATAAATTCATGTACCTTTAAGTGGTCATTTTCAGCTGTTAGCTGATTTCCTTTTGATCTTTGGCTTCTTTTTTCCTTGGCATGTCTTTTCTCGCTAGCATTGCTTTTGTTTCGATACAGTGAACCTGCAAATCTTTCAAAGATTAGTTTTTTCATCTTCCTAGACTTGGCTTCTTCTATATCGTCGTAGAAAACAGTTACATAGTTATAACTATCATACTATAATACTGCATTCACATGTAATAATTCTATTCACATGTAATAATTCTGATGTACAAGTTTTACACTTGAACTTCTTAAGTGTATTGTGGAACGCTAAGGTCTAAAGGTGAACCTGATGAAGAAATTTTAAAAATAAAAGAAGCAAAACTGGAACAAGAAATTGTATATATATATACTTACCTTTATGCGCATTTTGTACTGTAGGTGCCAAGTGAGTATCTGAACTTGGTTTTGTAGCTGCCAAAGAGCAGCAGGTGTTGTTCAAGCCTAACATACATGGGAAAAATGGTGAGGGGGGGGGGGGGGATTTTCTATTTTATCGAATTTGACATGAAAATGGTTTACTATGGGTAAATTTTTTTTAAAAAACAAAATCTACATAGATAGAGTGAGGAAAAGAAGGCCATGATATGGTTACGATTTACATCCTTTTCTAATATCTATAAACATAACTGAATAATTATCTCACCATTTTAAGTTTTCTTAGTTCTTTTACAGTCATTTTTCTTCTCCAAGCACATTGAGTCAGAATTGCAGCTTTCTTTGTCTTCATAAAGTGTTTGTGTGTCAAGTGTTTACAGAAATGCCTGTATTAAAAGAAAGGAAATCAGACATCAAAGACAGGAAATTTTAAATATGTTATTGAACAAAAAGGATCACATGACCATCCATTTTAATACAGATGAATGGAGTGGAGAATAAACTATGTTTGTTTTCTGTAGATGAATTCTACAGAATTGACAACAGCAAAAAAACACAAGTAAGATTTACCTGGAATCATCTGCTATCAGCTCTGTCTGTAGCTAATATGTACAATAAGTATGATTTTGTCATATGCCAGATGTTACTGCAGTTTGTACTTTAGTTTCTTAGCTGTAGGAACTTTTTTGAAGGCATGTAATTGAAACAAGCTGACCACTAATAATTACAGCATGTACAGAAATGAGTAATACCAGCAGATTTGTAACTGTCAGTTTCTTGTGGTTATAGGTTATGGAAAAATTAGTATGAACTCTGTGTATTCACAATGATGTGTTAAAAGTGGTTGACAGATGGTATAGACATATGGGAATCAATTCAGATGTTATTTTTTAACTTTGAGAACGTAACTGTGTTGAATGTGAGTCATAATGGCATAAAAGCGTTGGGTCACCTGAATAAATGGGGTACGAATAAATTACTGTAGGGCAAAAAATACGGGTTTTCAAAGTAGAAAATATGATGCATGCAGCTGAAGTTTATGAAAGGAATGACTAATATAGGATACTAAACAGTAGCCGGTATTAGAACCTCTTTATATACAACATTTTTAGTACGGTTAGTATGCTGAATTAATGGTGTTAGTGGTCTGATAAGAACTTTTAATTGATTTATAGTTTTAGCTCTAGATAATGCAACGTAAAGCTGACCATGAGAAAATACTGGTTCTTTTAAATAAACACCAACAAAATCTAAAGTCTGGCCCTGTGCCTTGTTGATTGTCATTGCAAAACATAACCGTACAGGAAATTGTTTTCTTTGGAATGGGATACATGAAAAACTGTCCTCTGGAGCTTCTAAAGTTATACGAGGTATGAATACAGGTTTCCCTGGGAATGAGCCAACAGAAATTTCAGCATGTATCATGTTTGATTCAAATTTTTTGCAAATAAGACGTGTACCATTACAAAGCCCTTCGGAGGGATTAATATTTCTAAGTAATATAATAGGGGCATTTTTTTTTAGGATCAATCTGTGAGGGGGAAGACCAGTAGGAGTTAGAGTGTGGTATAATTCTTGTTGGTCTGGTAAACCTGAAGACTTTAGGTTTTCGTCACTGCCAAAATATGTGACCTCCTCACCCGTGAATCTAGTAATTAGAACATCATTAATTTCATGAACAAAATCATTCCTAGTAGTAAGTATAGCTCTTGTCACAAAGGAATAAACATCGAAATCAGTTTCAGCAATTCGAGGGAATACCATATCAATTAGTGCGTTTAGTGAATCAATATCATTTGTGAAAGGAATGTTAATATTTGGTGGAATCAGAATTTCATTCTCATCATTGGTATTTTCTATTCCATTACCAACTTTGAGTAAATAATCTGAGAAATTTGGATCTAATATTGCTCTCATATTTTGAGTTAGTTTTAATTTGTCAAATTGTTTCCATAAAGGAGACTTAATTATCGTAGAATTTATGATGTCTTTTTTTGTACCATTTAGAATAACCGGTAAAGTTTGGCGAAAATCACCACCGAAAACTATTATCTTACCACCGAAAATAGTATTTGTACTCATTATGTCTCTAAGCATTTCATCGAACTTCTCAATGATATTACGTTTTGCCATTGTGGCCTCATCCCATATAATCAATTTTGCAGCCTTTATCAAATAAGCTAGTGTGCTTTGTTTACTAATACTGCAACATCTAGAATCATTTTCACGTAATGGAATTTTAAATCTAGAGTGGGAAGTTCGGCCTCCGGGAAGTAAAGATGCTGCTACTCCTGAAGTTGCTGTAGCAAGTGCGATACTACCAGTTGATCTTATTGTTGCAAGAAGGGCTTTGTATAAAAATGTTTTCCCGGTACCACCAGGCCCATCAATGAAAAATACTTTAGGGGAATTATTATTCACATGATTTAATATCCGGTCATACGCAATTTTTTGTGCTTCATTTAATTTATTTACAGCTGACAAATCTTCAGATGATACAATAATATTTTTTTCAGTAGCTAGTTCTCTAGTAAAACTATCGTCTGAGCTTATGTATAGGTCGGTGTCAAAAGATAGAAAGTCTTCAATTTTCTTCCCATTGAATGAAGTAGGTAAGTTAAAGAGTCTATAACTTTATGTTTAACTGTTAGAGAACTAAGTGTTTTATCTTGTTTAAAGTCTTCAGAGAGGGAATCCTCGAATTTTACAAATAAATCCATGGGGTTTTGAGGGTTACAGTAAATAAGGATGGTTGCAAATAATTGGCGGAAAGCAGCAGGCATTATATAAGTACAAGCCTCATGGAGACACATTTCAATAGTATCATCAGTTGTCATTAACCCTAATGCTTTTGCAGCATCTCTGTATGTGTTGTAAACAATTCCATTAATTGATCTTAAGTGTTCAAAAGAAGTTGGCTTTTTTACATGCATTAAAAGTAATCTTAAATAGAATCGTTCGCCTTCAAATGGATTACAATTTAGAATACGACCGATGACCTCATTTCTTTTACGTGGTTCCCATTTTCTGGAGTCAGTATGCCAGGTAAAATATTGAGGGAATTCTACATATAAACAATTCATGGTTTTAGCAAAGGTATTATATTTGTTCATACAGAAAAATTCTGTAAGCATAGTTCTTTTAAGGAATGAATTTTCAGTAATACTTTCTAGAGACTGATTTCCATTAAATGTTACTGATTGATGGTTTTCTAAATGTAAAGGCAAACATATAACAGAAGGATGTATCTGATTAAGATCAAAACTAAATATTCGCCACATGGCCTCAGGAGGAGAAATCCATCTGGCTTTTTGGAATGTTGTAATTTCGTCAACTGAAGGGTTCTGCTCATTTGCAAGTAATGTGTAATAAATTTGGTCATGTCCTTTATAAATGTATTTATATATATATTTCACTGCTTTAATGGTGGAACATATTTCAACATTTATATGGCAATTAAAAGTAGCAAGAAGATATCGATTATAAGGTATAACCCAACGATTATCAAGTGGTGCACCTCTTACTGTGACTGTGAAACCGTTATTTGCACGACGGTAGATAGGATATGAGTTATTATTGAATGTTGTTGAGTCGCAAAATTCTTTAGGATAATGTGATTTACATGAACTGTTTATCATACAAGCACATGTTGGGTTATACATACCACAAGGGCCGTGCATCATGTGTTTTTTGACCAGAGAAAACAAATATGGTTCTTTTTGTGGATCAGGTAATTCTGCAGAAACAATTCTGTCAAAAGCTGCAGGTGTAAATATTTTTGCAGCTCGACTTAATATAAGTAAAAAATGAGCATGAGGTAAACCTCTTTTCTGGAATTCTATGACATAGGTATAAGCGATAACCTCACCAAAAATATTTTTTTTCAGTATTTCTTTTTTTAACATTTCTAGTTTGGAACGAAATACTCTAACAACTAAATCAGGTCTATTTTGTATTTCGTCAGAAGGCATGCATAGACTTTTTATTTCAGGCCAATTTGGGTTGCACGTAATGGTTAAAAATATGTCAGGTTTTCCATAGTGGCGAACTAAAGCTATGGCATCCATATATCTATTACGCATATCCCTGGGACCCCCAATAAATGAACTTGGTAATATAAGACGTTTACCAACATCAGCACCTGTTTGACAACCCTGTGCAATACCATCTAATAACCCATTATATACCTCAGTTCGCAAACGATTCTGCATTTCTTCATTTCTGAAAAAGTTCAGTCGTGAGGTTTCAATCTTAATATACATATCCACAACATACTGTTGTAAAAGTCGGCCCGTATGAAGTAAGAAAGATTTGTCATTATCTCTAATTTGTAGTTTATAACAATAATATTGGCGACATGTGACCTTTCTGCCGTCATCCGGGGTTAATAAATTTTGGTTTTCAAACTCTAAGAAAGCATCTGCAGTTGCATATTTACGAATATCATGAGTAATGTTTGAATTTGGAACTGAATTTCTTGGTCTGCTAAATTTATTTATCCCTCTATGCCAACCAAGCTCACCGTTTGGAAAAAGAAGTGGGTATTGCATACTATCATAACACCCAAAGAACTGTTTAATAATTTGAGGTTGTTTATCTTTTGAATAAACTTGAATATGTTTATCTTTGTTAGGTACTTCACTATTTGATTCTATCCATAATGCAGCAACTTGTGATACAGTAGGTTTGTTAAAAACATGAGGATTGCAAATAGGGTCAGTATGTAAAATGATTTTTAACTCATCTAAATTAGGTAAACTATTTAGGCTTCGGAAAAATGTACCATATGGGTTTCTCTGTAAAAGATCAATTAATTTCTGCACAAGATGTTGTCGGAATTTTGGGCTAATAGACATGCGGTGAGATATTTCATTCTCTGTGTCATAATAGTAAAGTTGGAGGTATTCAGGGTCATCATTTTGTGGGGTTAACTGATGTATATAATGACAAAGTTGACCCTATATATGCCATCATTTCTTCAAGCTAAAGTATTATCACAGTGGACACCGATTGATGTGAATGCGAACATATTGTTATAACTACGGATACAATCGCGGAAATGAATAGCATCAGTAGAGTTAGAAGCGTATAACTGAAGTAGTTCTGAAGGCATTTCAGTGGGTGGTAACTTGATTTGTCCAAATGAGCAACAGAATGATGGGGTTTCTGAGTGGAAACGTTTTGCGTTGCAGTGATTACAGTTAGGGGCAGCTGGTAATAGGACTGGGGTGTTTGGTATCTGCTGTAAAGGGTCAATTATAATTGGTGTGGTAGATATACTTGTAGATGGTATGGATTCTTTCATTACTTGTCTTCCTAAAACACGTTTTGTGTTTTTAACTTGTCTACGATCATGTAAACATGGATATTTTCTCTTATTGTGCTCTGAGGTTCTGATCCTGGTTTCAATTTCAGGTTCTTTTTCTTTTTCGGTGTGTGACATAATTGTTAAGCTATTCAGATGTAAACAATGTATAAGTTACACACAAGTAATACGAGATGACAAAGTAACACACACAAGTTACCCAAAAAATAAGGCACAATATAGTTATTGACTAACCTTGTGAGAGTAGAAATATCCTGTAAAGTATACAAATGGTCTGTGAAGTATCTATTTCCGCAGTGTCAACGAAGCTGCAGTGAGTGACACCAAATGAACACATGTTGTGTAATTAAGACAAAGTTCTTTAATCTAAAGAGATGGGAATAACATACCTTATTCAGAAGCAGAGAATTGAGGATAAGGAGACGAGACTATGATAATGAAAAGCAGGAAATTTGAAGAGGAAGAAGGTGGAGAATGTGCAGGACCTGGAGGAAAAGAAAACAGAAAAATAAATAAATCCCAATAAATATAGTATGAAGCAGGCAGGTGAACATGTGAACCAAGCTGGTGTGTTGGCAGCATGAGGTTAACTGAGCAGGATATGTAGTTATCTAGTATTTTTATTTAAAAAAAGGGAGAAGTGTAGATAAGAAAGAAATGGTAGGAGGAAAACCAAAGAATTATGTAGAAGGTGCTTGAGTTAAAGACCATAAGTCCAAAAAATAATTAATGGAGATTAATCATCAATATGTTATAGTGTATTTGAAATTAGTCAGTACGGTATTTTAATTTTTCAATTATTTGTTGGGGCTATCATTTATGGAAACTGAAACAACGATATTTTGAAATAACTCGTCTACGGATTTTGATTGTTGTGTTGGCCAGTGAAATAAAGAACAGACTAACTGGCTGGGAGTGAGGGCTAAAGATTGTAATTTGTACCTTTGTTTTGGAGGATTATTATTACTTATTTCCATCAAAACATGTCGAGTAGCACTTGTGTAAGAGACATTTGAAGACAGAATCTATTGACAGATGCAAAAGTTTTAATGGGAAAAGAATTAGAGTTATACCTGTGGAATAAATAGTAGAAGACAGTTGTACATAGATTGGGATAATATTACATATTAAGTTTAGTGTTAGAACAGGGAGAAGCAAGCATAAAACCTATATACATGGCATTTCGTTGAAGGCTCCAACGATGTATGCTCCAAGATGGCTAGGCTAAAGGTATATACATGTCACCTCGTACAACGAGGTGCGAGCAATAAATGCTCCAAAATAGCTGCATTATTTGATTCTTATAAAAGCAATATTTAACAGCAGCTAGTTTCCAAAAGGTTATAGAGTTGTAGATAGTACCACATATTAATCTAGCTTTGCATGTTTCAGCTTGTTGTCCTGTGGATGAAATGGTGGTAGTTCGAGCCCTCTTTTAGCAGGTGATGCTGGTGGATTGAGAGCAAGGCTGGTTGGGCCAGACTCATTTTGCATTGAAGATGTAGCATCTTCATAGTCAGACATTGATGCATCTCGGAATATTGCTCTCTGAGCTGACAAACTTTTGTCTTCAGAAGGTTGAAATGTGGAAGTCGAGGTAAATGAAGCAGATGTAGGAAGACAAGCTTCGATTGTGTAATTTGTGCATGATTTTCCCCGCATATTGAAGCTGAAGGTTCGAATGTGAATAAGCTGTCTTATATCTTGGAATTTTGCATTGATAAAGTCAGCTGTAATCGTTTTTCCCTGCATCATGTCATGGATATTAATAGGTAGGTCTCAGTTGAATAAATTAATAACAGTACTTATATTTATAAGAATACCTCAATGTCTCTCTGTGCAAATGTTTCAGCTGATATGCCTAACAATGCCTCAGCCTCCCTATGTTCAATAGTTGCATTTAAACTTCCACTTCCATCAAACAGCTCCACTTCAAATCGCAATCTAAATTCATAAATAGTCTGTTATACTGTAAGTGTATTGTTAATGACTGGTTTCGTATATGGTATTGTAAAAGTTTTAATAACTTACATGGCGTTTGCTTTTGGGAACTCTGTGTTGCAATGCAGGCACGAGGAGTCACATCCATAAGCTGCTCCACATGTTTTAGAACAGTTTGGACAAGTCATGTAGTAGAAAGGTTGGTCTGGTTTTGCAACTCTAAGACTGCCTTTGATCCAGAATGACTTTATCTGTGGAAAACCGTTTAGGGTAATAGGTTCTTTAACGAAGGAATGCAAAAAGCACAAGATAAGAGTTATACCATTTGAGTCAAACTCGTGACTTGGCTAATCTTCCGGACATGGTATTCAGGTGGTTCAGATATGATCTGTTCCTGTTTGTCATAGAGCTTCTCTGAAATAACCAGTTCAACGTATTCTTTGTTTCTTGTGAGCCTGGACATTTGTATGAATATGACAAAAAGTTTAGCAACGTAGATTGAGGTACATAATCACAATTCATATGATGATCAGCTTGGCATACAAATCAAACAGATAACGATGAAACAAAACAAAATTCGAAAGAAAATAAACTAAAATCAAACTTATCAGTCAGTCTATTTCTCATTGAAACTGAATAAAATTTAAGCCATACTCAGTCACATCAGACTTAAAACTCAATTATCTCTATCAATAACTATGCAAATTCAGAAATTCCAGATTCTACACCCTAGAGCATGTTACAAGGATTTCACAGGTACAAGAATCAACAAAATCAGAGTTGGGGTTAAAATGATATGGGTTTTTAAAGTCAGGGCTGTGCTGCAAACATGGATGAAAGAGGGCAGAGCTTCAAAGTGAATTATCTTGCTCTTTAATTGTTCGATTTCAAGGATTCCAAGTTCACCACTGTAACCAATATTATGAGAGCTACAGAGGTGAAAGATTTGACTAAATTAGAGTTATGGTTGCTGAGATGGAATCATTTAAAGGAACGTGTTCTGAAAATCTCTTCTTGCAGCGACCAAGACAAGCAGATGATTTCTAAGCTTATTATCTAACTCTTTAACTATCCTTTTCCAGCAATTTTAAGTTCTCAAATGAAGTTTATTTTGCAAAGATTACACCAGTATAAGACTCGACAAAATATAAGTTACAGTTTATGAGATATGAGATTTTAAAGTTCATATTTCTGCTGCAACACGAATGGAAGAGGGCAGAACTTCAAAATCCTCTTTCTCCCTCGTTTCTAAACCAAATTAGACGATTCTTGATTCTAATTAAAGCTCTGAATCCTAGGCTTCCAACAACACTAATTTCAGGTTTTAAAGATACAGTATTTTAGATCCTACTGCTCCAGTTAAACCAAAACTTTACAGATTTCAAAGTATTCAAATAGAACTTTACCATGATTGGAGCTGAGTAGCCTCTGGTAATGGTGGGTCAAATAAAATTGTAGTATTTCCAGCAGTGCCCAATGAGATGCCTGCAGTGGTAGAAGGATGAGTATGTAGAATAGGTATGTTAAAAAAGAGGGCGACAGTGGGAGAACAAAACACAATTTACCATGAAAAGTGTTGACTTTAAGGCGCATTCCTAGTATTACAGGCATTTTATGGACACTATCAACCAGGGCTTGTGCCTCGTGTTGGAGAAAATCGTCCCACAGAGTGAGGATCATGGGCGTGCACCTGTGTTTCAAAATAGGAAACTTTTTAACATCGGATTGAATGTAAATAATGAGTACACGAAACACAAGGATGTCATAAATGTAGGTTCTTGTAAGTGAAACTGACTCTTGGTTGAGAATGACAAATTCTTGAAGAGCTTTCTCCTGTCTACGAACACGACGTACGGGGAAAACATGTATCACAGCACACAGTAAACCTGGGAGTTATCAGATGTATAAACAGGTGAGTATTTATTATCAGAAAATAGATGTTGTAAGCACATGAGAATTAATAAGTTAGAAGACATACTTATTCGCTGATCATTATCAACTGCAAACTCAGGGCAGTCTACAAAGGTGTGTGTGTGATAAATATGATCCAGTGGTAACTGTTGTTCCCTAGGAGTGAGTCGAACAGAGCTGCTTTTATTGAGCTGTATGTGGTAGGCTGAAGGTGCCAAAACTGAAGACATAGCTGGTAACGCCTTGATTTTTCCATTTCCCACATAATGAGTACGGTATAGGTGTAGTGCTTTATCTAACCGCTGAACATCTTCGTCATATACTACGCATTGCATCCTTGTGTTCTGATAATCAAAGAGATAAGAATATAATAAATGCACCAATGAACTAAAATTGTGTAAGCTAAAGTTACCATACCTGATTGTCAACGAAGACAAATCTTTGCCGAGGTTTAGAATCTACGATGCGTATAGGGGTCTTCTCAGCAACAACAACTTTGACAAACCAGTTGGTACTTTTGACCGTCAAAGCTTGAAGCGGAATGCATCTGTCTTCCATTGAGCTGAATGGTGGAAATAAAGTAGAAGAAAAGAAGGAAAACAATTAAGAACCCTACAATAATAGATAGTATCAGTAATTCGATGCCTATGCTTCTCATTTCTCCCAGTCCCAGATTCACTATCGTCAACCCAATTGTATATCAATTGCCACTTATTAGAAACAAAGCATGGCAATATTGAAGACATGAATAATATGCAGGTAGGTCATCTATTTTCATCATTCAAATTAACACGTAATGCCTCTTGAGACTTATAGAGAAATTAGAAGCTAAAGCTTATTGAAATTACAAGAAACATCCGATTTGAACAAGAAAATTGCAAGCTCATCTAATGGTAAAATATGATCGACCATTCAAAGAAAGTGTATAACCTTCAGCCTATATATAGCTGAGGTAAATATATAGGCTGAGTATCTAAAAAAATAAAAATTGGCACTATCTTTTTGATAATCATGTTACACATGTTGTTTTGATTTAAGACTAACAAATTTCAGAGTAAAAAACTGCAGTAACATGAAACTTAGAGAACATTATAACTTAAACCTGGACCTAGATACAAATAAGTCGAGCCTGTATACAGAGGACGAATTAAACAACAAAAATAAGAACATTAAAGTAATAGTTTAGGAATTTAAACAAACACTTTGTGTGCATGAAACTGAACCCACATAAACCACAAAGAATACAACACAATTACAAGACAATAACCAAAACGAGAGAAATTCATAGGAGGGGAAACAACAAGTTAATCGAAATGCATATCGGAATACATGAATCAGCGAGAAGGATTAGTAGAAACGGACCAAAAACGAGTAAAAACAGGGAAGGCGGAAGATTGAGAAAACATACGAATATGAATATAGAAGGGGTTTATAGAAGACTCACCCATGAAACTGGGGAGATACGTGTCAGTCTGCGGTAGTAGAACGAGGTAAGCACAGAGGTGATTCATGATTTTGTGGTCAAAATGATCAGGCAGATGGAAAACTGGAAACTGGCAGAGGAGGTAATTTTGCGAAGGAGAAAAGAAAAAGAAAGAGCAAGGAGTAATTGTTTAGAACGTGAAGTGAACCGGGTACTGTCCTAAAACAGGCCCATGGGAGAAACTTAGCACGTATTCAACTTAGGAATTTAAACAAACACTTTGTGTGCATGAAACTGAACCCACATAAACCACAAAGAATACAACACAATTACAAGACAATAACCAAAACGAGAGAAATTCATAGGAGGGGAAACAACAAGTTAATCGAAATGCATATCGGAATACATGAATCAGCGAGAAGGATTAGTAGAAACGGACCAAAAACGAGTAAAAACAGGGAAGGCGGAAGATTGAGAAAACATACGAATATGAATATAGAAGGGGTTTATAGAAGACTCACCCATGAAACTGGGGAGATACGTGTCAGTCTGCGGTAGTAGAACGAGGTAAGCACATAGGTGATTCATGATTTTGTGGTCAAAATGATCAGGCAGATGGAAAACTGGAAACTGGCAGAGGAGGTAATTTTGCGAAGGAGAAAAGAAAAAGAAAGAGCAAGGAGTAATTGTTTAGAACGTGAAGTGAACCGGGTACTGTCCTAAAACAGGCCCATGGGAGAAACTTAGCACGTATTCAACTTTTATATATATATATATATATATATATAGTAGATTTATTCAACACATATGCACGTTATTTAATTACACATGCTTTATTGTAGCACACATATACTGCACGAACATGTATTTATTCGTTCTTCAACTTTTAAACCTCCCCACAATAGAGGAAAAAGTGCAATTTATTATTTTAGTACCAAAAGTTGATACAACAAGTGATTAAATGTCACATATAAATTTGAATTATAAATGTAACTAATAATATTGATAAATTAATGAAAATGCGCAGGCCACAAATTCGGGAGCTAAGAGCAATTCTAATAGCTTCCCTATATTTTTCCCTATTATAGGGGTTCAAATGAAACTTCTCTAAACTAATTCATCACCTCCAACGGTTGCTACAATATATAGGGGATCTAATCGTATTAAATTACTATTATAGAGAGAGTTGGAATGGAACAAAGAGAGAAAAGGTGAGAAAGAAACTAAAATTAATTTAATCCAACTCAACCCCTATAATTTTCATTCTCTCTCTTCAAGTTTAAAGAATGGTCTCTCTCTACAAACTTTAATTTAGATTCATTTAGGGGAGCCGTTGGAGCATTGCTCCAACCAAAATCCTTATAAACTATCAAAATCTCTATAATAGAGGGTTCGTACTTTGTTGGACTTGCTAAGGGGACCTCTCTCCAAAATTGAGAATATTAATAAATTGAGAATGTGCAAGCTATAGATTCAGTAGTCTTACATGATATATATATGAGAAAGTCTTGGGTGAGACCTGTCCTTGTGGAGACCAAGAGCAGGGGAATGAGCATTTACTGTTTCTGCTTGATCTTTTAGTCAGTTTGTTTGATCTTTCAATCAATGTGCTTGAGTATTTTTGTTTTGCCTTGATTTTTCAGTTAATTTGATCTTTCGTTCAATTTGCTTGATCTTTCGGTCAAATTTCCTTGATCATTTCATTGGTCAATTTCACCAACGACAAATTCAATCAAGGAAATCGGCGGGTGAGCTTAATTCAATCAATAACAGTCTCATATAATCTTTGGTCTCATTGGAGACAGTCTCAATTGAGAATTAGTATATATATATATATATATATATATATATATATGTATGTATACGAAGCCGCCATGGATATCCCAACTCTAGTTTAGTGTTTATTTTAGAAGGCCACTCCGTCATACTTTCTGTCAGCATTTGTCCTATGCCGATCATGTACCCTTTAATTATGGAGCTAGAACAGATCAAAACTGAAAGGCATATTAACTAACACACAAGAACTCAGGGTACATCAAATTTTTTTATGTAATTAAAGTATGGTACTTAATTAATTTAAGTTAGGTAATAAAAACTAAATTTCCATGCTCCATGGTACAAAATGAGTATGAGCATGTAAACATGCAAAAATAGTAAAATATAGAGATCTTGACCATGTTTTAGCTCCAACATATAAGTTATATGGTATTCTAAAATAGAATATGAGATGAGAGAGAAGATTTGGATAAGTATATGGGTAGAATAAGAATGGTTCTCTAAAACTTAATGCTACACATTTCTATTTCTTATTTATTTCAAAATTTGTTATTATTTTTATTATTACTAATCACATTTTCCCTCCATTTCATCTATATAACAAATATATACATATATATATATATATTTATTATATATAAAAGTGCTACATTGTGAGAGCGCCAGTGGAAGCGACACGTGGCGCTCTCACAGAATTTTCTCATGCTCTTTTTTTTAAAAAAAAAACTAAAAAGCTAAGAAAAATTCTAATGCCACCAAGTTAAATGCGCCTATATTAAACGAGCCTTTAACAAAACCAAGATCTGGAATATTTCTTTTTTATTCTTAGAGCAAAATCTTCCCCTCCAATCTTTCCTCTTTCCTAATTAGTCCTTTAATACGTTTGACTTTTCTAAACAAGTTTTTATTGCAAATTTATTTAAAATAACAAATTTGCCACCTAATCTTATAAAAATAGATTTAATAGAATATACTCTATAAATAAAAATAAAAATTTTATGGATTATAATAAACCTTACATGTGTCTATTTAAAATAGTATAATAATGCTATTTCAAAGATTAATATTCGTACAAATCTATATATAAAAATTAACATTTTTGTTGAAATCTTGAATCCTAAACTGTGTAAAATTATTATTCCTAAAAAAATTAATATGAATTCATGCATGAGCACGGGCATTATCTAGTCCTATATATAAAATCTAGTACATTATGTAAAAGGAACAATCTTGAAGCCACATGTAACTCTCACAATGATTTTGCCACATGGCACTCTTACAACAATCCACATCAACTTTTAAAAAAGACTAAATTCTTTCGGTTTTTCTAATATATGCCCATGGGCATATGATAAATCAATCCGACAAGCGTAAATTTAAATGGAATTCCGACACTTACGTATATGTTTACCTATTTGCACGCAATACAATCTATCCTAACAGTAAAAATAAATTTCACTTGTTTATGATTTCGTGCTACCAAACATACCACAAAATAATAATTTAAAATTACGCGTAAAATTTATGGAAACAAAACTTATTAATCATAAATATTTTTTTAAAAAACATTAATCGTATTATCTGAAATATAATGTAATAAAATTAAAATACACATTGTTATTTATTAAGAATATATTCCATCATCAAAATTATAAAATTAAACAAAATCTTATAAGAAATCAGTACAATTTTAAATATATAAAATCAAATTTGATACCACCAATGACCAAAACAAATGAATAAAATCTCATAACTGTCATTTATATATTTATCACTTTTACCTACCTATTTACCTATCAATATATATATTTAAAAATAAAAAACATGTATATTTCTTCGTAAATTAGAAGGTTTATTTATTTTTATCGACATTCACGTCTCAATACATATTACATAAATTTAAATAAAAAGATTTAAATATCATAAAAGTAATATTTATATTTATAATTATAATAGTGTAAGATTAAATAAATGATTTAAACAAAATTCAACTGAAATATGTTCATCGTATATAATTTAAAATAATTGTGTAAAAATTAATTCGAGTAAAATATTGGTAATATCTTGCATACATAAAATCAAAACAATGTCAAATATGGTTCAAAGCCTGCATTATATAACATTGGTAATGTTTGGCATACGTAAAATTAAACAGTGAACAAAAAATTTACCCGTATGCAGAAGTTTTATTGCGTGCAAATAGGTAAACATATACGTAAGTGTTGGAATTCTATTTAAATTAAAGTTGTCGGATTGATTTATCATATGCCCATGGGCATACATTAGAAAACCCGAAATTCTTTTATTAAATAAGTCTTATATAATTAATCTCCTAACTTCATTCTTCTAGATTTTTCTTCTTATTTTTTTTTTCTTACGTACGCTTCCTCTTACTTAAATCTTTTACAAATATTTTTCCATAATTAGTATATACCATTGACCAAGATTTAGTATATTATTTCATAATTACCTTTCATTTTCTATACAATTTTTATTTCTTCCAATTTTATTTTCAATTTATATTCCTTATTTTCCAATATTCAATCAAAAAATTCATATATAATATAATAAATTTTAATATTTTCATTGAAAAAATTTCGGGGCATTGTCCGATAGTGGTAATTGAGGAGAATGAAGAGATTCATGGTCTTGCATGGAATGGAAGCATTCCCAAGAAGAGAGAATCGAATCGAATCAGTTCCCGCCTTTCTTTTCACTTTTTCGTATCTCTCTTTACCGTCCCCAGAAAATGGCCATTGTCTATTTGAGAATTGTAATTGAGGAGAATGAAGAGGGCATGGTCTTGGACGGAATGGAAGCATTCCCGAGGAGAGGGAATCGCCTTTCTTTTCGCTTTTTCGTCTCTCTCTTTAGCGTTCCCCAGAAAATGGCGGGTGATATAATTAATACACCATCTTCCATTAACCTCCTCTTTAATTTCTTTATTTTTTTGATTTTCTTTAAATATATTTGGAGTCTCCTTTTTCTTTAGCAGATCCTGGTGAACTATCTGAAGCTTCTCTTTACAGTTTACAGCCATAAAAAAAGACCCAAAAATTTAATACGAATTTGGCGTTTGTAGAATCTTATATATATAAGTGGAAAAAAGAAATATTGACAGCGAAAAAGGCATTTCCAATGTACAAGAAAAAGAAAAGATGGTCAAATTACACCTCCAAGACTTTTCTTCCCATCATCATTTTCGACTATCTTTATCGAAACTCTTACCATTTTCACCCACTGGCCACTTCCATTTGTGTTCTAACCTTACCCTATAATTTCACATTTAATCTTTTTTAGTACTAATCAGTAGTTTTGATAGTGATATTAATCAGGTGATCTATACATATTAAGTAATTTGCGCCTTTACAAGTGTTTCTTTTACAAATTATCAATGGAAACATGTAGTCTCACGGAATGATTATGTTTAATATGCAAAAATTCAGTCTTAAAAGTGAGAAAATCAGACATGAAATTGAGAATATCAACAATGATACACTTAATGTCATGATCATGACAAATATCAACATTTGTCCTTGGTGTCAATTGTCTTACAAAAGACTTTCTCCCATATGTATAATATTCATGTTTCCTTACATTGATATTCTAAAGATATTGATATTTAATTACTTGTAATTTATTCATGCTGATTCAAAAATACAAGGCTATTTTTTTTCTCTAAGAGCATCTCCAATGGTTTTGTTTTGGGAGTTGCTTGCAATATTTAAAAATGTATAGCATACTGCTGAACCATTGTTTCCATCCACGTAGGCACTGCTATACGAGCAGTACTGCTCTACAAAGCAGTATGCCAGACATCGATTCTTGCGTTCTTGCATTTATTTTACGTGCATTTTACCATTGTAATGTGATAAGTAATTTAAATTTAATAATAAATGTTATTAAAATGTGGGACCAACACAAGTAGCTCACCATTGTTGAAGTGTGTTGCTTGCCACATCATTGGTTTGAAACATGACATGGCAATGCAAGATGTAGCTTGCCATTGGAGATGCTCACCAGAATAGTTATTAAACAGATATCAAGGATAGTAATTAAAATAATAACGAATATAAGATGTACAGTGTATTGAAATCTGGGAAGGCTAGCCATGCAAAGTGCTTTAAGCCTACGTAGTTTTCGATTTCAGCTTCTGACATGCACGAGCGGCTTTCATCAGTCCAAGATACAAAGAGCGCTCCTCAAAATCATAATTAATCATGGATACCGTTAAGATAGATATTTTTGTATACACACGTATCATTATGGTTTATTTTCTATTTAGCTTACTTATCGTGTAATTTTATGAATTTTGTGTTTCTTGTTTTGTTTGGTGTTTGTATATTTGATCATTTTTTTTGTCCTGATTTGTATTTTGATCAAGTAATGTTGTAGTTGTAGCAAATTTTATTATCGTAGTGATCGATATGCATGATATTCCGATTATAAATAGTTTTTGTGACAACAACGTTAATATTACATTACAAATTTATTGTATTCCTATTCTATAATTACACAGACATATTATATTAACTAACATGTTATGTGATTATATATAGTTCTATTAGATTTTTGATTGGATACTAATTGGGCAGTTTTCGAGCAATATATATAAATGGATATTTAATTTTAAAAAATATATATCTAACAAGTTAAAAAGAGTGTTGGATGAGACATGTCCTTGTGGAGACCAAGGGACAAGGGATTGAGCATTTATCGTTTTTGCTTGATCTTTTAGTCAGTTTGATTGATGTTTAAGTCAGATCCTTTGACCATTCTTGTTTTGCCTTGATCTTTCATTCAATTTTCTTGATCTTGTAGTCAATTTCCTTGATCATTCCTAATCCTTGGTACATTACTGTTATTCCGTACAAATTAATATTGAAGCTCAATCTCGAGTCAGTCCATGTGAGCCGGTTGAGCTCTAGTGACACCAACATCGTAAAATTTAACAACGGCGGTGGGGCTGAAGTTCGTCAATGACAATTTCAACCGATAATAGTTTCTTATAGTATTTGGTGTCTGTAGACACATGTATCAAATGAGATTTTGTAAACAAGTTATACTACGTTACTGAGATATTATTTTAACATTTATTACCTTTGTTGGTCATGAAGTAGGTACGTCGAATCACAGTTTCCATTTAAAGGTACTATTTGCTTTGAATTTAAGATTAAGGCTATGTTCAAAATCACAGCTTTTTAGTTAATTTAATGAAATTTAGGTTATTTCAATTATGCTGATTCTATTTTTCAATATATTAATTTTAACTTCAATTTAGTGTAAGATCTAGTAAATCGGGCTTAAGATGTGTAACTCTAATAATCATAGTCAAGAAAGAATATATAAGACTACTTTGAGAATTAAGATTTTGTCTCCCAGGATCTTTTTTCATTTTTTGATTGTCTTTAGTAACTTTTTGAGTTGCCCTAGATTTGGCTGGGCAATGAAGAACAATGCACAATGGAATATTCAAAATAGAAAGTAAGCACCATTTACTTTGATGCCAACTGCATAGTAGTCATCATCACATTGAAATATTTATTGGAATGAATTTTGGAAGAGACCCAGTAGGGCCGTTTTAAATAATAATTTTATTCTCAGAATACTCATGATTGTCTGATTACAAATAAGTGAGGGTTAATTCAAACGTTTTTTTTCTTCCTTTCTTCTCTTTTCTTTTGCTCATATTGTATTTTGTTATTCAACAATTAGGTTATATATACTCCATTTAATAGATATGAAAAATTGTTTGATTGAAAAACCTTTGATGTTCAATAAGGTGTATATTTTATTTGAAATTGGTGTGATTGTACAACAAATGCTTATCGTGTAAAATTTAACATTAACGTTTTAAATTTATGCTTTCAAGTTAAAAAGAATGAGTAGGTCAATAATCTATGTTAATAAATTACTATAGGCAAATTCTCATTTGAGACCTGTCTCAAATGAGACCAAAGATTATATGAGACTGCTATTGATTGAATTTGTCGTTGGTGAGCTTTAAACCCGCCGATTTCCTTGATTGAATTTATCGTTGGTGAAATTGACCAAGGAAATTATCAAGAAAATTGACCGAAAGATCAAATTAACTGAAAAATCAAGGCAAAACAAAAGTACTCAAGGACATTGATTGAAAGATCAAACAAACTGACTAAAACATCAAGCAGAAACAGTAAATGCTCATTCCCCTGCTCTTGGTCTCCACAAGGACAGGTCTCACCCAAGACTTTCTCATTACTATATACTAATTCTAAGCTAAGAGAGCCTACTAAATAACCACTTTCTTATCAGTGAATCGAGCATACCAAAACACTAGGCAGCCAATGGAAATAGTTTTTGTCTCTAGACCCCTTACAAAAGGAGTGAAAGCACCATAGTCAACCAGATTTTTTGGAAGGGTCGATTTATGTCAGTTGGGTGCAGTTCAGTGGTGAAATTGTGAAGTATAAGGTGAGACTATTCTCCTGTCCAAGTTGTTCCTGCAAAAAGAGTGGGGAAAGGAATTAGCGGTATCAAGTCAAGATTCTAAGTGCTGGGATCCCTAACTTAACAAGACTCGGGGCTCTTCTAGTTGATACTCACATCCCATTCATATTCATTTCAGAATTGATATGATGATTGAGTGCATGTTTGGTTGTTTCCTTGTCTCAAAGTGTGAAGAGCAACAACAGGAAAAATATTACTGTGTATATTTTTAGCAAGACACATGACTCTTCTCTATGATTATTTTGATCCATAATCATATGGATTGCATTAAGGCAGTCAGATTCAATCCAAAAGGTGAATAACTGGAAAGAGTGACCTGTGTACAGTCCTAGTTTAATGGGAAACAGTTCAGCTTCAAAGGAAGAACATGTTTTAATGTAAAAAACATCTTGCATGTAAACAATCACCATCTTTATTTCTAAAGACAACTCATATTCCTAAACAACCAAACTCAGTTTATTGATACATATAACTAAACAAGAAAAGAAACAATTGTTGATTTCTTATTCTTATATATATATGTATATGATACTGAATAAATGGGAATCTAATGTGATTTGAATAACTAGATCCTTAATTTAGTTTTTTTCTATTGATATTTGATTTTAGATTTGATTGTACATATTGGCCATGTTTGGTAGTGGCTGGTAGTTATTGGTTGTTGGTTGTTTTCATTATCTGATTTGACCATCTGTTTAGGTTGGCTGTTTGACCGTTATCTGTTTGACTGTTAGCTATTTACAAAACTGTTTCATAAAGTTAAATGTTAATTGGATGAGCTGTTTTACGCAAAATGACATATGTGGACATGATTTCCCTTTTTACCCCACAAAGTGAATAACTAAAATTCTGATTAGCCAGATAAGATTATTTGTATAAATATTAATAGAGTTATGATTAAGCCATTTGAGCATACTTGTTAGACTGTATCCCACACTGAAAATGGCCATGGACATTTTAAATGTTCAATATATATGTTTGGTGGGATACTCCTCATAGTGCCAATTGGTTTTATGATGCAAAGACATGATGGTTTCTTAAGGCCAGGGGAAATGAGGAATTTCTAGAGATGACCGTTGAAGTCAAAGGCCGAAGACTTGAAGCTGAGCTATGGTGATTACAACCAATTCTGTTGGATGGGAAAGTTAGTTGATCACAAATCTAGAGATAGATAAGTACTGTGAATTAGGAAACAGAGAGCATCAGATAGCTTGTGTGTGCGTGATTTCCGATCAGATTGTACTCTTTCCCCAACACAAATTCATATTCTCTCTCAGCCAATTCTTCTCTCTTTGTATGAACTCACTATTTCCCCCAATTAATTGGAAGATGGAGATTATGTATAGATTAAAGGAAGACTAATGTTCAAACTGTGAAGGATAGCTTCCATGTACCAGTCATTCATGAACTGTTAGATGAGTTGTATGGTGATGTATGGTTCACAAAATTGAATTTAAGGTATGGTTATCATCAGATGAGGGTGAATGAAAGTGATATATACAAAACTGCATGTCAAACTCATAGTGGCTATTTTGAAATTATGGTTATGCCTTTTGGTTTAGCTCTTACAAATGATTCCGCTACCTTTCAGAGTTTAATGAATCAGATTTTTTTAGAAGTTACTCAAAAAGTGTGTGCTTGTGTTCTTTGATGATATACTAGTATATAGCATTTCAGAGGCCGAATCCACTTCGAATTTGATAAATGCATTGCTTGTGAAGTATGTGTTCGTGTATGCCTTATACCTGTTGTTGATTGAAAATTGGAACCCAATATTCGAAAAAAAGTGATTGTGTAATTGTGTTGAGTATTGTTGATAGGTCCTAGATATACTCTTATTTTGTAGCATTTGAGAGCTGTCTTAGATAGTATTTTGTGTAATTATATTAGACCTTTAGACCGAATCATTCATAGTGGTTTGAAATTGAAGACGTGCATTTCGATCTTGAATTGCACTTGCGATGGATTTGAATGATTTGAAGACCTTCTATGACCGTCCTGACCGCGTTTGATACATTGAAGAACCGGTCGTAGAAGTGGCGTGAAGGCACACTCTCGCGGGCCGCGAACCCTAGGTCGCGAACCGCGAGGGTGTGTGTTGCTGTTTTGAAGATGCCGAGTTTCGCGAGCCGCGAGGACCAGACTCGAGCCGCGAGGACCAGACGCCGAGACACGGGCGCGAGACTCCGGTCGCGGACCACGCCGAGACACGGGCGCGAGACTCCGGTCGCGGACCACGCCGAGACCGAGACACGGGCGCGCGGGGCGCGAATCCTCGGCCGCGAGCCGCGAGAATCAGGCTCGCGGTCCGCGAGGGATTTCGCGCGACCCGCGAAGGCCCTGCAAGTGGCATTTTGTTTTGAGTTATTTTTGTTATTTTTGGAAGTATAAAAGGAACTTATCCTCAATGTTTAGAGGTCGTTTTTTTTACAGAGCTCCCAATCCAAAAACACCCAATTTCCTTAGTTTTTCTTCCCTTTGATTCTATGTTTGAATATGTATTGATTAGAATGATTGTTGTAGCTTAATCTTCCTTGGGAGCAATTGATTAAACTTCTATTCTTGAGATTTTCATGAACTTTCATATGCTTCTATATATGGTTTGATTATCATTTGATGAACTTGTCTTGAATTGTATATGAATGTTGTTAATCTTGCTATATTTGCCATGGGCTTTGTGTTTTAAATCAATTGCATGCCTCATAGTTTAGCTAATGGTAGTTTAAACCCTAGTTTTAGTTTAATTTGGAGATTAGGTTAATTAGAAGTGATTGGGGGGTGACAAACCCTTTTGCTTGCTAGCCATAGAGTAATTTAGCCTAGTTGGTAGAGTAATTGGTAATTAGAGAGGTTGTGTGATTGTTGTTATGAAACATGGTAAATTGTAGTCATGGGAATGAATTGTTTATGAGTTTGAATTATTGCATGTCTTCGTAGGAACCTAATGTGATCATTGATCCTTCGTTATATGTAATTGTAGAGTTGAGATATTCATTTCCAATGTGTGATTATATGCATCGAATTGCTAGATTCGTGGGTAGATGTTAGCATTTACCCCAATATCATAAAGTAGCAAATATGAATTGAGATTTGTATGTTATCATCATCTTAGTTCTTTATAGTTTTCAAATGTCTTGTCCAACGCTCACGTTATCGATGAGTATGGGTGAGTTTGTCGATTCTCCATTGTTAATTCCATTGTCGATGTATCTAGATGTTATCATCTAGGTGGATTGATAATGAGGGCTCTTGAGTGATGTGTTCATGCTCACTAGCTATTATAGAGAGAATAGGATGTTTTTCATCCACGACTAATGATCATAAACCTTAGATGTGAAGCGTTCACTCAATGATTAATCGATAGTTGAAGTTGAAGTCAATTGCCTCCCAAGGCCTTGTATTTGCATTGTAGTGTAGTTTATCTTAGTTGCTTTCTTTCGTAGTGTAATAAACCAAACTCAAAACCCCCCCCTGTTTACCTTGCTTTCTATATAATATATATGTATGTGTTAACAATCTTTGCTAAAACACTAAACAAGATCCTTCTCCTTGTGGTTCGATCCCTACTTCCCACTATCTACTCTATAGTAGTTAGAAGTCGTAGGTGAAATATAAAATGTGTTTTGATTGAGTGGGATTCCCATTTACGACGTGGGGAAATCGCTTGTCAAAAATGGCGCCGCTGCCGGGGAGAAGGCATTTCTTGTTTTGTGTTTTATCTTAGATTTTATTGTTTACCTCCTTTGTTTTCTTTCTTTTCTTTGAAAGTGTATTGCTCGAGTTCTTTGCGTAAACGACACCTTGTAGTGTGTATTGCCTTAGAATCCTTGCACTATAATTTCAATCCTTTCTTTACTTTGTTTTCTTTGAAGTGTGTATTGCTTGGTTTCTTGGAGTAAACGACACCTTGTAGTGTGTATTACCCTAGAACCCTTGCACTACAATTTCAATATCTTTGTTTGTAGTTTTAATTTTAATTTACATATGGATAACCTCCCTTATAACTATTCAAGGGATGATGATAATTTTGCAAACTCGCGTGATGCATACAATTTTACTAATTTTTCCGAGTCTTGCAATTTTGATTTGAGAAATGAGCACTTTCAACATGAAATGCCCGTTGGTTCCTCATACCAAGGGTACCATGATGAGTGCTATAATGAGGAGGGAGTTGGATTCCAATATCAACAAGTTTATGATCCTTACTACGATTCTTATGAGCCGCAATGGAGTGGTCATTCGAATTCGAGGTTTGGATACCCACCGGAAAACCAACCCTATGAGCAACAAAATCTACCTCACCCACCTTTTGAATTGCCTCAAGAACAAGATGCGATGAATTATGAAGATAATTTACGCTTAGAAAATCTTGAGAGGCAATTGAATTTAATGTGGGAAGCGGTGAGGAGATTAGAAGCTCAATATTCCGAAGGAGAACCATCCCAAGTAGAACCTATTCCGAGTGCTTTGCACGAAGAAGAATTTGAAAGGGATGAGGAGTTGGTTGTTGAACAAAAAGAAGAAGAGAGGGAGGTGATCGAACTTGAGAACTTACCATCACCATTGCCACCCCTACCTCCACCTATTCAACCAAAATCACCAACTTCGGAAATCTTAGAGGAGCCAAGTAGGCAGCCAACTTACTCATTCATGCTTCCAACCATCCATACTCCTTTAAGAACCTCACCTTACACTCCTCTACCTATGCTTTCTCAACCCCCCTTCACTTTTTTCTTAAAGGTGAAGGATTTCAAACTTTTGTTCTATGAATAACATTTGGGTCGTGTCGACGACGTTAAATAAATCGATTTTGATCGTTTGGAAATAACATTTCCACTAAACGATTCTTGTTTTATTTTTATTTAGCTTTTATTGTGTTTATATAAAGTAAAAAAAAAAAAAAATTTAAATTATATAGTTTCTTTGTATATTTCTTTGTATATTTCATTGTGTAGAATAAGGTGTGCAATGGAGCAAAAACGGAAAAGCTGAAGAAGCCATTCCTCGCGGTCCGCGAATTGATCGCGCGGACCGCGACCGAAGATTTTCGCGAGCCGCGAAAGGGAGCTCGCGGATCGCGCCTATGTCTCGCGGTCCGCGCATGAAGTCTCGCGACCCGCGAGGGAGGCCGGGATTTCTCGATAATCCCTGGAACGAAAACGTCGATTTTCGCGGTCCGCGGCTTGGTCGCGCGGACCGCGACACTGTGCTCGCGGACCGCGGTTTAATCGCGCGGTCCGCAAAGGTTTGTCGAGCGCGGCACGCGATTTCATCGCGCGCGCCGCGACGGGCTTCAGCGCGCGCGATCCGCGAATTTGTCACGCGGACCGCGAAGGTTTTGCGCGCGGCACGCGAGATATGCCGAGCGCCGCGAAGGCCTGGAGCGCGCGGTCCGCGATTTCATCGCGCGGACGGCGAGTAAACAGCGCGCGGCCCGCGACGAAGGCCGCGCGACCCGCGAAGAGGACCGAGATTTCTCGGAAATCCCTGGAAGGATTTGGCGCATGTTCGCGGCCCGCGCCGGAACCTCGCGACCCGCGAAGAAGGCCCGCGACCCGCGACTGGGGCTCGCGATCCGCGACAAAAATAGGACACTATTTCTTTCCAAATCCTTCTATCTTTTTTCTCTTCCTTCTTCCCTATTCCCTCAAGCTCCCAAAGGCTTCAATTGACGGTACCCTACTCAATTTGTTCAAATTTTTTTGGGTGTTTTAGGGCTTGCCGCCAATAGAATTAAGTACATTTTGAAAGGCTTGCCGCCTTTAGTTACATACTGAACTTTTTGAATAGGGCTTGCCGCCATATAGCTACTTTAGTTGTGCTGGACGGTTATTGCATAGATTAAGCTAATATAGCTACACCCTTTCTTACACTATGATTTTCATTGATATATTTAAACATTGAGGGCAATGTTTAGACCAAGTGTGGGGGAGAGGTGTAGGACTTTTGTTGCTGATTTTGTTGCTAGTTTTAATACTGTATTGCCTAAAAAAAAAAAAAAAAAAAAAAAAAAAAGCCCGGATGGTCCCAAAAATACTAGAGGATCAGGTAAAAATGAGAGGCATGCCCGGATGGTTCCAAAAATACTAGAGAATCAGGCAAAAATGAGAGGCCAAAAAAAAAAAAAAAAAAAAAACATTTTCTTTTCTCTTGTTTAGATATATAAAGCTCTCAAATGTTATGTGCTTAATTATTCAGAGTATACACTTGGATCTTAATCGTTCTTTCTCGAGGACGAGAAAGGTTCAAGTGTGGGGGATTTTGATAGGTCCTAGATATACTCTTATTTTGTAGCATTTGAGAGCTGTCTTAGATAGTATTTTGTGTAATTATATTAGACCTTTAGACCGAATCATTCATAGTGGTTTGAAATTGAAGACGTGCATTTCGATCTTGAATTGCACTTGCGATGGATTTGAATGATTTGAAGACCTTCTATGACCGTCCTGACCGCGTTTGATACATTGAAGAACCGGTCGTAGAAGTGGCGTGAAGGCACACTCTCGCGGGCCGCGAACCCTAGGTCGCGAACCGCGAGGGTGTGTGTTGCTGTTTTGAAGATGCCGAGTTTCGCGAGCCGCGAGGACCAGACTCGAGCCGCGAGGACCAGACGCCGAGACACGGGCGCGAGACTCCGGTCGCGGACCACGCCGAGACACGGGCGCGAGACTCCGGTCGCGGACCACGCCGAGACCGAGACACGGGCGCGCGCACCACGCCGAGACCGAGACACGGGCGCGCGGGGCGCGAATCCTCGGCCGCGAGCCGCGAGAATCAGGCTCGCGGTCCGCGAGGGATTTCGCGCGACCCGCGAAGGCCCTGCAAGTGGCATTTTGTTTTGAGTTATTTTTGTTATTTTTGGAAGTATAAAAGGAACTTATCCTCAATGTTTAGAGGTCGTTTTTTTTACAGAGCTCCCAATCCAAAAACACCCAATTTCCTTAGTTTTTCTTCCCTTTGATTCTATGTTTGAATATGTATTGATTAGAATGATTGTTGTAGCTTAATCTTCCTTGGGAGCAATTGATTAAACTTCTATTCTTGAGATTTTCATGAACTTTCATATGCTTCTATATATGGTTTGATTATCATTTGATGAACTTGTCTTGAATTGTATATGAATGTTGTTAATCTTGCTATATTTGCCATGGGCTTTGTGTTTTAAATCAATTGCATGCCTCATAGTTTAGCTAATGGTAGTTTAAACCCTAGTTTTAGTTTAATTTGGAGATTAGGTTAATTAGAAGTGATTGGGGGGTGACAAACCCTTTTGCTTGCTAGCCATAGAGTAATTTAGCCTAGTTGGTAGAGTAATTGGTAATTAGAGAGGTTGTGTGATTGTTGTTATGAAACATGGTAAATTGTAGTCATGGGAATGAATTGTTTATGAGTTTGAATTATTGCATGTCTTCGTAGGAACCTAATGTGATCATTGATCCTTCGTTATATGTAATTGTAGAGTTGAGATATTCATTTCCAATGTGTGATTATATGCATCGAATTGCTAGATTCGTGGGTAGATGTTAGCATTTACCCCAATATCATAAAGTAGCAAATATGAATTGAGATTTGTATGTTATCATCATCTTAGTTCTTTATAGTTTTCAAATGTCTTGTCCAACGCTCACGTTATCGATGAGTATGGGTGAGTTTGTCGATTCTCCATTGTTAATTCCATTGTCGATGTATCTAGATGTTATCATCTAGGTGGATTGATAATGAGGGCTCTTGAGTGATGTGTTCATGCTCACTAGCTATTATAGAGAGAATAGGATGTTTTTCATCCACGACTAATGATCATAAACCTTAGATGTGAAGCGTTCACTCAATGATTAATCGATAGTTGAAGTTGAAGTCAATTGCCTCCCAAGGCCTTGTATTTGCATTGTAGTGTAGTTTATCTTAGTTGCTTTCTTTCGTAGTGTAATAAACCAAACTCAAAACCCCCCCCTGTTTACCTTGCTTTCTATATAATATATATGTATGTGTTAACAATCTTTGCTAAAACACTAAACAAGATCCTTCTCCTTGTGGTTCGATCCCTACTTCCCACTATCTACTCTATAGTAGTTAGAAGTCGTAGGTGAAATATAAAATGTGTTTTGATTGAGTGGGATTCCCATTTACGACGTGGGGAAATCGCTTGTCAATTGTCCAATAAATTGTTTATCGATGACTGAAGAATATGAACTTTCTACTTATGATCGTAGAGCATCTGAGAGAAGTGTTAAATCTTATGATAACTTACCAGTTGTCTGCCAAAACTCTAAGTGTGAGTATTCCAAATCAAAAATTTAGTGAAAGATAAGTGACCTTAAATCATAATTGTTTAAAGTTTAGTGATCTAAAATAAAAATCACTCTTTTTAAAGTGTTGGAATACTTTTTTTTTGATATTTTTATCTAATATTTGTGCAGTATGTGAAAAGTGGGGTAAGGTCGGCATCGTTCACTCGTGCTTGGCCTCGTGCCCTTATGAACCATATACTGAGTACCTGAATGTCATATTTCCTAGGTTTTGGTCAAAATAGGGCCAAGGCATGCATCAACGTGTGTTCAATGGACATTTAAAGTTCATGTTCGAAACTCCCTACAAGTCTTGAGAGGCATTGAACAATTCATACATTGGGTATTCCATAGTGGACATCCTTGACCGTTTAAGAAGAAGATCACAAACAATAACATCAAGTAGAATGGAATGACATAAGGAGAAGAGGGAATCTATTCTAATGGAATTGTTTCAGTATCTTTTAGGTGAAGTTGATGTTTTTTGTTGAGGAGAACGAAATTAAAAAGAAGGAAAAAGTTGTTGAAGGAAAGAGAGGTTTGAAGCCATCAAAGATCTCCAAGGATATGGAAGATGATCGTGTAAGCTCACTTATTCAATCATCATCTATTATGAATCATATTTGTGTGCTTTTCAAGTTTGTATATTCCCACAGTGTGAGGGAACAATGATATGGTGTTAGTTCTTTTTTTTTTCTTTTTTTTAAGGCAGGAAACTTGTTATGGGTTCCCAAGCAAAAAAAAAAAAAAAAACCATTACAAAATAGCCAAAAGGCGCATCTAAGAGAGCCTAAACATAAAAATGAAAAGCCAACTATCTATGGAGAAAAGTCTACCAAATAAAGTGTAATTAAACATCTCCGAAGCAAAACGAGATTGCTTCCAAATTAATATGGGAAAGTACTCCAAAGATACAAGAAATAGTAGGGTGAAATAACCCATGGTTAATAAATTTGTAGGACTTCTCCTAGAGACAAATAACAGTGTTCAGAGAGCACTCAACCTCCAAGCTTATTTGCCAAAAGAAACTCGAAACGCAAGGCAGTTGAAAGTGCAATCTGAGTAGAAACTGAGTTTGAGCTAAGAGAAAGAAATAGCACCATGTAGTGATCGTTTGGGCGCAGCTCAATGAGATAAAGTAGCAACATCATCAACAATAAATTTGGAAACTTTGGAAGCAGTCCTAATCCAGCTTTGTGGAGTGCGACAAGTGATGTAAGATCTGCATTTGACATTAATAAAAACTCATCAGTAGCATCCATTCAAAATTTACAGTCTAAGAGTAGGGAAACCGTCTCTATCAAGATATATGAGGCCTCTAACTACAGATGGTAACTCATGCATAGACCAAGACTTTGAAGACTGAAAAGTGTAGGCAATTTTGGATAAGGCATCTGCAACTAGGTTGCCTTCTCGAAAAATGTGTACTAAAGGAGCAGTTGATAAGCATGAGTTAACCTGATCAAATAGATTACATAAAGACCATGGAGCTTTACACAATATTGCAATTTTACAATCAGATTGAATGTAGCATTCATGATCTATGTGTGTTAGTTCAGATTTTAAAGTATGTTTTTATTTGATGATCTTGAAAAAACTAATCGAAGTTATACCTGATTTTCTTGTTCCATTTTTCCAATATAATTAAGCTTTTGGTGAATTAGAAACACAAAGCATGTAACCAAAACCACAAACCCTAATTGTAGATCCCGTTTAGAAAAGAATTACTAAGAGTATTTTTTTCGTCGCGTTTTCAGAAGTATTGCGATGAGAATGGATGCGGTTGGAGGACATGGATTGCGTGTGATATATGTTGATGATGGTTGTATTTTAGACGAAATAACATTTTGGATATCATTTTGCTTCCATCCAAATTAAAGTATCGCGCCTTTTTCACACTCTCACATTCCCCACCACAACACACAACACCATTTCCATACGCTCAAACTTGCTAATTTTTTAATGTAATTAAGAACCAAAAGCCGAGAATGCATATGAATAAATTGAAAACAAAAGGCAAAGAAAAAAGACATTAAAATATGATTTCTCGTCTTCCATTATTATTTGTATTCTAAAATAAAGTATTAAAATTATTTATATGTATTTATAAATATTAGGGGTGTATTATATGAATTAGATATTGAGTAGGACTGAAATATAAAAATGAGGATTAAATTAAAACTAATATATATGTCATTAAGTTTATTTTTGGAAATTTATAGCAAATGGGATCTGCAAACTGGGGAATGATTTTTTACATATGCCCACCCATTAGAAATATGGCCGGATTGATGCGGGGAGATTTGCTCAGTAAATGAGGCCTCGGATAACTGTTGTATCCGAGGGTATGCGTCTGTTGACTGTACTTGCTTGATGCTTGCCGAGGCCTGGCGAGACTTGGACCTATTCGTCCGAGCCTGAAAAACCAGCCCCCGGAGCCACCCGAGGATTGCACCTCCGGTGTGATGAGGAGATTTCTTGTATTGAAAGGAGAGAGAAACCCTAATAGCAAAAGTTAGAGTTAGAGAATTTACCTGGAATGCCTGATTTCCTTTTGTATTTATAGACATATTAGTCTTGATCTTGTGCCTCATCATCATGTGTCATCTCCTTGTACTATCGAGGGGTCCCAGCCACGTGAATGTACTGGCCGACCCCTTTCCCCCGTCCTTTTACACGTGACTCGAAAACTGCCAGGAAGGTCACTCCCAATCTGAATCACTGGTGTTATCAGCCGCAGTGTTGTAACTTGAGGGAAAATTGTTTTTAAGGGGAAGGGAACTGTCATGGTGGTTTCTTACGGCCAAGGGAAAAGTGGGAAATTTGTAGAGATGACCGTTGAAGTCAAGGGCCGAAGACTTGAGGCTGCGCTGTGGTGGTTACAACCAATTCTGTTGGCGGGGAAATGTTAGCTCCTCACAAATCTAGAAATAGATAAATTGTGTGAATTAGGAAAAGGCATCGGATAGCTTGTGTGTGTGATTTCCGATCAGATTGTATTCTTTCCCCGACCCAAACTCATATTCTCTCTCATCCCCAATTTTTCTCTCTTTGTATGAATTCACTATTTTCCCCAATTAATTGAGTTAAGTCTTGACACCCCCACTAATCTTGTGTACTGGATATGTTTAAACCTATGAGCTCGTGTTTGTGTTTACATCCTCTGGTTTGTTTTCAACGGACCTCATACTTTGGTTGTTCCCGTTCGGGTTTCTAATAATATGTGGTGTAAACCAATTTGGCATAGGTAGAAATGGAAAGCAAATGAGTAATGATCACCTACAAAACCCACGGTTTTGATTCAAAAACAATAATTCATCCAATAACATACATCTTTTGCATTAAAACTGAGACTAAAAAGATGCGGCAAATTGGGGACAAAAATGAAACGGAAAATGGAGAGGCAATTAAACTATGGTAAAAGTAAAATTAAGTGAACTGATGGGAATTTTTGGGTATTAGGAAGGAATTTGTTGGTATGTGTTGATGCGCTTAATTCCAACCTCTAGAAGCCTTAAAAGAAGCTACACATAATTGCTTTATCAAATTTCACAATCTTTGTTTCTTTGGAATCCTACTTAATTTTCCTTTATCTGCTTTTTTCTCCTTTATTTTTTAGCAGCAGCTGATTCCATTGTTGAACGGAGAATATGATAAAGAGCACACCTAGCTATAGCTGCCTCAATCTCCTCGGTTTTCGAGCATTCGTCAGTATATATAAAGCATCTCAAGCATTACCAACACTCCAAGTTCCCTTCATTATTTTTTCTTCCTTTATATATCTTCCTGCTGGTTAAGCTCAGTCCCCATATTCTTTCTTGGAGGTATGTATATTTTTCATATATATGCCCTACAATTTTAATACACGTTAAGATAGTTGCTGCGTTTATTAATGAGATGTGATATTTCATGCAGAAAAGATGAGCCGGCCAGGAGATTGGAACTGCAAGTCCTGCCAGCACCTGAATTTCCAGAGGCGGGACTCATGCCAGAGATGCGGAGATCTTCGGCCGGCCGGAGATAGGGATGTTGACTTCGGCAACTACCTGGCACGGGGAGCTTCGTCATTCGGATTCGTGTCGGGCCCTGATGTCAGACCTGGTGATTGGTACTGCTCGTTCGGAAACTGTGGAGCCCATAACTTCGCCAGCCGCTCCAGCTGCTTCAAGTGTGGATCTCTTAAGGAAGAGTCCTCTCTTGGCGGCGGCGGCGGCGGTGGCTCAGCTGGCTTTGACGGCGATCTCTTGGCTCGAGGCAGAGGCGGTTTTGGTTTCGGAAGCGGCAGCACTGGTGGCGGCCGCTCTGGATGGAAATCTGGTGACTGGATTTGCACCAGGTATATGTTTTTTTAATATCTTAGGTTTTATAGTCCTAATTGTGACAGCAATATACTCTTAAATGCTGTCTCTCAAGATACAATAAACTGTGAAACTGGTAAAGCTTTGCACTCAGCATGCATGGAACAGAAAATGTGGATTCTTCTCTTAAATCCGAAAATGCTTCGATTATATATCTATATCATGTCTATATATATATATATATATATCTGTGTGTGTGTGTGTTGGTGTTTCCATGATACTGAAAAGATGCATGTACACTACAGGACAGGATGCAATGAGCACAATTTCGCGAGCAGGACCGAGTGTTTCAGATGCAGCGCGCCGAGAGAATCCAGCAGCAGGTCTCCCTTTTAGATCTTCGGTTTCTCTATTTTTGGTAAGCTGGTTTTTCACTACTGATACTAATTTGAGTGGTGGCCATATACATTTTAGTGACACATTTTGTATGCATATGTGGCAGATTTTCAGGTCGTCAACTCTCTGAGAGAATCCAAGAATTAACATTTCATGCATGCAGAAGAGATATCCAACTTTTTCCGACTCTCTAATTAGTTCCACCAGTTCCCGTTTCACTGTCTTAATTACGTAGGTTAATTAGATGGTTGAAGATTCAAGTTTAAGTATCTGTTTTAGCTGTAGCTGTCCTCGTAATTCTAGGGTTCATCTTGTGTTTTTTTCTCTCTGTTATTCCTTGTTTCTGAATTTCCATATTGTTGTGTTTTTCTCCATCATCAATTGCATTTGTTTTCTTAGGGAATTTCAGACATTAAAATCTTTAATAGTAACCGTTGAACCAATCTTGCACAACAACAGCAAAGCAACAACTACGTACTCTTGAAAATTTAAATTAAACATATATACGTTTCAAAACATATTTCATCCACGTAATATTGGAAAAATTTACGATACAAATAAGAAACCCTTGATTTTACACGGGATTAAGATCTTACAATTAAATTCTAATGAAATTTATACAGCTATCGGTAATAGTGATGCCAAGCTTCTGATTATGTTAAGTTAATGTGTCTGAGTTTATTCAAAAATAAAATAATAACAAAGAATGTACATCAAATGTTTTCTCAAAAACAGAAGGAATGTATATACTTTAGTATAAAAAGAATAAAAATAAATTGATAAATAAATAACATAAACTGCGTATATGTACAAATAAGATCAATAAGACTTATTGCACACACACATATATATGAAATATATATTCTTAAATACATATATACGAAATAAACCTCAACTAGTAAAACTACATATATAGAGAAAGTCTTGGGTGAGACTTGTCCTTGTGGAGACCAAGAGTAGGGGAATGAGCATTTACTGTTTCTGCTTGATCTTTTAGTCAGTTTGTTTGATCTTTCAATCAATGTCCTTGAGTATTTTTGTTTTGCCTTGATTTTTCAGTTAATTTGATCTTTCGTTCAATTTGCTTGATCTTTCGGTCAATTTTCTTGATCATTTCCTTGGTTAATTTCACCAACGACAAATTTAATCAAGGAAATCGGCGGGTTTAAAGCTCACCAACGAAAAATTCAATCAATAATAGTCTCATATAATCTTTGGTCTCATTTGAGACAGGTCTCAAATGAGAATTTGCCACATATATAATATAAACATGTGTTATTCATACTTTAATTAAAATTAATTCATGAATTATGAATTAATTGTTACACCATATATAATAATTGACATAGACTTTTTTCTAACACTCTCAACATAACACGACATTTGTCAACACCGGTACAATACCATTTAAACTCAACTGAACATGTCTTATAAGTTGAATTTGTTGACATGGATCAAACTATACATTTCTAATTATATGTTAGTGTTCATACATGTTTAACAATATATACAATATGCTTAGACTATATATAATTTATACTTTGAACGAAAAATAAATGGTTAGAATCACATTTCCACGTGTCAATTCTCAGCTTTTTGACTACACATCTTTTTTTGCTTCCCTTTAATTGATTTAAATAAGTTGCCCTAAGCTCTAACAATGAGCCTTATTATGAACGGGGAATCTTCTTTTTTGCATTCTCTTTTGTCAGTCAAGATGAATGCATGAATCTCTCTCATCAACTATGTTTCCTACTCCTAATCTTATCAGGACATAAAGATTGAGCTGCATCTTGACCTTTTGCTTTAATGATTTAAAGGGGTTGGGAAAAACTAATTTCTGAAAAAAGTTTGAAAAATTTGAATCAAATTTTTGTCCTTAAAAGCTATTAAAGCAAAAGTTATCCCAAAAAATTACCTCAAAGTAAAGGCTTTGAGAAAAAGAATAACACACCTCTCAAAAATGCTCTTTAGTGAGAAAAAGAGGGAGGAATCAATTCAAATAGAGGTACCTTTTGTGTATGGTTTAGAGTGGAATAAACCTCAAGTGGACCAATTTGAACTCATGTAAGCCTACTTCAAACAATATTGCAGGGTCTTATCTTTATTCTAATTGCTTTTTATTTCACTTTACTTCACTCATACTTATATCACTTCACTCATACTTTTTTGTAAAACCAAAGTCTGCTTAGGTTATTATCAAAACAAACGAAAAAGGCCTGCTTAGGTTTGGTTTTGTTTTTGATTGTCAAGAAGTAGTGGAAGATCATTAGCTGTACTTTTCTTTAGTTAGCTGTTAATAGACTTTCATATATAAATAATTACTCAAGGGTGCTACAAGCCCAGTCAGTTAAGTTCAGTCAAAAATATTTAAATTTATTTCATTTCAGTTTAATTCACTAATTTTTTTAATCAATAGTAATGTTTTACTATAAATTATTATGATATATGATAAGTTTTAAAGTTATTTCAGTTCAGTTCAGTTCAATTCAATTAAATATATTTAGATTTATTTCAGTTCAATTTAGTTCAGCAAGAAATAATGTCTAGCACACAATCCTAAATGGACAGCTTTTATGTAGATTAGTTCCGTTCAGTTTAGTTCTTTAAATATATTTATGTATTTTTTAGTTCAGTTCAGTATATTTATATTTTTCAGTTTAGTTAAATAAATTTTACTTTTTTACTGGTATATGATAAATTTTAAAATTATTTCAGTTCAGTTTAATTAAATATATTTATATTTTTCAGTATATTTATATTTATTTCAGTTTACTTTGGTTCAAATAAGTAATAAACTCAAGACAGGCCCTGAGTAACTTTATCTTTTTGAAAATTGATTTTAAAATTTTGAACTTATCCTTACCTTTAAATTTAATCAAATTAACGATCACGGATTATTTGATTGGGAGGTAGTCTCTCCCATAGATAATATGTTTTAGTGTATCTAACAAAATGTCACACAAATATTTTATTAAATTTGTAGTTAAAATTTATTATATTAAATGTAATGGGGTTTTCAACAAATTTAAGGCGGAAAGTAGGGATGGCAATGGATTTCCGATCCAGTCCAAATCCATGGATTAAAATCCATTTTTGACGGATATGGATGTTAAAAAATGAAATCCAACGGATATGGATTGGATACGGATTTATAGCTTACGGAGCGGATTTGGATATGGATTTTGTCGTAAATATCCATATCCAGTCCATATCCAATCCATGGATCCATTTTATATATAAATAAATAATATATATACATATTTATATATTTAATAATACATTTAATAATACATATATTTAATAATATATTTAATGATTAAATTTAAAATTAAAATATGTAAAGCCACCTATTGTTAGATACTGACATATAATCTTCTAACCCTAACAATTCACTCGTTTGGAAGAATAGATCAAGGGAAAAGGAAAGGGACTTATACTTTAGACTGAGTTATATATTTTTGGAGAATTTGAACTAGTTTTTCCACGTATTTGTTTTTACCACATTGTGTACTTAATTTGAATCACTTGATTGCAATTTTAGTTTCATGATTTTTTATCGAACTTATTTTGGAATTTATTCATCATTGTATAAATTGTAATTCATATGTTGATATGGATATCCACGGATATCCATGGATTTAGTGGATTTGGATTCAGATGTTTATATTTTAGATCCAACGGATTTGGATCGGATACGGATTTAGACATTAACAAGCGGATATGGATATGGATATTGTCAAATCCAATCCATATCCAATCCATTGCCATTCCTAGCGGAAAGAGTAATGTTTTATGACTAACCCGCGTTTAAGGGTACATAAACTATATTAAAAAAAGCACTGATAAATAAATCCCGATAAGAGTTTGACAAACACACACCACTAATGATTCTTTGTTTTTGATGTCAATCCTTTATATTTAAATTAAGAACATAGGATTCCCAATCCTTTGAGTTTAGTTACCACATTTGTAAGGGCTCATTGACCTGCATGTGGGCATCATAATTCATAACTAAAGATTATTGGTCAAAAAGGAACCACACATTAATTTATGTTTTTGCTGCTAGACTCCATTAGTTAGCTTTTAGCAAGATTCTTGTCTTTCTTTTTTGCAGGCTTTATCAACAATCATGTGGCTGATTCCTGATAGTCATGTAGCACTAGTATTCGTACTCTCAAATGGTGATCGAGATTTTTTTTTTTTTTTGTAAATTATTATTTATAAGATTGGAAAATGCTCAAGCACAAGTGAAATCAAACATTTAGGGTTTGTTTGCTAGAACTTATTTTGCTGAATTAAACTGATCTGATATAAACGGAATTAAATTGAATTGAATTGAACTGAACTTAAAGTAATCTGAAGCTCATAAAAAAAATCTCGTATCATTTCAAGTCATGAAAAACGTCCGGAATCGTTTGACATAAATATGGCGGTAAAGAATTACAAGTGATAAAATTTGAAATACTCAACTTGGCATGATTTGCAAGAGAGTGAGTTATATAATTTTCATTCCTAATAACTCAATAAACCCCGAAAAAAGAGTTCTCCGCTACCAAACGTTGAATCTCATGGATGATAGGTTTACACTCCAATGATGGCGATACATTCCCTCTCACCATATTTATCACATGAAGAACGTATCCAACAAGGGCCGCATTCCGAATCCAAGCTCAATAGCCATAAGCAACGGTGGTTAATGACTTGTGTAGTTCCATGACTGCACCATAGTGCCTAGTTTAGGTCTCTATGTAATACCTAGCTGCACTGAGCTCTATGCCCTACCTGTTTGCAGCTATTTTGTATCTTTTTTTTTTCTTCTTTTCAGTCATTTAAAAGGCAAGGGGAAGCCAATATAACTCCTCCCACCAACGGTGGTTAATTTTTAAAAAAAAAAAATAGCCATAAGCAAATTTTTGTTAAACTGCTTATTTTGCTTGATTAATTTGCAATTTTTGTCCTATTTTAAACTCGCGAGCCGCTCGTCTACCCAAAGAAACGAAATTTGTTAAATGTGGAAATGAGTTTCGTGAAATGACGTAAACGTAAGGTATAGAAATTCATATGGAAATAAGTATACATAGTTTGAGGGGAAAAATAAATCAGACTTTGGCCGAACTTAAAACTTTGAAAAAAATAAGCATATAACTATATAAAACTTTTAAAACCTATCACAGTCTTATATATTTTATATATAACACAAAATATTTATATAACGGATAAGAACAAGCATTAGTATTGTATTGTGTGGTTATTATCCTATAAAAACAACGTGAAAATATTCCAAAAGTTATATGAAAGAAATGGAGGGAGTTCGATATCGAACGTGACGAATATACGCCGGGAAGGGCTCCACGCCGCACATAAATCATAAAGGTGACCGCTGCTGGAGAGGATGGACACGAATTTACGCCGGGAAGGGCTCCACGCCGCACATAAATCATAAAGGTGACCGCTGCTGGAGAGGATGGACACCGCCACCGTGGTACTCGAATCATCATTATTGCCAACACCGTTAGGATGTTATATTTTCCACACATTGTTTTTTGCCTAATCCCTCCACTTTGCCATTTACCTGCGAATTTTAACAAAAACCTAAATAATTAATGAAATTGATAAAATTCGGAATCAATCAATAATAATAAAAAACGCTCGCGAGCTACTCGTATACATAGAAAAATGGGGAAAAAAATTATAGGAAAAATTTTCACCATAAAATGTGTAATTTCATAAAAGTTTTTATCTAATTATCGTATTTTTCATTATTTTATTTGAATTTATCTGGAGTGAATATGAACTAATAAAAACGGTTGATAGTCCACACAACGTTACCCGGTATGTTTAAACACTTTTTACTAACAATATTGAGATGAACTTTAGCAACATGAAGGTTTATATTTATATTTGTATTCAATGAAACATGTTTTATCATGTTTCAAGGTGAGGTTTAGATTACATTTATCATGTTTTAAGAGAAGCAAATGATGTAGCAGATGCATTAGCAAAAAAGGGAAAATTATAATTATTGAATCAAAAATCAACCATCTCTTCCAAAACAGATTGAAGGATTGGATGAATTAGATACAAGAGAGTTCCCATATATTAGAATTAAATAATTATGCATACTCAAAATCTACTCTTTTTAAATACTTGTACATGTATTCGGAAGTTACAAGCTGTGAAGAAAGTGAGCAGTAGTAGAAGATTCCAAGAGATAAACTCGAATACACCTAATTTTAATTCCACAATTATATATTTAGAACAATAATCAAAGAAAAACAATTAAAGATTACTTCTCATCTCCCAAAAAGAGGAGATGGGAAATAAGATGGAGACGGTGATCGAGATTTATTTGGTAGCTCAAGGGTGGTTTGGTTCGCGTACTAAACGTAGTAAATATAGAATCCGCGTATTTAAGATTTTGGATTGTTGTTTGGTTAGCGTATAATGGTTAAAACGCTGGAAATGACGATTCCGCGGAAATTCAATTTCCACTAGTGCAGGGAAATACCATTTGAGGCGGTTATTTCGTACCGTGCGAGGCGGTTTTGAACCCTAAATGGTAGTCACTGATAAGGTCAAAAGGCCGAGTCCCTGCCATCCCTGCCATCATACACACTTTATAATGTAACTTTAGAGTTTATCAAGAAACAAAACAAAACAAAACAAAACCAACAATTTGGATATATGTATCATCATGAAAACATTATTTACCATATAGGAATATATAACAACTTAAGCCGTGGGCTGAAAAAGTGAGTTTTCCTATGAATCAATCATCATTTTCCTCTACACGATTTATTCTTGTCTCAAAAATAAATAAATGAGCAAGAAAGCTAACCAAACATTATCATTATAATCTCATTCAAAAGATGTCCATCAAATAGGAATCCGCTATATATCTTGCTTGAAAGATCCTTCATCGCACAAAAGTATGAAGCAAACAGTCATCTACAAACTCTATTTATTTTAAGTTCCACAATAGAGCTACAAATTGAACAGATAACTAATACTTCAAGAGAAGAAAAATCTTTAAAGCATGATAAGAAAACATATAATTAGAGAATAAAAAGAACCCGTACCTTGGATGGTTGTGTCACATTTTCTAATGTTGGATGTTTGTAGTCTGAATTCGCTTTTTGAAAGCCTCTAATTCTGAATCTTTTCTAGCAAAAAAATTTCTATCCTGTAGACTAACAACATTAAGTGGAAGGATTCAAAGAGAAACTATAACAAAAATGCATTGTTTTATTTTCTTACATGCAGAGTAGTTCAACAATGTGGTCACGTAAGAATGGAACAATGTCAAATACTCGGTTTCTGCATTCTTAAGGGATCAATGCATAACATTCTGACCTGACCGAAAACAGAAAGAAATTTGAAAATGATAAACATGTCTTAAAACATGAAAGCGTAGAATGTATAAGTACAAAGATAACTCATGACAACGTAGAGTGTATAAGTACAAAGATAACACACACAGAAATAAATTAATCAAACCTGAAGAGGTCACAATACCACACCGGTCTGAATTCTGAGATTACTGTGGGGCTCAGGTGGGCGATGGTTCGGGCTCAATCGGAGCGGCGGCGGGTTCGAATCTCCTGGGATGACTCTGGCAACGGCGACGGTGCTACGACGAACGCAATCGGACGACGGTGACTGGCGCAATCAGACGACGATGATGACTGGCGCAATCGGACGGCGAAGTTAGGGCGCAATCGGACGGCGAAGGTAGGGCGCAATCGGACGGCGACGGTGATGGGCGCAATCGGACGGCGACGGTGATGGGCGCAATCGGACGGCGACGGTGATGGGTGCAATCGGACGGCGAGGAACAGCGACGGCGACAGATGAGGTGTTGTGGTGATGAAGGGTTTAATGTATATGGTAAAACGGGTGGAGTTAAAAGGATAAAGGAGATTTCTTTTCCAAACAAAAATGGGATAAGGAGATTTTGTTTATATACTGTACCCACTAAAATTAAAATAAATGTAGTTTTTAAAATTTTAATTATTGAAATTTGATAAATATAATTACTAATTAAAACTGTCTTTAAATTAGTAATTAGTTTCTTTCCAAACTTATAATACATCATTCATACAACTAAGGTCCTGTTTGATAGAGATTATTTCTTGTTGCACTGAAATGAATTGAATTAGGCTCTGTTTGCCAGAGGTTATCTGTAAATCAGTTCAGTTCAGTGAAAATGTAATTTGATGAAATTCAGGTTAATTCAGTTATGCTGATTCCATTTTTCAATACATCATTTTTACTTTAGTCCAGTTCAGTTAAGTTCAGTTCAGTTCAGTGCATGGTGGAAATAAGCTCTAGAAAATAGGGCCTTAATCTGAACTGAACTGAAGTTAAATTTATCGTATTGAAAAATGGAATCAGCATGATTGAATTAACTTGAATTTCATCAAATTACATTTTTATTTAACTAAACTGAACTGATCTACACATAAGCTCTGCAAACAAGGCCTAATATATTTATATAAAATTAATAAATATATACCATTTTAATGCAGTTAACTATCATAATAAGGCCATGTTTGCTAGAGTTTATTTCTTGTTGTACTGAACTGAATTGAATTGAATTGAATTGAACTGAAGTGAAAATTGATGTATTGAAAAATGGAATCAGCATGACTGAATTAACCAGAATTTCATCAAATTACATTTTCACTGAATTGAACTGAACTAATCTACAGATAAGTTCTGGCAAATAGGGCCTAAGGCACATTATTATAAATATATTATAAATCTAAATACCACAATAATTAGTTATTATTAATTTTCAAAATTTAAATAATTATTGATTAGTTAGATTCAATTCAATTATTAGTGTTTATATTGTCAAGTAAGGTACAATATATGATATTTATTTAGCTATTAGTGTTATTAGAACGTCGAGTGGAAGCTGACCTTTGATTTTTCATTTGCGTTTAACCATACACATTATAAACACTAACAATTATTGAGTCAACCATTATCAAACTTGTTAGTGTTTGTAAAGAAAATTCTTCAGTTTATTTAGTGTTTGTCGTAAGTCAAGTAATGTGTGGCTTTTGATTATTTTAATTCAATTATTTTATTCAACTCAATTAAGGTTTAACTTTTGATTAATTAATCTCAATTTAGTTACCATGTTAGAAAGTTAAGTAAGATATGATATTTTATTAGTTAAACTCAATTTTGTGTGGATTAAGTGTTTTAGTGGGTTAAGATTTAGATTTTTGTGGGTTTAGGTTTCTATGGTTGAAGGAAAAAAAAAATCAATTCACTCTTAAGAATTCGTAAGTCTTTATCAGTAATCTTAAGAATTCGTAACTCACCACAATATCATGTTAAGAATTCGTAAGTCTGTATAAGTCTTCTTAAGAATTCGTAAGTCTGCTCAACTCCCTCTTAAGACTTCGTAAGACTATATAAAATAGGTTAAGAATTCGTAAGTTTATGTAAATACTCTTACGAATTCGTAAGACAATAAATTTTACGGCACTTTTACGAAAACCGCCTCTAAATTATAACCAACCGCCTTCTTTGGTACCCCGCGTTTAACACACCATCCGAGACTTGTTATGAATTCGTAACACCTTTGATTTGAGGCGGTTTCTTGGTTTCATGCAGAACCGCCTCCTTTTGGTGCCTCGTATGGGCCTCCCTGCACTAGTGTTCCCACACAACGTGGGAAATTTCTTACCGAGTATTACCTAGGTCGAAATAAAATACGCGTAATTTTTATACGAAATTACCATTTTTTTTCCACCATTACGTAATTTTTCTACGATCATGCATATATATATATATATTTTATTTCCTCCAGTTTTATTTAGCTGCAGTTTCTGTTTTAAACTTCTTACAACGTTTTTTGTTTATTTAACTGTACGTATACATATTATTAACATGGGATTTAGAATGGAATATTTTATTGTTATCAAATTTTCTTATTTTGTGATTTTATTTTTGAAGTATAATTATTTTTTGATTTTTTTAGAGAACAATAAATTGTTTTTTATAAATTCAAGTGAGTTTTTTTGATTATTTGGAAAATTACAATAAGTTGAATATTTTATTCGATTGAGTTCATTTGATTGTTTTTGGGACATATAGTTGAAAAACTGTTAGATTCGAGTGAGTTCATTTGAATGTTTTTTGATATATAGTTGCAAAATTGTTAGATTCGAAAGAAATACGTAAGTCAACCAAACTACATGTAGTAAATAAAATCCTAGGAATTATAAATTACGAAGATGCAACCAAAAAGTTTTTCCAAATTCTGAGTATTTTGATGGAGGAATTTATTTCCGAGTAATTACCAAATCTGTGGGAATTTAATTCCCACATGAACCAAACGACCTCCAAATCTTAGAAGTATACAGTTATTGTAAAACTAAATGAATTAAAGTGAAAAAAAAAAACCCAGCAATAAAAGCACTAAGAACCTTTAAAGTAATAGGAGACATCATAATTAAAATTCAACGTAAATTTAACTAAATTTGAATGGATTTAATGAATTTTTTAAAATACTACTAAAGTGAACTAGAAAATTGGGATGCAATTGAATTGAACTGATTTGATTATAATCGATTTTATTCAAATAGGAGCACACATAGTGAAGCAAAACCCAACTTGATTAAATATAAACGAATCCAAACTAGCCACATGGCCCACATCCGTACGAACCAAACCCTTGTCTTTTTTTTTTTTTAATTTAAAACCACACATGTGGTAGGAGTCTTTTAAGGGATCCCAAGCCCATAGGAAAAAAATATTACATATGAGTTCCAAAGCTAGGGTTATGCATTAGTAGACTAAACTCTAAGAGCCAAACAGTGGCCTAGATTATGGAGTATAAGAAACTCCTGAAGCAAAAGGAATTGCTTCCAAAAGAATAAGAGAAAAGACTACCAAAAAGGAGGCCTTAATCTCAATGAATACATAAATAAGCAATTGTTTGAGAAATAACTCCAGAAAGATAGTGAGAAAAACAGTACTCAAATTGCATGCATACTCCCAAGCTTGTCTGGGAATCAACCCAAGGCTGCCCCAGGTTGAAACTCAAGTCAGCCGAGGAGCGAATACAAGAAGAGTAAGTTGTGTTAGCACCATGGTGTTTGCATTCAGGTGCTGCTCAGTAGTGCTTTGAACTGCTACAAGGATAAACCCCTCTGTTCAGTTCTTCTTTGAGTAGTTCTTTGAGATGCTCCAAGTCCTCATCCTTTCCTGCACTTCATCCTGATGTCTTCATTTCCTGCATTTCAAAGGAACAGCAGTAAAAAGTTCTAGGAAGCTACTCAGATACTCTAATATGCGGTACAGCATCACAGTCCAATTGAATGATTCCTTTTAATTTTCTTGGTGCCATTGATATAGGTAAATCAGCATTTTGTTGTGTCTGAGTACTATATTTAGCCAAAAAATCAGCTGCACCATTAGCCTCTCTAAGCACATGACAAATTGGGTTTATAGTACTAAAACTGTGAAGTTTTGTACATAAGGAATAGAAGTTCCAGTCAATTGTGCTAGGCTTAATGACTCCATGAACTGCAACACTACAATCAGACTCTATAATGAAAGAAGTCAGGTTCATCTCATGCCCTAAAATGTATCCTTGGAGGATTGCTTGTAATTCAGCATGTAGTGGGGAGATTGCAGTTACAGTTTTCATGATAAGTCTTGAAACAATGCCTAAGCTATTTCTAACAACTATGCCAATGCCAGTTTGGTGAGGAGAATCTAGATGGAAAGATGCATCCACATTAATCTTATAACCAGTATCAGGTGGAAACCACTTTACAATTTTAACCGGCCTTGGCCTTCTCCTTTTCAGGAAAGGTACTAGACCAGCTTCAATCAGGAAGAGGTTCTTTTCACTGGATCCAGTTAAAGGAAATGCAGAGAATATCAGATAAACCTGCTTTACTATATCATTGCAAACTTTTTGTTTTGGTAAGGTTTTATTATCATACAAAAATTTATTCCTTCTGTTCCACAAAGCCCAGACCACTATTGATATAGTTGTTCTTATTACTTTAGTGTGAACTTTGGAGGAACCAGTGTAAGATAAATAAAACCTAATTCTTTGAGTGATATTTGCAAAATTGGGAGGATTAATAACAAGCAAGTTATCCATATAATTCCAGATTTCCACTGAGGATGTGCATGCATTAAAGTAGTGATTAAGAGTGTCTTGAGAATTACACATAATGCATTTAGATGGAAGATTGAAGCCAAATTTACACAAGACATCATCAAATGGCAATATCCTATTCCAGATTCTCCAAATAAGGAAGGAGATTTTTGATGGTATTGGTGAACTCCATACCTGAGTAAGACATGAATCTGGTGGAATTCTTGGTCTGTAGCTGAGATATGCAGACTTGATGGTGAATTCTCCTGTTCTTGATGGTTTCCAGATCAGTCTGTCTTCATGCTCCTCTGTGATTTGAATCCCCTGCAGAAGATTAAGAGAATTGGTAGCTAAGTGTTGCTCCAAGGTTGTTAGATAATTGCCTTTGCTTTGTATGAATGCATTCAGTGATATGTCTGGAAATGGAATTTCCATATCAGATGGCCATTCATAGCAAAGTGCACCTGTTCCTGACCAATTAGCAAACCAGAAAGGACATGATCCTTTGCCAATGATAACCTTGGAATTGAAGTTAGCATGTTCAGTTACTTTGCAGATCCTTCTCCAGGTGTGGGAGGTTTTATATGATTCTGGTAGAGACCATAAGAATCTTGTCCAAACTGTCTCATTTTTCTGCAGCTTCCACCACATCTTGCAGGAGAAGGCATTGACCAGAGATGTGATATCCCTAAAACCAAGACCATTCTGGTCTTTGGGAAAAGCTATCCTAGACCATTTCCTCCAAACCTTCCTCTGTCCGAATTCAGTCTCTCCCCATAGAAATTTTGAAGCCAAGGACTCCATTTTATTGATCACCTTCTTTGGTGGACTGAGCACTGAGATTACATGGATTGGTGTAGCTTGCAGCACATGGTTAATTAAAACCATCCTCCCAGCATAGCTTAACCATTTGTTCTTCCAGTTCTGAGTTGCTTTGGTTAATCTCTCCAAGATTGGTTGGTAGTATATGGCCTTGTTCCTACCACTGAAGACAGGTACTCCAAGGTAAGTGAAAGGCATACTTCCCAGTTTCATTCCTAGAGCTCTCTTTATTTGCATGCTCTTAGCATCAGAACTCTTTTGATGAACAAAAAACTCAGACTTGGCATAATTCACTTTCTGACCAGAAGATGATTCATATGCTTTTAAAAATGACTTAACTCTTTTCATGTTCCTCCTGTTGGAGTTAGTGAAAAGTGCTGTGTCATCAGCATACATGAGGTGGGTTACAGGTTCCACATCCCTTGGCATTATGAAACTTCCAATTTGGCCAGATTGGACTTTTAGCTTAAGGGCTCTGGAGAAAGTTTCAGTGACTAGATTATAGAGGAAAGGAGAGAGAGGATCTCCTTGTTTTATACCTCTACTAGATGAGAAAAATCCTGATGCAATGCCATTTATGAGTACTGAGAAACTAGCAGAGGCTATATTTTGCATTATGATTTTGACAAAGGATCCTTGAAAACCAAATTTTAGCAAGATAGTGTTCAAGAAACCCCAAGATACTCTGTCAAAAGCTTTCTGCATATCTAATTTGATAATTAGATTGTTAAGCTTGCTGTTCTTACCTAAAAGCCTAGCCATTTCTTCCATCTGGATTGTGTTGTCTGTGATATCTCTTCCTTGGAGAAAAGCAGATTGCTCCACAGAGGTTAATTTAGGCATTAATGGCTTCAATCTCTCCACTAACAACTTAGTGAAGATTTTGTTAAGAAAATTTGATAGGCTAATAGGTCTAAAATATGCAAATGTGGATGGGTTAGGTTTCTTTGGTATAAGAGTTAACCAGGTACTGGATATTGCCTTTGGGACTGTCTTACCTTGCAGAAATTCATTGACTGAATCAAGCAAGTCCTTATTGATGATGTCCCAGAAATGTGTGTAGAAAGTACCAGAGAAACCATCTGAGCCAGGAGCACTGTCTCCTCCTAGTGCAAACACCACACTTCTTAGCTCCTTCAAATCTGTGAGTCTTATGAGAGAGGTGTTTTCTTCAGGTGTGACTAGATTGGGTATTACAGCTGTAAAAACTCCAAGGTGTTGACCTGGATTGTCCTGAGGAGGCTCATTAAGTAATTCTTCAAAGAACTGAACTCCTTCCTCTTTGATCTCTGCTGGATCAGATGTCATGTTCCATTTCTTTTTTTAATTTTGCTGATTCTAGATCTACAGTATCTTTCTTTCACAGAGTTGTGAAAATACTGTGTATTGGCATCTCCTTCCTGAAGCCATTTGACATTGGATTTCTGCTTCCAGAAAGAACTTTCCTCCTTCTGAGCATCGATCAGAATGGCCCTACTTCTGTTCAGTTCTATCAGGTCTACATCACTTCCAGATAGCTCAAAGGCTTGTTCCAGTTCATCAACTTTAGCTTCTGCATCAAGCATATTCTGGTGAACATCTCCAAAACTGGTTTTATTCCATGACTTCAAAACAAGCTTTAGTCTCTTAAGCTTGAACCAAACCCTTGTCAATCATATTATTCACAAATTTTCCCATTATGGAAAAATAGGAAAAAAAAATCATTTCTTTGTTTATTGGTTTTGTAACTTGCTTTGAATAGGTGTGAATTTTCACACATTAACATTATTAATCAATTTGATCTTGCTGACTCTTCATATTGATGTTTCGTTATTTAAACAATAATATTAATCAACTCCTCCCTCCTCTAGAAATTAAACCAAAACTACATATTCCCTTCAAACTTTGAAAATTCCACTATCTTAATCCAATTTTCCCCCTGAATTTCTCTTGCCATAGACGAACGACGTCGTTCTGAACTGAATTAAATTAATCTAAATTGAACTAATTCCAAATTATCATGTAATGAAGATATATTACATTTGATTGAATCGATTTAAATGAATCACGATTCAAATATTTATATTGGATGTATAAAAAGTAAATGTTATGTTATATTAAAGAAATATATTGAGTTGAATATCATAGCCATGTATTTTTCAGGGGATCTGAGTCATTGAGTTGTATATCATAATATTATTATATTAAAGAGGATATGAGTCATTGAGTTGTATATCATAAAATTATATTTAAGAGGATATGAACTGAACTGAACTGAATTGAACTGAATTGTCCTGAACTGAACTAAACTAAAACGCACTGAACTGAACTAATTCCAAATTGTCATATAATGAAGACATATTATACATGGTTGAGTCGATTTAAATGAATCACGATTCAAATAATTATATTGGATGTATAAAAACTAAATGTTATGGTATATTAAAGAAATATATTGAGTTGAATATCATAACCATGTATTTTTCAGGGATCTGAACTAAATTGGACTGAACTGATATTAATTGAACTAAAATAAAAAATATATTTTCATTTGTTATTAATGAATGCTCATCATCATATAAAAGCAAATTTGATGAACTGAACTGAACTTAATTAAATTTAAATTTATTTAACTGAACTGAACTGAATTGTTCTGAACTGAACTGAACTGAAACGAACTGAACTGAACTAATTCCAAATTGTCATATAATGAAGACACATTATATTTGGTTGAGTCGATTTAAATGAATCACGATTCAAATAATTATATTGGATGTATAAAAACTAAAGGTTATGGTATATTAAAGAAATATATTAAGTTGAATATCATAGCCATGTATTTTTCAGGGGATCTGAGTCATTGAGTTTGGGAGGTCGTCGCCGTACCTCTCAAATATACAATTTATATCAACTTACTACCGATATACACAATTAAGCATATAATGGCAAGTAAGGTTCGTTCCACAGGGAAAAGGTTATTTCTATGTATATCTTGTAGCATGCATATACATATATAAAAGCAATGTAAACGGGGGGGGGGGGGGGGGGGGGGTTTGAGTTGAATTTTGTTTAAGACACTACTAAGTAAAACTACTAGAACTTTAAAGCTACAACTACTTTACCATAAGATTACTCTAACTAAAGATTTAACTAAGAGAATAAGAAACTTGGACATATGAGATTGGTGACTTCTTATTATGAGATTTTCCTCAAACTTTATCATGATGCCTTGAGAATGGTGAACGTTAGTGAGAAACTATCTTTAACCATAGTTATGAAAAATGAAAGCATCTTCACAACTTCAATTGACAACTTTACTAGATGATAACAACTAGTTCAATTGAATCAATATTACTTCAATTTAGATGTTCCTCAACCCTACCCATGCAATTTGATAACAAACTTGACATAGGTACAATGCTAATGAATGATCTTAAGAACAAAGACAATTGATAACAACATGCATTCGATTCCTAATTTACTACTCCTACATAGAAAGAATGATAACATTCTAACCATGGAAAAGCAATATCTAACACATATCCAACACATACCTATCACTAGGAAATCATTCCTAATCATTTCAAGCATCAAATACACATATAAATTATGATCATTCAATAGCAAATCACCATTCCTAAGCTTCATGAATCATGTTCTCAATCCATAACAAGAAGTCCAATCACATATATCCAAGAAGGGTTTTAGCCTACTACCATAGTTGCATAATCACAAAGATAATCCATACAAGAAATCATGGTGAATTCAAAGATCAAAATGAAGAGAAAATGAAGAAAAGAGTCTCAAGCTCTGTAAAAACCGATCCTCTAACAATTGAGGCTAAGTTCTTTTATAGTCCAAAAATAATTAAAATTAAAGCAAACAAAATGCAAGTTGCAGAGGATTTTCGCGGGTCGCGAGAAATCCTTCGCGGACCGCGAGCCTGGTTCTCGCGGCTCGCGGCCGAGGATTCGCGGCCCGCGCGTCTTCGGTTTCCGCGGTCCGCGACCGAGGTTTCGCGGACCGCGCGTCTGGTCCTCGCGAACCGCGGCCGATGTTTCGCGGATCGCGCGTCTTCGGCTTCCGCGGTCCGCGACCGAGATTTCGCGGACCGCGCGTCTGGTCCTCGCGAGCCGCGGCCGACGTTTCGCGGATCGCGCGTCTTGGCTTCGCTCTGGTCCTCGTGCTGGTCCTCGCGGCTCGCGACCGGAGTTTCGCGGACCGCGTGAAACTCGGCATCTTCAAAACAGCAACACACACCCTCGCGGTTCGCGACCTAGGTTTCGCGGTCCGCGAGAGTGTGCCTTCACGCCACTTCTACGACCGGTTCTTCAATGTATCTGCTTCCTTCAGGACGGTCATAGAAGGTCTTCAAATCATCCAAATCTATCGCAAGTGATATTCAAGGTCGAAATGCACGTCTTCAATTTCAAACCATCATGAATGATTCGGTCCAAAAGTCTAATATAAAAGTACAAAATACTATCTAAAACAGCTCTTAAATGCTACAAAATAAGAGTATATCTAGGACCTATCAGAGTTGTATATCATAATATTATTATTATTAAATAGAATATGAGTCATTGAGTTGTATATCATAAAATTATATTTAAGATGATATGATATGAACTGAACTGAACTGAATTGAACTGAACTGAAACGAACTGAACTGAACACTTTCCAAATTGTCATATAATGAAGACATATTATATTTGGTTGAATCGATTTAAATGAACCATGATTCAAATAATTATATTGGATGTATAAAAAGTAAAGGTTATGGTATATTAAAGAAATATATTGAGTTGAATATCATAGCCATGTGTTTTTCAGGGGATCAGAGTCATTGAGTTGTATATCATAATATTATTATATTAAAGAGAATATGAGTCATTGAGTTATATATCATAAAATTATATTTAAGAGGATATGAACTGAACTGAACTGAACGAAATTGTTCTAAACTGAACTGAACTGAATTGTCCTATACTGAACTGAACTAAAACGTACTGAACTGAACTAATTCCAAATTGTCATATAATGAAGACATATTATATATGGTTGAGTCGATTTAAATGAATCACGATTCAAATAATTACATTGGATGTATAAAAACTAAATGTTATGGTATATTAAAGAAATATATTGAGTTGAATATCATAGCCATGTATTTTTCAGGGGATCTGAACTAAATTGGACTGAACTGATATGAATTGAACTAAAATAAAAATAATATATTTTCATTTGTTATTAATGAATGCTCATCATCATATAAAAGGAAATTTGATGAACTGAACTGAAATAATTTTAAATATACTGAATTGAACTGAACTGAACTGAAATAAATTTAAATTTACTGAACTGAACTGAAATAAATTTAAATTTACTGAACTGGACTGAACTGATCCACAGATAAGCTCTGGTAAACAGGGCCTTATAACATTTATGTTTAACTTTAAAATGTTCATATTTTAACTTATAACCTTTATGTTCAATGTTTAAACTTATAATTTTTATGTCCATGTTTTAACTTATAACCTTCATGTTTAAATTTAAAATGTTCATGTTTTAATTTATAACATTTATGTTTAAGTTGAAAATGCTAATGTTTGAGAGAATTTTATACAGACCCCCAACGTTTCTCAAAATACCAGTTTGGCCGTCCTTCGAATTTTAGTACCAAAAGGGCTCCCCAACCTTACGTTTTTGCTTCATTTTGACCCCCTAACCCTAACACTGCCGTTAAATCATTTTTCCATCCATTCTTGGAAGGGTAGGACTGTATTTTTGGCCCCCTAACTTGTTTGATTCATGCTGCATTTGGCCCCCTAAATTATTTTGGCCCCTTAAATTTTTTTGACCCCCTAATGAGAAAGTCTTGGGTGAGACCTGTCCTTGTGGAGACCAAGGGCAGGGGAATGAACATTTACTGTTTCTGCTTGATCTTTTAGTCAGTTTGTTTGATCTTTCAATCAATGTCCTTGAGTATTTTTGTTTTGCCTTGATTTTCAGTTAATTTGATTTTTCGTTCGATTTGCTTGATCTTTCGGTCAATTTTCTTGATCATTTCCTTGGTCAATTTCACCAACGACAAATTCAATCAAGGAAATCGGCGGGTTTAAAGCTCACCAACGACAAATTCAATCAATAGCAGTCTCATATAATCTTTGGTCTCATTTGAGACAGGTCTCAAATGAGAATTTGCCCCCCCTAATAGTTGTGTTTCATGCTGCATTATCCAAGAATAATTGTGAAATGTCAATAGAATTAATTACCCTAATGAAATATTTGAAAATGCATTTTCTACCAATGTATTTTTTGAAATATTTAAATAATCAATTTCTCTGATTATACAGAATGCGTCATCTAGTAACAGGAAATGTGATAACGCAGCTACTTGTGGAAATTGCCAGGAAAATACACGGCCACGTGAGAGGATCTTAAGCAAGATACGGAGGTACAGTCTCACGTGAGACATACTTGGGGAGGAGGAAAAGAATGGTGAGTCAGCAAGGAAAACGGGCAAGGCAGACGCTCTATGACGCCTATAAAAGGAAGGCACAATCAGCCATTCCAGGTAAGTTTTCTAACTCTTGAATATGGAGTTTTATCTTTCAATACACGAAATCTCATCATCACACCGGAGCTACCACCCACGGGGTAGCGCCGGGGTTTTTTTTTTGCAGGTCTGAGAGGAACAAGCCCTTAGCAGGTATTCATCTGACACCCAGGAGCTCAGATAGTCAAGTATATCGGCAGGCAGTCTTCCAACCTACATATCCAAGTCCTCGGGCACTTCCTGTATTCGAGGCGCTCATTACTAGTGCGGATTAGCCCCGCATCAGTTGGCACACCCAGTGGGATCCGACTCTGAGGGTTCTTACTCCTGATCGTCATGTCGGAAACAGCAAAGCGCCGACCTGGTCGGCCTCAAAATTCTACCACCACTCCAGCTTCCACGGTGGCATATACGGATGTGGTGATACAAAATGAAGATGATCCTACGATGTTTCAACTGCAAGCCGTAGGGTCGAGACAAAGAAGTACGCCTGAAGGGCTGACCGAGGGGGAGCCTGTCACAGAAGGAGAAGAGGATGAGGCCGAAGACAACCCTTTGGAGTTGGGAATGGGAGCGTTACCTGGGGCAAGGCAAACAGAGACTGCTCAGGATAACCCAAGGCAAACAAGCACGGTTCAAAACAATCTGAGGTCACTTGGCGCGGTTCGGAACAACTCAAGACAGATGGGTGAAGATCTGTCAACGCTAGATTTCATGCTAGCCCACAAGGAGCTATATCACCAATGGATGATATAGCATCGGAGATAGCAGGAAGGGGGACCCGTTCCGCCCATAAGATCAGCGATCGACTTGGAAGCTCTGGATAGACTGAGAGAACCAGAGAGAAGGATGCCGGTCAGTTCTAGCACGGTATCTCCAACTGTTCCACCTCTAAGGACCGGTGCAGACGCAACAAACCTCCAGTCGAACCATCTACATGGGAGCACCAGACAAGGAGAAATGGTATATCCTCCAGGACCGGCGTTGCCGGTGATATCATTTGCAACACCAGGATTCTTGGTCTCCACCCCGATGAGGTTATCCAACGAGCAGCCGCTGGAAGGGTATTATGATGTGGGAATCTCATACGGGTATCGGACGGTAGGAATGCAGGGCCAAAGCCATCCGATGGCCACGGCTGGAGCAGGAGGACACCAAGGGGGACACCAAAGCAGAAATCAAGGAGGAGGATACCAAGGAGGGTATCAAGGAAGAACTTATGAGGATAGATACTATAGAGGTGAGGATGAGTATCCTTCGGATCCAAATTCTTTGGAGGCGCGATTGGATAAGTTAATCGGAAGAAATGGGGCGAGACCCTCTTCTCCCATGGATCCCAGAGATCTTGACCGAGCCATGGCCTCAAGGATTAAGACCGCCATAAGGAATTCCCACCTACAATGAAGAAACAGATCCTGAGGAGTTTGTAGGAACCTATCAAAACTTGAAGATCTCTAGGGATATCCCACACAACCTGAGGTGCAAGTTGATGGGGTGCTACCTCCGAGGCAACTATCTGATATGGGTTGACTCTTTTCCGAGGGAAATTTTAAGGATTTTTTACGATTTTAGCCGAGCCCTACTATACAGGTATTCCCAATTGAAGAAGTCGGGAAAACTGTTAGCCGAGTTGCTGGCAACCAAGCAGAAGGCCTCGGCGGAACCAATGGAATGCTATAGAAGGTATATGGATGACATCATGCAAGTGTCGGACAAGAAGCAATAAGAGAAGGCTATTATCAGTGGATTCATCAACGGCCTAAAGGATGAGGCGTTGTTCCGAAAATTGATGGAAAACATCCCGAGCACTTTTCATGCACTATAGATTTCCATACAACTATACTATGCTTTCAACGATGCAACCCACAAGAGGAAGGAAGCAATGATAGCCTTCTCTCGAGAAAGGGTGACAAGAAGAAGACACCTGAAACAGGAAAAAGGGATTCAGGAGCTATGGCAATAGGGAAATCAAGGGTAGAGATCTATACCCTGCTGATAAAACTGCGCTCGGAGATATTGACGGTGTACAGGAATTTGTTCGGTGATCCCCCTCCGATCCAAGGGATCCCATCAAAGGAAAATGCGGAAAAATGGTGCGCTTACCACAAATCTCATGGGCACACCACGGACGGCTGCCACACCCTAAGGAATGAAATAGAAAAGTTCATAGAAAGGGGGAAATTGAAAGACTGCGTCGCTCCAGAGGCCAGGAAAGAAGGGCAACAACAGTTTGGAAAAAAGAAGTGGAGAGGGGCGAATCAGTATGGCGCACACCAATGTCCGAACCAGGCTCGGATCCAAGGAGGGGAACAAGCTTATGGAAACCAAGCTCTAAACCAGATCGTAGCAGTAGCTCAGGACCAAGAGCCCATCCCAAATAGGATGATAAATGTTATCAGTGGGATGGTAGGAGATAGCTGCCAATCGGTTACGGCATTAAAAGCACATACTAGGTATGTGCCGCCAGGAGAAGAGCCAGGTAAGCGTTTCCGACCTAGTGAAACCATTACCTTTTCCGAAGAAGATGCGGTGCCTACTCAGGCCTTGCACTCCGATTCGATGGTGGTCGCAGTGGAGATAGAGGGCTTTGCGGTAAAAAGAGATTTTATAGATGGTGGCAGTAGTGTGGAGATAATGTTCACCACCTGCTTTAACCAGTTGGGAATAGGAAGTCAGAATCTCAGGCCGCCATTGTCAGGGTTCACTAGAAAAGCTGAGATGCCCCTCGGCATAATCACCCTTAGAGTGACAATGGTGGACGATAGGGACAGAAGCCGTCGGACTTCGACGTTATGCAATTTTGCGGTGATAGACGCTCCATGTCCATACAACGTACTTCTCGGAAGGCCCTGGTTGACACAGGTTCGAGTGGTGAATTGCCCCTATCTATTAACGATGAAATTCCCGATAGAGCAAGGGGTGGCGTCTGTCCGAGGAAGCCAGACAATAGCGAGAAGCTGCATGTTAACAGCCATATTAGATGCAATGAGGGCTGTGGGGGCCGTCCATCAAGCAAAGGTACGAAAAGCAAAGGTTAAAGGTTCGCCTTTAGAAAAAGGTAAGGCAAATGAAGAGAAATGCTCTGAGGCATCAGAAAAGGAGAAAGGTGTCAATACCTCGGACACAGATGAGGAGATCCCAGAAAAGAAACCGTCAGGCAAGGGGGTTGAGGTGATAATGGAAGAAAATGAAATCAGGTAAACCCCTTTAAAATTCAGGAATTTTTTGAGGAAAGGAAGGAGAAATTTGGTGTGGATACACCTATTGTTGGAATAGTGTCCTTCGATCAATGTGCATTGTCCTGAATAGCCGGAGGATTAATTACGGAGATAATTAATTCAGTTATTTGAGTGATCGAAATGTTTAGTTGGAAACCGCTTTCGATCTGCTAGCGTCAATGATATTGAGCTCGCAACTTATTATAACTGAACCTATAGGGTCACACACAAATTATGAAATTGGACGAAAGGTAATTATCTATTAGTCTGGGAGTCTAATAGTAATTACATGAGAAAAGAGTCTTATTGGGCTAGGCCCATATTGATTAAGACTAGGGTTTAAGGGATTCTGTTTATTAGGTATAAATAGACTTTTACAGTAATAAACAGAATCAGTCTTCTCTCGTATGCGTTCATGTGCTGAACAACCAGAAACAAATAAACCCTAGGTTTCTCATAGTCTCATCGTCAAAGTCCGGAGGAGGAGGCGGAGCTCGTCGACTTGCTTGCGAGATCTGTCCTAAGCTGACAGCGGTGGAGGCGATCCAATCGTGTTGTGTGGATACTTGTAGAGGGATCACAACCGGGATCCTCGTCTCCGTAGAAGACAGAATCTACCGGGTAATCACGCTCCAAAAGGTAATCTAAATCCTTATGTAGATTCGTATTAGTAACATGCATGCGATCTTGTTATATGGATTTGACATTCCGCTAAATTAGATTTAGTCAAACCCCTTTAGTGGTATCAGTAGCCTCTTGCATGTATTAATATGATCTAGGATTTATGTAGATGGATATTACATAAATTTAATGAGAAAGTCTTGGGTGAGACCTGTCCTTGTGGAGACCAAGAACAGGGGAATGAGCATTTACTGTTTCTGCTTGATCTTTTAGTTAGTTTGTTTGATCTTTCAATCAATGTCCTTGAGTATTTTTGTTTTGCCTTGATTTTTCAGTTAATTTGATCTTTCGTTCAATTTGCTTGATCTTTCGGTCAATTTTCTTGATCATTTCCTTGGTCAATTTCACCAACGACAAATTCAATCAAGGAAATCGGCGGGTTTAAAGCTCACCAACGACAAATTCAATCAATAGCAGTCTCATATAATCTTTGGTCTCATTTGAGACCTGTCTCAAATGAGAATTTGCCTTAAAATTTAGATTTATGTTCATATGATCGAATAAATTATTGGATAATTTAATTTGATTTAATCCTAGTGAGAATTATAATTTTTTTATTTTATTTTACTGTTCATCGCGTTACTGTTCATCGCAGTACTGTTCATCAAGGTACTGTAGCGGCGGTGGAACTGTAGCGGCAGGTTTAAGAAACCTAGGGTTTCTTATTAAGCCCAGTGCTGAGCACTTGGGCTAGTGGGTGCATTTTGACCCATTAATGCTGCTGGGCTTGGTCTGACCATTGGAATATTCTAGTTGGACCGGAATATAGTCAGACCGGGTTCTTGGTTCGGTTCTGGTCATGGTTGACCGGTTCGGTCCAGAAATTTTAAATAAAATAAAATTAATTTAAATTTAATTGGGCTGGGCTCATGTATGGACTATGTCCAAATTTTATTTATTTTAATTCTGAATTTTATTGGGAGTAATTTTGACTTTGGAAGGGCAAAATTAAATATGAGCATATAAATTAATTAAGATTAATAATTTTAGAAATTAGTTGACTTAATTAATAATATGATTATTTGCGTGAAATTGTAGACCATTCACTTTAGAAGTGAATGGATAGAATGTATGAATTGGATTCATTGCAGGGATACAAGTGACTAAGTGAATGGATAGAATGTATGAATTGGATTCATTGCAGGGATACAAGTGACTAGTATGGCCCATATAGTGGTTTTTACAGGCTGCGTACCGTTATCATTGGATGTAATTTTTCGGTCTGCGTGCCGTTTATTGTATTTTAAATTTAATTTTAGCTTTTTGTATTAAGTTGAAATAAATTGTAAGATCGATGAGAAGACCGGAGGATGGGATCCAGGAGACAAGACGGGGATTTTGTCAAGACTAGAGGGCCATACTAGGATCACTTTATCTGTCTTTTATTCATTATGCATTTATTTATTGCTTTATGTTATAAATGCGAATGAATGGTCTATGTGTGTGGGATGATTATAGATTTGTTCACTAATAATCAGACCATCATAATGAACCTATGTCCCAAACTAATAATGATTTATTTGTCTTTCCAAACACGACACCCATTTAACCCTTGATCACTGATGATGGATTTCGCCAAAGCGATAGCATCATTTCTAATCTTGGGAGGATAATGCGGGTAGATCTAGTGAAAGGGGTTTACATGTCAGTTGTGGTTTACTCATCAATATCGGTGAGGGGTCCTCAGATGTTGAGACAAAACGAGATGGGTAATACATTAGATGTATCCCATCAACCGAGAGTAGTATTGGATACTATTAGCAATGAGATTGCTTACCTAAAATCAAAGGATTTGAGACAAGCCAAAGCATGCTTAATTCCTTGTGATTTTGAGGGTCTTGGAATCATTTTATTCATGGGACAATTGGATTGAATAAAATGTGTAGATAACTTGTTTGATTACATGTACTTTTTTTGCTTGTTATTTACTTAATTTAAATGGTTTTTTATTGCATTTTATTTATATTGTAATAATGACAACAAACAACAACTCTTCTGTGTTCAAACCTTTGGAAGGTTGAATTGAACGGCAGTTTCTTGGGAAATGAACTTCGGGATAGTTCTATTGCAAGAAAAGAAAAGAAGTATTTTGTTGATATTCAAATCATTGATGTCAAATGTCTTGTGCTGTCTAGTATGTATCCAAAATTGCTAGGCAAGTTTTGAACATAGATACTTACAACATCAACATGGAGCTCTGAAATGGGATCCAGGAGCAGTCCATGGTTGAGAAGTTTGAGGCATTATTCTTAATTGTAAAGTTAAGAGAGGAAAAGAAGTTAAATCTCATGTTTTGAAAAATGATTAGATTATTTGATAACATGGAGATACTCGGTTAACCTATGGCTGATAGTTAGCCAATGACATCATTCATTTCATTGATGGTTTAGAACCATTTCAGTTGAAATGAGAAGACTTTGACTAAGTTGCATGGGATGCTTGAAATGCTAAGTCAAGTGTCTAAATTGAGACCAAGAACGAGATTCTATTGGTACAATAAGGGTAATGGTTTAGAATATAACATGGAAGATGAAGAAGTGGGATAAGGATAAGGGCAAGCATAGTGCTAATATGCCTAAGTTCCAAACACTTTTATTGCAATTGAAAAATACACTACCTTTAGTCCTTAGAGGACAAAGAGATTAGTGAGTAATTTACAATTGCATTTATTTACGTTATAGACAATCTCTACGATCAATCTACTAATTGGTATTAGATACCATATGGTTCTCACAATTTTTGAAAATGTGGAGGGGCCAAAGTAGGAGTTTAGTTAATGGGATGGCAACCTACTCAAAGGTAATGAAGCAATGGTTGCTGCATTGCCCATGAGAGTTTATGGTTTATCTATGCCTTTGGGGCTTTCACTGGATCATATAAGGGTTATTTGGATCCAAGTGTTACAGCAACACAATCATTTTCTACATTTTATATGTTGGACATGGAAATGTATTATGATAAAAGGGGCAATGGTTGTTCCGTTTTATGTAATTGTGTTAGAGTTTTGCAAAATTAGACACGAGTCTTTATTTGCTAGATAAAGATAAACAAGTTTGTAACGTAAATATCAAAAGGGCTAATAACGAATGATTCGAATTCGACCTCATATTTTGTTGATTATGCCACTGATATTGAGCACTCATAGTAACTCGAGTAGGAGGGTTCTGTGAAATCGTTTGACTTGGAGTCATTTGATATGTGTATATATTGTGATGGTAAAATGACCAAATTACCCTTCATGGTGATGGGTGATGGAATATGAAATCTGCTGGGTCTTATTAACAAAGTGTTATGCAGATCAATGAGTTAAATTCCATGAGGTGAATCACTTCATTAACTTGGTCGGTTGTCTACTCGTGAAAGACAAGTTTGAATCTTTTAAGAAATTTAAGGAGTTCAAAAATGAAGAATCAACTTGGCAAGATAACTGAAACTCTTCGATTGGATTGAGGCGTTGGATATTTGAGTCAAGAATTTGTTGACTATCTGGCAAGAAAGAAATAATCATGTTGGATATGATTGTTCAAGATGGGTCAAGCCAATCTTCCAGGAAAATATTTCTATAAGGTATTGTTCACACTGAACAAGGCATTGTCAAAAGTTGAAGGAAAGACATCATATGGGATATGAGAAGGAATGGCTCCTTAAATGTCTTTTCTCATTAGATTTGGGGTTGTGAATTACATGTGAAACGTTGTTTGCATTAAACTTGCACCAAGTCTAATAATTGTCTCTTTATGGAAATGAGGCAATGAGGGTACTTCTACAAACATTTTGAGAACCATGAGATGTTGCTCAAGAATGTGTCCTTTTGGAGAAGTATCATCTTTCCAAAATGACAAGTGGGAGAAATTTAGACCCCGATAGCATTCGAGGTGAGCAACAATCAGAACCGAAAACATTGATCCCTTCTTTAGACGTGGTGAAGATGAATACGGTAAAGTCTTAGAGACTGCTGAATTTACTCATGCCCCATGTAGGTCAATGAGGTTTAGTATTCAGACAAAAGGTACATTTATGTCCCTACGACTGAAACTATGAAATCACATTTTAGAAAACGGTGAACCTATGACTTATAGTAAAGCTTTGACAAGCCCTAACTCCACAAGGTGGCTAAAGGCCATGAAATTCGGAATAGATATTTTGTATTAAAATCAAGTTTGGAATTTGATTGAAAGGGTATAAACAAGTCTACAATGTAGATTGTGATGTGACCTTTCTCCAGTTGGAATACTTAAGTCTATCCGGATAGTAGAAAACTTAGCTCAGTGCGATTTTGAGTTCTACCAGGTAGAGATCAAAATTAGCTTCCTTGATTGGATTTTGGAAGCAGATGTGTATTTTATACAGTCTTGGAGCTTTTGCAACGCTAGGAAAATATGTGAGCTTCAGATTTCCATTTATGGATTGAACCGAGTATTATGGAGTTGGAAAATACATTTTGATGAAGCAATTTAGAGATTGGCGTTCAAAGAAATGTTATGAAATCTTGTATATACAAGAAGGTCAGTGGGAGCAAGATTGAATTCCTGGTCTTTTATGTCGATGACATTTATTGAAAATGACAATCCAAAACTGTAGTCTATGGAGATTTAGTTTGGAAAGCATTTTGCAATAAAGGACTTTGGAAATGTATAGTGCAAAGGTGGCTAAAGGCCATGAAATTCGGAATAGATATTTTGTATTAAAATCAAGTTTGGAATTTGATTGAAAGGGTATAAACAAGTCTACAATGTACAAGGACTTGGGCATCAAGTTCTACAAGGTAGATTAAAGATGGTTGGTGTGTCAAAGCACTTACTAGGTAAGGTGTTAGACACGTTCAATTGAAAGATCGTAAAAGATTTTCTACCCAAGATTCATGGCATAAATCTTAGTAAGATTCAGTGTCTATCGAGACGTGATGAGCAAAAGAGAAATAATATGATCTCTAATGCATGGAGTTGTAGAGTCTATTATGTTTGCTATGACATGTACTACATATGATATTTCGTATGCTTAGAGCACAACGATTTGATATCAAATAGACTAAGGTGAGGCACAATATTGTGTGGCCAAGAAAAGTTCACAGTGTCTGAAATGGACTATGGATTCCTTGATCTATGGTGAAAATGAGTTGGTTGTTAAATATGCTAAGTGAAACTATGTTGTTGATTTTACAATAAACTGAGTAAATTGCTGCTTTGGAAGTTGCAAAGTGAATGTGATTGAAATTGGATATTCATCACTCGCCTTGGTAGTGTCCCGTCTTAGCTAACTCAATGACTCTCTATTGAGATAATCGTAGAGTCATTGCTTAAGTAAATTGAGACAATGGAGCACCATTAGTCGAAATTCATACTCAGGATATTTCATATTCCATGAGAGAATGGTGAAGTTATCATATGCAAGGGAAATAATGGATTTGATCCATAATCTAAACCTCTTCCACAAATGTTGCATGTTGCCTAGGGCTCATACACTCGTGATAGGAATCAAGCACTTTGGATAGCGGCTGTGATTTCATGTTCTAGTTATCACAGTTTGGTGATTTTAGACATTGAAGATTGAACCGTTTATAATATTATGAAATTATTATTTCATATTCATTTAATTTGGTTTAGTGTTAAATGAAAGTCCAGAATCAATTTATATCTCCAAATAGGTTATCAAGAATATGTCTTGGATAATGAAACCCTATTTAGTGAACTGGAGTGTACGATTGATTATGTCCCTAGTCCAAGTCATTGAGAATGGACACTAATGACTGAAGAAGACTAACTTTTGAGTTGATTCACAGCGCTGTTTCATGGGTTGAAGGACATGGGATGTCATGAATCGATTGCACTGACCCATCGTGAGAATACTTTAAGATATTTAGAATGTTATAAGTATATCTCATTGACTATTGGAACGTATTCCTCATACCTGAGTAATTCAGTGTTTGCTTACTTGTGGATTGATTGTTTTGAGGGTTGTCAAACGTCGTGCCGTGAAAGGAGGCTATAAAGACAGCTCTTGGGTGACATGAATCGAGTAGAGAAAACCTGGATGTACAAGAGTGGGATTGTCCTCTCATTTACATGAGATTGTTGTCTTATGGGCCTCTTGGAGAGTTAAGACTGTAAAATGCATGGCCGTGCTCAGATGGATTATGGATTAATCATCCGTCTTAAACAGTTTGACTCGGGAATTCGAGAAACACATTTGAACTTGATAAGGATAACATGGGATCTTACCTTATGTTCGAATGAAGACATTAAAAGACAAAGGAATATGAATGCACACTTGTTCCAAAGGACAAATGGGAGATTGTTGGAATAGTGTCCTTCGATCAATGTTCATTGTCCTGAATAGCCGGAGGATTAATTACGGAGATAATTAATTCAGTTATTTGAGTGATCAAAATGTTTAGCTGGAAACCGCTTTCGATCTGCTTGCGTCAATGATATTGAGCTCGCAGCTTATTATAACTGAACCTATAGGGTCACACACAAAGTATGAAATTGGACAAAAGGTAATTATCTATTAGTCTGGGAGTCTAATAGTAATTACATGAGAAAAGAGTCTTATTGGGCTAGGCCCATATTGATTAAGACTAGGGTTTAAGGGATTCTGTTTATTAGGTATAAATAGACTTTTACAGTAATAAACAGAATCAGTCTTCTCTCGTATGCGTTCATGTGCTGAACAACCAGAAACAAATAAACCCTAGGTTTCTCATAGTCTCATCGTCAAAGTCCGGAGGAGGAGGCGGAGCTCGTCGACTTGCTTGCGGGATCTGTCCTAAGCTGACAGCGGTGGAGGCGATCCAATCGTGCTGTGTGGATACTTGTAGAGGGATCACAACAAGGATCCTCGTCTCCGTGGCAGACAGAATCTACCGGGTAATCACGCTCCAAAAGGTAATCTAAACCCTTATGTAGATTCGTATTAGTAACATGCATGCGATCTTGTTATATGGATTTGACATTCCGCTAAATTAGATTTAGTCAAACCCCTTTCACCTATACCAGTAGCGTGGATACGTCTGCTGGTAAGTGGCGTGGATACGGCAAAAAAGATGCAAGGTATTGGATAATACTTTGCGGGAAAAGAAAGGATGTGGATACGCCCTAGGAAAGAAAATTACTAGGTATTGGATAATACTTTGTAATAGGAAGTCGGGACCTCAGAGTCGCTCCCACGACGGTGCCCCGCAAAAAAAGAGGTTTTATGAAGGAATTCGGTTTTAAAGAATTAAAGGTTTTTAAGAATCTAAAATTTTCAAACCATCGGATGGATGCCCTCGTCAGAAGAGGACCATCCGATGAACGCATTTAAGATTTAAGGATTTTAAGACTCTAAGGTTGTCAAACCATCGGATGGATGCCCTCAGCAGAAGAGGACCATCCGATGAATGCATAAAAAAGGCTTTAATATTTTCAAATCCTCGGATGGGTGACCTCATCAGAAGAGGACCATCCGATAAACGCATTTAAGATTTAAGGATTTTTCGGATGGGTGCGCTCATCTGAAAAGAACCATCCGATGAAAGAATTTAAGGTTTAAAAATTTTAAGAATTTCAAAACCTCGGATGGATACCCTCATTAGAAGAGGACCATCCGATGAACGCACAAGAAAGAATACAAGGCTAGACGCCTTCAGCTTCATCTAATTAATGCAGGATTCCAGGAGGTTGACTACCCCCGCCAGAATGGAGAAAGAGCACGACGATTTAGCTTGGATAGTTGAACCATGAAATTACAAAGGAAAGGACAACAAAAAGTACGAAAATAAGTTCTTTGAGTATTTGATTTTATATAGGCATTAGAACATCGGGCATTAAGCCTAGGACTTTGCACCCGATGCTCCAAGAGGGGGAGAACAAGGGGATAAATAATAAATAATGCATATGCACAAGGGTAAAAAATTCAGATGCATAAGGTAAAACTTAGAAAAGAATGACGCGTAAGAGGGAAGGCAAAACAAAAGTATCTTTGTCTTAGATATTAAATAAGGAAGTTTGTGTCTCGGACAGATTACAAAATAAGCAAGAAAATAAAAATTATAAGGAGTAGATGCAATAGAAAATTAAGGACGGGAAGCACCGGAGAGCTGGGTGACTGGGCCCGAGGGTTTTGGCAAACTACCTTCGGTCGACCATCCTGAAAGCCTACAGAGAACCCATATAAGAAAGAATGAGTGCAGTAATCAGAGTAAACAGGGGATTCAGGGCAAACCCCCAGGTCATTTATAATATCCTCAGGAGGAGGAGAATCAGGAGGAGGCAGAGAGCTAGGGGAAGGTAAAGGTTCATCTGGAGCAGATAGGGCACGGAGAGAAGAAGCCGAAAGAGGATGAGAGGCAGAACAGAGAGCTCCCCTGATTTTGGGAGTCAATTGGCCCAGGGTCTTGTCCAGCAGGCACTGGAATTTATAAAGATAACGCCGCTTGGCACCAGGTTTGTAAAAAAGCTTTTGGTAGTCGATTCGGGGCTTTCCAGGAACCCACCCACGCATTCGCTTATAAACCCAGGTGGTTTGGTGTTTGTTCGACTCGGTCACAACTTCCTTTACAGATTTCTCAAACTCAGGGGATCGGAGGATCTCTTCCGAGAGGGCATCGCTATAATCACGGAGATTGCTGCCATCCCTCCAGGGTTGTAACTCTTGCTCAATCTCGGACAAGCGAGATACTAGCTCAGCTAAACGAAGTTTCTCTTGCTCTAGCTCCCGAGCAAGGACAGGGGATGCCTTTCCTCGGCAAGATCGCGGGAAAGGCGACGTTGGTAAGCAGATTCTAAGAAATCTCAGAGATAGGCCGATACGACTGCAACTCAAATGGTAATTGGCAAGGGCGCCGACCAGGTCAGGAAAAGGAATAGGTACAGAGGCCACAGAGCCGGTACCCACAGGCAGAGTCTCACTGGGGGGCTCGGGCAGTCGAGTTCTGGCAAGACGGTAGGATCAGGAACTGGATGGTAAGACGGATCATTCTAGAGGGATCGCAACACTAAAAAAGAGGAGAATAGATTAAAAATCGGAAATACAAGGAAAAGGGGAAATCAACCATCAGAATAAAAGAAAGAATTTTGAGGAGTAACCTTGATTGGGTCAGATGGCGCGATAGTAAGGGGCGGAGAAAACCTCGTCGGGGTACACCTCGAAAGGCCAAGAAAATCCCTCGTTCTCAAGAATTCAGTATTGAGACAAGTATACTGGGCAGTTCAGCAGAATATCATAATCCGAGTGTAGCTCATTAGGGAGCCAATGTACCTGATTCTCGGATGTGATATCACGGTTCCACCAGGGAGCCTGATAGGTCTGATGGTCATAAGAATAACGACCGTCCACTAACCATCCCTTCGGATAATTGACGAAGCCTCGGATGAAGTGGGCATCGGGAATGCGAAATGCAAAGCAAAGATACCAGGAATTCGGCCTGCGTTCCCGGAAAGGCAGAAGAAAGATCGAAACAGGTCAACAGACTCAGAGACCCCACATCGACGGTAATTGACTAGAAACGCCATGATATTTACAAACCCGTTGGGAGTAATTTAAGCAGGGGAAATCTTGTAGTGGTGAAGGAGGTAAGAGTATAAAGAGGGAAAGGCAGGCTTAGGCCATATTGGAACAGACGCTTTGTAAAGCATGGCCCATTGGACTGATATCCAACTGAGTCTAAGGGAATAAGTTGAGCATCCATCGCTAGAGGGCAGAACATCCGGTGGGCGGCTTTGATGGTCTCAGCACGGATCCAATCCTGGGATGGATCAGCAGGGGGTCCATGAACATTAGAGACGATCGCCAGCGGTCGGATACGTAAGAATTCACTTGGTGCTTCACCAGTTCCTGTCTGAGAATCAAGACGACGAGAGCTGGGACTATCACCGAAAGGGACAATCTTAGGGCTAGTCATATCGCTGCAAGTAGACAAGGCGGAGGCACTGACGGAAGAGTCACCAGAAGTTGACGAAGCAAAGCGAGAGCGATTTAGAACAAGTGGACATGAATCTTCAGAAAAGGAAGAAAAATTGCAGGAAAGATAGTCGGTCATACGAGCGGAATGAGAAAAAAGGGAGAGGAATTTATAGTAGTGATAAAAGGAGCAAGGCGGTGGAAGATAAAGGGGTAAGGACAAGCCGTACCTAGGAAGAAGACAAAATGATTAAGTCACTCAAAAGAAAGGGAAAATCGGAAACTAAGCAGCCGTCAGGCGAAAAACGCGCCAATCGGGGCCCACATATTAAAAGGATGTCGCCCCGGGATAAAGAAACGGCAAAGCCCCCAAATCTTTGGCTAAGAGAGTTCGGATAAAGGGGAAGAATGATCAGATAAAGTCAAGTTAAGCATTGCTCTTCCAGAGCTAACGCTCGGCTTGGGGGGGCTTGAGATGATACAGAATGCGTCATCTAGTAATAGGAAATGTGATGACGCAACTACTTGAGGAAATTGCCTGGAAAATACACGGGCACGTGAGAGGATCTTAAGCAAGATAAAGATGTACAGTCTCACGTGAGACATACTTGGGGAGGAGGAAAATAATGGCGAGTCAGCAAGGGAAATGGGCAAGGCAGGCGCTCTAGGACGCCTATAAAAGGAAGGCACAATCAGCCATTCCAGGTAAGTTTTCTAACTCTTGAATACAGAGTTTTATCTTTCAGTACACGAAATCTCATCATCACACCGTAGCTACCACCCCCGGGGTAGCGCCGGGGGGTTTGTTTTGCAGGTCTCGGAGGAACAAGCCCTTAGCAGGTATTCATCCGACACCCAGGAGCTCGGATAGTCAAGCATATCGGCAGGCAGTCTGCCAACCTATATCTCCAAGTCCTCGGGCACTTCCTGTATCCGAGGCGATCATTACTAGTGCGGATTATCCCCACATCATTCTCTAACAAACTTTATTTTTACTAGCAATAGTCTACCGGGCGTTGCCCGGTATATATAAACATTTTTTATAAAAAAAAATAAAAAAATAATTAGTACGTAAACTAAAAGGAGGTACATAGAGTAAATTTGAAGATCACGGTGTTAAGATTGTGGGAATATGTTAAGGTAAGGACACCTATCTTCAAGTATAATTAATCAAAGCAACATGGCCCTGTTTGGTAATGGCTGTTGGCTGTTAGCTGATTTCATTTAGATGGTTTGACCAGCTGTTTATGTTGGCTGTTTATGCTAACTGTTTGACCATTAGCTGTTTACAAAAGTGTTTGACAAAGTTAACTTTTAGTTGTTAGATGTTTTATGCAAAATGACATATAAGGACATGACTACTAGTCATATTATTATAAAATAATTTTAGATATCTTGTTTTTATTTTTGTCTTTATTATTGATAACTTTTTTAATTGTTTGGAATATTCACTAATAAAAACTATAAAATAAAAACAACTTATTTCAAATAAATTTAAAATCATTGTTTGTGACTAATATGAGTATAGTATAGTAAATAAGAATTTTAAATTATATTTAATAATAATAATTTCTATAAAATCTAAACAAATTTATGAAGCTGAAATGTAATTTTTCAATATAAAAATTATATCATATACATTATATGAATTAGTTAAGTAGTAATTGATTTTGAGTAATTCTCCTGTGAGACAGCCTCACCCATGAGGCAAGGCCAAATAAGGAAAATTTTATTGCTGCCACCTCATCACAACTCACTGCCACCTCATCAAATCTCGACGACACCTCATCAAACATCGTTGTCAGTTCATCAAACATGTTACCTCATCAAAACCTTTGTGTCCGTTCATCAAACCTCACCAAAAACAGTGTTTAATTGGTCCAGCCTCTTGGGTGAGGGCCTCACCCAAGAATTTGTCATTGATTTTTATGGAATTGAATATTAACCGACTTATTATATTTTAAATGAAATAAAATTTTATAATAATTATACGGTGTAAAAAAATTTAAATACAAAATAAATATTATTCAAATATACACTTAATTAAAATAAATAAATAATTTACAATTGATTACCATTTAATAATTTAGTATACATAATTGATTTATAGTCGTATAATTATGATGTACGTAAATTTTTTAGATAAACGCACAATAAATGATACACACGTATACAAATGTGGTGGATAAAAAAATAAATATAAAAGTAAAAAGTCATAAGCTAGCAGAATACGCTGGTTTTAGTAGTGTTTCGGATGTTGGCGGAAAGATGGGTAAAAAAAACCAATGAACTAAACACAATTTTTTTCCCTTGGCTGTTTGACCACGTAAAAAAACCAACGTCAGAAAGCCAGTTAAAAAAAGCCAATAAAAAATCCAACACCAAACGGGGCCAATAATAAATGAGAATAGAAAACAATAAAGCATGATTAAACAATCACTGATTAATTTGGTTATTGCCCATAAACCATTGTATGATAAATACAATTATTCAACTGATCAGAAAAAAGAGAATCCTACTGGAAGAATATTGTAGTATTACCTAAGAATATGCTCTTATGGCTCAAATCTCCACTCTTTGTTAGCCATTGCTTTGAACACCGTAATAAAAAGTCGGCATTTCAAGAATTTACCTAGCTATACTCCATAAAACAATCAACAAATAAATAACTCTATGTGAAACAGAAAGAGCAATAACTAATATTAAAATTAGGACGGTATGCGCTGAACATTTTCTTCATTTTCTCTTCTCAGCAAGTCAAACATCAAATCAGATGGAGCTTTTAATAAATCAACGCAGGAGGCAGAAGGAGCATGGACAGTTGCAGAGCCAGTTCAAATGGGACATCAACACAAGGAGGGTCAAGTGAAGTTCAGAGCATATTCTGCCCTCCATGCAGAAGCCTTAGCATGTTGGAAAGCACTAATGCAAATCCCTGATGGTCAGGCTATGGCGATATGGATGCAAACTGATTCGCAGGTACTTGTTGATCTAATCAAGAACAGTGCTCTTAGGCCACCTTGGCAGATTCAAGCTTTGATGAGGGATATTAGGAATAAATTGCAGATATTTTCTTTAAGTTTTATCCAAAAAGTGTCTAGAAATATAGTGTGTATGCTTTCTGTTTTTCCTTAATATAAGTTTTGTTTTACATCAAAAAAAAAAAAAAAAAATCAAATTTCAGAGCCAATATAACTTCAAATATATAATAATCCATCATTCGTGAATGATGTGCGTAATTCTCGCCATAGTCATGAGCACCAACTCCTTGCCACCTAGCTGAAAAGGCTATTGTTTCTCACACAATCAATTGACCAAGATGGAGGCTAGTATGGCCCTGCCCAATAGGGTGCTGGTACAGGTTGCTGGTGCTGGTAGGTGCTGGTAGGTGCTGGAAGGTGCTGGTAGGTGCTGGAGGGTGCTGGTAGGTGCTGGTAGGGTATTTAAATTAAATTAAAATTGTATAATTATGATGATATAGTCCCAGAAATATGTGTCCCAACTCCCAATCATGAATACTTCAGTGTGTCGGTGAGATAGTAAACCGATTCTATCGTATCTACATATACATTCTCATATTATTCATGCTAGCATAGCATGTTCCATATCATATATATGCGTATAGTATTATAATCAAAAAAAGAAATGCTAGTGAAAAAGGCTTTGCTTAAGCATTTTATTGGATAAATAGCAGACACAGCATAAAATTTTGTATAAGAACTGGAATAACTTTACCAACTATTCCAATTTCGGCACACAATCAGGGTAATAATTATTTTAGAACCCAAAATTCACTAAAACCTAACATCCTGGTTCTATTGACAGTAACATAAAAGCCAATGCAACCAACTTAACTTTAAGTCAATTATCCCACATCAAACAACAGCAGTTCGCAGAGAATATTTGGACCTACAACTGTCCACAAATTGAAGAACTCAGAATCTAATTCACGGAATACAACATCGACGTTGCAAAAAAAAATAAAAAATCCAGAGATCTGGCATAGCATTGTTAGCATAAATATCAGAATCAAGTTCGAAAACATAGGTTAAACAACCAAACCACCGCATTATGGACCGATCCACACGAAAACAAACAGATCATTCCGGAAAACAGTAAAAACGACAGTAGATCAAGAAAAACTGCATCAAATCAAGCAGAGCGTAGAATTGAAACCATTAAACACCAAAAATTTCGAAGCGCGGAGCAAATTAAAGACGAACATAAGCACGAGATTGTGACCACTAAAGGTAGCAGAAGTTTCATACTATGGTAAAATAATTTACAACAGATATACGTGTGTGAATGAGTACCTTATAAACTCTGATTGGTTTCCCAGCTAATTTAATCATGTTGAGAGCCTTTTTTTTTCTTTTTTTTCCGGCAAACCATCAAAGATGGAGGGAGTTTCATTAGGCATCCCCAAGCCAACACTTAAAAATAAAATAGACATCAGAGCATATAAGCTCAGGTCAAGTGTTACAAAAGAATTCACTACTAGGTAGTGATTATTTCCAACGAGATGAAATCAATCAAATATTATACTCAGGAATAAAACTAGCTCCGAACTGATTAGTGATTGCTTAGGCGAAGCACAAGATAGTCAAGAGACTATATCCTGAGTAGCAACAAGAATGAGCTGAGTTTAAAGCTCAGTCATATGAAGTCTCCAACCACAGCGCGGCCGCAAGACCACCCAAGTAGCTGGTTCCTGTGTGGATTCCCATCCCTGCATAACAGTTGCCATCCTTGGTGGTATCGTCCATCCCTGAAATGAAAAGGAATTAAGCAGCATCTGTCCTAAAGATTCTGAGTGCAGGGGTGCTCATCTTGTCTAGCCTGATGATTCCTTGAACTTCAGAAGGTAAATCAGAGAAGGATACAAAAACTTTGCTAATGTTATTGACTAAAGCTAGTTTAGCAATTATATCAGCAGGTTGATTGGCCTCTCTATAAGCATGCTTGAGCATATACTTCTTACTCAAATTGTTCAGATCATTAGCAAGTTGGAATAATTTCCAATGAGCAGTCATGATAGGGTTAAGTACACATGAGATAGCATTCAGGCAATGTGATTCAATGATAATGCTAGAAGAGTAGAAACAAGCATGTTGGAGTGCAAATTTAATGGCTAACAGTTCAGCTTCTAGTGGGGAAGTAGCATTAGTGCATAGACAACTGGCACTAACAAAGCCTCCCATGGAGTTTCTCACAACAAAACTCAAACCTGCAGAATTATTGGATGTCCAAGAGGCATCCACACTAAATTTTAGACCAGTAGCAAGTTTAGTCCATGTGATCCTCATGATCCTAGGCTTAGGTGCTTTCTTAAGCAAAGGGAGGTAGCTATGAAGAGCAATTTCTATATCAATTTTAGTAGAGACATAGAAAGGTTTTGCAGAAAACATGAAGAATATTTGGTCCCTAATGTTATGAAGAACAGAAGGAGCAAACATTTTGACAGTTTCAAAAAGCCACTTATTTCTAGCTTTCCAAGGATTCTAGCAGACTATAGATGGAGATAGTCTGATGATTGAGTTATGTAAAGCAGACAAACCAGGGTAAGTGAGATAGAAAGATATTCTTTCTCAAATTGTGTTGAAACTCCTATATGAGATTCCCAAAAAATGGTGTATGACCTTCCAGATACTAAGAGAGAAAGAGCATGAATTATAGAAATGGTCAAGGGAATCTTCATGCATACACATAGGACATTTAGAGGGTAAGTTGAATTTCCATCTTTTAAGGATGTTATCAAAGGGGAGCAAAGAGTTTATCATCATCCGCAAAGAAGCAATATTACCTCTCTGTTCTCTGATGAGAAAGTAAGCTGATTTGAAAGAGAAATGTCCATTCTTGCTTGGCTTCCAGATGAGTCTGTCCTCCCTGTGCTCAGCCAGTTGGAACTCCTGCAAAAGAGAGACTATTTCAGTGCTGAGGAGATGAGATATAATAGGCAGAAAAGTGGTTTTGTTATTAAAGAAATCAGCCACGGTTATATCACTAGCAATGGAAGTGAGAGTAGGACTGCAGTGATCACTAATAGGAGCAATATCTAGCCAGTTGGATGTCCAGAAGTTGCATACCAATAATCACCCTAGTCAAACTCTCACACCAAATGTTGACAGAACAAATTCTTTTCTAGTTTGGAGAATTTTGAAAAGACACAGGGAGGGAGGCAATGAAATGGGACCAAAGTGTTTTGGCACATTGAAATTTCCACCATAATTTGGCAGAACAGGCAAGAATGATGCATGAAAAAGATCTGAAACCCAATCCATTCTGGTTAAGGGGAAAGCACAGTTCATCCCACCTTTTCCAAGACTTTTTAGGTTTGAGATCTTTTTCTCCCGAGAAAAAAATGCTCATTTTTCTTTCAATCAGTTTAATGACTTGTTTGGGGGCAGAAATAACTGACCAGATATGATGTGGAATAGAGAAAATGCATGATTTTATGAGCGTGATTTTACCACCAGCAGACAACCATCTATTTTTCCAGTTATTGAGCCTCTTGTCAATTTGCTCTATTAGTGGTTGAAAATGAATAACCTGAGCTTTTCCTTTGAAAATGGGAACTCCTAAGCACTTAAAAGGGAATTGCCCTATTTTCATACCCAAGATCCTTTTAATGACATGCAACTGAGATGGGGATGCGGATGTGCTAATAAAAAGATCACTCTTATCAAAATTTATTTTTTGACCAGAACAATCTTCAAATTTGGCAAGAAATGCTTTGAAGATAGTGAGAGAAGGCTTATCAGCATTTAAAAATACAACAGTATCATATGTATAGGTGAGATGTGAGATTTTCAAAGCATTGTTTAGCAAGTCATAATAGGAAATCTTACCATTCTGGAATGCAAAAGATAAGCTTCTGGTGAAAGCTTCACTGAAAATGTTAAAAAGGAAAGGAGAAAGGGGATCTCCCTGTTTGATACCTCTTGAAGGTTGGAAGAATCCAACTGCCTTACCATTGATGAGTACTGAAAACCATGCTTCTGACAGGTTTTTCATGATCACAGAAACAAAGGAGTCCTGAAAGCCAAACTTAAGCAGAATAGATTTGAAAAAGGACCACCTAACTCTATCAAAATCTTTTTTGAGATCAAGTTTGACAATGCAATTAGGACATCTAGATTTATCTGACCATTTCCTGTAAATAGATGACATTATCAAATATATCTCTATCTTTCATAAAAAAGCAGACTGGTTGGGAGATATAATTCTGGGCATAAGAAACTTCAGCATTTCCATTAAAACTTTAGAACAGATTTTGTTTAAAACATTGGAAAGACTGATGGGTCTGAAATCATCAAAGGAAACTGGTGTTTCTTTTTTTGGAATAATAGTGATCCAAGAACTAGACACACCTTTTGGGATATTCTGACCTATCAAAAAAATCAGAAACAGCAGATAAAAGATCATTGGCAATTATATCCCAAGATTTTCTGAAAAATTGAGCAGTGAAGCCATCAGGGCCAGGACAACTATTTTTGTTAAGACTGAAAACAATTTTTTTTATTTCCAAAAGGGAGATTGGCTGTAAAAAAAATTCATTGTCCTGAGCATTCACTAGGCAAGGAATCTGTGAAAGAAAATGTGACTGGAATTGGTCATCAGAAGCTTCCTCTGATAGGAGTTTTCATAGTAAGAAATAGCTTCATGTTCAATTTCATCATTACTATCAAGCCATCTACCCCCTGAGCTTTTGATTTTTGTAATGCCTAGTCTACCCTTTCTTTCTTTGACAGTGTTATGAAAAAACTTGGTATTATCATCACCTTCTTTAAGCCATTTGATCTTGGCTTTCTGTTTCCAGAAATGCCTTTGCTCTTTAATGGCTTTAAGAAGTGTGGCTTTTGCTTTTTTAAGCTCAATGAGCTCATCAGAAGAGTTATTCAGGTCATACTTAACTCCTTCTCAGCATTAGTCACATTGTCATGAATATTACCAAAATGCAATTTGTTCCAAATCCTAAGACTTTTTTTTAGTCTAATCAGTTTTAGGGAAAATCCAAGAAGACCATGCACAGATAAGGGTTGTGACCAGCTCTCTCTAACAACCTCATTAAACTCCTGCCTTTTATACCAGGTATTGAGAAACCTGAAAGGCCTAGGGGAAGATTGTATAGTGCTACCAATAGTAAGAAAAAGAGGGTTGTGGTCATATGTTTTTCTATTTAAAACCTGAATGGAGGAGGGGGGGAAATTAGACTTCCATTCTGCATTACACAGAGCTCTGTCCAGTCTCTGAATGGTAGGGTGTCTCCTGTTGTTAGACCAAGTAAAATAATTCCCAACAGTATTAACCTCTTCCAATGCCATAAAGTCAATAAACTCATTAAAATCCTCCATGCTCCTTAGTTTTAGAGTTGAAGGACCTTTATATTCATTTATTGAGGTTATGGCATTGAAATCACCAATGTAAGTTGTGGGTGAAGAGTTTAAAAACTTTAGTTCACTCCACAAAGATTTTCTACCCTTCCTAGTTCTCAAAAACCATAGATGAAAACTTCATCCATAGTAGTATTCAGTTTCTGGCTATAGATCTTGGTGGATACAAATTGTTCATGTTATTTGGTAATAGACAGATTTAGAGTGTTATTCCAAAAAATCCAAATATGACCATTAGCGGAGAAGAAACAGTTGTCAAAAAGCAAGAAGTGTTTGTAATGATCACATTTAGAGTTGAGATGCATAGGTTCAATTAGACAAACCAGTTCAAACCTATGTGAAGATATCAAAGTAGTAAGCCTCTGTAAAGAAGATTCCATACCTCTGATATTCCACACAAGAAATTTAAGCTTTATGGTTGTACTAATCATGTGAAACATTGGTTAGACTTTTTGACCTAGTCATGATTTTATTTAACTGAGTTAAATAACTATCATTCCTATTTTTCTTTGGTTTCATGGCATGTTTGTCTGATTTTGGTGAAGGTGAAAAGGAACTTACCTGTACAGCTTGAGAGATATCTTCAGTAGGAAGTTCCATTGCTTCTTTTCCATTCATGGGTTCAGTCCATCATCAATGTGATACTCAGATTCTTCAGAGCTATCATCAACTGCTATGGGGAGGAACCTGTTCTGAGGAGTTCTCTGCTGGGAGAAGAAAAACTTCTTAGTAGAAAATAAAGAGTTAAGAGGAGAGAAGAATCTACTGGTTTTGGATTGCTCATCAGTGGCATATTTAGGAACTGAGAAGCCTGAGTTGTCAGTCTCCTGAAAAGTTCTTATGGGAGTAACATCCAATACAAGTTTACCCTCAAAGGGTAAACCTAGTTTCAGCTGGGATGTCTTGAGATATATCATCAACATGTTTAGCTGCAGTATCCGCCTCCTGTATTAAAGGATGTCATCTGAGTGAGGGGAAGCAACCTGAGGGGATTCCATGTATTCCTTTATTAAACAAGGCACAGGGTCCTTTAAGACAGGAATACTTGGATGGTTGGAAAAACCAGTTGCCATCTGTTGAACTGGAGCAATATGACTTGGAGAGCTTGCTGGAGACAAATGAGGCTGAATAAGAGGAGATGCAGGTAGATAAAGGTCAGGGTTTGAGAGAGGAGTGGTTGTGGCTTGTATTCCTGTGGGATTAGGGGTATCATTGTGATGAAGGTCAGTGATGGGGCTAATTCCATTCCTAATCATCAGCTCAGTGATCCTTTCAAAATCTAAATCAAGAATACTTGGGGCTTGAGAAAGTTTGTTGCCAATAGCCATCCATTTGGGGTGCTGAGTAGGCAGGCTAGGCTGGGTGGGAGGAGAAATGTTGTCCCCAGAGACAACATTTTTGCTAGAGGAAATATCCAGTTGGATAGGAGTCTTTGTAGTAGAGGTAGTGGTATCTTTGGTAGCATTTGGAATGTTGGAAACCATAGGAACAGAGAAGTGAAGATTTTTGGCATTGGGATTGAACTTGCACTCTAGCTTAGAATGACCAATTCTAGAGTAGTGAACACAATATGGAGGAACATTTTCATAGTCCACTGTACACTTAATGTGGTTTTTTCTGTGCCTAATCTGATAAAAGGTTTCATTGGCTTGAGTAAATCAAATTCAACACACAACTTGAGCACAGAAGGTCTAGAAAGGGTTTCAGTGGCAACATCCATTTTAATATATGAGCCTATAGAGTTCCCAACATCTTCTATAGTACCCATATTATAGAAAAACACAGGAATGTCAGAGACCGTTACCCAAAGAGAAACAATAGACGATTCGGTGTGCGGAGAGAAATCCGGTGTCCATCTGAGCACTTTCATTGGGCATTTGCTGAAGATCCATAGCCCCTTGATCCAGCACCTCTGGAAGTCCTCCATCAGCTCAAATCTTATCAGAACATGCTTGTAGTCAATTAGACCTAGCTGGTATCTTCCCTGGAAGCCAACATTTTTGAAATCGAGCTCCAGTTGCTCCATCGAGGGCCTTCCTCTGTTGAATTTACCAATTAGAGCTTTAGAGTAGTGCGAGGAGAGAGGCTGGACTTGTTCTTCGGTGTAGATGCATGCCATATCCTTCAGGAACTCACGTTTGGGGTTCAGATTTGGATTGTTGGGAAGCTTGCACAAGGAGGGGATCGATTGGTAAGAGCCGAGATGAATGATTTAGGTGGAAACGGGTTCTGGGCTGCATTTTGAGATGAAAGAACAGGCGGAGTGACGGTGGAAAGCGGTGGCTCCGCCATCGGCGGAGTTGGGAAGCACTGTAAGGGAGTCGTTATCAGGAACTGTTTGGGCGAATATAACCGTTTTTGCACTGTTTCAGCATTAAAGAGGGGGGCGTGTAGTTCAGTGGTTTAGAGAGAAGGATGAGCGAATTTTTAGAGAGAGAAAGAGAGAACTTGTTGTAATGTTGAGAACCTTTATAGCGTGACAGTCAATGAGAAATTCAGGATTAGTGGCTCATACTAATTCCTTACAATTGCACTATGTTTATTGTGCAAGAAACTTAAGAATAATAACATAAATTATCATCAATAAAGAAGAATTATCATCAAAGGAACACACATGCACATAATACATAAAAGGGGACTTGAGAAATCATACGTACCCGCAACATCGAACATCGAACAATTTTTTAAGCATGGTATCAAAGCTCTACAGCTTCCGCTTCTACTTTTAAATGCTAGTAAAACATTGATTAAGTTATTATAGTACAAATTAGTGTAGATGGTTCTATAATTCCTTTCAAATTCCAAAAATTATAACATTATTTTTGGTTAATAAGTCTATTAAAGCTCGGAAATTTTGTATAATTATATTGCTAATATAAATAAAATATATTGTATAATCATTACCAAATAAGTTGGGTGTACAATTTATAAAGTACCCTTTTATAAGTATATTTATATTGTATTTATTTGGAAAATTTAATTGTATTCAATAACAATTAAGCGTAAATTTATAAATCTGTCCATTTTACACACGAAAAACGGAGCGAATTGGCTTTATATATATACTATATAAGATTATAATCAATTATAATTTTTATTAAAATATTTAAATAATCAATTTCTCTAACAAGCTTTATTTCATTGATTACCCTAATGAAATATTTGAAAATGCATTTTCTAGCTACCAATGTATTTTTTGAACGATATTGGATAGTCTCTATGAAATTGGAGGTGATATATGTAAATATGAAGAGATGCTTTACAAAATTAACAAACGGGTAGAATTTGGTCTTAATAATAGTAATTAATTTTAATTTTGTTCTTCCGCGAGCTATTAATTTTATTCTGATTAGGGTGATTAGGTAGTTTCTTATTTGAGAAAATGAGAAGTCTCAAATAAAGGCACCTTACGGTAAGGACAGATCAAAAAGAGACCAATTTTTACGATATTAGGTGTTATTATACAATTATTTTAACCATCAATTAATTATAATTATGTTATTATTTGAGGTAGTATAAATTAACTCTCTAGATTAATTCTAGTGTTATGGAATTTAATTTTTCTAAATAATAAGTCAGTTAATTACCTTAATCAAAACAAAATTTAATCGTTGTTAAACTTATATTTTTCAAAAATTTAGGTGGTCAAAACCATTTAGAGGCCAAAAAAACAGTCATACCCTTCCAAGAATGGATGGAAAAATGATTTAACGGCAAAGTTAGGGCTATGGGGTCAAAATGAAAAAACAATGCAAGGTTAGGGGGCCGTTTTGACACCAAAATGCGATAGGGGACCAAACTGGTATTTTGGGAAACGTTGGGGAGCCTATATAAAATTCTCTCTTAATATTTTAACTTATAACCTTTATGTTCATGTTTTAAATGTTCATGTATTAACTTATGATCTTTATATTCATGTTTTAACTTATAACTTTTATAACTTTTATGTTCATATTTTAACTTGTGTTTAAGTTTAAAATAGGATAAATACTTTTTCAAGATAAAATAAAATAATAATATAAAGACAAGAATGATGCCATAAGATGAAGACAAGAATTTAAAGTCTTCTGAATCTCTTTTAAGCACAAATACTGCTGAGGTTTTTCTTTTCTCAAAATGCAGGTTTATGAAAGCTACCAGACCACAAGATTTTTCATGTTGCAGAACACAAGTCACTCGATCTTTTCACACCAACGAATTTTCATCTCTGAGCTGCACCCGCAAGATCTACATATGATACTTAGATCCTCCAGCTACCTAATGACCCCTTAAGAATTTTTCCTTAAGGGGATCTACTTTTAGCTCTAGCTTCTATGCTCTTTTTAAATCCCCCAAGTTTGGAATAGAGATTTGGCTTTTGATTGCTTCATTTTGGGATGAAGATACGCCAAGGGTAGAGGTGTATCAGGGTGATGAAACTTTCAAAAGATTTTCTATACTCTCAAACTTCACGGATTTAAAAGGCTCTCTGTTTATGATCTGTATAAATAATGCAGAAAAGATTGTACTGCAAAGATTGCTTTTTCATTAACTGAAGACCCCTATATATACAAGGATGGTCTAGCGTAGCTATACAATAAGATTACCCAATCTGTATGGGAATCAGATATTCTAATTCTAAGAATACATCAAATCAAATATTCTAAGAATGAAAACAAATATACACAACTCATATACAACCAACCAGAATCAATCAAAATCTTCTAGAACATACTCTAATACCCTCCTACAAGCTCATGTTCGAACACGAACAAGAAGCTTGGAACGCAAGTCCTTGAAACGGGCAGTGCCAACAGCCTTGGTAAACACGTCAGCCACTTGAGCAGGCGAGCTTACATGCCGAACAAGCAGGGTACCATCTTGCACTTGTTCACGAACAAAGTGAAAATCCAGCTTGATGTGCTTAGAACGATGATGAAGAACAGGATTAGCTGTGAGAGAAGTGGCACTCAGATTATCACAAAGAATCGTTGGAGGGCCAGGAAGAGGAAGATTCATCTCCTTAAGAAGTTGTTGCAACCAGATAATTTCAGCAGCAGCAAACGCAATGGCACGATACTCAGCCTCAGTGCTAGAGCGAACCACAGCTCCTTGCTTTTTGGACGCCCAACTGATCAAGTTACCACCAAAATATAAGCAGAATCCATGCTGAGAACGGCAATCATCTGGATCAGAAATCCATCCAGCATCAGTGTAGCACAACAAACGCGAATCCTGAGCTGGACGGAAGTAGAGACCGGCAGCAACAGTGCCCTTGAGATAACGAAGAATGCGTTTGACCGCTAGCTAGTGAACCGTGGTCGGATTGTGCATGTACTGACAAACTCGATTCACAGCATAGGAAATTTCAGGCCGAGTTATCGTAGCATACTGGAGAGCTCCTACAATGCTGCGATATAACTGTTGATCAGGAAATGGATCCCCCGCCGCCGTGAGCCGCGAACCAGGAGTAGCTGGAGAAGAAATAGGTTTGGCGCCAGCCATGTTGCTGCGGTCCAAAAGCTCCAAAATGTACTTCTTTTGAGACAAAAGCAATCCTGTCGAAAGATGCTCAACCTCAATGCCGAGGAAGAAATTAAGGCGACCAAGATCCTTCAAGGAGAAGACTGAGTTCAAATAACGAACAAAATCCTCAATAAACTTGGAATTAGAGCCTGTAATAATCAAATCATCAACGTAAACCAGCACATATATAACCAGGCCACCATGAGATTTGATGTAGAGAGAAGTGTCAGAAACGCATTGCTTGAAGCCATGTCGGAGTAAAGCCTGACTGAGTTTCTGAAACCAAGCTCGAGGAGCCTGTTTAAGTCCATAGATAGCCTTCTTCAGCCTGCACACAAACCCCGGATTGGAAGACGAAACAAACCCCGGAGGTTGTTGCATGAAGACAGTCTCAGCAAGATCTCCATTGAGAAAGGCATTGTTGATGTCGACTTGACGAAGTGGCCACTGACGCGTGACTCTCCGGAGCATGGAGAGCAATACGCTCCTCCACATCATGAGCCTCAGTTTGTCACTCAGCAGCAGTTCCAGGAGTTTACGCAGAGGCATGACGCGTTTACTCAGAGATATGAGGACGACATGGAGGTGATGTTCGCCATGATGGCATCCATGCACCCACATGGACCAGGGGCATTTGAGTATGAGGGCCATCGCAGATCGCGAGCACAGCGTCGTCGCGACGGTTCCGACCCCTCGCAGTGAGTATATCATACACTCTTTCCTTTCACTATGTTTTTCATTGATATATTTAAACATTGGGGGCAATGTTTAGGCTAAGTGTGGGGGAGAGATGTAGGACTATGATTTTGCTTTTGTTGCTGTTTTTGTTGCTGTTTTTAATACTATATTTCTTTAAAAAAAACATTTTCTTTTCTCTTGTATAGATATGTAAAGCTCTCAAATGTTATATGCTTAATTATTCAGAGTATGCACTTGGATATTAATCGTTCTTTCTCGAGGACGAGAAAGGTTCAAGTGTGGGGGATTTTGATAGGCCCTAGATATACTCTTATTTTGTAACATTTGAGAGCTGTTTTAGATAGTATTTTGTACATTTATATTAGACTTTTAGACTGAATCATTCATAATGGTTTGAAATTGAAGACGTGCATTTCGACCTTGAATTGCACTTGCGATAGACTTGGATGATTTGAAGACCTTCTATGACCGTCCTGAAGGAAGTAGATACATTGAAGAACCGGTCGTAGAAGTGGCGTGAAGGCACACTCTCGCGGACCGCGAAACCTAGGTCGCGAACCGCGAGGGTGTGTGTTGCTGTTTTGAAGATGCCAAGTTTCGCGCGGTCCGCGAAACTCCGGTCGCGAGCCGCGAGGACCAGACGCGCGGTCCGCGAAACCTCGGTCGCGGACCGCGGAGGACCAGACGCGCGGTCCGCGGAACCTCGGTCGCGAGCCGCGAGAACCAGGCTCGCGGTCCGCGGAGGAATTCTCGCGGTCCGCGAAAATGTCCTGCAACTTGCATTTTGTTTGGCTTTAATTTTATTTGTTTTGGACTATAAATAGAACTTATCCTCAATAGTTAGAGGATCGTTTTTACAGAGCAAGAATTCCATTTTCCTTCACTTTTCTTTCCATTTTGATCTTTGAATTCATCATGGTTTGTTGTATTAATTATGGTTGTGATTATCTAATTATGGTTGTAGGCTAAAACCCTTCTTGGATATATGTGATTGGACTTCTTGTTATGGATTGAGAACATGATTCATGAAGCTTAGGAATGGTGATTTGCTATTGAATGATCATAATTTATATGTGTATTTGATGCTTGAAATGATTAGGAATGATTTCCTAGTGATAGATATGTGTTGGATATGTGTTAGATATTGCTTTTCCATGGTTAGAATGTTATCATTCTTTCTATGTAGGAGTAGTAAATTAGGAATCGAATGCATGTTGTTATCAATTGTATTTGTTCTTAAGATCATTCATTAGCATTGTATCTATGTCAAGTGTGCTATCAAATTGCATGGGTAAGGTTGAGAAACATCTAATTTGAAGTAATATTGATTAATTGAACTAGTTGTTATCATCTAGTAAAGTTGTTAATTTAAGTTGTAAAGATGCTTTCATCTTTCATAGCTATGGTTAAAGATAGTTTCTCATTACAAACACTCACCATTCTCAAGGCATCATGATAAAGTTTGAGGAAAATTTCATAATAAGAAGTCACTAATCTCATATGTCCAAGCTTAGAATTTTCATTAGTTAAGTCTTTAGTTGAATCATTGAATGCTAAATTAGTTGTAACTCTAGACTCTTGTTACTTTACATAGTAGTGTTTCTTAAACAAACTCAACTCAACCCCCCCCCCCCCCCCCCTTTTGTTTACATTGCTTTTATATATATATATATATGTATGCTACAAGAATTACATAGAAATATCCTTTTCTCTGTGGAACGAACCTTGCTTGCCACTATATGCTTAGTTGTGTGTGGAGGTAGTAAGTGAATATAAATTGTATATTTGAGAGGTACGGCGACGACCTCCCATCGGGCGAACTGGACTGAGACTCGAGAGGCTGGGACGAGCTGGAACTTGATACGGGCGGGGACTCAGGCTCAGACGCGGACACATGAGGCGCGGACAGGCGCTGGACACCGACTGACGGAGGCTCGGGCACGACTGGAACTGACGGAGACTTGGCCAAAGCAGGAACGCGTAAGACAGGCGCGGGCTGGGGCTCGTGTACTGGTGCGGACGAGCGCTCGGCTGGTGCAGAAGGAGACCCGGTCATGGCAAGCTCGGACGAGAACTGAGCTGAATCTAGTAACGACAGATCACAGACAGGAGAGTGTTCGGAGGGAGACTGAGCAATGTGTTCAGGATATGGAAACTGGGACTCATCAAAAACAACATGTCTCGCAATATAAGTTCGAGAGGATGGAGCATGAAAGCATAGATAACCTTTGTGTTTTGCACTGTAACCTAGAAAAATACATGCGACAGAACGAAACTCAAGTTTACTGTTATTGTAAGGACGAAGATAGGGAAAACATAAGCATCCAAAAGATTTTAAAAAATTATAATCAGGCTCGCGTTTGTAAAGACAGGAATAAGGAGATTTGTGTTGTAAAATGGGAGTGATGGTTCGGTTATTCAGATAAATAGAAGTATGGAAAGCTTGTTCCCAAAAGGATATAGGAAGATGAGAATGAGCTAATAACGCCAAGCCTTTTTCAACAACAATACGATTTCTTCTTTCAGATGCTCCATTTTGTTCAGGTGTGTGAGGACTCGAAACTCTATGTAAAATGCCATGTTTTTCCAGAAAAACCGAAAGGTTTCGATACTCACCACCCCAGTCAGATTGAAAAGCCTTTATTTTTGTTGAAAACTGAGTTTCGACCATAGACTTAAATAGTTGAAAGACATCAAAGACTTGAGATTTGGTTTTAAAAAATAGATCCAAACAAATTTAGTGCAGTCATCAATAAATAACACAAAGTAACGATTTCCATTTAATGAAGAAACATAGGCAGGACCCCAAACATCCGAATAAATCAAATCAAAAGGTTCACTAGAAGAAACATGAGAAACGGGTAAATGTAATCTATGGCTCTTGCCTAACTGACAAGCACTACAGAGAGGCAAGGATTTATTTGTTGAAATAGGTAAATTGAAATCGGAAAGCTGATGACGAAGCACAGACTCATGAGGATGAGCGAACCGGTGGTGCCAACAAGCAACAGAAGCACGTTCTCCTACGAAGACTCTAGGACTGAAGGATGATGGGGAAGGTAGACAATACAACCCGTTCTCAACGATGCCCTTGAGAAGTTTCTGACCCTGAGGATTCTTAACAAAACAATGATCAGCATGTAATTCAACAGAAACATTGTTATCTCTACACAATTTAGAAATACTGATCAGATTTCGGGAAACCTTAGGGACAACAAGAACATCTTTTAAAGCAATATTTTTATTGGCAACATGCAATGAAGAGAGATTATGAGTACCAATATGAGTAATAGGAAGGGACTCACCATTGCCAACTACCAAGTTGTCATTGCCAGTGTAGGGAGATTGAAGGTTGAGAGCTCCAAGGTCTGCTGTAACATGGTGAGAGGCGCCGGAATCCACGATCCAAGGATCAGTGATGGCGGACGGACTGGTGTATGCCACATGAGCCGCTGGAGCCTTGCCTGAGCGTTGGTTCTGGCGCTGTTTCTCCGCCGCCTTAGGGTTTGAAGCTGGAAACGCCTCGGCATTGAAGCGTTGGTGACAGTTCAGACCCGTGTGAAACGGCTTGTCACATATCTGGCATGGCGGACGAGATCGATCACTAGGGGCCGAGCTGCTGCCAGGTTGACGAGAGGGCCCTCCGCGGCGGTTTGCATAGTGAGCAGTCGCCATGGAGGTGTTGATCGAGTCGAGAATGCGCTGCTCTTCCTGAAGAAACAGACCGAACAGTTCATTGGGTGAGACTGACTCGGACCGCATGCTGAGGGCTGTCTTGAACGCGCTATACTCGTGGCCAAGACCAAACATGATGAATGCTATAAAGTCGTCGTCGGAAACTGGCATGAGACATTTTGCGAGAGCATCGGCTATAGACCGCTTCCTCTCCATGTACTCCATCATTGACATAGAGTCCTTGCAAAGTGACTGAAGCTGCTGCTTAAGGTGCATCTGCCGAGCCTTTGTCTGGGATTGGAACATCTGTTGGAGCATGATCCAAGTGTCAGAGGTGGTGTAGGCTCGAGCGACATAACCAAGCATTGGTGTTGTCAACGTCGAACGAATCCAGAGGAGAACTAGCTTGTCCCTCTTTCTCCATGCAGCAAACTCGGGATTCGGCGAACGATCGATGGAGCCTTCTTTCGGCTCTAACATCTTTGTACATGGAGACATCTTTGTAATTTCTAAACTATTATTTCTTGGAAGGATTCGAGGAGCCTAATATAATCCTCCACCTTGGTGGTTTAGCTTAAAAAAAGAAGAAGAACTGTAGATGAAAACAAATATAAGGAAACAGACGTGGTGTACATGGAGTTGGGTTCACTCTGAAGATGTGGTCTACGTGTATGCATGTGGGAACGGAGATGAGTGATAAGAGGAATTTCCGTGAGGGGTGAAATAAATAGCTCGTGCAACCGCGTGAGATTTTTTTTTTAATTTAAATTGTAAAAGAGTTAGTCTCTGAGGAGACCGTCTCTATATAGAGACCGGACTAAATTATAAATAGTGCAATAAAGAAAATCAAGGAGGGACCAATTTGCTATTTTTTAAAATTTAAAAAATCACGCTCTACAGAGTTTCCGCGCGTGTACTGTTTTGCTACAGTGCGCTACAGAGTTTGCTACAGTGTACTTCAATGTTTCAAATTAAAATGTTCATGTTTTATGTTTCAAGTTAAAGTGTTCATGTTTCACGATAAAACGTCCATGTTTAATGTTTTAAGTTAAAATGTTTATGTTTTATATTTCAAGTTAAAATGTTCATGTTTTATGTTTCAAGTTAAAGTGTTCATGTTTTATGTTTTATGTTTCAAGTTAAAATGTTCATGTTTTATGTTTCAAGTTAAAGTGTTCATGTTTCACGTTAAAACTTCCATGTTTTATGTTTTAAGTTAAAATATTTATGTTTTAAGTTAAAATGTTCATGTTCATGTTTTAAGTCAAAATGTTCATGTTTCAAAAAATATTCATGTTTTTATGTTAAATTGTTCATGTTTTATGTTTCAAGAAAGAGAAGGTCTTGGGTGAGACCGTCCTACCATAAGCTTATGGTAAGACGAATGATAGTTCATGTGTTTAATGGATTTGTTCATGTGTTTCACAGATTTGTTAATTTATTTACATATTGTTACAGATTATAACAAACAAAATTGTGAAACACAAGAACAAATCTGTCAAGCACATGAACCCAGCTTATAACAAACAAAAATGTGAAACACATGAACAAAACTGTGAAACACATGAACAAATCTATTAAACACATGAACTATCATTCGTCCTACCATACGGTCTCACCCAAGACTTTGTATTCAAGAAATGTTCATGTTTCAAGTTAAAATGTTCATGTTTTACTGTAGCAACTCGGTACTGTAGCGCGTGGCTTGACACTGTAGCGCGTGATTTTAAATTCCGTGTTTTTGATTTTATACACTTTTGTCATTTACTATATATCTATATTCTGTCCGAATATAGACGGTCTCTCGATTTTTTTTTTTTTAAGCCCATCCGTTATCCGTTTTGTGACTCAAAAATAAGCGCCATTTTACGGTAATAAGCAGATGCTGGGTAGACCAGCTTTGAGAAGCACACGCGTTGCTTCTGTTTTTCTCTTTCCCGTAAAAACCTTCAATCTCTCACAATCTCTGATCCTTTTCTTTCCTGTAAAAGCGTTCCATCTTCATCGAAGAGCGGTCCTCACCGAGTACCATAGCTACAATATCAGAGCGTCCAGTACCCTTTTCATCATGGTAAGTTTTTTCTTCTTTCCCCTTAATTGTTTCTTCTGCATCAATTAGGGCTAAAGCCAAATTGTATTTATCAATTTTCAATACAAAGTATATAATTTATCCTTAAATTTGTAGTTAGGGCTGGCTATAGGATATGATGATTGATTAGGACCATTAGGTTTGTTCAACCTTCTTGGATTTTTATTTTATTTTCTTAATTGGCTTGTATTGGTTTGTAGCTGATACTATGAGTCTTCTTTTGATAGAGAAGAAGAATTGAACGCCCAAGTATTAAGATTCATTTTCCTTAAGATTTAAATAAGAACTTGAACTTTTGTTTTTGTTTGTTGCAGAAATGTATTTAAATTGGATGCATTTGGATTGGATATCATATCCGTTGTATTCCCCGTTGCTCTTAGTTGGTAGACACTACTTTTTTTGTCCATTTGGGTAATTTCTTCCGAACATTAGCTTCTGTCAATGTCTATACTGATTGTGTGTTTTAGTTGGCCCGTTGACCTTATCGATATTCATCATTAAGAGTATATTATGTGTTGGTATACTGTGTAGGATCTGTTAAATTGGCTTCGGTGTTCAAGCTGTTAGATGAACCTTTTCTATACATCACCTCATCAAGCTGTGATTTTGAATATTTTTATGAGATAATGATTCAAGGCATTAATATTTGTGTAGAGGTTGTTATTTCTCTTCCCGTCTTTTTGTGTGTGTCTGTGTGTGAAAAAGCATCATAAAAGCTCATCTTCTACATATTTGAGCAAGATGAAGCTTCTGATCATGAAGGAACCTGTTCCTTTAATACCAGCATCATTAGCTCTTGCAACCGCAATGGGAATCGCAGAAACCATTGCACTCTTGCTTGTCTCTGGTTTCTTGATGGATTCCTCCAGTATAGGTGTTGTATGTCTTATTTGTTGTTGTGGCTGAACCTTGAGGCATGAGCTGCTTATCTGCTGCTGCTACTGTTTTCAGCTGCTGCTGCTGCTGATGCTGTTTTTATCTGCTAGTTTTCTGCCACCACTGTTTTCTGCTACTGGTGCTTTTTTTCTGCTGGTGATGTTGCTGTTTTTCTGCTGCTGGGTTAATGCTGCTGATTTTAAGTGATCCAGCAGTCCAATTTTTGTCTAGATTCATTGTTATTCATGCTCAACTTTTTACTAGTTTTGTTGTTGCTACTTTTATCATAATTCAAATTTTAATAGACGCACACATCCCTATTTAACAATTGCATTGGATCTAAAAGGACCTTGGTTTAATGGTAGGAAGTGTGTGTTAAGAGTGTTTGTTTGATGTCCAAAATAGTAATCTTACATGTTAGAAGCACTTTTATCTTCAAGTTTACCAAACACCTTCCAACTGCTTTTAATAGTGATAATGCACTTATAAGTTAATTTACCAAATACCAAAAGGGCTTTGCTTTTCAGCCACTTATTCTCACAGAGAAGCAGAAGCCAGCTTTGCTTATAAACCCAGCTATACCAAACACAGCCAGTATCATCTGAAATTCAAACCCTGTGGAGGGAAATCATCTTACCAGTTTTCATTTATTTATTTGGCAGGTTATTCAATGAAGATGGTAAATGACATTGCCAGATTAAAAAAATCAGCAGCTCCTCCAAGAACTCTTAATATGAAAAAATTTGCTGAATCACGAGCTTCTGAACTTGTGGCTCTTCATTCTATAGTCAAAGGCCGCTTGGATGATGATTTTCGATCACAGAGACAAAAGAGGAGGAGAACAACTGGGCATGACAACCGATCATCCACAAAAAGGTATCAAAAAAAGCAGAAAGTAGGTGAGACATCTGACAGCACTGCTTGTCTTGATGAAAAGAAGGCACCACGCAGGATTCGCCGGAGAATTGAACTTAAGAAAAACCCCCGAAGTGGGTTTACTGCTACAAGAGATGGTTTTAAGAGATTGAGAACACATGTTTGGCATGCAAAGCGGTTTACAATGACTAAAATTTGGGGATTTTACCTTCCCCTTGGAGTGCATGGGAGGTAATGTCTTGTACAGTCTCTTTGAGCAACAGTTTAAATAAACTAATGGAGTTTAATGATTACTTTGTGTTTTGCCTTCACACAACAAATAGTGCTAGTTATCATGTACTATTGCAGAGTGGAAACTTGATAATTTAGACTTTCTTGAGTAGATTATAGATACCAAGATTTTGACTTATGATGAAGTGATAAACAATGTAATGCAGTCCTTTTTGTGATTGTTGCTACATGCAGAGGCAAGGGCTCAAGTGCTATGCTGAAGAAACAGAAGAAGGGAGTTCTTGTGCACGATGCAAGTTACAATGGTGTTGTTCAACTTGAAGGTCCTGAGGTAAGTATTTGTGAAAATATTGTATATTTATCTCAATTTTTTATGGTGTTGGGTGGCAAAATAGAAGATAATGTTAATTAAAGAGCTGTTATATTTTGTGTTCATGCCTATGATTTGTTGTATTTATGTGGAATTTGTGATTCTATAATGATATTGTGGTTGTTTCAGGCTGTGTTGTTATCAATTCTAAGCTCTGTACTGGCACCTTTTGAATTTAAAAATTGTGAAGAGGTGTCCCAGAATATGCTTTCTGGTCTAAGTTACAGCAGTGCTATGGTGAGCTCTTTTGGGTTTTTGGTATATCATACAATTAGAACTTATGATTTTTTATTTTTTTTGGGCTGAATTTGATGAGTTTTATATTAATTTTTGTGTCAGCTCCATCATTTTGGGGGCCCAAATTCTCGGAGTATTGCTCCAGTAACTTATATTTGGAGACCTCGACAGTCATATTCTGTTTCCAAAGTAGTTGATACAGATGACTGTGATGATCAGCAGAGAGTTGCCCAAAATTCTTTGCTTAGACAGCTCTGGTTATGGATACATCCTGCAGCTTTTGGGGAAGGATATGGTGTTTTCAAGTCAATATGTGAAAAGGTAAGAAGTGCAATTTATAAAAGGCATTTTTTTGGTCTATAGAGTTGAGAGTGGTTTTAGCAAAGCTACGAACCATCATTTAGTTCTATAAACTTTACTGGAACTTTACTTTGATACCATGTCCATTTGTAAGGTTATGACCTGTTTCATACTTTCATTACAATTCCTTATATTAGCCAAATTCTTGAACCAACCCTCCTCACATTTTTCTCAAAATTTTCTCGCCTCTCTTCATGATGCTTATGAAATTTTCCTGTTAATGTCTACCATCAAAAAAACACATATCTAGTATTTGAACCTGACATCCTCTATTGATGCCAAACTCAAGCTGCACTGCTGTTAGCTGTGATGCAGCACAATGTTGCTCCATAGAATGGGTCTTAAGGTTTATAACTTGGCTTTAATAGTGACTATAAGGTAGGTTTATGGTTGTAGGCTGAAGTAAAACTGCAGAAAGCTAGCAAGATAGAATTTAGGAATCATTTCTAAACCCCCGGGCTTCACACACCTCAGGGTCCTTCAGGCGTCACACCTTCAGGTTAAGCTGCACGACCCAGAATACCATGACAATCGTAGGATGTTTTATTAATGTCATTCTATACCTCTTCCTCCTACATTATTTGTAAGAAAAGTAAATACTAGTAGGAATGGGATCCCCACTAGTTTTCCTGAACAAACAATGTCCTAATTAGATTTAGAAAATTTAAAAGAATCGAATTTTAAAATAACTCAATTCTGAAAACATAAGAAATTAGTAAGTTTTTCTACCTCATTCCTCATCAAATGTTCTTATGAATTAATTTGATGGTTCTTCTATGTTTAGTTGAAGATAGATGGACACCCAGTTAGTTGTATCTCTCTTGAGGGTGAGCTTGCAAAGTTGGAACTGATTGGTCCGGAGGCATTTCACCTTATTCAGAAGATACTGCACCCTGTTAGAAGGTAATGTTGTTTGAAATGCTACCTGTTCAATGATGTGGAAATATAATTCAAGAAGCTTATGGATCAAGTTTCAGTTTTTATTGTTTTCTTTTTGCCATGTAGTGTACATATGAAGCATTGGACTCCACAGAGGTTTTCATTTCCCTTAAAAAATGAAGATTCAACACCAACAATCATTTCTCTTATGGTGAAAGATCCCAGGTTTTCTGTGGGGAAAGCTGATGTGTCAGAGCCAGTATCTGCTGTGGTTCTTGGTGCAGAGGATAGTGTAACCAAGGAAAGTACATCAAATCAAACTGAAGTAAGAAAAATTGATTCTCTACCATCCTTTTCCGTGATGCCTGAAGAAAGCTGTCAACATGAGTTTGTTGACTTGTGGGATGCTGATAAGGGGACACCTCCACCAGCTCAGAGTTTTCTGTGTAAGGAAAAGTACTGTGAAGCATTGAATTTCTTTGGTATTGCACATCAAAATTTGGGAAATGTGGATACTTCAGGAGAACAACCATCAACTAAATTTTCCCGGATTTGTCCTGTTATGCTTTTGAAAGATAAGCTATGTGAGAACTTTACAAGGTCCATTTCCATCCAAATTATAATCATCCTTACATTCTTAACTTTCGCTTCCTTTCAGGAAATTGCACTCCATCTTATTTTTGTGTGATTAGGATTAATACTTTTTCATGATTATAATCATGGAATTTTTCCTCATCCTATCAAAGTCTTCCTTTATTATAGTGTTCTCAATTGCACTTTGTATTTCTGTGTTCTAAGTTTACTGTTTTCCCACCTTTGGAAAGAGACCTCTAACAAAATATAAAATTTTGTATGCAAATTTCTGATGGGCTATTGCTGTTAAATCTCTTCAGGTGGTCTATTGTTCTTCCACTAAGTTGGGTCAAGGTGTTTTGGGCGGTCATAGTTTCTAATGGTGCTCAACCCATGGGGCTGAGAGAGAAGCTCTGGATTGCATGTGAGGTAAGTATCTTAAATACTAGTAGTTCACTAGATTTGGTCTAATGTCATTGAAGTCACTTATTTCCATTTTCTATTTCTCAGGCCGGGTTGCCACATTTTCCTTATGATTTTCCCAATACCAATGCATACTCAACCTCCATGGCAATGGAGGAAAGTAATAACGATAATGAAGGAAAATCCGAATCCCCCCTGAGACCACTTAGAGTCCCAAGTTTGGTTTGTTGGACGCAAATTCAAAGTGCAAAAGGTCTTTCAGCTACTGAAAGCTCTATAGCAAATGGAAATTGTGATGCAATAGCTTTAAATGGTGATGAAATTTATTTTAAAGGATGTGTTGCAAGGACATCCTCCGTGCTTCGTAATAATTTACTTCTGGATGGTGATGGGAAACTATTTTCGCCTATGGTTGGAGAAGATGGAAATGTTGTTAAGCAGTCAAAGGAAAATGGTCTTTGCTCTGAGTTAGAATGTGGCCAAAAGCAATGCTTTGTAAGAGTACATTTGCATTCTTACAAGGAAGGTTTTTTTGAAGAAGGAGCAGTTGTTTGTGCTCCACGCTCCGCTGATATAACTTCATTAAAAACCAGGTGCATTTCCTTACTTTTGTGAATCGCATGTGTTTCTTGTGAATATCCTGCCTGATATATTTTTTTCTTTTTGGCAAACAGTTAATCTTCGTGGTTGCCTCATATTTTCTGTCTTTGTCACCCCCTGATAAATAGAAATGCAAGTAATAGTCTAAGAAGTTCAGACAACACACTCGCAAGTGGATTAGTTGTTTACTATCTTTCACAATAAGCTTTATATACTTTTACATATGAAAGGCTTGATTTTTTGGTTGATTCTCTATTATTCTTTTCCATACTGCCACTGTACCCTAATGTTTTATGGAATTTAACCAAAATTCGCATGGAACTTATGTTTGTATCTACCCAAAATCTTCCGTTCCCGGGATTTTCCTTCCATTTTTATTTTTTTATAGTATAGAACAGTCTAGTATTCATAAGTGATTTTTTGTTCGCATGGAGTTTGTGTTTTTGATGATATTCTGTGAAGGAATCAAAGTGGGCAATCTTAAAAATTCATTCTATTCTCGATATTTGGCTTCTTATTGTTAGTACCACAGAAATAGGACAGATTTACACAAAAATATTTGTACCTTTTCATGATGTATATTGTTATGATGAGAAGTAGACTACAGTGCGTTAAACTGAAGCCAAATGCCTGTTTAAGAATTTACTAAACGAAATTGCTGATATGTTAGGACTACCAGTGCTGGAGGAAAGTGTCAAGTACCTCAATCATTGGTCAGTTGTACACCTCAGATATTGGAACTTGAACTAGAAGAAGAATCGGATAGAGAGTCAATTAGACCGCCAATTGGTTTTGTAACGACCGGGTTCATTCAAGGAAGGTAACTAGTGATGATTTCCATTCTATAACAAGTGATGCTTTGTAACGACTCTGCGATATTTTATCAATCTTTGAGTCATTTTGCTAACTTACTATACTTTTGGGTGGACCTAGAAATGTTTTATCCTCTGCTCAAAATTATTATGTATATAGTTCTTATGTTATTGTTGGCTTGCATACAGCAAGAAGCCCGCTGCAACAGCTCTTTGTGAGGCTTCCTGGCTTGCTCATCTCAGAGAGGATCAGCGTGAAAACATATTAAAACAGCAGAGGAGGAAGGAAATTTATGTACTGGTAAGAAACTTGAGATCCACCATGTATAGACTGGCTCTTGCTACAGTAATCCTGGAAGCTCAAGACGAAGATTTGCAGTATCTATGATGGTTACTCTTCGTAGTTGTGTGCTAATATAGGATACACTGACAATAATTGCAGAATGCATTGATCTTTGTGTTTCTTCATTCTTCAGATCAGATGTATTTCACAGCATAATAGCAGTGCACCAAAATGTCCACTAATTTGTTTTTAAAATGAAACTCACGGGTAATCATTGGTTCCCCGAACCCAACCCAAGAAGAAGCTCCTTTAAAAGTTTTATGGTCAGTTTACAACTTGGTACACAAAAAGAGTTCAAGTGGCTTGGAGCTCTTTTTTTTTTTTTTTTTTAAATATTATAAGACCCTACTGAAATGTTGTAAGATCTTGTAGTAAATCAACATGTGTTGTGCACCTCTTTAATTCATAACATGGTACCTTGATTATATTTTGATCCATTATCTCAGTCAATTCACATATAACACTGAAGAAACAAGATTATATAGTAATGAATGATTGACCAGTAGTATGGGGTAAATTGAGTTTAAGTACTTGACCGTGTATCAACTCTAGTGATATGTCAATGGTTAAACGCTGATTAAAAATGGGGTAAATTTTCATATTTCTCCAAATAGTACAAAATGGAGTAGCTGTTGGATTTGCTCTAACTGGTCAATTCCTTGGTTGAGTTGGATCGGTTACGTCAGATTTTCGTGCTGGGTTCGTATCTGCCTGGAATTTATGAGGACATGACATGGCGACAGAATTGATTTCCATGAATAAAGTACAGGGAGTACTAGACGATTCCAAATCCAAACTCGCGCCCAAAAATGATATTAATCAAAATCCCTAAATTTCTGTAATTACCCAAAACGGGGCGTTTCCGTATCCCAATGCCAACTACCTCCACTTCTTCACTAAAAAACCCCTGCCTCGCTTCTTATTAGTAGTAGGCACTATTTGTTTTGGTTTGCTCGATTCTGGATCGCTCTACCATTGTTGTTTGGTAAGTTAAGCTACATTGTTCCTTGAATTGTCTTGGCTCTGGTGGGAAGTTTATTTAATCATAGAATTGATTTTTATGAGGCATAAAATGGAAAACCAAGAAGTTCAACTACTGTTGTATTGCTAATCGTTTCAGCCTGAGATTACCGATATATGGTGTTTGTTTATCACTTGTAGATTCCAACGTGATGAGGCTCTGCTCACTTTTAAATTGTCAAATAAAAATCTCACCTTCCCTTAAAAAATCTGTCACGTAGAATCTGTGCAACTTTTCACCTTTTCCCTTCTTTATCTTTCGTGCGCATACAATTTGTACTGAAATTTGTACCCATTCAGACAATGGGTTCCTCGGAAGATCCTCGGAAAAACCCTTTGAAGAGGAGCTTTGATTGCATGGGTTCCAAGCCTTCTGAATCCATGGATGTTGATAAAGATCAAAGCTTTTCACCAGAGAAGTATGTTTTCACTCAATCTTAGTTTCCCCTTTGTTTCAATTCTTGAATGTGAACTTAGTGATCTGTGTGATTTTAATTGTTAGGATAATTGAAGCAGCAATGCAGAGAAATACAATTGCAGTGCTGAAAAATAGTGAAGAGAGGGCTAATCTTGTTTTGGTGATGATCAATGAATTTGGGCAATTACTAAGCAATAGCTGTGAAAAGAAGTTGATAATTTTCTTGGCTCCTACTGTCGCCCTTGTTCGCCAGGTACCTGATTCTCTATTTTCCCATTTGTGTCTCTACACTTTATATATTGGGTGGATCCTTTGATGCTCTTCACCAACTAGCAGCCCTTCAAGTTTAAGCCTCGTGCACTTGGTTTTTGGACATGTCTGTTATTTGGATAGACATAATAATTGTAGCCTTGTGTTAATCATAAGGTACCTTTTTTTTTTTGGGATGAAAATTAACATTTATAATGAAACCTTTTTTTGGGATGGAAGGTCTGCATTAATGAATTTATTGTGTTTGATTATTGGTATATGCATTATTAGTTTCATACATGTGATTGATGCATTTGATAGTGGTTAGTGAGGAGATTGGTAAACGTAAAAGGGACTTGCACTAGTGAGAAAAATTTCATATCATATTTAAATGTTCTGTTTTCGTTTTAGAGCTTTTTGTTCCAAATATTATAGTTTCATATTTGTTATAAAATGTCACGAGTTTATTTTCATCTTAGACCATAGTCGTCTTTCACTCTAACCTCACGTCTACCACCAAAAACTCACATTTGGTAATTTGCTCGTTGTTCTTAGTTTAAATATTTCTGTGTCAATGCATGGCAGCAATGTGAGGTCATAAAATGCCAGACAAAGCTTCGAGTGGAGGAGATTTTTGGTGCCAAAGGAGTTGATGCTTGGGGCAGGGAAACCTGGGAGCAACAAATAAACGAACATGATGTAAGTCCAATCTGCTTAATGCTATCACTGACATGGTATAGTCTCTCCATTTGGATAACCGGTGTAATAAGTTACTGAACTTATTAAATTACTCTTAGCAGTCACCAGATTTTCTAAAAGCCAGCTATTTGAATGGTTAGTGCCAAGCACAATGCTTTTTTGTGCTCTGTAATTAATTGTGATGCTACTTCACATGGACAGGAGGCACATAAACTAGTATTCTTTTCCTTATTTTGGAAAAAAAACATGAGATTTTCTTCATATACAAACATATTCTTCAAACTTGTTTATCAAGTGCAAGCTCAGGGGATAGCATAATCAATTAGGAATCATACTTCGCATGTGTACATCACTATTATTCTGTGGGCTTGTACTGTTAATATTTATCCAGATTAATCATCTTTTCAAACTATATTTATGTATAGAACTGAAATTTTCATTGAAATACCTGATAGCCTTTTTGTTTGTTTCAAATAGGTTTTGGTAATGACTCCTCAAATTATGTGGGATGCTTTAAAGAAGGCCTTTTTGACTTTGGATATAATATGCTTAATGGTTCTTGATGAATGTCATTATGCTACTGGCCATCACCCCTACGCAAAAATTATGAAGGTGAGGATCATTCGATATATTTTTCTAATCACTCCAGTATTTATGCCCTATTCTATACAAAAATTTCTCTGCCCGCTCTAATTTTGGGATGTTGTGAGAGGGTTAGTTAGCTATATAAGTAATGTCAACAAGTTTTCACATGGCCTAAAGATTTGAAAAGCGAGTAAAGATTACATGTTCGTTTTTATAAAGTATGTAAAATAGCTAACATCTATGGTCCTTTTGTAAATCAATCTCTAATAAACTCCTCTCTTGACTCTTTCACTTGAAGGACTTCTACCATGACAAATCTGGAGCTAAGCCGACAGTTTTTGGAATGACTACATCACCAGTAATCTGGAAAGGTAGTCCGATGTCTTTCTTGGTTGGTTTCTGAGGATACATGCTCTTTAGTCATTTAATATGGGTTGAAATACAAAGTGTGAAAAGGGAATAATCAAGAAAGGTGTCCTTGTTGTTAAAGTCTGATTCGAAGGAGCTGAGAAAAGATAGTGATGAGACCCATCTCTTAAAAAAATTGTAAGAACTTTCCAAAATACTGTTGAGCAAACCATTGGCCAACACTGCATGCAATTTAATTATGCAATTGCAAACGACCCAGTGTATGGAACTCAAGCGTGATTTTCCTCTTTTTCCATGACTAACACTATGTTTTTTGTATAGCTTGCTTTCTTAATCAAGGCATATGCCTTTCCATTGTTTCACCTGGTATGGTTGGTGGTTTCTGTTTTAATTTGATACCTTTATTCTTGTGTATGTTGTTAGATGGAGTATCCTTTCCTTGAATTTCTCTTTCTTTCTCGTGTGGCTGAACCAATTTTATTCAAGATAGTGTCTATTCTGTTTTACTTGAACTTGTTTTTTATTTTATCATCACAGATGTAATATCTTACAAAGATTGTAAGAAGCAAATATTGGATCTTGAAGTAGTCTTGGATTCACAGGTATATATACTAGTAGTATATAGGTATTGATCCTAACATATAGTTCCATGGTTCTAAATTGATCTTTTTCCTGTATTGTAGATTTTTACTGCAAAAAACAAGGTGCAGTTGCAAGAATCTGTTGTTACTGCAAAAGTGGCTAAAGAGATTCTCCGATTTAAGCCTGAGTCCTCTGTGGAAAACCCAGCTACTAATGTGGGGACTAATTGTAGTGAGGTGAAAGTTTATCCTATGAATGGGACAGTCACAGATGCAGCTCTAAACAGAGACACTGATTCATATGTAGTGGACGCAACTGGAGCATCAGTGTCTACAAAAACAAGTGTCACCCTCATACAGAAATACTGTGATAAACTTCCCCGAGACAAGTATATACTCTACTTTGATAAAAGTTAGAAAACGTATTTAATGAAGGACCATGTAGGCGAGGAGAGTTTCTTAACATGTATGGTTATTTATTTGCACAGGTCTTTTATTCCAATGCCAAAATATCAGACCTTACTTGAGGGACAGTTGTATCGGTGTCAGTTGACATTACCTCCAAATGCAGCATTTCAGACTCTGGTTGGTCCTGCAGCTAGGAACTCACATTTATCCAAACAGATTGCATGCTTGGAGGCATGTAAAAAGCTGCATCAAGATGGCTCTTTGAATGATTATCTTCTCCCTTTTGGTGAAGATCCTTCTAGAAAAGCTTCCTGCCCCAAATATAAAGCGGTAGCTGCTGGTGCAGGTAAAGAGGTCACATCATCACTTTCTAATGTGGGAGTATCCTAAATATTCTTTAGCTCTTTGTTCTTGAGAAAAGGTAAGTTTTGTATAAAAACATTGTTTTCCCATAATTAGAAGGTTTTTGTTTTGTATATAAACATTGTTTTCCCATAATTAGAATGTAAGTTTGGTATAAAAATCTGTAGAAAGTCTAATGCTCCCTCTTATATGGTTTGGGATTGCAATTTACTTAGATTAGGCTTTAGTTATATGCTATCATTTTTCATTTTGCCTCACAGGTTTTGTCCTTATTAAATGAAGCCCAAATTAAAGTGAATCATTTTAATCCTATGTAGCATGCAATTTGTTTTATTGACATCAACTTAGCACAGTGGTGTTCCCTATGAACAATCTAGTCACAATATTATTTATTTTATTCACATAAGCATTTACTACTATATGACTGGGATTAAGTTTAAACTAACTTCTGTGCAGCTTTAATTATGCCATGGCTTGTGCTTCATTTTGTAGTCTGATGTCATTTAAATGCTTTAACACACACAACTTTCATATTTCATGGCTTATGAAAATGCTTTGGTTTATTTTTAGGAACGACAAAACGGAAGGAGCTGCATGGGACAGCAGCTATCAAAGCATTGTCAGGGACATGGGGTGGAAATATTGAGGGGTTCTCATTTCACGCATATAAAGTGGACTTTACTTGTGATAACAAAGACCATCATTACTCCAGCTTTGTCCTCTTGCTTGAGTCAGAGCTTGATAATGATGTAGGAAATATTCAGGTGGATCTATATTTACGTGGAAAATTTGTCAAGTCCTCAGTTTCTGCTTGCGGGCAAACTTATCTGAATGGAAAAGAGGTTAAATTTCAACTCGGCCAAATCTTCTTTTCCTTTTTATAAATAATTTTTTGAAACATAAGCACTCTGCCTTCATTAGATTATATAATAACTACTAAATACTGTATTTGACCAGGTGGCAAAAGCCAAATGCTTTCAAGCGTTCTTTTTTAATGGCTTATTTGGTAAATTGTTTGTTGAGATATCTGGACAAAGGAGTTTTCTTTTTGAGACCCAGGAAGGATTGTGGGACCCTTCAAAAATGTATTTGTTGTTACCTCTGAAGGCATTGGTGAACTGTGCTCAGCCTTGGGAAATAAATTGGGCGGGAGTTGAATCCTCTGTTTCGGTAGTAGAGTTTTTAAAGAGACATGCTTTTCTAAATTCTGAGATATCAGAAAATGGAAGGAAAAATTTGTTAGTCCATCAAACGCACCATGTGGATGGAGAAAGTGCAAAGATCATCCATCTGGCAAATAAATCAGTTCACTCAAATGACCTGAAAAATATGGTGGTGATTTCAATTCACACTGGAAAGATATATTCAGTTATGGAAGTCGTGGAAAATTCATCAGCAGAGAGCCCCTTTGAGTCGCCAATGTATAACTCTTATGCTGATTACTTCAGTCAAATGTAAGGAGCCTTATTTAGAAGTTGTCAATGTTATTCTCTTTAGCCTTACCCTGTCTTTCTAAACTTTTCTCTTTTGGCCCGGAAAGTAACTTGGTGTTTACATTTACTCCACAACAGGTATGGTATTGTACTGCTGCATCCAGCACAGCCTTTGTTGCTGCTGAAGCAAAGCCATAAAGCACACAATCTCTTAGTAGATTTCAGAAATGAACACGGTACTATTTCAACAACCTTCGGATTGTTTTTATATGATCCTTTTGATGTGGGTTTATGCATCAGCTATAAGTCTAGTTCTATACCTTGGATGCTGCTATTGTTTTTGGGTGGTTATTTCCTGTGTGGTCCGCATTTTTTTTATGCGAGTTTCTTGCATTTGACCAGTATAGCTTTTCTAAAATTCACTCATCATTTCTTGAATTTAAAAAATTGTGCAGGAAAGTGGTTTTTGTTTGAAGAAGGTGATGATAATATACTTTTTAAAAATCCTTCTTATGCTGCTCACCCTTTGTTATAATTCCATTTTTTCTTGCTACAGTATTTTCTTCATTTAAGTGACTGTTGATGTGAATGTCTACCTGGTATCAGCTAGTGCTTTTTCAGGGTCAAGAGTAGAACCAACTAGGTCAGTTGATGCTTCTTAACTTCTGAGGGCATCTATCTGAGTTTTTATGTTTTAGGATGGTTTCAGATTAAAAACACACCTAATTCTAAGATGGGTTTATTCTATCTCGGGATTTTGCTACTAATAGTGTAGAGGTGCCGGGACCTAGACATGGTACCTTGATTTTGTATACTGCTACTAACTTTAACAACTACCCTGGCATTCAAACACCAGTATACTTTACATGTAAATGATGAAACATAATCGAACCTAACTACCTGTATATGATGAAACACAATCTAACCTAACAGTGATTTTACCTGCATGTGATGAAACATAACCTAATTACTTGTCTCGCCTGAAAAGTGTATGTGGATGGAAATGAATGCTTCAGCTAGAAGCATAAAGCATAATCAATAGTATCTACATTTTTGGTAATCACCTTAAAAGTTCTGAACTTTAGTTTAATAAGCTCTCCAATAGAGCTTTTCCATGTTTTTATACCAATCTTATTTGATGAAATTTACCGAGCACATTAAATAAACATTCTCTCTTCAAAGTTCTTTACATCAAAGCGATATGTTTCTTAAATCTAGCCTCTTACGCATCCTAAAACTTGTATGTGGACTTGTTGAATTTTAATTGACATTTATTCATCTTACCAATAAGGTGGTATGACGCGTGGAAATGGTTCACTAAAAGACTGCGGGAAGCCTGTTCAGAAGAGATTCCCTGCTAACATGCCACCAGAACTTCTTGTCAGTGTAGATGTCCCGGTAGATATCTTAAAATCATTCTATTTGTTACCATCGTTAATGTACCGATTGGAGTCTCTGATGCTTGCAAGCCAGCTCCGGAAGAATATTATCCCATGTTCCGATAAGTTGCACATATCAAGTTCTCTGGTCTGTGTTTCTGTCTGTTGGTGGAGTACTTATAGCTGATTTATTTTTCTTCTTTCAATATAATAATTTTCTTTTTTGTATAACAGATTCTGGAGGCTCTTACAACCTTAAAATGTAACGAAACATTCTCCATGGAGCGCTTAGAGTTGTTAGGAGATTCAGTGCTAAAATATGCAGCAAGTTGCGTCCTCTTCCTCAAATACCCTGCAGAGCATGAAGGACAGTTATCTGATCAGCGCTCAAAGATTATCTGCAATTCAGCTCTGCATAAATTGGGCATGGATTGCAATTTGCAGGTGATGCTAAATATCCTAAAATTTTCATCCCTTTGCATGTTTTTGTTTCTTCTGAATGGCCCTTTGACCTTGTTTTCAATTGGCGTCTAGTTACAAATTAGAGACATGGAATTTTTTACTGAACATTGGATGAAGGAAAAGCCAAGTAATGGCTTACATAAGTCACATATCTACTAAAGTTTTGTATTAATACTGAACTTTCCAAATCTATGAATTTCAGTTTCACCAGTGGAGGCAAGATGTGGTATTGAGAATTATCATTTAGTAACTTATCATTTAATGAGTTGACTATCTGTGTAGTGCAGTTGAAATCTTGCCCTTTACCCTTTTACTCCCTAGCTTCCTAATACACCCTACTATGGGGGGCAATTTTAAAAATAGGCAGTGCTATAATATAATTTCAAAAGGCCCTCCCTCCCTTTTCAATAGTTTAAAATTTGTGCTAAATGGAGTAATAAGCTGATCTTAGGATAATCAATTCAAGTATTGACTTCGAGTGTTAGTTGTCTCAGCTATTCAATTAGATTTTGGTTTCTATTTTATCCTGAACATGCTTCATTTCTCTATGATAGGGCTATATAAGGGATGGTGCATTTGAGCAAGGCCGGTGGAAAGCTCCAGGACAGCTTTCGTTGCGTCCTTTTAGCTGTGAACATGGAGTGGATTCTTTGGAAGTTCCTATGGATGAAAAATTCATTACTGAGGACACCAAAGTTATAGTTGGGAAATCATGTGATAGAGGTCATAGGTGGATGGGATCGAAAACAATTTCTGATTCCGTTGAAGCCCTAATAGGGGCGTACTATGTAGGTGGGGGATTAATTGCTGCCTTTCACTTGATGAAATGGATGGGTATCGATGCCATAATTGAGCCTGCATTAGTAAATGATGCAATCAACGCTGCATCTCTTCATGATTATTCCCCTAAAGTGAAAGACATTGAATGCTTAGAGGTGAAGGTTGGGTATGAATTCAGTGTCAAGGGATTATTGCTTGAGGCTATAACTCATGCGGCTGAACAAGATCAAAATGCTAGCTTATCTTACCAGGTATTTTTAGTCCCAATCTAACAAGTCAAAAATCTCTAATAATTGAAAATACATGAGCTTATTTGTGACTGATCTGCTGCAAATTGGTTCTGACTTGTCTATTGAAAAGAAGCCGTTGATTTTAATTTATATAGTTACATCGTTTTGGATTTAATTATACTTTGATGCAGACCTGGGTTGTTTGATGCATTGACTCTATCTAGCCTTTTTGTTGTTATCTAACAGCGGTTAGAGTTTCTTGGGGATGCAGTGTTGGACCTACTTGTTACAAAATACCTTTTTAATAATCACTCGGAAATCGATCCTGGGGAACTGACAGACTTGCGTGCTGCCTCTGTTAATAATGATAACTTTGCCCTTGCCGCTGTTAAGAAATTGCTTCATCCACATCTTCAATGTTTCTCCAGCTATATTAATGATCAGATATCTACATATGTGAAGTCCGTTTCTGATTCTTGTAGCAACACTACACCAGCTCCTAAGGTGAATTCTTGTTGCTTCATCACATGTCAAATTTTCAAAAATTCAGTACTGTTACATCTAGTGTGTCTGTATATTTTTACATATGATGATAGACAGTGTTCCCATCATGAGAAATTAAATAAAAAGAGTTTTTCCATTTGAATATCTTCTATGCAGATTGTATTTCCTTCTTGACTTTCTGCTATTCTTTTCCTTATAATTACACTCAGGTTCTAGGTGACATGGTTGAGAGTATTGCTGGTGCGATACTGATTGATACCAGGTTTAATCTGGAAGAAGTGTGGAGAATATTTGAGCCACTTTTGTCACCAATTGTGACTCCTGATAAGCTCGAACTCGCTCCAGTGCGTGAACTAATTGAATTGTGTGACTCACTTGGTTACCATGTCAAAACAAATTACAGTAGCAGTGGGAATGATGTAAAGGCGGAAATCAATTTGCAGCTGGAATCTGTATCATTGATTGAAAATGGTTTTGGTAAGAATCGAAAGACTGCTCGGGCTCAAGCAGCCCTTCACCTTTTGAAGAAATTAGAGGTATGTGTTGCTTCATCAAACCTTAACCTACTTAGTGTCATCTTTCTTGTCTACCTCCTTCACCGAACAATACGATCATGGTTACTAATCCTCTCAATTCTTTTAAGTTAATATATGAAATCTTAACTGCTCTGTTCTGATGACACAGGAAAGAAGAATTTCAAACCCTAAAAAGTCAAAAGAAGGGTACGGTGGCTCGGGCTGTAAGCGCATTGTAAATGTTGATACTACTCACATGGAACATCAAGAAAGGCAGAAGAGGATTAAGCTAGAATTGGGGCCCGATGGAGGAGACCCGATCTTGAGCACTGTTGATCCAAAGGATCTACCAGGTACCGTGAACATAAACTTTGATATTACATATGCAAGTTACATTACATGTATAGCTTGTCACATCATGGTGTCTTTTCTGGCAGTGATTCCGCCAATTGAGATGAAAAAAGGAGGACCAAGAAGTGCCCTTTTTGCCCTTTGCAAGAAACTGCAATGGCCGATGCCCACTTTCGAGTGCTCTGAGCAGAAATCAAGGTTTGTCAACAGTGCTGTGTTGGAACTATTTTATTTAGGTTCTTTGTGTACAAGGTGTTGCCAATAGCTTTAATATTGACATAAAACATGCCAACTCTTTTGGACCTGACTAGCATTTCCTTTTACAGAACTCCTATTGTATTTAAGGATGGGTCCGAGGAGAGGACTAGTTTCAACAGTTTTGAATCGAAGATTAAGTTGATCATACCCAACTCTGGCACGTTTGAAGCAGCCGGAGAAGCACGGCCTGATAAGAAGGCATCATTTGATTCGGCGGCTTTAACCATGCTTTTCGATCTGCACAATCAGCTGAAGATTGTGATTAGCGGACAATAATAACATGTGTCGTGAGTAGTTAGTGACTGCAATTGCAAATAATGTTGTCAGCCAACCAAATGTGATAGTACTATGTAACTAAATATCCGTTCTAATTGTACATAAAATAAAATAAAACATGTTAATAATACAATTGCAAAGAATGTTTGATATGGTTGTTGACTAGTTTATTTGTGTTTTTTTGAAATATTTTATTTGGTTGTTTGCTTCTGAAGTGATTTTATGATTCTTTTAGAGAAATTGTGTGGACTCAACGAAATTACATTTCCAATAGTCTATTTTACACCTTCCATAATTCCCAATAATTTCAACCATGATTCGGTTATAATACTAGTTTGGTGTTCAGTGAATTGCCTGTATCAGCAGTAATAACTTAGTTGATACAATTCTGTCTGATTTAAAGCAGTAAAAAACAAAAGTTTGCTGCATATTTACAAATTGAGGAAATAATGGAAAAGCCAAATATGGATGACAAATCTTCAATTAAGAGGTGCAACATACACAGTTGACAGAAGAGGCAAACTATGCTTAGGCTCTGATCAACAACTCATAAACATTACAGCTACTTTCACCTGAGACACGCTTTAACATTTCGAAGCTTTTACGACTCCCTAGAAAATCAATCCTCTTTAATTTTAAATGATCTCCTTCTGCAGTTTCTTTACTGGATAACATAAACCTCAGCCGATCAGCATGTCTAGAGTCCGTGTGAATGGAAAGCTCTATGTCTGCAGCTGACATTTTTTCCTGGAAAAATAACCCATTAGTAAGACGCCTAAGATTTCAGAGTTTCAAAAATTTATCAAAAATGTCATCACCATCATCATTAAAGAAAATATAAAGTACCTGGTAAAATTCGTATATGTAGTCCAAAACCTGCAAACACGTGAAGCCTTTTTCACTAAAGAATGTCCTCGAACAAGGACCCATCTCGGAAAAACGATCAACTGGAAACAGTATAGTGAGGAAGTGGTTCTTGAGTACCAACTCAGACTTCTCACTGCAGTTGAGATCAACAGTCAGATGAGGGCATTCAATGTTTTTTATGAGAGATATGAACTAGGATAGGTCAAAATGAAATTAAAACTGCAGATTAGAAAACGTAATTTCTCTAGTAAAGTCATACGATTTAATTGTAATTCAAGTAGTACAGAAAGCTTCTAGCTAATCACTGATAATCAAGGAAAAAATAAAGCACAAATATAGACAAGAAATTTGTAGTGACCTTTCTGTAAGTGGTCGAGATAGGTTGACAAAGGAAGCTTCTGATTCCTTCCCATCTGACTTGGCATCAAAGTAAAGGGACATATCTTGACCAGATGCATCCTCCATACTTGTTGACTCAATGTAGATAGCAGCAGAGGAAGTAGGCTCAGATATCGACCAGCAGACAGAGTCCAGAAGGCTGTTAGGGGTAATAGGGCGGATGGGACTTTGGCATGTCTGAAATCACAGCAGTCACAAGACTCACAACTCATTAGTTTAAGAACAACGGGCAAGCATCACCATTAAAACTGTACACACAATAGGAAAAAGATATCCAACAGCAAGATTCAATTGTCCCTTCCCCGCCCTCCATCCCCCCAAAGAAGGTCAACTAATAACAAGAATGAAGATAATATGAAAACTGCAACCATTTTAATTAATAAATGGAAATCATATTTAGAGTCTATAGCTAGTTCAATCGTCAAGTTACATAAAATTGAAATTCATTATCAAAATGGCAGCCGGGTAGTGCAAACTTTCTGTTAGCTACCACTGCCAGAGCACCACTTTAAACATTCAAAGCACAAACTAGTAAGGTTCCCAGAAATATTAAAAATTCGAAAGCATGAATGCATGATCAAAATAGAGAGCAAGGACTAAATTATATTATCCACCTGCATTCGGAAATTGCGGCGCTGTCTAACCCAATCTTTGGCCTGGTGTGCAATCTTCTGCCTCTCGTCATGACTCGCACTCAACAAGGAACTTGCCGCACCTTGATAATCAATCATCCCATCGTGTTCCTAAAGATAATCAAAATGAAAGCATCAATTCATAACAGCTAAACTCAATCGTCCCATCGTGTTCCTAAAGATAATGAAAATGAAAGCATCAATTCATAACAGCTAAACTCAATTGTCCCATCATGTTCCTAAAGAAAATCAAAATGAAAGCATCAATTCAAAACAGCTAAACAAGCTGTGACTTAAAATACTGAATAAGGTTTGAAGTTATGGAGAGGTTTGAAGTTTAACAATTAGAGTCTCAAGTCTTTACCAACAGCAATCAGATGAAACATTAAGGATGAAAAATACCAACAGAAAAAGAAAGTTAGACAATAGGATGGAGATGGATCAAGATGGTAGACTTAACGTACCTCCCTGAAAGTGTCTGTTTGAATATCATCAATCGTCATTGCCGTCTGCCTAGCCAAATCAGCAGATACATGGACAAGCCTTTGCGGGCATTTTTCCCTTGCCGTCTTCAACACCCACAATGGCTAAAACAACGGATAGATGTTCAGGTTGATATAATAACTATTACTTGATGATTTATTAATCAAAAACCACAAGCAATCATTTAAAACCATAACAACATTAGCAATCAAAGAAATTGATATCAATAAACATATGCTAGTCAGAAACATTGAAATCAATAATATTACAGGAAATTAAAATGTCTAAATTTGAACATGGTGCATCACTTACTGTAACAATATTATTTGAATGGCCAAGATATTTTCTGACAGAAGGTCCTTCACAAACTACATGACTAGCGCCACAACTAACATACCACTGGTCCAAAAATGTTGCACCGTCTAGTACTGCAGCCTCCTTAACCTAACATACTCAAATTTCTGAGATTCTATTTGAAGCAGCATTTAATTACAAGTATAAGATTGAAAGAATACATAAACTCACAGATAACAAATAAAACTAAAACTTTTTTCTGTGAATTCCTATGAAAACAATTGCTTCTACACAGCTACAATTATAAGTATACCTTAGCACGTAGCTCAGCTGACACATCTTCATCAATGTAAAAGGAATAACCAGATAGTGGCAAGCTCATACTTCTTCTTTTAGACTCTCCTTCAGGATGATGTAGTCTTGGACTTTCAGTGCTTTCATATTTTCCAGAGCATTCAATAGATCCAAAAGGTAAACAAGACCTTTCAGCACCAGGATTATAAACCAGCCTATTGAGATCATCCACTGCCACACCACCTTCTCCATCAGTCTTAATGCTATACAAGGTTTCACTCAGCCTCACTGATACATCCAAAAAAAAAGAGTACCAGAATTAAACACCCAAACAACAGCAAGTAAACATTCTGAAAAGCCATAAACTAATTTCTCCTTTTCATGGCTGTTCTCAAACAGAAGTAGCATTAGCTGTTGAGAAAAACTAACATCTCTTTTTCACGATTCTACTCAAACAAAAATGTAACATTAGCTGTTCTAGTGACAACACATAAAGCTCTCTTAGCATTAAACTGAATGATAATCAAATCAATTTCTCCTTTCACGATTCAACCAAATCAGAGGCGGCATTAGACGTTCCAAGATAATAGATAAGCAAAACATTCAACTTCCTTAAGTTCAAGCCCAAGAGGTTGCACCAAGCTGATGATTGAATAACTATCTTGGTGAAGGAGGTCTTTAATCTATATGCTGTTCTATAACATCAATAGAAGTCAAAGCTAGTTGAAACATAGCATTTGTATCACTAGGATATATATCTTGTCGTGTATACTTAAGGCTTGAAAATAAGAGGCTTTCAACACACAAAAGAAGGACTGAAAATCAACTGATTGATAAAGAAATCAAAACAAAAACTTACCATTTCTTCTGACACTGTCCACAAACCACCCAAGAGTCACAACAGAAAGACCATTTCTAGGTCCATGTTTCAAAGCATGCTCAAATTTGCGCCCACGAAAGCTGTAGGAGATGTTAAGGAAAAGACTGACAGAGTAGACAATGTTCTCTAGCAGATAGTGTTTGAAACAAACAGACACAATTACAAAGGTACTAGAGCATTAGACAAATCAGTGCAAAAAGGATATCTGAACAACCAGGTGTGTACACTGAGGATGCAAATGCGGGCTGTAATCACCACCCAGCCTTACAGTTGCAGCCATCACTTGTTTCCGAGCTTCTGCGAATTCATAAGATTATATATTCAGCAGGAAGATGGTGATCATAAATTCCAATAAAGACACAATCACACTAAGATAATCCAACCTTTGGAAAGTCCAGTAACACAAATAACAAGCCCTGAAAAGGGTCCATTCTTAAAGGGGAGTTCATCGATTCCAGAGGCGGTTGGCGTTGACATTTCTGCAAACAGCCTCGAGCACCCCTTGCTGGCTATCACATCCGCCCTCCTCATTGAATTGAATTGAATTACATGAAAAACCCAGGACATTAATCATGATTTATAATAATCATGGCAATCAAGTCTTGAGTTTCTGGGCGCAATCAAACAAAGGTCGGGTTGTTGTCAACTGTGTCGGGGCGTGATAAAAGACAAAGGGAATGAGAGCAGTGAGTCAAACAAAAAACAGATAGCAACTATCCATGGAGGGCCTTTATTCCTTTATTCCGCTGACGGAATGATGAAAAAGAGATTGCTAAGAAAGCAGTGAAAATTTTGAACGGAAAAAGTACTGGGAATTAAGGGAATTCAAAAATCTAGTATTGAGCGTGGGTCTTTTCGTGGGAGAAATTAGGCAGCTTTTTTTTGTTGCTTTTATTTTTGTGAAAATAAGTGGTGAAGACGTGCTAACCATACTGCTGGAAACACGAGCCTTCACGGTTAAAAGACGGGTAATTATTTTTAAATGAATTTAATACCCTATTTTCATACATTTTATTTATTTATATCATTTATATCGGCCCTGTTTACTATAGCTTATTTCTTGATGTACTGAACTGAACTGAACTGAACTGAATTGAACTGAACTGAACTGAATTGAACTGAACTGAAGTAAAAATTGATGTATTGAAAAATGGAATCAGCATGACTGAATTAACCTGAATTTCATCAAATTACATTTTCACTGAACTGAACTGAACTGAATTGAACTGAACTGAATTGAACTGAATTGAACTGAACTGAACTGATCTACAGATAAGCTCTGGTAAACAGGGCCATCATCTAGACTCTAGAGGCAAGGCAGGTTAAAAGGTCGACATTGAATTCAAATCATAATAATTTGGGTTAAAGTGGGTCAAGTTGAGACGGGTCAGATTCGTCTTACCGATAACACGAATAGACAGGGACTTCAGACTAGCCACAGAAGTACCGGAAAATCATGACGGATGCTGCTATAGTACCAGAAGTTGCAGCAACACCTAAGGTTACATTAATAGAGATCCGACAATAATAGTGACGAATGTGGTGGAGCCGTGGAGGATAAGAAATGATGGAGGTGATAATGATAATTGATGATGATGAATAGTTGATTGATGATCATGGCGGCGACGATGATTTTTAGTTGTCGGTGGGGAGATTTAGATCTCCGGTAGTGAAGTTTGGATCACTGTTAACAAGACCAACCTTGACTTTTTAGATCCTCTATGCAAAAAAAAAAATTAAATGTAACCCATTAACTAAAGGTACATTTTTAAATGTTAGTTTCAAATTGAACATCAATACAATAATCATACTCCTTTTGAACCAACTGTATTTGTAGAGAAAAATGTAACTTTTATTTTCCAACCACGTAAAATGACATTTTTGCCCTTAGCCTTAGCTTTATTTACTCAGTTGCCCGCCAGCATGCTCCACCACCCGTTCGTGAGAAACTCGTGAACAGTTTGACAAAAATTTGGTTTAAGCTCAAATCAAACAAACTAGGGGTGTAAACGAACCGAGCTTTAGCCTTATCGAGCTGAGCTCGCTAACAAAAAATCATGTTCGAGCTCGAACTCGAGCTCGTTTGAACATAAAAAAATAATTCGAGCTCGAGCTTGGTTATCTATGAGCTGCTCAAACTCGACTCGTTAACTCGAGTTCGTTCTAGCTCGTTCGAACAAGCTCGGCTCATTTACCTTAATTAAATCTTATATTACACTAATATACTATTATCTATACATAATAATAAACTTTTATATAACATAATATTGGGCTCGTTAAACTCGACAAGCCTATCGAACAATAGTCAGAGAGCTCGATTGCTTATCAAGCCTGTTCGAGCTCGGCTCATGTTTGTCTCATTCGAGTTTGAACCAAGATTTTGTTGAACTGTTCACGAGTTTCTCGTGAACAAGTTGGTTCATTTACACCCTTAAAATAAACACGAGCCGAGCTCGAGTCGACTAGATTAGCAATCGAGCTTGAGATGTTTGACTATTGTTCGATAGGCTGGTCGAGCTTAACGAGGCTATAATTATGTTATATCAACGTGGCCCTCTGACAATTTATTTAATTTATTTTGCAAACTATCTATAAATTCTTAATTTTATATATCATCAACTAACTATATTAAACATGCATAAAATAATATCAACTTATATCCAAATAAAAAAGGACGGCGTATTAAATGAATAAATTGATAAGAATTAACTGTAAACAAGGGAAAATAAGTTTGATGTATTTTAAATGGATAAGAATTAACTGATTAAGAAAGGATCAAATGGGCGTTTGCTTCGGAGGTGGGTGACTTTACACCTGATCCCCAACAAATTTATTCATGTGGGTGACTTTACATTATGTAGTTGAGAGAATGTGGGGTTTTTTTTTTTTTTTTGATGTAAAATTTTCTTCTATTAATCGCTCAAAAGTTCATACAACTATTTGGCCATCACTCTAACCCAACATTTAACAAATTTGAAAAATCGAAACAACTATTCTACCGCTACGGAAAGTACACTGGCGGTAATCATAACAAGTTCATCAAGATATTGCTAGAATTTTCATACTAGAGTTTCGTTCCATCTCTGTCCCTGCATATCTTACTAGATCCGCTTCCCCTTTAGAAGCTTTGATGTCTTCACCTTCCTTTATCTTATTCCCTGTTCTTACCTCCGTAGCATATCTGCGAATTGACATGTCAAGACACAAGTCTGCCCCGGAGTAATCCCCACAGAGAAATCAAATAAGCCATTCATGCTCTCCTTCAGTCCAGCCCGTCAAGTCCTTAGATAGTGTCATGGGCCAAGGTTGGGTAACTGGTTTTTACACCAGCAGCCCAACACCTCTGAAATACCAAAGGTAATCAGTGCGGTACCTACGACATATGTACAAGTTTCATACTAGGGCCATAACCCTGATCCATCCCGTCAAATCCTTAGATAGTGTCATGGGCCAAGGCTGGGTAACCAGTTTTTACACCAGCAGCCCAGCACCTCTGAAATACCAAAGGTAGTCAGTGCGGTACCTACGACATATGTACAAGTTTCATACTCGGGTCATAACCACGACATTCTCAATTGCAGTCATAAGGATCATATCCCGTTTCTATACGTACTTTCACTGCATCTAAAGTCAAAGACTTTCCCTGGAAGATTCTTCTGTTCCTCTCCTGCCATACATTATAGAAGATGCTAACTAGCCGATGGAATTTCTTTCGTCCTCTCCATCCTGACATTCTTCTCATCCTCTTCAAGCATTCTCTAAAATTTCCTCCAGCCTCTACTTTGTAGCATTTACTGAGCTCGACCGTGAAATTGCACCTGCAAAATAAATGTTGTACTGTTTCTCCCGTTTCCCCGCATAGACTGCAAACATCCATTACATGGGGTATCATCCCTTTGGACTGAAGTCTCCCTATGGTCGACAATCTGCCTTTCAACATCATCCAGAGAAAAAACGAGTGTTTCGGGTGGAGTCCGGACTTCCACAGCATAGTTGTTGACCAGTGTCTATCTAGCATTGCTCCTTTGAGGTACTTATATGCCTTTCGCGTACTGAACCTTCCCTTTACATCTACACAATCCGTGAGATAGGGCTTAATATTATCTTTCAGATCGACTAGTTTTCCCCAGCTCCAACTATATGTATGTCCTTCCAGGCTGTAGTCCAGAAAGTCTGTCCCTTTCAGATAATAGGCTTGAACCCATCTTAGCCATAGAATATCTTTTTTCTGGCATATATCCCAAACAAGTTTACAAAGTGAAGCTCGATTCCAGAAAGAAGAATCCCTAAGACCAACTCCACCACTTTCTTTCGGCATACAAAGTGTTTTCCAAGATATCGGGGTAACTTTTTTCTCTCCTTCTGTTCGTCCCCATAAGTAATTCCTGCATTTCTGTTCAATGGCCTTGTGTACACTCTCTGGTATTTTGAAGACATTCGCCCAATGACTAGCTTTACTCAACAAAATAGTGTTTATGAGCTGAACTTTACCTGAATATGCCAGATTTCGGGAGCTCCATGTATCAATCTGTCTTGCAATTCTCTCCACCATCATTTCACAGTCTTCCGCTCTCCACATTCCTGTCGAAACTGGGAGTCCAAGGTAATTTACCGGAAAATTTCCTTGAACTATTTTCAAAGTATCAGCCAACATTCTCGATTCAGTTGGTGGCATATCAGAAAAGAAAACCTCTGATTTTCCCTCATTGATTTTCAAACCTGAGACCTTCCTGAAATCTTGTAACACTTTTTTAACTCCTTCCATTGAATGTTTGCTAGCCCTGCAAAATATCAGGAGATCATCCGCAAACATTAAGCTATGAATTTCCCCCTTCAAGCTTCTTTGGTGGAATTCTACTGTTTTCTTCTTTATTGCCAGATTAAGTTGTCTCGATAGGTATTCCATCCCAATCACAAACAACAACGGTGAAATCGGATCTCCTTGCTTTACCCCGCTTCTCCCTTTAAAATATCCAGTGTATGCTCCATTTAAAGAGAAACAATAAGTTGTATCCTCAACACACCTTTTAATCCATGTGATGAACAATCCAGGAAACTTCAGCACTGCCATCCATTTGAATAGAAACTCCCAGCTTATGCTATCAAAAGCTTTCTGGATGTCAATCTTTATCATACAACTCGGAATATATCCTTTTTTCTTGTATCCAGTCAACAGTTCCTGAGTCAGAAGAATATTGTGTGATATTCTTCTTCCTTTCACAAAGGCTCCTTGGTTCCCATTAATTACAAAGGGAAGCACCTCACTCAGCCTGTTGCTCATGATCTTAGTGACTACTTTATACAGGACCGGGCAGCAAGATATCGGTCTGTAATCTCCAGCAGTTTGGGGGTTTTCAACTTTCGGGATTAGTGTTAGCACGGCGAGAATGTGGGGTTAGGAGCAAAAGGAAGTGGGAAGGTTCAAAGAAGATAGAGATGACAAAGGGTAAATTCGTCTTTTGCTTCTAAAAATTTTTTAGAGAGAATTTTATAATACCGGTTTGATCCCTTATCGAATTTTAATGTTAAAATGATCCCCAACCTTCAGTTTTTGCTTTATTGCGGCCCTGTGACTAACTTAGCCGTTAACTTTTAAAAACCGTTAAACATTAGGGATATTATAGTAATTTCAGTTTTCATTTAAGTTGAAAAAAATGGTTGTACATGCGTTCGAACCCGGGTCTCCCAAAATAATAGACAAAACTCTTACCACTATGGCAGAATGCATTCATGTTTTATTTTATAACTAAATCTACTTAAACTCTAGGCCACCACCCATCTTCCCATCATCCCCTCATAGTCCACTTCTCCGGCGAACTCTCTCCCCATTACACCGTCCACCTCTAAAATCCCCATCACACCACCCACACATTTACACACATTCATCCACACTTTTTGGGAAGAACTTTCAAACTAATGAACTTAAAGCCAAAGTATATTATAAAATGCATATGAACTATCAATATTAAATTTAGTAGGTACAACTAAATATGTTAAGATGTTGTAATATTAAAATTAACATCATGTATTTAGTTTTGTAAAAAAATTATAATTTTGCAACACGCCTGAATTTTAAATAAAACTCGATGGGGTGGAGGGTGGTTTTAAATTTTGTACCCGTCATGGGTGATGTGGTGGAGATGAGTTCAAAAATATTAGATGAGGTTGTGAGATCTCCCCAAACCCACTCCAGCTTCATCCCTAACTACACCATGGTCCTTCCATATTGCAGCTAACTTTTATTAAATGAATACTCCATTTGTTTCCCTTAAACTGGCCGGGTGAACAAGTGCGAGAAAAAGTGGGTAAACAAAAAATGACAAGAAGTGATGATTTCATGTGGGACATGTTGAGATTGTTTGCACTTCAAACAATTTGAAGCCACACGATTATTTATAAGAGTGTTGTTTTTGTAGTTTAGTTCCATTTTTAAGAACAAAAAGGACAATTTGCATGACTAATTTGTCATATGAAAATAGTGTAATATATGGTGGCTGCCAGTTTAACGGAAACAGAGGGAGTATGAGAGAAAGATATTCATCAAAGGCATGATGTATCATCCACGATACTCTTAATCTCCCACAACACTGCCTCCAGTACATTCTATGAATCTATTAGCAATTTAACCTTTTGCGTTTGAATTCTGATCATTGCTTTAATTGCCCTCCACGTTGCCGAATCGGTAATCAAGGAAAAGTGGAAATTGAAATATGTAAATTTATTAATTATATTGTACTAAAATATAAACTATTTAATTTGAAAGATACATTAGTCAATTTTGTATTCAATATCGCCACTTTAGAGAGACTCCGAATTATATTTGAATTTTAAAAAAAGTTTGAGGTTAAATTGGCACTTTTCATAGAAATGAATTACACCGACACTTTTCTTTTAAATAAAATGCATAGGAAAGACATGAACAAAAAGCCCTACCGAATTCCCTCCATTACAAGTGCCCGCACATATTCAAATTCAGCAAAAAAAGACATTGAACGATTACGATAGGAGAAACCGAGAATATCGACCTGATACACAAGTTTCCATACTCCATGGCCAAAGTTTCCTATGGTCGGAAAGCCAAATCAGGGTCAAAACTCGGCGAATTTCCCAACATTTTTTCCGATGACGATGATTTTCAGGACCCATCTCCCTCATTAGTCATCTCCAAATCCACTCATACACAAAACCTACGTAAGCCACCCAACAACCTCACCCGACGACCGCCCAAAAAGCTCAAGCCCACTCAAAACCAAACTATCCATCCCGGCAATGAAACCTCACCCACAATTCTACAAGATTATGGGGTCGGCAGCAGCCAATTCGAGCTGGATTTGTCGGATGCGGGGCTCGATCTTATCGAGTCAACCATCGAATGCGAGTTCACAGAGAAACTCGGGCGAATTGAGGAGGGGAAAGCCGAAGTTGGGTTACATGATGACATTGGGCAGGAGGAATACGAAGGTGGCACACAACTAGATTTGTTGCTCAAGCTATGCGAGGCTGATGAGGAGGTGGAAGCTTGCGGAAATGTTTCTGGTTTTAGTGATGATGATGTGGAAGAGAAGGACGATGGTGGTGTTGAGGATAGGTTAATGTTTTGCCCACTATGCGGAAATGATATTACAGAGTTGACGATTGAGCTGAGGGAAGCTCACACAAATGAGTGTCTTGACAAAGAGGGGGCAACAAATGAGGTATTTGCTAATTTTACTTGAAAAGTTTCTGAATTTTACCATCTGTGTTATGTGGTTAGTTTAGTTTTAGTCAATGTTTATGTACATGAGTGCTAGAAGTACTTACAGCGACTACACTGTGACTCCCTCCGTCCTAGTTGAAACTGCAAATTGTGACTGCTTGTTTAGTTAAAATAGGCTAGTTTTGACTGTAAAACTCAGTTGATATATAGGACATATGCATAGTTTCATCATATTTGGGGATCTTGTTTGATTTTTCCTTGTGTATACTGTCAAATCATCTTAATTAAGGGTGTTGATGATGGAATATTTGACAGATGAAATAGTTTTCTTCATCTGGAAAATCGATGGTAGTGATACGTTGCTTGCTTGTTTACTGTCCTTTTTCTTTTGAGAAATGTTGCAATATCTGCTCCTAGATAAGATGAGAAGGTCATGCAGAAGTTTAGATGTTTTGATTAGCTGCATGTGTGTTGAGTCTGTTGACAATCTTTATTTGAACCAACAGAAGAGTTAGTAGTAACTAGTTATCTCAACAGAAGAGTTGGGTACTTGAGTATTATTTATTTGTTGTGTGATGTACTATGAGACAACAGTGGCATTCATTTCCTGTGTTTAGCTACGTAGATCATTAGTGAGAGCTCATGTCATGTGATGTGAGGTAAAGTGTTGGAGTCTCAATAATAGCCTCTTATTTAAGGATACAGTGCGGCTGGAGGATGCTTACATAGGCTTTAGTGGCTGGTTCCTGGGCATGATGGAGTTTCTGGCACTAGGTTTCTCTTTTATTAGCCAGAGAATATGTACTTTGTTTTTGGATGTTCAAATTGACCTGGAAAGAATTGGATGATATGGTTTGAAGCTTTATTTGACTTTGCACTTGCAGATGATTCCTCCTCATGAAGTTGAAGCTCATCAGTCTCCTGGGCAAGTTCTTAATTCTTCTCCTGGTCAATCTCCTCCTAAAGTAGATGTATCGCCTGTTCTAGAGTGGTTACGCAACTTAGGCCTTGCTAAATATGAAGAAGTTTTTGTTCGAGAAGAAATTGACTGGGATACTTTAAAGTGGCTGACAGAAGAGGTATGAAGAGCTTCGTTAACTTATCCCTGCCCATTTATTGAATTCCTAACAGTAAAGGTTGCTACAAATCCAGTTATGAGGGCAAGTCTAAAAGGTCGTTGCTTCAACTTGAACCCCTTTTGCTAAAAAAAAATCATTTGTCAGGAATTAAATTGTAAAAAAACGTTCTGTTGGGATTACAAGTGGTGTTACCACTTTCTGCACTCAATCTGTGTTATGTACTAGCTCTACTGCCACACTGTTTCTGTTGTCAAAAGAAAGGTTTCATAAATGATTTGACCCCCATGTTCTTGATTTGATAGCTGGACCTACAGGAGCTTGTGTTCCTCCATAGGAATTTCTTATGATAGCTGTTTCAGATATTCTTATGATGTTGTAATCATTAACTTGCTGATTGCAGGATCTTTCTGGCATTGGTGTAGCTGCACTTGGTCCGAGGAAAAAGCTCATTAATGCCATTAAGGAACTGAGAAGAGAGGGGTGCAACATGGTTGAAACTCATGCTGAAGTCACAAGAGTTGTGGCCGATGAGGTCAATAAACTTCCAACAAACAAATTAATAACAGATTTTTTTCCAGGTTCTGTTACTGTTAAGAAGAGAGATTGCAACGTTGTCAAGGGATCAAAGCAGGTTCAGACAAGCAGCTCAAAAATTAAATCTGTGAATCAAAAGAAGAGAAGTCGTACAAAAGATTTGAAGCCTAAAACCACCCCCATTTGGTGTGATATACCTGGAACTTCATTTCGAGTGGTAGGAATCTTGCATTTTCTGCAGTTGCATAAACATTTTGTTCTTTCATGGAGAATAACATCATTTAATGCTGATAAAAAAATTTTCATTTACAAGAGCAAGTTACATCAGCATCCTCCCAGACTATTGCTTTATTGATTAAGGATGTGTTTTGTCCACAACTAAGATTCTTAGAGACTATGATGTTGACCACATATTCTTCTTGTGCCTAAGAATGTTCCCAGTGCTTTCTATCTCTAAGTTCTGTCCTGATTACTGCAACAAGTGTTCTAGTCTGTGCAAGTGTTTTGTGCAGTGTAATACCCTTTATAATTTATATTTCTGAATTGAGCCACCATCTTCATTAACTGATTGGTAGAGTATCAACTTTTGTCAGTCTTTTGATAATCATTTTCCACTGTACAAGATTGGTTATTGCCACCCTATATCAGTTCACTCCCTACATTTCTACAAGGTTTGAAGTTCTGGACCACTGATGTTGTTCTGTTTCCTCCAGGATGCATTCAAGAACCTAAGAAGAGATTGTTCGCACTGGTTTCTTACTCACTTCCATATGGACCGTAAGTGTTCTCTATGGTTTCAAGTCAATAGCATACTGAGTTTCTATCTTCCAATTTAGTTCAGCTAAAAAAGCTGATGGGAAGTGTTGAGGTCTTTTTCCTTGATGAGTTATTTCCTGAAAGATTTGTTCTATATTTGTTTCACGACTTAGTTTTCTCCTCAAATCCCCTAATGGTAGTCAAACATTCACTGCTTCATTTGTTCATGTACAGAAAGAAATTATCCAGTGTCTCCCTTAAACCTTTCCTGTCGTATACAGTTCATATGTCTGGTTTCGTATTGATTTGTTTTTACATGAATGATAATATTTTATCATGGGATCAAATTTCACTGAACTTGCAATATAATTCTCGGCTGATCAATCCTTTTTTACAAATGGTTTCTTATTATTTGACCATTTGATTGCAGATTATCAAGGTTTGACAAGGTCCTTTTGCCATGGGAAGATATATTGCTCTTCAATCACTGCAAAACTTGTCAACATGAAACTCGGTATTGCATGGGACAAATTGCAAATTTTGCCCCTGAACCAGAAGATCAATGTATCTGGAGTTGACGTCACGTGCTATGATGCAAATCACTGCCCAGGAGCAATTATAATCTTATTTGAACTTCCCAATGGCAAGGTAAAGCCCAAAATCACATCAGCTATGGTCTTGCATGTGCTGGCTATACTTATGTCTTTTACGTGACTCATCCAATCCATGCTTCATGTACCAAGGCTGTATTACATACTGGAGATTTTCGCTTCTGTGAGGAGATGGCAAAGATACCTACATTGCAGTCTTCTCCCATCCACACTCTCATTCTTGATACCACATATTGTGATCCACAGGTTAGGCTCTAAGACTAAGATTATTAATGACATTCTCAGAATGTGACTTGCCCAAATGTCATATAATAAACAAGAAATGAAATCAGCTGGCCCAAACTTGGTTGGGTTGGGTTATTGAAAAACTATTGAAAATGAAATTCATGGTTACATTGATGGTTGTATAGGTGGCTGAGATAGATTCAATAATATACTGAAGATTTTGGTTTGGGTTGGATCATTGATAAACATAGTTTAAGGTGTTACAAATGTAAAAATCCATTGGTTAAAGGCCTGAGCAGGAGGCTGTGATTCAATTGTAGTTAAGATTGTGTATTGTCCTTGCAGTATGACTTTCCTAAGCAGGAGGCCGTGATTCAATTTGTCCTTGAAGCTATCCAAGCTGAAGAATTTAACCCGAAGACCTTGTTTTTGATTGGTAGCTATACCATTGGTAGGGTCCACACCCTTGCTAAAATACTTATGCATTTCTTCTCTTATCTTTGATACCTTCACCTTACTATATTAATGCTCATCAATTTGCAGCTTAGGTTTCTAATTCTTGCGAAACTTTTATACTTTCTTTGTGATATTGTTTTTTCAATTTTTGGCAGGTAAGGAAAGGTTATTTTTGGAGGTTGCCCGTGTCCTTCGTAAAAAAATATATGTGACCGCTGCTAAATTGCGTATCTTGGAATGCCTTGGATTTCCGGAAGAAGATTCCCAGTGGTTTACGCTAAATGAACATGAAAGTCACATTCATGTGGTACCTATGTGGGCTATAGCAAGCTTCAAAAGATTGAAGCATTTAGCTAATCAATATGCGGTAAGTACTGAGCTAGTTTAATCGATATTCTTGGTATGTTATTTGTTTACTTAAAAGTGTGAGTGGTTGGCTTTTTGCTTTAAATATGCCTTCTTAGCCCACACCACACAAGGGTATTGGTGTTTTATGCCGAACATAATTCGCTATGAGGGAATAAGAACTTAACTATTTCTTCATCATCATTCTCTTGGGTTTATTTTATCTCTTTCTCTTATCATGTAGAGCTGATGTATATATAATGACTCCGAAGTGTACAGTTCACCCTGAAACAATGTCACATATAAATTTGATTATTGTCAAAAAGAAACCTTCAGATTAAGAACTCTATGAAGGCAAAAGGTCTATTGTTTTGATAATTGATTACATTAATGAAGGTTATTTTAGTATACTGAGATATCTGCCTGATGACTTTGAGGTTCACTATCAGTGAAGCAAGAAGCTCTACTTTAAATTGTAAGAGAGAAAATCGCTTGCTCTCCGTGTCCTCTTCGATAGTTAATAGTTTGGATATAATGGAAGTTTGATTTTTATTTTCTAGATAATTAGTTTCTAATGTAACAGTAGGGGATTTTTCTGTCAGATGATTGTGTTTGTGGATCATTGTTACTGTAGCACACACTGAGAATATATTCCTTAATTGACATTTAGCTCATACTGCCACAAATAGAATGTCATCCATTTATTCTTATTCAGGGTCATCCTTTTAATGGTTGATGAAACTAACTAATATTATACTGGTTGTTCAGGGTCGTTTCGATCTTATAGTTTCTTTTTCTCCGACTGGTTGGTCCTTCTCTAAAGGGAAGAAGAAGTCTCCAGGAAGGAGGTGGCAGCAGGGTACCATCATAAGGTAAGGATTAGGATTTAGCTTATGTTTCACATATACTCTATATTGCTTTTTGCTGAGAGAATGAGTTGATGACTGCAAATATCTTGTGCTTACTGCTTGTGTTGGTAATAGAAAGGGACAATGCTGAAATTTCTGGAGACCTAAATTTTCATGCCTTGAATCCGATTATCATCATCAGTAATGCTTTTTATTTGCAAATGTTGTCTATTCTTGACTCTAAATGATTAACAAAACCAAATAGGCACATTTTCTTATGTTTGATGATGCTCGGGTATTCTGATGCATATTTTCCTTTCCACTGTTATTTCTAGGTATGAAGTACCGTACAGTGAGCATAGTAGCTTTTCAGAACTAAGAGACTTTGTCAAGTTCATATCTCCTGCAAGCATTATTCCAAGTGTAAATAATTATGGTGCAGAATCTACTAATACAATGCTCGCCCACCTTTTGGCTTGAACTTCCATTTCTACATCTGTATGTTCAAAATGTACTACAGTACTAGACGAAAAACAATTGCTTACACCATATTTTAAAATACAATATTTATATTTCAGTTTAATTCATCTTAGTTCAATTTAATTTAGTGAACTCGGTTCGTGCAACAAAAAAAAGTTCAGTGAAAGTAATCAAAAAACAAAACAACACAAAAAAGGGAAAGGAAGGCCGCCACTAAATGCTGCTTCCTGATCTTACTGCCACGTGTCAAAAAACTGATGGAGTTTAAATTGCAGTGGCGCTTTGCAGCAGCCATAGCCAACTGATCCATTTCACCAAAACACAAACTCTGATTGAGCGGTGAAATCGGTGGCAAGAGGCTGAGGTAATGGCCCTAAGAGCTTCCGCCACCGCTAGACAACCAGTTGCTCCGCCGCATCCCAAAATATTTAGTCCCGTCAAAGTCCCTCCAAAACCAAATCACCTGCAACTCCCACTCCCTGCTTCCACAACTCTCTCCTTACTCGCTCTGTTCGTAGTTCCAAATGAATCCAGAGCCATCGCACTTCCCAAGGACCAAATTGTCTCGTCTCTCAATCAGGTGAAATTTTCACAACATTTAGTTTGATTTGTATGAAATGCAGTTGCTTGCTCAAAAAATGGTCAAGGATGATAATTAATTTTATAATTAAGTTGCATTTATAGAGCAAATGGACTTGTGTCACCTCTTGAATTAGTTTGCCTCCATGGATAGCCCAGGTGGAATCTACTATAGATCAAGTTCAAGATATGAGCTCAAGTATTTTCGGTATTGCTGGACAAGTGATTGGAACTGTGGTGGAAGTTGTGAAGCCAGGAATCAATGCTGCATTGCCTGTTTTTAAGCAGGCCGGGGAGCAGGCTTTGAAGATTGCTTCTCCTGCAATATCAGAGGCCTCTAGGCAAGCTCAAGAAGCAATTCAGAGCTCTGGCTTCGATACACAGCCTGTGATAACAGCAGCAAAGGTTTTGTTTACTTTGTTCTTCATCCTTTATAGCAGCAATCTTGTATGTTTGTTGCGGTGGATATAAATGCTTTGTAATCACTATATTTGTGTAGGTATGTATTTTATGAGCAGTACCGAAATTTGCTTCCTTTTTTTCGTGCTGGAAATTGTATGTCATAATCATACTAGCAGTTACATTGAAATTGGAGGGAGTGATGTGTATGGAACCCATAATAGACTACGTGGAGATCTATTTCAAGATAGGCCTTCTGCATTTAACAGTATGAGTTACGCATGCTTATTGATCTGTGAACCTAGTTCTTGTGAATTTTGATTTTGGTTTGCATATATGGTTAAAAATGGCCAACAAAATCCCAAAAATTGTACTATATCCAGAACTAATGAATTCACAGCATTTAACCAATCATACTTGGCATTACCACAGTTGCATTTGGCTGTAATCTTCTCTCAAGTAAGTAGGCCTCGTTTTCCTTCAGTTGCATTTGGCTGTAATCTACTCTCAAGCAAATAGGCCTCATTTTCCTTCTTAAGTTCAAATTTTTGTTTCATTTTTCTTTGTAAATATCTTGACTACTCTGTTATAGACGCACTAAAGTATCAATTTGTGGCTCTTACATTACATCTCCCAGACTCCCACTTGACCACTTTGATGAGCTATTTGGTTAACATATTTACTGACAGAAGTTTCTTCCCTTTATTGTGGCTACAGGCGGTTTCTAGTGTGGCACAACAAACTGGCAAGGTGATTGTAGATGCTAAGCCTATTGCCTCATCAACAATGGAGACAATCTCATCAGCCGAACCTCTTACAATTGTTGGGGCTGGGGGTGCACTCTTCCTTGCATATCTGCTTTTTCCACCTGTACTTTCTGCAATCTCTTTCAGTCTTCGTGGATACAAGGGTAATTCAATTGCTGTTAACCACTATTTTATTAGTTTTTCATGACAATGAATTCCATTGTTCATTAAATATCATGACATGACAAAAACAACAATACTTCACATAGTCATTAGTGCATTCATATCTTTCTCATTCTTATAGCCATCTAAGCTTTAAAATGTAGTCACTGTTTTGCCTCATTTTCCCTCCTAGCTTAAAGTATAGCAGTCTCCCCACTCCTTGTTTCCTATATAATATATATGCTGGAATTCAGTTTGTTTACAGAGAACATTTGTCTAATAAAGCTTCTGATACTTAACCTTATTATGTAGGGGACCTGACTCCTGCACAGTCATTGGATCTAATGTCTACAAAGAATTATATCTTGATTGACATTAGATCAGAGAAGGACAAGGATAAAGCTGGAATTCCCCGCCTTCCATCTAATGCCAAAAATCAAATGGTTGCAATTCCGTGAGTAAGCCTTGAGCTATTACAGATATCCATTTGCATTTCTGTTTATATATGTAAGGAACACTTTCTTGTCTCTATTTTAAAATCCAAGTATCTGAGAAACAACACATCCCTTCTAATACCTGTGCTTCTTCTACCATATCCTTTTGCAAGTACACTGTATTTGGTAGCAATCCACCACGAATTGAATTACACCAATCTGTGAACTGTATCAGATTGGAAGAACTGCCCAGCAAGCTTAAAGGACTGGTGAGAAATGTAAAGAACGTAGAGGCTGAACTGGCTGCCTTGAAGATTTCTTATCTGAAGCGGATCAATAAAGGCTCTAACATTGTGATCATGGGCACGTAAGATCGGTCTCTCTTGCTTAAACACTTTTTTTTATCCCAGTGGTTGATTATTTATTCACAAGTTGGAAATTGAAAATTTCAGGTACTCAGATACAGCTAAGATAGTTGCAAGAACCCTAACGAATCTTGGGTTCAAGAACAGCTGGATTGTGGCCGATGGTTTCTCTGGAAGCAAAGGGTGGTTTCAGAGTCGGCTTGGAACAGATTCATACAGGACATCTTTTGCTGAAGTGCTGTCACCCTCCAGAATCATCCCTGCTTCAAGCAGAAGGTTTGGCACAATAGGCTCGACAAAATTGCTGCCTGGAAGCTCTGATTAATTGTCATTATTTTTCTGTTCATAGAATGTAGTTGATTACTGTTTTAAATGCGATTATAGTCAATTAATCATTTTAGGGATATCATGCTTCTGTATTTTACACTTCAACTTTCCAATGTATTGTTGGAATTATACTGAAGACAAAGCTTTCCCTTTTTCTGTTTACTGATCTAGTATTGAAATTATCCCCTTTTTTCGTGTACTGAAGACAGTTTAGAGAATTCCTCTTTCAAAAAATATGAACAGAGAAACTTGTTGACCCAACCTTTCAAAAACAACCGCATTTCTAATGTCTTGGAAGGAGATACACGCAAATTTCTTATTGGCTGATTTTACTATATGGCTTTTACTTTATTTTCACATTTTAGATTACATTTATATTTAATTCACATCCTAATTTATTTAGTTTTTAATTTTTATAATAATAAAATTATTTCCCATATATTTTAATTTTTTATTCTGAATAAATAGACATTAATTGTCATAGTTTCGTGCAAATCTAAATATTTCTATTCTAACATTCATTTAAAAACCTCTAAAATCATATAAACTATAATATTAGTAATTAGTCATATTTAATTAAAAATTTAAGAGACATCCATAATATTTTGAGAAAAGTTACATACTTATGAGAAAGTTTTGGGTGAGACCTGTCCTTGTGGAGACCAAGAGCAGGGGAATGAACATTTACTGTTTCTGCTTGATTTTTTAGTCAATTTGTTTGATCTTTCAATCAATGTCCTTGAGTATTTTTGTTTTGCCTTGATTTTTCAGTTAATTTGATCTTTTGTTCAATTTGCTTGATCTTTCGATCAATTTTCTTGATCATTTCCTTGGTCAATTTCACCAACGACAAATTCAATCAAGGAAATCGGCGGGTTTAAAGCTCACCAACGACAAATTCAATCAATAACAGTCTCATGTAATTTTTGGTCTCATTTGAAACAGGTCTCAAATGAGAATTTGCCCATACTTATAAAAGAGATAAGTGGATAATTTTTTGGATTAAGGATAAAAGTAATTTTTGGGTTGGTTGGGTTTGGACTTTCGACCCGGTAAGTGACCCGGGAGTTTTGTTTATTCTTTTGTTCTAATCCAAGAGGGACGAAAGCGTAGAACCAAACCCCATCAGGATTCAGGGGGAAGAGAACGGCTTCTCAGAAGTCTCTCTATCTTCTTTAGAGCTCCTATTTGGGCTCCTCTGTAGAAGGACAACCTAGTAATAATTCGAAAACCCAACTTGTATAGCTTGGACGAATTTCTATGGCGGCAATTATGTCTGTTTCTTCTCCGTTTCTCGGCCGGAGAATGTAAGTTTTTTTTAATTTGATGCACTGACCCCCCAGATGCTATTGCTTCAAAGTTACCAGTTTGATATTATTTTCTATTTCAGCAGTTCAATTCAAAGGGGAAATTCAAATAGTTCGTTGTTTGTTCCTGGGAGCCGCCGGCTGAATTTAAGAACTCCGAGATGCTCCTATGAAGGTTAGCTGACTTTATCTGGTGTAATTCGTGAAGATTGACCTCGATTCTATATTGATGTTCTTGTAGCAATTTCTGTTGTAAAAGTAGGTGCCAATTACTATGTGAGTTTTAGGGGGGTTCGGTTTTAGGATATCAAAATCAGTTAAATAGAGCTTCTGGTTTTGATTATGATTCAGGCCCAAAACACTTCTCATAGTCATGGTTGAACCAAAACGGCCTTTTACATAATTTAGGATTGTTGTGAATTACTGTCATATTGTTGTTCGATTTCTATATTTTTTGGTGAGTTTGAAGGTTGTATAGGATTAAGAAGTACTACACTTGCAGGTGGCACCCAAGTGTTTCCTAGGCTTCGCGTTTGGGATCCTTACAAGCGACTTGGGATAACTAGTGATGCTTCTGAAGATGAAGTATGGAACTCTCGCAACTTTCTGGTGGATCAGTATGCTGGTCATGAGCAAAGTTATGAATCAATTGAAGCTGCTTTTGAGAAAATATTGATGGCCAGCTATAGACATAGGAAGAAGACCAAAATTAACTTGAAAACTCAGCTCAAGAAGAAAGTGGAAGAATCCCCACCTTGGATTAAGAACTTGCTAAGTTTCGTCGAATTTCCACCTGGCGTAATCATTCTAAGGAGATTCTTCTTGTTTGGATTTATGGCTTGCTGGAGTGTGATGAACTCTGCTCAAGCTGGGCCTGCTTTCCAGGTACATGATTTTACTCAACAATAGACAGATAATTCTTGCTGAATAAAATTACAAAAGATGTTGTTATAATGCTTGTTGACTCTTTCCAGGTCCATAAATACTGTCTGTATACTGGTTATGTGAAACTCTTGTGATGAATTATACAGTATATCACTTGCTATATTAGTTTGTCCTGACCCCAATTGATTTGAGGAAAAGTAAATAAGTTTAAAGTATAAGTGTAAGATGTGAATTTCAAAGACATTGGAACCTTGGAAACAGTTCAGCAGTGCACTATGATGTGAGAGAAATTATTTGCTGTACTGAAGCTTTGTTGGAATGTGTCAAGTTGGTAATGTAAGGGGTTACTTTCCGGGAGCCTTAAATCAATGATAACATTGCTTCCATGTGACATGAAGGTCATGGGTTTGAGCTTTGCAACCAAATGTAGAGTCTATACCAGACCTTTATTAACCTGGCTCTCCCCACCAAGCCTTATCTAGTGGGATGGTCTAACCCTGTTTATAGATTCAAATTTGATTTAGTTGGGTAATTATGCACCTTTAGACATTCTTTTTATGTTTCATAAGTTTGCAAAAGCTCATAGGAAACAGAACTGCTCCACATATATAATATCTTTTGGAAGCTGTTAAACATTAATTGTCAAAACTGCTAAAAATAAAACTGATTCATCTATGCAGATTTGTTAAAGCTTTCAACTCGATCATTTTGATGAGGGTAAACATTGTTTTTGCAGTATCAAAATTGAATACTAAAAAATCATTCACTGCCCTTCATGTCTTGGCCATCATAATCCGTAACGGAACAAACATACACTTTAATCTATTTAGAGTGAATGATTTTCTTCATTACCATACTTTTTCAGTTTTTTTTTTTTTTTTAATTTTCATATTTCTAAATTCATTTTCATTTAGTTCCTAAACTCCTAATGGCCTTGTTGATAAATAAATTAAGAACAAAAGTTATGCCGCCATCAATAATGACATAAATTTTAACAATAATGTTTGATACACAGAAGCAACCTGTTAGGGAGTTTAAGATATTTTCTGAATTCTGATGTATTTTAAGAATTATGACTGAATATATATTTAAAAAACCGGATATTAAAAGGTTTTTTTACTTTTAGGTTGAATTTGCTAAAGTGTTGTTTAAATTGACAACGGTGTGATATAATTAAACCTATTCTATTCTGTGGTAGGTGTGGATGTATGAGATAAAAACCTCTACTGATGCTTGTTAATGAACAGATTGTGAAAAATATACTACTATATCTTATGGGTAGTTCATCCTAGAAGTGTTAACATAAAATACTCCCATGTTGTATAGGTGGCAATATCTTTGGCAGCATGCATATACTTCCTCAATGACAAGATGAAGAGTGTGCCTAGATCTGCCATTACTGGGTAAGTTTGCTTGATGCGTGAAGCTAGTACCCATATTGCAAATTCTTCTAATCATGCAGTAAAAGATTGTGACGTATATCTATTGCAGATTTCTAGCACTTGTTGCAGGCTGGATTGGTGGATCTCTCCTTGTACCTCTGATTCCCACTTCTGTGCTACCAGCAACATGCACATTGGAACTCCTTACTTCGATGGTAGTTTATGTGTTCTTGTTCTTGGCTTGTACTTTCCTTAAGTAAACCTTTTAAGTCTCTTTTGTGTACCGCTGACGATATTGAAGGAATACATTCCATTGATGAAAGTTTGTACACATTAACAGTGGACTTTTCTACCATTAAGTTGAGATTTTACCAAAACTAAAACATCAATTCGGGATGGAATGAGTGGAGGAAATTGTATTTTGTGATTGAAATTAATCTAAAATTTACTAAAAACAAGTACCGACATGTCAAAATGGCAAGTGTGCCAATTAAACAAAACTAAAGATAATAATATTCATCAGACGCAATTAAATATCATAGAAAAAAAACGCAAATCAAGCCCAAACTAAAAAGTATCGACTAAAAGATGTTTAGATTTTACTAGTGTACATCCGTCTTTTGCTTTAATTCACTATTTCATCCTTAGTATTATTTGTGGGTACATGTATGATTGGGTAGAAGAAAGTTTAATTAAGTAATTCACATAGGATGTATATGTATATACCAGACAGTGTGGATCTAGGTATATGAAAGGGATGAGGCAATTTTATAATTTTCTAGATATTACACGTAATTTCAGTAAAGTAGTGTGGCAAGATTAAGATTTTAAAATTTTAACACGTAAAGAAACAAAATCAAACTAATTTTTGGGTGCACATGACTGGATCTGCCTATGAAGTGCATGGCTAAAGAAATCAAATGCTTCAAATTATGAGAACTTTTAAGTCACTTTATGATAAAATACGAACCGCGCTAGTAAAGCTGGGACGTTATATAGCCGTCACGAACTAAAAATATCAACGGGAACCCGTTACCAAACCCTTTTGGACAACAACCCACCCTTCTAATGAGAAAACCCATGCAACGTCCCTAGGAAAACCCAGTCACTATCTGACGACAACAACAACTTATCAACTGGAATTAATCCACAACTGGTAACTCCACAAGACAGGACATCCACTGTCATCTCTACCCTGTCACCGAAAATTGCAACAAGATTTGGCGATAATTAGATCACGATTTTTCTATGATACAAACCACTTCTAAAGTGAAATTCGACATGCACACACTCATGTGTTTCGTGCTCACCCACCGCTCTCTGTACTGCAATCTCACTGTCAATCGAGCATTTCAAATCCGATTCAAGCCGCCCCACCTCCCCTGGTCGGGCTTGGGAAGCGATACCACTCCTCCCGGAACTATCAAACGACGATAAAGCTCAAGTCTCAAGTACAAAACATGACGATTGTCTTTAAAGCTTCAGATTTGATGTGCCTTCTTTACACTCACGATCCGTCGCAACCACGATTCCATCACATCAAGTACCAACTACCAATGTACCTAACTCCGACGAGAATATATCCCAAGAACCACAAACTCCATCTCCAAGCTAATTGCCCCGCCAATCGTGAACCTCTTCAATGATCCAACTACTTTTCACCGTCGATGCTCTCCAATCATCGATTAAGTCGTTTGATAATACCGGTGTTCGGATTGGAAGAGACCTTTTGGGAAATTTCCGAGTCACGTGACAAGGGACTAAAGAATAGGGTCGGCCAGTGCATTCACGTGGCTAGGACCCCTCGATAGTATAAGAAGGTGACACATGATGAGGTACAAGGTCAGAACTGAGGCACCTATAAATACAAGAAGAAATCAGTCATTCCAGGTAAGTTCTCTTACTCTAGTTTTTGCTATTAGAGTTTTTCTCTCTCCTTTCAATACACAAAAATCTCATCATCACACCGGAGCTGTTACTCTCTGGGGGCTTGTTTTGCAGGCTCGGACGAACAAGTCCTGGTCTTTTCAAACCTCGACTAGCAGTTAGCAAGCACGATCATCGAGCGCAGACCCTCAGATACGCCATTTATCTGAGACCTCACTTACTGAGCGGATCGCCCCGCATCATCGTTGATCTATACCCGATCAACTTTTCCACTTGTGTCATTCTTACGATTTTGGGTGCTTAAGAATTTCTTTTTTGAAAGTCACATAAAAATGAAAATAAATATTAAATTCCTCAGTTATATTAGATTTTATTTAATGTATGAGGGCCTCGTTTAAAAAATAATATTTTCCTTACATAAATAAAATTTAATTAGTAATATTATATATTTTCTAAAAATGGACTCTTTTTTCCAAAATTATTTGAATACCTCAAGCGGTTGCTAAACCGACTTATAAAGAGGGTCGGCCTTAGCCACTTCTTGCTTATATGGCGCTTTTCTTACGAGGATTTCGAGAGTCGATTGGACGTTGGAAACCAGATATGAAATAAGGACTTGGAAGCTATGTCTCATCATGAATTGCAAGAAAGATCTCTCAAGTTTTTGTCCGATATTTTACCCTTAAGATAAACCATTTAATGGATAGGAGGGATTCTATTTGGTTTCCTCAAGACTTCAATAGAAATTAAAGGATTCATAATGCAAAGTTAAGACAATAACCCAAAAAATTGGGGAGTTTCAGACTCATATGAGACTAAAGCCGCTGAAGCAACTCTATTTATTTCTAAAAGAATTTGATCTAGACTATAAATATAGCTATACTAAGTACTCTAGCCAAGATTTTATGCCGGGTAAATGCGTGCCGATGAACTGCGAATCTCCTCGACCACGTCGACCTACTAGCAAGACAAGACCCGGGGGTTGCCCTGGGTAAATAGTCCGACGCTCAAGTTAGTTTGGCGGAATGTATGAGTATTGAGTATGTACGTATAACATAAGATAGACGAGGTGTACCAAGACTCTGTATTTATAGGGAAGAGTCCCGTGGCTATATCAACTCCGTGATTGGAGGTTCCGGGATATATTGAGGAATATCTCTTTTCCAATAAGCATGAACGTGATCGATCTGATTAGATTGTGATTATCTCCTAGTGGATATATCTCCAAGTCGGTTGAGACCAGACTTGTGGGGTTTGGGCCCAAATCGACTCTATCTCGAGCTCGAGGGCCGTGGGTCTTGATATCTCGAGGATCCAAGTATCATCTATATCTTCGAACAGATTAGCGAATAGTTAGATGAAACACACGTATGTCAAAAGATGTGGCTAAAGTAATAATAATAAAAAAATCAAGTATTAATAAAATTGATCAGCAGCCTAAGGGTAGCTGATATAAGAGTAGTAGCATCAATAGTGAGTAGATATCCGCCTCAGCAAGTAATGTCATGGAGTATGTATAATAGTGATCCAATTGTTGAGAAGGAGCTCCATACAATGTCAGACTCCAGATGTTCCAGAAGATATACGAGGATCTCCATGTGAGAACTTTAAGTATCCATTCCTTAATCCGGAAAGAGGAAAGGAATCAGAATCATCTGGTCTGTAAAATTCTAACGGAAGGTGTGCTAATTTGGTATATCCTAATGAGTCCATGAATCTTAGAGGAAAACGAGTCAGGACAAATTGGTAAAGTTACTGTTACTAGCAAGGGTCCATTTAGCAATATCATCAGCAAGTTGATTTGCCTCTCTCAACAGTAAGTTGGAATAATTTTAAACGAGTAGTGTAAGCGTTAAGTACACATGAGATAGCATTCAGGGAATCAGACTCAATGACAATGACCTGCATGACCTAAGCATAACTTTGAGGATATCTTGTAAAAGCTTTTGTCCATTTTTAAGAATGATCTCGTCCATACTGAAAACTTATAACGCCATGGTATAATTATAAAATAACTTATACAAGACTTTGTGTTTGTTTACATTTTAAAATCATTAGCTATGTAATATTACTCTATTTATTTGTTGAAGGTGTTATTTAGTTCACTTAAAGAACTAAAGAAAACTTGCAAGCACACAAACTAATCTATTGTTTCATAAGTTCTGGTGTGATGATGTCACCCCAAATTTTTGTAAGGAAATATACTAATTCTCATTTGAGACCTGTCTCTATAGAGACCATGGACTATAGAACCTTGTTTATGGTGTATGGGGTCTTACCATTATTAGCCCAACATTTAGGGACTGAATTTTAAATTTGATACAGTTGGCGTTATTAACAAGATTAAAAACGCATTTTCTCCATTCGCGATTCCCCAAATCTGGACTGCGTCTTCTTCATCGTCATTTTCAGAGAGCTCGATGTTGGTTTACCTCCGCCGATTTCCTTCGTTTCCTGGCGGGATTATATTGTGACCAGGTACTTTCAACGTTGTGTCTTTTTAAAAAAATTCAATCGTTGATATAGGTTTTCGTTCGTTTTGGATCGTCGTGATTTTGATTGTCGTGCTAGGGTTTTTGTTTGAGATTATCTCCGACGAATTGGATTCTGGTTCGATATCCGACGATTGTGAAAAAGCCGGCTGTGATTTTAATTGGCTATTTCTGGACAAAAGCGTTGATCATTGGCGGTCTCGATCGTTGGAAATTTCTACTGAATCTTTCGCGGTGGCGGCGTTGTTGGTAATCTGATGATTATAGACGTTTTCTGATCTATTTCAGCGATTGCAGGTGGTGGCGGAGCTGCGGAGGTGATCATATATGTTTCCTGCCCGTCTGTCTGATCTTTTATGTTTTTAGCCTGATCTTCCCTTTGTTTTGCCTGATCTTTTTTATGTTCTATGTTGTTTGCTTGACCTTTTATGTTGCATGACTGACCTTTTATGTTTCCTGCATGATCTTCTTTTGCCTGATATTTTGTGTTCCCTGCCAGCCTGTCTGATCTTTTATGTTTTCTGCATGATCTTCTCTTTGTTTTGCCTGATCTTTTAGGTTCTAGGTTATTTTCTTGACCTTTTATGTTGCATGCCTGACCTTTTATGTTTCCTGCATGATCTTCTCTGCATTTGCCTGATATTTTGTGTTTCCTGCTTATCTGCCTTATCTTATCTTTGTTTTGCCTGATCTTTTTTATGTTCTATGTTGTTTGAGTGACCTTTTATGTTGCATGTCTGACCTTTAATGTTTCCTGCATGATCTTCTCTTTATTTTGCCTGATATTTTGTGTTTCCTGCCTCCTTGATCTTTTATGTTTTCTGCCTGATTCTTTGTGTATCTTGCCTCTCCATTCTCCCTTCTCACTTTACAACAAGTTGGATTTTGACGACCTTGCATTCCGGATCTGCACTAATCGCCGGTTTCGATCGCATGAAACCACAACTTGAAAAATTGATGGTTTCGCCTTTTCCGGAATCAATGCCGGCGTTGCGAACTAGAGCGGGAGAGGATTTCGTCAGAATTTGCATATTTGGGGGAAAATGAATTAAATATGTGAATTTTTGCAAATCAGTCCCTGTAATTAAACCAAATATTACTATTGCGCCGAATATAGAACTATTACAGAATGACCCCAAAACTTTGGAAATTCCTATTATATGGACTCCTTCACTATTGTCTCCACAAGGACATGTCTCACCCAAGATTTTCTCAAGGAAATATAGGTAGAGATGATGAATATATACAAATGAAGCTTCAAAATACATAGGGGGTGTTTGAAGAGCTTTTTGGGGCAAAATTAGCTGTTTGAGCTCAATTAGCTGTTTGACCAATTTAAAAGGCTAATAAAAGTGTTTGGTGAAGAGCTGTTTGGATTAGTTGTTTGGGCCCAAAAAGTTAATTTTCAAAACGCTAAAAAAAGGAGCGTTTTCAATTAGCTGTTTGTCTTTACCTTGCAAACTTACACTTTTATCCTTTTCTCTTTGATTTTCCAATTCTGCGTTTTCTTATTAAAAGATAAACGTGCACAATTTTCCTTTTCAAAAATAAACGTAAAGATGCATAATTATTACTCCTGTACGTTTAATTATTCCTCTTGTACGTTTGGCCATTTTAATTATTTATTTTTCTTATTAAATTTTTTATTTGATTACTAACCATATAATTAATATGTTATAATTAATTCTAGTTGTATACTGTTGTTAATTTTTAGTATATAATTAGATATATATCTTATGTTATTTAATTAGAGATATATTTTACGCAAATATTTAAATGAGTTTTTTATATTAGACAAATTCTTGGGTGAGGCAGCCTCACCCAAGAGGCATGACCATTTATACACTATTTTTTGTGAGATTTGATGAACGGACACAAATGATTTGATGAGGTGACATGTTTGATGAACTGGCACCGATGTTTGAAGAGGTGGCGTCGAGATTTGATGAGGTGGTAGTGAGTTATGATGAGGTGCCAACAATGAAAATTTCCTTATTTGGCTTTACCTCATGGGTGAGGCTGTCTCACAGAAGAATTACTCTTTATATAAAATTAAGAGTTGATATACTCATTGAAAGTTTATTAATTTAGTTTGTTCAAATGACTATAAACACATATATAAATAATTCGTTTATGAACAAACAATTCTCATTTAATTCATATATAAATAATTCTCATTTAATTCGTTTTTAAGACATTAATATTTATAAATAAATTAATATATAAAATAAATTCAAGTTCTTATACGTCATTTTACAATGTTTTTCAAACAAATAACTATCATCTATCAGCTAATTCACCAAACACATTTATACAATCAGCTAATGCAATCATCTAGTCAAATCAGCTAATACAATCAACTAGTCAAATCAGGTAATACAATCAACTAACAGCTAATCATCAAACACCCCGATACCATTCACAAAGAATTAGAGATAATAAATAAGCTGGTGGAACAAAACAAGCAAATTAGAAAGGGAAAAGTGGAAGACAATCTCGAATTGGGGCCATGGAATATCCATCCATCCATCTTTTTCAATCAACCTAGGGAGTACTTTGTTGCCAAGGCCACTTATTTTAATCACGTGCTTATTTAAAAAAGTTTTCTATACCCCACCGCCGCGTTTGTTCCACTCATGTCGGTCCACCACAAATATTAGAGCGCGAGACTTCCATTTGAGTTTCAAACCTACGAAAATCAGTTAAGAAAACTGGAATTATATGTGCATAATGGGTTTCTGAAATATCAATTTCCAGATTACGGTTTGTTTATCAGTACGAATTCATCCATTAATTTACAGGGTTTTTTCTATGCGGGACCAATTAATTTATTTCTTATTCGCTTGAAGCATTAATATTATAAAAATGAATAGAGTTTGTATAAGGATGAATAGTTGTAATGTTAGGTTAAGTAGCAGTGGTAAAGTTTTCATTTCCTTTATTCAGGAGAACCTGGCTAGTGAGTAAGCTAATTAATGCATATACACCCATATCAAAGTTTTCTCTGACAAAAATTGATATTTTATAAGGGTTTGAATAAACAAACATTTTAAAACACAAAAGGAAAAATAATAATAATGCAATGTGAATGAAGTCTCCACCACCAATTACAATATCTGGTACGATCTCAAATTCAACATATTATGCATTTTATAATACATATAGTATAGTAATAAAGGACTTTTCTAAAGTAGAACCTAGGAATTTATGATCAAAAGAAAAACCTAGGAATTTAGGTTAAATTTTCACGTGGTAAACAAAACAAAAAGTCTAATATAAATGACATCATCAGACGAGATATATATGTTATTTATTTGTTGTTAACCTAAACAAAACATCAAAAAATATGATGCTCGATCTCTTACAAAGTTACAACCTCATCAAAAATCTCGTCTGAACGAAAATATGTTAAGATGTATTTGAAGCATTCCCTCTTACTATTGATGATTTTTTTAGTTAAAAGGAAACCACTTTGAATGTTATTTTCAATAAACATTATATAAACGGCTATAAAAAAGTACTATTCCAATTTTTACATGGAAATGCTTTTTTATGGAGTGCAAGCCAACCTCACCCTATCAATAGCTATTTGATACAATGACGCATCACACCCAATATTTCGCTAAATTTATATAAAAATTGGTAACCCATTTATATATGTTGAAATGTCACCATCATTATATCATTTAGCCATTTAATTAACTACACTTCCATGTTATCATTATTAATGTTGTTTAATTTTTTTGCTTAGTTTATTTAGGTTCAATTCATCGATTCCGGTCAATTTATTGGTAAAACGGTGTATATATAAAAGAGATCCTAATTTGACCATATTTCAACAAGCTAGTTGTGCATAGTAGGCTATATGCATATCGATCAACGGTGGAGGACTAAGGCACACGCCCCATAAAACTGTGAGTAAAAGCTTTAAATCTAAACACAATATTATAATAAAGGTTAAGATTTGCGGTTATGACCATTTCTCCTCTTCATCCAAAAAACCTGACCTTGAGTCTCAAAACTTTCAATGGTCTGTACGCAAAAACTACGCTGATTTGGACAATCAACACGTTTACCAAGACCTTCTCCAAATCTAGCCCTTTGACATTCCAACGAAAACTACCCCTTAAGATCCAGATTTGGACTGTGGCCATACATATAAATACATCATGAAGCAGCCGCCAAACATAATTGCAGCAGCGATCCATTTCATTCAAGGTCTTCCCATCAGTATTCTGGCAGAAAATGGACATGGACCACTTTTCCACGCACCAGAGGAGGCCGATGATGCCGTCCTCTGCGGCCGGGAAGGACGAGGTGAAGTACAAAGGAGTGAGGCTGAGGAAATGGGGAAAGTGGGTGTCGGAGATACGCCTTCCCAACAGCCGCGAGCGGATATGGCTGGGGTCTTACGACTCGGCCGAGAAGGCAGCGCGCGCTTTTGATGCAGCGCAGTTCTGCCTTCGCGGCCGGGCCGGCAAGTTCAACTTCGAAGAAAGCGCTCGCATTGGCGTCCATCTCGTCGGTGGCCGGACCGGGACGCTCACCCCCGCCGAGATTCAAGAAATCGCAAGCCAGTATGGTAACAGCTTCGGTGCAGCTGAAGTGCACCAAACTCAGGTAAATCAAGAAGAGACCATTAACAACGGTGCAATCTGCTCAGCTACATTAGTGGAACCAAACCCTGCAACTGCAACTGCAACTTTTCCGGTGCCGGCGGAGGCCGGTGGTGCATTCGGGATGGAATGGCCATCGTCGTCAAACTACTACGACAACATCTCAGTGCCAAATCTGAACAGTAATCTTCCAGATTATGGTTTGATGATGTCCAGACTTGATCACATGCATGAGGATATGTACATGGCACCAAATTTCGATCATGGCAGCATTAATGAAGATGCTCCTTATCAGGAGGAGCAGAATGGGGATGATCAGAACTATTCCCAGTCATCTTTTCTGTGGAACTTCTGATGATTACAACAGAGAAAGAGTGAGTTTTAGGCAATATGTTATTATAGCCCGCGCGCGGGTCACTATAAAGATGGACATATATGTATGGAGGTTATAGCCATCTTTTTTTCCCTCCAATAGTAGTCCTCTAGCGGATATTGGTACGTGTTTTCTTGTACTGTGTCCCTGTCTCTGTGGCTATTAGCTACTGTACACCTTATCCCTATGCCAATATCTATGATTATGATCAGTATGTGTTTGTAAGCTTGGATTTCAAGAAATAATTGTGGATCAAAATTAAGTAGCGTACGTAATAAATATTTAGTAAACGTATGGTATGCTAAGCTGCTCAAGGGTCTTGTTTAAAATATCTTGGCTGGACCGTTTTGACTTTTCATTGTGATTAAGTAATTGGAACATACTCACCACATATCAAGAAAACACAATCTAGCTTATTAAGCAAAAACTAACATCAATGGTAAGTGGTATTTATTAAGTCCCCAAATCATGTAAGAATGCTTATTGCAAGAGCAAATTTAGAGGAAACTAAAACTTTATATCTCATTTTTTTTCTTTTACTCCACACACCATGTTATCAAAAGAAATGCCATAATTTACAAGGCTCTACTTTTATTCTAAAAATGGTGTTCCATAGTTGGCCCTTGCAAATCACACATCTCTAAAGCATTTTTATATAATATTTTTAGATAAAACCATCATATTAATGGGAGAAATTTTATTTGGCTTCCTCAACTATAAATATAATAAAACAAAGAGAAAAGTGCCCATGTACCCCATAAATTTTTGAATAAATGCTCAGAGCATCCACAATGGTGCTTCTTAGGAGCACTTCTTAATAGAGAGCTACTCCTTAAATAAGAAGTTCTTACCTCTTTTATTATGTAAGAACCAACCAATAAACAATTGTCATTTTACATTTCTTTTTTATTTTATATACCTTTACATTTCTTTTATGCATTAAAGAAGTAGTGAAAAATATACTACCATTGTTGATGGTTGCTTCTTACCTAGTTATTACAAAAAGAGATGATGTGTCATTTAAGGAGTGCTTCTTCCATCCAAACCATTGTGGATGCTCCCATGTACTCTCAAGTAAATCGTTGAAGCACTCCTTAAATGACACATCATCTCTTTTTGTAATAACTAGGTAAAGAAAATGAAGTTGTGGATGCTCTCATGTACTCTCACTTAGACATCCAAACCAAACCAATAACTCATGGGTACTTAGGCACTTTTCTAAAACAAAACATAAAGAAAATGAAGTTGCCGTTGGTGAGATTCAACCCCGCAATCGCTGTTAGATTTTAGGTTGTTGGTGTAGTCATAGGTCAATCGGCTTACATGGACCGACTCGACACTGATCTTCAGTATGAATTTGTACGGAATAACAATATTACCAAGGATTATATAAATGGTCAAGGAAATTGACTGAAAGATCAAGAGAATTGAATGAAAGATCAAATTAACTAAAAGATTAAGGCAAAACATGAATGATCAAGCGAACTGAAAGAAAGATCAATCATATTGACTAAAAGATCAAGCAAAAACAGTAAATGCTCATTCACTTGGCCCTTGGTCTCCACAAGGACATGTCTCACCCAAGACTTATAAAGAAATTGGTAAACAATTGGCTGCCTAATGTGGAATCTGAGAAGGATCTTGTTGAAGTGTCAAAAAAGTCATCAATTTAAAGTATGTGAGAGCATTGTTGTTATGACAAGACTGGCTGATATTGAATACAAAGAAGAAGAGGCTGTAAAAATGGCTCTCTATGAGAAGATTTTGGACAACGTTGATAGGGAGTTGGACTCTTTGCATGAAGGTCTCAAACTCCACCCCAATTGTACCTTGTTATGGCTGTTGAGAGCCCAACTAGAGGAGCCTAAGGAGATGTTAAAGAAAATATATGAAAGAGGTTTAGAGAGTTGTCCTTCAAGCATCTCTCTCTCTCTTTTGCTTTCATATGCTAGCTTTGCAAGACAAGAAGGAGAATTCACGACAAAAGCAGTTCTTGATAGAGGGAGAGATCTAAATAGGGAAAAACCCTTATTTTGGTTAGCCTCAGTGCTCTTTGAACTGATGTATTGCAATGAGAAGGCATCATAGTTTTTAAAAGTGGCCAATCCACCATGATCTAACATCATCACTTCACTTCACTCCTACTCCTTGTCCCTTTAGTTTTTAGTGTGTGTGTGTGTTTTTTTTTCCCACTTTTGAAGGTTGCTTTATTTCAGTTACTAATGCCCGAAATTGGTACAAACAAACATTATAGCAAGAGACGTACGCTCTTATACCAAAAAACTGAAACAAGTAACTTCCTTGTTGCTCGGTTTACATGATCGGGATCCTACGTAGGATCGGTTTTAGAATATGGTCCTAAAATTTCAACAAAAAAATTTCAAGGTTATTTTTAAGAAACAAGTTTAAAATAAGGATAACTTTCCTAGATCATTTAGGATTTGGATTCGATAAACCTTGTTCCATTATTAAATAAATATTAAAATTATTCGGCTTTTCTTACAACATGTATCAAGAACTGATCCTTATACAAAGCAACAACTTAGGAAATTCTAATTTGAATTGAACACTTGTTGCTAGTGACCAATTGTTATAACAAAAGAAAAAGGCAATTTCAGATCTCTTTCAGTACTAAGTTAGAACAATCAAGTTAGTCACGTCCGTGCATATTGAGTTTCGAGCAATTACATGATCTACCAAACACACCTTCTATCAAGAGGCCGGCATGCATGTTGAGATGAGATGTATGAATTTCATGTATATATCTTCTCTCTTAATTATCTTCCCTCTCTCTATTGGATAGATAAGATTTCATACATTTTGAAGAGATAGGAATTTACGTTAGAGATAGGAAATTTACGCTAGGGAATTTACGTTAGAGATTTGACCTGCACCTAGCGTAAATTCCCAGGGCAGTCTCTCTATTAATCACCATCAATTTCAACATATTAAATAGAGTTTCCTCTCATCTTGCTGAACCTAAATATTGTTCTGATGAATGACATTTCAATATCCTTATTTTTCCATATTGTTTTCATCATCCCATAAAATAAGCATATTTTTTGAGTGTCATGTTCACTATTTTGTTGTTTATGATTTATAGCCCGATTGCTTTACTTTAAATGATGTTTTCATTATTTCAACTATACTTTTCGTTGCACTCGTACCTTTGATGTTGTTTCATATATATGTTGTTAGTTTGTCTAGTGAATCTTTACATATATAGGTTGACATCACAGTTGTGCGATTCAAAATCTGGGACTTGTTCGATAACACAATGTTACTTTTTCTTTTAAGTGTAATTCTCCTAACATCCATGGTAATATTCTTATGCACGCTATTATTTACATTTAATGAAACTATCTTTGATCATCATCTTTAACAAGTCATTTAGCTACTGACTAGCCAACGAGCTCAAATGGCAGAGCATTGTGCATTTCGCACAAAGATGTGGATTCGTATCCCTCCCTTATTGTTGATTAGGTTTTACCAAGAAGTTGAATTCATTTTGCAATGATATTTTGTTTTGTTTTTGGAAAAATACTGCATATTTGTTTCTATAATTTTGGGGCCTCAAAATTTAAGCAATTTCTTCATGCAGGTCCATTTTTCTCTTGCAGGTTCGTATTTTTACCATAATGCCCCCTATGGAACCCTATGATTTCAAGCACATTTTTGCTTTAACAATATTAGGGGTATTATGGTAAAAATACGGAACTGCATGGAGCAACCCCCAAATTTTATTATAAGATATTTAATACATAATTTATTTATTTATTTATTTTTAACAGGAAAATTAAATTATAATTTTTCATAATTCGATTTTTTACTTTTTCAGTTCAAATTTCAGAAATCAAGTCTCTGCCGTCTGCGCCATCTTCTCATCTTTTCTTGTATTTATAGTTTCCTTTTCCAACTAAATCATTCACTATTCGTTTCAATTTCCAAACAATCTAAATTTAATTCCTTGAAATCACTCCCCCTTTCTCGCAGCCCAAGGATGAATTAACGGCATAGTCAGTTTTCACCGGCGAAATATTCAATACTTCAACGGGTAAATCCTTAAACGGTGTAATTTTTACTTATTTATATTAAATTGTCTCTCTCAATCATCTCTACAACTACATTCCAAAAACAAAAATTGTTTTGATTTTGTACGTGCTCAAATAGGGACTTCATTTTTTATTTTACACAGGATCTCCAAAATGTCGGGAACGGGCCCTGTGTAGATTCTTGCTTTCGTACGTGCTCAAATAGTTCCTTTGAAGTTGGCTTTGTTAGGTATACATATTTACTAAGAGTAATGATAATTAAAGAGAGGAAAAAATCACAGGGAATTCTTATAGACAATGATGTGTCGATATAAGTGTTACTTTGACACATCATTGTTAATTATTTTTTCCAATCAAGCACAAAATAGTACAATCAAGCACAAGCACAAGCACACTCCCATTTCTTAGCCTTCGTAATTGATATATAAATGGTACCGATGACAAAGTTCCTACACAAAATAATATTCATTTCTAGTTGCTGAATCATGAACAAGAAACAGATGATGACCATTGGACTGTTAGTGATTTTCAGCATGTTAAGGCGCTGTTTGCTAGATCTTATTAATTTCTTACTAAACTAACGTGGATTGAAAATTAATATATTGAAAAAAAAAGGCATGACTGAATTAACCTGAATTTCATCAAATTACATTTTCACTAAACTAAATTAAATTAAACTAAACTGATCTCTAGAAAAAATCTGGCAAATAGGGCCTAAAATTGCATCAAATTGCATTTTTTGTATTTATGGTTTCTTTTTCCAACAAAATCATTCACTATTCGTTTCAATTTCCAAACAGTCTAAATTAAATTCCTTGAAATCACTCCCCCTTTCTCGCAGCCCAAGGATGAATTAACGGCATAGTCAATTTTCACCGGCGAAATATTCAATACTTCAGCGGGCTAATCCTTAAAACGGTGTAATTTTTACTTATTTATATCAAGTTGTCTCTCTCAATCATCTCTACAACTACATTCCCAAAAAAATTTGTTTTTACTTTGTTTAAAAAATCTTTATATTTTTATACTAATTTATAAGGGGCTTCATTTTTTTTAATTTTACATATGATCTCCAAAATGTTGGGGACGGGCCATGTGTAGATTCTTGCTTTCGTACGTGCTCAAATAGTTCCTTTGAGGTTGGTGATGCGGGGCGAATCCGCACTAGTAATCCGGGCCTTGGATAGCTGAGGTATTCGAGGGCTTCTGGGTGTTGACAGCTAATGAAGTACGCAGACTGCTTACTAATGGCTCTTGACTATCCGAGCTCCTTGGCCTAGGATAGGACTTGCTTGGGATCTGTTCTCCGAAGTCTGCAAAACAAGCCCCCCCGGCGCTACCCTGGGGTTGGTAGCTCCGGTGTGATGATGAGATTTCGTTTACTGAAAGATAAAACTCTGTATTCAACAGTTAGAGAACTTACCTGTAATGGCTGATTGTGGCCTCTATTTATAGATGCTTTAGGCCTCCCTCCTTCTCATCATCATGCGTCACCTTTTTGTACCTTGCGGGACCTTCCAGCACGTGAATGTACCTCTTCATGCCTCGTCATCGCCTTTAGCCACGTGAACAGGCAGCTTCCTGGAAGATGACTTTTAATCCGAGTCATCTCCGTATTTTCCTATCATCACAAGCTCCCTAGACAGAGGATTCTGGGTTCCGAAGCTGGGAACCTTTAGTCTTATTTTTTTCTCTAAGTTGTCCTCTCTTCCCTCAGATTCACCTTCAGTATTCTACGCCATTTTGTCTCCCATTTTGACACGCGTGCTTCCTGATCCTTCACATGGTCCCTAACGCCATGATTAATTGGTGCCTCCCAAGATTTTTTGAGACTCCCGCGCGTTTCCTTTTCCCTATGCTCCTTTACTTCCCTTTTCGCCGTTATTACTTTTCCTGTCCCAAGGCAATTCGTTTGATCTCCCTTTATCTCCCTATAAATAGCTTCCCCTTTCCTTCAGAATTTTCCCATGGCGCTCACTACTTCACTCCTCTTAGTGAGACCTCCTTTTCTTTCTCGTATGTTACATATTTTCCCGGGCCATTTTTCTCATGGTCGCGCCTTAACATTTTCTTCTCTTTTATGACAGTTTGGTGGCTCGTTTAGTGCGCCTGCGTCACTCTCTGACCCTAAAAGACTGGATATTCGCAGCGGTTCTTGGACAATTTATAAAATTCCCTTGGGTTCGGAATCCGAGTCTGGGACCAATATGCTTCCTCTGCTTTCTCCTCTCTTGATCTCTTCGCCTCGCGACCCTTGGTTGTCCAAATTGCAACTGAAAATGGAGCTCCCGACTCCTGTGCGTCAGGCTGAGCTGTCCCGCCTGCCAGACTACCCTCCTTTTATCATCTCCTTGGTACAGTCCTTCTATCATTTCCCTTTTTATTTCTACTTTGTTCGTCTCTCTACTGGCTCACTGTTTTATTTTAGCCACCTTCTTTTCTCGAGGACTCGGCTCGTTTCCTAGTCTCCGTGTATAGGGTCTCTTGGTTAAGTTGGGTCCGAATCCTGCAGAGCGATGCCACGCCTCCCGAGCACTTATTGACAATACCTGGCTCGATCATCCTTGATCTGGCTTTATCTGAACTGTTGGCTGTAGCCTGCCCCTTGTCCAAAGTGATTCTTGCACCTCGGATGTTGCGTCAGGTGATGCCGTCCTGCCTGCCTACAGCCCCGGATCCTGCCTTGGTGGACCTATTACATGGGCTCGTAACCGCTTTTCAAGCTTTGGTCAGTCCTCTTGCATGGAAACGTTACCCTTCACATTCATGTACATCTCATGGTACATATGCTTGTCAATCTTCCTGGTTGTAGGCATTTCCCTTCACCTTTATGTAAATCTCATGGTACATGTGCTTGTCAATCTTCTTTGACTGGCGATCCTTTCTGAAGACCAGCCCTCTAGTTTCGATCTGAAAACTTTTTTTTCTAGTTCATTTTGTTATTGTAATCGTCCAGCTCTTCTGTATTTCTTTATTTTCCTGGTACTGTTAGCATTCCTTCCTATCTGTTTTCCTTTGCAATGGATCCGATGGCTATGTTTTGTAATTCCCCTTGCCTTATAATGTAATAATATCCCTTGTTTCAGACACGCTATTACTTCTAATGTTTCTCTTTTATTACCATTATCTAATTATGTTATTTATTATTATTTTGTAATGACCTATCCTTCCCCCCTCGGATAACCTAGAAAGGGAAAACTTCCTGGATTAGGTTTCCGAAGAGGCACCTTTCCAATGAAAACCTATCTTTCCCTCCTCGGATAACCTAACTTTTAAATTATGTTTCCAAAGGGGGCTAAATAAATATCTTCAACCTGATTCTCTAAGAACATACGACCTAAGGAGCAATATTTCCACAGTTTTAAGCCAACAAATATCTTAGGATATCGGAATAGTAAACTTACCTTTTACCAGTGGTTTCGCCTAAGATGCTTCCTCGAATCCTTCATTCTCCTTTATGTGTGCTACCATATATCCTATCTGGTTTTTCGACCTTCCTTTATACCTGTCAATATCTCGGGATTAGTGTTCCCTTATCCGAGGCATGACCTTTAAGGTTGCCCTGGCTGATTTCCTTTAACCTCTTCCTTTTACCTTTCTTTGCAAAAAATGTGTTCCTTAATTGATTGTTATTCGATTGGTGTGTTCTGGGGGATGTCTCCCTCCAGCACCTTTTGTTTGGATGTTTAACATTCTTTTTACGAAAATCTTTCCTTTAAAATATTTCTTTCCCTTTCAAAATATTTTCCTGCATACTCGGATTACCCTTGCCGAAGTATGTTCCTTTTTGTGGGGCACAGTCATGGGAGCGACCCCGATGTCCCGACTTTCTCTATCACAATGCGCTATCCAGCACATGTATATGCCCTCGGTGTGTCCACACCATTTTCCTATTGTAGGGTACCATCCAGTACACAAACAATCCTTTTAGCGTATCCACGTATTTGAACTCTAGTGTATCCACGCCGAGTTCTTCCTTTCCAAATCATTGATCCGATTCTATCATCCATAGAATCTCCTTAGGTTGGCTACATTCCACCTCCTTGGAACAGCCTCCCCATCCTTAAATTCCAGTGCATAACTCCCTCCCGAGTGAGCTTCTATTACCTTGTAAGGTCCTTCACAATTGGGCGCCAATTTCCCTTGCTTTTCTTTGTGGCTATGGTCGTTCCTTCTCATTACCCATTCGCCCACTTTATAGCTTTCTTTTCTGACCCTTCTGTCGTAATACCTTTTGACTCTTTCCTTCACCTTTGCCTCATGCAAAGAAGCCTTTTCTTTTTCTTCTATAAGGTCGAGATTCATCCGATGCTCCTCTTCTGCCTCCTCCTCGTCCAAGTTATGAACTCTGATACTTGGAATTCCCACCTTAGCAGGAATGACCACCTCCGACCCGTACACCATATTTTAGGGAGTCTTTCCTGTTGCCAAGCTTTCTGTAGTCCTGTGGGCCCATAAGACACTCGGCACTTCCCATATCCAATTGCCCATGGCCCCCTCAAGCCTTACCTTTATACCGTTAACGATGGTCCTGTTTGTTACCTCTACCTGCCCATTAGCCTGTGGGTGGTACACCGAGATGAGGTTCTGCTTGATTCCGTACTTTGTGCACCAAGACTTGAATGGATCATTCTCAAATTGAGCTTGTTGTCTGTGACTATGACTCTAGGTATCCCGTACCTGCAAATAATGTTCCTCCAACAAAATTTCGCGCAGGTAAACCCCCGAATATTGGTTAGTACCTCGGCCTCTACCCATTTTGTAAAGTAATCTATGGCCACAATGAGGTATTTAAATTCTCTTGGTGCCGTTGGGAAAGGGCCACTAGGTCTATTACCCTCCTTTGGAATGGCCATGCACTAGTCACGGTTACCAATTCTTCCACGGGGATGTGAACCAGAGGGGCGAATCTCTGGCACTGGACATATCTCTGTATGTAATCCTCGGCATCTTTAAAAAGGATCGGCCAATAATATCCGAGCCTTAAAATCTTTTTTGCCACTGCCCGACACCCTTGGTGACTGTCATTCGACCCTTTATGCACCTCTCTTATCAGAGATTCTCCCTCCTTTCTTTCTACGCACTTTAGCAACGGCTGTAGATATCCTCTTTTGTATAGCAATCCCTCATGTAATGTATACCTCAGAGCCTTTACCCCGATCTTTCGTGCCAAGTTCTTATCCTCTAGGAGCACATCATCTCTAATGTATGCCAAGATTGGAGCTATCCAAGACTCATTTTCTTCAACCGTTTCCACTCTCGGGGTTTCCTCATAGCTCTTCCTCTCTAATACCTCCATGTATAACTTCTGGTCTGGTCCAGGTTTCACTTCCGAGGACGCCAATTTGCTTAATGCATCAGCCTTGGAATTTTCTTCCCTGGGGATTTGCTCCAACTTAAAGCTGTCAAACCCTGTTGCTAGTTCGCCTTTTTCATCGTGAAATTTTGTCCGATCCCAATTTTGGGGTTTTGGGCGAAATTAGAGTTCTTGGTCGATCGGATTTATTTTACCTTAGGGTTTTAGTTTTTTTGTTGATATAGCTTCCTCTCATCAAGACGAGCAGATTAGTACCAATTTCATGCCGATCGGAGTTGTGTGGAGAAAGTTGTGGTCGGCGCGGCATTAGGGTTTAACCCCGAGGATTTTGGTTCGTTTCTAATCGAATCGGACTTTGTGGTTACTATATATCCAGAATTGAGTTGTGAACATGGCTGAAAAATTCTTGGATCTTAACGTTCAGCATGTTATTGAACAAGTGATTACGGACAAGAAGAAGGTACCGGAACCCGAGGTTTCGTTGGAGCCAACGAAGTACGTGATCAAAAAAGGCACTGGAAGGGATGGAACTAAGGCTAGTGGAGAGTCCTCCTCCGTGGGTGAAGCCTTTTCTTTCAAAGATGTCTTGGCTGGAAGAGTTGATCTGAGGAAGCACTCCCTTGTCAGGTTTAATCCGAGGTAAATCCCGGCGAATAGACCTGAGATCAGACTTGAGGAACTTGATGTGCCTAATGGTGACATCCCTCTACTGCCCAGGAAGGAATTCGAAGATGAGAAGAGTTATTTCTATGGCTTCATGGGAAGAGTCACTGGTGGATATCTGGGATTGTACCAATACCGGATTCTGGCCTTCAAATGGAAAAAGAAGAATGTCAAGGTAAGCCCCCAACCTAATGGCTGGGTTAAGTTTCAATTTGATTCAGCTAGTGATAAGGATGCAGTGATGAAAGGAGAATATGGCATCTTTGGGAGAGATTTCTTTATGAAGTTAATCCGAGAGGATGGTGTTATACCGAAAAGACTTTTTTCTGTGGTCCCTATTTGGGTAAATTTTCCGGAACTCCCTAAGGCATGCTGGCACCCTAAGGCCTTGAGCAAGTTTGGCTCGACCATAGGGTCCCCTATCTGTATGGATTTCATGACAAAAGACAGGATTGGTGATCTTCCGAGGCTCTTGATTAATGTAGACACCTCCACACTTTTCAAATCCTCACTGAGCATCTCTCGGGTTGATGGTACCGTGTTTGAGCAGGAGGTGGTGTATGAAGACATCCAGAGATTTTGTGCTTATTGCAAAAATACTGGTCACTTCACTTTGGATCATGATGAGTGTATTGCTTGGTCATATAGGAAAGCTAAAGAGCTTGCGGAGTATTCGGCTAAGACAACGGTAGAAGTGGGAAGGGAAGAGGTAGGAGAGAAAGGTAGAGATGGTGCTGAAACCGCGGGAAAGCAAGCCGAGGGGAAGCAGACAGATCCGGGTGGATGGCAGAATGTGGAGAAGAAGGGCATGAAAAAGAGAACCAAATCCAAAGGAAAGGCAAAGCAGCAAGGGGACTCGACAGTAGTGGAGGAAACTGGAGGTTTTACATCTACATCAAAGTTTAGTGCTCTTGACAAGGAGTCCGAGGAGACAGCTATTTCCCTTGAAAAAGCCATGGCAGACAACTTGGAAAAAATCTTCGGAACAACTAGTGAGGGTGAATCGGAGACTGACAAAGAGGGGACGGTTTTCGGGGATGAGGAATACGAGCAGGATGATGCTGAGGATGAGGAGCTGATCTGTGCGGAGGAAACAGATGTATCAGATTATGATTCGAAGTCTCAGAGGAAAAGAAGCGGCAAGGCAGTCGCACCTGAAAACCCTGTGCAGCCTCGTTCTGGAAAGAGTGCGACTAATGTCAAGGAAAACAGGGTGTTCGGTACTGACAGAAACCATAGTGTGGAAGGTACTGAGCAGACCCCAGCAAATATGAAGTATGTTCCAGTAAATAGGACAACAAAGGTAGCCAAAGTCAAGGAAACCACATCTGAAGCTGTAAACAATCAAGATGGGGTAGCCAAGACCTTGGAGGAGATGGGTGCTGAAGCCGCTGCGGTACAAGCAAAAAAAATCGAAAAAATGGAGGCAAGACGACGGAGAAAGGCGGCTAAGGCCGATAAAGCCAAGGCCAAGGCCGTGGTAGAGAAACTCAAGGGAAATGTCACTAGTAAAGGCGGCGGGGATAGGCCAAAACTCCCATCGGGTTCTCAATGACGATAGCCAGCTGGAATATTCAAGGAGGTCTTCGGACTTCCGCAAAAAGAAGGAGGATCAGACGGTTCATCTCCGAGAATAAAGTTGGTTTCTTCAACATTCTTGAAACTAAGGTTAATACTAAGGGGTTAGAGATATTTTTGAACATGTTAAAAAGGTGGAAAAGCACTAATAACTTTCATATGATCGCAAATGAAAGAATTTTAGTTGTTTGGAATCCCAAATTGTTTGAGGTAGAAGTAATTCAAATTCTAGAACAATGCATACACTTTAAGGTTAAATGCATGTCTACTAGTATAGAATTTCTATGTACCTCTGTCTATGCTACTAATGATCTGCGAGAGAGGAGAGATCTTTGGAGGCAACTGACGCAGTATGGAGAAGGTTTGGCTCGGCCTTGGCTACTCATTGGCGACTTCAACAATACTTTGAGTATTGCCGAGAGGAGGGGCAGCCGTATTGAGCCACAGTATAACATGCAGGACTTTCAGGATTTTTACAGGCGTTGTTCATTGCAAGATGCACCCTACATTGGTCTTCTAATTACTTCGGCTCTAATTTTTGCAGGACTTTCAGGGATCGAGCTTGTTCGACAACCTTCTTCAACTTTGAGCTAACATCGGATCATGTTCTCTTTGTGGTGAAGCTGGAGGAGGTTGAATGGTTCTATCGAAGACCTTTTCGATTTCAGAATATGTGGCTGACTCATCCGGACTGTAAGGACTTGGTGAGAGAGGCATGGGAAAGAGCTTATCATGGGGTTAAGCAGTACCAGCTTATTCGGAAGTTGAGGTATCTGAAGAGACCGTTGCGAAGACTTGGAAAGAATAACTTCAGCCATGTCACGGAGAAGACCAAGAGAGCCTGTAAGGAGTATGGGGCGGCAATGGATGCTTTAGACGTGACGGCACCGACGGTGGAAGAAGACCTGGTTGTGCTAAGGGAATTGAAGGCCAAATCGGTGTTTCTACAGAATGCCGAGGCTAAATTCCTTTCCCAAAAGGATAGGATTAACCACCTTATCCTTGCGGACAGAGGCACAACTTATTTCCACAGTCAGTTCAGAGCACAGAAGGGAGGACATATGCCGGCTATTCTAGACTCCAATGACAGGGTGGTTGTCAATTCGGGGGAGAAAGGAGAACTTTTTGTGAAATTCTACAAAGGCCTGTTTGGAACAGCGAGGGACAGGATGAGCATTGATCCGGAGATACTGGAGGTAGGACCGACCATAACCCACGAGCTTGATGAGGGTTTAGTTGCTCCAGTCACACCGGAAGAAATTAAAAGAGTGCTATTTTCCACGAAGGATGCTAAAGCCCCGGGACCAGATGGATACATTGCAGGTTTCTTCAAATCGCAATGAAGCACAATTGGGGACCTCTTTACGGAGGCTGCTTTGGAGTTCTTCGAGAATGGAGAATTGGGTCTGCGGGACTTTATCTACTGGAATAAGGTAGTATTGGCTCGACAAATCTGGGATTTTCACGTAAAGAAGGACACCCTTTGGGTAAAGTGGTTTCACGCTTACTACTTCAAGGGGGGCACTATTTGGAATTACGTGCCGAAAAAGGATTTGACCTCGGCACATATGAATCATCTTTGTAAGTTGAGGGAATTTCTTCTAGCTAGAGCTGGGCAGGGTTAGAGGCCAGAATTGATCATGACCATGGCAGGCTAGATGCTTCATAATGGAGGGAAAAGATTCACGGACAGAGCTTACAGAGTCATCCATAAAGCTTCTTGGCCTGAATTCTATGAAGGAAGGACAACATCGGAAAGGAGAATCTTCGCGTCTATCTGGAGAGGCCATATCCCCACAAAATTCTCGTTCATCACATGGCTGGGACTGCATGAGAGATTAGGGACACTGGATCGGCACAAAGGCCCTGGCCCTATTGATAGAACCTGCATGATTTGCGGTCACCCCGAGGAAACAAAGTCCCATTTATTCTTCAGTTGCCCATTGACAGACTTCCGATCACAATTCGTAGCTTGGAAAAGTGGGTGAGGCATAAGGAGAGGGGCTCGGCCGTGAGGAAAAAGGCTGGCATGCTAGCTTTGGAAATTACAGCTTATAAGCTATGGATCGAGAGAAATAAGATAGATCATGAAGGGAAGCCACCAGATCAAGGTAGAGTAATCTCTCTTATCTTCAGGAAATTTACTCTGTTTTGAATCGTATGTTTCCAAGTCATCTGTTATTTTGAGGAGAAGGTAGGATTGGAGGAAGAGACACCATCTCAGTCTAAGTAACCTAATCAGGAAATGTTTTACATGAACTGGTTAACTTACTAATGATTTAACGGTAGAATTGACGGAGCTCTATGCCTGTTTTATGGCTGTTATAGTTCTCCACTAATTCAAAGTGGTACTGCGGATTGTATTGCGTTAACTCGTATTTAATCCGTACAACAAGTTGTTGATGTTACAGGGAATGGTCTAACTAGTACATTTGGGTACTTGTATCTAAATGTTGAATGGACCTAGCTACGCTGATGGAGTGCCCACGTGTCCCCATGGGGTGCATGGAAAAACCTTAGTGTAGATCTCTCGCTATGGCGCAATTTTGATGAAGGCCGCGGCTGGTTGGTGTGTCTTCCCCTTGGACTCATCACCGACCAACCAACATATGCAGGATTTGCTAGTGGAGTGGCATCAGACAACCCGGAGCTACGTAACTTGGTCATTTTTAGCACCTCAGAAACCTTCCCAAAGACCCCAGCCAGTGAAGTGCTCTCATGAGCATGGACCAACCTTGGCCGGGCATGGTGGACTACATACTTTGGATTATTGAAGACCCTGGCCCGTGGAGTGTTTTCCTTTTCACCAAAGGAACATGGATAAACCAGGGTCAGGATAGAAGGACTGTTTGAAGACCTTGGCTATGACTTTCTTAGCCGAGGATGTGGAAGTGGAAGACCTTAACCTGTGGAATGCTCCATTTGATTGAGGCAACATGTATAATCCTAGGTTAAGGATTACACAGATTGAAGACTTGAAGACCCTAGCCAGTGGAGTGCACCCTTTCATTGAGGAGGCATGGATCAACCTCGACTAGAGATGGTGGACCTGGATTAAATGCTTAAAAGCCGATACTTGGCTGGATAGCTTCTGCTTGACGACTGGTTATTTGGTATGAAAATGCCAACTCATCAGAAGACTTGGATCCGTGAAGACACGCGCAATCAAACAGGAATGTAGCCAAAAATACCTCATGTTTAAGGTTATTATTTCTATTTGCATACAAAGTTGTTCTAGTTGATTTTGTTAGTAAATAGAATATTTACTGAATATTAGTTAGCAGGCTCGTACGCTACCGATGTGTGATATCTTAACACGCCCCCTCACGTGCAAACGTGGAATATTCCCACAACCCATATCGGGTCATTTTAAGGGCAAGTAATGGGGTACTCCACCGGTTAAATTAAGGGAGATACCACCGGCCCAAAGGGGATCCACACATCGGCTCAGTTGACCCATTAGGGCCCAGGTCCAAATTGATCCCGCTATGATACCTAATATAACAGATAATTACAGAAAGAATATATTCTAAATATGCTAACTAATATTCAGTAAATATTCTATTTACTAACAGATTTATGATGAATTCTTGTAATAGATCAGGAAACTGGTTTTGGGCATTTTGACCCTTTTTGACGTTAATAATATTTACCAATGGTTAACGTTGAAGAAATGCAACTGCCTCTCCGCTCCTTTGGACAAGAAGTGACTCAAAGCCGCCAGATAACCTGTCAATTTCTGGACCTCCTTCACAGTAGTGAGAGACTGCATCTTTTTTATTGCCTCAACCTTTACGGGATTTGCATCCATACCTCGGCTCGACACCATAAATCCGAGGAACTTCCCTGCACTTACTCCTATAGTACTCTACTTTGGATTTAACTTCAAGTTGATTGCCTCCAACTTAGCGAATGTTTCCTGAAGGTCACTTAAGAACTCTTGATGGCTTCGGCTCTTAATCACTATGTCATCCACGTATACCTCCATGTTTCTCCCCTTTTGTGCTCCAAACACGTCATCCACCATCCTTTGGTATGTGGCTCCTGCATTTTTCAACCCAAATGGCATCATCTTGTAGCACAAAGTCCCCTCGTTGGTAATAAAAGATGTCTTCTCCTTGTCCTCCTCCGCCATGGGTATCTGGTGGTAGCCCTTGTGTGCATCGAAGAAAGCTAACACTGGATACCCGGTAATAGCCTCGGACAGTTGATCCAAAGAAGGCAATGGATAACTATCCTTTGGGCAGCACTTGTTAAGATCAGTGAAATCTATGCACATCCGCCAACTTCCGTCATGCTTTTTTACCAATACCGTATTGGCTACCCACTCTGGGTGTGTAATCTCTTCTATTACTTCGGCCTTCCGAAGCTTCTCCACCTCAACTCTAATGAACTCGGCTCTTTCCGAAGCCATTGGTCTTTTCTTTTGTCGAATGGGTTTTACCGATGGGTCCACCTTAAGCCGATGTGCAACAATAGTGGGGGGAATTCCAACTACATCTTCTGAATTCCAAGAAAATACCTCGGCATACCTAGTTAGCAGCTTTCTCAATTTCTCTTTGATGTCATCTAAAAGATCTTTCCTAATTTTTACCTTTCCTCGATTTTCGACGGCCATATCCTTCAATTCCTGGTTGAGAGTAGACCTCGATACCGCTCCCATTTCCTTTCTGGCCTTTGCCACCCCTATCTGTGAGCAAATCCGTGTTTCTAACTGGCTCCCTCGAACCGTCGCCATTCCTTGCTCGGTTGGAAACTTTAACATTAGAAGATAAGGACAACTGGCATATCGGGCCTGGTTTAGCCAGGGTCTTCCGAGGACTATGTTGTATGGAGATGTTGCGTCTATCACAACGAAGGTGTTAAATGTTGAAACCCTTTGGGTAGCGTCGATATCACCCCTTACTACCACTCTAAGTGATACTTCCCCGATGGACCTCCCTAACTCCCCCGAGAACTCTATCAATGGTCGTTTTGGGGGGCATAGACTCTCTCTTCCAATTTTCATTTGATTAACACATGATGTAAACATTACCTCTACTCCACTGCTGCCGTCTATCAATACCTTCATGGCCTTAAACCCCGTCAGTGACTAACAGCGGGTAGGAGTGTGTTATCTGCATCGGATCTTCTTCGATTGTTGACAACTCTATCATGCCCTCTTTGCATGTTCCTCCCCTGGCGACACATATCTTGTCTGCATCTCCCAAGATATGTCCATCTCAACCTCTACTTGGTCAGACACCATCTCCATCGTCTTAAACACGCGGTTCAAAGGCTGGGACTCCTTTCCAAGGTGGTCAGCCAACTCTTCTTCGGAAAAAGGTGGAAACCCTTGATGTCGGGTACCACCGGACATGCCAACTGATGCGGGGCGAATCCGCACTAGTAATCTGGCCCTCAGATAGCTGAGGTATCCGAGGGCTTCTGGGTGTTGACTGCTGATGAAGTACGCAATGGCTCTTGATTATCCGAGCTCCTTGGCCTCAGATAAGACTTGCTTGGGACGTTCTCTGAAGCCTGCAAAACAAGCCCCCCGGCGCTACCCCGGGGGTGGTAGCTCTAGTGTGATGATGAAATTTCGTGTACTGAAAGATAAAACTCTGTATTCAAGAGTTAGAGAACTTACCTGGAATGGCTGATTGTGGCCTCTATTTATAGGCGCTTTAGGCCTCCCTCCTTCTCATCATCATGTGTCACCTTTCTGTACCTTTCGGGACCTTCCAGCACGTGAATGTACCTCTTCATGCCTCGTCATCGCCTTTAGTCACGTGAGCAGACAGCTTCCTGGAAGATGACTTTTAATCCGAGTCATCTCCCTATTTTCCCATCATCAGTTGGCTTGGTTAGGTATACATATTTACTACGCGTAATGATAATTAAAGAGAGGGAAAAATCATAGGGAATTCTTATAGAGAATGATGTGTCGATATAAGTGTTCGACACATCATTGTTAATTATTTTCCCAATCTCTATCATTACTCATTTACTAAATAGTACAGTCAAGCACAAACACACTCCCATTTCTTACTAAACTAAATTGAATTGAACTGAATTGAAAATTAATGTACTGAAAAAAAAGCGGCATGACTGAATTAACCTGAATTTCATCAAATTACATTTTTACTGAACTATATTGAATTAAACTAAACTGATCTCTAGAAAAACTCTAGCAAATAGGGCCTAAGATGTATTCTAAAATTGTTGTACCCTCCAAAATTTGTGTAGACGGTTAAGTCTATCATGAGTTTAGCGAGGGAATACATCTGCCACTAGTGCAAAACAGGTAAATTAAGGCGGTTCCAACATACCAGAGAAGGCACAAAGGAACCACCTTCTCTGGCTGTGCCTTAAAATTTTTGATTTTTTAAGGCGGTTCCCCCAACCGCCGTAAAATTTTGACATCTTTCGAATTCGAAAGTTTCACATTTCATTTTACGAATTCGAAAGTGTCATGTACTATAACCGCCTTAAACGTAAAAACCCTGCGAATTCGTAAAATTTTTTAACCCAGCAGAAAGGTCTTTCTCATTCGAAAATTTTTGTAACCCAACAGAAAGAGTTTTCTCATTCGAAAAACTTTGTAACCCAACAGAAAGAGTTTTCTCATTCGAAAAAGATTACGGATCCTCCAAAATAAAACCCACTCGCCATAATGCTTACGAACTCGTAAGCACTATCGCGAGTGGGTGAAAACATTTATCGGAGAGCTCGAAATTAATCAATAAAAACCAGTCATGTTAGCTTTATACATTATGGTTGTATCATACTAAAATACATCAATAGCTTCCTTTACACAACAAAACAGCATCAACTCCACTTTATCATATAAACAACATCAACTCCACTCTATCATATGAAGTCATTTGAGGCTCTTGATTCTGCGGGAACCGTTATTATTATTAGTACTTATCAACACTTCACCTGAAAAAATGTTCCAAGTAAATAAAATGAAACAGTTCAGATTCTGAATGCTCACCCGCCTTTTTCTGTCAATGTCCTTGCCAAAAAAATTGAAGTATGATTGAACTGATGTAAAATTAACCATAACCTGTAGAAATAGCAAAGGGGAGCTCAAAGAACAAAAAAGCATAAAACCCTAAACACACACTTATCACAGTCAGAATCATAGAGCAAGTAGTCATGTAGCAGCAAGCAATGTTGATATTACCGGCCCAAAGGCCTACTAAGCTAAGAAGAGGGTCCACAGCCCAACACCAAGAGGGCGGTGCCTTTCCCGCTAGGAGGCACGTCCGGACAAGAAAGAAGGACGGACGGGGACAAAGGGAAATGGTCCTGCACCTTTCTCAAGCAGGTCAGCTCGACTATAAATACTAGTCTCAAACAGTGAACAAGGTATGTGACTTATATCTCTCTACTTTATATTGAGAACACCTTCCATACGTTTACCTTCTCCGCTATCCCCATCTCATCATCACGCCGGAGCTTCTTCCCCGGGACGCCTCCCGGGGATTGTTTTGCAGGATTGTAGCGGGCCAACTAAGAAGGAGACCCGGGTAGCGTCAACCCCGGAGGCGGACGGATCTCGGTAGCATCAATTGGCACGCCCAGTGGGACTTTTCCACCTTCGCATGATGGAGTCACCAAGGAGAGGGCGCGGGCGCCCGAAGAAGAACGCGACACCTTCAGGGGGTGGTTCTCTTCCACCCCCGGGAGATGATGTGACCTTGAGGCAGTTGCAGGAGGAGGCTAGACACCAGCGGGAGCTAGGGGTACCGCAGGATGGCCACGTGGAAACTGCCTCTGACGAAGCCGACTCGGAAAGAGAGTACCAGGAGGAGCAAGGACCAAGGCCCGCCGGGGGAGGTAGTCCCCGGGCCCAGGGGCCTGAAGCCCGGGAGGAGGGGCAATCCTTAGCCGAGGCGGAGGAATTGGCGGCGTTGGAGTTCATGAGAGCCAACAAGGAGTTGTACCGCCAGTGGGTACTCTCTACCCGGGAAAGTCGTAGGCGGAGGGAACCTGAGGGAAACCCGGCAGGCCCTTTACGGGGGTACCAAAGAGAGGTTATTGATCTGGACGGAGTCGTTCAGCCGCCAAGGATACAGGGGCGTGTGAACTCTTCCACCGTCCCACCTTCTTTCCCTCCGAGTTTCGGGGTCGGAGGGGGAGGGGCTACGGGACAACAATCGAATTTGGTTCCACACGCTCCACCCTATTACCCGCGTTCCAGCTGGGGGGCGGGACAAATTGGGTATGACCTGCCAGTCATGCCGGCGGAGTCGTTGGATTATCAGGCCCCTGGAACCCAGGGGAACCCGATCCAGTATTCCATGCCCATGCACGGATCAATGGGGATGAACTACGGTTACCCGGAGAGATACTATCGGGAGGACGATAGGATGCGGGGCTATCAGGTGGCGCAGCAGGACCCCAACTCTTTGGAGGCTCGACTAGACAAACTGGTGGGAAGAAACGGGGCTAAACCTACCCCCCTTTGGGTCCCTCGAGTACTTGCGTACCCATGGCCGCCGGGCCTCCGGACCCCGGAGGGAATCCCAACATACAATGTAGAGACAGACCCGGAAGAGTTTGTCAGGACGTACCAGAACCTAATGGTGTCAAGGGACTTCCCGTAAGAATTGAGATGCAAGTTGGTGGGCTGTTACCTGAGAGGAAACTGTCTTTCGTGGTTCGATTCCTTGCCCCGAGAAAGCCTCCGAGATTATTACGATTTCTCTAAGGCTTTACTGTTCAGATACGCCGGGTTAAAGAAGGAAGGAAAGTAGCTGACGGAAGGGTCAATGGAATACTATCGAAGGTACATGGACAACAGCATGAAGGTCGTCGACAGGCAGCAGCAGGAGAAGGCGGTGATTAGTGGGTTTATAAATGGCCTGAGGGATATGGCGTTGTTCCAGAAGTTGATGGAAAACATCCCGGAAACCTTTCACAACCTGCAGATGGCGGTGCAACTGTACTGTGCGGTTAATGATGCCACGCGGAAGAGAAAAGAAGAATCCGTGGGATTCCTCCTGGATAAGATGGAAAGAAGGAGGACGGTTGACCCAAGTAGAAGGGATCCTGCTCCCGCGCCGGTAAACCGGGCAAGAGCAGACTGTTTCACCCCGCTCAGCAAATCCCGAACGGAGATCCATGCTATCCACAAGGATTTGTTCCTGGATCCGTTGCCTATCCAAGGGACCCCGTCCAGGGAAAATGCGGACAAATGGTGCACCTATCACAAGTCTTATGGACATTCGACAGAGGGGTGTAGGATGCTGAGGAACGAGATAGAAAAATTGGTAGAGCGGGGACAGCTGAGAGATTGTGTGGCGATGGAAGCAAAGAAGGAGAATCCCCGGGACTAGCCTCAAGAGCAGCCCCGGAGGAGGTGGAGGCCTAACCCAGGGAGAGGAAATGGGAGAAACCAAGGCAACCAAGGCAACAGGCCCCAGGGAGGCCTGCAATAGCTGCCGCACCAGTCCAAGCAGTGGAACCTGCCCCCGTACCCAACATGATGATCAACGTGATAAGTGGAGAAATTGGAGAAGCATGCCAGTCGGTTTCCGCTATCCGGGCTCGGACGCGATATGTTCCCCCGGGGGAGATTCAGGGAAAAAGATTTCGCCCCGAGGAGGCTCTCACTTTCTCTGAAGCGGATGCAGTCCCGCCTCAGATACCCCATTCTGACCCGATGGTGGTAACAGCGGAGATTGAAGGTTTCTTGATCAAGAGGGTGTTCATAGATGACGGGAGCAGTGTGGAGATCATGTTCGCTTCCTGCTTCGATCAATTGGGAATTGGGAGACAGAACTTGAAACCCCCTTCATCTCCCTTGTCAGGATTCACTGGCAAACCTGAAGTCCCTCTAGGAGTTATTCCCATCGCAGTATGTATGGTGGATGAGAAGGATCGGAGCAAGAGGGTCTCAGTGACGTGCAAATTTGCGGTTATTGATGCACGCTCACCATATAACGTAATCATAGGAAGACCATGGCTAACCCAAGCCCGGGCAGCGAGTTGTCCGTATCTGCTGACGATGAAGTTCCCCACTGCGCAAGGTGTGGCGGTCGTGCGGGGAAGTCAAGTAGTAGCAAGAAGTTGCATGATGACGGCGGTCCGGGACGCAAAGAAAGCAGTAGGGGCGGTACATGGAGAAGTTCCCCGGCAAGAATTGGAGGAAATGCAGGTGGCGGACAAAGGGACGGTCACGGTGGGAAAAGACCTCCCGGATGAAGTAAAAAGCGCACTGAAGGAACTCTTGGCCAGGTATCAGGGAGTATTCTCATGGAGCCCGAAGGACATGGTGGGGGTGTTGCCAGAGTTGGGGGTACACAAGCTGAACATAAGCCCGACAACAAAACCAATCAGGCAGAAGAAAAGACATGTAACCCCGGAAAGAGCGGAATTTATAAAGAATGAAGTAAAGAAGTTGGAGAAAGCCGGGGTGGTCGAGGAAATCATCTACCCGGAATGGATAGCTAACCCGGTCTTAGTAAAGAAGCACGATGGAAGCTGGCGCATGTGTATCGACTTTACAGATTTGAATAAATGTTGCCCCAAAGACAGCTATCCTCTCCCAAATTTGGACCGGCTGGCAGAGGCTATCGCGGGGTACTCGGTGCTGGCCTTCTTCGATGCACATAAAGGGTATCACCAAGTGCAGATGGATGAGGCGGACAAAGGGAAAACCTCCTTCATCACCGATTTCGGAACCTTCTGCTACAAGAAAATGCCCTTTGGGCTGAAGAACACGGGGGCTACGTATCAGAGAATGGTGGACAAACTCTTCAAGGACCAAGTGGGAAGAAACATGGAGGTGTATGTCGACGACATGGTGGTCAAAAGCAAGGCTTACGGAGCTTTCCTGAATGACCTGGAGGAGATGTTCGAAAAGCTAGAACGGAGCAATCTAAAGCTGAACCCCTCCAAAAGTACCATTGGAGTGGGTGCGGGGAAGTTCTTGGGTTTCATGGTGTCAAGTCGGGGCATCGATGTTAACCCGGAGAAAGTAGAGGCCATAGCTAAGATGACCTCCCACAGGTCGGTGAAAGAAGTACAACGGTTGACAGGGTCTCTCGCGGCTCTCAGTCGATTCCTATCAAAGGGGGCAGATAGGCAGTTGCCTTTCTTCAACATTCTCAGGAGGGCCAAGGCGTTTGAGTGGTCCGGAGAATGTGAGAAGGCGTTCCAAAATCTGAAAGAGCACCTTCAACAGTTGCCAACTTTAAAGAAGCCACTCCCGGGGGAGGAGCTTTTTCTGTACATAGCAGCGTCCCGGGAAGCGGTAAGTGCCGTGCTAATCAAAGAAGAGGAGGGAAAGCAGCACCCAATCTATTTTGTTAGCCGGGCACTTCGGGGGGCAGAAACTCGGTATACTGACTTGGAGCAGTTGGTTCTGGCACTGGTGCATGCTTCAAGGAGGCTTAAACCCTACTTCCAGGGCCATCCCATAGTGGTCCTTACCAATTACCCGCTAAGACAAGTCATGTTCAAGCCGGAGGCATCAGGGAGAATGATGAAATGGGCTATAGAGCTGGGAGAGTATGAAATCCGGTATGAGCCAAGAAGGGCTATCAAGGGCCAGGCCCTAGCGGACTTCTTGTTGGAATTAGAAGCAACGATAAACGAGGAACAGGAAACGCCTAACACTCCGGAGAACATGACTAAGGCTGAGACAGACCCGGCCTGGAAGTTATCTGTGGACGGATCGGCACACTCTGGGGGCAGCGGAGCGGGAGTACTGTTAGTCAGCCCGGAAGGGAAGGAATATCCCTACGCAGTCCAATTCACTTTCAAAACAACCAACAATGAAGCTGAGTACGAAGCTTTGATCGCGGGATTAAGGTTGGCAAAAGAGATGGACATCAAAACTCTCACGGCACACAGTGATTCCCAGATTGTGGTGCAGCAGGTAAAGGGAGAATATGAAGCCCGGGAAAGGAGCCTGCAAAAGTACTTGGAAGCGGTGAAGCCTCTGATAGCCGGGTTTAAAACCTTCAACTTGGTTCAAGTTCCCCGGGAGAAGAACAGTAAAGCAGATGTTTTGAGCAAGTTGGCTTCCTCAGAATTGAAACCTGAGCCCGACCAAAAGTTGTACTTGGAGGTACTAGGAAGAAGGAGCTACCAGGAGAACGATCAAGTAATGCTGGTAAACAAGGAAGAATCCTGGATCACGCCCATGCGGGTATACCTAGAAGAAGGAACCACCCCGGAGGATAAGGCTCAGGCCCGGAAGCTAAGAGTTAAGGCGCCTAAGTATGTGATCCAGGGAGGGGAGCTGTACAAAAGAGGGTACCTCCAGCCTTTGCTAAAATGTGTAGAAAGGTCGGAAGGCCGACACCTCATCCGGGAGGTGCATGAGGGATCTAATGGGAGCCACCAAGGGGCTCGCACCTTGGCCAAAAGGATCTTAAGGCTGGGGTATTACTGGCCGACGTTGTTCAAAGATGCGGAAGAACATGTACAGAAGTGCTTGGCATGCCAGACATTTGCCCCGCTAATCCATGTTCCCCGGGAGGAGTTAATCGGAGTCATAGGAGCTTGGCCGTTCAGTAGGTGGGGAATTGACTTGGTGGGACCATTCCCGACTGTCCCGGGAGGAGCCAAGTACTTGATTGTGGCAATCGATTACTTCAGCAAATGGGTAGAGGCAGAACCGCTCACCAACATACGGGGACTAACCTGTGTTAAGTTTTGCTGGAAGAACATCATTTGTCGATTCGGCATCCCGAAGATTATAGTCACAGACAATAGGGCGCAGTTTGAGAATGATCCTTTCAAATCATGGTGTGTCAAGTATGGTATAGAGTAGAGGTTGACATCTGTATACCACCCTCAGGCAAATGGGAAAGTGGAAGTTACCAACCGCACCATCATCAAAGGACTAAAAACTCGCTTGGAACGATGGAAGGCGCCTTGACTTGGACCTCCTGGAAGAAAAGCGAGAGAATGCGGCACTTCAGGAAGCCAAGGTGAAGGAGCGAGTAAAGAGGTATTATGACAGAAGGGTACGGAAAGAAGCTTTCATCCCAGGAGACTGGGTAATGAGGAGAAACGATAAGAGCTGCCAAGCCCCGGAGGGCAAACTTGCACCCAACTAGGAAGGCCCATACAAGGTAAATGAAGCATACCCGGGAGGGAGTTATGTGCTGGAGGACAAGCAGGGGAAGGAGATCCCCAGAAGATGGAATGTAGCTAATTTCAGAAGGTTTTACGGGAAGTAGAGTACCCCGCATCGTACCTTAGCTACTAAGGCATGGATATGCTAGGCATGGATATGCCCCGCCCGGAAGCATGAACATGCCCGGAGAAATAACCCGACGCTTGGCCTCGTCCCGGGTTTAGAAAGGAAGATTTGTAAAAAGGGACCCATGGGTAGCTCCCATTTGGGTGCCCCACTAGAGTGGACCCGGAGCTTGGATGAAGCCCGGGGATCAAAGAATGTAATGTTTACAGGGAAGAATTAATGAAAAGGGTCTTTTCGAAAAACAATTTTATTCAATCCTCTTTAAATTACAAATCGCATGAACATGCGGTCATAATCGTTGTAGGACGATTACATAAGCATTTTACATACAGGTGTTCCTATCTATTTGCTACTATACCCACTTGGGACCTGACCCGGAAGCACCCTCAGGGTTACCCGGGCGGAAACCCCCTCCGAAGAATTGTGAGGACAGGAGATCTTCGGCAAAGCGGGCATCCGGGGCTTGATTCCACGCAAGCTCCTCTTCCAATTGCGCGGCGTCTTGTTCGTTCAATTCGGGAATAGGGACAACCACGGATCCTTCGGGAAGCGGTTCAGCCAGGCGCATCCTCCTTACCCCGGCTGATGTAACAAACTTGTACTTAGGAAACAAGTCTGCTGCACTTTTTCCCTTCTCCTCCCGACTGATGCGGGTGCCCTCAGCGGTTTTGACGCCCTTTGTAGTAACTCCAGAATCAGCAATCTCCCGGACGCGTCTTATCCGGCGTGCTACTTTTTCCGGGTCAATAGACACGGACATGTCTTCGTATCTTTCGTACGCCACATCCACCTCCACCCGGGCAGGAACTCGGCGAAGGCTGGAAGGATAGGGCTCAGCTTCCCCCGCGGCTATTTTATTATGCCATTCCATAACGTCCAGATAGGCCTTGTGACTGGGAGCTCCCTCACCAAACTTCTTCGGGTTAGCCTGCATACGTTCCATCGTTCTGCGAACCCCGGCTGGAATATCAGTAAGAGGAGACACTCCAACCAAGCCATTTTTGAGACCCAAAAGGTGGTAGGATAGCCGGGTAACCAGCAAGGCATCTTGGAGTACCCTATTCCTATGAGTGAGAGAGCGATTCTCCTTCTCAAAGTCGCAGAGAAGCCTGTTCTGAGCGGAACGAGTCTCCAATTTCTTAAGCTTTTCCTGCGCTCGCTCAAGTTCACCCCACACCATGCCTAGCTCCTTGGTAGTACGGTGCTGGGAGTCGTCGTGAAGGGCTTGCAGCTTAGCTATGGTCTGGTGAGAATTCAGGGCTTCCCGCATATGATCGGAAGCAAGGTCGAAGCACTGGTTCAACGACCCAAACTTGGCCTCAACTGCCTTAAGAAATGACACCAGCACTTGGATTGATCCAAACTCCTGAAGGAAGCAATCCAACCCCGCCTCAGCTAACGCCCGGTTAGCTTGATCGCCTCCAAACCTCCAGTGAGCAAGATTTCTCTGAAGAAATGAGCATTGGAGGCATCCAGCGCGGGGGAGAGAGAAGTAGGTACCAGAAGAACTACTGGGGTGAGGAAAAACATAAGGCACGGGCCCACGCGGGAGAATCTCCTCTAGGGGGCGCTCAGGCTACAAAATATGGCAATATCATTAAGAAGTAGAACTCTTTATTAATCAAAATAGGCACCAAGGCCAAGTTCTACATGAGCCTCCCGGGGAGGAAAATTACAAAAAATTAAAAACTACAAAAGAAAGCATAGACCAGAGTCTAGGGCAGTACGTTGTCATCAGCAGAGTCCCTTCCCTCCGGGTTAGCATGGGTCTTCTCCCATCTCCTCTCTAGCTCAGCTATATCTTCAGTAGACCAGTTGGGGCCGCCATAAGCGGGAGCATCCACTTTAGGCTCATCTTCAGGACGCTCGGGGAATCCGGCTCTCCGGGTGGACTTCCGGGATTAATATAGCAAATCATCTTGTCCCGCGGCAAGCCCCACGACGTACCTCTCCTCCCTTTCCTCATAGACAGCTTGGTACCCAAAATTGTCAGGGACCGCGCAGTACTCGTGATAGTTGTTAGACCAGTGGGGAGTCTCCGGGACAACTGAATAAGCATTAAAGTCCTCCGGGCCAGGATCGGGAAAAGAAGCTTCGCCAACTTCCGGGAGCTTCACCTTCTTGATCTCCGAGGCATAAGGGACCCGGGAAGACATCTCTAGCGATTGCCACAGCTGGGGGACAAGGCTCTTCAGGTCAGACTCCTGGAGGGATCGCCATCGATGGTTCAGCAAGTCAGCCACTTTAGGATGGTAATAAGACGCCTGGGCGTCAAGACGAGCAGGCCCGGGAAGCCAGCCTCGCAGGCTGCGATACATCTCATGGCAAGCCTCGACACTCGCCGCAACAGCTATCCCCTTGAGCTTCTGATCAAACTCCACTGAGCGGAGAAGCTTCCGGGTTATAGCATCAAAGGCCTCCAACTAGGAGCTTTTCTTATCTTTCTTCAGGGTGGAGTACTTCTTTTCCACCTCCGCCAACCTCTTCTCTTTATCAGCCAGCTTTCTTTTGGTCTCTTCTAGCTGGGCCGCGAGGCCATCTTGCCCGGCCAGCTTTTCCCTAGTGTCGCGGAGTTCCTTCTCCATCTTGGCAAACAGCCCAGCGCTGTATTTGGAGTAGGTTCTGTTCAGTGCCTCGGCGAACTGAGAGTCCGCCAGGACGGAGTCGGCAAAGGCAATGCTCTGCACAACGAAGAAGAGACAAGAAAGTAAGGAAACCTGAGGAATTTAAAAAAAAAAACTTTAGATAAAAGACAGATCTAGAATAGTAGTTACCTCTTCTTTCTCCTCCGGGATAGTTTCGGAAGCAGCAGCCCGCGGAGGAGGAGGAGGAGGAGGGAAGTCCTGGGTCCTTTGACGAGAGGAAGGGGGCGACCCGGATAGCTCGCCAGGAGGCGGCCGTTTGAACCTCGAGCTTGCCCCACCGCTGTAAGTAGGATGTTGGATAAAGGATCGATGCCCGGGTGTAGGCGACGAGCCGGGCGTAGCACGGGCCTCAGAAGAAGGCCCGGAGGTTGTCTGCTGGCGAGATTTGGGCGGCGCTCGGGGCTTCTGAGGGACAGGAGCAGGGTTCTAGGTGGGAGGTGGCCCAGGTTGGGAAGTCACTTGTGGTGTAGAAGGGGTCTGTTGATCCGGGTGAGCGTCCCTCGCTTGAGCGTCACCCCCGGAAGACTTATCGGTAAGGGCCATGACGTCTGCGTACAAGGAAGGTTGAACTGAAACCAAACAAGCAATGAAGTTAGACCACGAGATATAAAAAAAAAATCTTGACAACACATAAAGCCATAATAGGCACCTCTATCTGGCCACACCGCGGAGATGCGCGGGAGCGTGAAGAGGTCGCGGGGATAGATCCCGCGAGGCCAGAAATAGCCTGCGTTCCCGTTCTTATAGAAGGAATCCATATCGAGGGGAGTGAGGCGGAGGAAGTTATGGTCGCTGGCAATGGTCGCCGGGAGGTTGGAAAGAGGCTTCTTCTCCTCAGGAACAAGGGAGTCGTTCCAAGTAGGCATAGGATAAGCCCGGGCATCGCATAGGAAGAAACCCTTTGAAGGGTATCCTTTGGCGGATTTGGGTTTGGAAAGGATGAAGTCCTTTATCCCGGATCGAACAGTAAAAGAGAAGACACCCGGGAAGGACGCGTGTGCCTTCCGTAAAGCGTAGAAGGAGCGGAAGAGTAAGAGGGAAGGAGAAACGGCGCACCGGGCGCAATTAAGTAAGAAAGCCAGAATAAGGACGACCCTGTTAGGGTGTAGCTGGGCCGGGGCTACGTTATAAAATTGGAGGATATCAAGAAAGAGAGGGGGGAAGGGCAGGCTAAGCCCGTATTGAAAATGGATTCACGGGATGCACGTAACCCCCCGCTCTGAGACTCCTGGGGAAAGTTTAGAAAGACGGGCGTTTAAAGGAAGAGGGATAAAAGAGCGCTTGGCCAAATCTAAAACATCCCTATCTAACGAAGGGGAATCCCCGGGGACATCGAAAAACTTGAGACCCAAGGGGCGCACTCCGTGAGTAGGCCCCCGGGGAACACCACCACCAATTTCTCCGCCAAACACGTCCTCTTCCTGATCATCCAGAGGGAAGTCGGGATTCCCGTACGGGTGCGATCCTGCCTCATCCAAGTTCGACGCACCCGGGATGTGTAGTTCCCGGGGCGAGCTGAAAGCCTCGGAATAGGTGTCCGGAGAGGAGACTGGGGAGAGGATAAGGTTATCAGCGGCCCGGGACTGGACCTCAAACTGATTTCGAGCTCCCTCGGTGTCTGAGGAGGAGTTGGAAGGAATTGAAGAGTTCATGATTGGAGGAGAATGAGAGGGAGAGAGCGAGAGCTTACTTGATCAAAAGAGCAGAGCTTCAGGGAAGTTTTGTGGAGAGAGAAGTTTAGTGAGAAGGGGCTTGGGTCCTTATATAAACAGGTGAATAGGAACCGCCACCTCAAAAGAAGGAAAAGCAATCATGACACGGTAAATGAGGTACTGATTAATGCAGAAGGGGAAAAGGCAGCGTCGACAGAAATCAATTCGGGACGGATGGGCCCTACCAGAAGCAGCGTCAGAAGGAGGAGCTTATGAGACCAGTTCCCCGCGTTACGGAAACCTGGGTGACTGGTCTGGGGGGCTAGTGATATTACCGGCCCAAAGGCCTACTGAGCTAAGAAGAGGGTCCACAGCCCAGCACCAAGAAGGCGGTGCCTTTCCCGCTAGGGGGCACGTCCGGACAAGAAAGAAGGACGGACGGGGACAAAGGGAAGTGGTCCTGCACCTTATCTCAAGTAGGTCAGCTCGGCTATAAATACTAGTCTCAAACAGTGAACAAGGTATGTGACTTATATCTCTCTACTTTATATTGAGAACACCTTCCGTACGTTTACCTTCTCCGCTATCCCCATCTCATCATCACGTCGGAGCTTCTTCCCCGGGACGCCTCCCGGGGATTGTTTTGCAGGATTGTAGCGGGCCAACTAAGAAGGAGACCCGGGTAGCGTCAACCCCCGGAGGCGGACGGATCTCGGTAGCATCAATTGGCGGACGGATCTCGGTAGCATCAAATGTCATTCAATCAGTTTCACAAACAAGAGCATAGTTTTGCACTCACAATAAATAATTTAATGTTCTAGCCAACACAATGAGAGAAGCGCCTATTGAAAAGATATTGAAGGCATGATAAAACCCTCACCTTTTCCTGACTTAACACCTAAGAGATTAGGTGAAACCTGCAATATATATTTTGTAGTAAAATATTATCACTTTTAATCTCAAGATATTGTCATGTGCTTACAGAAATTTCAGTTCAAAATATTTAACTGCTGTCACTTTGTAACCCTTTTTTCTTACTGAATTCTTAACTAAATAGGTTCATTATTTATATCAAATCGATTTTTAGAGTTCCAAGATTATAGTGGTACAAAAATAAGCTAAAATGGAGTTATGGTTATGAAGATATGAATTTTTAAAATAACAGTCAGCTGGCTGCCCAGAACAGGACCAATCCAGTCACAGCAGACTTAAAACTCAATTATCTCTATAAATAACTATGAAAATTCAAAAAATCAGAGTTCTACACCCTAGAGAATGTTATAAGGATTTCACAGGTACAAGAATCAATAAAATCAGAGTTGGGGTTAAAAAGATATGGGTTTTTAAAGTCAGGGTTGTGCAAACAGGATGAAAGAGGGCAGAGTTTCAAAACTTCTTTTCTCCCTCATTTCTACCCCAAATGGTACGATTCTTGATCTCAAATACAGATATAAGCCCAAGTTTTTTGAATATATCACTATTATTCTAAATGGAGTTTTAGACTCTACGATACATGATTTAAAACTTCAGTACTCTAGATTCTACAAGATTTCCAGATTTCAAGTTTTCTTACATTCCCAACTTCCCCTCTTATATAGTTTTCTCTTATCACTCCAAACAAAAAAAACTTTAAAACACAGGCATGTATATATTGCCCTTTTCATCAGTTTATTTCAACCAAAATCAATCATATTTATAAATCTCAGTAGTTGATTTTGAAGACTTTCTCTCTCTACTTTTTTTCTCTCCTCCTTCTCTCTAAGAATCTCGCACGTTTTTCCCCAATTAATGCCCGCAACAGTACTATAACGGTCTTATTCCCTCGTAACAGTTACTGATAACGTCCCCAAACAGTTTCTTTCCGCTCCGCCAATGGCGGAGCCACTGCCCGCCGCTACCAATCCTCCAACTGCTGCTACCCAAAACACTATGACGCAACCTAGAACTTTCATCAATGCTCTCACCAACAGATCTCCACCTCTGGGTCCTCTACCAAACAACTCAAATCTCAATCCCAAAAGAGAATATTTGGGAGATTTGGCCTGTATTTATACTGAAGAGCAGGTCCAATTACTCTCATCGCACTACACCAACGCTCTTATTGGCAAGTTTAACAGAGGGCGTCCCACCATGGATCAACTTGAGCAAGAGTTCAAAATGGTGGGATTCAAAGGAAAGTACCAGCTCGGCCTGATCGATTTCAAACACATCCTTATACGCTTTGAGCTCATGGAAGATTTCCAGTGGTGCTGGATCAAGGATCTCTGGATTTTCAGCAAATGCCCAATGAAGGTACTCAGGTGGACTCCTGACTTTTCTCCTCATACTGAATCATCTATTGTCCCTCTGTGGGTTATAGTCTATGATATCCCCATCTTCTTCTATAACATGGGCACTATAGCTGATGTTGGTAATTCAATTGGGTCATATATCAAAATGGATGCTGCCACAGAATGTCTCACTCGTCCCTCTGTACTGAAAATGTGTGTGGAATTTGATATTCTTAGACCTATGAAACCATTTATTCGTTTAGGGACAGAGAGAAACAATATCAAGTGTGGAGTGGAATATGAAAATGTCCCCTCATATTGTACAATGTGCTCTAGAATTGGTCACTCTAAACTAGATTGTAGCTTTAATCAGGTTGTCAAGCCTATAGCTCCTAAAGAAAATGCAATTCCAGTAGCCAAGTCTCACACTGCTCCCATATGGTTGCCCACTGGCAATAAACTTACCAACCTTCCTTCCTTTCTTGATATGGACTTTGAAATCATTGCTGAACAGTTGGGTCTTTTTTCTGAAAAACTGAACCATCAATCCCCAATTCCAGTAATGATGCAACCTGAAATCCCATCTATTCAAGCAGTTACATCTCCACTTTCTGATCCAGATATTTACACTTCAGTGATTACTGCTGATGTTCCAACCTTCAATGTCCCTAATTTGGATCAGTCCTCTACATCTAGTGGTAATAAGTCTCATTCTGTGGCTTTACCTTTCCCTAGCCCTGCTCCTTTGACTCCAAGCCTTGAAATCCATGAGCCTCAAAAGGATTTTTTAGATGCTACTACTCTTAACCTATCTCAGACTCTACAGCCATCAGAAGCTCCCAATACATTCATTCCAGATGATATTGAGAATGCAAACATTTCTGCTCACCCAGCTGTCACAGAGGACACTTTGTGGTCCTCTCATACTCATGAATTTCCTCCAAGTATTTCAGATGTTTCCCAGGAGCTCATTGAAGGGGCCACTGAAGCTTTTATAATTCTTAAGAAGAGAGGACAGAAGTTTGCTACAGATGATATCCATCCTAAACCAAACAGGTTCTTCTCTCCTCTTAATTCCATTTTTTCTGCTAAATGTTTTTTCTTTTCTCAGCAGAGAACCCCTCAGAATAGATTTCTCCCCATTGCAACTGATGAGGGATCAGATGACTCAGAAAAACTTACTGTCAATGATGAAGAGGTTTCTACTAATCTAGTGGTGGCTCCAGACAGTACATGTGACATTCCTCCTGCTCCTACCAACAAGGGGAAGGGTAAGAAAAACAGTAAGAAAACGAAAAATGATAGCTATTTTACTCAGTTTAATAGAATCATGACTAGGTCAAAAAGCCAATCTACTGTTTCTCATGATTAGTACAACTCTCAAAATTAAAATGTTAGTGTGGAATGTTAGAGGTATGGGAACTTCCTTGGATAGACTTTTATCTCTGATTGCTACATACAAGTTTGAGTTGGTTTGTCTTATTGAACCTTTACATTATAATTCTCAATGTAATCACTATAAGCATGTTCTACAATTTGATAACTGTATGTATGCTGGTAATGGACAAATTTGGATCTTTTGGAATTCATCCATTAATCTAACTGTCACAAAAGACCATGAACAATTTCTCTCAACTAATGTTCTTAGTAATAAAATGAAGACTGCAATGGAAGTGGTTTTTGTTTATGGACTAAGAACTAGGAAAGGTAGAAAAAGTTTATGGGCTGATTTGCAACATTTTACTGCTTCTTCCACCATATTTATTGGAGATTTCAATGCCATAACATCTATAAATGAATATAGAGGTCCTGCTTCTCCCAAACTTGGGAGTATAAAGGACTTTAATGATTTTATAGATATTATGGCATTGGATGAAATCAATACTGTGGGGAATTCTTTTACATGGAGTAACAAAAGACTTCATCCCACAATTCAAAGATTGGATAGAGGTCTTTGTAATGCTCAGTGGAAGATTTCTTTCCCCTTCTCTTCCATCCAAGTCCTTAACAGAAAATCATCAGACCATAATCCTCTCCTACTGTCCATTGGTAGTGCTATTCAATCCTCTCCTAGACCTTTCAGATTTCTAAACACTTGGTATAAAAGGCATGATTTCAATGACATAGTTAGAAATAATTGGTCTCAGCATATTTCTGAAAAATGTCTTCTTGGTTTTTCTCTTAAACTAATTAGACTTAAAAAATGCCTTAAAGTTTGGAACAAGCTTCATTTTGGAAATGTCCATGAGAATTTGGCTAAAGCTGAGGAAGAGTTAAGTATTCAGGAAATGAAATATGACCTGGATAACTCTCCTGATGAGCTCATCAAGCTCAAAAAAGCTAAAGCCACCCTTCTCAAAGCCATTAAAGAACAAAGGCATTTTTGGAAACAAAAGGCTAAAGTTAAATGGCTTAAAGAGGGAGGCTTAGCATTACTAAAATTAAAAGTTCTAATGGTAGATGGCTTGATGAGAACAATGATATTGAACAAGAAGCCATCTCCTATTATGAAAATTTGCTGACAGAGGAGTCTTCTGATGAATTTTTTCAGTCCCACTTTCTGAGTCAAATTCCAGAGATTGTTAATGCTGCAGATAATGATTTACTATTACAACCAGTATCTTTATTGGAAGTCAAGAAAATCGTTTTCAGTCTTAATAAGAACAGCAGTCCTAGTCCAGATGGTTACACTGCACAATTTTTTATCAAATCTTGGGATATTATAGCTGTAGATTTACTCTCTGCTGTCTCTGATTTCATGCTCAATCATTTTATCCCTAGGAGTGTTGCTAGCACATGGATAACAATTATTCCTAAAAAGGACACCCCTGTCTCTTTTGATGATTTCAGACCCATTAGTCTTTCCAATGTTTTAAACAAAATCTGTTCTAAGGTCTTAATGGAAAGACTAAAATTTTTAATGCCAAAAATTATTTCTCCACACCAGTCTGCTTTTATGAAGGAAAGAGATATATCTGACAATGTGATCTTCTTGCAAGAGATGGTTAGATTTTTGAGTAGAAAAACAACATTGCCTAATTGTATTGTCAAACTGGATTTGAAAAAAGCTTTTGATAGAGTTAGGTGGTCTTTCCTGAAAGCTGTGCTTCTGAAGTTTGGTTTTCATGAAAGATTTGTGAGCATCATTTTGAAGAATCTCTCTGCTGCATGGTTCTCTGTGCTCATCAATGGTAAGGCTGTTGGTTTTTTCCAATCATCCAGAGGTATCAAACAGGGTGATCCCCTCTCTCCCTTTCTCTTTAATATTTTCAGTGAGGCTTTTACTAGATCACTTGTTTTTGCTTTTGAGAAAGGTAAGCTTCAATATTATGACCTCCCATGTAATGCTCTGAGAATTTCTCACCTTTCCTATGCTGATGACACTGTAGTTTTTCTTAACTCTGATAGGCTTACTCTCACTAGATTCAAAGCCTTTCTAGTTAAATTTGAAGAATCATCTGGTCAAAAAATCAATTTTGACAAGAGTGATTTATTCATTAGCAAACATGCATCTTCTTCCCAGGTTCATAACATAAAAAGGATACTAGGAATGAAACTGGGGACCTTCCCATTTAAATACCTAGGTGTCCCAATTTATAAAGGGAAAGCACAAAACATTTATTTCCAACCTCTATTTGAACAAATTGATAAAAGGTTAAATAATTGGAAAAATAGGTGGTTGTCTACTGGTGGTAAAATAACCTTGATTAAGTCATGCATTTTTTCCATCCCTCAGCATGTATGGTCTGTCATATCTCCTCCTAAACAGGTCATTAGGAAAATAGAAAGAAAAATGAGCATTTTTTTCTGGGGGGAGAATGATTTGAAACCTAAAAAATCATGGAAAAGATGGGAAGAACTTTGTTTCCCTTTGAACCAAAATGGTTTGGGTTTCAGATCAATCTCTTGCATCATTCATGCATACTCTGCCAAACTATGGTGGAAGTATCAGAATGCTAAAACTCTATGGTCTCACTTCATGGCTTCACTACCGGTATCTTATCAGAAATCTCCAAACTGGAGAAGAATCTGCTCAGTGAATTCCTGGTGTGAAAGCCATTCTAGAGTCATTTTAGGGAATGGTCAATGTAACTTTTGGTCATCTAACTGGCTAGATGTTGGACCTATCTGTGATCATTGTGACCCTTCTCTCACTTCCATTCCTACTGACACTTCTGTCTCAGTTTTCTATTCTCATAAAGATATGTATTTGAGACAGCTACAACCATTTCTATCTACTGAAGTATTCCTTCTTTTGCAGGTTCTCAGGATTTACAACCATAGGGAAGATAGATTAATTTGGAAGCCTCAAAGCACTGGAATTTTCTCTTTTAAATCTGCCTATGATCTCATCACTGAACAAAGAGGTACTATTGCTTCCATTCATCATTTATGGGATTCCAAACTTGAAAAAAAGGTCTCCGTTTTTATGTGGAGGTTGACAAATTCCTTACAACCTTTTGATAACATCCTTAAAAAATGGAAATTCAACCTCCCATCCAAATGTCTTATGTGTCAAAATGAGGATTCTCTGGATCATTTTTATAATTCCTGTGTGTTTTCCCTATCTGTTTGGAAAATTCTACATCATTTTATGGGAATCCTTAATAGACAATTTCTTTCCATCTGGGAAAGATTATCCTTTTACCTTACTTTTCCAGGGCTTTCCCCTTTACATAATAAAATCATCAGACTTACACCTTCCATAGTCTGTTGGAATTTATAGAAAGCTAGAAATAGATGGCTATATGATAATGTGAAGATTCATATCCCTACTGTGATTCACAATATCAAGGACCATCTTTTCTTCATGTTCTGTGTCAAGCCTTTTTACATCTCTAACCAGATAGATGCTGAAATAGCTGATCACAGTTTCCTTCCTTTGAGCAAAAAACCTCCCAAACCAAAAATCTTAAGGATTGCCTGGACTAAACCTGTTAGTGGTTTCAAAATGAATGTTGATGCAGCCTGGTCTGCTTCTCATGATCTAGCAGGTCTTGGCCTAATAATCAGAAATAATATGGGAGGTTTTGTTTCAGCTAGTAATCTCTTCACAACAGCTGACTCTGTCTTAGAGGCTGAACTCCTTGCCATTAAATTTGCTCTAGATCATGCATGTAATGTAGATATTCTGAAGTTATTACTATTGAATCTGATAGTCTCAATGCTATATCATGTGTTCTGAATCCTATTACTGCACATTGGAAGCTATTTCAACTAGCTGATGATTTACATTTAAAGGCCAAAAATGTTTCACTTCTTCACATCTTTAGAGAGGCTAATCAAGTGGCTGACTCTATTGCCAAAATGGCCTTAAAAGACAAATGTACTTCATCTTTTGACTCTTTCAATACTATGCCATCTAAGTTGCAAGGGCTCATTAGGCTGGATCAATTGAGCACACCTTCTTTGAGAATTTCAAAAAACAGATTCTGCTGATGAACTTTTTTTGCAGGTATAGCAGGACTCCAAATGGCCAGGAGAAGATCACTCATTGATGGACCTGTTTTCCTTCCACCTCTCTACCAATGGCTTTGCTGCAAGACTGCTCAAGCTCATTCTTTTCAAGTCTGATATGTAACTCTTATCTTTACTAACCTCTGGACAATCTTGTGGTTCGCCTGGGAAACGATTCACTAAACTGTAAGGAGGTTCTAGTTAGAGTTCCATCATAGGATTATGTTTGCACATCTCCTTATCTTGGTTGATACTTAAAACTGAGCTTATCTAGCTCTGCTTGTATTTATTTTTATTTGTAGGCTTGGGGAGGCGAAATTGAATTCCCTCCATCTATATGATGGTTCACCTAAAAAAAATAAATTATATTTATACATCTCAATCTGAAAGTAAGGTTTTACCTTTTCTCCTAAGCAAGATGGAAACTTTACGAATTGATAGGATTGCGATTGGCTCCTTCCACTCCCTACTCCCTTGTTCCAGCGGCGGTGAAGCTTTTAGAGAAGAGGGGGCGGCAGCGGGCGGGCGAGGGCGGATGGCGACGGGGCAGCGTTTTGGGGGGAGATGGGAACTATTGAGATCTAATGAAGAGATAAGGGAAGAATTTGGTTTATATACCATTAAAATAAATTATTTTTCTTTTATTTTTAAAGGAATTTAATTACTAATAAAATTGTGATGAGTCTAAACAAGAATTTGTCTTGTGATAATAATAATGAAATTTATTTAAATTCTTTGACAATTAAAAAACTAATTTGTTATAAAAAAAACTAACTTCTAGTGTTTAAGGACAGTCAAGTAAAAATTTAACTTTTCGCAAGTTAAACTCAATTAAATATGTGTTTTCACTAATTAAATATGCAAGACACCCTAAACTGTAAGATGGTTGTATGAGGTGAAGTTTTAATGGCTGAAATAATTGATGAAAAATATTGACGGTTGAGATCAAACTTAAATAAATACATTATAATTTGATATATTTATTGAATTTTAGAATAAATATCATTCTCTATATGGATTCGGATAAATTTAATTATTTTTCTTAATTTATTTGAACTTTATGACTCCAATCAGAATTAATTTTATTTTATATTTAAATTAATTGTATTGTACTTGTAACTGATATTTAAATAAGTTCAATTTCAATAATATTCATCAAATCCATTTGACGGCCTCAATCGGGCGGCGGCGATGGCCTCAATCGGTTAATTAATTAGTTACTGTTGTAAGTAAATAAGTCGAGTTAGTCATTGTAAATAGAATTTAAATAAGTCCAGTTAGTCATTAGTAGTGTTTCTATAAAGTCAAGTAAAGTTTGACTAATTATTGGTTTAACTCATTTACTTAGTAAATATTTATAGTTAAGTGTCAATTTAGTTTGTGTCAAGAAAGTGTTAAGAGTTTGAGTAGTTTAAACTTAGTTTGTGTCTACATAAAGTTATGTAAGATTTGCTTTTAACTAGTTAAACTCAATTTAGTTAGAATGTATAAGAAGTCAAGTAAGATCAATTGAATCTCTAATATGAGTTATCAGGGATTATAGATAGTCAAGTAATATTTGACTTTTCATTAGCAAATATAATTCAATTTGGAGTAAAGAAAATCAATTGTTTGTTTGTAAGGATTAATTACAAAATATATAGAAAGTCAATTAAACTTTGACCAATCATTAGTCCAATTCGATTATGTCAATGTTTATAAGTGTCAACTTTGAATCAATACAGTTGTTGTTATTAGAAGGTCAATTGATGTTTGACCTTTGAGTAGTTCAAATCAATTTAGTTAGTGTCTAAAGAAATTTGAGTAAGAGTTAACTTTTGATGACTTAGATTTGATTAGTTCTAATTTTTAGTGAATATAGAAAGTCAATCAAGGGTTACCCTTGTTTTACTAAACTCAATATAGTTAGTGTTTTTAGAAAGTGAAATAAGAGTTAATCTTTGATTAGTTAAACTCAATTTAATTAGTAGTGTGGAATGATCTTATATTATCTAAACCCAACTTAATTAGTATATATAGAATGTCAAGTAAGTGTGAAATTCAATTAAGTAAACTTAGTTTAGTTAGGATTTGTAGAGAATCAAGTAATGTGTGATCTTTGATTAATTCATCTTAATTTAATTAGTGTATATAGAAAATCAAATAAGAACTGATTTTTGATTAGTATAAACTCAATTTAGTGTGGGTTAGAGTTTTAGTGGTTTAGAATTTACATTTAGTGGGTTTATTATAGGGTTGAAGTCAAAATAAATCAACAGAAAACTTCTTTCTCATTCTTAAGACAGGAGAACCATCTTTCTTATTCGAAAAATCAAATAAAGCAGCGGAAATACTTTTCTCATTCGAAAAATCAAATAAAGCAGCGGAAATACTTTTCTCATTCGAAAAATAGTGTTTTTTACTGCACTTTTTTTAGAACCGCCTTAAAATCACCACGAACCGCCTTCTCTGGTCGCCCGTCATTACATACCTTACGAATTGGTTTTTCATTCGAAAAATGCTAAATTTTAAGGCGGTTCCGCGAATTTTGAAGAACCGCCTTATTTTTGTGCCTTAATTTACCTGTTTTGCACTAGTGTCCAAATATAATATCATTAGCACATGAGTGGCGTAATGGTCTACAAGGCCAATAGGAGTACCATAAGGTGATAAGGACCTCCAACTGGTGAACAAAGACACGATCGACGATCGTAATTTACTGGGAAGGTTTTGACAAATCAATGCTGAACGGACGGAAATGTTTGGGAGAGTTGGGGTTAAGACTTACGAGCTTAATTAAGATGGAAATATACAGTAACTGGGGTGAGGTTATGTTACAATAATTAATAATTTAAGGAAGCCATCAATTAAAGAAGCCATCAATCAAAGATTTAGCCATGTTTTCTAGAGTTTATTTCTTGCTGAACTGAACTGAAGTAAAAAATATTGTATTGATATAATGAATCAGTAATTAAGCTGAATTTCATAAAATTGCATTTTCACTGAACTGAACTGAATTAAACTGAACTAAACTGATCTACTGATAAATTCTAGCAAACGGGACTTTAGTAATTTAAATAAAGAGTAATCGCCATAAGAGAATTCTTATTATATAAGAAAGGTTCTTACTAGAACCTTCCCTTAACAGAATTGTGCAATAATTAAAAGGCATGGTTGATATAGTTCAATACATAACAAGCATGAATCTGAAATCGTAACAATCAACAACGATCATAATATTATTGCAGGAGTTGGGCGGTTCCTGGGCGCGGTTTGCATATTGCTGGGAGCAGCTGAGACCTAGCAAGGTTCAGTCCAGGGCTTTCACTCATATCCACCAGCTCTTCACCAACTCTATCCCACTCAAAGCACTGAATAAGCGAGCTCAACGCAAGCGCAATGAACTGTCTACCGTAACTCTCGCCCGGGCACCTCCTTCTCCCGAGCCCGAACGGCATGTACTCGAACTTCATTTTCTCCTTGTCCGCACCCAAAAACCTCTCAGGCCTAAATGCATCAGGCTCGTCCCAGATCTCCGGGTTCCTGTGCATTTCTCGAGTGTTCATGAACAGAATCGTTCCGCGTGGGACGTTGTAGCCTCCGATGACGCACCCTTCTGATGCTTCGTGGTGGCCGATCACGCTCGAGAGTGCGTATAAACGCAGGGTTTCGTCGATGATTGCGTGTAGGTATGGGAAGTGGATTAGGTCGGAGTCTTGAATTAGCCTGTTGGATTTCCCCATGTAGTTTTGTATCTCTTGGTGAGCTTTGTTGAGTACATTTGGATGGTTGAGCATAAGTGCAAATGCCCATTCCATTACTATAGCTGCCGTCTCACTTCCAACAACTAGCATTGTCTGCGAAAATTATCACATAAGGTAAAGTTTAACTGAACTGAACTGAACTGAACTGAACTAAACTAATTTTAAATATATTGAACTGAACTGAATTGAATTGAAATAATTTTAAATATATTTAACTTATTTGAACAGAACTGAACTGAACTAAATTAAAAATAATCATATAATGAAGACATATTATATTGTGTTAAGTGGATTTAATGAATTACGATTCAAATATTTATATTATATAAAGTAAAGATTAATATTTATGGTAAATTAAAGACATAAATTGAGTTGAATATCATAGCTATGTATTTCTCAGGTGATTTGAGTCATTGAGTTGTATATCATAATATTATATTTCAGAGGTTATGAACTGATCTGGACTGAATTTATCTGAACTGAGCTGAACTAAACTGAACTAAATTAAAAATAGTCATATAATGAAGACATGTTACATTTGGTTGAGTCGATTTAAATGAATCACAATTCAAATAATTATATTATATTTAAAGTAAAGGTTATGGTAAAGTAAGAAATAAATTGAGTTGTATATCATAAAATTATATTTCAGAAGATCTGAACTGATTTGGACTGAACTGATCTGAATTGAACTAAAATAAAAATAATACATTTTCATTTGTTATTAACTAATGTAAACAAAATATACAAGGAAAAAAACAAATAATAAACAAATCCATCCGAATATCATGAACTTATATTTCATTCGAACAGAACTGAACCAAACTGAACTATTTTAATTTGAACTAAAGCAAAAATAATGTATTTCAAAATAAAAATTGAGTCGAATAATATAAACTTCTGGAGACATACCAAATAAAAGAAAATTAAGTAAAAAAAATGTTTACAAAAATTTCTAAAAAATATATATTTAGGAATACGCTGAACTGAACTGAAATAAATTTAAATTTACTGAACTGAACTGAAATTAATTTAACTTTACTGAACTGAAAAAAATTTAAATATATTGAACTGAATTGAATTGAATTAAACTGATCTACATATAAGTTCTGGCAAACAGGGCCAAAGACGTAAACTTATTTATTAAAATAAATTATCTCCAAATAAATTAGAACAGCGAATATTATATTGAACATTATTGGTCTAGATTCTAGCTAGAAAAGAAAAGGTTAATGTCCATACCAACGTACATTATTGGTCTCATTTTTCTAATCAACTGGGCAACAATAATTTAACGCACTAAACTATTTTAAATATTAACCAAAAAGATTTCCTTGAATTGTTAATTACAAACCTGAATCATGCCTTTGATGATCTGATCTGTGCAGTACAGTGGCTCATCCCGTTGAAGAGACAAGAGAATATCAATCATGGTGTTTCCCTTATCCTCATGACGATCTGATCTTCGCCGCTCATCGATCAAATCTTGCAGAAACCGGTCTCTCTTGGCTTGCAACCGTTTCATAAACATTTCCACCTTAATCTGGAGCCCGAACCATCTCGCAAATGGAAGATAATCAACTACATTAAATGGGGCAACCTGAAGGTTAGCCTCTTTAATCATCTCCCGGAACCTTGTTGCCTCCTCCGCAGTCCGCTCATCGCCGCCGCCATAGCACCGCTTCCCGGCGATCATCGTCATCATGACATCCAACGATAGCTCGAAGAAGGCTGCCTTCATCTCCACCCGCGGGGTCTGCGAAAGGCGGCGCAGTAGCGAGCGCACCTCTCGAGCCCTGACGCCGGCGAACTTCTGGACACGGCTGCCGGATAGGATTTCGACGGTGGCAATTTTCCTCAGGTTGCGCCAGTGTGGGCCGTAGGGTGCCCATACTATGGTGGTGTAGTCGTAGCCGAGGAGTTTTCCGGCGAGGAATTTCGGTCGGTTGGCGAAAACAACATCGTTTTTCGACAAGCATTTCTCCACAAGGGAAGGGGAAGATATGAGGAGGATAGGGCGGAAACCGAAATAAAGCAGTAGGATTGGACCATATTTCTCAGCAAGCCGGGCATATATTCGAGGTTTCTTCATGAGATGAAGATGACCTATTATGGGCAGGCATAGAGGAGGAATTGGAGGGAGATTCTGTATTCTTTTGGCTATTTTGTTGATAATGTAGAGGAATGGGAGGATGATTAGCAGGAAACAGTATGAAGTTGGCTCCATTTTCCTTAGCTCAATAGTCAATATGCATCAGTATTCTATACGTGTGAGGAATATATATAAGCTAGTAATCAAGATTTGTATTGAGTTTTAGGTAATTTTGAATCCAGAAATTAAGCAGAGGTTAGAGAATCGGAAGAGAGAAGAAGAGAGGATAAAGCAGAAATTATGTGGTCTTTAATTCATGGGAAAACAAATCCAAGGATTACAAGCTGTGGTCCTGGCTTTTATATAGCTATCAAAGGACACAGTAGAAAAGTTTAAAACTACCTAACCAAGCGCCACACATGCACTATACTTTCATCAGCCCCTCCTCAAGCCGGACTGACATGAAGAACCGAAATCCAAGCTTGAACAGAATAGAGTGAAAGATAGGAGAAGGAACAAGCTTGGTAAACATATATCTGCCAAGTGAAGCTTGGTAGAGATGCCAAGTGTGGGAATAAGGATACCTTATGAAATTTCTACCGATCTACCAATCTGATAAAATCCGTTGTGTTTTAGTTTTATAGCAGATTAACGATGTTGCAACATGAAAACAGTAAAAAGCAGAAAAACTAAAACGACACAACGATTGATGACACAGTTCAATGCAAAGCATCTATATATGCGGGGCCAAGCCTAGTAATATATTCATCCACTAATACGTTAAAGTTACAGTTTACACAAGAACTTTATCTACACTACTCTATTTGTGGATTTGCAACTCCCTTGCTGCCAATCCGCCTTAACCGATTCCCACCGGTCTCAACTACTGTTGACGCTGGATTTTTAACATATTAGTGGATGAATATATTACTAGGCTTGGCCCCGCATATATAGATGCTTTGCATTAGAATTGTGTCATCAATCGTTGTGTCGTTTTAGTTTTTCTGCTTTTTACTGTTTTCATGTTGCAACTACCGTTAACCGATTCAAGGATTATAATGAAGTCCCTAGTTTTATTACCAATTGCTCTATGAGCTCTCTTGTATTCTTGTGCTCAATTTTAAAGGTTTGAGGAGCCTAACAAATCTCCTCCCACCATTGGTGGTTAAATTTTTTTTAAAAAAAGTTGACGCTGGATCACCTCCTCCCGAGATTTTATGGCGTGTGATTACACAACTAAACTTTAGTCTGTGTTGATGAAGCTCATGGACGGCGCTGCTCTGGCCTGGCCTAATATGTAAAACTCTGCAGGGATATTTCTCTCGTAAGATCGGCAAAACAGACACGTAGCTAATTGTCCCTTTTAGGCAATGCCTTCAGCATGAGCTAACAAATTCTCCCAAGCTTCAGAACTACCCAGATTGACAACATTAATGAGACTCTTCATGAACATCACATGGTCTCGATAAACAGTGAAATCATTCAGTGATTCGAGATCTAAAATGTTCTCCAAAACAACGCTAATGATTTCCAAGACTTCATCAGCTATGAGGGAAGTGGCTTGTGGGGAGCAATCCAACATTGCGATAAACCATTTCTTGATTTCAGCCACCGATTCTTCCATGAATTCGTTGAACCAAGTAGCTACTTCTAACGCTCTATCCACCGGGGCAAGTGGATCATCAGACTCATCACTATCTATTCAGTAGCTTCAGAATTATCATCAGATTCCTGAATATCACCACCACCACAATCTGACATCACCTCTGATTCAGTAGCTTCAGAATTATCATCAGATTCAGCAGCATCAGAACAAGCTTGAGGATCCTGAACATCACCACCACGATCTGACCTCACATCATCCAGAGAACTAGCATGTAATTCATCCACCTTTTCGCGAAGAACATCTTCCATCTGCACCAAGAAAGGTCCCAAACTTGCATGGTCGTCGTGCAGTTTTCTGGCACAAACCACAAAAGTTTTGAGAATCCGCATTTCCTTAACATCAAGATTCACCTTAAGCTTCTCATTTTTCATCCACCAATCCGAATCATGCAACGCATAATTTATGCAAGCCAGGATGTCTGAAGAAGCCATCTTTTCCTCTCACAGGATCTGAAAACCGACATAGTAAATTAAAGATCCAACATTAATAAACTGGTAAGGCTACCTAGATGAAAAATCAAGAGCCCCCACAAATTAAAATGTTTCCAAATTTAAAAAAATTGATATCAGTAGTATTTAAAGTTTTACATCTAGTTTGCATTGCAGCAAAATGTTAGGATATTTTGTGAATATATTGTGTACATATGATTGTTTAAGTTAGGTTAGGGGAGATACCGTTTCCTTTTACGATTCTATTTGTAACTGGCTATAAAGCCTTGCTTTGTGTATCAATACAATCATAACATTCTACGATATCTTCCCTAAACCCTTACGCAATATCTTCCCTAAACCCTACCTTTTCCGCCGGCGCCGACCGTTGCTAGCCGCGCCATCGCTGCCGCCAGTCGACTTCCGGCTGATCGTGATCTTGCTACTATGTCAATTCACGGAGATGATGATGGTTCCCGCCTGACGGAGAAAGCACGCATCGCCGCCGAACAATTTGCTCGCGATGCTGCAGCTACCGCCTTTCTTCAACAACTGGTGATGCAGTCCGGTGGCCAACAAGCACCTCCACCGCCTACCCGACCCATAAACTCTCCGTACTTCATCCATCCGGCTGATCAAACTGACCGCAACGTTAGTTCAACCAGTCTCAAGGGTGATAACTACAGAGAATGGACCGTTGCTATTCGTAATGCTTTCCGAGCTAAGCATAAGCTTGGTTTCATCGAGGGAACGATTCCGTGCCCTCTAGTTGATGACCTAGACTATAATGATTGGTTTGCTGTTAACACTCGATGCTCATTTGCTGGATCATGATGAGTATCGATGTCAACCTGCGTTCTTCCATCACCCAGTATGATCTGGTTTTCGATCTCTAGAATGATTTGGCTAAACGTTTTGATACTGGGAACATACCCAAGACTTTGCAACTACGCCGAGAAATTGGAAGCTTTCGCCAGCATGGGCAGTCCATTGCTCTCTACTATGGCAAACTCAAGAAGCTACATGGGGAATTCAATGCCCTTGTTCCTCCTAGGGTTTGCACCTACGTTGCATGCCGCCAACTCTGACGATGTAACGCTACTTCTTTGGCCACTCTTGATCGTGAAAACGAAATGGTGTACCAGTTTCTCATTGGCTTGGATGATACCTTTAATAATTTGATCTCCAACGTCATGACCATGGATCCATTGCCAACGTTCGCTAAAGTTCACTCCCTTGCTGTTCAGGATGAGGATAAGAACTTGCTGCTTCACACCAACACTTCGATCGATGCTATGGCTTTTGCTGCTCCAGCCGCTCGTCGTTCTCATGCTGCAAGCAATTCCGGCATTCCCGACCGTCGCGATCGCAAGGATCTGGTTTGTACTCATTGCCGCGGCAAAGGGCATGACAAGGCGACCTGTTTCAAGCTTATCGGATTTCCTGATTGGTTTCACGAGCTCCGTAGATCTGCGCCACCTTCAGCCGCGGCTCCAAAGGGCTCTCAACAGACCGCTCTTGCTCCTGCCGCGCCTCACCGCCTTCCTCCGGGAACTCCTTTTGCTGTTTCAGCCGCCGCGCTTGCTGCCATACCTCCGCCACTGGGTTTTGCCGCCGACAACTCACCCGGCTTCGACCGTTCGGACATCGTTTCTGCTTTGACTGGTGAGCAGTGGCGTAAAGCTCTAAACCTTCTTACTAAAATGCATAATCCTTCTGGCAATATGCCAGGTAAGCTTGTTCTACCTTGGATACTTGATTCATGGGCCTCCTATCACATGACTTGTGCTAAGGGTACTCTTTCTAATATTGTTATTGCTGATCATACTGTTGATGTTGTTTTACCTGATGGATCGATTTCTACTGCCTGTGAATATGGAACTATTACTTTTGGTGGAATTGCTTTACCTCATGTGCTTTATATACCGGAATTACGTTGCAATCTATTATCTTGTTCTAGATTGTTAGGCTCTTTAAAATGTCTTGCTTTGCTCACTGAAAATTATTGCATTTTATAGAAAGTCAGTTCGAGGATAGTGATTGGCGTGGGTGAGCAGTATGGTAGGTTTTATTGGCTTCGTACGTTGGATGATGGTTCTAGCTTCCATCCGCCGCCGTTGGAGCCGAGTCGAGCCGCCGTTCCTGCTTCGTCTTCCAGCATTTGGCATCAACGTTTTGGACATCCATCCTCAACGGTTTTTTCTTCTCTTTTTCCTAGTAGTTCAAATAAAAATAGTGCTCCATGTTCTGTCTGTTTTAGAGCAAAGCAAATAAGACATAGTTTTCTTGAAAAAACTTTTCGAGCTAGTGATTGTTTTGAATTGATACATTGTGATGTTTGGGGGCCTTATAGCCATCCTTCTACTAGTGGTGCTACTTATTTTTTACTATAGTTGATGATTTTTCTAGAGCTGTCTGGGTAAATTTGCTTGTTACAAAATCCGACGTTGCTTCTACGATTAAGAAATTTTTTGCATTAGTTAATACACAGTTTAGTCGACAAGTTCTCCGTGTTTGTGCAGACAATGGCACTGAATTCCTTCCTTAGCAGTCCTACTTTGAAGAGAATGACATCCTTTTCGAGACTACATGTGTGTACACGCCTCAGCAAAATGGTAGAGTGGAGTGCAAACATAGACACATACTCAACGTGGCTAGAGCGCTTCTCTTCCAAGCTAGTTTGCCTATCAAGTTTTAGGGTGAATGTGTTATTACGGCTGCTTATTTAATCAACCGGACACCAACTCCTCTTCTTGATGGTCGAACTTCGTTCGAGCTTCTCCATGGCCGTGCACCAGATTACAAGTTATTGCGAGTTTTTGGATGCCTTTGTTTCGCTTCTCAACTTCCAAAGCCTCGAGACAAGTTTGCTTCAAGAAGCCGAAGGTGCATCTTCCTTGGATACTCTATTGGGAAGAAAGGATATCATCTCTTTGACCTTAAAATACATACATTCTTTGATAGTCGGGATGTTGTGTTTTTTGAAGACCAATTTCCGTTTGCTACTGAGATCGCTCCTCCACCGCCGGCGAACTCCTCTCCGACTGCTTTATCGCCGCTTTATGATGATTTTCCGGATACGACTTCGCCGTTGGCTACCGTGCCGCTCCAGATTCGTTCGCCAGCCTCACCGTCCGAGCCGCTCCAGTCAGCCTCGGTCGATACATCCGAGCCACTCCAGTCTCGGTCTCCATCCATGGCCGAGCCGTCCGAGTCCATCCGGTCCAGTTCTCCAGCCTCAGCCGAGCCGTCCGAGTCCTCCCGGTCTAGTTCTCCAGCTTCAGCCATGCCTCTCGTGTCCACTCGGTCTCGTTCTCGAACCTTACTCGATGCCTTACCACCGTCTGCTCCTGCGTTCGACCGTGACTCCATTGCTTCTCTGTTCCTGCTCGGAAAATGATCAAGGAAAAGACCTGGAGATCTGGATGATTATGCCTGTTCAGCTACTACTGCCAATAAACCCCCCACCACTACTTCTTCCGCTTTGTCGTCGTCACTATCTTCAGGTATTCCATACCCTATTACTGACTATGTTAATTGTGATAGATTTTCTGCTTTGCATGCTAGACTTTTGTGTGCCGTAACATCTAGTATAGATCCTACTACATATTTTGAGGCATCTAAGCACAATCACTGGCGAGCTGCTATGGGTGAGGAGCTTGGTGCTCTAGCCCGTAATGGCACATGGACATTATCGTCTCTTCCTCCTGGAAAGTATGCTATTAGCTCTAAGTGGGTTTACAATACAAAGTACAAATCTGATGGCTCTATTGAGCATCATAAAGCACGCCTGGTTGTTCTTGGAAATCTGAGACCTTTGCTCCTGTTGCAAATATGGGCTCTTTTCGCTTGTTTCTATCTGTGGCTGTGATTAAGGGCTGGGAGGTACATCAGATGGATATTCATAACGCATTTCTGCATGGTGATCTTGAGGAGGAGGTTTATATGAGTCCACCTCAGGGTTACACAATCCCACCAGGATTTGTCTGTAAGCTCCAGAAGTCCTTGTATGGTCTGCGACAGGCTCCTCTTAACTGGTTCGCAAAGCTGACTCAGCCCTACGAGCTTTTGGTTTTGTCCAGAAGTAAAACCGATTATTCCCTCTTTACCTATGTTCGTGGTGCCCTCTCCTTACATGTTCTTGTTTATGTGGATGATTTGATTATTGCTGGTAGCTCAAAGACTTTGTTGACTGAGTTCAAGACGTATATGAGTTCGTGCTTTCATATGAAGGACCTAGGTACCTTGAAATACTTTCTTGGGATTGAGATTGCTAGAAGTGCTGATGGAATATTTTTATCTCAACGAAAGTATGCTCTTGATATTCTTTCGGATACAGGCTTGTTGGCGTCCAAGCCTACAGATTTTCCTATGGAGCAACATCATGACTTGGCTCTGGTTGATGGCCTTGTACGACGATCCCGAGCAGTATAGGCGACTGGTCGGTCGTCTCATTTACTTGACCATTACCCGTCCTGAGCTCTGCTATGTTGTTCATACTTTGGCTCAGTTTATGAAGGCGCCATGCGTTCCCCATTGGCATGCTGCTTTGCGAGTTCTTCATTACCTCAAAAGCCATCCTGGTCAGGGCTTGTTCTTATCTGTTCGCAGCTCATTGCAGTTGACAGCTGATTGTGATTCGGATTGGACTGCTTGTCCTATTACCCGCCGATCTTTGTCAGGATTTTTGTGATGTTAGGAGACTCGCATGTTTCTTGGAAAACGAAGAAGCAGCCGACTGTTTCTCGTTCGTCTGCTGAAGTCGAATACCGAGCTATGGCTGCGGTTTGTTTGAGTTACTATGGCTTCGATCATTCTTATCCTCGTTGGGTATTGAGCACCGTCTTCCCATGCGGCTTTTCTGCGACAGTCAAACTGCTATTTATATTGCGGCGAATCCAGTATTTCATGAGAGGACTAAGCATATTGTGGTGGACTGTCACTTTGTTCGTGATCTTGTTCAGTCAGGGGCGATTGCTACTTATCATATTCGTACACATAATCAACCTGCCGACATTTTCACTAAGGCTCTTGGCAGACATCAGTTTCAGACTTTGCTTGGCAAGTTGGGCATTCTCGATCTTCATGCTTTAACTTGAAGATGAGTGTTAGGATAATTTGTGAATATATTGTGTATATATGATTGTTTAAGTTAGGTTAGGAGAGATACCGTTTTCTTTTAGGATTCTATTTGTAAATGGCTATAAAGCCTAGCTTTGTGTATCAATACAATCATAACATTCTACGATATTATTCTTTACACAAAACAATTCAGGTTACCTTAAAATTAGAAAATTAGAGTATGTGTTTTATTTCGGCTTAATTGAAACTGATATAAATCAAATTAAATTGTTCCAAACTTAAATAAATGTATCAAAAATAATATATAAATGACTAAATTAAGTTCAGCTTCCATTAAATTAATAATAGAACTAAAAACTTCCAAACCCACTAAATTACAATACACGTGTGAATGAAAAGAGTTACATGGTGTGAAAAAGAAAGGGATCCAAGGTTATCGGAAACCAGAAATAAATTGAATTTTGAGAGAATAAAAGTAGCCGTTGCCCTGTCTTCCATTTGCCCCAAATCACAATGTTGAGAGAACTCAAGTTTCCTTCTCCATCACCTTATCTGAACTGCCCTGAAGACAAGGACTTCCATTCTTGGCTCCAACATCACCGCGTTTATGATTACCGCTGTAAGTCAACTGCATCATATTTTGTTGGGATTTTCCCCCTTTTTTATGCGGTTATGAAATCTACGGTTCTTCTATTTCTTTTTCGTTTTATTGGATCGTAATCCAACTGGGCTCCTAATCAAGATCTATCTTTTCATTGAGCCTAATCCAACTGTAGTTTTCTAAGTCGGTTTTAATGACTGGGTGTGGGATTTTCCTGATGTAATTCTATTCGGAACTTTGATTTTCTGTTGGAATTTATGTCTGGGCTTCACTATTCAACGTGCGTTCTTAAATGATTCTGAAAAAGGCTCCCTTTTCCAGAGGGTTTAAATGGAGAACTTAAGTAATCAAGATTTCTTTTTCCATACCATATGTATTTTACTAAGTCGGTTTGATTACTTTGTGCAGGGATATAACTTATGAAAATGAGATTCGGAACCCAGTTACTCCATCTTTGAGGATTAGGATAACTCTGGCATTTACCTCTGTGACTTTATACATTTGGTAAGTCTTATGATCCTGTAAGTAGGAATTAAGAACACATTTGCCATGTCTTTAAGAATTTTAGGAATTAAGAATACATTTGCAGTAAGTAGTAATTAAGAATATTAACCAAAATCAGGGATTGTTGATGATATGATTCTGTAAGTATTAACGGGGTTCTCTCGTTGTGAATACATTTGCAGATTAAGTCTTTGATTTTTCTTGCTCATCAACAATCTAAAAGACTAAAACTAACCTTCAACTTTTTTTTGCAGAGAAAGAAAGAATAAGTAAACAGTTTTAGGCACCACCACTTTCATGCCAGAATTAGCCATCACTCCTCTGACAATCCACAACCACCACCCCATCAGAGGAACCTTAGAGATGAGGACAGGTATCATATTTTTCCCTGATTTTCACATGCTCTAATGTAATGCGTGTACGTAGTGTGTCTGATGATCTATTTTACCTTTGAACATTGTCTTGGTTTTTCAATAGCTTGAATAAACTGGATTTGTAAACATAAGCTACAAGGAATATGGAATTGAATCAAATGATTTTTTACTACTAGAACAATTAGATTAAATTATGAAATTATAATGCTTTGATTGTAGGAGTAAATAATGATTAATCAAGTGTTAGATGATAGCATGCTTTAATGATAGCATGCTTTGCTCTTTCTCTCTTCTGTGTTTCAGTGGTTATTATTATTCTCACAAATCAAGTGTTACAGGATGCTGTAAACAGAAAGGTTGCTTCCACAAATATGATTCATCCCCGCAGTCGCTTGCATAGTTTGTTTAAAAAGAGGTGGTGATGCATCTTTGTATTGTTTGATTTTTCATTTTCTTTGTGAGTATCACATTATAGCTGTCTAATTCCTTTCCTTCAAAGGGATTCTCGAGGTGTAATGTATCAGAGGTTCACTCGGCTCATTCCTGTTGATTTAGCTGGCACTTAAGGTATGCAAAAAAGAAAAAAATAATCAATTTTATAAAGGATATCTTATTGGTTCAGTCTTCAAGAAAGTTATATTCCTTGGGAACTCATTTCTTTGTTATATTTTTCATGATACGCAAAAAAGCTATGGCGCTGAAGGAGAATGGTTAAAGGAAGCTACCAACACACACAAGTCGGTTTGTGATGCTTATCTTCTTATGTTTGTATCATTACAGATTGAGATATCGGTGTTTTTAAAACAATATTTTAAATGAACCATCTTTGATACTTGTGTATTTTTGAAATATTGATTATGCTACATACTATAAGTAAATTCTAACATATTATGCCATGCTTGGGTTTTTCTTCATCTCAGTAAGATCTTCCAGTCCTTCTGAGTGTTGATTTCTCACTTATCAGTATTGATCATCCACTGCCCCGCCTCTGTTGGTAATGCATACAATTTTAGCTTAATTAGTCTGCACTTTTATGCATTTTGTTTGATCAGTTTCTCTTTTGGTGTTGTTAAGTGCTCGGGGACGTCAAATTTGTGTCTTGAGCATCTTAATTTTCAATTTTTTTGCTCTCATCTGTCATTGGTGTTGTTAAGTGCTCGGGGACGTCAAATTTGTGTCTTGAGCATCTTAATTTTCATTTTTTTGCCCTCATCTGTCAAGTTGTCTGAAGATCATTTCCTCCCTTATATGTTTTCTCTTTCAAAAATGGCATCCAGCTTTCTTGAGTTCCAAATGTCTATTTCATAAATTAAATATCATAAATTGGGGGCTATCCTCCCAATATTATTTTTGGAATATGGGGATGTGGTTCTACGTGATGCTTATCCTAGCCTAAGAACTCAAGTCATGTTAAAGCCTGTGAGGCATGTGATTTTATTAATTTTCAAAGAATAGTTTTTGTTATTACCGTGATAACTGAAATTTATGATCAGATGTAGATAGCATGTGCTTTCATCTGCTTGCTTTCTCATGTAGATATGTTGATATCGTCATGTAGATAGCTGATTAATAAGTAACCCTCTTTTCATGTCTGTCACTCCTTCATGTTCTATTTTTAAAATATCCATCATGTCCCCTTTTTTGCCATTCCTCTTATGTTGTTTTTATATTTCTAATATTTTGCATGTTACTTGTTTCTTGTTTCTAATATTTTCCATTGCTGATTTGGAATTTTCTAATATCATTAACATTCTGATTTCCTCATCGGTTGTTTTCTTTTTAATATTTTCCTTGGAAAATTCAGAAGTTCATACTCTTCAAAAAAAAAAATATTTTCCTTGGAAACATTTATTTATTTTTATTACTTTTATTTGAAATAATTTTTTTTGTCACAGTTTTAATTTAGGTACTTTTGATTTTGAATTTTCTATTACCATTTTCAATTCTTTGATTTGGATTTGGATTTTTAAATTCATTTTCGTTTGTTTCAGTTTTAATTTATGGGCTTTTGATTTGGATTTGAATATCTTTTAGTTTTAATTTCTGGACTTTTGATTTTGAATTTTCTATCATTAATTTAAATTCTTTTGATTTGGATTTGGATTTCTTTTACATTCATCTTTGTTTGTTTCCGTTTTAATTTCTGATTTTTGATTTGGATTTCTTTTATTTTCTAATTTCTGGACTATTGATTTGGATTTTTCTATTAATATTCTGAATTCTTTAAATTTGGATTTGGATTTCTTTTATATTCATTTTTGTTTGTTTCAGTTTTAAATTGTGGACTTATGATTTGGACTTTTATTTCTTTTGTATTCATTTTTGTTTGTTTCAGTTTTAATTTCTGGACTTTTGAGTTTCGTTTGGATTTCTTTTAGTTTTAATTTATGAACTTCTGAATTTTCTATTATCATTTTGAATTCTTTTGATTTGGATTTCTCTTACATTCATTTTCGTTTGTTTCATTTTTAATTTCTGGATTTTAGATTTGGATTTGGATTTATTTTAATTTTAATTTCTGGAGTTTTGATTTGGATTTTTCTATTATTATTCTGAAATTCTTTTGATTTGGATTTGGATTTTTATATATATATTCTATATATATATTTTGTTTCAGTTTTAATTTATGGACTTTTGATTTGGATTTGAACATCTTTTAGTTTTAATTTCTTGGTTTTAATTTTGGATTTTCTATTATCATTTTGAATTATTTTAATTTGGATTTGGGTTTGGATTTGGATTTCTTTTATATTCATTTTTTTTAGTTTCAGTTTTAGTTTCCGGGCTTTGATTTTCATTTGGATTTCGTTTAGTTTAAATTTCTGGACTTCTGAATTTTCTTTTATCATTTTGAATTCTTTTGATTTGGATTTGGATTTCTTTTACATTCATTTTTGTTTGTTTCTTTTTTATTTCTGGATTTTAGATTTGGATTTGGATTTATTTTAATTTTAATTTCTGGAGTTTTGATTTGGATTTTTCTATTATTATTCTGAAATTCTTTTGATTTGGATTTGGATTTTTATATATATATAAATATATATATATTTTTTGTTTCAGTTTTAATTTATGGACTTTTGATTTGGATTTATTTTTGTTTTAATTTCTGGAGTTTTGATTTGGATTTGGATTTTTATATTCATTTATTTTTGTTTCAGTTTTAATTTATGGACTTTTGATTTGGATTTGAATATCTTTTAGTTTTAATTTCTTGATTTTAATTTTGAATTTTCTATTATCATTTTGAATTATTTTGATTTGGATATGGATTTGGATTTGGATTTCTTTTATATTCATTTTTGTTAGTTTCAGTTTTAGTTTCCGGACTTTTGATTTTCATTTGGATTTCTTTTATTTTAAATTTCTGGACTTCTGAATTTTCTATTATCATTTTGAATTCTTTTGATTTGGATTTGGATTTCTTTTATATTCATTTTTGTTTGTTTCTTTTTTATTTCTGGATTTTAGATTTGGATTTGGATTTATTTTAATTTTAATTTCTGGAGTTTTGATTTGGATTTTTCTATTATTATTCTGAAATTCTTTTGATTTGGATTTGGATTTTTATATATATATATATATATATATATATATTTTGTTTCAGTTTTAATTTATGGACTTTTGATTTGGATTTGAACATCTTTTAGTTTTAATTTCTTGGTTTTAATTTTGGATTTTCTATTATCATTTTGAATTATTTTAATTTGGATTTGGGTTTGGATTTGGATTTCTTTTATATTCATTTTTTTTAGTTTCAGTTTTAGTTTCCGGGCTTTGATTTTCATTTGGATTTCGTTTAGTTTAAATTTCTGGACTTCTGAATTTTCTATTATCATTTTGAATTCTTTTGATTTGGATTTGGATTTCTTTTATATTTCTGGATTTTAGATTTGGATTTGGATTTATTTTAATTTTAATTTCTGGAGTTTTGATTTGGATTTTTCTATTATTATTCTGAAATTCTTTTGATTTGGATTTGGATTTATATATATATATATATATATATTTTTGTTTCAGTTTTAATTTATGGACTTTTGATTTGGATTTGAACATCTTTTAGTTTTAATTTCTTGGTTTTAATTTTGGATTTTCTATTATCATTTTGAATTATTTTAATTTGGATTTGGGTTTGGATTTGGATTTCTTTTATATTCATTTTTTTTAGTTTCAGTTTTAGTTTCCGGGCTTTGATTTTCATTTGGATTTCGTTTAGTTTAAATTTCTGGACTTCTGAATTTTCTATTATCATTTTGAATTCTTTTGATTTGGATTTGGATTTCTTTTATATTTCTGGATTTTAGATTTGGATTTGGATTTATTTTAATTTTAATTTCTGGAGTTTTGATTTGGATTTTTCTATTATTATTCTGAAATTCTTTTGATTTGGATTTGGATTTATATATATATATATATATTTTTGTTTCAGTTTTAATTTATGGACTTTTGATTTGGATTTGAACATCTTTTAGTTTTAATTTCTTGGTTTTAATTTTGGATTTTCTATTATCATTTTGAGGGACGTTTAGAGGGACGGAGACCCCAGCGGAGCGGACGCTAGAGGTTTTCACGAGAGTTTAGCCACACTTCTGGAAATGCAATCTAAAGGCCAAGAAAGGCAACACAACGCTTGGCGAACAAAGTTCGTTTTCAATTAGAATGCGAAAAACGGGTAGGTTCTATTATCATTTTGAATTCTTTTGATTTGGATTTGGATTTCTTTTATATTCATTTTTGTTTGTTTCTTTTTTATTTCTGGATTTCAGATTTGGATTTGGATTTATTTTAGTTTTAATTTCTGGAGTTTTGATTTGGATTTTTATATTCTTTTTTTTGTTTCAGTTTTAATTTATGGACTTTTGATTTGGATTTGAATATCTTTTAGTTTTAATTTCTTTGTTTTAATTTTGAATTTTCTATTATCATTTTGAATTATTTTGATTTGGATAAGGATTTGGATTGTGATTTCTTTTATATTCATTTTTGTTAGTTTCAGTTTTAGTTTCCGGACTTTTCATTTTCATTTGGATTTCTTTTATTTTAAATTTCTGGACTTCTGAATTTTCTATTATCATTTTGAATTCTTTTGATTTGGATTTGGATTTCTTTTATATTTATTTTTGTTTGTTTCATTTTTAATTTCTGGATTTCAGATTTGGATTTGGATTTATTTTTGTTTTAATTTCTGGAGTTTTGATTTGGATTTGGATTTTTGTATTCATTTATTTTTGTTTCAGTTTTAATTTATGGACAATATCTTTTAGTTTTAATTTCTTTGTTTTAATTTAGAATTTTCTATTATCATTTTGAATTATTTTGATTTGGATATGGATTTGGATTTGGATTTCTTTTATATTCATTTTTGTTAGTTTCAGTTTTAGTTTCCGGACTTTTCATTTTCATTTGGATTTCTTTTATTTTAAATTTCTGGACTTCTGAATTTTCTATTATCATTTCCAAATTTTGATTTGTTTTTCTATTCATTTTTGTTTGTTTCATTTTTAATTTCTGGATTTCAGATTTGGATTTGGATTTATTTTAGTTTTAATTTCTGGAGTTTTGATTTGGATTTTTATATTCTTTTTTTTGTTTCAGTTTTAATTTATGGACTTTTGATTTGGATTTGAATATCTTTTAGTTTTAATTTCTTTGTTTTAATTTTGAATTTTCTATTATCATTTTGAATTATTTTGATTTGGATAAGGATTTGGATTGTGATTTCTTTTATATTCATTTTTGTTAGTTTCAGTTTTAGTTTCCGGACTTTTCATTTTCATTTGGATTTCTTTTATTTTAAATTTCTGGACTTCTGAATTTTCTATTATCATTTTGAATTCTTTTGATTTGGATTTGGATTTCTTTTATATTCATTTTTGTTTGTTTCATTTTTAATTTCTGGATTTCAGATTTGGATTTGGATTTATTTTTGTTTTAATTTCTGGAGTTTTGATTTGGATTTGGATTTTTGTATTCATTTATTTTTGTTTCAGTTTTAATTTATGGACAATATCTTTTAGTTTTAATTTCTTTGTTTTAATTTAGAATTTTCTATTATCATTTTGAATTATTTTGATTTGGATATGGATTTGGATTTGGATTTCTTTTATATTCATTTTTGTTAGTTTCAGTTTTAGTTTCCGGACTTTTCATTTTCATTTGGATTTCTTTTATTTTAAATTTCTGGACTTCTGAATTTTCTATTATCATTTCCAATTTTTGATTTGTTTTTCTATTCATTTTTGTTTGTTTCATTTTTAATTTCTGGATTTTTGATTTTGATTTGGATTTCTTTTAGTTTTAATTTCTGCACTTTTGATTTGGATTTTTCTGTTATCATTCTGAATTCATTAGATTTGGATTTGGATTTCTTTTATATTCATTTTTGTTTGTTTCAGTAATTTCTGGACTTTGATTTGATTTATCTATTATCATTAGCATTCTGAATACTTTTGATTTGGATTTCTTTTATATTTATTTCTATTTATTTTAGTTAGAGTGTCTGGACTTTCTATCCATGGTATTAATATTTGAATAAAAACTGATTTGATGATTTTACATAGAATCAGAAGGCTTTAGATTGAGTGATCATTAAACTTTGAATGATAGTTTTAACGGTCTTGGGAACTGGTTTCTCTGCTTTAATTTTTTTGTTCTTTACTTGTAATGTTGGTTAGAAGTTTACAACATTGTTTTGACTTCTGTAGTCCTGAGTTTTCTACTCATTGTTTTTGAAACTCAGATTGAAACATGTTATAATACTATTATAATATACATATAGCCTAATCATGATTTGGTGATGTTTTCAAAATTTTCTGATCTTTAGTGAGCTGGGCTAGCTAGATTGACTGTTGCCCTTTTTTTTCCTGTCATTTTCCAGCCTGGGCTTATGTTGCTATGTTTGTCCTTATTCTATGTGTCAAGCTTTCATCAAATATGTTTTTAGATTGCAGACTTGCAGTAACCAAAGAATGAGGCCCATGACACACATGTTTTGTGTACTCTGTCCCATTAAGGTTATGTGCAAATCTGTATATATATTGCTGCCTCAAAGCCGTCTTGTTTGAAGGAATGACCTACAGAAGGTAAATATTCAAAATGATATGATAATAGAGCTCTTTCAGAAATCATAGTCATGTCTCTCTCTCTCTCTCTCTCCTCTCCCTCTTCCCCTCTCTCTCTCATTGTTCTTCTAGTATAGGGGAGATGACTCAAAAGGTGGTCGGAAATGGAGGTTCGCATCTAACTGTAAAAGGGTTTCAACTTTCATCAGAGTAAACTCCTCAAGCTCTCTAATTTCCCCTCCTTTCAATGTAATTGTAAATCTTGGTTGTAAGAATGTGGTTTTGATGTAATGTTATGTTTTGTGTTGTTGGCTGCCAGAAGAAAGCCAATCACAAGGTCAGTTGATTTAGGGGAATCCTATCAAAGAAATTGGAGCAGCAGCAACTATTGAAACATAATTTGAGGCTATTCTCCATCTTTAAAGCTCAAGTAAGACTCATGTCCCCTGCACATGATATTCTAAGTGACTTATGCTTCGATGTGAGATACGCTTGGGTTCTATTTACTGTTGAATTCCTTGAGGGGTTTGTCATTCATTTCTTAAGATCTGTTGTGGGACTGTGATTTTTTCTGCCTTCTTCCAGAATTTCTTTATGCGTAAGAGTAGTAAATTTCTGAACAGTTCATTCAGGAGAGGTTTTCCTGAAATGTCAATGTGTTATTCACTCAACACTCACTGTGGCATCAAACTTTTGTCACATAATGCTATGCAGTTGTCAGCTATGTATGTAATTCATATTTTGGGTTTCATGTTTCCCTTACAAGATACTGAAAATCTGGTTAACTACTTTATACTGAAAATTCTCTTTTCGAACAGGTCCCTATATTGGATATCTGGGATGAGATTCAGGGAGATCATGCCACTGCTTTATCAGGGGCCACTAAAGCTTTGGTTGTACTGTTCGTCTTCCTATTGTTGGGGGTGCCATGGTATTTACTTTAATAAAAGTTTTATTAATTATTTTTTCTTTGCCTTAAGAACCACCATGCTGACTTCATTTTCCCTTCCCATCTTCTTGCTGTAGACATTATGGATGTTAGAAATGCCATGAGTTCAGCTGTTGATGTCATGCAGTCAATGGAATCTTCAATAGGCTCTTTGCTGACAAAGGTAAACATTTTTGGTTTATTTATATTGAATCCCACAATAATCGTCCTCAATCTTCTGACTGAAAATACACTATCATTCTTAGGCATACAAGCTCTTAAATTTCCGATTAAATACTTTTTGATCTATCATTAGTTGCTATCATTTGCATATCGTCATATAGCTGGCCAGTTAGAAAGCTTAAGGGAGGAAACTAAACTAGTTAAACTCCAATTTTTTTGTGAACATATATGTCAGGCTGTATTTTTAACCTGCATATTTGTTTTCTATTTATGTACTGAGAAAGTCTATATACCTTTAGTTTCTGTTGTTTAGTTTATCTATTTATTTTTTGTGTGTGTGTTTCATGCATGGTATGAACTCTCTGTACAGAATTAGCAGTAGAATGATTTGACTAATCAATGCTGGACTGGATTATAGTGAGCAGGAACCCAAGAAACCAAAATGATGTTTATGGGAGGATATCTCAGTAATAGACCCGTCCCATTGGCTCTGGAACAAACAGAAGCTGTGGTCAGTGACAAACATCAGATGGTATGTAATTACACATTTGTTCATGGGATATTGTCCTTTTTTACTGATTGTTAATATCTGGTAATCTCAAGCAGTCAAATCTTTTGAAGACATAATTGAAAATATTCACAGCTGTGATTTTAAGAAATTTCACTCTCTTTCACCCTCAAACACGCGCTGAAGGAATACATCATCTTCGATTGCTTGGAATTCAGGGAGCTAAGGGCTGTACTTTTCCTCATATGTTTGTCCAGGTGAAGGTTTTATTTATTAAATAGTGAGTGACTACTATTCGTTTAGCTTTTCATGATGCACTATTGTTTGCTTCTTGGTATGTCTAGAAGATATTTCATTGGTTTCTCTGTTGTGATATTTCATTGGTTTCTCTGTTCCTTCATAAATCATTTCACTTATTAATCTTCCATGTAAGTCCGGTTTCTGTTTTAAGGGCCTGGTTTATATTTTATTTTTTTGCCTAATTAACCTTTGAGGTTTGCTGAAGAAAGTATCACAGTGATATACTGATATATCTCCCTTTCCTCTGTAAAGTATGACATAAGTTTTTAGCATTGTCTCCTTGGAGAAGATGGAAAGAAATTCTAGATAACTAATTGGCAGCAGAACAACTTCAATGCAGAAGAGTTCCTCTCCGCAGGTTATAATTTCATCCTTACGATTAAAAAATCTTTAATCAATTTTGAATGGAAGTAAAGCAGTCATTCTTCATTGCAGGTGATGCTTGCTGTAATGGTTGAGGCATGTACTGGAATTATTGGAGATGCATGGGTTGGCTCTGAATCTGAGGATAGCATTACAGCAATGGTTATATCTGATCTGCTAGTCATTGAACTTTTCATGGATGAGTATCATGGTCCAGCATTATCTTCCGATCTATAATTTTATTTTTTTACTTTGGTTTTATTAAGTTTTACTTTGAGTTTATTTTTCATCACAGATACCAGTTGATGTTGGAGTTTCAGGCAATGATAAATACTTGCTCTGGAGTATAAGATTTGATGGAGGGGATTGTGCGTCAGAGTATGTCTCTTAGTCTCTGATCTCACGTGCAAACTTGTACTGATATGATACTTAGATACTTCTTTAAGAACTTTCCAGTTTACACATTTAAAGGATGTTGAAGGATCTGATGTTACTTCTCTTTATGTTTGCCTTGTTCAGTATCATGTTTAATGGGATTCCATCATTTATTTTGCAGCGCTTGAATTGTCATTAAGGCCTTAGTTACCAGAGGTGACACTAGCAAAGTAAGTTTTCCTTTATCCTGGTAATTTTAAGTGCAAATAGCTATATCTTGCAACTTTTAAATGAATTGCGTAATGAAGTGTCCCTATGCATTTTGATGCAATTGTACTTAATCACTAACTTACAATTACTTTGTTCTGATGTGCTCTTCAATTGTGAGGCTGATATTTCTAGGGCAAAAGCTCTGTACTTTAGCCGATAAAGTAGCTTTCTTTACGTTCCAGTCATGAGGAGACTCTGTGTGAAAATCCAACCCCTTAAAGTATTGTTCTCAAAATAACCATTATGTCCCAACTTTTGTTTTTAGTGCTCCTGGGTTGTTTTCCTTTATATTGCTTAAATTTTCGTTGGTAACCTTTATGACACCTGGTATATTTGACTCATAGTGTATGGACTTCTAATTTTGAATTTTCAGTTATCGTGCAGGTTTTCAGCTCCAGGATGCACTTTTGTGTAGTATGTACATTTATTTTAAAAAACTAGCTGCTGAATTTGTTTTGGTATTTTTTAATGAAGTCATCCATATGCATGCAACTTGGATTTTTGGTCAGATCATCAAGACTCTAGGGTCACGCAGCAGTAACCATTTCAGGTAGCACTCATTTGGATATCTATTTGCAATGTACAAAAATAACTAGAAAAGATTGTCAGTGTAGAACATCTGTGACTGTGACAGATGTTTTGATTGAATTAAATGAAAGGTTTCGTGGAGAGGAATATTAGTACAATTGGGACATGATTGCCAGAACTCTATTAATGTGTCTAGCCTTCATGATCAAAATTTATCTGATGTGACTAATGCCTGAAATTTTCACTCAGTACAGCATGGGGAATAGGCTTGAGCATGGTCCGGCATTGGCCTTTGGGTTGCTTTCTCGCTGGGTACTGTTTCGTATATCATAGATTTCTGTTGAATATTTCTTACCAACCATATATTGATTTTGAATTCTAAGAGTAACACTTGAACTTGATTTTCTTGACTGAAATTGCTATGTGTAAAATTACATATCACTTGAAGGAACGAGCTGGTAGGATAGCTCCCAGATGATTACTTGAAAAGGACATCCATGGTATCTCTATTCTCCAAACTTACTACACACTCACAAAGTAGCACTCTCCAGTGCCTTCCAGTCTGCCCAAACCAAAGGAATGGTTCTCAGGGATGGTAATTCTCTGTTTGTTCTTATCTTGTTTTCATTGTTGCTCAATCTATTGAATCTCATTGTTTATTCTCTGCCTTTGGTGCAAGTGAAACTGTGGAATATCCGTGGGTGCTGGTTATAAGGATCACAGACTGTTTGTACCAAGTGCAAAGACGGCGCAGAACACAAGTGATAACTTAAGAGGTAGTCGTCGTCGGAAATGGAGGTCCACATTCTACTAACAAGAGAGGTTTATCAGAATTTCCCCTGTTTTTATTGTTAATATTGGTCTTAAGAATGGGTTTTTATTGTAATGTTTTGTTTTGTTTTGTGTTGTTGGTTGCTAGAAGAATGCCTTCAATCATCCAGGCCAAATGAAAGGTGGTTGACTTTGAGGAACCTTTATTTGTTGCTGTTTGATACCAGAATAATGTGGTCTTGATGTTGACTTTTCTATGTGGGATGCTATTTGTTTTTACTACTTTGTTTTTTTTGTGTTTTAGTGGTACAATTGTTTGATTGATTAATGGTGGAATGGAATTGTATTGAACAGGAAGCCCAGAAATTGAAATTATGTATTTGGAAAACTGCTCTAGTGGCTCTGGAACAGACAAAAGCTGTGTCAAGTGACAAAGATCAGATGGTAAGTAGTTAAGAAGTTGGTCATGTGATTTTCTTGAAGATATCGACATTTGTAATTAAGGAAATTGTACTGCCATTTCCCACAGACAAGTATGCTTGTTAGAGTAGCTCTGCAATTTTATGTTATGGCCTGAAGGGATTATATTCCATTTACCACTGTGTTAATATATTGACCTGAATCTTTTTATTATGTTCTTTGTAGGATGATGGTTTCTAAAGGAAGATCCAGTGATCAACTAATGGATTCAGTCTACAAGGAATATATACCTCTAATGTGTGTTTCTAACTTAAATCCCTGAGAAATTTATGGCTGTGAGTCAGCAGATACTTCAAGCCACTTAAGTTAAATTTACTGTATCTCGTGATTCACACCCATTGTTATTTTTATGTTACCAGCTAAAACCTTTGACTCATTCTGTGTGGCAGGTAGAGAAGATGGAGGATGTTTCTCAGGATAGAGTTTGAACAGCCTTCATGAGGTCTAGTTGATTCCCCTAGTGGTTTCCGTTGGTCAGTTGCAATAGCAAAGCCAAAGGCAAGGTATTTCCAGTTTTACTCTACCCTTAACCTAATGAACTATGGACAAGCTTGGTCATTCATTGCCCCATTACTTTTGCTAATGCATATATTTATTAGTCTACAACTTAATGCATTTTGTTTGATTAATTGTTTTTTTGTGCAATTACTGACGTTGAATTGGGACATGATTTTTTTTTTTTGATGGATTAAAAAAAGAATCATGTCCCAATTCACTAAGGGACATGATTACTGGAACTTTACTATGGGTCTAGGTTTCCTGATTAAAAATATTTGTTGTGACTTATTTCTAGAATTCTCTCAGATTAATACAGTAGGGAATAGGATTAATCATTGGTCCAGCTGAACAGGAATGAAAGTCAATACCAAAGTTCTGTACTCCTCTTACAGATTCCGTGGAAGATTGTTCCAGTGGCTCTAGAACTGACAGAAGCTGTGTCAAAATTTAATGTCATGTTATTATCTATTTTTGTTCTTTTATTTAGATTTGATTGATTGATCTTATGAAAGGCGTTTCAGGAGGTTGAAATGGAGGACATTTTCTAAGACACAATTAAAGATATGACTCATGTGATTTAAAAAAATATCAACTCTTTTTTTCCAGAATAGTTCTGTACTATATGTGGAAGTCTGACAGGATTCTACTTACATTACTGCTTTGTTTGTGTGTAGTAATATATACGGTATGCATGAGGAGTCATTAGCTAGGCAGAGAAATTTCCTGGAAGGAGCTCCCCCCTGTATATTGTTTTGATCTTGAATTAACTCCATTTGATATCTACCCCATCTTTAGGTTTTCACAACAATGTTAAGCAGTAGAAAACAGAAGTTTTATAGATAATTTAATAACAAAATAATCCGAAAACAGATGTTTTTGTTTTTGTTTTTTTGTCACTGTAAATGGCATATGATATCTTGTTTGCTTTTGTTGGAAGAGTTGATGTTTTACAGGTATTCTGATTAAGATTGAATTTCATTGATATCAATATTGTGAATATAAGTAATATTTTGCTTAGGTGGTGGAAAGTGTTATGCACAGATTATGCCAATATCCATACTTGTCTTCATGCATAAATATATATATATATATATATATATTTTTAATATAAGTAAAACCATTGGTGGGGGGATTGTATTGGCCTCCCCAAGCCTACGAAACCAAAAACTGAAAATAGTGTCACCGTACTATGCGGTTGCAAATACATGAAAAACATTAAAGTCTATGTGAAATGCTAAAAACCACTTCACGAAGAATGAATTAGATTAGTACTAGGCTAAGTGACATTCCACTCAACAGAAGAAAAAACTCATTCTATCTAAATTGCTTCCTGGGAAAGAGCTATAAATTTCATATCACTTGCTTATCTGTGAATTGACTAAGCAAAACACAAGGCAGCCTATGGGACTGAAATGATTTAGACAATTAATTTGACAATTAAGCACCATGGAAGCAAGATTGGAAAATCTGTTGTTCTAGTCCCAAAAACTTCATTCATTTGTTTATTATCAGCATCAGCTTTGTTCTTGTTTTTTTAAAGATTTTAAGCACTTGTATTTCTTCAGAACTTTGGCTTAATCAATTCCCATCTGCGAGTTATATCTCTCATTAGTCCTGTTAGGTTTTTCCTCTGTATGCTCTTTGGTTGCTGTATGAAATGCCAAATCTGAGTAATAATTGATAAGAGTATTTTGTTCTGTCAATTTGACTCCCAATTCGTACGATAGTTTGTTGATATTGCAAGTGGATAACAAACAAATTTTGAGTGCTTTTTTGTTGATTTATTGTTTATATGTTCAATTCAGTTAGTGTAATGAAGGCTTAGTTGATTTTTCCAGTATACTTATATGTGTGGTGTTTGTTTAATGATTTCTGACTTCTTTGGCTGATATTCTGGTCAAATGTTCCCTCTTAAGATTTATTTGCATTATCCTGCTACTGTAAATATTCACATCTTGATTTTCCTTGTTCTTGTGATTTTATATGTTGATTCTATTCAGGAGTTTGATTAATAAAATTAGTTTTATTATTTGTTGGTTGCAGATTTTCTAAATTCACAGTGCACTTTGAAAATGTAGGTGTGCTTTAAAAAACAATGGAATAATGTGAATCTATCATATATGCTTTTCTAATCCAATTGAATTATGGCTTCACACTTTACTTTGTTTGGATGCAATAAGTTGGAATTGGTGGTTAGATTTGTGGTAATAGATATTGAATAGTTGGACATGCTTAACTCATTTTCTAGTTTTTTGCTTCTTTTATTCTTGTTTTAATTAAAAGGTTTCCCTCTACTACGTAAATCAGGACAGGCTTTTCTCCTACAGGTCTAGGTTATCATTTTAGAATCCACGTGCTATGCTTTTTTTTTTCCTCTACTATGAAAATTGATCATATAGTTTGGTGTGTATTCATTCTCTTACCTAATGAAACACTGAGCACAACGGCTGTGTATGGTTTATATGATCAGTCCAGTTAGTGTAATGATGGCTTAGTTGTTGATAAATACAGGCACTGCTACTAGGCATGTTAGATGTTAATTGATTGTTTCTTATGTGATTCTGAAACTGTATCCAGGCCCTGTCCCAGAGTCAAAAATCACCTTTCCAACATTCTGTGTTGTTCAGAATTCTTATTGTTTGGTTGTAGTAAATGGTAATACCTACAGAAAATATTTCCGTAAACCAGAATTGCCAACCTTCTTCTTGTTCTAGTTATTGAAGCGTATCTTGAGGTATAATACATAATTACTTCATGTGTGTATCTTACTCAGATCAATATCCTGTGCTCATTTATGTTAGGTGCTGACCAAGTTCAGTTTTTCGGTTTCTTTTTGCCAACTACATATAACTAGATCTTTATGTGCCTTTTGTACCTAGTCCGTGTAGATTGAAAACAAGAACATGAATCACTGGACTTTGGCTGCCAATGTGGTACAACAGTTTATGTCACTTTTTTCTGATTACAAAGCTATTTGTTATTTCTGATTTTTGCACCTCTTGGGTTGCTTTCATACAAGCATCTGCTTACTCTGTAGAACCAGATCGTGGGGTTTTTCTGTTCCATCTCTGCTTGCTTTCATAAAGTTTGCTTGTGATCTTCCTATTCATCTCTCCATCTAGAATCTCTCATTCATTTTGTGGTGATTCATATATTTTGTTTGAAAGATATGTGTTTCAAAAGGACAGAGGTGTGGATAATAAATACGAGCTTTTAGCAGCTGGCTTACTTTGTTACTCCGTAAGCTTAATTAATTTTCGTTTTTTTGGTGGAAGTTTTGCGTGAAATTTGGTAAGAGACTAAGTTGTTAAGAACTGTAAAATAAATTGAAAGTGGTCTTCATAATTAGTTACAACTATTTTTTGTATCACTTATTTTAAAAATTAACTAATAATTTGTGTGGATTTGGAACTTAATTAGATTAGAAGTATCAACTAACTAGGGAGGGTTTGAGGAGTTACTAAGAAAGCATTTGGTGGCTATCCCTTGTGCGAGCATACCTGTGCATGGTTTTTTTAAAAAACTAAAACTTTTCTAGGTATAAACTTTTTTGATAGAAATTTTTTGCATTCATTCAAGAAAAGAACCATTTGATATGCTGTACAAATGGTTCTTTTCTTGCAAAAAATTTCAATCAATAACAAAGAAAGTTTTATTTTCTGGTTTCTTTTATTTCTGTGACTTTTTTTATTACGAGCCGACAGAGACAGTGTGTGCGTGTGTTTAGATACTGTAATTGAAAAACGTGTGGTGAAAGAAAATAAGGTGCTGAAATTTTTCATATGCAACTGAGATTTATTGTCAAATTATTACTCTAGGCTCACTAAACAATAAGCATTTCATGTCACACTCATATGGATTTCTGTTTGCAACGTACGAGAATAACTAGAAAAGGTTGTAATGTGGAACACCTATGATAGATCTTTTGATTGAATTAAAGTAAAAAGTTCAGTTGATAGGATAAAATATTAGTACAATGATGGCCAGAACTCTACTAATGAGTCTAGCCTTCATGATAAAATAATTATTAGATGTGACAATGTGTTAGATTTTTGCTCAGATTTTTAGAGCATGGTGAACAGGATTGGTGGCTCTACATATTGTTAAATTTTCATTATATATCTGGATGGAATATTTCTGACAAACTTCATGCTGTTTTGACTGACTGTTGGCAAAAAAAAACCAAGTTCAGTTCATTCTTCTGGCAACTGTTGGATTAGTTACCTGTTTCTGGTAAAAGGATTGGATATTTTAGTTGTTTTACTGTCATCTTTGTGTTATTTTGTTTCTCACTTAAATCTCATAACTGATGTATTTATTTGCATTTCAGAGTTTATGGTCAAGGTTATGGCCAATTAGAGCAAGTCCAACAGGTTTTCTAAATCTTTTTCTAAAGTAGAGAAAAAAAGGTGATATTTGCTATAAATATTTCCTTCCAATCCAACAGTTTTGCTATTTTAGAGATTTTAGAGAGAAAATGGAATGTTTTTTCAAAAATTTACTAAAAATAGGAATTCTAATTCAATTTCCATAAATTTCGTTCTCCAAATTTACTCTCTCATTATGCATATATAGAGAATGAAATCCTCTCTCTCATCATTTTTCTATAATAGAGATTGAGATAGCAAATCTGTTGGAGACAAAAAACTCTAAAAATATAGAAAATCTCTATTATAGAGATCCTGTTGGACTTGCTCTTACATGGTGTACTCTAGAGAAAACATGGACTATGACCTTCCTTCTTTACAAGTGAGGACTACTTATTTCATGGTCTCTTCGTGATTCTATATACTTAAGTTTTACAAGTTAAATATAGTTCTCATTCTCAATTAAATGTTCATGATTCTTTTTGTAATGATTAAAAATTGCATACCCAATTTTCTGAAATAAGGGTAGCCCATATTTTACTAAATGTTTACAAAAACTGGGTATAGGATTTGCCAATATTTTAGTCAGGATATAGGATTATCCATTTTTTGGATACCAAACTGGATATATCCAATATTCTAAAATGCATATCCAATTTTGTAATGATTAAAAAATACACAACCAGTTTTTTTTTTTTTTTTTTTTTTTTGTAATAATTAAAGCCACATATCCAATTTTCTAAAATAAGGGTAGCCCATATTTAGGGATGGCAATGGATTTCCGATCCAGTCCAATCCAATCCATATTGTCAAATCCAATCCATATTCAATCCATTGCCATCCCTACCCATATCATTCCACTCTTTCCCTCTTAAAATTCATTTCAAACCCGGAAAAAAGTTTAAATTGTTTTTTCTAGCACTTTGAGTGTGGCTTTTGGAGGTTCTAGGACAATGGATAACAATTGATTTTCCAGCTATCAAGTTTCAATTATAGGCTGAAAATGCATTTTCATTCTACCAGTAAAAATAGGACATCCTAAGTATCTGAATAGATAAGAGCCTGTCTTATTAAATTGCTGAATGTACTGAAGCGTGTTTAATGATGTAGAAATCACTGTTTTCCTTAAGAAAACCTAAGTCCCGTTAGGCTTACTTTATTTGATTTCAGAAAAAAAACAATTGGGTCACCTACATAAGCATAAATGAGAAATATGCTATGTTAAAAAACAAAGAAAAAAGAGAGAGAATATGCTATGTTGTCTTGAACGTTTGTATAAATAATTTCAATTCAATGGAGTTTATTAAAGTTTCTTTTTAATTTATTTTGTTATCATTGATTTTATTGATATGGCACATATTATCATTTTCTAATTCAGTTTATTATATTTTAATTTATTTTCGTTTAATTCAAAAAGTATTTTAGTTCAGTTCAATATATATATAGAAAAGGTTACAACCACTGGATTAGCTGATTGAATGGTCAAGATCTTGAGTGAAATCTTGAGTGAGAATAAGTGAGTGAATGGAACCCCTCCCATATATAAGAGCCCTGTCTATATTTAATATGTTTATGTTTATTATAAGAAACTATAATTTAGAGGTTAAGCAATACCTTTCCCATATTTTACATACTTTAGTTGAGAGATATGAATTACAGGTTAAGCAATAATTCACAATTTAAATACGACTCACTAAAATAAAATCAAGTAAACTTTTGACTAGTTAAAATAGGTAGAACAATTGAAAATATTAACTTATAAAACAACGGTTTTAAATGATTTAACACTATAAAATAAGTTAATTTTAGCTAGCAAAAGAAAAGATGAGTTTATGAGTTGGGTCTCAATATTTTTGAATACCATCCACACATATATGTTTAGTAAGTGATATTTCAAGAGATCATGTTAACCAAATGTTTGTCAATCCTATTGACAAATCTGGATCACCGCTAAATGGTAGATTTTTTCATCGTGCTGTACTTTCAATATCAGGTTTTTTTTTTTTCAAAACGACAGAATATTGTGAAGCAGTCTTATGGACTTATGTAATTCAGTTGAATCAGGACATCAATTTTTACTTTGTTTGGATGCAATCATGTTTTAATTAAAGGTTTCCTCACCAAATAAGTGACCTATACTACGTATATAGGGTAGCACATAATAAGATAGTCTTGTATATAGGGGTAGCACATAATAAGATAGTCTTGCACATAATAAGATAGCACAAAACATAATGCAATCATCATGTTTTAATTAAAGGTTTCCTCACCAAATGAGTGACTTATACTACGTATATAGGGTAGCACATAATAAGATAGTCTTGTAGGTTATCGTGTTATAATCTATATGCCATGGTTGTTTCCTTTCCTCTACTTTGAAAATTGGTTATATAGTTTGGTGAAGTGATGAGCAAACATAATAATTGGTAAGACTGGCCAAATGTAGTGACTTTTTGTTAGATGTATAAACATAGTGCATTTCTATTATCTTGTGAAACATTGTGTCTCAACCGAGTACAATGACTGTTTATGGTTTATGTGATAAGTCCTGTTAGTGTATTGAAGGCTAAGTTGTTGATATTTACAGGCAACTTCTACGATATTTATGGAAAATATTAAGTGCCTTAATTTATGTGGTGGTATAGTCTGAAAGCCCATAAAACTCAAGATATCATCACAGGTAAGTAAAATATTTGAAAACCTTCACATGAAACAGAAAGTACCTCTCTGGTTGTATCTTTGTATTGTATTGTTCATTGAATAAAAAGTAACTTTCAGCCTCGAGAAGTCATCAAGTGGTTCCTATGGGTAATGAAGTCTAGCTAGCATTGAGGCTTCTAGAGGGATGCACTATATTTCCCTGATGCACTATAGCAATTAAACCACCATCAGATTTTACATTTCTATTCCCCTATTAAAACTCTGGAGTGTGATTCTGTGGATTTTGGTTAACTCTCACTTCAAAGTCTGAGAGGTTTTTGAATAAGTGGGATGCTAGAAATTTGGTACTTCCACTATAATTTGACAGGGAGTCTTGATTATGGTTGATAAAGATCTAATGCATATCCCATTTTCTGAAATAAGGTAGCACATATTACTCCACCTTTCTCCAAATTCATTTTTTGAACCTAGAAAAAGGTTGAAATTGCTTGTTCTATCAGTTTTTGACAGTGGCTTTTGGAGGTTCTAGTCTCTAGGACAGTAGGACTGCACATATATGTTGATGAATGGAATAGATGCAAGACTTGGTAAGAGTGATTTTTCTACAAGTGGATAACTACTTATTTTTCCAGCTATCAAGTCTCTTCTCTATCATCTCAATTATGTGCTGAAAATGCATATTTTCATCCTACCAGTAAAAATAGGACATCCCTAAATTGTATCTAAAAATGTACAGGAATAAGATCCCTGTTCCATACCTAAGCCCAACTTTATTAAATTCACGAATTAAAATGAAATGACTATCGCGTCAATTTTTTATTTTTTTTTACTAGTAGTTTTTCAAAGATAACTAAGAAAGCGTTAGAGTAAGGATTAATTAATTAGCTTTTGTAAAACCAGTTATGCCATTTGCGTAGCTTAACTGAAAGGTAGATATCCTCTTAAATTTGTCTCTATAATTTATTTTATTATATATAAGGTAGGTTATGTTTTTCAATTTAGTTCTATTGAATCAAAATTATATATACTTTTTCAGTTCTATTCAACGTGTATTAAATTATTTCACTTATATTTAAGTATAATTTAGTTTATTTTAATTTTGTTCAGCGGGAAATAATCTTAAAAAATAGAGCTTACGCACACTCATATATAGGGGGTGTTTGGTGATTAGCTGATAGCTGTTAGCGGTTAGCTGATTGCATTAGCTGATTTAACTAGCTGATTGTATTAGCTGATTTGACTAACTGTTTATATTAGCTGATTGCATATAAGTGCTTGGTAAATTAGCTGATAGTTAATAGTTGTTTGTTTAGCAAACAAAGTAAAATGACATTTAAGGGCCTAATCATATTGTAGTAATTAATCATTTTATAAATTGCAAAATTAAATTTAAGTATAATCTTAAATTATTAGAAAATATAATATGTCAAATATAAAAGGTGAATATTACAATATTTTACAAATATATATTTATAAAATAAAATTTAGTTGGGCATCACTAGTTTAAAATTCTTAACTTCAAAAAATTAAAAAACCCACTATACTTGTATAAAACCTTATATTTATTAACTAAATGAAATTTTATTATATTATATTATAGTTGAAATAGTTACTTGACAAAAAATGTGCATTAAAAATTAATTCATAAAATATAAAAATATGAAGAATCTGATAATATTAAAATTTACTATTAACCAATAAAATATGAAAATGGGCTTTTTCTAAAGATGGTAAGTACAGAATTTACTTAAAAGAATGTACGTAGCAAAAAAAATTCACATCAAATTTACGTACAGGTAAATAATGAAATAAAGGGTTTATAAGGAAGTTGATGAAAGAGAAAGATTAGCTGATTCATAAACGCTGATATTTTGAGCGTTTTAAAAATTAGCCTTTTGGGCCAAAACAGCTAATCCAAACAGCTCTTCACCAAACACTTTTATTAGCTTTTTGAGTTGGTCAAACAGCTAATTGGGTTCAAACAGCTAATTTTGCTCCAAAAATCTCTTCACCAAACACCTCCATAATATTATGAAGACAATACAGTAATTGGAAAATTTTCCATTTTCTGTGTTTTGGTGGAGAGATTTGATCCACATATTAAGCTATTAAGTATTTTAACATGACCCATAATTGACATTAAACAAACTATTTATGAATTAAAATAGCTAGCACATTAATTGAAGTTTTAACTTAAAAATTAATTATATAATTTATTCATTTAAAATAGGTACATTTTGGCTAAAAGATGTGAGTTTGTGAGTAGGTTCCTCCTTAATTTTTTAATATAAGTCTTAAAAGATGTTAGGTTCAATTGAAGTTTGAAGATGGTATTATAAACAAAAGATATGAATTTGTGAGTAGACAAACAAATTGAGTAATTGATATTTGAAACGATAACGTTAACTACATGTTTGTCAATCCTATTGGCAATTCCTGATCACCACTAACAAATGACATTATGCATATCAATGTCCATATTTTGAATGTTATTTTGGATTATTCATGACTCTTTCCTAAAATAAGGGGAACAAAAACTATAGATCACGATTCATGTCGGAACGGTCGTGTTAAATGTTATCTTATCTCGGCCTAATTATTGCTTATTTAAAGTATCAAATATGTAATCAAAATGAGAACCAAGATCGACAAGAAAATGGAGATGAACTTCATTCAGTGCCTCTTGGCTGAATTTTACTCTTACCAATGTTGTTATATACCTGCCAGCAAATTCTTCTTATTCATCACTGTTAGAATCCACAGTTCAGAACAAGAGATTCCCCGCATCATTATCATCCTAACTAAGACCACTAGCCACAGTAAAAGCTTCAACCTACGTACATGTCCAGGCCACCGTGAAACTCTGCAGGCAACATAGCGTATCCATTCGAACCCGAGCCGGCGGCCATGACTACGAAGGCCTGTCTTACAGATCCAGGGTCCCATTTCTTCTGCTCGATCTTCAGCTTCTGAATGCAGTTGATGTGAATGTGGAAGAAAACAGAGCTTGGGTTCAAGCCGGGGCCACGCTCGGGGAGTTGTATTACTGGATCGTGCAGAAAAACACGAACCACGATTTCTCAGGCGGGATATGTCCGACGGTGGGCGCCGGTGGACACTTTAGCGGTGGCGATTATGGGACAATTTCTAGAAAATATGGGACACTTTTGCTGATAATGTTGTAGATGCGAAAGGGCAGATTTTGGACAGGGAATCCATGGAGGAGGCGGTGGCGGAGCAAGCTTTGGCGTTATTCTTGCATGGTAAGTCAATCTGGTTCAAGTTCCATCTATTGTAACAATTTCCAGAGTTAACAGAACAATTGAGCAAGGTATTTTCTCGTTCCAGTTTATCTGCATTGTTTTAACTTAGTTTTCAGTTCCAGTTCCAGTTTTGATATGTTTGCATCAATTCAGAAATTTCTTCAAGGATGGACAGAGCATTCCACCATTGTAACAGTTTATTTTACCAAGTTTCGAAAATGTCAATTATTGTGCAATTGCCAGAATAACAAAAAGCATTAGTCTCTGATTTCAAGCCAAAACAGAACATCAAAAGATGAATAATACAACAATACACTGCAAAACATCAAAAGCCATATCAGGAAAAACAGAACAAATGAGATTGTCAGAAGCAGATTAAGCAACTTGAACTTCAATGGTCTTGGGCTTCTTGGGCTCCGGCGGTGGAATCTTCTGTACGGTGACGGTGAGGACCCCATCCTGACAGACGGCGGTGATGGCGTCGGTGTTGGAATTTTCCGGCAGCAGAAACTTTCTCATGAACTTGCCCACCCTGCGCTCCATTCGCACATACTTGGCTCCTTCATTCTCCTCCTCCCTCTTCCTCTCGCCGCTGACCACCAGCACGTTGTCTTCCTCCACCTGCACCTTGATGTCGCCGGACTTCAACCCCGGCATGTCCACCACGAACACGTACGCATTCGGGTACTCCTTCACGTCAGCAGGCGTCGCCGCCATGGCTTTGGCGTCTCGGACGTAGCTCTCCGAGGCCAGGTCTCGGGCCTTGTCGGAGTGCTCCACCGCGTCCTGCAGGTGCTGGTGGAAGTTCTGGAAAAGCGGCGAGTCAAGTCCGATGAATCTCAGATCCATGAATTGTTGAAGGATTTTGTTCAGATGATTTGGGAATTGGGTTGATTTGCAGATTAGAAAGCAGGATCTTGGCTTGATTCGAGGGGTTGTATTTATACAGAATTAGGAGGGTGGTTGACTGGATAGGAAGGCGGGAGTTTCTGGAATAGCGTAGAAGAAAGAACGGTACTAGAAGCATCTGCAAACGATTGTTTCATTCAGTATTCCAGAACATACCGGAACTTTCCTCTCCTTTTTATTTTATTCCTATACCCCGCCCTGTTTGCCAGAGTTCAGTAAAAATGAAATTTGATGAAATTTAGGTTAATTCAGTCATGTTGATTCCATTTTTCAATACATTAATTTTTACTTCAGTACAATTCAGTTCAATTCATTACATTAAGAAATAACCTCTAAAAAACAGGGCCTTATATAAATTGTAATTAAATTTCAATAAAATTCACAGGGCAGAAGAATCACCTTTCCAGGTATTAAAACCTTTATAAATAATAAAATCTATAATACACTTCAACTTTTATGATTGTTTAGTAAAAAAAGGATATATAGTCATTTATTTTATATTGATCAATTTTTATTTTTACCATGTTTATTGTATGTACTTTGGTGGTTGGTACCATGAACTAATTTTTTTTACTTATTCAAAAATGATGAACCTGAAAACTTCAATTAATTTGTGAATGTACATTTAAAAAGTATTAATTTGTTTCATTTAGTATTAATTTATAGAGATTTTACTGTATGTTATGTAGTAACGATAGATTTAGGGTTTCTCTAGTTCTTGAACTGGAAACATTATGATGTATAGAATGAGTTTCTCTAGTGTTAATAGGTAGTCTAACTCATTCTTTTTGGAAGCTATGCTTAGTTTCTTGTAGAACCTTTTAAGGTTCTACTTCTTGTACTATTACTTTAATTGTTTTGTTATTTAAAAGGCATGGGGAAGCCAATATAAATCCCTCCACCTTGGTGGTTTAACCAAAAAAAAAAAAAAACGATAGATTTGAACGTAATGATTTGAACGTAACGATACCAAACAAAATAAATAAAAATAATAATTTAAAATCTAAAAATAAAGTAACTACTTATGTATCTATTTTACTTGCCCAAAAATTAAGTTTGTTTTTTTTTATAAAAATTAGGTAATAATCAAAACGGACCCCTAATAAAATTTCACCCCTCCCCTTGTCCCCACTCCTCAGGACCCCACCAAGATCGAACTCAAGACCTCTGAGTAATTCAACTAGTTTTTACCAGTAGTTATTAATTTGTACATAGAAAATAAATTAATAGGACCGGAAAATTTTATCGAAATACCGTACCAACAAAATATCCAACTGATACCGTACCAAAATACCATGCCAAGTACCGAAATAATCGGCATGTTATTGGTATTGAATATTCAATACCATGGTATTACTGTATCATACTAAAGTAATAATGTAAATTAAAGGAAATAATATTGCTAAGTTTAATATCCGAGTCTCAAAATCTTCTTTGCTACCGTCCGAGCACCTTGCTGGTTTCTGTTTGGTCCTTTGTGTATACCTATTTTATCAATGATGGGCCCTCTGTTCTTTCCACACATTTTAGGAGCAGTTATGAGTACCTTTTTTTGTACAGCGATCCCTCATGTATGGTATATTTCGGTGCCTTAACCCGAAGCTTCTGCACCTGGATTCTATCTTCTGGGACTATACCTTTTTTTAAGTAAAACAAAATTGGGACCATCCACGAATATTCCTCCTCTATCACCTCCACCCTCGGACTATCTTCGTAACTCCTTTTCCCGAGCATTTCCATGTACAACCTTTGGCTCGGATCTAGCTTCAACTCTGAGGATGCTAACTTACTTAACGCATCTACCTTGCAATTCTCTTCCCTTAAGATTTGGGTTAGAGTAAAACTGCTAAACTATACCTCTGCAAACTTTTTTCTCGTGCCTCATATTCTCCTTTCACCTGCTGGACTCCAATATGAGAATCGCTAAAACGTTTTATCTCCCAAACTCCCAACTCTTTAGCCATCCTTAAACCTCCTATCAAAGCTTTGTATTCGGTCTCATTGTTGGTGGTTTTGAACGAGAATTGTAATGCGTAAGGGTACTTCCTACCTTCGGGACTAACCAGTAATATTCCTCCCCCACTTCCACACACGTGGGAAGAACCATCGACGTGCATCTTCCAAACATTGCTCTCGGATTTGTCATCCTCTTCGGATCCTTCCTTATAGACCACCAGATCATCATTTTTCGTTACTGTTTTTATATACCGACTCGACCAAGAAATCGGCTAAGACATGTCCCTTTATGGCCTTCCGAAGTTGGAAGGTCACGTCATGTTCTCCTATATCAACTGCCAATTTCATTATTCTTCCGGATGCTTCAGGCTTCTGCTTGATCTGCTTTATCTGGTAATTTGTCAATAACAATATTGGATGCCCTTGAAAATAAGACTTTAACCTCCTGGATGCATGCATTGGAGCCAACACCAACTGCTCTAACTCTGTAGACCTCATTTCGGGGCCCCTCAGTGCTCGACGAAGTAAATCGGGTGCTGGATCCTTTCTTCCTCCTTGATTAACACAACACTAATAGCTTCGAACTACTATAGGTTTCCCCTGGGGTTGGTTTCTTGAGGGTTGGCATCTTCTACAGGTGCCTCTTTAAGTCTTGAAATGTTTCCTCACATTTAATCGACCATTTGAAGTCCTTTGCTTTCCGATGGACATTAAAAAATGGCAATGGTCGTTCTACCCCTTTTGAGAGGAAGCAACTTATGGCAGCCAATAATCATGTAAGCTTCTGAACATCTTTGATTGTCTTTGGTGACTGCATGTTCTTGATGGCTTACATCTTTTCAGGGTTTGCATCTATCCCTCGGCTGGAAATCATAAATTTGGAGAACTCTTCCGCACTGACTCCGATGGTACTCTTACTTGGATTGAGTTTAATGTTGGTCACCTCCAACTTCTCGAACGTAGGTCAGCTAAGAATGCTTGGTAACTGATACTTTTGATTACCATATCATCCACGTATACCTCCATACTCTTCCCATTTTGATCACCAAAGACTTCATCCACCATCCTCTGGTATATCGTTCCTGCATTTTTCAAACCAAACGCATCTTTTTATAAGAAAGTCTCATCGTTAATGGTAAAAGATGTCTTTTCTTTATCCTCTTCAGCCATCTGTATCTGATGATAACATTTATGTGCATCGAAGAATGCAAGCACCGAATACCTCGTAATGGCCTCGACCAATTAATCTAAAGAAGGTTGTGGGTAGTTGTCTAACACTACATGTTGAGGTCGGTGAAGTCGATACACATCCTCCAACTTCCGTCGTGCTTTTTCTCCAAAACCGGGTTGGCGTTCCATTCTGGGTATGTGATTTCTTCTACCACTCATGCCTTTCATAGTTTTCCCACCTCAGCTCTTATGAACTCAGCCCAATCGCTCGCCATAGGCCTCTTCTTCTGTCTTATGGGTTTTACCGATTACTTAATATTTAACTTGTCGACTGCCACGCTCGGGCAATTCCCTCCAGGTCCTCCGAGCTTCATGAGAATACGTTGACATACCTCGCTAGCAACTCACATAGGCTATTCAATATGTCATCGGGTTAGTCTTTTCCAACCATCACTACCCCTTTCTCTCCAACCTTCATTTTTTCCAATTCCTGCTTCAGAACTTCCCCATACGTAGCTCCAACAGCTTTCTTTGCGTCTCTAATTGCTATTTGCATACAAAATCGAGCCTCCGCCTGGCTGCCTCAGACCACTGCAACTCCCTGTAAAACCAGACAGTGGAGATAATGAGGGTTGCAAGTTCCGTCTCCCGGTGCCTAGTTGGTCAAAGCATGAGGCGAACATAATCTCCACCCTAAACACTCTTCTTATCGTGAACCCCTCGATTTCCGTTGTGACAACCATCAGCCTCATCAGCCCCCGAGAACTTATCGCTAGGTTTAACTCTTTTCGCATGCTCCTCCCCAGGTGGCACATACCATGTTTACGCTATCAGCGCGACTACAGACTAGCAATTTTCTCCGACGATTACGCTCATGACGTCGATCATTTCGTCTTAAAGAAATTTGGCTATCTTAATTCTTCTAGAGAAAAAGTGAGATTCCCAATATATTGGGTCTTACTAGACGTGTCAACTGATGCTACGTCTATGACTCAGTATCTTTCCTTCGGACCATGCTTGATATCCGATGAGAGTTTGGAATCTGTCGAGGCTTCAGCTGATGATACTGGCCCAGCACTCTACTGGGCCGGGAAAAGGCCCAAGGCCCAGGACCGGGGAAGTAACAACTTTCCCGTGTGAGGCGCATCCGGACAAGAGAAAGGACGGGTAGGTGACAAGGAGAAGTGGTCCTGAGTCTTATCCAACGCAGGCAACCCCAGCTATAAATACTAGTCTCAAACAGTGAGCAAGATATGTGACTTATATCTCTCTACTTATATTGAGAACACCTTCCGTACGTTTTTCCTCCATCGATATCCCCATCTCATCATCACGCCGGAGCTTCTTCTCCGGGACGCCTCCCGGGGATTGTTTTGCGGGGTTGTTGCGGGCTGATTGGGAAGGAGACCCGGATAGCGTCGCCATCCGGAATCGGGCGGATTTAGGTAGCATCAATTGGCACGCCCGGTGGGACATGTTCCACCTTCGCACGATGGAGCCGCCAAGGAGAGGGCGTGGGCGCCCGAAGAAGAACGTGGCACCTTCAGGGAGTGGTCCTCCTCCACCTCCGGGAGATGACGTGACCTTGAGGCAGTTGCAGGAGGAGGCTAGACACCAGCGTGAGCTAGGAATACCATAGGATGGTCACGTGGAAACAGCCTCCGACGAAGCTGACTCGGAAAGAGAGTACCAGGATGAGCAGGAACCTAGGCCCGCTAGGGAAGGCAGTCCCCGGGCCCGGGAACCTGAAACCCGGGAGGAGGGGCAATACCTGGCCGGCAACCCTCAAACTCGGGGGCCGGCTTTCCCGGAAGAGGGGCAATCCTTAGCTAATACGGAGGAATCGGCAGCATTGGAATTCATGAGAGCCAACAAGGAGTTGTACCGCCAGTGGGTACTCTCTACCCAGGAAAACTTAGGACGAAGGGAACCTGGAGGGGACCCGGAAGGTCCTCTGCGGGGACACCAAAAGGAAGTTATCGATCTAGACGGGGTTGTTCAGCCGCCAAGAATACAGGGGCAAATTAATTCCTCAACCATCCCACTTTCTTTCCCCCCGAATTTTGGAGTTCGAGGAGGAGTGGCTACGGGACAACAATCAAATTTAGTTCCACATGCTCCACCCTACTATCCACGTTCTAGCTGGGGGACGGAGCAGACCGGGTATTACCTTCCAGTCATGCCTGCGGAATTATTGGGTTATCAGGCCCCTGGAACCCAGAGGAACCCGATCCAGTATTCCATGCCCACGTATGGGTCAATGGGGGTGAACTACGGTTACCCGAAGAGATACTGTAGGGAGGATGATAGGATGCGGGGTTGTCAGGTGGCGTAGCAGGACCCCAACTCTTTGGAGGCGCGATTGGACAAATTAGTGGGGAGAAACGGAGCTCAACCCACTTCCCCATGGGTACCTCGGGTGCTGGCATACCCATGGCCTCCGGGCCTTCTGGTCCCGGAGGGAATCCCAACGTATAATGGAGAGACAAACCAGGAAGAGTTTGTCAGGACGTACCAGAACCTAATGGTGTCACGGGACTTCCCCGAAGAACTAAGATGCAAGTTGGTAGGCTGCTACCTGAGGGGAAACTGTCTCCTATGGTTCGATTCCTTGCCCCGGCAGAGTCTTAGAGATTATTATGATTTCTCCAAGGCTCTGCTGTTCCGGTACGCGGGATTGAAGAAGGAAGGGAAGCAACTGACTGAGCTTCTCACCACTCGGCAGAAAGCTGCAGAAGGGCTAATGGAATATTACCGAAGGTACATGGACGATAGCATGAAGGTCATAGACAGACAGCAGCAGGAGAAGGCGGTGATTAGCGGATTCATAAATGGCTTGAGGGATATGGCGTTGTTCCAGAAGTTGTTGGAAAACATCCCAGAAACCTTTCACAACTTACAGATGGCGGTGCAATTGTACTGTGCGGTTAACGACGCCACCCGGAAGAGGAAGGAAGAATCTGGGGGATTCCTCCCGGATAAGACGGAAAGGAGGAGGGTGGCTGACCCAAGTAGAAGGGATTCGGGTCCTGCGCCGGTGAACCGGGCAAGGGCAGATAGTTTTACCCCGCTCAGCAAGTCCCGGACAGAGATACATGCTATTTACAAGGATTTGTTCCCAGACCCGCTACCCATCCAGGGGACCCCGTCTAGGGAAATTGCGGACAAATGGTGCGCCTATCACAAATCTTATGGACACTCGACAGAGGGGTGTAGAGGGCTGAGGAATGAGATAGAAAAGTTGATAGAGTGGGGGCAGCTAAGAGATTGCATGGCGACAGAAGCAAAGAAGGAGAATCCTCGGGACCAGCCTCAGGAGTAACCCCGGAGAAGGTGGAGGCCAAACCCCGGGAGAGGAAACGGGAGAGCCCAAGGCAACCAAGGCAACAGGGCCTCGGGGAGGCCCGCCATAGCCACCGTACCGGTCCAAGCAGTAGAGCCAGCCCCAGTACCAAACAGAATGATCAACATGATAAGCGGAGACGTCGGAGAAGCATGCCAGTCAGTTTCCGCTATCCGGGCCCGGACGCGATATGTTCCCTCGGGGGAGATTCAGGGGAAAAGGTTTTGCCCCGACGAAACTCTCACTTTCTCTGAGGCGGATGCAGCCCCGCCACAGATACCCCACTCAGACCCAATGGTGGTAACGGCGGAGATTGAAGGCTTTTTGATCAAGAGGGTGTTTGTGGACGATGGGAGTAGCGTGGAAATCATGTTCGCTTCTTGCTTCGATCAATTAGGAATCGGGAGACAGAATCTGAAACCTCCTTCGTTTCCCTTGTCAGGGTTCACGGGCAAACCTGAAGTTCCCCTAGGTGTTATTCCCCTCGCAGTATGCATGGTGGACGAGAAGGACCGGAGCAAGAGGGTCTCAGTGACATGCAACTTTGCGGTTATTGATGCACCCTCACCGTACAACGTAATCATAGGGAGGCCATGGCTAACCCAAGCCCGGACAGCGAGTTGTCCATACCTGCTGACAATGAAGTTCCCCACCGCGCAGGGAGTGGCGGTCGTACGAGGAAGCCAAGCAGTCGCGAGAAGTTGCATGATGACGGCGGTCTTAGATGCAAAGAAAGCAGTAGGGGCGGTGTATGGAGAAGCTCCCCGCCAAGAGTTGGAAGAAATGCAAGTGGCGGACAAAGGGATGGTCACGGTGGGAAAAGATCTCCCGAAGGAAGTAAAAGGTGCATTGAAGGAACTCTTGGCCAGATATCAAGAAGTATTCTCATGGAGCCCGGAGGACATGGTGGGGGTGTTGCCAGAGTTGGGGGTACACAAGCTGAACATAAGCCCGACAACCAAGCCAATTAGGCAGAAGAAAAGACCTGTAGCACCGGAGAGAGTGGAATTCATAAAGAATGAAGTGAAGAAGCTGGAGAAAGCCGGGGTGGTCGAGGAAATCATCTACCCGGAGTGGATAGCTAACCCGGTCTTAGTAAAGAAGCATGACGGAAGCTGGCGCATGGGTATCGACTTCACAGATTTGAATAAATGCAGCCCCAAAGACAACTACCCTCTCCCGAATTTGGACCGGCTGGCAGAGGCTATCGCGGGGTACTCGGTGCTGGCTTTCTTCGATGCACATAAAGGGTATCATCAGGTGCAGATGGATGAGGCGGACAAGGCGAAAACCTCATTCATCACCGATTTTGGGACCTTTTGCTACAAGAAGATGCCATTTGGATTGAAGAATGCGGGGGCTACTTATCAGAGAATGGTGGACAAACTCTTTAAGGACCAAGTGGAAAGGAACATGGAGGTATATGTCGACGACATGGTGGTTAAAAGCAGGACGTATGGGGCTTTCCTGAATGATCTGGAGGAGATGTTCAAGAAACTTGAGCTAAGCAATCTAAAGCTGAACCCCTCCAAAAGTACCATTGGAGTGGGAGCGGGGAAGTTCTTAGGCTTCATGGTGTCAAGCCGGGGCATTGATGTCAACCCGGAAAAGGTAGAGGAAATAGCTAAGATGACCTCCCCCAGATCGGTGAAAGAAGTACAGCGGTTGACAGGTTCCCTTGCGGCACTCAGCCGATTCTTATCAAAGGGGGCAGATAGGCAGCTACCTTTCTTCTCCATTCTCAGGAAGGCCAAGGCATTCGAGTGGTCCGGGGAGTGTGAGAAGGCGTTCCAAAACTTGAAAGATCACCTTCGACAGTTGCCAACTTTAAAGAAACCATACCCGGGGGAGGAGCTTTTCCTGTACATAGCGGCATCCCGGGAGGCAGTAAGTGCTGTGCTAATCAAAGAAGAGGAGGGAAAGCAGCACCCAATCTACTTTGTTAGCCGAGCACTTCGGGGGGCAGAGACCCGGTATACTGAATTGGAGCAACTAGTTCTAGCACTGGTACACGTTTCAAGGAGGCTTAAACCCTACTTCCAGGGCCATTCAATAGTGGTCCTCACCAATTACCCGCTCAAACAAGTCATGTTCAAGCTGGAGGCATCAGGGAGAATGATGAAATGGGCTATAGAGTTGGGAGAGTATGAAATTCGGTATGAGCCAAGGAGGGCTATCAAGGGGCAGGCCCTAGCAGACTTTCTGGTGGAATCAGAAGCAAGGACACAGGAAGAGCAGGAGACGACCGAGGCTGAGATAGTCCCGGCTTGGAGGTTATATGTAGATGGATCGGCACACTCAGGAGGCAGCGGAGCGGGAGTCTTGTTGATTAGCCCGGAAGGGAAGGAATACCCCTATGCGGTCCAATTCACTTTCAAAACAACCAACAATGAAGCCGAATACGAAGCCTTGATCGCAGGATTAAGATTGGCAAAGGAGATGGACATCAAAGCTCTCACGGCATACAGCGACTCTCAGATTGTGGTACAACAGGTAAAAGGAGAATATGAAGCCCGGGAGAGGAGCCTGCAGAAATACTTGGAAACGGTAAAACCTCTGGTAGCCGGGTTCGAAACCTTCAACCTGGTCCAAGTTCCCCGGGAGGAAAATAGTAAAGCAGATGCTTTGAGCAAGTTGGCCTCCTCGGAATTAAAGCCTGAGCCTAACCAAAAGTTGTACATGGAAGTACTAGGAAGAAGGAGTTACCAGGAGAATGACCAAGTAATGGTAGTAAATGAGGAAGAATCCTGGATCATTCCCATGCGGGCATACCTAAAAGAAGGAACCACCCCGGAGGACAGGGTTCAGGCCCGGAAGTTGAGAGTCAAAGCGCCTAAGTATGTGATCCAGGGCGGGAAGTTGTGTAAGAGAGAATATCTCCAGCCTTTGCTTAAGTGTGTAGAAAGGGAAGAAGGCCGACACCTCATCCGGGAGGTGCATGAAGGATCTAACGGGAGTCACCAGGGAGCTCGCACAATGGCTAGGAAGATCTTAAGGCTGAGGTATTACTGCCGACGTTGTTCAAAGATGCGGAAGAGCATGTTCAGAAGTGCTTGACATGCCAAGCATTCGCCCCGCTAATCCATGTGCCCCGGGAGGAGTTAATCGGGGTCACGGGAGCTTGGCCGTTCAGCAGGTGGGGAATTGACTTGGTGGGACCTTTCCCGACTGCCCCGGGAGGAGCTAAGTACGTGATTGTGGCGATCGACTACTTCAGCAAATGGGTGGAGGCAGCAGAACCACTCACCAACATACGGGGGCTAACTTGTGTTAAGTTTTGCTGGAAGAACATCATTTGTCGATTCGGTATCCCAAAGATCATAGTCATGGACAATGGGGCACAGTTTGAAAATGATCCTTTCAAATCATGGTGTATCAAGTATGGCATAGAGCAGAGGTTGACATCTGTGTACCACCCCCAGGCGAACGGGCAAGTGGAAGTCACCAACCGCACTATCATCAAAGGGTTAAAAACCCGCTTGAAAGGTGCGTGGGGAAATTGGATTTGGGAGTTGCCCATCGTTCTTTGGGCCCACCGGACTACAGAAAGCTCAGCCACCAGGGAATCCCCATATTGCTTGGTATATGGGTCGGAGGCAGTGATACCCGCGGAGATTGGGATCCCTAGCCCTCGGACTCAACACCAACGCCAGGAAGAAGATGATGATGGACGGCGCCTTGACTTGGATCTTCTGGAAGAAAAGCGAGAGAATGCAGCACTCCAGGAAGCCAAGGTGAAGGAGCGAGTAAAGAGGTACCATGACAGGAGGGTACGGAAAGAGGTCTTCGCCCCCGGAGATTGGGTGATGAGGAGAAATGACAAGAGCCGCCAAGCCCCGGAGGGAAAGCTTGCACCCAATAGGGAAGGACCATACAAGGTGAAGGAAACACACCCGGGAGGAAGCTACGTGCTGGAGGACAAGCAGGGAAAGGAGATCCCCAGGAGATGGAATGTAGCTAACTTAAGAAGGTTTTACGGGAAGTAGAGTGCCCTGCGCAGAACCTTAGCTAGTCAGGCATGAATATGCCAGGCATGGATATGCCCCCTCCCGGAAGCATGAATATGCCCGGAGAGACAGTCCCGGCGTTTGGCCGCGTCTCGGGCTTAGAGAGGAAGGATGGTGAAAGGGACCCATGGGTAGCTCCCATTCGGGTGCCCCGCTAGATTGGACCCGGGACTTGAATGAAGCCCGGGGACCAAAGAATGTAACGCTTACAGAATTAATGAGAAGGGATTTTCGAAAGAACTTTTATTCATTGACTCATAAATTTCAAAGCACACATGTTGATATATTACAAAGTATTTTACATACAAATTTTTTCTATCTATTTGGTACTACACCCACTTGGGACCTGACCCGGAAGCACCCTCAGGGTTACCCGGGCGGAAACCCCCTCCGAAGAATTGAGAAGACAGGAGATCTTCGGCAAAGCGGGCATCTGGGGCTTGATTCCACGCAAGCTCCTCTTCCAATTGCGCGGTGTCTTCTTCATTCAATTCGGGAATAGGAACAACCACGGATCCTTCGGGAAGCGGTTCTGCCAGGCGCATCCTCCTTACCCCGGCTGATGTAACAAACTTGTACTTAGGAAACAAGTCTGCTACACTTTTACCCTTCTCCTCCCGACTGATGCGGGTGCCCTCAGCGGTCTTGACGCCCTTCGTGGTAACTCCAGAATCAGCAATCTCCCGGATGCGTCTTATCCGGCGTGCTACTTCTTCCGGGTCAATAGATACGGACATATCCTCGTATCTTTCATACGCCACATCCACCTCCACCCGGGCAGGGACTCGGCGAAGGCTAGAGGGATAGGGCTCAACCTCCCTCGCGGCTATCTTATTATGCCACTCCACGACGTCCAGATAGGCCTTATGATTGGGAGCTCCCTCACCAAACTTCTTCGGGTTAGCTTCCATGCGTTCAATCGTCCTGCGAACCCCGGCTGGAATATCAGTAAGAGGAGACACCCCAACTAAGCCATTCCTAAGACCCAAAAGGTGGTAGGATAGCCGGGTGACTAGTAGAGCATCCTGGAGGACCCTATTCCTGTGAGTAAGAGACCGATTCTCCTTCTCCAAGTCACCAATTAGTCTATTCTGAGTAGTGCGGGTCTCTAGCTTCTTAAGCTTTTCTTGCGCTCGCTCAAGTTCACCCCACACCATGCCTAGCTCCTTGGTAGTGCGATACTGGGAGTCGTCGTGAAGGGCTTGCAGCTCAGCTATGGTCTGGTGAGAATTTAGGGCTTCCCGCATATGATCGGAAGCAAGGTCGAAGCACTGGTTTAACGACCCAAACTTGGCCTCAATCGCCTTGAGAAACGACACCAGCACCTGGATCGATCCAAACTCCTGAAGGAAGCAATCCAACCCCGCCTCAGCTAATGCCCGGTTAGCCTGGTTGCTTCTAAACCTCCAATGGGCTAGTTTCCTTTGATGGAAAGAGCATTGGAGACACCCAGCGCGGGGGAGAGAGAAGTAGGTGCCAGAAGAGCTACTCGGGTGAGAAAAAACATAGGGGGTGGGCCCTCACGGGAGAACTTCCTCTAAAGGGCGCTCAAACTACAAAAGGTAATAATCTCGTCAAAAGTAGAACTTGTTATTAATCAAAATAGGCACCAAGGCCAAAGTTCTACATACACCCCCCGGGGGAAGAAAAGCTACAAAATACTTTTAAAAAAAAAATTACAAGGGAAAAGCTAGACTAGAGTCTAGAGTTATACATTGTCTTCAGTAGAGTCCCCTTCTCCCGGAACAGCGTGAGCTCTCTCGAACCTCCTCTCCAGCTCCACGAGATCCTCAGTGGTCCACTCAGGGCCGGCATAAGCAGGGGCGTCTACCGCGGGCTCATCAGCAGACCGCTCGGGGTACCCTACCTTCCGCGTGGCCTTCCGGGATTGGTAAAGCAGATCGTCTTGACCCGCACCAAGGCCAACCCGGTAATCCCCCCCTTGGTCTTGAGCTGCTTGGTACCCGAAGTTGTCAGGCACCGCGCAGTACTCAAGGTAACTCTCTGCCCAATGGGGTGTCTCCGGGACTACCTCATAAGAGTTGAAGCTCTCCGGGCCGGGATCAGGAAAAGAGGCCTCGCCAACCGCTGGCACCTTGGCCTTCTTGATATCCGAAGCAGAAGGGGCCCGGGAAGACATTTTCAAAGAATCCCATAGCTGGGGCACCAGGACCTTCAGATCCACCTCTTGGAGGGACCTCCAGCGGTAGTTCAACAAGTCGTTGGCCTTGGGGCGGTAGTAGGAGGCTTGGGCTTCAAGAAGAGCGGGCCCCGGAAGCCAACCCCGCAGACTGCGGTACATCTCGTGACAAGCATCCGCACTGGCCGCGGCGGCAATGCCCTCCAGGATCTTGTCAAAATCAACGGAGTGAAGGATCTTCTGGGTCAGAGCATCCAGGGCCTCGAGCTGAGCGTCTTTCTTATCCTTCTTAAGGGAGGAATATTTCTTCTCTACCTCGGCCAGCTTTTTCTCCTTATCCGCTAGCTTCTTCTCCCTCTCAGCTAGCTTCTTTTGGGAAGCCTCTAGCCGGGTCTCCAAGTCATCCCTCCCGGCTAATTTTTCCCGGGTATCGCGGAGCTCCTTCTCCATTTTGGCAAATAACCTGGCGCTATACTTGGAATAGCCCCGGTTCAGCGCCTCGGTGAACTGAGGGTCCGCAAGGAGGGAATCAGCGAAGGCAGTACTCTGCAAGACAGTATATATAACTTAGACAAAATTCTGATTAAAACTTAGATAAAATACGAAGTTTTAGGAAGACAGTTACCTCCTCTTTCTCTTCCGGGAAAACCTCGGAAGTAGTAGCCCGCGGAGGAGTGTTGCGAACAGGAGGAGGAGAAGGAAAATCGTTGGTCCTCTGGCGAGAGGATGGGGGAGACCCGGGCAGCTCATTAGAAGGTGGTCGTTTGAACCGTGAACTGGCCCCGCCACTATAAACCGGATGCTGGACAAAGGACCGACGCCCGGGAGTAGGTGATGGGATGGGAGCAGCCCGGGACGCTGAAGGTAACCCGGAGGAGGATGGCGGGCAAGAGCGTTGCTGCGAGCGGGCCCCTTGCGGGATGATAGCTGGGTTCTCAGTAGAGGATGGCTCAGGATGGGGAGCCACTTGTTGAGCAGGCCCGGCTTGATCGCCCCTGGTGGAAGACCTCTCCACGAAAGTCATAGGGTCCGCGTACAACGGAGGTTGGGCTGAAACCAAGCAAAGGAAGTCAGAAAAAATAAATAATAGATAGAAGGGGAACAAGGATCCAAAATAAAATAAAAAGCCTTAATAGGCACCTCCATCCGGCCACACCGCAGCTATGCGCGGGAGAGTGAAGAGCTAGGCAGGGTAGATCCCGCGAGGCCAATAATAGCCTGCGTTCCCGGTCTTAAAAAAATCGTCCATACTTAGGGGGGAAAGACGAATGAGGCTATGGTCGCTGGTAATAAGGTCGGGGAGATTGGCGAGGGGTTTCTTGTCCTCAGGAACGAGAGAATCGTTCCAGGAAGGCATAGGGTACACCCGGGCATCGCATAGAAAGAAACCTTTCGAAAGATATCCTTTGGCGGATTTAGGTTTGGAAAGGATGAAGTCCTTTATCCCGGAGCGAATAGTAAAAGAAAAGACGCCCGGGAAGGACGCATGTGCCTTCCGCAAGACATAGAAGGAGCGGAAGAGTAAGAGAGAAGGAGGAATGTGGCACCTGGCGCAGTTAAGCAAAAAGGCCAGGATTAAAACAACCCCGTTAGGGTGTAGTTGGGTCGGGGCCACATTGTAAAATTGAAGAATTTCAAGAAAGAGAGGAGGGAAAGGCAGGCTAAGCCCGTATTGAAAATGGATCCGGGGGATGCACGAAACTTCCCGCTCGGAGACTCCCGGGGGAAGTTTAGAAATAGAGGCATTTAAAGGGAAGGGAATAAAGCAGCGCTTGGCTAAATCCAAGACATCCCTATCTAGGGAAGGAGAATCCTCGGGGGCATCATAAAATTTGATACCTACCGGGCACACTCCGTGAGTGGGCCCCCGGGGAATGTCATCACCAGCTTCCTCGCCGAACACCTCTTCATCCTGATCCTTGCGGGGATGATTAGGATGCTCGGCCGGGCATGAACCTGCCCCATCCGAGGGCAACGCACCCGGGACAACTGGCCCCCGGGGCGTACTGAAAACCTCGGAAGAGGTGTCCGGGGAGGAAGGGGAGGAAACCATGTTATCATCAGCCCGGAATTGGACCTCAAACCGATTTTGAACTCCCTCGGTGTCCAAGGAAGAATCGGAGGGAAGAGGGGAAGTCATGATGGGAAGAGAAGGAAGGAGAGATTTAGTGCTTACTTGATTAAAAGAGCAGAGCGCCTGGAAGAATTTGGAGAGAGAAGCTTAATGAAAGAGGGTTTGGACCCTTATATAGGCGGATGAATAGGAAACGCCCCCTCAAAAGAAGGAAAAGCAGTTATGACACACTGATCAAGGCGGAATAGAGAACGACGGTGTCAGAAACTAATTATCACGCAGATGGGCCCTACCGAAAGAAATAATGACAAGAGGAGAAGCGCATGAGACCAGTCCCCCGCGCTACAGAGACCCGGACAACTGGTCTGGGGGGCTAGTGATGATACTGGCTCAACACTCTACTGGGCCGGGAAAAGGCCCAAGGCCCAGGACCGGGGAAGTAACAACTTTCCCGTGTGAGGCGCATCCGGACAAGAGAAAGGACGGGTAGGTGACAAGGAGAAGTGGTCCTGAGTCTTATCCAACGCAGGCAACCCCAGCTATAAATACTAGTCTCAAACAGTGAGCAAGGTATGTGACTTATATCTCTCTACTTATATTGAGAACACCTTCCGTACGTTTTTCCTCCATCGCTATCCCCATCTCATTATCACACCGGAGCTTCTTCCCCGAGACGCCTCCCGGGGATTGTTTTGCAGGGTTGTTGCGGGCTGATTGGGAAGGAGACCCGGATAGCGTCGCCACCCGGAAGCGGACGGATTTAGGTAGCATCATCAGCGAGGCTAAACCTTTGTGTTCGAGCATGCAAAACAAAGCCCCGGAGCCACCAGACAGTAGCAACTCCGTTGTGATAATCATATTTTGAGTATTGAAAAGGGGAATAAACCCTAAATTGTAAAAGTCTAGGGTTAGAGAACATACCTCTTTCTTGCTGATCATGTCTAATATTTATAGGGCTGGTTCATGCCATCATGGTCCCTCTTCCATCATGGATTTCGTCATTTCGTACTATATATCGAGGGAGCCGGATCACATGATTTTACTATATATCCAACCCCCACTCCTAGTCCTTCCTCTAGTATCTAGGAAATTTCCTGGAAGGCGACGATCTGAGGTGAGCCACTGATATCATTAGTAACTACTTATGTAGTGATGCGGGGTAAATCCGCACTAGTAAATGGTACCTCAGATAGTTGATATATCCGAGGGCTTCATGATGTGGATTGTAGATGAAGTATGCAGACTGCTCGCTAATAATGCCTGTCTGTCAGAGCTCCTGGGTCTCAGATAAGACTTGCTTGGGACCTATCACTACTGCAGAACGGGGCAATTGAGGCGACGATTCACGGCGGTGGTTTGCGAACCGCCGTGATTTGTTCTTGTTCCTGTACAGGAACTATTTTTGGCATCGTTGGCCGTCGCCTGGAAGACCAATTTCGGAGGTTCTGAGTAAACCGCCGTGGTTATAAGACGAATTCGCGGTGGTTTTGAATTTACGGTGGTAAATACACGGCGGTTATCAAAAACCGCCTAAATTTCAACCGAAATCGCGGCGGTTTTGTATTCGCGGTGTTATGTTCACGGCGGTGGCAGAAAAACCGCCGCGTTTAGGTACTGTTCCGTTACTGGAACGAAAAAATTGCAATTAAAAGTTAATCGAAATTGATTTTGGATAATATAGTTTTTGAAAGAAATAAATATTGGTGTTTTGAAATATTTCCAATATCGGAACTGCAATGCAATATTTGAATATAATAGTTCTGATGTTGGAACTGGAAAAAATGTGTGAATGAAGTAGTTCCGAACTCGGAACTTAGTAAGAAATATTGTAAAATTACTCAACCCAAAACCAAAAGTTGTAAGTAACCTAACTTCTTGTGTAGGAACATGCATATAGTATTTAAAATTAAATGTTGTTTGATGTTAATAAACCCAATAAGTTCACTAAAATCCTAAACCCACACTAAATTGAGTGTAACTAATCAAATGTTCTCACATATTATTTAACTTTATGACAAGGGAACTAAATTGAGTGGTATTGTATCCAATCTTAAACCTTAAACGACGGTAACAAATGAAAAGTTACTTCTTGTTTGATTTTCTATAGACACTACTTCTATTTAACTAGTATGATACTTCACTTGATTTTCTACATACACTAACTAAAATAAGTTTCCTTTTTTTTTAAGCAAATCCACCCATGGTGGAGGAGAATTTTATTGGCTCTCCAGACCTTTCAGCTATAAAGGTTTTTACAAAAGAGAGCTAAGAGCTCTATGAGGCATAGTGAGCCTCCAAAAGAATATAGAATAAGCTAAAGTAGGCCTATTCTATTTAGATTGAGCTTGAGATTTTAACAAAAAAGTCCTTATTCTGAGGAGCCATTTAGTGATCAACAAGTCGAAGCACAACTCTGCCGCCCCAGTAGGTCTAATTTGTCAATATATCTCAATGCAAAGATCTATGTACAATGATCCAAAATACAGATTATCTCACTTAGAGTTTTCAAAAAAATGTGTTAAGACACCAAAAGAGGTACCGAACCTCTATAGTTGTTGATTGACACCAAGATAGATGTCGTCCCTGTTTGCACCAAGAATGTTCAAGATATGTTCCAGTTCTATGAGACTTGAACCATATTCCAGCCATGCTTTTGCATCCATCACAATTCCATCTCAAGATTCTACAGTGTCACCTTCATTACTGGCCTTGCGCCATCACTGCAAAAACATAAAAAACAGCAGTAAAATTATACAAGGATTAATATATTGATATTCTAAGACTTGGGACTCCTTGTTTATCTAACTGAATAATACCCTTCAGTTTCCTGGGCGCATTATCAAAAGACAAATCATCAGTTTGATTCAACTGTCTACAAAAGTTTGCAATGAAATCTGCAGCCTTATTTCCTTCTCTGAGTACATGAAGAATGCTATTGATAATACTCATTTTATGTAGATCAGAGCACATTGAGAAAAAACTCCAGTCAATGGAGCTGGGATCCTGCATACCATGAACTGCTACAGAGCAGTTTGATTCTACAGTGAAGTGATGCAATTGCATTTGCAAACCAATGAGATAGCCATGTTGTATGGCAAGTAATTCAGCATGTAATGGGGATTTTGCATCAAGGCATATCATATTCATCCTGCAGGCAACTCCATGACTATTCCTTACTATAATACCTATCCCAGCTTTGGCTTGATGAGAATCTACATGAAATGAAACATCTACATTTATCTTAAAACCGGTATCTGGTGGAAACCATTTGACCACTTTAAATGGTCTTGGCCTTTTCCGTTTAAGAAATGGCACAAGTCCATTTTGTAGTAAAAAAGAGTTCTTATCACCAGACCCTGTTAGGGGAAAAGCACAAAAAATGAGATTTTCTTGCTTCACTATGCCTTTGATAATACTATGCAAAGTTAAATTTTTATTGTCATTTAAAAGTTTATTCCTTCTGTTCCACAAAGCCCAGAACACCATCAAAATAGTTGTTCTTATTACTTTGGTGTGAACTTTTGAAAAACCTGAATATGACATATAAAACCTAACTCTATGAGCTATAGTGCTAAAGCTGGGGGGATTAATGACTAGCAAATTGATAATGGAGTTCCAGATTTCACTAGATGTAGCACATTCATTAAAGAAGTGGCTAATTGAGTCAGCAGATGAACACATTGGGCACTTAGATGGCAGATTGAAACCAAATTTAATGAGGATATCATCAAATGGGAGAATCCTGTTCTTGATTCTCCACATGAGAATAGAAATTTTTGCTGGGATTATGGAGTTCCATACCTGCTTAAGACTTTTATCTGGGGCTGTTCTTGGCCTGTAACTGAGATAGACTGATTTGATTGTGATTGTTCCATTTCTTGATGGCTTCCAGATGAGCTTGTCCTCATGATCATGGTGTAGATGTATATCCTGCAAAGCTGAAAATATATTGGTAGCCAAGTGAGGCTCCAAGATAGTGAGGTAAAGATGTTTGCTCTGAATGAAAGTAGCCAGAGATATATTGGGAAATGGAATTTCAATCTCTGGTGGCCAATCATAGCAAAGGGCTCCGGTTCCTGACCAATTTGCATACCAGAAGGGACATTTACCATTTCCATACAAAACACATGAGTGTAAATTAGCATGTTCAGTAACTGTACAGATTCTCCTTCAAGTGTGTGAAGTTTTGTAAGATTATGGTAAGGACCATATGAATCTAGTCCAAATGGTCTCATTATGTTGCAGCTTCCACCACATCTTACAGGAGAAAGAATCTATTAGTGCTGTAATATCCCTGAATCCCAGTCCATTTTCATGTTTTGGGCTGGCCACTCTGGACCACTTTCTCCATACTTTCCTATTACCGAACTCTGTCTCACCCCAAAAGAATCTCATGGCCATTTACTTTCCTATTAAAATAAGTTTACTTAATTGAAAGTCAACCCATACTTGACGTTTTACAAATACTAATCAAGTTGGGTTGGACTAATTTAAGGTTTATCATCACTTAACTTTCTATAATCAATAATTAATCTGTTATATCATTAGTCTGATTCTATATGTTATGATTAATCTTTACTAACATGCAATTGACTATCTTCATAAAAAATTTAAATAAGATAAATGAAATGTCAAATCTTATTTCAATTGGACATCTATAAATTGTATGATCTGAACCTTTGATATATTTAATCAATTCAATCTCACCCATTCAACATGTTATTGTTTATAAATCCCAAAACCTTATCCTACTTCAGAATTTTCTCCAAATCGACACTGGATATTTTCACTGACGACGAGTCCATCAAATCTCTCGCCCCTCGGACATGATCTGTACGGTGTCCTTCATCCACATATCGATCGAACACACTACCGCGACACCTGATTTGAAATTTATATGTTCTTTTGAAATTTAAGTACTTTTAGTTCTACTTATTAGCATATTTTGTGGATATTAGATGTTCTATATTATAATACTATATTTTCCATTGTTCTCCATCTTCTAAATTTTGTATAAAAACAATGTGTAAGAAAATAAAATAATAAAATAAGTTGGAAAATAATAAAAAAGCATATAGTGTATTTTGATATTTGATATTTAATATCGGACCGAAATTTAAGAATCAAAATTAAATTAAATTTTAATTCATGTTCCAATTCCAATTTAATAAAGGTTGTAGAAAATTTCTATATATTTTACAATATGAAAACTTCCTATTCTATTAAACCCCCCCCCCCCCCCCCCAATCCCCCCCCCCCCCAATGTCCTTCGCGTCTCACTCCAACCTCTGCCGGAAACTTCCAATCTCCACAGATCCCCTCACAACCATCGCCTCAAGATTCTCCCCGACCAATCCCCTCATCATCATCTCGTTGATGATCCTACCATGACAGACCAATTTTTTCGCTTCAAAAAAATAAAAACGTGTCCACCGGATTTTTGACGGGATGGGTATTGTGGGGTGGTGGAGACGACGGTTGTAGGTTTAGATTTCCGGGAAGAGAATGTCAATTCAGTGGTGGTGGGTAAGGGAATTAGGGGTGTGGGCGGCTCCGAAACCCAGTCGCTGGCGTTAGATGGGGAGTCAATGAGTTCCAGACCTCCATGGTGTCGGTGGGAATTCGGTGTTGTAATGGCGAAGACCATTTACAAGAGCTTGAATTTCTCCATCCCTAGCCGGGCTATTTTCGTGAGTTTTTTTTCCACCAATTCAATTTTATATTTTGATATCTTTTATGATTGAATATGATGAATGTGAGAGAATGGTCTGCTTAATGTGTGTTTATTTGTTCAGTGGGGAGCTGCTTGTTAAGTAAGAGGAGGGTCAGATCGAAAAGGAGAAATTGACAATGGAGGTATTGATTTTAGCATGTTGTTTCTTTGAAAACTTTATTTACTGAATTATTGTTAGTTGATGTAGGACTTGGTAGGGAATATAGATGGAGCAATCTTTGAATTGCAGTTAGATTAAGAATTGTAGCATTTTTTTTATTTGAGGATTATTTTAGTGTTATGAATTCGAAATTGTATGTGGATGTGGATGCTTCACGAGTTCGCTCCTCTTATCTAATTGATCAATTTTGCTACGATATTGGTATGTCAAGGTAGGGGCTAATATATATGTGAAGTTGATTTGGTATGTGTGTTGTTTCTTTCGCATAGTTGTGTAATCATTCATGAACAGTTGTTTTTGAATATGATGTCTTATAGATCATATTATGTGTTTGGATCTGAAATTGTAGTTATGGTGAAAGTTTGAATTAAGATTGATGTCAATATGGTTTATGGTTGAAGAAGTTAAGATGGTGGACGCTAAGGAAGAGGCAGTTGATGTGAGTTTATATCTGCTCACTAGTTTATAATGCTTTGTTTTTCTTATCTTTTTTTAATAAGTAAGTCTTTGTGCAACAGATAGCTTTTTTATGGGTGATGGTGGCTGGAAATGATTTGATTGTTGAAGGTTTCATGGATTGTGTTACGGTCTTGTGGGTACAACTATTGCCAAAGGACATCACTCCCTACACTTTGATGGAGATGAATGTTACCCGGAATAACTAAAGTCATTATTTGTCTTGGCCAATTCGCAAAGCCTTGGAATCCAACATGCAAAACTCTTCATCCACCAATGAATGTTACGTGACTGTTAGATTGATTTGGAGTTCTCGTAAGTGTGCTTGTTGTGCCTTTGTTATCATAGTGAGCTCCCAAATATCTTTTAAATCTTTTGTATTAGAGTTTATAAGGTTCTTAGGTAGATGATGTTATGTATCCTATATTGGAACTCAATTTTATACAAATTCTATTATTTTTGCACTCGACCTGAGACTGAGACTGACCTAATCCCCGACGTCGGAACTAAATCAAAGCGTCTAGGCCTGCTAACAAGAACGACACCATTTAAAAGCAACTTCTAACGTCGGAAGCCAACACGTTAAACTCACTGTTCCAACAACGGAACTCTAAAAACTGAATTCATAACCGAGACCAAAGTTCCATCGACGGAACTCTATAATGACGACCAAACTCGTTAACGCCGTCTCATCTGTTCCGTGGATGGAACTGAAAATCTGAGACGGTATCCCAACGCGTTCCATTATCGGAACTCTACTACGGCGGTTTTCTGCAACAAATCACGGTGGTGGAAAACCGCCGCGAATCCAAGTAATTACGGTGGTTTTGAGCAACCGCCGCGAAACCCATACCATTTGCGGCCCCCTGCTGACGGTGTCCAAAAACAGTCGGGAGAGGCCGCCTCCACCGCCGTGTATTAGTGCCAATTCCAGTAGTGTATTCGTCCAAAGCCTGCAAAACAAGCCCCCGGAGCCATCCGAGGGTAGCAGCTCCATTATGATGATGAGATTTCGTGTATGGAAAGAAAATATAAAATTCTGTATTCAAGAGTTAGATAACTTACCTGAAATGGCTGATTGCAGCCTCTATTTATATGCGCCTTGGGCCTTACCCTGTATTCTCATCCCACGTCATCCTTTGTACCTCGTTGTGGTCCTAGTCACATGACTGTACCAGCCGAACCTTCTTCTTAGCTGTCTGTCACATGCACCAAAAATTACCAGGAAAAACACCTTTGCCAGTCACCTTCGGTATTATCACAAGCCCCCCAAGACAAAGGCTTCAGGCTTCCGAAGCTGAGAGTTTCTGTCTTGTCATTTCCTCTATTTGCTTTCCGATGTCTCTACTCCACGCGCGTTTGTCTCTATTCTACTAGGTGGGTCCCTTGGCCATAAAGAGCTACCATCCTCGAGCTTTTGGCGGCTACGCGCTTCTCTTTTCCCTAAATCCTTCCTCTTTCCTCGCGTATCATCATTACTCCTTCCCCCGATGCGCTACCTTTTAATATTCCCCTCTATTTCTTCTATATATAGATCCTTCTTGCTTCACTATTTCTCCTCTCTTGCTGCTCTTCAGTTTATCTTACGCCTATCTCTCGTTTTCTGGTGAGTCGCCTATGCTCCTAGTTTCTATGCTCGTCTTTTGTTTACGTCTTTGCTTTATTTTCGACATGGATTCCGCCAACCAACTGGATTCGGCGGACACTGATAACCTGAAAGCTCAGTCCTCTAACCCTGTATCCTCTTCTGTTCCCGATCTGGGTTCTGAATCCTCCTCTTCGGAATCCTTGACTACTGCCAAAGGGAAGAAACGGTCTCGTTGATCTTTTCTCCAGGTACCTCGGATCTCCCCTATGGGTTTCTGCTGTGATTCCAAGCCTTATCTCGAGTGGGTTACCGAGGATATCATCAATATTTGCTACAATAGCTTTGTCCCCATTCCCTTGGATGCGGAGCTAGAGCTTGTCGAACCCGTTCAGGTCTAGTCCGGTGCCTCATGCCTACCTGCTCGCCATATTTATTTTGGCTTATCCCTTCCTTTCCCTCCACTTTTCTCTACATTGCTCGATTACTTTCATAAATCTCCTGCTCAGCTCCATCCCAATGGAGTAACCGTGGTTCTGGGATTTATTACTCTATGTCGTAGAAATGGTGTCGTTGAGTCCTTGGATCTATTTCGTTCCTTTTTCCGCCTTACCGCTTCCCATGCGAAGACTCTAGGGATCTTTACCTTTTACCCTCGAGGCCCCTCTATCGTGCTTTGTAAGAATGACAATGTTAAGAACTAGAAGAAGGCCGGTCATTACTCATTTAACCAAGTTAAGTACCATGCCCCAGATTGGAATGACAACATCGAGGTCGAGGTTGTTGAGACCCTTGTCCTTCCGTCTGTAGCTTCCGATTATAAGAGCTTGTCCGGCCGATCCTTAAATGTCCTTCAATATTGGCTCAAAGGGAATGACAGCTTCTACTGGCCTCGCTCAATCTATCTTGAGGTTACCTTTACCTGTCGTCGGATTTATGCCTAGTGATCTAATGAAGGTCTTACCTTCTGTCTTAGAATGGCTGTCTTTATTTTGTTGTGTCTTCTTTCTCTTTTATCCCATTTTTTATTTCTTTTCTAATGTTACTTCCTCTGTTTTGTTGCAGTAGTTCGCGATCTCCTTGATAACCCTGCCATCTACTCTTCACCCGAGATGGCTGGGTCTCTTCGCAAGAAAACCTCCAGGTCCACCTCGGATGCAGTCTCTGACCCCAATCTTCGGTCCGAGAAAACCCCTGTAAATAATTTGAGGGAAAGGCCTGCCTCTCCTGTTGCTAAGAGGGTCTGTTCCGTAGTTCCTGGAAAGGAATCTGAGCCCCTTACTATCAAGAAAGTTCCTGGCAAGGGATCCGAGCTTCCTGTCTCTAAGAAATCTTCTGGAAAGGGATCCGAGCCTTCTGCCACCAAAACTGCTTCTGGCAAGGGATCCGAGCCCCCTGCCATCAACGAAGGTCCTGTAAAGAGAGGAATTAGGAATTGAGATCCTTGAGGAAATGCCCCTCGAGGATCTTGTGATTCAATCTGAGGGCCCCATTTTCCTGAGGGGACCTGCCATTTTAAGTCCGACTCGTCCGGGAGGTGAAATCTTCAATCTGAAGGCTTTTGACTATGGCCCCGCTATCCGTATTATCAAATAGGCTGTATCTAAATCTTCTTCTCCTGAAGTGTAACCTGATCTTCTCTCCATTCTGGTCCATGTTCATCCGAAGTCTGTTACTCCGGAGGTTGAAAATCCGGCCATCGTGGTTCTAGTAGCCTAGGAATCCGTTCATGTGACCCATCTGGCAGACAATCGCCTATCTTCTCATTCTTTTCCCATGTAAGTACTCATGCTATCTTACCTTTTCCTTTTCCCTTTTTTTTTCTTATTGGTGCGCCATTCTTTATGCAACTAGCCCAAGCTTTTGTGAAGAGTTTTAGTGATTCTCCCGACTTCCAGTCACTACTAGCTGAGAAGTGGGACGAATTTTCCGGTAACCTGCTCCGCGACCTTCAGCAGGAAAGGCAAGCTCAAGAAGCCTGTCAACGGGCCTTGGACGAGGAGGATCCATGCTCTGCTCTTTTGCGAGAAAAAGTCAAGCCCCTTAAGGATGGGTCTCTTCTTTGTGAATTTGGAAAGACCATCACTGAGGAAATGATCGGCTCCGAGGTCTGTGATCAGATCTTATCTAAGCTTCTGAAAGAGTATAATAACTACCAAACCACCACCTTCTACCAAAGCATACGAGGTTGGCTTCCTGGGGATCTTCGCCTGGCTGTGCAGAAAGATTACTATCATCCTGGAACCTTGGCCCGTTTTGAACAGCGTTCTAGAGTCTTTCACCCGAGTACTCTTTAAACTCTAGCCCCCAAGATTTGGGCTGCTCTGCACTCTTCCTCTCAGCCCACTTCCGCAGCCGACCTTATAAAGATCGGAGAGAAGAAGTCCATAGTTCCTGTGGAGAAGGTCGTGCAGGAGGTAGACTTCCGCAATCGCCCCCTTCTCATCGCTACTCTGTTAACCGCACATGGTATGTGGAGTGGTGTGCTGAACCTGAAACCTTCAGCCTTAGGGCCGCTTTGTCCAATGGCACTCCTTTCATCGAGTTCTCTACCGAGTTGGGTCATGTTCAACTGCCTCAAGCTACCGAGGGTTACCAGTCTCCTGGAGAAGCCTCTAGTTCTAATGTATAATCTCCTTTTCCCTAAGTTCGGCGATCTTCCTAGTTTCTTTTCTCTTGTTGCAACTCTCCCCACTTGTTCGGGGCATTTCCAATCGTCTCCTTGTATTGCTACAATTTTTTTTAATGTTATTTCCCGATTTTCTCCTTTTCTTATGTATTTCCTTTGTTATTAGTTCTAATTCCTATCCATAATGAATTCCTGTGACTTTTCCCTGCAGGGTCCCCTTCCCCCCACTTCGGATAAGGCTTCTCCCTTTTTGTGCTCACAATGCCAAGCACTGAAAGTGCAGGTATCTGAGCAGCAAAGAGGAGCAGGTCAGAGGGAAAAGGCATTGTCCGAAGGCGAGTTTGGTTTCCTTCTTGAGGAGTTTCCTACTCTTAGTGCTGCATCTGGATTTCTCAGATCTATGAAAGCTTGGTTCGGTTCTATTAAACGATGCCATAAGATTATCTCTTCCTATCTCGAGAAAACCGCAAAAATGCCAAAACTTCTGAACCAATTGCTTGGCTCATGTAAAGAGCTAGAAGCTGAAAATAAGCAGCTTACCTCCCGCAACCACGAGCTTCAGAATTATCTCATTTTTCTGAGGCTTTCGTTTCATCTATCCTCCCTTGTTCGCGGAAAAACTCATGCCATTCCATTTCACGATATCACCCCATCTGTCTGAGACGCCATTTCTAATATGGAAAAGATCGACAGGTTCCAAGCTGGTGGCTCGGCTTATCCTGTTTACACTGAGGCCGTTGAATGGTACCGCTGCCGCCTAAATCTTCTGGGATGCCTAATCTGTTTCCTCCTTCCATCTGGGAAATTCCTCCTTCCCCTCCTGTTGATAATTACTTTCACCGATACCTTAATCCTCGGCTTTCCACAAAATATGAGGATTGCCAGAAAAGAATTCAAGAAGTTATTCGTGTACGGCGGTTGGATTTTCCTTCTTTTAGTGAGCCTGGCCCTCCTGCAGGTACTTCTCAAGTAAATGCCTCTCTTGTCATCCAACCCATGATCTCTCGATCCCTAGGATGTCCTTCTGACCAGGTCCTTGAACCTGGCCCGCTTGAAAATACATCTCAAAAAAATACTCGGCCTTCTTTCCGACCTTTGATCATTCGCTCCTTCCCTTCCCAAGGAGACGAAATAATTCATGTATCTTATGATTAGGATCTTCTTTATTTATTTATAATTTTTTTGCAATGTGGATTAGAACTTTTGTAAGATGCATGGGTGCCGAGAGGACGTCTCCCCTCGGGCACTTGCCAATATTTTTATCTTAATAATGCAATATTTTCCAGTTTCTTTCCTATTTTCTCCTTCTTTCCTTAATGCTCGGATTACCCTTGTCGAGGCTTAACCTTTTTTGCGGGGCACCAATCATGTGAGCGACCCAGAGGTCCCGACTTTCCCTTTATTTACATCGAGCTATCCAGCATATATGCAAATTTTTGCGTATCCACGTACGTGGGAGGTCGTCGCCGTACCTCTCAAATATACAATTTAGATACGCTTACTACCGCTACACACAATTAAGTATATAATGGTAAGTAAGGTTCGTTTCCACAGAGAAGAGGTTATTTCTACGTATATCTTGTAGTATGCATATATATATAAAAGCCATGTAAACAAAAGGGGGGGGGGGGTTTGAGTTGAGTTTTGTAAGAAATACTACTAGGTAAAGTAACTAGAACTTCAAGGTTTAACTAATTTATCATATGATTATTCTAACTAGAGATTTAACTATGAGAATAATGGACTTGGGCACATGAGATTAGTGTCTTCTTGTTATGGATTTTTCCTCAAACTCTATCATGTAACTTTGAGAATGGTGATTGTTTGTAATGGGAAATCATCTCTATTCTAGTTATGAATCATGAAAGCATCTTCACAACTCTTATTGGAAACATCTCTATATGATAGCAAATAGATAAATTGATCAATGTTATTTCAAATTAGATGTTTTCCCACCTTACCCATGTAATGTGATAACACAATTGACATGAATATAATGCTAATGAATGATCTCAAGAACAAATATAATTGATAACAACATATATTTGATTCCTAATTTACTACTTTTACATAGAAGAAATGATAGCATTTCAACCATGGAAAAGCAATATCTAACACATATCTATAACTAGGAAATCATTCCTAACCATTTCAAGCATCAAATACACCTACAATTCATGATCACTCAATGACAAATCACCCATTCCAATCTCATATACCCAAGATGGGATTTAGCCTACAATCATAATTATATAATCACAACCATAATCCATACAATAATACATGGTGAATTCAAAGTGAAAATCAAAGGAACAATGAGGAAAAAGAGTTGAAGACTCTGAAATTCGATCCTCTAACAAATGAGGATAAGTTTCTTTTATAGTTCAAAACAATTAAAATTAAAGCAAAACAAAGTGCAAGTTGCAGGAATGTTTCGCGGACCGCGAGAAATCCTTCGTGGCTCGCGAGACTGGTTCTCGCGGCTCGCGACCGAGGATTCGCGGCCCGCGCGACACTGGTTCCCGCGGCACGCGACCGAGGATTCGCGGCCCGCGTGACACGGTTCCCGCGGCACGCGACCGAGGATTCGCGGCCCGCGCGATACTGGTTCCCGCGGCTCGCGACCGAGGATTCGCGGCCCGCGCGACAGGGCTTCTTCAAAACAACAACACACACCCTCGCGGCTCGCGAGAGATGTTTTGCGGCCCGCGAGAGTGTGACTTCACGCCACTTCTATGACCGGTTCTTCAATGCATCTAACTCCTTCAGGACGGTCATAGAAGGTCTTCAAATCATCCAAATCCATAGCAAGTGCAATTCAAGGTCAAAATGCACGTCTTCAATTTCAAACCACTATGAATGATTAGGTTTAAAAGTCTAATATAAAAGTACAAAATACTGTCTAAAACAGCTTTCAAATGCTACAAAATAAGAGTATATTTAGGACCTATCACCACGCTTTCCTGACGCACTATCCAGTACGCATATTGTCCCAAGCGTATCCACGCATCCGAACTACGATGTATCTACGCCGAACCTGTTCATCGCAATGTGTCTCTTGTCGCACATGCAATTTATCCTGCGTATCCACGCATCCAAGCTATGACGTATCCACGCCAAGCCCCTTTACGAGTTATGATTTCTTTTTAACCTTTTCCCGATCCCCTGGTATCCTTGAGGATTTCATTTTCTTTATTCTCCGATCTTCATTTCTTACATCTTTTAAATTCCTTATATTCTAAATGGACTTTTTCTAACCCAGTCTCTTAATTGCCTTCCTTTCTTTTCTGCTAACCTTGTTCCTTCATTCTCTCCCCTTCTTTCTCCTCGTCTGAGGGTGATTATTTCGTAATCAGCTCCCCATAATATTCCTTCCTTTCCTTTTTCTATATTTTCCCTCCCCTGAATTTCCTTCCTTCTTTTCCTTGCTCCAAAAATTCTCCGCGCCTATAATTTTCCTTCGCTCTGGGGGTAATCCGAGCCCCCCAGCCTTACAGCCGTTGCCGACCTCTTATCCTTTCTTTGCCCATCCTATTCAAACCTATGTACCTTTTATCTAATCATTTTCCTCATTTCTTCAATCTTGTTCCCCTTTTCTTTCTCCCTTTATTTCCCTTTCGTCTATTCGAAGACACCCTTTTCGGTTCTTCGTCCTTTCCTACCCTTATCTCGTCTTCCTCGGATATCTCTCCTAAATCCGAGCCTACCCTTTTCTTCCCATTTTTTACTTTTATTTTTCCACTTTCTCCCCTTTCTCTTTTTTTTTCTCTTCTCTTTCTTCTTTTTTTATTTTATTTTTTATTTCCCTTTCCTTTATCCGAAGGTGCCCTTTTTGGTTCTTCGTCCTTTCCTAACCTTACCTTTTCTTTCTCGGATATCCCTCTTAATCCAAACCTACCCTTTTCCTCCCCTTTCTTTATCTATCTCTCCTCTTTCTCCCCTTTTTCTTTCATTCTTTTTTTTTTTTTTTTACGAGGGTGGCTAGTTCCCGTTCCCCCATTTATACCCTTCTATCTCCCTTGTTATCTTGTTCCCTTTCTTTTCCTCCTTTTTCCTTATCCGAAACTCTAACCATACCTTTCATTTATTATTTCCTGGTTTCCCCCAATTCAACTTTTCCATCCCTTGAAAGTTTTTACCCTTCAGATTTCCGTTCGCCTAAACTAGCCCCTTTTTTATCTTTACCGGTTTGGTCTGGCCGCTTTCACCTTGTGAATGTCTCGTCCTCGCAACTTGTTCCAGGTCGTGGCCTATCCGGTGTAGTCCTCAAGTTCCTACCTTTCCACTGCTCCTTTCCTGGTACCGCCAACCTAATGTGCGAAACATAGGATTCCTTCCGAGGGTGTTTGGCTTTGCTCGCAACTGCTCTTCGGTATTTTCCTCCTCATGCTCATGCCTTTGAAAGCCCCTTGTATTTCCCTAGTTTTTTTTCTTCATTCCTTGCCCTCGTATGCGACCTGCAAAGGAAATTCTTACCAAAGCGGTGTTAGTTACGATTTATCTTTCGCACTATTTTTCCTTCGGCCTCCTGTATATCCAATCGATGCCCCATTTACCTTCTGAGGCAATATCCTTCATTGTTTCTATCATCCCCTTCTCTACCGTCAGACCTTTTGTCGTCGGAGTAACCTGCCCACTATTCCGACCTTGAACCACTAATCATTTTCCCGTTCATGCTCCCTACTGGCCCTTTCCTAAATCCGACGTATACTTATAAACCGATCCTACCTAGTTTCCTACGCCTTTCTTTCCCCTCATACTTGTCTCTACCTTTTCTACCTCTATACCTATTTACCTTGTGCGTTCTAGCTAGAAACAATCATCAATACTCTTACAAAAAAAGCCTTTATCTACTATTTAAATAATGCTCAATGTATATTGTTAGTTACCTACGTACCTCGACCTTCAAGCCTCCACGCTTCCTGGTGGGCAGCGTTTTTGACTACTTTCTAGATGTATTGCAGTGATCATGTTTTCCTACGAGTGGTCTTCCCTCGGCAGAACAGTCCTTCGCCGAGGTAGCACTTACTTTCCGAGCAGTCCCTTCAGCTGCTAAGCTGTGTGTTGTTTTGAGTTAAAAGTGAGATCCTCTTATGTCGGGTCCCACCGGGTGTGCCAACTGATGCGGGGTAAATCCGCACTAGTAAATGGTACCTCAGATAGTTGATATATCTGAGGGCTTCGTGATGTGGTGATGAGATGTATTTATACATCTATTTATGTGATTTTATATTATTATTTCCCACTTGATGTGCACGTTTAGGTGTGTTTTGTATAGATATTCATCGGGTTATTGATGAAGGAGATCGAGAGATGATTTGCTGGATTTTGGAGCAAATGAAGCATAAATGGAGGATTTCGAGCTCACGGAGGGGAGCTAGACACTACACTCTTTTTTTCGAGCAAAAACTCTTTTTTAATGAGGTAGTGTCTTCCAACGGAGATAATAGACCATCACTATTCTATTATTCCGGCATGAAGAGGCAAAGGAGTAAGAAGGAAGAAATTGAAGGGCCAAAGAATAATAAGAGTTTTTAATATTATTGGGTTGTAATTTATTTCAGCCCAGAAAAGCTTAATTCTTTGGTTTATTTTGAAGACTCCAGAAAGAGACTGATTCACATAAAATTGATTTCGTTCGTGTGTTTTTTATTATGCATAGGAAAAAAGATATTTATTTTCCATGTTTTTATTTATTTAGGCAGAAACTGTTGCCTATTAGAATTCAGTTATTTTGGGAAATTGGGGACAGAGGATAAATATGGACGCAGGGGGCGGACTTATTCAGTCTTTGTCAGTTTTATTTTTTTAGACATTCTCACACACGCAGAACGCAAAATGGAGACAGTTTTATTCAAGATTTTGGGTTTAATCTTTTCATCTCTATTCGGTTTATCTATCATTTTTAATTATTATTATTGTGATTGTTTCCGTAGTATGAGTAGCTAAGTATTTAATCTGGATAGAATAATGAAACCCTAGTTTTAAGAATGCCGTGAGATCTAATTATGCTTAAATTGATTGCTGTGGATTTTAGTTTATTCTCTATGCATGTTGTCATATCTAATTAATTTGAGTCTGATCAACTTAGATGAAATTAGGTTACAACCAATTAGTACCACCAATCCGTAATTGTTCGAAAGGGCTAATTAGTGGTAAAGCTATCGCTTAGATAGTGAGAGTAAATAGGTAGACGGGTTATTACTTGCTTTCTTGAGTAATTTGTTTAAACTGGGTTCCATCAATTCTTAATGTTGTCAAAACATTAAACTTAGAACTGGCGTTACCAACTAAGTTGTGTTTTGATTAGGTAAATAGTTAGTTTAAGCGTCTCTTGCTAGCTATCGACAAAGTAAGTAGGAATTGGAGTATGTCCGATGCATTCACGGTACCCTATAACTGGTTGGTTCATAGTCGTTAATTAAATCTTTGCATCAAGGATCAGTAAATTGACTAGGGTGGATTCATTCGAAGCCAGATTTCTTTGTTAATTGATAAATTCACATTTTGTTATTTGTTTTCTCAAATTGACTATGGCGTATCCACGCTGAGCCCATGATCATTCTCTTAGATTACCCTTCCTCGATCCCCTTAAATGCCTCAAGGATCACCTCTTTTCATCTCCTCTCCGACCTTTCTTTCTTTTTTATCTGATCTCCCTTGTAGACTTTCCTCTTGTCTTGGATGAAGTTTTCCTATCCTTTCACCAATTCCTTTCCCCTACTCCTCCCTACCTTCCTTTTCCTAGTTCCCCCTTGTTTGGGAACTGCCTTTATTATTTCCCCAGTGCCTTCTGTTCTTTTCCTATCTTCTCTCTCTTTACCCTCCTTTTATTCTACTCGAAGGTTTTCTCCTTCTTTTCTTTGTCCTTTTAAACTTTCCCCTTTCTCCTTGAACCTATTCTGATCACCCTCATTTTTCTTCCCTTCCTCCCTTAATGTTCTTCTGTTCGTTCTTTGTCAGAATTATTCCCTCTTTGTGCTTCTGTTATCCGAGGATCCTTTTCTCCGATATCTCACCCCTTCTTAATCTTACCCTTCCATTTTTCTATATCTTCTTTATGATTTGACCTTACCATTTCCCTATCTCCGGATGTCCCGAAGGCAATCCGATCCTGCCTTATTTTTCTCCTTTTTCTTCCTTACCTCTCATCTTTCCCTCTTTTCCCTATTCTCTAATTTTCCCTATTTTCTCCTTTCTCCTACTCCTCTCTCTTTTTTCTTTTTTTTTTAAATCTTTTTTTTATCCTTCCGAAGGTGTTCTACTTTAACCTTCTCCTCCTGCTATCCCTTGTCTCCTTCGTTTTCCTTTTTAACCCCTACCAATGATTCGAATTTTCTCCCTGCCTGTCGTCTCCTCCCTTTTTCTAAGTTAACTTGGTTTCCTTTCTGTGTTGTTGCCCTTTTGGTTACTTCTCACTCTCATTCTCCTCGTCCGATCCCTATCATGCTGGACCTGTTGTTCTTTCTTTTTAAATGCCTCCTTATCCGACGCTGTTGCCTATCCGATGTGGTCCTCTAGCGTCCCCGACTTGCTGCGTTGTTGCCTTCCAAGGATGTATGGCTTTTTCAACAATTACTCTCCTATTGCTGCTTACTCATACTCACGCCTTTGTAAGCCTCTCAACCTTGTCTTATTTTGCTTCCTCTCCTATCGTCCTAGTATGTCACCTGCAAAAACATTCCTCAAAAATGGTGTTAGTTACGACATTCCTTTCGTGCTATTTTCCTTCCGATCCCCTCTCTATTAGGCCAATACCCATCTGTTGTCTTGCGGCTGTACCCCTAGGCGTTTCTGGTATTCGACCCATGATGGCAGTAGGACCTCCCTATTATTCTGACTCTAGTCCTCTAACCCTTTTCCTGCTTAAATTCTCTATCGGCCCTAGTAATCTGGGCCTCGGGAAAATTTGAAGCCCTAGCCTTTTCAAATCCGACCTATGCTCATGAGCGAACCCTAGCCGATACTCTAGATATTTATTCCTTCCCTTATATTCCTCTATATCCCTAATTCTCACGCATATCATAGCCAGTAATAATCGTAAATATTCTTGCAAAAAGTTTTCATCTATTATTTAAATAACGCTCAATATATATACCGTTATATACCTACATACCTCCACCTTCGAGCCTCCTCGTTCCTAGGCGGGTCCTACCTTTATTAGCCTCCTTGGGTTGGTTGCAACCGCTGTATTTCCTCTTGCACGATCTTTCCTCGGCCGTGCTGTCTTCTGTCGAGGTATTGCTTGATGTCCAAGCAGCTTCTCTGAATGTCGAGCTGCATGCATCATTCCGAATCGAGGATGAGACCCCTAACATCGGGTCCCACTGGGCCAACTGATATGGGACAAATTCGCACTAGTAATCTGGGCCTCGGATAGCTGATGTATCCGAGGGCTTCTGGGTGTTGATTGTTGATGAAGTATGGATGCTGCTCGTCACTTGTTCTTGACCGTCCGAGCTCCTTAGCCTCGGAATTGACCTACTTGGGACCTGTTCTCCGATACCTGCAAAACAAGCCCCCTAGCTCCGGTGTGATGATGAGATTTCGTGCTTTGAAAGATAAAAACTCTGTATTCAAGAGTCAGAGAACTTACTTGTAATGGTTTATTGTGTCCTCTATTTATAGGCGTTTTAGGCCTGCGCATGACTGTACTACCGAAATTCCCTCTTAGCTGTCTCTCACGTGCGTCGGAGATTGCCTGGAAGGTCTCCTTAGCCAATCACCTTTTGTATTATCATACCAACTAGGGATAGGAAGGAAAAATCTGAGACCTCCGATGTCACCATTATCAGGATTTACTGAAAAAGCCGAGATGCCCCTCGGCGTGATTACCCTAAGGGTGACTATGGTTGATGACATGGATAGGAGTCGCCGAACCTCGGTGATGTGCAACTTTGCGGTAATAGCTGATCTCTCACCCTACAATGCCATCCTCGGCAGGCCATGGTTGACACAGGCTAGAGTGGTAAATTTCCCTTACCTACTAACAATGAAGTTCCCACCGGAGCAAAGAGTAGCCTCTGTCCGAGGAAGCCAAGCTACGGCAAGGAGTTTCATGCTGACGGCCATCCTGGATGCAAGAAGGGCTGTAGGGACAGTCCATCAGGGATCTGGAAGTAAGGGAAACACAAAAGTGAGAGGTTCACCTTCAGAAAAAGGAAGGGCGAAAGAAGGAAAATGTCGGGAAGCGTTAGAAAAGGAGAAGTTGACCGAAACCTCGGATGTGGAGAGGGAGAACTCAGAGGAGGAACCACCAGGCAAGGGTATAGAGGTAATAATGGAAACAAACTGAATCAGGTAAGTTCTCCTTAAAACCAATGAATTATGAGAATGAAGCAAGTAAATTTTGGAGTGGATACACTAAAGCCAGTAGCGTGGATACGCCCGCTGACAGGTGGCGTGGATACGTAAAAAAGGATGCGAGGTATTGGATAATACTTTGCGGGAAAATAAAGGGTGTGGATACGCCCTAGGAAGGAAAATTACTAAGTATTGGATAGTACTTTGTAATAGGAAGTCGGGACCTCAAGGTCGCTCCCACGATGGTGCCCTGCAAAAAGGATATTTTATGAAGGAAATTGATTTGGTTATGTTAAGGATTCAAAGATTCCAAATCCTCGGATGGATGCTCTCATTAAAAGAGGAACATTCGATGAACGCATAAAAGAACTTTAAAAGGTTTTAAGAATTTAAAGGTATCAAATCCTCGGACGGATGCCCTCATCAGAAGAGGACCATCCGATGAATGTATAAAAGAAATTTAAAGGTTTTAAGAATTTAAAGATATCAAATCCTCGGATGGACACCCTCATCATAAGAGGACCATCCGACGAACGCATAAAGGGACTTAAAAGAATTAAAGATTACGAAGGCTTCAAACAATCAGATTATCAGACTATCAGAACAGTGCATATATAAAAGACTTAAAAGACTCCAGGATGGGTAATTCTAATCAGAAGAAGATCATTAGATATGAGATGATATATCTGAATGATGCGGGATTTTAGGTAGCCAATCGACTACCCTCGCTAGTATGGGGGAAGTGTTTTTTTGCTGTGGCTCGGATAGTCAAACTCCAGAATCACAGAGGAAAGGACGATTACATGTATGTACAGATTACTTACACATTTGGTATTGCATAAGAGTAACAAGTTTATAATCTTGCATCTGATGCTTCTAAAGGGGGGGGGGGGCAAGGGGATATATAACACGCAAGGTAAGATTTGTGGGAGATCAATACAAAAAAAAGGAAAAAGGAGAGTAGAGCAAAAGTTATTTTCATAAGCATTACATAGGGAAGGAAAGACTACAAAATAAACAAGGTTACAAAGGAAATATAGGTAAGATTACAAAGAAAATATAGGTGCAACACTTGATGATTAAGAGTCAGGAGGCAAGGTAGCATCGGGGAGCTGGGACCGAGGATTCTTGGAAACTACCCTCGGGCGGCCATCCCGAGATCCCATGGAGAACCCATAGAAGGAAGGATGAATGCAGAGCTCGGAATAACCATTATGAATGGGGGATTCAGGGTAGAATCCCTTGCAATTCTTAACATCCTCGGGAGGAGGGGAGCTAGGAGATGGAGGTCTTTCTGGAGTAGCCAGGGCTCGGAGAGAAGAAGCCGAAAGAGGAGGAGAATCGAAATGGAGAGCTTCCCAGATTTTAGAAGCCAATTGACCCAAGGTTATGTTCAGGAGACATATGAGCTTATAATGATAACGCTCAGATGATAACACTCCAGGGCACCGGGTTTGTAGAAGCTCTCCTGGAGTTGAAGTCTGTACCTACCAGGAATCCACCCTCGCATTTGCTTATAGACCAAAGTAGTCTAGTGGTTGTTTGACTCGGTCACGACTTCCTCCACATATTTCACGAACTCAGGAGATCAGATGAGCTCTTCCGAAAGGGCAATGCAGTCATGGAGATTAGAACCCTCTCTCCAAGGTTGCAATTACAGCTCAAGCTCGGATAGACGGGACTCTAGCTCGGCCAAGCGGAGTTTCCTCTGTTCCAACTCTTGAACCAAGGTAGAAGACCAACGTTTTTCCTCTGTTCCAACTCTAGATCACGAGTAAAAGCAGATAGGTGATGCTGGAAAGTAGACTCAAGAAAATCCCGGAAAGAAGCCGAGCTAAGTACTTCAGAGGAAAACTCGGATACCTGAAATGTTAAGAATTAGATGTTGACTAGAGGGTGCAAAAGAAATAAGACACAAGAGGGGAATGGAAATTACCAAGGGATCGGAGCAAGGAATCTGCAGTTGTGCATCCCTCGGAGGGGAAGGGGATTGGCGGATTAGAGCCTCGAACCGAGGTCTTTTCCGACTGCAACTTAAAGGATCGTTGGCAAGAGCGCCAAACAAGTTCAAAAGAGGAATAGAGACAGGGACAACAGGAGCAGGACCCGTAGAAGGAGCCTCACCTAGGGGGCTCGGGCCATCTAGCTCTGGCAAGGTGGAAGGACTAGGAACCTGACGGTAGGATGGATTATCAGGAAGGTATCGGAGAGCTAGAAAAAGAGAAATCGGTTAAGTAAGAAGAAAACATATAAAGGAAAAGGAGGATAGATTATCGTAGTAAAAGGAGAGGTCTAGAAATTAACCTTGTTCCGGCCAAATGGCGCAGTAGTGAGGCTAGGTGTAGACTTCAGGAGGGTATACCTCGTGAGGCTTGAAAACCCCCCGTTCTCGGGAATCCAGTATTGAGATAAATGCACGGGGCTCTTCATTAGAGTTTCATGATCAGAGCGCAGCCCCTCGGGTAGCCAGGGAACATGGTCCTCGGATGTAATGTCACGGTTCCACCAAGGAGCCAGATAAATTGAATCGTAAAAAGAGTAATGACCATCAACAAGCCACCCCCTCGGATAGTCGATAAAAAGGAATAGAGACAGGGACAATAGTTGATACTCATCAGAGTCTAGGGAGGTAAGCTGGGCGTTTCTGAACAGAGGGCAAAACATCTTCGAGGCAAATTTGTAAAGCTCTGCATCCACCCACTCTTGTGCTGGATTAGCAAAATGCCTTGGAACATTAGTCACAATTTCCAATGGCTGAATACGCAAGATAACATCGGAGATTAGACCAGCCCCTATTCAAAAATTCGGACGCTAAGAACGGGTGCATTCACCAAAAGGGACAATTTTAGGGTGAAACATATCGCTGCAGGAGGATGAAGCGTTGGCATTAGTAGAGGAGTCAAGGGGGATTGACGAAGCCAGGCGCGAACGGTTTAGAATAAGTGGACAAGAATATTCAGAAAAAGAGGAAGAGTTATTGAAAGAGTGATCAGCCATACTAGTGGAATGGGAGAACAGGGGGTAAGAATTTATAGTACAGATAAAAGAGCAAGGCGGTGGAAGATAAAGAGGCAAGGACAAGCCGTACCTAGGAAGAAAATAAAATGATTAAGTCACTCAAAAGAAGGGAAAAATCGAAAACTGCGCGAATCCAAAGAAATCAAAAATCGCCGCGAATCCAAAGAAATCAAGGTGGTCTCCAGCAACCGCCGAAAAATCTCAACCCTGTCGCGGCCCCCCTGCTGACGGCGTCCGAAAACCGCCGCGAGAAGCCTTAAAAACTGCCGTATATTACCATGATTTCCAGTAGTGCATGCGTTTTTCCATTCTTCTCACTCCTACCCATAATTTACATGTTGATCTTTACTTTCCGGTCAAAATGATTCCCAACCCCTGCATCTTAAAAACTCTCACCTACTTTCTTAACAACACATAATATATCGTTTTGCATACCTTTACTTCCAGATTCCCACAGATCCGATGTGATGATGAGATTTCATGTATTGAATGGAAAGATAAAACTTTGTATTCAAGAGTTAGAGAACTTACATGGCATGACTGAATGTGGCCTCTATTTATTGATGTCTTGATCCTTGCCTTGTACCTCATGATCATACGTCACCTTCCCGTACCTTCTGGGTCCAGCCACGTGATTGTACCAGCCGAACCTTCTCCTTAGTTGTTGGTCACGTGCATCGGAAGTTACCAGGAAAGATCCTCTTGCTAGTAATCATCGGTATCATCACTGTTTGCTAGAGCTTTTCTAGTAGATCAGTTCAGTTCAGTTAAATATACTTAAATTTATTTCAATTCAGTTCAATATATTTAAATTTATTTCAGCTCCAGATAAATTTATTTAAGTTTTTAAAAAAAAAAATTAAAATCACCTATGAAAGGTAAAGGGATTTTCATTAGGTTCCCCAAACCTTTAGAAATACACTGAAAAATCAAAAAGTTAAGCTCAAAGCTCAGTTTTACAACATATTTAGCCTAAATGAAAAACCATAAAAATGAGTTTTGAGACTCATCAAGCTAGTTAGAACCTCTAGAAGAGAGGTTAAGGCAGTGAGAGTTGAAAATGATCATAAATCCCTATCCCTAGACCATACAAACCCCAAGCAGTTCTGTGAAAACATAACAAATCGAATCACAACTTTGCTTAGAGTTAAAGTCTTCAGGTGGGGAGAACACTCAGAAAAGAAGCAGAATTGAACTACAAACAATCTGCATCTTGGTGCTTTGGTGGGGAGAGATGGTACGTTGTAGCTAAAAGCATTCTCCATTCCTCGGTCCTTTTGGCATGTTGAGTTGGTCTGGAACTTCCTTCCTTGTAGATACATGCATTTGGATATAAAGGGGCAGTATGAGTAGCATCCATTCATGAGAAAGTTCTGAGACTAGGTATCTGATCACTGTCCATCTGCAACAGGGCCTTGGCCTCAAATGGAAATGAATCAAAATTGACAATGGAGCACCGTTTGTGCTGGGAAGCAAATTTTGCAAGAAAATCTGCAACTGTGTTCCCTTGTCTAAAGATATGATGCAGTGTGAAGTGCTGTAATTGGACTTTAAAATTTTATTAAAGTTCAGTTTACTTCATTTCAATAATTTTTTTTATTATAAGTTACATTTTTACTATAGATTACAATGATATATGATAAATATTTAAATTATTTTAGTCCAGTTCATTTCAGATAAATATATTTATATTTATTTCAGTTGAGATAAATATATTTAAATATATTTAAATTCAGTTCAATTCAGTTCAGCTAGAAATGACCTCTATCAAACAGGCCTTAGTGTCGTATTGTTTCAAAACAAAACGAACACCCCACCCTCGACTCGTTTTCATAGTTCTCAATGATCCTTCCACTATCGATGAGAGAAATCCATCAACAATCTCACAACAAACAAAGATCTATGGAAATTCTATCGGTGAAGTTGTTTTGTACATAAATTAATGGATAGGATAGCAAAATGTCGATATGAATTGTGGCAGTAAATCTATTAAGAATATAGGTCACCTCAGGAATTTATAAATTGAGCTAATTAAGTGTGATCATGGTCCATGGACTCAATGTTCATTACTAACATATAGAGTAGTTAGAGCTGTCAATTCAGACCCGAACACGAAAAACCCGACCCGACTGACCCGACACGAATGACCTTTTGACCCGATTAAAACCCGAGAATATTAGGTCAAATTCGACCCGACACGAACCCGACACAAACCCGAATAAATTTTAACCCGACACGAACCCGAGAATGACCCGAATCCGAAAGTGACCCGAACCCGATTTGACACAAACCCGGAAATGACCCAAACTCTAAAATTCAGTTAATGAACTAGCAGTAGTAATAGAATTGGTGTAAAAATGTTTATGATCACTGCAATTTGTTTTCCATAAAAATGTTTATAAATATATTTATGATCACTGCAATTTGTTGAATGAATTACAACATAGACATGCCATTACTGAGCTTAAATACTGGATATTAGCAAAGTCCATTATAGGAATAATTTGGTGGATTATAGCAATTGTTCAGTAAAAAATAATATGTTTATTACAAGAGCATTTTTTCTCTAGTAGAGTTGATATATATATATATATATATATATATATATATATAAGTATAAAAATATCAATTCAGTATATTGTGTATATTAATATTTATTTCAATTCAATTTTGTTTTATGAAGATCATGTCGTCATAATGCATTGAGCTAAATTGAATAATCTCTGGCGACGATACAATTTTTAACTCATCAAGTATAAAATTGGATTGAACTATAAGGGAATGTAGTGAAACTCAATTTAGTTCTAGTGTTTATAGAAACTCAAGTAAGATTTGATATTTTATTATTTAATTTTAATTACTTGTTAGTGTTTTTAGAAAATCAAGTAAGTTTGATCTAACACTAGTTAAACTCAATTTATCCATTATTTATAGATAATCAAGGAATATTTGATCTTTCACTACTTAAATACAATATACTAGTTACATTCGTTTATAAAAGTCAAGTAATATTTGACCTTTAATTATTTCTATTCAACTCATAGTAAACAAAGTCAGTTAATGAAGTTCATTAATTGTCGAAAGTAACAAAGTAAACATTAATCACTAATTTATAGAGGATCCCTATTTTTGAATAAATATAAGTTACTTGATTATTATAAATTAAGTGATGGTTAACAGTTGTATAGTTAAACTGAACTTAATTAATTTTTGTATAAAGTCGAGTAATAGTTGACATTTGGTTAGTTAAATACAATTAAGTTAGTGTGTCAGCACTAAAACTCAGTTACGTATGGAAAGTCAAGTAAGGTTTGACATTTGATTAGTAAAATTCAATATAAATTATTTCATAGTATTTATAAAAATAAATTAATTAATTATAATATTTGGAAGTAACTAAATTTATTTTTAAGTGTTTATTGAAACTAAATTAAGGTTAATTTTTGGTAAATTTATTTCAATTTAGTTATCGTTGTTAGTTAGCAGGTTTCCAGTTCGATTAATTACATCAATTTAGTGGGTTTAGGGTTTAGTGGGTGGGTTTAGTGTGGTTTGAGTTTTGGGGTTTGGGGCTTTAAGACAAAAGTAAGTCCAACAAATATGCCCAATTCTAATATCAAAATCAATCCAATAATTATTTCATTTCATGTTATTTTGGTGTTAATATAAAATAGAGTACTTGTTGATATCTTATTTTTTGGTAATTTAATTTATTACTGACATCGTGATTATTGACATTTTAATATTCATATTTAAAACTAGAGTTTCTTTCGAACCGAAGTGTTAATACAAGTTAGAATAATTGTTAAATTTAATATAGTTATGAGTATTTGTCAAAATATAATATTTTGACCCGAACCCGACACGAAAATAAAACTGACCCGATACCAACCCGACCCTATAAAATCCGACCCGACCCAACCCGACCCGATGAATAGTCCCAACCCGACACGAACCCGACCCAACCCGACCCGACAAGACCCGAAAAGATATTTTAGACCCGTTTGACCCGAACCTTTTTAGACCCGAACCCGAGTTCGACCTTTAGACCCGAATCGACAGCTCTAAGAGTAGTTTAGAAGTTCAGATTATAAATCATAGATGGCTATTGTACCATATTAGTAACTGTGACATATAAAACTCAAGAACAATAATGTAAATACTCGATCATCAACGAAATTAGCACCACTATGTTTTTTAAACTCATGAGAGAGACCTTTTAAAAAAAAACCTTCATGAGAGACATCTTTATTGAATTAAGGAGTAAGAGAAAGTCTTGGGTGAGACCTGTCCTTGTGGAGACCAAGAGCAGAGGGAATGAGCATTTACTGTTTCTTCTTGATCTTTTAGTCAGTTTGTTTGATCTTTCAATCAATGTGCTTGAGTATTTTTGTTTTGCCTTGATTTTTCAGTTAATTTGATCTTCGTTCAATTTGCTTGATCTTTCGGTCAATTTCCTTGATCATTTCCTTGGTCAATTTCATCAACGACAAATTCAACAAGGAAATCGGCGGGTTTAAAGCTCACCAACGACAAATTCAATCAATAGCAATCTCATATAATCTTTGGTTTCAATGGAGACAGGTCTCAATTGAGAATTAGTAATTAAGGAATCATCATTACATAATGACAATTCAATTACATCCTCAAACTTAATTTGTAAAAGATTAGTTTCGAAACTAAAGAGATCAGAAATGAGAAGATCAACAATAATATAGTAAATAATCCTGATTAATATGTAAAAAACATAATTAAAAGTAAGAACATCATCATGATTTATCCATAGTCTAGTCTCAATTTATACTGGTCTCACAAGAAACTTGTCCTACTCGGGTGTCAATTCCTCTGTGCGTCCGCATCTAAGAAAAAAACATGACATTCGGCCCATAAAATCACAAAAGGTGAGAAACATGCAAACCATAATGGTCCATATGACGAGTTTGATGAGAAGAAATTTGCAGATTAATCTTGAAAAGATGAGAAATTTTTCTTAACCACAACAGGCTGGCCCTTCCATAAATGTGACCAAACCAATTAAAGTTAGTTTAAAGCATCCAACTACGAACACCCAACTTTCAGTTCTCACATTAACTATCTCACCCACTAACTCCCTCCGTTCCCCTCACCATAAATACTTCACCCGTTCATCCCATCTCTAGCCATCTCTCGAACCCTCTCTGATCCTCGACATCGATCCATCCAGCAAAACACACACACACACACAGTCGTTTCACCATGGACGGTGAGCAGCATCTTCTGTCCACTGAGATTGTAAACCGGGGCATTTCTTCCTCGGGCCCTGACGCCGGTTCCATGACGTTTTCGGTGCGGGTGCGGAGGCGTCTGCCGGACTTCGTTCAGTCGGTGAACCTCAAGTACGTGAGGCTGGGATACCATTATCTGCTGACGCATGGGATATACTTGGCGACGGTGCCGGTTCTGCTGCTGGCCTTCGGTGCCGAAGTCGGGAGCCTCAGCCGTGAGGATCTGTGGAACAAGCTGTGGGACAACACGGGCCGCGGCTACGATCTTGCGTCCGGCCTTGCGTTTCTCGGCGTCCTGGTTTTCACGCTCTCGGTTTACTTCATGTCCCGCCCTCGCCCCATTTATCTTCTCGACTTCGCCTGCTACAAGCCTCATGACGATCTCAAAGTACGTACCGTGCCATTGTTATTATATGTTTTTAAAAACAATTATTTTGTTTTTGTGTTAATCTTTTTCAGGACAGTGTAGTTCAATCAATTGTTATTAAGGGCAATCAATTGGTCTCTAATAAACATATATAATTGTTATTAATTATAACAAATTTAATTAATATCAACGGCTACAAAATTAATCGCATTAATTAGGCATAACATAATTAACTAGATGAAATAAAAGCTAGCTAGCTGAAATTAGGACCTAAGATAATCATAATTACAAGCCGTACGTGGAGGTAGATATTAGCTAGAAATTAGAAACACCGATCGTGCTAAATCATGATTTAGGGTGTTTTTATTTCTACCTTTCTAAGATGTGTTGAGATTAATCAAACAATAGGTTTCAAAGGAGCAATTCATTGAAATGGCGAGACAATCAGGCAAGTTCGATGAACCAAGTCTGGAATTCCAGAAGAGAATCATGGAGTCATCAGGAATCGGGAACGAAACCTACATCCCGAAGTCAATCACGTCGTCGGAAAACACCGCCACCATGAAAGAGGGCCGAGCAGAGGCCTCAATGGTGATGTTCGGAGCTCTGGACGAACTCTTCGAGAAGACGAAAATCCGGCCAAAGGACGTCGGAGTCCTTGTCGTAAACTGCAGTATCTTCAATCCCACGCCTTCACTTTCAGCTATGATCATAAACAAGTACAAAATGAGAGGAAACATTCTGAGCTTCAACCTCGGCGGCATGGGCTGCAGCGCCGGAATCATAGGCCTGGATTTGGCTCGGGACATGTTGGAAGCCAATCCCAACACGTTTGCCATTGTTGTCAGCACTGAAATGGTCGGTTTCAATTGGTACCCAGGCAAAGACCGGTCCATGCTCATCCCTAACTGCTTTTTCCGGATGGGCTGCTCCGCCGTGCTGCTGTCCAACCGCCGCCGTGACTACTCCCGCGCGAAGTACCGCCTCGAGCACATCGTCCGGACGCACAAGGGCGCCGATGACCGGAGCTTCAGGTCAGCAAACTTTATTCTTATTGAATTTATTGCATCATGTGTCTAGTGAAATGTCACGTTATTTTGGTCCCATGATTACATATAACATAACATGCAAGAGACAGAGTACATATATATTTGCTGCTGAAATACATGCAATTGTTTTGTTAAAAATATGTATTAATGTATTGTGAAAAAGTTTATATTATACATGTAAGCTGTCGAGTGCTACATTTCACCTTATAATTTCCCTTCCTCTGTTATCCGCTCAACAACCTTACTAAAGGCCACTGGGGTCCAACTATAATAAAATGTCCAGGCTCTCACCGTTGACGTCATTAATTAGTACAACTATCTTGATCGATGACATTTCACATGCGCAGATTATAAATATTTCTAAAATCTATACTTTATATAGTAGAATATATTTAAACCTAAACCTCTATTATTGAGTTTCTTAATTACTGTAGAAAGTGGACTAAATAAACTTTTATAATATTATAACTAGTCAAATTAATATACATGCACTCAATTATTTGGTCTTTTATCGTTATATGATTATTTTAATTTCGGAAATTTGTATATCATGGTTGGGCTAAATTCCCTTGTTACAAGTCCGGAAACTGATTATTTTAGAATAATTAACCCTTTAAACTAGCATTAATTCAAGAAGATGCTTCAATTAATTATTTCACCATGTCATTTTATCTAACATCTGTAAAATTAATCACGAACCAGGAGCATTTACCAAGAGGAAGACGAGCAGCGGTTCAAGGGACTGAAAATCAGCAAAGACTTGGTAGAAATCGGTGGCGACGCACTCAAGACCAACATCACCACCCTCGGTCCGCTCGTGCTGCCATTCACCGAGCAGCTCTACTTCTTTGCAGCACTGATTTGGAGGCATCTTTCAGGTTCCAAGGGCTCAGGATCAGGAGCCAGAAAGCCCTACATCCCCGACTACAAGCTCGCATTCGAGCATTTCTGCGTTCACGCCGCAAGCAAGACGGTTCTCGACGAGCTTCAGCGAAACCTGGAGCTGAGCGAGAAGAACATAGAAGCGTCGAGGGCCACTCTGCACCGCTTCGGCAACACGTCGAGCAGCAGCATCTGGTACGAGCTGGCGTATCTCGAGGCCAAGGAGAGGATCAAGAGGGGAGACCGCGTCTGGCAGCTCTCGTTCGGGTCCGGTTTTAAGTGCAACAGCGCGGTTTGGAGATCGATGGGGCGAACCAGAAAGGCTGCGGCTAACAACCCGTGGCTTGACTGCGTTGATAGGTATCCTCCAACCGAGGCGGTGGATTTGTGAATTTGAAATGGTACCTCTCCAATACTTGCGTTTCCGGCAGGAAAATGATGAAGATTTCTAATAATATCTGTAGGTTTGGTTTTCGATCGTTTCTCGGTTTGTTGATGATGAAGTCCATACATACTTCAAACTGGTGTAGAAATTGTAGAAATTTGATCATGTTCACCCAAAACTTGAAACTTGCTTTTGGGATTTCCTTTACTAGCTAGCGTGTGAAACGTCTTTGTTATAAATTATCACTTGCAAATTCAATATTCATTAGTGCAATGTATTGTACTTTTATTATACAGTCTTTATTTGCTCGTCAAAGTGCCAGTAAACCAAATCCTGCGCAACTTTAACTCTAGAAAGTTTTGTTTGTGTAAAAAATTTGCATTTATAGGTAAGGAGCTAATTTGTCTTAAGAATAATTACTAGAAGGAGCTAAATTGTCTTAAGGAGCATACTTTAAGATTCGGGAGAGGGGAGAAGGGATGTTTCCCTCGTATTCCCTGTAAGCATAATTTTACATGACATAATTGTCCCTAGGATCTTTAAACATCATATTCAATCACATAATAGAATCATGAAGGTTTGCAGAATTATTTACCTTTACTCATTGTAGCAGAGAGCTTGATGTCCTGCTGCGAGCCTTGTGTAGGGGTTCATATTTCTCTCCCCTTGCCTATGAACCTTATGTGTTGTGAATCGGCAGCCATCAAATTCATCAGGATGTTGCTCATAAGGATTCGTCATAAGTTTACAGTAAAGATATTAGCATGTCTTTTCAATGGAACAAAGACATCAATTTATAGGTGGAGAGAGGACCTAAATCCTCATCAGGTTTCCGTAGAATTAATCTCAACCGTCCATCAAAGTAGAGATTATTAGGAAATATTCTTTTATACTTAATTTAATAAGTCACCAAATATATCATGGAATAGCAATATTCCAATAAGAAAACAGATTAATATAAGACCACATAATAGGAAAGAAATAATTTTCTTACAGTCTCCCACTTGGTCGTTATTAGTATCCTTTAATGTTTTCTATCAGGAATCATAAGGTCGACATAAAATGCTAAACCTCTTTCATTTGGTCATCATAAGTGTTTTGACTTATGAAGTAATCAATGAGAGTCATGGCGATCACAAATCATTCTGTAACATGATCTCTTCCATGTACTACTGCATTGAATACCTTTATAGCTAAACCATAAACATAAACAGGAATTTCATAATGGTCCATTTAATGTCTTAAAGAAAGACTAATTCTTTTATCATAAATCCCAAAACAATAATGTGTGTGCACAAGGGAAACAGAGTACATAAAAGATATAAAATCATAAGAGATCTCAAATAAATGTCAAACAAAGACTAAACATAAAGCAGACAACATAATGCTTTCGTAAATAAGTCTGCGACCATAACATCATTGCATATGTGTTTAATGACAATCTTTCCTCTTTTCGAGTAAAACATAAATAAAAAATCCAACCATCTGTGGATGTGTTGATTTTCTATACGTCATCATGTAGTTTCTTAATCTACAAGTTCATTATTGGAGATATTTCATCATGGAGTAGATGATCGATCATTCACTGGGTTTTCTTCATTGTTAAATGCTTCAATAACAAAGGTTTCCCAACATTCGGAATTTATCATAATTTCCTGAATGACCACATCTTGAACTTTATCACTCCCACTAATCTCGCGATTCTTTCATAACATAAACAACACAAAACTTAAATTAAATAATATGAAAAACAATTATAGTGTTCCTGTGGGAATCACTATAATTTCATTAAGGTCACATATTCATGAATCATAAATAAGTGATGTAGCCAATAATTTAGACTAAGTTATCTGTGGATATCCATAGTCTACACACATACAAACACTTCATAAATTATCAATCATCTTATGTTCATAGTCTACCTGTGGGTAACTACTTATACATAAGAAAGATTAAAATTTTCCTTAGACATACTTTCAAATGCAAATCATTCAAGGATTTAGTCACTGCGGTGATATCTAAACTCAATTTACGCACATTATATGAAACCAATGTATTGTACGAATTATGCCCATTATATCGTTTGTCCATAATTAATCCAAATATGTTTTATACGGATTATGCATAAAACAACTTTCGGAATCTTAATGCAAAACCATTTTTGTACTAATAATGCACAAAAACGTTTTCACGAGTTACATGTCAAACGATTATGCATAAAATCAATTATCATCATTAATTTCGCACGGATCATGCAAACTAAACATAAATTATTCATGAAAATCATTCATTCAAATAATCACAAGTTAAAATAGAAATCAGATATCAAGTTAATGCATATCAGATTAAGTGAATAGCACAAGCAAATAGGCACTTTCAATAAGCTGGATCAAAATCATTCTATATACCCATACACATGTATCAAAATAATATACAAAATCATGGTATATATATATTCCACAAATAGACATTCCAGTTATTTCATGCTAGCATACGATAACCATAATCAAATATATTCGCAGACTTAATAATCATGGTTGAACTTAATTTAATAACACATGCAATCACATAAATATCTCGTAATAGGATCTGCAATAACACCTTAATTTGCAGAAAACCCGATATTTGACAGAAATAATTCGATGAAAATCTTTAGTTCACTGATAAACAAAATTAATATACAGACATAAGAATAATGCATGCTGTCGAAAATTAATCATGGATTTATATATGCAAAACCCTAAATCACATATATTAATTCTTCAATAATTCAGTTCATGAATCTATTACTCTTAATGGATTAAACAGATGTTCGTAACCTTGCTCTTGATACCACATGTAAGCATAATTTTACATGACATAATTGTCCCTAGGATCTTTAAACATCATATTCAATCACATAATAGAATCATGAAGGTTTGCAGAATTATTTACCTTTACTCATTGTAGCAGAGAGCTTGATGTCCTACTGCGAGCCTTGTGTAGGGGTTCATATTTCTCTCCCCTTGCCTATGAACCTTATGTGTTGTGAATCGGCAGCCATCAAATTCATCAGGATGTTGCTCATAAGGATTCGTCATAAGTTTACAGTAAAGATATTAGCATGTCTTTTCAATGGAACAAAGACATCAATTTATAGGTGGAGAGGACCTAAATCCTCATCAGGTTTCCGTAGAATTAATCTCAACCGTCCATCAAAGTAGAGATTATTAGGAAATATTCTTTTATACTTAATTTAATAAGTCACCAAATATATCATGGAATAGCAATATTCCAATAAGAAAACGGATTAATATAAGACCACATAATAGGAAAGAAATAATTTTCTTACATTCCCAACTCTTATATCACCCTACCCATCCAACTCATGCAACAAGTGCAAACTTACCAGTACCTTCTAGTATATATTATTCTTTATCAAAAAGGGATCTTTGAAAAGTTTTAAATAGTGTTAAATAATTCTTAATGTAAACCTTAAAATCTCATATAAAGATCAAATTACTTTACATTGTAATGTTAAAAATAAGATGTTGGTACGTCGTATACTATATGACTTTACTGGTTTTTGTACCTCCTAATTTTACAATTGAAGAATTCATTATTCTGGCATACTCTAATCAATTATTGTAGTCTTTACTAAGTCCGATTTTAAATTCATGTGGTGGGTGAATTTTGGTGATTATTGGAAGAATGAGACTTCTAGAAGATATGGAATGGTAAATGCATGAAATGTATGCGGTATATTATGGCTCTGTTTGACATGGATCGTAGGATGTTTTACTTATATGTATGACAATTTTTTGCTTTTGGTAATGGTAAACCTGCAAAACAAATTACTTTCTTTTTACCACATGTTTCTGCATGGATTTATTTTTTAGTCAAATATGCGAAATTTTACTTGACTTTTTAAATGCGTATAAGCTAAAGAAAAGTACTACTGTATATTATATTCTTGAATTCATTTTAACATATAGTTTATTTATATTAAATTTTATACATTAATAATATACGTAGTCAAAGATATTAGCAGTAAAACACATGGTATTTCTAACACTCCTCCTAGTTGGAGCTTCTACTAGCTAGAGTTGTTGCTCTTTTCTTTTGTGCTAACTTGAATTCATTGCTTCTCAGATATTTTATGTGGCCATGCTTAAATTTATAGAATTGTAATCATTTTTCAATGTTCTACATCATCAAGACTAGACATCATCTCTATTAGCACTATCTACATCAATAAATTTTTCCTAGCCTAGAATCTCTTACAGGTATACAAATTTGAAATCATATTAGGAAGACCAAAGGCATGTATGTTAGAACTTTGTAATTAGAAGTATGAAAGTAAAGTTATATTGCTTGTTGCTTCTTTTGTTTCTAGTTCAGTCATGAGTGTCAGCATGATAAATTGTGTGGCTAGGAAAGAATGGAGCTGAAGGGTAAAGTTGGAATAATTAAAATAAACTAATTTCAATTGGATGCCGCTAAACGCCAGCCTCTCCGCCCTCTTCCCAATCACCGCAACCATTATCAACCTCTCACAGTCCTCAACTATATATCTCTATGTTCAATAAAGACAAATCGCCCCCATCATCATCGACATAAAAGTAGTGATCACCATAACCGTATAACTTTCATAGAGATTGATCGATTACAGAAAACACAACCTCGATTGATTCAGTTCAACAACGTTTCGGGAAACGAATCATTACCGTAACTATAGATTGTGGGACATTAGCCAGTGTTTCATTTTCCACCCACTACGATTGTTGTAAATAATACCCCACTCTCACCAATTTTTTTCCATCTTATATAGCTAAAGAGGATAACAACAAGCTTATCAAATTAGCCACCATGGAAGAACTTAGACATGCAGTCTTTGGACTCAAGAAGAACAACTCTGCTGGATCAGATGGTTTTACATAAAGTTTATATTGTGCTGCATGAAACATAATCTGTCATGATCTTTTGCAAGCCACAGACACATTCTTATATGGTGTGCACCAATTCCAAGAGCAACAATATATATACAGTAATTGGATTATACTCATACCAAAATTCTCTACCCCATTTATTTTTTTAATTTATTTTAGGTCAATCTCACTCTCCAATTTTATCAATAAAATCTTCTCTAAGATTCTTGTTGAAGGATTAGAGCCCCTAATGCACAAAATAACAAGTCCGCAACAAACTGCCCTTCTCAAAGACAGGGATGTTGCTGATAATGTCATATACCTGTAGGAGATGTTTTTAAATAGAAAACTAGATGACAAAACCACACTATTAAATTGGATCTTGAAGGCTTTTGATAAGGTGAATTGGGGCTTCCTAAACAGCATCATGCTAAAGTTTGGTTTTCATGGACATTTGGTCAAAAACATACTGAATAACATTTATGGTGCTTGGTTTTCCATTTTAATTAATGGAAATCAAGTGGATTCTTTAAGCCATCTAGGGGTATCAAACAGGGAATCCCCTTTCCCCTTTCATGTTTATGAATCCTTCACGAGTAGCCTTGCTTATGTGGGAATGTTTATGAATATATAGGACTAAAATGCTTGTGATGGTTTCGAACAAAAACATTTGGTATGGCTAAAAACGATAATATCAATATGACCATTACAAAACAGATGATGTAATTGGAATTTCGTCGTCCACTACCTATGCATTTTTAGTTTTTCATATCATCAAAATTTGGTGAATTGCATTAGACTACCATCGCACCAACCGGCACTAGTGCAAACCAAAGCATAGAAGGCACAAGAATACGGCGGTTCCGAGGGCAACGAAGGAACCATCGTAAATTAAGATCTGTTACGAACTCGTAACATGAATCGGATGGGCGATTGGGTCGAAATTCATGGCGATTATGCTAAACCGCTGTCTAAATATACGCTTACGAACTCGAAACAGGTTAAGGAACACAAATTACGATATCGCTAGTGAAATTAATTAATGTATCGATATCGAAACATTCTATGTTATTGTTCTAATAAATACGCCAATAAGTACGATATCGCGTTTAGTATAAAATTTTGTTACGAAATAGAATGGAAATCAAAGTATGAAGTAGATAAAGATACACGAAATCGTATCATTATGTAGCCTTATGGAGACAATTGTTACTATATCGTAACATGTATGTACCAATGATTCGATTTCGTGTGTGGATTACTGTATACCCGAATAAAGATGTATTGTTTGCGAAAGTTGGATAAAAAATTATAGCTCTTTAAGAAAACTGAATCTCTTATCATTTTTCATGGGTTTTGATTGCCTCAAAGGTTAGTAGTTTCTTGCATTTGATTGTGTAGTTAATCTTTATTATTGTTTGGGTGATTAATATATGTCTATTATTTGTTGTGATTGAATAGGTTTTTGTTGTTGAATTGCACCTTTGGGTTGGTTGTAGTTTGTGATATTGATTAGGGTGTTGGCATAAGATAACTTAGTTTGAAGTTTGTTGGGTGGAATGGACCGTCGAGAGATTGTTGGTCGAAATGATAGGTTGTCGATGGAGTACCGTGGATTGATTGAAGAGTTGATAAATGTTGATCTTGAGGATGCAAGAGTGAATGGAGTTGATGGTGTTAGGTGTCCTTGCAAAGACTGTAAAAATAATGCTTATTATGAAGATGAAACTATCACAAGGGAACACTTAATTTGTAGGGGTTTTGATCCTACTTATACGGAATGGATATGGCATGGTGAAGATTTGGCTCACAAAAGTATTCCCGAAGTTGAGTATGAGGGAGATAATTTAGTGCATGATGATACTCTACAAGAGTTATATGACGATGTGGCAATGGAATTTGTGGGGAAACCTAGCGTTCTAGCGGCAATGTTGAATGATAAAGAGACACCTTTATATGATGGTTTGAAACATTCCATTATGGGGGCAACGTTGTTGTTGATGAATTTGAAGGCGAAACACGGGATTACGGATAAAGGTATGATGGAATTGTTTGAGACAATTAAGGATTTGCTTCCGGTGGATAACAAGTTACCGGACCGAGTGTATGCGGCGAAAAAGGTTTTGTGTCCTATGGGGATGGAATTGAAGAAGTTTCATGCATGCCCTAATGATTGTGTGTTGTATAGAACGGTTGAGGAAGACAAATTGGATACTTGTCGAGTATGTGGTGAGTCGCGGTACAAAACCAAGGCTGAGGGGTCAATGCCAGTAGGTGCCGAAGACTGTTGTACTACAAGTAAGAAAACACCCGCAAAAGTGGTGTGGTATCTTCCGATTGGACCTCGGTTTAAAAGGTTGTTTGCTAATCCAGATGATGCAAGACTTATTACATGGTATGCAGACAGGGTTCGAGGAGGAGATGACATCATTAGTCATGCCTCCGACGGAGAGGAGTGGAAAAAAATGGATGAATTGTATCCTGAGTTTGCCACCGAACCGCGTCATGTAAGACTAGGTTTATCTACCGATGGTATGAACCCGTTCAGGAATATGTCAAATACACATAGTTCATGGCCTGTTATGCTTGTAATATATAATCTGCCTTCGTGGTTGATGATGAAACGTAAATACGTTTTATTATCTATGATGATTTCGGGACCAAAACAACCCGGAAACGAAATTGATGTCTAACTAGCTCCACTTGTTGAAGAGCTTAAGGAGTTGTTCACTACGGGGGTGGGCATAACTGATGGTAGCCGTGGGGATAGCCCATTTAAGTTGAAAGGTATGTTGATGTGGAGCATTAATGATCTCCCGGCACTTGGTAATCTAATGAGGTATTCAATTAAAGGTCACAAAGCATGTCCAAATTGTCAGGAGAATACTAAGATTATTCAATTGAAACATGGTTGTAAGACATGTTATCTTGGACATAGACGATTTCTTCCCGAAAATCATCCTTGGAGGCGTTCAAAAAAATTGGTCGATGGAAATGTTGAGAGTGAATCTGCACCCGTCCCTCCTACTGGCATTGATGTGCTGAAGAAAGTAAAAGACATTGAAAATGTGTTTGGCAAAATGGAGAATAAAAGTAACAATGTTGGTAGTTGGAAGAAAATTTTCCATATTGGAAATACTTAAATGTTAGGCACTGCTTGGATGTCATGGATATTGAGAAGAATGTGTGTGATGCCTTGGTCAGGACTTTGTTGAACACCCCGGGTAAAACAAAGGACAGGCAAGACTAGATCTAGTGCACTTGGGTTTAAGGCCTTCTCTTGCGCCTATAGAGGATGGAGACAAAAAATATTTACCACTTGCTTGTTACACAATGTCGACGAAGGAGAAGGAGTGTTATTGTAACACCTTAAAAGGGGTGAAGGTTCCAAGTAGTTATTCTTCAGATATTAGCTCTTGTGTTTCGACAAAGGAGCTTAAGTTGGTTGGGATGAAGTCTCATGATTGTCACAATTTGATGCAAGAGTTAAATGTCATCGCTATTCGAGGATCCATTCCAACCCATGTAAGAATGGCTATTTCCAAGCTATGCAATTTTTTTAAATCAATTTTCCGGAAAAGCACAAGTCATTCTATGTTGGAGAAGTTACAAATAATGGTGGTTGAAGTTTTGTGTAGATTGGAGATGTATTTCCCGTCTGCATTTTTTGATATAATGATACACTTGATTGTGCATTTATTCAGGGAGATTAAGCTATGTGGACCGGTTTATTTACGATGGATGTATCCATTTGAGAGGTACATGAAGATTTTCAAGTTGTTTGTGAAAAACCGTTATCGGCCGGATGCTAGCATAGTACAATGCTATGTTGTGGAAGAGGTTATTGAATTTGCGACCAATTACCTAAGAGATGTTGATACGGTTGGTTTGCCTACTTCAAGGTACGAAGGTAGAATTGAAGGTCATGGGTTGAGGCACGTCGAGATGTTTAGTCCAATGGGTGAAGATCTTAGAAGAGCTCATTTGTGGGTTCTTCGTAATCATAAAGAAATAAGTCCATATATTGAAATTCACATGAAGGAGGTTAGTGAAGCTTTGAATTTGAACTTGGAACATGAAGTGGTCTTTAAAGAACACACACATGCTTTTGCTTCATGGCTTCAAGAGCATGTTAATACTGGAGAGCATTCGGAAACGGTGCAATGGTTGGCTCGAAGACCGTTAGGGACTGTTGCGTCATTTGGGGGGTATGACATTAATGGATACACATTCGGAACTAAAGCGTCAGATGATCGAGATGTGTCTCTGAACAGCGGAGTATCGATATATTCCTAGTCAGGAGATAGCGTATACCATGATAGTATTACCGATATATGGGAGCTAGGTTATGTCAAATTAAGAATATGTGTTTTCAAGTGCGAGTGGGCTGAACAAGGTCATGGAACTCGACGCGAAGGTTTAGGCATGACCCTAGTTAATAGGTCACAATTTAGGGCTACTAATGAGCCTTTTGTTTTGGGGGTCCAAGCGGAGCAAGTGTTCTATGTTAAAGATCCAGTTGATCTAGTTTGGGAAGTTGTGGTTGACGGGAAGAAGAGTTTTTCCAATGATGCATTCGAAGAAGAGTGTACTCGTGTTGGCGAAAAATGTTTCAATGAAATCTATGTTCGAAGTTGATAACCTCTAGGAAGATGACGCTAGTGTGAAGAGGTTTGTTGCAAGGGTTGATCACGAAGATGGAGTCTGGGTCACCTCGAAGGGAAAAGTATCAAAGAGGAAGAGAAAACAACCCAACAAATCAAAGATTTCTAAAAAATAGTTTGTTTTACTTTTATCATACATTTTACGATTAGGTAATTCGAATTCGTATGTACTTTCGATTTGATGATTCGATATCGTGGATGTAGGAGAGAGGTGACACGATTTCGTAAGTGTATGACGTCTATCCGCCTGCGACATTCGCGATTTAAATAACGAAATCGAGAGATAGGTACGATATCGGAACGTGTACAAGTTTAATTTAGCTCTTTTGGCTATGAACAGTTTTGATATCGTGGTTGGCGATGATTTCGTGTGATTCAATCGCCAAAATCGCTGTCTCATTGACGAGTGATCTTACGAATTCGGATGACTATATACGAAATCGGATGTGGCATAGTGTGTTAAAACGAACTCGCATTATAAAGTCCATATATCTTTGAATTTTACATAAGCTAGTACGGATATTAGATATAAGAGGAAAAATAGAATATAAACTGAATCCGTGAATTTTCAAATGCATGTAGTAAAATATTCAAACAAACATCCAATTCAAACATGAAGTGAATTATTGATAAAAATGTAAAATACAAGACAATAAAAGTGGATTATTCATAAACATGTAGTGGAGTCTAGGGCTCTGAATCCTTTGAGGTGTCCATATGTGTAGTTGATTGTTCAAGTGCTTTCGATGTGGCTATGGTACGTTTAATACCACGATCATAGTGTGCATTGTTCCAAGCCGACTTTCAGATAAGGGTGACTTGCTCTCTCATGTTCTTGATGGTGCTGGATAATGCCTTATAAAAAGAGTCGGGCGCTGCATCTACAATATTATCACAAATTATCGGTCAATCAAAATCAATGCAATTGACTATGAATAAAATCACAAAAAATGATAAAGCTAAGTAGTAATGTTACCTTGAGCTTCTCCTTCTTGTACATCCGTTGGTTTCACCCATTTCCCGTCCACCAATCGCCAGTTCCTCAGTTCAAAATACTGCATGTCGAAGTACTTGGGAGGTATTGCCATAAGGTAATTTACTGGGGGGTTCTTAGAGTTTGCAACCGCAACCATATGGTTCACGATTGTGTACCCCAAGTTGATCTTGACCTTCTCAATCATGTAATAGAACATGAGGATGGTTGTGTAATTAGCCACCATGTCATAGACTATCCTCTCTTGGGGTGGAAGTTCAGTTATCGTACAGTCCCTGAGAACTTGGTTACCGTTTTTTGCGAGGCGAAAGTACTTTGTGCCAAGCTCCTTATGGTTAACCCTATTAGGTTCCTCCAAATCAGGCCACCGTCCACTAGTGTACACTCTAGGTAGGAATGGGTGTTGGGTAAACCTAACGCCTAAAAGGTCATTAAATTTGGAAATATCAAACCCATACACTATTCCATTCACAGTGGTTAAGTAACCATCCCTAGCATCATCAATCAAATTAGCATAAAATTGACATGTCTCATCTAGATACCCCCGTCATTAATCGCTAACAATTGGCTCAAACCTTGGTGATGGAAAAGGTTTCCAATATCATTCAACCCAAGCTCTTGCATTTTTGAAAAATATAAAGTATACGAATCTAGCAGCGAACACGATGTGAGCATATTCTTACACTTTATGAAAGCAGTGGGACTTACGAATTTGTTCTCGTCATACTTGGGACCTTGCTTCTTTGCCACCGCCTTGCGTTTTTTGCCAGCCATCGGATAGAAACCTTGATTTTGGTCAGCCACCGCCTGTTCTTTCGATTTGGGGGCTCCGAAGGTTTCTTAATTTGTTCTGCCCTTTTTTATATATATATTAAAAACTGGACACGATATCGAAAGCCTATTCGCACCAAAATATTCTATGACCCGACTTCGTCGGCTTTGCCTAGAATAAAACTAGTGTCGATATCGTAACACCATACGCACCAAACATTTCTAGGACACGATTTCGTAAGTCCTATTCGGGGAAATACCTGTGACACTCGCGACTTGTGTTCCAATATCGTAACAACTCTTTCGAATTCGTAAGTCGTATTCATATACTCTTAAGATGTCGAAAGTTGTAATCATGTACTGTTACAATTTCGCTTATACAAATCGCTAACTTTTGCATCTACTACCACATTAAAACATTGTATACTAGTATTGAAATTAAATGTCAAAATAAAAACCATAAATTGTCATCATAATCAAATTTGAAACGATTTAATACCAAATCCAAGGCAAAATACATTAGAGTACCCATTAAACCTTACATGTCTAGAAAATATTCGAACAAAAGTCACAAGGATAAAGGAAGTACTACACATTGTTCTACACAATACACTTAAACTAGTATTTTCATCAAATCAGCTTGATCACCATCACCATCATCATTGTCATCACCTACACCGGTTTCACCATTGAGTACATTATCACCACCTTTAGGTCCATTTGCACTATCGTCATCATCTGCATCATCGTCTGAACCAGAGCTTTCTTCATCAGTGTCAACTCTTTTCAGGGCATCGGAGTCATCATCTTCTTCAACTGTCTCTGTGCCACTAAGACCAGCCCCACTACCAACAACATCCTCTTCAGAATTGCCCGAACTAGAATCATCTTCTTCGCTGCTGCCTGTTTCTTCTGATTCATCATCACTATCCTCCTCAGATTCATCAGTCGTATCGTGATCTACATCGAAGGTTTCCTCCAGGTTAGGGTACTCCGGCTGGCCCTTACCGTCACTTAGCTCAACCGCTACACTAAGGTCATCGAATAGTTGCTGGATATCACCATTAACATATGCAACCTCCACCCTAGCGGCATCAATCTCAGCTTTAAGAAGCCCAAGTGACTTCTTAGTATGCCTTTCCCACCTTTCTTTATGTTCTACCAATGGCACAACATACAAAATTAACAAACTTGATTGTGAAAATTGCTTAAAAACAAACAAAATGAAGAAGAATCTTACTTGGGGTCAATTTTTTCTTTGTATTGTCCTTCGGGCCATACTTTCCATCGGCTTTGAGCTCTAATCCCTTTCTCTTCATCCAACCACCATCGTAGTACTCCTACGGTTGTGCACGACCAACAGGGGTAATGCCCTTATCTTTGAGGAGGAGAGTGATTAAGCGACCATAAGGGTATCCCCTATCCTTTGCTCTTGCAACTTTGTCCATGTATTGGAGGATAGTGTACCCGGGATTGATAGCAATATCTTCCATTATATAGTAGAAGAGAATGATATTGTGGACAGTTAACTCACAGGGATGCCCACCACTCGAATAGATGTTCAATGCAATCAACTCATAAACTAACTGTTGCTCTTGGGTGAGGTTGTCTATATTGTATTCCTTGGAACCACCTAGGGTCTTACCGTTACGCTTAAAGAATTTTTTGGCCATTACTAGAGGATCAAGCGGAAGCCGAAAGGGCACCAATTGCATTGGTAAAAAACTGTTGAACAAACAGTTCGACTGGTTCATTGGGATTTTCAAGTTTCAAAAAACTACGATCAATGTAAAGGCATCATATAGCCTTGTTAATGCTAAACTTTGTCACTTCAATGTCAACCCCTCTAACCCCACTCACATAACTTTGAGTTCCCTCATGAAACCTAAAATTTGCATAAAACTGGGCAACCTCTTCATGATAAACAGGCTCATCTAATGTCAACATTCCTTCTAAGTGGTGCTTTGTAAAATACTTCAAAACATACTCAAATTTCAGAGGCTCAACATCAGCACGCTTGAAAACCTTAGTAATCAAACACTTTTTGTCCATAGAAGTTTCGTACTTGAGTTTGGCATCGTCATCGAAGAACAAATTAGACGCCTCCTCACCACCATCTCTCTCGCCACATCTTCTCCCTCTCTTGGGAGGTCGTCGTCGTACCTCTCAAATATACAATATAAAATTTAGATTCACCACTACCGCTACACAAATTTAAGCATATAATGGTAAGTAAGGTTCGTTTCCACAGAGAAGAGGTTATTTCTAAGTGTATCTTGTAGAGTAAATGCTACTATGTAAAGTAACTAGAACTTTAGAATAACAACTAATGTATCATATAATGATTCAAACTAGGGATTTAACTAATGAGAGTGAAAGCTTTGGACACATGAGATTGGTGACTTCTTATCATAGGTTTTTCCTCAAACTTTATCATGTTGCTTTGAGAATGTTGATTGTTTGTAATGAACTATCCCTAATCATAGTTGTGAAAGATGAAAGCATCATCACAACTTTCATTGACAACTTTTCTACATGATAGCAAATAGAATTTTATCAATATCATTTCAAATTAGATGGTTTACAAACTTACCCACGCAATTTGATAGCAAAATTGACATGGATACAATGCTAATGAATGATCTCAAGAACAAATACAATTGATAACAACTTGAATTTGCTCCCTAATTTACTACTCTTTCATAGAAGGAATGATAACATTTCAACCATGAAAAAGCAATATCTAACACATATCTATAACTAGAAAATCATTCCTAACCATTTCATGCATCAAATACACATACATATCATGATCATTCAATTGCAAATCACACATTCTTAAGCTTCACAAATCAAGTTCTCAACCCATTATAAAAGTCTAATCTCATGCCCCAAAGATGGGTTTTAGCCTTCAACCATAATTATATAATCAAAATACAAATCCATACAATAAACCATAGTGAATTCAAAGATCAAAATGAAAAGGAAATGAAAAAAATAGGTTCTTAGCTCTGCAATTCGATCCTTACAAAATGGGGATAAGATCCCATTTATATCCCAAAATATTTTAATCAAAAATAAACAAAATGCAAGTGGCAGGAGATTTTCGCGGCTCACGATCGGTGATTCGCGGCCCGTGAGAGCTTGAGGTCTTCACGCCACTTCTATGACCGGTTATTCAATGCTTCTCGATCCCTTTGGACGGTCATAGAAGGTCTTCAAATCATCCAACTCCTTAGCAAGTGCAATTTAATGGCTAAAATGCACGTCTTCAATTTCAATCACTATGAATGATTTGGCTTTAAAGTTCAATACATAGGTACAAAATACTACCTAAACTAGCTCTCTAATGTTGTAAAAGAAGAGTATATTTAGGGCCTATTATCTCTGCACAGGTCTGTTCAAATGGACCGGGACCTCTGATTCTTGCGCATCGGCCCTTGCCCGACGCGGGAGACCATGGCGAGGAGATCCTACTCTCCCATCCGGCGTCGTTCGTGGCACCTTGGCAGCCCTTCCGCTAGATCGAGTCATTCTATTGAATGGGTTTAAGATGATTCGAATTTAGGGTTTTTAGAATATGGGAAATTTGAAGAAGGCAAAGAGGGATCTGAGAAATCCCAAAAAAACGCTATATTTTTTTATATATATTCTTGCATCCTTCGAACTCGTTAGCCTTGTCGTATCATAAATAATATAATCCGAACTCGCATACGTGTCGTATCCATAGTCCCAAAATCATAAGGTTACTCCCAATTCCAATATATCATAAATGAATAAATATTAAAATTGCTCTATAGATTTATTATAAATTAACATAGATTCAATAAAATAACTTTGGCTCAATTTTCTGCATATTACAAACAAAATTTGCAAAATGGTCAGTATACACAAAGTTATTAATATATTAAATTAAACATCCAATCCAAACACATTTGTACATTATCCTACATGTTATGAACACGTAGTTATAGTAAATAATGCATCAGATACTTACAATATCTAAATAACTAGTAATTCACAATAATGTAACACTTAACCCACACAAAACCCTAAACCCACCAAAACTCCAAACCCTAATCATGTATCCACGTGGAATAAACTACATTTTACATCACAAACCACATTAACATACTAAAAATAAAAAATTTCATGCATCTCTTTTGTATCTTATAATCCGAGTAACTAGTTCGTCTTACCAACCAGTTATACATAGTTAACATGCATGTACGTGTTAACTATGTGAAAGATACAAGTACCAGTTGATCTTGATAATCAACCTGAAACTTGTATTATTTCTCATTATGTACACTACACATTTTCATACTCATTCGATAACACAGTTTGTGCATAATCAGGCAACATCAGTATATGTACAATTGATTACACAAAACATGAACTCCATTTGTAGATATTTTTCTAATATAAATGACTTAATAAAACATATACATTTATACAATAAAATATATATACCACAATATTAACTCTAAGATAAGGAATAAAGTTCTACTTATTTTTATTAATTTTATTAGAACAAAGATAAAGTTCATTATGTTACCAAACATACGAAATCGAGATAGGGTTAAATTTAAGATGCGATATCGTAACAGTGAAAAACTGTATACGTACTACATGTTATGAACTCGTAACAGATATCGTCTGGCCGCATTAAATGCGAGTCAATGCCCGGTCTTACGGGCACAAATGGGCAAAACCCTCTCTTGGGTGCGCATTTATGACCCATATTCTCTAAAAACCCCATCTTCCAACCCCTCTACCCTCCAAAAAACTTGCTCTCTCATCTTCCAATCTACCCAATTTGTTGTAAAATTTTCAATCTAAACCCAAACCTTTACATGAATTGAAGGCATTCTCAATCCTCCAATGTTCTCCTCATTTTCTTGAGATTCTTCATCACATTCATCTTCATCTCTAAAAGGGTTTATGTTTAGGGTGTGACCAATTATTCTCAAATATTTCTTGTTGGGTTATCATTATTCTCATTGTTGCCAAAAGGAGGTGAGTTTACTTACCACCGACTTTCATCTCCTACTTAGGGTTTATTCCTACTTTACTAATTTAATGCTACTTTACCAACTAGTCTCAAGCATTTGTTGTTGGATATCATTGTTCTCATTGTTAAATTAGAGCAATTTAATGCTAGCAATTCGATGAATGTATCTTATATTATGTTATACCTTTAAAAGTATTATGTTAGGGCTTTTATTGCTTAGTTTATTATGTTATATAATGTGCTAAAGTAGTTCTTCCCTCCAATTTGGTCTATTAGGTTTTATAATGGAACCCTCAAAAAGGTCAAAGGATGCTTTGGAAGAACAATCTCCAAAAAAACCTAAATCCGCTAATAAAACTAAAGGGGGTGTTAAGAAAAAATCAAAGGGAAAAAAAGCAAAAGTCCATAGTAGGGAATTAGAGAAAGGGATGAGAAACCTATACTTCACACCAATTGTCTTTGATGATGACGAAAATTGTATCTCCGAAGAAAGGGCTAAGTGGTCGAGTTGGTGTGGTAAGGTGGGTAGAACGCGAGTTAATATTTCTCTATTATTAGTTTAAAGAAGTGGGCGAGAAACAAAGGACAAAATTGTTGGAGGAATGTAAGGTACGAGTTTCTAAAACTTGTTTATGATTTATTTGTTGAAAATAAAATATCATATGCTTGTGTAATTTGATAATTTTGTTGTAAAAACATTTTGTTCTCGACGCCGTGGACATGGAGGCCGTGGACACAAAAGCCCTCAACATTGTGTCCAAGGCGTGTCGCGAGCACAAGTTTAGATTGGCAAAAAACTGCATCTTTGAGGTGGGTAAATATGTACGTCAAAATCCAAGTTTGACTCACAATCATATACTACCCTCGGTTCTGGAAGTATTCAAGCAAAGGTGTCTTGATAATGAAGCCAATGTAAGTAGTGATTTCCATATGTTTAAATCATTTATTTTTATTTTGATGTTATTTAATAAAATCAAAATTCCTATTAGGGAACTCGTGCCGAGAAACAAAGGTGTGCAAAGGAGAACGAATTTCCCCACTCAATGAGTCGCGCGGGCTATGTGGGAGTTGGCACAACCATGACAAGTGAAAAAAAAGATAAAGAAGACCAATGAATATGTTGCATTGGGGATGGACGAGGAAGAGGCCCGAGCTAAGGTCCAATCCATAACTCACAAAGACATTCCTCGCCATGACAAATTTATACGAGGACGAAAAAAGAGTGATGGTTCATACACAACTCACAAAGCTAGAGACTTGGCCATAAGAGTGGTTAGTAATTCCGTAAACCACCTTCTCACTTGTTTTATATAATAATAATGTTTAATATACAAATAACTTTAAAAAAATTGGTGGCATTTCTTTTCATTCGTAGGAGGAGTTGAAAACTCAAAAAAAAGGTGGTATATTTATCCCCACGGGAAAAGATGATATATTGGAAAGGCAACAAATAAAAAGGATCACCCGGGAAGAAGTAGGGGCGTGGGTTCTTATGCGACTCAAAAAGAAGCATTTCGTATAAATAGAAGTTATAAGAACCCTAGACCTTCGGAACTCTAGAAGGCCAATGCTATTATAGCTTCCCAAAATGCTATAATAGCTTCCCAAGATAAAAGGATGGGGAAGGTGGAAAGACTTATGAAGAAAGTGGTTAAGAAAGTGGTGGTTTCCGATTCTGATTCCGATGATGAAGAAACGCCAAACTGCCCATTTTCAAGAGAATCTAATCATGGACCTCGTGTTGAACTTGTGTTTGACAAGGTGGAACATACCAACGTTGATGCTCAAATTGAGGTAAACAATGGAGTGGTTGTTCCCGATGACCCTTTGGATGCTCAACACAAGAATATGTCATCCACAACAAACTTGGGAGGTCGTCGCCGTACCTCTCAAATATACAATTTATACTTCACTTACTACCTTTCCACACTATTAAGTGTACAATGGTAAGTAAGGTTCGTTCCACAGGGAAAAGGTTATTTCTATGTATATCTTGTAGAATATATATACATATACATATATAAAAGCAATGTAAACAAGGGGGGGGGGGGGGGGGTTTGAGTTGAGTTTTGTTTAAAACACTACTAAGTAAAACTACTAGAACTTTAGAATCACAACTAGTTTAGCATCTAAAGATTCAACTAAAAGATTAACTAATGAGAATGAGGGACTTGGGTACATGAGATTTGTATCTTCTTGTTATGGATTTTTCCTCAAACCTAGTTATGATACTTTGAGAATGGTGATTGTTTTTAATGGGAAACCATCTCTATTCTAGTTGTGAATCATGAAAGCATTTTCACAACTCTCATTGACAACTTATCTATATGATAGCAAATAGACAAATTGGCCAATGCTAATTCAAATTGGATGTTTTCCCACCTTACCCATGCAATGTGATAACACAATTGACATGAATATAATGCTAATGAATGATCTCAAGAACAAATACAATTGATAACAACATATATTTGATTCCTAATTCACTACTTTTACATAGAAGAAATGATAGCATTTCAACCATGGAAAGGCAATGTCTAACACATATCCAACTCATATCTATACCTAGGAAATCATTCCTAACCATTTCAAGCATCAAATACACATATAATTCATGATCATTCAATGACAAATCATCCATTCCTAAGCTTCATAAACCATGTTCTCAAACCATAACAAGAGGTTTAATCTCACATACCCAAGATGGGGTTTAGCCTACAACCATAACTATATAATCATAACCATAATCCATACAATAATACATGGTGAATTCAAAGTGAAAATCCAAAGAGGAAATGAAGAAAATGAGCTTAAGGCTCTGTAAAACGATCCCCAAAACAATGAGGATAAGTTCCTATATATACTCCAAAATAATTAAAATTAAAGCCAAACAAAATGCAAGTTGCAGGACCATTCGCGGGTCGCGCGGGATCCCTCGCGGACCGCGAGCCTGGTTCTCGCGGTTCGCGGCCGAGGATTCGCGCCCCGCGCGCCCGTGTATCGGCGTAGTCCGCGACCGGAGTCTCGCGCCCGCGCGCCCGTGTCTCGGCGTAGTTCGCGACCGGAGTCTCGCGCCCGCGCGCCCGTGTCTCGGCGTAGTCCGTGACCGTGTCTCGGCGTAGTCCGCGCCCGTGTCTCGGCGTAGTCCGCGCCCGTGTCTCGGCGTAGTCCGCGCCCGTGTCTCGGCGTAGTCCGCGCCCGTGTCTTCGTGCTGGTCGGTCCTCGCGGCTCGCGACCGGAGTTTCGCGGCCCGCGCGAAACTTGGCATGGTCAAAACAGCAACACACACCCTCGCGGTTCGCGACCTAGGGTTCGCGGCCCGCGAGAGTGTGCCTTCACGCCACTTCTACGACCGGTTCTTCAATGTATCAAACGCGGTCAGGACGGTCATAGAAGGTCTTCAAATCATTCAAATCCATCGCAAGTGCAATTCAAGATCGAAATGCACGTCTTCAATTTCAAACCACTATGAATGATTCGGTCCAAAAGTCTAATATAATTACACAAAATACTATCTAAAACAACTCTCAAATGCTACAAAATAAGAGTATATCTAGGGGCTATCAAAATCCCCCACACTTGAACCTTTCTCGTCCTCGAGAAAGAACGATTAAGATCCAAGTGTATATTCTAAATAATTAAGCACATAACATTTGAGAGCTTACATATTTAAACAAGATAAAAGAAAATGTTTTTTTTTTTTTTTTTTTTTTTTTTTTTTTTTGCCTCTCATTTTTGCCTGATTCTCTCGTATTTTTGGAACCATCCGGGCATGCCTCTCATTTTTACCTGATCCTCTAGTATTTTTGGGACCATCCGGGCTTTTTTTTTTTTTTTTTTTTTTTTTTTAAAAAAAAAAAAGAATACAGTAATAAAAATAGCAGCAAAAACAGCAACAAAAGCAGCAACAAAAGTAATAACAAAATTCCTACACCTCTCCCCCACACTTAGTCTAAACATTGCCCTCAATGTTTAAATATATGAATGAATACCATAGTGAAAGGAAAAGGTATAGGGTAGACTCACTGCGAGGGGCCGGAGCCGCCGCGACGGCGCTGAGCTCGCGATCTGCGATGTCCCTCATAGTCAAATGCTCCTGGTCCCTGTGGGTGCATGGATGCCATCATGGCGAACATCACTGCCATATCATCCTCGTACCTCTCAGTATATGCTTGAAACTGCTGCTGAGTGACATACTGAGCCTCATGATGTGGAGGAGCGTACTTCTCTCCATGCTCCGGAGGTGCCTCTAACCTGGCAAGGGCAATGGTAGGTGCAGGAACTGTGATCTGGGTTGGCAAGGTGAGATCCTCTATGCGGGTGCGCCCAGTCAGTTGTACAGCCTCTGGATTTGGCAGGTACATGTGCTGATTCTTGGCTACTAGCCAAATGAATCTAGGAGGAGGATATTTGTGCATGGCCAAGACATTAGTGAACTCCAAAGAAGCAATGGAGTAAAACTGGTGAGCTCTCTCGGCTGTCTTGCCTATTGCCTGAATGTCTGGAGGTAGGTGGATGTTCAGATAAGCTGCCAGAAGTGAAATCATACCCCCCTGTGGTATCTTTCCCTTGGTCTTCTCAGAGGCCTCCAGACATTTCTGCACAAAAAGGTCCACCCAACAAGGGTGTTCTGGTCCCCAGCACATGGTCCAAAGGCATTGGACCTGCTCCCTAGTAATGTGCGTCAACTCTCCTTGGCAGAAGATCGTCATCACTAGGAGCTTGTGCACCATACGAACAGCTGGATGTATGATGTGGTTATTCTTCGTAGTGCCTGTGATGTTGGGAAATCCAGACAAGCAATTCCAAAAGTAAGTTAGATCAAATCCGTCCGGGTTAGTCTCTTTTGGATTCTTGTATCCCTGTGCATATTCGAACCCAAAAGCATCTTGGATCTCATGATAGGTCATCCGGCGATCCACATCATTCAACCTGAAGGTGATGTAATGCATGTCATGGTCCTCGTCATAGTGCTTGGCTAGAGTGGATAGGAACTCAAATGTATAGCGGGTATAGGTCGGTGCCGACCGATCAATGAATCCTCTCATGCCAACGCGATCCAATAAAAATAGAACTGGTTGTTGCAAACCCAGCTCCTGAAGTAGCTCAGAGGAGAGGAACTTCGTCTCCATGATTGTACGCCTCCCATTTCCAATCAACTTTCTCCACCGTTGTTGGGCATCTTCATCCAAACCTTGCAGTCCCATAAGGTCAATAGGAGGCAGGTTTTCTGCAGGGGGAGGGCTAGGTTGGCGAGGGGGTGATTCGGGGATCACAGGTTCATGGGAACTAGAGGCTTCCCCTCGGCGAGACCTTTTTCTCGGTGCCATTATCAAATTCTACTCAACAACAGTCCAGCACAACTATACTAGCTACAAGGCGGCAAGCCTCTACTAATAAAGCTCAGTTTATAACTAAAGGCGGCAAGCCTTTGAAATTTCAATGAAAACCTATTGGCGGCAAGCCCTAAATCACCCAAAATTTAAATAAATTTAGTAGGGTACCGTCAATTGAAGCCTTTGGTAGCAATGTAGCTTGAGGAGATTACCAATTTGATCAAAACACCACCAAATCAAAGAATCCAAAAATTAGGGTTCATAAGATTTGGGGGTATTTGATTGAGAGTTGGAATTTGGAATTTGGGATTGGGAAAAGGTTAAGGGTGGTGGAGGGAAGGTTTTTGGGTAGTTGGTTTGGAACAAAAGTCGCCGGAGGCCGGCGAATCGGAGTGAAGAACTTTCCGGTGGGAATTCGGCAATGTGGGTTAAAGATGGTGTTTTGGATTGGGATTTTTGGTGGGTTTTGTTGGGAAAGCTTGGGGGATTGATTTGGGTGGAAGAAATCGGTTCAAAACTCGCCGGAATGGAGGATTGAGTATGGTGGCCGGAAAAGGAGCTTTGGGGTCGGGTGGGAATAGTTTGGGAAGGAGGAGAAAAAGATAGAAGAATTTGTGAAGAAGAAGGGTTCGAAATCTCGCGGATCGCGAGTTTTCTGTGGCGGACCGCGAGCCTCGGTCGCGGGTCGCGAGACCCCGTCGCGGGCCGCGAAAATGGCCCGTTTCGTTCCAGCGATTTCCGAGAAATCTCGGTCCTCGTCGCGGGTCGCGCGCCCTTCGTCGCGGGCCGCGCGCAAGTCCGTCGCGGTCCGCGCGATGAATTCGTTCCAGGGATTTCCTAGAATCCCCTGTTTTCTCGCGGGTCGCGCGGTCTTCTTCGCGGACCGCGAGACACCGTCGCGGCGCGCGCGTTCCGTTCGCGGCGCGCGAGGTTTTCCCGTCGCGGTCCGCGCGATCCCGGTCGCGACTCGCGTGCATAGTGTCGCGGTCCGCGCGATCAAGCCGCGGACCGCGAAAACCGACGTTTTCGTGGCAGGGATTTCTAGAAATGCACGTTTAGCTCGCGGGCCGCGAGAGCTCGGTCGCGGACCGCGAGAGCTTGGTCGCGGCTCGCGCGTTCTCGGCCGCGGTCCGCGAAACCTTCGGTCGCGGTCCGCGCGATGAATTCGCGGACCGCGAGGAATGGCCCCTTGGCGTTTTTCGTTTTGCACCACTTCAAACCTATTTCTACAAAAACAACATAAAAACTAGCATAATGTTCGAATTACAAGCTTAATGAAATGTACATAGCAAATAAATATAAAGAAAGTAATGTTCCAAATGTTGAAATTGTTCGACGAAATGCATTTAAAGCTTAAAACTCGTTTATTTAACATCGTCGGCACGATGTACCGCCATGGTAAAGATCACTCGTAGGCCGGGTTGCCTAGAGACATGTCCTCTAGGATCTCCGATTTGAAACCCTCGTAATACGGTTTCAACCTTTGGCGGTTGACCTTGATGATTTTGGCATCCTCGCCGCTTTGGATCTCCACTGCTCCATGAGGGAAAACCTTCACAACTACAAATGGTCCAGTCCACCGAGAACGTAGTTTACCTGGAAACAACCGAAGACGTGATTGAAATAGAAGAACTTTTTGACCTACCTCAAAAGTTTTCCTAATTATCATCTTGTCATGCCATGCCTTCGTCTTCTCCTTGTAAATGGCCGCGTTCTCATAGGATTCATTCCGGATTTCCTCAAGCTCTTGCAATTGAAGCTTCCCTTCATTCCCGGCCTCGTCCAAGTTCAAGTTGAACCTTGTGATTGCCCAATAGGCTTTGTGTGCTAACTCCACCGGTAAATGACACGGCTTTCCAAAGACTAATTGGTATGGAGACATACCAATTGGAGTCTTATAAGCCGTCCTATATGCCCACAATCCATCATCCAACCGAGTACTCCAATCCTTGCGAGTCGGCCTAACCGTTTTCTCAAGGATGGACTTGATTTCCCTATTGGAAACTTCGGCTTGTCCATTCGTTTGTGGGTGATAGGCGGTGGAAGTTTTGTGATTTACCCCATATTTCTTCAACAATGCGGCAATGGTTCTATTGCAAAAGTGAGTGCCTCGATCACTGATCAAAGCTCGGGGTACCCCGAACCTAGAGAAGATGTGAGATTTGATGAACTCTGCAACCACTTTAGAATCATCAGTACGAGTGGGGATTGCTTCAACCCACTTAGAAACATAGTCAACCGCAAGTAAGATGTATTTAAAACCAAATGGAGTAGGGAAAGGTCCCATAAAATCGATTCCCCACACATCAAAGAGTTCACAATATAGAGGGCAATGTTGGGGCATTTCATTCCTAGAAGAGATATTTCCTACTCTTTGGCATTTATCACAAGACTTGCAAAAGGTGTATGCATCTTTATTTAAGCTAGGCCAATAGAAACCACAATCTAGCACTTTCCTAGCGGTTCGCCTAGCACCAAAGTGACCACCGCATGCATATGAATGGCAAAAAGCAAGGATTGAGTTTGTTTCATTATTAGGAATGCATCTCCTAATCACTTGGTCGGCACAGTGTTTCCATACATAGGGATCATCCCACACATAAAACCTAGCATCATGCTTTAGCTTATCCTTTTGTGCTTTTGTGAAGTGAGAAGGGTACTTACTTGTGACAAGGAAATTCACAATGTTGGCATACCATGGAAGAGAAACACCAAGAGCAAATAATTGCTCGTCGGGGAACTCTTCGTGAAGATGCTCCTTCAATGCTTTGGCCCCAAACTCCTCATTGGGCACCAATCGGCTCAAATGGTCGGCCACTAGATTTTCAGCTCCTTTCTTGTCCTTGACCTCCAAGTCGAACTCGCTCAAGAGTAAGATCCATCGGAGTAACCTAGGCTTTGCTTCTTTCTTCGTCATCAAGTAACGAAGAGCTGCATGGTCAGTGAAAACAATGATCTTTGTACCAAGCAAATATGGCCTAAACTTTTCTAAAGAAAAGACTACCGCTAGCAATTCCTTTTCAGTTGTGGTATAGTTCCTTTGAGCATCATTGAGAGTCATGGATGCATAATAGATGGCATGGGGAATTTTCCCCACCCTTTGACCTAGCACCGCACCAACGGCGTAGTCACTTGCATCACACATGATCTCAAATGGAAGGGACCAATTTGGAGGTTGTATAATAGGGGCCGACACTAGCATGGACTTTAAACAATCAAATGCCCTTTTACAACCTTCATCTACCACAAATTCCACATCCTTTTGCAACAATTTACACAAAGGGGAAGAAATTTTTGAAAAGTCTTTTATGAAACGGCGGTAGAAACCCGCGTGGCCAAGGAAGGATCTTACATCACGCACACAAGTAGGGTAAGGGAGAGATTGGATGATATCAATTTTTGCTTTGTCTACTTCAATACCCTTAGATGACACTTCATGACCTAACACAATGCCTTTTTCTACCATAAAATGACATTTTTCAGAATTAAGCACAAGGTTTTTATCAATGCAAGTTTTTAGGACTAATGACAAATGAATTAAGCAATTGTCAAAAGAGTTTCCATGAACAGTAAAGTCATCCATGAAAACCTCTACAAACTTCTCAAGATATTCTGAAAAAATGCTAACCATACACCTTTGGAATGTGGCCGGCGCATTGCAAAGGCCAAAAGGCATGCGTCGATATGCAAAGGTGCCAAAGGGACATGTGAAGGTTGTCTTTTCTTGATCCTCTGGTGCAATGGCAACCTGAAAGTACCCTGAATAGCCATCAAGAAAACAATAGAAAGAGTGGCCTGCAAGCCGGTTAAGCATTTGATCAATAAATGGCAAAGGGAAATGGTCTTTCCTTGTTACCGCATTTAACCTTCGGTAATCAATGCAAACACGCCATCCATTTTGGACACGAGTGGGAATCAATTCGCCATGGCTATTCTCCACTACGGTCACTCCGGTTTTCTTTGGCACTACTTGCGTTGGGCTTACCCACTTACTATCAGAGATTGGATAGATCATTCCCGCGTCCAACAATTTAAGCACCTCGGCTTTTACTACCTCCATCATTGGAGGGTTCAACCGCCTTTGAGGTTGTCGGACGGGTTTAGCATCATCCTCCAATAGTATACGGTGCATGCAAGTACTTGGACTCATACCTTTGATGTCGGCAATGGTCCACCCAATGGCCTCCTTATGATCTTGGAGCACTTTCATCAACCTTTCCTCTTGTTCCTTGGTGAGCTTGTTGGAGATGATCACCGGCAATTTCTCGCCACCACCAAGGAATGCATATTTTAGATTCTCGGGTAGTGGTTTCAACTCCACTACCAGAGGTTTATTGAAAGATGGTCGGTTGCCCGAGCTCTTCAATACCTCGAGGTCTAAAATTGGTGCATCAAGAGAAAGTTCCTCAAAAGTATCTAGCTCAAAAATGCTTTCCTTCAAGTTAGCACTCAAAGCATATGTATGAACATTACTTGTGTGTAAACTATTGGCTAAGGCATTTAACAAGGGATCATCAATATCATTTTCATAAACTTTTTGCACATAAGGCTCAATCACATCAATAGCATTGCAAGAAGTTTCTTCATCATTGTATTTCATTGCACCATAAATGTTGAATTCTATTTTATCCCCATCGAATTCCATGGTAAGCCTACCACTATGCACATCTATGATAGTTCTTGACGTTTTCAAAAATGGACGCCCTAACAAGATAGGGGTAGCAAATTTATCATGTTCCATGTCAAGAACGTAAAAATCGGCCGGGAACACCAACTTGTCGACTTTCACCAAGACATCTTCAACAATACCCTTAGGGTATGCATTAGAGCGGTCGGCAAGTTGGATCACCACGCCGGTTTTATGCAAAGTGCCAAGATTCAACGATTCATACAATGCATATGGAATGACATTTATGGATGCACCTAGATCTAGCATGGCTCTAGGAAAGTAAGTGTTCCCTAAGATACAAGGAATTGTAAACATGCCCGGATCACTACATTTAGTAGGCATTTTATCTTGAAACAAAGCTGACACATGTTCATTGATTTTTTCATTTTTAACATGCTTAGATCTTTGTTGACGATGGTTCACACATAATTCCTTCAAGAACTTAGAATATCTAGGAACTTGATCAATAGCATCGAGCAAAGGAATGTTTACCTCACACTTTCGAAGGACTTCGAAAGCTTCTTTGTCCATCTCCTTTTTCCGAGTATGCTTCAAGGCTTCGGGAAATGGTGCTTCCACATCAAAGGTAGTGTCCACCCTAGTTTTCTTTTGAAGAGGTGAGAATGGAGGTGACATTGGTTCAACATGAGAGGATGTCTCTACATGTTCCTCATCAATAGGTTCTTTCTCATTCTCAACCTCGGCCTCACCTTTTTCTTTGGCTAGCTCCTCAAGAATAACTTCTTCGTCGGCCAAGGTCGCCTCAATTTCGTCATTGGCTAAGCTCTTCTTCACAAGGCCTCTCTTGGGTGCCTTTTTCACAACCACCTCGGATTCAAGAGCTTGTTTACCACTTCTCAAAGTCATGGCACTCGCATGAGGCCTTGGATTCAACTCCGTTTGTGCGGGTAGTTTCCCGGAGTTTTGTGCTTCTAACTTTCCCAAAACCGTGGCCATTTGACTCATTTGCACCTCAATGCTTTTGAGTCGAGCATCTTGGGGGAATTGGTCCGAGCTTTCACCTTGATTGTGGGATTTATCTTCCAACCTCGGATGAGCATTCTGAGGAGCACGGTTATTGAAACGGCCTTGACCTTGGTTCCTTTGGTATTGTTGTGGTTGAGGGTGATATTGAGGGTTTTGATGATCTTGGTACCCTTGATAGCCATAATCTTGGTACCCTTGGTTTTGGTAACCTTGGTCCCCTTGGTACCCTTGATCATTTTGCCCCCTTTGTCTATCAAAAGATTGACCACCTTGACCTTGATAACCCCCTTGGTAGCCACCTTGTTGGCCTTGTTGTCCCGTCGGTTCATCTCTCCACCGAAAGTTGGGGTGATCTCTAGTTCCGGGGTTGTAGTGTTGAGCAAAAGGATCATACTTCCTTTGGTTACCCCTATCACCACCTTGGCCTTGTCCACCTTGAAAACCCCTACCACTTTGGTAGCCTCGTCCTCCTTGGTAGCCCCTAAAACCTTGGTTTCCTCCTTGATCGCCTCTAAAACCTTGGTTTCCTCCATAGACCCCCATGGCATTGACTTCTTCGTTATAATCCTCGTTTGCTTGAGGACAAGATTCGGTGAGATGGTTCGAAGCACAAATCCCACACGTCATCACTTGTTGCCGTGGTTGGTTCCCCGTGTTCCCTCCGGAGCTATTTCCCATCATGAAACCCTTCATTAATGCCGTAAGCTCCTTGATCTCTTGACGAGTTCCGTCATTGCTTCCACCGGAGTTACCCACTCGTAGTCTCCGGTCCCTCTTTGGTTTGCACCCCTCGGCTAGTTGCTCAAATAGCATCATGGCATCGGATGAACCAAGGTTACCAATGGAACCATAACAAGTCCTATTCATCGACTCGGTTTCTCTATCATTCAAACCATTGTAATAGAAACACACCAATTGAGGTTCGGTGAAGCTATGGTACGGGCAACTTGAAAGGAGAGTTTGGAACCTTTCCCAATACTCATACAAGGTCTCATCATCGTCTTGAGTGATGTTGCTAATGGCTTGTATCAAGACCGAGGATTTAGAGGGAGGAAAGTACTTGTCAAGGAACTTTTTCTTCAATTGTGGCCATGTAGTGATTGATGATGAAGGTAAACGGCTTAACCATTTAGCGGCCTTGTCCTTCAAGGTGAAAGTGAAGGTTTTCAACTTGAACTCATCCACACTCATCTCGGAAGGTTTCAAACTACTACACACCCTATGAAAAGCCTCAAGGAAGTCATTCGGATCATCCACTTCTCTACCATGGAAAGTTGGAAGCAAATTTATCACTCCCGTCTTGATTTCGTATTGAGAGTTCGGGTAAACAATGCTCGATTGTTGTTGCTCATAGTTGGGAGACATGAACTCTCTCATAGAAATGTTGGTAGGAGAAGTGTTATGGTTTTGGAAAGGGTTGTAGAATTGGTTTCGGGGGGGGTTTTGGCCGGTATCCTCTTCATCGTCCGCCATGTTGAAAGGTAGTGATTCACTTTCAAGGGATAGAGGATTAGATGCTAGTGACTCTTGCACTTGCCTCCTAAGTTGGCGGAGATTTCTTACTAGCTCGGAATCGTATTGCAAAGGGTCTTGGTTTGAGGATCGTGTAAGAACCATGCACCAAGAGCTAGAGCAATAGGGTTCCAAACCAAAATAGAACCTACTAAGAAAGATAGATTAGAAATAAAACTACAATATACACATAAAAATACGCCTCTTCCCCGGCAGCGGCGCCAAAATTTGGGAGGTCGTCGCCGTACCTCTCAAATATACAATTTATACTTCACTTACTACCTTTCCACACTATTAAGTGTACAATGGTAAGTAAGGTTCGTTCCACAGGGAAAAGGTTATTTCTATGTATATCTTGTAGAATATATATACATATACATATATAAAAGCAATGTAAACAAGGGGGGGGGTTTGAGTTGAGTTTTGTTTAAAACACTACTAAGTAAAACTACTAGAACTTTAGAATCACAACTAGTTTAGCATCTAAAGATTCAACTAAAAGATTAACTAATGAGAATGAGGGACTTGGGTACATGAGATTTGTATCTTCTTGTTATGGATTTTTCCTCAAACCTAGTTATGATACTTTGAGAATGGTGATTGTTTTTAATGGGAAACCATCTCTATTCTAGTTGTGAATCATGAAAGCATTTTCACAACTCTCATTGACAACTTATCTATATGATAGCAAATAGACAAATTGGCCAATGCTAATTCAAATTGGATGTTTTCCCACCTTACCCATGCAATGTGATAACACAATTGACATGAATATAATGCTAATGAATGATCTCAAGAACAAATACAATTGATAACAACATATATTTGATTCCTAATTCACTACTTTTACATAGAAGAAATGATAGCATTTCAACCATGGAAAGGCAATGTCTAACACATATCCAACTCATATCTATACCTAGGAAATCATTCCTAACCATTTCAAGCATCAAATACACATATAATTCATGATCATTCAATGACAAATCATCCATTCCTAAGCTTCATAAACCATGTTCTCAAACCATAACAAGAGGTTTAATCTCACATACCCAAGATGGGGTTTAGCCTACAACCATAACTATATAATCATAACCATAATCCATACAATAATACATGGTGAATTCAAAGTGAAAATCCAAAGAGGAAATGAAGAAAATGAGCTTAAGGCTCTGTAAAACGATCCCCAAAACAATGAGGATAAGTTCCTATATATACTCCAAAATAATTAAAATTAAAGCCAAACAAAATGCAAGTTGCAGGACCATTCGCGGGTCGCGCGGGATCCCTCGCGGACCGCGAGCCTGGTTCTCGCGGTTCGCGGCCGAGGATTCGCGCCCCGCGCGCCCGTGTATCGGCGTAGTCCGCGACCGGAGTCTCGCGCCCGCGCGCCCGTGTCTCGGCGTAGTTCGCGACCGGAGTCTCGCGCCCGCGCGCCCGTGTCTCGGCGTAGTCCGTGACCGTGTCTCGGCGTAGTCCGCGCCCGTGTCTCGGCGTAGTCCGCGCCCGTGTCTCGGCGTAGTCCGCGCCCGTGTCTCGGCGTAGTCCGCGCCCGTGTCTTCGTGCTGGTCGGTCCTCGCGGCTCGCGACCGGAGTTTCGCGGCCCGCGCGAAACTTGGCATGGTCAAAACAGCAACACACACCCTCGCGGTTCGCGACCTAGGGTTCGCGGCCCGCGAGAGTGTGCCTTCACGCCACTTCTACGACCGGTTCTTCAATGTATCAAACGCGGTCAGGACGGTCATAGAAGGTCTTCAAATCATTCAAATCCATCGCAAGTGCAATTCAAGATCGAAATGCACGTCTTCAATTTCAAACCACTATGAATGATTCGGTCCAAAAGTCTAATATAATTACACAAAATACTATCTAAAACAACTCTCAAATGCTACAAAATAAGAGTATATCTAGGGGCTATCAAAACTCAAAGGTTCAATTCTTTCCAATGTAACAACGTTATTACATTTATAATAATTTTTCCCACAATAATCACATGGTTAGCCTTTCTACCATTTTATGTACAATTAGATGCCGCGTTGCAAGCTTTATGTTGATGTTGGACCAAGCAAACCTCCAATTCATGTTGCCAATGGTACTTACTATGCATCAATACGCAAGTATCACGGTAAGGATATTCCCCAAGATCATATAAGTGTGTCTATAGTTGAGTGTTTAGTCACCGATGCTAGTTTGCCCGTTAAAAGACTCCCGGCGATAAGGGCGGGGGATGCCAAGGGTATATTTCTTGTTTGACCGGATTGGTTAGTTATTGATGTCAACTCTAGTGTCATCCCCCAAAGGAAAATCATACCTAATAAGTTAGCCATACAACCAACAAATGTACCTTCATTTCTAATGAAAAAGCTAGGTTGCAATTTCTAAAGGGGCTCCCTTCATTTGTGAGGGTGTTATATGATATGTTGTTTTACCATAAGAAGGATGGACACTACTCATTTTTTGGTAACAAGAATATCTTCGGTGATACTACAGATTTAATGGTGTCTACACGTGATTTTCAACATTTTTGGAATTGGAACAATTATCAAGCGATATGCTAGCCCTCAATCAATTGTAAGTTTCTATATTCTAGACAATATTATTTACTTTTTATGTATACGAACTAGGTGACATACTAACTTCATGATTTTACATGTTATGATGCAAGGTTCATGTTTTTTCTTGCCCATCAAAAGCACAAAAAATGGATTCGATTTCTATTCCTCCAAAGCATACAATCATGTGGTGAGGACAACGGAAGACGACTTGAGTATCTTACCTCTCCACTTAGTGCAAAAAACAAGAACATTTTCATAGGCTACTATCTTGAAAGGTACTAATCTTTCAATGTCTTTTACTTTTAATTTTTTTTATTTAGCTTTCAATTGACAAAAGTACCTTTTTTGGACTTTAGTCGTCAATGGTGTTTTGTTGCAATGATACCCTAGCAAAAACGAGTGTATTGGATTAATCCTCTCAACAATCCCCCTCCTACAAATGTGCCCGACCTTTTGGAGGTCGTTTTGCATGTAATGTTAATCACAATACTCTTATGCCTTTTCAACTCATCCAAATATTGGTTAGTGTTTTATTTTCATAAGTTACACATACATTTCATTACTTTGGGTTTGCTAATGTGTCAATTTTCTTTGTTACGCGAATCATAGCACAAGAGGCAAGGTCTAACTGGGAATGCGGATACTACACAATGTTATTTGCCGAAAAATGTGTTGAGTCGCTCACAATTGACAATCTTGATCTAAAACAAGTAAGTCAAAATTTTCTTGGTTTTATCATGTTTATATGCGACTTAGGCTTTTTGCTACTAACAAATGTGATATTGGGCTTGCGTAGATTTTCAAGGATGACCAAACACCATACACCATAGCCAAAATCAATGAAGGGCGAAATCACTTTGCACGCCACTTGGTTCATGTTCGTACACTCAACTTTTCAAGGCCAATGCCCGAATGACCGCTACTCTATTTTTGTTGTATTGCTAGAATATTGTTGGGATGTTAGTGTGCTATATTTTTTAGACAATGAGGATGTTTTAACTAGTGCAGAAACAGGCCGTTTACGGCGGTTTTTTGGTGGTTTTACGGCGGTTAAAAACCGCCGTTGTTGGCTGCGCCGTAGCTGGTCATCGACCAGCCACGGCGGTTTTTTAACCGCCGTGGTTGGTTTTTTGGTTCCGATATCGTAAAGTGTCCAGTCTAGGGTGTTACGACGTCGGAAACTCCCCAGGGAGTACTAAAAAAAATTGGCCGGCATAATTATGAGAGGGAACACATGCAGCTTCTATATGCTCTTTTGAGCCCTTTCCTTCATCGCTAGACATCCCATCTTTAATTACTTCAGCTATATCATCGGAACCTTCCTGATTTTAGCCTATGCAACTCCTCACATCACTAGAAACCATCTGAACCGTCATTATGTTTCTCCATGATGATCTCGTGTATGTAATCTTCAGGCGCTGCATTGATGGGGACTAAGAATGTCAGCAGTTTGGAGTTGCTGTGCTAAGATGGAAAATAGACCTGGCCTGCAAAATAAGTAGAAGATCAGACTCATAGAACTAAAAAAGACAAAACTGAGGTACTTATCGAGGAGAATGATATGTTTAAGAACTATGGTAGCTCTTCACGACGCACTAGTGCAGAAAGCTCACTCTTACATTTACATGACTTCAAAAATGGAACAAAAATAGCCAGGCTCAATGAATACTACTAGTTTGAAATTGTCAGATTCTTACATTACTCAAACAACAGATAACAGGTGGAGACGTTGCTTAATAACAAACAATAGTCTTGTAAGCATTGCAACAACAACTTAAACGCTTAGATGTGATTAATAAGGAATCCAAATTGCACAAACACTAAAAGCTAATAAATCACAATCTCCATTTACCATCAACAATTGACAGCTCCCAGTCCCCAAACAAAATCTATTATACTATGTGGTTTCTTTCTAAAACAATCATGAACAAAATCTATTACACAATGCAAAGCTAAAGGAATAAAAGCACTAGTTTAATCACATGTGTAGATATCAACACCAACAAACAAAAGTCTTGATAAACAATTAATTCTTATGAACTCATGTGAGTTAAAAGTTGTAAATACTATATCTCAAAGATGCAGATTCAAAACATTGAACTCACGTGTGCCTGAAAATGGAAGAACATTTAAAATGACAGAACATTTAAATTGAACTCCCTTCCAAGTGCTATCTCAGTTCACCAGTTGGATTGTAGATATACAGCTGAACAATGTGCTTTGAAAATGCAACACCTGAAGAGTGATACAACCGATGATTAAATCATTGACAACACGGTTCATCATAATGAACTACAGTATATTATATCATAACAAGTATCAAATATAGAGCCATCAGGACCCCATATGCATCGATTCACAGGAATAGTTGCATCTTTTGCCAATGTTGTCTGCAGGATAATCAAACGAATTACGCATAACAAAAAATGGGATAGTAAACCTATAAAGACTCAGAATGAAAATCTTAGGAAATACAAGTCCAGATAATAACGTCAGCAAAGTGAGCCTTCCCATAGTTTCAGTCCTCCTAAGCAAAGTGACAAGAAAATGTCAGCAATCCAACTTCCAAAACATCATTCTTCAGATTTACCATGTAACTAAGCCTATGAAGACAATGTCATAACTATACACAGTAACATCAACCAAATAAACTCTAATCCATAATTATAAACCCACACTGACTCAACCTCCGTAATAAACTCAACCAAATAATTAATCAAAAAATAATAGCTTCGGACAGATTCTGTACCCGTCAAAGCTAAAGGGGAAATCGCAGCTGGGCGGCGTTGAATCTTAGGCGATGACGACGGGCTAGAGCAAGGATGACTTGGGAAGTTCGGTGGCGTTGAAACTCAGGCGATGATGTCGCGGTCAAGGCGCCAAGGTCGGGGACGAGTGACCGATTGAGGGTTTTTGTCGGCCATTGAGGTGGAAAGATGGCGGCGATTGCTAGATGGTGAATGGGTCATCTAGATGGCGGAATCATCGGTGAAGTTAGTCGAGGAAATGGAGAGATGACGAACGAGATTGTGGATGTGATGGAGATGGGTTAATAAAAGGATTTTTATTTATTATAAATACAGTCGGTTACACTTTCGGTAGGGTTTAAGAGATCGTAACCTTGCTTCAGATATCGTAACCGCTTTCGGTACGGTTTCACTTGCGGTTTCGATTATGTTTACGAAATCGGAAACCAGAAATTTACGGCGGTTCTACAATAACCGCCATTAATATTTGTTCAAGCGCCTTTCTATGGAATTTCCGACGTCGGAACCTTCTAGCATCTTGCTCCCTACCCAGTTACGACGTCGGAAGGCGCTGTGAATGCACCAGTTTGCACTAGTGATTTTGCACATTTTTTGTACATGAGCTTCTGGACGAACGTAGTTACGGTGTCGTAAGATAGTTCGCCTGAAGTCCATGTGGCTGGGTTTTATAAAACGAATTCGTATCATCAGACACTTTATCTTACAATATCGTATCTTGATTTCGAAAATATCCCTGCCAGGTCTACGAAGAGTAATACGAGTTTGGATTTAGGTTACGATTTCGTTTTAATTTACAAATGCCGAAGCTATTCCATGAAAATATACGAGTTCGTCTTTTGGTTTTCAGAGGAATCGAGCTCGTATCGATGTAAACCCCAGGAACATATACGAGTTCGTGTTTGGGTTTTCTGTGGAATCGAGTTCTTATTATGTTTGGAAGCGATATCGCATGCGAGTTCATATTTTGGTTTTCATGGGTAGCGAAATCGTATCCTCTAAACTCCTTACGAGGTCGACTCTTTATATTTCTTCAGTACGATATCGTAACAGCTTGTGTTACTTCTCAGTTCCGCCGAAGAGTACGAGTTCGTGATTGGATCTATGACATAAACGATATCGAGTCATTATTACCTAATGCGATTTCGTAACATGTTACTCCGCTCTTAAGAACTCGAATGATTACTGTATATCCATCTTCTTCGACAAAGGTATACGATATCGCAAGGAGAATAATTATTGTTCCGATTTCGAAACATCTAATAAATTAATGGCGATTCAGAACAGCCGTAAAGAATTTTCTGGTTTACGGCACCACCAGCTACGGCGGTTCACAACCGCCGTAAATTATATCCAGGAACTGTCGTAGAACCTTGTTCCGTGCACTAGTGCAGGTAGTGTTAAATGTCAATATTGGGATTCTCATCTTTCCTCCAATTGTTTCTACATGTTAGTGACCTGGTGGGAATGTTTATGAGCATATGAGACTATAATGCTTTTGATGCATGGTTTTGAACAAACACATGCGTTATAGTTAAAAATGATGATATCAATATGAACATCACAAAACGGAGGACGTGATTATAATTTCGTCGTCCATTATTAATGTTGAATGTTATTGGCCTGTATATATTTCAATAAAATTTAGTTGTTAAATGTCAATGTTATAATCAAATTTCGTGAATTGAAATATGGGATTTTCGTGATCAGATAAAGTAAAAGAGGGGAATGTGTGTCATGGACAACATTTAATCACTCATTTAATTTTAATCTCATCAACAAAATACACTTGATAAAATGACAGCTGAGTAAGAACATGACATAATTTACAGCGGTAAAAACTAAAATGAAAGGATTGCACGTTCGCACTTGATGATTTCCTCCATGACTTGATGAGGATGCAGCTTCCCAAGCTGACAGTTGTTGCAAAGTCAATTGACCCTATCCTTTTCATGAATGAAACTTATAATTAATCTCTTTAGTCTTGTTTGAGCAGTGTTTACAACATACAAATTATTGAATATATATAATTAACAAATATTTGGTTTTAAAATTTAAAAATCAATAAACGAATCCCGGTTAATGATTTTGGGTTACCACCGTACCAACTCAAGAGTTTTAATTATTCAATTTTGGGATTCTCATCTTCCACTGATTGTTTCTATATTTTGGTGGGAATGTTTATGAGTATGAGACTAAAATATTTTTGATGGTTTCGAACAACAACATGTGGTACGGGTTAAAAACGATGATATCAAAATGACCATCGTAAAACAGAAGGCGTGATTGGAATTTCATCGTCCACTACCTCCTATATATTTTTGGCTTTTATATAATTGAAATTTCGTGAATTGCATTTGGCTACCACGCCGCACCAACCGCGAGTGCTAAATATCAATGTTATGATTCTCATCTTCCTCTCTCCCAATGATTCTACGTTTTGGTAACCTAATGAGAATGTTAATGAGTATATGTGTATGAAATGCTTTTAATGGTTTCGAAAAAAAACATGTGGTGGGTTAAAAATGATGATATCAATATGAATATTGCAGAATAGATGACGGGATTGGAATTTCGTCGTCCACCCCTATGGCGTCATTGGCCTGCATGTATTTCAATAAAATGTGGTTGTTAAATGTTAATATTATTACCACATTACGTGAATGGCATTTTGGATGCCACCGCACCAACCGTTAGTATTAAATGTCATTGTTGGGTCTCATCTTTCCTCCTCCAATAGTTTCTACGTTTTAGTTGGAATGTTTATGAGTATATGAGACTAAAATACTAGTGATAGTTTCGAACAAAAACATGTGGTCTGGTTAAAAATGATGATATCAATATGACCATAATTACAAAACGGATGACATAATTAGAATTTATTCGTCCACCACCTATGGTGTCATTGGCCTGCATGTATTTCAATAAAATGTGCTTGTTAAATGTTAATGTTATTATCACATTTCGTGAATTGCACCTCACCAACCGTTAGTATTAAATGTCATTATTGGGATTCTTATCTTTCCTTCTCCATTTTTTTCTATGTTTTGGTGGAAATATTTATGAATACATGAGCCAAAAATGCTTTTGACGGTTTCAAACAATATATATGATATGGGTTAAAAACGATGATATTATTAGGGGGTTGCTCCATGTAGGTCCATTTTTCTCTTGCAGGTCCATATTTTTACCATAATACCCCTAATACTGTTAAGACAAAAAATGGGCTTGAAATCATAGGGTTCCATCAGGGGGCATTATGGTAAAAATACGGACTTGCAAGAGAAAAATGGACCTGCATGGAAAATTTTCTTATTATTATGACCATCGCTAAATAGAGGGATTGATTGGAATTTCGTCATCTGCTACGTTTTGGTGGGTATGTTTATCAGTAAATGGGACATAAATGTTTTTGATGGTTTCGAACAAAAACATGTGGTATGAGTTTAAAACGATGATGACAAACTTGGAATTTCGTCGTTCACTACATATGCGGGCGTTATTGGTTTGCATATATTTTAATAAATTGTGACATGTATTAAAAATATGATGATATTATTATGATTATGCGTTGATTGGAATTTCGTTGTACACCATTGGGTTGGGCGTTATTAGCCTATATATTTCTATATCTTGATTATGTTTAGGTGATTTCTTGATTATGTTTGTGGGATTGTCCTTTTGGTGTATGAACTTTAAAAAGATTGATTATGTGATGTAATTTGCTAGAGAATGAAAGGATTTTGGTGTACAGATTTTGAAAGATGCATTGTCCCCTATATTATTAACTTTGAAATTTCTACTAAAATTATGTTAACATTGAATTTGATGATGCTAGGTACATGTGATATACTTTTTTTTTTGAAAAAAAAATGTTTATATCATCTCAAGGTGCTAGAAAACGTAAACAAGACAAGAGAAACTCGGGAATCGAGTCACATTAACTACAAGAAAAATGGCCTTTTGTGACAGGTGCATATTGGTCACAAAATGCCCAAATTTCGTCACTAAAGACCTTTAGTGACCGAAATCAAGTTGTCACTAGTTGGTTTTTTCATTTTCATGTCTGATTTTCTCACTTTTCAAGATTGATCAATGAAACTAATAAAGATAGGTCCCAGTTGAGAATTTGTCATAATGAAGAAGTACATTCGATTAGTTTCAATTAGATTTAGTTTAAAATTTAGATGTTACATTACATATGTAAAGAAACGTATATTCAACCCAATTAAAGTACAACCTGAACCCTAAACCCTAAACTTAACCCTAGACCCTCTGTTACTAGTGTTAAAACATGTAATCCTGAAAAGCTGAGCCTATATGCATAGTTTTGATTTGATTTAGTTTAGTAAAGTAAAAATATGGTTAAAAATAAAATTTAGTTCAATTCAATTCAGTGAGACATAAGCTCGAGAGAACAATGTCTAAATCACAATTGTTTTCAATTGAACTGAAATTAGTTGTTAATTTGAAATAACATATTGTGTGTTCCTTATTATATTTATTGCTAAATCTTATTAATAGGTTTTTCCTCTAATTTGTCCATGTTTCTATTATATGCCTTCTAAAATTGTTGACACACCTATATTTTATAATGGATCTATGTATAAGTTATAATTGTTACGTGTCTCATTTATTTGTCAAATTTTCTATTATTCTGGATCGAACTTATATATTACTCTAATTTAAAATTTAATAAAAATAAGATATTTATAAATTTAAATTTTAAAATCCAAATTTAAAAAATTTAAAAAATAAATAATTAAATTTCAAAAATGTATGAGACAAAAGAAGTAACTAAACTAAAAATGGGCTGAATGTGAACAATTATATGTTCAATAATCGGCCCATAATCTTTATTCTAGACGCCATTAATGCAGCAAATCAGGTGACAATTTTGGTCACTAAATACTTGTTTTGTGACCGAATAAATTTAGGCATTACTATTGGTCACAAAATACTTGTTTTGTGACCAAAATAAATTTAGTCATAACTATTGGTCACAAAGAATAGTCAAACTGGACGACTCTTATGCCCAAAACCTTTTAGTGACCAATTTGGTGACCAAGATTTTTAGCTGGTCACTAAAGAATTATTGGTGACCAAATTTTAGTGACGAAATATATTGGTCACTAATATTTCTATTAGTGACCAAATATTTTGTAGTCACTGGAATTTTGTCACGAAAGGCCATTTTTCTTGTAGTGATTCGAGTTCACTATCTCTAGCAACACCCCGTGATACACAATCATTCGACGTTTAAGGTAGGATTATCACTAAAATGGTTATTTATTTACATCACAAATTTTTAGTAAATTATATATAGTTGGTATATTAATATATATATATATATATATATATATATAAATGTAGAGTAATTCTCCTGTGAGGCAGCCTCACGCATGAGGCAAGGCCAAATAAGAAAAATTTCATTACTATCACCTCATCATAACTCACTACCATCTCATCAAATCTCGACGCCATCTCATCAAACCTCGGTGCCAGTTCATCAAACATGTCATCTCATCAAAACCTTTGTATCAGTTCATCAAATCTCACCAAAAAGAGTGTTTATTTGGTCCTGTCTCTTGGATGAGGCTGCCTCACCCAAGAATTGGTCATAAATGTATACAAATCAATTTACAATGACTTTAACAAACTGCATAAATTTCTTCCAACATTTTTTTTAGTTAAAACCGCCATATGGTGGAGGGTATTTCATTAGGCACCCTAAACCTCATAAAAGATCATAGTTTGTACAAAGCATATTGTCAAAGAAAAGCACATATCTTAAAACCGTAGAATTGATTCCTGAAAAGCAGTCCATAGAGAAATTCATCACCCCTGGACAAGCCTACCCCTGGTGTCCCTCAACCCTGTGATGAAGTCTCTTAGGCCAGATTTTTCAGTATCAATCGAAAGGTAAAAGATGTGCTACGAACTAGACATTACATGATAGCCATAGAGGCCCTGAAGCTAAGCTCCAAAATAGTAGAAAAAATTAGGAACTGAGGACTTCCTAATTGAACCAAAAGGTGAGCATTATTATATACATCTTCAGAAGTAGTCCCATAGAGATGGCACCAATGTCAACTGAAACCTGAATCCACACCTGGATTTGCCCACTGAAAGTGAAGAACTTGTAAAGCATTGTGTTGCTCCCCCATCCATCTACAAAAAATAGAAAGAGCAGTAACATGTCCCTTGATCCACTAGAAAAAAATAGGTCTTTCAAGACATTTTTTTCAAGACACTAATCTATGGAGACACATTTAATAAGACATTGTATAACTAGTGTCATATAAGAGGGTATACAATGACATTAAGTTTAAAACATTGGATTTGCTATTTATTAATAAACTTAATGTCATCATAGTGTATTATAGAAGTCATTACATAACAAGTGTCAAGTGGCTATACATAAGAGACATGTAACGTGCCTTCAAAATTTTGTCTTCATAAAAGTCTTTAAATTTTTGAGTAGTTATAAGAACTCAAATATAAAGAAGCCCATTAAAAAAGTTTCCACTGCATAAAATTTAATTTTTACTATATATTAAAATTTTATATGATTAGGATTAGGATATATTTGATTAGGATTAGAATTTCATTAGGATTAGGATATATTTGATTAGGATTAGAATTTGATTAGGATTAGGATATATTTTAATATTAATATCTTAAAATAGAGTAATTATGCATATATATAATATTAGAAACTAAAACCAATATTCTCGGCCAAAACTCTCTAACAAAATAGAGTGGCGCGAAAGGGGAAAATCCATTCCCGCCTATCAATCCTATAACCCAAAATTCTAGCAGATCGTGGATACACAACAACCTCCTCAACATCCATATTTATGAATTTAGTTTATGATGCTTGTCTGATTCCATTGTCTGCAATCCAGGTGAGTAAATTGTACTGTTTGTTTAAAACCCTATTAATTGTCAAGTGACCTAATTTGATTCATGTTTTGTTGTAGAAATATATTCAAGATCGATGTTCTCCTCAAATTTTGATTCAGTTGAAGAACCCTATATTGATTATACTCCAAGGATAATTAATGTGGATGAAAAAACATCAATTTTCACAGGTAAAGCTATGGAGTTTGGTATTTTAATTTATTTATGTTAGAATAGGCTTAATTTATCAAATTTAACATAGGTATGTTGTTATTTGTGGTTGAGGAGCTTGTCTTTGATGAATTCACAAACAAGGGCGGGTTGATTGGACATTCTGTGTGTTTATTTTCACAAACAAGAACATTCTGTGCGTTTATTTTCTCTTTTGCATAGTTCGTCATTGTTTTTCTTCTTCTATGGACAAGTACTTTGGTGTTTGTTCTTGCTATAGATCCTATAGCTTCAGTCACCACTCAATTGGACCATTATAAAGTCTTATTTGGCAAAATAGAGATAATTCCATTGAACTAAACTATTAATAGTTCAGATTACTTGTGTTCAGCCAGCAATCATTGATATCTTGTAGATTAATGCAGTAAAGCTTCGTTTTTTCTTTTCTTTTTTGGGTGAAAAGATGCCTTTTTGCATGTCTGAGTTACTGAATATAGATATATCATGTATGTATGCAATGGGGTAGTTACTTCAAAGGTTTTCTTGTACAGTATTTCTCCAATCACCTTTTATCTCCCTTTATGAGTTAGATTCTGATGGACACTGATTTGGAGTAATCTGAGTATATATCTCTACTTCATATATTAGTTAGTAACAGTATATCATGATGCCTATTCTCATGCCAATATGGCTGGCTTCATATTTTAGTCGGGAACTAATTTATTTTATTCTGTTTTAGTTGCTGAAGTACACTTCTCAGAAAATATGAACTTATTGACAATTTGATCATGACTAAACAATTTTTATGCAGGTAAAACATGTTGAAGATCATGACTAAACAATATTTATGCAGGTAAAACATGTTGAAGATTGAGGTCCAGGGATGGATGATGGATGAAGTGGAAGATTTAATAGTTGTTGATTCATAAATAAATTGCAAATTTTAGTTTAGTTTTAGAATATTATTAGCAATAATTTCACATTGACAATTTTATCTGATATTGTAAATATGCATCAGTATGATTTTTAATCGACATTATTGGTCTTAAACTAAATATAATTTTGTGCAGTTTTATCTTTTTTATTTTAACTTTTTATAATATATTTATCAGTTGGCGAAAGATAAAAATTAAATTGAATAATTAATATAGAATTTAATTCAATAATATAATATAAATATCTATTATATTGACATTTGTTAATGTAGCTATATAGATTATACTAAGACACATAAAATGTCTCATAAACTCCTCAAAGTGTAAAGCTAGGTAACATTAGAATACATAAAAAATGTCTACATAGGGGTTATGAGATGACATACATACTGATAAGACATTGAATAACAAGACACTAGAACAAAGTGTCTTACTAGGGCAAATGTCTCAGGAAACTATGTTACAAGTCACTTCGATCTATCTTGAGAGACCTATTTTCTTCTAGTGTGAAAACCAACCTCCTATCAATCTAACAGATGGAGTGCCAGTTCTATCAAGATAAAGTAAACCCCTGAGTTTGCTAGGTGCAGACTGGATGGATATTTCACCATTAAGATTCATATCATTACAATATTTTGCCAGAAAGTCAGCTGCACTGTTTGCCTCTCTAAGAGTATGACAGATAGTATGTGAGTGTAACATGGCATGCAGATCATAGCAGCAGAGAATACATTCCAACTACAGGTCAATGGATTTAGAATCCCAGATACTGCATTCATGCAATCAGATTCTACACAGAAAGAGTGTAGATGCATTTGTGTTCCCATTTCACAGCCAAAGTGAATAGCAGCCAGCTCTGCATGTATGAGAGATGGAGTGTTCATGGTTTTCGTAAACATTTTGCACACATTTCCAAGATTATCTCTAACAATAACTCCAATGCCAGTTTTAGTAGAAGCAGCACATATTGAAAAAGAAGCATCCACATTTATTTTAAAACCTGAGTCCGGTGGAATCCATTTCACAATTTTAACTGGTTTTGGTCTTCTCCTTTTCAGGAATGGGACTAATCCAGTTTGAATCATGAAAAAGGTTCTTATCACTAGAGCATGTGAGTGGGAATGCTGTAAAAATTAGATTGACCTGCCTCACTATATCAGTACAAATGCTATGCTTAGATTGGATTTTATTCTCATACAGAAATTTGTTCCTTCTACACCACAAAGCCCAAAATACCACTAAAGTAGTTATTCTTATTACTTTGGTGTGTACTTTGGAACTACCCCTGTAGGACATATAAAATCTGATTCTGTGATTTACATTAAAGAAAATGGGAGGGCTTATAGCAAGGATACTATGAAAATGATCCCATATTTCTCCATTTAGCATGCAAGCATTGAAATAATGATTAATGGAGTCTGAAGAAGTACAGAAAGGGCATTTGGATGGCAAGTTAATACCAAATCTAATTAAGATATCATCAAATGGTAATATGTTATTCTTTATCCTCCATAATAGTGCAGATATTTTTCCTGGGATAGGATTGCTCCATACCTATTTTAGTACTTCATTTGAAGCTTGTCTTGGTTTGAAACTGAGGTATGCTGATTTGATTGAGAATTCTCCATTCCTTGATGGCTTCCAGACAAGCCTGTCTTCATGATCAAGGGAAATGTGAGCAACCTGTAAAATTGAGCAAATATTGGTAGCCAAGCTAGGCTCCAAGGCAGTGAGGTATTCCTGCTTACCACTAGTGCAAAACAAACCATAGACGGCACCCCTTTACGGCGGTTCCGTGTTTTTTTTAGGAACCGCCGTAAAGTCGAGTCTCTTACGAACTCGTAACACTCTTCCGTAAGGGGGGTAAGGGTGGCTGACCAGAGAAGGCGGTTGGTTGTAATTTTACGGCGGTTTTTGAAAATGTGCCGTAAAATACATTCTCTTACGAATTCGTAAGAGGTGACTTGCACACTTACGAAGTCTTAACATTTGTCTTTTAGACTTACGATGTCTTAATAGGTGTCTTTTAGACTTACGAAGTCTTAACATGATTCTGCTTTTTTTTTCTTTTCAATTTGAACCCAATAAACTCCAAACCTACTAAAATCATTAAAGTTTAAACCCTAAATCCCCTTAATTGAGTTTAACGTATCAAATTTCATAGAACTAATCAAATTTCAAAAGAACTAGACACTGATTAATTTGAGTTTAAGTAATCAAATGTCTCATATTACTCGAATTTATATTACCACTAACTACATTAAATTTAATTAATTGAATACTAACTTTCATAATCATTAGTAACTAAATTTATTTGAACTTATGCCAAATCAAATCTTATGACTTTTTATGAACATTACAAACTAAATCGATATTGATCAAAGATATACATTTACTTGACTTTGTATAGGGTTTAACTAAACGAACGTCAACCATTGCTTGACTTATGATAAAAACAAGCAACTAAATTGAGTTTAAGTAATTGACACTAACTAAATTAAGTTTAACTAATAGAACCTCAAACTCGTAGTTGATTTATATAAGTACTAATAACTGCATTGAGTTTAAACAATCAAAATTTAAATCTTATATAAATTTCTTTATACACTAACTAAATTGTGTTGAAGAAGTCAAATATTAATATTTATTAACCTTCTATAAACACAAACACTACTTAATCGAATGAACATTAACTAAATCGAATTGAAATAATGATTAGTCAAACACTAGCTGACTTTCTATACATAAGCTAACTAAATCAGCTTAGTTAACTTTTATATGACTTTCAAAAAAACACTAACTAAATTGAGTTGAACTTAAAATTAGGATTTTTTTAAAGAAAGAGCAGTAGCTAAATTTAGTTTAACAATTGAAAAGTCAAACATTACTACTTTCTATAAACACTAATAACTAAATTGAATTTAACTAAATAATAAAATAACCTTTATTCACCTTTTTGTTAACACAACTAAATTTAGATTTATTACTACAACTTGAATTTTTTATAGACACTTACCATTCAAATCTAAATTAGTTGCACAATAACTAAGTTGAGTTTAACTAAATAATAAAATAGCATTTATTCAAACACTAAGTAAAATCAGATTTATTATTTGAAATTTAATTTTTCTATAGACACCTACCCACTTAAGATACTAGTAATTAACTAATTTAAGTATCACTAAATTACCTAACAAAATTATTTGCATAAATAAACATAAAAAATCCTACCACTAAAACAAAATCCTACTTATGGCTTCAAGCTCATATTCCTATGTTTTAAGCTTATCTCATGCGCTCTCTCGACCATCCATCTCCCCTCAAATCTCTCTGTATCAAATCTTCATCTTTTTTAAAAAGAAAAAATTCTTCTCCATCAACAGCCCACCGCCGCCCCAAGTTCCAGTTGCCTCTGCCCCAGCTCCAGCCCACCACCGCCGCTCCAAGCTCCAGTCCCCTCTGCCCCAGCTCCAGCTTACCGCTGCCGCCCCAAGGTCCAGTCCCCTCCGCCCCAGCTCCAGCCCACCATCGCCCTATTTGCACTTTCAGATCCGGTCTAATCAACTGATTCGATGGGTTTTTACGCAGCAGCAACCATGGGGTTTTCAGATCGGAGCTATTCTGGTGGGATCGACTTGGTTCTCAATCCAATTTTTGTGAGAACGGGAGTTCCAGATTCAGAGTGATTCACTGGTAAAATTTGATGATAGGTATAGCTGTTCGAATTCAGTGATGTTGGCTCTTGTGGGCATTGTATTCAGACGATATTTTGCTTTACATTGATTCAAAATTTAGTAATTGTTGTGGTTATTGCTGGTTGAAGTGATTTTGATTAAGCCGGCTCTCTGATTTCGATCGGAATTTTCTGATTTCGATCGGAATTCGAGAGCTCAATTTTTTCCACTTGCGATAATACTTACGAACTCGTAAATATTATCGCAAGTGGGGATTTTTTTTGGATGTTCAGTAACAACTTACGAATGCGTAAGGCTTTTTCGGCAGGCTACAAAAAATGTTGCGAGTTCGTAACATAACAAAATTTTACGGCGGTTCTGAACCGCCGTAAACCATTTTCCGGTTTACGGCATGCCCAGCTACGGCGGTTCACAACCGCCTTAAAATGTGCCCAGGAACCGCCGTTGAACCTAGTTCCGTGCACTAGTGTACTTTGCATGAAGGTGGCCAGAGATATATTAGGGAATGGAATTTCCATCTCTGGTGGCCATTCATAGCAAAGAGCACCAGAACCAGTCCAATTAGAAAACCAAAAAGGGCATGCTCCATTACCATATAAAACAAAAGAGTTTAAGTTAGCATGTTGTGTTACTGCTCAAGTGTGAGAAGTTTTGTGAGTTTCTGGAAGTGACCACAAAAATCTAGTCCACATTTTATCATTTCTCTGCAACTTTCACCTCATTTTACATGAGAAAGCGTCAACCATGACCTTGATGTCTCTGAATCCGAGAGCATTTTCACATTTTGGAGTAGTTAGTCTTGACCATCTTCTCCACACTTTCCTGGGGCCAAATTCAGTTTCACCCCAGAGAAATCTAGTTGCCAGTGACTCAATTCTTTTAATGACTTGTTTAGGTAGACTGAGAACTGATATGATATGGACAGGTATAGCCAGCAGCACATGATTAATTAAAATCATCCTCCCAGCATAGTTTAACCATTTGTTTTTCCAATTTTTGGTGGCCTTTTGAATCCTCTCTAGTACTGGTTGGTAATAGATAGCTTTATTCCTCCCTTTGAAGAATGGAACTCCTAAGTAGATGAAGGGAAAATTTCCTAGCTTCATACTCAGGGATATTTTGATGTTCCTCTTCTGTGTATCAGAGAATTTTGAGTGGACAAAAAACTCTGATTTGGAATAGTTCACCTGTTGTCCAGATGTACATTCATAGGCCTCTAGAAAAGACTTGACTCTTTTCATATTCCTTTTGTTGGAAGTAGTGAATAAAGCAGTATCATCTGCATACATAAGGTGTGTGATTGGCTCTACACCTCTAGGCATGATGAAGGTTTGAATGTGGCCAGATGATACTAGTTTCTTTAAGGCTCTAGAGAAGGATTCAGTGACAAGATTGTAGAGGAATGGGGATAGGGGATCACCTTTTTTAATTCCTCTACTAGAGGGGAAAAAACATGTGACTGTGCCATTTATAAGTACTGAAAATGAAGCTGATGCAATGTTTTGCATGATGGTTCTGACCAGGGAGCCATGGAAGCCAAATTTGAGTAGAATGCTGTTCAGAAAACCCCAAGAGACTCTATCGAAGGCTTTTGGTATATCCAGCTTCATAATCAAATTCCTGTGCCTATAGTTATTTCCTAACAATTTCACCATCTCTTGCATTTGCGATATGTTATCAGTGATGTCCCTCCCCTTCAGGAAGGCTGATTGCTCACAGGAGATTATCTTTGGCATAATAGCCTTAGTCTTTTTACTAATATTTTGGTAAAGATCTTGTTCAGGAAGTTTGAAAGACTAATTGGCCTGAACTCAGCAAAGGATAATGGGTTTGGCTTTTTGGGAATAAGGGTTAACCAAGTACTAGATATTGCTTTAGGGATATTCTTACCCGGTAGAAAATCATAGACTACCTCTAGCAAGTCCTGTTTTATGATATCCCAGTATTGAGTGTAAAAGGTTCTAGAAACCATCAGAACCAGGAGCACTCTCACTTCCTAGACCAAAGACTACATTTCTTAGCTCATCCAAGTTTGTGAGTCTTAGTAGAGATGCATTATCTTCTGGGGTGACTAGGGTGGGGATGACTGAGGTGAAAAGATCAAAGTATTGACCTGGACTATCTTGTGGTGGCTCATTTAGTAAAGTTTCGTAAAACTGAACTCCTTGTGCCTTGATCTCCTCTGGATCAGATATCCATGTTCCATCAATATTCTTGATTTTGCTAATTCTTGTTCTGCAGTGTTTCTCTTTCACAGTATTGTGGAAGTATTGAGAATTAGCATCACCATCTTTGATCCACTTGATGTTAGACTTTTGTTTCCAATAGATACTCTTCTTTTTGAGATCTAATAAGAATAGCCCTGCATCGGTTTAGCTCTGCCAGGTCCATTTCAGCATTTGAAGCTTCATACTGTGCTTCCATCTCATCAACCTTGGCTTCTGCAGCAAAAAGGTTTTCGTGGACATTGCCAAAAGTTGATTTATTCCAACTTTTGAGTACAGTTTTCAGCCTTTTAAGCTTAAAAACAATATTGTGCATTCCTCTAAATTCACTTGATGCAGACCAGTTTTCACTGACCATGCTTATGAATTCAGGTCTATTTATCCACATCTTTTGGAACCTAAATGGTGAGGGGGCTATTTCAGTGGCTTCTTGGATGGAGATTAGCAAAGGATTATGATCTGAGGTAGTTCTGTTTAGGACAAGGATAGAGCTATTTGGAAAGAGATTGAACCATTCCAAGTTGCATAGGACTCTATCTAATCTCTGTAATAAAATTTCCTCCTTGGTTCTTTTATTTGACCATGAAAAACTGTTACCAACAGTATTCACTTCCTGAAGTCCAGCTGAGGTAATGAAAGTATTAAAGTCACCAATACTTCCAATTGGTGGTCTATGGGGACCTCTATGCTCTGATGTGTTAGCTACAATGTTAAAATTTCCAACATAAATAGTTGGAGCCTGTGGAATTTGAGATAAATCAGACCAAAGAGATTTTCTCAGTAGTCTTAGGACTTTTGCATATATGAATGCACAATTCCAAGACTGGCCAGTGGATGTGTTAGATATATTTGTTAAAATATATTGGTCAGACTGTACAATAATATTAATTTGAAAAGAATGATTCCAAAACAGCCAAATTTTAGCTGCAGAACCAAAATATGAATTTTGAAAATGCAGTTCAAATTGAAGTTTCTGAATGTCATTATTATTATGCATGGGTTCAATTATACACAAAATAGATATTTTATGCATGATCAAAAGTCTTTGTAATCTAATTAGAGAGGTACCATAACCTCTAATGTTCCATACAAGCATATTTCCAACTATGTTGTATCTAATCATTAGACAGGATATTTAATGGGTTGTTTAGGTCTGAGTATTCTACTAATACTCCCAGTGCTGCTCCCTTTGTTTGGTTTATGACCAATTTTCATTTTTCTAGGGTTAGAGCAATCACTAGTATTATTAACAATACTATGACCATCACTATCATCAAATACTTACAATGAGTCTATAGCCTTATTTTCATTAATATCATGTTCATCAACAAAGCTAACTATTGCATGCTCACTGACAATATAGAGTAGATTTGTAGGAACCTGAATGTCATTAGATGAACTTGAGCTATCTGGATCCACCTTCCATTCTGGTTCACTTGGGGCATCATCATAAGAGTCATCTGAGTTGTTTTCATCATCTCCCTGTAAAACAGAAAAATGGTTTGAAAGTTCAAAGGGAGTATTGTAAGGGACTATGGCTAATCTTGCAAAGTCTTTCTGAGCCTTTAATTGCTTTTTGATCTTAGACATATGTAAGTCATCAACTGAGATGAAAGATGATGTGGAGATTTCTTTCCATCCAGTATCCTCATCTGTGACCTCAACATCAACCTCCATGTGGACCACTGGCTCCTGATGGGTGATGTAGGGGGCCATAGCATTGTGAGATTTAGTCTGGGGTAATCCAGGGATTGAGGCTCCTGAGTTGCTATTCTTGACTCCATTGATTCCTTCATCAGAATTTTGTTCTTTCTTCCTCCAGTGTCTCTTGAGGTGAGGATTAAGGACAGTACAATTGGCTTCCTCATGTCCTAGTTTCTTACAATGCTTACAGTACAAAGGGAGCTTCTCATACTCAACAGGGCATTCAGTGTAATCATCAATAGAGTCTACCGGGATGGTTTTGAGTATTTCTTTCTGAAGGTCCACCTCGATGCACATCTTCAAGGCCGAGGGCCGAGTTATACCGCTAGTAGCTGCATCGATTTTAATGAGAGTGCCGATTTGATTGGCCACATCCTTAATCATGGTCTGATTATAACACCAGAGAGGAATATTGTGAACTGTTACCCAGATGGGAACGATTGAAGATTCCTTCTCCGGAGAGAAGTCCCGTGTCCACTTCATCACCTTCATCGGAACTCCGGCGATAGACCAGTATGGGTGAATCCAGAAACGTTGATAGTCCTCTTGTTCTTGGAATCTGATAAGAATGTGCCTGTAATCAATCAAACCTACTTGAAAATTACCTTTGAATCCAATATCCTTGAATGTTTTTTGGATCTGAACCATTTGAGGTTTGCCCCTACCAAATTTACCGATTAGGGCATTTTGGTAGTGCGAAGCAAGAACTTTGATTGAGGCTGCATCGTACAGACAAGCAGGGCGGCCATTCATAGAGGTGATCGGTTTGATTTCTGGATTTGCAGGAAGGGTTGAGTATAGAGGAACTGGTTTATTGAGTAGAGCATTGATGAACGGATGTTCAGTGGTTGCGCCACCGGATTGATCCGGTGGCTCCGCCATGAAAATGGCCGTTATAGAGTCGTTATCAGTGAAAAAGGACCGTTTTTTGCTCTGAAAAGTAAAAAGTGAACATAAAAGAGGGGCACGTGGGTTTCAACCGATGAGAGAGATCAGAGCATTTCACAAGACCGAAATTGTATTGATGCTCGCAAATTTATTGAGTATAAATTTCTTCCAACATAAAATATGGTTATATATAGGTGTTAATGTGAGTCGTACACCTAGTATATATGATTAATTCATAATTTATTTATATATTTTTTGAAGGTAAGAGAATGGTTATATACTTTGGTATAAAAAAAATTTAAATTCTATTCAGGTTAATTTTTTTTAATACTCCCACCAATATAAAAAATAACTCATTCCTTGAAATTACTATGGTTAAGCTCGTGTTTTTATAGTTGAGATTAGTGTGACGTTAGTGCAACATTATGGCTACTCTGGGATGGGGCGGGTGCGATACGGGATAACGACGCCGGTTCTTGTTGTCGTGGTGGTTTCTCCGCCTCCCACCAATGTAGGTTGAGCTACGGAGTTTCCATACAAAATAATGAAGTGAAGGATAATGTTACACTAACGTCACACTACTCACGACCATAAAAACACGAGTTTAACCATAGTAATTTGAAGGAATGAACAATTTTTCATCGACTACACGAAAACAGAGTAATAACATATATAATTGTAATATATAATTATATTATTATTAGATAGATGGTCGAAAAAACACGAGCTTAACCATAGTAATTTGAAGGAATGAGCAATTGTTTCATAGACTACGCGAAAACAGAGTATAATTGTAATATATAATCATATTATTATTAGATAGATGGTGGACAAGGATTCTTTTACACTGGTTATTATAAACCAAAATCGAGTTGTGTTGCAACATTTTGTCGATGTACTCTGTGTAACTTGTGAATATGCTACTATCATGTTCTGTTTACAGAGTAACTTTGTAGGGGAGGTGGAGCTAACCAGTAACCTCAAATATAATTACTAGAACGTTTACGCACCAAGCCAAAAATATGATTATAACAAACAAAAAAACCATCAATCTTTTACGACCACCATTCTCCATCCATTCCTTCAATCCCCTCAATCTCCATACTGCAAACAAAATAAAATTTTCATATCAATTAGTACAGAGGTCGTTTAAATGATATCCTAGAAAAAAAAGTTAATAGGTAAATCAAATAATTTAATCTTGTTTAAGAGTTTAGAAGTTAATTTACTTATTTCATACACAATATAATCACATGTAAGTTTATATAATTACCAGAGAATAGATGGGTAAATAAGTATAAAGTATTGAGACTGTGTAATAATGTACAAGTTAGTGAAGAATTGCAAACCTTTTCAGATAATAGAATTTATTCGAGTACAAAAATGTTGAGGTAAATTCCTATAGATTAAGGGAATGAACAGTCTAATTCTTCCCATACTTCAATCACTATCAAATGAACCGGACTAAAGATTATGTGACCAATAAAACAGATCAAAATAAAGGAAAATTGATATATATCCCCCTCATGAGTATCCAAATTCAAATTTATATTGTAAAAAGGAGAAATTGAATTTTGATATCATGACCACCAGTATTGAAAAGGAATGCCATAAATTCAATCTAGTAATGTGATAAACAGAAAAACACAAACAACAGAAAAACAAAAGTACGTCTTACCCTGGCAAGGCAGGATCCTGCGTGTAATCATCAGAACAATAATCATTGCAGCTCTCATTTGCATTCAGCCACGATGGGAGTTCCATGTCCTGACCAAACGGATCTTGCCCGAATTCCCCCTGAGGATCAATTTCCATGGACTGCAGAAACTTGAACCAGCATGCTGAGGTCACAAAGTTAAGAGTATCATTCCACTCCATATCATGCTGCTCCCCAATCGACCTGATTTCCGCCATCTCCTGATCATCTACCGCGTGATGCATATCGGAATCTCCATAGTTCGTCACGCTTGCTATCGGAGCAACAGGCTCAGTGCTGGGGAGGATCACCTGATCAGCAGAAAGAGGCGGAGAAGACGAAGAAATCGATGAAGATGAAGCGCCGGAGAAGCTAGGTGGCTGGTAAAAGCAGCTCTCTAGGTTACTGAAATCCTGAAGGTTTAGGTTCAGGCCAAGCGGCTGGTTAGGCAGTGAGAAATTGACGTTTTCCGGGAAAAGAGGTGGTGCAACTGGAGGTAGAGACCATGGATAAGAGCTGATATCGCCTGCGGGATAACCATAAGAATCATAAGAAGATGGGTAATTATAATTAGGCAGCATATTGGGATCTTCATAGGTGTTGGTCATCTGGGAAGCATAAATCCTGGGATTTCTCCTGGATTTAGACTTGTTTTCTTGCTCGAGTTCTAGAGCCATCTGCTGCAATTGGTCATTCTCTTCTTGTTTCTGCTGCTGCTGCTCTTGCTGCTGCTTCATAGCAGCCCGGTGGAACTTGAGCGCGGTCACGATTTCCCTTCTTGCCTCAGCCATGTTGAGGAGCCTCTCCTGGTAAGGCCTGCTGGTGTGGAGCCTCCTCCTGACCTGCTTCTTATGCGGCGGCGGTGGTGGGGGCTGCGGTGGCGCGTGGGGCTGCTGTGCTTCATCGCCGCCTTCCAAGCACTGATGGTTCCTGGAATTGGGCGGATCATTGGCTCTGGCGGTGGTGAGCTGCTTGACAAGGCTGCGGATGTAAGCGCCGGAAAGTTGAGGCTGTTCATCAGCTTTCTGTTTGCTGATGTTCTTCTCTTCTCTGCTAGATTGTTTTGAGGGAGATTTTCCTTTCATTTTTTTTTGTTAATTGGCTGTGTTTTTTTGGTTTGGGTTTAGATGGAGATGAAGAAATGGTGGAGAATTCTGGAGAAAAGTAGGGCGGTTGTTGTTTGTAAAGTCAGGACTTTATTTAAAAGTTTGATTTGATGGGAGGCAACGTGCAGAAGAATGCAGTAGACTCTTGGCTATTATAAATAGGTGGAGACGTCCTAGGGTTTTAATTCCCTTTTGGATTTTTCCCACTTTTGGCAAACCACAAAGGTTGAAATGATTCCTAAATGTAGAAATATTAATTATATGGTTAGCCTTACATTAAATGGGGTTGTTTAATCAGGCCAAGCTTAAGTCACCGTTAAGTAACTGTTTTTTACAAAATGAGGTATGTGTGTGCATGATGGATATTGATGCATGGTGTCATCCTTTCATTTTCAGCTTGTCAACAAGCAATATTGTACATTTTGTTCCAACTCTGACCTCACTAATTCCTCCACTTCAACTTAACCATATAACCAATTCATTTTTAATAGGGTGTAAGTTCAGTAAACATATATGTCGGTGTTCTATTTGGTAAAAAATGGTTTCAATGGAAAATGTTGGTTTTCTTGGTTATGTTAGGTCGGCTCGGGTTTATAATCAAGATTGTCTATTTTTCGGGTTGGTTGGATTTGAACTTGGGTAAAACTGCTTTAGAGTCCATTTCCTGTGAGACCAATCAATTTGAATACAAAGGGCAAATAGAATGAACATTTACTATTGTTTCTTGATTTTTTAGTCAATTGTTTTGATCATTATGTCAGTTCCCTTGAGCATTCTTGTTTGCCTTGATCTTTCAGTTAATTTTCTTGAGTATTTACTATTTTTTCTTGATGTTAGCCAATTTCCTTGATAATTTCTAGTCCCTAGTACCTTACATAGTTGGCTGAGCTCTGGTGTCATATAAAATGGTTTAGAAATTTTGAAAGTCAAAGGCTCAAAACCCATTATAAAAGGCTAAACTTTATATATGAACTTTAGAAAGTCTATATATATAAATAATTAATATATAAAATATTAAACTGTTAAACAGATTAACCGTATTAAAATTTTAAATCCATAAACCGAACCGATTAACCTGCAACTCCGTTTAAACGAATCTGATTTAAACCTATTAACCTGTTAGCCTATTAACCTATTATCATAACGATTCGGTTTTGGTCGGATTGCGGTTTTCTAATTTTTTTGAATAGCCCTAAGTATCACTAGCAACCTAAAACCTAGCTGCAGCGGCGTGGTTGAAACTTACCAACAAAAATTTCGACCAATAACGGTATCCTATAGTCCCTGATCTCTATAGGTGTCAAATGAGAATTTGTATAAAAATAATGAGACTTGAGTTAAATATATATACTGTATATATATATATATATAATATCATGCTCGAAAGTGAAAAAATCAACACAAAACATACAATGATCTGGCATGAAAGAGAAAAGATCAACAGTATTACAATGAATGATCATGCTTAGTATGTAAAAGATCAGACTTTGAAAATATGAAGATCAACACAGTATATGTAACGATCAGGCATGAAAGTGAGAATATCAACACAATACAAATAATCATGATTAGACATGAAAGATAGGCATGAAAGTGAAAAAAACTACCTTAACCCTTTTTTTATTATTATTAATTGGTTTGCCTCCGATCGAATGAAGTTTGGATTTGAGTGTCCTTAACCTTCTATCTTTTTCAATTTGAATCAAATTATATGGGATTGATTATTGATGGGTTCAGCTAATTGTGTATAACATTAATCATTCATCGGCCGGGACCAGATTGTGAGGCTGCACCAAGAAAGCCATGGAAAAACTGACAGAAGAATCTCCATCACTGTTGTAAACTTTGTAGAATAGTAGTGAAGAAATATGAATAAAATGAACAGTGCAATGTTAAAGAAGGAGGCCATGACAAATCTCTGTTCCAATTTGAGAAATTATTAGTCTGTTGATGAATCAGAGAAAGTTGGACCATTTGCATTTCACTATTACTGGCCTATTAAGGACAGAAATGCTCCATACCCTCCATTCATTTTTGGCTACGACTTCTCCTACTACCACGACGTCCAAATGGCATGGCTTTTCAAACCATCTATCTGCTAGCATTTTGTTACATTACCAACAAAATTGGTAGTGTTATATAACCATAAAAAACCTCACTAACAAATTATGAAAATGCTTAATATATAAATCTCAACTTGTCTATTGTTAAATGATATATATATATATATATATATATATATATATATATATATATATACATTTAAAATGAGTTTTTTTTTTTTTACTTTTTATGTTAGTTTTAAGAATAAAATATGCAGTACGTTAGGACTAAATAGAGGTTTGCTAGGTGCAGCTTGTATTTTGCTTCTTTGTAACCTAAAATACGAATACATTTACTAATATATATTTAATAGTCAAGATTTTTTATAATTTGAACAGCATTATCATAAATGTTGTTTTGAATCAATACAATTTCATATAAAACATGTTTCAAAATAGTAATACCTTCATTTTTATATTAAAAATACAATATGCAAAAGGAGCAAAATACGGGCTGCAACTAGCATACCAAACTAAATATCATACATAGAATTTGAAAAGTTGTTGACTGCCATATGTATACTCCAGAGTACATATTGAGTCATTTTCGCTACTTATGCCTAGGGCTGATCACGGTACGGTTAACCTTCCCATTTCTAGAAAATATACCAACCGGTCAACTATTCAACGGTTTGGTTAACCTTTAAATGGACAAATAAAATCAGATAACCTTTGTCTTGGTTAATTAGAAATTCGGTTAGGTTAACCAATAATTTTAATAATTCATTAGCTATAAATATTTTGAGACACGGTTTAGCATACTACAAAAGCTAGCTATATAAATATATATACCCCATATGCCAAGAGTTATACAAAAGTTATCTCTAAGAGGAATACAAAACCTAGATATATATACATATTTCCTCATAAACCAAGAGACAAGAGAAATACAAAACCTAGCTACTTAGAGTGAAATGTGGAAGGGTTAAGTTTTGGTAAGGGTTCGGTGCTATTTATATAAGCAATTTCTTTATGCAGGTCCATTTTTCCCTTGCAGGTCCGTATTTTTACCATAATGCCCCCTGATGAAACCCTATGATTTCAAGCCCATTTTTTGTCTTAACAATATTAGGGGTATTATGGTAAAAATACGGACCTGTAAGAGAAAAATGGACCTGCATGGAGCAACCCTCTTTATATAGGGTTAATAATAATAATAATAGTAATAATATAAATAAATAATTGCAAAATAGTCCCCGGTTAGTCGGTTAACTATTCGTGTTGAATATTGAAAACCTTAACCTTAACCTAAAGACCGGTTAGTCAAAAAGTAATAACCTTAACCTAATCCTACGGTTCGGTTAACTTTAAAATCGGTACGGTTCCGGTCGGTTTCGATTATCCGGTTAGTTTTGCTCAGCCCTACTTATGCCTTTGCAACTTTTTCAAGTCAACTTCACCAAAATACTTATTCATGTGTGTTAAATTTATTCCACTATATTTTTCACTTTAAATTTAGATTTGCATTGATGCAGAAAGGTTTAAATTCTTGAAAGAAATGAAGTTTTTTCAATTGGGATGCTTTGAAGTTTTGTAGTGACTAATTAAATAGTACCAATTGACCTATATTTTGGTCTATTTAAAAAAATTTGTCCGCAACTTTAAAAATTACAGTTTTCTGGCCTTTACAATCTAAATGAAGATTTTTGGCCCCATTAATAGAACTGTGTGGTCAATGTTAGTCAATCGTAAGTGTCAATGGTAAAATTGTCTTTTCCTCTCTCTTTTGTTTTTTTACTAAATATTAAAAATCAGTCCATAATCATCTTTTCCGTGAAAGAACTAAAAAGCACTCCGTAAATTGGGCTATTTTTCATTTTTAGGAAAAGACAGATTTTTCAAAAAAGAGAGAAAAAGTCGATTTTACCTCTGACAATTGAGGTTAACTAACGGTTAACTAAAAATCCTTGAATTTAAAATGTAAATACTAGAAAATTGTTGTTTTCAAAGTTGGGGTCAAAAATTCTTAAATGGACTAAAGTAAAAGTCAATTGGTACCATATTTAATTTTTTTTATGATACTATCTTCCATTACATACTCTATTTTTATTTTTATCCCACACGGGCCACATCGGCCTTGCTTTAATTTTATTTTCATTTTGCCTTAACATGTGGCAATTGAGAATCCAACATCATCTTCCCATTACCATATAAATGTTTTTGGCTACGAAGTTAGAAGTTTTGGGGACGCTATTGGAGGCTGCATACTACTAAGTGTGCTCTTCACTTTGCATGCATGGTGTTTATGTTCAAATTCTTTGGCCATAGTGGAGAATCTAACACATGGAACTATTGAGATGTCTCCGTTGCGTGCACTATGTTCGGGAGAAGCTATCACAACGAGATATCTTTTCTTTGATTTTGGATATGTGAGAGCAGTCTGGACAGCAGTTGAAATCTAGATTGATGTGGTGAAGCTTAGCCAAGGATCCCTGATTTCAAAAATTGTTAAGAAAGAAGGATGATGTCATCTGGTTTCGCAATTACAATTTGTAATGTTATCTGGTTTTAGCAGAACACTCAAGTTTTCAAATCACACCTTAGTTCGGATGTCAAAGTGGCTTCTGCTCTTTCTAGTCGGAGGCGTTTCTTGGAGGCTCATGGCTGGCAAGATAGTGTATACGAAGCACTTTTGCCAAGGGAAATGCTTCATCCGCCGAGGGAAAATTTCACAATCTTCTTTGATGCTGGAATGGACTGAGGAGCGTCATTATCAGGAGTCGTGGCTTTTGTCCTAAAGGGCCCTTTCATTCATGCGGAGACGGGGACATTTCGGCAAATCCAGGACCTAATTCTGGCGAAAACCTAATTCTGGCGAAAACCTTGGCTCTAGAGAAGGTTTGAGTTTGGCGGAATTCTTAGGACAGTCGGACATGCATTGTCGGAGATGCACTTTTGGTGGTACAAATGGTTCTTCCAAAAGCCGCATGACCAATCAACTGGAGAGGAATCACATTGTGGGTTCTTTACGGATTTCCCGAGATTGTAATTTTGTATCTCTCATGCTCTAGTCGAATTCCCTGTTAATTAACACATGTAATGTTCTTCGTAACTTTTTAACCTTCATTATGGACAATTTTCATAACTGTAAAATATAAATTCTTTACTTGTCCAAAAATAATATATTATAATTTATTCATTTCAAACCATGTAAACATGCATTTATTCATCATTATCTACATACCTTTGGGGTGTCAAATTGGGCGACGAATAGTTTATAAGAACCGAAAGGTGTACGTACGTACTCCCTCTGTCCCTTATTAATTGTCATACTTTTTCAGTCAAATATTTTCACTCTATGTTTGACCATTAATAACTTTAATTATACTTAATAATAATTTAAGAAATTTTAATTTTCTAAGAGTGTTTCACACCGAGAATCTAAAGATATTGTATATGATGATATTATATTTATATACAAAAAGTTATTAATGGTCAAAAATGGTGTGAAAAAAGTTCACTATTTTAATAGGACAATTAAAAAGGGACGGAGGGAGTAGTACGTTTTACGGATAATAAGTAGTGCCTACTAGCATCTTCTCTGTTAAGGTGTGGTTAGGTTAAGGATAAGCATCCCATAAATACAGAGGCGCCTGGAAAAAGATGCAGAAATTAAAAATTGACAATATGGGACATGGAAATTAAGGATGTCCCCATATGACTGCATTCCTATTGCTCCACTTTTGCGGTTGCTGTCCCAGCCCTGCCTGCCCCAAACTCCAATCATGCACGTCCCCTGCCTTTTCCGTAGAGCTAGGCTCTACACACCACTGCCACCGCTTTCCCTTTCCTACCAAACTCTCTTTTCTCACTAATTCAGCGTATATTAAGTAATTTTGTAAACATAAATGTAAGGAGAATGAGTTTCATTAGTAAATGGAAAAAATTGAGACCAATTAAAAATTATCCGCTCTTTCTTAAATATGGAGCATGAAATATTCCTGTGGGAAATTTTGAGTGTTTAATCCTATAAAAGCCATGAATATATATAGAGCCAGTTTTAGCAGTTATAGATTTATAGGTTCACGCAGAGCAAGTGCAGGCGGCATGCAATCTAAGTAAAAGTCTTGTTTTGGTTAATGGAGATTAGTTATCCATTATTTTCAAACTTGTACTCATACTCTCTGTAACTCTTTCCACGAAATAGTTTGATAAGTGGTGAAAAATTGTTAATATTGTTTTATCACGTAATGAAGTAGGTGCAAATACGAAAGAAACTCATAGTCATATATAGCTAGGAGTGCAAACAATTAACAAATTCAACCAAATCTTCTTAATATATAACTTTTTTCCAAATACTCAGATCTCGCCGTCAAACTCTTTCCGGCGGGGACCGTGGAGTCCCTCCAACCGGCCATGTGCCTCCGTCACTGGGCCTGAGGCGCAAAGCGATATACTTTTATGAAGTTACTACAAAAAAGAAGACAAAATCAGAATTAAATAATAACAATAATTGAAAGAATGGCAAGACAGTTGGATGAAAGCATTCAAGCAGTGCAGAGCTCTGTGGGCATGCATGGTGCCGTTGTGGTTAATCACACTTAAATGGGGCTATAAATGGATAACGTGACAGCAAGCATTGGCTTCTTTCTGATGTGCAAACCTGAATCCACCAATCCCAGGTTGGTTGCATGCCCTGCGCAGATGAATTTGACGATTATCGCCCCAAACTTTTATTACTATATTTAAAGCCCGCCCATAACTCTCTGGACCAGAAAAGACACCAAAACCGAACGCTCCTTCTTTCTCATACGATTCCGTTCACACTTACCCCGCCGGCCGCAGTTTATCCCATTATAGTTCCGGATAAACATTGCAGCTTCTTACGTCCTCCATCTGCATCTGCAACTTAATTACGTTGCAGATTAAGGACGTAAGAAGCACAACTCTATCCTATAAACATATGATAAGTATAGAGCTAGATACTAGAATATTGCTCCAAAAGTTGAAGGAATTGTTTCCACTCCCCATTTTATTCATTCATCTAGCTAGTGCGTGTTTTTATTTAAAACAATTCCTTCAACTTTTGGAGCAATATTCTAGTATCTAGCTCTATACTTATACGGTGCCCATATTCTTACTATATCTCAATCTAATAACAGAAATCTAAATCCACAACCCAATATCCTAAGTAAACATCCCATTTGGTACTAAATTTACCAAATCATCCCTTATTAAATTTTGGGTCAATCACCATTTATTATTTCATAAGAATCCCTTAAAGTTTGAATAATAAATTTTAGGTTCAAGTTTTTGTTACATATGATTATCGGCCCCAAAATATACTTCTCTTAATTAAGACTTTGTTTGTCTAAGCTTATTTTACGCTGAACTGAACTTAACTAAAATGAACTGAATTGAAATAAGTTCAAATACAGTTGACTGAAATGAATAATATTTTCAAATAAAACATGAATTATCAAGTATTATATGTTATAACATTAAAATATAGAGAAAAATACATGGATATTGATTCTCAAGACATGGAATATTATCTGAATTTTCATTGTTTTCTATTTGCATATTTGAATGGAGAGTGTCTCATTTTAAGACAAGTCCTAATTAATGTGTATAGTGTTGATCTTTTCACTTTCATGCATGGATCATTACATGTTTTGTGTTGCACTCTTATTTCAACACTGTTATTTTACATATTAAGCATGATCATTCAGTATAATACTTTTGGGACCATAATTTGAATGTGTTGCTAGCTCCTTTGTAGATTAATTTGGATATTTTCAATTTACAATACACACATTGTATATATTCATTGTAATATAAAATTACATGTTAATTATAAATATAAACTTTCATATTGCTAAAGTTGCTCTCAATATTGTCAAAAACATTTTAAATGAGTTTAAACATACTAGGTAATTCCCGGTGGACTATCGCTGGCTTTTATTTAGTTCAGATAAATTTAAATAAAATGAAAATAAATAAATATGAAAATTAAATAAAAAAATTATGAAATTAAATATTTGTTATGGTGGAAAGTTTTCCGTTCTTAGTTTATCTGTGTACACGAGCGGCTCTCGAGCCATTCTATTATTGGTTTATTCTGATTTTATCAATTTCACAGAAAATCCGCGAGTCATGCTGTTATTGGTTTATTCCCGAATTTATCAATTTTGAGCATCACGGAATATTTTTCGATGCTTTCGAGTTTCGAGCATCACAGAAGATTTAGCGGTATCTATCCCTCCTGAAATCCGTGGTTGGTACATTTTATCAATATCATATTAGCCTCCTTTATAAAAAGTTTACACTTGATTGATTGTCGTAGGGCAATTGTCTTAGCGGGTATGATGATGCTTTATAAAAATTTTACCTCGTTGGTTTAGTGTTTCAGGCGAATCTCCATTTCCACCGTCTGATGCTAGGTATGTTCAACCACAACTTGTTATATATAATATTTGTGATATATAAGTTATAGTTAAGCTTAATTGTGATGGGTTAATTCAAAATTTCTTCATTTTTTTCAAGTTTTGATGATTAGCCAACCAATTCTTTTGAAAAGTGTAGATAGAGTTCAGCCAAAATCGATTTCTGACAAGAAACTATTTTAATAAATTTCTATACCTCGCGGCTAACTCACATATTTTTTTTAAATAAAACCACATTTGGTGGTAGAAGACTTATTTATGGGTTTCCAAGCCCAAACTCACATATAAACTCATTTCTATATTTAACAAATTTTATTTTTAGTTTGGACGAGCGGCTCGCGAGTGGTTTTTCTTTCATGATTTAAAACAGGACAAAAATTACAACTTAAACAATCAATATAAGTAGTTAAAGAAAAGCAACTTCCACATATTATCTTCCCACTATTCAATTTTTAGAAGGTCTCCTGTGAGACTCGTCTCCATTGAGACTAGGGACAAAATTGTCCTTTTATATGTTAGGGGTGTTAACATAATTATTTTATGTTTCACATATTACGAAGTAGACTCTTCAGATTCTGATTTTTCTTCGCTACTATTGTAGTCTATTTCTGATTCTTCTATGATGTATACAATTTCTATATCATCATATTTTTCTTCTATGGGTTCATATCCCATATTATATGCAAACTCTAATAATTTAATTTTATTAGAATCTTGCCTATTAGGACATTCATTTGCATAGTGTCCTTCGATGTTGCATATCCAACATCTACAATTTTTCTTTCCTTTTGGACAGAATTTTTGTTTTTCTGATCTTGTATCAGATTTTTTTCTTAAAGAATTTTCCTGGTCGGAATTTCTTCCTCTTTTTAATAAACCTATATTTAGAAAAAAAATTCTTCTTTTTATATTCTGTTTTGCAACCATATTCTACCGGATTTTCTCCTGATATTGCACAACAGTTTTTATTAAACTTTTTAAGTTTTTTCTGAATTCTTATTAGTTCACAGAATTTTGACAGTTCGTCTTTTACTACTCTCATAGCATATCCTAGACTGTAACTAGTAGTTCTACTATTGAAAGTTTCGATTTTAAACCTTTCTAAGGCTTTTTCTCCTACCAAAGGAATTTTCCTTAGATACTGAAGTATCATTTCTGGAAATTCATTTTGTTCTAATTTATAAAGATTTACTTCATAATCACAATTGAAATCTTCTAAATAACATATATCACAGAGTTGTAGCTCTGTTAACCGTTTTTTAGCTTTTTCTTGTACTAATTGTTTTTCATGTTCTTTGTCACCGGAAAAATAAATTCCTAAGAACATAGTATATAAACCATCTAGAACAATATCTAGAATATTATATGGAATATTGTTATTAGCATCTGTCCAGATGGTGTTTTTTATAAATTCTTTTGCTATTCCTAGACTCTTATGTTCTATTAATAGCAAAATGGTTCATGATTCTGTATAGGCATCAAGATTAGTTTAAATTACTAAACTTAATTCTGCTGCCCATTTATCAATGATTTCTTTCCTATTATTTTGACAGTCAATATTTAGGAAATTATCATCTGATCCTTTTGAACTATTAACTTTGGATTTTGTACTTTCTGGAAAATACCATGGCTGATTAGCTCTTCTTCTTTTAGAGCCCATATATGAGCTTTCACCTTCTTCTCTTTTAATATTATTTATGTTAAAGTTTTTTGGTGTATAATCTGAGTCACTATTTTCTTGTTCACTTATTTCAGGTTCACTAGCTGACTCTTCATTGTTTAAGACTTTTAAGTCTTCAATTCCAAACAATTGTTTTAGTTTGGGACTGTTTTCTATTTCTTGGTTTGCTAGTTCATCATTCTCTAATTCTAGCAACCTAAGAGCATGGTCAAGTAAATCGAAATTTTCTTCGTTTACCTGTAACTCATCACCTTCTAGATGATCCCAAAAGATTTTTTCAATTTTTGGTATATAGTTGGTCATATTGGTTGTTTGTCATTTTTACCAAATGGCCAAGTTAATGCTTTAGGATTCCCAGAGGATCCTAATTCTGCATTTCCTACTCCGTGATTGGGGTAAGAATATTTTCCTAAACTTATAGGTTTTGGTTTTTCCACGTCTCCTATAGGAGTTATTTTTAAATCTTTTTGAACTATCGCTTCTAAGATTTTAAGTTGGTTTTCTTGAATTATTATTTTTAATTCAATAATAATTTTTGCTGCTGCTGCTTCTAACTTATTTTCCTCGTTAGTTAGAATTTTTAGAATTTCTTCTAATTTTGTTTTTAAAGAATCTATATCTTCTTGTATTTCTTTAAGACTCATCAAGACATTTGTTCAAGCTGACTTTCCATGTCTTCTATTCTTTTTGAAATTCCTATTAAGAGATCTCTCTTGCTAGGTTCTTTTGAAATACTTTTTCTGGAAGGCTCTCCTATTATAAGCTTATTCCTTTCTATCTTTGATTTGTATCGTTCTCCCATGAGTTTTTTATCTTTAGCTATATCAATAGCCCATTTGTTATCCACAGGAGAGATTTCAGAAAACTGTTTGTCTTGAACAGTTCCTATTTGTGAAAATACATCTTCTAGTTCGATGTATTCTTTCTTTTTATAGTCAATACTGTGATGACTATTAGTTAATGCATAAGCAACCAGATAGGTTAAGCTAAATACTTTATCTCCTTTATTCATTAAATCTTCTCTTTCAAATTTATGAATGAAAGATAATGTTTTGTCTAGATTTGCTGTATCTAGACTAATTCCAAATTTAGGATAGACTGTAAACATGAATTTTTGGTAAGCTAAATTTCCTCTAGCTGCACCTAAAATGCAATCTTGCCTATCATTTATTCTGTTGTCTATCAAGACCATTTTGACTGGGGAATCTATTCCCTCTTGAAATTCTGATTTCAATAGGATTTTGACGGCACCAAAGTGTACCATTGTGATAGTATCTCTGATTTTACTATCTATTTTGTTTAAATTTTCTTTAATTTCCTTTAGAGTAATTAAAGGTAAATATACTTCTCCTATAGTATCTTTGATATCTACATGCATTTCTTTAGTACCTACAAAATAGTAGATGCTATTTTTCCTTTTTAATTTTTCTAAATTAAAAAGGTATATTAAAGATATTTTCTTTTCTTAGATTAAGTTTAGAAGACCTAATTTTTGTAAGTAGTTCATGTTTTATTAAGAAACTTCCTATGAATCCTTGATTAGATTCAAAGGTTTGAACATTAGAAACATCTTGATTTTCATCAATTGTTTCTTCTATATTTAAATGATTCATTTTAATATTGAATCTTTCAAATAATTCTTTTTACTTTAAACACGGCTCTGATACCAGGTTTTTGGGTGATCTGCGGAATTTTAATTTTCTTTTATACATTTTAAACATCCTTTATAGATGTTCATATAATGCACAAGAGTTTGATGTTTTTCACAAAATCTTGTTCCAAAACTATACCTAGATTGACTATAAGGGCCAACTCTACGGAATTTAGATAATTTCTTATCTTCTTTAGTTAATTCTCTGTCAAGAATTGATTTACAAACGTTTTTATTCATTTGAATGATTTTTAAGAGTTCATCCTTTTTACAGAATCTTGAGATTCTTTTATACATTTTATGCATACTTTAAAGGTATTCATAAATTGTACATAAATTTGGGTCTGATGTTTTTTACAAAACTTAGTTCCAAAATTATATCTGGATTGACTATTAAAGCCAACTCTATGAAATTCAAATAAATTTTTATCTTCTTTTGATATTTCTCTGTTGAGAATAGATTTACAAATATTTTTGCTCATTCAAGCTTCGATATTTTATTTATTGTAGTTTATGAATTTAATACTTTAGAGCCCTAAGTAATTCATGCAAGCTCCTTATATCTTCCTTACTATATTATTAAGAGTGTATGGTTATCATGCTATATGTTTATAACTTAACCAATCCTGCGAATCTTGTTTCCCTAAACGGCCACCTGCCTAAGCGGTACTCCCTATTCTATGGACTCCAGGTTTTATTATAACAGATAAGCATGTATACAACAATCAATAATAAGAAAGAAGATACAGATTATAGAAACTTACATGTAATTACAAAAGGGCCCTAAAGGGCTTTTTATTCACACATAATGATCAGAAGATCAGACAGAATCCTGGACGAGGTTCGTCTCCAGGGGATTACAGAGGTTGAAAGTAAATTACAATGAGGCGCAGAAGTGAGGGGCGCTCCCTTATTGCAAGGAAAGAACTTCCTTTTATAGAGAAGGAAGGATCTGCATTATTAAAGAGGGGTGCGTCATCCCTTACGTACAAACGCACTTACATTATTGCCTCTACCTAAAGTAGACGCACTACTGCATTATTGCATCCACTCAGAGCAGATGCATTATTATCTCACTACCTGCTGTCACTTGAAGTGGAGGGGTCCATAGGACTGTTGGCAGCCCTGCTGGTGGAGAGGTCACTTTCTTCTTTAGTCTCCACTTTCTTCTGAGCATCTACCGCATTAGATAATTACCGCGGTAATTCTTCATCCTTTTACAAAGATCTGGAATATGTTCTCCCAAAACAAATGGATTAACCAAAGTATTTTGAAATTTAACAAATTTGCCTTCATCGGCTTCGCTGATCTTTTTTGGTGACTTGCTGTATATCAAGATGGTGGCATCTTGATAGTTTACAAATAACCCATCATCTGCACTGAAACTGAAAAGTTTTTGAATAAAACCTTCCAGTCTTCTTATTGCTAAGGGTAGCAGATCGCTAGCCTCGAGGTGGCACTCCATGGGCTGGGATGGATGATAATGATCTCCTTTGCAAATGCCAATCTGGATCAAATGCTGAGGATGATATACCAATAATCCTAATTGATTCCAGTATGGACCGGAACTATTAATTTTTAGAAAAACTTCCTGCCCTGGTTTGGTGCATTTTTTCCTAAAAGTCTTAATTGTGTCGATAATAGCCTTAGGGAAATGGCTAATTTCTAACAAATTAGGACTTGGATATATGGTTTTTACCAAACCATATTGGAATGCTTCGTAAACCTGTTCGGGATTAGCATTCTTAGTGAAGTTGTAATAACTTAAATTTTTGGAGTCTGTAGTGAAGAACTTTTCCTCCAAAAACTTTTCTTCGTTGGCAGATCTTGCATATCGGTAGCAGTATTCAAAGCCTGCTTCGGTAATTTCGTCGGTGTAGTCTACTTTTGTAGATTTTACCGTGTCTTCTCTAGGTTTGCTGGGAAGTCTTCCTAGCGAGGTCAATGACTTCTTTTTGGACAACAGAGCTGCACTGAAGGTGTTGGGCTTCATCATCTCGCCATTGGTAATTAGCTCCAGAGGTGCTAATAAAGATGACCCAGTGTATAGGTCTGCTGAAGTTCTTGCTTCCTGGAAAGATTTGAACTTCTTGTGTGCAATGTTAGAGACTCCTTCAGTTGCTTTTTTGGCGAAGCTCCAATCTTCATAGATTCCAGCATTGGGGCCGTTATAAACAACATAATATGTCTTAGATCTTTTTGGGATTTGAATTCCCTCTTCGGATTTCTCCGATGCTAAAGGTGTAACTTTAGACTGTGGGATTGGAATTCCCTGATTTGGCCTTAAGCAAAAATCTACTGGGCTAACCAGTTTGATGGAAGTTTGTACTTCCTTCTGGATTTTTGGCAAATCCACAGCCTTCAACGGATTTGTTGATTCTTTACCAACTGCCGTTTGCGTTGGAATAGTCTTATCTTTCTCTTTTGAAGGAGACGGCGATAAGATAACCTTTTTTACTTCATTTTCAGAAGCTTGTTCTTTTTCTTTACCTGATTTGATTAGGTTAAGATACTTGAGCTTGGCTCGAACCAGCTCCAGTTCTTGGACTAAAAGTCCTTCTTGCAGTTTTAGCTGCTCCATTTCATCCATGCTGGATGCTTCACAAAGAAACAAACGTTAGTAACATTTGTATTATTCTTTATAATCTTGCTGATATTCTATGGTAAGAAAATCTGCAAAATAATTCTTGGTACCTGCAATATGAATAACATCAAAATCGTATCTAGATAACCACTTTTGCCATCTAACTGGACGACCTTGTTTTCTATCTCCTTTTAGATTTATATTTAGAAAATAAGTAAAGTTCTTATTATCTGTTCTTACTAAAAACCTACAAGGAGTTAGATAAACAGAGAACTTCTTAATTACTCTAATAACAGAAAGATATTCTTTCTCGTTACTATGATAATTCTTTTCAGCAGCCTTAAAGATTCTTGAAGTGTATCGGCAAATGTATTCTTTACCATTATTTTCTGCATTAAGAATTCCTCCCCAGAATAAATCTGATGCATCAGTTTCTATGATCAGTTTATCCTCAGGTTGTGGGTGATAAAGCTTAGGAAAGTTTTTTAAACTTTTCTTTACTTTTACCATATAGCTGGTATTTGCATCTTTCCATTCCCATGGAATATCTTCTTTAAGCTTTGCTTGTAATGGTGCTCTGACCTGAGCAAGCTTAGGAATTTAATCAGAAGCATAAGTAAGAATTCCTAAGAATCTCTGCAACTGTTTTTTGTTTTCAAGGATATCTGGGAATTTTTGAATATGTTCCAAGATATGATCTTGAGGTCGATGAGACCCTTCTTCAATTTCTAGTCCTAGAAAATTGATTTCAGTTTTAAAAAGCCGTGTTTTCTTCTTTGAGATTATTATTCCCAGAGAAGCACATTTTTTAAGAACTGCCGCTACTTGCCACAGATGTTCTGTTTCATTATTGCTGAAGACTAAAATGTCATCAATATAAATACAACAGAATTTTTCAAAGGTTCTAAATGCATTTTGCATATGTCTTTGAAATATGGCTGGAGCCTGTTTTAACCCAAAGGGTACAACATTCCACTGATAATGACCTTGCGGACATGTAAAAGCAGTTAATAGTTGTGATTCTTCATCTAGCAATACTTGCCAAAATCCTGATTTACAATCAAAACTACTAAATATTTTCTTTCCTCTTATTAGAGTTAATAACTCGTCTTTATTAGGAAGGTTATGACTGTCTCCTATTGTAGCTGTGTTTATAGCCTTATAGTTGACAACCATTCTCTTTTTTCCTCTACGTTTTTCAGCTTCATTTTCTACTAAGAAGGCTGGAGACATGTGAGGTGATTTGCTAGGTTTAATTACTTTTAATTCTAGTAATTCCTTAATTTTTTTTCCAAATTCTTCTCTATCCTTATATTGCATTGGTTTAACCTTTACAATTGTCTTGGGGTTGATTAGTTTTATGGTTGCTGTCATTCAATATTTTGACTTGTTAGGGTCTATTGGATTTTCTGAACACACAGAATCTAGAAGTGTTTCTATTTTACAAAGTTTTGTATTTTGAAGCACAAAAAGTTGTTGTTCTTTAGCATATATACCCCCCCTCCTTAAAAGAGAAGTAATTTTATTAGGGCTAATATTTAGTGTTTCAGGTTTTGGTAATTTAGATTTCTTTTTCATATAATCTAAATATCCCGGAACTCCTACTCTAAGAGCTCTTCTTATTTTTACTATGCGTATAGGATTATTATTTAATGTGAAAATTATCCTATCTGTGTATTGAACAAATGGATGATACAATAGACAGAAGTTATTTCCAATAATAAAATCTATTCCAGATTCTTGTTGATACACTGTTGGAATGTGAAATATTTCACCTGCTATCATTATATTAAGATTTTTACAGACCTTAGAGAGTATGATATGTGATCCGTTTCCAATTTTTACCCTTATTGGTCTTTCTACATTTACCCAGTGTTCCTTGGGTATTACATTTTTGCTAGCAACACACATGCTTGCGCCTGTATCTACATAACAATGCAGTTCAATTTGTTTATATCCGGAAAATTTTAGTTTTCCTTTTATATAAATTGAATTTGGGTTGGTTTTATTATTCATTACAAAGTTTGTAGGTTAATATGTAATTATTACAAACTATGTGGGTTGGTCTTGTAAATAGACAAGAGTTAAGAAAAAGGCAAAAATGCCCTTGGTCTCACGAAGGACCCGTCTCTTTTGAGAATTGTCATTCAATTTTATAAGAAGGAAAAAACTAGCAAATGAAGCTCTCTTGAACTTATTCCTTAAGGCATATTCTCATTTGAGACCTGTCTCAAATGAGACCAAAGATTATATGAGACTGCTATTGATTGAATTTATCGTTGGTGAGCTTTAAACCCGCCGATTTCCTTAATTGAATTTGTCGTTGGTGAAAATTGACCAAGGAAATGATCAAGAAAATTGACCGAAAGATCAAGCAAATTGAACGAAAGATCAAATTAATTGAAAAATCAAGGCAAAACAAAAATACTCAAGGACATTGATTGAAGGATCAAACAAACTGACTAAAAGATCAAGCAAAAACGGTAAATGCTCATTCCCCTGCTCTTGGTCTCCACAAGGACAAGTCTCACCCAAGACTTTCTCATTTCCTAATACTAGTATAAGAGTTAAATCTAGACTTCCATCAAATCATTCCCCACTTCTAATGACTTTAGCAAACTTAAATTACTCATCTGGACCAAAAGCTTTCAGATTTCAGAACTGTTGGACTACAAACGATACTTTTATGAACTTGGTGTCTGAAAACTGGAATAGCTTTTGTGAGGAACAAGGAATGCTTAGATTTTCCATAAAACTGAGAAGGGTAAAAATTGTTTTAAAAGAATGGAACAAATCAGTTTTTGGAAATGTAAATGATTTAGTTCAGATGGCTGAAGATAAAGTCCTGGAAAAGGAACTTAATCATCAACAATCAAATAACAACCAATCCAGAATGGAACTGAATCAAGCCCAAGCTGAACTTAATCTAGCTTTGAATAGAAAAGAAATATTTTGGAAACAAAAGCTAGAATAAAATGGCTTGCAGATGGGGATTCAAATACCAAATATTTCCATGCTTCTGTAAAAGCTAAACATGCTAGGCAGGCCATTACTGAGATAAAAAACACACATGGCAATTGGATTAAAGATCCAAATGAGATAGGAAATGAAGCAGTTTCCTTCTTTCAAAATCTCCTTACTGCTGAGAATACTGATATTGATGGTTTATCTTCTCGTGAAATGTTACAGGGGATCCCTAACATGATCACTGATCAGATGAATGCAGAGCTTTTAAGCACCATCAACCTGGAATAGCTAAAGCAGATTGAATTCGAAATGGATGGTGATTCCTCACCAGGGCCAGATGGCTTTCCAGGTAAGTTTTATACTGTATGTTGGGACATCATTTATGGGGATTTACTTAGTGTTGTAAATGAGTTTCTTGCTGGAATACAAATACCTAGGGCTATTGCATCATCATTCATAGTCTTAAAACCAAAAAAGAAAGTTAACTTATATTTTAATGATTACAGATCAATTAGTTTATCTAACTTTCTAAACAAATTTTTACAAAGGTCTATACAGAAAGGTTAAAGCCCATTATGCCTTATTTAATTTCTCCTGAACAGTCAGCCTTTGTTCAGGGAAGGAACTGGCTGATAATGTCCTCCTAATGCAAGAAATGGTTAAACTTTTGAACAATAGGTCAGGGGGATTTAAAATTACATATGATGAAGGCATTCGATAGGGTCTCATGGTCATTTTTAAACTCTTTGTTATCCAGCAAATTACATCAGTAACCCCAGGTGCATTTCCATTCCAATACTTGGGATGTCCCATCTACATTGGAAGAACAAAGCATAGCTATTTTCAAACCATTTTTGAAAAAATATCATCTAGATTACTTCTCTGGAAGAATAAATGGTTAAATCAAGCTGGGAGATTAATCCTGATAAAGCATGTTTTAACATCAATATCCTTACACATATTAGCAATATCTAAACCAACAAAAGGGGTCATTGATAAAATACATGTTCTTTTTTCAAAAATTTTATGGGGAACTTCTGAATATGGACAAAAAAAAGTATGGAGATCATGGATAAACCTTAGCTATCCAGATCTGGAAAATGGATTAAACACCAAAAATCTTCATACCATCATAGATAGTTTCTCTATGAAATTGTGGTGGAAATTGCAATTAGGAAAAAGTCTTTGGACTGGATTTATGTGGGGTTTACCAACCTATCTTAAAAATTCAAAGACTTGGAAAAGAATTAAATGCATTCATGAATTTGCATCTCCACACACTAAACTTCAAGTTGGTGAAGAAAAAGTTTCTTTCTGGCACACAAACTGGCTACTTGAATATCCTTTAGTGGATGTCTGGGATGGAGATTATAACTTACCTATGCCTGATATGACCATCTCAGATTTTATTTACAACCAGGAACAAATTCTAAATGATTTAACTGTGGGGCTTGATCCAGATTACATTGATTTGTTGAGGAAAGACTTTGCTATGTATGAAGAATACCCAAATTCACTTATCTAGAAACCTGAAACAAATGGTGTATTCACTCTAATTTCTGCATATGAATTACTTAGACCTAGGAGAAATAAAATCTCATCTTTTAAACACCTGTGGTCTAAGATACTTCCCAAAAAGTTTGCATTTTTTGCATGGAGACTTTTAAACAGACTTGTGCCAATGTGTGATGTTCTGGAAGATTTCAACTTCCATTTACCCTCTGTTTGTCCATTTTGTATGAAAAACAGTGAGGACATACACCATTGTTTCAATGATTGTGAAAAAGTCTTAATCATATGGAACTATATTAATCAATGGTTTGATATTGGAAATGTCAACTTCGTGAACTTATGGGACAGATTCTACTATTAATGGAATGTTGATATTAAAAATAAAACCCAAGCTCAAGCAATAAGATTGATCCCCACTATCACTTTTTGGTATATCTGGTGTGCTAGAAATGCATGGCTCTATGACACTAAGATAGCTAACTGGTTGAATATTGCAACCAACATTTTCGGGACGATCAAAACCATACTGAAAATCCATAAATACAAATGGAAACAATCAGATGTTGTTCACCTTAGCCCCAACTTACTTTCCCTGGTTCCAGTTTCCACAGTATACAAGGTAATCCAAAATACAACTGTAATTTGGAAACTTCCTCAGTTGCAAAGTGTTAAAGTTACACGGATGGATCATCTTTAAAAGATGGGTCAGCTGGGGATGGTATTGTAATTAGGGATCATGAAAGAAGAGTTCTTGTTGCTAAATCAAAATACCTTGGTCCGATGGATAGTTTGGAAGCTGAAGTCCATGCCCTAGCCATTGGGTTGGAAACTGCTTATGTCAATGGCTATGAAAATATCCACTGTGAAGTGGATTCTCAGGTACTGCTGAAAATGGTGAGAAGGGAGTTTAAAATCCCTTGGAGATTCAACGATCTAATCAGAAACATTTGGAGTTTGTCTGGTGAGTTCACTGTTTCTTTTTCCCATATATTTAGAGAAGGAAATTCAGTTGCTGATACTCTAGCTAAGATTGCAAGTACTAATAAATCATCTAGCAACTTTGTGCATGATTCACTTCCTTATGAAATTAGAGGTTTAGTCCAACTGGATAGTATAGAATTCCCATATGTTAGAAATCATTGAATTCTGTGAGAATGGGTACTGCACTCTTTTGTATTTATATGACAGGATTAACAATGAGAAAAGCAAAGGGAGATGCACTATGGTTACAACACAAAGGTCAGAAAAGGATGTTGAAGGACGTTACATTTGAACAGGTGTACACTTTCTTTTTTCATTACCTTTTCTTCTATATACATCTCTTATCTCATTAGGGTACTGATTTCACAATTACTTCACGGCAGGATAACACCTTGTGGTAAAATGATATGAAAACATCCAACTATCTCCTGCAAACATTTGAACAGGTGTACGATGTGATGCACAAGCAAAGTGAGATGCACTATGGTTACAACACAAAGGGCAGAAAAGGATGTTGTTACATCTGAACAGCGGGATAACTACAAGGCTATCTCCTGCAAACATTTGAAGACTGCAGCTATGAAAACATTTGTTTTACTCAAGTTTATTTCACAAGTTGGCAAATCTTAATCACACTCAAGTGGCTAATTTGTGTTTACTCAAGTTCATCTTGATATTCACAGACTTGCTCCTTGTAGTGATATCCTCGCTGTGGCAAAAATGTGCTCTCGACTGGGAAACTGGTTGATCACTAAACTGGATCAGCTGAGTCGATATGGATTAAGAATTGCTAACTACAATCTTCTCAGAGAACTTAGAACTTCCCATGTTTTTTCATCCCAATTAGTTGGGGTTTTTCTTGAACCTCAAGTTTTTTCATCCACTTGGTTGGGGTTTTTCTTAGACAATTTGTATTAAGTTTTATGACTTTGAGAGATATGGTCTAGGGAGCCAAATAAATATCCCTCCAGCACTGCTGGTTTAAATTATTAAAAAAAACCATTACTTTTTTTTCTTGCATAAACCACCAAAGGTGGAGGGATGTATATGGGGAATATGTAATCAATAACATAATACAAAAGAATAAAAAAAACCGCATCTAAAGAGTAGCGGTTATAACATAGATCCAAAAGGATTCTATTACGAAAATTCTACACGAAACTAAGTAAGCTTCCAAAAAGAATGAGTTAGCCTAAATATATACTCATTCTAAGCTACAAGAGCCTGAAATATGAGAGGCCATGAGAAGAAGTTTTAAAATCCACTTGCTTATTAGAGAATCCGAAGCGCAAGGCAACTTAGACTCAAGTCAGCCTATGGAAAAAGACTAATTCCCAAAAGGCAGTCTCAGTTTTTTAAGCTGAAAAAGGAGCACCCTGGATTGTCTTGTTGGTGCAGCTCAGAAGGACCACTGTGGAATGAGTGTCAGCTTGACAGTGGGGAGTGATCCATGGTAGATCAAACAACTACTGCTACCATTGCAGCAGTCAAGAGGATTAGGAGTTGCTTCCATCATCCTGAGAAAACAAACAAATTTATTAAATAGCATCCATTCTGGAAATCTTCAGAGTAGGTGTTCCTAACTGATCAAGTCTAATAAGGCCTTGAATCCTATCAGGTAAGGAGCCAAAAGTGTAAGAAGCATCAAGTTGGGAGTCTAAACAAATCTTAGCTATAGCATCTTCAGGCTTATTAGCTTCCTTATGAGCATGCATCAGTACAAAGGGAGAGATGGATTGGTGAATTGTATCAGCTAAATGAAACAACTTCCAATGAGCAGTAATATGGTTGAGTATAGATGAGATGGCATTGAGACAGTCAGATTTAATGATAATAGACCCAGTGATACCTTTACCATAACTAACAGCTAGCTGTATTGCTTTCATTTCAGCTTCCAATGGTGATTGAGCAGAAATAAAGCAACTATGGGCAACAATAAAGCCCCCTCTGTTATCTCTAACAAGGACACTAATTCCAGCATGAAGAGATGATGAGGACCAGGAAGCATCAACATTAAATTTAAAACCAGACACAGGCTTTACCCATGCTATTTTAAAAATCCTTGGCTTTGGTGGTCTTTTTACTAAAAGCAAGAAACTATTATCTGCAATTTCAGTGTCAATAGCTGAGGATATGTAAAGAGGTTTTGCAGAGAACATGAGAAAATGAGGTTTTTTATCTGGCTCAACACAAAAGATGGATTGGCTGGGACATTTTCAAAAAACCATTTGTTCCTAGTTTTCCACAATATCCAGCAGGTGACAGAAAGTGATAGCCTAATGATCAAATTGTTAAATGCACTAAGACCACTATAAGTAAGGTAGAAGGGTAGCCTTTCCCATATTGATGAGAACTTTCTATTAGAAATACCCATAAAAGCATGCATAGTGCTCCAGACAGTTAGTGAGAAATCACATGAATTATAAAAATGATCCAAGGAGTCCTCATTATAGCACAAGAAGCATTTAGATGGCAGATTCATATGCATGGATTTTAAAATATTGTGAAAAGGTAGAAAAGAGTTAATCATCTTCCACATAAAAACTGAAATTTTCTTTTCTAGTCTGTGGTTCCAAAGATGGTGAATGGAAGAGATATTACCCCTTGACTCTTTAAGCATCTGGTATGCTGATTTAAAAGAGAATGTCCCTTTAATACCAGACTTCCAAACCAGTCCGTCATCTCTGTGGGTATGAAGCTCAGTTTTCTGCAAAATAGAGAGAGTATCAGTAGAAAGATGACCAGACAGCTGTTGCATAAAGTGGGGTTTGCTATTGACAAAAACTGCAACAGAGCTATCTATGGGAATATTTGTCAGGTCAGAATCACACTGATCAATGAGAGGACCAGTATCCAACCAATTAGAGGACCAAAAATTGCAATCTCCTTTACCAATAATAACTCTGCTATTAGCTTCAGCCCAAGGGCTGATTTTACAAATTCTGTTTCAGTTAGCAGAGGTTTGGTAAGAGACCGGTAATGAAGCCATAAAATGGATCCACCTAGCATTAGCATTTTGAAATTTCCACCAAAACTTAGCTGAGCAGGTTTCTATAATGGTGTGGATTGCTCTAAAGCGTAGGCCATTTTGAGAAATTGGAAGGCAAAGGTCATTCCATTTTCTCCAGGTTTTCTTATGTTTAAGATCAATCTCACCCCAGAAGAAAATGCTTAGCTTTCTTTCAATTTTTTTGATAATTTGTTTAGGTGGAACACAAACAGACCAGATATGCTAAGGCATGGCATAAATGCAAGTGTTGATCAGAATGATCCTACCACCAGTTGAAAGCCATTTGTTTTTCCAATTAAACAATTTATGATCAATGGATTCAAGAAGTGGCAGAAAATAAGAGTTAAGAGCTTTACCTTTGAAAATAGGGACACCAAGGTATTTAAATGGAAAACAACCTATTTTCATCTCTAAAGTTCTTTTAATATCACTGGAAGAGGACGGAGAAGCATGCTTACTAATGAAAATATCACTGTTGTTGTAGTTAATTTTCTGACCGATAACTTCTTCAAATTTAGCAAGAAAAGCCTTGAATCTAATCAAAGTTATCTTACTAGCATTTAAAAATACAACTGTGTCATCAGCATAACTTAAATGAGAGACATGCATGGCATTGGCAGGGAGATCAAAATATTGTATTTACCATTTTCAAAAGAAAATGCTAAACTTCTAGTGAAAGCCTCAGAGAAGATATTGAAAAGAAAAGGGGAAAGAGGGTCTCCTTGTTGTATACCTCTTTTTGGTTGAAAAAAACCAACTAGCTTACCATTGATGAGTATTGAGAACCAGGCATGAGAAAGATTTCTCATTATAGAATAAATAAATTGGCCATGAAAATCAAATTTCATCAGTACAGCCTGCAGAAATCTCCATTTTTTTTTTGATGGAAAGTATATATATATTGAACCAACAAAAAATTCTTTTACAAATAGCAGCCTTCACTCCCAGCCATTCACGCTCACCTGAGCTGCTCTTAACTAGAAAGTATAAGAACCTAATCAAAATCTGCTAACACTACAGCAATCAAACTCTCTGGGCACATTTGTTTTTGCTGGAAAATCCGTCTATTCCTCTCTTGCCATATATGATAAAGCAAACATACAGCACAATTAAATATCTTTCTCCCTTTACTTCTTGATACCACATGCCAACGACGTAGCAGATGGCGAAAGCAGCTCCCTAGTCTGATCCTCAGCATCCTCTGCAGCTGTAAGGCATAATCACAGGTCAAGAACAAGTGCTGAGGTGTTTCTCCTTGATGGCCACAAAATACGCAGCAATCTTGCTTGTTTGACAACATTCCCAAACTTTGCAACCTGACAATAGTAGACAACCTCCCTTTGAGCAGCATCCAAAGAAAGAACCCCTGTTTTGGTTGAAGTCCCATCTTCCAACAAAGTTGTGCCCTCCTATCTTTTTGAACATCTCCTTTTAAGTGGTTATAAACCTTCCTGGTGCAGACATTCCCATGTTTATCCAGGCACTGGTACAGAAAGGGAGATACTCTATCTCTTATCTTCACCAAAACACCCCAGCTCCAGCTGTGTGTGCTTCCTAAATGATAAGAATCAAAATCTATACCTTTAAGATAATATTCTTGCACCCACTTAAGCCACAAAATGTCTTTCTTTTGGCCGATGTCCCAAACTATCTTACTCAGTGAAGCAATGTTCCATAGAGAAGGATCTCTAATACCTGCACCTCCACTATGCTTGGAAAAACAAAGAGTATCCCATGCTATTGGAATCAACTTTCTTCTCCCCTCTTCCTTTCCCCATAAGAAGTCCCTACATATCCCCACCACTGCTTTATGAATGCTCTCAGGAATCTGGAAGACACTTGACCAATGCCCTGAGAGACTAAGTAACACAGTATTTATGAGCTGCACCTTACCAGCATAGGATAGCTTTCTGGTATGCCAGGTATTGACTCTCCTTGTGACCTTGTCCACCAACTTATCACATGTGACCCTGTCCCATCTTCCAGTACAAACAGGGATACCAAGATAAGTGACTGGTAACTCCCCTTGCACAACACCTATTACATTAGCTAACCAGTTCATTTCAGATTTGGGCATCTTTGAGAAATAAACTTCAGACTTCCTAGTGTTGATCTCCAAACCTGTCACCATTTTGAACTGATGTAGAATCTGTTTCACCCCTTGCAAAGATTTCTCACTGGCTCTGCAAAAGATGAGTAAATCATCTGCGAACATCAGGCTGTGGATTCCAACTCTCATACATCTCTGATGGTATTCTATCTGCTTCAGCTTAAAACTGAGATGTAGCTGTCTTGTTAGGTACTCCATACCCAAAACAAACAGTAAGGGTGAGATGGGATCACCCTGTTTCACTCCTCTTCTTCCTCTAAATTTTGCTGTATATGTGCCAAGAAATCTCCATTTAACCATATCAAAAGCTTTTTTCAGATAAAGTTTAATTATATAGTTGGGATCCTTGCTTTTTCTATCTAAGAATCTAGTCATTTCTTGAAGAAAGATGACATTATCAGATATGTCTCTTACTTTCATGAAAGCAGATTGATGTGGGGAGATGATTTTAGACATTAAGGGTTTTAACCTCTCCATTAAAAGCTTGGAACAGATTTTATTCAAAACATTTGAGAGGTTAATAGGCCTGTAGTCATCAAAAGAGATAGGGGTCTCTTTTTTTGGATATAATGGTAATCCAAGTGCTGGAACTACCTCTTGGAATATCTTTTCCTAGCTGAAACTCAGTCACTGCTTCAAGAAGGTCAATAGAAATAATGTCCCATGTTAATAAAGAATTTAGCTGGAAAACCATTAGGGCCAGGGCTGCTATTTTTATTCAGTGAGGAAACAATATTTTTGAGTTCAGAAAGAGTGACTGGTTTTAAAAGAGCATGATTATCCTCACTAGAAATGAGCTTAGGGATTTTGCTAAGAAAGTGTGATTGGAAGTGATCACTGTCTTGATCATTCTCATCAGAAAGTAGGTTTTGATAATATTGAATAGCTTCATTTTCAATATCAACAATATTATCTAACCACACACCATCTGTGCTTTTAACCTTGGTGATATTAAGCCTATTCTTTTTTTTTTTGACAGAATGATGAAAGAATTTGGTGTTATTATCACCATCTCTAAGCCATTTAATTCTTGACTTTTGTTTCCAAAAATGCTTTTGTTCATGTACTGCCTTAGTGGTTTAGCTTTAGCATGTTTAAGTTTTAAAAGTTCCTCAAGAGAGTTATCAAGGTCATAGACCTTTTCCTATTCCTCTAACTCTCTCTCTGCTTTTTCAACATTTTCATGCACATTACCAAAATGCTCTTTGTTCCAGACTTTAAGCACTTTCTTTAACCTTATCATTTTAAGGAAAAAGCAAAACATGTCTGATTCATTTACTGGAAGGTTCCAGTTGTCATGGATTACAGAAGAAAATTCAGGTCTTTTGTACCATGTGTTCAAAAACCTAAAAGGCCTAGGTGAGGAGGGAATATGACTACCTATAGTAAGTAACAGTGGGTTGTGATCAGAGATGTTTCTATTCAGGATTTGAATAGAGAAAGATGGAAATTTAGAGCTCCACTGTGAGGAACACAAACCTCTATCTAATCTCTGTCTAGTGGGGTTTCTTAGTCTCGTGTTACCCCAATTAAAGAGGTTACCCAATGTGTTGATTTCATTTAAGGCCAGAGAGTTTATGAAATCATTAAAGTCTCTAATACTCCCTGGTTTAGGAGTACAAGGATCTTTATATTCATACACTGAACTGATGGCATTAAAATCCCCAATCAGAATAGATGCAGTGTGATTAAAGGAAAGAAGAGAGGACCACAGATATTTTCTACCAATTCTAGTCCTTAGACCATAAACAAATAAAGCATTCATGCCATTATTAAGAGAATGACAATTAATACTAACATGTAAGAACTGTAGATGATCCCGTATGAGAGACGCATCAATATTATTAGACCAGAGTAACCAGATTTGACTTGAGCAACCAAACATACAGTTATCATATAGTGAAATAACTGTCTATAGTGGTCACACTTAGAGTTATCATGCATAGGTTTTATAATGCACACAAGTTCAAATTTGTGTCTAATAGTCAAGTTTGTCAATCTATCAAGTGAAGTTTCCATACCTCCAATGTTCCAAACCAAACATTTATTGGTGTGAATCATTGAGAAACTTCATTAGAGCTTTTTGACCCAGTCATGATCCAATTTAACTGAGTTACATAGGAATCATTTTTTTGGAGTTGGAAACTTTTTGATTCTTTTTACCTTTCTTTTGTAACTATGCAGGTAAAATGAGATTATCAAGGAAAAGATTTACCCATATACCTGTTGAGTTTGAGGTACCATCAGAGATACTGAGTCCCCTGTATCTTGCTTCCCTTGATCATCCTCAGTTGCTAAGACATGGAACCTGTTTTGGTACTTTTTTCTGGTAGGAAACAAAAAACTTTTTAGCTGTAGAAAGAGTATTGAAAGGTGAGAAATGCTTACTCTGTTTGGATAAAGAGAGGTTGTCATCCCTAACTTTTCCTTTTCCTTTATTATTGATAGGATCTGATTTGGGAGTAGAAAATCTCAGGGTATTTTCTTTGATGGGAGAGGAATTTTTAGAGTCGGGGAGTTGTTGTGGGGAACCATAGATAGATTCAGGAGAGGAAATTCTTTCGGATTCAGCATTTGAGGAGATTGCCACAACAGCATTGTCAAAAGCTGTTAGCTCCAAATCGGAGGGATTAGATACATGAAATTGCTGAGATTGAAAGGAATGTGAATCCAACTGAACTGAGTGAACTTCGTGAACTACAGGACTAGATTTCTTCCTAATGAAAAGGAATGGAAGCAGGGCAGCCATAGAGGAGTCAGACATAGAGGAGTCAGCCATGAGTACTTCTGGAATATTTCCATCATTTGAAGTATCAATCTGAATAGGCTTAGGGACAAACATTTTTTTTTGGAGCCTTCTGAAATTTATTGCCATGAGTAGCTTTGGCCTTATCCTGAGCAGAAATACCAGAAGGACCAGCTTTAGCAGCTGCAGACTCTACAAGTATCTTGTTCTGAACCTTAAGAAACTCAGAGATCATATCCGTGGCTTTGTCAAGGGTAATCTTTTGAGCTTCAAGTTGAGCATGAATGGGTTCTGAGATAGGATTCCTAGGCCTCTTAAGCTTAGGGTGGAGATGGATACAATGATTATCAAAGTGCCCAATGCATTGCCAGTTAAAGCAGTAAGCAAGAAGATTTTCAAACTCAATTGGCAGCCTGACAACACCATATTCTATACCATCTTCTTCAATACCAAATCTAATAGAGGAAGGAATTTTCTGCTTCAAATCAACCTCAACACACAGTTTAACTATTGAAGGTCTAGAGAGAGTGGCAGTAGTAAGATCCATCTTAATGAATTTCCCTATTTGATTACCCATAGATTCAATCATTGGGATGTTATAAAAATAGACAGGAACCTTAGGGATACTGACCCAAACTGGAACAATGGATGATTCAGCATCTGTGGAGAAGTCAATAGACCATTTGAGAACCTTCATGGAAGCACCACTGAATATCCAGTTACCCTTGAGCTATAGATGCTGGTAATCCTCTTTCTCTTGAAATCGAATGAGGATGTGTCTGAAGTCGATCGATCTGATTTGATATTTGCCTTTGAAATCAACTGATTTAAAAGCTTCCTGAAGCGCTTCCATCGGCGGTTTCCCTCTGGCAAACTTCCCGACCAGCGCATTCTGGTAGTGGGAGGCTAGTTTCTCTGCATCTTTACGGTTAACAAGACATGAAATCTCTCCCTTGTATAGAGTTTTTGGGGTAATTTCAGGGTTGGAAGGGAGAAAAGCTTGCAGGGGTGGAGGTCTGTTATCCAAAGCTTGGAGGAAAGATTTATTCTGGCCTTGTTTGCCGCGTTGGAGCGGAGGAGCCGCCATGGCTACGGCGGAGTTGTTCCCCTTTTAGACTGTTATTCTGTCAGAACGGTCTAATTTAGGAAAAGTAGGGTGGAGGAAAGTTGAACAGTGACCGGTGAATTAGGGATTTTTAGAGAGAAGCGGGAGCATAAGTTCCTGGAGAGATATTTCAATTAGATGGTTTGATAATAAACCATTACTCACAACTCTTTCTAATAGAATTAATCACTGGAAATTGTGATTTTTTTTTATTATTTTGTTTCTTACATTTATGATTCACAAATTGCATAAGAGGAAGCAGAAATAAGCATTGGCAGTTGTGATTGCGGACATATTTGGAAAAAGAAATTAATTGGCCAAAAATAACGACAAACTTGCGTATTATTTTTATTTTTTTTTAAGTTAAACCATCAAAGATGGAGGGAATTATATTTGGCTTCCCTAGGCCTACAAGATAAAATAATTGTACATCAGAGCTAAAAAGCTCAGTTCAGAGAAATTAAACAAGAGTAATAACAGACCAAGAGTAATGAAGCACCTCTAGTTGCTTTCAAAAAAATTGAACCAATATCCTAATCTAGCTAAAACCACGTGCTCAAACCAAAATCCTCTGTACAGGTTAGTGAGTCGTTTTCCAGGCGAGCCACAAGTTTGTCTGGAGGAGTTGTTAGAACAGTGAAAGGAGAGCAATGATGATGAGGTATCAGTACAAGGGCTGGAATCCCGAAGATGTAGAGGTCTTGTAGCAGGGCATAAAAATGCAGCACCAGCTTGAATCCTTTGATCTTCCACCTGTCAGCAAAAGGAAAGTAATCAGCAGCATCCATTCTGAGTAAGCCTTAAGGTTGGTGTACCCATTTCATCAAGTCTAATGAGTCCCTGAACTTTGGAAGGCAATGAGTTGAAAAAGTCAAAGAATCTATAGCTGGTGTTACTAAGTGCCAATTTAGCAACAACATCAGCAACCTGATCAGCCTCTCTATAAATATGAACTAGGGAGCAATGTTTAGCAAGTATATGCAACTCATCAGCTAGTTGGAATAATTTCCAATGTGCAGTAATGGGGTTTAGCACACATGAAATGGCATTGAGACAATCTGATTCAATAATAATTGGATCAGAATACATGCAACAGTGTTCCAGCGCAAATTTGATAGCTAACCATTCAGCTTCTAGGGGGCAACCAACACTGATGCTAAAGCTTTTAGCTGAGACAAAACCACCCATATTATTTCTCACTATGAAACATACACCTGCTATAAGCATAGATGCACACCATGAAGCATCCACATTGATTTTTAATCCAAAAACAGGTTTTGTCCAAGTGATTCTCAAAAATTTAGGCTTGGGAGGTTTTCTACTAATTAGGAGAAAGCTATGATCAGCAATCTCTGTATCTATTTGATTAGATACAAAAAAAAAGGCTTGGCTGAAAAACTATAGAAAAGTTGTTCTCTAATGTTATGCAAAACCGAAGAAGCATTCAGTTTATGGTTTTCAAAAAAACCACCTATTTCTAGCTTTCCACAAATTCCTACTTGTTAGAGAAATTCTAATGATAAGATTATGCAGAGAGGAAAGGCCTGGGTAAGTAAGATAAAATGACAATCTTTCCCATATAGAAGTGAGCTGCCTATCAATAATGCCCATGAATTGGTGCATAACATTTCAGACATTTAAAGAGAAAACACATGAATTGAAAAAATGGTCTAATGAGTCTTCATGCATAAAGCAGGGCATTTAGAAGCAATATTAAATTTCCATCTAATAAGAATATTGTCAAAAGGAAGCAAGGAATTAATCATTCTCCACATAAACTTGCGTATTAATTAGTTCAGTGATTTTAGTTTTCATTTTTAAAAATTAGTAACCAAAGATGTGATAATGGGACAAATGAACAAAAACAAATTATAAATGATTGAACATGGATAAACACCTTAAACTTCAAATTTATTCCTAATATACTCCACCATAAAAATATCAGATAATATTATATTCCATCAAAGCATAATTTTACTAAGGACGGGCTAAGCTGAGTCCACCGACTTGGATTACAGAAATTACAACAAAATAGCCACCAGGCCTCTCCGGCGCCTGCTCTCCTCCCGCCACTGAATCTCCCCACAACGAATCCACCGTAGGTAAGCTATCATATCGTGAGCCCAATAAAATGTGATATTTATATTATCAGTACTCTACCTTTTATCTATTTAGGTCAATTGGTTTATTTTGGACGGTATTTTTCTGCAATTGTATTGATTTTTACGTTTCGATGGTCTTTGTTGGTTTATTGTTTTAACAGATTTTGCAAGCAAGGTGTTCGATGATTTGCTAAATATAAATCTCCATCAATTAATTTGACAAGCTCTGTTAAAGTTAATGCATTTGATGATCAAAGCTTGTTTATCTTCATGTGTAATTCTAGCTCGATATTATTAAGGAAGAAAGGCATTTGAGCTCTTAAAATCCAGCTAATCATCATTAACGCATTGTTTTGTATATGTAGATTGAAGTTTAATCCATTATTTTGGTCTTGAAAAGTGTAAGAATGTAGTATTTGAGCTAGTGTCTCTGGCTAAGGCATTGGATATTGTCTTGTAAATCTCTTAGATTTCATGGTGCATGATATTGGATCATTTAGCTCCACAGTCACCTCCAGTAGTTTATTGGTGCCTCTTGCTATATTATATACTATACTATTGCAATTGTAAACAAATGAGTTTATTGGTGCCCCTATGGAGTTTCCTATTTGTCCTTCAATAGTTCAATGTAAATGACAGAGCATGAACAACTTATTGCTGAATTGGAATTTGTCCTTTTATTTTTTAAAAAAAAAAGGAATTTGTCCTTTTAAGTTTTACTAAGTGGTTGTAATTTTGACTTTGAAATGTGGAAATGAGGAACATCGACCCCTAGATGCAAAAAATTAAGCAGGTGCTGAAATATTTGATTAATGGGTGTACTTGAAGTACAAGTACATGCTGAAATACTCGGCAGTGATTTTCATTTAGTATATTTTGATCTGTTTTGTTCTACACTTCTGCTGAATAGACCATGTTCAGAAACACAGTATTTGCAACTCATAAGTCATTTGACTGACTTAAATTGATAGATGTAGTTTGAAGTTCAAAATCTAGGTTTTTATCTCTTGCTTCTGTTGTCACATCTTAGTGCATAGTTTTGTGTTTTATTGCCAAACTGCTCTCTTTTACTTGAGTTAGTTCAGTTATTTTTTGTTGCAAATTTTTAACTCATGAGTGCAGAATGATGTTCATTTTACCTAATTGTCTCTTTCGAACTTATATTTTTATTGTGAAAGCAAAATTTGTTATGTGACCAAGATTTCGAGTACTAAAACTGTGACAGTGTGCATATATTGTCAACTTAATAGAAACTGCAAAATTTGATGGTTTATGTGAACATCATAATCACATACCAGTAAGGTTATCTGTCAAATACTATGCTACATCATCAAGTTGAAAGACTTTATAAATAATCAAGGTGAAATACTTATTCCGATAAATCACATGAGTTGATCCATTTGTTATCCATTAGTGATATGGATAATGATCCATTAGTACAGATGATTAATTGGACATGGATCATGAATCGATTTGTTTTATCCGTTAAACAGCCCTAGGTAGGGTGTTTTGTTGGCTTTGATTGGTATTGATTCTGCTAATGCTGTGCCTGTAGGAAAATTTTGCTGCAGATAAATTTAGAGCATGCTGATTAATATATTTGAATTTAATTATTAATGCAGTGAAAACATTAAATAAGAATGAGAAAGCTATTAGATTTTGGGAGGAAAGCGATGTTCTACATCAGGGTCCTTTCAGGCTATGAGGAGCGTCAAATTCGGTCGTATAGATTACAGCTTCAAGAACGCCTCAATAAGGTACATGTACTCTGAGTCTTTATACTGTATAAAGTGAGAGTGCTGTGTTGTACTCCATTGATGGATATATTGCTTTCAACTTTGTTGTTCTCTTCATTTTGTTGATTAATTGTGGCTCCTCTTGGTCTTGGCAAGACCTGTTTTGTATTTTCTTCTACTATGCAGTATTTCCAGAGATACATGTTAGAAATTTGTTTATAGTTTGATACCTAACATATGGATTCCTACTTGGTAATGATTTTATGGCTAACAGGAGAAATTCTGTTTTGAAAAATGGTGGAAAGTTTGACCCGTTGATTTTAGTAGATTCTACTTGTGTTACTTTCTAAATATTGAAGTTATTTTTATTATACATATATACTGCTAGCCGATTTTTCACATGACTTTTAGTTCACACTGGTGGGGGTTGTATATATGATGTCCCAAAATGAGTTTCTTCGGTACATGTACATTTTATAAGGCTAAGAAGCACTCTTGACTGCTTTGGCATTTTCTCTTCATTTTTTTTTTTGTGTGGTGTAATGTCTGAGCATGAGGTTATCTCACTTGATTATGATTTCTAGAGCATTCTTAAATCATGACTATTTGAAAAATTCAACATATGTTTCTTGTACCATCTAAATCAATCTGTCGAAAATGTGAAACTTTTGGAGGACCAGAGAAGGTTGCTTCTTTTTGTTATTTCTACACTCTTTAAGTAACTTTTATTCATGGTTGTTGCTGCTTTATTTTTCTCATTTGCTGGCAGCATTTATTTACTTCGAACTATAATTTTTGGCTGCGTCATAATTTTACTGATTTTTTTTAGTAGGCCCAGGCAAAGAAGGAAGCTTTGAAGACAGTTCCAGAGCAAATTATTTTGTCTGAAGTTAGGAAAATGGTGCAAGACATGGAAGCTATGAATAAGAGGTTAGAAGAAACTGTAAGTCTCTTCCTTTTGGAATGCATTTGTGATTTGTTACTTATGCTTGATTAATATCCTAGTCCACGTGTTTCTTAACCTCTGCCTGTATGAGGCAAAAGATGGCTACTTGACGATGTAACTTTGTCATTATTTACTGTTACTTACAAACATTGTTCTTCATTTATCGGTTTCCTAGTCCTTGATATTTTAGATTTTCTGTCTTGTAGGAAGCTGTGTTTGAAGAATATTTCAAGCCGATTGACAAAGAAGCAGCCATGATAGTTAAAATGCAGCTTGATGGGGAAGAGCAAAACATGAAGAATATGATGAAAGCAATGCAACAGCAGGCTTTGCTGGAGAGAGTGGAAACAGTAAGAATTGCCGACTTGCAGAACGAAGACATAAAGCCACAGGTGCTGGAGCAATCACCTGACCTGCAAAATAATGGTGACAAGCTACAGACACAGGAGCAGTTGCTAGCCAACTCATCACCTACTGATGCTAGGTGATCCATATAAGTTCTCATGACGCGTTCTTTAGACTTGGTTCAAAACTTAGTCAAAATGATAAAATAGATTTTGTATAATCGACAGGATTTTGTGGTGAGCTTATTTGATAGGGAGTTTGCTTCTTGATTTGAATAATGAGGTTGTTCTTGACACTTGAATGGAGTGTCGTATGCATTCTCCTTAGAACCCAAATCAGTAATTTGAATTTGGGTTTTAATTGCTTAAGGTTTCTTCAAAGCTGTATCATTGCTACACGAAAATGTTTGGTAGAATGTGTTACATTCCTCATTTTAGTGTGTGTGAAAATGTACAAATGTCACAAACTGACAAGAGAGTAAGTTCTAGTATTTCATTTTAGTCTTGCCTTATTTCTGTAATGGAAATGTATAGATATATTAGATGAACTTTCAAAATTGTTAATCATAGTATAATTGGTTATTAGAACCGAATTTAGGTAACGGCTGTTGGTTTTAACATCAATGTTAACCAAACCAAAGAAAAACGGAACTGTTAATGACTAGCTTTTACCTAAATGGTTTCATTAACCGAACCGTGAAAACCCCTATTCTGACAAAGAATGAGGTTTTTCCACCTAGACAAAAGGTTAACCAGAACCAGGCGTAGGAGCGGGAAAATAATACAACTAGTACCAAAAGCTTCCGACCATTTGGTACTTTATGGATATCAATGAAGGCCCCCGACCTCTGGGTGGTTTGTATACAAGCAAATGACAGTCTCATAGAGGGACACAAGCTGTTAATGAATAGATACATAGATAAATGGAAACCATATGGTTATACTTTACGCTAGTTTAGAACCAGAGTGCCAAATGTTGTCACCTAAACATACATGTATTCTCCCCCGCGGATGGCATTTGCAGCCCCTTTCCTGTCTTCTTCAGCCTCCTTCTCTCGCTCCTTCCAGCTTTCATAGGCATGGTCATCAGTTTTCAATTCATAACGACAAACAGGGCAGGAGTTATGTTCATCCTGTAAGAGAACTATGTTTCAAACAAAGCTTCCACATGAATTTATGGTAAAAAGCACAACAAATTTAGCAAAAAACATTTACCAGCCATGGTTTGGAGCATGAGGGGTGAAAGATATGTTTGCATGGCAACTCTTGCATCTTGTCATTCAGTACCAAATTCTCTGTACAAATGGCACACCCAGCATCTTTTCCCAGCTTTACCAAAAAATCATCTGTAACTGTAGTAACTGGAAGCTTAGCCACCAATTCTTTACTTGCAGGTGGTGCTCTTGGTGCCACTGGTCCATCATCTAGAATCTTCATTTGAACATAAAATCAAAGTTATGTCCTCGTGCATACATTTAAATAAATAGAAAGTACTAATTTATATCTTAAGCAAAGAACAGCTTTGGCACATGAACGCAGTGAATCATAACAGAATTAAAACTGTAAGAAGTGTAAAAAGGAATCATGTAGTTGGTATTGGTAAATTGTTACTATGACTTGGTAAGGGACCTTCAAAAGAGATCTGGCAGGACACTGCCCAAATATGAGGGCAACCTTACATCAGGAAGGATTAAAATGATGCACTCCAAAACAATTACGTGTCCTCCAACAGTTTAGAATCCTCATCCAGGGTCAAGGGGGGAAAGTATAATTCCAACTAAGGGAGGTTCAACAAGAAGACCCTATTGGAGAAAAATAAACAAATTCATCTTCCTTTTTTTTACTACACTTTTATTTAGATTAATCGGTGGATCAGAAGAGCGTGTAGAGGACACACACAAAAAGTGACTTAAACCAAGCTGAAAGTCAACAAATCCTTGTCCAGAGCCCATGACAGCTAAGCAACATTCTCACATACAAGGCAAAGTCGAGTTACTGATGAAAATGAGAAAATTCTGTTTTCAACATGCTCATTTTTCTTTTCATACTCATTAGAAAATATTCTTACAATCAGGCTAGTTACAGTCTTGAAAAACTGAGAAGGAAAAATAGTTCAATTTTCAAGTATAAAGTACAGAAGAATACCATAGGGATAATGTCATCCATTCTTTCTACCAATTGGCGGACTATATCTGAAGTATCGTTCGATGTGTTATCATTGCCAACTAGACCATCAGAAGATTCACCAGAGAATAATGTAGCAGCAGCAGTCAAAAGGCTTGACTGCACCAACCAATCTGGCTGTGGAGGCTCAGGGTCCACTGTAAGATGTCCTTCAAAGAGAAAGCCTGGCAAAAAATATAATTCAATGCGGATACTTTTAGTACCAAATATCAAAACTGAAATTATAAAATACTACATTGAGATTGAATTTATAGGAATAAATAATATCTTAGTAGGGCTGACCTCTATTTGTCCTAGTTTGTGCAGAAGCCACATCGTCAGACCGATTCTGCAATTCACCCAAATGTTCCTTGGCTTGAGCAATGCAACTGAGTAAATACTTCTTATCAGATGTTCCAGATATCAGTTGTTCAGCCTGTAGGAACAGCCCCAGCCCAGTATTCCAGAAACCAGGTGACGTGTATCTTGTTTTGAGAACAGTTGCAACCCGACAGATTACCGAATAAAACTGCAAATTCAATTCAATTTGTCTTTTAACACGAAGGCGCTTCAAGAAGATAAGGAATCTAAAGCAAAAATCTGAAAAGAATGATTCTCCCATGATGACAAAAATAGAGCTTTTTTCTTTTCTTTCTGATCGACTACTTAGATAAGCTAAACAGATACAGGTCTAGATTCATTTTTGAAGGTAATTGTCACTTGCAACAAATTTGGAGGTATACCCCTGTGAAGATAATGCGGCATAAATAATTCTGGAAATTCTTACTTGCAAAAATGATACAAGTCTAGATTAATTTTTGAAGGTGATTTGTCACTTGCAACAAATTTGGAGGTATGCCACCCCTATGAAGATAATGCGACATAAATAATTCTGAATTCTTACTTGCAAAAATAATACATACACAGATATGTATAACAAACTCAATAATAGAAACAATATGAGTTTGCAAGAGGCCAAAGGGTCTTCTTCCTACACTCAGCCATTTATTTCCCACATTCATAAGGTATATCACGTTGAAAATTTCTGGTAATGCTAGCTCATTTTAATGAAATCACGAAGGGCACCCCTTAACAAGAAACAACAAAGCATTGCATTAATATATGCATCTATAGATGTGGATAATTCCAAATATGCATCACAGTGAAATAGTTTTGCATGCCTCACTAAATCAATATTTTTTAGCTTTTAAGCCAAGAGTGTACGACTAAATAACGGGATGCATACTGACCTTTTTGTTACTATAACACGTGATTTTATCACTAAAACATAGGGTAAAGGAGCAATTTTGCCCTCAAAGTTTTTATAAAAGTGGGTATTTTACCATCATACATTCTTCTAACGCAAAGATACCCACCATGTATACCTAGGTACAAACAAAATATATTTCAAGCAAAGATAACAGAGTGTAGCAACTGTAGTGTAGATAAAAATGCATCAAATGTTGTAGACAAAGGCATACACAGTCAATGCTCCATTACATTCAACCTCACTTTCTAATCTTATCCTCCATATTAAAGGAGAAAACTGCAGAAACCTTTAATTCCGAAAAACCTCCATTGATAAACCAAAACTAGAGAATGATGGCATCCTCAATTTGGCACTCCAATTGTCGGGACTATGTAATTAAAATTTAGCATACAACTTGTGGATGGCATCTTGAAATAACTAGATCATAAAACACGTTACTGTATCCTAAGATTGATTATTCAGAGGGGTAGCAAAGTTGCCAAAAAACAGATTATTAACATTGATGCAGCATCCTCCTCAGAATATATTTATCAGAAATATAGTGAACAGAAGTTCATTGTTGTGCTTTCTACCATATGAAGTGACGGTTATCATTGAGTTGGTCCATATGTCCTCAATTTAAACTGAACTAAACTAAATTGTAGTTACAAAGACATCATTCTTAGCTGAACTAAACTAAACTGTAGTTACAAAGACGTCATACTTAGCTGCAATGCTATTAAAGTGGATTATATTCTTTAGATTGTTAAGTTTAGATGTTTGGACAAATTAATACTCAGTCTCTAAATATTTTCCTCTTATCACAGCCAAACTGCACATTACGAAAACACCTATCCATGTACTAGATAAAACAAAAATAGCCCTCTAACAGAAATCCTTACCGAAGAACACAGAAATTCTCCAATTACCATATAATCAGATAACCAATAAACGGCTATACGAAGACCCGTAAACGAAAACAAACAATCAAAAGAAGAAGAAGAAGAATAGTACCAAATTTTGCAGGGTAGGAGAAGCGGATGAATAGAACTGTTGAAGGAGGGATTTAATGGCGGAAACAGATTCTTCAAACAGCTGCTTCTTGGACAGCTGTTTCTGAAGCAGCTCTAATTGCTTCTGCAAATCTGCATCGCTCTGAATCGTTTCCATTTTGTTGAATTTTGCGATTTGAAAAATAGAAAATCGGATCGACAAAGTTTCAAAAGAGCTGGAGAACGATGATCGTTTCAAACGCGGAATATAAAGTCGTGAATTGTCTTGAGGAGGAGGAAACCGGGTACACAGTGGAAACTAAAGACAAAATTGCCTGGCCTGGCTTTGTTTAGGAGTCAACGGTTTAGCCATCGGGTTTGTTACTCTGGTTTACTCGATACAATCGGGTCAGTAAATTTGATTTAATTTTTTTTAATAACGTTGTAAATAATTTGAATGAATTTAAGGTTGAAATAGGGAAAATTATACCCAGCATCCGCATGCTACTCCAGGGAACTTATGAAGGGTGGCTGATCTGATCGATAGAGATACAGGATGGTGGAAGACGCACTTATTGAACCAGCTCTTCACTCCGGAGGATGTGGTGAAGATTCAGGAGATACCACTGTGGAACTTGAACTCGTCGGACAAGTGGATATGGCACAACACAAAACATGGTGGCTATATGGTTCGGACGACCTATCACGTGGAGGTGGAAAGCAAGCAACAGAACCAAGCTCCGAGCTCAGTACATGATGAGGCGGCGACTTTCTGGAAGAGGTTCTGGAAGTTCATAGTTCCGAAGCGGGCACTTCACTTTGCTTGGAGGTTGTGTAAGGATTCCCTGCCAATGGTGGAACCTCAGGAGGAGGGGAGTAGAGGTTTATTCTACATGTCCACTTTGCTTGGAGGAAGATGCAGATATGACAGCTCATCTTTTCATCTCGTTTGGCTATGCCAAGTCTGCATGGAACACGGTGGGGTTACTTGGAAAGATTTCGACGGCGGAACAACCCAGATGAGATGCCTGGTTTCGGAAGTTGCTGAAAGATGAAGATTCTGAGTTTTGTTCACTGACGATCATGATCTGTGACAGTATCTCGTTCCAACGGAATAAGCAGATATTCAAGCAGTCCCACACGGCGACAACTGTTATGGTCGCGGAGGTGGTGGCGAATCTGAGGAGTTACAGGGATGCCCAACAGTGGAGGGAGGAGACATCGAGTTCATTGTTGCCAAGTGATGCTACCCAAATCCCCTCGTCTCCTGTGCTCCTGCGCTATCAAGGGGTCCTCTGGGGAAAGTCTTCGGAGGACCTACAAAACAGACCCCGGGGGCTACCCATGGGTAGCTGCTCCGGTGTGATGATGAGATGGGGATAGCGGTGAGGAGGAAACCTGACGAAAAATACTCTCAATAAGAAGTAGAGAAATAAAAGTCACATACCTGATTCACTATTTGGTGCTCGTATTTATAGTGGAGCTTTCTTGCACAAGATAACATTCAGGACCACCTCTGCTTGTCGCTTTCTCTGTCTCATCCCGAGGATGGACGTGCCCACCTGGCGAAAGATCCATCCTCTTCCGGGTTGGGCCAGAAGCGATCCTTTCGGCCCAACTTAGCACCGGCCCGGTATTATCACTAGCCCCCCAGACCAATGACCCGGGCTTCCGTGCTGTGGGGATTGGTCTTCAAATTCTTCAACCAGGAGGTAGGGCCCAGACGCACAGTTCCCCAATTTTAGCGACGCCCTTTCATGTTCCTATTCAATTATTACCTCGTTTCTCGTCCAACAGTTACTTTTCCGTCTTTCAAGATGGCTTTTCCCTTCTCGGTGCCTATATAAACAGGCGAGTGCCCCTTCATAATCTTCCTTCGCGCTTTCCAGACGCTCTATTCCCTCTCCATGTAAGTTTCAGCCTCTTTCTCTTCTTTTCCTCCATCGCTCCATTCCTCTTCCACTAAGAGTTTGCAACGTCTTACCAACTCCTCCTTAGACACCGAGGGAGTCCAGAATCAGTATGAGATTCGATATAGGACTCCTTCGGACTTGGTCCGCTCTTCTCCAGGCTCATCCCCGGGTTCCGATTCTGAAGCCCTAAGTACGCCCCATGAACTTAATGTTCCGGGCCCGGATGTCTCTGAAAGGACGGGTTCACCCCCGGCCGGGTATTCGAGTCCCACCCAGGAGGAGCCCCTTGAAGGGATCTTTGAGGAGGATAGCGGCGATAAGGCTCCCCGGGTCCTAACCATGGGGTGAAGCCCTCGGGCATCCGGTTCACGGGTGTCTCCGGGGGTCCTCCTTCTCTAGATAAGGCTGTCTTAGATCTAGTTAAGTGTTCTTTCATTCCATTTCCATTAGATGCCTCTCTTTCCAAACTTGCCCCGGGGGCCTCTGAGAAGGAGGTCGCATGTGTTCCCAAGGTCCACTTCCAATATGGGCTCAGTCTTTCTTTCCCCCTCTTTTCTCAGAGATTTTCAACTTCTACCAATTGCCCCCGGCCCAACTGCATCCTAATGGGGTGGTCCTAGTTATGGCATTCCTCCTTAACTGCGCTCGATGCGCTATCTCCCCCTGTCTTCTTCTATTCCGGTTCTTTTATGCCTTGCAGCGTTCCCATTCCCTAATGAAAGAGGGAAACCTCAGTAATCTATTAGAATACAATGAGGAGTATTTATAGTTACAATATAGGAATATGTAAAGACTATTCTAGATAATTCTATATGGGCCAAGCCCATTACTTATCTCTAACATCCCCCCTCAAGCGAAGCGTCGGGTTGACCGAAACGCAAAGCTTGGACCGAAAAAACTCAAAAAGAGCACGATTCAAGCCTTTGGTGAAAATATCAGCCACCTGAAGTGAAGTTGGAACATGACTCACACCGAGCCTTCCGTTAGCAACCATCTCTCGAACAAAGTGATAATCAATATCAATGTGTTTGGCACGCTTGTGAGCAACCGGATTCTCAGCAAGGAAAATGGCACTATTGTTGTCACAAAGTAATAACGGTGACCTCTGAAGTGGGAACCGAAGATCTCGAAGAAGATTTGTGAGCCAGGCAACTTCCGCAGCAGTGTTGGCCAAAGCACGGTATTCAGATTCAGAACTCGATCGAGACACCGTAGGCTGCTTCTTGGCGCTCCATGAGACCAGATTCCCACCAAGAAAGACAGCATACCCATAAGTAGAACGCCGGGTCTCAAGACAACGAGCCCAGTCCGCATCTGAATAGGCAAGAACCTCAGGAACACCAGCCGAGGTGAAGGTGAGACCGCAATAAATGGTGCCACGGACATAACGCAAAATGCGGGTAACAGCAGCAAAGTGATCATCCCGGGGATCCTGTAAAAACTGACTCACAGAGTTGACCGCAAAGGCCAGGTCAGGTCTAGTGATGGTGAGGTACTGAAGAGCACCAACAAGAGAACGATAGAGCTTGGGATTAGCAAAAGGAGCACTAGTACTGCTGTGAAGCTGAGAGAGTGGTAAAAATGGCATTGAGACAGGAGAAGCCTCGGACATCCCCGCACGGTCGAGAATATCCCGGGCATACTTAGCCTGCCCCAAAAATATACCAGTAGAAGTCGGGGTGACCTCAAGGCCAAGAAAATAATTCAGAGAACCTAGATCTTTGATAGAGAACTCACGATCAGTGCGTAGTATGAACTGTCGGATAGCAACAGAGTCATTCCCGGTAAGAATGATATCATCAACATAGACCAGAAGATAAAGAAGAACATCACCACGAGCAAAAACGAACAAAGATGGATCAGACATGCTACATGCAAAACCAAGGCTGCGAACATATGAACTGAAACGCTCAAACCATGCTCGAGGTGCCTGTTTGAGGCCATAGATAGCCTTACGTAGACGACAAACATAATCAGGATGAACTGGGTCCTTGTAACCAACAGGTTGAGCCATATAGACATGAGTCTCAAGAATGCCATTAAGAAAGGCATTCTTAACATCAAGCTGGTGAAGTGGCCATTTCCGTATGGTGGCAATCGAAAGAACCGTGCGAACAGTAGCAGCTTTAATCACAGGACTGAAAGTGTGATCAAAATCAAAGCCTGGAACTTGAGAATAGCCCTGGGCCACTAAACGAGCTTTGTGGCAATCAACAGAACCATCTGGTCGATATTTCAAGCGATAGACCCACTTCGAACCAACAATATTAACATTAGGCGGTCGAGGAACCAAGTCCCATGTCTGCTGTTTCCGCAGTGCACCCATCTCCTCATCCATAGCAGCAACCCACTTGGGGTCATTAAGAGCAGTCCGATAATCCCGAGGTTCTTTCTGATCGAACAACTGAGCAAGCAAACCAGTCCTCACAAAATCTGGTCCAAGATCACGAGCAACCCTAGTGCCATCCTGCTGGCGAGTAGTCATATGATGAGTGCGAAGAGCTGGAGGAGGAGAATCTGACCCAGCTGTAGAGATAGACGAAGAGTCGGGAGAGCTCGAAGAAGGTGATGATAGTGTAGCCGATGGTGAGGAAGAAACCGATGAGATCTGTGGTGACTGTGGAATAACCGGAATTGCAACCAGAGGAGCAGCTGAAACTGGTGGAGGTGAGTCAAGCGGACAAGCACAACAAGGAGGTGAGCTAGAACCCGTAGACTCATGTGAGCTAGGAGACTCATGTGGCTCAGGTAATGGAGCACCAGCAGATTCGGGATCAATGAAGGTCGATACGTCTAAGGATGAAAAAGCTGAACGACTTTCTTCAGAAGCAAAAGGGAAAGAAGTCTCATCAAAACGAGCATGTCGAGAAATATAAACCTTGCCAGTAGCCCGATCTAGACACCTGTAGCCTTTATACCGATGGTCATAACCGATGAAAACACAAGGTATACTGCGTGGAGATAGCTTGTGTGGTGCATATGGTCGAACATAAGGGTATACTCGACATCCAAAAGGATGAAAGTTAGAGTATATCGGGGAGCGTCCAAAGAGAAGACCATTAGGCGTATTGCCATCAAGTACCGGTGTGGGAAGACGGTTAATAGTGTAGACCGCAGCACCAAAAGCATCATCCCAATAGGTTAACGGAAGCCCCGAATGAAATAACATAGTAAGTCCCATTTCTGCAACATGTCGATGTTTTCGCTCAGCACGCCCATTTTGCTCGGGTGTATAGGGACACGAAACCTGATGAAGAATGCCCTTGGAGAGAAAATGAGTCCGGAGACGATTATTGAGAAACTCTGTACCACCATCACTCTGAAACACCTTAATCCGAGCAGAAAACTGATTCTCAACAAGAGCCTCAAACTGGAAGTAGACATCAATGAAGTCTGACTTACGACGTAGAGGATAGAACCAAGTGTTTCGTGAAAAATCATCAACGAAAAGAGCATAGTAGCAAAAACCATTTCCAGATGTAACCGGTGCAGGTCCCCATAAATCACAGTGGACCAAATCAAGTACATGTGAAGCACGTTTCAGATTCTCAGTGAAAGATTGTTTATGGCCCTTTGCCATCACACATGGACCACATACATGAGATTCAGGGAATGAAGATGATACAGTCAAAGCTCCATTTTTGTTCAAGGTAGAAATAACAGCACGAGATGTATGACCAAGGCGAGCATGCCACAAATCAAAAAAGGCTTTGGAGCTATCAGATGCAATAAACGCAGTTAAGGCAACATCACCAGAATCCAACACATATAAACCTCCATCACAATGACCACATCCAAGAACAGTCCCACTAAACTTATTCTTAATAACAAAGGAACAATCATCAAAACAAATAATAGCATTCAAATCTCGAGTTAATTTGCTAATAGAGAGCAAATTTTTCGTCAATTGAGGAACAACCAAAACATCTCGTAAAGACAAAGAGGGAGTTACTCGAGAATTACCAACATGAGTGATTGGAAGAGTAGTTCCGTTGCCAACAACAATTCGACCATTACCGGAGTAAGGTGATGCATAATGAAGAACGGATGAGTCTGCGGTCATATGACTCGATGCACCGGAATCCGCAATCCAACGACGTTGGGCAATAACTTTGTCCTGAATCCAACTCGTCGAGCAATCTTCCCGAGAATGAAATCCAAAAATTGCCATAACTTCCAACAACACACAAGACCCGAGACAAGGCTGGTAACGCGAAAAGTCAAACTCAAAAGGGACAGCTACAGATTGCTGATGCTAAGCACTGGACGCGTGCAAGAGACGCGCGAGATGGTCCGGCTGAAGAACTGAAAGGTCACTAGCGCGTGTACGCACGCACGATGGTAAGTTGAAGAGACCTCAGGCGCACGTGATAGCAAATGAAGAGGCTGGGACCAGGTTGTCTCCTGTACACGTGGATCAAGGTGACCTTTAATCTACAGATTGATTAAACTGCTATTTTTCACTTGAGAACCGAATGGTGAAGAAGCTTCCGAAATGACAGAGAAACTAGCTTCAATCAGATGGTGCTTGATGCGCCGAAAATAGATTTTAAAGAAAAATAGCGGGGCTGTCTAAAGCAAAGAGATGTAGACCAGATTGGACTGGTGCGGCCTGCTTCTAGGCGGTTAGCGCACGGTGGTGCGATGACGGCGCACGGTGGTGCGATGACGACGCACGGTGCGGCGTAACAAAAAAGAAAAAGAAAAATATATATTGGATCTATAACGCTGCTCTGATACCATGAAAGAGGGAAACCTCAGTAATCTATTAGAATACAATGAGGAGTATTTATAGTTACAATATAGGAATATGTAAAGACTATTCTAGATAATTCTATATGGGCCAAGCCCATTACTTATCTCTAACACCTAAGGATAAGAAACAACTATCTTCTCTCCCAGCGGATATAGCTAACGATCACGGGCTGCTCCGTCTTACCCCTCTGAACATAGACAAATTTTTCATGACCGGGAACGCAGACTACTACTGGCCTCGCGGGATATATCCTTCCGACCTATTCTCCCTTCCCCGGGTCTTTGTCGTATGACCTGCTGGAGGTGCCTATTTAAGGGTTTTCCTTTTATATATATATATATATATATTCCTTGTTTCCCTTAATTTCGGGCCTTAACTGTTTTAATGTTCTTGTTTCTGGTTTTCAGTTCAACCCTCCGAGTACGCAGACGTGATGGCCCATGAAGAGAAAGCCTCCGGGGAGCAAAGACGAAAGGAAGTCTCTCGCAGAGATCAAACAATCCATTCGCAACAGCAGGTGGGGTCCAACCCCGGGAAGTTGCAAGCTGAGGATCCCCTGGTTGGTCAACAAAAGCCCCGGCAACAACAGAGACTCCAGAAACCTCCCGGGTCTTCCTCTTCTTTAGGGATTCCTCCGACCCAAACTCCCCCGCCCGGGTCTTCTCCTGCCCCGAGACGTAACCCATCCAGACTATAGTGTGGGAGCCAGCTCTCGATTCAAGTGGCCCTCTTCAGGTGACCTTGAAAATCCCCCCCCCCCCCGCACTCCCAGCAGCGATCTGAGGATGCTCCTCCTCCCCTTCCCCGGCAGTGAAGACTGGAGGCGGCTCATGCGGTTCCGGAGGAAGAAGTGACCACTGCAGACAATGTATAATCCTAGTCCTTAGCTTTTATCTTAGTTTTTGTTCAATTCTTGTAATCTGCCTCTCCGAGGGGCCTATGTAGAACTTTGGCCTTAGTGCCCATTTTGATTATAATATAAGGTTCTACTTTTATTGAAATCCATCATTTTCTTCTTTTTGTAGTCTAGGCGCGATCTAAGGGAAATTCTCCCGCATGGGCCAGTTCCATACATATTTCTTCATCCTAACTCTCCCGCCGGTACTTACTTATCCCTCCCCGCCCCGAATATCTTCAATGTTCTTTCTTACAAAGGAAGGCTGACCGTGCTATATTTGAAGCGGGGCTAGGATTTTTTGTTGATGAGTTTGGGTCCGTCCAAGCTTTGGTGTCTTTCCTGAAGGAAATCAAGAACAAGTTTGGGTCCCTGAATCATTGTTTCGACTTAGCCTCGGACCATATGATGGAGGCTTTGAATTCTCATCAAACTATAGCTGAGCTCCAGGCCCTCCATGATGACTCTCTGCATCGAACTGCCAAAGAATTGGGTATGGTATGGGGGTAACTCGAGCGGGCGCAGGAGAAGCTTACCGGACCGCACAAAATAAGTTAATCTATGACTAGAAACGGAGAATCGATCTCTTACCCACCGGAATAGGGTTCTCCAAGATGCCTTATTAGTTGTTCGACTTTCCTACCACTTGTTTGGACTTAAGAGGGGGTTGGTTGGAGTATCCCCTATTACAGACATCCCCGCCAGGGTTAGTAGGGTAATCAGACGTATGGAGGCCGTCCCGGAGAGGTTCGGGGAAGGAGCTCCTTGTCATGGAGCCTACCTGGATGCCATAGAGTGGCATCGTAAGATAGCCATGGGGGAAGATGAACCTTATCCTTCGAGTCTCCGTCGAGTTCCCGCCTGGGTAGAAGCGGATGTGGCTTTCGAGCGTTATGGGGATATGTTTGTGTCCCTTGACCCAGACGAGGTGGCAAGTAGGATCAAGCGTGTCCAAGATATTGCTACCTCCGGGGTTACTACCAAAGGAATGAAGACCGCGGAGGGCACTCGTATCAGTTGAGAAGAGAAAGGCAATAGCTTAGCCGAATCATTTCCTAATTACAAATTCATCTTTTCCACCGGGGTGAGGCGAATGCGTCTGGCCGGGCCACTTCCTGAGGGGGCCGTGGTTGTCCCTATCCCGGAACTTAATAAAGAGGAGGCTGAGCAGTTGGAGGAGGAACTTGCTTGGAACCAAGCCCCGGATACCCGCTTCACCGAAGATATTTTATCCTCCCAATTTTTTGGAGGAGGCTATCGTCGAAGGGGCCTCCGGTTCAGGCCCTAAGTGGATATGATAGTATATAGATTGGGAAACTTGTGTAATAGATAATAAATAAGATGGTAACTTTCATGCCTATGTATCTGTTCAATTGTAAATTTGAGATGTTCAATATAAAGGAATTTTTCGGAAACCAGTTCTTAATATTTCTGCAAAGAGTCATTACAACTTTCTGGTCCCCCGGGCTTCATTCGAGCTTTGGGTCCTTTCTAGCGGGGCACCCGGATGAGAGCTGCCCATGGGTCCCTTAAAATCCTGCCTTTCTATCGGAGCGTGGCCAAACACCGGGGCTTCCTCTTAGCATATCCATGCTTTCGAGAGGAGGCATATCCACGCTGGGCATATCCATGCTTGGTAACTGAGGTTTAAGCGGGGCACTCTACTTCCCGTAGAACCTTCTCAAATTAGCTACGTTTCATCTTCTGGGGACTGCCTTCCCTTGCTTGTCTTCAAGTACACAACTTCATCTTGGGTATGCTTCTTTTACCGTATATGGTCTCTCCCAATTGGGTGCAAGTTTCCCTTCCGGGATCTGATGGCTTTTGTCATTTCGCCTCATCACCCATTCTCCTGGGGCAAAGCCTTCCTTTCGGACCCTTCTGTCGTGATACCTCTTCACTCGTTTCTTCACCTTTGCCTCATGAAGCGTAGCATTTTCTCGCTTTTCTTCCAAGAGATCCAAGTTAAGGCGTCATTCCTCGCATTCCTCCCCGGGGCGCTGGCATTGGGTCCGGGGGCTTGGAATTCCAATCTCCGCTGGGATCACCGCCTCCGATCCATACACCAGGTAGTAGTGAGATTCCCCCATGGCTGAGCTCTCTGTCGTCCGATGGGCCCAAAGAACGCTGGGCAACTCCCATATCCAATTCCCCCTTGCTCCCTCTAGGTAGGCTTCCAGGCCATTGACAATAGTTCTATTAGTAACATCCACTTGCCCATTTGTCTGGGGGTGGTACACAGATGTCAGCTTCTGTTCTATTCCATACTTTACGCACCATAACTTGAAAGGATCATTTTCGAATTGAGCCCCATTATCCGTGACCATGATCTTGGGGATACTAAACTGGCAGATGATGTTTTTCCAGCAAAACTTTACACACGTTAACCCCCAGATGTTGGTGAGTGGTTCAGCCTCCTCCCACTTGCCGAAGTAGTCTATGGCCACTATCAAGTATTTGGTTTCTCCCGGGGCAGTGGGGAATGGTCCCACCAAGTCGATTCCCCATCTGCTGAAGGGCCAGGTGCTAGTGACTCCCACCAACTCCTCTTGAGGCACATGGATCAAAGGGGAAAAGGTTTGGCATGGGTTACATTCCTGGACATACTTTCCTGCATCCTTGAACAGTGTTGGCCAATAGTACCCCAACCTTAAGATCTTCCTTGCCACCGTGCAGGCTCCCTGGTGGCTTCCGTTGGATCCTTCATGTACCTCCCGGATCAAGTGTTAACCAACTGACATACACCTGAATAAGGGTTGAAGATAGCCTCTCTTGTACAACACCCCACTTTGGACCACATACGTGAGTGCCTTCAGCCTCAGCTTTCTGGCTTGCACTCTGTCTTCCGGGGATATCCCATCCTCTAGGTATGCCCGCATGGGGAGGATCCATGACTCTTCTTCATTCACCGACATCACCTGATCTTCCTCCTGATAACTCCTCATTCCTAGGATTTCCATGTACAATCTTTGGTTAGGCGCAGGTTTCAACTTCAAATAGGCCAACTTGCTTAGGGCGTCCGCCTTGCTGTTCTCTTCCCGGGGGATCTGGGTGAGGCTGAAGTTTTCGAACCCGGCTATCAGGGGTTTCACCATTTCCAGGTATTTCTGTAAACTCCTCTCTCGGGCTTCGTACTCTCCCTTCACCTGCTGCATCATAATTTGAGAGTCACTGTGTGCTATTAACGCCCTAATCTCCATCTCATTTGCTAACTTCAACCCTGCAATCAAAGCCTCATACTCGGCCTCATTGTTGGTTGTCTTGAAGGAGAACTGAAATGCGGGGAGATATTCCTTCCCCCCTGGGATGATCAAGAGTATCCCCACTCCACTGCCCCCGGAGTGTGCGGACCCATCTACATACAGCCTCCAAGCTGGGGTTGTCTTTGCTTCCAGCATCTCCTCCTCCGTCTGTATCCTGGCTTCTGATTCTACCAAGAAATCGGCTAGAGCTTGCCCCTTGATGGCATTCCTTGGCTCGTACCGGATTTCATACTCCCCAAGTTCTATGGCCCATTTCATCATTCTCACTAAGGCTTCGGGTTTGAGCATAACCTGCTTGAGCGGGTAATTGGTAAGCACCGCTATGGGATGGCCTTGAAAGTAAGGCTTGAGTCTTCTCGAGGCGTGCACCAGTGCTAGAACCAGTTGCTCTAACTCAGTATACCAGGTCTCTACCCCCGGAGTGCCTTGCTGATAAATTTAATCGGGTGTTGTTTCCCTCCCTCTTCTTTTATCAGCACGACACTCACCGTCTCCTAGGATGAAGCTATATACAACAGGAGCTCCTTTAAGCTCAAAGGCCAAGGCGTTTTAGGGTTGGCAAATGCAGAAGGTGCTCCTTTAAGCTCTGGAACGCTTTTTTGCACTCCTCCGACCACTCAAACGCCTTGGCCTTCCTGAGGATGCTGAAAAAGGGTAATTGCCTTTCGGCTCCTTTTGCAAGAGACCCTATCAGGCATTGCACCTCTTTTACTGACTTGGGGGAAGTCATATTGGTTATGGCCTCTACCTTCTCCGGGTTGACATCAATCCCCCGGCTTGACACCATGAATCCCAGAAACTTCCCCGCCCCCACTCCGATGGCGCTCTTTGATGGGTTTAGCTTCAAGTTGCTTCTCGCCAGTTTCTCAAACATCTCCTCCAGGTCCTTCGGGAATGCTCCATAAGTCCTGCTTTCACCACCATGTCATCTACATAGACCTCCATATTTCGACCCACCTGCTCCTTAAAGAGTTTATCCACCATCTTTTGATAAGTAGCCCCCGCGTTCCTCAGTCCAAATGACATCTTCTTGTAACAGAAAATACCCACGTCGGTAATGAAAAAGTTTTTGGCTTTGTCTACCTCATCCATTTGTACCTGGTGGTAGCCCTTATGTACATCAAAGAAGGCCAACACCGGGTACCCCACAATTGCCTCCGCCAGCTGATCCAAGTTGGGGAGGGGGTAGCTATCCTTAGGGCAACATTTTTTCAAGTCTGTAAAGTCGATGCACATATGCCAACTCCCATCATGCTTCTTCACCAGGACCGGGTTAGCTACCCACTCCGGGTAGATGATCTTCTCAACCACACCGGCCTTTTTTAACTTCTGTACTTCTTTCCTTATAAATTCTGCTCTCTTCGGGGCTAAATACCTCTTTTTCTGCCTGATTGACTTGGTCGTTGGGCTTATTTTCAACTTGTATACCCTTAACTCCGGTAGCACTCCCACCATATCTTTCGGACTCCATGAGAATACCCCTTGATACTTCGCCAAAAGCTCCTTTAATGCTCCTTTCACCTCCTTTTGTGAGATCCTTACCTACCGTGACCATCCATTTATCTCCTACCTGCATTTCTTCTAATTCCTGGCGGAGTGCGTCTCCATGCACCGCCCCTACCACCTTCTTTGCATCCAGTACCGCCGTCAGCATACAACTCCTTGCTATCGCCTGGCTCTCCTGGACCACCGCTACCTCCTACGCGGTGGGGAACTTCATGGTAAGTAAGTATGGGCAATTCATAGCCTGGGGCTGGGTCAGCCACGGTCTCCCTATGATTACATTGTACGGAGAGGGAGCATCAATCACAGCAAAGTTGCATATCACTGAGACTCTTACTCCGATCCTTTTCGTCCATCATGCATACCGCCAGAGGGATGCCAGTGAACCCTGACAAGGGAGAAAGGAAGGTCTCAAATTCTGCCTCCCGATCCCCAATTGGTCAAAGCAAGAAGCAAACATGATTTCCACGCTACTCCCGTTATCCACAAACACCCTTTTGACCACGAAACCTTCAATCTCTGTTGTTACTACCATTGGGTCCGAGTGGGGTATTTGAGGCGGCGCCGCGTCCGCCTCGGAGAAAGGTGATAGTTTCACTGGGGCAAAACCTTTTCCCCCCGAGTCTCTCCCGGGAGGACATATCATGTCCGGCCCTGGATAGCCGAAACTGATTGACATGCCTCTCCTATCTCCCCGCTGATTTGCAATTGAATGATCATGAATTTTATGTGTATTTGATGCTTGAAATGGTTAGGAATGATTTCCTAGTTATAGATATGTGTTGGATATGTGTTAGACATTGCTTTTCCATGGTTGAAATGCTATCATTTCTTCTATGTAAAGGTAGTGAATTAGGAATCAAATATATGTTGTTATCAATTATATTTGTTCTTGAGATCATTCATTAGCATTATATTCATGTCAATTGTGTTATCACATTACATGGGTAAGGTGGGAAAACATCTAATTTTAATTAACATTGATCAATTTGTCTATTTGCTATCATATAGATATGTTGCCAATAAGAGTTGTGAAGATGCTTTCATCTTTCATAACTATGATAAGAGATGGTTTCTCATTACAAACTATCACCATTCTCTAAGCAACATGATAAAGTTTGAGGAAGAACCCATGGTAGAAAGTCGAAATCACATGCACCCAAGACTTGCATTTTAGATAGTTAATCTTTACTTAGATAATTGTATGATAACTTAGATTTTAATTTGCTTTGCATCGTAGTGTTTCCTACAAAACCAACTTCAAAACCCCCCCTTGTTTACCTTGCTTTCTATATAATATATATGTATGTGTTTATAATCTTCGCTAAAACACTAAACAAGACCCTTCTCCTTGTGGTTCGATCCCTACTTCCCACTATCTACTCTATAGTAGTTAGAAGTCGTAGGTGAAATATAAATGTGTTTTGATTGAGTGGGATTCCCATTTACGACGTGGGGAAATCGCTTGTCACCCGCTTATCACATTGATCATCTTGTTAGGTGTCAGGGCCAGTTCTACTACCTGGAATGGAACAACGGCAATGGCGGGCCGCCTGGGGACCCGATTTTGCGGGGGCCTTCCATTTCCTCTCCCGGGATTGGGTCTCCATCTCCTCCGGGGTTGCTCTCGAGCTTGGTCCCGGGCTGGATATTCTTTCTTTGCTTCTACTGCAACGCAATCCCTCAGCTGCCCCCATCTATCAATTTCTCAATTTCATTCCTTAGCCCCCTGCACCCCTCAATTGTGTGCCCGTATGACTTGTGATAAGCACACCATTTGTCCAAATTTTCTTTGGACGGGGCTCCCTGGATAGGCAGTGGATCAGGGAATAGATCCTTGTGGATGACATGTATCTCTGTCCAGGACTTGCTCAGCGGGGTAAAGCAGTCGGCCCTTGCTCGACTTGCCGACGTGGGGCCCGGGTCCCTCATGCTTGGTTCCTCCGCCTTTCTCCTTTCCGTTTTTTCTGGGAAGAACCCCTCGGACTCCTCCTTTCTCTTCTGGGTGGTGTCGTTAACGGCGCAATACAGCTGTATTGCTATCTGCATGGTGTGAAAGGTCTCCGGGATGTTTTCCATCAACTTCTGGAATAACACCACATCTTTCAAACTATTTATAAACCCGCTTATCACCAAATTTTCTTGTTGCTGCCTGTCAATAACCTCTATGTTGTCATTCATGTACCTCTGGTAATACTCCATAGGTTCCACGGCGGCCTTCTGTCGAGTGGCGAGGGGCTCAGTCAGCTGGTTCCCTTTCTTCTTCAGCCCGGCATATCTGAACAACAAAGCCTTTGAGAAATCGTAATAATCTCTAAGGCTCTCCCGGGGTAAGAAGTCAAACCATAAGAGGAAATTTCCTCTTAGGTAACAACCCACCAGCTTACATCTCAACTCCTCCGACATATCCCTTGACACCATCAAGTTCTGATAAGTTCTAACGAACTACTCCGGGTCCGTATCTCCATTGTACGTGGGAATGCCTTCTGGGACGCGAAGCCCCGGGGGCCATGGGTATGCCAGAACCCTAGGCACCCAGGGGGAGGTGGGTCTCTCCCCGTTTCTCCCCACCAACTTGTCTAGCCGTGCCTCCAAAGAGTTGGGATCTTGTTGTACCACCTGGTAGCCCATCATCCTGTCATCCTCTCTGTAATACCTCACCGGGTACCCGTAATTCAACCCTGTCGATCCATACATTGGCAAAGAATATTGAGCCTGACTTCCGTATGTCCCCAGAGCTTGGGAGCCCAAGAAGTCCCTGGACACAAACGGCGGAACGTGTCTGGTCTGCCCCAACCCCCAACTGGAGCGAAGGTGATACGGGGGAGCATGCGGAGCTAAGCTGGATTGCTGTCCGATCATGGTTCCCGCTCCTGTCCCGAAATTTAGAGGGAATGATGGTGGTAACGTTGAGGAACTCACATGCCCTTGTATCCTCTGCGGCTCCGTAGTTCCGTCCAGATCACTTACCACTTTTTGTGGTTCCTGAGAATGACTGGGTTCCTTTCCCGCTGATCCAGCCCTCCTAGGGTCCCGGATGGAGAGTACCCATTGATGATACAACTCCTTATTAGCTCTCATGAAATCCAACGCGGCCAGCTCCTCTGTGTTGACCAACGGCTGCTCCCTCTCCCAGTGCTTCAGCCCCGAGCAGATGGGTTGCTGACCAATGGTTGTTCCCTCTCCCGGGGCTCCAGCCCCTGGGCAGGCGGGTTGTCTCCTCCGGGGGGTTCAAGTTCATCTTGCTCTCCCTGTTCATCCTCCTCTAATTATGCCCCCTCAGAGGCGGTCTCCACGTGGCCGTCCTGCCGCACTCCCGGCTCACGCTGGCGCCATGCCTCAGCTTGCAACTTCCTAAGTGTCACATCATCTTCCGGGGGAGGGGGCGACTATCCCCGGGGGGTATGGTGTTCTTTCACGGCCTTCCACGCCCTCTCTTTACTAGCTCCATCTCGCGAAGGTGGAACTTAGTCGATCCCACTAGGCGTGTCAATTTGATACTACCCAAATCCACTGGTCTCCTGTGCTCCTACGCTATCCGGGGGTCCTCTTGGGGAAGTCTTCGGAGGACCTACAAAACAGCCCCGGGGGCTACCCAGGGGTAGATGCTCCAGTGTGGTTATGAGATGGGGATAGCGGTGAGGAGTAAACCTTACAGAAAATACTCTCAATAAGAAGTAGAGAGATAAAAGTCACATACATGATTCACTATTTGGTGCTCGTATTTATAGTGGAGGTTTCTTGCACAAGGTAACATTCAGGACCACCTTTGCTTGTCCCTTTCTCTGTCTCATTCCGAGGATGGACGTGCCCACCTGACGGGGGATCTATCATCTTCCGGGTTGGGCCAGAAGCGATCATTTCTGCCCAACTTAGCACTGGGCCGGTATTATCACCAAGGACGTTGCTGAGACCGCCAGACCCAGTTAATTTCGATGCTGGTATTCTGAATGGGGACGCGGGAATAGATGTGGTAGCTATGGATTCAGATGGAAACTTTATTTGGGGTGTTGCACGAAGAATCGCGAATGTCAGCGATCTGTCCCTCGTAGAAAGTCTTGCTCTGGAGGAAGCCCTTATCCTTACCGTAGAGTTAGATCAGCCGGAGATGAAGTTGGTGGGGGATGCCCTCCATGTAGTGCAGATGATTCACGAGAAGACAGTTTGTTCGGTGCACTGCATTGAGACGATACAGAGACTTCAAAGTTTATTAGAGAATAGTAACTACCTAGGTGCCTTATGGGTTCCTAGTGAGAACTTTATAGCGCACTCTCTAGCTAACCATGCAAAGTGAGAACTTTATAGCACACTCTCTATCTAACCATGCAAAGTGAGAACTTTACACCCCCAAGTTTCTTGTCATTCGTTTTTGGACGATTTCCAGGACCCTCAAGCTGAATGATTACAATTTTTCAAAAAAAAAGTTGAAATAGGGAAAATTATACCGTTCACGTTAGGTTGGTTGGTTAGTTTTTTACTGAATATCAATTACTAAATATACGGTAATATTATTAGTAAAAAAATCTAATTTTGATTAAATCCGACAATCATGAATTCTTTTGCTAATTAGCGATATGCGATTCTTAAATTCTAAGATACCTTTCATCTCCAAAAATTGACATTACTTTCAATCCATCCCTTCTTTTTTAACCTTCACTAAAATTAGCAATCTCACTCAGAACAATACAATCATAATTCATAACCATCATCGTTACCAAAAAACGTTGAACAAATTAATTTCAACATATATGTACACTAAATTAATTTTTTTGCCAGCTCATCAGTAAAGTTACATTACTCTTGAAACTGGGAGAATAATCACAATTTCAACATTTTTTACAATCTTTATGATATTGATTGTTTTATGTTGGTTTAGGTGGTGGAATGTCTTTTGCACAGCTAATGATGCTATTCATAACTAGTCTTCTTATAGATAAGTTTCTTATCTAGATTGAGGTTAAGGTTGTCGAGGATGAGGTTGTAGGTCACCAGGGGTAACGTTTTGGTCTTTGGAGTTAAGATTGGGATTCGTAGGAGATGAGGTTAGGGATCGTTGGAGTTTTGGATAGCCGAAAATGATATTTGGGTCGCCGACGCAATGGAGTGAAATGGAGGTAGTGCCTTTTTTGGACGAGGTTACGATTTGCCGATGGTGAGGTTGTGGCCTTCGACGAGGTTGCCATATTCTGGTTGCGAGGTTGTGGTCGACGACAATGATGTTTGGATCTCCATCGTTTAGGTTTGGATGAGGACAGAGGCGGAACATGGGGGTGGCCTAGGGTGGCCCGACCACCCCCAAAAAATTAAAAAATGCATTTTATGCCCTTGTAGTTTTTAATATATTAAAATTTAGTGCTATAATTTTAATTTTATTCTATTATGGCCCCCCTCGACTTTAATTTCTGGGTCCACCCCTGGATGAGGATTAGGTCATCGAATATGTGGTTGGAGGTCGACGGAGGTAAAGTTTGTGACTTTGGCATTGAGGTTGAGAGTCGCCGGAGATGAGGTTGGGTATATTCAGAGGTGGGTTCCTGGAGATAATGTTTGGGTTGCCGATAACATGGAGTGAAATGTAGTTAGTTCCTTTTTCGAACAGGTAGAAGTAAGATTATAGAAATAGGGCCTAACAGATGGTGAGATGACAGCAAGATGAGAATTTAGGAATTTGGGGAACGATCCAACGAGTACCAAAAATAATGTATATATATGTATATAATTTGATTGTAAAATTTTATAAATATACATTTTGTTTTATACTTATAGTTATGAGTTCTATGAGAATCTGTCTCACTATATGTGAGGTTTAAGTCACCAAATGTGAGGTTGCAACTTCCGACGAAGAGGTTACTATTTGCCGAAAGTGAGGTTGTGGCCTTCGACGACAAGGTTGTGACAGTAATGTGACCGTCTGTGAGGTTGCAGTTTTTCAGTTGTAATGTGGTCGACGATAAAAAGGTTTGGATCTCCATCGTTGAGGTTTGGATGTGGTTTAGTTTGTCGGAAATGATGTTGGAGGCCGCCAGAGGAACTGTTTAGGTTTTTTAAGTTAAGGTTGGGAGTCGTCGGAGATAAGTTTGAGGATTGTCAGAGATTGGATTACTGGAGTATTTAGGTCGTTGACGCATGGAGTGAAATGGTGGGGTGACTACAAGGTGGGATAATATGGGAATTTGGAAAATGGGTAATAAAAATAGATTATTTATTATTTGATCAAAATTTTTATAAATATTTATTTTGTTTTATACTTATTTACAATTGAGTCCTTGTCTTTTCTCCCCTCTCGCATTTCACTAAAAATAAAATAAAAATGATTATGGTCGTTGTTAAAAGTATCAATTGGACAGACCTCGTTGACAAATCTCCAATGTCAATTTGACCTAATTTGTGTGTTGACACAGATCAGCCCCAAATTTAATCAAGTCCCAACATGTGATATACTTTGAAAAAGCAATGCTTCAACTTTTCCCATTTTCTCTTCTTGTTTACTGCCAGAAAGATAGAATCCAATGCTCCCTTTCTTTCACCCCACTAATCACTCAGTTAAACACATACAACATATTCATGAAAAGCAAGTCCACAACATAAAACAAAAAAGATGGTCTAATAATGATGGTAGTGTAAACTGTAAACAATATCTTTATTGAATGCAACATTTTCAACAATCTGTTGGATAACAAATTACAAGATTAAACAAATGTCATAAATTTCTAAGGACTAAAAAAAGTAGTGGCTTTTTCTCCCTTTTGTCACACAGAAGCCTCAATCCTAGGCTCAATTGACAATGCACAACTAAAGTCTTGAGCTTCACCATCCAAGTGACATTTTGGCACTTCAGTCCACTCATTTCCCACCAAATGGCACAGGAAATAGCTGAAATCTTCATCAGAGTTTATGCACACTAAAATCTTGCCATCTTTGGAGCCACTGCAGTTGATATCAACCTTCTTACCATAAAACTCATGTGACATTGCCGGAGGCATCACCGCCGTCTGAAACCATGACCGGGAAATCTCATCAAACCTCCATACTCTCAGGCTCGCGCTCTCGAGGAACTCCACTAGCAAAACAACGTAAACCTCCCCTGCACACTCAACCAGGTCGATCGAGTACTCGTAGTACAGAGGCAGCAGCCTCGGATACTCGGAGTAGCACTTCGTGGTGAGATTGCAAGCCACAATCCTCCCAGAAGTGTTAAAGAAATACATTGTCTTTTCGCCGTTCCTCTGAACTAAAACCGACGAATACTTCTTACAGGGGCTTCTTTCCAAGTCGGTGGACACCACATTGCCGCATTTGCTCAGAAAGTACACCGCATTATCGTCCTCCTCTTCCATGGAATGGATTTTCCTCTGCATCGGAGCCGCTTCCTCCTCCCACTGACGATTTACTGAGCTGTAAACGCTGAACGAAAGCTCAGAAAAACCGCCGTGGACCAGAACGATGTTGTAGGAATCCGGGCTCGAAACCATGCCAATGGCTTGAAGATCAACGCTCTGCATAGATGTAGAGTTTGAAGAAACAACCTCTCTGTAGGCGCCAGTTAAGGGGTTGCAGATAACGATTTCGGAATTCGAAGAAGCGAGGCATACTAAACCTCCTGATGATGCAACGGGGACGAGTTCTTTATCATGGATAACCGGGGAGATTGAGAGCATGTTGAGCCTCTTCCAGTTGCTTTCAGAGGAGTCGAAGACAACGGCTTGGCTGTTGAACCACGGTTTTCGTTGATCGACCATGAAGAACCACGGTTCTCTTGATGGGATTCGAGAGCAGGCGCGCTTGAAGGTTGCCGAGGTCGATGCCGATCTCCATCTCTTGCAGACCGAGGTAAGACGGAAGAAGTTGGAGGTTGGGAGCCCTGCGAGAACCTGCTCGAGAACATCTTGATTCAGCTCCTCCAGCTCGGAGCTGCTGCTGTCGTAAATCGGCTCTTCAACGTCATTTCTTTTTCTCTTACTGCTATGTGAAACCGCCGCCATTGATGGGAGAACTTGGAAGGAAACTTGTGTCTGTGTGTTTTAAGGATTTGTTTGTGAGGTTATGACAGCACAAATGTTTGCGGAGTGGAAGTGTTGGGTTGAAAGATGGGACACGGATGGGTAGAAGTCGTAGACCGTGGAGTTATATAAAGCGAGAATTTGTGCTTTTTTTTACGCTTTATTGCAGTTTCATCCCTATAGTGTACACAAATTACATTTTCCCTCAGCCTGGTCACACTTCCGAATTTTAATAATCCATATTTTTCTTACGTGGGATTTATTTTCACTCTGTTCAATTGATCTTATCCATTTATCATATAAGTTTAAAACAATTTTATGAAATTCATGTTAGTTTAATCATATCGCGTCTATGTTTCAGTATAATTTTTTTTTAATTAAGTTTAGTTTAAATCAATTCAATAAGAAATAAATTTAGGAGACATGCCATTGGTAGTCTTTTACACCAACATGTATAAATTAAGTATAAATTAATGTACTAAAAAAATTCATAATTAAATTATATTTTTACTGAACTGAACTGATCTAAAGAAAAACGCAGGTACTATGATGATCGGCTCTCCACCAGCATGTATCTACATTTATCATGTGATTAGTAGAACTATTTTTCAAATTAAAATTTTCGCACATGATTTAAAAAATTGTACTAAGAAAATGGAGATAAAATTATCTTCCATGGAGCTAGAGACGATATGCTGCAAGAAAATGGAGGTTATATTTAGATTAGCTTGAGTTTCAAAATCAAATAAATGCTGATTTAATAGAGACTTTAAAAAGTAATTCTACTGCTCATATATTGTGGCACTTGTGAATTCAATTGCTTAAAGTAAAATAATTCTGCCCGCAGCCCACCACACGTTGTTACTGTTTTGTAGGTTTCTGAACTCTGTATGAATTGTGGTGTTAAATTTGGGAATTATTTAAAATCATTAAAATATATTAACTTACCAAAAATCCCTATTATATCGTGTGCCGATAGTAGTGAGAGAAGTGGCCAGAAGAATCCTACCAATGCTAAGTTTTCTACCAATACTTAATTTAGGAGACATGCTATTCAGTTAATCATTTTACATGGTCCAGTAGGCTGTGAAATAACCAAGGTGTCTGTGAACAACTAGTATATCCTGGACAAAACTCGGTCAAACTTGAGTGTGGATGAACTTGAGTCGAGTTAAAATAACTTTGAGTTTGAGTTAAGCTAATTTTTTTGTTACATTGAACACGTAGAGTTTATCGAACTGATATAATGTATATTATATAATTTTAAAATTATTCAATATCAACTCAAGTCGTTTAATGCTTTAGTGATTATTTTGTTTAGATCATTCAACCACCCTGAGTCTAGGCTAATGCTGGTGTAAATATAGCTTGACTTAAACACGAAAGTAGTAAATTTTGACATAAACACACGAAAAGTGCAAGTACATAGTGCAAATTGGCATAAAATGGAGGAGCTAAGAAAAAGAGAGGTGGGATTATGGTGGAGAACCCCTTGGATTGCGTTGACAAAGTGGAAAAGGGTAAGGGAATTTTGTCCAATGTGTAGTGTCTCCCCCGCTTGCATTGCATGTCTGAAGAATGTCTCTGTGTGTTTGTCACGACTCACTACTATGGTAAACAAAAAGTAAAAACGGTAATTTAGTTGTGTGTGGGTCCTTCCATCGGCGCCGCTTAATATACTCCCAAAATCCCCCCCCTTCTTTATTTTCAATTTAGATCATTGTTTAAATGTATCTTTGTTCTACCATAAAAAATAAATTTATCTAAACTAAAATGAAATTTAAATATGGCGGTTATATTTCCTTTTAACTTTCTTTTGTTAGAGAAAATTGCACATGTGTTAAAGGTTTTTATAAAGTGTTTTGGTATCTCTGAAGTTACTTTGTAAATTTTACCTCTAAAAGTTCGAATTAGTTATCCAAATGTTTATTTCCCATTATTAGCTGACTTGGAAATAAAAATTAAACTGTCGGTTAGAGGTTAAATTTTCAAAGTCATCGTCTATCTAGACATACCAAATCAGTATATTTCTAAAATCAAGGGTATATGAGCACTTAACAAAAAAAAACAGGGTACATGAGCTCTAATTTTCTCCTTTTATTATTTTAGACTTCCGCATTTTTAAATGTGATTCTAAGTTTAATGAATCATTTTCTATAACTGAATGATCTAAATGAAATTAAAATGATCTATATATATAGTTTGTATTTTGTATTCTGTTTTATAGCTGTAAATGCCCTTAGTTTAGTCTAATTTTTTTATTTCTAATACATGTTTAACTTACTCCTTTAAGATTAATCAACTTTTTGTCATTGTTAATTAGGCGCGGGTCGAGGGTACTTGAGGTTTGCTTTGCATCATAGGAAATAAAAGTGAAAAAGAAATAAAAAAATAATAAAGTGGTGCGAAAAGAGAAGGAAAAATTTTACAGCCGACATTCGAGCCTTGAATAAAACCCCATCCGTGTTGAGAATTTTGTCCTGCCCATAATCCCAGAAAAGTCAAATTCTTATAGACAGAATCCTAAGCGTTGACAATGAACACTTTTACTTTTCATTGTAAAAATTGACTTTGGATACTCCTAAATCTCAGCCCAAAAGCCATATATTACGAATCTCTTTTGCTTTGGTTCTCACACTTTAAGTATGTTGTACGTATCATGTTAATCTCATGTTGCCATGACATAAATTGGATAAAGTTATTGGAAATCTAGGATGCTCTAAGTTATTGGAAATCTAATCCAAGCATCAGCACTGAATAGTAAAACCAAGGAAAAGCTTTGGTAACCTGGAAATTGACAAACAGGCCATCTTTCATCACAACTAATGACAAAGATAAATCTCGTGCAAATGATTTTATCAGCTATAACTAGGCACTCGGGAGGGATTCCCTTGAACACCAAATCAAAAGAAGTATTTTCAACAAAACAAACCAGGAGATGTTGAACGTCAATCTTCAATAGCTGATCATCACATCTCACCACAGGTATGAACAAATCAGAGTCCAAGGAGCTGTTCACTAGCAAATTCATGCCCTTGGAGTAAGCACAAGTCAAAGGCCTCTCTTCTGATTCAGTTGATGAGAAATAACCAATCATCACTGCAAGAAATTCTACATGCTAAGCACTGAAACTTAATTCAAGTCATGAACTATTAGGCTCTTTCCTTGTAAGTATGTTCAGAAATTGAGAAAGATTTGGGAAGAAATGGACCCCAAAGAAAGACATTCGCAGTTTGAGTCCACCAAGATGAAGAAAGCACTAATCCTTCAGTAGAACATAAAATGTCCAGACAATCATCACTGAAAGAGCCTGATGAATAACCAGTACCAATATATACGCACGCTGAATCATGAAGGTGTTACTTAATATCACCAAAGCTTGCTTCAATATCAAATGTTTCATCACTAACAGAATTCCTCAATAAATAATCCCTGGAGTATTCAGATTTTTTTAGAGGCCATAATAGCATTTCGGTTGAACTTTCCTTGCTCGTAACTTACAAGTTTTCCTCCACTCAGAAATGCCTTCAATACTTGAATCCTCAAATGCGGTAATAGGACCAGAATTGGGCTCCACTACTCTTATCAAAATAGGAAGATGCACATTCCAATATGTCATATGAATGGGTAGTGGTGAATGTCAATGTCAGTTAAGCATAGATCACACTTGTTAGATAATGATTCCAACCCACTACAAGATACAAAACGCAATTGCAAGCACCTATGTGAATCCAAAACCATATCAATCGAGCCTTCTTCTAGGCTCAAAGATTCAGCAATTGGCTTAACATCAGAGGAACAGAGAATATACTGTAATCCTTCATTTTCTTTGGACAACAATATGTAGCACCTCCGTAGAAACCTAGCACTCGCAATACTCTTTTCCATCAAAACTGTATGAAAAGTTCAATTATTAAACTCATTTTAGCACTGCATGTAAAGCAACAGCCTCTGGGAAGAAGATAGTTACCCGGAAGATGTTAAAGATTCTCTTCTCGTGCAAGGACAGAAGATACAAACTTGAACATAATTAAATATCGAAACACTGTATTTGAACACTATAAAGAGAGTACAGGCAACAAGAAGGCTTCAAATCTAGTGCCAATGACTTTACACAGAGATTAACCATTACCATATTCACATATTTATATGTAGACTCTAGTAGAAAATTGTATAATTAACCGCAACCACCTAATCAAGACACTACGACTAAATCATCATCAAAAACAACTCAGAAGCCTATATCCCTTTATGTGGGGTCGGCTCACACCATTGTTACATGTTATTTCTTGGAAGCCAACATCTGGGGGTAGATGCCCAAAAACCTTACTACGCACCTCTTTCACTAGGAATCAGTCCAGGAGTCTATTGTGGTATAAATCAGCTTCTTCCTCACCTAATATAAAACTTAGGACTAACATGTTCAAAGAAATAATCTGTTCTACGTAGTTATAGAGTGTGAGGAAAAGAATGCTATGGTGACATACAAACGAAAATGTCCCTCAAAAATATCTAGCACGGATATATATCTATTGGTGTTAGGCTCATTCAAAACGTTTTAGAACTGTACAACAAAGAATATAAACTGACCAGGTTTAATCACACTATAAAAGTTGATAACACAAGAAGTTATTGCACAGTTGGAAGTAATTGCACAGTTCGGATGCTCAGTCGAAACATTAACTTGAGAAAATATCGATTATAATGTTGTATGAGATAGACAAAGAATTGAATGACACCTATGACTTATGACCTATGCCAATGCAATATGTAAGGCAGGGTCTTATTTCTGCCACTGCAGAACTAATGCTTAAATCCAAGCATTTTTCTAGCTGTGAGCTATGAGATGTATGGATTTTGATCCTATCTTGCCATTTTGTTATTATAGGGAAAATCATACTAAACATTCACTGTCCTATCTCTTCCCTAACTGGGTACAAATACTATCAGTGAAAGCATGTGGTTAACATCAAACTATAACTTGATCAAATCAATATTAAAGAAAAAAAGATGATCAAAAGCATGACAGAATGCTCAATTTCTTTTAGAGACCACCAGAAACCTTCAGAAGCAAGCACCTATTGTCTTTGACTTGATATGAAGTGCATCAGCTGAATTCAATCTAATCAAACCTGATTCTGAATGCAGTTTATCAAAATATTTGATTAAATTTATCAAGCTACATGGACCTGAAATAAGGGAACATGTTACAAGTGCAACTTGTTAAGCTACCTTGAAGATATTAATTCACAAAGACCATCATCCTGCATTATCTGACATGCATGTAAAAAGAAGAGACGTAAATAATGAGCTATCGCACCCTACATTTTTTTCAGGAATAACTATGCACACAAGTTCCAAATTTTGAAAACGTTTGTAAGGAATGATACTTAGGGTTTACATGGTTGGGGAAGTTTGACAGTTGGTAAGGCCAAAGAATCAAGGGGTTCATGTCCATTTCAAAAAAACTAGGTATTGGAGCATTCCTCTTCAAACTGGGGGAACGATATTCATGACTCTCTCACTCTCCCAATTTACCTTTCAGTGTGTCATATTTTTTGCTAAACAATTATTAGTCCATTAGATTATAACACTAATTAATTATTGTTATTTTAGAAAATAATATTACATTATACAGTATGGTATTTTAAGAAAAAGTACTTCTAGTCTTCTACAAAGCACCATCGATGACTATGATAAGCATTATCAGCTATTTTCATTGTCATTCCCCTAAACAACAAAGCTCCCTCTAAGGCTCTTTGATAACTTTCATTACTTAGACTGTATTTAATCAATCAAATATATGTAGTCAGTCTTAAACCTATTAAGGAGAGGCACAGTGGGGAACTGTTATTCACTACCAAAATTAAACTGACATATTAAATAAGAAACTGTTCAAAGCCAGAATTAATGGTCATTTTTAATGGGCAGTCGTTATTCACAGCCCTGTATGTTTTATAATTACAGTGCTAAAATAGTCATCTTTTTTTCAATCATTCTCATCAAAAATCATATTACAATTATCATACTTTTAATCCTAGGAATTTTAAATATTTCTTCAAAAACAATTAATCTAGAAACTTTATAAATCTAATAATTAAAAAATTGGGCTGAATAAAAAGAGAGACTAAAAATTATTATATAGCGAACATATATAAAGCAGGTGATAATTCTTGGCTGGACAGCAGCTCCTTGGTCAAGGTAGCTTTTTGACCCACCTTTTTATTTTAATGATTAAAATTTTAAAACAGTAATGTTTATGTTTCAATTTAGAATAAAGGGTACATAGTATGGCTGACTAAAAAAACAGGGCTATGAAACATCAGATTTTAAACTTCATTGTGATGCCAAAAGTATCCTGAACAAGTCTAGATTGTGAAAACTTACAGAGCACAATGCTATAGGGTGAAATAAAATAGGCAATTATTTAAGGCGATTTTGTCATTTTCACTAGTAAGAATAACAATATACATTCAGGAATTCATGAATTCATGAATAATAACAATACTAAATGATCAGAAAATAGGTTTGTTTGTGTGTGTGTGTGTGAGAGAGAGAGAGAGAGAGAGATAGAGAGTCTGCAGTGCTTCTAATATATTGTTTCAGCATCTTCTAAGTGATTAGATCTACTTGCATCGAACACTTTCAATACTGACTAGTCTGAGATAGTGAGATATAGCAACAATCCGATTTAATTGAACAGCCGAACTTCTCAAAAAGTGGGATGGTTTCGGTCGAGTCAGACCTTGATAACAGGACCTAAAAGCAATGATAAAAAGTTCTTCTACTTAGTGCACTTAAGTATAGATATAGCAAGACCATAAAAATTGATCTTGATAAAACAACTAAGCCTTTATCCTGCTATTTGGGGGTAGCTTTATATGGATCATATCTCGCGTGCATTTATTATTGGTTTAGACAAATGGCTTCATATTTCAATACGCCATCTTTTATTCACTTGAAACAGCTTATGGAATATCCAGTTTAAAATAGTCTTAAAGTGAGCACAAAAATATCCAGTTGAAAACAACTTGTGGAATATTTTGTGAGCAGGAGGGTAAAAGTATACCAACCTCAAAACCTACCAAATTAATCGCATGGTGTGTATATAAATCATCCAGCTGAACACCCATAACCTAACAATCAGAGGCACTAGAACTTGAAAAGCAACTCATATAAGTGTAGACCGTCTTGCAAATCACAAGCAAAAGAACTGGTTTCAGACTTAAATCTGAGATCTCCAACATCTATAGCCTGAAATTTAAGGAAAGGAACATACCAACTGTTGATGCCTTCAACAAGAAATGGTAGCTTCAAAAAATAAAGTACAGCGTGATTGTAAACACGGGAAAAAAAAAACTCCAACATGCCGCCAAATACACATTACAGACTTACAGTCCGGAAAGGGTTATTCTTGTAAATACTAGTTATACATCATAGCATGTCTTGATTGTTCTTAGCTAGAAATTGAAGGGATTTTCTTTTTATTTACAACATTTTGACATCTATTTCACATCAAATGTGTAGAATTGAATTTTTTCGGATTCTAAGAGCTCAAACAAAAACAGTAGTCCATTCACAAAAGCAAACAGCCAGTAGGGGAACATGTAAACCCAGTGCATTTAAATCCCTACCTATGCGTCTTTCCAACTCAAGTTATATTCCGGTCTCCCACACATATTTTAAACCTCATAGGCTCTAAATTGTAATTCATGCACACAAAATGACATTACTACTTACTATATACAGTTATTTTAGAGAAAATGACTATTGCAATAAACCAAAACACAGACATTTCATGATATTCTTTCAAAAAAGCCAAACCTATTATCCTACCTCCACTTTTTTCTCTGTAAGGTTATCATTCATCCAGGGTAACGTGTAAGCCCAATTAATTCTTAATCTTTTCTGTGACTTTGTGACTCAAAGTTACCAGGCTCACACAAATTTTAAACTCATGAGGCTCCAAGTTGTAATTAATGTTCACAAATTTTCTTTATTATATATGAAAAAAATAATTTTGTAAATAAAATAGAACACAAACATTTCATGATTAACTTCCACACAAGCTACAACAGTTATCCTAGAACCACTTTGTTCTCTTCAAGGTTATCATTCACCCAGGGTACTTCAAGAACGAAATTTGCAAGGCTGACATCCCACATAATCCTCTTCTGGTTCGACAAAATGTAACTGTCACAGAAAGTGTGAGGTTAACAAACTTTAAAGATACAACACCACAAAGCCATTGTCATGGACACTTTCATGAATCACTAAATGCTTCAAAGAACACACTAGCTCAGGTAATATAAAATCACAAGGTATCAGGTTCAACTTACTCGGTTTTAGATAAAAGTCTAGTTCGCAAATCACCAATCTCGTCTACTGACAATAGAACCTGTAAAGAAACAGAAAGCAGTGATTTTGTGCATCTCAAATGAATATGTCAATGGTAAAAGGCAAAAAATACTACCCTTGCAAGACTGGGACATAGACACTATCACATTTTGACTACCTAAGCAGTAACACTACGTAAAAAGGATCAGTTACAAATCAAATATACATCCACCCTTCAGGTCCCCTCTTTATTATGTTTACTACAGAGCATTTCCAATCACTCTCGACCCATTGCACTAGCCCCATTATGGCGCTTCAGCTGAAAACAATGGGGCTTACTATAGCCCAAGGAATGCAACTACAGTAAATTGACATCGATGCATTCATATAACCATAAAATAGTTAGAAGTCATTTTTCAGGTAACAACGTTAGCTCTTTCCTCCATGGGTAACCCATGCTCATGTTACAGTAAAGTGGAGACAACTTACTGGACAGTCTATGTTTTAAATTGTAGTTGTTAAATGCAATGAATGCCAGCAACAAACTACGAAAATGATGTACCACTACTGAAAAGTTAATGACAGATTTTGAAAAAAAAAAAATGCTTTGATTAGAAAGGAATGTAGTTTAAGATTGAACAGATAGTACTAAAATAAAAGAAACAGTAATAAATAGGAAAAGTCTAACGGAAATAATACTATTGACAAGGATACTGACTCTTTTACGCAGAAACTTGAAGCTGCCAAAGATTTGAAAACTCCAGAATATTCCTCAGAAATGTGGAATCACGTGTAAATACAGTTGGTTGAAGAAAGACCCGGATACAGAATTCGATACATCTTAATTTGCAAGTAGAAATAATCTGGAAGATGAACGAGAAGTACCTTCGTTGATGAACTAAATTCACAATTATGTGGTGGGCACTCAACAGCAATGGTCAAGTAAGAGTGAACTTCAGGTTCATTTTCCACACAGTTCTCTGCCAAGCAAGATAAGGAATTTATTTGGAGCTGAAGCAAACAGCTAAAAATTTACACGAGGATGGCTAGGTGGATCACATGTTGTTTCATTTATACTCGCACATAACATCTTTTTCTTAAAGGAGCTTTGGAGCAGAGTTAACATTCCTGCCAGGTTCAGGACTAGAAACCAGTCTCTTGCACTTAAGATGCAAGGTAAGATTATCTACATCAGATCTTTACTGAGCCAAACTCTCCCACCAAACACCACCTAAAGTATAATTTTACAGCATGTCATTCTAAATAAATGTCCACGTTTATTCAGGTCGTCCCCTTCCTTATGTAATTGAGCTTAGACAAATAATATCCATAGATAAGGTTGGCTATATGCATTGTATATCACTATCCAATTATAAAGTCTTAAGTATAATTGTGTTGAAACAAATAGCCAAACAAGTCCCTAAAAGCTAGTAAGTCTTACATTGGACTACCATGACCAGAAATCTGTAAGACATCCACCCATGAAAAAACTGCCACAGCCCACTCAAAAGCATTCTTTTACAACATATAACGCCATGTTTTAAACATTACCCACATCAGAACTTGATGTTATTATTTACAATCTGGTAAAAACATATATACTGTATGTGTTGTCCAAATCAGAAGGTAATGTACTGCTTTATTCCCATACAAAGCGAATCTCTATGGTAAATATATCAGTCACTAGGATAAACGGTAAACATACTTGCTCAGTACAGTCAGAGAAATTTGTTGTATGTTAATCTTTATTGTAGACAAAAAACTTCATTAGCTGGTGAAGCTTCCCCTCCAGTGGATAAAGGAGCGGGGTGATCATATATATCCTGTAGAAAAAAAAAATGATAACTGAGCTAAATACAGCAAGTAATGGTAGAATGGCAGAATTCAGTTCAAATTGCAATTAGACAATTGTGCCTACCTTAATAACTTCATCTGAAATTGCGCCAGAAAACTGACTAGAATCACCCGTCCCACCAGCACCTAGCATACCCCGTGACAGCCAGTTCAACATCCACGAGGCTTGCTCGAAGCACGCTCATCTTTAAATGGCTCATCCCAAGCTCCTACAGTATAACTCCAACCCTCGAACTCCAAAAAGTTTATTGACTTGGCCCCATCTCACTTTTCTGCCAGAGAATCTGAAAAACAATATCAAGACAAGATAATTCAATCAAATGATCGTCTATAGTTTTAAAATTTGAGACAAACGTGTTCTGGGTGATCCTCCCAAGCCATAATCAGTTTAAACAAACTAAAATACATGTTCTGAAGACACGGGAAAAAATAAATAAAAGAGGCACATAAGGATTTATCTGTAGTTTTACAAGTTGAGATAAACATGTTCTAGGTGATCCTCCCAAGCCATAATCAATTTACACATTAAAATACATGTTCTAAATACACGGAAAAAAATAAATAAAAGAGGCACATAATGATCATCTACAGAAGCACGAGATCTGGTAGATGAAATAGGTGCAGACAAAACAGTCCAAATAAAGGGTAAAAATTAAGAACCCTATGACCCAGATCTTATTTCTACCACATGAAGAGTTCTATTTATAACGTGTTTTAACTTCCTATCTTCTCATTTACTTATATAAACAAATCCATTATGCCACAGCAAATAGAATAAAGAGGGATAGAGCTCTTACACAATCTTTATGTGGTATACAACTGCATTCGAGTCTGGCTATCACATCCCCACGTAGATATCTATAAATCATTTAAGGCTCTAGGATATCATAAACTAATACTTTAATGTTTTTTAAACATAGTATTCGAAAGATGTCTTGGGATAGTGGCATAGTTATGGTTAAACATAGTATTCGAGAGATGTCTTGGGATAGAGGATAGGTTCATTAATATTTAGTTAACTTTTGCTTCACTAAGTTTAATTTTTAAATTAAAATCGATTTTAATCAAATCAGTTCCATCCAGCTCCATCCCAAATTGTTAGTTTAAGGTCAATTAAATTAAGTTTATTCACTTCATTACCTTTCAGAAACTCCATTAAGTTCATTTGAATTAGGTTAAATTCGGTTAAATTTAATTTAGTTTATTTTAGTTCATCTTCATCAAGGCCGGACAAATTTTGTTTACATTCAGTTTGATCATTGAATTTTTGGATTCATTTTTATTTAGTTTAATTCAGTTCAATTTAATTAAGTTTATTCAAATTTGGCTAAGTTCAATTGAGTTTTGCTCCATTTAAGTTACGCCTTTATTATTTAAAATTCCTTTTTATTGAACTTAGCCAAATATGAATAAACTTAACCCAATTGAACTAAATTAAAACCAAAAAAAATCTAAAAATGGGATGAAACTGAATTGAATTTTATTAAATTTGTCTGATGACTGATCTTAATGAAGATGAACTAAAATAAAATAAATTAAAATTGAACTGATTTCAACCAAATCTTTATAAACTCCAAGGAATTTTTTAATATCAAAACGTGAACTGAATTAAATTGAGCTAGAACTAAATAATTGGGGTAAAATAAATAAATTTAAGTGAACTAAAACTAAATATTTGGGATGAAATTGAATTGAATTGAACTGATTTGAATAATTTTTTATCAAATAGAAGTAAACTTAGTGAAACTAAACTGTAAACTCAATTGAATATAAATGAATCTAAACTAAATAATATAAAAATAAGGGTATCAATGTCTTTAATAAATAATTATATTAAGAAAAATGAACTAATTAATTACCGCCCCTTCTAGAAATTATGACAAAATTACACCCCACTTTAAAATAAAGAAAGTTCCACCGCCCTTAATACAAATTTTTCCCTAAACTAGTTCAAATACAAAGTATCTCAATGTCTTTTTCAACGAAGTCCTAGAATAAGACATTGAGATAGATAACAAGGAATGAAGAGTGGAAATTAGATGTAAAATGTTATACTTTACTATCAAACTAAATTACAGTTAAGAAGAGAAGTGTGGATTTCTATACAAGAACAATTTAAGAATGTTTGATGCAGTCTGTTATGATATTGAGAGGGCAACATAAAAATAACTTGATACTTAAAGCATACACAGTATCATCTTCTATTTATTTGTAAACTCTCACCCCATTGATTTAACATGCAACGATAATTCTTACTACAGGAAAACCAGATAGACAACATTCAGAGACATAGAACCAAAATATGCACAAGTTAAAGCATATAGGTCAGTCTTCAATTAATAGTACTTTGTAAAAATATGTCACCTGCATGATTAAACATTACGTTCAACTACCAATATAACAGGTGGCATTCAATCATCACCTCAAACCGTTTAACAATGGCAGATATGCAAGACATAAAGTAAAGATACTATAATTCAAATGAAAAATCATACCCAGCGAGACTCTGCAGGCTAACAGTAAGACTTGAAAATCTGAAACCAAATAGTCATTTCCTGTAGATCAGAATACCATAGCTATGAATAACACTGTTTTCTTTAACATTTTCAGTAACAAGATTTCATGTGCAGAGAAATGGAGAGTAATACTCATGGATGCTTCGACTTCCATGAAGGAGGAGAATAAAATTTATTGTGATTCAATTAGGTCATGTGGATCTAAAACAAACAAAAGCAAAGTTTAAAGATAACATAGAAGAATAATACATATAGTTACTGACTTGCAGCAGATAGCACATTGATATCTATGTTCATGGTTATACGTCTAAATCTGCTGAGCCTATACATTGCTGAGCAAGAAACTAAAAAGAAAAGAAAAACAATAAACATGGCATCAGAACTAAATTGAAGCAGAAAAATACAGAGCAGACTACTGTGATGGGACAACATAAAAATGGATAACGATATGGTAAGTTACCAATTTCACAATAAATCAACTAAGATGTTAAGTACCAAGGACACATCATTATAAACAGAGTATCAATGTCACACAGATTAAAACCAACCAAAACATGTTCTGAATACAGAAGAAAATAGGTCAAATTTATACCGAAGCAGTTAGCAAGTCCGATATATGACATGGACATTCTTGATGGACACTTGAATCATGTCCAGAATCTGCATTAATCAGAAAAGAGACATCCAGCTTTAGTACAAATAGAACTGAGGGGAAGTTTGATAGAGAAGGGGAAAATCACGAAGAGAAAGAAACTTTAAACTGACTGGTTCAACATAAAATGCTGTCTCTTAAAAAATGTACTTTGATTGGTCAGCCCCAAAATAAGACCTAACACTAAATAGAAAGTTCAAGGCCATACTGTGTGTAAGTAGATTCTAAATTTTCTGATCCAAGACTGGGATGTGAGTGCATGATAAAAGAGGAACATAACGAATGGTCAATTACAAAGGAGATATCTCTCCTAGGGCAAACAGAGTTCCAATAACTTGCTATGAAAATCCCAAGTAACAAGTAGAAACTCTGAAAGAGGTTTAAGCTCTTGTCTAGCAGCAAGGTGGTGGGGGATGGTTCTGTCACATATTGCTTCAAGAATCATGATTCAATATGGGTGCGTTTGATGGGTGCCTATAAGCAAAGCTGGCTTATTTTGAAAGTGGGGGAGATTATAAGCAAAGTTGGCTTGTTATGAAAGTGGGGGGAGACCAGCTTCTGTTTTTCATATAAGCTGTTTTACCAAACACTACAACCCCAGCTTCTGCTTATCTACCAAAAATAGCTTCTATTTTCTCATATAAGCTGTTTACCAAACACTATAAAGTGCTAAGATTATAAGCAAAGAAACTTGTAAACCGTGTCAAACACACCCTATAGCTTACAGCAAATTCGCCTCTGGTTTAACATCTAGAGAAGAGGCAAACGTTCGGAATGCTTAGAGTAGAGAGAGAGAGAGAGAGAGAGAGGGAGACCCGGTGTGGTAACTACTACTACAACTCTAACTGGGGCAACATTTCCAAATCCAGCTATTTTTACCATTTGTATAAAAGTATTCAGCTATTTCAAGCCAATAGTTTCAGATTACAGTAAGTACACTTGAAAATTATCTTGGCAATAATGTACGTTTTAAATGATTGGCCAGTAGATCCAATATCTGCATGGAAAAAGTTATGTTATAAAGACCTGAGGAATTGTAAAATAACCAATGCAGCAGCTCTGGTCACCCTTACATACACCAGTTTAACACCCTTTCTTCAAGTGTTCAACATAAGCACACATTTTTTACATCATAAAGATAAAAGTCCAGCAAAAATGAAAATTTATTTTGCAATCAATCCTAGAAAATAACCAACAATGCACTCCTACTTACAGATACAAGTAATTTATTACTTGTAATACTAGTGCAGCCAGAGAAACCATAGACAGTAAACTACTCAAAGATATAGACAGTGATGAAATTGATATTGATAACATCCCATGCGTTATTTCATTTTACTTGCCTCCAAAGCACTCTATTGTAAATTATTTCCCTTACTGGAACTACCCTTTTGATTTTCAATATAATATAAAACTTGGTGTCTTAATAAAATGTAAAGCACAAAACAAATCTTCATGTTGCCTATTTTCTTAGCTTCTAAGTTGAAGATATATTTTCTAGAATGAGACAGTGCCAACCAACTTTAGTAACAAACAATTCCCAACAAAAAGCCCATTCCTTACCACACACACGTCTTGACAATTTTGCAAGCTCTGCAGCAGCAAGCTTAGGAAGAATAAGGCCTCAATGACAATACAAGGCAGCCTCATCAATGATTGACCCCCGTTAAACATGACACAACACATAAAGAAGTAATGTCAGACCATAAGCAGCATTTATATGTATCAATTGGAAAGCTCTCTGATGCGGTAGTAAAGCATCAAATTAGAACAAGTTTGCACTGGAAAGTAAGATCAGAGAAAAAGTGACAGACCCTGAGTCCACGAATCACCTCCAATAAATCTAACACTGAGCATGTGTACATCATCATCTAAAACTCCAACCTCTCAGTGCTCTGAGAGTAGTAGGGCCGATATGAGATCAACTGGTCTCTCTGTGATGAAAACGATAAAAACCTTAACACCAATAAATTGAGGTATCTGAAGCTGAAAATTAAACACAAGGCTTAACAAAAACAAAGCAAAAAAGATAAATAAAATGATAGTACGGAACACACCGCTAGGCCATCATTCTCCTCTTTGAAAAGTGTAAGGAATAGAGGATCAGACACAACAACCATATAGCTATCCTCGTATTCCTAGTCAACCACTGCATCTCCAATAGTTCCAGTACATGCCTCAACAATTAGAGCAAGCAGCACCTGCAACGAAGAATGACTTCTTTACTTACATTCTAAAATGAATGAAAGAATTTTTTTAAATATTAAAGTTGAAAATATAACCTGCCGAGCTGAATTCTTCTGTATTAAAGTTGTGCTGGTGCCAATTAATGATCCAGAATTTATTTCCACCTTCTTCAAGTAGACAACGATAACTGGGTTAAGAAAAAAGGTGTCATACTTTAAGGATGTAAAGGATATTCCACTAAATCATTGTGATACTTTTCTCTAGCAAAATATAATGATCATAAATAACTTACATGGAAGATCAGAGGCCAAAATGTTATTATCAAAATCGCTCTGCAAGACTGGAACAAATATGTAATAGCATTATGTATGTTAAAATAAGAATCTGTTCATGTCTAAATCACTAATCAAGACTAGATCTGTTCATATCCTGGGAATAATAACTTTGATGGAAGATCGGAAGTGATTTAAATGCAAGATGAGGAAATCGCTCTTCATAATAATTAGCACCCCATATTACTACAATTAAGATCAAGAGCACGTTACCCTCCTAACAAACGGCAACAAATAAAGGTGTTCCCATAAATTAACCCACGCATTGTATGATTGAAGACACCCGTCTGAAACCAGCAACAAAAACAAAGCAATACATCAAACCCCATGAAATTGCCATTCTAAGAGAATAATTAACCAGATCCAAGAGATTAATACTTATCTTTGCATTGCCACCAAATGCCTAAAAGCAAACATAATTATTTAAATGTTAAAACTAGAACGCTCCCTGAAGAAGTAGTGAAGCATCGATCTAGTACAAGTTGGCACGTGTAAAAGGGAGGTCAGAAACAAAGAAGCATTACCCGGAGCCTGCAATCCCTTCCACAATATCCAACCGTGAGCAAGTGTTTATCATCATCATCTGTAATTCCAACCTCTCAATGTGCCATCAGCAGACCGATTTGGCATCAACTGGTATCTGTCATGAAAAATAAACACAAGGTTAAGCATCATAAAAACAAAGCAAAAAAATGATATAAAAATTCATACAAAAATGGTCAGACACCACCATTATAGATTCTGAGTCATCCCCGGCGTCTTCAATAGCTACAGCACATGCCTCAACCATTAGACCATGCAGCATCTGCAATGAAAAAAATGACGTCCTTACTTCCATTCTGTACTGATAGAAGATTTTTTCAATCTTAATTTTGAAAGAATGGCCTGTACAGCTGAACTCCCCGACTGCATAAGATTGTCAACGTTCAAAAACACAGTACTGGGAAACACTACAATGTTAAAACTCCATGAAAATCCCAGAATTTATAACTCCAAATGCTCAACACACAATAAACTTACAACCAATTAGTAAACTAGTAAATCACGTGATCAGATTCTCACAATATTGAAGGGGACAAACTAAAATTGAAATCATATCCCAGAACCTAGGATATGAATTTCAGTCCCGTAAAATATTCAAGATTTTCTAAACTTCAACCCAAACCATAATCTTACAGAAGAAGGCGCACCATCAACTCCACCCTTGTCATCATCGTCCTTGCCAGACTCAACCCTTCAACTACCGGCTCTTAGTCTCTCTCCTCATCCATGCTGCGGGCAAAACAAAAACAAAAACAAAAATCAATCAGATGTATTACCAATAAACCCATCATTATCACCGACCATATAGAAAGACAAACAAAACGAGGTAACCTCTTCCTCCATTTCTTTCTTTTTTTGTCTCTGTTCAGCCTCATCCCTATCTCCTGGAGCAACTCATAGTCATCTGATTCAAGACCATAATTCTTCTCTGCGCTCTGTAATAATAAGTGAAAGCATCATCAATCAGAGGATATTACCAAAGAATGTTGACTTAAAATAATCAGATGAAAGATTTTGATCGGAACTCTGAAGCAATAGGTACCAAAGAGAAGACAAGAGAGTTATGATACTATTTAATATTTCAGATACATACTGGAAGCCATAATGGAGATATGGCATGAGCAGTGCACATACTGCAAGAAGTATGGAAATCTGTAAAACAAATCAACTATGGGGAAGATTAATTTTTTTTAAAAGTTGTTGTGTGACAAATTCACATCATGAACACTTACCTTCGCAAAGCTAGAAGCTGAAGAGTCTAGTGAAACTTGGATTCAGGGCAATGGAACTTTCACATTTTCGAAATGGGGCTTAATTTTAATTTAATATCTAAAATGGGCAATAAATAATTAATTTATTTTTAGTTAATATAACTACTGATCTAAAGACGCTAATATCCTTATTTATATATTTTTAGCTAGATGGTGAACTAAATTAGGCTAAATGATATCTGACAAAATACGATGGAGCTTATAGCCAAATTTGAATGGACTGAATGAACCAAATTTGAATTAATTGACATAAAAGTGAATCTAAAAAATGTTGGGATGGAAATAAACCAATTTTAACCAAATTTGTAAGATCTGAAGATGAATTGAATTGAATAAAAAAAGGAAATTAAATTAGGAAAAGGAGAAATGAATTGAATTGAATTAAGAAAAATTGAATTGAATAAAAAAAGAAAATTAAATTAGGAAAAGGAGAAATGAATGGATTTGAATTAAGAAAAAAAAATTAATTGAATTGAATAAAAAATTAAATTAAATTTGGAAAGGAGAAATGAATTGAATGAAAAAAATATCAAATAAGGGAAAGGAGAAATGAATTGAATTGAAATAAAATGAGAATAATAGAAATGAATTTAATTTAATCAAGAAAACCAGAAATAAATGAACTGAAGTAAGAAAAAGAAAATATAACTGAATTTAATCAAGAGAAGAGAAATTAATTGAATTGAATCGAGAAAAAGAGAAATAAAGGAACTGAATTAAGAAAAACAGAAATAAATTGAATTGTATCAAGAAAAAGAGAATTGAAATGAATGAAGAAAAACATAAATGACTTGAATTGCATCAAGAAATAGAGAAATGAATTGAACTGAATGAAAAACATTCATAAATTGAACTGAATCAATAAAAAGATAAAATGAATTAAGATAAAGAACAATGAAGTCAATTGAATTAAGAAAAAGATAAATAAATCAAAGTGAATTAAGAAAAAGACAAAATGAATTAAGATAGAGAGAATCGAAATGAGCTGAAGTAAGAAAAAGAGTAAATGAATTAAGATAAAGAACAACGAAGTCAATTGAATTAAAAAAAAGACAATTGAAATAAAAAAAAAAAAGATAAATGATTCAAAGTGAATTAAGAAAAACAGAAATGAATTGAAATAAGAAAAAGAGAATTGAAATTAACTGAAGTAAGAAAAAGAGAAATTAATTGAACTGAATGAAAAACATTAATAAATTGAACTGAACCAAGAAAAAGATAAAATGAATAAAGATAAAGAACAACGAAGTCAATTGAGTTAAGAAAAAGATAAATGAATTGAATTGAATAAAAAAATAAAGATAAATGATACAAAGTGAATTAAGAAAAATAGAAATGAATTGAATAAAGAAAAAGAGAATTGAAATGAACTGAAGAAAGAAAAAGAAAAATGAATCAAGAAAAAGAGAAATGTATATAACTAAATCAAGAAAAAGAGAAATGAATTGAACTGAATTAAAAAAGAGAAATGAATTGAATTGAATTAAGAAAAAGAGAAATTAATTGAACTAAATTCAGGCAAATTCAATATAGAAATTAATGAATATAAACTAAAATGAATTGGAAACTAAAACTATAAATATTGGGATAGAGCTGAATTGAACTGACTGGATTATGATTGAACTTTGGTTTACTTGGAGTGAACTTAATGAAGTTGAACTGAATTTAAATGAACATAAATGATCTAAACTAAAATTAAATAAAATGGTGTATTAGCGTCTTTAAATCAATAATAATATTAATTAAAATTAAATTTATTATTTACTCCTCTTTATAGGAATGATGTAAAACTTACATTGCCCTTCATCCAAATTTTCCCAACGTGGCTGGATATTGATCTGCGCAAGCTGAGTAGACAAAAAAAAAAAAAAAAAATCAATACATACATAAAAAATTTAAGCAATAAGGCTATAGAACTATACATATAAAAGTTCTAAGGCTTAGCTTGTTTTTATGCAACTTATCTAGAGTACTAGAGATTTACAGCTAGCAATTTCAATCAAGCACATCTGGATCGAGTGGTTAGGTGTACTCCCAAAATTCAAAACAGCACGAGGATAATACGAAGTGTTCCAAACAGAAATCTGATGAAAAATAACAATGTAAAAAACAGTTACTTGGCGAGATAGGAGCCAGAATAATCAATCATTTTCTCTATGTTGTACTAATCTGACCAAAAACTTAATTTATGAATGCTAAATATGTACTACTCTTTTATCCTTTCTTTGAAAAAAATATTGATTCATTTAAAAGATCTATAACAGATGTTCTATGTACACCTATTTCTAGTTATTGAGGTACATTGCAAATAGAAATTGTATAATAACTTACTGCTGACTGAGCATAGGCATGATAATCCGATCGAAGAATCTCAGTTGAACTTGAAAGATTAAACAGAAGTGACCAAAAAATCTCAGCAGCTTAATTGCTTGCATTAAATACACGTATCGCGCAGAGGTGCATCCTGGAGTTTAAAACCTGCACGACAATTGAAAAATCCAAATAAAAATTTCAGACACTATAACTGAAATACAAGGAGCAATAAAAAATGAAAACAACCCATGAGCACTGAAACCAAAAGGTGGGACATAATGGTTATTTTAAGATTAATAAATTAAGGTGGTTCGACCTTCACGCAGAATCTCCTCATGGCAGGAATGACAAGTAGGGTAATTATTAATCAGCTAGAGTTAAGAGCTCTGGCTCTAAATTTATCAGCAAGTGAAGAGCACAACAGAACCAAGTAACTTTAAAATGCCATGACTAATATGATAATGAACAGTGACACTCCACTGCAATCTAACTTATTAAGCAACATACTTAATAGTTTTAACACAACACTCGATGTAAATAAGTCCATTTATAGCTATGTGCACTAAAAATTACCAGGATAAAGGAGAACTTACCGTGCTAGTGCTTATTGCACTTTTGGAAAGTAAGGCCTCAATGACAATCCAACGCAGCCTGATCAATGATTGAACCCGTTAAACATGATACTGACCAATGCAAACACATAAAAAGTTACAGCAGACCATAAGTAGCATTTAAATGTATCAACTGGAAAGCTCTCTGATGCAGCAGTAAAGCATCAAATTAGTGCAAGTTTGCACTGGAAAAGTAAGAACAGAGACAAAGTGACAGAGCTAAGAACACGAATCACCTCCAATAAATCTCACACTTATCATATAAACTCCGACCTCTTAGTGCGCTAATAGTAGCAGGGCCGATATGAGATCAACTGGTCTCTGTGATGAAAACGATAAAAATTTAACACTAATAAATTTAGGAATCTGAACTAAAAATTAAACATAAGGCTTAATAAAAATAAAGCAAAAAGATAAATAAAATGATAGTACAAAACACACTGCTAGGCCATCATTCTCCTCTTTGAAAAGTGTAAGGAATAATAGACCAGTCCAACAACCGTATTGATATCCTCGTATTCCTAGTCAACCACTACATCTCCAATAGTTCCAGTATATGCCTCAAAAATTAGAGCATGCACCACCTGCAATGAAGAATGACTTCTTTACATACATTCTAAAATGAATGATGACTATTTTGATCTTAAAGTTGAAAATATAACCTGCCGAGCTGAATTCTTCTGTATTAAAGTTGTGCTGGTGCCAATTAGTGATTCAGAACTTCCTTCCACCTTCTCCAAGTAGACAACGATAACTGGGTTAAGAAAAAAAGTTTCATACTTTAAGGATAAAAAGGATATTCCACTAAATCATTGTGATACTTTTCTTTAGCAAAAAAATAATCATGGAACAGATGCTGGGAAGAATAACTTACATGGAAGATCAGAGACCAGCAATGTTATTGTCTAAATCGCTCTTCAAGACTGGAACAGATTATGTAATAACATTATGTAAGATATACTAAGAAGCGAACTGTTCATCACTCTTCAAGACTTTATCTGTTCAGATGCTGGGAAGAATAACTTACATGGAAGATCGGAAGTGATTTACATGCAGGAACAGGAAATCGCTCTTCATAAAAATGAGACAAGCTCGGTTTCCTTCATCTTGTTCTGAATACAAAACATGTATGATTGTTGTTACTTGTAAAAACTGATGAGAGAAGTGCAAATGAATTTATTGAAATTAGAATACATGGTATTATCAAGCCTAAACTGAAGTTCAACATACTGGTACCCAGAGATCAATAAGTAACAAATTAAGTGATTTTTCTGAGGCATCCATAATACTTTAATGTTAGTTCACTTATAAATTTTAATTTCTCCCAAGACTCCATGAACTCTAACTTCTCAACCATGGCCGAATATCTGTGGCTCAAAAACTGTACCTTTCATCAAACTAAGCTGCATCGTTGCCTGTCCAAATTCTACTCTGAGCAACTTCCTCCATCCTTTCTACCTTCCATATGAAATTACCGTTCTAAGAGATAAATAAACCAGATCCAAACAATCAAGAGAAAAGGAGAAAATTCCATGTAAAAATGTGTAATTACATACCAACTGATCTTTGTCACTGAGAACAGGTTTCTGTCTGTTCCAGTGCCATTGGACAGACTCTTCCACATCATCTGTTAGTAACTTATCCTCCCACAAACAGAATTTCGATTTCTTGGCTTCCTGTTTGAAATAATTCGATTCCACCATTAATTAATCAAATCATTGTACCACTATTCTGTACAGATATTTCAGACGATCCCATATTACTACAGTTAAGATCAAGAAAACATTACCCTCCTAAAATTAACCCACGCATTGTATGATTGAAGGCACCCACCTGAAACAAGCAAAGAAAACAAAAACAAAAAAACGATACAAGAAATAAACCCATTCTTCCGACCAAGATTTAACATTAACGGAAAATAGAGAGTTGAGGAATTACTCTGATAAATCCTTTTGTGAACATCCATTTCCGTCCGACCAGAGTTATTATCCCAAGAGTAAAAGAACATTGGGAGGGAGGCAGAGAGATTGGAAGAAGGGAGGAAAAGGAGAATCACAGGGGAATAACGAAACCCATTGCAGAGTTGCAGAAGAGGAGAAGAACCGCTTAGAGAAGAGAGAGAGGGGGACGTGTTTTTGATAAGTTTGGAGAGGGGAGAGAGGGTGGAACGGCTCTATTTTTCCTCTTTTCTAGATAAGTATAAACTGATTTTAAAATTAAACCACCAATTTGTAATTTTTAAAAAGTTAAAAAAATTACGCGCTACAATAACTTCGCACGTGTACAATGTTTGCTACAGTACCGCTACAGTATTTTGAACATGAGAGGTTTAACCCAAAGTTTGAAGTTTGCTACAGTAAGATGAGAGATTTAAATCAAAACCTGAAGTTTGCTACAATAAGATGAGAGATTTAACTCAAAACCTGAAATTTACTACAGTGTTTGTTATAGTAACACGAGGGATTTAACCCAAAACATGAAGTTTGCTACAGTAACATGAGGGATTTAAGCCAAAACCCAAAACCTCAAGTTTATTACAGTCACATGAGGGATTTAACCTAAAACCCGAACTTGTAATTTAGAAGATGATCATTATAACATCAAACATGGGGAATTTAAACCAAAACCTAGAAGATTTTTATTATCTAATAAACTGAACTTGTAACTCAAAAGGTCATCTTCATAACATAAAACATGTGGAATTTAAATCAAAATGTGTCACTTAAAACATTGAGGTTATAACCTAAAACATGAGGAGTTTAAAACAAAACCTGAAAGATAGTTAATCATATAAAAATTGGTAGAGTATCAAGCATCTAAAAACTTAAAAGATGTAATTTATAAACTAAAATATGATCAATTTAAAACAATATCTGAATTTTTTTTACAAAAAAAAAAAAGAGAGAATTTTTCATAGGCCCCCAACGTTTGCTGAACTTTCACTTTGGCCCCCCATCGTTTTTTGCTCTCACTTTGGCCACCCAACCTTACGATTTTCCATCAGTTTGGCCCCCTAGCCCTAACGTTGGCGTCAAATCAATTTTCCGTCATTTCCTCTAGGGGTAAGCTCGTCTTTTTCCGTCATTTTCTGCATATTAGGTTTTGATGGGGTAGGCCCGTCCAATTTCATCCAATCCCCAATTCCTCATCACTTCTTTTCCCATCTCTATCCATCAGTCCCTCGCCCAGATTCCAGGCTGATAAACCTCGTCGTCTCTGCCGTCAAGAGCTTCTCAGAAACAGATCCCATCGCAGTTCCGCCGGAAACCGACGCAATAACAGGACTATTCCCCTCGAGCTCCGGCGTCTACGCTGTTTACAACGGAGATAACGAGATTCAGTTCCTAGGCCTCTCCAGAAGGCGGCGTGCTGAAGATCAGCGGAGAGAGGAGTAGAGAAACAGAGGCGGCGCCGGAGGAGAAGGATGTGAAGTATCTTCTGTCGGAGAGAAGGGCGGGTGAGTTCCGGCGGAGTTTCTGGCTGCCGGATAATGTGGATATGGATGCGATCGAGGCGAAGATGGAAGACGGTGTCCTCACAGTCACCGTGCCCAAGAAGCCTAAATATTCGTCGGCGTTTTCAGGCACTTGACTGGAGATGGTTTGAGCTCCCTGAATGTGAAGGAGCTGAAGCAGCTGGAGAACAGGCTTGAAAGGGGAATTTCAAGAATCAGGTCCAAAAAGGTAAATAGGAAAATTTGAATCACTTTATGTGTGCAAAAGAAAAGTAAAGAAAGAGAAAAATGGTTGACACTGATCTCATTGTTGTTATGTTGTTGCTGAACAGCATGAGATGATTCTTGCTGAAATTGAATGCCTACAGAAAAAGGTAACACATTTTATTATAAGACCATATATATTTGCATCTGCAATATGCATGTTTGAGCATTTATTCCAAGTACTTATGAGAACATCTCCAATGCAAGAATCAATTATCAAATACATAAACTTCACTAGCCACATCATCATTAAGACTCTTAACATAAAAAACAATCTCCAATGCAACCTTTTTTAGCAACCTTTAATCCTACATGTCCTCATTAATTATTGACACCCTCAATTAGACCCTCTCAAAATTGAGACTCAAAATGAGGCTTTCAATATTTAATTTACCATATATATAACATTTAATGCATTGATTTCAAATCATTAAGTAAAATTTTAATAATAAAAAATTTGACACATCACAATGAAGGTTGATATATGAGAGCATCTCCAATGCAAGCCTCTCAATCAAAAAAATTGATGGTCACGTAAGATTGATACTCTAAAAATCTAAAAATCTTCTTCAATCCAAGCATCAATTAAGGGGTCAATATTATGTGTCACATGACATGGATTGAAGGTATCAATTAAGGGGTCTATACATTCATGCTCAATTTGAAGGCATCACTTTGCCAAATTAACATATTTAGACTTTTTTATTAATTAAATCATTTAATCATTCCGTATTTGAATTTGAAAAATAAATGCAATATTTAATTTAATAATATTTTTTGTGACAATTGATGGTTGCATTGGAGAACCAAACTTCAAAATAATAGTTTTCAATCTTACATCACATTGACGCCCAATACAATTTTGACAATTGGTACCTATTTTTACTCATGACTCTCTCACCATTGGAGATGCTCTGATTTGTGCATTGGAGAACAAAATTTACTCTTTAAATATTTACTCTTTAATTTTCAAAAAAAAAAAAATTTACTCTTTAAAGTCTCATTGTCCATGTCATACAAAAGCCCAATAATAATTCACCATTTGGCTCCTATAAATATGGATGAGGGTCTTTGCATTGGAGATGCTCTGAAACACTCTTTTTGTTGGTGATTTATTCACAGGAAATCCAGCTGGAGCAAGAAAACGCTTGTCTGCGTGCAAAGATAGGGGAGAGTGAGAGGATGCAGCATATAATTATTTTGCCGGCGAGTGGACAGCATATAATTGTTTTTCCGGAATCGTACCAGTTCCGGTAGCAGCTATAATTGCCGGTTCAGCCTGCTGTAAAAGCCACTCGATTGTTTCGCCATCCGACTTGTGGCCAAACTCCCTAGTCAGCTGAAAAACCCTCAGCGGTGCAAGCCGCCGGCATTCAAATACGCCGCCCTCTGCCATCGACTTTGGTGTGACGGTCAGGGAGTACAAAGTTTCGGCGGCGGCGACGGTATTGCCGATGACGGAGCGGCGATCAGAAAACCTTCAATCTTCAGAAGGGTTTCAGGATTAGCATCGACGAAGAGTGAATCGAGATGAAGATCTGCGGTCGATGGGTAAATCGCCGCTCAAAAAGCCTGCAGAAAATGACGGAAAAAGATGAGCTTACCCCTGAAGAAAGTGACGGAAAATTGATTTAACGCCAACGTTAAGCCTAGGGGGCCAAAATGATGGAAAATCGTATGGTTGGGGGGCCAAATTGAGAGCAAAAAACGATAGGGGGCCAAAGTGGAAGTTCAGAAAATGTTGGAATTAGCACTGTAGCAATATTGTTCACGCGTACTGTTCACATGTTACCGTTCACACGCAAAATTACTGTAGCGCTTGAATTTTCTAAATTTTTAAAATTTGGAAATTAGTCCCTCCTTGTTTTTGAAATATTAGACTATATACAATTTAACCCGGTTTACACATGTAGACGGTTACTTCCAAAATTTTGCCATTTAAAATACACACAAAGAAGAGAACTAATTAACGAGCTCTCTCCCAAAATTTGAATTCTTTTGAGGGAATGTTTGTATAAAATAACCTGTTTGGTTCAAAATCAAGCTAAAATCTCATTTTCCCCCTTTTTATAAAATAAAATGGTAATTACTTTCATTCAACTTCAGGGTCATAGAAATCGTACAGAAACGAATGACAAGAAACTTGTGGGTGTGACCCAAGAATCATACAACAGAGGGGTCGACTTTGCATAGTTAGCTAGAGAGTGCGTTATAAAGTTCTCACTACGAGGAACCCAGAAGGGGCCTAGATAGTTGCTATTCTCTAACAAACTTCGAAGTTTTTGAATCGTCTCCATGCAGTGCACCGAGAAGCCTGTCTCCTGGTGAATCATCTGCACTACGAGGAGGGCATCCCCCACCAGCTTCATCTCCGGCTGGTCTAACTCCGCGGCAAGGATGAGGGCTTCCTCCATAGCAAGGCTTTCTGCGAGTAACAGATCACTGATATTCGGGATTCTCTGTGCAACACCCCGAATGAATCTTCCATCTAAACCCATAACTACCACCCCTATTCCCGCGTCCCCATTCAGGATACCAGCATCGAAGTTGATCTGGATCCCTGGGTCTGGCGGTCTCAGCAACGTCCTCGGCAACAATGAAGCCGACGTCTCCTCCCTCCATTGTTGGGCCTCCATGTAACTCCTCAGATTCGCCACCACCTTGGCGGCCATAACAGTTGACGTTGTGTGGGACTGCTCGAATATCTGCTTATTCCGCTGGAACCAGATACCATCACAGACCATGATCGCCAGTGAACAGAACTCATCATCCTCATTTTTCAGCAGCTTCTGAAACCAGGCATCTCCTATGGGTTGTTCTGCCACCGAAACCTTTCCAAGTAACCCAACTGTGCTCCATGCAGACTTGGCATAATCACACGAAAATAAGAGATGAGTTGTCATATCCGCATCCTCCTCCAAGCAAAGCGGACATGTAGAAGAAACCTCTACTCCCATCCCCCTAAGGTTCGCCACCGTTGACAGAGAATCCTTGCACAACCTCCAAGCAAAGTGAAGTGCCCTCTTCGGAACTCTAAACTTCCAGAACCTCTTCCATAAAGTCGTCGCCTCATCATGTACTGAGCTCGGAGCTTGGTTCTGTTGCCTGCTTTCCACCTCCACGTGATAGGCCGTCTGAACCGTATAGCCACCATGTTTTGTGTGGTGTCATATCCACTTGTCCGACGAGTTCAAGTTCCGTAGTGGTATCTCCATAATCTTCACCATCTCTTCCGGAGTGAAGAGCTAGTTCAATAAGTGAGTGTTCCACCATCATGTATCCCTATCAATCAGATCAGCCACCCTCCGGAAGTTTCCTAGAATAGCCTGCGGATGCTGGATCCAGAAATTGCCAAGCCAAGGTATCCATGGGTCCTGTCAGATAGACGTGTCATTCCCCGAACCAATCGATCTCCTGGCTCCACTCCAAATCAGTCCTAATGCACCATGGATACTCCTACATGCCCACGACGGCCTCGACCCTAGCTCCAAATTCATCAAGTCATCATTCCTGTAGTACTTAGCCCTGAGAACCTGAGCTAGCAGCGAATTTGACTATGAGAGAAGCCTCCACGCCTGCTTCCCTATGAGCACTTTATTGAATGCCCCTAGGTCTTGGAAGCCCAATCCGCTAGCTCCTTTCGAACACGACATCCTCTTCCAAGCCACCCATAGAATCTTCCGCTCCATAGAAGATCCCCTCACCAGAAATTGCTCAACAGACCATGTATCTCCTCCACCACCACATAGTCTGGAAGCTGAAAACAACTCATCGTATAACTCGGTATAGCCTATAGAACAGACTTTATCAGTATTTCTTTGCCCGTTTTTGACAAATTCTGCTCGTTCCAACCATCAATCTTCTGCCTGATGCGATCTTTGATGGACTGGAATATCTCCCCCTTCTTCCTTCCAATGATAGTAGGTAGCCCGATACTTCTCATGAGCCTCCACCTCCGGAACCTTCAGAATGCTACATATCCTAGGTTTGATATCTGAAGCCGTATTAGGGCTGAACAGGACACCTGACTTATCCACATTTATCTTCTGCCCAGAAATGGCCTCGTATAAAGCCAATGCCCACTGTATATGCCTCGCCTCCTCCTCCGACGCCTCACCAAAGAGAAGGGTATCATATGCAAAGAACAAATGGGAGATTCTCGGTCTGTTTGGGGAAGCATAGGCTCCCTTAATCCGCCCCGCACTCGCCAAGTCCATGAGTAGCATTGAAAGTACTTCCGAGCAGATAATAAATAAGTATAGAGAAAGGGGGTCACCTTGCCTAATACCTCTGTTCGTCGTCAGCTGCCCAAACTCCTCGCCATTCAGGATGAATGAAAATTGCACCGAAGACAACCACTGCCGAATGATCGATACAAATCTTGGCGGAAATCCCATCTGCTCAGTGTCCCCAGAACAAAACCCCACTCAATCCTATCAAAAGCCTTGCTCATATCCAACTTAATACTCATCTCTCATCTCTTCCATGTCGTCTTCACTTTCATAGTATGGTTTATTTCGTGGGCCACTAGTACGTTTTTAGTGATCAGTCTCCCTGGTATGAACACCGATTAAGATGGCAAAATAATGTCTCTAATAATAGGCCTCACCCTATTCGCCACCACCTTCAATGCCAACCAGTACACCACATTGCATAAGCTAACTGGTCTGAACTAAGAGTGATCAACTCGGCCTGTGAAACTTTCGGTAACAATACAATATGGGTGTAATTAAGCCTAGGGTACAAGTCACCCTTATTCAAAAAATCTAAAACATATGCAACTACATCTTCTTAACTACATGCCAGAATTTCTGAAAGAAAATGGGGCTCATACCGTCTGTCCCAGGGGACTTGAGAGGATGCATCTGCTTCACCGCCTTGGAAACCTCCACCTCCGTGTATGGCCTGATCAGCTTCTCCGCCATATCCCGCCATATCCTGCGTGACCTTCTGAGGCATTCGTTCCATAACCTGCCTCGTCCTTCTCTCATCTGGCTCCGAATACAAGAATAGACTCCCGAAGTAGTCCATAATAATCTTCTCCATACTCCCAGCATCCGAGCACAACATTTGTGCCGCATCTTTGAGGCCTGAGATGTGATTCCTCGATCTGCGATTTGTTGTGAAACGATGGAAGAACCTAGTATTTATGTCACCCTCCTTGTACCAGTATTGTTTCGCCCGTCGTCTCCATTTTATCCCCTCTGCCTCTTGGAGAAAGTTGTACTCCTACCTGAGCGAAAACAATTCATCATGGCTCGTATCCGTCGGATCCCTCATCTCTAACTTGTGAATCAGCTTCTTCAACTCCTCTATCCTCTTTGCACTGGCTGGAAACTTACGACGATTCCAGTCCAAAAGACCCACCGCACATCTCTCTAGCTTCTCTGATAGGTGTATGTTATCATCACACCAAGACTCCTGAATCCTCACCTCACACTCCTCGGACTTCACCCAAAATGCCTCAAACCTGAACCTTCTTTTTTTCATGGTTCGGTTCGCCAAAGGGTCCCTAGTCTATAATTGGACTAACACTGTCATGTGATCCGACGAGGGCATCTTTGCTATAGAGCTCGTCGACCACGGAAACGCATCTAGCAAGGCTTGGTTCCCTGTGGCTCGGTCAAGCTTAGTCAAGACTGACGGCTCGTTCCGACGAATCCTCACCCAAGTAAAATCTGAGCCCTCATATCCAGTAAAAGTCATGTCCGTAGGATTGCAGTGCTTCCCAAAAATTCTCGAACTACGTCTCTGGCCTCGGGCCCCTTCCTACGACCACCTCCCGAGAAAGGACTTCAATAAAATCCCCCATGCAAATCCAAGGAACACCATCATCTCTCGCGAGTTCCTGAAACTGAATCCAGGCTTGTTGGTGGAGCACTGTATTCGGTTCACAGTAAACTCCAGTAACTCTGACTTTCACCCCAGAAAAATAAGCAAAAACATCAATGTAATAATGCGACGTATACTAAAACTCCATTTTTATTTGTTTATTCCATAACAAAGCCATGCCCCCAGCCTGACCTTGGGCATCCACCACCACACCATCAAAATTCAACTGACTTTTAACCCTATCAATAGTAAAACTAGAACAATGCGTCTCACAAAGAAAAACAAGTAAAGGTGTTTTCAAGCGCACTATCGTGCGGAGTTCCTGGATTGTCTTGGTATCCCCAAGGCCACATCGACAGTTCCAACTCAGCAGACTCATGGCCCCTGGCGGGACTGGGTCTCGCCAGTCGCCGCCTGTGTAGAGAGAGAATCGTTCTCAAGGGCAGTATCATCCATACAAACCCTAGTCTTCTTCACTCTCGCTTCATCTCCGTCCTCCGTGTCCACTATTTCAATCAGCTCCAATTTCCTCTTCAACGGACTTGGCTCTTTCGCCGACATCCCCTCGCCACCTCAGGAATCATTCCACCCAGCCTCGTAGCCTCTACGTTAGCTCTACCACACTCTAGTCCTCTCCCTTTCGAACCACGCCTTGGTCCCGACTTCGCTCAGTTTTTCACCATCTTACCAATCTGTTTCTCCAACAATCTCGCCGAAGTATCCATTTCCACCTCAACTGGCACCAGGAAAGGGGTAAGCGGTGATACTGGCAGTGCCGCGGGCCTACGGTTTTTCGGTGGTGTCACCACCACAGTCGCGAAGGTGGAGAATTTCATAAACACCACCTCACCCTGCGGATTGCTAACTCCTTGATGTTCCTCTTGGTTTCGCATCACCGTGGCCTCATCGTCTTCCGTCATGAGCACCGTGCATCATGAACCAGCCTTGGTTGTTTAATGATTTGTTCAGGCCCTTCCCCGTCTAGCCCGACACACTCTCGTGGTCCTCCAGGCTCCTTAATGCGGCTTCTTCATCTTTTGTCATGAGTGGTGACGCCGCTCAGTCCGACGGCAGCTCAATCTTCGACGACTGCAGCTTCCCCTCCTCAAGATCGAATCGGATCTGCTCCAAAACCTCCCTAACCCGGATCTCTTGTGTAATTTGCACTCCCCTTTCCAGCTCTTTTCGAAACTGCTCCAGCACCCGTCGTTCACTAAAAGGGCGCATATTTCTCCAAGCTAGTCGATGTAACTCCATCGCCCTTTTCACGTCGATGTTCTCAAAGTCCCCGACCAGTTCAGCGACCGTCGTTTTCCTGGGCTCGATCTCTATCTCCGCGTCTTGGATTGTCACAAACCTCCCTGCACGATCGTCTGTCAGCCCCGCACGATCCTTTTTCCCCACACGGTCATTCGCCGCACTGTCCTTTTTCCCCGCACGGTCGCTCCCTACACAAGGCTGCTGCTGTTCAATCCACTGGCCCCGCGGCTGCTCCCACTGGCCACGATTGTTCGGAAAAGGGTTTCACCTTGGTTTGAGGCGCATCCCTTCCAGGTAATTAACCGAATTTCTCAGCTCCGGCGGCGCCTCCCACCTCACCGAGAAGCTTCCTGCCAGATGACCTATAATCCCACAATATTCACAAAAATTGGGAAGCTTTTCATAATGTACTATCAGCATGTTCGATGCCCCGGGTGGAATCTTCCCTTTTCAGGGGCTTCATCACGTCAATTTCGCAGCGAATCCGTAGAAACTTCCCGAAGAGCTCCCCGTCGTCATCCTTCTCCACATCGATAAACCTCCCAATCGCGTTCCCGATGTCTCGTGCCGTCTCCAAATTCATCTGGTCCTGAATCGGCTTATGTACGATGATCCAAAACGGAGCCCGGTCAAAGATCACGTCCGTCGGCACAACATCACCCCGTGATTCTTGCAGCATGAGGAGATTGCCTTCAAGGATCCACGACTGCGTCTCCATCGCTCTGTTCCTCGAGCCAATATTTGGAAAAGCAAATTTAAAAAGATTATCCGCTAGGGTTTTTACCTTCAACTCCGTTGGTAGCCGTCATGCCCTACCGAAGCACAACAGTTTCCTGTGATCCATTGTCAGAGCCCGCCGCTAGGGTGCGAGCGGCGCCTGTTGCTCCTCTTCAGTGAGCGAAAGGCCAGCATACAACGTTGTTATCACGTCTGCGTCAGTCATCTTCAAGATTCGGCCGGAATCACAGAGTTTAAAACCGTGCAAAAATTGCAGGTATATTCGTCCTCTTCGCCGCAAAACCCTAGGGTATTTTTAGGAGAGAGAACGGTCTAATGCAATAATGTCTAAATCAATTTGTTCATAATTGAATCTAATTGGAAAAAATCAAAATATATAAATTCGGATGAAACTTAATTGAATTTTATCCAAAATTGTCTAGAATTAATTAAGATTAACTAAAATAAATTAGATTAAATTTAATTAAATTCAACCAAATTCAAATGAATTTAATGAAATTTTAAAATAGTATTAGAGTTAACTGAATTTAATTGAAAAATAACTAAACATTTGAGATGAAACTGAATTTAATTGAGTTTGGGCTAAAAATATGAGAATGGAACTAATTTGATTAGTGTCATATTTTAATCAAAAACTAAATTTAGTTTAGTCACATCCTTCATGTGTTCAAAAGGACCTCCATAAAATTAGGGGTTGACGTCCAACTTTTACTTTTGGAGTAATTCTCCTGTGACCCAGCCTCACCCATGAAGCAAGTCCAAATAAAAAAAAATTCATTGCTGCCACCTCATCATAACTCACTGCCACCTCATCAAATCTCGACGCCACCTCATCAAACCTCGGTGCCCGTTCATCAAACATGTTACCTCATCAAAACATTTGTGTTATTTCATCAAATCTCACCAAAAAAGAGTGTTTATTTGGTCTTACCTCTTGGATGAGGCTGTCTCGCCCAAGAATTGGTCTTACTTTTGGTGCCATCAATTTTTTTATCATAGTTGACTAAAATATTCTTCATATTACTCTAGGAATTGAAGTCTAATCAAATCATTAAGGACATATTAGTCAGTTTTAATAAAAAATCTTTTGAATATTCTCACTATCAAAACTGATTTTTTCTTATTAATCTTGATCATTTAATTATTATTGTTTATCTTCTCATTTTTATATCTGGTTTTCTAACTTTCAATAATAATCTTTTACATATTAAACATGATCATTCAGTGAGATCAATTGAGAAAGATCTCAATTGAAAATTTGTCGTATATGAATAGACTATCCATACTTATTTTCCATCTCAAATGGTTTTATAGTGGAACTGAGGCCCTGTTTTTTGGATTTATCTACTGATCAGTTCAGTTTACCAAAAATATAATTTAATGAAATTTAAATTAATTAAGTCAAGCTCATTTTTCCTAACTTAAAACTTGAAGTTGAGTGGTGTTCTCGGTGAAATTTTAAGAGAGAAAATAAAATATTTATAATTTGAATTGACAACTTTACCATCAAAACATATGATAAAATAGACTAACAATGAGATTTTACTCCGGGTCGAAGTAGCTGACTGCAAATCAGTTGCAATGTTGGACTAACACCTTGACTTCTTCTCGTTCAGTCTCATTTTTACTTCTGCTCCACTCGGTATCATAAGTCCCAGACTTATCACAGTAAGATACTTCACGAGTTAGTTATAAAGACGCAAGGCATAAGGAGTCCAACCGCACCAGACCTGGACGCTACCACAGATTTGTACTGCCTATAACTCTAATCATTGGGGAGTCGCCGAAGGTATTGAAATGATGCAAACCTCGACTCGGATTTCTCCTCTTCCTTAATCATCGTCAGAACAGGTCAAAGAGGTTTTTAACCGAGCAAAGGACTAGTCGAAAAAACCAAGTTGACATACAGACTAACATAACCAATATTTGAGCTAAAATGACCAATTGAAGAGCATATCTCATTGCCTATTTATCAACTAAACTAAATAGGGTATAAACGAAAATAAAAAAATTAAACTACAAAAATAGGGAAAAAAAAGGAAAAAAAAGAAAAGAAAAAAGAACTCGTGAGAGATGATGGTGTTCCTTGGATTTGCATGGGGGATTTTAATGAAGTCCTTTCTCAGGAGGTGTTTGTAGGAAAGGGCCTGAGGCCAGAGACGCAGATCGAGAATTTTCGGGAAGCACTGCGATCCTGCGGACATGACTTTTACTGGATATGAGGGCTCGGATTTTACTTGGGTGAGGATTCGTCGGAACGAGCCGACGGTCTTGACTAAGCTTGACCGAGCCACATGGAACCAAACCTTGCTAGATGCATTTCCGTGGTCGACGAGCTCTACAGCAAAGATGCCCTCGTCGGATCACATGGCAGTGTTAGTCCAATTACGGACTAGGGACCCTTTGGCGAACCGAACCAGGAAAAAGAGAAGGTTCATGTTTGAGGCATTTTGGGTGAAGTCCGAGGAATGTGAGGTGAGGATTCGGGAGTCTTGGTGTGACGACAACATACACCTATCAGAGAAGCTGGAGAGATGGACAAAGACTCTAAGGCTGCCAGATCAGCGCCCAGGCGTTCTTTTTTTTTTTTTTTTTGGTTGAAACCACCAATGGTGGAGGGATTTATATTGGCTTCCCCATGCCTTTTAAATAACAAGACCATTAAAGTAATGTTACAAAAACCGCTTATAATAACGGTTAAGTAGAGACCTAAAAAAGGATCTACCCGAAGCTAAGCATACCTTCCAAAAAGAATGAGGTAGACTACATATTAACACTAGGAAAAAACTCATTCTATACATCAAGAAGTCACTAGGACTAAGACTTTGTTAAAAAAGGAGTAAAATCCATTTGCATATTAGTGAATCAGAAGCGCGAGGCAACTCAGATACAAGGCAGCCTATGAATCCTTCCAAGTTTTCTCAAAGTCATTCCTCAGAGTGTAAAAAGCACCAGGTGAGGTGGTGCAGCTCCGTAATATAGGTGTTGCCCAAAAGAAACTGTACGAAGTAGAGGTGCAAAAGGCCTAAAGGCAAAATGAGAATTTATTCTTGCAACTAAGCCGGATGTGAAGGCAAAGACAAAAAAGGCAAATAAAGCATTCGTAAAAATGGGATACATATTATATATTTATATTATATAATGTTTTTCGGTTAAATAGAATCATCTTTTTCTTCAACCCGATCAAAGAAATTATATTTCGTTTCAGTTGTAATAAGAATATTCACAGACACTTGTAACATCACCGTGAGCCAGCTAATATTGTTTGATATATAGTGTGATAAGATTTATATTAGAGTTGAGTCATCCTCATCATATCATCAAGCAACGCAAAGCTCTTTCTCTTGGATATTAATTACATGCAAAATTTCACCCCTCGAATAAATTAACACCCATAATAGCCATCAAATTAATGTACCCTAGCTTGTATTTTGAGTCGATTTGTTTGCCTTTACAATAAAAGAGGTATTTGCATTTAATGTTGATGATACGTATATTACTCGGGATCGTGGTTCATAATTCTTTCAGAAATAGCAGCTGCAATAGCCGCCGTAAAGCTGGGATTCCTAGTGAGGGTTGAAGCCATGTGTTCCACCATAAGCTGTTGAATGGCGTGGCCTCCAGCAGCCGGCGACGGCTTGTCCTTTGGGCTCGGATAGTCGAAGCAGTTGGAACTAAGCCGCGGGCTGAAAACTGCAGATGCACTTTGTTCCGATGCGATCATCATCTCGGCTTTCAGAGGGTGTTGATGGTTGTGCTCCCCTTCATACGTGGCTATCAAAATACCTGGATCCCCGACACTTTTTTGCACCTGCAAAATCCACACAAATTAACTACTTACGTTTATTCAATTAAGTGGAATTGAATTTGATTGAGCAAAAAGCCAAAAGCCTATTAGCTACCTTCTTCTTGACTTGGCAAGATGGAGCAAAAGAGCACTTGTAGTAGGCTCTTGGAGAAGGATTATCTTTGGTAACCTTTTGTCCATACTTTCTCCAATGGTATCCATCCTTGACCACCTAAAAAAACAACAAGAATGAGAATCTTACTTTCTTTTCATCTGAGAATTCAAAAAACTCAAAAAAAATATGAGAAGAGACTAAATTAATTAATTACCAGGCTAGTATCGGATGGATCGACGCGCACATAAACTCTGGAGATGTTGGTCCTGATTTCTCTGGGCATCTTCGGCGATCCCTCCTCGGAGATGGTGCTTTCGTAGCTTCTGTCGGTTTTCGACGTCGTGTTTTCGGCCTCGAGCTTTCGCTTCTTCGAGCTCTGAACCTGATTATGATCTGCAGAATGCTTCCGCACCAACTCAGCAAGCTGGTTTTTTAGTGTGTTGTAGCTCTCGAACGAGATGATCAGCATTTCAATCAGCTTCTCCTTTTCTGACCTCATCTGGTTCAGCTTCTCGATCAGTGCAGCCTTCTGCAATATTACACAAATTAACTTACACGTGTCAGTGTGAATTATTCGCCGTCATTTTGACATGTTTGATTCAGTCAAATGATGTTCTGCAATATTATATACAAGTCAAAATTTGTAGGCTTGAAACTAGCAAACGTACTGTTCAGTTTGCGGCGGCGACGATATTATTGCAAGCATGTTCTTTCATCCTTGTCTTTTTTTTTAATTATTATTACATTTGACTTCAAAATAAAACCCAGCAGAATTTACAGTTCATTTTTCGGTAACTTACTATATTGAAAAGGAGCTGATTTAACATTAAAAATATACATGGCTCACCTCTTTCATCCCAAATGATGATGGCTCGTCTCCAAGAGCATGAACTTCATGATCATTATTACCTTCAAACTCTTTCTCCTACATATTCCAATTCAGAAGCAAAATATATCAACATAGATATATTCAAATTAAATAACAAAACCTGTTCTTGAATCTTGTATTAGCTACAAATATATGAGAATAAAACATGGAAATTGGATCATGATCAGTACCCGAGCATCGTGATCAGTGGATAGGTTGAGATCAAAAGCAAGACAGTTTTCTCCGAAGCAGCTTGTGTCCATCGGATATATGAGTTTTGGCTTGATGATCTGTGTGGAAAGATTGAAGATTTTCTTTTGGAGTGTGGAAGCAGATTAATTTATAGGGTGGGAGTCACTGGGATAGAAATGGGGAAGAGTCAAAAGTCTTTAGTGCAAGTATGACGAAAGTATGTGGAAATTCTGCCCATCTGGATTACATTATTTATTATCAATCTACGTACACTTACTTTAATTTGTTTCAGAAATTCTCCTAAAGACAAAATACCAAGTTATATTATTTTATAATATCTTAGTTTTTATCAAACCTCGCCACTATTTCAATTAATTTACTTTCTTCCATTTTCTCACGAACTCGATTTAGGGTTCAATGATTTTTGTTTGAATCAGCATTAATTTTCATTTAAATGATTTAGGATTACTAAGTCATTGCTTGTATTTATTTTTATTACAAGTTTTTGTGTTCATTAATTATCGATTGCAAGCAGCGTGGTGGTAGTGGTAGAGTTTCAATCGTCAGACACAATTTGCTTCTTCTTATATTTTTAGCTCTCTTTCTAGTGTCATTCAGGGTATTATAAGATTAGATCAATTGGGCACCCCTGCACTGAGGGTATCAAGAATGGATACTACTAACTGATTTCATTTGTGTGCAGATCCTTAGCCCCATTAATTTTATCATTAATGGGGCCTATGAACTTCAGGCTCTACTGCTATTTCTCATGTTGTCCTCTAACGGTGTTGATCCTTAGAACTGCTTCTCTGATCCTGCTGGATGATTTTGTTGATCCCACCTTTGCTTGCTCATCATCTAGCTGATCTCGGGCCTTTGTCATTTGGAGTTGATTTCATTCATATGCATCTACATATGCTACTCTGATATGTAAATATAGGCTGATGCATTTTTAGGTATGCCCCTCCTTCTGTCTATTAGTTTCTTCCCCTCTTGACTAATTTGAGTTTCGTTTTACGATCTCTAAACTGTTCGGAGGAATTTTAGGACTAGTTAGGACAGTTTTTTGCTAGGAGCTGATTAGCCTATTTTTTAATTCTTTTTGCAAGCAATCACTTTGCTTCAGGAGCTTCTGGCCTTCTGCTCCCATCTTGTACCAAACTCTGCCAATTTTGGCTTTTATTTCTGTCCTGTTATTTAAAAATAAATAAAAATTAATTAACACATGTTTGATGCTTTGTCGAAAAACGAAAAAAAAAATCATACCAACCCAATTTCTGCCACATGTGGTCGTGGTGGTGTCATGTGTCGAAAGCTGATACGTTGGAATTTAATTAACAAGTCAGTTTTAATTTGTGCTATTGAATTCGTTTTAATTCACAGGGATTATATATTCACCATTTGAGTTCATACTCTAGCTTGTTTATGGAGTTGTTTGGTTCATGTGGGAATTTTTATTCCCACGAATTTTGTAATTACTCAGAATTTAATTCTTTACTAGAATCCTCAGAATTTGAAAAACTCGTTTAGTTACCCATGAGGATTTATGTCAGCGCGGAATTCAAATGGGATAAATACAACAATTACTTTTAAAAAAAAGGATAAATACAACGTTAGAAGTTATGTGAACGCAAAATTCTAATTTACCTAGGGAGAGGGAGGTGAGTTATTTCCTACGTTTAAGATTCGCGCGTTTCCTTAAAAATCTGTCAACCAAACAATAAGTGAAAATTAAAAATCCCCGAATTTCAAATTACCGCATGCAATTCTGCCGACCAAACAACCTCTATGTAACATAAAAATCCATCTTAGCTTTCAGAAGAAGCTCAGAAAATGATCAAGAATTCGTAGCTTAAATTAAGGGGTATTCTTAATCACATCAACATAATTACCAATCGTAAAAATGTGTTTTTCTATTCTAAAAGTTGAACTTTATGAAAAAAAAAATTACTGAATAATGAACGACCTGAGTAGTTTGAAGGTCAAGTCGTCAACCCATGTGTATGGTAGAATTTAGAAAGCAACCTTGACCCTAACAACAATTTCTCGAATATGATTCATCAAAAACTCAGAATACCTACGTCATCATGAAACGTCACCTTTTATTTTGGATTTGATATCATGCGTCATGGTTTCTCATACGCCATCATTTTATTTTTTTATTTTTTTTGACAGAAAGCCATCATTTTCTTTTGTTGTAAAGTTGATTTTAACTCCCTATTGTGAAACGATACACTAATAGACTTGGATTAAAACACATCGGTTTAACCACATCCATAATCCTTTCTCTGACGAGAAGTTTTTCTGTGACACCGGTTTTTAATAAGATTAGAGTCAAATACTAATTTTCACTAAAAATAATTATTCAATGAAACCAATTCAGATAGAGCTCAAATGAGAATGACCAATTCTTGGGTGAGGCTGCCTCACCCATGAGGCAGGACCAATTTAACCCATTTTTTTATGAGATTTGATGAATTGGCACTTCAAGACTTGATGAGTTGATCATGTTTGATGAATTGACACCGAGGTTTGATGAGGTGATGTTGAGATTTGATGAGTTGGTAGCGATGTAGGATGAGGTGATAACATTGAAACTATCCTATTTGGGTTTGCCTCATGGGTGAGGCTGCCTCATAGAAGAATTTCTCAATGAGAATTTATCTGCTCTTGATTATCCTAGACCAAAACTATAATGAGAATACTTTGATAAAAGTTTCTCCTTATCTTCCAGCAAGGGTAATTTGGTAATTCTACACCTCATACCTTTTCAATAAATATAAGAAACAAAAAGATGTGTCTTTTCAAACAAAAAAAAAATTCTTCTGCATATAAATATATACCAATTCATAAATCAAAATCAAGATAACTCAACCTTTTTCATTAATTATAGGAAGGTAATTGGAACTTTAAAGGTACACCTAGATAAAACAGAAGTCAATATTCCCACTTACTCTTGCAGGTTTTGGTCATAATTTTAATTTTATGAGCGTCAATTTTCTGATTACATGTAGTCATATAGCTCTCTAATTTATTTATTTTTTCATTATTATTTGTCAAACAATTATGGATAATGAGAATACCTTTGATAAAAGTTTCTCCTTATCTTCCAGCAAGGGTAATTTGGTAATTCTACACCACATACCTTTTCAATAAATATAAGAAACAAAAAGATGTGTCTTTTCAAAAAAAAAAAAAAATCCTTCTGCATATAAATATACCAATTCATAAATCAAAACCAAGATAACTCAACCTTTTTCATTAATTATAGGAAGGTAATTGGAACTTGGAAGGTACACTTAGCTAAAACAGAAGTCAATATTCCCACTTACTCTTGCAGGTTTTGGTCATAATTTTATCCTAGACCAAAACTATAATGAGAATACTTTGATAAAAGTTTCTCCTTATCTTCCAGCAAGGGTAATTTGGTAATTCTACACCTCATACCTTTTCAATAAATATAAGAAACAAAAAGATGTGTCTTTTCAAACAAAAAAAAAAAATCCTTCTGCATATAAATATACCAATTCATAAATCAAAACCAAGATAACTCAACCTTTTTCATTAATTATAGGAAGGTAATTGGAACTTGGAAGGTACACTTAGCTAAAACAGAAGTCAATATTCCCACTTACTCTTGCAGGTTTTGGTCATAATTTTATCCTAGACCAAAACTATAATGAGAATACTTTGATAAAAGTTTCTCCTTATCTTCCAGCAAGGGTAATTTGGTAATTCTACACCTCATACATTTTCAATAAATATAAGAAACAAAAAGATGTGTCTTTTCAAACAAAAAAAAAATTCTTCTGCATATAAATATATACCAATTCATAAATCAAAATCAAGATAACTCAACCTTTTTCATTAATTATAGAAAGGTAATTGGAACTTGAAAGGTACACCTAGATAAAACAGAAATCAATATTCCCACTTACTCTTGCAGGTTTTGGTCATAATTTTAATTTTTTGAGCGTCAATTTTCTGATTACATGTAGTCATATAGCTCTCTAATTTATTTATTTTTTTCCTTATTATTTGTCAAACAATTCTGGATAATGAGAATACCTTTGATAAAAGTTTCTCCTTATCTTCCAGCAAGGGTAATTTGGTAATTCTACACCACATACCTTTTCAATAAATATAAGAAACAAAAAGATGTGTCTTTTCAAAAAACAAAAATCCTTCTGCATATAAATATACCAATTCATAAATCAAAACCAAGATAACTCAACCTTTTTCATTAATTATAGGAAGGTAATTGGAACTTGGAAGGTACACTTAGCTAAAACAGAAGTCAATATTCCCACTTACTCTTGCAGGTTTTGGTCATAATTTTAATTTTTTGAGGGTCAATTTTCTGATTACATGTAGTCATATAACTCTCTAATTTATATTTTTTTCCATATTATTTGTCAAACAATTCTGGATATTTTTTCATATTCTGGATATTTTTCAAATCCATGAAATGAATGAAAGGAATATTTGTTGTTTTAAAAAAATTTAAAAAGTAAGTCCGTTGCTTCATCCAGCTCGGTTCATCCAATTTAATCGCTTAATTATTAGTTTCTCATGATTAAATTATTATATAGACGAGCTGATGACCGAATCTATATAAAAAGTAAACATTTTGTATGGACGTTCTGACATGTCAATTTTCTGATTATGCTCTTCGCACTAGGCTATATCCGATTGGGTCTCCCTATATCTGACATTTTGCGATTGTATTTATGTTCAGCTACAACTAACAAACCTTAATATAATTCTCCATTTTTATTGGAGATCATTTGTATTATACTTTATTTATTTTAATCATGATAAAGAGAATTATTATAGTCTTTTTAAAGAGAAATTTTCCTGTAAGGTAATACGGCCGTAGTAGAATAGTTTTTTATATCAAGTTTATATGATTAGTTTATTTTATTAATCTCTTATTATTTTACTTTTAATTATAATTTTAAAAAATGCTTGTAGTTATTAAAAAAATAAAATAAAAAGTAAATGTTGTATTTTAGATTACTGAAAAGATATTCTGACATGGATGACAAAAAGTTTGGACTCAAGTATTAACTAATAGGAGACTGCAAGCACTTCCACCGATAAGCCAATGTAGGATAAGCACATACCCATTGGGTATGAAATTCTTAGCTTATTGAAAAGTCACATCATTTAAACATGTAAAGTTGTGTCTTTTCAGTAACGTAAACCAAAACACACATTGATTACCATTAGACAATGCATCTATAAATTGACATATCTAGAACATCCTCTCTACCTAAAAGTATAACTTTCCTTCTATTTTCTTCTCAGTATTTTCTGTTCCTACCTTGATTTAGACTACATGTTAATCATTTAGTTTGCTGATGCCCACTCTGGCCTTTACTTAGTGATTATCATATACATGAGTATGTTGAAATTTTTAAATGAAGTATCAATACAAAATGTTAGGGGGGTTCGGAGAAGAATTTGGTTTGTTGCTCTTATTTCTTCACTGATCAAATTTGCATTTTGCATTCCAGGAGCTTTTAAAAAATTATAAAAGTGAATTTCAATGATCTTTTCGGCTTCTACTTTTCTTTGGTTTTACCTTCTACTTTCTCAAAATATTATTTGGTGTCAGTATACTGCCGAAACAGTTTTTTCTATATCTCCCTTGATTGTGTCGGTTTGTGAGTACAAAGTTGTTGGAAATGCACACAAATCTGCAAAAGGTACCTATACAACTTTTGAAAAATGTTTCCAACTTTGTGTAAAGATGTGAAGAACTGAATAGATAATCATGTTTATGTAATGACAATTTGATATATTTTAGAAGTATGTGTGCCAAGTCCTCCACGTAACGCGTGGAGAGACCACGCTAGTTCTATGAATTCTATTTGAAATCTCATTCTTCCATGTATTTTAAAACTATTTATTTTAAAATCGATCCCATTATGGATCATCTGAAAAAAGACTTTGTACCTATTGTTATGAAACCTCAACTAGGAATATGACTTTCCTCCTCATTCATATAGAGTATAGAATTTTAAAATTGGCATACGTACTCCAATAAAATTTGTGAGTGAAAATGACATAATACTTCACTTTAACGTAATACACGAAGTTTAAAATTCGAGTGGTTACAAGAAGAATACGCAACTAAGCATCTAGACAAGGAGTAGATAGATATGTTAAAAGTCAATGTATGAAAAAGCAGGTCAATACTAAAAAACAAGCAGCCATGGAAATCAAGTACACGAATAATTCATTTAGAATCAACCATATATTAAATGTGAGAATTAATACGTAAGCAGCCTACGAAATCATCATGGCGTCATAATTTTAAGCAAGTGAGTGGAAGAAAAATCAAACCCATGTTTGTTTGAACGATCGCGATTTGTTTTAGGATGACTCATACCAAATGTACAAGTATACTTTAATATTCAAATTTGGACAAATCACAAAAGTACCATATCATTTTTATGTTAAAAGCTTGAATTAAACTCTAAATTTTAAATAAATATTTACTTAAAAGTAAGGATTTGACTGAAACTAAACGAATATCAATTTGAATTCTAAAACTAAAACAGGTCCGTTATCAATAAAAACTGTAAAATGTTTTGAATAATTAAAATTACAAATTTTCACTAATCATGTTTAACATGTAAAATATTAGTTTTAAAAGTGAAAATATCAGACATAAAAAGTAAAAAAATCATAAAGTTGACTAGATCATACTCAATGTATAAATGTTTAATTTATCCCTAATTTTAATTGACAACATGCTCTTAATTGGCAATTTTTGAAATTTGATTGCCTCTCCAATAAATTTGATGAAAAGATATGCATCATGTTCTTATTTTATAATCGAATACGTATACATCGTATGCATGGTTGCTGTATTTTTAAAAAAATTAATACAGTACGTAGTAGTACTACTGTACTACATAATTTCGAACACGGTCGACACGCATAATTTTTCCACACACAAAAGTATTTTTATTACCTTTTCACAGGAAAAATATATATTTATAAAAGACCCAGCTTCTGAAGTATATATATTTGTGAATAAATGCAGAGTTTTCTTTTTCTTCTAACCTCAGCCATGGCCAAATCAATTGACAAATATGAACGACGTTGCACCTACTTTGGTTATTATAAGTACTAGAGCCCAAGAGAATCTAAAACTTAAAGAATGTTAATGTCTCTAATTGCCCTCATTTCATTATTTCATTTTGGTCTTAAAAATATTCTAGTAAAAGTTACTTTGAATCATATTCTATGACATTAATGTGGAGAAATTATTGTATGACTTGGTCAAATAAGGTCTTTCTCAAATCTGATATAATTGTACAGTCAAATATTTTGTGTATGACAAATGATATGGTACCCCTAGTGCTATTTTGTGCATTGTAATTTACAGAATTGTGCATTCTTGTATATAGTATTGTGTATTTTAAAATTTATTTTTTCTTATAGTGATATTGAAATGCACATTGATTAAATAGGTAATGCACATTTACCATACCCAGGAATAGGAGTATGGTATAAGAATTGTTCATGTAGATTAGGTTCGTACAGTTACAACATTCTTTTAAGTTTGTATACCTAGAATCTTGAACTATTCCCATATATCATTAATTGCATTGGGATTCCCTTCTCCTTCCTTTGTAGTTTGTATCTTCGATTTACAAAATTATCATCTTCCTAATGCCATCAGAACATGAAGAGACGGTCTTTGTTGGTAAAATTGTGGCTTTAAACCGTCTTTTTATGGTCAAATTTAGACTGATGAAGTACTACACTTGACTACACAGTGGGTAAAATAACTAACTAAATAAGTTTGATTCTGTTGGTAATACACTGACATATCAGACATTTACAAGTGCACTTCAGGATATCCAAACAGCAAATTTCTCTCATTATGGGAAGTCTGCTGGGAAAAGTGGAACATCGCCGAAGAATGAAGAGGCCATCTATATACATGGGATGCCTCTTCACATTTCTGCTGCTACATATGCTACTTCCTTCTAAGCAAACCTGCTATTTACGCTCGAAACCTACTGTTATCTTACTATATTGGCTGAACTAAGTACATTACCTACACGCGTTTGTCCTCCTCGACTTGTCCTTGTTGAATTCTCTTGCTCCTTCTTTCCTCTCGTCTTTTCAAGCTCTAGCTGCATGCAGTTTTCCTCATGTGCTTTCGTAAACATCCTCACGAAATTAAGCAGAGTTGTCACAACTGCAACATCACCCGAGTTAGCAGAGGCAATTGTTTTACACTAGTCATGATGTAAATGAGTTAGCATGACAAACAATTATCCAAATACAGCATTATATGACAGCTCAAAGAAGATCAATTCTATACAGATAATGAGAACAATTACCTTGCTCAAAAGAAAAGCCATCCGGAAATTCATTAAAATAACTGCGCAGCTCATCTGCATTTTTCCCCTAAGATCAGGAACACATGCTTATTAATATTAGTATTTGGAGCCTCAAACTAAGAAACAAAGACAAGCTTGAGCCTTACCGCCTCAACAAAAAGAGATTCCAGTGATATCCCTTCAGCCTTTGCAGAGTCGATAAATGCCCTTAGCATCTGAAGTGTCAATAAGAGCTATTGTAAATATGTTGGATAATAAGCTAAAACTCAAAGAAATTTACGAAAATATCAGGAGTTACAGACAAATCAGTACTGAATTCATGTACAGACATATTAGAGAAGCTGTCAATTGTGTGAACTTTTTGCAACACAAAAAACCTAGTAATCATCTAGAACTGAAATGGCTTACTATTTCATAATCTAGCACTTGGGGTTTTGCCGTTTTGGACTACAGAAAAAAGCAAACAAACCAAATATCAGATATGGTACAATACCTTGCAAAAGTTTTCAGATACAGGACCATCATTTTCTGATTCTTGCAGTTCTTGTGATGCTATCTTAAGCTTTTTGGAGAAAGTTAGCATTTCCCCAGCCACATTCTTTAGTTGTATCTGCATGCAAACAATCTAAATTACATTGAAATGGCAGATAAATGTTTCTGACACGTGTATGGTTTAACAATATCAGACCTTGGTCACCGCCTCCAAGCTCATTAGCTCTTTTGGAAAATCTATGAGTTCTGGAAGCTTTTCAGCAAGAACCTAGATCAAACGCATAAGTTAAAGACAGCAGAAATGGGGTAAAGTAATAAACCAATTATAAGCATATTTGCTTCATGGCATTCAGATCATTGAAATCCTTGTCTTGTAAGAAGGCCTCCACACAGCTTTTAGGAAGAGTTAACTATCTAAATTTACAAATTTTAGAAGCCAAACTTGCTCAACCATAATGCAATACCATTGAAGCAAAAAATGTGAAAGGTCATATAACTGAAAACAAAAGCAAGAAGGGAAACATGGAGAAGAGAATGGTCCATTTTAAGTGCTACATATATATACTTTTGGAATGGAGAAGCTAAGGTTGACATCTGAGAGTGTGTACCTTACAAAGATAGTGCAAGAGAGTCATCTTGTTGTTCCGGGCTCTAATGTCGCTGAGTTTCAGAAGGCTATCTAATCGAAATCCAATTGCAGAACCTACATTAGAACACACCACCGGAAATTAACAGAAAAACCTTTGAATACATATCCTCTTTCGAGGTTTGTCACCATTATATAGTAGAGATTGCTCATAATTTCTTCTTACTATTTTGAACCCAGCCATCTCTTTAGAGTACTTGTTTTACACAAGGTTTTGAATACAATAATGGTTCAAAACCTGCCTTAACTTTCATGTTTTTAGAGCAGGCTAAGATATTCAGACAGTTGGACTAATATCTAGGGAAGTTATTGCCATTTTTGTTTAAGCAATGCAAATCAAACACCATGTGGTATGCATTGTGGAAGGGAAAGTTTGTGACAAAAAAGTAGATTTATATCAGAGCATTTAATGCATAACTAATTTGTGCATAGTATAAGACTAACTAACCACAAAATAATTATGATGCAGAAAATGAAGTAAGTTGCTTAGAACAAATACTCACCCCTTGAAGTCCCATGGTTCAAAACATTACCCAATGAAAGAATGCTTATCATTACTCTTTTCAACTTGATAGAATTCCTGACCTGTCGAACATATTTTTTCAGAGGATTTCTCAGGATGTTGATTGTGATAAAATGAAGTAAAAAAATAAAAATAAAACATCAGAGCTTGCCTCTTCACATGCAGAGTTTACAAGATTCAAAACACCTCTTAAATCACTAACCTGTGTGAAGGAAGTAAGATTCAAAAGACTATTAACAACAGAGAATTTGGAGATATTACTAAACTGGACTGCCAATAGCGGTTAAAATTTTCTTACCATTGAATCAAACTGGATTCTAAAAGAAAAAACTTTCAACTTAGAATCTGCCCGTGGAACCTTCATCATCTGCAAGAGAAACTGAAAGTAGAGATATGAGAGAATGCACTTCTAAGTACAACCCTGTGCTACTTTAGGCGTAAAATTTATCAGCTTAATAATTCTCTCATTTGCGTGCTGACAGCAACTGCAGTTTTGACAAACAAATATCAAAGTCACCGACTCACCGCTAGTACATAAAGTATTAACACTTACAGATGTATTAACTCATATGCTTCATATTTTATCTACTTGTAAAAATAAGTATGAATACAGTTCATCACACTATAAAATAACAAGGAACTGCAAATCACTCAGTAATATTTGTGTAGATGAAATATAAGAGGAAGATTGAATAATCTTCTCGTTTCTTTCTAATAGTTTTGCACATAGAAACTATCAGTTCATCTTTGCCAAATAGGGCGACTTAACTAAAAAGAAAGAATTATCTCACACACCTGTTCACATTTTCCGAGGTTCTCTTTGTCACCGTTGTAGTTCTGAGAATAGGAAAGTTAACCGAAGAAGAGTGAGACGGCCATGATCAACATTTAGATGAAAGTGATACCATGCTTTGTTTCGCTTGTAACAAATAATTGCACTTACCTTAAGACGTACCATCTCTTCTTCTGTGGGACAAAAATTTATCATTCTATCAACCTGATCAGCATCCAGTGTTGAATCATCAAATGAAAGTACTGAACTCTGCAAACAGCAGAGTTAATTATAATATGAAAATTCATCTCAGCCCACTATTTTACAGCAAAGGCAATAGGTATATTATAAGGGTTTGTAACAGGTAACATGTGAACTATTTGCTGCAAGGGTAAAAAGAAATAAACAAGAAATTGAATATTATACCATTATATCAGGCAAAGGGATCTTAATCTTTGTCAGCATGATTTCACAGTTGTAGGCTCTTTTAGAGTCAATCTGCATAGGACGTACAAACAATGAAATATCGAAATAAGTTTATCTACTTTAAGGCAGCTGTTTAGGAACAAAATACATATGAGAGACAAAATACAAGACAAATGATAGTATTCCGAACAGGAAAAGTCTATAACTGGAACCTTAGCAATAAAGTTCATTTTTTAACATCGGCAAAGAAATGATTATTCACAACAATATACTAGGAAGTAGGATATGAGATACATTTTCATTGACACGAGTAAAATGAGATGATTACCAGGTTGACTTTAACGGTTTTAGCCTTTACATTGCATTTGGTGTCTACATGCTGGACAGTGGCAGGGAAGAGGCTCTCAAGTTCAGACCAATCGAATTCTGGAGCCCTGCCATAATAATGATTCAAAATATTGTAAGAAATATGACAAAACTATGTAACAGTCTTTAACTGAAATGAGAAAATCCATACTCGGCAGCTTCTTCGGGTTTCTGGATTTCAGCCCACAAACTTCCCTTCAAGGCTTTGGTCAATTTTAGCCAATAGTATGGCTTTAAAGATGACTTCTTCGGCTTCGCTGCTGGAACAGGTGATGGCAGCCTAAATTTTGCACCTGGAGGTGGAGGAGGAGTTCTGGCTAGGGGTGGTTTTGCACCTGGAGGTGGAGGTGGAATTCTGACTGAGGGTGGTTTTGGAGGGCAACTTGGAGGAGGTTGAGGAGGTCTAGTAACAGTTTCACAACTTTTCTCAGGAAGATGGAAAGAGATTGAACCAGAGGCATTGGATGGCTGTATTTCAGTTGCATTTTCCCTTTTTTCCTCAGGCTTGGCTGAGGATATCTGGCTACTTGAAGATGCTGCTTTCAAAAATGGAGGTGGTATCGAAGATGCTGAATCAGTAGAGCAAGAGGGGCTATGACCTGAGGGTGAAGAGTCAGATACTGAATTTACACTTTGCATAGATTTACACTGTGACAAAACAGGCTGAGGAGGAGGATGGTCGACTGAATCATTTGAAGTCACAGACGAGGACATTTCAGAATGAGTATCAGAATCCAGCTTCTGAGGAGAAACTGAATCTCTTGAAGCTGATAAGTTACAAATGGATGATCTTAATAATACTGAGCATGGTGAAAGAGAAGACTTTGGAGATGTTGTCGCCTTGTTCGATGCAAATTTAGTGTTTGATGAGGTATCCTGAAGCAAGGCTGTAATTCCGAGTGGAGAGCGTCCATTAGGATATCTTAAGAGCGACTCTGGAAAGGAGTTTGAAGAACTTACTGAATGAATTCTATGTGAGGGGATTTTAGATTCAACAGGTCTTGATAAGGCTGTTAGAGGTTCTTCTGGATGTATCTTCATTTTCTGTGCATTCAAGACCAAGGTTTCAGACCATCCTTCAAGTTCTCTTCCAAAGTTATCTTGTCTGCTAAGCATTTTTCTTTGAACACCATCTTTCACATCTTTCGGGAAGTGATTTTGTATATCAGAGGAGCCCATCTCCGAGAAAAGTATCTTCAATTACACAAATCATGAGTGAGTTAATTACAAGACTTTAACAGCAGTGATCAGTAAAATGAAAACTTTCTTATTACCTCGGCCTTGAAATCCGTGGAAAAGTGATCAACGACATTCCATGGAGTATCAACCTCATCCCGGCTGAGAACCAGCATATTCGATTTAACAAACGATGTGTTGAACATGATACGGAATATGGTATCTTCAAGTTGCCTATCTTCATCCAGTGTTATACACTCAATCATAACATCACCTTTGATTTGACAGTTGATCTCAATCTTTGTCAGGTCACAATCTGCCTGCAGCAAAATATCGAGAATTTAGCTACAAGAATTCAAGGTTGGCCTAAAATCATCAGTGTTACTTAACCCTCTACAGTATCATGGACTACATGCAAATAACCTTGACTGCCTTAATGTCCTGAAAAGTCCTTGTATCTTGTATACAAGTTTGGAACCACACAGACACATACACATTTGCTAGATTAATCATCAGCTATCCAACACAGTTATGACAGTCACAGATAAAGAAAAATATTTCTCTAACACCATGATGAAGCAGAAGCTCAAACTCGATGAGGTTTGAAAATGCAGCAAAAGAAGTAAAAGATGAAAAACAATATGGGGTCCTTGTAAGTAGAACACATACCGAAGATCCAATAGTTAGATGGGATATACAATTTAAGTTAAGCATGAATATAAATAAAGTTACATCATTTAATAACTAATCCATTGTGTATGTTCAGAAAAAAGCCTTAGTAACAACATCAAACGCACTAAAGCAGGAAACTGAACAAAGTTACATCACTACACACTAATTAATAACTAATCCATATAGGCAAAATGCAATGTGTGTTCAGCAGGAGAAACAGAAAACAGCATTAGTAACTACATCAAACACACTAAAAAAATCACCTTGTAGTGCAGAATGGTGTCACTTCCTTTAGGAGAAGAATATATCATTCTAGGTACTTGGTTAGCTTCCACGACAGGATTAAGTCCATAAATCCTAAATATCGGCCTAAAACTCCCCTCCGCATTATCCATACTAGGAACACCTCTTAAGACTACACAATGTAAGATGAGAGATCGAACCAGTGGCGGCCATTCTGAGTAGAAGTTTCTTTCAGACACATACTGTAAATACCTCAGTTGTGAAGGCACTGGATTAATCTCTGACACTAACTGTAAGAGCTCAGGAGGGGCATAATTGTAAACCATATCCAAAGTTCTCCGTTCTCCAACACAATGCTTCTTATGAATCAAAAGTGCAGCAAGCAAAAACGCTAACACAGGCCAGCAACCTCGTTCACAATGCAGCAGAAGGACATTACTCTCCTTAAGATCAAGCCAGCTGTCACTGGCAATCAGAAAGTGATGAACCATCTCAAATACGAGTAATGAGCGATTTCCATGCTGTGTAAGATACTCCATCACTTTAATGTTATGCTCGGATAGTAAGTCGGCTATCTGACTGCGATTTTCTCCGGGAATGAAACTGAAAACCGCGAATGAGGCATCAGGCCAGTGTTCTCTCATCTTAGCCACTGCACTTTTTACATGGTCTCTGTATGTATCATCTCCTATGAAATCCGAAGAAAAGCAGCAGTCCAAAACTGCAATGGAGTTACATAATGTGTAAGATGTCAAGTCTGTGATTTGCATTATACCAACTAAGTTTCTTTGATGCGGAAAATTACAAAACCCCTCAACAAACTTGTGTCAGTAATCTGACTTCGACTCTCATGATTGTCTTAAACACAAAATCTTAGTACGTACTCATTCTCATCATCGGATAATTACAATTTACAAGGGTTATAAAATCTCAATACCTAACTAGTAGCAGGTTCTATAAATTAATGAGATCTCATTAAAATCAGTACAATAATTTCCTAATATAATAAAGATGAACTTCTGCAATTCTATCAGCTGAAAGCTCAGTCATATCACATATGGCATTATAACCGTTATAAAAGGAAACACAGTCATGTAAATTTTCCTATCATAAATTTCCAATTATTTCTAAAAAGATGAAACAGCTTAATTGTAGTTCATTAAACAGTTCTTCGTTAACATTAAGAATCTACACTTATCAATAAAAATAAAAAATATACTGAAAATAAAAAGCATATTTGCCACTCATACTACAAATAGTGAATGTTCAAAATTTCCGGTCAAATCATCCTATAGATTAAACCAAAGTATATTCCCTAGAATAGTATCACTAAAACCAACTCAGGAAAACCGAATTTCTTGTCAATTAGTCCTTATTCACACCTAATTTCTTTTCCATTTCTGCTTTACTACCAAGAACTCATGCATCATAAACCAACACACGGAAAAAAAATGCATCAAATGAAATGAACAGTTAAACGTACCATAAACCCTCTCCGACACCTCCACAATACTTTCTGGAGGCTTCCTGTAGAAGAACTTGTGAAAAAGCGTCATCTTGTTGCTTCCTTAACCTTAAACTCAGCTAAAAATGAGTAAATCCCTTCCAATTTCCGAGGAACAGCCCACATTTGTGCTGAAATATATGGTACTGGGATGCGCAATGTGGGCTAATGATAACAATGCCAAGAAGAGAGTGTAAATCCAGTAACCAGAAGACAAAAAAGGAAGCAGAGTAGACATTTATTGCTGAGGCTTCAAGAAAACGAGCAGTTTGACATGTGTCAGAGTGGCTTTGCCTTCCAAAGGGAGGAACCAGAGGAGAGTGTTTTTCTGTTGGCAAATGGGTCCACGCTGAATGCTTAAGGTTTATTAGTTTTTTTATGTTTTTCTTTTGTTTAAGAGGAATTATTATGTTTGTTTTTGTCAAATAAATTTCATCAACTAGGAAAATAAATAGTGCATTACATACTGATCAAGAGAACATGCACTTCTCTCCTCTCTACTTCTTAAACTTCAAACATGAATATTTACCTAATAAAGTAAAGAATGCCTGAATCAGACTTCCGTAGTCCTGAAATTATCTGAACAACTTATCTGAACCAACGCACCAGAGTCCATCCAGATCAAAACCTTCTTAAATCAACTCTAAAGCCTTGCATCAGAGCTTGATTTATGGCTCATTTCGGTATATGCACTTCATTTTTTTTATTGCATTTTAGGTACTTATGTAATGGTTTACCGCATCAACTTTCTGAAATTGTAAAATCATCCCTAAACTTTGGTGTTTCTACTATTTCATCTCTAAATTTTATAAAATTAAATTTAAAGATAAAGTGTTGTTGAATTGCCAAAAAAATAAAATACTAAAGTGAGATTTAGGCACCCTGAATGAATCAAAATAGATTAACATGGAGTACCATTTATACAATTCACTCTAGGGAAGTTAATGATCTAGGGTAGTACTAACTTACCAAAATTCACTAAGAATATTATCATTAAGCTGTATATTTATTTATGTAGTATTAGATGTAAAATCTTCCTCTTAACATTAGTTATTACAGAAACTACAAATTGGCCGGCTAAGATTTTAACAGTTTTGGTCCATTTACAAGGAATTTCAATTCATTATAAATAAATAAACAATAGAAAACATCCGAGACAATGTCACGATCTAAGGCTTCAAACAAAGATCGTGGGCAAGAAACTGAATAGAAAACATCCGGACAATATTATGATTGTGAAAGTCATTAAACATTCAAGACTTTTACTCATAAACCAACTAGTAGGATAAGTTCCATAACTCTAACATAGCAAAATCGATAATACTTCTACAGAGACGCAAAATCAAAGCAACTAAATGCAAACAGTGCAAAATGTATTCAGTAGAGACATTTTCACTAGTCATCCTCTCCAGCAGCATTCAGAGCATCAAGTCTCTCAATCAACCTAGCCTTCCTCTCCTCATAGGTAAGCTTCTTCAAATTGTACCTGAAAAAAGAAAAAGGGAGTAAGTTTACTAGAGAGGAAAAAGTATCATAGAAGGAGAAACTGAATTCATATGAAAAAACAATTTTCCCCCAATATCAAGGCGCTTCCCAATGAGATCATAAGTAAAAACAAGGTATCACAGTAAGGATTAAATTTTAAAACTGCTCATGTAAGAGTAAAATGAAGAATGCAAACCCAATTGGGAAATAAGAACTTAAACTTGAAACAGGGAGAATTGTTTTTTCATACTTTTACAACTATATATAAAAAGATATTAGTAGATAAGTTAAACGTGTTATGAACAAGGACAACTAACCTCTTATGCTTCTTGGGAGCCGGCTTCTGAGAAAGCTTGGGAGTAGGATCTGCTCGGATAGCAGCATGGACCTTCTTGTACAGTTCTTCAAGATCATCTGCATTAATCCCCTTCTTGATGTACGCACTGAAATGGGATTGGAGCTTTTCTGGCTCATCTTCAGCTAGAGTCTGAAAATACCAACATGAGATTAGCTTTTATAAACGCAAGATTATCAACGGCAATAAACTTAATAGTGGAAAAGCAGACTAACCTTCATGTAACTAGCAACATGGCCACCATAGATGTATTTGCGGTGAACTTCAGGGTCCAGACTCTTACCTTCCTTGCTGAATCCAGCAAATCTCTTGTCACTGTGGGGGATATCAAGACCACCATCAAGTGCTCCCTACAAACAAGGTATCATCAAATATAATTTAAACAAATCACAAAAAGATTCACATACACCCTAAACCAGCATTCCAAGTAGAGCCATAATCAACCTATTCATCATCACTGAAAACACAAAGAAACCTGCAGCTGTCCGTACTTCATTAACAATACAATTTACTTTCAGCAATCATATAACTGCATTTTTGCAACATTAATATACTGAAGATCAGTACTGTGTTTACTTGACATCATGTATTAATCATCAACTGTACTACTGACATGATCCATCATATAATATTCTTTTAAAAATTGAAGAAAGACTTATGTTGTACTCCCAGAATCGACGTCATTGGATATGATTTTAAAATTTGACTATAGAAAGGTGATCTCAACAACATATGAAGATATACTGATAACAATCATATACCCAAAAAAAACATAATGTACCTTCAAGGCAATCAAATGTAAACATAGTACTACAGCCTCAATTGTATGAATTGTCAACTAATAAAAGATCAATAACACAACCAAATGTACCTTCAAGGCACCGAAAACACGGTTTCCAGTTGTAGTACGGATCAAACCAACATCCAACAGAGCCCTGAAAGGTCTCCTGGTCTCTGAGGGCTCAATAGTGTAATCATCACCAGTAGCCTGTCGACACAATCAATAAGTACCCTATAGAAGGGGAAAAAAACTACTATAAGCTAGAGACTAAGGTTGCTACCTCAACATTCCCCTCATACTCAGCATCCATTTCCAATTTCTTCAAAACCCGGCGGGCAAGCAAAAGACCAGTACAGTAGGCTATAGAACCAGATGTTACAATCATAATATGAAAATACAAGCTAAAAATTAATACACGCATCCACAACTTAAGTACATACCGGCAGCATAATTGGTTAGTCCAGTCTCAAGGCCATAGTGAGGCAGTTCATGTGAATAAGCTGCTGCAAGAACGATATCACCAGCAATGCTGGCCGAGACAACCTGTGCAACAATGTCCTTCTTGGTCTGAAGGCCTAATTAAGGAACTCAAAATAGTACAAGTTTCAGACAATCCCCCAACCTCCATACAATCCAGTAAAATTGTTAACGCCATTTACATTGCCATTAATCAAACAACTCACAATTCTTTTAAGCAACAGAAACAAACAATAAGGGCAAAAACTCTACCAAGCAGCAAAAACACAAAAACAATTAGTGTCAAAAACTAGGTCGAATATAGGATACGAATCGGACAACAAAGCGGTACTTAGGGGTATTATATTTGTTCTTGTCCTGGTTAATCAGGCGCACCCTAGCACGGTAGTCAGTCTTTCCAGCTGCAAATACACAGAACCCAATATTAAACAGCTACAATGGACAAAAACTAAAACCAGAAGGAGAAAAAAGAGAGCTTTTTCATACCTCTCCTCCTCTTGAACTGAACTTGGTACCTCTTGAAGTAGGCCCTTGACTTATGCGACTTAACGAACACCTAAACGCAAAACAGATGTAAGTTTGGAATCTATCATCGGAAATCAAGAAACAGCAACGCCATTTAGCTCAAAACGCTAATGGATTAACGACCAGTCCTAAAACCCTGGAAACCTTAAATCTTACAAAAATTGTCTAGATCTAGGAAACCAAATCAGTAAACTAACTGAGAAACGGAGAAGATTATAGCAAGTCGAACGATTGAAAGGCTTACCATGTTGCAATCTTCGCCGGCGTTGAGTGGAGCGGGAGAGAAGGCGAGTGCGGCGAGTGAGTGAAAATGGGGCGAGGAAATATGTGTATAAGCATAAACCCTAGTGGTTTGGATGGGTACCCAGTTCTTGGGCTGGGCCTTCAGCCATCGAACCTATCAGATACAGGCCCTACCATTATTCACCTCTCACACACGAAGCCCAACAATTATTGACCTTCCGCACTTCAAAACGTACTCCCTCCGTCCCCCAAAGGTTGTCCTACTTGTTCAGTCAAACATTTTTATACCATGTTTGACCATTAATAACTTTCATTATACTTAATATTAGAGTAAATAATTTTGATTTTTAAAAAGTACATCATACGAGGATTCTAACGATATCTCATGTGAAAATATATCATTTATATATTATAAGTTATTAATGGTCAAACATGGTGTGAAAATTTTTTACTATTTCAGTAGGACATTTATAAGGGGACGGAGGGAGTACTTCATAAAATCTTCATAAAATGACATTATTGACTAAATATTTTTTAAATGACATTCGCGAGACTAGCATAATTTTTATTTTTATTTTAATTTAAAATCACCCATGGTGGGAGGGATATATTAGGCTCCTCAAACCTTAATCAATAAAGGAACATGGTTCTTACAATGTGTAGGAAAGAAGAAAATGAACATAACCAATAACTATAACTATAATTATGAACTTCCCTATAATTCTTGAAGTTGATAGAGTGGGAGGTTCCTGAGATTGGTCCATTACACCCTGATACACTTACCTCTAGTGCATCTTTATCCCAAAATTAACTAAATCTCAGACCAATTCTCACTTATCAACTGAGAGGATTTAAAGGAAGTGCAATGAAAGATGTCAAGCAGTAAAGAGCCTTTATGAGATCAGTCAGGAGCACCAGTGGAATGGAGTGCTATAGAAGCTCGTGAGACTAGCATAAAATGACACCATTAACTTCATTTAGAATACCTAAGATACGAGCATAATGGTAGAAATATTTTTATCTTTTTGGTAATTACAAACTCTCTAAAGATTGTTTGATCGAATACATTTGGATATGTTGACGAATTTGGTGGATATTTCTCCTTCTCCCATTTTTCTCATTGACTTGTAACTTTTTGGATGTTAAGTTCATTTCGGTTCAACAAATTATCAAGTAATATCAACAACTCAACAAATATCAATAAAGATGCATTGCATTCTTCTTCTTTTTACGGGTCAAGCTTTTGGATTTCATTCAATGGCATCTCTACATTTTGGTAGAGTAAAAAAGACAACTATCTACCAGAGGCGGATCCAGAATTTCAATAGTAGTGGGGCATTTTACTCCCAAATTTTTTTTTCACTTCAATGCATAAAAAATAAGTTAAAATGCAATAATTTAAATACGAATTCATCGAATAAAAAGATGTATCTTAAAGAAAATTTAATTCAATTCAATTAAATACCCTTGAAGTACTTAAAATAACACACTAATTATGTGTATTTTCACAAAAGTGATGGGACAAAATAATGAATTTTAAAATTTAATACCTAAAAAATACAAAAATTAATAATTTTTGGGTGGCAACTGCTGCGTCCGCCTCTGCTATCTACCAGCCTATCCTTTGCTCTAGTGCACCCGTTCGTAGGAGGAAAAACAAGAATAAAACATAAAAATATAATGCTTACTATCGAACATTAGATAGAAACCCAACACGAGACCTCCGAGAAGGATAAGGATGATGCTAGGAGACCTCAGCTTCGGAATTAAGCCCGCGACTCCAAAGATTGCGCATAAGACAACCACGCCAATCTTCAGGTTGTGGAGAGAAGACTTCTCTAATGAATCAAACATTAGAGTGACGCAGTTTATAGCTTTCAGCTGCTCAATGCTGCTGGCCACAAGATTCTTGGTGCATGGCTGCTGTTGGTCAAGTTTTGCGCCTATTTTGGCCAAAAGATCATTTTGGGCTTGAAACATACCTCTCATTTCATCCACTTTTTTCTGCAACTTAGTAACCCGTGTCTCCAGGCCGTTAGCCGCGCTCGTATGTTGCCGTCCCAGGTGATCCATCTCGGATTGTTGCTGAAAGTCCGTGCTTACTTGATCTATACTCTACCGTGTTCAAGTTTTAACTAAACAGTCAACTAATTAAAACGGTAAGTGCGGAATAAAAGAGAACACGATATGATCACCCAGTTCAGTGCAATGCACCTACGTCTGGGGGGCCGTAGCCCGTGGTAAAACCCTTCACTAGTTGCAATAAATATGTCCGGTCTATTACAAACTAATGGCTACTCTAGCAAGCCTATCACACTACCAATTGGCTACTCTAGCTTTGATAGTTGCTTCTATGATTACCTTCTTTTCCACGAAGGTGCGGCAAGGTCTTTCCCACCCAAGCTTTAACACACGTCCCTAGTGTTTTGTTATGGTTGCAAACCGTGGACTGCGTTGCCTCCTTGCTCGAAAGATAAAAATTCTGAATTACAGAATTTTGCTATTAAAATCGCCAATCGAGCACGCAACTGATGTCCTCCTTTTATAGCACAATGCCGTGTGAATTAAGTCATCTCCACAGCTGTAGAATTCCATTCCAATTAAACCACGTTTAAAAACAGAAACTCTTTGGAATAAGGAATTCAGAAAATCTCCAATTCCTAAAATAATGCAGAAAATCCTTTTCCAATTAAATCTCTGCAATATCCCATGAATAAATCTGAATTGGAGATGGATTTGGACTGTAATATTTCGAGACAAATATATCCATTCCATATTAACCTCGCACTATATTCTCTTTCCTCTTTAAAAACCTGTGCTGAGATTCTGGAATTTTTCTATCTTTTTCTGCCCAAAAACAGTCATGTTGCAACATGACATTCCACAAAGCAGCCAACAAAATCTGGACTTTACAATCTCCCCCTTTGGCAATTTGTGGACACAATGGATGGCTCAACCCAAACTCAGAACTTCTAAAAGATTCAACGAGCAAAACTTCCTCCCGAGTTGAAACTAACCATACCACAACATCCAATCAAAATAATTCCGTGGTGGCAGAAAAAGTAATACAGTCATCCATATATATCTCCCCCTGGGTCCATGAATTCGCCAAAGGCCTGCAAAAGAACTTCCCCCAAGGTCATTCAAAAATCCCATTAATACAGAATCAACTCCCCCTGTCGTCAACGTCTCTGAGTTCTGGAGATCATTCATAGCTCGAACTCCTCATATCAGACCATAAATACAAAAGGCTAGCAAACCACGCAAATTTTAGCTTGATCTAAAACAGTCCATTACTCAGAGTACGACCGGAAACACCAGTGCACAGAGATTTGAGCAAGAATCCAAAAACAATCACAACCCGCAACAATCAAATCAAACCCTTCTCCAAATAAGCTACTACTATGCACATACAGCCAATAGTATGATCAAAATCCAGTGATCGTAGTAGAAGGAGTTGAATACCTTGTAGAACAATGATTAGGGTTAAGACTTGAAATCCTTGTGGCTGGAATATTCTGTCTTCTGTCAAAACCATAATCCATGTTGCAACATGAATTTTCCAAAGATCGGACAGATTTTTGGTTGATTCTCATATTCTTGGCAGCCATAAAAACTCTCTCAAAATAGCGTCCTCTTCAAGTTAACATTGACTCCAGACCCAGCTTGCTTGCTCCACATACTCCATAATGACGTTGCAACATGAGTTGTGCAAGTTGAAAAACTGTAATCAATTTCCCATCAAACTGTAATCTAGCAGCATCAACTTCGAATCCTTCAGCCCTCAGAAAAACTGTAACCAAGCAGGGATGAGGTAATGCCTCAGTGCACCTAGTCAAGAGCACTATGAATTCTCTTGAGAATATACTTCCCAAGATTTACTTCAAATCCAGAGCCAACCCCATAAATCTCTTCTGCCTGATCCAAGGTCAAGATGGTTGTATTAGTTGTCTGCATCCAACAGTTGATGCGCACTGTGAAGAGCAACCAGAATCTCAAAGTGAGAGAACTAGCGGGCATGTATCCAGAGGGCCAGGAACCAAGATTTCCATAGGTTAAAGCTCTGGCCAACACATGCTAATTTACCTTGTAATCCCTTGGGTATACCAGATCATATCCCAATATTTAATGAATCCCTAATATAGAATTCAGTTTCTCAGAAGTTAATGCAATGATTCTCCCCCTGAAATACAGCTTCCCTGATCAATACTCACCATAAACTAGAGTCCCCTTCATCAGATTGTTATAGAATTCAAGAACCATCTCTGGATCATACTCCTTAAGTACAGTAGCTGCTTGAACATACCCAATCTGGCCTAGAAGAGTGTCAAACCCACTCTCTGCACACTTCTTCATCTCTAGCACTTTCTCAGCAAAGAAACCTCTTGTGGCCAACATATCATAATAAAACCTGTCAGAATAACCAAAGATAACAGTATGGCACTGGTTATTTCAAAATCCTTCTCAGGTGCATCCTCTGCAGCTGGCATATCATCATCCATCACAGCCCCTTTCTCCACTGTCTCCTCATCCTTTAACACAACATCCTCATCCTCAAGATTAGCATAGTCCTCCTCAACATGTATTTCATAATGATTGGTAGGAGATGGAATGGCATGGTCTTCATTATCCATATCAGTGAAATCCAAATCAATAGGATGAGAATCAGACACAGTCAACTTGATGGTTCAGGCACAGTCAACCAGATAAGGCTTAGCCATTGATTCAGGCCTCACAAAGCTAGGTTTATAAACATCAGAGGCTATCATAACATCTGTCTTTGGGGGTTTTGGCCTCATCGTGCCATTAAAAGAACATCTGCCAGGGTTGTTTTTACTCCCAAAAGTACTATGGTAGAAATCATCCAACCCCTTAGCATATTCCCAAGTTTCCAACCTGTCATAATAGACTTTCATTTTAGCTGCGTCCTTGGTGCTAGGAACAACAATAAAGTTCTCGGGAAATACATCAACAGTAGGTGTAGGGGGTGAACTAGGCAGGGTCTGAATAGTTCCAGTAAGATTAGCTTCGGGCTCAATCAATTCAACACAAGGATCCCATATACCCTAGCCCATCGAATATCAAAAACTCCCCCTAAATCTGTCAACTCTTGATCATCAAACCCCATGCAAAAATGATAGCTATCTCGGAATACATACTTCAGAATTACTCACAGATCGAATCCCAGATAGTCTTTAAGAAGTACAGAAACCCTAGCATGCAAGTCAAGAATCCAAAGAAAACTAACAGATCGAGAACCCAGATCGATACCTTAATGGAGAAGCTGAGGATTCCGACTGATTCAGAGGTTCGGTGCTATATTCGTTGAAGTTGTAGTTGATTACGAATCACAGAAAGGCAGCAGAATAGAAAAACATGATGTTGCAATAGGAATGGGGATGGTTTTCTTTCTGGGCGCGAAGAATGAAGAAACTAAGTACCTTTTCCGCCTTTTTGTGCAAAATTGAAGACGGCCCAACGGAAAAATACAATATAAATACTATAGGCCCCCAGCTATCTCCCAAAATACACGCGCCTTTCACTTCATACACGCACCATATACTTTCATGTTGCAACACGAAATGCAACCTTAACCATATTTTTGGTATTTTCTGATTTTTTATCAAGTGAAATACAGAAATAGAAATAACAACTGTACAAGTTAGGTAGTCTTCAGTACCTCAGATAGTGCATACCCCAAGAAGCTGTCTTAGGGTTTCAAATGTAGACGCATCCAATGGCTTAGTAAAGATATCAGCATATTGACTCTCAGTAGGTACATGCTTGATTTCCACTTCCTTTCTTTCGACCAAGTCTCGGATAAAGTGGTGTCTGATATCGATATGTTTGGTGCGGTTATGTTGTACATGGTTCTTAGATATGTCAATGGCTGACTTATTAAGACTGTATAGCTTCACCCCATAATCTCTGAGAATTTGTTTCATCCAAATCAGTTGAGTGCAGCAACTACCATCCGCCAAATATTCAGCCTCAGCAGTAGATAAAGAGATTGAATTTTGCTTTTTACTATACCAAGACACCAAATTCTGCCCAATAAAGAAACAACCTCCAGTAGTACTTTTACGATCATTGGCATTACCAGCCCAGTCAGAATCACTGTACCCATATACCTGACAACTTGTACCCTTAGAAAACCAGATGCCATAATCAGCAGTGCCATGTACATATCGAATGATACTCTTCACAGTAGAAATATGGGATTCCTTAGGAGCTGCCTGGAATCTTGCACAAATACCAACACTCAAGGACATATCTGGTCTACTTGATGTTAGATACAGGAGGCTTCCAATCATGCTTCTATAGAGTTTTGTATCCACAGCTGCACATTTCTCATCTCTGGTCAATTTGTCAGTAGTGGACCTTGGAGTTCGAACAGCTTTAGCATCACCTTGTTTCACCTTGGCATTTTCCTCTGATGATTTTCCCACATCCTTCTGTGGGGATTGAACATTTGCATCAGTTGAGGAAGTTTCTGCATCAGTAGAATTAGTTGGATTACTCGGCTTAACTTCAGAAGACTTAGAAATTTGGCTATCTCCTATGACCAGTGGTGATGTTGCAACATGAGAACTGGAACTTGATTCCTGGGGGGAGAGATTTTTCGAACTCTCATTTTTCTGAATTGAGATTTGCTGAACTATTTCTACATCATCAATTTCCTCAGAAACTCTGGCTGGCACATCCTTAACAACAACCTTAGCACTCAAACAGGTAATTGATGGCTCCAAAATATAACAGTTATCAGAAGATCTTCTCCCTGTGAGAATCCCATTAGACCCTTGCTTGACAGTACATAGTGACTCATCAAAGTGCACAGTCATTTGATGATCACACAGATGACTAATGCTGATGAGATTTGCTTTAAGATCCTCCACCAAAAGCACATCATAGAGCACAGGAAAATCCTGAATTTGAAGTTCCCCCTTTCCAATGACTTTGCTAATTTTTCCATCTCCAAATAGAACCGTACCACTCCATGGGAGTACATTTCTCAGCAAGTCAGATGATCCCGTCATGTGTCTGGAGCATCCACTGTCAAAATACCAAGTGTCCCTGGCATACACACTATAACAGGTATGTACTACAAAGCAATTTAAAGAGGATTTTGGTACCCATACCTTCTTGGTGAGTCTCTTCTGCCGCTCGGGTTCCATGTTGCAACATGAAGAGAACTGCTTGCCTCTCATAATGTCTCTCAGTAATCTCATACATTGATAATCATCATGACCCTGCATCATACAATATTTACAACACTTAGGAGGGGTTTTTCTTGGCAAAGTACCCTGTGATATCTTCACTTCCGAGTTAGGAACATAGGTGCTCTGGTTGACTCTGGAGATTCTCTTACTAGTAGAAGCTTGAATCCCAGCAGAGACAAACACTGTTTTCTTCAACTGAGAACTTGTACCAAAGTTGTTGTAACCCAGACCATGTCTATTTCCAGCATTCTTTCCCATAACTAGAAGATCATTCAATTTAGCAGTGCCCTTGTTTAGTTTCTGAATAGTTGCTTCAGCTTCCTCAGCCCTGGCAGTCAAAGATCTCAATTTCTTTCCCAGATTGTCACAGTCAATAGTTCTGGCCCTGACTTTTTCTTCAGCATTCACAGCTCTGGTGGTCATGATCTCCAGCTTCTTGCTTAGAATTTCAGAGGTTACCTCAGCATCTTTAGCTCTCTTGGTCATTGTCTCTAGTTTCATGGCTTTATCCACATCATCCATGGATTTCTTTCCTTCTGAAACCTCATTTTTCTTCAACAGATCAGCAAGCAACCCTTCAGCTTTCTCAGCTCTTTTAGTCATGGATTTAAGACTCAAAATCAGCTCTTCAATTTCCTGCACCTCAACCAGTGAATCATTCACTAAGGTGTTGACCTTTACTTTAAGAGACTCAACTTCTTCAGCAAGTTTTAATGCTTCAGCTCCTCCACTTTGTGTATCCTTCAAGCTTTTGATGATCTCAATTGATTTTTCCCATTCCCTATACAGATCATCATATGCATTCTGGATATCAGTGTCTCCTTCTACCTCATCTGGAACTGGTCCTGAGTCCACAACCTTAACCCCAAAAGACACATGTTTTTCAGGCAGAATCTCATCTTCATCATCACTCCAGGTTTCTCCTGATGCCACAAATGCCTTAGGTTGATTCAAAAAATTCCCACACTGATATGCTAGATGTCCAAAGCCATTGCACTCCTTGCACTGAGGTTTACCAGCATGCTTAGTTCCTTCAGGACCTCTTGGTAGATCATCAACAGTTCTGAGTCTAGTTTGAGTAGAATCTCCTCCTGGAAAATTTTTGACAGCATTCTGAGATTCTACAGATTGAACTCCTTGACCTTGGTAGGGCTGATTTCCCTGGTTCTGATAAGTTTGATCTCCCTGATTCTGATAGGGCTTAGTTCCTTGGAATTGAAAATTCTGAGTTCCCTGGCCTTGATTCATTTGAGCTTGTACACCCTGTTGACCTGGAACCCCTCTGAATTGACCCTGATTGCTTTGATTCTGAGCACCTTGATTTCCTCTTCCTTGATTGCCAGAATATCCTCATCCTTGGTTTCCCCTCATGAATCTCCCAAAGTTTCTAGCAAGCAATGCCATTTCATCAGAGCCAATATTATCTTCCTCCATCTTTCCTTTTCCTTTTGATGTTGCAACATGAAATGACAGAGCCTTTTTATCCTTACTTTTCTCAGTGCACATCTCAGAAGTCTTCATAAACCCCAACAGCTCATCTAGAGTAACAACGTCCAGTTGAGCATTGATCTCCAAGTTCATCACTAAAACTGAAAATCTCTCAAGCAATGACCTCTTCACCTTGTCCAGAACTTGAGCCTCAGTATATCTTTCTCCAAACTGATGTGCTCTATGAATTAAATCTTTCAATCTAGTGCTGAACTCATCAACTGTCTCATGTTCCAACATCTCCAGGCTTTCAAATTCAGATTTGATCATTCCAAGCTTGATCTTTCTAACAGACCTGGATCCTTCATGTTCCTTCTCAAGTGCTTCCCAGGAAGCTTTGGCAGTAGTACACCCCGAGATGATTCTGAATTGATCATCTTTTACTCCATTATAGAGAGCGCCTAGCACTTTGCTGTTCAGCCTCTTCATAGCCTTTTCTGTGTCAGTCCATGGGACAGGTTTAGGCATAGTTCCACCAGCTGGATTTGGTATGGTAGGTGGACTGTATCCGATCTCGATCATGTTCCAGGCATCATCATCAAGTTGATCTATGAAGATGCACATCCTAGTTTTCCAGTCTGGATAACTCCCATCAACCAGTAACGGTGCCCTTGTGATGGATCCTCCTTCCTTGGCCATCGTAAGCAGATCGTTCACTCACCTCGCAAGAGGATTAAACAAGTGATTAAGCTCTGATACCAAATGAAAGTCCGTGCTTACTTGATCTATATTCTACCGTGTTCAAGTTTTAACTAAACAGTCAACTAATTAAAACTGTAAGTGCGGAATAAAAGAGAACACGATATGATCACCCAGTTCAGTGCAATGCACCTACGTCTGGGGGGCCGTAGCCCGTGGTAAAACCCTTCACTAGTTGCAATAAATATGTCCGGTCTATTACAAACTAATGGCTACTCTAGCAAGCCTATCACACTACCAATTGGCTACTCTAGCTTTGATAGTTGCTTCTATGATTACCTTCTTTTCCACGAAGGTGCGGCAAGGTCTTTCCCACCCAAGCTTTAACACACGTCCCTAGTGTTTTGTTATGGTTGCAAACCGTGGACTGCGTTGCCTCCTTGCTCGAAAGATAAAAATTCTGAATTACAGAATTTTGCTATTAAAATCGCCAATCGAGCACGCAACTGATGTCCTCCTTTTATAGCACAATGCCGTGTGAATTAAGTCATCTCCACAGCTGTAGAATTCCATTCCAATTAAACCACGTTTAAAAACAGAAACTCTTTGGAATAAGGAATTCAGAAAATCTCCAATTCCTAAAATAATGCAGAAAATCCTTTTCCAATTAAATCTCTGCAATATCCCATGAATAAATCTGAATTGGAGATGGATTTGGACTGTAATATTTCGAGACAAATATATCCATTCCATATTAACCTCGCACTATATTCTCTTTCCTCTTTAAAAACACTAGTGCAAAGAGGACCATACGAGGCACTTTTTTGAGGCGGTTCCGCGTATTTTTGAAAACCGCCTCAAAATGAGTGTCTTACGAATTCGTAAGACCACTCGTAAGGGGGATAATGGTGGTTGACCAGAGAAGGCGGTTAAGATGTCATTTTGAGGCGGTTTTTGGAAAAGTGCCTTAAAATTCACCGTGTTACGAATTCGTAACATTACTTAGAAAACCTTACGAATTCTTAACATTACTTTGAAAAACTTACGAATTCTTGAGAGAGAGATGGGCAGACTTACGAATTCTTAAGAGGGACTTATTCAGACTTACGCATTCTTAAGAGGAAATTGGGCAGACTTACGAATTCTAAAGAGTACTTATACAGACTTACGAATTTTTAAGATGCTTATGTAGATCTACGAATACTTAAGAGAGAATTGGGTTTTGTTTTTGCCTTCAACCATAGAAACCCTAAACCCACAAAAATCTAAAACTTTAACCCATTAAAACGCTAAATCCACACAAAATTTAGTTTAACTAATATAATATCATATCTTACATAACTTTCTAACATGGTAACTAAATTGACTTTAATTTATCAAAGGTTAAACCTTAATTGAGTTGAACTAATCAAAAAAGTCATTAAATTGATTTTTGTAGAATAACTCAATTGAATTTAACTAATCAAAAGACACACGTTACTTATATTTCTACAAACACTAAATAAACAGGGTTTAATTAATCAAATTGAATTTTCTTTACAAACACTAACAAACATTAACAAACCATTCATTGTCTAGTCGAGATTGACTTTCTACAAATACTAACAGATAATTATTTTTGTTTATTCTAAATTGAATTAGTCTAAGGAAAGGTCAAATCTAACTTAATAAATATAAACACTAGTAACTAAATTTAGTGTAACTAGTGTAATATTATATCTTATAACTTAAAAAAAACTATCTACTAACTAAATTGAGTTTAAATAATCAAAGATTAAGGCCTCGTTTGGCTATCAGCGTTTAGCTGTTAGCTGTTAGCGGATTTTATTAGCTGTTAGCTGTTAGCTGATTCTATTAGCTGTTTTGACTAGCGGTTTGATTAGCTGTTGTATTTGAGTGTTTGGCAAATGACAATTAGCTGATAGCTGTTTTGTTACGTTAAAAGACCGAAATAGACATTAATATAATTTATTATTAATTTCTTTTATGAAGTGTATTATTTGTTTTGAAGTATCGAAAGGTATTTTTATTACCTATATTTATTTATTTTTATGCTATTTGTTATTTTTTTCTTTATTAATATACCCATTTTCTTTAAAAAAATTAAAATGATTAACATTTCATAGTAATATATGTTTAGCTGGACATTTTAATATTAAGATATGAAATAGTTAAAATATAAATTAAAAATAATATTTTAGAATAAATATATACGTACACATTTTGTGTACGCACGCATATGAATATAAGAATTGTACTATTAAAATTTGATTAATATTATATGAATTTATACGCACGCTAACATGATTAAAATTTGGTTTAGTAATTTGATTTTTTTTTAAAGGAAATTTTGTAAGAATAAGGATAAAAAAGATATTTTGTAATATTGTTTTAATTAATTCTTTGTAAACGCTGCTCTTTCTAGCGTTTCAGAAACGAGAGGTTTCACCAAAACAGCTAATCAGAAAAAGCTATTCACCAAACACTAAGAAGAGCTGATTGACCAGTCAACTGTCCATATTTAACCCAAAAAGCTAAACGCTACTCAAAACTCTCGTCACCAAACGGGACCTAAACATTACTTGACTTTCTATAAACACTACCTATATTGAGTTATCTAAAATGAAGGTCATCCCTTGCTTAACTTTTCATAATTACTAATGACTCATGCAGTATAAGTTAAATATGAACTACGTGCCTATAAGGGGTCTCCGAATAGTATACTAAATTTAGTTGAATCAAATATCAAATCATATTTGACATTACATAAACACCAAACATATTGAATTAAAGTTGACTCGGTCACGCCTTTTTATATATATTGGGCTAATGATTAGTCAAGTTATACTTAACTAAATCGAATTGAGTTAATGACAAGTCAAACTTTACTTGACTTTCTAGAAACGTTGATTAAGATAAAGTAATGCGCGAATGTACGACAGTTTTGCCCAAAATTTTGCAACCATCGTTCATCTAAGTAACGAACTCAAATCTAAATTGAAATTTTTATATATTAATACTAATAATAAAATGACATTTTATCTTATCAAACGTATTTGACCTTTGGTAACTACTAGTAACCAAATTATTGATATTTTTAAATTTATAATACTTATTTATAATATCATGTCTTATTATTATAGTCAACGAAAAATATATATTTATCCCATTAGAATACTATAAAAAATAGAATTTATTTATTGTACAAATACATTAGTTGTGTAAATAATACATTACCTAAAGTAATTTCCAAAAGAAACTAGTTAGACCTTGTTTGCTAGAACTTATTTGTAGATTTGTTCAGTTCATTTCAGTTCAGTGCAAATTTAATTTGATCAATTCAGGTTAATTCAGTCATGCTAATTCCATTTTTCAATGTATCAATTTTCAATTCAGTTCATTTTAGTTCAGTTCAATTCAGTTCAGTTCAGTATAGGAAGAAATAACTCGCAAACAAGGCCTTACTTAGGAATATATGAAATATATGAGAAAAAGATTTTTAATTAGGAATAAAAAATATTTATTTGTTTCCTTATCCATTAACCCAATCCCTTTTCCCCCAATTGCACATCAGAACCCTCATCTCTGCCGAATGCTCTCTGGACCGTCACCGTCGCCGCCGCTCGATTGTGCCCGTCGCTGCCTCTCCACTCACTCCGACCGTCGCTGCCTCTCCACTCACTTCGACCGTCGCCCTCTCCGCCTCTCCCCGTCGCCCTCTCCCCGTCGCCACCTCTGCCAAGCTCCGATTGCATCCTGGATCGTGGCCGAATTTTGCTCTGGACCGTCGCCGTCGCCCGATTGCGCCTGCTGCAATCACTGCTGCTCCGACTGCAGCTCAGCTAGAATTTGTTGCTATGTCAAGTAATTGTTCCTCGTTCCATTATTACTTAGCTTTTGTATGCTACTGTTTTTTTCTTTTGATTCTTTATACTTTATTCTTTTACTGTGTTTTAGGAGCAGGAAAGCTCTTCGGTGGCAAGGAGGATGTGTTTTTTGCTGGGGGGTTGCTCCTCAATTTGGTGATTATGGTCTATATTCCTCGGGATGATTGGCTCCCTCTCTATCAATGAAGCATGTTATGTCACCTCTAATCCCATTCTTTACATTTGATCTATTTTCTTAACTCAACTGGGCAAATAGTTTGTATTAGCTTTAGTCCTGATAGCTTTGAAAGAAGTTTTGTTGCTTAAATCAAGAAGTATGGTATTTTTTTTGTTGCAGTTTTAAATGCGAGTAGCTGTTTATAAATGAGGTGACGCTTCTGCTTCTGCTAGTTTTGATTATGCTGCCTTAGTCTTAGATTATGCATTATTATTGTTATTGTGTCTCTTTACTTAGAGTGGAATCTAACATAGAGTTAAATATTGTTTAGCTGCCTTGTGTTTTTTTTTTTTTAATTTGGTTTCTTCTGTTTACCTCACTGATGAAGAAATTGTGGTGAGATTTTGATTAATTTTTTTAAACATGCAGGTGCTTTAATTGCTAGTTCTGTTTAATACTAGCCAACTTATTTTTGTCATCCAGAGCTACGTTTTGACTCTTTGAAAGTAGTTAACAATTGTTTGTTGATGTGTTATTTTTTATGGCTGTGAATCTGATATTTCAGGGGTACTGATTTTAAACAAGCTTAGGATAAAGCCATGAAAATAAATAGCGAGGATGAACTCAAGGCTGCACTTTGTAGCATCCTAATGGTCTTACCGTCACGGATTATGCAAAAATCAGAATGCTCGTTTTCAACTTGGAAAGAATACTCTATTTTATTAAAGTTTGATTCTATTCATTTACTTTGTTTCGTTTTATTGAAGTATGATTTTCTATTTTCGTTGAAGTGTGATTTTCTTTATTTTCTTTGTTTCTTTGTGATGAAAAAGAAGAATTCTGCTCTGTTACCGCCTTCTGTTACTGGAGAGATCTGCTCACCATCGGGCTTGTACAAGACACTAGTGTGATCATCACCACCTTGGGAGCACTTCTTTTACTTCTTGTGTAGAGGTACATTAATTTTTCATTTCACGTTTATATGTGTCAGTTTAAAGTACAAGATCTTAGTTTATGTGCATATATATGTTAGTGTTTATATGATGATACAAAAATAGTATTACTATCCTTATCAGCACTTTGTAGGATTAGGTAATAACGTACTCAATATGATCTAAATTACTTTGTATTTTCATTTATACCACTTAACTAATTTGGTTTATTGTGTTTCAGGCTGTTCATGGCTCGTGGAAGTGACCTGGATCAAAGAGTTTAGTTTATACTATTTTTCATACTGTTTTTTTGGCATTTACATACTTCAGATGCCAAGTTGGTTTATGATTATCACATATGGTCTTGCAAATCTTCTCTAGTTTCATTTTTTAGGTTTCTCATAAAGAGTATAAATAGTCTTGTAAATACATTTATTTGTGTGGAATTATTGTAATAAGCACCTCTTGTATATATATAATATGTAAGGCGGAGCTTTTTGAGAATTAGGGAGCTTATTTATTCCCCACTCGTGATACTATCTACGAATTCGTAAGTAGTATCACGAGTGGAGATTTTTTTTGGAGGATCCGTAACCTCTTACGAATGAGTAAGACCTTTCTGTTGATTTACAAATGTCTTACGAATGCGTAAGACCATTCTGTCGGGTTAATTTATTTTTTTTTACGATTTCGTAAGATTTTCTTACATTAATGTATTTTGCTAATCATACGCCTTCGTAACAAAATATTTTACCTTACGAATTCGTAACATGACATAATTTAGAGGCGGTTCTGAACCGCCTCAAACGAAATTCCGTTTGAGGCAGGACCAGAAGAGGCGGTTCACAACCGCCTCGTACGGTACGTTTTAACCGCCTCGTACGGTATATTCGTGCACTAGTGAAACCTGTGCTGAGATTCTGGAATTTTTCTATCTTTTTCTGCCCAAAAACAGTCATGTTGCAACATGACATTCCACAAAGTAGCCAACAAAATCTGGACTTTACAGTTGCTCCTAGACCTGGAGAATCCCTCCTCCGGGTGCACCTGTTGCTTTTGGAAATGAGGAGCTTGCGGCATTGCTGCTCCTACGTTGACGTTTCTTGCTCCTGCTTCCATTGTCATATCTTCTTGTTTCTTACTATTTTCTCTGTCTGGGGGGTTATGAATTATTTGCCTTTATTAAAGATGCATTGCCTTCCAGTTAGGTCAGCTTATAAGAGAATTGAAATATTGGTTTTACCAGTTGTAGACCAATTCTGTTCTTACAGAGTTGTAACCCTAGAATACTAGTCCATAGTTATAATGTTAGAAAAAAAACACAAGAATTGCTTACACAGTTCGGTGTAACAACCTAAATACGTGGGACCTTGTCCAGATCAAGAATAATCCACTAAAATACGTGCAATATAGTACAACGTTCCCCTAAACCTTTACTAGCAATTGTCTCTAGTCTCTATTCTCTCCTTGTAGATGTGCACGCTTCTTGTGCAAGGTACCAATTTGACAACGCTTCTCACACGTCTTGTCTGCTAAAACAATGAAAATGCGGAACTTACTCTTCGAGGATCAACGATAAATGTCCTTGATCGGGCTCCCTCCGGTTAACACACAACATGTCACTTGTTTGCAATGAACAAACAAAGATAGAAAACGTGTGACGACTCCTTCAATCCTCCAAGCTTGTTGGCTAGAAGACATGTCCAAGAATCACAATTGTCTTCGTCCAAAATGCCTTTATTTATACACGAGTACGATTCATGTATTCCTTCCACAACTCTAAGGCCTTGTTTGTCGGAGCTTATTTCTTGCTGCACTGAACTAAACTGGATTGAACTGAATTGAAAATAATGTATTGAAAAAATGAATCAGCATAACTGAATTAACCTAAATTTCATTAATTACATTTTTAATGAACTGAACTGAACTAAGCTGAACTAAACTGATCTACTGATAAGCTTTAGAAAATAGGGCCTAATTTTTCCTTAAGTTAGGTAGCTATTTTGTAATAATAATAAGAATTAAAACTTAGGGGTGAAAATAGAATGTTAAAACTTTTATGTTAGAGACTAACTTTAACGGAAGTTACAAATGCAAGAAAAACTAAAATTTGGGTATCACAAATACTATAAAGAGTAGAGGTATAAATAGTAGAAATAATTAAAATATGTCTCTGAGAGCAGATCGCTAAAGTTTTTTTCTAAAATTGAAAATCAAATCTTAAAATTTCTATATTTTTCTCCTCAACTCCAACAGGTTTTCTATTTTAGAGATTTCCAAATTTTCCTTCTCTTTCTCTATATTTAGAGAAAATTTTCTTCTCTCCTCAAATCTCTATAATAGAAAAAAAAATATATGGAGAATCTGTTGGATTTAAAAGGAGTCCAAAATCTCTAAAAATATTTATTATACAAAAATTGTTGGACTTGCTCTGAACGTTTGAATTTAATTTTACAAAAAGTAAAGTCAAGTTGATTATCAAATTTTCCTAAAATTGCACTTTTGATCACTCAACTTTTTTTTACCCATAATTGATCACCAAACTTTATAAAATGATCCAAACTTGATCACCCACCTTAATTTAGGGGTTAAGAGCTAACAAACTAAATATTTTTCATGGTCAAAATGGTATTTTTAATAAAATAGTACTAATAAACTATTAAATTAGAAATAAATTTTTTTAAAACAAAACCCCTAAATTAACTTTCAATTAAAAAAAATTGTTATTACAATTTTATTAAAAAAAATTACAAAACTAAATCTTTTAATTTCATAGATTTAATTCTTTCGAATTCCAAACATTTCCAAAATTTAATTCATGTCCGTCCATATTATCTAAAATTGTTTGACATTGTAAAGCATTGGAAAAGAGAATGATTAATAGGAGAAATAAAATCCCAAAATCTGAACTTTTTAATTTTTACTTTTAAAATAAAAATATTGATATATTAATTAATTTCCCACTCTTTTTATTAAAAAAGACAGTTTTACCCTTATCACTAAGTGGCATGATAGCTCTTTAACTTCTAATTTAACGTGGGTGATCAAATTTGAATCATTTTATAAAGTTGAATGATCAATTTTGGGGTAAAAATAGTCGAGTGATCAATAGTGAGATTTCGTGAAAGTTTGATGATCAATTATGGATTTTACTCTTTTACAAAATTCAGAGATGAAATTATAGAATTGCCAAAGCTTAGGGATGATTTTACAAGTTTAGAAAATTGATTGTTAGCCTTGAACGGTCAACTTTAATATAAGTAACTAAAATGAAAAGAAATTTAGGTACCCAAAACAAGTCAAAAATATATTAGGTATCTCAAATGAAAATTTAGGATTCACTCAAAAATAATTTTGTGTGTGTCATTAGCTAATTGACCATGATGATAAAAAAAAACAAATTGACCATGGAATGTATCTACAACGTGCAAGCACACAAATTAATGTGCAGACCATAAGTGCGGGACAATGCTTAGAGGAAACTCTATATTGCCTACTTTTTTTTGTGTGTGAATTTTCATTTCATAATGCGCCCAGTTCTATGTTTTTAAAATTTAAGTAATGTATACTTAGGCCATGTTTACCAGAGCTTATCTGTATATCAGTTCAGTTCAGTTCAGTTCAGTTCAATTCAGTTCAGTTCAATTCAGTTCAGTTCAATTCAGTTCAATTCAGTTTAGTTCAGTGAAAATGCAATTTGATGAAATTCAGGTTAATTCAGTCATGCTGATTCCATTTTTCAATACATCAATTTTCACTTCAGTTCAATTCAGTTCAGTTCAGTTCAGTTCAATTCAATTCAGTTCAGTTCAGTTCAGTTCAATTCAGTTCAGTTCAGTACATCAAGAAATAAGCTCTAGTAAACAGGTCCATAGACATTAAGGAATGTGTCTACAACGTGCGAGGAAACAAAATTAACGTGCAGACCACGCGCGAGGCACATTTCTTAGAGAATTTTCACTGCCTTTTTTGTTTGAATTTTCATCTTTCGAATATAATATTTATTAGTACAGCAGACAAATTCCTTGACTCTCATATCGTTTTTCTTGATATCCGAAGTAGGCCTCACCTTTGTATTGACTCGTGCTTGAGTTATCCTTCAACTTGAGTACTAGCTACACCACTTGCCAAAGAGTCGCTGTCGAAGTTTTCAGGCTCCATGTAGAACCTTGCCCTAAATGATGCCAAATGAGCATAGTATGCATATAACATAAGTACACCTTGCATACATATAACATAAGTTGTTTCATCTTAATGTGATTATTCATTGCAATTATTATATATTGGAGAGTATATTGATGTGGTTTTGAGTTGTATATTTTGATGGTTGTTGCTTGTGTTTCATCTTTACTCAAAAGATATTTGTAAGTCCAGTTTTTTCAGTTTTAGTTGGCTGCTTTGTGGAAGTCATGTTGCAACATGACTTTATGTGTGGCAGAAAAAGAATATTGTCTGATCTCGGTTTTAAGGAGTGATTGACGATAGGAAATATTCTGAGATACTCTTTGTATGGAAACTACAGTCATGATGGGAGTCTTCAACGTGATTTGCAGCAATGGTATATTAGTATTCCTTACAAACGTTGAAGACAGACCAAACAGTTCCTTTCTTCAAGTATTTAATATGGAATAGAAGTTCAGTGAAGGAAGGAGTATAGAGCTGTGAAAAAGGAAGTTTTTCTCACAGTATTGTGCTATAAAAGATGGACGACGGTCGCGTGCTCGGTATCGCTTTTACACTGCAAAAATCCTGTTTCTCAGGGTTATACTTTTGAGCTACAGAGGCGACACAGGTCCAGGGTTTTTCATAACCAACTCACACTTGGGACGTGTGTTGAAGCTCGGGTGTTCAAGATCCTGTCGCACCTTCGTGGAAAAGAAGGTAATCACTTAACAGCTATCAGAAAGAATTGGTAGTGTGATAGACTAGCTAATATAGCCATTAGATTGTAATAGATCAGAGAACGTTTATTGCATCTAGTGAAAGATCTTAACACGGGCTACGGCCCCCCAGACGTAGGTGCTTTGCACTGAACTGGGTGATCAATTCGTGTGTTCTTTAATTTCCGCACTATTAGTTTTATCTTATTACTAGAAGTAAAACTATCACACGAACTGGTTAAGTCATCATAAGCAGGACTTTCATTTGGTATCAGAGCTTAATCGCTCCTTTCTTCCTCTTGCGAGGTGAGTGTACGATCTGCTTACGATGGCCAGAGAAGGAGGATCCATCACCAGAGCTCCGTTGTTGGTAGATGGAAATTACCCGGAATGGAAAACGAGGATGCGCATTTTTATCGATCAGCTAGACGATGATGCTTGGAATATGATTGAAGTTGGATATTCTCCACCAACCACAACCAATGTGGCAGGAGCAACCATTCCCAAACCAGCTCCTTGGACTGAAACCGAGAAAGCACTTAAAAGACTCAACAGTAAAGTCTTGGGTGCACTGTACAATGGAGTAAAGGATGAGCAGTTCAGAATCATCTCTGGGTGTACAACTGCTAGGGCTGCCTGGAAGGCACTTGAGAAAGAATATGAAGGATCAGGACCAGTCAGAAAAATCAAGCTTGGAATGGTAAAATCTGAATTTGAGAGCCTGGAGATGCTTGAGCATGAATCTGTTGATGAGTTCAGTCTCAGATTGAAGGACTTGATCCACAGGGCACATCAGTTTGGTGAACATTATACAGAAGCTCAAGTTCTGGACAAAGTGAAGAGATCACTGCCTGAGAAATTCTTAGGGCTAGTTATGAATTTAGAAATTAATTCCCAGCTGAAGGATGAGATAACATTGGATGAGCTGATGGGATTCATGAAAACTTCAGAGATGCAGACTGACAAAAGTAAGGATAAAAAGGCATTGTCCTTTCATGCTTCTCACTCAAAAGGAAAGGGAAAACAGGAAGAGATTGATGGATATGGATCAGAGGAGATAGCTTTCCTAGCTAGAAACTTTGGCAAATTCATGAGAGGAAATCAAGGAAGAGGTTTTTCAGGGAACCAAGGAAGAGCAAATCAGAGTTCACTAAATCAAGGTACACAAAGTCAAGTAAGGAGTTATCCTGTATCACAAGGAGTACAAGCTCAAGGAAATCAAAATCTGGGGAATCAATATTCTCAGGGACAAGGTGCACAGGTTACAGAATCTCAGAACACAGCCAAAAATCTTCAAGGAATTGATTCAGCCCAAAATAGACTGAGATCTGTTGATGACCTACCTAGAGGTCCTGAAGGGACTAAGCATGCTGGAAAACCACAGTGCAAAGAGTGCAATGGCTATGGACATTTGTCTTATCAATGTGGAAATTTTCTCAATCAACCAAAGGCATTCATATCATCTGGAGAAACTTGGAGTGATGATGAAGATGAGAGCCAACCGGAGAAACATGTGTCCTTTGGAGTACGAGTTGTTGAATCTGGACCAGTCTTGGAAAATGTTGATGATGATGACGTTACCAAGGAGTCTCTCCAGTCTGCATATGAGAGTCTTTATGTTGAATGGGAAAAATCAGTTGAGACTATAAAGACTCTGACAGAAACAAAGATTGATGGTGATATGGCACTAAAACTTACTGAAGATGTTAAGTCTCTAAAAGACAAGATCAACACTCTAGTAAATGATGCACTTGTGGAAGAACAGGAGATTGAGGAATTAACTGCAAAACTTAGATCTATGACTGACAGAGCTGAAAAATCTGAGGGATTACTTGCTGAATTACAGAAGAAAATAGAAATTTCTGATGGAAAGAGACCTATGGATAATGATGAGAATGCCATGAAACTTGAGATAATGACCAAAAGAGCTAAGGATGCTGAAGTTGCCTCTGAGATCCTAATCAAGAAGCTGGAAGTTATGACTTTTAGAGCAGTAAGTGCTGAAGAAAAGGCTAATGCCAGAACCAGTGACTGTGAGAATCTGAGAAATAAGATAAGGTCCTTAACTGAAAGGGCTGAGGAAGCTGAGCTCACCATTCAGAAACTGAATACAGGAACAGCCAAACTGGATGATCTTCTTGTGATTGGGAAGAATGCTGGAAACAGGCAAGGATTGGGTTACAATAACTTTGGTTCAAGTTCTCAAGTGAAGAAAACTGTCTTTGTTCCTGCTGGTATCCAAGACTCTACTAATAGAAGGAGTGGAAAAATCATCAGGAATCTTGAAGGAGCAAATTCTGAGCTGAAAAATCGAGAGGTTGTTTTGTCAAGAAAGACTCCTCCCAAATGTTGTGAGTACTGTATGATGCAGGGGCATAATGAATATCAATGCATGAGACTACTAAGAGACATCATGAGAGGCAAGCAGTTTACCTCATGTTGCAACATGGAACCGGAGCAACAGAAGAGATTAACCAGGAAGGTATGGGTTCCTAAAAAATCTATTAATTGTTTTGTAGTCCATACTTGCTATAGTGTCTATGCCAGGAACACATGGTATTTTGATAGCGGTTGCTCAAGACACATGACCGGATCACCAGAATTGCTGAAAAATGTTATGCCTTGGATTGGCACTGTTCAGTTTGGGGATGGAAAAATCAGTAAAGTGATTGGAAAAGGGGAGCTGCAAATTCAAGATTTTCCTATATTCTATGATGTTCTATTAGTAGAAGATCTCAAAGCCAATCTTATCAGTATCAGCCATCTTTGTGACCATCAGATGACAGTTCACTTTGATGAGTCAATATGCACTGTTAGGCAAGGATCAAATGGTGTGCTCACAGGTAGAAGATCTTCAGACAATTGTTATATTTTGGAACAATCCATCACTTGTCTATCTGCCAAGTTGGACACTTCGACACTATGGCATAGGAGATTGGGCCATGCAAACACCAAGTCTCTGAACAAGGTCTCCAGAATTGAAGCTGTGAGAGGACTGCCAGTCATTGCTTATCAGCAAGATATGATCTGTGGACCATGCAAGGAGGGTAAACAGACCAGGACCTCTCACCCTGCTATTAATGACATTACCACATCTCAAAATCTGGAACTTCTACATATGGACCTCATGGGACCAGTGAATGTCTTAAGTATCTCTGGAAAGAGGTTTATTTTTGTCTGTGTTGATGATTACTCCAGGTATTCATGGGTTGAACTTCTAACTGATAAATCAGAGGCTGTGAGTGTCATTCGGGATCTAGTACTTCGTCTGAACAATGAGAAGGCAAGTCTAAATCAGAGGGTTGTGCGTATTCAAACAGATAATGGAGGAGAATTCAAGAATGAAGCTATGACCCAATTTTGCTCTGCGAATGGTATTACTCATATCTATGCCCCACCATACTCAGCTCCTATGAATGGGATTGTGGAACGCAAGAATAGAACTATCCAAGAGATGGCTAGGTCTATGATGGCTGAATACAGTGTTCCTAAAAGATGGTGGAGTGAGGCAGTTAAAACAGCTTGCTATGTGATCAACCGAGTATATCTGAGGCCATGGACAGAAAAAACTGCATATGAAATATGGAAAGGAAGGAAACCAAGCGTTGCTCATTTTCACGTATTTGGTGCTGAATGCTATATTCTTAGAGACAGAGAAAAACTTGGGAAATTTGAGTCTAAATCAGATAAGGGAGTATTTCTTGGTTATGCAGTAAACAGCAGAGCTTATAGGGTGTTCAATAAGCGCACAGGAACTCTTATGGAATCCATTAATGTAGTAATCAAGGATGTGGATGATAGAGTTACAGACGATACTGAGGATATTGAGATAGTCCAGCAACCATTACCTCAGAGAAGTGAGGAAAATAATACCCCTGATCAACCTGTGACAAATACTCATGTTGCAACATCACTTCCGACTGCTGACAGCAGTAAAATTTCAAAATCCTCTGAAGTTGCAACAAGTGACTCCTCTGATTCCACAGCTCCACCACCCCATGGCAGTGATGAAGATACTACAACAGTTCAAAAGAATGTGACTATCCCATCTGGAAATATCCCAGATGACTTTGAAAATGATCACTGCATATCTGATGAAGAGGAGCCTGACAACTCAGACAATACAGGAAGTGCCCCTAGATCTAGGAATCCACGGGGATTGCCAAGGTTAAATTATGCACAAATGCATCATGGAAGTCGACATGTGATTCAGTGTTTTCTTTCCCTAGTTGAGCCTAAGAACCATAAGGAAGCTCTAATGGATGAATACTGGATTTCAGCCATGCAGGAAGAGCTTAGCCAGTTCGAACGTAATGATGTGTGGGAACTGGTTGCACGTCCACAGGGGATTAATGTAATTGGTACAAAATGGATCTTTAAGAATAAATCTGATGGAGATGGGACAGTGACCAGAAACAAAGCCAGACTGGTAGCTCAGGGATACACTCAGGTTGAGGGAGTGGATTTTGATGAAACATTCGCCCCTGTTGCAAGACTTGAATCTGTTCGGATTCTCTTAGCCATGTCGTGTGTACTGAATTTTAAGCTGCATCAGATGGATGTTAAGAGTGCTTTTCTAAATGGCATTGTCAATGAAGAAGTTTATGTTGAACAACCTAAGGGGTTTGAAGATCCTCACTTTCCCAATCATGTGTTTAAACTCAAGAAAGCCCTATATGGTCTCAAACAAGCACCAAGAGCCTGGTATGAAAGACTAACTCAATTTCTTCTTAAAAAGGGCTATATTCGAGGGGGAGTTGATAGAACCCTGTTCATGTATTCTCAAGGGACAGACATCTTAATAGCTCAGATTTATGTGGATGATATTGTATTTGGCTCAACCTCTACAGATCTTGTAAATGAATTTGTCTCGTTGATGACATCGGAGTTTGAGATGAGCATGGTGGGTGAACTTTCTTACTTTCTAGGACTTCAAGTCAAGCAAGGTGATGATGGTCTGTTCATCAACCAAACAAAATATGCTCTGAACTTGGTCAAGAAGTTTGGTCTTGGAGATGCAAAGGCAGTACGAACTCCAATGTCTACCACTGAAAAGTTAACTAAAGATGAGAAAGGTGTGCCTGTCGATACTAAGCTATATCGGAGTATGATTGGCAGTCTCTTGTATCTAACAGCTAGCAGGCCTGATATTTCTTTAAGTGTAGGAATTTGTGCTCGGTTTCAAGCTGCACCTAAGGAATCTCATGTCACTGCAGTAAAGAGAATCATTAGATACATTTCTGGCACAGCTGATTATGGTATCTGGTTTTCGAAAGGTATAAGTTGTCAAGTGTATGGGTATAGTGACTCTGATTGGGCTGGTAATGCAAACGACAGGAAGAGTACAACAGGAGGTTGCTTCTTTATTGGTCAAAATCTTGTGTCTTGGTACAGCAAAAAGCAAAATTCGATATCTCTGTCCACTGCTGAGGCTGAGTATTTAGCTGCTGGAAGCTGCTGCACCCAACTGATATGGATGAAACAGATGCTTCGAGACTATGGTGTGAAACTAGGCAGTCTTACTATTCTGTGTGATAATAAATCTGCAATTGATATCTCCAAGAATCCAGTCCAGCATAACAGAACCAAACACATAGATATCAGACACCACTTTATTCGAGACTTAGTTGAGAGAAAGGAAGTGGAACTTAAGCATGTGCCTACTGAGAGCCAATTTGCAGATATCTTCACTAAGCCATTGGATGCTTCAACATTTGAAACCCTAAGACAACATCTTGGGGTGTGCACTATCTAAAGTACTAAAGGCTACCCGCCCTGTATAGTTGTCAATTTTCAATTGAGTGTTTCCGCTTTACAAATATTAGAAAATACCAAAAATATGGTTGAGAGTGAATGTTGCTTGTCATGTTGCAACATGAAAGTTTACAGCAAGTAATGAAACTAATGGGCGTGAGCAGTGGGAGACAGCTGGGCCCAACAGAATTGATGTGTGTTTTTCCCGTTGGGCAAGCCTTTTAATTTTTGAAGAAAAAGAGCTGAAAAGTTAATTTTCTCTTCTATTTTCGCGCCTCGGAAAAACCCTCCCTCTTGCCTATTGCAACACCAGAAATCTCTTGAAGTTTTCTCTCTCATCGCGACCTGTGTGCTCTCCTACTCGACGAATCGTGTATCGCACCGCGAGGGCAATCCGATAAACGTCACCTATTCGCGGCCCCAGGTATCAATCTGCAACTATCTCTGGGTTAATTTCGGTGCCTTGGAAATCTGATTGCTAGGGTTTTCTGATTCGTCGTTGAAGTATTTTGTTGAGGTGTCAGTCCAAATTGGTGTATATGCTATGTATTTTCGAGAGAGCTATCGTTATTGTATGGGTTTTGAGGGACAGGAACTGACAGACTTAGGGGGAGTTTCTGATACGCGATGGGCTAAGGGGATTTGGGATCCGTGTTCTGATTTGAGTGAGCCCGAGGCTTATGCTATTGGATTTGTGAAACCTTTGCCTGATTCACCCCCTTCTCCATGCTTAAATGTTATTCCTGAAAACTTTATACCTGCTCCTGGTACTAAGGATGCATCCAGGATCAAGGCTTATTATGAGAAACTTGAACATTGGGAGTATGTTAAAGACATGGACAATTTTCTGCATAATACCTTTGGCAGTAAGAATAATCCTGATAGATGCTCCTTTAATGGTTTGATGAGGCCCAAGCCCCCTAGAACTGATGTTAAGATCATGTCTGATATTTACAAGCCCAGTTTTGTAAGGCCTAAACCTGTGATTAATCCTTATCTCAGACCCTCCTCTTCAAATTCCAGGTATTCCACCAGAAGCTCTTCAATGGCAGGGGACAAGAACAGCACGGGGAACTCTGAGCCACCAAGGAGACCGGCACACACCAAAGTCCCTTGTGTGAGAAAGAGGCCCTATCACACACGGTCTAACACTAAGCTCAAGACTGTGTTCACCAACACCTCCAATAATCCAATTAATGTGGATGATCCAGTGTCACAGGAGGGAAGCCATATTCCATCCAGGTCTTCAAGCTCAAAAGTTGCAGATTCTGTTGATCCCATGGATCATCTCACCTTGGGTCAGAGACTAAAGCTCCGTATAAAGAAACAGTCATCTGCAAGAATGGTCTCCAGGAGAACTAAACAAATTGCAGGTAGGATTTGGTATGATGGGAGAGTACCACAGAGGTATACACAGTTTCAACAGGCAGCTCCTCCTCGTCCAAGAGTGACTGTCTCTGGCATAGTTGATGAAATTGCAGGGGAATCTCATCCAGATTTATCTCCATCGTCAGGGTTCATTCGATATGGTGAAACTGGAGCAGTGCTCAGTCTACCTGATGGACTATCTCTTGAAGAGTGTTTTGAACCTCCATCTGATGATGAGGAAGTCCAGGAGGATGAGCGTACTGTTGCTGAAATTCTTCAGAGTTTGAGAAAGCCAGCTCCATCAGTGAGGGTATCTCCGAGTGCCTCTACTGGAAAAGAGTTACCCGTGGACCAGCAGCATGCTCATGTTGCAACACCAACGTCTACCTGTCCTTCGCAGAATACTGAAATTCTACAATCTGAGGAACACACCCAGACTGCAGTTCTTGATGACCAGGGCAATGGTCATGATGATGAAGTTCTGGGTCCGTTTACTGCATCTGCATCGACCTTTGAAGAGCATGATGATCTGGATTCACAGTCGCAGGAGGATGACCACAGTCAGTCAAGCAGAACTGTGTCACATACAGAGGTCCCACTGCCCATTTCCAAACTCATCAGCTTGAATAAGCTTAAACCAAGGGTACCCAAGAAGTTCTTGTTGAATGGGTCTTCAGATAGCACTCGCTTGCTATCCCTAAGGCAGAGGGTGGACATCAGATATCACCAGACAAAATTTACAACATGGGCAGCTCCTGCTATGGTTCCAAAGACTAACATGTCAGCCCCAGCTCCTGCTATAGTTCCAAAGACTAACTTGTCAGCCCCCGCTCCTGCTACCTTACACTACTCAAGGAGATCTAAGAGAGTAGCTGGAAAATGCTCCACACCTACTGTCCCTATCACTGAGCAGCAAGGACAGATCTCAAGCTCGGGGAATCACCAGTCCCCAGTGCCACCAGTATTTTCGGATCACAGTGACAAACCCCTTGGTGAAGAGGATGCTAGTCCTTCTAAAGCTGCACGTGTTTCTGACCTTTCTGGGCTCAGTCCCATTAAGCTTACTGTTCAAGACTCTCCAATCAATTTGGATAATGCCTACACTGGTCAGGATTGTTCTACTCCTGCATCCCCTTATCAAGCTCCAAATGAGGAGGATTATGCTGACTTTCAGGATCAAGGCATGGGTTCAGAAGATCTAAAAGGGGGTAAAACTGGAACTCCATTGACTGATAATACACCTAATGCAGCTGCTGTACCAGATGACCTTGATACGCTCTGTGCCAGGCTTCTATCCTTGGCCCACTCTGAGAAGTTTCACTCCATTAAGGCTGGTGCTGACCATGACATCTTAGCTACCAGGGGTTTTCTGGTTGAAAAAGTGGTTGATATGAAGAAATGTGCAGAGACTGGGTTTGATAGGTTTCTGCAGCAGATCAATTGTGTTCAGGCATCCACTGTATTTCAGGACTTTGATCCTGAGATGGTTCTTGAGTTCTACAGTAATTTAATGCCTGGCAATCTGATCTCTGGAGATGAATGGTTTGGCAAGCTGTACTTCAGGGGGAGAATTCTCACACTCACTCCAGCTAAGCTGAATGAGGTCCTTGGAATTAGGATGTTTGTTGAAGAGGATTTGGTTTATCCCCAGGACTACAATGTGGACAATGATATAATGGCTAGAGTTCTTACCCATGGAAAGCTTCAGAAATGGCCTGCGGCTTGCATGCCCACCAGCTCTCTCACCTTACAATTTTGGATGCTGTTTAAAGTTCTAATTAGCTGCTGGATGCAGACTACAAATACCACCACCCTGACTTCTGATCAAGCAGAGCTGCTTTATGGCATTGGGTCCGGTTTTGAGGTTAATCTTGGAGCTTATATTCTGAAGCGCATGCATGGTACTCTTGACTCTTCTAGGTGCACGGATGCCTTGCCTCATCCATGTCTCATTACTGCATTCTTGAAGGCTGAAGGTTTTGAAGTGGATGCTACCACTGTTAGGCCAGCTGGTAAATTTGGGTTTACTGCAAAGTCAGCTGCTCGGGAGGTGTTGGATTTGCCTTGGGATAGAGAGGCATCTCAGGCTGCTGCAGTCATGTCTGATGAGTTTGAACTTCGTATGGTTGATAAGAAGATTCAGTTTCATATGGATCAAATGGTCTTTCATGGGGATATGCTACGGAACCATCAAGAGGACAGGGTAGGTCTTGTTGCTACAATTGCTAAACGAAGGGCTGCTGGTACTTCTTCCTCTAAGGCTCCTGAACCATCATCATCGACTGCTCCACCTTCCTCCAAGAAGCGGGTCTCTACCTCTACTCGGCCACCTGCTGCAAAACGGTCCAAGTCATCAGTGAAACAGCCAGCAACGAGGAAGTCCTGATCATGGTGGTGGTTGCATTTTTTGTGTGTCCTCTGTTGCTGTTTCTTCTCCTCTATGTCTTTTGTTTTGGTGCAACTTTGATTGGGGTCCTTTGGCATTTTATGGCCCCAAGGGGGAGAGATTTCTGAACTTAATTTTTTAGACATTGGATGACTGTAGTTTATAAGTTCTGCCACAGTTTTTTTTTGGATTCATGTGTAGCTTGTTATTCCCAGAAATTGTTGAGATGTGTCTGGACTCCTGGGTTCAGTGAAGAAGGTTGATATGTCTGGGTCCACAAATTGCCAAAGGGGGAGATTGTAAGTCCAGTTTTTTCAGTTTTAGTTGGCTGCTTTGTGGAAGTCATGTTGCAACATGACTTTATGTGTGGCAGAAAAAGAATATTGTCTGATCTCGGTTTTAAGGAGTGATTGACGATAGGAAATATTCTGAGATACTCTTTGTATGGAAACTACAGTCATGATGGGAGTCTTCAACGTGATTTGCAGCAATGGTATATTAGTATTCCTTACAAACGTTGAAGACAGACCAAACAGTTCCTTTCTTCAAGTATTTAATATGGAATAGAAGTTCAGTGAAGGAAGGAGTATAGAGCTGTGAAAAAGGAAGTTTTTCTCACAGTATTGTGCTATAAAAGATGGACGACGGTCGCGTGCTCGGTATCGCTTTTACACTGCAAAAATCCTGTTTCTCAGGGTTATACTTTTGAGCTACAGAGGCGACACAGGTCCAGGGTTTTTCATAACCAACTCACACTTGGGACGTGTGTTGAAGCTCGGGTGTTCAAGATCCTGTCGCACCTTCGTGGAAAAGAAGGTAATCACTTAACAGCTATCAGAAAGAATTGGTAGTGTGATAGACTAGCTAATATAGCCATTAGATTGTAATAGATCAGAGAACGTTTATTGCATCTAGTGAAAGATCTTAACACGGGCTACGGCCCCCCAGACGTAGGTGCTTTGCACTGAACTGGGTGATCAATTCGTGTGTTCTTTAATTTCCGCACTATTAGTTTTATCTTATTACTAGAAGTAAAACTATCACACGAACTGGTTAAGTCATCATAAGCAGGACTTTCAATATTGACGTAGTTTAAAATTACATATAATTTTTTATGGTTGTTGCGCATAAAATATGTGTATCACACGTGCGATTATGGATTAAATGTGCCAAACATGTGCAAGTTGGTTATAAATTGTGTGTACAACGTGCGAGTATTTTAACCAAACTGCAAATGAACCTTTTCATACCATTACTCTCTTTGTCCTACATTTTTTACTACTCAAATTTTAATTAGTAGATAGGTAACACTGTCATTGTGAAAACAATTAGATTGTATGAAACATTAACATTTTGAAGATTAATGGTTTATACAAATTTCATATGAATGTATATATTAGTGTTGAGCAAAAAGTCAAAAATCCGAAATCTAAATATCCATGATCCAAAATAATATGAAAACAAATTCAATTTACGGGTTTCATGTAACGAATTTGTAATAATCGAATAATAAAATAGATATTTGAGGATGCCTATTGAAATTCAAACCGAAAATTGACCAGAAAACTAAATTCAAAAATTACCATATAATTAAATGATTGATTTATATTAACCAATTTAGCTGAAATAATGTATTTTAAATTGTGGGACTATTTCATAAATATTAACAAAGTTTAACGTCGTTTAACGTCTAACATCGTTTAACGTCTAACATCTCTTGTCTTTTAAGACTCCTTTTCTTCAAAACACTACAAGTACCCCTAAATGAATGAAGTGAACCTAAATTGACTTGCATTTAGTTTGTTAAGAACTTGATTTTCACAATTCTTGTAAGCATATAATGATAAAACAAAACAACTTCAACTCTATGAAAAGACAAATTCAATACGAGGAAACTAGTAAAAAAACATCATAGAAGGCTAATCTCAAAATTGATGCAATATTACACGATGGGATAATAACTATATATACTTGTAAAAACTCCCAAATTTGATATTGTACTTTTAAAATATTTTATTGAACATAACTATATCTAAGGCGCTCAATCCCAATTCTTAAAATTTTATTCTAAAAACTAAGTAATAAATCCATAAAACTTAAGCCATTGTATCAAAAAAGGAATAAAGAAAAAGTGAATCGCCGTAGAAGTTGTCGAAAGCAAGATTTGGTGGTGGCGATCATCGTCAATCGATCATCTGAATGGAATAAGCATGGACGTTTTTTACCAGATTGAGGAGGTCACCATAGCTCGGAATAGAGAAGTGTTGGCCGGTGGTGTTTTCGTCGGATTGGAGAAATCGACGATTCGAGATTAGGAGAGGAACAAATGAGAAGAGAGGCGGCGGTGAGAGTATGAATGAGAAAAAACAAGGTGAGCGAGGGATTAGGATCAAGAGGGTTAACTTGCAAAATAGAGAGTTTTGGTGGGGTTAGATTCAACTTTCTATTAATTAAGAGAATCATTTAATCTAAGCCATCAATTCAGAATTCAAAGGCTCAGATTGGAAGTTCTCACCATAAGAGGGGTTCTTATCCTAAGAGGGCCAGTGAGAACCCCTCTTAGGACCTCTTATCCTAAGAGGGCCAGTGAGAACCCCTCTTAGGATAAAACCCCCTCCTATCATAAGAACTTTTAATCTCAGTCATTGAATTCAGATGGAGGGTCCAAATTTAGCCAGTTTTAGTTTATTTTTTTAATTAATAATAAATACTCGTCCTCGTTTTCCTTTTGTCTCCGCCGTTCTCTCCGCCTTCTTCAGCTTTAATTTCTACCGCCCCTTCTGCATCAAAACAAAAACAACACACCAACTAAACCCCATTCAAATCTAAAAAATAATAATTCCAACGTTCATATATCAAATAGAATGATTGTATTTGTTAATGGTTTGATTTGTTTGACTGAAATTAGTGATGGGTGGTGATTAAAATTTCGGTTGATGTCCAGAAAACAAATTAATCAAACCTTTCAGTGGGATAAAAGAACCCATTTAGCAACACAAATTTTGGAGTTAGAGGCTGCCTGAGAATAGGGTAGTTCTATGGTTTTGACCGTAGTTGATCGAACAAGGCACGTGTTTGTATTTTAATTTTCAATGGATCTGTTTCCGAAGATTAATGAATCAGAGGGGAATCTGTTTCCGACATCATTGAATCGAGGCAGATTAATGAAGGAGAGTGAAAAGTCTTAAGATGCTTTAATTTAGTTAAGTAAGCTGGCTAAATCTGGACCCTTCATCTGATTTTAATGGTTGGTATTAAAAGTTCTTATTTTAAGAGGGGTTCTCACTGAAATCCTCCTCTATATATGTGTGTGTTGGGTTTGAGTTTATCAATACTTGGGTTTTAATGGAATTAAAATACTTGGGTTTTTAGTTTTTGGGTTGCTTGAGTTCAAATTTAACCCTAATTCAGCTAACACGGTTGAGTTTGGGGTTGATACTTTCATAGGTTAACCTTAACAATTCAAACCAAAAATAGAATTATCAAACCCATAGCTCAACTCTAATATATGATATATACATATATAATATAACTAAAGTTATTATTGGTCAAATAAGTTTCCAAACATTTGACAAAAAATATGCACTAATTTGTGGACGGGTGGAGTATGAATAATTGTTGAAGCCTACATTATTTATGAACATATACATTGACACTTAGCTATTTTAAATACTAACTATGGCATGTGTGATAATGAGAAGAGTACATCAAATGGTGAATGATCCTTTATTGTCGAGATATCCAACATGATGGAGGCTAACCAATAAGCTATCAGACCGATTGGTATTAAAAAGAGTTGGTCAGTCATGAGCATCAGACAGTGCCCAATAAACGTTTAAGTACACTTTTTTCCCCACAACATCTAAGCTACCTAAACAATAACAACTTCTAACTAAAATTTCGTCCAATCTCTTAAAAAATCGAATCCCATTTTCAGGAAATTTGGATATATATCCAGTGACCACATAAAAGTCTTTCAGTAGGTGCACACAAGTAAAATATATGAACAAACAAAAATCTCTAACATATACATATGTACATGTCTACATGTATGGTGATTTATAGTCTTACTGAACCCAAAAAATATGTCGTTCAAATGATTTTAACTCGAACTTCTCCTAAGAACAACACAGTAGACCAGATCAAAAGTCATAATACATTTTTCAGGTCAAGGGATCACCAAAAAATATCAACTCGCGGAGATACTCATAACAAATATTCTTTAGAAAAAATAAACCAACCCATTATAAAAATATACACATTTAAGATTGAAAGGGGAATACAAAAAAGAAAGAAACATGATATAATATCATAAAAATTGTAATAAATTAAAAACGAAATTCTTAAATTTCTCATTTACCTATTACATCCCGCAAAGAGTCCTCAAAGGAGCCAACCTGAGATATTTGTCCTAGATTTGATATACTATCTAGTTTAGGGCTGTGGTGGTATTTTTGATTGGGATTTGCGGAATTTTGGGCTAGTACTAGGTCAATTGGATCGAGGGAGAATGAAGGAGTTGATTAAGACAAAAATACAAGGTTATGGAGGTGGGGGGTTACAACTGTAGCAGTAACTGCTTATCGATGGAGTAACAGTTTAGTGAATCAATAGAAATGGGGAAGAAGGTAGGAGGAGAGAGAAGGGTCTTATAGTCTAAAAGTATATTATTACAACAATACAACCTTCTTATTTAGTTCACAATATAAATGTTTAATTTTGGAACCCATGACATATAGAAAGAGATTTAATTTCCATGTCATAAGTTGTTTTTGGGGAAATTCCTATCAAGGGCGTAATAAGAATTTAAATTCCTACTAAGCGCGTAAAACTTTCAAAATTCATTTTAAGGGCATGAATTTATATTAATAGACTTAAAATAGTTAAATGACTAATTTAACATTTAATTTCTCTTCTACCATTAATAATATTTTAATTTTATGATTTTTAATCCTATAACATCATTCACCAAATGCCATTTTAGTTAAACTAAACTAAATTTATCTAAACTTAATTGAACTAAGCTGGCTAGAAAGAAGTGAAATGAATAATAATTGTAGTTCTCATTAAAGTGTGAATAAGTCAATTTGTGACTAGATTGATTTGAAATTAATTGAATTGAACTAACTAAAGTGATCTGATCTGAATTGAACTGAACTAAATAAAATAATACGCATGGAAATACAAGGTATAGTTTAAGTAATTAAATTTTCATTGACTCAAATTTAGATGAACTAAATTAATTGAACTCAAGTGAACTTAATGAAACTGAGCTATTTTTTAAAATAAATTTGGAATTGGAGCTAAAGTAAAATTATTTAAACTAAATTGAATTTATTTTCAATCTATTTATGCTACAATATAAGTAAAACTAGGCACTGTTTGCTATAATTTATTTCATGCTGAACAAAACTGAGCTGAAATAAATTTAAATAATGAAGCTAGTAGAAATTTTTACAAATGCAAACATCTTAATTGTTCTATCTTCACTATGATCGATCCTTCTATTGCATTGTCCATTTTTTTGTGGGTAAAAAATACTCCTGTTAAGGACTGAGGGAAATTCATTAGCTTGCACAGACAATAGAGAGGGAATGGATACACCCGAAATGCCCTCGTGAAATATTGACCTTACTCTCGTGAAAAATTGACCTTTCGATGATTAGCGGCGAGATTCACAAAAAGTGATAGGAAAAATCTATTTTTATTAGTATAGTGACCTGAAATAATATTACTAATTAAAGATAAGTGATTCAGAATTAGGGTCAATTGCTATTGTCGAGCAGGAGGGTTGAGATATGATTCATTACAGTTTAATTGGCCCACCATAACATAGATCCTTGGTGTATTTTTCTTGAAGGTTTTAGAATTGTTTATTTCATCTCATAATAAAAAGAATCATGTAAATTGTAAATGCCTTTACCAATAGAAAATAACACAATTGAATACGGTAATTGTTCAGGTAAAAGAGGTCATTTTAAGGGTAGAATACAAGAAGACCTTGAACATGGCAGTGTCTAATCAAATGTAATCTCATAGTATCCATCTTACCAATCCTCTCGCGAAGCAAACAACGTTTGCATGGACATAACACACAAACCTCTCTACCAAAGGCATAATCAAGAAAACTATCAACAAAGGCCACATGCTCATCACTCAATGTATTCTTAGTTCGGATAATCTTACGACGGTACTCCAAGTCCATAGGATCACCATATTTACCTAACAAAATATTTTTGGAGAACAAATGCATTATCAACATAAACCCTACTATATATATATATCATGAATTTCGAAGTGGCAAACAAAAACACCTAACAATTTCTATAATTTCTTTACCACATACGTACACTAATTATATATGGTTTGCAAAAACAAAAAATATAGTCTAGTTTTTAGAATACATACATTTCTTCTCCATTTTTTGTCCAAACCCTTGAATCCACCACTTGTTTTTCTATTCTTCCATAAAATGGACACTCTCAATCCATGAGACCTTGCTAGTAACCATCATCCACATTCCCAACAAACTTCTAAACAACCCTATTAAACCTATGCAATTTAAAAATCCAACATCAACCATATGCATGAAATACATAAAATGAGTGAATTATTTGTACCATATACACACTAAATACATAAGATATAAACAATGGAGTAGTGTGACATGATAAAATACCTTCATTTATGGCAAGTTTTCAAACACAAGCTTCATTAATGGTGGATGGAGAGTATTTTGGGAGGGAAAAAATCCGCAACTGAAACAGAGCGTGAGGGAGTAATTTAAAACATACGTTTCAGCGGTTTTAAGACATTAACCGCTGAAATAGAAATTGATTCGCTGGAGGTAGTTGAGAGCATTAATTACGACCCTACCGAGTCAACAAAAAAAGGTCAATAAAACCTAGCGGTATACATCTGCGCAACCAGATTTGGTTGCTCTTACGCCAAATATTTTCATACCGCTGAAAAGGATTAATGGGCCACCGTATTGGATTGTACAGTAAATAGCATGATTTCGGCCTACACGTAAAACCCGATTTCCAAGTTCGGCCCAGTCAACATATTGAGCGCCCGCGGTGGACTAAGTGCCATGTCAGCAGTTGTTTCAGCGGTTTATCATAAACCGCTGATACAATAATTTGAATATATGTTATTTTAATTGTCCCTGGAAAGAATTGTATGGCACTAGATAAAATCATACAATGCTTTAAATTTGGTTTATTCGTCAAGAAATGTGGTGTGTTAAGTTAATCAAGTCGGCGGAGCAGATATTCAACTTCAACCTCTTTGGTTAGAGGCATCACCCATTCGCCGTAGAGGCAAGGAAGCACGAGAGGATTAATTTTGCACTTTCCTGGAGAATTGTCATCCTCGAGTTGTACATCTTGCCCCAGCACCTTTGCTTTCTTTTCCACCCTCTTCTTTACCATCTCCTCAACTTTTTCAAATGTTAATAGCTTCATGAGAACATCTCTATCCTGCAAGTATCCATTCATTTACTTATGAGTGTATTGTTGCAAAAAGGTTTTATTCAGACTTCACAGAAAAGAAGGCTTCTCCCTTTTATAAAAGTTGATCCTAGTCCTACCAAGCCACAATAGTGGTGATCTGATGCTCACCAGTTTAACAAGAAGGCTACGATCGAATATGACAAACTGACAGAATGAAATGATTGAGAGATTACCTGAGCTTGAATAGGTGGCTTATAGTTTTCGGGAGCATCTCTGAACTTTATTTCAGCAACAAATTTGCCATAGTGAATCCTTCTAGATAGTGCCTAGTAGGAAAAAGTATGCAAAGATAAAATTCATTGATATCAGTGCAGCATCACTTTATTCCAACACAAGCCAATTTAAAGAGATAAGGTATCTGAGATCACCTGCAAACACTCTAAGTCACAAGCTGCAACGCACGCATAATTTTTTTGCTGGCCCTGGGATGTGATTAGGGGAAGCAATTTGTTAATATAAATATCCCAGATCTTCTCATTTATATTAACAGAGGCTGCTTCAGGGTGCAAAAGCTGCATTGCATTAGGTATCAGAGAAAAGTTAAAACATTTACTTTATTTGATAAACCTTGACAAGTGTTTGCATCACTTGTTAATATACCTACCGGGGCAGAGACTGCAGGTGGACCTGAATTTTCAGTTAAGCTTTCTGGGAAAAAAGGACATTCCTCGGGGTAAAGATATCTACCAAACTGGAAAACATATACAATTATCTGTTATATCACAACCACAAATAGGGAACAGTTTACAATTTAACATTACAGAGCAAAAATCCAGACCATCAGTTTGTGCTTATAACCTGGTTGAGAATATGGAATGCTTGACATACATACAAGTACTCAATTTTAACAGTCTCATGAAATGAACTACCAAAAATAAATCGCTGTCATATGATGCTCTTGAGACAAAGTTTTGGTTTAGTTACATTGAAAGTTTTCACTTTCAGGGATCAAGAGCTAGATATACCAAATGTCAAACTACTTTAATTTGTTACATAAACTCAGAAACTATTGCATGCTACTGTGCTTCATGAAGTCTGATACTGTTCCAGTTTTTAGACTAAATTTGTTCCACATAAAGATTCATATTTTACCAAATTTGATCATACTTTTTGAACTAACAGTATATGTTCCCATAAATCACATCTTGGACAGTTGATTAAAAATAAATAAAAGAGCAAGAATTGAAATAAAAAAGAGCTGTGCTACTAACATAAAAATTGTTCATTGAAGAAATAAAACCAAATTAGTGGGGGTACGTACCACAAATTACATTTCAAGCAAAACAAACTTATGACAAGACAAAGCAATAGATCTATCATAATAAATTGAATGTTTCATAATGAGAATAGAGTATTTCATCTTTGACCATAATGCAATTTATACCAACTATCTCCACAAATTCATTTCTTAATACTCCCTACGCCTCACTATGATTTATCCAATTGCTTTTGACATGCTTTTTAAGAAAGCTGATGTGGGTGGTAGGGTTGGTGATATATGTGAGAGAATGTTAATAGCTTATATTATAGTTTTTTGCCGAAAAAGAAAATAGTTAAATCTCTTTGGACGGACAAAAAGGGAAAGACTTGGATTTATCCCTTTGGGACGGAGGGAGCACATGGTAGGGTATCCCTTGATTTAAATGAGAACACGAAAAAGACAAGTACTCAGACCCACCATCAGATAACATATCAATAATTCAGACTTCCAAAACTCTGGGCGGATCATCCTCAATTACTTTCCCTAGTAAGCTAGAATCCAAAATTGGCACAGAACAATTGATTATAAGGATAAAAATCGTACCTTTGATTGGATAGCTTCGGTTTCTTTCACAAATTTCTCAAAGAGGGAATCGGAGGAGTCGCCGTGATACAAGTCGGAGCTTAAAGGGTACTTTGCTCGCTCGATGAGGTTGAAAATGATCGTGTCTTCTTGCCTAATCAAGGTGTTTCGCACAGATTCAAGTGTGAAATCCGCCATCAATAGAATGTGAGCCAAAAACAATGAATCCGAAAGTGAGAGACGGCCTCATCTAATCCTTTCAAGTCAAACTCAAAATCACATGATAGTGGCGGCTCGGAAATCGGAATGAACACGTTGGTCCACTCGAACCACAGGAAAAGAAATGGCCCACCCCACCTCAGCGAAATCAAACCTTCGAAACAACGTGATACATCAAAAAAATTGTCTTAATGAAGAATAATTTGAAAAAATTTGACCGATGGTGGAGTATGATAGAGAGAAAAGATTTATTTTTTATTTTTTAAAAGATTATCTTGATAGAGAAAATATAAGAAAAAAAAGTGAATAGTTTAATTCTTTTGTATGGAGGACACTTTTAAAAACGTGAAAAAAGGTAATTAAAAATAGAGACAAAATAGAAAAATTAGATTGAAAATTAAACTGACGATGATCGATTGCCATTAGTACCAACATATTTATTTGAACGGAAAAAAACATATTTTTTGAATATCATTTTCTCATTTAACAAAATTAATGTTATTAATATAAGTTTAGTTTGAAAATTATGCCTTTTTAATCCAGCAAATTACGTGTTAACTATAATAATATTATATTATATAGTAATCACATAATTCATACCGAAATTAATTTATTAAAATGAAAAAAATCTATTAGGAAATATATAGAAACTAATATAAAAGATTAGTAATCTAAAAAGTAGTATAACTATTTATTTACCTAGATTCCACCACCCTAAAGCTGGTCCACCTAATTATAGGTGGTGCAAATAGCAAATAGGGTGGTGTAAATAGAATCACCCTTGTCGGGATCACCCTTGTCAGATATGTCAAAACACTCAAAACTAATACACAAAGATCTAAATTCAAAACCCAATATCCTAAATTTACAACCCATTTAGTAATAAATGTACTTAATCACCCCTCATTAAATTTAGGGTTCAATTAACATTTATTATTTCACTTAAATCCCTTAAGTTTTGAATAATAAATTTTAGATTCAAGTTTTTGTTAAATTTAATTGTATGCCCAAGAAATCCTCAAAATCTTCAACATTCATAAGTTGTCCGTCCAGCTTAATTCAAACACCTTCAAATTTAAACCATGTTTGCTAGAGCTTATTTCTTGGTGTACTGAATTGAACTGAATTGAATTGAAGTGATAATTAATGTATTGAAAAATGGAATCAGCATGACTGAATTAATATGAATTTCATCAAATTACACTTTCACTGAACTGAATTGAACTGAACTGATCTACAGATAAGCTCTAATAAACAGGATGTAAATTTATTTTTTAATCTAAATAGCTACGTGAAATTTGTAGAGAAAGTTGATAAGAATATTTTATACTATATACTAGTTGGGCTCACCCGCACGTTGTGCGGTATATTTGATCACTTTTTAATAACTATCTAAATATTTTAATTTATATGGAGTAATAAATTTAAATGATTGTAATATTTGTACTAAGATAGTAATATGAAATATTAGGTGAAATCAAACCAAAATTTGAAAATATGATAATATATGTATATTATATGTTTTACATTATTGAACAAGATGAAATTTAAAAAATTAATTAAAACTCTAATAAATGTAATAATGAACCATCTCCCAAGCCTAATAGACAAAATATTCCTATTCTATTTCAAACGAATTGAACCAAACAAAATATATTTAAGGTGTACTTGAGCATTTTTTAAATAAGTTTCGATTTTCTAAGAAGTTTTATCGTGGTATATTAAGTCAAATTATTACAATTATCCTACCATTTATTATTTTTATGCAATTGAAAAACATAACTATTTTTCTTAAGAACTCCTCATTCATGAATGACTCTTCCTTGCTTAATCTTCAATATTTAACAGTCAACAAAATCTTCACGCATCATATTTTTCTAGGCATATGTTGTGTTGAATACAGCTAAACCCTAAACCAACAAATCTGAACACCAATTAACCATTTTTCCAATGATATTTGACACCAATATATTATACATAAGCTAGCATGAACAATGACGGATTTGAGCTGGTATATTTTTAGTAGAGTCAATAAGAAAATTAGTTATTATGAAATCCAATACTATTGAGTTTCCTTTTTACCTTTCAGAGCACATCCATAAATAATTGAAATTAGAAATCACGTGTATGGACATTAGAATTTTGCTCCTACATATGACGGTAGTATTTAATAAGAACAATATAGATCTAAATGTCATACCATCAACTCACCCGGAGAAGAAGAAGGCATTAAGAATAAGGCGCACCAAGAGTATCGAAATTATTTGTCCCGGGGATCATAGGCTTTTTTACTTCATTTTCATCGCAAGGGGTATGTTTCATGTCCATTAATATAATCATCCACATAGGGTGATTACATTAAATATGGCATGCTAATTATTTACATGGCAGCTATGCAAAATTATAAAAATTTTGCTCGATTCTATACCAAATTACTAATTTTGAATTAACTTTTAATCATTTTAAAATATTTAGAAAATATTTTGTATCATAAATACCATAACAATATAAAATATACTAAACTTGTAAAAATATACTAAATTTTGTACATACATAATTAATACATACTAAGTCCAATTGTTGCCGTAATTTTTAATAATTAATACCATATTTAAGTTACTGCAATATGAAACTAGGTATAATTTGGAGTGAATAACTAATACCATATTTAGGTTGACTAACATTACTGGAATTACTATGATTCCAATAAACCCTTGATATTACCGTGATTTTAAAAAATAAATTTGTGTGTATTATATCCCAATTTGTTGCCCTAATTATGTAAGTATATAATCCATATTTAATCCAACGTGAGTTTTTATAATTACTACCATATTTAAGTTAACTGCAATACGAAACGACGTCGTTTATTCCACACATTTTTTGAAGTGAATAACTTTTCAAGTTCCCTTTAGGGATAAAGAGTGGGTTACATTTCATGAATTAGAGTTTGATTAGGGCTAAATTTCATAATAAGAGCTAACTAAAATTAAAATTCAATAAGGGATATTTTAGTAAAATTTACACTAAATAGGTTGTGGATTTGGGATATTGGGTTGTGGCCCCCAACTAATATTGGGGTTATCGGGTTATTTGGTTCCATTTTTCTAACGATAACAATAACAAAATTTCATCGATAAATGTATTATCGAGATTGAAAATTGCAGTAGCAATTTATTATACCCCACACTCTTAATTATACGTAAATATATTAATATTTGTAATATCGAATCATATCAGAAATTGGAATATAATATTATAAATAATGATTTAATTAAATTATATAATCTTGAAATTTTTGAATGTGGAAAATTAAAAAATAATATTACGAAAATATATATTACAAACATGTTAAATAATAAATAATAGTAAATATTTTATAAATTATAATATTATATTCGAATTTCTAATATGATTCGATATTACAAATATTAAATAATTATTCTAACTAAACTTATTTGAAACCGTCCCCCATCTTAGAATACATTATTCTAACTAAACTTATTTAACATGTATGTATATATTATTTAATTATACTTAATTTTTGAATTCAGTTTTTGGGTGGAGTTTCAATACCCAAACCCGAACCAAAACTCGAATTTGTAATTTGGTTTTTACAATTCAAATACCTGAAATCCATTAAATTCAGATTCGGGATGTTCGGATTCGGATAATTTTGTTTCAGTTTTCGGTTTTTTCGCCCACCCCTAGGTGTGAATGCACCACGTTTACTTAATTAATACACTACATCTATGTCCAGCTATATAATGAATTTCCGGTAACTAATATAATTTTGAATTTAATTCTCTACGCATAAAGATAAATTTCACCATAACTAATACAAATTTTTATGCATAGAGATGGATGGACGGAAAAAAACCTCTCGCAAAAGTTAGTAAAGAGTTTTTGACCAAATCGGTAGTCTAAGCTATCACGTGCTACACAATGATTTGTTTTGAAATCCCGAATCAAGTACTCGGAGATATTGAATCGATGGTGAAGAGCTTCTGGTGGGGAGACTGCGATATGAAGAAGAAAATTCACTACACCTCTTGGCAGAAGATGACGAGAGGTAAATGTAATGGGGGACATGGTTTTCTAGAGCTGAAAACTGCAAATATGGCTTTACTCAGCAAGCAGGCATGGAGATTCCTCATAGAACCACACTCACTTGTAGCTCGAGTTTACAAGGACAAGTATATTCTGAGCTCTTCAATTATAGAAGTAGTACCGGAAACCAACATCTATTGGGCTTGGAGGAGCATCATTAAAGGTCTGGACGTTATCCGTTTGGACGCACGAAAACATATTTGGTCAAGCCGAAACACCAGAATCTGCTACCACGACTGGATTCCGTCCTCGGAGCGGTTTCATATCGCGACCCTGGGTTACGAATTGGTGGAAGACAAACCAACTCGCTCGTATTTTCGACGCGGAAGAGGTGCATGAAATTCAATGGTGGAGCTCGAAAATCAAAACGGGGTTGATCTCTAGTGGTGGCATTACAACAAGTCGGGTTAGTTTTCGGTAAATTCGACATAACAACTTCTTCTCCAGACACCCTCCTTGAACCATTATGAGGCGTCGACAACTGGTGATAAGAGGTTTTGGAACCATTTCCGGGGCTTTCGGGTCCCCCAAAGCTCGAACTATGGATGTCTCCCACTTGCCCACTATGCTAACTAGAAGGTGGTTTCACTCTTCACTTGTTCTTTTCATGCCAATTTGCTAGGTGGCTCTGGAATGCAGCGGGTTTAACTTTGATTAATAAGACAACAAGAATGAATCGAGGGGAGCAATGGTTCAGGAAACTTCTTGTGAAGAATGATGCAAATATGACAGAGTTAATCCTGATGTTATGTGATGGAATATGGATACAGCGAAATAGCAGGCTCTTCACAGAACGGAAGCTTGGACCGGAATACTTGGCAGTCTCATTCAGTACAAATCTTTGTTTGTTTCAAAATGCAAACCAATGGCTAGAAAGAACGTCAGAAGGACTACATGAGCAGTCTCTTCTTCGACCACTTCTAAATGTGGACATCGAGTGTTCTTTGATGCAGGAATAATAAAGGTGGCAATGCAAGCATTGGTGTCATAACAATCCAGGAAGATGAGATCTTCATTAAAAGCATTGTGCATGCTTGAATCTTTTCAGGGTATTACAGACGCAACCTACGATGAGGGCATGAGACTACGAGCTGCTATTGCATTGTCGGGGACCTAAATTTGGAATCACCATTTTTTGTTGGAGACTATTAGTCCCTTGTATGGATGATTAGATCCCTGGAGCCTATGTCCCTTGGTTGTGGCTTGGATTCCTAGATTCTCATAGATAGAAATATTGTTGCCCATTCTCTCACTTCTTTCCCGAAAAATAGTGCACATGTTAGGAGAACCTGGGACACTGCCTTAGACTTTTTATTGTCAAACTTCTAGACGTTATCCAGTGACCAGAATTAGAACTATTTTCTTTTAAAAAAATACAAAGCTTTATCTTCTTTTTCTCTTTTGTTTAAGATAATTTTACTCTATTTTATTATTAATGTTATTCCTTTATTATTATTGTTATTAGGATTAACCCAATCCTTTATTTTGAAAGTTACTTTTACATATGTTTTAAAATTATATGTCAAATTAATTTTGATGATTGTATTAAATAAATATTCATATTATTATAATATAAATTGTCAAGTTAATAGAACGGATTTCATAAGTCTCTAGTTCTCTACCCGAAAACAATAAATTAACACAAATCCCAGATGGTCAAAGTTTACTGATTCATCTTTAATCCAACAAATAAAAAATTGAGAGCAACAATAAGAACTTGGAAATTCATCACAACATTTTGTCATAAATTTATTAGAGTAATAAATTTAAATTTAGAGGGGACTACTACTATGCTGGAAAACAATTCGTGCAGTGTCTTTCCACCAATAAAGCTCTCTTTGGTTATCATCAATGTTCTTTGTAGCATTTTCCAGAGCTATTTCAAGCTCTCTAATCCTTTCTTGCTGCCTCTCTTTTTGAAGTTCATGCAATCTCCTCTCCAGCTCTCTCGGATTCACTCCACCTAATTCATGCCTCTTGTTTTCCATCTCCATCCTTTGATCAAATGCTCCCTCATCAAAATTACTTATTATTTCTTCTGAGGGACTTTCTGAATCAGCCATTATCTGCAAAATTAGGAGTTTGAGATTTTTAGAACATCACATGAGTGAAATAAATTTAGGTATGTTTGTCTAATAATATCTTTGACTAAACGATTGACTGAACTAAACTGATGTACAGCTAAAGAGAACGGTGCCTAAATCCAATGATATGTGTCAGCTTTAACTTTCAAACATTATATTTTATCTGTACAATTTGGTTTGGGGACAGAGAAAGTATAATTGATTAGATTCTTTATTATTACCTCAGGGTGTTTGTGGTGGGAATAGTTGAGCATAACTTCATCATCCAAATGCAATTGAAGATTTACCAATTCTGCTTCAAGTTCAGCCTCCAGTTGATCCATTTCCATCTTTTTGCCTTTTCTTTTCCTTAATTTGGAATGAGAATTCTGATAGCTGGAAGAAGTGAAATCTGAGTCTGAATAAGATGGGCAATATTCTTGGATAGACACATGATCAGCAGGGTAATTAGTGAAGACTTGAGCCTTTGGTGTGCAATTTTCAATATTTGCTTTCCCATTGGGAAATTCCCTTCTGAAAATTTGCAGCATTGCTTCCATTTGTTTGCAGAGCTCTTCCAGCTTTTTCATCTCATTCTTGTTTGTGGCCATAAGATAAATAAGTCCAAGTCCAACTCCCAAGCTCAAGGAGGCATCTTTTTTATCAAATCCTGTTGAAATCTTCAAACATCAAGGACTAAAATGCAAATATATGTTCACATTTGAAATGCAAGGTAAAAAGAGGGATAGTAAGCTATTGAAATTTATCTGAAGTAAAAGTACTATGAAATAAAGAGTAACAAGTAATTTTATTCGACTTATTAAATTAAATTTTTTTGTAATAAATGAGAATTAGAGTACGGAAAAAGAAATTTTGGTACTTGCACATTTTGTTAGAAAAACGTACATTTTGTTAGAAAAACGTCCAACAACGATTATGTAAATGTATTCTCTCCTATTTGATATATATTTACTTTGCACAATTTCTCAATATATTAAGAATTTTTAACAACATGCAATAACAATATGTGAAAAGTAAATATCTTAAAAGAGACTCATTACATTTCTTATCCTACAAGTCCTTCATTTCTTAACAAGCAGTTTTCATGCAATTTGACAAATTTCACAGCATGAATACAATGGCAGTACGTAATACAGTCAAATTACCTGTAGACACAGTCAAAACATCGTTTATTGATGATGATTCAGAATTCAAGCATCCCAGTTCAATTTGATCATCTTCTGCATCTTCACCATGAAGCTCGTCCAAGTTCATCCTTGTCCTGGATGATCTTCCCTTATGGAACCAGCACGAAATAATTCCCCACGGCGAAAAGCACGTGGCGTCGTTTCTTGTCTTCGCTCGGCGAGCACGACAGGCCTTTGTCGCTGCCGTGAAGGGGTCGTTGGCCTTTTGGAGCATTTTCGCAACTAAAGAAAAATGGTGTGTGATTCTGGTGCCCTAAATTTTGAACAAGATGAAGAATGATTTGGGATTTAGCAACATAATAGTTCTCACGTACTCCTCGTGAATCGCCATTATGTGTGTATCTATTTTTCTGAATGATTTGTTGAATATTCAATGTTGATATCTACTTGCTGCATTTAAAGTTGGGATGGTGACCACTGTTGTCGGGGTTGCAGTGTCATAAAATGACTGCATTTGGTTATTGTGGTTGGAATAATGCTCTGACAATGGAGGGAAATATTTTGAACGATTTATTATATTCTAAATTGGTAACGGTTAAGTGAGGAATTAATTTAAATCTTTCTTTAAATGCGATATAAGTTACCAATCACACTCACAAGTTTCCGATCAGAAAATGAAATAAAACCCATTCATAAGTCAAGCAATGCTAATGTAGAGTATGCAAGCATTCCAACAACAACAAGGCAAGCATTCCAAGCATTTCTACTGTTTTTAACTTTCCTGCTCGAAATGCACAAAATTTACCGGCCTAAATAGTGTACTAGAGCTACACAATCCACTTAATGTTCTTGTTATGAGCATCCAATGCCTCCCTGCAATCAACCAAATACATGAAGTTAGGTAAAAGTTGGTTACTTAAACAAAGATGCAAAAATGTACCTGAGTGCCTTTTGAATCTCCTTGTTACCAGGTTCAAGAGCTAAAGCCCGAGAAAAAGATCCTGCTGCATTCTCATATTCCTGCTCCCAAGGAAATATCAGTAAATATAACTGGTGGAATGAAATTGAAATCTACGGGGAAGGGAATTTTCAAAGAACATCTACCATAAAAGCTTTCCAGGCTGCACCCTCCCTATAGTGGGCCTTCGCCCAACGGGGCTCAAGTTCAATGCACGCCTGTGCGTCAGCCAAAGCCTCTGTATCATCATTCACGTAGGAATAGCACAAGCTTCTATTGAATAGTACTTTTGCATCGGTTGGATCAGCTTCAAAAGCCTGCAGGTCATACGAATTGAGGCCTTGATCATAAAATAATGTAATGTGGAATAAAGCACCTTGTGTTATAACTGAAAATGAGGGGTGCTAAAGAAACACTTAAGAAGATCCATAGCATATGAAAAATAAGGTCAAAGTACCAACTCTTGTTAGAATGCTACAACCTGTTACCTGTATATACCAACTGATTGCATCCGAATAACGTTTCATCTCAAAAGCCTCTCTTCCTTTTGTTTTTGCCAACTCAGCTACCTTTTCCAGCTTGGACTTGTACTGATGAACCAAAGGTTGCAGAAAATAAAAGGAAAACAAAAAAAGAGTCAGAAAAACGGATATCTTCAGAAAAGCACTACACATATATGCACACTATTAGGAAGAAGCTCTAGATCTTTTGAATAAGACTGGTGTCTGCACCTACAAGCCAGTACTCAATTATTTTGAATAAGGGTAGTTAATAAATACTAGTTGAACACAATGCACAAAAATCTCCATGTATTTACAATCTAAGTACCTGAACCCAATTACCAAATACGGAGTATTAAATTATAAGAAATACCAGCTCCATTGCTTCTGTTGATTGAGCATGCTGCATTAGTCCACGGGGGCTCCAATCACGATAACTTGCAATACGAGAAGTAACTGGGAACAAAAGCTTCACCACATCCCGGCGACCAAGCCACGCTGCATGCTCTAATGGTGTGTGACCCACCTGTTTTAGAGTTCATAGTCAGAATCTGAGATACACAAGTATCGCTATAGTACCACTATATCCCAATTCAAAAGATGGGCTCAGGTTCTGAACCAATAGTACAAAGGATTGAAGCATTCTGATTTAATTTTACAAGTTTTAAAGATTATAAGAAGAGCTAATTTCCTTTTACTCAAAACACGTTCTAAGTTATTCTAGAAAATGCAATTAATACATAACGTAATGAACACACAAGTGACCAGACAGTGAACAAGGTGCTACAATTGATGGATAATAAGATAATTTCCTTTTATTCAAAATACGTTCTAAGTTGTTTTAGAAAATGCAATTAATACATAACGTAATGAACACACAAGTGACCAGACAGTGAACAAGGTGCTACAATTGATGGATAATAAGATCTCACACAGTCTAGGGTGTTGGGATTTGCACCAGCTTTCAGCAAGAGCTTAATACTTCCTACATTTGATACACCGGCAGCAAAACGAAGAGGTGTCACCTGATGACAAGGTCGATTAGGATCAGCTCCTGCCTGCATCGGATGAATCACCAACAAAATAGAAGTCATGAATGCAGCAAATAATGTGCAATTTTTATTCGAATCCCCCTCTAATTTGGTTGAAGGGACACCAACACTCCTATATATAAAACCACTCATGATCAAAATTGCAGATTTGATGTTCACCTATTATTCCACGTTATGCTTATCACTCAACAACAAACCAAAGAAGCAACAAGCAATATAACTTTACTTACAAACTAATTACTAAGTTTTAACATACAAGTGTCAGGTCCTCCTAACAGAGTCATTCACATTTGTTAATGTGAAGACAAAGCAAGTCTTACAGAACACTTGATGATGCATAACACGGGTATAATTACTCTTCCAGAAAGTAAGTGTAGCCACGTAGAAATATTTGAGAAGTAATGAATTCATATTAACACAAGAGAAAAGGACAACACCTTCAGCAGAAGCTCCATGCATGCAAAGGATTTAGCATTCATCGAGAGGAAAAGTGGAGACATACCCACCGATGTAGGGTTCGGCTGCAACAGTAGAGTAAGATGATATCATACTCACTACTCAGGATAGTTTTTGCAAACATTTAGCATTGAGGCTAAAGCCAAGATAAAATCTTATCAAATGCCTTAGCAGGTAATGAGACAAATAATCCTGTCATCTATAAGTCTGAAATTTATTCTTCAAACATGATTTAATTTTTTTCTTTTCATCTCATCCTCTTACCATATGCGAACAAAATATTGACAAGCTGCAATCCAACCTAGTAAATCTTAAAACCCAAGAGAATAGCAGCATTGACACTGCATCGCAATGCTACTGTAGAACCAAGATGATTCAATGACATTACATAGCAAGCCTAGCTACTATGTAATGTCACTGCATCATCTTTATCCTATGGTGGATATTCTACAGGACTATGTAATGCCACTGCATCATCTTTAACTGCTAAACTGATGTTTCCTTAAAATAAACATTTAGCCCAAAGAATGAACCAATTTACAGCAACAATTACATAGCATACAATTAAGAGAAAAACAAGAAACCAGTAGGCTTGCAATCCCTAGCACAAAGTTATAACACACAGTGGTTGGTTTTACTCACATCTGCCTTGAAATCCACTAATAAGCATTCCAAAGTCTCACGATTTCCAGCAGCAGCAGCATAATGCAATGGCATTCCCCCATCAGAAATCGCATACAGGTCAGCACCTCTTGAGACAAGGAGCTTAACTAACTCTTTGGTCCCTGCGGAAAGCACTGTGGTAAGTAAAACAATGAACCCCCTACCTGATAAAAAATAATTGGAAGAGTGGCATACCTCCTGAAGCAACTGAATGCAAAGGGGCGTTCCCATTGGTGGTACACTTGTTAACATCTGCACCGCTATTGATCAACAAAACGATAGTAGGCCGATGCTTTGCCATAATAGCTCGAAGCAAGGGTGTATACCCTGCAAACAAAAATTGAAGCAAAACATATATAATTGAAAGCTTAAACCAAAAATTCAAACAAAATTGTGTAATTTGTAATATGTTTTACTGAAGAAAACTACACCACAGTACCATCTGCACTGGCATAATTGATGTCAAACTTCAACTTCTCAATGAGAAATCTGCAGATGGAAGCTTTCCCTGAGGCAGCAGCCCAGTGAAGAGCATTCGCGCCATCCGCCCCTTGCAGCCCAGGGTACCACACCTTTCCAGGTCCTTCGCCATTTTCAAATTTTGCCACAAAACCTTGCCAAGAGGGAAACATCACCAATTTACTACAAACATAGAATTTTCTCAAACAAACAAACAAAAAAAATAAAAACCTAACTCACCCTGGAGAGTGGTGAGATCTCCATCACGGACCGCTTTGTAATAACGAATGGAATCGAATTCTGTACAAACATCAAATACTCGTGGTAAAAATTGACGAAGGAAATGCAAGAGCTTTTCTTAGAAATGACGAACCTGGAGCAGGTTCCATGAGGTGGGAATGCGGCAGAATCCAAGCGGCGGGGAAAACCAGGGGTTTCTGAATGAGTGTAAGTTGTAGCTTTATACGGGAAAGGTGGTGACTGATGCTTCTCGATTATTCCTCCTCCCCGTCATTTCCATTTGCCCCCTACTTCGGTCATTTATATATAACCTCTACAACCCCATTATTTATTTGGCTCCACATGGCGTCTCTCATTCAATTTACTACGTGACGCTTCTACGATAATCACATCAATTTTTTTTCATAAAAAAATAAAATGGTTTATAATAAACCTTATTTAATTTGTCTAATAACTTCATTCTTCTTTTACTTGTTTCCTTCTCATATACTCCACTTTTTACTTTCTTCTTTCTTCCAAAAGCTTTTATCATTTTTATATTATTTTATAATTATATTTTATAAGATTTAGTGTTATTTTACATTTTATTCATTTTCTTACATATTATTTTCACAATTTAACATATTGCATATACTTTAATTCTATTTTACAATTGAATAAAAATTTTAATATATTAAAATTTTGGGCGATGCTCTGAGTATTTATGTAGTTGTTTGTCAAAAGAGCCGTTCAATGTATGGGCAGTACTGCAACTGTGTTCTGGGGGGGTGGGGGAATGTATACTAAAATAGTTTGAATCAATTTTATAAAAAATATAAAAGGTTACCTTTCACTAATAATAGATATAGAAGTACATTACGTGACTGATATTCAGCCAAAACTAACAACAAAACTGAAAAATATTCCAGAATCAAAACCACATATCAAATATAAGAGCAAGTCCACCAGTTTTCCTATATTAGAGAAGTTTGGAAATTTTTGACAAAATTTCAATGCAAAAAATCGTCCCTTCGTGGACATCCGATAAAATTGGAACGATACAATGCAAAAAAATCTCTATGCAAATTGTGAAAGAAATTTTAGAAAACAAAATTTATGAAAGGTTTGCTAAAAATAGGAGTCAAACCAAATAAGAAAAAATAATATGGAGATTACTATCATTTTCTATTTTAGAAAATTGTATATAAAATTTGTTGGACTTGCTCTAATATAAAGTTTGCTAATCTATTATTATTATTAATTATTACATATCTCTGATAAAATCTATTCTAAATAAATCATAGCTTAAATGGAGAATTTGAAATTGAGATATTCTTCTTAAAATAAAAACAAAATTTGAAATTTATGAATGGAATCTTTTCTATCAAGATCTGATTAATTATAAAATTGACGTAACAATCAATAAGTTTCTTTTATTTAACATAATAAAGTTGCGCTAGTTTTAGAAAACTAAAATGATTTGACCAAAGATGCGGAACTAATGTGAAAATGTGAACAACGGCTTTTATTCATTACATACTCCTACCGCTAGACAGAGAGCACAACGGCTCTGTTGACTGATAGCAAAATGAGATAAATTCAAATCTTTAAACGAAAAATAATCCGGCACAAATCAACTACTAGAACTCTCAAATCTCAGGGACGTTTTTCACTTCCCTGCAAAAGGATGGACACACTAACTATTTAGCAGAGCTACACAATATTAAGTGTTAGTGCTATACTTTGCCAAAGTATTCCACTATTGGTTTCTCGGTCCACATTCTTGCATCCCTGCGATAAACCAATTACATGAAGTTAGGGGAAAAAAGGTGGTTCAAAGAGCAGCAAGCAAGTGCTACTTATGAAAAGATGCAAAATGTACCTAAGTGCCTCTTGAATCTCCTTGTTACCAGGTTCAAAAGCTAAAGCCCGGGAAAAGGCTTCTGCCGCCTTCTTAAAATCCTGCTCACGAGAGAACATTAGTAAATTTAACACCTGTAATGCCTCACCTTGGAATGTAAACTTCTAATGACCTCTACCTTGAGAGCTTTCCAGGCTGCACCCTCCCTATAGTGGGCTTTTGCCCAACTGGGCTCAAGTGTGATGCATAACAGTGCATCTTCCAAAGCAGATATATCCTGATCAAGGTTGGTATAACACAAGCTCCTATTAAATATTATCCTAGCATTGGCTGGATCAAACACGATTGCCTGCAGAGCAAACGAAACAAAAATGATGCGCTAACGGAACATGTAAGAAGATCCGTAGAATATGAAAGCACCCAAGAAATACAAAGTCTCTACTCTTGCTAGAAAGCTACAGCATATTACCTGGTTATACCAATTTATTGCATCCAAATAACGTTTTGCCTCAAAAGCAATTCTTCCTTCTTCTTGTGCCATCTGCGTAAACTCTTTATACTTGGAACTGAGCTGATGAACCAAAGGAAAAATAACAGTCAGAAATTCAGATAAGCACACACCTGCACAATATAAGAAAGAGGCTCTGTATCTTTTGAATAAGATGTGTTTTTACACCACAAGCCAAAGTAATTAATTAATACTACTAGAACGCAATGAAGAAAAATGTTCCCATCATTCCATCAATAACAATGGAAAAGCTGATAAGCCAAATGTTCACTTACAGTCTTACACACATATCATATTAACTAGTTATTATTATTATCTTTAAGAATTAAAAGTTTCAATCATACAGGCAACAAATTTTACCCAGAGAAACTTTTAGTCCCTTATCTTCTTCCCAGCACCCCTAGCAATCCAACAAATGCAATCTCACATGTATTTACATTTAAAGTAATCATTCTACTGAACAAAATAATCAGTATTCAATTATAGTATTACCAGCACAATTTTTTCTTTTGATTGAACATGCTGCATTACTCCACGGATGCTCCAATCAGGATAACATTCAATACGAGAAGTAAGTGGGAACAAAACCTTCACCGCTTTCAAGCGATCGAGCAATGCTGCATGCTCTAACGGTGTGCAACCATCCTATTTAAGAGTTCAAAGTCAGAATCTGAGATGTATAAGCATCACTAAATTTTCACTAAACACCATTTTAAAAGATAGGCTCAGTTTCTGAATCAATACAGCAGGGATTGAAGCATCCAAGTATTAGTAGCTTGAATTTTACAGAGTGGACAAGATTCAAGAGAGAACTAATTGTCTGTCATTTAAAATACATTTAGTCATTCTAAAATTTGCAATTAATAGGTAAAACATACAAGTTTAAACGTAATGTATACACGAAGTGACTAGACAATGTCAACAAGGTGCAACAGTTGAGGAAAAAGGTAGCTTACAAAGCCTGATATGTTGGGATTTGCACCAGCTTTCAGCAATCGTCTAACATATTCTTCATCTAATTTAGAGGCTGCGTAACGAAGAGGTGTCGCCTGTTGACAGGGTCGATTTGGATCGGCTCCTGCCTGCACCAGATGAATACAAAGATTACCAACAAAACTTGCATGAGTTAATCAATAAAATTAATACCATCCAAGTTCCTCTGGAAACTTGCCTCTTATTTAGTTTATGCTACAGTGTCAGTAAGGCCCTGTTTACTAGAGCTTATTTCTTGATGTACTGAACTGAACTGAATTGAATTGAATTGAACTGAAGTGAAAATTGATGTATTGAAAAATGGAATCAACATGACAGAATTAACCTGAATTTCATCAAATTGCATTTTCACTAAACTGAACTGAACTGAATTGAACTGAACTGATCTACGGATAAGCTCTGGTAAACAGGGCCTAACACTCCATAGACAAAAACACTTAATCAAAATTATTAAAGGAGCCAAAACCACTGAGTTAATGTCTAAGAATGCTTCAGACCTGGATTTACAGCTTCAATGTTCACTCACTATTCTTTCTTAAACTTTATCATGCAATCACTCATAATCAACAACAAACAGAAAAAGCAACGAATAATCATAATATTACAAAGCTCTAACATACAAGTCTTAGGTTAGATTCGATTTTGTTAAACTGTTTCAAAGCAAAACACATAAAATTATTACAAATTCTGTAAAGTTAAGTGTGGCAGCATAGTAAACAAGAAAAACAAGAAAAGGAGAATACCTTCAGTAGGAGATCCAAGCATTCAGGGGATTTAGCAATCATTGAGAGCATAAGTGGAGACATTTCCAATGATGTAGGGTTTGGCTGCACGGGTAGAGTTAGATGATATCAGACCATGTTCGGCACGGCAACTTGTAAATAGAAGTTGAGGCTAATGTATAAAGCTTCATAACTGGACCCAATAGCAATTAATATAAGCTTTCAGACTAAACAATCACAATTCACAAACATACCCTGATTTTAAAAGATTTCTAAACTAAATCAGACTAAACTATTGAACTGATGTTTCATTAAACTTGAAGCATCATAAAGCCAAGTATAAACCCACTCAATGCAATAATTACATAGTCCTGAAAACATCTACCTAGGATGCAGATGCTTATCTGAAAGGGGGAAAAATACAAGAAACCAACAAATGCACAAAGTTATAGCACATAATGTTTGCTTTTACTCACGTCTGCCTTAGATTCCAGTAAGCATTGTAGGGTATGACGCTTTCCAGAAGCAGCAGCATAATGCAGTGGCATTCCTCGAACAGAAGATGCAGATAAGTCAGCTCCTTTTGAAACCAAGAGCTTAACAAGATCCTTCATCCCTGAGGGAAGCATTGCAGTAAGTAAAACAACGGTTCCTATCTTCTGATAACAACAGAACTGGAAGAGTGGCATACCTTCTTCAGCAACAATATGCAGTGGGGCTTCCCCGGAGATGGTGCATTTGTTAACATCTGCTCCATGATTAATAAAAAAAAGAATGGTAGGCCGATGCTTTCCCACAATAGCTCGGAGCAGGGGTGTTTCCCCTGCAAACGAAAATTGACGAAAATTGAAGTACGCATAAATAAACATATCTACTACAAAATATTACTGAAAACAAGAATTTGACGAATATTTAAAAGATGTAGCTTCTATGAAAGAAATCTAGTACCCTTTTTGGTGGTTTCATTGACGTTGAAGTTCAACTTCCCTACTAGATATCTGCAAGTGGAAGTCTTCCCTAAGTCAGCAGCCCAATGAAGAGCGTTAGAGCCATCTGGCGCCCTCAGCTCAGCATACAGCACCTTCCCAGGACCTTCACCATTTTCAAACTGCGCCACAAGACCTAGCCAGAAGAGAACATCCCAAATTCACCATACATTTTCACATTAAAAAAAAACAATAGATTTAAAATTTCAAAAATAAATAAAACGCACGCACCCTGGAGAGTGTGCAAATCTCCCTCGCAGGCCGCCTTCAGAAAACAATTGACATCGAATCCTAAACAAACAACAAGTCAATCTGTAAGAAGAAGTCGCGATTAACCGAAAGAAATGAAAGCATTTTTATCCAAAAATCACGAACCTTGAGGAGGTTCCATGGTGTGGGTACAAAGGACACACTAGTCTGCTCCGTCTTCCCTGCCAATTTCGACGATTTGCAGCAAAGAGAAACCTAGGGTTAACAGACGAAGGACTGCGGGGGGTTAATGGAAATGTGGCGCTAAACACTGGCCCTTCTCGTATACTACTAGTACTATTCATTCACGTCATTTCCATTTCAATTTTTGCCCCCTCTTGTTTGGGTAATTTATGTATTTTCTTACTCGCTATTTTAGCATTGAAGATATAAAGTTTTACGTTTGTAATTTTTATTTTAGGGATGTTTTTTGAAAAAAAATAAAAAATCATTCATAATGCTAGAAACGTCCAGCAACGATTACAATTGATAGAATAAACAATTTATACCCACGTGCTTGGTCAAGTGGTTTAGTGTCTGGTTAATTGCTCCATACATCAAGGGTTCAAATCCTGGCAGTTGCAGTTGTGAGTACCAGGAAGTAACCGCCAGGTAGTTTATACTCTTGGACAGCGTGATTAATCTCCTCATCACCTTGTGGTGTCGGGATGAAGGGGCCCTGCGGGCGAGGGATATCGTCTTTGGCTCCATAGAATCAACAAATAATATAGGTATCCTATTAAAGATAATCAAACTAGATGCTAATCAGACTAATTATTTTGTTACAAAGTAGAGATTAAAAAAACACTATAATATGGCCCTCAAGAATATAACCTAGCTGCCGGTGAAAACCTCGACCCGTTTAACTAGGGATATGTAACACCACGAACACGTTGACATATAGACGCTACAAAAACATGGAACCTAACATCCAAATATCCAAATCTGGCAAATTAACCGAGTTCATAAAAACCTAAATCTACTAATAGATTGAGTAACGGGTTTAATCATAATGATCGATTCAGATAGGAAAAGAAAAGAAAAATCAATAAACCACTTCAGATATGAAGAATCTAAGGATTCTGTAAAGAAAATGCACACTGATATAGGACATCCATCAGAGCATCCACAATGGTTTTGTTTAAACTCACTTTTCTTATTAAGGAGCACTCCTTAAAAGATAATGTTCATTGTGGAGATTTAAGAACCACTCCTTAATAAAGAGTTGCTCCTTATTTAGGGAGTAGTTGCCTTTTTTTACGTAATTGACCACCCAATAGAATCAATCCATTTGACATTAATTATTTTTCTAATTTTAAATTAAATATATGTTGAGGAGAAGAAGTGCTCTTTTAAAAGTCATTCCATTGTTAGTAGTTGCTTCTTACTTAGGTTTTATCAATATTGGTTATGTGGCACTTAAGGAGTGCTCCTAATTGTCAAACCATTGTTGATGCTCTCAATAAAAAATGATTAAAGATTGTTTCCCCATCTCCCAAAATGGGAGATTGGGATATTGGGAAGAATGTTTCTAGGGTTTAGATTGTTCGTTCAGTGGATGCAGCTAATTGTTGAAAATCAGATTGCACAAGCTGCATGGACTCATTTCTTAGCTTCTCTAACTCATTCTGCAAAAAAACTCCCAGACTTAGAAAATGATAGTTAAGATAGATCACTTTGCATCTAGACATTCTAGAATCAATATAGGTAATGGCGAATGCAACTTCTGGAATCTAGTCTGGCATGAAAATGGTCCACTTGGGGATGTAATTACCCCCAGGCCTTACGAATATCCCACTGGATTGTACTGGAGGATTTCATCCGATCAATAAATAGTTGTATTTGCCCTCCATCACTCCTCATATTGATACTGATATGCTCTCTTCTCTATAGGTACTAGCACTATCTCCCAACGGAGAGGATAAACTGATTTAAAAGCTTTACTTCTATGGAAAATTCACTTTTAAATCATCTTATGGAGCCTTGAGACCAAAAAACGACACAATTGCCTCTATGGAGAAAATATGGTCTTCTAGATCTCCTAAAAAAATTCCATTTTTATGTGGAAGCTCTTTAATTATATGTTACCTTTGGATGATGTCCTAAAGTGTTTTAGTTTCCAACTTATATCCAAATGTGCTTTCTGTGATAACATGGATAGTTTAGACCATTTTTTTAACCACTACCCCATTGCTACTCAAGAATGGTCTTCTATATATGTTTTCTATGCATTGGAAACCCATCTTTTGAAACCCTGTGGAGCAGACTAGTTATTAGGGACTCACAACACTACACACACAACTAGTCAACTTAGTGTCATCATTTGTCTGATACAGCTTATGGGAGTCTAGAAATAGGAAACAATATGACAACATCCCTCGATCAATCACGGATATTACTAAGGAGGTGAAAGAAATTATCGTCAATGCATATACTATGAAACCTTTTTACATTACTAATGCCCATGACATTGATATAACTAGTTCTGAAGTTCTTCCCAAGTGGCTAAACCCCTCTCCCCAAACCAAATATTGCTATCATGGTTGTGGGGTTAAAATTAATGTTGATGCAGCATGTGCTAATGTTTCTAAAAGAGCATGGATTGGTATCATTTTCAAAGACTTCAGTGGATATTTTATCTATGCTAGATGTTTCTATACCAAGGATGGATCTCCATTAGAGACTGAGCTTCTGGCTATTAAATATGGTATTCTCACGGCTCACTCCCTGCATTTGTTTACTTTCTAGATAGAATCTGATTGCTTAAATGCAATCTCCATGATAAAAAATAATCCAGAATAGTCTCATTGGAATGTATTGCATTTAATTGATTTCATCCACAAATATATGTTCCTTGCAATTGCACTTCATACCGTTAGACAAAGGAACATAGTTGCTGACATTTTTGGCAAAACATGCACACACTCAGCATCTCAATGCAGAAATGAGTTAACAGCCAAACGAGCCCTAGTCCTTGATAAACTAGGGTTCTCCACCCTTGATTAATCTTTTTCCCGAAGGTTTCAACACTTTTCACCATCCAAAGAATTGAGTTGAGCTTCTCACTGTCATCAAACTAAAAATCTGAGTTGCACCCAACCTCCGATCTGGAGCTTTTGTGAAGTTCACCAGAGTATCTTGGTGCTCAACATTTTGTTCACAGTGAAAATGGGGAAGGTGATGTTTTCATCCATCGCTTGCCTTGTATTTCTTTGTTTGCTCACTGATGCACTAATAAGCTAGTGAATTGATATCCTCTCACTTTCCCTTAATCTCCTTTTCTTAGTTCTTAGAATGAGTAAATTAGAAACTTTTGGCAATTATTCATTTTTTTTTGGAGGCAAATGTTTTGTCTTGTGTAGTAAACTTGTTATACTACACCATAGTTCCCTTACTTTAGGTAGTTATGTCACTACACTGTGCCTATGGCTCCATTTGTATGCAGCGGATCTTGTATTTTTATTTTTTTAGTCATTTAAAAGGTAAGGTGAAGCCAACGTAACTCCCCCACCAACGGTAGTTCTTTCAAAAAACCAAAAAAAAAAACCAATTGTTGAAAATACTTTAGAGAAGTCTTAATCAATTTTTTTCCTACAAATAAAAAATACATTTAATATAGTTAATTTTGTTATGAGTTGGTTTAGTTAAGTGTCCTAAATATTTTCAATGAATACAATAAATTTTAAAAAGGAAGTGACTTTATTTGAAGTATTTTTTCTTAAGGAAAACAACCATTGGTGGGGAAGTTATATTGACTTCCCCTTGCCTTTTAAAGAACAAAATTACAAATTACAAAAACCGCATCTGGGGTAAAACAACACCGAGCGGTTGATAAAGAGAACCTAAGGTTCCTTATGGTGTAGTATTCAGAACACTACACTGAGCAATAGGTTTGCCCCAAAAAGAGTGAGTCAAGAAAAAATAGTTAGGCTAAATCTACTCATTCTAAAAAAGCAAAATGTACAAAAGTGATGAGACTTCTAGAGAGAAAAACCAAACTTCCACTTGCTTAGTAGTAAATCAGAAACCTGAGACACAATGCAGCCTATTGAGATAGTGTTTACTGTTAGTCTCGTCTCCATAATGTATGAGTTTAGCATCATGCCCTCCTGGAAAAACAGGTTTCATCATTTTGGTGCAGCTCAGAAAAGGTCTGCGAGAATTGAAACATCCCTTTGGTCTAAACTGCAGCTGGGGTACCTGCAAATAGAGAAAGAAGAAAATTAGCAATATTCATTCAGGATTCTTAGAAAAGGAAACCCATGTTTGTCAAGAGAGAGATCTTCTTTTGTAGAAAATATGTTTACTAAATGCATGCTTAGCTAGAACGTCAGCCACTTGATAACCATGCCTAAGTGTATGCATAACAACAGGGAATAAGCTACATTTAATATGATGTGCAAGATGATTTTTTTTCAATGGGATTTAATGAGTGTACAGTATGCAGTAGTCCAAGTTTAATTGCACGGATTTCAACTTCAAGGGAGAAGTGAGCTTTGGTATAAAAACACATAGCATGCATAAAATCATCTCTAAAATTTCATCCCAAGCAGCAACAACATTTACCTTCATCCCACTGGAGGATTTTACCCAAGCAGATTGAAGTCAAGAACCTGTTAGATGAATACCTTTTCATTGATCCACATGAATTCCATATTTAAGATTTTATGCAACAGTTATTCAATCTCCCTCCCCGGAATTTTACATACTCTCTTTATGAACAAGAATTTTTGGTAAGGAAATTGAGTGAAGGAGAATTTATTTAAGTGCTTGAAATTAACCAAAAAGGAAAGTTTCAACTTTAAAGAACTTTACTTTTATGGGAAGCGTGTCATTAAAAGAGAAACAAAATAATTTGTGGTTTGGTCTTATAAGTATCATCTATAACTTCATTAAACAAAACCAAGGACATATCAGCAAATCCTATCAGTGATCAAAGATATATGTTATAATTTAATTACAATTATGATTCATATAACATCTCAACAAAACCCCATTCCATAATAGAAAAAGGGTGTTGCTAAATGTAACCCATTTTTTTTACTTATGTAGCCCAAAATTTGGTTGAATATACCAAAATATCCCTTTTTTTTAGTTATGGAAAATCTAGGCTACTTCATGCAGGGGGCAATATAGTCATTTTTGGGCTACATGAGCAAAATCTTGGGATACATTTAGCAATTCAATAGAAAAAGTAACAATCTAATCGAGTATAAGTGTTTGTACAAAAATACACCTAGGTACTGGTAACATGAATTAGGTCCTGTCCTCTAGAGACTATTTGAATATTTTTTAGTTCAGATAAACTTTTTTTAGTTCAGATAAATGTTTTTTAGTTCGGATGAGTTCAGATAATCTTTTTTCAGTTCAGATGAGTTCAGTTCAGTAAACCTTTTTAGTTTTCAGATAAGTTAAGTTCAGTAAACTTATTTGTAATTTAGTTCAGTTCAGTTTAAATCAGTTCAATCTTTTGAGCTTAATTGTTCATATCAGTTCAGTTCAATTCCATTCAATTTAGTTCAGTTTCAATGTGATTTGATGAAATTTAGATTAATTTTTTAGTCATACCGATTCTTTTTTTCAATACATTAATTTCACTTCAGTTTAGCTCAACAACAATATAATTTGGTGCAATTAATTAAGGTTAATTTATTCAAACCGTTTATTTTCATCACACTTATTAATTTTTAATTCAGTTCAGTTCAGTTATCTATATGCTCCAGCTCAACTCAAATCAATATGTTTTATCTAGCAAACAGGATCATATTTTTTAACATTAAGGCCCTATGTGCCAGAACTTTTATATATCAGTTCAGTTCAGTTCAGTTCAGTTTGATGAAATTCGGGTTAATTAAGTCATGTTGATTCTTTTTTTCGGTACATTAATTTTCTTCAGTTCAATTCAATCCAGTTCAGTTCAGTTGAAAATAAACTCTATCAAACTCTAAGTTATACTCAAATTATTAAATTTCAAATGTTTTGAAAATATCATATTTATTTCAGTTCAGTTCAGTTGATCTATATATTTCAGTTCAACTTTGTTCTACATATTTTCATATTAAGATTAATAAATTTCAAATATATTGAAATTAATCATATTTGTTAATTCAATTTCAGTTCCGTTTATCTACATCAGTGCAACTCAGTTCAGTATATTTTAATATTTAATATATTATGTTATATTTAGATTAATAAATATATTGGAAATGATCATATGTTTTTTAGTTAGTTTCAATTTAGTTCAATTCAATTTATCCATATATTTCAATTCACAGCTCAGGTTTTAAGTTCAAATAAGTTCAGCTAAATTTTTTAAGTACAAATGAGTTCAGATAAAGTTTTTTAAGTTCAGATGAATTTATACAAAGTTTTTTTAAGTTCAGATGAATTTATACAAAGTTTTTTAAGTTCAGATGAGTTCAGACAAAGTTTTTTAAGTTCAGAACCTTACTTTAAACTTAACATTGCTAATATATTAGGGCTTGAAATTGGTCATTTTTATATTTTTGGGGCCGAAAATAAATATTTGTTACTTAATATATTTGGAGCACTAAAAAAGGAATTTAGTCTAAAAATTCAAATTACAGTTTCTAGATATCTATGAAACATAGAAATCAAAACTTTGAAACGTAGAATTGGAGGGGTGCGCCAGGCCCGTGCAATAGTGCAACGCATGGGCGACGCGTGAAGGCCCGAGTAGCAAGCTACCCTGATGGGCCTTCCCCCTTAAAAAATTGAGTTAATATCGTGCGACCCGATGGGCCGCATATCAGATATTAAACTGATAAGAACAGATACTACACTTGATCTTAGCCAAAAGGCCGAGAAAGGTATGAGCTTTCAAATACACGAGGATGCATTTTTATACCCATCATCCCTTCCTAGCTTACACTCCAATTCCGATGTGGGACTAAACCAAATACACGTTTCCACCGCCTTTCAGAGCCAGTTTCCTTTTTCTCTTCCACTGAATGCCAATTTCCTTATTGCATACTACTAGTTTCATAAGATGATGTTTTTCAACAAAAAAAAAAAAGTAAATATGCAAAACACAGATGAAACACGTACACAATTGTGTGAACAATCACCAAGAAACACGCAAACAATTCATTGCATCTCCTAGAGCTAGAGTTTTTGAAGAAAGAATAGAATGTTCATACTGATAGGATAGTGTTGGTCAGATCATTCAACAAGAGTGCTGAACTGCGGCTTTTGATACGACAATACGTCAAAACAGAAGCAATATTGGCACCAAATGATTATAAGATGTTTCATACCTTCCAGCTGCATCGATTTTGTCAAACTTTTGGTTAGCATAACATGCAACTTCTTAATACCATATACAACCAGAAGAGTAAATAGCAGAATACACAGCTAGGAAAGTTCAAGACATAATGTAGAGTCTGAATTTGGTTATGGGGCTCTGAGTTGGTATCAACAGCTCAAGTAAAAACTATAGCGTCGTCGAGTATGATAACAAAGTCTTACATTACCACTATTTTCGAAGGTATTTAGAGTGAAAGAAACAGACACTTACCTGCACCTCAAAACAAGCCTCTCTGTTCAACATTGCATACAGTGTCTTCAAGCCATTTTATCCATCAGAATGGAGGACTTAGCAGATTCAGATAAAGCTGTCCTAAACAACAATTGACAAAGTCATAATACAACTGACATAATTCCTGTGTATATTTAACCACGCCAATACGTACTAACCTACCACGAAAGATAAGAACGTTAATGACAGAAATTTTATGCTAATTAGCCACGTCTAGCCTTGACTCAACAGAATTTCTTTGTTATGAACTTATATAAACCAAAAAAAACGTACTGCAACTGGATGCATTAGTATTCATGGGGAAAAAAGAAGAACCTTTCTGTAGTCGGTATGTTTATATTACAAAAATATCTCAAAAGGACAAAATGGACTAACTTTGGTATGAATGTCCTTCTTCCAATGCTTCAACAGGTACAGCATATGGAGAATTCCAATCAGCATCAAATATTGCTTGAAGCTGGGTAACAATCGCAGGGTTACACGTCCCAAAGCTGACCCCAGAAGTAGCATAAAAGTAGTCCCATATCAGATTACTTGTGCCGATGTGAGCTCGTACATCACTAACTGCATATTTTCCATGATTGACCCTCGTGTATCCTGGATAAAGATTTCCGGTTGCAGAACCGTTAGTCTTGGCAGGTCCAGTTAGATTATATCCTGGCACCATGTAGTACTTGACCTCAACTTTGCCAGAACATCTGTTATACTTTGAGGAAGAACATAAGTTATTCGTATACAGGAGAGACTTCAAATACTGGTCTGTATTGTTTATGAAATGCGCCCAACGCGCAACCAATATCTTCACATGTGCATGCTTGGAGAAGACAACCTACCATGTAAAAAAGCAAACAAGTTTAATGTTTATGATGATGGTCATCGGAAGAATGCTTCAACTATTTCAGTTGCTCTATATTTCCAGAAGATCAAAAATTACGCAAAGCATAATCAAGTCATCATGCTGATACCCATCGTTACAAAATAAGGACCATGTTCTAAGATTACGAGTGAGCATCAGCAGAAACTGAATGGCAGAAAACATAAAAGTAAATGAAGGTACTTTCAGTTGTATTAAAAAACTGAACATTTTTGTTTGGAAACAGTAAAATACCTCAGAGACAGCTGTAGACAGGGAAGACCAGTAAATTGTGTCATTTGTGTACTGTGATTGGCCCAGCCAATCCATTGTATTAATTCTAATGGTTGATCCATTTCGAACCGATTTGATTGTATCCACCCAGGCTTGTTCATCAGTCAGGTACTTTCCAAATGATATCTAAAAAGATCATAAGTTTCTTTTAAGACCTAGTTTTACAATAAAGCAGTGAGTGCTTTCTGATCTTTTACAAAAAATGGCCAGCACTTGCCATTCAAAAGATCAATTGGTTGGAGACTATGTGTACAAACAACTTATATGCTGGTTCATAAACATTAAAAAACAATAAAAGACTAGTATGATCTAACATGTTCCAATAAATAATCAAAGAAATGTAGATAATAAAATAGAAGAAAACTTTACAGAACCAATATCCTTTCATATAAGAGAAGAAGGAGAAGAAGAAGATAAAATTATATCATGAGCAAAGCTTGACACTAAGACAAACAATTGGAGATCACAAAGGAAAAACGAAAAAAGAAAAAGAAAAGACAAACCTCTGGAGGAGCAAAGGATACATAGCTAGGCTCGAATTGTGATGCAGAATCAGATAGTGCAGGTGTTTCAATTGGTATGTCGAACATAGAAGGGTTTGATAGGGGGGGATAGCCTGCCACATGAGGAGTCTCCACAGTATCATGAATGGGAGATCTGTAATGGCACATAGAGAGCTCAGATAGAAGTATACAAGACAACAGCTAGTAATTGGATTAAAAAAGAACTAAAATAAATTTTGACAAAAATTCAAATCTAAAAACAAGATAAAGTTACTAACAAAATTCCCCTTTCAAAGCATGTGGTGAAAGTACAAAAGGATTTTTATGTACAACCTCATTAATGATTGGTTGTAATTTGGGAAACAATATTCCTACCACATCACAAATCAGCATGCCTAACAAGAACAAGCACCAATACTACAGCAAATCGGCACCAGTGTTGAGACTCTCTCACTTCACATATTATTTTAAGCTACACTCTTCTGTTTTATCATACATCCAAATTAATAGAAAAACAAAGAATCATGAAACTATCTGTTACATCAGTCATTAGCATAGTTTGTTAATAGACAACTTATGTATTTAGCATGTAATATATTGAGAATTAATGTTTAAACTAATCAACTGAGTCCAGTGATTTTCCTTCAGCTTACCTACATCTTTTCTTTGGATGAAGAAAATGTGACCAGCATGGTACCTTTCTGCTCACTTGCCATTGTTCATCCCAAGCTAGTTTAGTGTATGATGTAGCATTCAGTTGAGCAAGCTTCCAGAGGTTTGAAAAGTAAGTAGCGACTTCTCTTGCTATTGTCGGACAATCAGAAATATATATTCCAACTTCCTTCACCTACGATCAATGGGAAACCAAATTCTCTAATTGTCAAGACAAAACCAATGGTAAATATTGTTAAATCCATAAATTGCAGACACAAATCTTTGTCGGTACGTTAAAAATAAAATGGAAGACAGAAATGGAAAAATAATTATCAGGGTATCCATGTTAAGAACTAAGTTTCATGAATTAAGACACATAAGCATCCTACCTTCAGGGAAGAAAATTTTGAACACAAAATATTTGACAGGAAATTCAGTTCTTAATCAACAACTTGGAGCTTAAATACTCATTAGAAAACATACATCAGTTGGGCTATATATCATAGTTCTTCATAGTACCTGAGTGAGGGATTTCCAGTCATTGTTGGCCGATCCAATATAAACATCCCGACCATCAGATATCCAAACCTTGGCATGAACTATGCCTGATCCCCACCAATTACCAAGCAACAAAGTCACATTCTTCACATTCGGCCTTCCAGAGGCAAGATCAGACGATTCCTGAGTGAAATCAGGATAAACTCCAGAGTGCTGTAAAATCCGGATTGAGATGTTCCGGTCAGCAGCATTTTCCAGTGCTCTATACACTTTAAATCCCTCATGAGCACCAAATTTCAGCATCTCATCTTCTGAATATCCATAATCTCCAGAGCGCGGATCGTCGGGCTTCGCTAACAACTGCCAGTACTGAGCAATTATGTCAAGACTTTTCGAGGAGTTTCCAGCCAACCATTGGAATACATCCGCTGATGATAGTGGCACATCCCAAAGAAAATATTAGCATATGAAGAAATGTTTCATGCACAACTAGTCAACTGCCACATCTTCAAGAAGGAAAAACAACTCCATATATAGTTAATATCTGTATACAAATACAGCAACTCAGCAGCAACAACATTTTTAAAACATTCACACATGATCCAAATTCAAACCTGAAAAAATTGTTTTTTTATACATATAAGTCTATCAAACGTACATGAAAAGAAGGGCAAACCAAGACTTAATCTTTAAAGTCAGAATCCCATTTTCTCAATATCTGATAATATGAACTCCAAGAAACAAATGCAGAAAGTCAAGTAAATTTCAGAAGGTATGAAAAATATGTGTGAGTTTTACCGGTGGAGAGAACCCCGGGAACGGGCGGTAGATGGGGCATGTCGGTGGGAATGGACTGTACGAGCCATGCTTTGCACTTCCCATTTCTGTTACCGTTCTTTTCAGAGTGAGAATGAGCTGCGACGTTTTGAAGGACGAAGAGAAGGAGAAGAAGAGAGAGTGGGATCACTTGGTTGAGTTTCATGGTTTCACTAAAACTTGAAATTCTGTGGATTTTTGGGTCAAAGTGTCAAACCTATCTACAGAGAAGAAGAGAAGTGGCAAAATGGCATACTATACTATTTGATTCGTCAATGCCAAATATTGTCTCAATAACTAATTTATTTGATTTCACACCAAAGGGATTCTCGAAATCGTCTCAAATGAGTACTATTTTAAATTATTAGAGTTTGACTTTTTAACATTCACTATGTTAAATTATTTAGAAATTCACTAAAACGTATAGCTTCAGTGTGCTCTATACCTTAAAGTAGATGAATATTACATTTTTATAATCCAAGCATATGAAAGGGGCGGAATTTTCCCCCCTATAAGTTTATATACATTTGTATGAGGGATACAAAAGAGAAGAAAATAGGAAATAGAAACAGAAGATCAATGTGAAAATCATAGTCACAATCTATATCAAGATTAATATAGATATGGTTGGATGATACATAAATAGTCATAGTCACCATATCAAATAATATCTCACCATTATTACTTATATTATATAGTTGATTATTAGTAGCATATTGGTTAATGTAACCATATAAGAATAATTTTTAAATTTATGTACAGGTTTAAAAACATACTATTATCAAGTGTTGTAAATCCAAACGAACTTGTATTTTATACGGAAGTACTCCATACATGTAGGTTGTAGCTACCGTTCAAGATTGACATTTGAATCATTTGAAAGGAAGGTAGCAAGTAGCAAGTAGCAAGTAGCAATTACAATTTAATACAACTCTCACATCGAGTGTGCTCTCGTTGTTGGTGATTGGACGGAGGTAGTTTGTAATCAACATGAGCTAAACTTGGTGAAATCTCTACCTACCTAATTTTAAACTATTGCAATTTAATTTCCTGCCTGATTTGATGTTGCAACACGAAAACGGTAACATACAAAACACAGGCAATCGTCCATAGTCCATATCGAAATTATCCACTAGCACGTCAAATATACAGTACTACAGATAATTTATCTTTACTATGCAAATCCCTTATTGCCAATCGGCCTGACTAGGTCCCCTATCAGTTAATGCACGACTGCCTCCTGAGGTTTTGTGCCCTGGTTTGCAATAGTCAGATTATACATGTCCAAAGTGATAGACATATGAATGGACTGTGCTGCTTTGCTGAATTAACAATCCTGGATGCAGGAATGGACTCGTAGCGGGTTGTCCCTTATAATGCTCTGTTTCCATGTCTCCAATCAAAACTATTCAAATCTTCGAAATCTTATGAGATAAAGAAAAACAGAAAATCATAAACTCAAAATAGGAAAGAACTTGCTCATCTCGAATCTGATCAAATCTCCACAAATCATGCCGAGTAGTATATTATTGATGTTGCTTCAAATTGATGGTCAAACTTGCAAAAAAAATAAATGATGAATAATTGAGTGACAAGAATTGTGAAACAGAGGGAGTGTCATTTCAGTGACGTATCTCGTTTCATCACTAAGACCCTATTTGCTCGAACTTAGTTCTTGATGAACTGAAGTACTGAACTGGAAAAAAAATTGAATATATTTAAATCTATGGTAAAAAAAAAGAAAATTTTAATTAAAAAATATTGAATTGAACTGAACTGAAAAATATAAATATATTTATCCGAACTGAAAAAAATTAAATAAACTGAAGTGAAGTGAAGAAATATAAACATATTTAATTGGACTGAATTGATTTACATAAAATCCCTAGGAAACAAGGCCAAGGACAACTAGGAAAATAACATTAACTCATTTTGTTAAATGTGAAGAGTTGCACTTTTGTAGGCAAAATACGACTCTTTATGTTTAATAGAATTTTAGAAGTTGGAGATAAATGTACACGAATTCATTTAATATTGCTTGTTCTTGTCTCGTTCTTGACAAATGACAATTCTCAAAAAAGACGCGTCTCACGAGAGACCAAGGGTATTTTTGCCTTTTTCTTAACTCTTGTCTATTTACAAGACCAACCCACATAGTTTGTAATAATTACATATTAACCTACAAACTTTGTAATGAATAATAAAACCAACCCAAATTCAATTTATATAAAAGGAAAACTTAAATTTTCCGGATATAAACAAATTGAACTACATTGTTATGTAGACACAGGTGCAAGCATGTGTGTTGCTAGCAAAAATGTAATACCCAAGGAACACTGGGTAAATGTAGAAAGACCAATAAGAGTAAAAATTGGAAATGGATCTCACATTATACTCTCTAAGGTCTGTAAAAATCTAAACATAATGATAGCAGGTGAAATATTTCATATTCCAACTGTATATCAACAAGAATCTGGAATAGATTTTATTATTGGAAATAATTTCTGTCTGTTGTACCATCCATTCGTCCAATACACAGATAGAATAATTTTCACTTTAAATAATAATCCTGTACATATAGGAAAAATAAGAAAAGCTCTTAAAGTAGGAGTTCCAGGTTATTTAGAATATATGAAAAAGAAATCTAAATTACCAAAACCAGAGACGCTAAATATTAACTCTAATAAAATTACTTCTCTTTTAAGGAGGGGGAGTATATATACTAAAGAACAACAACTTTTTGTGCTTCAAAATACAAAACTTTGTAAAATAGAAACACTTTTAGATTCTGTGTGTTCAGAAAATCCAATAGACCCTAACAAGTCAAAATATTGGATGACAGCTACCATAAAACTAATCGATCCAAAGACAATTGTAAAGGTTAAACCAATGCAATATAGTCCTAAAGATAGAGAAGAATTTGGAAAACAAATTAAAGAACTGCTAGATTTAAAAGTAATTAAACCAAGCAAATCTCCTCATATGTCTCCAGCTTTCTTGGTAGAAAATGAAGCTGAGAAACGAAGAGGAAAAAAGAGAATGGTTGTCAACTATAAAGCTATAAACTCAGCTACAATAGGAGACAGTCATAACCTTCCTAATAAAGATGAGTTATTAACCTTAATAAGAGGAAAGAAAATATTCAGTAGTTTTGATTGTAAATCAGGATTCTGGCAAGTATTGCTAGATGAAGAATCACAATTATTAACTGCTTTCACATGTCCACAAGGTCATTACCAGTGGAATGTTGTACCCTTTGGGTTAAAACAGGCTCCAGCCATATTTCAAAGACATATGCAGAATGCATTTAGGACCTTTGAAAAATTCTGTTGTGTTTATATTGATGACATTTTAGTCTTCAGTAATAATGAGACAGAACATCTGTGGCAAGTAGCAGCAGTACTTAAAAAATGTGCTTCTCTGGGAATAATACTCTCAAAGAAGAAAACACAGCTTTTTAAAACTAAAATCAATTTTCTAGGACTAGAAATTGAAGAAGGGTCTCATCGACCTCAAGATCATATCTTGGAACATATTCAAAAATTCCCAGATATCCTTGAAAACAAAAAACAGTTGCAGAGATTCTTAGGAATTCTCACTTATGCTTCTGATTATATTCCTAAGCTAGCTCAGGTCAGAGCACCATTACAAGCAAAGCTTAAAGAAGATGTTCCATGGGAATGGAAAGATACAGATACCAACTATATGGTAAAAATAAAGAAAAGTTTAAAAAACTTCCCTAAGCTTTATCACCCACAACCTGAGGATAAACTGATCATAGAAACTGATGCATCAGATTTATTCTGGGGAGGAATTCTTAAAGCAGAAAATAATGGTAAAGAATACATTTGCCGATACACTTCAGGAAGCTTTAAGGCTGCTGAAAAGAATTATCATAGTAACGAGAAAGAATACCTTTCTGTTATTAGAGTAATAAAAAAATTCTCTGTTTATCTAACTCCTTGTAGGTTTTTAGTAAGAACAGATAATAAGAATTTTACTTATTTCCTAAAAATAAACCTAAAAGGAGATAGGAAACAAGGTCGTCTAATTAGATGGCAAATGTGGTTATCTAGATATGATTTTGATGTTATTCATATTGCAGGTACCAATAATTATTTTGCAGATTTTCTTACTAGAGAATTTTAGCAAGGTTATAAAGAATAATACAAATGTTTCTAACGTTTGTTTCTTTGTGAAGCATCCAGCATGGATGAAATGGAGCAGCTAAAGCTGCAAGAAGGACTTTTAGTCCAAGAACTGGAGCTGGTCCGAGCCAAGCTCAAGTATCTTAACCTGATCAAATTAGGTAAAGAAAAAGAGCAAGCTTCTGAAAATGAAGTAAAAAAGGTTATCTTATCACCTTCTCCCCCAAAAGAGAAAGATAAGGCTATTCCAACGCAAACGGCAGTTGGTAAAGAATCAACAAATCCGTTGAAGGCTGTGGATTTGCCAAAAATCCAGAAGGAAGTACAAACTTCCATCAAACTGGTTAGTCCAGTAGAATTTTGCTTAAGACCGAATCAGGGAATTCCAATCCCACAGACTAAAGTTACAGCTTTAGCATCGGAGAAATCCGAAGAGGGAATTCAAATCCCAAAAAGATCTAAAACATATTATGTGGTCTATAATGGCCCTAATGCTGGGATCTATGAAGATTGGAGCTTCGCCAAAAAAGCAACTGAAGGAGTCTCCAACATTGCACACAAGAAGTTCAAATCCTTCCAGGAAGCAAGAACTTCAGCAGACCTATACACTGGGTCATCTTTATTAGCACCTCTGGAGCTAATTACCAATGGAGAGATGATGAAGCCCAACACCTTCAGTGCAGCTCTGTTGTCCAAAAAGAAGTCATTGACCTCGCTAGGAAGGCTTCCCAGCAAACCTAGGGAAGACACGGTAAACTCTGCAAAAGTAGACTATACCGACGAAATTACCGAAGCAGGCTTTGAATACTGCTACCGATATGCAAGATCTGCCAACGAAGAAAAGTTTTTGGAGGAGAAGTTCTTCACTACAGACTCCAAAAATTTAAGTTACTACAACTTCACTAAGAATGCCAATCCTGAACAGGTTTACGAGGCATTTCAATATGGTTTGGTAAAAACCATATATCCAAGCCCTAATTTGTTAGAAATTAGCCATTTCCCTAAGGCTATTATCGACACAATTAAGACTTTTAGGAAAAAATGCACCAAACCAGGGCAGGAAGTTTTTCTAAAAATTAATAGTTCCGGTCCATACTGGAATCAACTAGGATTACTGGTATATCATCCTCAGCATTTGGTCCAGATTGGCATTTGCAAAGGGGATCATTATCACCCATCCCAGCCCATGGAGTGCAAGCTCGAGGCTAGCGATCTGCTACCCTTAGCCATAAAAAGACTAGAAGGTTTTGTTCAAAAACTTTTCAGTTTCAGTTCAGATGATGGACTATTTGTCAATTATCAAGATGCCACCATCTTGATATACAGCAAGTCACCCAAGAAGATCAGCGAAGCCGATGAAGGCAAATTTGTCAAATTCCAAAATACTTTGGTTAATCCATTTATTTTGGGAGAACATATTCCAGACCTTTGTAAAAGGTTGAAGAATTACCGCAGCAATTATCTATGCAGTAGATGCTCAGAAGAAAGTGGATCTCCCACTAAAGAAGATAATGACATCTCCACCATCAGGGCTGCCGACAGTCCTATGGACCCCTCCACTTCAAGTGACAGCAGGTAGTGGGATAATAATGCATCTGCTCTGAGTAGGTGCAATAATGCAGTAGTGCGTCTACTTTAAGTAGAGTCAATAATGTAAGTGCGTTTGTACGTAAGGGATGACGCACCCCTCTTCAATAATACAGATCCTTCCTTCTCTATAAAAGGAAGTTCTTTTCTTGTAATATGGGAGCGCCCCTCACTTCTGTGCCTCCTTGTCTTTTAAATTCAACCTCTGTAATCTCCTGGAGACGAACCTCGTCCAGGATTCTGTCTGATCTTCGGATCTACTATGTGTGAATAAAAAGCCCTTTAGGGCCCTCTTGTAATTACATGTAAGTTTCTATAACCTATATCTTCTTTCTTATTATTGATTGTTGTATACATGTTTATCTGTTATAATGAAACCTGGAGTCCATAGAATAGGGAGTACCGCTTAGGCAGGTGGCCGTTTAGGGAAACAAGATTCGCAGGATTGGTTAAGTTATAAACAGATAACATGATAACCATACACTCTTAATAATATAGAAAGAAAGATATAAGAAGATTGCATGTATTACTTAGGGTTCTAAAGTATTAAATTCATAAATTACATCAAATAGAATATCGAAGCTTGAATGAGCAAAAATATTTGTAAATCTATTCTCAACAGAGAGATATCAAAAGAAGATAAAAATTTATCTGAATTCCATAGAAATAATGACAATAGTCAATCCAGATACAGTTTTTGTACTAAGTTTTGTAAAAAACATCAAACCCAAATTTATGTACAATTTATGAATACCTTTAAAGTATGCATAAAATGTATAAAAGAATCTCAAGATTCTGTAAAAAGGATGAACTCTTAAAAATCATTCAAATGGATAAAAACGTTTGTATATCAATTCTTGACAGAGAATTAACTAAAGAAGATAAGAAATTATCTAAATTCCGTAGAGTTGGCCCTTATAGTCAATCTAGGTATAGTTTTGGAACAAGATTTTGTGAAAAACATCAAACTCTTGTGCATTATATAAACATCTATAAAGGATGTTTAAAATGTATAAAAGAAAATTAAAAATTCCGCAGATCTCTCGTAGATCACCAAAAACCTGGTATCAGAGCCATGTTTAAAATGACAACTGTTATCTAAAAAATTCGTTAAAATGAATCATTTAGATAATATAGAAGAAACAATTGATCAAGATGTTTCTAGCGTCCAAACCTTTGAATCTAATGAAGGATTCATCGGAAGCTTCTTGATCAAACAAGAATTACTCTCAAAAATTAGGTCTTCTAAACTTAATCTAAGAAAAGAAAATATCTTTAATATACCTTTTTTAGAAAAATTAAAAAGGAAAAATAGCATCTACTATTTTGTAGGTACTAAAGAGATGCATGTAGATATCAAAGATACTACAGGAGAAGTATATTTACCTTTAATTACTCTAAAGGAAATTAAAGAAAATTTAAGCAAAATAGATAGTAAAATCAGAGATACTATCACAATGGTACACTTTGGTGCCGTCAAAATCCTATTGAAATCAGAATTTCAAGAGGGAATAGATTCTCCAGTCAAAATGGTCTTGATAGACAACAGAATAAATGATAGGCAAGATTGCATTTTAGGTGCAGCTAGAGGAAATTTAGCTTACCAAAAATTCATGTTTACAGTCTATCCTAAATTTGGTATTAGTTTAGATACAGCAAATCTAGACAAAACATTATCCTTCATTCATAAATTTGAAAGAGAAAATTTAATGAATAAAGGAGATAAAGTATTCAGCTTAACCTATCTGGTTGCTTATGCTTTAACAAATAGTCATCACAATATTGACTATAGAAAGAAAGAATACATTGAACTAGAAGATGTATTTTCTCAAATAGGAACTGTTCAAGATAAACAGTTTTCTGAAATCTCCCCTGTGGATAATAAATGGGCTATTGATATAGCTAAAGACAAAAAACCCATGGAAGAACGTTATAAATCTAGAATTGAAAGGAATAAACTTATTATTGGAGAACCTTCTAGAAGAAGTATTTCCAAAGAACCCAGCGAGAGAGATCTCTTGATGGGAATGTCAAAACGAATAGAGGACATGAAAATTCAGCTTGAAGAAATGTCCTAATGAGTTTTACAGAAATAAAAGAAGAGATAAACCTTTTAAAAACAAAATTAGAAGAAATTCTAAATATTCTAACTAAAGAAGATAATAAGTTAGAAGCTGCAGCAGCAAAAATTATCATCGAATTAACAACAATAATTCAAGAAAACCAGAAAGTGATCTTAGAACAAAAAGATTTAAAAATAACTCCTTTGGGAGATGAGGAAAGACCAAAACCTATAAGTTTAGGAAAATATTCTTACCCCAATCACGGAGTAGGAAATGCAGAATTAGGATCCTCTGGAAATCCTAAAGCATTAACTTGGCCATTTGGTAAAAATGACAAACAACCAATATGACCAATTATATACCAAAGATTGAAAAAATCTTTTGGGATCATCTAGAAGGTGATGAATTACAGGTAAACGAAGAAAACTTCGATTTACTTGACCATGCTCTTAGGTTGCTAGAATTAAAGAACGATGAACTAGCAAACCAAGAAATAGAACAATTGTTTGGATTTGAAGACTTAAAAGTCTTAAATAATGAAGAATCAGCTAGTGAATCTGAAATAAGCGAACAAGTAATTAGCAATTACGATTCAGATGATGTACCTAAAAACTTTAACATAAATGTTAAAAGAGAAAAAGGAGAAAGCTCATATATGGGCTCTAAAAGAAGAAGAGCTAATCAACCATGGTATTTTCCAGAAAGTGCAAAATCCAAGGTTAATAGTTCAAAAGGATCAGATGATAATTTCCTAAATATTGATTGTCAAAATAATAGGAAAGAAATCATTGATAAATGGGCAGCAGAATTGAGTTTAGTAATTCAAACTAATCCTGATGCCTATACAGAATCAAGAACTATATTGATATTAATAGAACATAAGAGTCTAGGAATAGCAAAAGAATTTATAAAAAACACCATTTGGACAGATGATAATAACAACATTCCATATAATATTCTAGATATAGTTCTAGATGGATTATATACTATGTTCCTAGGAATTGATTTTACTGGTGATAAAATACATGAAAAACAACTAGTACAAGAAAAAGCTAGGAAACGTTTAGCAGAACTACAACTCTGTGATATATGTTACTTAGAAGAATTCAATTGTGACTATGAAGTAAATCTTTACAAACTAGAACAAATTGAATTTCCAGAAATGATACTTCAATATCTTAGAAAAATACCTTTGGTAGGAGAAAAAGCATTAGAAAGGTTTAAAATTGAAACTTTCAATAGAAGAACTTCTAGTTGTAGTCTAGGATATGCTATAAGAATAGTAAAAGATGAACTGTCAAAATTCTGTGAACTAATAAGAACTCAGAAAAAACTTAAAAAGTTTAATAAAAACTGTTGTGCAATATCAGGAGAAAATCCTGTAGAATATGGTTGTAGAACAGAATATAAAAAGAAGAAAAAATTCTTTTCTAAGAAAAATTCTTCTAAATATAGATTTATTAAAAAAAGGAAGAAATTCCGACCAGGAAAATTCTTTAAGAAGAAATCTGATACAAGATCAGAAAAACAAAAATTCTGTCCAAAAGGAAAGAAAAATTGTAGATGTTGGGTTTGCAACATAGAAGGACATTACGCTAATGAATGTCCTAATAGGCAAGACAATAACAAAATAAAATTGTTAGAAATTGCATATGAAATGGGATATGAACCCATAGAAGAAAAATATGATGATATAGGAATTGTATACATCATAGAAATAGACTATAGTAGTAGCGAAGAAGAATCAGAATCTGATGAGTCTACTTCGTAATATGTAAAACATAAAATAATTATGTTAAGACCCCTAACACATAAAAGGACAATTTTGTCCCTAAGTCTCAATTGAGACAAGTCTCACAAGAGACCTTCTCCTTGACAAATACTCTCTCCGTTCCAGTTTATATTGGGAAAATGTAGCCGAAATATTAAGAACGGTAGAAAGATTGACATACACATGACAAAAGGCAGTGACCTGTCTGTAGACTAAACTCAACCATTTACAAATTAACAAACGAAGTTGCTAATCCCAAAACTAATCTAATTTCATCCACTACTTAGCAGAAATGGATCAAGATTTTCAAGAGGGGTGGAGCATTTTACTCTTAATTTTTCTTTTCACTTTATTGCACAAAATATAACTTAAAATGCAACAATTAAAATACGAATACATCAAATAAAAAGATGTATCTTAAACAAAATGTCATTCTGACCATCAAATATACAAAAAATGAAATACTTTTACATCCATTTCGTATACAAAATAAAAATTAAGGTGGGAGGGCCTTTTTCAATTAAATACCCTTGAAATACTTTACCTCAAAAAAAAACCTTGAAATACTTTTAAAAAAACACACTAATTATGTGTATTTTTCACAAAAGTGATGGGGCAAAATAATAAATTTTAGAATTTAATACTACCTAAAAACTATTAAAATTAATATTTTTGGGTGGCAATTGCCACCTATACTAGTAGGTAGTAGCTGCCTCCGCCAATGTTACCGAGAAACCACCACCAACCACCCAACACCCACCAATCAACAGCCATACCAAACATGTCCACTATATATATTTTTACTCTATGCTATTGCCCAAGATATTGTTTCAAAATGTATATTTGATCTGTAATTTTTTGCATTACCAATGAGTTAACAAAACTATTAGATAATTTAAAGAGATTTATCAAAAGGAAGCTGAATGTACTTTTCAGTATTTTACAAGATCGATTCGCCGTGATTCGCATTCCAGACTTGTATAGGAGCTTTGAGACGGTGGGCAATATTATGTTGGCATGCATGTATCATATTATACTATACGATAGTGGAGGATGAACGTGATATTTACAAGAATAGTGTTAAACCAAATGATTACGAGCAAGTCACGTCAAACTTTCATTATGACGAGAAGAAGCATGATGATTTCACTAATTAGAGTGTCAATTGGAGAGAAGTATGCGGCATAATTTTACACGAAAAGCTAAAAAAAGACCTTACTGGACATGTTTACATCATTTTGAGGGAATGACTGGTCGATAAACATCAATAATGAGTAATGGCATATTGACAAAATTTTGTATGTTTTTTTTATATTGCCTCGTGGCGCTTTCACAATAATTCACATCAATTAAATATATTTATATTTTTCAGTTCATATTAATATGTTTATAGTTAATCAGTTCATATCAACAATTTTATATTATAAGTTTTTTTTTACTATAGATTAAAATGATATATGATAAATTTAAAAATTATTTCAGTTTAGTTTAGTTGAATATATTTAAATTTATTTCAGTTCAATTTAGTTCAGTTCATCAAGAAATAAACTCTAAGTAAACATGGCCTAATAGGAAACTCTTTTGGTCATTGCAGCTGCTACCATAAAATCAGAGGCGGACGTAGCTTATGGCAAAGGTGGCAGTTGCCACCCAAATTTATTTATTTTTCATATTTTTGTGTGTTAAATTTTGGAAAATTAATATTTTGCCCCTATACTTTTAAAATTTTATTTGTAATATTTGAAAAATTATGATTTTGCCCCACCATTTTGGTATTTCTAGATCCGCCTCTGCATAGAATTACATTTGTGTCCTCATTGTTTTGTACTATTATGTATTTATGTTAACAAAAAAATGTTTCTGATCTGAGTATGGCCTCATTTCTCTCTACATTATGGTACTATTGTTTGTTTTATTAATTATTATCATGGCTTTTGTGAAAATAAATAAAATAAATTATTCAAGTGGGAGAGTGTAAACACTAATTCTCATTTCTAAAGACTACGATACACTACAAATTGATGATCATATTGTACCAATACCATTAAAATAATCTCGTAGACATTGCTACTAATAGTCTAATACCGGTAATTAGTACATTTTTAATGTAAAACTCTATCAGATGGTAAAACTAAAATGGATTACCATATGTGAACTTTGATATCAAAGCCACGGCTACACTGACAAGGAATCCCAACAAGGCACCCGCTACGACTTCAACCTTAGTATGACCAACCGATTCGCTAAGCTTGGCACCGGTAAACCGAACCTTATTATTCAGTACTTTAGCCTGATTTCCGACCTGTCTTCTGACACCCTGAGCGTCGAACATTATAAGGCAAGCCAAAACAAGCGCAGTCCCGAACACCGAATCAGCGAGACCCCTCTCAAAGCCGAGGCTCATTGCGGCGGCAACAGCCACCGAGGAATGAGTGGAAGGGAATCCCGCCGGCCGGAAGGCGTCCCGGAAGTCGAAGCCGCGGCGGTAGAGAATGACGGAGGTGAAAGGCTTGGAGCATTGCCCGATCGCCGCAGAGGCCGCTACTGCGATGAGAACATTGTTCTTGATGATTTCCAGGGGAAAAACCAGCGGTTTACAAAAACAAGTAAAGCCGGCGTTTGTTCTTCTGCTTCTTGTTCTTGAAAGGCCAGCCGTTTGTAAACGGAAAAGGCTCCCGGTTTGCGCCATTGCCAAGGCTTCACCGGCTAAGCAGGCTTGAGAATGTGGCTGGATATATCATAGTTGATTTAAAAAGGTTTTTTCTGCATGTTGACAAATTGAACAACTACGTGAGTATCCCGTAGTGTGAGTGGATCTCGCCTCCACCACTTGCGGTATATGCGTGCTTTAGAAATTAACTTCATTGTCCCATAATGCATGTGCACGTTATTATTAGAGCAAAAACCTAATGTGCTATTGAGTTCTTGTAAAGTGCTGATATATTCTTGGACCAACGAATTTTTTTTGCCGTAACTCTAGAGTGTTTTCTTGCTGGCTAAAATCGATTTGAAAAGAAAAAATCATCCAATGGCGAATTTGGTGGTCATTTTTGTCTCAGTTGACTCATGTCGCGTGTGTTAAATATGGTTTAAATTTCAAAATCTTGGGTTTTCCATTTTCAATTCTCTTGTCGTCGTTTCAATGCTGCAGTTGTAAGCTTTGTTCTTTACAAATCAACATGTTTGATGGATCAAAATTCAATCAAAGTTACAAATTAGGGCTATATCAGCACTTTCCAAAAACTGAGGGGTATATTAATACATACACAAGAACTCAGGGTTACATGGAAACTTTTTTCTTATTATTATTATTATTATTATTATTTTTATTTTTTTGAGAAATATATCTTTATTAATAACAACCAACACGAGTACACGAGATTGAGTTTGCATCATCAGGGTCCTCATGCGCCTCATTTCTAGACACTTTTGTATCTAAGAAAACTGGAAATCAAGGTAAAAATGTCAATTATGATTGCTGGTATTTTTCCAAAGTTTCCTTCATGTTGAGTATGTGATTTGTTCCCGAACACATTTGGAATTAGTTTTGAGTCACACTTTGGGTATATGCAACTATCTAGCCTCCTCAGCTCCTTTAAGACATGTCATTGCCTCTAGTTGGAGTGTTGAAGAAGTTTGTATGTGCATAACCTTCCTGACCATACCATTCTTGATTCTCTATTTACTAAATCCTTAATTGTACGTCCATGTTACTGAATCCCTGATTCTCCAGCCACAACACCATGTTTACGTGACTCCCAAATTTTTTATCAACTGTGATGGTGTGTGAGACATGTGTTTCAAATCCTTCACATTCTATTTCATGAATCCTCACATTGTTGTCGATTCTCGAATTACCATGGTTGTTAAACTCAATGTCTTCAATGTCCAACATGTCCATGTTTTTATGGAATTCCTCTATAGAGGTTGTTTGGTTGATGTGGGAATTTAATTCCCACAGATTTGGTAATTACTCGGAAATAAATTCCTCCATCAAAATACTCAGAATTTGGAAAAACTGTTTGGTTGCATCTTCGTATTTTATAATTCCTAGGATTTTATTTACTACCTATTGTTTGGTTGACTTACGTATTTCTTTCGAATCTAACCATTTTGCAACTATATATCCAAAAACATTCAAATGAACTCATTCGAATCTAACAATTTTGCAACTATATATCCAAAAAACATTCAAATGAACTCAATCGAATAAAATATTCAACTTATTGTAATTTTCCAAATAATCAAAAAAACTCACTTGAATCTATAAAAAACAATTTATTGTTCTCTAAAAAAATCAAAAAATAATTATACTTCAAAAATAAAATCACAAAATAAGAAAATTTGATAACAATAAAATATTCCATTCGAAATTCCATGTTAATAATATGTATACGTACAGTTAAATAAACAAAAAACGTTATAAAAAGTTTAAAACAAAAATTGCCGCGAAATAAAACTAGAGGAAATGAAAAAATGCATGATCGTAGAAAAATTACGTAATGGTTGGGAGAAAATAGTAATTTCGTACAAAAATTACGCGTATTTCATTTCGACCTAGGTAGTACTCGGTAAGAAATTTCCCACGTTGCGTGGGAAATTGAATTTCCGCGGAATCGTCATTTCCAGCGTTTTAACCATTATACGTTAACCAAACAACAATCCAAAATTCTAAATACGCAGATTTTATATTTACTGCGTTTAGTACGCGAACCAAACCACCCCATAGTCCTATCTACACTAAATTTTGCATCTTTGGAACCGTCATTTTAATACATCATATGGCAAGTTTGGCTACTGCTAATAGACTTTTTTTTTTCTAGAGCATTTAAGTAGTTCAGTTCATTTAAATATATTATTTATTTTTTCAGTTCAGTTTAATAAATTTTTAATTAAATTTTACTTTCACTATAAATTACTATGATATATGATAAATTTTAAAATTATTTCAGCTTATTTTAGTTTACTTAAATATATTTATATTTATTTTAGTTCAGTTGAATTCAGCTCAAATCAGTTTAGTTCATCAAGAAATAAGTTTTAGCAAGCATGACCTTAGAAATAAAATTAATATTATTAAATAAATTTTCAAAAATAATTAAATTCATATTACAAATTTACAAAAATTTCATTAAATTATATTTTTGTTAAACTGAGCTAAATTAGACTGATCTATCTATAAGACTATAAATGCCCTGTTTGCCAGAGTTTATCTGTAGATTAGATCAGTTTAGTTTAGTTCAGTTCATTCCAGTTCAGGGAAAATATAATTTGATGAAATTCAGGTTATTTAGTCATGCTGATTTCATTTTTCAATACATCAATTTTTACTTCAGTTCAGTTCAGTAAATCAAGAAATAAACTCTAGCAAATAGAGCCTAACCTCTCTTTTTTTAAAAATAAACAATTCTTGACTTTCCATCAAAGTCGAGCCTTTTCACTACCGCCGCAACTCCGGTATCATTCTGAATCCGTCAGCGGCGATATTGTCTCTACCAACGCCTCCCGATCGTTTTTGTTCTTTGATCTCTGGTAATCCTCGATTGAATTTTCAGTTTTTGGGTGATTTTGGATAATTTCCGATTGTTTTTGTTTTACTGAAGTTGTGGTGGTATGATGATGATGGTTTTATATTTGGAGGAGTTGGGGTGTTGATTTTGTTGACAGTGAAGCTGGGTTGTTGACAGTGACAAGGAAGAAAACAACGTAGATAAGGGAGGGAGTATAGGTCTACAAATATAGGCTGTGATTGTTGTGAATTGGATGTATTTTTATTATTTTCGAATGGTTTTGATTTCTTTGAACCCGTATTTCCTCTCGTTGTTGATCTCTTTGTGCTGTTACTAGTCACATTACGTGTTCATTGTGTGATAATTTTCAAAAGCTGCTGCAAAATTGACAATGTGTGTTACTTGATCTGAAGGCTAAAGCACTGGACTTTTACTGTCAATGGGAATTGTACAGTCTCAGTGTTTTAGGAGTTCAAAGAGTGATTTTATTTGTTTATCTTGAAACTTGAGTTCTGTATCGATAGATTGGAGAGATTTCGAGATCTTAAGCTATAGGGGTACGGAAACTTCGTGCCTCCCAGCGTCTGGATGCTTCCAATTCCAATAATGTTAAAATGCAGTGTAATTTGTTGCTAGTTGCAGGTATTTATGAGTTCCAAAAATGGAAACAGCATGTCCTTAGGTCATATCAACCATGTGTCTTCACTTTTTAATTTGCCAACATTAAGATGATTGAACTTTTTAACAGTCAGAATGAAGCATATTTTCAAGATTCTGGCTCTGCTGGCTGCTGTTTCTGCGCTCTGGATTGGCCTTTTACAAACGTCAGTTGTTCCAAGGAGTTACACGTGGCTGGTCAGCTTCTTGTTTTTAAAAGTGTTCAATTCTCTCATGGACTTTTTTCCTCAACTAAACATACTCCTGCTTACATATTTTCCGTGCTTGCTTTGCAGTTGCCTCTCTACCTCATTGTTTCTCTCGGATGCTATGGACTGTTAATGGTTGGAGTTGGTTTGATGCAATTTCCAACATGTCCTGAACAAGCACTTCTATTACAACAGGTACTTTTACTTCATTTACTTTTGTCAAGCCAGTTGTGTATTACCGTGGTTATGTAGCCATTGTTGTAAGTTGTAGCATAAACTAAATGAATCCCCCCAACAAACTTTATCAGTGAATCATATACTTAAAATCTGTATTTTGGAACTTAAGAGAAAAACTATTCTGTTCAGTGGATTTTATTCTTTGTCTTGTTTGCTTGGCCAGGATGTTATCGAAGCCAAGGATTTCCTGAAGGAGAAAGGCGTAGATGTTGGTTCTGAATGAAATTTTGGCTGGAAATTTGAGTGATGGAAACTGTTGCTAGGTGAGAAGTTTCTCTAGATGATTTCTTGTAGAGGTTCAGTTAACAATGTAACAAAGATGTCCCGTAGAAGAGAATACCTGAAAGTGATTTTGTTAGTTGTAGAAATTCTAAATATCTCCTAGGAATAGCTTTGGCATAGATGGTAAACCAAAGTAAATTGCCTTGGATGCGTTATTATAATTTTCAACACCTTGGAATGAACCAGGTTATCCTTTAGTCTAGTACAATGATCGGAATTTACTATAGAATGTGATGACTAGGCTCTTGTTTGTTTTAAGCTGTTGATGAACGTGACTGATTTTCATGTTTTGAATTTGCGATATGTTGCCAAACTAGTTTTGCTTAAAACGTCCTTCTTGATGATGCTTCATTTCTTGTACTGGGTCGAGCATTATGCATTTCATTATGATTGCTATCGGACATTGCTTTCGAGCTTGATATTTTACATTTCTTCTTTTCCAGAATTGGGGATTTCATTAGTCGCAAGTTTTGGAATATGTGAGATCGTCATTGGGCTGGGGTAGGATCTCATTTGATTATCTTCCTTTGGAGTTTTGAACATGTTTTTATCAGGGAAATGACCAATCTGATGCAGTATTAGACACCATATTGACCATGCTTTGATCATTGTACTTACAGAATAGGCATCTGATATTCTTATTAGGATAAAGTAATGGACATGTAATTAGGCTACTACATATAGGAGAGTTCAGAGTACAATATATCTCATCCCTGTCCATTGTTTTCACTCTTACCATTTTATTACGTTTTATAATTCTCACTTTATCTTATGTTTATTTTATTTTAAACAGCTAATTCACTCAAATTCAATCAGTTTAAAATTATTTTAAGTTGTTTTATTGTTATCAACTTATCACTATATTTCGCCATACTTGTAATATTTTACACATTTGAAAGGAGTGAGACAAATATGTGTATTTGAAAAGTATGAAAAATGTATTTATGTAGGAGAGAGTAGAGACGAACACAAACCATTTGTCAGTAAGTAAATAGAACAAGAACTGTACTGTAGCCTGCAGGAAGTAAATGCTACTGCTACGGCTACCTGCCCAAAAATACTTGTAGATAAAGATACTTCGTTCAACGTTTGACATGACAATCATAAATACTCGTACCTAGCAGAAACAAATTCAACTTATACGTACAAAAGAAACACAGGGATAACAAATATCTGCCTGAATGCCTATTAAATCCAATTCTACAAGCAACCACTAATCATCATTTTTACAATTTGAATGATTTAATCCATTTCAGGCCACATAGAAAGATGCTCTTGTTTCTATGAAATGGAATGTCTTCTGTTCCTTGGATATGCACCAGAAGTTCTCGTTTCTCCCGGAACAATCGACTTGGGGCTCTGAGAACTACCCGAGGTCTCTGAGCTCCGGTTCTCTGCATTTCCACTTACTTTACCAACAGCCCACAGTTTGTGGAATATCCTCCGAGAGCGAGAGGGTAGCAACTGAGGTCCTGTGCTACTATTTTTACTCCCCTTTTTGGCCAACTTTCCTGTTCTTGGCAGATTATGATCTCTTATCTTCATTGAGCCCATTTCTCTGGTTAAGGATTTGGGGGTTTCAGGTGCCATTTTCGGCCAGCCTTCTTCGGTCTTTGCTGTCACTTCTAATGCATCATCTTTCGAGCTGTTTGTTGTTGCCTGATGAAGTACAGCTGCTGCCCTAATTTGCTCAAAGTACAGAACCTGCACCACGACCCGGAGAGGCAGACAATCATTCTGTGCTGCATGCATGGATGCTTCAGTACTCAGTTTCTTGACATCCATTAGTCCACAGAGATGCTTCCTTTCAGCCTTTGTCAAGTTTGGATGCCCCTGCAAGAAGACAACAAAGTAGTTTGCGTAAAATTGCACCGAGTTTTTAATAAGTTGGTTATGGCCTTGTCCATCTGAAAGAAACTAAGAGATAAATGATGGCTACCTTCAAATATGCATCGATAGCTCCATAAAGACCATCATGAACTGGTCTAGCTGACTCGGGAACCATCTGCACCAACTCGATGAAGCCAGAGAGGGTAAAGTTAGGATCTTGGGATGTTTCTGCAAGATATCCATCAACCAGTTTGGCAACATTTAGCCAATTTCCCGGAGCCAATACAAAACCGGTGACCTCATTATCACATTTTCCAATCAGTCCCAACTCCTGATCATTTGTTCCCTGAGTAACAAATCGGTTCACAAGGCCTTTGACAAGTTCCACATCATAAACCGTCATTTGTGGAGATCTTGCCGGTATCAGCAAGTCAACGACAGAGGCCTCATCCAACTTAGAGCCAATGTTCTCTATCAAGTCATCTCTTAGTGAATCATCTGCTCCAACGAGAATGGCAACTTTCAGTAGTTTAAGCAAGAAGCTGCAGGAGCAAGAGCCACTTGAAGGCAGAAGACAAATCATTGTTTCAACCAAAGATCTGTTCCTCATGCTGTGAACTTCAGAAACCAAAGCATTTAAGGAATCTGGCAACCATCTCATAGCATAAGTCCTTAATGCCTCACCGATGATCTTACCTTCCATTCTTCCTTTTGATTTGATAGCAAGCATTACTCTCTTGTAGAGATCAACTTCAAGCTCACATATATCTTCTATCCACCAATCCTTCGGCACAGAACCACGGATTTTTACTCCTTCCTCAAACACGTCTTCTTTTGCTGCTAACTTACGGGTGTAAGTGTAACTCCAGGTTATGTTTGAAGGATCTGCAGAGGTTTTAGAAGCAATGGAATCAATGCACCTCCCTACAATCTTGAGATCCTCAGACCATGGAAGTAGAGACTTTGTGGTTTGTAGAACTATGATAGAGTCCTTCCAGCTACGGAAAACACTGGTGTTGAGAAATACATCTATCTTGAAGATTAGGTTTCCACGATCAACCTCCTCAGTCATCTCAAGACACTCGGCTGCACAACGGGCTGCCACAACATTGTAGGGGTTAAGAGTAACCGATATTCCATAGCAAAATTTGGCACATATCTCGAATGCTTTTGGTCCACCAGGGAAGTTAAACAGTTCAATCTCATCCAGGTTCTCCTCACCAGCTCTTGACACAAGCTTTTGCAAGTGGTTGCTCTTTAGCAAGAGAGGGAACTGGAAAAAAAACAGATTACTCAAATAACAAACAAGGTGAATAACCATCTAATTTAGGAAATGATTTATAAGTTGCATAGGAATGCATTAAGGGAGCCTTCATTTTTCATCTAGATAATTGAAGAGGATTATACCTTGTGAAGATGAAATTTTACTTCCCCAACTGCTATGACAACATCAGTAGCTAAATCAGCTGACACATGCCTGCAAAATTAGACAGCTTATCAAAGATCGATCATACTGGATTAACTATCTGCTCTCCTAATGAAGATATACTTGATGTTCTTAATGCTATATCACACTTTGATCACCGAGGATCCAAAAATATCAAGACATAACATGGCACTATCCTCATATATAGTTTATTAATTTTCTCCAGTGATATTCCGAATTTCCCTCAATGATCCTATACTATCGAGACATTCTGAATGCAGTAGATTTGCTTATTGTGTGTTTCTTGTTCTAAACTTCAAGCAATTCATATGATCAGTCAAAATGGCATAAAAACTACAACAAACATGTAATTTCTGTCACAATCTTTACCAAAAATGGCCTTAAAATTCAACTTATTAACCAGGTTATTTCCATAGCAAACACAGCTAATCATTGATGATTAAGTTATGATTATGCAAGCGTGGATAAAAGTGAGCCAAGCAAAGAAAGGACCACCCAAAAGCCGATAAAGCAAGAAGGTAATCATCAAAACCATATGCAACACACTAAACAAGTTACAATGTGTCCCTTATCTAAATAAACAATACCACAGATAGCTACATTTCTGACTTATATCCTTTGAAAACACAAGTATGAAAATGTATGTCCTAAAGCAAACCATAGAATTATCCCATTTGGTCCCTTCCCATATGGCTTTTTCCACAATTGGACCACAGATTGATCAACATCTGCAATTAAGCACCTGGACCACTTGATCCAAATTACCTTGATCAAAGGGGCCGGCCATATAAGAGTAATTAGTAAAATAACCATCTAGTCCAACTAATAATTGCTCTTAGCAGTAGATTAAGGTTATTAGACCAGAGGCACAAACAAAGAGCTAGACAAAACTGCAGAAATCCCATTTCAGGACTGTCAGAAAAGAATTGTTTTTCTTGTCCAATACCAAGAAAAGAATTCTTTACCGCAGTAAAAAACTACGAACTCACAGAAAGAAGAGTGGAAATCTGAAAGCCATCTAACCTGATACAGTTGCCTTCAGCTTGAAATGCATCAGGCTTCGAGCCCAGTTTCATAAACTTCATCGATCGTCGCCCAGAATGCACCAAAAACCACTAATCTCAGCTCCAAGAAACGTTGTGAAGAATACGAAAACGATGAGGAGACAAGATGTATAGGTGCGACCTCGGTTGTCGAGCTCAATCGAAGGAGGAAGCGAGTTGTATTAAATAGAGTTTCTTCATATCATAGTACATACATACACAGAAGACGGAGACTATAGTACTGAATGAATAATGACTGAGCACATTAATGGCGGTTCCTGGTTCTTTTACAGTTGGGGCGGATGGGTGAGAATTAAAAGGCCTTAAAGGCTGAGCAAAGTAGCCGCCTTGGCCATAACTGCTGCTCCGAGATTTCTTCTTCTTGTTCTTCCGGTCCGGCTCGCAAATCTCAAGGACGTGGTGCAGGAAAAAGAAAGGAGGAGAGAGGGGGATGGTTCGGTAGTGCGTTGCGTGGCAGTGTGTGAGTGTGTGTAGTTGTTGTATTTGTAGGGGACTGTAGCTGCTGTAGGTGGGGCAGGGCTTCTGATGCAGGTCTATGCACGCTAGCTTTCCAAGGACGATTTTGGCCTTGGACCTTTCTCATATTACCTTTGCCTCCTGGGTCAACCAAAATGTAATTACCTTTGGAGTGGTTCGTTTTGGCCGGGTCGTATTGGTAATTTTTTTTAAATATAGACGGGTCTTTTATGAATTTACCAAATTCATTTCACTTTATTAATACTCAAAAATTACATGAATTCCATTTGAATAAATTACTTCATCTTCGTTAAAACCAGAAAAAACTAGTTAAAGTTCATCTACTTTCAGTTTCAGTTTGGTTAAAATTTAGTTTAGATTCATTGTTATTTTTAATTCAATTCAAATAAGTTAAGGTTATTTGAATTTGGCTAAAATAGCTCCATTAAAATTAAAATTCAGTTCCGCTATCTTCAATTAAAAATTTCCCTTTAATTGAATTGAATTGAACTGAACATAAGTGAATCAAAAAAATGGGATAAAACTTAATTTACAAAAGTTTCCTAGCCTGAATTTGGAGTATGTGATATTCACTCTTTACGTTTTGCCGTCCAAATATTTGCATAAAAGGTACAATATGCCCTTTATGTTTCGTTTTTAATCCAAGTTTTTAAGCGTGATTTTGGAGATGTGTCGAAGACATGAATTCCTTGAAATATCTAACACATCCCTTTTAAATATTTATTATTATAATTAAGATACAATTTTATTTTAAAATTATAATAAGTGTATACTTGTCACTGTTTATCAGTCTCATACGTGTTAGATGGTTTTTGGTACGCACTCAACCTCTCATTTGTTTTCTTGTATTCTCTACACCTGAGATGACGAGAAAGCGAGAGTTTGAGTTGATAGTGTCTGAACAGACTGGGGTGTTTCTTTTACCACGAGACTAACCGGAAAGGTAAAGACATTATCTGGGCGAAGTCTAATTGTTTAGTATATTAGTTAGGGAATATGATTTGGAACTGGTCTTTTTGTGGAACTATTCTGACAGACTTGGGGAGTATCCTTGCCCATTTGTTTGTTACGTCCCTCCTAACCTTTTATTGGTGAGAGGGTAAACCCCATGGGCTTCCGGTCTTGTTTAGACTGGTAGATTTCGATTATGTAGCTAAGAATGCGAGTTAAGGTGCTACGCTTGTTAGGTAGTTTTATTCGACCATAGTTTTTTACGATGTATTCCCTTTTTGATGTTAGCCTTCAGGCATCCCACAGCCTTCGGGCTACTCCTTATTTCCAAGTGAAAGCCTAGGAATATGCCTTCGGGCACATAGCCTTCGGGCAACCGGTCCTTGCCTTGGGTGGTGATCCCACCCCTATTTGCCCTTACTTTAGGGCTGGTAGCTGGCAATGGTCTTGTATTTTTCTTTTCTGTTATTTACGGTATAAGGAAGCCAACATAATCCTCCCACCAATGGTGGTCTTATCTAAAAAAAAAAGTATACTTGTCACTTATAGTACAAAAGTTGGACGCCAAAAGTAATATTAGACGCCAGATAGTCAACCCCATTAATAAAAATGAACTAAAACAATTGATTAAATTATATTAAACCAAATTTGGATGAATACTAATAGAGTGATTGAATACAATTGAAATAGAACAAAAATTGGGACGGAGCTGAATTTAATTGAGTCAGAGCTAAAATTAACGTACAAGTTGCTGAAAATATAAGGGAAAATTCTTACTAAGGGCGTAATAAGAATCTAAATTCTTACTTAGGGCGTAAAACTTTCATAATTCCTAGTAAGGGCGTGGAATAAATTTTATGGTTAAATTAATGTTAAATTGACTATTCTATCATTTAATAGAAAATCACATTACAAAAATTGAACTTATTTTGTAGCAAACAAAATTTAAAAATAATTTCAGTTCAATTTAAATAAATTTAGTTCAGCCTCATTCCAAATTAATTTTAAAAAAGTTCAGTTTCATTAATTTCTTATGATTTCAATTAATTTAGTTCGTCTAAATTTAAGTCAATTAAAATTTGATTACTTAAACTATATTTTCCTACGTCTAATTTTGTTTAATTTAGTTCAATTCAATTTAGTTTAGCTCAGTTTAGTTCAGTACAGTTTAGTTCAGTTTAATTCATTTCAAATCAATCCAATCAAAAATTGACTCGTTCACACTGAAATTTATGAACGATAATTATTATTCATTTCACTTCTTTCTAGCCAACTTAGTTCAATTCAGTTTAGATATATTGAGTTTAGTTTAGTTCAACTAAAATTGCCTTAAGTGAATGATGTAATAGAATTATTAATTATAGAACTAAAATACTAAATAATGGTTGCAAGAACAATTAAAGGTTAAAGTAGTCATTCAACTATTTTTAAAACAATAAATATAATTCCACGCCCTTAATAGGAATTATGAAAGTTTTACGCCCTAAGTAGAAATTTTGATTCTTATTACGCCCTTATTGGGAATTTTCCCAAAATATAAAGTTCCAATATTATTTTTTGGTCCTTACTTTCAGAATATTATGATTTTTTGCCTTTCAGTCATTTCTTCCGCAAAAGGCCAATCATACATTTGGTCATCGTCGTCAGGGTAAAATTGTCATTTCACAAGCATATAAACCCCAAAAATGCAAAGAGTAATTGTATCATTTAATCTCGCTAACCATTCGTATTCTTTTTTTTTTTTTTTTGATCCGCAAGATGATTTTATTAAGTTAAACAAGAAATTATAGACTTTGCCAGACTTACATCTTCTCTAGAAACTTTGACAAATTATATAACAAGTTCTATGGAATTGTGTCCGTTTTGAATCAGATGTTCAATAATTTCATTAATACCATCGCCCCCTTTGATCGATCATCCTAGATGTGCGCTTACTGGATTATCTTCTGTGAGTCAGAAGTTGGTGAGATACTGAGGCTTCCCCAAATGAGATCATTTCTATAGTGCCCATATGACACAGAATGAGAGAGTGATATCTTCTTTGGTTGCATGAAATCAAACCAAACCTGGAGAGTCTCCAAGCCCTAGCGAGCAAACAGATCTGAACATATATTGCAAACAAGATTTATTGAACACCTCATGTGAAGAAGCTCCTCTCCAACTAACAGTGCATTAGACAAAATCTTCCAGACTAGAAATTTAATCCTTGAAAGCTCCCCAGATTCTCTTACACATTCTGTGATTGTTAAGAAAGGCGCTAGTAGACGTTTGAGCTAAAGTTGACTGAGTAAAGGATCTAATCTCATGTAAACCCTTTTTAACTGAGTACATCTTAGAAGAGGGTCCAGACCAGGGCCGGCCCTGAGATTTTGGGGGCCCTGTGCAAAAATAAAATTGTGGCCCATAGTCAAAAAACCGTTCGTAAAAAATAATAATATCGTAATACTTAAACACAGATATTAAAATGCATATTTAATATTAAAAAGGAAACTTCAAAGTGTACAAAAATATCATTTATTAATTAAAGATTTTAGTTAAATTAAATACCTTTTAAATTATTTAATTTAACAAATAAATATATAAACATGAGAATTTAATTTTATTTATAAGCATGAATTCATTTGTTTATTTATTATTATTATTTTAAATTTACCTAATGTTTATTTTTCAATTAAATAAACTGTTACCTTTAAAGAAACCCGTCCATTAATAATATCTAAATTTTATTCAATTTTGGAGTTTCTCATTTTTACAAAAAAAAATTAAAGAAAATAAAAAACTCTCAGCAGGTAATTCCCATTTATTATTATGAAATTTTATCTAAACCACTCTGCTCTTTCTAAAACCTCATTATCCATATACGGTATACCTCATCCTTATCTTATTCAAAAAAACCAAACTAATTCATACTAATCTTTTCCTTATTTAATGCTCTCATATAATAGGAAAATTCTTTAATAATTTTGATTTCAGTTGAAATCTTTCCAAAAATTGTGCCAATCTTCCTAACTTCTGCGAAATCTTTGCCCTGTAATCAATTCGGTAAGTTTTTATATACAGTAAATATATATATGTATGCGGTAAAAATAAATATTTTGGGGCCCCGTAAAATTGGAGGCCCTGTGCAACCGCACCGGTTGCACATGCTGAGGGCCGGCCCTGGTCCAGACCATATTACGGAATTTTTAGCATCCTCCCCTAAAACAAACATATTTTATTCTAATCACAACGAATACTGTTTTAAATAAAAAAATAATTAATATTAGCTAAAACTCTTTTGAACCATTTTTTCATGGTCAGCCACGGGCAACAAACAAGACAACTCCGTTTATTGCGTCAATCAAAGTTTAAAACTAGCATATATCTTATTACCATAGTCTATGATGACTACAAATAAACCATCGTAGAGAAATTTCTCTGTTATCTCCCAAATTGACTCTACTTGTGGATCAGAACAGCCTTCGGGCAACTTGTAGCCACTAAGGCCCTTATTTAATTGGTCTTATGTGTATTATGTTCTGTTTTTATTTGGGTTGAGGAGCCATGAATAATCCTCCTATCTATGATGGTTTTAGCGTAATTACCATAGTTCATGGCAATTGAACAAGAATGGATGAAAGCATATTTGGTTACTAGATGAAAGAAGGACCTTGGTGGTGTAATTCAAGTTTTAATTGTTAAAAAAGAAGATTAGGAATGATTTTCTTGGCTCATGACTAATAAAAGATAAAAAGAGAAATGAAAAATAGTGGAGATCATGATTTTTTTTTTTACCGCAATTAGATCTCACAAAATTAGATCACAATTAGATCTCACAAAATTATCATAACTAAGGCCCTGTTTGCTAGAGCTTATTTCTTGCTAAACTGAATTGAACTCAAATGAACTGAACGGAAATTAGTTTAAATATATTTATCTGAACTGAAATAAATTTAAATTTACTGAACTGAACTGAAATAAATTTAAATATATTTAACTGAACTGAAATAAATTTAAATACATTTAATTGAACTGAACTGATCTATAGAAAAGCTCTAGCAAACGCAGATAAGGATTTAGTTACTCATACTACAATAAACACAATCAAAATAATAAAGAGAAAACATAATGTAAAGAATTAATCCGATACAAAGTCTTGGGTGAGACCGTCCTACCATAAGCTTATGGTAGGACGAATGATAGTTCATGTGTTTAATAGATTTGTTCATGTGTTTCACAGTTTTGTTCATGTGTTTCACAGTTTTGTTTGTTATAAGCTGGGTTCATGTGTTTGACAGATTTGTTTTTGTGTTTCACAATTTTGTAAATGAATTAACAAAGCTATGAAACACATGAACAAATCCATTAAACATATGAACTATCATTCGTCCTACCATAAGCTTATGGTAGGACGGTCTCACCCAAGACCTATTATATTTCTGTTGCTATGAAACTAATTTGACAGGAAGAGTCCGCAATTACCTCCGGTCCCTAATTTTTCAAAAATAATGGAATCCTAATATGCAACGATTTTCAATATTATTTCTTGTGCTTAAAAGAAAACGTACACACGAAATTCTGCAGAATTGTTGTATACACAAACCAAGGAATCAAAAAAAAAAAAAAGGAATTAAACATTTCCTTAGTTGAAATGGAGTATACTACAACGCAATAATGACTGTATTACTAGTTAAGCTTCTTCCTTCTTGTACATTCAAGGCACAACAACAAAACAAAACGATGTTTAATCAGCAAAAGTTTGCAAACTGTAGCGCTCTATGTATAGGTATGTAGCCTCTTATGAAATCCAGCTGATGGGCATAAAATACAATTCTAATTAAGAAGAATTCTGAACATGATCATGATTCATTTGAACAAAATGCAGCAACCAAAACCTAGCTAATTAGAATACTTGCAATTACAATTATATAAATAAAATACTACATCCCAAAATGTTAAGAGGAGTGAAAGAAGATTAGTTTTCAAGAGGATTGAGGACAGTTCCAACAAATTAAGAGGACCAATCCAAATCCTTTCTCTTTGATGACAAACAAGAAAGGATGATCCGCCACAAAAGTCTTGCGTGGCTTTGGCTCCCAGTACATGGAGTAACCTACTTTCATTGTAATACAGGTTACAGCAGCTGCTTCAGTGCCCTCCTCATCCACCTCTACGAAACTATGTATCTAGTTTCGTCCATATATACTTCTCCAACCTCATTTGGTCTCCCAATCAGCCTATTAGGTCCCATAGGATTTGGTGGACCTCTAACTCTAAATGATCTCCCAATGTTTCCAGATTCCAATAACCACAAGATATGTTATTGGAATCTGGAAACATGAGAAAATCATCTAGAATTGCGCGAGTATAGTGCAGTGTAAGTATAGTGCATATAAATCATCTAGAATTTCTATTGCGGTGTAATTATAGTGCGAAGATCATCTAGAATTGTGCGAGTATAGTGCGGAGATCATCTGGAAATATGAAGGATAAGTTACACGTATATTTCAATTTATATTTTTCAAATTTCTATTTACTGAATACAAACCTAATGATATCATTCAGTCAAACATGCAACTAACTCTAAATTTCTAAATTCCCAATTGTGGATTTACTAGTCTGGTCCCAAGACTAGGCGTATCATCTCTATGTCAGAAACATTGTTCAAGTATATGTACTCGACTATCTTCCTAGCTACTTGTTCGTGTTCTAGCCGGTTGATCTTTTCGTGTATGGCCTTAGCTGTTTCGAAAAGATTCATTGCACTGTTTTCACTACCTGCAAAAACATAAGCATTTCAACATTAGAATTCAGATATAATTAGTTCACATTTTCCAAAAAGAACCACTCATTACTCCAAATATGGCCATCGAAATAATAAATTCTACATCTCATCTAATTTGAAATGGAGGTTTAATAGATAAAGCGCGTGTCATATATGTGCGAATTGAGATCAAATTTGAAGGAAGTGATCTTAATAGATAAAGCGCGTGTAATATACATGCGATTTAAAATCTTAAATTTAAAGCACGACATGGGGGACTCGAAAGCACTCAATTTGCCATTCTGATCGAGGGCCAACACCCTCAAATTCAGTCTGGGCCATTACTTCATTAAAATCACTAAGTCACGACCATGGAACACCACCAGACTAAGCTAAATGCCTGAAACTAATCTAATCTTGCCTTCTCAAAGTCTCAAACCAATAAAATGTGAAAGTCAAATCACCCATGATATTGCATTGCGACTATATGTAATTAAGAAAATTGTCTCTATATAAATGTACAAATATAATTTATAAATTTCAAAGATGAAATAGTAGAAGTACCAAGGATGACCGTTAGCTTTTAACGGTCACCTACAACAGAAGTACCTAAAATAAAAAGTGAAAATAATTTTCAATTTTAGAAAGTTGATCGTTAGTTGTTTACGGTCATCTACAACAGAACTTACATAGAAGTATCTAAAATGCAAATAAAAGTGAAATTTAGGTATAAAAAAATAGTCAAAAATAGAATGGGCACCTTGAGCGAGATTTTAGCATAGTTTGAGTACCATTTAAGTAAAACACTCAATTCCAAACACAGATTTACAACTAAAAGGGGGCCTCTTATGGGGATTCTGCATTTCTTCCATTTTTGATCTTCTTAGTACAAAAATCTAGTAAAATTCCCTCAGCAACGATCCCTACGCTAAAGTCCGGATGGGCAAGCAGGTCTGCTGTCCTCCAATGTCCTTCTTGTCGATGCTGTTTGAGAATTTGAATTTCGGAATCCTTAAATCATCCAACCTAGTATACTCCAAACCAAAATGCAATTGATCAGCATCATCATTCAACTTCTCTAACAGGCTTCGCAGTCCATCTTTCTTGTGTGGGAGAATTATTTGCATGTAGAATCGCTTCCTAGATGAACTACACCCTTGCTGATACGGGATTTCGAGAACTTTGAATTCATCAAACGATCTGTATCCATGCTTTTAAAAGATTTTCATGAAAGGAGCGTTTGAAATCTTGTCTCATCTCTGGCCCCCTCAGCGCTCGACGTCTCACGAAGTAGATCGGGTGCTGAATACCTCCGTCCTCTTTGATCAATACAACACTTGCTGCCTCAGCCGAGGATACTATATGCAAGAACAAAGTTTCCAGATTCCAATCTAGAATTGTGCGAGTATAGTGCAAAGATAATCTAGAATTTTCTATTACGGTGTAAGTATAGTGCGAAGATCATCTAGAATTGTGCGAGTATAGTGCGGAGATCCTTTGGAAACATGAAGGATAATTTGCACGTGCATTTCAATTAATTTTTTTCAAATTTCTATTTACTGAATATAAACCTAATGATAACATTAGTCAAATATGCAACTAACTCTAAACTTCAAAATTCCCAGTTATGGATTAACTGGTCTGGTCCTAAGGCTAGGCGTATTATCTCTTGGTCAGAAACATTGCTCAAGTAGATGTACCCGAGTATCTTCCTAGCTACTTGTTCGGATTCAAGCCCGTTGATCCTTTCGTGTACGACCTTAGCTGCTTCGAACTTGCATTGGTTCTGCTAGCTGCAACAACATAAGCATTTCAACATTAGAGTTTAGATATAATTAGTTCACATTTTCCAAAAAGAACCACTCATTACTCCAAATATGGCCATTTAAATAATATATTACACCTCTCATCTAATTTGAAAGGAGGTTTAATAGTTAAAGCGTGTGTCATATACGTGCGAGTTGAGATCTAATTTGAACGAATCTTTCATAGATAAAGCGTGTGTAATATACGTGCGATTTGAAATTTAATTTGAATGAAGCTTTAAAAGATAAAACGCGTGTAATGTACGTACAGTTTGAAATTTAATTTGAAGAAAGCTTTAGAAGATAAAACGCGTGTAATGTACGTGCGATTTGAAATCTAATTTAAAGCACGACTTGGGGATCGGAAAACACTCAATTTTCCATTCTGGTCGAGTGTGCTAGCTTTCTCAAATTCATGGGCCATTACTTCATTAAAATCACCAAAATACGGCCATGGAACACCATTAGACTGGGCTAAATGCCTGAAACTGATCCAAACTTGTCTTCTCAAAGTCTCAAACCATTAAAATGCGAAAGTCAAATCACCCATGAAATTGCATTGCGCCCTATAAGTAATCAAAAAAATTGTCTCTAACAGTATAATTATAATTACTTGGTTCACGGGGGAATTAAGTTCACAGAATTTATAATTACTTGGATTTTATTTTCTTAACCAAAATACGCAGAAATAGATAAATTTGTTTGGTTGAACGTGTAGGAATTTGTAATTTCGTGAATTTACTATACATAGTTTTTGTAAAATAGGATAAAATGATCCGCATAATTGTAAGTTACCTAGGTGGAACAAGGTAAGTATTTTCCCATGTTTTGCAGAATTGTAACATCCGCGAAATTTTAAATTACTCCATTTTCCTTATAATACACAAACCAAACAATCAGAACAATTCCAAAATCCGAGGATTTGTAATTTACCGCTTACAATAGTTGTACCAAGCGACCTGAGTAAATTTAAGTAAAACAAACAATTCCAAACACAGATTTACAACTAAAAGGGAGACTGTCTTTATGTTATGGGGATTCTGCATTTCTTTCATTTTTTCGACTGACTGCCTCACAAAGTCTGCAGGGTAATGTGTCTATGCTAGCTGCTCGAGTTTTCCGGTAATTTCCTGGTACACCACACCTTCTCCACGCATGATACTCGGCGTAGCTAGGCAACTGGATCATTAGCTAGAGCTTTGACATAAGAAGCCAATTCTTCAATGGAACTGAATTTCGACCCGTCAATGATCGAATGTGGTGGCACAAAGTCCCTCACATTTGGGGCACCAAAGTAGATGGGGACTGCACCAGAATCCAAAGGGTAAAACAGCTTCTCTGTGACGTAGCTCTCCGGCAGGGTGTTCTGAATCGCTAGAACAAATTTGTCAGTAGCTCTCCGTCAGGGTGTTCGCCATCCACATCCTGCCGAGAAGAAAATGACCCATTTTCCGATTTGTGCTTCTCTCTGAATCGAGCACAGCCCGCCTGGGAATCCCATTTTCTGTACGCATCCGGCAAGTCCTCGAAAGGGTCTGGCGCAGAACTCGAAAGCGAGCTTGAAAAAAATCAAATCATGGAACAAAGAAGGAACTCTGTAAGAGAGAAATTGCTTGGATAAACCAGAAATTACAAGGATGACTAGAAAAACACCCAACATTGCTGTTAAAACCAAGGTGTTTATGGTTTTGAACATGGTGATGATCCCAATATATTTTGGGATTTGTTTTCTGTGCAAGAAAGGGGATTTGAATTGATTGTTTATTAATTCTTACATTTCCTTTCCTTTGAAAAACTTGTACAGATCTACTACTAGTCCTCTACTGATTCCAAATTCGGCTTCCTTTGAAAAACATGTACTAATCTCGGGGTGCAAGAAATTCTTTAACTCTTTGAGGTACATTTTCTCTCCTTTTTCGACATCTTCTGTGACATCTGTTTATCTATAAATTTATGACTATCTTTGAGGCTTGTGACATTAACTTGTTTGCAAACTTGTGGAGATTCATCTGAAATATTGTCGGTATCTTGCCGCCTCTTGGAGTGAAGTCTGTGTTCTTGACAGCTTTAATACGAGTCGAGAGGTGTTAATTTGCAGATGTTGCTTCAGCATATTTCAGAGGTGTTTATTAAAGCCTCACTCAATATGCTTCAGCAGTTTAGATTGCTCAACTAAGTTTAGGTTCAAAGTTCTTCTTATAAACAGCTACAAATAATATATGTATTAACTTAGTACAGTTTTTAGCGTGTTTGAGATATCTGATATGGTAATTAACACAGCAACAAACTAAAACGACGATTATAACATCTTATATAATCCATTTAATGGGCATAAAATCGAATTCTCAGAAACATCCTGAACATCATGTTTCAGTTAAACAAAATGCAGCCACCAAAACCTAGCTAATTAGAATACCGGACAATTAAAGTTCTATAAATAAAATACTACATCCCAAAATGTTAAGAGGAGTGAAAGAAGATTAGTCTTCAAGAGGATTGAGGACAGTTCCAACAAAGAGGACCAATCCAGATCCTTTCTCTTTGATGACAAACAAGAAAGGATGATCCGCCACAAAAGTCTTGCGTGGCTTTGGCTCACAGTACCTGGAGCAACCGCATATCATTCCCGTCACACAGGTTACAGCAGCTGCTTCAGTGCCCTCCTCATCCACCTCTATGAAAGCTTTCTGAATAACATTTAGGTCAAATTCTCTGCCCTCTATATTCTGCAGCATCTTTGTCAGTTGTATCACTTTCCCTTCCTCCATGAATGGAAATCCAATGTCCTTCTTATCGATGCTGCTTGAAAATTTGAATTTCGGAATCTTTAAATCATCCAACCCAGTATACTCCAAGTACCCAAAATGCAAGTGATCAGCATCATCCTTCAACTTCTCTAACAGGCTTCGCAGCCCATCTTTCTTGTGTGGTAGGATTATTTGCATGCAGAATTGCTTCCTGGATGAACTATCCCCTTGTTGATATGGGATTTCGAGGACTTTAAATTCATCAAACGATCCGTATCCGTACTTTTCATAGCTAGTCATGAAAGGAACCTTTGAAATCTTGTCACCATTGATGAGGTAAAAATCCTTCTCTTTAGTCAATCTGGGATTGAACTTGTTCTGCCAAAATCCTTTGAAATACAGTGCATTTGTCAGGATCACTGCCATACGATCCCCATCATCCTTGTTGGGTGCCTGTTCCAGCTGCTTACGCGTGACAATTCTCTTGATAAGACCATTGGTGTTGGAATCCGCCCACGAGTTAACAGCTTTCACCAATTCATCAACCTAATCAGATCAAAGCAAATAGGGTACAACATATGAAGAAATCTGGCTTTCAAGATAATTGAAACAAACAGAAGAATATAAAACAGAGACATCGAATACCTGCTCGACGAAGTCATAGGAGGGAGTAGCTTTGATTTTGAATGTTTTCTTGAGGCATTCCTCGTACTCAGGCTGAAAGGAAAACTGTGAATCAATCCAGGCTGCATTCACGAACGATATCTTCGGACAACCCTCGCCGGAACTAGTCGCCACGTCCAAGGATTTCCCAAACTTTGATTTCAGTTGATCAACACTCTCACACTCTGCGAAGCTCAGCAATTCGTCCAACGGCCGAGACATTCCGGCGCCCAACAAGGCAACTGCGGCGTCCAATGACAGAGGAGAAACGGAAACGTTTTTGGGGGCAGATTTGAGCTTTCTGAGCAGAGTATTCAAGCTCAAGGAGAGGCATGAATTCGCCTTCGACATCATGCTTGATTTTCGTTCAAGACTTGATCGATGGAGCCGCAATACGATGTCTGAAGTTAAGCAGTACCCAATCAATACTCGAGCCGCCTATGTTCAAGGCTTTATAATTATATCTGATGCGAAAACTTGTCCCCTGCTGCAAGCAATACGTATTTGGTAAGTTTTGGGAAAAGAAGCCCATGACAAGGCCGAAACATCAATGGGCCGAACACGACAAACCCGACATGACCAACCCAACCCGATCTAACACGTGATTCGATTGTAACCCAAACGTTTTTAGGGTTGAACCCGACCCAACACGACCCGATCTCAACCAAAAAATAATTCTGACCCGATAAATTCTGATCCGAACCCGAACCCGACATAACCCGAACCCGAAGATGACTCGAACCCAAACCCAACTAAGATTTTATGTTTGATTATTAAAGTTTAGTTGTTAATTATAGAAAGTTAAGTAATTAAACTATATTTAGTTAATATTTATAAAAGAAAATGTCTCCCGTGAGATTCGTATCATTTGAGACTAGGATAAATATTGATCTTCTCACTTTCAAACATGATCTTTTATGTATAAAGTGTGATCATTTAGTGTATTATTACTGATCTTCTCGCTTTCACATATCAACACTTATCTTTTACATATTAAGAATTACTATTCTTTTGAGACTAGCACAAATTTTGATTTTCTCACTTTCAAACATGATCTTTTACATATTAAGTGTGATCATTTATTGTATTGTTGTTGATCTTCTCGCTTTCATATATCAACACTGAACTTTTACGTATTAAACATGACTACTCAGTGAGCCCGATTGAGAAATTGTCTTCATAAAAGTTTAAGTAAAGTTTAATTTTTTATACTTATTTTAGTTATTATATGTAAAAATCTGAGTTAGTGCAAACTTAACAAGTTCAATCCTTAGTTTTCTCATAAAGTTACCTCGTTAATAATTTATTATATATTTTTAACAATAAAATAATAGTGATAATGACTGAAATTTTTACCCAAACTAAAATTTTGAAATTAACTCGATCTGAATTAACACAGCTAATAATAATGATCCAACATTAAAATTTTGTTCTTCCCATGTCAATTTTGTGGATAATAGTTTTACTTGATCCGACTCAACCTGACAAATGAGTCTAACCCGACCCGACCCGACCTGACCTGACAATCAGTGCTGACACGAACTTAACCCGACACGAACGCAACCCGACACGACCCGATAAAAAAGTTCTGACACGAAAAATCTGACATGTATCAACCCGAACCTATCTGACCCGAACATGTAACCCGACATGCCAACCCGAATTGACACCACTAACTATAACTCTATAAGTTGAATGTCCGCTAAATTTTAGGCGTGGGCCTGTTTTAGGCCAGTACCCAGTCAATTCAGCTTCCAAAATAATTTCTCCAACCCTTTTCCTTTTTTCCTTCTCCTTCGTTAAATTAACCCTTTTTTCCTTTTCCCCAGTTCTATTACTTCTACGTAGTCTTACACTCGCTGTCGCTTGATTATTTTGACCGACACGAATCTCGGTATCTCCCCATTTTCATGGGTAAGTCTTCTATAAACTCCTTCTATATTCTCATTTTGTCCCGTTTTGGTTATTACTTGTAATTGTGTTGTATTCTTTGTGGTTTATGGAGGTTCAGTTCATGCACACAAAGTGTTTGTTTAAATTCCTAAACTAATACTTTGATGCTCTTGTTTTTGTTGTTTAATTCGTCATCCATATATAGGCTCAAATTATTTTCATTGCAGTATAGTATCTAAGTCCAGGTTTAAGTTATAATATTCTCTAAGTTTCATGTTACTGAAGTTTTTTACTCTGAAATTTGGTAGTCTCAAATCAAAAAAATAACATGATTATCAAAAAAAATTGGTAGCCTGTAATTTGGTGTAACATGATCATCAAAAAAAATAGTGGCAGTTTATTTTTTTTAGATACTCAAGCTATATATTTAGCTATATACTTTAGTCTTGATATTTTTCTTCAATCTTGGTAGTTAAAACGGTCATCTATCATATTCAACGGTCCATCTAAAATCACACAAATTATACAGTTCCCATTAAACTTGGTTAGCTGCCAAGTTCCTCAAGCAGCCTCCTGCTGCGCGCTGAAACAAGGAACTTGGATCTATCCTCACCTACAAGGTGAAGGTTATATACTTTTTTTGAATGGTCGGTCATATTTTATCATTAGACGAGCTTAGAATTTTTTTTATTGTTGAAATGAGATGTTTCTTGTAATTCCAATCAGTTTTAGCTTATAATTTCTCTATAAGCCCGAAGAGACATTACATGTTAATTTGAATGATGAAACCAGATGAGTTCAATATTGGCATGCTTTGTTTCTAATTTTCAAAAAACAATTATGAAAAGGGCATTAAAGCAAATAAGTGTTAGTTGATATAGAATTGGGTAGGCGATAGTGAATCTGGGACTGGGAGAAAATGAGAAGCATAGGCGTTGAATTACTGATACTATCTATCATAGTAGGGTTCTTACATTGATTTCCTTCTACTTTATTTCCACCATTCAGCTCAATGGAAGACAGATGCATTCCGCTTCAAGCTTTGAAGGTCAAAAGTACCAACTGGTTTGTCAAAGTTGTTGTTGTTGAGAAAACCCCTATACGCATCGTAGATTCTAAACCTCGGCAAAGATTTGTCTTCGTTGACAGGTACGGTAACTTTAGCTCACACAGTTTTAGTTCACTGGTGCATGTTATTATATTCTTATCTCTTCAATTATCAGAACACAAGGATGCAATGCGTAGTATATGACGAAGCTGTTCAACAGTTGGATAAAGCGCTACACTTGTACCGTACTGATTATATGGGAAATGGAAAAATCAAGCCGTTACCAGCTTTGTTTTCAGTTTTGGCATCTTCGGACTACCACATACTGCTCAATAAAAGCATCTATGTCCGAATCACTCCTAGGGAACACCAGTTACCACTGGATCATATTTATCACACACACACATTTGCAGACTGCCCTGAGTTTGCAGTTGATAGTGATCAGCGAATAAGTATGTCTTCTAACTTATTAATTCTCATGTGCTTACAACATCTATTTTCTCATACTAACTACTCACCTGTTTACACATATGATAACTCCCAGGTTTATAGTGTGTTGTGATACATGTCTTCTTCCATGTATATCCCCATATACATGTTTGGATATAAATTACAGGATTTTTATAAGCCATATCTATCCTGAATCTCTGTAATGCTAGAATTTCTAATATTTTTAAACGCTTGGATGTTGAAGTAGTGAAGTTATAGAAAGTTGAAGACTTCATTGCTTTTGTACATAACTCTAGGAGTTTTTAGACTTCATTTCAGGCTTTAAACTGAAGGACAATGCATGCTTTTGTGATTTTGGTGTCAAGATAATGCTTATGCAAGGTTTGAGTTATGGCTGCATGCAGGATTACATACAACAACATAGCAGTGGTGAACCATCCAAGCTCATGAGTCGTATGCACGATTGAGTACTATTCCACTACACTCCATGCTCTCTATTGTGTGTTTCTGTTTGCTTTACTGAACCAATAGCATCATAATTTGCGTTTGATTTAGTATGCAAGAAGATAATTCTAAACTTTTACTGTTTTACATTGTTCTGCTAAAAGAATAACCATGTAATATGTGTGTCTTTCATTTTTATTGATTCCTTAGTTTGTTTGTTTATTTTTTCATTGCAGGGTTACAAGTTGGAACTCTCTTTGCTCTGTGCAATATCCGTGCCAATAAAATATTTGAGGTTAAGTTTTATAAACTTATTAGTGCAATAAGTTTATTTCTTTCTTTTTCATTAATTTTTTTGTTTCCATAATTGTACTAATATTGCAACGCAACATAGTGCTGATCATCACAACAGCTCTTACATGGCTAAAGTTCATCGTGTAATTTTTAGTGTCATTTCTTCTCTGACAAGGGAGTTGAGAGGGGTGTGGTACTATTGTTAGCTTAGGCCAGTTAACTTGTTGATATGAATCTCCTTACGAAGATTCTTGATATGAACCTCCTTACGAAGATCCTAGTTTTGCGGAATGATTAAGAGCACCCTCCTAAGTGTCGATCGAAAGCACCCCCTTTCAAAGAAGAAGACACACTTCGAGATGAACTTGAAAGACACAACTTTTGAACTTCAGTAACACAAGGTCGAATTCCACACGCCAAGCACTACTTGCACCAACTTGAGATGGACACACCTAGATCTCAAAATCGGGGGTTTCAATCTAACGATTGACCTAATCTAGCGATTAGAGGTTAACCTACCGGTTAAATGAGATAAAACTCAATATAAGATGATTGTTGTATATAATTGTCCGAATAAATTCGTTCACCACCCTATTTATAAGATTATAGGGTGATTAAATAGTGCAGGATACAATAAGGTAAGGAATATTACATCTTAACCAAAAAAGAAACACTTAAGGCAGCTTTTGCAAGCTAAAACCTTATTTAACTATAATTGAAATTCATCATACCATAACACAAAGGTATGAACGAATTTCTTAAATAAAAACAATAAAATAACCTAAATAATAAAGCGATAAACTGTTGTTGAACCAACCCACTAATTGAAGGCCCAGTCGGTTCTTTTAAGGCACTTCAATAAAACTTCTTCACGACTTCAATCTTCGGAAATGAGAGTAATAACTAGCATAGCCCTCATCTTCTTCTAATATTCATCACGAACTTTTTTCATAAGAGTATTGAGAACATTGAACAATTTCTTTCTTCCAGACCTTGGCACATGAAATAACATAGAAGAATAACCTCTGGATATTCGTATCACTTGTAACCATTGTTTTCCTGTACTTTTCTTTTCTGTAGTGTTTGTTCAAAATTTGATATATCGACCGTCTACTTGCAGGCTTCATAGAAGATAGCTTCGGCGATTTCATGTACATCTGTAAGTCTTCGTTTTCTCTATTATTGTCGGAGACTGCTTTCTGCTTTTGTGTTTCTTTGTGTTTTCGGACTAATGGTTTGTCGAACATTACTCTATAAAGAGTTAAATGAGATCAGAATGTTTCTTTGTCATCTTGCTTCTCATTATTTTGCATTTGCTGACTGATATGGCCTGTTGATTTTCTTCAAGTGAATGAATGTTTTAGTCAAGAGATATTGGAAATTAAAAAGGAGTACAATGAAAAAGAAGGTCTATTTATATGAAAAGAAATGAGATACCGAAAGCAATCCCAGCTTTTCGACTACTGTTGTTATTCATCAACTCATGCATTGGATTATCAATGATATCATGTGGTTATAAATGTTTGTCTTTTGTTTCTTTTTAACAACCACACTTTTTATATCTGTGTTTGGGAAAGGACCGGTCAACTAAAGATGAGGGTGTATGGCTATGAATGTGTGATATGATAGATTTTACTTAAATGTAGTGAATGAATTTTGAGAGCCTAGGATATAAGTTACTATCATTATTTAGTTTCTGATCATTATTTCAGCACTGATATACTTGGATCATTCAATTTTCATCATTTTGTTTCCAGCATGCAATTTTCATTATATGTTTATAAATTAGATACCTGTTTGAATTTTCATTTAACAAATAAACCTTTATGAAATTTTTGTAATTTTCATTATATGTTTTTAAACAAGTAATAAACAAAAAATTTAAAAAATTATAATCAATTTTACTAACTTGTATTTCAGTCATTTAACACGGTAAAACAGATATTAGTTAATTGTTATTTACCAAACACTCATACACAAACCGCTAGTCAAACAGTTAAGTCAAAACAACTAATTGAATCCGCTAACAGCTAACCGCTAATCTCCAAACGAGGCCTATGTTTTCAAATGTTATTTTCTTAATTATTTATATATGTTTAAGTACAAATATACGGATTAAAAACAAAATGGAACGAGCTGTAACAAAAACAGTTAAATTTAGGCCCGCCCTACTAAAATGGAAATTTTCATTCTTTGGGTCCTATAATTAAGCATGGTTGTTACTGGGGATGCCCAATAGGCGTCCCGACGGTCTTTACTGACCGTCGCAAGGTAGTGCCTTGCCAAGTTGTAATCCGGCGAGGTTCGGCGTCCATTTGGCGTCAATTCGACGTCCCGAAGGTCGCCATTCACACCTAGGCGGCGGTTCAGTGACAAATTACTGTAATTTTGAGTTTGTAAGAATTTGATCTCCGGCGGATAAAGCTCTAAATTAGTGAAGTGTTCGTCGAGTTCGACTGAAAAGCGCCAAATCGAAGGATTCTCTGTAAATCTTGTTTCGTCAAGTTCGACTTTTACACATTAACGTTCACCGTGCTCGCCGAATTATTGCTGCGGCGAGCGCCATGTCGTCCAGGCGGTCCACAGGCGCCGTGACTCGCCGAAGCGCCGTGACAACCTTGGTCCTAAGTAACATCTATTGTATCCGAAACTCAGATTTATCAAACAGCCGGGTTTTCTCTCTCTCAAATATATATCAGGTTTTTGAATAGGTCCCAAATTTTGTTTTTAATAATAACCTTACATGTAATAATTAAAAAGAGATTACAAAGCGTAGGATTTAAGCTAATAACCAAATCACGTTCAATATGAAGAACATTCCTACTAACTTTGTTAATATCAAAGAAGGAAAAAGAACTCATAAGAATTGCAATGATGCTTTCCGTGATACTCTTGATTTCCCATGGCTTTCATTTTTGCAAGGCAATCTGTTGGAATGCAAGTTTCAGTAAAGAGTTAGGGGGTTTAAAGAGAAATTGTGAATGCAGCTCACTGGCCTGCTGCCTTTTCCCTTACTAAGCTCCTATTCTTCCCCAAACTAAATTATTTGAACATATCTGAACTCATGCATCTAAATTTTTTTTTTTTTAATTTGAACTCATCTGAACTGAACTGATTTGAACTTAAATTTTTTATCTGAACTCATATAAACTGATCAGCTGAATTGAAATATATACATAAATTGGACTGAACTAAATTGAAAGGAACTGAAATATATGATCATTTACAACATATTTGAAAGCGAAAGTGTTGGGTGAGACCTGTCCTTGTGGAGACCAAGAGAAGGGGAATGAGCATTTACTGTTTTTGCTTGATCTTTTAGTCAGTTTGTTTGATTTTTCAATCAATGTCCTTGAGTATTTTTGTTTTGCATTGATTTTTCAGTTAATTTGATCTTTCGTTCAACTTGCTTGATCTTTCGGTCAATTTTCTTTATCATTTCCTTGGTCAATTTCACCAACGACAAATTCAATCAAGGAAATCGGCGGGTTTAAAGCTCACCAACGACAAATTCAATCAATAGCAGTCTCATATAATCTTTGGTCTCATTTGAGACGTGTCTTAAATGAGAATTTGCCTATTTGAAATCTATTAATCTAAATATAACATAATACATTTAATATTAAAATATACATAACTGAGTTGCACCGATGTAGATAAACTGAATTGAAATAAATATGATCAATTTCAATATATTTGAAACTTATTAATCTAAATATAAAATTATATATTTAATATTAAAATATACTAAACTGAGTTGAATTAAAAAATATAGACCAACTGAACTAAAATGAAATAAATATGATCATTTTCAAAAAGAATTGGTATGACTGAATTAACCTTAATTTCATCAAGTAATATTTTTACTCAACTAAACTGACTTGAACTATAAATCGAATTGAACTGAAAGGAACTGAATTGAAGTAAAAAATAATGTGCTGGAAAAAGAACCGGTATGGCTAAATTAACCTTAATTGTATCAACTTATATTTTTCCTGAGCTAAACTGAATCAAACTAAACTAATGTGAAAATGAATGTTTTGAAAAAAAATCGGTATGACTATATTAATCTAAGTTTCATCAAATCAAATCATATTTTAAATTATTATAATATACAATATTGAATAAAACTGAACTGAATTGATATGAAAATAAATAAATATTGAATTGATATAAACTGTACTGAACTGAAAAAAAAATAAGTTTAATGAACCGAACTCGTATAAAAAATAAGTTTAATAAACCGAACTCGTATAAAAAATAAGTAAATTTACTGAATTGAATTCATTTGAACTAAAAAAAACCTTTATATAAACTGAAAAAAAAATTATTTGAACACACACAAAAAAAGAAGTTCTACTCTCTTATTTTTTTAATTTTTTTTTCACTTTTCGTGCATGCATATTTTGTCGAAAAACAAAAAGTTACCTCGGGGGTGGACTACCTCCCCCACGTGTCAGCTTTTCGTTAATCCATTTGTTAATTCGGACAAATAATTGTTTACCAATTTTAATCTCTTTATCACTACAAGAAATTAAGTCTTTAGTGACAAATCAAATTTGGTCACTAAAGGGCCATTTTCCGTTGACTTTGACCTTTAGTGACCAAAAAAGTGATGCGACCAGTTGGTCACCCTAGGTCGGTCACGAAAGGCCATTTTTCAACCTCGTCACTAAATTTGGTCACCAAAGGCAAATCTGGTGACCAAAGTCAACTCGTCACTAAATAGTGACCAAATATTTCGTCAATAATTTTCGTCACTAAATTTCTTCATTTGGTCACTAAAGAGTTCAAGCATGGAATTCGTGCAATGCTTTACTGACTAATATTTTGGTCACGAAATCATGGGTAGGGGACATGATTTGGTGACCAATAATTTCGTCACCATATCATGGCTATGTTTACATGATTTAGTGACCAATATTTTCGTCACTCAATCGTAGATGTCATGTCTTGAATTGGTGACCAGAATTTTGGTCATAAAATTTTCCTTTCATATCTTGTAATAGTGACCAAATTTTTTGTCAACTTATGGTCACTAAATTTTGGTTGACTAATTGTTGTCATACCGTTAGTGACCATTATTGTGAGAACATCTATGATTACCAAACTCTACTTAGTAATTAACAACCAACATTCAAACACACATATGTAAGATAACCATTGCAATATGTTTCAATATTTCAATTCTCTTATTTAAAAAGAGAAGATACAACCATCCCTCATATAGTTTGCATATCACTAGATTCCTAATGCCAATTAAGTGTCCTTACCACTAATATATGGTAGGTGTGCCACTATTCCAAAACAAAGTACGAACTAACATAGCTACGACAAAATATGATAAACGAGCTACATATTTACCAAGGATGGTAATCTCAAAAGAGGATGGTTGTTTAGATGTACCAAGTCTTTGAAGCCAAAAGAGCACCTACAAGCCAAAATATTTGCAGCTTTAATGCAACGGTTTCCGTCGGAATGTATCATGATGATTCACTGAAAAATAAAATTGCAAGTATTATTTCATAAGCTACTGGATCACAATAAATTTTAAGAAACCAGATAAGAGCTTCATCTCTACGGTTTGATTTTAACCAAGGAGTTCTAACATCCTTCAAGGATTGTTTTAGAGTTGGTTCAAATAAGCACGAGACAAGGCAGTCATTGAATTGATATATCACACAATATGGCTGGTATGAAAGTTCAGAATTGGAATAACTTTTGAGGGCAAAGTAAAAGATCCAAAAAGAGTGGCAGACCTAGAGCATATAGATTCAGCTTTATATCCAGCTAAGGTGCAGACAAACAATGCTATTACATAGATGTAAAAAAATCTAACTGCACATATAGAGGTAGAAATAATCTAAACACATAGACATAAAAATAAAATTAGATGGACTTATATATTTTTGTTCAAAGGAAAAATTTACTTACTTCTGACTCATCAGTGTCAAATGAAAGTGAATCGCTTCCACCTGCTGAACCTTTTCTGTTCTCATATTCAGCCATCAAAATATCCATTTTCGACTTCATTAGATCAACTTTAGTTTGTAGGCGCGTGTTCTCCGCTGCAACTTCTAGTGACTTTTGTTTTTCAGCCTCCAATTGCACTTGAAACTGATGGTTAAGCTTAGCCAGTTTCTTGGACTGATACTTAGGCTGACCAGGAAGTTTACCAGTGACCTTGACAAGGATCTCTTCAGGGGTCATTTGTGTTGTACTCTCTAAGTGCTTCATTTCGGTCTTCATAAAAAGGTAAATGATAAGTATCATTAAGAGGTCTAGTGATTAATGAATGAACTGAAGATAAGTATTAATTTACCAAGAGTTGCTTGGCATCTTCATTGACAGGTCCTTTCAATCTTTTGGAATAATGCAACTCCTCCCAAAGTTGAATGGCATTTTTCATTAATCCACCAGTTTTCTGGAAAGTGTGAAGTATTTATAAAGATCATGATTCCAGAAAAAAATGTACATTTACTCTAAACTGACATTTCAAAGGACTTTAGTAACTAACCATTTCTTCAATGTTTCGAGCATGAGATTTTGAACCATTTGTTGATGCAATCTTATTTTTGGAACGATTGGTTTTGTTCTTTTCACTCAAAGCCTGATCATTAAAGAATTACATGCGAATACATAAATAATTATATATCAGCTAAAAGACTTGCTAAAAAAGTTTCATTTAGTTAGTAGAAAAAGCTCCAACCAAACAAAGCACTGTGACTTATACTATCTTTCTAACTTTAACATTACAACAGTTAAAATAGTCCAATAAGTATAAACTATTATTTGGGACTGAAGTCCTAACATAATATATATTTTTAGAATGCTCTTATGTGTAAACAAGAGAGAAATGATAATAAGAGAGAAAAAGTCTAACCTTAAACTCGGGGCTATCAAATCTTTCACATAACATTCTCCATTGTTCCTTCTTCTCATCACTGACCTCAAAACCTTTGTATGGATTTTTAATTGCTTCTTCTTTGGAAGAGAAGGTTTTGTAGTACTTGTGAAATCTGTGTTGTGTATTCTTGTGGAGACTGCTAAGGGTCTTGTTGATTGTAGTCTCCATTGAACGATTATCAGCGAAGCTTGGATTTTTCTAATGAAGGAGCAGAAAACATGGTTGTAGTTTTTGTAGCATAATAATAAAATGATACCAGCAGTTGAAATGAAACAAGTGAGTGAAAATAAAGTAAGCTTACTTGATTACTTCTTATAGTTCATCACAATTTTGCAAAATGTACAAGTTAATTTTGAAAAGTTCTTTCTCTTCAATGTTAAAAGACCTTGCACCCCCCAAAGTGCGTGTAGTGCTTGAGAAAATATTAATGCCACTTTATCTATTGTTAACCTCGTCATTACGCTCAGCTCGTTTGAGGTTAGATTCAATGCTGCTCATATACATAGCACAAAATGCTAAACATTCCCTGTCCATGTATCTCTCGGCTATGCACCCTTCTGGCTTAGCAGTGTTATGAACATATCCTGTTAGAGTTCCCATTTTCCTGTATCATCACAAAAAAAAATTTACACCCATCCCAAAGAGGCTTACGAGAATCACCTACTAAAACATGAAACAAATCTTTTTCAGGTTTGGATTCAGAATTTTCAGTCTCATTTGACTGCCAATTTTCACCCGAGTTACCCATACCTATGTCATTTAACAGGTCATCTACACCATCATCGAACCCCTCATCGTTTTCCATGTCATTTGTTTCGTGGTTTGGATCATTATCAACATGATCACTAGAACTATTCTCACCATGATAAATCCATTCAATATATTCAGATGACATACCCCATTGCAGAAGATGTTTAAACACACTCTCCCTACACCCACTCCGATAATTATTACACTTTCTACAAGGGCAAGGTATGTTATCCAAGTCTATCTTATTTCTGTAAGCAAAAGCCAGAAATGCTTCAACACCCATCTTATATCTCCTGTCTTGTGTTCGATTGGAAATTTCAATCCAAGATTTGTCCATTATAATACCACTTATATCTAAATGTGCAACAAAGGAAAAAAAAAAGTTCATGTAAAATAAGCATAGCATTTCAAGAGATTCTATCATTCTACAAACTCTAACTTGTCAACCATGTTTAGACTAATAAATCGAACCCAAATCAAACTTCCCAAAGCAAAAAGCGAGTTTCAGTTTCATACTTCGAATCAAAAAAATTAAGAAAACAAAAATCAAACATTAAATTACCTCGGAAGAACAGCACTATGTGGAGCAGCGGTATTGATAAATTATCTCAAATGAACGCAACAGTAGAGATGGTAAAGTTTCAAAGAGATTGACGTTCCAGAGACCAAATTGCGGAAGGCTCCATAGGTTCCAGAACCCCTTGGCTTTTTCTACCCCTTTCTTTTTCCGTCTTTCCTTGTATTGTCCTGATATTAGATGAATAGTCAAGGTCAACTTATTTTTTTCAGTTTTTAATTTATCAACTATGTGAATTGGGCGCTAAATTTCCCGCCTAACTTTTCATTATTTTTGCCTTAGTGCTGTTCAACTTCATTATTTTCGCCTACTTCATTATTTTCGCATATTCATTGAGATTATTTTAATTTTACTAATTTTATATTTAAATACATTAAATTTAGTTCTTTCTTAATAAATTTAATTTGGTTCAATTTTGCAAACAATGCAGACTCTGTATGCTAACTGTAAATCAATTTAATTTAATTCAGTTCAGTTCAATTCATTTCAGTGAAATACAATTTGATGAAATTCAGATTAATTGAGTCATGCTGAATATTTTTTCAATACATTTATTTTCAATTCAGTATAGTTCAGTTCAGTTCAGTAACAATTAAACTCTATCAAACAAGGCAACAGTCCACTTTCTTTTTAAATAATCTAATACACTTCCACTATATTAAAAATGTAAAAAATGTGAATTTGATTGCTCAAGGGATCATTCACACACACACACACACACACACACACATATATATATATATATATATATATATATATATATATATATGTGTGTGTGGTAAGTATGGCCTGTTTGCTAGAACTTATTTTTTGTTGTACTGAATTGAATTGAAGTGAATGAAATCATGCTTTTGTTGTATTTGAACTGCACTGGTCTACAGAAAAACTCTAGCAAATAGGGCCTAAGAGTACTTACATTTTTAATTACAACTTAATGTTTAATGAGATGTAGGCTCTGTTTACCAGAGCTTATCTGTAGATCAGTTCAGTTCAGTTCAGTGAAAATGTAATTTGATGAAATTCAGGTTAATTCAGTCATGCTGATTCCATTTTTCAATACATCATTTTTTACTTCAGTTCAGTTCAGTTCAATTCAATTCAATTCAGTTCAGTTCAGTTCAGTACATCAAGAAATAAGCTCTAGTAAACAGGGCCGTACAACATTATTGCCATGTTCAGTTCAACTTATTCTAATCATTAATTTTCATATGTACGTAATCATCTACTTTCAACATTAAAGCCCTGTTTGCTAGAACTTATTTCTTGATGGTACTGAACTAAACTGAACTGAACTGAAGTAAAAATTGATGTATTGAAAAATGGAATCAGCATGACTAAATTAACCTGAATTTCATCAAATTACATTTCGCTGAACTGAACTGAACTGAATTGAACTGAACTGAACCGTACTGCTCTACAGATAAGTTCTGGCAAACATGGCCTAATTATACTTTCAGCATCAATCATCTACTTCCAGGTAGCTAGCACTCATAATCATCATATGTTTTCAGCACCTAGCAATCATCTACTTTCAGCACCAATCATCTCATCGATCATCTACATCCAGAATCATCTCGGCTGAATTGAACATGACCTATAATAGTGCAATGCTTGTCATGCTCTAATTTTGTGTAATTTAAATTTAGTTATATTAATAATATATATCAACACATTCATCAAAATCAGTTTAGTTTAGTTCATCAATTCAGCATGAAAGGAATTAGAGATATAAGTCTAATGTTTAATGAGTTAACCAACAATGTTTCCTAGATTGTAAATATATGTTATTACTTCTTTAATTTTCACCCCTGTATTATAATCTCATTATCTAGTTTAAACCAAAACGACCTTCACTTGTGCTTTTTAATACAATGGAACTATAAAATTCTCTGTAATCATACAAAATGTCTGCTAGTCAAAAGTATTGTGATTATGATGTACCATGTTTACTAATTTGTCTGGAAAAATCAATGAAAAATTCTCGTTAATAATAATTTTAAAATTTTGAAAATTAAAAATTAAAAATTATACACAATTTTTTTAATAATCTGAATATGGCCCTGTTTGCCAGAGCTTATCTGTAGATCAGTTCAGTTCAGTTCAGTTCAATTTAGTTCAGTTCAGTTCAGTTCAGTGAAAATGTAACTGATGAAATTCAGGTTAATTCAGTTATGCTGATTCCATTTTTCAATACATCATTTTTACTTCAGTTCAGTTCAGTTCAATTTAGTTCAGTTCAATTCAATTCAGTTCAGTTCAGTTCAGTACATGGTGGAAATAATCTCTAGCAAACAGGGCCTATGTAATTTAGTCATAATCCTTTGTAAAGCTTATAATTGATGGTCAAAAACCGTTGCCCATAAATTATTGGCCCAATGTTCTTATAAGAAAGAAAATTAAGCCCCCAACGGTATAGATTTGGTGACAAAATATGTGGTCACTAAATCATCCATATTTTTGGTGACAAAAAATATTGGTCACCTGCCATCTTTTAATGACCAAACTAATTATGGTCACCAAATTTGGTCACCAAACAGTTATAAATTTTAGTGACCGAATATCAGGAGGCCTTTGGTGACCAATTTACTGACCAAAATTTAAAATGGTCACTAAAATTTCGGTTGGTGACCAAATTTATGTGACCAGAACTTTTGGTCACTATATAATCCTTTGGTGACCAAAATAATTTTGGTCACTAAAGTTTTGGTCACCAAAGACCAAATTTCTTGTAGTGTATGGATACGTGAGCTTACGCGCGCTGTAAAAATTATTTTGTAAAACCACCACGATTTTTTATCGTTCCATTGCCCGCCGGTGATCTGCAGCCCAGAGGGAGTTGTCGTCCGATCTGGACCCCGGATATTTATTTGTACAGAAGTTATCATACACGCTTTGCCTGTTCCAAAATATGTTTGGAAAACCGTGGGCGTTACGCTTCATCGCCAGTGAAGAAGAAAACGCTGCAAACAAGGGCAACCACGTCAGCTCCATCCCATCCATCCTCCACTGTCGAAGGAGATTTGGGTGATTTGGGTGTGCCGTCCGTTTCAATCGAGAGCAACGTCGAGGAGTAGTAACAATCATGAGGGAGATTTATCCCAAGTTATTTTCATTTTAGAGTTGATTTTCATTAGTTACATGTATTAGTTACATGTATTAATTCAAGATCCAATTCTGTACAAATAAATATCCGGGGTCGAGATCGAGGACGACAACGCCCTCTGGGCTGCAGATCACCGGCGGGCGATGGAACAATAAAAAATCGTGGTGGTTTTATAAAAAATGGATTAACGAAAAGCTGACAAGTAGGGGGAGGTAGTCCACCCCCGAGGTTGATTTTTAAGCCTCCATATTTTGTACGTCGTGCTCTAGAACACCTAAAAGTTTTAACTATGCACGTACGAGGCTTGAAATTCATTTCAAATAAAAACTTAAAAACCTTAGAAGACACACGGTCCTTAGGGTTTTCCATGCGTGCATCGGAAAAGGGAGGTAATAGCTGTGAAGTATGAATTTGATCGCTGTCAATCATATTTATTTTACTAAATCAATGAATGAAAAAAGAAGAAGCATATATAATCTATATATATATATATATATATATATATATATATATATATATTACCTTTTATTTTGACTTCTCGTGCATCTTTTGTACGAAATTAGCACAAGTCTTTAATTTAATTTAATTATATATATGGTGGCTGATTCCTCCTCTTTGATCTTCTTCTCCAGCTCGCTGTAGGCCTTCGTGACAGACCAGTGCGCTTTTCCCGCTGCATCCACCTACACTGCACCAGTCCAGCATTAAGGATTAATTCATTTTAATTTCAAGATGATTATTTGGGCAACGGTACGAAGCGATTTATAAGGTGGTAAAAGAGAAATTGAATTTGGCCTACTCCAGTTTATAATATCAATATCTTCATGTTTAATATGACGGAAAATAACGTTTTCAAAAAAAAAAAAAAAATATGACGGAAAATAACCGAGATTAATTTTTTTTATGTTTTGTACTAAGTGCTACTAGCACAAGTCTTTTTGAATTTATTTTAATATTTAATTTAATGCACAATGTACATGCACACCTTATTATTATTTTAAAAGTTTGTCTCTATTCATGATCAAATTATTTCAGTTTATTTTTAAAAGTTTGTCTCTTTCATGATCAAATTATTTCAGTTTATTATTTCAGTTTATCTAACCTTTTATTTTTAATCCGAAATGACAAAAGTAGTGGTATGAATAGAGTAATTTGGAAAAACAAACGTTTATGATACGTACCAGAATATGCAGGGTACGTCGGAAATTTGTAAAATGGTAATAGAGCTAAGAGAATTAAATGAGTATTGATGAACCATTTCGATGATCAAAGAGAATTAATCGAAAGATGAATTTATACTGCCAATGTAGTCGTAGTCATTAACCATGCACAAATACTCATATAATACACGGATTCACACAAAATATTCCATTGTTATCGAGTGCCCTAGGGCACTCGTTAGAGTATGATTTAATATGTCAATATATAGGGTAAAACATGTGCAAATTACTGAGGATTTAATAGCTGAAACTTCTGAGCCAGTACTAGCTAGTAATAAAAGAATTTGTAGGTAGCCTTCTTCTCGAACATCTCTCGGAGATTGAGGATTAATTGCTGTAAAATGATATTGATCTTTGTGTTATTATAAGTTGATGAATGCAGTTATGGACAATAGTATCAAAATTAAATAAAATAAAATATCAAAGGTCGAAATCAAGGATAATTAATCCAACTACGACAATAACTAAGGGTTTCTTAAATGATTTATTTTTGTCCCTATTTGGTCGAAATCAAGCCCTGCTCCTGAACTTATTTTTTAACGATTTGAAGTTAATTAAATATGAATTGAACTATATATGCTAAATTAAATATTTAAATTAATACAAAATTTTGGATGAAATTATTATACCATAAAATTTATGGCATTTTATGAATTATGATAGATAGAATGATTTCATAAAAGAGTTCATGGCTTGTTCCAAAGCAGATACTATCAAACTGCATGGTCAATATTACGCAGAACTCACATATAATGTCAAGCCATGCGGGGTCAGGTATTATTAATAAGCTTTACATTAATATAATGCAATAAGTAGTAAGGGCATACTAACATTTTCAAACATATTTATTTAATTATGAGAAGACGTTTGTAGCCTTTATAATCTTCAGAAACATTATAAGATCAATTGAATCCTTTGAATATACTATACATTTCATATACTCTAGCTAGTATAAAAAATGATATTTTAGGCTCATATTCTTTGAGAAAGTCTCTAGTGAGACATTATAAAGGTTAGAAAGTTGATGTTTAAATTGTACTAAAGTTGACATTATGTATTTGTTGAATTTCACTATATTTTTTTTTAAAATAAGCTACCATTGGTGGAGGGATTATATTGGCTTCTCTTTGCCTTTTAAACAACAAAAATAAAAATGTTTCTATACCAAACAGCCCCAAAGTAGAGGGAGATGGAGATGGTTAGTACTAATACCAACCAAGGTAAAACAATTGCCCAAAAAAAAAGAGTTAAAGTCTACTGATTTACTAATGAAGAACTCATTCTATACAAGAGAGTCTATATATTGGTTCACAGGGGGCATTCCACTTGCTTGATTGTGAAAAGGTAAGATCAGAACACAAGACAGCCTATGGAGCTTCCTATGAACCTCTGTGTTTTCATAAGGGAAGTATAGCACCAGTGTTGGTCTTCAGGACCTTAAGAAATTGGGGTGCAGCTCAGGTTTTGCACTGCTTCATTGGATCCTCCAGTGTTTTTGTGAAAATTAGAAGCTTATGCCAAGAGTTCTTAAGAACTGTCTTGATGTACCTGTTATAGGAGAAGAAATCAGCAGCATCTGTTTTGGATTCGCAGGGATGGAAATCCCTGTTTATCTAAAATCAAAGTTCCTCTGATTTTCTGTGGGAAATCAGACAGTGAAATTTCCATGTTGACTTTGAATGTAAGAGCATGTTTAGCAAGCATGTTAGCTACACAGTTACCTTGTCTAAGGGTATGCACAAGAATAGCAGGAAATACGCATCTTGAGATAGAATCAACTAAGCAAATATGTCTCCAGTGTGATTTGTGTGGATCTTTAATCATAGATACATCAATTTGACAATCGGATTCTATGAGAAAAGTAAACAACTGGAGTGAATGTGCAGTGGAGATACCAAACTTAACAGTTAGGAGCTCTGCCTCTAAAGGAGAAGAGGCCATGGCAGTAAAGACTCTAGCAAAATGAAATTTCCACAAGCTTCTCTAAAAATGACCCCAATTCCTGTCAGTTCTAAATTTTTATCCCAAGCTGCATCAACATTGATTTTAACTCCACTAGATGGTTTAACCCATATGATTTTTAAATTTTTTGGCTTTGGGGGTTTTAGCCATTTTGGTATTACTCCACAGTTTGCAATATCAATATCATGAGCCTTACTAATATAGAAAGGCCTAACTGAAAATGCATCAAATTTCATATCTTTGACATCTTTGACAATTCTCTGAACTGATGGGAGAGTATTATCAAATAGTTTACTATTTCTAGCCTTCCAAAGGCTCCAACATACATATGATGGGACCAAGTTAACCAAAGTTGTATGCAAAGGAGTAAGGCCATTAAAAACCAGTAGCTAGCAAGTCTACTCCATAGTGATTCAAAAGATGGATCACCAATACACACAAAGGAATGTAGTGAGGACGAGACTTGTGTAGTTATATAGCATGACTTAAAGAAAATGATCCACACTGTCAGAGTTTGCACAAAATGGACATTTTGATGCAAATATAAAACCATAGAACACAAGCACATTATCAAAGGGAAGCATGCAATTAAACAGTCTCCACATGAAAACTGCAACTTTTTTCGGGTTTCTAGCAGACCAGATTTTTTCCAAAGAAAGAATTTTACCTCTTGTAGGTCTCAATGCCTGGTAGGACGATTTAAATGTGAAATTTCCTTTGAAATCCAGCATCCATACAAGCTTGTCTTCTCTATGTGGTGAGAGTTTGAGGTCCTGCAATAAAGAGAGAGTATCAGGTTCAAGAAGGGAGAGTAACTGAGGCATGTACAGTTCTATTGATGACGAAAGATTCAACTGTACAATCTAAGGGTATATTGGTTAGATCAGGGTTCAATTTGTCAGAAAGAACACCATTTTCAAGCCAGATGGACTCCCAGAAACTATATGATCCTTTACCAATAATAATCCTTGAGTGATTTGTAGCAAAGTGGTCCACTTTGCATATTCTTTTCCAAGTTTGTGAGGATTTAGATAAGTAAGGGAGTGAAGCTAAGAAAAGTGTCCATGGAGCCTGAGCATTCTGATATTTTCACCATAACTTTACAGAGAGAATTTCACTATATTTTAAATAGTTATTAATTGATGTTGACTTTATTAACGTAGACTTTAATTATTAGTAAATTTTACGTTAACAAGTGCATTTTTGATGAATTTATGGAGAAATAACTTTTGTCTAAACTTTATGGTGCCTTATATGAATTTGTGTTATTCACTATATTGTAGTTTCATATAATATTGAGAAAGGTAACTAACCCTATTTGCTTGAGTTTTTAGTAGACCAGTTCAGTTCAGTTCATTCATATATTTATTTTTTTTCAGTTCACTTAAATATATTTAAATTTCTTTCAGTTCAATTATATATATTTAAATTTATATCAGTTCAGTTCAATCATTTTTATTAAAATTTTTATTTTAACTATATATTACAATAATATATAATAAATTTCAAAATAATTTCAATTCAGTTCAGTTAAATATATTTAAATTTATTTCATTTTAGTTCAACAAGAAATAAACTCTATCAAACATGGGCGCAAAATATAACATCCCATTTATATGCTGAATAATCATACGTTGAATTATTAATTTTAAACTATCTAAATCCATTCAAAGATGTTTAAAGATTATAATTAAGCATTATCTATAATTGTCATATAAAGTTCAAATCAGCAAAGAAAGTAAATCATTTAAAATATAACCAATACCATATCAATGCTATCAATCACTTCCCCTTCTTCTCATATGGCAGTATCTAACCCTATATGGTTTTATATATTTATAATTTAATTTTAATTTAATATGTATTAATAAATGGATTCATGGATTGGATTTTTGCTGACAAAATCCATATCCACATCCGTTCCACATGCTATAATTTATATCCGATCCATATCCATTGGATCTAATTTTTTAACATCCATATCCGTTAAAAGAGGATTTAAATCCGTGGATTTGGACTGGATCATAAATCCATTGTCATCTCTAACCACATATAGGTTTTGAAAGTATAACTGTCCCTATTGCCTCTTCTAACAAATCCAATGGTTGACATGTAAAGAGTTTTTTTTTAATAAAAGTTAATTTATCAATACACAACATTATTTCAAAAGAAAGCAATGTAATGATTCAAAAGCCATGATAGCACTTTTAAATACCTATTACACAATATTTCTTGCATAGTAAACAAGGATTACTTGCTACAAAATTATGCTCTTGATGATTCCACTAAGTAGCATCCTTGTTCCACTCATTTGGTTGATTTTGTTGTTGCTGTAGAACATAGTTTACGAAGGGACCATCTTCGTGAGGCTCTTCCACAATCTTCGATTTCTGTGGTTGGGATCCAAAACTCAACCAGTGTAGATGCATCTCATCTCCCTCTCCTAGTACATCTTCTCAGAGTCCATGGCCTTGCAAATTCACGGATCTCAGTAGTATCAAAACATCTCTTCACCCTCACATCATCACACAGATAAATTCGTCTTTGTATCTCATATTGCGCAACAAGCGGCGGGTAAAGCCGTAACGATCATATCCCTTTATCATCGTACCAAGTGAATCAACGGTCATTAACTCAGTTCTGCAAACAGCAACATGTACTCTTCCTTCAAAATACCACGGGAGTCAACAATGCAGGTGGTCCTTCCATACAGCGTGGAGTGGTGAAAAATCAAAAATTCCGCCGATCTATTCATTGACAAATCCGACAAAGAAAATAGATTCAGAGTACATTTGGTGTATGTGAAAGGTGGGGTGAGGTCGGCATCGTTCACTCGTGCTTGCCCGCGGGCCCATATAAACCACTTCATTTATCACTACTGTTCGTGAAAAGGGTGATGATTTGGCTGAAATTGAGGTTGGGAAGTTTCTATGTATACCTGAATGTTATTTTTCCTAGATTTTGGTCAAAAAAGGGCCAAGACATGCATCAGCATGAGTTCAAAGGACATTTAAATTTCATGTTCGAAACTCCCGAAAAGGCTTGGGAGGCGTTGAACAATTTGTACATTGGGTATTACATAGTGGACATCCTTGACCGTTTAAGAGGAAGATCACAACTAATAATATTAAGTAGAATGGAATGACATAAGGAGAAGGGGGAATTATTCTAATGGAATTGTTTCGGTGACTTTTGGTGAAGTTGATCTTATTGAGGATAACAAAATTAAAAGAAGGAAAAAGTTGATCTTTCTGTTGAGGAGAACGAAAATAAAAAAGAAGGAAAAGATCTATCATTTGGCCGGGATCAAATATAGGGCTTATTTCAACAAAACTGAGGTTTAGGGTCAAGAGCATCAGAGGCGGTGTACTTATTTCAACAAAACTGAGAGAAAGTTTGATTTAGAATGTCAAGAGCATCAGAGAGTGGTGTACTTATTAACGTACAATCGTATAAAAGGATATGGTCAAACTAATATGGATGCTGATGCAGTTGAAATTCATTTTTGAAGGTTAACAAATGCGCCGTATCGTAATTGTTGAAGGAAAGAGACTTTTGAAGCCATCAAAGTTCAAAGATCTCCAAGGATATGGAAGCTGTTCGTGAAAAAACCAAGTTTATAAATCATTGCAATGAGGTTAAAGGAAACTGCTGCCAACAGGTGCAAAGTAAGTGAAGTTTGGCAATGGTGATTTCATCATCTATTGTTGTAGCTCATATCTTGTAATGTAGTTCAGTTGTCGAGTGGATGTGGATGACACATTTTGAGTTTCACTTCTTTTCATTCTTATACTTCTTGTTACCCAGTACAATTTTAATATCTAAATGGTTTTATGTTTTTTCTTCAAAAAAATAGTTGATAAATAAAATCAAATTAAAGGCGTTGTTGCTCATTCAAAAATTGTTTTAGCAGGATAAATTAATAGAAATTGCACTGTTCTATGTGGGATCGACCACTATCTCGATATCTATTTTAGAGTAACATATAACATAGTTGTTGAGGATTCAAAATAGTCAAAATCTCTATATTTTCCCAATTTTTTTTTTTTTTTTTTAAATTTAAGCCATTCTCATGGATGGAGGGAATTATGTTAGACTCCCCCAAGCCAAAAAAGACAGGACATAAAATAAAGCCAAAGGTTAAATATATGTTAAAAAATTTCAGTTCAGTTCAGTAAATTTAAATTTATTTCAATTCAGATAAATGTATATTTAAACTTATTTCAATTCAGATAAATATATATTTAAATTTATTTCAATTCAGTTCAGTTCAGTTCAGCAAGAAATAAACTCTAGCAAACTTGCCCTAAAAGATAAAAGGATAATTACAGTATACCGGTTCGAGAAGAGTAGTCATGCCAATTGATGTCCCTAAATATAGTAAATTAATATTAAGACATGGACAATTAAGGAGGTTAATTGCAAATTTAAAGTACAACCTAAACATGCAAAATGTGAGTTTGGGTTATTAATTAGTATCCCTCTCTTGATTTTTTTATTTTTTTTAAAATCCCTCTCTACTCCTTTCGATTTTTTCGTGGAAGAAGAATTTTCATTTCAATTTTCACACATGGATCATTCAGATAATGATTAATTATTATGACAAATGTACCAATATTAATTTGATCAATAGTACTTAAAATATTGTCGGTGTAAAAAAAGTGACAAAAACAATCACACTGTACGTAATATCTTTTGTTAAAAACTGTGTCTAGCTACATTCATTCGAGAACAACAATGAAGCTTTTTCAGAGCTTAAGTAAGAACAATGGAGAATAGCAAAAAGAGGTCACCTTTTAAGTATTAAGAGGTCACCTTTTCCGACCACCAAAAAAGAATAGTTCTCTTTTTATAAATTATTGCATGCATGCAACAGAAAAACTGAAAATTAAGACTGCCAAAATCAGCCACGAGTACTCAGTATATTTAAAAACAAAACAACAAAAAACCCTAAAATTCCTTCATTCAGTCACATCAAGTCATGATCCAACTGAATTCATGTCAACATCAAGAAAAACACAACAGTACTGATAAAGTAGTCTAACGATATTCCGGTCGGGAAACCAGAATCCCAACTGACGCTAATCATAAAAAGTTGCAACTAACCCTATTGCAAGCATACAATTGACCAACAAGACACAGTGATGAAACTGGAGAAATGAAACAAGCAACTGAAGATCAAATTAATGTTCATTCAGAGAAATTTAACCTAGGATTTTATTTAGAGGCCGAATCGAGCACCATATTTCTTCACGAACGCAGGTCTGGATTCTGTTGGAACACGAGATCGGAAATTGCTAGAATATGAAAGAAAGATCAAAGTAAACAAGAGACAACTTTTTGGTGCTGAAAGGTTCAACTTTTCTGATTTATATTGTCACTATTTATAGTGCACAATTGAAAAGAAATAACAACATCTAAACTTATTGCTAACTAATGAAGGCAAGACAAGTGCCTTATGCAAAGCTTGTAACCTACAAAACTTCTAACTCACTAACTAGTCTTAAACACTAGTAACTCCCTAAGCATAAACCTCAATAGTAAATGCTATTAACCACCAATGGTAAATGCATGCAACCATGATTACTCCACGATTCACCCCCTTAACCATGTTGCATGAAACCACCTCGATTATCCCGAGACGAGCTTGACTCGCCCGAGCTGCTTGGTCAACATATCGGTCTCCTGGTCGCTCAAACCAACATGTCGAAACTTCTCCAAACCATTTTCACAAAATTTTGCAACTCCCTCATGAACATGACCAACTCCTCGCTGCTTGCTCCTATGATGATCAAATCATCCATGCAAACTTCGACCATATGCCTAACCGGCAACCTCACCATCTCCATCCATGACCGTCAAAATGTTCGTCTTAATCATGACCAGCAACATGTCCGTCTCATTCTTGGCCATAGGCACCGCCTTTGTATAACAAGACCCCGGACAAGACCACCAACAGGACCATCACCTCGACATGTCGGATCGCTCCCAGGATTGAGCATCACTCTGACATGAACATCACCTTTTCTTATCGGATCACTTTTAACAATAAGTGCCACTCCGACAAGACCACCACCAGGATGATTGACAGGACCCTGAACACGTCCACCAACAAAACCACGAACACGTCCACCAACAGGACCACGAACATGACAGCCACCCCCAACATGGGTCGATCATGCACCCCCAACATGGAGTGCCCTTGCAATAGACATGCCACCCTGCAGGGTTGGCGTCGCGCCCCCAACATGGAGCACCTCCTCGAAGGGACCATGGACAAGTTCGCAACCGCTAGGTCCCCATACTGGCTTCTGGACAGGACCTCGGACCGGGCCACTTGTGCCTCCTACACTGAGCGCACCTCCATCGGGACAAACTCTCCCCAGATTCGATTGTGTCGTCGACCGCGTCGGCGGACTCCCACAATGGAGCACCTCGTCACGTTGGCCTCCTGGCGCTTGCAAAGTGATATCCTGGGGACTCCCACAATGGAGCACCTCAACCACGGATCCCATCAACAACGTTGGTTGGTCATCCTCGAGCATGGTCAAGTACGCCTGATCCCGCTTCCATTGTTTTGCCTTGTGGCACTCAAATGCAAAATGACCATAGATACCACAATTATGACATTTGTCATTCCTTCGACCTCTTTCCCGAGTCTCCTTGATGACTTCCTCCTGGTCCTGTGAGTCTCCGCTGACTTGGCCTTTTGCCGTGTCGCGGACCTGGCCTCGTCCACCAGTCTTGGAAATGTCACCCTTCACCTTGTAGCCTTGGCGTGAACGCAATTCCTCCTCTGTGAGAAGCAACTTGGCACCGCCCATGTCACTTTGATCCGCAGATCCAAAACGGTCCTCCACCGACCGTAATCGTCCGGTCAGTTTATCAATCGACAACGTGCTTAGGTCAAGCAACGTCTCAATTGCTATTGTCACTTGCGAGTACCTTATTGGCACAACACGGAGAAACTTCTTCACGACCGTTGCCTCATCCACCGTGTCGCCGAGCGTGCGGAGGTTATTGACCAGACTCGTGATCCTCATGGAAAATCATCCACGTTATCACCATCTTTGAAAGTGATGGTTTCAAACTCTGTGCGCAACTTTTGCGCGTTGGCTTCCCGAACATGTTCGACGCCCATGCGTTGCATCTTTATCGTGTCCTAAGCCTCCTTGGCCGTGTCCTTAACCGCTAGCATGACTAGCATATCAGGTGGCATAACACGCAGGATCGCGGCCAGAGCCTGTCCACGCGATACTCAACGTCCCTCTCCTCAACACCATCCCACAAACCTTGTGCTTGCAAATTCACCCTCATAACTAGGGCCCAATCTGCATAGTTTGTGCGAGTTAGGATAGGGTACACCATGGAACTCTCTCTCAACACCGTTTGCACCACCACCTCTCGGGCTTCCGAACCTCTTGTCGAACTACGCCCTCTCCGTTGGCCCGTGCGTGAACCCTCCGGCTTCTCCGTTGACTTTGATCTATCACTAACCTTTTAGAACCGTGGCTCTTGATACCACTTGTTGGAACACGAGATTGGAAATGGCTAGAATATGAAAGAAAGATCAAAGAAAACAAGAGACAACTTTTTGGTGCTGAAAGGTTCAGCTTTTCTGATTTATATTGTCACTATTTATAGTGCACAATTAAAAGGAAATAACAACATCTAAACTTATTTCTAACTAATGAAGGCAAGACAAATGCCTTATGCAAAGCTTGTAACCTACAAAACTTCTAACTCACTAACTAGTGTTAAACACTAGTAACTCCCTAAGCATAAACCTCAATAGTAAATGCTATTAATCACCAATGGTAAATGCATGCAACCATGATTACTCCACAGATTCTGGGCGCGAAAAAGGTTAGACATGAAGCCCATCTCATCCTCGTTTGAGTTGTTCTGGGCTAAAAAGGTCGGAGAATCTTCATCAGAAGTCTCAGAATAAGGAAAGGTTGAGCAGCTTGGCGGAGCTACTGGGAGGAGTGGCGCCGAAGCTGGTGGCGGCATCTTGATCTTAATCTCATTGATGTAGCTCTGGAGAAAGGTGGTGCAGCATTGTTAAATGCATTGTTCCCATTTCGCCCCTCGGCTTTCCTGGAATTCTGCCTCCTATCTAGATGGAATTCTCGGTTCGACCGGGAATCCTTTTCGCAATTTCGGCCCAGCCGCCCCTCGTGAGCGGCTACCAGCATCCGCTCTTCTAATTCTATAAATGAATAATCACATATAATGTGCGCGAAATTCGAGAGCACAAGAACATAATTAGTGGTTTTAATTTGACCCAGAATTTGTGCGTTCTTAACAATCTAATTATCCTTTTGTCGGCTCTATCCTCATGAAAAATGAACATCGAGACACAAAATGAACAAACAACAAAGTAAATAAAAAAATAAAAACTTGAATGAAGATTATTAAAAAAACTCTCCACTCTATGAAAATCAAACCCTTACTTATCCTCATCCTCAGACCACTGGCCTTTGATCAGATTCATGGCAGAGGATGATGAACCTCTCCCCCTCTTTCTGCCGGCTTTCCGGGGCGGCGCTATTTGATTTTGTTTCAGATTAATTAGATATGTAAAATTTTATGAATTGCATGCAGGAACGTACTGAGGAAAATTAATCTGACGCCGAAACAGGTGACAATAATTAATTTGCCCTAGAAATATTTCGAGCAATTTGTGCGAACTGATTAATTTTGACATGATTAACATGAACACTAACAGTCTTTGTTGGTGGAATTTACCATTAATTTATTGGATGTAGTGAATTTCTATGTTGTCAAGATTTGATTCTACTACGTGCTGCCTATTGTTATCAGTTGAAAATTAATTAGCATTTTTTGAATGAATTAAAATATGTATATGTCATGAATTATAAATTAAAAGACAGATATTGATAGCATACGTATGAACACGAACCCTAAAAGGCTAAAACAATATATGCAGGGGCGGATCTACTTGAAGGCGCAGGGAGGCTCTAGCCTCCCCAGAATTTATTGTCGTCCAAAATTTCTATGTAATACTATTCAGCCTCCCCAAAATTTCAGTGCTAGATCCGCCACTGAATATATGTATCACGAACCCTAAAAGTTTACACTTACCGTATAGCGATATTTCACATACTTATTCATTCCATGTATATACTCTTCTGCACTAATATTAATTAAGTTTAAAGAAATTTTCACGGGCAACATTAGTCATCTTTGTTCTTGTGTTTTTACGTTATTGAAATACCGTCCACCACTGTAGCTATACTGTTTCCTAAATTAAATATTTTAGAACTTAAAAGAGATTACAAGAGAGACATATGAAAATAATTATTCGTATATGAAAATAAAATTGATTCGTGCAAAACTTAAGAGAGTTATTATTTGAAAATAAAATATAAGAAAAACAAAGCCATGAAAGTGATAATTAGTTATGTTGTTTTCACACTCATCTAGTAGGTGCGATTCACACACTAGTGGTGCGATTTATTAACTATTCATTTTCCAGTCATTTGTACTACACGCGCTCCTCCTTTTCACCCAAATCAGACCGTTCTGCCTATAACGGTCTGATAACTGTCACAAATCAGCCGCGCCCATGGCGGCTCCTCCGCTCCAACGCGGTGGAAATGGCCCAAATAAAACCTTTGCACAAGCATTAGATAATCGACCCCCACCGCTGCAACCTGTCCTTCCTTCAAACCCAGAAAGCACACCAAAAACGCTTTCCAAGGGAGAAATAGCTTGTCTTGTTAACCGGAAAGATGCGGAAACTCTGGCCTCTCATTACCAAAACGCTTTGGTTGGCAAGTTCGCCAGAGGAAAACCACCTATGGAAGTACTGCAAGAGGCATTCAAATCTGTGGATTTCAAAGGGAAGTATCAGATTGGATCGATTGACTTCAGGCATGTGTTGATCAGATTCCAGATGAAAGAAGACTACCAACGCTTCTGGCTCAAAGGAAATTGGATTTTCAGTGGAGCCCCCATGAAGGTTCTGAAATGGACCATAGACTTCTCACTTGAGGCAGAATCTTCGATTGTGCCGGTGTGGGTGAGTATTCCTAAAGTTCCAGTGTTTTTTTACAATATTCCTATGATAGAATCCATGGGTAATCAAATTGGCAAGTTCATTAAAATGGATGTAGCTACTGCTACCCTTTCTAGGCCTTCTATTGTTAAGTTTTGTGTAGAAGTGGACATTAGACAGAAACTACCTTCATATATAGGGTGGGTATTGAAGAAGATGGTATTGAATATGGGGTAGTCAAGTTGCCTATTGAATTTGAGAATTTACCACACTACTGCTCACACTGTCAATGTACTGGTCATATGGAGGATCACTGTATCTATCTGCATCCTGAACTCAAAAAGCCTAGATATGGTCCTCGTCCAACTGAGAATGTTGACACTTCAGTGGGTGTAGTGAATCAGAAAGTCCAAAACCTTGGTGGTAATGAGCAGGAAATAATTCAGAATGCTTCTGGTCCCTCTGGTGTTAATGCTCAGGAGAAAACTCAGATTCTTCAAGGTCAAGAAAAGCCAAAGAACACTCGGGGGCAAAAGAACAAGAAGATTCACAAAGCTCAGAAAGTCTTTGTACCAAAGACAATCTAGCCTGTTAATAGCTCATCTCAGCCTCACCTGTCTGCAATGCTCCCATTCCTTTTCAATAAGCTCTCAGTAAGTGAGGATAACCAGGATAGCTTAAAAAATCCTCATGCTCAACAAAATACAGTGGAAACTTCGGAGGAGTCCTTACCTGCTTCAGTAGTAGAGCCTTTGACACTGACTTCATCACCAGAGGTCTCTATCTATGGTTCTCCACAGCAACATCCACAGTCTATGCCTTCTTCTCCTGAGATCACTCCAGCTCCTTTGAAGGTTCCTGGAAGAAATCTTTCTTACACTGATCCTAACAGAAAAGGGAAGGCTAAAGCCAAAGATGATCAATTCTCTGAACCTAAGCAGAGTAAGCATTTCTCTCCTTTCAATACTCTTTCTGCTGCTAAAAAATTCTTTATGTCTCAGCAGAAAAGATACCAAAATAGATTCCATGTGTTGGCTACTGAAGAGGATGATCCTTAAAATGTTGAAGAATCCTCTAAGGATAAGTAGTCACAAAATGAGGAGGTAAGTCCTCAGGTAAGTTCTTCCAAAAAGAGTACTGATAACTCTTTAGGCACTGGTTTTAAACAAACAAAGCCCAGGAAAAATAAAAAAGTTTCTAAAAAAAAAATGATTCTTATGTAACACAGTTAAATAAGATCATGACTAGATCAAAAAGCTCAAATGAAGTTTCCTTATGAATCACACCAATACATTTTTGGTTTGGAACATTAGGGGTATGGAAACTTCACTTGATAGATTATCCAATCTTATAAATAGACATAATCTTGATCTTATCTGCATTATTGAACCCATGCATGACAATTCTAAGTGTGATCATTATAGACAATTATTTCACCTTGATAATTGTATGTATGGTTGTTCAAGTCAAATCTGGTTGTTTTGGTCCTCTAGTTTATCTGTTTCACTTGTTCAGGATCATATGCAATTTCTACATGTTAGTATTAGCAGTCTGACTCTTAATAATGACATGGATGCTTTTTTTGTATATGGTCTTAGAACCAGAGCTAGTAGAAAACAATTATGGTCTTCTCTGCTTTCTTTTAATCATATTGCTTCACTTCTGATTGGTGATTTTAATGCCACAAAATCAGTATCTGAGTATAAAGGTCCCTCTACTCCCAAATTGGGAAGTATTGCTGACTTTAATGACTTCATTAATTCTGTGGCATTAGAGGAGATTAATACTGTAGGAAACTTGTTTACCTGGAGTAATAATAGACTCAGAAATCCCACTAGGCAGAGATTAGATAGAGGACTGTGTACTTCACAGTGGAATTCAAAGTTTCCTTCTTCCTCCATTCAGATTATGAACAGAGCAACTTCTGATCATAATCCACTCCTGTTTACTATAGGTAGTCTTGTTTCTTCTTCACCTAGACCCTTCAGGTTCTTAAATACATGGTATAAAAGGCCTGAATTCCATGCAGTCATTGAAAACAACTGGAATATTCCACTCCATGAATCAGGTATGCTGGGCTTCTTCCTTAAATTAATAAGGTTGAAAAAAGTGCTTAAAACCTGGAATAGAGAACATTTTGGCAATATCCATGCTAATGTTGAGAAAGCTGAAAAAGAGCTTGAGGAACAGGAAATCTCCTATGATCTCAATAACTCTTCTGAAGAACTTCTTAAACTAAAACATGCTAAAGCCAAACTCACTAGAGCTGTTTATGAACAAAAGCATTTTTGGAAACAAAAAGCTAGGATAAAATGGCTTAAAGAAGGTGATAATAACACAAAAGTTTTCCATAACTCTGTTAAGGAAAGGAGAAGTAGGCTCAATATCACTAAGGTCAAAAGTGCTGATGGTCTATGGCTAGAAGATATTGTAGATATTGAGAATGAAGCCATTCAATACTATCAAACTCTCCTTGCTGATGACAGTGATCAGGATAGTGATTATTTTCAGTCACACTTTCTTAGCAAAATTCCAAAGCTCATCTCTAGTGAGGACAATCTGACCCTTCTGAACCCAGTCACTCTTCCTGAACTAAAGGATATTGTTTTTTCTTAAAATAAAAACAGTAGCCCTGGTCCAGATGGCTTCACAGCAATTTTTTTAATCAAATCATGGGAAACTATCTCTTCTGATTTACTCTCAGCAGTGTTAGAATTCCAAGCTGGGAAAGTTATTCCAAGAGGCATTGCTAGCACTTGGATTACAGTTATTCCCAAAAAAGAGACTCCAATCTCTTTTGATGACTATAGGCCTATTAGTCTCTCTAATGTGCAGAATAAAATTTGTTCTAAATTATTAATGGAGAGATTAAAGCCTCTGATGTCTAAAATTATTTCTCCTCACCAATCTGCATTCATGAAAGGTAGAGATATTTCAGATAATGTCATCTATCTTCAAGAAATGGTTAGATTCCTAGATAGGAAAAACAGAGAGCCTAATTGTATTATTAAATTGGATTTAAAAAAAGCATTTGATAGGGTTAAGTGGAGATTTTTGCAGGCTGTTCTTCAAAAATTTGGATTTCATGGAAAATTCATCTATTCCATTATGCAAAACATCTCCCAGGCTTGGTTCTCTATTCTTATTAATGGTAAGCCTGTTGGTTTCTTCCAAGCTTCAAGAGGTATAAAACAGGGAGATCCCCTTTCCCCTTTCCTCTTTATTATTTTTTCAGAAGCTTTCACTAGGAGTTTAGTCTTTGCTTTTGAAACTGGAAAAATGCAATATTTTGATCTCCCTGCTAATGCTTTGCAAGTTTCACATTTAAGTTATGCTGATGGATACAGTTGTTTTCCTCAATGCTAATAAATTAACTTTGATGAGATTTAAGGCCTTTCTGGAAAAATTTGAGGAAGTAACTGGTCAGAAGATTAACTATAATAAAAGTGATATCTTCATGAGTAAGCATGCCTCTCCCACATCTGTGTGTTTTATAAAGAGAATTTTAGAAATGAAAAATGGTAGTTTTCCCTTCAAGTATCTTGGTGTTCCTATCTTCAAAGGGAAAGCTCTCAATGCACACTTTCTGCCCCTACTTGAGTCTATTGATCATAAACTTAAGAATTGGAAAAATATTTGGCTCTCAACTGGGGGGAAAATTATTTTGATCAACTCATGCATTTATGCTTTGCCACAACATATTTGGTCTGTGTGTGTACCACCTAAACAGATTATTAAAAAAATTGAGAGAAAGTTGAGTATTTTCTTTTGGGGTGAAACTGATCTTAAACCTAAGAAATCATGGAAGAAATGGGATGACCTTTGTTTCCCTATTTCCCAAAATGGTTTAGGTTTTAGATCAATTCATACCATTATAGAAACTTGCTCAGCTAAACTCTGGTGGAAATATCAACAGGCAGAGGCTATGTGGACTCATCTTATGGCCTCTCTCCCTATATCTTACCAATCCTCTCCAAATTGGAAAAGGATATGTAAGATAAGTGCTTGGGCTGAATCTAATTGCAGGGTAATAATTGGAAAGGGAAAATGCAATTTCTGGTCATCAAATTGGTTGGATATAGGCCCACTGATTGACCATTGTGATGCATCTCTTACTAATATTTCTTTGGATACCTCTGTTGCATTATTTATAAATGATAAGAATCTATATATGCAGCAGTTATCCTCTCTTCTCCCCTCTAATACTTTCTCTTTTGCAGGAAACTGAACTTTACACTCACAGAGATGATTTACTGATATGGAAGCCTGATCTTAAAGGAAAGTTCACCTTCAAATCATCTTATCTCAAGCTAAGGGAATCTAGGGGTAATATCTCTTCCATCCATCACTTATGGAATCCTAGACTGCAAAAGAAAATCTCAGTTTTTATGTGGAAAATGATTAACTCCTTCCTCCCCTTTGATAATATTCTTAAAAAACTGCATTTCCATATGCCATCCAAATGTTTTCTTTGTTGTAATGAGGACTCACTTGACCATTTTTTTAATTCATGTGATTTCTCACTACAAATCTGGAAAATAATACATGCTTTCATGGGTATATCTGACAGGAATTTTTCATCCATATGGGAAAGGCTTTCTTTTTATCTTACATATAATGGGTTGAGTGCCTTGCATAACATGATTATCAGACTCTCTCCTTCTGTTACTTGTTGGATTTTGTGGAAAACTAGAAACAGGTGGCTCTTTGATAATATCCCAGCCAACTCATCCTTTGTTCTGAATCAAATCAAAGATCTGATTTACCATAGTTTCTCCATAAAACCATACTATATCTTCTCAGCCATTGACTCAGAAATTGCTAAACATAGTTTTCTACCTCTCAGTAAAAGACCACCAAAGCCAAAAATCTTTAAAATTGCATGGGTTAAGCCTATTTCTGGACTTAAACTCAACGTTGATGCTTCTTGGTCCTCTTCTACCCTAACTGCTGGTATATGTTTTCTCATTAGAGACAGTAGAGGAGGTTTTGTAGATACATCCCTGCTGTCTCTCCAATAGAGGCAGAAATGAGGGCTATACAGCTTGCAGTAAACTATGCCATTGGTAGTTCTGAGTCAATCATCATAGAGTCTGATTGTTTAAATGCCATTACTTCCATTCTTAATCCTGTCACTGCCCATTGGAAGGTGTTTCATTTGGCAGATGCAATTCACCAATTCTCCTCTCAATTTACTTTGTCTCATGTTCTTAGAGAAGGAAATGTGTCTGCTGATGCAATTGCAAAAACTGTGTTTTTGATGAGCCCTATTTATACCCTAGTTTTAGCACATTTTAAGACTTGTTTTTGAGCAACTTTTGGTATTAAATAGCTCATTGTACATTAGATTTGTAATTCCAAGATTTTATGATAATGTACGTGTTTTGGAGTAATTGGATTGATATTCTTGAAGACCTTCTATGACTATGTTATAGAGTTGATGATTTGATGCTTGGAACTTGAATAATTGGTCATAGAAGTGGCGAGAAGGCCACTTTACTAAAGGTGGTAGAAGATGCCCAGAAAAGTGTCGCTTGTGCCCAGAAAAGTGTCGCTGGAGCTTGAAGGAAGTGTCACTCCAGATGAAGAAAGTGTCACTGCTGCCCAGAAGTGTCACTAGCTGCCCAGAAGTGTCGCTATGATGAACAGCGACCAAATAAAGCGTCGCTAAACTCTTGCCCACTTGCACTCTTGAGCTGAATTTTTGGGGCTATAAATACTCCCTTTTCTCCCTCATTTTGGACGAGCTCTCCAAATCCAAATCACATTTTTCCCATCTTTTTCTTCCTCTTCTTCCATTTTCTTCCATTTTGATTTGATGAACATGTGTGTATTAATTAGGATTATTGTTGTAGGCTAAAAACCCATCTTGGGGGCATGTGATTAAACTTCTATTATGGATTGAGAACTTGTTTGTGTAGCTTATGAATATATGATTTGCAAGTGAATGATTGTGTTGTATTTGTGTGTTTTGATGCATGGCAATGGTTAGGAACTATTTCCTAGTTATACAAATGTGTTGAATGTTGCTAGAAACATGGTTGAAATGCTAACATTTCCTCTATTGTTGAGTAGTAGATTTATGAGCTAATTTCATTATGCTATCATATTGTGTTTGCTCTTGATCTCATTCACTAGTGTTATATACATGTTAATTTCGTTATCGAATAGCATGGGTAGTGTTTATCGAGTCTCTAATTGATAATGCCATCAACAAATTGGTCTAAATGCTATCATTTAGGTCATTTGTGGATGAGAGTTGTGGTGATGCTTTCGTTATCCATAACTATAATAGTGAGATTGAGAAATATGTCTCTACGATTAGAGGTAGTTTCTTATGATAAACGATCATCATTCTCAAAGCAACACGTCATAGTTTGAGGAAAAATCCATGGTAGAAAGTTGAAATCACATGCACCCAAGGCTTGCATTTTAGATAGTTAATCTTTACTTAGATAATTGCATGATAATTTAGATTTTCATTTGCTTTGCATCGTAGTGTTTCCTACAAAACCAACTTCAAAACCCCCCTTGTTTACCTTGCTTTCTTTATAATATATATGTATATGTTTATAATCTTTGCTAAAACACTAAACAACACTCCTTCTCCTTGTGGTTCGATCCCTACTTCCCACTATCTACTCTATAGTAGTTAGAAGTTGTAGGTGAAATATAAATGTGTTTTGATTGAGTGGGATTCCCATTTACGACGTGGGGAAATCGCTTGTCAAAAAATGGCGCCGCTGCCGGGGAGAAGGCATTTCTTGTTTTGTGTTTTATCTTAGATTTTATAGTTTATCTCCTTTGTTTTCTTTCTTTTCTTTGAAAGTGTATTGCTCGAGTTCTTTGTGTAAACGGCACCTTGTAGTGTGTATTGCCTTAGAATCCTTGCACTATAGTTTCAATCTTTTGTTTACTTTGTTTTCTTTGAAGTGTGTATTGCTTGGTTTCTTGGAATAAACGGCACATTGTAGTGTGTATTACCCTAGAACCCTTGCACTACCATTTCAAACTTTTTTTAGTTATGTTTAGTTTAAAAAGGAAAGATTTTCTTGAATTCCTCTCCTTTAACCATGAAAGGATGAGGAAGAATGCAACAAGCTCGTGTGATTCTTATCTTCCAAATGATTTTTCCGAGCCTTGTTATTTTGAGTCGAGAAGTGAGCACTATGAACTTGAAAGGCCCCTTGGTTCTTCATACCAAGGGTACTATGATGATGAGTGTTATGAGGAGGAGACACATATTGGTTTTCAAAGTCAAAATTGTTTTAATCCATGTGATGATTCTTATAATCCACAATGGAGTGGTTATTCGAATTCGAATTATGGATATCAACCGGAAAACCAATATTTTGAGCAACAAAATCTACCCCCACATCCTTGTGAATTGCCTCAAGAACAAGATTCAATGACTTATGATGAAAATTTACGTTTAGAGAATCTTGAGAGGCAATTGAGCGAAATGTTGAATGTGGTGATGAGATTAGAAGCTCAATACTCCAAGGAAGTACCATCCGAAGTAGAACATAATCCTATTGCTATGGTGAGTGATATCACCACAATGCATGAGGAAGAGTTTGAAAGTGATGAGGAAATTTTTGTTGAACAATATGAAATAGAGAGAGATGTGAGTGTTATTGAACTTTTACCATCTCCATTGTCACCTTCATCTCCACCTATGCAACAAATTTCACCACTTCCGGAAGTTTTAGAGGAGAGTAGGAAGTCATATGACTCATTCATGCTTCCTACCATTCCCACTCCTTTAAAACCACCATCTTTTATCCCTCCTCCAACACCTTCTCTACTACCCTTCATTTTTTTTTCGAAAGTGAAGGATTTCAAGCTTTTGTTCTATGAATAACATTTGGGTCGTGTCGACGACGTTAAATAAATCGATTTTGATCGTTTTATTTTTTTACTTAACTTTTATTGTGTTTATAAATTAAAAAAAAATAGTTTCTTTGTATCTTTCATTGTTTTAATTAGTAGATTACGTTTTCACTCTTGTTTTTGTTTCGTTTTAATTCTTGTTTTTCTTTGGTTGTGTTAAAAAAAAAAAAAAAAAAAAAAAAAAAAAAACAAATTCGCGGCCCGCGAAAAATTGCCCATTTTCGGGCCAAAAATCGCTGCCACAAATTGGCCGGTTTTCGCGGCTCGCGAATTAAGCCCGCGGGCCGCGAATCGGGCTCGCGGGCCGCGAATCGAGCCTCGCGGCCCGCGAAAAAAAAAAAAAAAAAAAAACAGATTTGGGGATTAATTCCCTCTTTCCCCAATTTCTTCCCCGACCTTTTTCCTTGCCCAGACCCCGATTAATTCCCTCTTTCCCCAATTTCTTCCCCGACCTTCTTCCCGCCACACCACAACCCCCCCACCTCCCCACCCCCACCCAGACCTCGCCCCGACCACGACCAGCCTCCCACCACCCGCCCAGAACCACCCCGTCAATACCACCCCACCCTACCGCCCCACCCCTCCCCCCACCGCCCTCACCCACCGCCCAGCCCCCTCTACCACCCTACCCCCCACCGCCGCCACCGCTACCGCTGAACCACCCCACTCCTCCCCCTTCTTCTTCCCAAACCCCACCCCAACTCTCCTTCACCCCCACGACCGCCCAAACACCGCCCAAAAATCCGACTTCGCCGGCATCATCTCCAGCCGGCTGCCACCTCACCGCCGCCAGACCACCACCTCTTCTCAATCCATTTGGGAAGTCCTCAAATTCAGATTGGAGCACTACTCTTTGATTTTCACAGCAATGGGGTACTTTCGTTACAATTCTTTCATTCATATGCTAACTTGTGTGGTATTGTGCATTGTTTGTGTTATGAATTGGTGTTCTAAATTGGTATTACCCTGTCATTAGTTCAAAGATATGGTTACCATGGGCTTGCCGCCACTAGTTTACACTCATTGTGCTTAAATTGATCTTTCAATGGTTGTTTGCTTGGTATTCTCTTAAATGAGAGGGTAGTTTTTATCTAGTGCATTAGTGTTGCTAAATTTTTCACTTCTCCCGTTCTAAAGTGTTGTTATTATTCTAAAACATTGAGGACAATGTTTAGTTTAAGTGTGGGGGAGTTAGGTTTAGTGTTTTTTTTATTGTAAAAAGTGCACTTCTCTTGAAGAATTTGTTGAAAGAAAAATGAGTGAAAAGCCCGGATAGGTCAAAACATTAAAAAGGCCTAGGTAAAAGTGAGAGGCTTGAAAAAAAAATAAAAAATGAGTGGCTAGATAAACTTCTAGGCAAAAGGAGAGTGTGTGGAAAAATGAGGGGCTAGGTAAAAATCCTAGGCAAAAGGAGAGTGTGTGGAAAGAAAGAGGGGCTAGGTAAAAACCTAGGCAAAAGGAGAGAATTTTGTGATCTTTTGTTGGTTGTGTGTGCCATGGAAATTGCTTTGATGAAACTTATGTTTGGCATACTTTGCTTTTGATGAAAGTAATAGAAAGTTCTTGTTTTGGAAGTCTTAAATGTGCATTGGATTGATTTTTAGGAGTATGAAAATTTAGACTTGTATCGTTCTTTCTCGAGGACGAGAAAGGTTTAAGTGTTGGGGAGTTTGATGAGCCCTATTTATACCCTAGTTTTAGCACATTTTAAGACTTGTTTTTGAGCAACTTTTGGTATTAAATAGCTCATTGTACATTAGATTTGTAATTCCAAGATTTTATGATAATGTACATGTTTTGGAGTAATTGGATTGATATTCTTGAAGACCTTCTATGACTATGTTATAGAGTTGATGATTTGATGCTTGGAACTTGAATAATTGGTCATAGAAGTGGCGAGAAGGCCACTTTACTAAAGGTGGTAGAAGATGCCCAGAAAAGTGTCGCTTGTGCCCAGAAAAGTGTCGCTGGAGCTTGAAGGAAGTGTCACTCCAGATGAAGAAAGTGTCACTGCTTCCCAGAAGTGTCACTAGCTGCCCAGAAGTGTCGCTATGATGAACAGCGACCAAATAAAGCGTCGCTAAACTCTTGCCCACTTGCACTCTTGAGCTGAATTTTTGGGGCTATAAATACTCCCTTTTCTCCCTCATTTTGGACGAGCTCTCCAAATCCAAATCACATTTTTCCCATCTTTTTCTTCCTCTTCTTCCATTTTCTTCCATTTTGATTTGATGAACATGTGTGTATTAATTAGGATTATTGTTGTAGGCTAAAAACCCATCTTGGGGGCATGTGATTAAACTTCTATTATGGATTGAGAACTTGTTTGTGTAGCTTATGAATATATGATTTGCAAGTGAATGATTGTGTTGTATTTGTGTGTTTTGATGCATGGCAATGGTTAGGAACTATTTCCTAGTTATACAAATGTGTTGAATGTTGCTAGAAACATGGTTGAAATGCTAACATTTCCTCTATTGTTGAGTAGTAGATTTATGAGCTAATTTCATTATGCTATCATATTGTGTTTGCTCTTGATCTCATTCACTAGTGTTATATACATGTTAATTTCGTTATCGAATAGCATGGGTAGTGTTTATCGAGTCTCTAATTGATAATGCCATCAACAAATTGGTCTAAATGCTATCATTTAGGTCATTTGTGGATGAGAGTTGTGTTGATGCTTTCGTTATCTATAACTATAATAGTGAGATTGAGAAATATGTCTCTACGATTAGAGGTAGTTTCTTATGATAAACGATCATCATTCTCAAAGCAACACGTCATAGTTTGAGGAAAAATCCATGGTAGAAAGTTGAAATCACATGCACCCAAGGCTTGCATTTTAGATAGTTAATCTTTACTTAGATAATTGCATGATAATTTAGATTTTCATTTGCTTTGCATCGTAGTGTTTCCTACAAAACCAACTTCAAAACCCCCCTTATTTACCTTGCTTTCTTTATAATATATATGTATATGTTTATAATCTTTGCTAAAACACTAAACAACACTCCTTCTCCTTGTGGTTCGATCCCTACTTCCCACTATCTACTCTATAGTAGTTAGAAGTTGTAGGTGAAATATAAATGTGTTTTGATTGAGTGGGATTCCCATTTACGACGTGGGGAAATCGCTTGTCAGTTTTCAAAAAAAGCATGATGTATCTTTTACATTCAGGTCCTTACCAGATAGGATCCAAGGCTTAATTAGACTGGATCAAATGGCTACACCTTCCCTGAGAATATCCAGAATGGATACTACTAATGTCTGACTTTGTTTTCAGGTAATAATAGGAGGTGATTCAAATCACCTCCTATACCACATCAGCACCAACAAAGATTCATATACATACCACTGGTCTATCTTGGAGAATGGAGACAACCATCACTGAGCAACACCTCAATCTAATTCCTGGTGCTTTTTCTCTATGATCAGGTTTCTGTTGTAATTTGAAATTGATCCATAGGCTGCCTTGTGTCTGAGTAGCCTTGTGCTTCTGATTCACTAACAAGCAAGTGGATTTTACTCCAAATTTCTCAAAGCCTCTGATCTAGAAACTTTTTGATGTATAAAATGAGTCCTAGTGACTTCTTGATGTATAGAATGAGTTGATTTAGTGTTAATATTTAGTCTAACTCATTCTTTTTGGAAGCTATGCTTAGCTTCAAGTAGTACCTCTTTAGGTCTTCTACTATAACCGCTTCATAGTCTAGATTTGTAGCAAGCGGTTTTTTTGTAACTTTACTTAATCTGTCTTGTTATTTAAAAGGCATGGGGAACCCAATATAAATCCCTCTATCATTGGTGGTTTAATCCAAAAAAAAAAAAATTTGAAAAAAAAATAATTTGTGCAAAATTTATGAGAGTTACTTATGAAAATAAAAAAGATTCGTGCAAAACTTACATGATTACGTATGAAAATAAAAATGATTCGTGCAAAACTTAAGAGAGTTATATTTGAAAAAAAAAAATTCGTGCAAAATTTACAAGAGTAACATATGAAAATAAAATTTATTCGTGCAAAACTTACCAGACTTGCATATGAAATTAAATAAAAGTTATTCGTCAAACAAGAGAGTTTGAAATATAGCCCTGTCCGTAGTTCAAAATAAAATTGATTCGTGCAAAACTTACCAGACTTACATATGAAAATAAAAGTTATTCGTGCAAACAAGAGGGTGAGTACTAGCGCCAGAAAAATACAATCAATGGATTCGAATATGGGATCGGATCAAAACCATCCAAGCGAGTTTGAAATATAGCCCTGTCCGTAATTCAAAATAAAATTGGCCCTAAACTGAGAGAATCGGGTCGAGGTAATCAATTAAGTGAAACAGAGACGACAAGAGAGATGGAGCAGGTTCGTACCGGATCAGAGAGTAACTAAAATGTCACCACCGGAGAAACCAAAGCAAAATTAAACAGACATTTCTGAAAACAATCAACGATCGAGTTGGAAATATACAAACAAAAAAGAAAACTAAAACGGAAAACAAGTACTACTCCGTATTCACAACGCGACTACTACAACATTATTTTTCCCGCTGGAGAAAATATGAGTTGCCCTTTTTCCCGACGTATATGTGTTCGAGGTCGGGATCTTTAATAATCTGAATGTTGAAGCTGATGCAGTCGCCGGTGACGACAATGCAGGTGACTTTTTTCACCGGACAGACTTTGGTCAACGGGATGTCGACGCCGTCCATCTAGAGCGGCTGGTAGAGCACATCGACGACTACGAGTGTTTCAGAGAACATTTGTGGTGAAGGAGCAATTAGTTGGTAAATTTGTAGTAGAATATATATGTGTGGTCTTAATACTAATTAAACTATAGTTAAAGAGTTTTAGACCCTGTTTAATAGAGTTTATTTTTTGTTGTACTGACCTAATAAATTTAAATATATTGAACTGAACTGAAATAATTTTAAATATATTGAACTGAACTGAACTGTACTGAAATAAATATAAATACATTTTTTATAATTCAAAAATATAAAAACACGTAGAGGTGATGTAATCTGAACTGAGTTGCGTTGTTTATCATCAAATTATAGTGCAAATGATATGAACTTATCTCAACAGAACTGAATTGCTCCGAATTGAACTGAACTAAATTAAAAATAATCATGTAATGAAGACAAATTATATTTTGTTAAGTCGATTTAATGAATTATGATTCAAATATTTATACTATATATAAACTAAAGGTTAATAGTTAGACCAATTCTTGGGTGAGGCAGCATCACCCAAGAGGCAGGACCAAGTAAACCTTATTTTTGGTGAGGTTTCTTGAATTGACATCGAGGTTTTGATGAGGTGACATGTTTGATGAACTGACAACGAGGTTTGACGAGTTGGCGTCGAGGTTTCGATGAGGTTGCAGTGAGATATGATGAGGTGGAAGTAATGAAATTTCCCTTATTTAGCCTTGGCTCATGGGAGAATTACTCTAATAGTTATGGTAAATTAAAGACATAAATTGAGCTGAATATCATAGTTATGTATTTTTCAGAGGATATGAGTCATTGAGTTGTATATCATAATATTATATTTCAGAGGATATGAGTCATAGAGTTAAATATCATAAAATTATATTTCAGAGGATATGAACTGATCTGGACTGAATTTATCTAAACTGAACTGAATTGAACTAAATTAAAAATAATCATAGACATAATATATTTTGTTGAGTCGATTTAAAAGAATTACGATTCAAATATTTATATTATATGTAAAGTAAATGTTATGGTAAATTAAAGACATAATTTGAGTTGAATATCATATCAATGTATTTTTCAGGGGATATGAGTCATTGAGTTGTACATCATAAAATTATATTTCAGAGGATATGAACTGATATGGACTGAATTTATCTGAACTGAATTGAACCGAACTGAATTAAATTAAAAATAATCATATAATGAAGACATATTATATTTGGTTGAGTCGATTTAAATTAATCACGATTCAAATAAATATATTATATATAAAGTAAAGTATATGGTAAAGTAAGAAATAAATTGAGTTGTATATTATAAAATTATATTTCAGAGGATCTGAACTGATTTGGACTGAACTGATCTGAATTGAACTAAAATAAAAAGTACATTTTCATTTGTTATTAACTAAAGTAAACAAACTGTACAAGGAAATAAACAAATAATAAACAAATCCAGCCGAATATCATGAACTTATATTTCATTCGAAATGAACCAACCAAACTGGACTATATTAATTTGAACTGAAACAAAAATAATGTATGGCAAAATAAAATTGAGTCGAATAATATAAACTTCTAGACACATATTTTTTGAACTGAACTAAACTAAACTAAACATACCTAATAAAAGAAAATTAAGTAAAAAAAAATGTTTACAAAATTTTCTAAAAAACAAATTTAGGAATGCGCTGAAATGAACTGAACTGAAATAAATTTAAATATATTTAACTGAACTGAACTAAACTGAAAAAAAATTAAATTTACTGAAATGAAATAAATTTAAGTATATTGAACTGAACTGAACTAAATTGAACTAAACTGATTAACAGATAAACTCTGGAAAACAGGGCCTTAGTAATGGCATTAGTTTAAGAAGAGTGTTATTTTGGAAATAAGATTAGTTAGGAAAAAAAAAAAAAAACTCCCTAGGCTTCCGAGGGGTTTTAAACATTCAGAGCCCTCACTCATTCAATGCACACCAAAAGTGTTAAGAGGCAACTAGATTGAAAGAATAGGTGTAATGGGCCTGGTTCAGTGGTAATTCACCTTCTCTATAATTGAGAGGTCAAGGGTTCAAAACACACCCCTGACAAAATTGTGAATATTTGAGCAATTATTGTCAGGGTCTACCCAGCGTAGAGGGGCCGATGGTGGTTTCCCAGGGGCCGTGTTGGTGGCCCCCGCTGTGGTCTCCCATGCTGCAGGTGATGATGGTGCGATCGGTGGTTCCGGCTTCGGTGGTTCGGTGGCTCGTTGGTGCAAGCAGCTGGGTCCCTCAGGAGGACGTCTCAGAGCTACGTGGATGGAGCGTGTATAGCTTCACTGTGCTTACATGGATCTAATGTGGTGTCTCCTAGTTAGTCCTAGATTAGGACGTGTATATGTAATAGGTAGGTTGTAATCTATCTTGAATTCAAAAAAAAAAAAGATTGAAAGAATAGAGTCGAGATATATTATCTCGGTGGCTGGAAATTTATGCCAAACATACCGTACCATTCGAATTATCAAATAATACCAATTAAATTGGAAAAATACTAATGTAGTTTAATTTAAATTGTTGATTTTTATGAATTTCCTTTGACCTCTTTGATGATTTCCTTCATTTACAATTTCACTTTTATTTCATATATTTTGTGTTACCCTCTATATGCCTCGAGCTCCATTTAAGCCCTCCCTCAGAGAGCCAAATACTGGTTCCGACCAGTTATTATGTGAGATATGAGGCCTGAAACTGTCATATTAAAGCCGCCGAGAGCGCCAATCACATGGAACATGTCTGTATCCATCTCGGGAGATATCTCGGATGTAATGGACTCGCCTGCTAAATCATAATTTCAATTCGGAAGAGGATAAGCATGTCTATCGAAACTGATCAACATGACAACTTTTGAACGTCATTCCTAGGATGAAAGGTGAAAAAACCCTTCGACCTTCTAAGGCACACCATGGACTTCATCAGCTCGTATGATATCCAACTCATGACACACTAAAGTAAAAGCCATGATAAATCGGAACACATTCACCCGCAGATAGTCAATGAGTAAGGACCACCTCGACCAACCTTGTAGCATCATTTTCCTCGAGACTAGGTCTGCATCCTCAGGAACTTCATGATGCAGCAGTGACAACAGGCTCACGAGACGACCATCCCTTGCAGAGTTTTGACCTGCAAGATCTGAGGGTTTAAGGGGCGACCTTTGGTCTTTGTTTTTTCTCTTTCTCAGCTTGAACAAGGCGCGCCTCGGCCGCCCCTAAAATACTTATCCAGGACTGCTGGATCCTTACCTCTTCCAAACATGCTTGATTTGAAAATCATCAGAAGATGTCATCTTGCCCCTGCCTTTATCTAGAGGACCCATGATGACGGTCGGTGTAAATGCGACTGGTTCATCGTCATCCTCCTCCACATCGATGAGATGATGATACTATCATCCAAGCATAATCTACCTTATTAATCAGAGATCTACAACATCTACAATACCACGAACATGTTGAAAAAACCAAATTTTAAGACAATCTACTTAGTGATCGAGTTAGGGTTTAATTTAAAAGGCAGAGTTGGAAAACAAATACGTATTAAAAGTGTCAAATCTGAATGATCGTTTCTAGAGATTTTACACTTATATTCTAGAAAAGAAAGTAGTGAAAATATTAAAGATAATTTCCCTCAAGAAGATGAGCGGCTTGAGATTTGTTTCGCGAAATGGATGAAAAGATGGAAAAAGAAAAGGAAATCTAAAACTTCTTCTCGGAGTTAGACAGTTTTAACGAAATGAACTATTATATTGAAATTTCTAATGGGATGGAGTAACATAAAGTGAATATGATAAGGTCCAAATTAAAATGGACATTAAAGTCCACTCCATAAATTGAAACAGGCCACCATTTATAGTACAAAGAATCAGGACCCATATCCACAAACTTCTTGACATATTCGATTTCAAAAAAGCCTTAATTATTACGATTTATGTTTTACTTTATTTACATTTGTAAATTTTGGGGGATTTTTTAGGGTGTTACCATGCTCGGTCTCTGTAAAAACAAACCCTTAGACATTAACAGGAGATCGAAAAAGCAAAGCTACGTGCGATATATCTCAATTGTTTGTTTTGGTATATCAATTGGATTAGATGTTGTTAAGTGTTATTGGAAAAATAATTAATCAAACTTTCCTTAACTGAAAAAAAATACAAAGATAGTTAATATAAAGTAAACAACCTAGGCCTAAGGCCTTAACAAACTTGGTCCAACAATGCATTGTCTCTCACAAACTCCAAATCTCCCCATGCCCGAACTCGATGTATTTGAGTGTTGTTAATGAACCGGATGAATTTGAGAGCAATCCAATCTCTTGGGATATAACCGTGGTTGCTACTTTGAAAGTTTTCCTGCAAGTTATCGCAACTGTTTGCGATCGACGTAGTGATGCATGAAGAGAAGCCTATTCCAGTTTGCATCTCAACTTGGCTTAGGGATGAAACTCCCGTCACTTGCATTCACTTTCCAACTAAGTATCGCATCGTTGGCTTATATGGAACTTTAAAATTTCAAATCTTACTTCATAGCTTACGTCTTCTAAGATATGCAAAACTCAAACCAAGTGGTGACGACACTATGTACCTAGCTTCCTCTATATATACTTTTACCAACCTCATTTGGTCTCCCAATTATCCTGTTAGGTTCTGTAGGATTCGGTGGACTACCAACTCTAGATGATCTCCCAATGTTTCCATATTCCATTAACCACAAGTTATGTTATTGGAATCTGGAAACATGGGGAAATCATCTAGAATTGTGCGAGTAAAGTGCATTGTAAGTATAGTGTAGAGATCATCTAGAATTTCTATTGCAGTATAAGTATAATGCAAAGATCATCTTGAATTGTGCGAGTATAGTGCGGTGTAAGTATAGTGCAGAGATCATGCATCTAGAATTTCTAGGCCTTTACTATATGCAGTCTGACATTACTTTTTGCAGTCCGTATTTGTACATGAACTACCTTAAATACCCCTAATTAGTTACACAAACTTAATTTACCATTTTAATCCCACTCTCTTCATTGTATTTTCAATCAAATCCCTGAAGTTCTTCTGCAATTTTAGAATTTTCATTCCAACTTTTTTTCGATCGATCAAACATTCTTCTTCCTTCCATCACTCTTTTTTCCATCTTTTTGATCAAACATTGTTTTTCAAGTTTTAGGTAAATTCGATTCATCAAACACTGTTCTTCCTTCCATCACTCTTTTTTCCATCTTTTCAATCAAACATTGTTCTTCAAGATTTAGGTAAATTCGATTCATACGTCCCATCCATATCGCCAATAATCCATATCTTTCTAGTACCTCTTTTCTTCAAAATTTTAAATTTCCGGATAAAGGGTGAATTTAAGAATATCTTGTATTTTTTGGTGTGTTCTTTAGCAACCGGGTACACCAACCGTGTTCTTCAGCATGAATGTCTGGTGTTCTTTACCATGAATGTCTGGATTTTGAATGTTCGATGGCCATCGCCGATGAACACGTGGTCAATGCGTATTTAGATGCTAAATTGAGATAATTTAGATGGTAAAAGTTCAATGAGAAAGTAAAAGAAATATTTGGAATAGTATATTTATGGAAACTAATTAATCAAAATTATCTCGGAAATGCGAATGTCCAGGTTCATGATTGAGAGTGTATTAAAGATGATTGAATTTAATCTTGGAAAATGATAGATATAATTTTGGAAATTTAAATCATCTTCCAAGATTAACTCCACTTCTATTTCCAAAATTATATCTATCATTTCCAAGATTAAATTCAATCATCTTTAATACACTCTCAATCATGAACTTGGACATTCGCGTTTCCGAGATAATTTTGATTAATTAGTTTCCATAAAAAATACTATTCCAAATATTTCTTTTACTTTCTCATTGAACTTTTACCATCTAAATTATCTCAATTTAGCATCTAAATAAGCATTGACCACGTGTTCATCGGCGATGGCCATCGAACATTCAAAATCCAGACATTCATGCTAAAGAACACCAGCCATTCATGCTGAAGAACACGGTTGGTGTACCCGGTTGGTAAAGAACACACCAAAAAAATACAAGATATTCTTAAATTCACCCTTTATCTGGAAATTTAAAATTTTGAAGAAAAGAGGTAATAGAAAGATATGGATTATTGGAAATATGGATGGGACGTATGAATCGAATTTACCTAAATCTTGAAGAACAATGTTTGATTGAAAAGATGGAAAAAGAGTGATGGAAGGAAAAACAATGTTTGATGAATCGAATTTACCTAAAACTTGAAAAACAATGTTTGATCAAAAAGATGGAAAAAAGACTGATGGAAGGAAGAAGAATGTTTGATCGATCGAAAAAAAGTTGGAATGAAAATTCTAAAATTGCAGAAGAACTTCAGAGATTTGATTGAAAATACAATGAAGAGAGTGGGATTAAAATGGTAAATTAAGTTTGTGTAACTAATTAGGGGTATTTAAGGTAGTTCATGTACAAATACGGACTGCAAAAAGTAATGTCGGATTGCATATAGTAAAGGCCAATTTCTATTGCGGTGTAAGTATAGTGCAAATATCATCTTGAATTGTGCGAGCGAGTATAGTGCAGTGTAAGTATAGTGCATAGATCATCTAGAATTTCTATTGCCGTGTAAGTATAGTGCAAAGATCATCTTGAATTGTGCAAGTATAGTGTAGAGATCATCTGGAAACATGAAAGATAAGTTGCACGTGTATTTCAATTATTTTTTTCAAATTTTTGTTTACTGAATACAACCCTAGTTATATCATTCAGTCAAACATACAACTAATCTAAACTTCTAAATTCCCAGTTGTAGATTAACTGGTCTGGTCCTAAGGCTAGGCGTATTATCTCTTGGTCAGAAACATTGTTCAAGTAGATGTACCAGACTATCTTCCTAGCTACTTGTTCAGGTTCTAGTCGGTTGATCCTTTTGTGTACGACTTTAGCTGCTTCGAAAGGATTCATTGCACTAATTTTTCTAGCTGCAACAGCATAAGCATTTCAACATTATAATTCAGATATAATTAGTTCACATTTTCCAAAAACAGCCACTCATTACTCCAAATATGGCCATCTAAATAATAAATTACACCTCTCATCTAATTTGAATGGAGGTTTAATAGTTAAAGCGCATGTTATATACGTGCAAGTTGAGATCTAATTTGAAGGAAGCTTTCATAGATAGAGCGCGTGTAATATACTTGCGATTTGAAATCTAATTTGAATGAAGCTTTGACAGATAAAGCGCGTGTAATATACGTGCGATTTGAAATCCAATTTGAAGGAAACTTTAATAAATAAAGTGCGGGTAATATACGTACGATTTGAAATCTAATTTTAAGCACGACCTGGGGCAGAGACGGAGCCAGAAAATCAAAACCGAGGTACACCTCAAACAAGTCAATGAGAATTTTTAAAATCAAACGAGCATCATTCTTAATTCAATCAAACGAGTATATGAAAATCAGAAACATAAAGACTATAATTTAAAAAATAAATAAATAAATCAAGTCTTTTACTACATCTTTAATGTGTTTGAGAGATGAATTTTCAACATTTTCCAACGTTGGGTCAGTCACGCGAAATAGAATATGGCACAAATGAGCGAATCTAGATAGGAGTTTTACATGTTAAAATTTAGAAAATGGTATATACTGTGCTAAACCAACTACTAGGAAAATACTAGACTACAAAGCCCATAAGGCCTCAGCCCAACAATGGAAGTAAAAACCACGATCACATGATGATGGTGGGAACCGAGAAAATACGATAATGCAATACTCTCTATAAATACCAGGAAGAGAGAAGAAGAAAGGTACGCACTTTTAATATTGGATATTATATTTGATCAGACAGGGACTGACTTAGGCATCGGAAAATCTTCCTGGAATCCGTTCCGGGACCTTGCAGGTAACATCCGACGATCAGAAGGAGGTCATCAGTGGGCTCAAGGGCGATCCAATCACATCAGAAAAAAATATCTAAGGTGCACTAAAATGAAATTTACATATTTTTAAACTAATTAAATATAAAAATAATTTTAAAATTATATCCCGAGTTACCATGTGGCTCCGCACTGGCCTGGGGGATCGGAAAGCACTTTATTTGCCATTCTGGTCAAGGGCCAGCTCCCTCAAATTCAGCATGGGCCAGTACTTCATTAAAATCACCATGACACGGCCATGGAACACCATCTAAGCTAAATGTCTGAAACTGATCCAAGCTTGCCTTCTCAAAGTCTCAAACCATTAAAATGCGAAAATCAAATCACCTATGAAATTGCATTGCGACTATATGTAATTAAGAACATTGTCTCTAAAAGTATAAATATAATTTATAAATTTCAGAGATGAAATAGTGAAAGTACCAAGGATGATCGTTAGCTTTTATCGCCACCCACAAGGCCACAACAGAAGTACCTAAAATAAAAAAGTGAAAATAATTTTCAATTTTAGAAAATTGATCGTTAGTTGTTTACGGTCACCTACAACATAACATACACACACGTTTCTAAAATGCAATTAAAAGTGAAATTTAGGTATAAAAAATTAGTCAAAAATAGATTGGGCACCTTGAGCAAGATTTTAGCATAGTTTGAGTACCATTTAAGTAAAACACGCAATTCCAAACACAAATTTACAACTAAAAGGGAGCCTCTCTCATCTTATGGGGATTTTGCATTTCTTCCATTTTTCCGACTGACTGCCTCACAAAGTCTGCAGGGTAATGTGTCTATGCTAGCTGCTCGAGCTTTCCGGTAATTACCTGGTACACCACACCTTCTCCACGCATGATACTCGGCGTAGGCAACTGGATCATTAGCTAGAGCTTTGACATAAGAAGCCAATTCTTCAATGGAACTGAATTTCGACCCGTCAATGATCGAATGTGGTGGCACAAAGTCCCTCACATTTGGGGCACCAAAGTAGATGGGGACTGCACCAGAATCAAGAGGGTAAAACAGCTTCTCTGTGATGTAGCTCTCCGTTAGGGTGTTCTCAATCGCTAGAACGAACTTGTAGTGGGACATTGCACAATGCGAGTGGTACCACCATTTCGGCGGTTCACCGGCGCCGGTACCTGCCTCCTTGCTGCTGCAATCTGGATACAGAGTGATGGCCGTGTCTGACCCTCCAACATTGTTCAAGCACTTGCCGAATGAATGGCTGGGAAGCAAGCTAAGTACACGCTCAGCTAGCCCGTCTCTATCTGGAAGACAGCGCGATGAAGACCAATACACCAAAGTATCATTATTCTTTTCACTTGACAGATGATAATTTCGATTGTTGTGGAGAAGTACACTGGCATAAGTTGCCTGGACATCATCTTCTGCATGATAACTGACAAAGAAATCCTCAAATCCTGATCTTATCCTCCCAGCTTCCAGATCCATGTATACATGAAGCGGTTCATGATCACCATTCCGAATCTGATGAGGAGGAGGAGTAACAGTCTCAAACAGCAGTGCATCAGGCTTATCAGCAAGAACTGAGGATTTAGTCCACAGGCAGCTCAGTCCACATCGGCGGCACGAGTACAAGTTATCAAGATTATCAGGAATCCAGGTCCACCCCTTCACCAGAACACTCACGTGATTCATCTTCAGTTCGCTGCATTCAAACTCACCATCAACATCCTGCAGAGAAGAAAATGACCCGTTTTCCGATTTGTGCTTCTCTCTGAATCGAGCACAACCCACCTGGGAATCCCATTTTCGGTACGCATCCGGCAAGTCCCGGAAAGGGTCTGGCGCAGAATTCGAAAGCGAGCTTGAAAAGGTGGAATCTTGGAACAAAGAAGAGACTCTGTAAGAGGAAAATTGCTTGGATAAGCCTGAAAATACAAGGATGACTAGAAAAAAACCCAACAGTACTGACGCTGTTACAGCCAAGGTGTTGATGGTTTTAAACATCGTGATGAACTGAATATATTTAGGGATTTGTTTTCTGGGTTGCAAGAAAGGGGATTTGAAAGGATGGGGCTTTAGATCAAATATATGTTCTCTAGATATCAATTTGTTACTGCCTCTTACATTTCCTATCCTTTGAAAAACTTGTACTGCATGAACTCCCAGTCCTCTAAATTTACTGACCATAAAAGCAAATTTGGCATCCTTTGAAAAACTTGTCCTAATCTACTAGCTCTTTCCTCGGTCCCATGCTATTTTCACACCCACCATCTTTTCAATGGTCTCTTTTTTTATGTGATTATAAGTTACATCCATTATAATTCAATACTCACTATTCTAACTAGCTAGTTAAGTGGTCCACTGTCAAAACAATTAGTTAAATGATCGACGCCTCACTGATTAATTATATCAAAAAAAATTACCACATAAAAAATGTATAAAAGAAATGATTATATACAAAATATATCATACCCTAAATAATTTATAAAACATATAAAATAAGGTATGCCATTTATATGGCAACTAAATTTTTTGAGAGAGTTAAATTTTAAGAATGATCAAATGTAGACCTGTTTGCCTGAGTTTTTCTGTAGATCAGTTCGGTTCTGTTTTATATAAATATTTATATTTTTTTAGTTTAGCTAAATATATATTTAATTTTAATTTAGTTTAATTAAATATATTTCATTTATTTCATTTCTGTTCAATAATATTGTAATTGTAGCTTTGAAAAACACATTTATATAATCTATCTATATGATTTTTCGTGCATTTTAATTCAATGCATTTTCAGAGAATATATATTAAGCGTCCATTTTCAGAATTTATTTCGACACGAACTTTTTAGTTTGGTAACGGGGGACAAGTGAGGTGGGGAAAATTATGTGATCGTGGGGTAATGTATGTGTATGCACTTTGATATTTATTAATTAGTTAACTCGGCAAATTTTTAATCAGTAATATCTATGTATAGATATAAGTTAATTAAATTTGATATTGTGAATCTAATAAGGTCTCATACAATCATTTTGAAATTTATTTATCACCTCAATTTGAAAGTCATATATAGATATATATTAAAAAATATCATTAATAATATTAAAAAATCGCTCAACCTATAAGTGGAATAAAATATCTAGTGTAGGAAGGATAATCAAACTATTTAACAAACTGAATAATCGCCCTATATCGAAGAAGAGATCAAATAAAAATTCTATTACCCCTGAAGAGCGAGAGACATGAACAGTTTAACAAGGGATTCACATCCAAATATAATCTACCTTATTAATCAGAGATTTGCAACATCTACAATAGCACAAACACTTTGACCTATGTCGTTTCAATGTCCAAATAATATGGTCGAAAAAAATAAATTTCAAGACAATCTACTTAGAGATCAAGTTAGAGTTTAATTTAAAAGATCGAGTTGGAAAAGAATACTTATTAAAAGTGTCAGATCTGAAGGATCGCTTATAGAGATTTCACAGGAAAAGAAAGCAGTGAAAAAATTAAAGATGGTTTCCCTCAAGAAGATGAGCGACTTGAATTTTTTTCGCGACGAGGGTGAAAAGAGGGAAAAAGAAAAGGTAATCTAAAACTTCTCCTCGGAGTTAGATAGTTTTAACGAAATGAACTATTAAATTGACATTTCTACTCGGGTGGAATAACCACAAGATATGTTATTGGAATCTAGAAACATGGGGAGATTATCTAGAATTGTGTGAGTATAGTGTGGTGTAAGTACAGTGCATAGATCATCTAGAACTTCTATTGTTGTGTAAGTATAGTGCGGACTTCATCTAGAATTGTGCGAGTATAGTGCGCGCGGTGATCATCTGGAAACATTAAGGATAAGTTGCATGTATATTTCAATTAATTTTTTTCAAATTTCTATTAACCTAATGATATCATTCAGTCAAACATGCAACTAACTCTAAACTTCTAAATTCCCAATTGTGGATTAACTGGTCTAGTCCTAAGGCTAGACGTATCATCTCTTGGTCAGAAACCTTGTTCAAGTAGATGTACCCGGCTATCTTCCTAGCTACTTGATCGGGTTCTAGCCGGTTGATCCTTTCGTGCACGGCCTTAGATGTTTCGAAAAGATTCATTGTACGGTTTTTGTTAGCTACAACAACATAAGCATTTCAACATTAGAATTCAGATATAATTAGTTCACATTTTCCAAAAAAATCACTCATTACTCCAAATATGACCATTTAAATAATAAATTACTCCTCTCATCTAACTTGAATGGAGGTTTAATATATAGTTAAAATGCGTGTCATATACATGCGAGTTGAGATCAAATTTGAAGGAAGTTTTAATAGATAAAGTGTGTGTAATATACGTGCGATTTGAAATCTAATTTAAAGCACGACCTGGGGACCCGAAAGAACTCACTTGCCATTCTGGCCAGCTCCCTCAAATTCAGCCTGGGTCATTACTTCATTAAAATCACCAAGACACAGCCTTGCAATACCATCAAACTAAGCAAAATGCTTGAAACTGATCCAAGCTTGCATTCTCAAAGTTTCAAAGCATTAAAATGCGAAAAGTCAAATCACCCATGAAAATTCATTGCGCTTATAAGTAATTGAAAATATTATCTCTAAAAGTATAAATATAATTTATAAATTTCAGATATGAAAGCACTGTTTGCCGAAACTTTTCTGTAGATCAATTCAGTTAAGTTAAAATGTAATTTAATGAAATTTAGGATAATTCAGTCATGCTGACTTCTTTTTAATATATTAATTTTCACTTCAGTTCAGTTCAGTCTAGTTCAGTGGGAAATAAGTTTAGCAAACAGGATCGAAATAGTAGAAGTACCAGAGATGATCGTTAACCTTTAACGGTCAACTAACAGAAGTACCTAAAGTGCAAGTGAAAATTATTTAAGAAAGTTGGATCGAATTTTGGGACAAAGAAAGAGACTATGTAAGAAAGAAAATTTCTCGGGGCAGATCATAAGTTGGATTTTCTTTCTGATTGTAGCCTGTATTCAGCATCTTATGAACTAAAAAAAAGAAAAAAAAAAAATTTCTTGGATAAGCCTGAAAATACAAGGTAACTAGAAAAATACCAAACAATGTTACTGTTACACACCCAAAGTGTTTATAGTTTTGAGCATCGTGATGATCTGAATATATTTTGGGATTTGGTTTGGGCTAGCTACGTGCAGTCTGTATTTTGCTTCATTAATGCCATCTAAAATACGATTACATACATTAATATATATTTAATAGTCAACATTTTAAAATTTTGGACAACATAAATATAAATAATGTTTTAAATTAACGGTTTTTCCATGGGCACTCGTTAACATGGATGAGATTCCATGGATTATTGTGCAGTTAATCTTGATAAGTGCAGAATTAATTATTACGAATATCTATACATTAATTGGGTGTGAATGCATTGAATTTACGTGGTAAATACATCTGTTTGTCTTAATTACGTGGTAAATATCTATCTTTCTCAATTACTGTATACTTACCATTGGATTCTATTTACGGATAATTATATCAACGATAATGATTATTTATCGTACACATATTTAAAATTTACAGTGTCAGGTAATAAATATATTCATATAATTTAGTGGTTATATTTTAGTTTTTATAAACCCACCAACTATTACTATAACAAAGTTATATTTAGATAGTTTTATAAATTTTATAAATAATGTATATGAATTTTTTTTGAAATAATACATGTAATAAACATATTAAATATTAATTAAACAATAATGAATTCAAACATTTAAAAAATTGTTATCTTGGAAATTTTATCGAATGATATATTATTTTAATACCATAAACACAATTTATTTTTTGAATTCAAATATATGTGTACCATGAATAATCATCGTCAGAAAAGAAACCAAGTAGATGGTAAATATAAAGTAATTAAGACAAATAGATGTATTTACCACGTAAATTCAATGCATTCACACCCAATTAATATATAAATGTTCGTAATAATTAATTCTGCACTTATCAACATTAACTACACAATAATCCATGGAATCTCATCCATGTTAAGGATCTCGTTAGAAAAACCGTTAAATTAATACAGTTTCATATAAGACATGTATCAAAATAGCAATAAATTCATTTTTATAATAAAAATACATGCTCAAAAAAGTAAAATACACGTGGCAAATGTAAAGACATTTTGTTTCTGTGTTGCAACTTGCAAGCTCCGAAGCATGGAAACGCCTCCACCCTGTCGTATCCCGTTTCGTACCCGTACCCGATACGGAAACGGCGGGAATCGCCGGGGAAACGGAAGAAATACGTTTTGGAAATGTTTGGAACAGGGGAAACGGGGTCAACATAAAGGGAAACGAGGTCAACGATCGGGAAACGGTAAACGGGTAATTCAGGTCGGATTTTATAATTAAAACAGAAAATCAAAGCGTTTTTCCCAAATCAGATCAAACCCATATACGAAACCAACCTTTCTTGACGCCGCGATCAAAACCCAGACCTCCGCCCGCTGATCTCCGCCGATGACGCAGCTGCATGGCGGACCGCCGGTAATCTTTCACCGCCTTTCTTTTTCTCTTTCCCGCAGTCCAGAAACTCCAGACACGGCTTCTTCTTTTTTTTTGGATTTTTTGGTTGTTTTATTTATTGATTTATTGGGGAATATTTGTGGGTTAATTAGGCCCTGTTTACTAGAGTTTATTTCTTGATGAACTGAATTGAATTGAACTAAATTGAACTGAACTGAATTGAACTGAACTGAACTGAAGTAAAAATTGATGTATTGAAAAATGGAATCAGCATGACTGAATTAACCTGAATTTCATCAAATTACATTTTCACTGAAATGAACTGAATTGAACTGAACTGAACTGATCTGCAGATAAGATCTGGTAAACAGGGCCTTAGTCTAATTATGTATATATATGGTATGGGTATATATTCTTTTAGATGAGCACGTTATGAATTTAGCTTTATATAGATTTTTACTAGTTTTTCATGATTCTCCATTTAATATATTAGAGTAGTTAATTATTAATTTGTTATATATAATTTTAGTTTTAATTTATATTATAGACATTTACCCGCCGTATCGTATCCTAAAATTTTAAATTTGCCGTTTCCGTACCGGTATCCGTACCGTATATGTTTCGATGCTACTTAGGTTGCAAGAAAGAGGATTTGAATGGATTGTTTATTCTATTAATCTCCTACTTCCTCGGTCCAATGCTATTTTCACACCCCACTCTATTCTAAATGGTCTTCTTTTTACAGATATGTGTATATCTGTTTTCTTGAGGCATTCCTCGTACTCAGGCTGAAAAGAAAATTGTGAATCAATCCAGGCCGCATTCACAAACGATATCTTCGGACTAGGGCTGTAAACGAGTCGAGTCGAGATCGAACAGACCTGTGTTCGAGTTCGTATTGCATGTTCGTGATCGAGTTCGAGCTCGTACGAGTTGAGATATTTTAGTTCGAGCTCGACTCGTGAGCTCGATAAAAAATCGAGTTCGAACTCGAACTAGTTCGAGCTCGTTAAAGCATTAATGAATAAAATTTAATTAATTTATAAAAAAATTCTATATAAAAATTCTATTCGAGCTGCTCGACGAGACTATCGAGCTGACTCTTATAAGCTCGAGTTCGAGCTCGTATATAAACGAACGAGCTCAAGTTCGAGTTCGAACTGGTCAAACCGAACTTTGACCGAGTTGTTCGCAAGTTGTTCACGAACGAATCCAGTTCATTTACACCCCTACTTCGGACAACCGTCGGAACTGGTCGCCACGTCTAAGGCTTTCTCAAACTTTGATTTCAGCTCATCAACACTCTCACACTCAGCGAAGCTCAGCAATTCGTCCAACGGCCGAGACATTCCGGCGCCCAACAAAGCAACCGCGGCGTCCAATGACAGGTGAAACGGCAGCGTTTTCGGCAAATTTTAGCTTCCCGTGCAGAGTATTCAAGCTCAAGGGGAGGCATGGATTCTCCATCAAACTGATCATGCTTGATTTTTGTCTTCTTTTACCAAGCCGCCTTAAGTTCAACAAGTATTGTTCAACAAGTATTCTTTTACCAAGCCGCCCTAGATATCTCGTGCCAAAACTTTCCTCCTCCTGCAAGAAAACGAATATATTGTTTTAACACTGGTTTCAGGACTTCAAGAAAACAAAGACAGCTTACCAAAACAAAAGACAAGAAAAGCGAAAATCAATGGAAAATAAATTAGCTCCAAAACCATACAACGAATGTGTCGTTGAATGAAGCAAACTGACCAAATACTCATAGTATACAATTGTGCACTTACAAAAACAAAAAGGAATTGGGGTTTCAATTAAAAGAGAAGAACTATTCCCAGCTTGGTGAATTGCAGATTTAACATCAACGGCGGAGCCCCGCGAAGTTGTTCATCTTGCAATTCCGCCGCCGGCGATCACCTTTGAAGTCCAACAGACGGAATTGCTTATGTCCAACTTAATTTGAAGCTTCAACGAATGATAAATTGGTCTTCGTTTTTCCAGAAATTTCTTCTTTCGTCCTAAAGCCTTTCCTTTCCTTCACCTTATAAGGGTTGTATTTGGTTTTACTTTTTATCTACTTTACTTCAAAGTAAAGTGGTTTTTTGTGTTGGGTAAGTTGCTAAAAACCAACTTATTTAGGAAGCATAAACTATTTTTAGTATCAAAAGTAAAAGTAAGTTATATCAGCTTTTAAAAAAGGTACTTTTCAGCCTACTTTGCTTTTAAGCACAGCTCCACCAAACAGAGCCCAAGGTCTCTACTTTGCTTTTGATAGTAAATCAAAGCAATTTCTCCATGCAGGTCCATTTTTCTCTTGCAGATCCATATTTTTACCATAATGCCCCTGATGGAACCCTATGATTTCAAGTCCATTTTTTGTCTTAACAATATTAGGGGTATTATAGTAAAAATACGGATCTGCAAGAGAAAAATGGACCTCTAAATCAACCCTAACTCATTTTGTGACTTTTTTTTTCCTCAACCTTAATTTTTTGACAAAATTCAGAATGTACCCTCAGTTGTTAAATATGTATTAATGTACCCTTGAGAGATGAGGCAACAACAACAAGCTCAGCATTTGCCGGCGGCCGTACATGAAGAGACCCGGTGGAGTCGTTTTTGGAAGTTCAGGGGCGCTGCATTTTGCATGGAGACTGTGAAGTTGAGGCGACGAGGGGTTGAAGTTGCATCGACCTTTCCGTTCTGCATGGAGAAGTAGGATTCGATGGCTCACTTATTCTTCGGCTGCGAATGTGCTTGAGCCGTGTGGGGGACGGTCAATTTGCTTCTGGAGATTGTAGAGGCGATGGAGCCGAGGGGAGATGCTTGGTTCCGAAGGTTACTGAAGGATGGTGATGAGGAGTTATATTCGCTTGTAGTTATTGTGTGTGACGGATTATGGTTTCAACGGAATAAGAGAATATTCGAGCAAACCCGAGTTGGCGGCTAACGTTATAGCAACAGGGGTGGTGGCCAACTTGAGAAACTACAGAACATCTCAGAATTGGAGGGAAGAAATATCGAGCTCGCTGTTGCCGCAGACTTTGTAGTCGGACCCAGGTACTTAGATTAATTTTGATGTTGGGATCTTGAATAGTGACATAGGGGTGGGGACCATTTCGGACATTTCTTGTAAGCAGTGGCACGAATGATTCTACACGTTAGTGATCCAGCAGTGGCTGAATGCTTAGCCTTGGAGGAAGCGCTCATGTTGACAAGGGATTTAAACCAGCCGGGAGTGGGGGACGCATGTCGCCCTTCATGTTATTCAGATGGTGCATCAAGACATGGAATGCTCGGTTAATTGCATAGAAACGGTTCAAAGAATTCAAAATTTGCTGGAGTACCGGGTTGGGGCCATTTTGAGTTCCCCGTGATCAAAATTTTATAGCTCACTCTCTAGCGAACTATGTTAAGTCGAACCCCTTTTTGTATGGCTCTAGCGTTGAATAAAAGTATAATATTTAAAAAGAATAAAATTTATTAGAATGGAATTGAATTGAATTTAACTAGAACTACAAATGAAAAAACAAAAACCTAATAAAATTACACAATTTCAAAGAAGCATTCTAAACATTAATGAAAAAACTTAGCACAGTACTGCTAATACTGAACTTACAACACCATAATTAAATCAAAATGCCAAAAGAAGAGGTTAACATTACTTTTCGAGGGGATTGAGGACAGTTCCAAGAAAGAGGACCAATCCAGATCCTTTCTCTTTGATGATGAACAAGAAAGGATGATCCGCCACAAATATCTTCTTGTTTGGACTTGGTCGGGCGCATGTTATCATCATTCCCCTCACACTGGTTACAGCAACTGCTTCAGTGCCCTCCTCATCCACCTCTATGAAAGCCTTCTGAATAACATTTAGGTCAAATTTTCTGCCCTCTACATTCTGCAGCATCTTTGTCAGTTGTATCACTTTTCCTTCCTCCATGAATGGAAATTCAATGTCCTCTGATAGCCCCTAGATATACTCTTATTTTGTAGCATTTGAAAGTTGTTTTATATAGTATTTTGTGTAATTATATTAGACTTTTGGACCGAATCATTCATAGTGGTTTCAAATTGAAGACGTGCATTTCGATCTTGAATTGCACTTGCGATGGATTTGAATGATTTGAAGACCTTCTATGACCGTCCTGACCGCGTTTGATACATTGAAGAACCGGTCGTAGAAGTGGCGTGAAGGCACACTCTCGCGGGCCGCGAACCCTAGGTCGCGAACCGCGAGGGTGTGTGTTGCTGTTTTGACCATGCCGAGTTTCGCGCGGGCCGCGAAACTCCGGTCGCGAGCCGCGAAGACCGAGGCGCGCGGACCATGCCGAGACCGAGGCGCGCGGACCACGCCGAGACATGGGCGCGGACTACGCCGAGACACGGGCGCGGACTACGCCGAGACACGGGCGCGGACTACGCCGAGACACGGTCGCGGACTACGCCGAGACACGGGCGCGCGGGCGCGAGACTCCGGTCGCGGACTACGCCGAGACACGGGCGCGCGGGCGCGAGACTCCGGTCGCGGACTACGCCGAGACACGGGCGCGCGGGGCGCGAATCCTCGGCCGCGAACCGCGAGAACCAGGCTCGCGGTCCGCGAAGGATCCCGCGCGACCCGCGAAGCTGCCTGCAACTTGCATTTTGTTTAGCTTTAATTTTAATTATTTTGGACTATAAATAGAACTTATCCTCAATGTTTAGAGGTCGGTTTTTACAGAGCTCCCAATCCAAAAACATCCAATTTCTCTCTTTCCTTCCCTTTGATTTGATGAACAAACATGTTTGTATTAATTAGGATTATTGTAGTAGGCTAAAAACCCATCTTGGGGGCATGTGATTAAACTTCTATTATGGGTTGAGAACTTGTTTGTGTAGCTTATGAATGTGTGATTTGCTATTGAATGATCATAATTTGTATGTGTATTTGATGCTTGAAATGGTTAGGAATGATTTCCTAGTTATAGATATGTGTTGGATATGTGTTAGACATTGCTTTTCCATGGTTGAAATGCTACCATTTCTTCTATGTAAAGGTAGTGAATTAGGAATCAAATATATGTTGTTATCAATTATATTTGTTCTTGAGATCATTCATTAGCATTGTATCTATGTCAAGTTTGTTATCAAATTGCATGGGTAGGTTTGAGAAACATCTAATTTGAAATGATATTGATGAATTGAACTAGTTGTTATCATCTAGTAAAGTTGTCAATGAAAGTTGTGAGGATGCTTTCATCTTTCATAGCTATGATTATAGATAGTTTCTCATGATAAACAATCATCATTCTCAAAGAAACATGTCATAGTTTGAGGAAGAACTCATGGTAGAAAGTTGAAATCACATGCATCCAAGACTTGCATTTTAGATAGTTAATCTTTAGTTAGATAATTGCATGATAATTTAGATTTTCATTTGTTTTGCATCGTAGTGTTTCCTACAAAACCAATTTCAAAACCCCCCCTTGTTTACCTTGCTTTCTATATAATATATATATGTGTGTTAACAATCTTTGCTAAAACACTAAACAAGATCCTTCTCCTTGTGGTTCGATCCCTACTTCCCACTATCTACTCTATAGTAGTTAGAAGTCGTAGGTGAATATAAATGTGTTTTGATTGAGTGGGATTCCCATTTACGACGTGGGGAAATCGCTTGTCAAAAATGGCGCCGCTGCCGGGGAGAAGGCATTTCTTGTTTTGTGTTTTATCTTAGATTTTATTGTTTACCTCCTTTGTTTTCTTTCTTTTCTTTGAAAGTGTATTGCTCGAGTTCTTTGCGTAAACAACACCTTGTAGTGTGTATTGCCTTAGAATCCTTGCACTATAATTTCAATCCTTTCTTTATTTTGTTTTCTTTGAAGTGTGTATTGCTTGGTTTCTTGGAGTAAACGACGCCTTGTAGTGTGTATTACCCTAGAACCCTTGCACTACAATTTCAATATCTTTGTTTGTAGTTTTAATTTTAATTTACATATGGATAACCTCCCTTATAACTATTCAAGGGATGATGATAATTTTGCAAACTCGCGTGATGCATACAATTTTACTAATTTTTCCGAGTCTTGCAATTTTGATTTGAGAAATGAGCACTTTCAACATGAAATGCCCGTTGGTTCCTCATACCAAGGGTACCATGATGAGTGCTATAATGAGGAGGGAGTTGGATTCCAATATCAACAAGTTTATGATCCTTACTACGATTCTTATGAGCCGCAATGGAGTGGTCATTCGAATTCGAGGTTTGGATACCCACCGGAAAACCAACCCAATGAGCAACAAAATCTACCTCACCCACCTTTTGAATTGCCTCAAGAACAAGATGCGATGAATTATGAAGATAATTTACGCTTAGAAAATCTTGAGAGGCAATTGAATTTAATGTGGGAAGCGGTGAGGAGATTAGAAGCTCAATATTCCGAAGGAGAACCATCCCAAGTAGAACCTATTCCGAGTGCTTTGCACGAAGAAGAATTTGAAAGGGATGAGGAGTTGGTTGTTGAACAAAAAGAAGAAGAGAGGGAGGTGATCGAACTTGAGAACTTACCATCACCATTGCCACCCCTACCTCCACCTATTCAACCAAAATCACCAACTTCGGAAATCTTAGAGGAGCCAAGTAGGAAGCCAACTTACTCATTCATGCTTCCAACCATCCATACTCCTTTAAGAACCTCACCTTACACTCCTCTACCTATGCTTTCTCAACCCCCCTTCACTTTTTTCTTAAAGGTGAAGGATTTCAAACTTTTGTTCTATGAATAACATTTGGGTCGTGTCGACGACGTTAAATAAATCGATTTTGATCGTTTGGAAATAACATTTCCACTAAACGATTCTTGTTTTATTTTTATTTAGCTTTTATTGTGTTTGTATTAAAAAAAAAAAAAAATTTAAAATTATATAGTTTCTTTGTATATTTCTTTGTATATTTCATTGTGTAGAATAAGGTGTGCAATGGAGCAAAAAGGGAAAAGCTGAAGAAGCCATTCCTCGCGGTCCGCGAATTGATCGCGCGGACCGCGACCGAAGATTTTCGCGAGCCGCGAAAGGGAGCTCGCGGATCGCGCCTATATCTCGCGGTCCGCGCATGAAGTCTCGCGACCCGCGAGGGAGGCCGGGATTTCTCGAAAATTCCTGGAACAAAAATGCCCATTTTCGCGGCCCGCGGTTTCATCGCGCGGACCGCGAAATTATGCTCGCGGTCCGCGGTTTCATCGCGCGGACCGCGCCGAGGTTTGCCGAGGATTTGCGCACGGTGCGCGATTTCATCGCGCGCGCCGCGCGAAGGTTGCCGAGGTCTTCCGCGCGAGACCGACGTTTTGCGCGCGAGACCGAGGTTTCACCGTGCCGAGTTTTCACCATGCCGAGGTTTTGCGCGCGCACGGCCGAGAATTTGCTCGCGGCCCGCGACGGGGGACGCGCGACCCGCGAACCATGCCGAGTTTTCTCGGAATTCCCTGCCACAAAATGGGCCATTTTCGCGGCCCGCGACGGTTGCTCGCGACCCGCGACGGAGTCTCGCGGCCCGCCAATGGACGCTCGCGACTCGCGAGGTCACGGGGACTATTTCTTCACCTTTTCTTCTTCTATCTTTTCTCTCTTCCTTCTTCCCTATTCCCTCAAGCTCCCAAAGGCTTCAATTGACGGTACCCTACTCAATTTGTTCAAATTTTTTTTTGGTGTTTTAGGGCTTGCCGCCAATAGAATTAAGTACATTTTGAAGGGCTTGCCGCCTTTAGTTACATACTGAACTTTTTGAATAGGGCTTGCCGCCATATAGCTACTTTAGTTGTGCTGGACGGTTATTGCATAGATTAAGCTAATATAGCTACACCCTTTCTTACACTATGATTTTCATTGATATATTTAAACATTGAGGGCAATGTTTAGACTAAGTGTGGGGGAGAGGTGTTGGACTTTTGTTGCTGATTTTGTTGCTAGTTTTATTACTGTATTCTTTAAAAAAAAAAAAAAAAAAAAAAAAAAAAAAAAAAACAGCCCGGATGGTCCCAAAAATACTAGAGGATCAGGTAAAAATGAGAGGCATGCCCGGATGGTTCCAAAAATACGAGAGAATCAGGCAAAAATGAGAGGCAAAAAAAAAAAAAAAAAAAAAAAAAAAAAAAAAAACATTTTCTTTTATCTTGTTTAAATATGTAAGCTCTCAAATGTTATGTGCTTAATAATTTAGAATATACACTTGGATCTTAATCGTTCTTTCTCGAGGACGAGAAAGGTTCAAGTGTGGGGGATTTTGATAGCCCCTAGATATACTCTTATTTTGTAGCATTTGAGAGTTGTTTTATATAGTATTTTGTGTAATTATATTAGACTTTTGGACCGAATCATTCATAGTGGTTTGAAATTGAAGACGTGCATTTCGATCTTGAATTGCACTTGCGATGGATTTGAATGATTTGAAGACCTTCTATGACCGTCCTGACCGCGTTTGATACATTGAAGAACCGGTCGTAGAAGTGGCGTGAAGGCACACTCTCGCGGGCCGCGAACCCTAGGTCGCGAACCGCGAGGGTGTGTGTTGCTGTTTTGACCATGCCGAGTTTCGCGCGGGCCGCGAAACTCCGGTCGCGAGCCGCGAAGACCGAGGCGCGCGGACCATGCCGAGACCGAGGCGCGCGGACCACGCCGAGACACGGGCGCGGACTACGCCGAGACACGGGCGCGGACTACGCCGAGACACGGGCGCGGACTACGCCGAGACACGGTCGCGGACTACGCCGAGACACGGGCGCGCGGGCGCGAGACTCCGGTCGCGGACTACGCCGAGACACGGGCGCGCGGGCGCGAGACTCCGGTCGCGGACTACGCCGAGACACGGGCGCGCGGGGCGCGAATCCTCGGCCGCGAACCGCGAGAACCAGGCTCGCGGTCCGCGAAGGATCCCGCGCGACCCGCGAAGCTGCCTGCAACTTGCATTTTGTTTAGCTTTAATTTTAATTATTTTGGACTATAAATAGAACTTATCCTCAATGTTTAGAGGTCGGTTTTTACAGAGCTCCCAATCCAAAAACATCCAATTTCTCTCTTTCCTTCCCTTTGATTTGATGAACAAACATGTTTGTATTAATTAGGATTATTGTAGTAGGCTAAAAACCCATCTTGGGGGCATGTGATTAAACTTCTATTATGGGTTGAGAACTTGTTTGTGTAGCTTATGAATGTGTGATTTGCTATTGAATGATCATAATTTGTATGTGTATTTGATGCTTGAAATGGTTAGGAATGATTTCCTAGTTATAGATATGTGTTGGATATGTGTTAGACATTGCTTTTCCATGGTTGAAATGCTACCATTTCTTCTATGTAAAGGTAGTGAATTAGGAATCAAATATATGTTGTTATCAATTATATTTGTTCTTGAGATCATTCATTAGCATTGTATCTATGTCAAGTTTGTTATCAAATTGCATGGGTAGGTTTGAGAAACATCTAATTTGAAATGATATTGATGAATTGAACTAGTTGTTATCATCTAGTAAAGTTGTCAATGAAAGTTGTGAGGATGCTTTCATCTTTCATAGCTATGATTATAGATAGTTTCTCATGATAAACAATCATCATTCTCAAAGAAACATGTCATAGTTTGAGGAAGAACTCATGGTAGAAAGTTGAAATCACATGCATCCAAGACTTGCATTTTAGATAGTTAATCTTTAGTTAGATAATTGCATGATAATTTAGATTTTCATTTGTTTTGCATCGTAGTGTTTCCTACAAAACCAATTTCAAAACCCCCCCTTGTTTACCTTGCTTTCTATATAATATATATATGTGTGTTAACAATCTTTGCTAAAACACTAAACAAGATCCTTCTCCTTGTGGTTCGATCCCTACTTCCCACTATCTACTCTATAGTAGTTAGAAGTCGTAGGTGAATATAAATGTGTTTTGATTGAGTGGGATTCCCATTTACGACGTGGGGAAATCGCTTGTCAAAAATGGCGCCGCTGCCGGGGAGAAGGCATTTCTTGTTTTGTGTTTTATCTTAGATTTTATTGTTTACCTCCTTTGTTTTCTTTCTTTTCTTTGAAAGTGTATTGCTCGAGTTCTTTGCGTAAACAACACCTTGTAGTGTGTATTGCCTTAGAATCCTTGCACTATAATTTCAATCCTTTCTTTATTTTGTTTTCTTTGAAGTGTGTATTGCTTGGTTTCTTGGAGTAAACGACGCCTTGTAGTGTGTATTACCCTAGAACCCTTGCACTACAATTTCAATATCTTTGTTTGTAGTTTTAATTTTAATTTACATATGGATAACCTCCCTTATAACTATTCAAGGGATGATGATAATTTTGCAAACTCGCGTGATGCATACAATTTTACTAATTTTTCCGAGTCTTGCAATTTTGATTTGAGAAATGAGCACTTTCAACATGAAATGCCCGTTGGTTCCTCATACCAAGGGTACCATGATGAGTGCTATAATGAGGAGGGAGTTGGATTCCAATATCAACAAGTTTATGATCCTTACTACGATTCTTATGAGCCGCAATGGAGTGGTCATTCGAATTCGAGGTTTGGATACCCACCGGAAAACCAACCCAATGAGCAACAAAATCTACCTCACCCACCTTTTGAATTGCCTCAAGAACAAGATGCGATGAATTATGAAGATAATTTACGCTTAGAAAATCTTGAGAGGCAATTGAATTTAATGTGGGAAGCGGTGAGGAGATTAGAAGCTCAATATTCCGAAGGAGAACCATCCCAAGTAGAACCTATTCCGAGTGCTTTGCACGAAGAAGAATTTGAAAGGGATGAGGAGTTGGTTGTTGAACAAAAAGAAGAAGAGAGGGAGGTGATCGAACTTGAGAACTTACCATCACCATTGCCACCCCTACCTCCACCTATTCAACCAAAATCACCAACTTCGGAAATCTTAGAGGAGCCAAGTAGGAAGCCAACTTACTCATTCATGCTTCCAACCATCCATACTCCTTTAAGAACCTCACCTTACACTCCTCTACCTATGCTTTCTCAACCCCCCTTCACTTTTTTCTTAAAGGTGAAGGATTTCAAACTTTTGTTCTATGAATAACATTTGGGTCGTGTCGACGACGTTAAATAAATCGATTTTGATCGTTTGGAAATAACATTTCCACTAAACGATTCTTGTTTTATTTTTATTTAGCTTTTATTGTGTTTGTATTAAAAAAAAAAAAAAATTTAAAATTATATAGTTTCTTTGTATATTTCTTTGTATATTTCATTGTGTAGAATAAGGTGTGCAATGGAGCAAAAAGGGAAAAGCTGAAGAAGCCATTCCTCGCGGTCCGCGAATTGATCGCGCGGACCGCGACCGAAGATTTTCGCGAGCCGCGAAAGGGAGCTCGCGGATCGCGCCTATATCTCGCGGTCCGCGCATGAAGTCTCGCGACCCGCGAGGGAGGCCGGGATTTCTCGAAAATTCCTGGAACAAAAATGCCCATTTTCGCGGCCCGCGGTTTCATCGCGCGGACCGCGAAATTATGCTCGCGGTCCGCGGTTTCATCGCGCGGACCGCGCCGAGGTTTGCCGAGGATTTGCGCACGGTGCGCGATTTCATCGCGCGCGCCGCGCGAAGGTTGCCGAGGTCTTCCGCGCGAGACCGACGTTTTGCGCGCGAGACCGAGGTTTCACCGTGCCGAGTTTTCACCATGCCGAGGTTTTGCGCGCGCACGGCCGAGAATTTGCTCGCGGCCCGCGACGGGGGACGCGCGACCCGCGAACCATGCCGAGTTTTCTCGGAATTCCCTGCCACAAAATGGGCCATTTTCGCGGCCCGCGACGGTTGCTCGCGACCCGCGACGGAGTCTCGCGGCCCGCCAATGGACGCTCGCGACTCGCGAGGTCACGGGGACTATTTCTTCACCTTTTCTTCTTCTATCTTTTTTCTCTTCCTTCTTCCCTATTCCCTCAAGCTCCCAAAGGCTTCAATTGACGGTACCCTACTCAATTTGTTCAAATTTTTTTTTGGTGTTTTAGGGCTTGCCGCCAATAGAATTAAGTACATTTTGAAGGGCTTGCCGCCTTTAGTTACATACTGAACTTTTTGAATAGGGCTTGCCGCCATATAGCTACTTTAGTTGTGCTGGACGGTTATTGCATAGATTAAGCTAATATAGCTACACCCTTTCTTACACTATGATTTTCATTGATATATTTAAACATTGAGGGCAATGTTTAGACTAAGTGTGGGGGAGAGGTGTTGGACTTTTGTTGCTGATTTTGTTGCTAGTTTTATTACTGTATTCTTTAAAAAAAAAAAAAAAAAAAAAAAAAAAAAAAAAAAAACAGCCCGGATGGTCCCAAAAATACTAGAGGATCAGGTAAAAATGAGAGGCATGCCCGGATGGTTCCAAAAATACGAGAGAATCAGGCAAAAATGAGAGGCAAAAAAAAAAAAAAAAAAAAAAAAAAAAAAAAAAACATTTTCTTTTATCTTGTTTAAATATGTAAGCTCTCAAATGTTATGTGCTTAATAATTTAGAATATACACTTGGATCTTAATCGTTCTTTCTCGAGGACGAGAAAGGTTCAAGTGTGGGGGATTTTGATAGCCCCTAGATATACTCTTATTTTGTAGCATTTGAGAGTTGTTTTATATAGTATTTTGTGTAATTATATTAGACTTTTGGACCGAATCATTCATAGTGGTTTGAAATTGAAGACGTGCATTTCGATCTTGAATTGCACTTGCGATGGATTTGAATGATTTGAAGACCTTCTATGACCGTCCTGACCGCGTTTGATACATTGAAGAACCGGTCGTAGAAGTGGCGTGAAGGCACACTCTCGCGGGCCGCGAACCCTAGGTCGCGAACCGCGAGGGTGTGTGTTGCTGTTTTGACCATGCCGAGTTTCGCGCGGGCCGCGAAACTCCGGTCGCGAGCCGCGAAGACCGAGGCGCGCGGACCATGCCGAGACCGAGGCGCGCGGACCACGCCGAGACACGGGCGCGGACTACGCCGAGACACGGGCGCGGACTACGCCGAGACACGGGCGCGGACTACGCCGAGACACGGTCGCGGACTACGCCGAGACACGGGCGCGCGGGCGCGAGACTCCGGTCGCGGACTACGCCGAGACACGGGCGCGCGGGCGCGAGACTCCGGTCGCGGACTACGCCGAGACACGGGCGCGCGGGGCGCGAATCCTCGGCCGCGAACCGCGAGAACCAGGCTCGCGGTCCGCGAAGGATCCCGCGCGACCCGCGAAGCTGCCTGCAACTTGCATTTTGTTTAGCTTTAATTTTAATTATTTTGGACTATAAATAGAACTTATCCTCAATGTTTAGAGGTCGGTTTTTACAGAGCTCCCAATCCAAAAACATCCAATTTCTCTCTTTCCTTCCCTTTGATTTGATGAACAAACATGTTTGTATTAATTAGGATTATTGTAGTAGGCTAAAAACCCATCTTGGGGGCATGTGATTAAACTTCTATTATGGGTTGAGAACTTGTTTGTGTAGCTTATGAATGTGTGATTTGCTATTGAATGATCATAATTTGTATGTGTATTTGATGCTTGAAATGGTTAGGAATGATTTCCTAGTTATAGATATGTGTTGGATATGTGTTAGACATTGCTTTTCCATGGTTGAAATGCTACCATTTCTTCTATGTAAAGGTAGTGAATTAGGAATCAAATATATGTTGTTATCAATTATATTTGTTCTTGAGATCATTCATTAGCATTGTATCTATGTCAAGTTTGTTATCAAATTGCATGGGTAGGTTTGAGAAACATCTAATTTGAAATGATATTGATGAATTGAACTAGTTGTTATCATCTAGTAAAGTTGTCAATGAAAGTTGTGAGGATGCTTTCATCTTTCATAGCTATGATTATAGATAGTTTCTCATGATAAACAATCATCATTCTCAAAGAAACATGTCATAGTTTGAGGAAGAACTCATGGTAGAAAGTTGAAATCACATGCATCCAAGACTTGCATTTTAGATAGTTAATCTTTAGTTAGATAATTGCATGATAATTTAGATTTTCATTTGTTTTGCATCGTAGTGTTTCCTACAAAACCAATTTCAAAACCCCCCCTTGTTTACCTTGCTTTCTATATAATATATATATGTGTGTTAACAATCTTTGCTAAAACACTAAACAAGATCCTTCTCCTTGTGGTTCGATCCCTACTTCCCACTATCTACTCTATAGTAGTTAGAAGTCGTAGGTGAATATAAATGTGTTTTGATTGAGTGGGATTCCCATTTACGACGTGGGGAAATCGCTTGTCAAAAATGGCGCCGCTGCCGGGGAGAAGGCATTTCTTGTTTTGTGTTTTATCTTAGATTTTATTGTTTACCTCCTTTGTTTTCTTTCTTTTCTTTGAAAGTGTATTGCTCGAGTTCTTTGCGTAAACAACACCTTGTAGTGTGTATTGCCTTAGAATCCTTGCACTATAATTTCAATCCTTTCTTTATTTTGTTTTCTTTGAAGTGTGTATTGCTTGGTTTCTTGGAGTAAACGACGCCTTGTAGTGTGTATTACCCTAGAACCCTTGCACTACAATTTCAATATCTTTGTTTGTAGTTTTAATTTTAATTTACATATGGATAACCTCCCTTATAACTATTCAAGGGATGATGATAATTTTGCAAACTCGCGTGATGCATACAATTTTACTAATTTTTCCGAGTCTTGCAATTTTGATTTGAGAAATGAGCACTTTCAACATGAAATGCCCGTTGGTTCCTCATACCAAGGGTACCATGATGAGTGCTATAATGAGGAGGGAGTTGGATTCCAATATCAACAAGTTTATGATCCTTACTACGATTCTTATGAGCCGCAATGGAGTGGTCATTCGAATTCGAGGTTTGGATACCCACCGGAAAACCAACCCAATGAGCAACAAAATCTACCTCACCCACCTTTTGAATTGCCTCAAGAACAAGATGCGATGAATTATGAAGATAATTTACGCTTAGAAAATCTTGAGAGGCAATTGAATTTAATGTGGGAAGCGGTGAGGAGATTAGAAGCTCAATATTCCGAAGGAGAACCATCCCAAGTAGAACCTATTCCGAGTGCTTTGCACGAAGAAGAATTTGAAAGGGATGAGGAGTTGGTTGTTGAACAAAAAGAAGAAGAGAGGGAGGTGATCGAACTTGAGAACTTACCATCACCATTGCCACCCCTACCTCCACCTATTCAACCAAAATCACCAACTTCGGAAATCTTAGAGGAGCCAAGTAGGAAGCCAACTTACTCATTCATGCTTCCAACCATCCATACTCCTTTAAGAACCTCACCTTACACTCCTCTACCTATGCTTTCTCAACCCCCCTTCACTTTTTTCTTAAAGGTGAAGGATTTCAAACTTTTGTTCTATGAATAACATTTGGGTCGTGTCGACGACGTTAAATAAATCGATTTTGATCGTTTGGAAATAACATTTCCACTAAACGATTCTTGTTTTATTTTTATTTAGCTTTTATTGTGTTTGTATTAAAAAAAAAAAAAAATTTAAAATTATATAGTTTCTTTGTATATTTCTTTGTATATTTCATTGTGTAGAATAAGGTGTGCAATGGAGCAAAAAGGGAAAAGCTGAAGAAGCCATTCCTCGCGGTCCGCGAATTGATCGCGCGGACCGCGACCGAAGATTTTCGCGAGCCGCGAAAGGGAGCTCGCGGATCGCGCCTATATCTCGCGGTCCGCGCATGAAGTCTCGCGACCCGCGAGGGAGGCCGGGATTTCTCGAAAATTCCTGGAACAAAAATGCCCATTTTCGCGGCCCGCGGTTTCATCGCGCGGACCGCGAAATTATGCTCGCGGTCCGCGGTTTCATCGCGCGGACCGCGCCGAGGTTTGCCGAGGATTTGCGCACGGTGCGCGATTTCATCGCGCGCGCCGCGCGAAGGTTGCCGAGGTCTTCCGCGCGAGACCGACGTTTTGCGCGCGAGACCGAGGTTTCACCGTGCCGAGTTTTCACCATGCCGAGGTTTTGCGCGCGCACGGCCGAGAATTTGCTCGCGGCCCGCGACGGGGGACGCGCGACCCGCGAACCATGCCGAGTTTTCTCGGAATTCCCTGCCACAAAATGGGCCATTTTCGCGGCCCGCGACGGTTGCTCGCGACCCGCGACGGAGTCTCGCGGCCCGCCAATGGACGCTCGCGACTCGCGAGGTCACGGGGACTATTTCTTCACCTTTTCTTCTTCTATCTTTTTTCTCTTCCTTCTTCCCTATTCCCTCAAGCTCCCAAAGGCTTCAATTGACGGTACCCTACTCAATTTGTTCAAATTTTTTTTTGGTGTTTTAGGGCTTGCCGCCAATAGAATTAAGTACATTTTGAAGGGCTTGCCGCCTTTAGTTACATACTGAACTTTTTGAATAGGGCTTGCCGCCATATAGCTACTTTAGTTGTGCTGGACGGTTATTGCATAGATTAAGCTAATATAGCTACACCCTTTCTTACACTATGATTTTCATTGATATATTTAAACATTGAGGGCAATGTTTAGACTAAGTGTGGGGGAGAGGTGTTGGACTTTTGTTGCTGATTTTGTTGCTAGTTTTATTACTGTATTCTTTAAAAAAAAAAAAAAAAAAAAAAAAAAAAAAAAAAAAACAGCCCGGATGGTCCCAAAAATACTAGAGGATCAGGTAAAAATGAGAGGCATGCCCGGATGGTTCCAAAAATACGAGAGAATCAGGCAAAAATGAGAGGCAAAAAAAAAAAAAAAAAAAAAAAAAAAAAAAAAAACATTTTCTTTTATCTTGTTTAAATATGTAAGCTCTCAAATGTTATGTGCTTAATAATTTAGAATATACACTTGGATCTTAATCGTTCTTTCTCGAGGACGAGAAAGGTTCAAGTGTGGGGGATTTTGATAGCCCCTAGATATACTCTTATTTTGTAGCATTTGAGAGTTGTTTTATATAGTATTTTGTGTAATTATATTAGACTTTTGGACCGAATCATTCATAGTGGTTTGAAATTGAAGACGTGCATTTCGATCTTGAATTGCACTTGCGATGGATTTGAATGATTTGAAGACCTTCTATGACCGTCCTGACCGCGTTTGATACATTGAAGAACCGGTCGTAGAAGTGGCGTGAAGGCACACTCTCGCGGGCCGCGAACCCTAGGTCGCGAACCGCGAGGGTGTGTGTTGCTGTTTTGACCATGCCGAGTTTCGCGCGGGCCGCGAAACTCCGGTCGCGAGCCGCGAAGACCGAGGCGCGCGGACCATGCCGAGACCGAGGCGCGCGGACCACGCCGAGACACGGGCGCGGACTACGCCGAGACACGGGCGCGGACTACGCCGAGACACGGGCGCGGACTACGCCGAGACACGGTCGCGGACTACGCCGAGACACGGGCGCGCGGGCGCGAGACTCCGGTCGCGGACTACGCCGAGACACGGGCGCGCGGGCGCGAGACTCCGGTCGCGGACTACGCCGAGACACGGGCGCGCGGGGCGCGAATCCTCGGCCGCGAACCGCGAGAACCAGGCTCGCGGTCCGCGAAGGATCCCGCGCGACCCGCGAAGCTGCCTGCAACTTGCATTTTGTTTAGCTTTAATTTTAATTATTTTGGACTATAAATAGAACTTATCCTCAATGTTTAGAGGTCGGTTTTTACAGAGCTCCCAATCCAAAAACATCCAATTTCTCTCTTTCCTTCCCTTTGATTTGATGAACAAACATGTTTGTATTAATTAGGATTATTGTAGTAGGCTAAAAACCCATCTTGGGGGCATGTGATTAAACTTCTATTATGGGTTGAGAACTTGTTTGTGTAGCTTATGAATGTGTGATTTGCTATTGAATGATCATAATTTGTATGTGTATTTGATGCTTGAAATGGTTAGGAATGATTTCCTAGTTATAGATATGTGTTGGATATGTGTTAGACATTGCTTTTCCATGGTTGAAATGCTACCATTTCTTCTATGTAAAGGTAGTGAATTAGGAATCAAATATATGTTGTTATCAATTATATTTGTTCTTGAGATCATTCATTAGCATTGTATCTATGTCAAGTTTGTTATCAAATTGCATGGGTAGGTTTGAGAAACATCTAATTTGAAATGATATTGATGAATTGAACTAGTTGTTATCATCTAGTAAAGTTGTCAATGAAAGTTGTGAGGATGCTTTCATCTTTCATAGCTATGATTATAGATAGTTTCTCATGATAAACAATCATCATTCTCAAAGAAACATGTCATAGTTTGAGGAAGAACTCATGGTAGAAAGTTGAAATCACATGCATCCAAGACTTGCATTTTAGATAGTTAATCTTTAGTTAGATAATTGCATGATAATTTAGATTTTCATTTGTTTTGCATCGTAGTGTTTCCTACAAAACCAATTTCAAAACCCCCCCTTGTTTACCTTGCTTTCTATATAATATATATATGTGTGTTAACAATCTTTGCTAAAACACTAAACAAGATCCTTCTCCTTGTGGTTCGATCCCTACTTCCCACTATCTACTCTATAGTAGTTAGAAGTCGTAGGTGAATATAAATGTGTTTTGATTGAGTGGGATTCCCATTTACGACGTGGGGAAATCGCTTGTCATCCTCCTTGAAAGTTCCACCAATCTACCAATTCACTAAATCCTATTGTGTTCAAGTTTTAATTAAAGCAGCAGCGAATCAAAACTTTAAGTGCGGAATTGAAAAAGAACACGATGTGATCACGCAGTTCAGTGCATCGCACCTACGTCTGCGGGGCCGTAGCCCGTGTAAAGATGCTTCACTAGTTGTAATAAATATGTCCGGTCTATTACAAACTATTTGTTACTCTAGCAAGCCTATCACACTACCATTTCTTTCTGATAGCTGTTACAGTGATTACCTTCTTTTCCACGAAGGTGCGGCAAGATCTCTTCCACCCGAGCTTTAACACACGTCCCTAGTGTTTGTGGTTGTTGAAAACCGTGGACGACGACGCTGCTCTGGCCTGGCCTAAGGTAAACCCCGAAGGGATTTTTTCTCTCGTAAGATCGGCAAATCAGGCTCTCACCTTATTGTCCCTTTTATAGCTCAATGCTGTGTGAATTAAGTCATCTCCACAGCTGTAGAATTCCATTCCAATTAAACCACGTTTAAAACAGAAACTCTTTGGAATAAGGAATTCAGAAAATCTCCAATTCCTAAAATAATGCAGAAAATCCTTTTCCAATTAAATCTCTGCAATATCCCATGTATAAATCTGAATTGAAGATGGATTTGGACTGTATTATCTCGAAACAAATATATCCATTCCATATTAAACGCGCACAATATTCTCTTTCCTCTTTAAAAACCTGCGCTAAACTTCTGGAATTTTTCTATTTTTTTCTGCCCAAAACAGTCATGTTGCAACATGACCTTCCACAAAGCAGCCAACAAAATCTGGACTTTACACTCCTTGTCGATGCTGCTTGAGAATTTGAATTTGGGAATCCTTAAATCATCCAACTCAGTATACACCAACCCAAAATGCAAGTGATCAGCATCATCCTTCAGCTTCTCTAACATGCTTCGCAGCCCATCCTTCTTGTGTGGTAGGATTATTTGCATTCGTCAAACGATCCGTATCCGTACTTTTTATAGCTAGTCATGAAAGGAACCATTGAAATCTTGTCACCATTGATGAGATAAAAATCCTTCTTCTTTAGTTAATCTGGGATTGAACTTGTTTTGCCAAAATCCTTTGAAATACAGTGCATTTGTCAGGATAACTGCCATACGATCCCCATCATCCTTGTTGGGTGACTGTTGGAGCTGCTCACGCGTGATAATGCTCTTGATAAGACCATTGGTATTGGAATCCGCCCACGAGTTAACAGCTTTCACCAATTCATCAACCTAATCAGATCAAAGCAAATAGGGTACAACATATGAAGAAATCTGGCTTTCAAGATAATTGAAACAAACATAAGAATATAAAACAGAGACATAGATACCTGCTCGACGAAGTCATAGGAGGGGGTAGCTTCGATTTTGAATGTTTCCCTGAGACATTCCTCGTACTCAGGCTGAAAAGAAAACTGTGAATCAATCCAGGCCGCATTCACGAACGATATGTTCGGACAACCCTCGCCGGAACTGGTCGCCACGTCCAAAGATTTCTCAAACTTTGATTTCAGTTGATCAACACTCTCACACTCTGCGAAGATCAGCAATTCGTCCAACGGCCGAGACATTCCGGCGCCCAACAAGGCAACTGCGGCGTCCAATGACAGAGGAGAAACGGAAACGTTTTTGGGGGCAGATTTGAGCTTTCTGAGCAGAGTATTCAAACTCAATGAGAGGCATGAATTCGCCTTCGACATCATGCTTGATTTTCGTTCAAGACTTGATCGATGGAGCCGCAATACGATGTCTGAAATGAAGCAGTACGCAATCAATACTCGAGCAGCCTATGTTCAAGGCTTTATATCTGATGCGAAAACTTGTCCCCTGCTGCAATCAATACGTATTAGTGGAATATCTGCAAGCAATACGTATTAGGCTTTATGACATCAAGTCCACGAAATTGGATATCTGTTTCCTTTTTTTTTTTCTTTTTCCGGTTTGTTTGTCACGCTATGCTTCTTGTATTAGTGGAATGTTTGTTGATTGCTATTCATTTTCAGGTTCATGGGAAGATTTTTGGAATTTATTGCAAGAGGTGTCTATGCCTGTAAATATCCAGCGGTAATCTTTGAGTTTGATTGCGTTTTAATTACGATTAGAGTAGCTTTAATCAGCCAATGGAATTGGTATAATTTGATGCTTTTGAATCCATGTGTTAATTTTTTCTAAATTTATGCTCTTTCATTGAATGAGTGGCTGCTGAAAATCCAATTCATGTATTTGTATTGTGGCTGCCAACTGCCAACTCAAATTCAAAGTTCCTCTTCCATTGATGCCTCGATCGTGCAATTCTGTAGCTTAATTACATTTTAATTCCAGAATGCTGTTGAGAACGGAGTTAGAGAAGGATTCTATTTGATAGCATTACAAGCACAATGGGGATAATCAGAGCTCCGGTCAATCTGGTTTTCTGTTTTAATGCTTATGTGTGATTGGTGTGAATGTGTGATAGATGGGATCGATATGTTAATAAGGAATGAAGTTAATATGCAGATTGTCTGCTATTTTCCTCTTGATCTTTTCCATAATTATAGCTTTACTGTATTATTTGATTAGCTTAATCATAGGTTGTGTATAATGTCTGATTAGCATAATTGTAGCTATATATAGCTAAGCTTGTAATCTTATAAATACATGTTCATGTATGATGAATAGAAAGCAACTTCTCTTTCTGAAATCTCTTTATGGTATCCGAGCTTCTTTGATCCAAAAGCTCCATTTTTTTTCTCTCCTCTCCTAACGTATAAATCCATGGCAGACTCAAATCCTCCCAATCAAATTCCTAACAAAGATGATCCAGCCAAGCCATTTACGTTCATCAATATCCATAATACCATTAAACTCTCCACTACCAACTATTTATCATGGAAAATGCAACTCGAGGCCATTCTTATTGGTTATGATTTATATCAATTTGTTGATGGCTCTTTTCCATCACCCAAACCCACCGTTACTGCTAATGATGTCACTAGCCCAAATCCAGAGTATCTATACTGGACAAGGCAAGACAAGCTTTTGTTTGGTGCTCTAGTCGGTACCCTTTCTCAACCTCTCATTCCGCTCGTCTCTCAAGCGATGACTACCAAAGATATATGGGATATTCTTGCAAAAACTTATGCAAAGCCAAGTCGGGGCCATATCAAGCAACTGAAGGATCAGTTCAGTCGCGTTTCTAAAGGAACTCAAACCATCACCGAATATATGCAGGCTATTAAGGCATGTGCAGATCAACTTGCAGCTTTAGGTAAGCCAGTTGACCATGAAGATCTCATTGATAAAGTTCTTACAGGTCTCGATGGTCCTTACAGTTCCATTGTTGACTCCGTCAATGGTCGGGATATACCAATCTCTTTTGAAGAGTTGCATGAAAAGTTGATAAACCGAGAGCTCACTATCAAACAAAGTCAACCCGATTCTTCCTTTCCAGCTACAGCTTTTGCAGCTTATTCTCGTCCACAGAATCGCAGCTTTGGTCAATCCAATGCTCCTGGTATTCTGCCTATCCCCAGACAAAATTCTACGAAGCAAGCACGTCCTTTTTTGGGTCCTAATACTTCGAAGCAGGCACGCCCTTTTCTGGGTAAATGTCAATGGTGTCAAGAACGAGGTCATGTCATCTCTCAGTGTGCTTCGTTTTCTGAGCAGTTCCCTAATGCTGTACCACCGCATCAACTGAATTACTTCAAGCCTAATCCTCCGCGAGCTTATACGGCCACTCGACATGATTCTTCCTCACCTTGGCTACTTGATAGCGGTGCCTCTCATCATGTCACATCTGATCTCCAAAATCTATCACTTCATGCTCCATATGATGGTACCGAAGAGCTCATCATCGGTGATGGTACAGGTTTACACATCTCTCACACTGGCTCCCTTACCTTTCCTCATTCTTTTTCCTCTGTCAAACTCAATAATGTTCTATGTGTACCCTATATATCCCGTAACATCATCTCTATTTCTTAATTCTGTATTCAAAATAATGCTTCAATTTTATTCTTACCTCATTCTTTTCATGTGAAGGATCTCAAAACGGAAAATCTCTCTTCCAGGGTCCAGCTAAGTCAGGAATTTATGAAATTCATCCATCTTCTCCTCAAGTCTTTGCAAGCACTGTTGCCAGCTCTCTGAATTGGCATCATAAATTCGGTCACCCGTCTCTCAAAGCTTTTAAACAGTTTGTCTCTTCAAACAATTTAAACATTTAAAGTATTTCCACTTTGGATTGTAATTCATGTGCTTGCAATAAAAGTCATCAACTTCCTTTTTCTACTTCATCTATATCTTCTACTGCTCCCTTACAGTACATCTATACTGATCTTTAGACATCTCATCTATACTCTCATGATGGCTTTAAATACTATATCATTTTTGTTGATCATTTTACCAAGTATACTTGGTTCTATCCATTAAAACAAAAATCTGACACAAAAGAAGTCTTCATCAGATATAAAGCATTGGTTGAAAAGTTTTTCCAACTTCCTCTCCTTACCTTATACTCCGATAATGGTGGTGAATTTCAGGCCCTAAAAGCCAACTTATCATCTGCCGGCATTTCACATCTTATTACTCCTTCTCACACCCCTCAACATAATGGCTATTCCGAAAGGCGCCATAGACATATTGTTGAAACATGCCTTTCTCTTCTTACTCATGCTTCCATGCCATTAAAATATTGGACGAATGCATGCTCTACAGCCGTTTATCTCATAAATCGTCTACCCACAACAACTCTAAACAATGATTCCCCTTATCTCAAACTGTTAGGAAAAATGCCCAACTACAACAAACTGAAAAGTTTTGGATGTCTATGTTATCCATGGTTAAAACCATACACCAACCATAAACTAGATTCCAAATCCACTCCTTGTATCTTTGTAGGTTACTCTTCTACTCAAAGTGCCTATTATTGTCTTGAGCCTAAAACACATAAAATCTATACATCTCGACATGTTCAGTTTGTTGAAAACGAGTTCCCATAATCTGTTCTAACAGCCCCAAAACATTCCATTGAAACCTTGATTGAAGAATGGTGTCCCATGTCCATTCCAGTATCTTCCGAAACTACTTTTCCAACTCCTAATCCCTCTCTAACTCCAAATTCTAGTCATTCTACAGATTCAAACTCCACTTCTCAGTCTACTTCTGTAGCCTCGGCTACATCATCCAACCTCTCCTCACCTATATCACTTCCGCATCAATTAATCGAGTCTACATCATTGTCTCCATCCCCATCTTCAACATATACACCACCATCACCGTCTTCTCTACCACCACCACCACCACCACCCCACCACCTTTTCCTACTCATACCATGACCACTAGACTTCGCAATAAAATCAGTAAGCCTATTAATAAGCTTACTCTTCTTGCTGCTGTGAGTGAAACAGAACCAAAAACAATTGTTCAAGCTTTGAAAAGTCCAGTTTGGCGGGAAGCTATGTATGTAGAGTTTCAGTCTGTCATTCTAAACAAAACTTGGGATCTGTGCCCCCATCCAGCCATCAAAATGTGATTGGAAGCAAATGGGTGTTTCGTATCAAACAGAATCCTGATGGTACTATCAAGCAGTATAAAGCCCGCCTAGTGGCAAAGGGTTTCCACCAACGACCCGGCCTGGACTTCAAGGAAACATTTAGTCCCGTTGTTAAGCCGGCTACTGTTCGGCTGATACTTTCTCTTGCAGTTAGTCAAGGTTGGCCTTTGCGCCAGCTTGATATTAACAACGCTTTTCTACAGGGCACTCTTACGGATGACGTATATACCGCTCAACCCCCAGGTTATGGTGATTCTCAGTATCCAGATTATGTCTGCAAATTAAGTAAAGTGTTATATGGCCTCAAACAAGCTCCAAGAGCCTGGTATCAGGAGTTTCGCCAATTTTTGCTTGATTTTAGGTTCAAGAATACCATATCTGATCCTTTCTTATTCACTCTACACTCAAATGGATCGACAATTTACTTGTTGGTCTATGTTGACGATATTATTGTTACCAGCAATGGCTCAACACTTCTTGAAGAATTTATGTCCACTATATCCCAACGGTTTTCTCTAAAAGATTTGGGAGAGTTATCTTATTTTCTGAGAGTTGAAGTTCTGCCTCATCCTGATGGGTTATTCTTAAGCCAAAAGAAGTATATATCTGACATACTATGCAAGGCTAATATGGATGGTTCAAAACCAGCAGGCACACCTCTTGCCACTCACCCTCCCTTGACGTTGAGAGGACAACCAATTCAGGATCCTACAAAATATTGCACTCTCATTGGTAGCCTTCAGTATCTCAGCCTTACTCGGCCCGATGTTGCATTCTCTGTCAACAAACTTGCTCAATATATGCAGTGTCCAACTGAAGATCATTGGCTTGCTCTTAAAAGGCTTCTATGTTATTTAAATGGAACCTTACATGTGGGATTGGTCATTCATAAGCATTCTCCATCCGTACTGCATGCGTTCTCGGATGCAGATTGGGCCCGAGATAAAGATGACTATATCTCCACCTCCGCTTACATTGTGTATCTTGGTAAAAATCCCATCTCATGGACATCAAGAAAGCAAAAGACAAGAGCTAGATCTTCTACGGAGACGGAATATCGAGCAGTGGCTAATGCTACAGCTGAAGTGTTATGGATACAAAATCTTTTTCAAGAGTTGGGTCTCTCTCTTTCTTCAGTACCTGCTATATATTACGACAATGTTGGGGCAACTTATGTCAGTGCAAATCCCGTGTTCCATTCAAAAATGAAACATTTTGGGTTGGACTATCATTTTGTTCGGGAAAATGTTCAAGCTAAAAATCTAAGAGTGGCATACATTTCGACTAATGATCAGTTGGCAGATGCTTTAACAAAGCTGCTTCCGCGTTCTACATTCACTTCCTTGGTTCGCAAAATCGGTCTCTCTTGTTGGCCGACCGTTTTGAGGGGGCATAATAAGGAACGAAGTTAATATGCAGATTGTCTGCTATTTTCCTCTTGATCTTTTCCATAATTATAGCCTTACTATATTATTTGATTAGCTTAATCATAGGCTGTGTATAATGTCTGATTAGCATAATTGTAGCTATATACAGCTAAGCTTGTAATCTTATAAATACATGTTCATGTATGAATAGAAAGCAACTTCTCTTTCTGAAATCTCTTTATATGTTCACTCGAGGCACTAATTTATGTTTTAGTTTGAGATTTGTGATATATTTGAAGAATAATGTTCGGATTTGATTGCTTAGATTTATGCTTGTAAACGAGTTTCCCTTTTGATTACATTGTGATAAATGAATAATGCAGTTCCGCCAGTTTGCATGTAGACAAGTGTGATCTTTCCCCTGTTTCATTAAGAAGACTGCCATGTGAGCCTATGTTGTTGCTGTGAGAGTATAATATTCCAAATCATATAAATTTTTGGACACATACTCAGAGCATGTGCATTCGTTGGGACTCATTTGAGTCCCAATCTCTTCTCTCTTCCCAACAGCTCCTAACCCCACAGTCATCCAGTCTTGTCCATATCATCCAGTCTTGGCCACATCAGATTTTTGTGGTCCTACATGATTCACTTATTTCCAACTCATTTTGTTTTTCACATGTATATCATTTATTGTAGTATGAATGTATTAATATAATTAGTTACATGAATAATAAATTTTGTATTAATGTAAACAAATTAATTGTCTTATTTCATAACTATTTATTTATCCCTAAAGGGAACTAGAATAGTTATTCGATTCAAAAAGTGTGTGGAATAAACGACGTCGTTTCGTTTCGTATAGTGTATTAATTAGGTAATTTTTAATTAAGTAATATAGCCGTCATTTTAAATATGGATTAATATACAATTGGACTTTTTATTATGTTTGATTAATATTTGCGTGATATTTAATATACCAACTCAGGCACTCAGCCAACCATGCTATTTTGATTATTATGGTATTAATGTACCATAATTTATTATATCCCAAAATAATTATATAATCATTCACTACGATATATTTTACCAACTCAGCCATTTTTAGATAATATTAAGATAATATTTTGTAATATATTATTTATATATATATTCTGCAGCTTCTCAAGAATACACAGAAGCAATCAAACTATTACGTTAAATTCATCAACCTAAATTCATCATAACTATTAACTATGTTATTATAAATTCATCAGCTTTTTCTCTTCATCATCATCATCGGCATCAACAGAATAATTATATTAAATTAATAAAACAAGAATATTCTTTCCGGCATGGATTTGTGTTAAGGTATGCAGTCAATCGTTTGGTGTGTTGTTTGGTGAGGATTTTTCGTATTTTTTGTTCCATTGATTGTGTTGAAGCAGGAGGGGTAATAATGGGGTTCAGTTTTTTAATTATAAATTGTTCACCGCAGTGGAACAATTTCTCTCGAGACTGCAGACTCCATGTCTTTATTAATTAGTAAATGTCGTTATTGTTTTATGCAAAGAACATTTTGTGATCTTTTTCTTGAATATTAAGCATGGATGTTATTGGATAACCTAACTCATGAGAGGCGGTGTTAATCTGCTCTCCAAGTTTCGCTCTCAAGCCGTAAGTTCTTTAATTCTTCCAGTTTTTTGTTTGGCTTTTAAATCTTCTTTGAACCTTCTATGTATACATGATGAACCTGATCTAAAGTTGTATTTGGACTCAAATTAGTATGTAAATAATGTGTGAGATTGATCTCTAATATTGTATCATACTATTTTCGTCACAATTCTTTTCTTATGTTACATAGTTTGAGGTATATTTCATTCATATTTTATATTTCTAATATCATGAACTAGGTAATCGTGTTTATTACTTGATTTCATGCAAATACTCTATAAACTCCCAAAAATGAGCTTTATCTATTGGGATTTGGAGCTCTCACCGCAGTGGAACAATTTCTCTCGAGACTGCAGACTCCATTTCTTTATTAATTAGTAAATGTCGTTATTGTTTTATGCAAAGAACATTTTGTGATTTTTTTTCTTGAATATTAAGCATGGATGTTATTGGATAACCTAACTTATTACAAGAGCCTGTTTGATTGTTTGATTGATATTTGACCATACAAACAAACTAAATTGATGTTTTATCCAAGGAAAGTGTGCATTGATGCACGGTTGTGATGGCATAATTCAGTACATATATTTTAAATATATATACTTACACGATTTGTGATATTTGTTTGTATCTTTACCTACCTTATTATGATTAATGTATTCGATATATTTGATTCATTATATATTCTTTAAATAGGTGCATGAAATCAAATATTTCCTTACCTTTACAATATAATTTATTAGATAAGATATTTTATTATAATTTGGGCACATATGAACAAAATTGATAGATACTATAATAACAATTGCTCTAAAATATAAGAGCAAGTCCAACAGGATCTCTATAATAGAGATTTTCTATATTTTTAGAGTTTTTTGTCTCCAACAGATTTGCTATCTCAATCTCTATTATAGAAAAATGATGAGAGAGAAGATTTCATTCTCTATATATGCATAATGAGAGAGTAAATTTGGAGAACGAAATTTATGGGAATTGAATTAGAATTCCTATTTTTAGTAAATTTTTGAAAAAACATTCCATTTTCTCTCTAAAATCTCTAAAATAGCAAAACTGTTGGATTGGAAGGAAAAATTTATAGCAAATATCACCTTTTTTCCTCTACTTTAGAAAAAGATTTAGAAAACCTGTTGGACTTGCTCTAAGTATGTTAGTTTAATATCTTATTCCAATTATGTTTGAGATTTAATAAATATGACAGTTGCTTGAATGGAAAGAGAGCCGAAATCCGAAGCTTTGCTGCCGGACTAAACTCTTTGATTTGGCAGATAAAATCAAACCAGTTGATATGAAAGGACCTGATTACGAAAGCATGCATTCTGATTGGAGTGCCAAGTTCTTTTCCAAGGAAGAAATCAAGTTTGCGATTCAAGACACTTATTACTGTCACAACATCATAAAGAATTGCTTATCAATTGTAGTGAATAACTTACGATTTTAGGTTAGCTACTTATTAAGAGGATTATATTGGCGATGTTCTTGATTGTGAACTTGCATCCTTAGAGTTGGTGGTTGTGGTTCTTTTCGGGATAGATATGTGGTTCTTAGACTCTAATATTTTGTTAGTGATTTTTTTATCTCCATATTCTAACCATTTAAATATTTCTCTATCACAAAAAAAATATTGTTATTTCTAGAAAAATAAAAATATATGAAGATTCACGAACACGGAAATTAAAAAGTGCTCATACACATCGCGCAACGCGCGGTGAAGCCTTTCTAGTTTAAGTAATGAAAATAAGAGCACTATCTTCATGAATAAGGGTGATATTACACACACATATATATATAAATAAATATATATATATATATATATATATATATATATATATATATAAAGAGTGATATTTAAGGACATCATGTCGACTTTGGATTTTGGTACTTTTGTGTTTGATTTTTGGGACATTGATTTTTTTCCGGATCTTGGATTATTTCCTTCCATGATCAAGAAAAATTTCAATTGAAAGAGAAAAGAAAATCGGGTATAGAATGAAGGAGGTTTGTATAATGGTGTGTCAAATGATGCCCAATATTGGGCTCTATATATAGACAAAATTAAAATAAATCCGTTGGTGAAATCAAATTTTAAAAATGGAAAGTTTTTCAAATCAAAATCATGATGCAAAGTTTCCGTTGGGAATGGATATGCTGAAAATTAAAAGAGCCGTTGGAATTATTTGGACCATTGGATTAAATGAATGAGGGCCATTGGATTAAATGTGGGGTCCATGTTTGATGTTGAATAATTTATTTTTTGCCAAATTGGCACACAACGGGACTCTCTTTTGAGTCTTAATGAGAGAAGACAATTCCATGCCACATCACGGATCCCTTTCTCCATTTTTCTGATGAGACTCCCATTGTGGAAGAAATGGAGTCTCAAGCAACTTTGGGACTCTCTTTGGGGCTCCCATTGTACATGCTCTCATACTACATTTGGTGAAAGTCTATGCTGAATTCACTTCAATCTTCTGTTAGAAACATTTTGTTGAATACTCATATTTATATTTTTCTGTCCTTCTTGAGCTCTATTTGTATTCATAATTTTGCTGATATTAATCCAAGAGTAAACTTGAATAGATATTGGATCAATTTTTGGTATCTCCCCTAGGGATGACATTGGGCGAACTGGGCGTGGATAGTAGACTATCCATGCTCATCCCTATCTAAAATTTTACTATCCATCCCCGCCCATTTACCCATGACGGGTACAAACTTAATATCCATGCCCATCCAGCTGGATATCCATCTCATCTAGGTATCCGTGGATATCCATGCCCATGTTATACCCACATTCCCCATCCGACTTATTAATCCATATTTATAAAAAAAATTAACCTAAAATCTATTAATTATCATAAAAATTTAATTAAAAGCACTAATAATTCAAATATATTATATTAATAGAACAAAATAATTTATAATATGCTAATCATTAACTTATAAAATTCTTTTATGTTTCAAAATAGACCAAACATGCTTAAAAAATGCTAAAATTAATAATATTATTAATATAAATACAAGTAATACTATTAATATTATATATAACGGATATTATACAAGTATTATACGGGCGGGTATGGGGCGGGTATAAAATCAATATACATACCCACCCATTTACCCATGGCGAGTTTGAATCCAACATCCATACACATGGCGGATATAAAAAACTCATATCCATACCCGCTCCGTTGGGCGGGTATCCACCAAATACCCGTCGGGTGCCATCCCTAATATCCCCTCCTCAGATTTTCCTTTTTAAAAACCCCGCGTGTCCGAAACGACGTCGTTTTGGTTTCTATATTCCCCGATTTTCTCTTCTTGCTCTTCTTCTTCTTCTCCGAAACCATTTGCAATCCCTTTAATCCTTCATTGATTTTCAATTGGACTCCAATTTCTATATAATTGAAAAACTGAACCCATCGCAGTGTCACTGAAATTATATCATGAATTGATGGTCTGGTGTTTCGGAAGTTCCAGGTTTGGATTTCGCCGTGGCCACGCTCTGCAACTCTCACTCGGTGTCGGTGGCGATCGAAGACTGATGGAGACGACTAAACGGAAGAAGGAGCAACTCGCGCCGATCAACCTGAGTCGATCAGGCCTGGATAAACAACGACGTCGGGTCGATGATGTCAAGCGGTACGTCGAATTCTCCGACCATAAACAACGAGAATGCACCGCCGCACGGCTGGTCGTTCGATGAGGACGGTTTCGATGCCGCCATCTCAGCCGTAGCGCCGCCAGCTGGCCCTCACGGATGAATGCGACGCGGTGGTTCCAGGATGAAATTGCGGATTAGGAATTGGCTTTTATCAATTGGGATTTTGAGCTTTCCGTTTCTCCCGTGGTTCCGGCGCCACCTCATCCCCTGGTATTTCTGAACTATATCATCTCCAATCTCCGGGTATTTCTTGACGATGTTTTCGTCCTCTTCCACTTACCCATATATCGGGTCTGTGAATGTACTGGAGAGTATCGGGGTGAGTATATAACCATGCCGCTAGGTTCTTTGCCTCTTTACAGATTCTGATTCAGAAGTGACTGCTTTCACCAAGAGAACTATAAGATATATGAAATACTGAATGTTAACTTTGGTCCGAGGAAACAAAGTTGTATTCGTAATACTATTAGTTTGGGTGTGTGAATTTTTTTCTTCTTGCGATTTCTTAAATGTCATTTGTGTTGTGAGTTGAGGAAGTTGGAGAGCAAGAATTCGGTTCAAAGTGTATTCAAACGGCTAGACTTCGATCACTACTGGGATGCACATTCTTTACCCTTTTGTTTCTTACACATATATCTCGAATGCAGGGGTATAGAAACACTATTCTCAGTAGACTGAGTTCTGATTTGCATCTTAAAGGTTTAGATTAATGTGTGTGATTCTGATGCTATTCTTGGGTCCCCAATGTGTAGACTGGAAATGTTTATGCTATTCTTTGGTTTGATTAATGCATACGCAGAATCTTGTTAGGTATATTAAGATGAAATGAGGTGTTTTGGTGTTTTGTTCTTACCTAAAATGCTAAAACTATGGTCATTATTCTTACCTAAAACTATGGGAATTTCAGCGTTTTTTAATGATGATGACCTTGTTGTTTTTGCAGCATGGATCCCTGGACATAGCACGGCTCCTCTGGACAAATAAAAGGTAACTAACTGAAACTTTTAGCATTTTGTAGTGAATTGATAGCTATCTTGCTACTGAACAATGTTTGTAGAGAAGTTTATATCGGATATTTAAATCCCGAGAAGCTTATATCTTTATTTTTTTGAGATGAAGTGAATTTTGACTTTATAATCAGATTTTCTTCTTGTCCGTTAATTCAGAACTGTATCCTTATTATAGTCAAAATAAGCTTTCTTGTGTGGTATTTTATCAAGAGGTAGTAAGTTTTTTATATTTTGTTGTTTTCTTTTTATGGTCATTAATTTAAGGATTTGTTACCAAAAAAATGTTATGCTTTGCAGATGATATAAAAGCTTTGTGGTTATGGTGTTACTGGATGTCACCAATGATGTATGGGCAGAATGTTATTCCTGTAAATGAATTTCCGGGGAGAGTTGGAGTCATGTAAACACTTCTTACTGATTAATCTTCTTTCCAAAAAAAGAATTTTTGGCTTTTATGATTCATGATACAAACCATATAAAGGAGGCAGGTTCTGTTATATTGCAGATTACTGGACTTCTTAAAATTGTCCCAATCTCAATTTGGTTCATTATGGACAGGTTGATATACAGTAAACAAACCAGAAACATTTTTAAGTTAGCACTTGTGTTGTCTCAAGTAGAAAATCTTTAATAGTTGGTTTCTTTTAACTTTTATAGATTAGAGATGTATATGGATGATTATTGAAGACTATCTGTAAAAACTTTAACACAGTGACGTCGATACAAATTATTAGCTTGTCTATTAACATAATTGTGGGTTTATTTTTGGCAACTTCTATTTGCAGGACCAAATTACTACTGCAGGACCATATTTCACTTGATCAGACGCATTTGCTCCCAATTAGTTTTGCCCAATTCAAAATACAATATCTGATATCTTAGTGGGTCAAATGTACATTTGAATTGGGCAAAATTAATTGGGAGTAAATGTGTCTGATCAAGTGAAATCTGGTCCTGCAGTAGTAATTTGGTCCTGCAAATAGTAACCCCCTTATTTTTTTGTGTTTTTCTCATATTGTTCTCTGGCTATTTTGTTATTTATTGTTTAGTTTTTTCCCCTCTTTTGTCTTAAGGTATTATAGTTGTATGACTTCAAATTGCACACAACACTGATCTTCTTGTCAGTGTTAATCAAATGGTCAAGATCTGGAACTGTTATTAATTTTTTCCAGTACTTTATAAATTATATGTCTTGTATCATTTTTTGTTTGGAACTATTTATGCTACATGTTCCAGTCAGTAGTTTGTTTTCTGTGCATAGTCTCCCTTGAGTATTTAACCCTTGATAAGACTATGCAAGATTTTAGGTCTTTCATGAATGGTTAATGCTGAAGTGGAACTGAATCTACACACATATAACATATGGTTAATGCTGAAGTGGAACTGAATCTACACACATATAACATATGGTTGATGGATTTGTAGCGTGATGAGCTCAGATTAGGTTTTGTGAATTGTTCATACGATATTAGAATTTGTTTTGGGTTGACGAAAAAATGGTGAGGGAGAGACGTTTTCATTCTATTTGCAGTTGAAAAAATCGGATTTGAGGTCTGCTTCCTCTACCCCTTTGCTGATTTCCACCTCGGCATGTCGATTCACTCTGTGTTTTGACAATAATTGGGTATGTACTCGAGCTTGATTCTGTTAGATATGTGTGTTACCTGGATTCGAGGTTTAAGAAGATTCATGTGTTTCAAATTCTGTCATAGGGATCTGAGGAAGGTGTTGGAAGGAGGCATTTGGATTTAGCAGGTTCTTGATTCAAAAGTTTTGATTCAGTATCGTATAGATATAGTCATGTTCATATTCGTAGTGTTGAACTTCAATGCTTTAGTCTGTAGAAACCTTATGTAGGAAGGAGGTTGAAAAAAGTGACATCTGCAAGGGCTGAAAACTATATTTTAAGAGCACATGCTGCCATGGAAACCTCATATTATATGGTTTTTAAATTTTTAGTGTAAATTACCTTGATCAAGAATCAAAGTACTGGCATGTGATGCCTACCTTTTAAAGGTCGCCAATGCTGAATCCTCCTTTCTTAAATTATTGTCATGGCCACTGATTTTGCATTTACCATTTTGCGTCAAATATATACATTTATGCTGTGAGAGTGTGAATATAGTTAAGGTCCTGAGTTCGATTCCCGCGGGGAACAAAGGGATGAGTAGAATTTTATTGGGGGTCCATTTGGATAGGGTTTCAAGAGAATTAAAATACACATACACGATAATTAAACAAGAAGTTAATTTAGAAAATATTTCGGAAAATTAAAATTATAGTAATAAATTTAAATGGTTATCAAAGAAAATAGTTTCCTTGTTTAGAAAAAATATGGAAAATAATCAAGAGATTCATGATTTAGTTTTCTTAAAACAACATGGGACATATCTTTTGAATCAGTAATTCAGTATTGGCATCATTTACTCCACCCATGGTGGGAGTTCTGCATTCTAATTTGATTGCAGTTTGGCCTTATGAAAGACTACCTCTTTTTTTTTTTAAGGTGAAACCCACCATTGGTGGGAGGAGACTTGTTTATGGGTTCCTAAGCCCCAAGAGACCATACAAATAATTCTCTTAAGAGTATATTCATACAGACTTTGTGAGGAGTGTAGTCCTCCTGATGCATATTTGTTGCATCCAAAATTAGAAACTAAAAAGAAAAAATCATTCTCATTGTCCAACTCCCATTACTTGGACTCACTAATCGACCAAGCTTATTAGTGAATCCTAAGAAACACAATTCAGCCGAGTTGGAAATGAATCCAAGTGTACAGATGAAAGTTGGTATGAGAATGGTGCCGGTGGTAGGAGAGCTGTGATTTGACCTTGAGCTGTGATCTGGTGGTATGAAAGACTACCTCAAACCAGCATTTGGAGGGAAAATCATCTAAGTTGATTGCAGTTTACATGATAAAATAAACCAGCATTTGGAGTCTTTTTAAAAAGAGTGGCAGCAATTCTGTGAAATATTTTGGTGTTTAGCTTAAGCTAAAATTCTAGCACGGACCCACACCGTGATTACACAAACTATCTTTATGTAGTGTATTTACACCATTACAAATTACAATTATTTATACATCTCCACACTCATTAACTTATATCATATTTATTCATTTTATTAAACACATCAGCATTCCTTATTAGAATTTATAAAAACACCCCGCATTTGAGTGCAATAATTCATTTTATTGGGCCACTGTATAAGAAAAATATACAAACAAATTACCCGTAAAAATACACTCTGCATAGCAAAAGATGAGTGCAACATTTCGTTCTATTGTACAATCATATATTGGGCATTTTGATTTGAATAGTATTATAAATATATTATTTGTACAAGAGCGGTGAGTTCCGGCTAGTTGTCAAAAAAGATGTTGACTATTCTAAGGTTTTCGAAAAGATATAGTACTTTATTCTGTTGAATACTTGAAAACCCAGGGAAGAATGGAAATTTAAGGAGTAGTGCTCCTGCAATGAGTACGTAGGGTAAGAAATTTCATTTTCCTTTGATCTGTTTTTGTTTTCCTGTAAAAAACTACCATTTTATTTGGAAACTTTGCTTCAAATAAAACTATCATTTTATTAAGAGTAGAAGCACTTTGAGACATCTATTAACAATAAGAAAAATTAAAGGCAAACTCAAAATTAATGATAACACAAAAGCAATGTGATAAACAAGAACAAATTAATGGTGGGAAAGATTGACCTTGGGTGGGGGCAAGAGTTTCTAGCAGGCCGTGGGATTGATGTAAGAACTTGTTCTACATTTTTTTGTGTTCTGAGAATAAGAAAATAATCTTAACCACCATAAAATAATAATAATAATAATAATAATAATTCTTTTTAGATTTCGTGAAGAACAAGATTACCTTTTCAAATCCAGGTTTCTTGGATGAATATAGTCAGAAATTTCAAAAAACGGAATCATGAAATTTTCTCCACACCCCCAAACTCACTATTTTCTTCTCTGAACCGGTCCATTGCTTCTGTTCAAATTACTGATTTCAGTTGAAGCAAAATATGGGTATTATAAATTCAAATTCATTCGGCTCATACCTTTTAGGGATTAAACTGGAAAGAGTTTCTTCAGACAAGCGGAGCAGTCGAGCGATCGAGTACCAGGAAAACCTTAGTCGATTTTCAGTCCCCTAACATAGAGATTAAAAGTGGATTTAAAAAAACAAGTTCAAACTATAAATCGAATTGAACTGAAGTAAAAAATAATGTGTTGAAAAAAATAACCGGTATGACTAAATTAACCTTAACTGTTTCAAATTATATTTTCTTGAATTGAACTAAACTGAAGTGAAAATGAATGTTTTGAAAAAATAAATCGGTATGACTATATTAACCTAACTGTCATATTTTTACTGAAACTGAACTAAACTGAATGGAATTGAACGAAACTAATATGAAAGTAAAATCACATAATATTTTTAGCATTATTTAATTTATTATAATATACAATATTGAATAGAACTGAACTGAATTGACATAAAAATATTGAACGGATATAAAATGAACTGAACTGAAAAACAACTAAGTTTTGATGATCTAAACTCATCTAAAAATAAATAAATAAGTTTACTGAACTAAACTCATTTAAATTGAAAAACATTTATTTAAACTATAAAACTTTTACATGAAACTGAATTTTTTTTATCTCAACATAAAAACAATTTGAACTGAAAAGCATAATCTCTATTCTACTCTTTTTTCCCCCCACTTTTCGTGCATGAATACTTTGTAGGTCGGGCTCTAGAACACCAAGTTTAAACTATGCACGTACAACGCTACGTTCACATGAATTTCAACAATGCCATGCTTGCTAGATTTTTTCATGTTGCTGGCAACTAGACCCCAAAAATCGGTTAGGTCTCAATATGAAAACTCTGAACTTAGGGTTGAAACGGGCCTGCAAAACACAATCGGAAAGCAGTCAGGCGGGGACGGCGTTTAGCCGGAACCCGCTCTGATGCTTAAGTCAGCTAAGTTTAGAAGCAGATTTTATGTGTGAGTGAGATTGATGTTCAGAGCGTACCTTCATCGTTGGATTTGCCCCTATTTATACTAAAATAGGGAGGGTTTAGGAGCTGGATCATGTGGAAGCCGGTGATCGCTTTTTTCCGGTCTGTCGCTGAGGGTTATGCTATGGACTGGCTTTGACCATCTTGACCAGCCTAAAATCATGGATCTCCTAGATTCCCTCTGTTCTCTGAGGCCAGAGAAATGTGTTGTCGGTTCATTCCCTAAATGGTAAGTCAGCCGCGGCAAGGTAGCAGTGATTGTGCGCTGGTGAAGCCAGTACTGTTTGTCTGTGCTGCTTCGTGGATCAAGGACTTGTTCTTATGAAAGGCTTTTACTCAACTGGGCCGCTTGCTTAGTCTTTATTCTCATTTGGCCCGTCTGTCAACTGATTAGACCTGATAGGTATTTGGACCCAATACCTATCAGTTGGAAAAGTAAAGATATAGTATAATCGCTGAGAAGTATGAATTTAATCCCTGCCGGTCACTAAATTAAAGAATGAAAAAAGAAAGAAGCATATATAATCTATACTACTATTACCTTTTATTTTGGCTTTTCGTGCATCTTTTGTATGAAATTAAAGAAGTGCTACTAGGCCTCAGTGCATCTTTTCGTGCATCGTTTAAGACATCTTTTCGTGCATCTTTTGGCTGATTCCTCCTCTTTGATCCTCTTCTCCAGTCCGCTTTTCCCGCTGCATCCACCTACACTGCATCAGTCCAGCATTAAGGATTAATTCAATTTAATTTCAAGATGATTATTTGAGCAACGGTACGAAGCGATTGAAAAGGGTGGTAAAAGAGAAATTGAATTTTGCATATTATATCAATATCTTCATGTTTAATGTGACGGAAAATAACCGAGACTAATTTTTTGACTTTTCGTGCATGTTTTGTACTAAGTGCTACTACATATAATTGTTTCAAAAAAAGGTGCAACTATATAATTAACTAGTACCATTTTAAAATTTAATTTAATGCACACCTTATTATTATTTTAAGAGTTTGTCTCTTTCATGATCAAATTATTTCAGTTTATGAAAGAAAACACAAAACTACTTTCATTTTTTGGACTAAAATAAATTGTGCATATATGTGTGTGTGCGCGCTCTTGCTAAACTTCATTTGTACTATGCATGCATGCTTGTTTGTAGGATTAGAGAAATGATATTTAGAGATTATGTTTAGATGGATTTCTCTTTCCATTCTTCCATGGTTTTGAGTATGTTAGGAAGCTAGTTTTTCATTTCAAACATTTTTCCAGAACCTGTAATCCAAAGTCCAACCAACATTTTTGAAAGTACTGGATCTGATGAGAACCTGTTTGCGCACTTGAGAATTCGGAAATCCGAGATTGCAGGTTTCAGTTCAGTCTGCACGAACATTTTGGTTGCTGGATCATTTCAACACACTCAAGTTAATTGCGAGTTCTTTCCCGAAATGGGGTAAAATCAAAACAAATTCAAAATCTAGATTCAAAATTTTGGTATTTCTAGGTCTAGGTATTTCGCATTTGCCAAATGCGAACCATCATATAATTCGCATTTAGCAAATGCGAACTATCCTATTTTTAATTTTTTTATATTTTTAAATGAATTCATTATTTGGCAGCCACGTTGGATCTGGGAAATGCGTGGCAAATGCATAATTCGCATTTGCCAAATGCGAACTAAGCCTAAGTAGTTCGCATTTGCCAGTTTTTTATTTTTTTTGTAAATTCTGTATTAAGTTCCTTAGATATTGTTTTTTGATAATAAATTTTGATATTTAAAAGAAAATAAATGTTTAGATAATGTTTTTTTATTAATGAAATTGATAACTATTTTCACAATACGTTATTCTAGATGTTGTAGGTTTAATGTCGTAGTTATTAAAATTATGAATATGACCTTCGTTGTATACGAGATAACAATAAATCATACAATCAAACAAAAACAATAACAAAATCATTGAATTTTAAAACATGAAATTGTTTAAAACTAAATAATGAGGGAGATATTGTGCAAACAACAAGTTTAAATGTAAAAGATAAAGGTTCACATAATGTTTTAACAAGAAAATATCATTCATAGAAGAATAAAACCTAATGATGAGGTCCTCCAAGATGATGACCAGTCCCACATTGAGTCGGGCGGCTAACACATGTAGTGCGTCTAGGTAAAACAGGACGAGAAGAACCCGGGCCCGTAGGGATAGTCATATCATGGTGATGTGCATCACCCTCATCGTCAACCTCGTCAAAATCAATATGAGGGCCAGCCTGATCACCCTGCCCAAACATAGGGGAAGCAGTAGTCGATGGAATGCTAGAAGATGCAAGACTCTGGCTAACAAATGGAGTGTGGAATCCGAATGACTCATGCTGCAAATTATGGTCATGTGAGGGACCTGACTGTGAAGAACCACCTTGGTTCGAAGTTGCATTACTGAATTCTGGAATAAGCTGATCTCGAGTGCGTCTACCACCTTGGCGTCGTACTCTAACTCTAGGTTGTATGTCAACCCGAACATGGTGAACTGGTGGGGGGGCATCAGCTTGTTGATGTTGCTGAGGAAGATGCAACTCGATGGGATTCCGAGCATATGTGTACGTATAAAGGTGCGGCATATCGATCCATCTGTGCAAAAGTGACTTCATCCATAGAGCATCCAGGATGTTGCATAGCTGACTGAGACATTTGGTGCATATTTGCCACTTCTTCTTCCTAAATTAAAGAATGTGAATAAGCTTGTAGTTGAAATAATATTAGAAATTATAATTAATATGAGATGAAGATAAATGAAGTACTTACAAATAAAGTAGCTCTGCTCGTGCTTCCTTGAAAGCCATCGGAATGCATAGGAAGTCGCGCAGGATTCTCTGTATATCTCACAGTCCTTGGCATATACCAAGCCATGTATTCATATACATCACCCTGTTGACTGCCTTGTACAACGTGCTCTCGTCTCTCAGACCAACTAGTCACACATAGACGAAGTCTATGTTCCCAATTAGTATTAGGTCTGCCGCGACGAGTCTGACAGTGGATGGACTTGAACTCGGCCTCTGAATGTAGTCTATTGTCTGGTATATGTTGATGGAATCCGAATTGCCGGAGGACACGGTCAGGGCAATGTGGCTCAACAACATGCCAACATATGAGGTACACTGAAGACATCCAAATATCATGACCAGCTGAACAATAATCAGGAATGGAATCCAAAACTTCCTGTGTATACGGTTGCCATATAAACTGAACACGTAAGGAGAATGATATAGAGATAAACATGGGATACAACACAGCCCCATCATCACCACAGAAATACACATTGGAAATCTCCTCTAAGGATGACATTTTCACAGAGCAAATTGAGCCTCTCAACATCATATCAGGGAGGTTATGGGCTGACACCACTGAAGATAGGGAGGAAATGGAAAACACCAGAACCTTTTTTAATGCACCCCCAATACCTCCAATAATCCCTCTACAGCCAAATCCTTTCTTACCTGAGCACCAGACAATGGTGGAAACTCAAACACAGGTTGATAAAGGCTCAGAGAATCTTAAACATCACACAAGTGTTAAGGATACTCCAGCCATGCAAACTCCAGCACATTCATCAGCAGTTGGGAGCTCAAAAGTGAGAACCAGCAACAGGTTAGCTTCTAAAAACTAAAATGTTTCAATATGATAAGTACACTCATATGGAATGTTAGGGGTTTAGGAAATTCCTCAATTAGACTGGCTAGATTAGTCAGGAAACACAATACACAATTGCTTGCTGTTATAGAACCTAAGCAACCAAATGAGAAAAAGGAATTTTATCAGAAGGTTTTAGGTTTTAAACATTTTGTACATACTCACCACTCAAAAATCTGGATTTTTTACACTGAAAATGTCCAGGTGCACCAAGTAAAGGAAAGCAGTCAGTTTATCAGTCTTGATATAACTATGCAATCCTTGAAACAGAAAATTTCTTTTCTGGTAATATATGGAGATCCATACTGCCACAAAGAGAGAAAAAAAATGTTTGATGAAATAAGAACTATGTCTTTTCTGATCCCAACACTCATTGGTGGAGATTTTAATGTAATAAGATCTTTATCTGAGTATAGTGGGCCCTCAGCTCCTCCTCTACCTCCTATAAGGGACTTCAATGAATTTATCAATGATATTCAATTTGAAAACCTTAATACAGTAGGGAATGAGTTCACCTGGTGTAATGATCACAGAAAGGCCACTTCTAAAACACTGGATAGATTCTTAGCTAATAATTTATTCATCCAGTATTTTAGAAAGTCTACTGTCCAAGTTATGAGTAGAACTAACTCTGACCATGCCCCATTATTGCTAGAAATTAGGACAGACAGTGACACAAAACCCAAGCCATTCAGGTTTCAAGAAATGTGGCTTCTTAGGAAAGACTTCATGGATATAACAAAGCTTAGCTGGTTTCAACCCCTAACAGAACAGGGGCAGATAGGTTTTGCTCTCAAACTGAAGAGACTTAAAACAGCCATAAAAAGCTGGAATAAGGACAAGTTTGGGAATCTAAATGACAATATCCAAAAAGCAGAAATTATGGTTCAAAACCTGGAAACCAAATATGACATAACCCATGACCCACATGACAGAACTCTTCTGCACAAAGCCTCAGCTGATTTGAAAACCTTTCTTTTAGAGGAACACACCTTCTGGAAACAGAAATCCAGATCAAGGTGGTTAAAGGATGGTGATTGTAATACTGAGTACTTTCATAAAAGTGTCAAAGAGAAACACAGCAGGCTAGGCATACACAAAATCAGAAACCAATCATCACAATGGTTGGAGGACGATGATAGTATTGCAAGTGAAGCTGTTAATTTCTTTCAAACACTCTTGACCGATGAGAATACTGATAACACAGGTCAATGTATGAGCTTTCTGCTCCAATCCATTCCTAAAGAGGTAACAGATGAAGATAATCAGAAATTGTTAGCTCAAATCTCAATGAAGGAGATTGAGGCAGCAGTTTTTAGTCTTGGAGCATTCAGTGCTCCAGGACCTGATGGATTCACAGGCTCATTTTTTAGACATGCATGGGAGGTGATGAAGAATGACCTTCTGCAAGCAGTGCAAGAATACCATTGTGGTGTTGGAATTCCGAAATCCATTGGTAGCACCTTCATAGCCTTAATACCCAAAAATCCCAGTCCTTCATCCTTCTCTGAATTCAGACCTATCAGCCTTTCCAATTTCACCAATAAGGTCATGTCAAAGATTATGGTGGATCGAATCAAGCCATTAATGCATAAGATTATCTCAGAGGAACAATCAGCATTCATAGCTGGTAGAGATATTGCTGAGAATACCTTGTTAATGAAAGAAGCTGTAAGGCTTCTTGATAAACAAGAGGAATCTCTCAATTTAATCTTTAAGTTGGACATGATGAAAGCTTTTGATAGAGTGTCCTGGATCACTTTGAATACTTTACTCCTTAGACTGGGTTTTCATGGTCATATAGTCAGAATCATCATGAATAACATAAATGCAGCATGGTTCTCTGTTATTATTAATGGAAGTGCATATGGATTTTTCAAACCTACAAGAGGATTGAAACAAGGTGATCCAATGTCCCCTTTTCTGTTTAACATGCTAACAGAACTTCTCACAAGGAATTTAAAGCTGCAGTTTGCATCAGGAAATCTCTCATCCTTTAGAACTCCACCAGGATCACTTCAACTCACTCAATTGTCCTTTGCTGATGATACTGCCATCTTTTTGAAGGGGACTAAAAAATCCCTCACAAATATTATGTCCTTTCTGGATATATATCAACAAGCAACAGGACAAAAGATCAACTTCAGCAAAAGCTCTTTCTTTGCTGGACATAAATTGAGCTCATCCAAGAAGAGAGAGATAGAAAGTATTACTGGAATGGTTCAAGGGATTTTCCCTTTTCAATACCTGGGGGTCAACATTTTCAAAGGGAAAAAGATGAATATCTATTTCCATGGAATTCTTGATAAAATCTCTCATAGGTTAGAAAACTGGAAGAATCAATGGCTTTCAACTGGGGGGAAGCTGGTTTTAATCAACCATGTATTGGAAGCCATCCCTCAGCATATATGGGCAGTATACTCTCCAACTGCACACATAATAGGGGTGATTGAGTCAATATTCAGTAATTTCTTCTGGGGGCAGAAGGACACAGGCAAAAATCGAAAACACTGGGCTTCATGGCAAAAGATAACCAGACCCAAACATGCAAATGGATTGGGGGTAAGATCAGTTATGTCTACAGTGGAGGCTTCTTCACTTAAAATCTGGTGGAATCTCCAACAAGGAAAATCACCCTGGGCTAAATTCATGTGGTCACTTCCTAACCATGCAAAATCCTCTGAATCATGGACTAGGTTCAAAGCTGTAAACAACCATGCAACAGCCAACTCACAGGTTTTATTGGGAGATGGTTCATGTAGCTTTTGGGTGGCAAACTGGACAGGGGAAGGAGCTTTGATTGATAAATGGCCAAATGCTACCCCACCAATGCCCTTTTTGCAGGTAAAGGAAATGGAAGGAGCAAGGAGTTCTCTATTACCACTGCTCAACTCTCAACTGGATTCTCACACCATTCATACAATTGAAAGGGGGACTAAGCTGTGGGAAAACTACAAAGATACTTTGGTCTGGAAACCTCAACTCTCAGGTCATTTCAGTACTAAATCAGCTTTCAAGTCCCTGCAACCACAATACAGTCCACTCAGATGCCACTCCAAGCTATGGAGTAACCAGGTTCCTTCTAAAATATCTATTTTCACATGGAAATTGCTCAATACTTGGCTGCCTTTTGCAAATGTTTTGAGAAAAAGTGGTTTCAACATTGTCTCTAAATGTCCAGCATGCAACCATGTTGATAACATGTCACATTTTTTCAACTCATGCCCCTTAAGCTTAAATCTATGGAAAAAGATGCATGCTCATATAGGACTGCCTCAGTTAACCTTTGCAACAATTTTTGATAGGATATCATATTACTGGTCCTGTAAATCCAAATCAGCTGTCACTCAATCTCTTCTAGTCAATTTTCCAATGATTATTTGTTGGGAACTTTGGAAGGGTAGAAATAAATTCTTATATGAAAATGAGAGTTTCCAGCCACAAAGTATTTGGAAAAAGATTTTGAATCTTTCTTTCATGATTTACACAGCCAAACCTCTTTGTTTGTCTCTTCAATCAGATAAATATTACATTGCACAAGGGATAATTCCCTTCCTTCAGAAAAAGAGAACCAAAATTATCAGAGTTATTAGGTGGAACCCTCCTGACAGAGGTTATAAGGCTAATTGTGATGCTTCTTTCACTGACTCTAATAAGGCTGGTTTAGGTTGCATTGTAAGAGATAATTCTGGCACATTCATCATAGGAATACAGGATTATGATATGACTGCTACCTCACCATTGCATGCAGAACTTCTTGCAGTTAGTGCAGGTCTATCCTTAGCAATCCAGAAAGGACTACAGCCACTGCAGATAGAGACAGACAGTTTACAGCTCACCCAGATCATCAGGAAGGAGCAGCCACCACCATGGCCTATCAGGAATCAAGTGATGAATTTAATCAATGCAATTGAGACAAATGATATCAGTATTTCACATGTCTACAGGGAGATCAATGCAGCAGCAGATTTTTTGGCAAGAAAAGGTAGAGAGTCTCATCAGAGAAGGATTTTTTCTCAATCTGCAGTTCCACAAGAGCTGAGAGCTATTCTACTAACTGAGCAATCAGTACCTCACTTTAGGAGGTTCAATGCCTAGTAAGCTCCTTCTATAGGAAGCATTCTTTTGTACAGGCATTTTTTGATCAATAGAATGACACTACTCTATCATTCTGATTGATTATGGAATACTCGGCCTATGATCACTTCACCACAAGGGGCAGGACACCGAGGGGTATGGTGATCCAGGGGTGGTGATTATGGTCTAGGAAAGTTTTCCAATAATCAATCTAACGGAATGAAAAAGTGTTATCATTAGCTTTCTCACTAGTTGTATAACAAGTGATTTGTAAAACTCTTATTCTATTTAATAATGCTTGGGGAAGCTATAAACACCCCCCACCTTTGGTGGCCTTCTAATTAAAAAAAAAAAAACAAAAAGAGGTCACCTTTGCCCCTGACCACCGAAAAGAATAGTTTTCTTTTTATAAATTATTGCATACGCAACAGAAAAACTGAAAATTAAGATTGCCATGATCAGCCACACGACTCAATTTATTAAAAAAAAAAACCCTAAAATTCCTTCATTCAGTCAGATCAAGTCATGATCCAATTGAATTGATGATACAAGAAAAACACAACAGTACTGATAAAGTCTAACGATTTCCGGTAGGAAAACCAGAATCCCAACCAATGGCGGATATAGAGCAGTGCCATTTAAAAATAAAATAAAATTTAGGCCTAATTTTATTTTTAAATTGTTTTATTAATAATTTTTATGCATATTTAATTTTGGCCTACCAAAATAACCCTATAAAAAGCTGCAACCTAACCCTATATATTGGAAGCATACAATTGACCAACAAGACACGGTGATGAAACTGGAGAAATGAAACAAACAACTGAAGATCAAATTAATGTTCTTTCAGAGAAATTTAACCTAGAATTTTATTGAGAGGCCACATCGAGCACCATATTTCTTCACGAACGCAGGTCTGGATTCTGGGCGCGAAAAAGGTTGGCCATGCATGAAGCTCAGCTCATCCTCGTTTGACTTTCTCTGGGATAAAAAGGTCGGAGAATCTTCATCAGATGGAAGGTGAGCGGCTCGCCGGAGAAGTTGGCGGCGGCGTTCTTGATCTTAATCTCATTGATGTACCTCTGGAGAGAGGTGGCTGAGGGTGCAGCATTGTTAAATGCATTGTTCCCATTTAGCCCCTCGGCTTTCTTGGCCCTTCTGTCTGCCTAGCTCCTCTTGGTGGCATTCCAGTGATTCTTGATGGAATTCTCGGTCCGACCGGGAATCCTTTTGGCAATTTCGGTCCAGCCGCCCCTTGTGAGCGGCTACCAGCATCAGCTCTTCTAATTCTATAAATGAATGATCACAAATAATGTGCGTTTAATTAGTGGCTTTAATTTGACCCATAATTTTTTGTGCGTTTCTTAACAATCTAATTATCCTTTTGTCGGCTCTCTATCATGCACATGAAAAAAAATTAACATCCAGACACAAAATGACAGAATGTGATAAAGCATCGTATGATTGGAAATCTCAACCAGATTACAGAAAACAATGACCTTGATGTTTTTCCGGAGATGGTTGTGCCACCGCTCCCTGCACTGTTTTCCGTCACTTCTCGGCCATATTCTCGGCGATCTGCGACCATTTCCGAACCCTAAATGGCTCACCAGCAGCCTCAGTTTGCTGCAAATCAAACAAACAAACAAAGTTAATACAAAAAATAAAATCTTGCATGAAGATTATTAAAAAAACTCTCAACTCATTAAATCAAACCCTTACTTATCCTCATCCTCATACCACTGGCCTTTGATCAGATTCATCGCAGATCGAGGATCATGAACCTCTCTCCCTCTTTCTTCCGTCTTTCCGGGGCGGCGCCACAATATAAACTTCGATCGTAAGAAAATTTAGTGTGTATTATTTGATTTTGTTTCAGAATAATTAGATTTCTAAAATTTTATGAAGCCAACTGATAAAATTAATCTGACGCCGAAACAAGTGACAATCTGGTTCCGGAATCGTCGCCCACAAGTGAGTAAATAAATAATTTGCCCTAGAAATATTTCGTCTGTACGTAGCTGAGCAATATTTGTGCGAACACTAATTTGAGCAATATCTGAGCAATAATTACCTGAACACTAACAATTTTTGTTGAATGTAGTGAATTTTTATGTTGTCAAGATTTGATTATACTAAGTACGCGTGCTTCCTATATTGTTATCAGTTGAAAATTAATTAGCATTTTTTGAATGAATTAAAATACGTATATGTCACGAATTCTAAAAGACAGATTGATAGAATACGTACGTATGAACACGAACCCTAAAAGTTTACACTTACTGCAATAATATTAATTAAGTTTAAAGAAATTTTCACTGGCAATTAGTCATCTTTGATCTTGTGTTTTTATGTTATTGAAATACCGTCCACCACTGTAACTATACTGTTTCATAAATTCAATATTTAGAACTTAGCAGACATATGAAAATAAAAATAATTCATGCAACTTACGAGAGTTACATATGAAAATAAAATTGATTCGTGCAAAACTTAAGAGATATTATTTTAAAATAAAAATGATTTGTGCAAAATTTATGAGAGATACATATGAAAATAAAAATATTTGTGCAAAAAAACTTACGAGAGTTACATATGAAAATAATAATGATCCGTGCAGAATTTACGTGAGTTACGTATGAAAATAAAAATTCTGTGCAAAACTTTAGAGAGTAATATTTGAAAAAAAAAGAAGATTCTTGCAAAATTTACGAGAGTTACATACGAATGTTAAAATCATCCGTGCAAAACATACAAGAGATAAATATGAAAATAGAAAATTATTCATGCAAAACTTACGAAAGTTACATATGAAAAAAAAAAATTGTTCGTGCAAAACTTACTAAATTGTTGTTCCGTTTATAGAGATCATGAACCTTCTCAAGATGGTAAGTAGTACTAGTCATATGAGTTGTAGCGCTTGAAAAAAAACAATCAATTAATGGATTCGAATATGGGGTCGGATCAAAATCATCCAAGCGAGTTTGAAATATAGGCTTGTCCGTAATCCAAGATAAAATACTAATTCTCAATTGAGACCTGTCTCCATTGAGACCAAAGATTATATAAGACTGCTATTGATTGAATTAAGCTCACCCGCCGATTTTCTTGATTGAATTTGTCGTTGGTGAAATTGACCAAGGAAATGATCAAGGAAATTTGACCGAAAGATCAAGCAAATTGAACGAAAGATCAAATTAACTGAAAAATCAAGGCAAAACAAAAATACTCAAGCACATTGATTGAAAGATCAAACAAACTGACTAAAAGATCAAGCAGAAACAGTAAATGCTCATTCCCCTGCTCTTGGTCTCCACAAGGACAGGTCTCACCCAAGACTTTCTCAAGATAAAATTGGCCCTAAACTGAGAGAATCAGATCGAGATTATCAATTAAATGAAACAGGGACTACAAGAGAGATGAACAATCGGAAAAGTCAGGATCGTATCGGAAAGTAACTAAAATGCCACCGGAGAAACCAATGCACAATTAAACAGGTATATCTGAAAACAGTCAACGAGTTGGAAATATAAAGACAAACAAAAAAGAAAACTAAAACGGAAAATATGTACGTGTAACCCTAGCTCCCTCAACGTAAACGACCAGTTCATTACGTAGAAATTCGTTTTACCATATTTATTTCCTTAATTACAAGCATGGAGTCACGTGGTACATGTTTTAGTATTTATATTTGAATTAATTTTTGTTTGTATTATTATTTTTTTTGTTTGTATTACATCTCTCATGATGATGGAATAATTTCTGGAAAACAATAATCTCTAATAAATTTTTGCGCGTGCATTGCATGCAAAAATCTTATGAGCGCGTACATCACCTGCGTGCATAACATTTTTAGGCTAAGACCTATTTGAGCGCGTACAAGATAGCCGTCATTAGTTGTCATTAGAATGTGCTCCCTTTGGTTTATTTGAATGGTGACAAAAACACGAATTGACGGCAAATTTTGTCAAATCATTGATAACTTTATTTACTTAATATATTAAGTAGATATAAATTTTTTATTTTTAGAAAATATGTGTTAAGGAGAATCCGAAATTATATTATATATGAATATTATTACTTATATACTATTTCAAATTTATGGTCAAACTTGCAATATAAACTATGATGAATAGTAGGGTGTCATTTAAACAAAACCAGAGGTGGTATAGGAGTGGTTCCATATCATCCCTGTTGTCATTAGTTGGAAATTAGAATGTATATGTTTACCTTTTTTATTCAGATAGAGATTGATAGAATGATGAATATATATAAAGATATTAGAGAAAGTCTTGGGTGAGACCTGTCCTTGTGGAGACCAAGAGCAGGGGAATGAGCATTTACTGTTTCTGCTTGATCTTTTAGTTAGTTTGTTTGATCTTTCAATCAACGTCCTTGAGTATTTTTGTTTTGCCTTGATTTTTCAGTTAATTTGATCTTTCGTTCAATTTGCTTGATCTTTCGGTCAATTTTCTTGATCATTTCCTTGGTCAATTTCACCAACGACAAATTCAATCAAAGAAATCAGCGGGTTTAAAAGCTCACCAACGACAAATTCAATCAATAGCAGTCTCATATAATCTTTGGTCTCATTTGAGACAGGTCTCAAATGAGAATTTGCCAAGATATTAATAAAAGTCTTGTTTGCTTGGCTTAATTTTTAATTTTTCTGCTCAATTTTTAATTTTCCAAATTTGTAGTATTGATTTTTAAATAGGTTTTTCGACATGTATCTTCAATTTTGCATAAAATTGTTTTGCCTAAATAAGAATCAATACGTGCCCTAGACCGAGTTTTTTCCATAACTAATACTTTTGGATATTTCTGTCAATCCTGACTTTTGATCTAACACGTAACCCGATTGTAACCCAAAACTTTTTAGGTTGAACACGACCCAACACGACCCGAGCTCAACCCGAAAAATAATTTTGACCCGATAAATTTTGACCCGAACCCGACCTAAACCTGAACCTGACCTAACCCGAACTCGACCTAACACAAACCTGACTAAAATTTTATGTGTGATTATCAAACCGTAGTTGTTAATTATAGGAAGTTAAGTAATTAAACTAGTTAAGTTAAGTAATAAAACTATATTTAGTTAGTATTTATAAAAGATAATGTCTCTTGTGAGACTAGGACAAATATTGATCTCCTCACTTTCAAACATTATCTCTTACATATTAAGTGTGATATGTATTATTGTTGATATTCTCGCTTTCGTATACCAACACGGATCCTTTACGTATTAAGCATGGCTATTCAGTGAGACCAATTTAGAATTTGTTTTCATAAAAATTTAAGTAAGATTTAATTTTTTATACTTATTTTAGTTAGTATATGTAGAAATCTAAGTTAGTGTCAACTTACCATGTTCAACCCTTATTATTTTTTTATAAAGTTAACTTGTTAATAATTTATTATATATTTTTAACAATAAGATAATAGTGATAATGACTAAAATTTTTACCCTAACTAAGTAGAACTAGAATTTGATCAACTCGATCTGAATTAACACGATTAATAACAATAATCCAACATCAAAAATTTGTTCTTCCCATATGTCAGTCTTGTGGATTATAGTTTTACTTAATCCGACTCAACCTGACAAACAAGTCTAACCCGACCCGACTCAACCTGACAATTAGCGCTGACACGAATTTAACACGACACGAACGCGACCCGACACAACACGACACGATCCGATAAAAAAGTTTTGACCCAAAAAAACCCGACCCTTATCAACTCGTACCTATCTGACCCGAACACATAACCCGACACGGCAACCCGAATTGACACCACTACTTTTGAACTAAAGTTAAATTATTATCAAAATCATAAAATTTTAAATATAACAATTCCAAAAAAGCCTTAATTATTACTATTAATGTTTTAATTTATTTATATTTGTATAATTCATATAAGTTTGGGGTATTTAAGGGTGTTACCATGCTCGACTTGAAGGAGATCGAAAAAGCAAAGCTACGTAAAATATATCTCAATTGTTTGTTTTGGTATTTCAATTGGATTAGATGTTGTTAAGTGTTATTGGAATACTGTTTAGTCAAACTTTCTTTAACAGTAAACAAACACAATGATAGTTAATATAAAGTAAACAACCTAGGCCTAAGGCCTTAACAAACTTGGTCCAACAATGCATTGTCTCTCACAATACTCCAAATCTCCCTATGCGCGAACTCGATGTATTTGAGTGCGGTTAGTGAACCGGATGAATTCGAGAGCAATCCAACCTCTTGGGATATAACCGTGGTTGCTATTTTGAGAGTTTTCCTGCAAGTTATCGCAATTGCTTGCGATCGATGTAGTAATGCATGAAGAGAACCCTAGTCCAGTTTGCATCTCAACTTGGCTTAGGGGTGAAACTCCCGTCATTTGCATTCACTTTCCAACTAAGTATCATATTGTTGGCTTATATGGAACTTTAGATTCTTAAATCTTACTCCATAGCTTACGCTTTCTAAAATATGCAAAACCCAAACCAAGTGCTGACGACACTATATACCTAGTTTCCTCCATATATACTTTCACCAGTCTCATTTGGTCTCCTAATCAGCCTGTTAGGTTCAATAGGATTTGGTGGACCTCCGACTCTAGATGATCTCTCAATGTTTCCATATATATGTTATCGGAATCTGGAAACACGGGAAAATCATCTAGAATTGTGTGAGTATAGTGCGATGTAAGTATAGTGAAGAGATCATCTAGAATTTCTATTTCAGTGTATGTATTGTGCAAAGATCATCTTAAAAAGTGCGAGTATAGTGCGGTGTAAGTATAGTGCAGAGATCATGCATCTAGAATTTCTATTGCAGTGTAAGTATAGTGCATAGATCATCTTGAATTGTGCGAGTATAGTGCGGTGTACGTATAGTGCATAGATCATAGAATTTCTATTGCAGTGTAAGTATAGTGCAAAGATCATGTTGAATTGTGTGAGTATAGTGCAGAGATCATCTGGAAACATGAAAGATAAGTTGCACATGTATTTCAATTATTTTTTTAAAATTTTTGTTTACCGAATACAACCCCTAGTGATATCATTCAGTCAAACATACAACTATTTTAAACTTCTAAATTCCCAGTTTTGGATTAATTGGTCTGGTCCTAAGGCGAGGCGTATTATCTCTTGGTCAGAAACATTTTTCAAGTAGATGTACCAGACTATCTTCCTAGCTACTTGTTCGGGTTCCAGTCGGTTGATCCTTTTGTTTATGACTTTAGCTGCTTCGAAAGGATTCATTGCACTGATTTTGCTAGATGCAACAACACAAGCATTACAACATTATAATTCAGATATAATTAGCTCACATTTTCCAAAAAGAACCACTCATTACTCCAAATATGGCCATCTAAATAATAAATTACACCTCTCATCTAATTTGAATGGAGGTTTAATAGTTAAAGCGCGTGTTATATACGTGCAAGTTGAGATGTAATTTAATTTGAAGGAAGCTTTAATAGATAAAGCGCGTGTAATATACTTGCGATTTGAAATCTAATTTGAAGGAAGCTTTAATAGATAAAGTACGTGTAAGATACATGCGATTTGAAATATAATTTGAAGGAAGCTTTAATAGATAAAGTTCTTGTAATATAGGTGCGATTTGAAATCTAATTTAAAGCACGATTTGGGGGATCGGAAAGCACTTAATTTGCCATTCTGGTCAAGGACCAGTACTTCATTAAAATCACTAAGACACAGCCATGCAACACCCTCAAACTAAGCTAAATGCTTGAAACTTATCCAAGCTTGCCTTCTCAAAGTCTCAAACCATTAAAATGCGAAAGTCAAATCACCCATGAAATTGCATTGCGACTATATATATATTTTTTTTAGTAGAAACCACCATTGGTGGAGGGATGTATATAGGCTTCCCCATGCCATTGAAATGACTGATACAAGAAATAAAAACAAAAACAAAAAACTGCATCAAAAGATAGCAGTTAAAAGGAAATCCTAGAGGTTTCCATATGTGTAGAGTTCATAGAAAACTCTACACGAAGCTAAGCAAGCTTCCAAAAAGAATGATATAGTCTTAAAGATAAACTCATTCTATACAAACTATAGGCTACCAGATGAGAGACTTTTTGAGAAGTGATCTGTAATTCCACTTGCTTGTTAGAGAATCCGAAGCGCGAGGCAACTTAGACTCAAGTCAGCCGATGGAAAAGACCAAGTCTCAGCAAGCACTCCCAGTGTGAAAGCAGGAAAGAAGCACCCTGGATTGTCATGATGGTGCAGCTCAGAGGGTCCATTCAGGAGAAGGATGATCTAGTAGCTGGATTGTATAATCTATTTTGCTCCACATCCAGTGAACCTGCAAAAAGAGAACATTTCAATCAGTAACATCCAATCTTGAAATCCTCAGGGATGGTGTACCCATTTGATCAATTCTTATCATTCCTTGTATCCTATCTGGGAGAGAGTTAAAAGTAAAAGCTCTATCATGTTGAGATTCTAGACAAAGCTTAGCTATGGCATCAGCTGGCATATTAGCTTCTCTGTGAACATGATGTAATGTGCATGTGTAAATAAGCTGGTGAATTGAATCAGCCAAGTGAAATTTTTTCCAGTGAGCAGTAATGGGGTTGAGCACAAAAGATATAGCAGAAAGACAGTCTGATTCTATGATAGTTGGAACAATAAAGGAGGCTGAATAGTTTAAAGCAAATTGTATAGCTTTCATCTCTGCCTGTAGGGGAGAATCAGCATCAATAAAAGCACAGTTGGCAGAGATGAAGCAGCCTCTATTATCTCTAATAATCAGACTAATACCAGCATGGTTAGAAGAACTGGACCAAGTAGCATCAACATTGATTTTTAAACCATAGAAAGGTTTTGACCATGCAATTTTGAAAATCCTTGGCTTGGGTGGCCTTTTAATCAATGGTAAAAAACTATGATTTGCTATCTCAGTGTCAAAAGGTGAGGATATATAGAAGGGTTTGGCACAGAAATTTAGAAATATCAGCTCTTTGATCTGTTTCAATACCAGGGATGGCCTAGCAGAGATATTATCATAGAGCCATTTATTCCTAGTTTTCCAAAGTATCCAGGATGTTATTGAAGGAGAAATTCTAATGATTAAATTGTGTAATTCACTCAGACCAGTATATGTAAGGTAAAAAGACAACCTCTCCCAGATAGATGAAAATTGTCTATCAGTAATTCCCATGAAAACATGAATATGTTCCCAAATCTTAAGAGTAAAGTCACAGGAATTAAAGTAGTGATCCAGTGAATCCTCATTATAGCACATTGGGCACTTAGATGGCAAAGCTATGTGAAAAGATTTCAAGATATTATCAAATAGAAGTAAGGAGTTAATCATTTTCCACATAAACACAGAAACTTTCCTTTCAATTCTAGAATTCCAGAGATGGTGAATAGATGCAATATTACCCCTTATTTCTCTAAGCTTGAGATAAGCTGATCTGAAGGAAAAGGTTCATTTGATGTCAGGCTTCCAAATCAGTCTATCTTCTCTGTGAGAAGATAACTGTGCAACCTGTAAAAGAGAGGTTAAATTAGTTGGGAGAATGGAAGATAGTTGTTGCATAAATTGATTTCTATCATTAATGAAAGATGCAACAGAGCTATCTAGAGAAATATCAGTGAGAGAAGGATCACATATATCAATGAGGGGGCCAATATCCAACCAGTTAGAGTTCCAAAAGTTACAGTCACCCTTTCCAATAATAACTCTACTGTTGGTTTCAGCCCATGGACTAATCCTACATATCCTTTTCCAATTGGGGGATGTTTGATATGAAGTAGGAAGATAGGCCATTAATTGAGTCCACAGGGCTTCTGCCATTTGATATTTCCACCAAAGTTTAGCAGAGCATGTTTGTATAATTGTGTGAATTGATCTAAAACCTAAACCATTTTGGGAAATAGGGAAGCAAAGATCATCCCATTTTTTCCAAGATTTTTTAGGTTTGAGATCAGTTGCACCCCAAAAGAAAATACTAAGTTTTCTTTCAATCTTTTTTATAACTTGCTTTGGTGGAATACAAACTGACCAGATATGTTGAGGCAGTGCATATATACATGAATTAATCAATGTAATCTTACCACCAGTGGATAACCATTTGTTCTTCCAGTTGAATAATTTCTGATCAATGATTTCAAGTAAAGGCTGGAAGTGAGAGTTAAGAGCTTTACCTTTGTAGATGGGGACTCCTAGATATTTAAAGGGAAAGCGACCTAATTTCATCTCCAATGTCCTCCTAACAGAGGAGATTTGACTGGCAGAGGCATGTTTACTGATGAAGATATCACTTTTGTTATAGTTTATCTTCTGACCAGAAACATCTTCAAATTTAGCAAGGAAAGCTTTGAATCTGGTCAAAGTTAAATTGTTTGCATTTAAAAAGACTACTGTATCATCAGCATAACTTAAATGAGAAACATGCATGGCATTGGCAGGAAGATCAAAATAATGCAGTTTACCATTTTCAAAGCCAAATGCTAAACTTCTGGTGAAGGACTCAGAGAAAATATTAAAGAGGAAAGGAGAAAGGGGGTCACCCTGCTTAATACCTCTTGTTGGCTGAAAGAAACCAACAGCCTTACCATTAATGAGTACAGAGAACCAAGCTTGAGAGAGATTCTGCATTATAGAATAAATGAACTGTCCATGGAATCCAAATTTCATTAGCACAGCTTGTAGGAACTTCCATTTAACTCTATCAAATGCCTTCTGAAGGTCCAATTTAATGATGCAGTTAGGATCTCTATTTTTCCTATTAAGAAATCTAACCATTTCATGGAGGAAATGACATTATCAGAAATGTCTCTTCCTTTCATAAATGCAGATTGGTGAGGTGAAATGATTTTCGACATTAAAGGCTTTAATCTTTCCATTAAAAGTTTTGAACAAATTTTGTTCAAAACATTAGAAAGGCTAATAGGCCTATAGTCATCAAAAGACACTGGAGTTTCTTTTTTGGGGATGATAGTGATCCAAGTACTAGCAATTCCTTTAGGAATGTCTTTCCCTTGTTGGAACTCAGTTACAGCATCTAGCAAATCAGAAGCTATAGTGTCCCAAGACTTTATAAAAAACTTGGTAGTGAAACCATCTGGCCCAGGGCTACTGTTTTTATTTAGTGAAAAAATAATCTCTCTGAGCTCAGGAAGAGTGACTGGTCTGAGCAGATCTTGATTTTCCTCATCAGTGATCAATTTAGGGATCTTACTAAGGAAATGAGATTGAAATTCATCACTATCAGGACTACTATCATCAGTCAGGAGGCTGTGATAATATTAAATGGCTTCAGTTTCAATTTCTGAATTATTATCAAGCCATATGTCATCTGAATTCTTAATTTTGGTGATACAAAGCTTATTCCTTCTTTCTTTAACAGAATTGTGAAAAAATTTAGTGTTGTTATCACCATCTTTAATCCATTTAAGCCTAGATTTCTGTTTCCAGAAATGTTTTTGTTCAGAAATAGCTCTAACTAGATTAGCCTTGGCATGTTTGAGCTTTAACATTTCAGTCCGAGAGTCTACATTCTCATGAACATTACCAAAATGGTCCCTATTCCAGATTTTAAGAACTTTCTTCAGCCTTATCATTTTAAGGAAGAAACCAAGCAAACCTGTCTCATTTATAGGAAGATTCCAGTTAACATTGATCACAGAGCAAAATTCAGGTCTCTTGTACCAAGTGTTCAAGAATCTGAAAGGTCTGGGAGAAGAAGATATACCTATGGTAAGCAACAAAGGATTATGATCAGAGGTATTCCTATTCAAGATTTGGATAGAGGATGATGGGAATTTAGAGGACCACTGTGAAGTGCATAAACCTCTATCTAATCTTTGTCTAGTTGGGTTTCTAAGCCTATTATTACTCCATGTAAAAAGATTGCCAACAGTATTGATATCTTCTAATGCCAAAGAGTTAATAAAATCATTAAAGTCCCTAATACTTCCTAATTTAGGAGTAGAAGGTCCTTTATATTCATGAATAGACTTAGTGGCATTAAAATCACCAATGAGAAGAGATGAAGTATGAGTGTAAGAGAGAATAGAGGACCATAAATCTTTCCTACCAATTCTAGTTCTTAAACCATAAACAAAAAAGACATCCATGTCATTATGAAGGGAAGAGCAATTGATGTGAACATGTAAATATTGCAAATGATCGTGAAGCAGTGAAACAGTAACCTTGGAAGACCAAAACAACCATATTTGACCAGAGCAACCATACATGCAATTGTCAAAGTGAAAAATCTGTCTGTAATGATCACATTTAGAATTATCATGCATGGGTTCTATGATGCAAACCAGATCAAAGTTATGTCTAGCTGTTAAATTTTTTAATCTGTCTAAAGAAGTTTCCATTCCTCTTATGTTCCACACTAAAAATTTATTGGTGTCATTCATAAGGAAACTTCATTAGAGCTCTTTGATCTAGTCATGATCCTATTTAACTGAGTAACATAGGAATCATTTTTAGAAGTGGAGACCTTTTTATTTTTATTTTTGGCAATCTTTTGTTTCTGAGAGGTCATAGAGCTGGATGCATCCAGATTTACCCGAGAAATGCTTACCTCTTCCCTTTGTAGAGACTGAAAATGAGTGTTGGATGAAGACATCTCCTCAGCTTCTTGATGGTCTTGACCATCCTCAGTTGCCAATACATGAAATCTGTTCTGATATTTCTTCTGCTGAGATGCAAAGAAATTTTTAGCAGCAGAGAGAGTGTTAAAAGGAGAGAATGGCTTACTCTTCTTTGTTGTAGAGAGAATATCATCTTTAACTTTTCCTTTGCCTCTCTTATAGATAGGATCAGACTTTGGAGTAGAAAATTTGACTGACTCCTTGATAGGTGAAGATAGTTGAGAATCTGGAATATGCTGTGGAGATCCATAGATAGAGTGCTCTGATGAAGAGGTATTTCCAGACTCAGCAGTTATGGATTGAGTGACTATAAGAGGCTTTGTGACAGTAAGGCCTACTCCATTGGATTTTTCTTGCTGCTTCTGAGTAGACTTGATCACATTGTTCATATCCATACTATCTTTCTCTTTATCTTCAGAGGACTTAGAGATAAAGAGGAAGGGCAAAAGTGCATACATAGAAGGTTGTGTGGGGTGAGTTATAGCATCTGATGTCTGATCCTTTTGAGCATTATCTATGGTAAGATCCTGCTGATGATTCTTTGGTACATTTGTTTTTTGTTTCCACAGAGGTTTTTGAAGTTTCTGAGCTTGGATGGTCTTGGCCTTGTCAGCTGTAGAAACCCCTGAAGGACCAGCAGCAGGCTTGGCATTAGGAATGGTAGTATCACCAGGGGCAGCATGAGCAGGACCAGTCTGAATAGGCTCATTATCACCATTATGAGACATATAGATTCTAGGCCTCCTAAGCTCAGGATGAAGAACAAAGCATTGCTCCTCAAAATGACCAGTACACTTGCAGTGATAGCAGTAGTGGGGAAGATTTTCAAATTCTATTGGCAGCTTAAACACTCCATATTCAATTCCATCTTCTTCTATCCCTACTCTGATAAAGTTGGGCAATTTTTGTTTAACATCCACTTCCACACAAATTTTAACAACAGAAGGTCTAGAAAGTGTAGCAGTAGCTAGATCCATCTTGATAAATTTCCCTATTTGTTTCCCCATGCTTTCAATCATTGGAATATTGTAAAAGAATACAGATACCTTGGGGATATTAATCCAAACAGGAACAATAGATGATTCTGCCTCTGGAGTGAAGTCAATTGTCCACTTTAGCACCTTCATGGCAGCACCACAAAAAATCCAGTTGCCTTTGAGCCACAATCTTTGATAATCCTCCTTATCTTGAAATCTGATCAGCACGTGCCTGTAATCAATAGAACCTAGCTGATATTTGCCCTTGAAGTCCACAGATTTGAAAGCAGCTTGGAGTGTATCCATAGGGGGTTTGCCTCTAGCAAATTTCCCAACCAAGGCATTGTTGTAGTGTGAAGCCAACTTCTCTGCTTCATTGCGCGTAACCAGACATGAAATCTCACCTTTGTATAAAGTTTTAGGTATGATTTCTGGGTTGGATGGAAGGTGAGGTTGGAGCGGAGGGGGGCAGTTGTCGAGGGCTTGAAGAAAAGTCTTGTTTACGCCCAGGCCACCGCGTTGCAGCGGAGGAGCCGCCATGGCCACGGTTGTTTTGAGATCGTTATCAGACCGTTAGTATCAGAACGGTATGATTTGAGTGATAAAAGAGGGGTGCGTGAGGAAATGATTGACCGGAAATTGAATAGTAATATTTCGCACCGCTAGTAGGTGTGAATCGCGCATTGCGACTATATGTAATTAAGAACATTGTCTCTAAAAGTATAAATTTAATTTATAAATTTCAGAGATGAAATATTTGAAGTACCAAGGATGATCGTTAGCTTTTATCGGTCACCTACAACAGAAGTACCTAAAATAAAAAAGTAAAAATAATTTTCAAGTTTAGAAAGTTGATCGTTAGTTTGTTTACGGTCACTTACAACATAACTTACACAAAAGTATCTAAAATGCAATTAAAAGTGAAATTTAGGTATAAACAATTAGTCAAAAATAGGTTGGCACCTTGAGCAAGATTTTAGCATAGTTTGAGTACCATTTAAGTAAAACACTCAATTCCAAACACAGATTATAACTATATAAAAGGGAGCCTCTCTTATCTTATGGGGATTCTGCATTTCTTCTATTTTTTCGACCGACTGCCTCACAAAGTATGCAGGGTAATGTGTCTATGTTAGCTGCTCGAGTTTTCCGGTAATTACCTGGTACACCACACCTTCTCCATGCATGATACTCCGCGTAGGAAACTGGATCATTAGTTAGAGCTTTGACATAAGAAGTCAATTCTTCAATGGAACTGAATTTCGACCCGTCAATGACCGAATGTGGTGGCATAAAGTCCCTCACATTTGGGACACCAAAGTAGATGGGGACTGCACCAGAATCAAGAGGGTAAAACAGCTTCTCTGTGACGTAGCTCTCCGTCAGGGTGTTCTCAATCGCTAGAACGAACTTGTAGTGGGACATTGCACAATGCGAGTGGTCACACCATTTCGGCGGTTCATCGGCGCCGGTACCGGCCTCCTTGCTACTGCAATCTGGAATACAGAGTGATGGCCGTGTCTGACCCTCCAACATTGTTCAAGAACTTGCCGATGGAAGACAGCGCTCAGCTAGCCCGTCTCTATCTGGAAGACAGCGCGATGAAGACCAGTACACCAAAGTATCATTATTTTTCTCACTTGATAGATGATAGTTTCGATTGTTGTGGAGAAGTGCACCGGCATAAGTTGCCTGGACATCATCTGCATGATAATAGACAAAGAATTTATTTTATGTGATTACTAGCATAGCTCACCACGCAATGCGTGGTGTATTTTTAGTATTTATTTTGAATGAATTTATTTGTTCATGGATCTCATATTTTAAACATGAGAAGCCAAGAAGATTTTTTTTTTTTACCCAAGAAGTTGTTAATTGAAAAAGATATTCGTGAAACCGAAATATTAGATTAATTGATCATGTAAAACCTAGGTTGAACAACATGCAACATTCTTTAGTGAATTAATATAATTTCTCCGTTCGCATGAGACATGCTCAAGGTCTGATGGTTTTTCTTAGAAGTTCTGAACAACGCTTTACAGAAGATGGGCTTTCAGGGAATGTTCCAGATCAGATCACTCGATTATCACAACATCCTCATCCACCTGCAACAATGCGGAGACTGCTAAAGATTCTGGTCTAAGTCCTTCTGCACTATTGAAGAAGCCAGCTCTCAAAGATTTCCAATCCTGTGAATGGTCGTGTGGTACCATCATATTCACTCATCTGACATCTCTTCATTTCAATATATCCTGGAGCTCAATATGAAATTTAACAAAAATATCAAGGCAACTCACAATACCTAAAAAAAAATCATATTCAACTTGCCTTGATGTTAAAGGTGTTTGTAAACGATTGCAACTACTGGCATTTTTATAATAAATCCCTCGCATGCCTTCTTTAAACCAAGGTCTTTACTTTGTACTATTCGTGTGCTATGAATATGAGCAGCCGGCATGAAAAACATTGCAAACCATATTGTACGCTAATAAATGGCCAGGTCTAAATAAACCATATTAGATCGAGTTCTCTAATTTCCAGGTCTAAATAAATTCCTTATCAAATGAATGAGAGATGAATTACAGTTCATAATATGATTCACAAGCAAGCTATTTGCACCTGTAAACTACAAAATAGCACTTTTTATAGCCTTTATTGTTATGTTATTCAACCTATACAGTAAGTTATGCACTGGACTAAAAATGCAGACTATTAGGTGCAACTTATAGGTACAAGGAGTATGTGAATTATTCATTAGCTCATTCTGTTCAAAAAATCGAAGCATTCTCAAAACAACAGTATTTTACAAATAAAATAAAATATAAACATCCGTATTATTGGTTTTCTACCATTATAAATAAATTCAGCGGACATGATACAGAATCAAGCAACATCTGCAACATGCCTCATCAAATTTAACTTTAAGACTTTAGCTAAGAAAATAGCTGATCATATCTTCAAAACAAAGAAAACAGTTGATCATAACTTCTACAGAGATGCAATTAAATTAGATGGGAAGGGATCAATGCACACCCTTATTTGCACACCATTTACACACCAAATCACAGCCATTTATTTGTAATCTGATCTAATGGTCATAATCGATTCAAATATTTTTATTCTATTTATGTTCACCTTTTCCCCTATAATTCGACGTCTCCTTCATGCTTCATTATTTCTCTGCAATTTTTTGCCTTTTGTTTTCTTTCTTCTTCTACTTCTCCTCTCAAAAATCTATTTGACCCGCTTTGTACTGGTTTTATTTGCATATTTATTTTAAAATTACTAATGGATGGTTCACTAGTGCAGAAAGCTTGATTAAAGGCTTCAAATAGAAGGCTGTTCGTTGAAGAATTCAAGAAAACGCTGTGCAACAAAATTTCCGATATCGGAAGCATGTAATTCTAGGAGCTCTATCATTAGACAACTTTTGAAAATTTTTAGAAAGCGGTCAAATCTGAACCGCTGTCTAAAATTTTAATGAACGGTGTTTTATAATACCAGCTGTCCAATGTAATAAAAGACAGCGTTTTTTTAGAAACGCTGTCGAAACAAAGTAGTTTCCGATAACGGAAGTCCAGTTCCGAGATGAGAAGCAATATTCTAGTAAACAATTTTTGGGTTCCGAAGTTGGAAATAAAGAAGTTAACGATTAACCGGAAAAATAAGCATATTTCCGATATCCAGGACCAATTCTAATAAATATTTTTAGGTTCCGAATTCGGAAGTACTAATAAGTTCCCGATCCCGGTTAATGTAGTAATCGGAGCTAAATTTTGACTTTTTAAAAGTTTGACTGGCGTAAATATTTTACCGTTTCGACATATTTTACGTAGAATCTCATCATAGTTCCTAGATCGGAACCTTATTCTAGTACATTTTTAGGTTCCGGGATCGGAACTGAATATAATTTCTCAATCCCTATTAGTTCCGGATTCGGAACTAAATAAAAAAAATTGAAAATACATTAACCTAAAGACAAATTCTTGGGTGAGGCAGCCTCACCCAAGAGGCAGGACCAAATAAACCCTCTTTTTAGTGAGGTTTGATGAACTAGTAGCGAGGTTTTGATGATGTGACATGTTTGATGAACTGACATTGATGTTTGATGAGGTGGCCACTAGTGGGAGAGCATAGGATTAACGGCTGTTATTTGAGCGATAGAAGGCATTTTGGAGGAGCCGTAGGTGGCTGAGCCGTCCATTGTATTTCTTTAGACAGCGTTTAATTAGGAGACGTCCAATGAGATAATCAAAGGCTTTTTCCAACGTTATCCATTGTTTATTTTCCAACCGCTTTCCATTTATTTCCGGTGGCGTAACTTAAGATTCTGGGATTTACTCTACATTAGTTCCGTGTTCGGAAGTTAGTATTTTCCGTTGATTTGTCGCCGGAATAAAATTATCCGGCCATTAGGTTTATGAATACGAGTCCATATTCGATTTTGCATAGTTTACGTATTCTAGGTTCCATTCTGGCTAATGAGTATTATTCCGAATTAGGAAATCCAATTCTACTTGTTGGTTGTTTTTCATCGTTTTCCAGATTCTATAAGCGTTTCGATTTATTATAGGTTACGGTATCTAGTATGAATTCTAGTTAGTTTTAAAGTTTCCGACACCGCAAATTCAATTCTATTTCACACTAATATTGACCGCAATCGACCGGATTCTATGACTATTTCGATATATTTAATGTTACAATGTCGAGTATGAATTCTATTTGTTATTAATGTTTAAAAACCCAATTCAAGCCAAAACATTTAAATATGGCTTTGCACATGGAAATCCACCAAAGCAAGTTGGACTAAGAATGGTTAGGAAATGAGATCAATTTATAACTTAGAGAAGATTTCTCCCTTTCTCTTGCCACCGATGTGGGATTCAAACTTTCATCCCTTCCCTTTTTCTCTTTCTTTTTCTCTCAAGATTTACTTTACTTCTTTTTTCAATCTTCATAACGTCATATCTTATCCATTTCTTATTCAAAATGTATTCTCTTAGTTTTTTTATATAAAAAAGACTAAAATAAATAAATGAAAAGAAAAATTAATAAACATATAATTACCTTCTTTAAGACATGTAAATTATTTTTATAAATTCTAAATATAGTACGTATAAATTATTCTCGAGCTGTTCAACGAGGCTATCGAGTTATGATCTCGAGTTCGAACTCATTTATTAACTAACGATCTCGAGTTCGATTTTGAACTTGTCAAATCGAGTTCGAACACGAACTTTGACCGAGTTGTTCACGAGTTGTTCACGAACGGTTCAGTTCATTTACACCCCTAGTTCTGATATCTAGTATGAATTCTATTTATTAATAATTTTCATGACATTCATCATTGATTTCATCTCATACATCTACGTTTTCCCTATGCCATATCCACTTGGTATATGAAGCCTCAAATCCCCTTATAATCAAATGTGAGTGTAATCCCTGCTCCCCAGATACACATCATTCCTACAATCCTTACATAGACATCGCATCATCGACATATTCTTCATTCTCGCATGATTAGAAGCAACTTCAATGAAATATTTGATAAACTCCCTATATTCAGTAGATGTTCGAATGTTCGATCCAACAATACGAACACGATCCAAGTTCATACTCCTACAATGTAAATCACAATATATTTAAGCAATTAAATATATTAAAAGAGGTAATCACTGAATTCACATCAATTAAATCATATCAATTAAATTACTCAATCAATGAATTCACTTAAAAAGCCCCAATTAATCTTGTAAAATATGATAGTTCATGTATTCAATATCTCGTAAGCAAGTAAGAGCATCCAAAATAGTTTGAAGATAAAGAGCGCTTCTTAAGTGCCACATAATCAATTTTGAGCAAAACTAAAGAAAAATCCAACACTAACAATAGAACAATACTTAAGAAGCACTTCTTTTCTTTATTTTTTATTTTTAAACTTATAATTAAAAAAATACTCAATGGCAAGAGTAATGTTTTTATTGGCTAGTCAATCACAATAAAAGAGGTAATCACTCCCTAAATAAGGAGTTGTTCTTAAAACTCCACAATGGACCTTCTTAATTAAGGAGTGTTCCTTATTAAGAAAAGTGCACTTAAGGAGCACCATTGTGGATGCTTTAATAACCTTGTATCGTTCGTTGCCTTGTTCTGTTCGTTGTAGACGGATCACGAGTCTTCGACCACACCAATTATTTCTTCATAAATACAAAAGATTTATGGCATTCACAAGTGATTACCCGTTCCTGAATATATAGGTATTGCCCCTTTATTTACATAGTCTTCCGACTCAGCCCTTTAAAATTGAGTATCTCTTTCCTGCTAGGTTTTCGAAAAAATAGAGTCATGTATTTTAGGTTAACATATTTTCGAATCCGGAACTAATAGGGATTGGGAAATTATATTCACTTCCGATCCCGGAACCTAAAAATGTACTAGAATAAGGTTCCGATCTCGGAACTATGATGAGATTCTACGTAAAATATGTCGAAACAGTAAAATATTTACGCCGGTCAAACTTTAAAAAAGTCAAAATTTAGCTCCGATTACTACATTAACCGGGATCGGGAACTTATTAGTACTTCCGAATTCGGAACCTAAAAGTATATATTAGAATTGGTCCTAGATATCGGAAATATGCTTGTTTTTCTGGTTAATCGCTAACTTCTCTACTTCCAACTTCGGAACCCAAAAATTATTTACTAGAATATTGCTTCCCATCTCGGAACTGGGCTTCCGTTATCGGAAAGTACTTTGTTTCGACAGCGTTTCTAAAAAAACGCCGTCTTTTATTACATTGGACAACTGGTATTATAAAACGCCGTTTATGAAAAAATTTAGACAGCGGTTCAGATTTGACCGCTTTCTAAAATTTTTCAAAAGTTGTCTAATGATAGAGCTCCTAGAATTACATGCTTCCGATATCGGAAATATTGTTGCACAGCATTTTTTTTGAATTTTTCAATGAACAGCCTTCCATTGAAAGCCTTTAATCAAGCTTTCTGCACTAGTGGGCGTCGAGTTTTGATGAGGTGGTTGTGAGGTATGATAAAGTGGCAGCAATGAAATAAGGAAATTTGGACTTGCCTCATGGGTGAGGCTGCCTCACAGGAGAATTACTCTAACCTAAAATATATGACTATATTTTTTCGGAAACCATCAGGAAAAGTATACTCAATTTTAAAGGGGCAATATCTATATATTGAGGAATTCCATAAAACTTTGTATTTGTTTAGAAAGATTTGATTGAGTAATTTGGAGAGATTTGATTCAAATATAGTGTGATTTACATTGCATGAGTATGAACTTGGATCGTATTCGTATTATTGGATCGAACATTCGAACATCTACTGAATATAGGGAGTTGATCGAATATTTCATTGAAGTTGCTTCTAATCATGCGAGAATGGAGAATATGTCGATAATGCGATGTCCATGTAAGGATTGTATGAATGATGTATATCTGGGGGAGTGGGGATTACGCTCACATTTGATTATAATGGGATTTGAGACTTCATATACCAAGTGGATATGTCATGGGGAAAACGAAGATGTATGGGATGAATGTCATGAACATTATTAATAAATAGAATTCAACTAGATATCGGAAATAAGGGTGTAAATGAACTGAACCGTTCATGAACAACTCGGTCAAAGTTCGTGTTCGAACTCGGTTTGACCAATTCGAAATCGAACTCGAGATCATAACTCGATAGGCTCGTTGAACAGCTCGAGAATAATTTATAGATACTATTTAGAATTTATAAAAATAATTTACATGTCTTAAGAATGTAATTATATGTTTATTAATTTTAGTTCTTTTCATTTATTTATTTTAGTGTTTTTTATATGAAAAACTAAGAGAATACATTTTGAATAAGAAATGGATAATATATGACGTTATGAAGATTGAAGAAAGAAGTAAATAAATCTTGAGGGAAAAAGAAACAGAAAAAGGGAAGGGAGGAAAGCTTGAATCCCACATCGGTGGCAAGAGAAAGGAAGAAATCTTCTCTAAGTTATAAATTGATCTCATTTCCTAACCATTCTTAGTCCAACTTGCTTTGGTGGATTTCCATGTGGAAAGGCATATTTATATGTTTGGGCTCGAATTGGGTTTCTAAACATTTTTAACAAATAGAATTCATACTCGACATTGTAACATTAAATATATCGAAACAGTTATAGAATCCGGAACTAACGGTCGATTGCGGTCAAAATTAATGCAAAACAAAATTGAATTTCCGGTGTCGGAAACTTTATAATTAACTAGAATTCATACTAGATACCGTAACGTATGATAAATCGAAACGCTTCTAGAATCCGAAAAACTGTGAAAAATAACCAACAAGTAGAATTGGATTTACTAATTCGGAACAATACTCATTAACCAGAATGGAACCTAGAATACATAAACTATGCAAAATCGAATGTGGACTCGTATTCATAAACCTAATGGCCGGATAATTTTATCCCGACGGCAACTGAACGGAAAATACTAACTTCCGAACACGGAACTAATGTAGAGTAACTCCCAGAATCTTAAGTTCCGCCACCAGAAATAAATGGACAGCGGTTGGAAAATAAACAATGGATAACGTTTGAAAAAGCCTTTGATTATCTCATTGGACGTCTCCTAATTAAACGATGTCTAAAGAAATACAATGGACGGCTCAGCCACCTACGGCTCCTCCAAAATGCCTTCTATCACCAAAATAACAGCAGTTAATCCTATGTTCTCCCACTAGTGGTTTCCTTATTTCTCATATGACTCTAAAAATTTGCAGATTTAAAAAATATCCAAAAAAACCTATTCATCAGAACAGAAAGAATCCACTCAAAACGCATATGAAATATAAGGGAGTATTAAACAGACATTTTCACTTAAAACATTCCACAACCACACATGTTGGTAGAACCTTTTGTAGCACCCTGCATATTGATAATCTGCTTTCACGGAAAAGCGGCGACCACTTTCACCCGAGATAGAGACACGATTGGCGATGAGGATGAGCTTGTTGCTACTTGCTAGTTCTTTTAACTGTGCTATCTACTCCATATCGAACACAAATTGCTTGGTCACCACGTGTTATTCTTTCCACCTCCCTTTTCAGCTTGCAAAAACACCATAAAAAATAAGGTCTGGTAAATTAGGCAGAGCAGGGAAAATACTGATCAACTCAGGAAAAGAAAATTGAGAAATAGTTCATCTGTAATTTTGCAAGAAACAATATGTCAAAGAAGGTTGGCTTAAATACTTTGTTAAACAAAATCAGTTGAGTTAACAACTCAAACTTATAGACAACCAAATATAAAGACATTTAAATTGTCATTAAACAATTAAAATCCAAGTAATCAGCAGTTTGAAGCCTGCTCCATATATAAAGGAAACTCATTATGCTAAAAACCATAATAAAAGCCAACATAGACGTAGAATCAGCCCCATCGTATAGATAGAAAATCCTTCTAAAATCTTAGAATAAAAAAAAATATAAACTAAAAACACTCCCAAATCAGACAAGGATTGAGAGGAAAGAAGAACGGCGGTTTGGAGAAAACCCCAAATCCCAAATCAGACAAGGATTGAGAGGAAAGAAGAACGGCGGTTTGGAGAAAACCCCAAATCCCAAATCGATTACAATTAAAACAGAGGAGAAATTCAGTATAGGTAAAACACCAAAACCCAAAAGTATATCGTTTTAGTAATTAACGTGGAAGTGAAAAAAATATAATAAAAAAAGAAAAACCAGAGAGAAGAAACCAAGAAACAACCTAATAACTATTACATATTACTCTAGTATAAGTTACATCCATAATAGTATTCAATACTCACTATTCTAATTAGTTAAGTGGTCCACTGTCAGAAAACAAAAACTAGTTAAATCGCCGGGGCCTCATTGATTAATTAGATTAAAAAATTACTACATAAAAAATTTCAATAAAATAATTATACACAAAATATGTCATAGTTTAAAAAATATATAAAATAAGGAATGCCATTTATTTGACAACTAAATTTTTTGAGAAAGACAACTAAATAAATTTTAAGAATGATCAACCGCAGGCCTTGCCTGACATTTTCAGTAGATTAAGTTCAGTTCTGTTTTATTTAAATATTTATATTTTTTTAGTTTAACTAATTAAATATATTTAAATATATTTAAATTTATTTCACTTCACTTCAATCATATTATAATTGTAGCTTTGAAGCACATTTATATAATCTTTCTATATGGTTTTTGGTGCATTTTAATTCGATGTATTTTCAGAAAATATATTAAGCGTCCATTTTCAGAATTTATTTCGACACGAACTTTTTATTTTGTTAACGGGACAAGTGTGGTGGGGAAAATTATGTGATCGTGGGGTAATGTATATGTATGCACTTTGATATTTATTAGTTAACTCGGCAAATTTTTAATCAATAATATCTATGTATAGATATAAGTTAATTAAATTTGATATTATGAATCTAGTAAGGTTTCATACAATCATTTTGAAATTTATTTATCAACAAATTCATATATAGATATATATTAAAAAATATCATTAATAATATTGAAAAATCGCTCGACCGATAAAAAATATCTATTCACATAACTAGCAAGGTGACACCGCGCGTTGCGCGGTGTATTTAGGTGGTAAAAAGTAGTTAAATATGTAATATACACTCTGAAAGTAAAAGTAATAATTTAGATGAATTCCTTATATTGTAATAGCAATATATAGTCAAGTAAGTATATTGTAACTTAACTAAAATTGCATTGTATCATAACTGTATCATAACGATTTTTATTTTTATTTATAGTAATATACATAATATTTAGGATTGTTCCTATATGTGGTTTTGGTCATTTGAATGAGTGGTATATTATCTCCAGAATCCATGTTTCTGCTTCTTGTACATTAGGTTCAAGTTCTGTAATCAGTGGGGTATAATTAGTTCAAGATACTTGAAAAATGAATAGGAAAAAAGTTTACACCTTCATCATCCTCCAAATCTTGATGTTTGTCTTTGTCTTTTTCTTGTTCTGTTATGATTGAAAGATTATGTTATATAAAGTGGCAATTTCTACATGCAGGTCCATTTTTCTCTTGCAGGTCCATATTTTACCATAATACCCCTGATTGAACCCTATAATTTCAAACCCATTTTTTGCCTTAACAATATTAGGCGTATTATGGTGAAAATACGGACCTGTGTCACATGCGGGCATACTTGGAGGATGGAATCTCCCCGGAGGACAGAGTGCGGGCCAGAAAGTTGAGGGTCAAAGCACCAAAGTATGTGGTCCAAGGCGGGGTGCTATACAAGAGAGGATACCTCAAACCTTTTGGGAGGTCGTCGCCGTACCTCTCAAATATACAATTTATATCAACTTACTACCGATATACACAATTAAGCATATAATGGCAAGTAAGGTTCGTTCCACAGAGAAAAGGTTATTTCTATGTATATCTTGTAGCATGCATATACATATACATATATAAAAGCAATGTAAACAAGGGGGGGGGGGGGGGGGGGGGGTTTGAGTTGAGTTTTGTTTAAGACACTACTAAGTAAAACTACTAGAACTTTAAAGTTACAACTACTTTACCATAAGATTACTCTAACTAGAGATTTAACTAAGAGAATAAGAAACTTGGACATATGAGATTGGTGACTTCTTATTATGAGATTTTCCTCAAACTTTATCATGATGCCTTGAGAATGGTGAACATTAGTGAGAAACTATCTTTAACCATAGCTATGAAACATGAAAGCATCTTCACAACTTCAATTGACAACTTTACTAGATGATAACAACTAGTTCAATTAAATCAATATTACTTCAAATTAGATGTTTCTCAACCCTACCCATGCAATTTGATAACAAACTTGACATAGGTACAATGCTAATGAATGATCTTAAGAACAAATACAATTGATAACAACATGCATTTGATTCCTAATTTACTACTCCTACATAGAAAGAATGATAACATTCTAACCATGGAAAAGCAATATCTAACACATATCCAACACATATCTATCACTAGGAAATCATTCCTAATCATTTCAAGCATCAAATAGACATATAAATTATGATCATTCAATAGCAAATCACCATTCCTAAGCTTCATGAATCATGTTCTCAATCCATAACAAGATGTCCAATCACATATATCCAAGAAGGGTTTTAGCCTACTACCATAGTTATATTATCAAAACCATAATCAATACAACAAACCATGATGAATTCAAAGATCAAATTCAAGAGAAAAATGAAGGAAAATGAGTTCAAGCTCTGTAAAAACCCGATCCTCTAACAATGAGGATAAGTTGCTTTTTATACTCCAAAAATAACAAAAAAATAAAATAAAACAAACTGCCACTTGCAGGTCCTTCGCGGGTCGCGAGAAATCCTTCGCAGACCGCGAGCCTGGTTCTCGCGGTTCGCGGCCGAGGATCCGCGGCCCGCGCGTTTTTGGCATCCGCGGTCCGCGACCGAGGTTTTGCGGACCGCGCGTCTTTGGCTTCCGCGGTCCGCGACCGAGGTTTCGCGGACCGCGCGTCTGGTCCTCGTGCTGGTCCTCGCGGTTCGCGATCGGAGTTTCGCGGACCGCGCGCGTCTGGTCCTCGCGGCTCGCGACCGGAGTTTCGCGGACCGCGCGAAACTCGGCATCTCCAAAACAGCAACACACTCCCTCGCGGTTCGCGACCTAGGTTTCGCGGTCCGCGAGAGTGTGCCTTCACTCCACTTCTACGACCGGTTCTTCAATGTATCTGCTTCCTTCAGGACGGTCATAGAAGGTCTTCAACTCATCCAAATCTATCGCAAGTGCAATTCAAGGTCGAAATGCACGTCTTCAATTTCAAACCATCATGAATGATTCGGTCCAAAAGTCTAATATAAAAGTACAAAATACTATCTAAAACAGCTCTCAAATGCTACAAAATAAGAGTATATCTAGGACCTATCAAAATCCCCCACATTTGAACCTTTCTCGTCCTCGAGAAAGAACGATTAAGATCCAAGTGTATACTCTGAATAATTAAGCACATAACATTTGAGAGTTTTTCATATCTATACAAGAGAAAAGAAAATGTTTTTTTTTTTGCCTCTCATTTTTGCCTGATTCTCTAGTATTTTTGGAACCATCCGGGCATTTTTTTTTTTTTTTTTTTAGGAAATACAGTAGTAAAAACAGCAACAAAAGCAGCAGCAAAAACAGAATTACAGTCCTACATTCCTCCCCCACACTTAGCCCAAACATTGCCCTCAATGTTTGTATATATCAATGAAAATCATGGCGAAATGCAAGGGTTTAGGACATACTCATTTGGCGAGGGGGAGGGCTAGGTTGGCGAGGGGGTGATTCGGGGATCACGGGCTCATGTGAACTAGAGGCTTCCCCTCGGCGAGACCTTTTCCTCGGTGCCATTATCAAAATCTACTCAGCAACAGTCCAGCACAACTAAACTAGCTATAAGGCGGCAAGCCCCTACTCAAAAAGCTCAGTATATAACTAAAGGCGGCAAGCCTTTGAAATTGCAATAAAACCTATTGGCGGCAAGCCCTAAATCACCCAAAATTCAAGTAAATTCAGTAGGGTACCGTCAATTGAAGCCTTTGGAAGTAATGTAGCTTGAGGAGATCATCAATTGAACCAAAATATCACCAAATCAAAAATGCCCAAAAATTAGGGTTCTTGAGATTTGGGGATATTTAAGTTCGTTTTGGCATTTGGAAATTGAGATGGGGAAAAGGTTAAGGGTGGTGGAGGGAAGGTTTGTGTGTGGTAGGATTGGGGAAAAAGTCGCCGGAGGCCGGCGAATCGGAGTGGAGAGTTGCCGGCGGAATTGTTGTCAATGAAGGTGAAAGATGGTGTTTTTGATTTGGATTTTTGGTGGGTTTTGTTGGGAACGAGTTGGAGATTGATTTGGGTGGAAGGGATTGGTGTAAAACCCGCCGGAATGATGGAATGGAGAAGGTGGTCGGTGGTGGGAACTATTTCGGGTGGGAGATGATTGGGAAGAAGAAGAAGAAGAAAGATAGAAGAAAATGGGAAGAAGTAGGCTTCGGCATTTCGCGGGTCGCGAGCGATACCTCCGCGGGTCGCGAAAAGTCACGTTTTCGTTCCAGGGATTTCCGAGAAATCTCTGTTTTTTCGCGGATCGCGCGGCCTCCTTCGCGGGCTGAGCGCGAAAACCTCGTCGCGGAGCGCGCGATGAAATCACGCCCCGCGCGCGCAGAATTCTCGCGAAAACTTACCCACCAGTGTGAGCTTGAGCGGGGCTTCGAGGATCTCACACTCGTCATCTGTAAAAGTGAGGCTTGGTTCTCCAAGATGGGTGATTCTGGGTTTTGGATTGAAGAGAGGTCTCGGGGCTTGAGGCTGGTGTTGGGGTTCAGATGGGTTGGGTGTGATTGGTGCCAGTATTTGAGCGAAAGATCGATTAGTTGTCGGAGCGGACTCCGCTAGGGCGGCAGCAGCCGCGGCGGCCATGGGTCGAAACCCTAGCCGGTGGCGGCGAAGATTGAAGGGGAGCGGATGAGAGAGAAGATTCTGAATCGCACGGAGCAGATCGATCAAATACAATGAATCATATAACCCCTTAATTCTTATTATATCTTGAGATATTTCGTTGATACTAATATTTAATTTAAAGTTCCTATGAATATCATATTCATATTTAATATGAAACTATAAATTCATAAATAAGATTATATAAATAATCTTAAACCCTTTTAATAAGATTAAATAAATTATTCATATTTATTTAACTTCATAAATAAGAAAATAGATTCAGAAACACAACTGGAGAAGGAAAACTGGATACCAAAATTTGAATCAAAAGAATTCTTATTATATATTTAATTTAAAGTTCCTATGAATATCATATTCATATTTAATATGAAACTATAAATTCATAAATAAGATTATATCAATAATCTTAAACCCTTTTAATAAGATTAAATAAGATTAAATAAATTATTCATATTTATTTAAATTCATAAATAAAAAATAGATTCAGAAACACAATCGGAGAAGGAAAACTGGATACCAAAATTTGAATCAAATTTATTCTTATTATATAGTGTTATATATTTAATTTAAAGTTCCTATGAATATCATATTCAAATTTAATATGAAACTATAAATTCATAAATAAGATTATATAAATAATCTTAAACCCTTTTAATAAGATTAAATAAATTATTCATATTTATTTAAATTCATAAATAAGAAAATAGATTCAGAAACACAACCGGAGAAGGAAAACTGGATACCAAAATTTGAATCAAATGAATTCTTATTATATAGTGTTCTAGGATAATCACACTAATCACCCGGCCTATATCGAAGAATAGATCAAATAAATATTCTAGTACCCCTCAAGAGCGAGAGACATGAACAACTTAACAATGGATTCACATCCAAGCATTCAGAGATTTGCGAGATCTAAAATACCACAAATACTTTGACCTATGTCGTTCCAATGTACAAATAATCTGGTCAAAAAAACCAAATTTCAAGACAATCTACTTAGAAATCGAGTTAGGGTTTAATTTGAAAGATCGAGTTGGAAAAAAATACTTATTAAAAGTGTCAGCTCTGAAGGATCGTTTATAGAGACTTCACAGGAAAAGAAAGCAGTGAAAAGATTAAAGATTGGTTCCCTCAAGAAGATGAGCGGCGTGAGTTATTTTCGCGACGATGATGAAAAGAGGGAAAAAGAAAAGGAAATATAAAACTTCTCCTTGGAGTTAGACAGTTTTAACGAAATGAACTATTAAATTAAAATTTCTACTCTGGTGGAAATAACCACAAGATATGTTAATGGAATATAAAAATATGGGGAGATTATCTAGAATTGTGCGAGTATAGTGCGGTGTAAGTATAGTGCATAGATCATCTAGAATTTCTATTGTAGTGTAAGTATAGTACGGAGACCATTTAGAATTGTGCGAGTATAGTGCGGAGATCATTTTAGGAATCATGAGTTGCATGTATATTTCAATTTATTTTTTTCATTCTATTTACTGAATACTAGCAAGCTGACACCGCGTGATCGATGCGCGGTGTATTTGAGTGGTAAAAATTACTTAAATATGTAATATAAACTTTGTTGATCATCTCCACTTTCAAGTCTTGATTTCGTTGTTTCTTCCTACATTGTAATGAAGTTGGTTATGAAAACCACGATTTTAATTTTTTATTTATAGTAATATACTTAAGAAAAACTTGTATTAATCTACTACTTCCTCGGTCCAATGCTATTTTCACACCCACTCTACTCTAAATGGTCCTCTTTTTATAGATACTAGGCAAGGCGGCTGCACTTTGTGCAGTTCTGACCCGGACTACTGGTTTGTTCTCGGATGGAAACTTTAACTAAATTGTACGAGCCATTGTAAGTGCCAAAATTGTAAACTATAAACTTGAAACATGGATTACAAATAAGTAGTATTACATCGAAAGAGGGGCTGAGAAAACACCGATCTTCATTTGTTGTCTGAATCCTAAAATTGTTGCATCTTGCAAGTGTACGTCTACCAAAGGCTAAAGCAATTGAGCTTGGCATCGTAGAAGACTTGCACAGCTTCACCTGGAACATAGAAGGGATTATGGTAGAACAAATCTTATGTCACCTGTAATATGACCACTCTTCCTGCATTAAATTGAACCCAACTGAACGTCAGATTTACCAAAACCTTGATCAATCTTGTCTGAATCATGAATTGTTCTTCCTCTTCACATTTCTTCCCTTCCACAGTCCGGTGGATGAGGTCTGCTCACCCTAACTTGAGCCAGAAGATACAATGGCCTTAGACTTCCGTGCAGATATGCATTTGTGGCTTGGTGATGGCACACTTGAATGACTTGATGTTATTACAGATGAGCCTGAATGACCAGAATAATTATACATTAACAAGTCACGTAGCATACAATTTTTAAGACCTCAAGTGAGTACATTTTGTTGGCAAGGAGAGGGTTCACTGAGACAACCTTTTGGCAAATTAGCTTTCTCTGCTACAAATTCTACCCCATCCATTTCCGTAGAGCTTTCTGAACTGATGAATTCGTCATCCAGAGAATTTTTTTACATTTGCCTCTAAATTGGTAAACATATTTATGTAATCAGCAGAAGTTCTAGCACAAAATATCTCAGAAACAAGCAGTGATAACAAAATCATGCAACATCACATCATTCATTACACAAACATAGCAATCTTTCAATTTTTGAAGCAAAGACTCTGGACTACAAGCAAGCAAAAGTTCAAAGCAACCAAGAATCTGCTTTTCTGGTTTCATTACCAAAAGGGTCTCAGTCAAACAAAAGAAAAATCCTAAATTATCAATGACCTGCTAAATATGATAAAAATTAATATAAGAAGAAGAATATACATATTTGGTGAGAATAGTGCAACCTGAGCATGTATATTTTAGTTTGTACAAACCTGTACAATGTAGGAGACCAGAAATTAGGATGTGAGCGAACCTGTAATATGTTTATTTTAGCTGTGTAATTGCAGGTTCGCACATAACATGGGAGGGCCTTTCTAGCAAACTAAAGTATAGCTCCATTTTAATTAGTAATAATTTCATAGTCCTGGAAGTGACTGGTGATCAAAGTACAATGAAGGCAAGGAAATTAGGAAGAAACTACGGACAAAAATATTAGAGCCAACAATAATTAACAACTACGATATGAAAGAGGAAAAAATTTGATTTTTCACCTGTCCTCCGCTTGAACTGAGCTGGGTACCTCTTGAAGTAGACTAAAGCCCTGAAGCACGGTGGCCAGAAAACTACTGTAAATCGGACCAGGCTCGTACATGATCAGAAGGCAGTGAGTATCTGTTGTGATTGGGGAAGATAGTTGTAGAAGGGGTGGGTTGTGAAAGCAGGCAATGAGTCATGGGGAGGAGAACGCCACGTGTGAGCAGTTTCATAACAGGATGACACGTTTCTGTTCTTGGTCGTGAAAATCGGTGAAAAGCGGCCACGGGTACTGGCAAAGAAGGTCACGCTGGTAAGGAGAAGGAGTAGAAACAGGAATAAGTCGGTTTGTTTTTAGGCCAAAACTGACCGCTTACCGTACCTCTACCGGCTCAAAACGGGGAAGATTTGCTTTTATATAGTAATAATAGATGTCATATGTCTACATTTGTTTTTTTCTGATTTTTATCGCTTTATTTTCTTTAGTTTTTAAAACAAAAACAGTTTATCATGAATTTTTGGAAGTTCGGTTTACCGAACTGACAAGAAATTCAGCAGACATGTTATGTTTTAATAGGATACTTGATGTGTCGCATAATTTTACATTGAAATCTAATTTTGCAAATAATGTTCTATTTTCTTAAATATTTTTTAAATTTTGAAATAGCTATAGCCTACATAGATTCGATTTCTTATGGGTAAAACTTTTTTTTTTTACTAGTTAAGTGGTAGGCGCTCATTTGATTAATTAGATTTTAAAAATTAAAAAAAATTACATACATGAATATGATCAAGGAATGATACACTATATATATATCATACCCAATAAATATATATATGAATAAAATATAGTCAATATTACATCTTTTCATAAAATATGAAATGTTATTATGTGGCAACTAAATAAAAAATTGAAAGGAAAATAAATAAATTTTGAGAATGTCAATATTAATTACACTAGCCCCGTTTTCTGAAATATCCCGTAGACCAGTTCACTTCACTTAAATATGTTTAAATTTTAATTTTAGTTCAATTAATATATTTAAATTTATTTCAATTCGGTTCTATAATATTTTAAACTTAACTGAACAGTTAAATCTACTAAAACTATTTCAATTCAGTTCAATTAAATATATTTAAATTTGTTTCAGTTTAATTCAGCAAGAAATAACTTCTAGCAAACATGGCCGCAGAATATAACATCCCATTATATGGAAACTAAATAAACTTTGCAAATAATCATATGTTGAATTACTAATTTAAAAGTCTAAACCATTTAAAGATGTTTAGAGATATTTTTATTATAAATAGTAGTGATTTTTATTTGATATCACTAAACATACAATAATTTTTATTATGGATCACTTATCTTTTATATTATTTTATGGGGTCACTATACTATCAAAAATCAATTTTTTTGGGTCACTGTGTTAAATATTTGGTTAGTCAAATAATGGTCAAACATTAGACCAATTTGGAAAAGGGCACTGTTGTCTTTACGTTCTTATAAACGCTTAAAAATAAAATTAAAATTCAAAAATTGAAGAATTACTTTATTCAATAAAAATATTTGTCAAAGAAAACATCTCAAAATTTTCAAAATGTAGAAAAAATCCACAGGAAGAAAACGGCCAAAATAATTAGTGAAATTCAAGAATTATTAAACTTAATTCTGTAGGAATACACAACAACCTGGAAAAAGGTGTTCTTGAGTTTATTTTTTTTGTCATATTTTTCGTGTAAACATCCTTTTTACAATTTTATTTTTTAGGATTTTTTTCCTCAAGTAATTGTTTTACTAAAGATATTAAGAGTTCCTAAAGTTCTGAACTTTTTGGACCTTTTTCCCTTTATAAAAGTAAAAGACAAAAATACCCTTTACCAAATTGATCAAATGCTTGACCGTTAGTTGATTAACTAAAAAATTTAACACAGTGATCCAGAAAAAATTATTTTTAATAGTATAGTGACCTCAGAAAATAATATGCATAGAACCAAAATAGTTAAAAGTTCAGTGATCCCAAATAAAAATCACTATAAATAGTATAAAAATATTTGAAATATAAATGTCGTTTATTCCACACACTTTTTGAAACAAATAAATATTGTAGTTCCCTTTAGAAATTAAATGTACCAAACTTAAATTTATGACTATCCTTGAGGCTTATCGTGACATCACCAGTGCAAAACAGGTAAATTAAGGCACAAAAAATAAGGCGGTTCTTCAAAATCCGCGGAACCGCCTTAAAATTTAGCATTTTTCGAATTCGAAAAACCAATTCGTAAGGTATGTAATGGCGGGAGACCAGAGAAGGCGGTTCGTGGTGATTTTAAGGCGGTTCTAAAAAAAGTGCCGTAAAAAACACTATTTTTCGAATGAGAAAATTATTTCCGCTGCTTTATTTGATTTTTCGAATGAGAAAGGTATTTCCGCTGCTTTATTTGATTTTTCGAATAAGAAAGATGGTTCTCCTGTCTTAAGAATGAGAAAGAAGTTTTCCGTTGACTTATTTTGACTTCAACCCTATAATAAACCCACTAAATCTAAATTCTAAACCACTAAAACTCTAACCCACACTAAATTGAGTTTATACTAATCAAAAATCAGTTCTTATTTGATTTTCTATATACACTAATTAAATTAAGATGAATTAATCAAAGATCACACGTTACTTGATTCTCTACAAATCCTAACTAAACTAAGTTTACTTCATTGAATTTCACACTTACTTGACATTCTATATATACTAATTAAGTTGGGTTTAGATAATATAAGATCAATCCACACTACTAATTAAATTGAGTTTAACTAATCAAAGATTAACTCTTATTTCACTTTCTATAAACACTAACTATATTGAGTTTAGTAAAACAAGGGTAACCCTTGATTAACTTTCTATATTCACTAAAAATTAGAACTAATCAAATTTAAGTCATCAAAAGTTAACTCTTAGAGCATCTCCAGAGCAACTATCAATGTTGAAAATATTGATTAACACGTAGGATTGATTGGTATACGAGATAAAAATATATCTCCAATGCAAGCATTAATTAAGACGTCAGGTTGATGTGGATGCACATGTGGAGTGAGGGTGTCAAATAGGCCTTCAATATATTGACGCTCATGTTGACGGCGTCGATTACTCTATTTACCAAATTTATTTTCACTTTCCTTTTGACATTAATATTGCAATTAGTTTATTTACCAAAACTATATTTACTTTCCTAATCACATTAATATTGTAAAAATTGACTCTTATACATTGGAGAGTAAAGTTTAAAAAATAAAATCAATCACATATTTCAAATCTACATCATATTGACGCTCAATCAAAAGTTGACAAATGGATGCGGATTTTACTCGTGACCTTCTTAGCATTGGAGATGCTCTTACTCAAATTTCTTTAGACACTAACTAAATTGATTTGAACTACTCAAAGGTCAAACTTCAATTGACCTTCTAATAACAACAAATGTATTGATTCAAAGTTGACACTTATAAACATTGACATAATCGAATTGGACTAATGATTGGTCAAACTTTAATTGACTTTCTATATATTTTGTAATTAATCCTTACAAACAAACAATTGACTTTCTTTACTCCAAATTGAATTATATTTGCTAATGAAAAGTCAAATATTACTTGACTATCTATAATCCCTGATAACTCATATTAGAGATTCAATTGATCTTACTTGACTTCTTATACACCCTAACTAAATTGAGTTTAACTAGTTAAAAGCAAATCTTACATAACTTTATGTAGACACAAACTAAGTCTAAACTACTCAAACTCTTAACACTTTCTTGACACAAACTAAATTGACACTAAACTATAAATATTTACTAAGTAAATGACTTAAACTAATAATTAGTCAAACTTTACTTGACTTTATAGAAACACTACTAATGACTGACTGGACTTATTTAAATTCTATTTACAATGACTAACTCGACTTATTTACTTACAACAGTAACTAATTAATTAACCGATTGAGGCCGTCGCCGCCGCCCGATTGAGGCCGTCAAATGGATTTGATGAATATTAGTGAAATTGAACTTATTTAAATATCAGTTACAAGTACAATAAAATTAATTTAAATATAAAATAAAATTAATTCTGATTGGAGTCATAAAGTTCAAATAAATTAAGAAAAATAATTAAATTTATCCGAATCCATTTAGAGAATGATATTTATTCTAAAATTAATAAATATATCAAATTATAATGTATTTATTTAAGTTTGATCTCAACCGTCAATATTTTTCATCAATTATCTCAGCCATTAAAACTTCACCTCATACAACCATCTTAGGGTTTAGGGTGTCTTACATATTTAATTAGTGAAAACACATATTTAATTGAGTTTAACTAGTGAAAAGTTAAATTTTTACTTGACTGTCCTAAAACTAGAAGTTAGTTTTTATTTTTATAACAAATTAGTTTTTTAATTGTCAAAAATTTTAAATAAATTTCATTATTATTATCACAAGACAAATTCTTGTTTGAGCCTCATCACAATTTTATTAGTAATTAAATTTCTTTAAAAATAAAAGAAAAATAATTTATTTTAATGGTATATAAACCAAATTCTTCCCTTATCTCTTCATTAGATCTCAATAGTTCCCATCTCCCCCCAAAACACTGCCTCGTCGCCCTCAGCCCTCCCCCTCGCCCGCCCGCCGCCCGCTGCCCGCTGCCGCCGCCGCCTCTTCTCTAAAAGTTTCACCGCCGCTGGAACAAGGGAGTAGGGAGTGGAAGGAGCCAATCGCAATCATATCAATTCGTAAAGTTTCCATCTTGCTCAGGAGAAAAGGTAAAACCTTACTTTCAGATTGGGATTTATAAATATGATCGATTTTGGTTGAAATTAACTGATGCAAAGGGTAATATATACATGCCTGTGTTTTAATGTTTTTTTGTTTGGAGTGATAAGAGAAAACTATATAAGAGGGGAAGTTGGGGATGTAAGAAAATTTGAAATCTGGAAATCTTGTAGAATCTAGAGTACTGAAGTTTTAAAGCATGTATCGTAGAGTCCAAAACTCCATTTAGAATAATAGTGATATATTCAAAAACCTTGGGCTTATATCTGTATTTGAGATCAAGAATCGTACCATTTGGTGTAGAAATGAGGGAGAAAAGGAGTTTTGAAGCTCTGCCCTCTTTCATCCATGTTTGCAGCATAGCCCTGACTTTAAAAACCCATATCTTTTTAACCCCAACTCTGATTTTGTTGATTCTTGTACCTGTGAATCCTTATAACATTCTCTAGGGTGTAGAACCTAGAATTTCTGAATTTTCATAGTTAATTATAGAGATAATTGAGTTTTAAGTCTGTTGTGACTGGACTGGTCCTGTTCTGGGCAGCCAGCTGACTCTTATTTTAAAAATTCATATCTTCATAACCATAACTCTAATTTAGCTTATTTTTGTACCACTGTAATCTTGGAACTCTAAAAATCGATTTGATATAAAGAATGAACCTATTTAGCTAAGAATTAAGTAAGAAAAGAAGGTTACAAAATGACAGCATTTAAATATTTTGAACTGAAATTTCTGTAAGCACATGACAGTATCTTGAGATTAAAAGTGATAATATTTTACTACAGAATATATATTGCAGGTTTCACCTAATCTCTTACGTGTTAAGTCAGGAAAAGGTGAGGGTTTTATCATGCCTTCAATATCTTTTCAATAGGCGCTTCTCTCATTGTGTTGGCTAGAACATTAAATTATTTATTGTGAGTGCAAAACTATGCTCTTGTTTGTGAAACTGATTGAATGACTTTGCTTGCTGCTACATGACTATTTGCTCTATGATGCTGACTGTGATAAGTGTGTGTTTAGGGTTTTATGCTCTTTTGTTCCTTGAGCTCCCCTTTGCTATTTCTACAGGTTATGGTTAATTTTACATCAGTTCAATCATACTTCAATTTTTTTGGCAAGGACATCGACAGAAAAAGGCAGGTGAGCATTCAGAATCTGAACTGTTTCATTTTATTTACTTGGAGCATATTTTCAGGTGAAGTGTTGATAAGTACTAATAATAATAACGGTTCCTGCAGAATCAAGAGCCTCAAATGAGTTCATATGATAGAGTGGAGTTGATGTTGTTTATATGATAGAGTGGAGTTGATGCTATTTTGTTGAGCTCTATGACTGCTGCATATGACAGTGTAAAGGAAGCTATTGATGTATTTTAGTATGATACAACCATAATGTATAAAGCTAACATGATTGGTTTTTATTGATTAATTTCGAGCTCTCTGATAAATGTTTTCACCCACTCGCGATAGTGCTTACGAGTTCGTAAGCACTATGGCGAGTGAGTTCTTTTTGGAGGATCAGTAACCTTTTTCGAATGAGAAAACTCTTTCTGTTGGGTTACAAAGTTTTTCGAATGAGAACTACCTTTCTGCTGGGTTAAAAAATTTTACGAATTCGCAAGATTTTTACGTTTAAGGCGGTTATTGTACATGACACTTTCGAATTCGTAAAATGAAATGTGAAACTTTCGAATTCGAAAGATGTCAAAATTTTACGGCGGTTGGGGGAACCGCCTTAAAAAATCGAAAATTTTAAGGCACAGCCAGAGAAGGCGGTTCCTTTGGGCCTTCGAACCGCCTTAATTTACCTGTTTTGTACTAGTGCATTAACTTGTGGAGTTTGAGATATCTGTTCATAAATGTTAATTAACACAGCAACAAACTGAAACCATGATTAATTAGCAGCCGTTTGCTATAAACGGTAAGCCTATATCGTATATTAAGCCTTTACAAAACACGGATTTAAGCCTATATCGTAGATTTAACATCTTATATAATACATAAAATAGAATTCTCAGAAACATCCTGAACATCATGTTTCAGTTAAACAAAATGCAGCCACCAAAACCTAGCTAATCAAAATGCGTTTGCAATTCAGTACCGGACTTACATCCCAAAATATGGTGAAACATGATTAGTCTTCAAGAGGATTGAGAACAGTTCCAACAAAGAGGACCAATCCAGATCCTCTCTCTTTGATGACGAACAAGAAAGGATGATCCGCCACAAAAATCTTCTTGTTTGGGCTTGGTTTGGCGCAAGTAAATTCCATCATTCCCGTCACACAGGTTACAGCAGCTGCTTCAGTGCCCTCCTCATCCACCTCTATGAACGCTTTTTGAATAACATTTAGGTCAAAATCTATGCCCTCTACATTCTTCAGCATCTTTGTTAGTTGTATCACTTTCCCTTCCTCCATGAATGGAAATCCAATGTCCTTCTTGTCGATGCTGCTTGAGAATTTGAATTTCGGAATCCTTAAATCATCAAAATCAGTATACTCCAACCCAAAATGCAAGTGATCAGCATCATCCTTCTTGAACTTCTCTAACAGGCTTCGCAGTCCATCTTTCTTGTGTGGGAGGATTATTTGCATGCAGAATTGTCTCCTATATGAACTATGCTGATACGGGATTTCGAGGACTTTGAATTCATCAAACGATCCGTATCTGTACTCTTCATAGCTAGTCATGAAAGGAACGTTTGAAATCTTGTCACCATTGATGAGGTAAAAATCCTTCTCTTTAGTCAATCTGGGATTGAACTTGTTTTTCCAAAATCCTTTGAAATACAGTGCATTTGTCAGGATCACTGCCATACGATCCCCATCATCCTTGTTGGGTGCCTGTTCCAGCTGCTCTCGCGTGACAATTCTCTTGATAAGACCATTGGTGTTGGAGTCCGCCCACGAGTTAACAGCTTTCACCAATTCATCAACCTAATCAGATCAAAACAAATAGGGTACAATATATATATGAAGAAATTTGAAGATAATTGAAACAAACAGAAGAATTATAAAGGAGAGATATCGAAACCTGTTTGACGAAGTCATAGGAGGGAGTAGCTTTGATTTTGAAAGTTTCCCTGAGGGATTTCTCGTACTCAGGCTGAAAAGAAAACTGTGAATCAATCCAGGCTGCATTCACAAACGATATCTTTGGACAACCCCTGCCGGAACTGGTCGCCACGTCCAAGGATTTGTCAAACTTTGATTTGAGCTGATCAACACTCTTGCATCCTGCGAATCTCAGCAATTCGTCCAACGGCCGAGACATTCCGGTGCCCAACATGGAAACCGCGGCGTCCAAAGACAGAGGAGAGACGGCAACGTTTTTGGGACCAGATTTGAGCTTCTTGAGCAGAGTATTCAAGCTCAAGGAGAGGCATGAATTCGCCTTAGACATCATGCTTGATTTTTCTGAAGTTAATACTCGAGCCGCCTATGTTCAAGGCTTTATAATTATATCTGATGCGAAAACTTGTCCCCTGCTGCAAGCAATACGTATTTGGTAAGTTTTGGGTTAAAGAAGCCCATGACAAATTGGATATCTGTTTCCTTTTTTTTTTCCGGTTTATTTGTCACGCTAACTTATGTACTGTCTACAGTACTAAACAAATATTATTTTCTTAATTATTTATATATGTTTTAGTAAAACTATATGGATTAAAAACAAAACGAGCTGTAACAAAAATAGTTAAATATAGGCCCGCCCTATTGTATCTGAAACTCAGATTTATCAAGCAGCCGGGTTCTTTCTCTCTCTCTAAAAAAAATCAGGGTTTTTGAATAGGTCCCAAATTTTGTTTTAAAGGTGACACGAAAAATGTTTTTTTTTTTCACATTTAAAGGTGACACTAGTTTCTCCCATGACAAACTAGATGAGTGAGTACATACATTATACTCTTAATTTGAATTTTACCTTAAATTGGTATATATTTAACATTTGTTTACCAAATTGTTTTCGTGCTTTAATTACCAGGACGGGAAAGAGCACACAATGGATGATACGAGAATTTATATATCAACCGTCAATTGTTACATTTCAAGACCATGGAATAGACATTCATCAACAATTAACTGTTATGGTGATAATACTTCTTTTTAATTCTATAAAGTTAGACTTAAATATATCAGTTTACCAATTGACTTAATTAAGCCATGGAAAAACTGAATTTATTAACTCTCTCTCTCTCTCTCAAAAATCAGGTTTTTGAATAGGTCCCAAATTTTGTTTTTTATAATAACCTTATATATTAATTAAAAAAGAGATTACAAAGGGTGCGATTTAAGGTAATAGCCAAATCGTGTTCAATACGAAGAACATTCCTACTAACTTTGTTAATATTAAAGAAGGAAAAAGAGCTCATAAGGATTGCAATGATGCTTTCCGTGATACTCTTGATTTCCCATGTCACTAACTCCAGGCTATTGAGTGCCGCCACTAGTTCCCAGTGAGTTTGTAAGCAGTACCAGTCCATGAGAGTGTCCTCTAAATGTTGCTTTTTTGGCCCTCCAGCAAGTTTCTCCTCCTGCCAAAGAAATCTGAGCCTCTAGAGTGATGGTTTCCATTAATGATGCAGCTCCTAGATTACAGGATTTTTCGGAAAGATCCATCAACCCTAACCAGAGAGATTTCTCATTCTCTTGAGGATGGTTGTGATATTGTCTGAGAAAGAGTAAACTTGCTGTGGAATTGAAGCTCGGTGATGATTTTCCACTGCCTCAAGTTTTATGAAAAGCATACATTTGGATATAGCAAGATTGGCACAAATGATGGGATCCAAAGAAGTCCTCTTGTTTCTCTGCATCCATAACTCCCATAGGGAGAGATCTGTTGTAACCATTTGTCAGAGCTGTTTTGATCCAGGGGGAAGGTCCTGCTCTCTATATAGTTCACAAACAGATGAAATTCATCTTTATCATGGTCACCACATCTAGGACATATTACAATTAATATCCGAGTCCTCTCATGAACAGACGAAACAAATTAATTTTTTGATTAAAAAAATGCACATGGATTGCCAGAGGGTTAAACAGAACATGAAATGCAGAATTGGAAGATCAAAGTTCTACGAAATTCGTCTTATAATTTAAGAACCACATTCATAAAAAACTAATTAAGCTGAACTGAAAATTGAAACAATGTAAAAGGGAAGAATATACAAAGATTATACCCAGCTCCAGCTATGCTTATTGAATGGGATATTTTCCTTTCTTAAACAGCTGAAGCAAATGACTTTCGATGCTTGGTAAGTAGTCATCTGATGTGTAGCAGTAGGAAAAGGAAATACACACACACTCACATTACAAGACCTTATACATACCTTTGGCTTTACTTCCTTTTTTTTCCATAAACTCGCCATTGTTTAATTTGTTTCCTAGTTATAATCTGATCACAAGTATACATGCAAATTTACACGCATTCATTTTGATTAAAAAATTGCAAAGGTAAAGACTAAAAATTATGGAACTTGGAAAATGTATGGAATGACCTAAATGTATATTTCAAAAACACTTCATAAAGTAATAAACTCTCTAGACTAAATATAATATTACACCAAGTACATTGAATTTAATTTGGTTGAGACTCAAAAGTAGAAAAAGTACATGTTGAGGACAGAACTGTGAGTGAGCATGCTAATTTTGTTGAATCACTTATGCAAGCTTAATAAGAAGTATAATAGGGAAGAAATTAGGAGTCGAATTAGCTTCGGAACCATACCAAACATATTGAATGCATAAACAATCGCTTTTAAGTATTTCAAATTATGTATAGTAACCTCAACACAAACTCTTTAGAACATAACCAATGATATAACCTTATCCAATAACTTGTATCATTAGAAGACGTGTAACTAGGGCTGTAAATGAACCAATCCGTTCGCGAGAAACTCGTGAACCGTTCGACAAAAACTCGAATCGAGCTCGAATTAAACGAACATGAGCCGAGCTCGAGCTCGAACACCATACCTACTGTTCGATAGGCTCGTCAAGCCTTATCGAGCCTGACTTATATAACTATATTATAAATTTATAATTATATGCCTATTTCGATATTGTGTAAAAAATACAAGGGCTAATCTGAAATAAAATTATAAGACATTTTTAAATACTCCTCTTTGTCCATTTTAAGACTTTGTATATGGAGATTCTGAACTCTTCGGCCATGAAAGGTAAAACCCTACTCTGACATCGCTCTTCTTCTCTTTGTCATGGTTTTACTGGGTTTGATTCTTCTCTTTGTCATGCTTAATTTTGATAAAATATGTTGTCCGACTATGGGGTTGCTGGGCGTTTTCACCGATCATTCCTGCTCTGGGCGATGGGTGGCGGTCTGGGAAGGGTTCAATATTGACCAATTAGTTAACATATTTGTTTAGGCGGCCTGGGAAGTGTTCAATATTGAACAATTAGTTCACATATTTGTTTAGGCGGCCTAGGAAGGGTTCAATATTGAACAATTAGTTCACATATTTGTTTAGGAGTTGAAAACGATTGGGTTTTGTTTGGTCTGGTAGAATTAGATTTTTAAAACCATGTTTGCTGAAGTAGAGTTTGGTAGAAGTAAATTAACCATGTTGATTTGGTTTCGATTGACTTTTTGTTTTGTATAATTAAGTAGATTTCGTGTATTTTTTATGCTGCATTGAATTAATTTGGTGGATTGTGCTGGCAGGAGTCGAATTTGAGTATGTTTCATGTTGCAGTGAGATGAGTTTCTCTGTTTATTGTGCTGACTTTTTCTGATTTTGACACAAACTTAGAAATCCCATAAACTTTTCCGATTTTCTGATTTGCACACAAACTTTTTCTGACCTTTTGATATTGTATATTTTACAGATATGTCTACGCCTAGCATTGACAGTAGCACTACTGCAGGAAATGTAGAGACTGCTAAGAGGGCTATTCCACCAGTCCAAGAAACAACAGTGGAAAGTAAGGATGAGGGAGACAGGTTCATAACTAAGAGAAAAAGACAAAAGACTTCGAAGGTGTGGGATGATTTTCATCAGGCCGTTGTGTATCAAGTGCTGAAAGATGTTTGTAACTTTTATAAGATTCCATTTGTGAAAAGTCCGACAGGGGTTACAACACATTTAATTAGGCATCTGCAAAAGTGTGATGGGAAGAAAGCTGAGACACAAACAAAGCTGAACTTTGTGCCTTGTGATGGCCCTCAAGTATTACCTGTTTTGCACTATGGAAAGTTTGACATGGAGATTATGCGAGAGAGGGCTTGTCATTGGATTTTGATGCATGAGCATCCTTTTTCGATCTTGGAAGAAGAAGGCTTCAATATGTTGATGAAACAAGGAATGCCAGAGTGGACAAAAATCAGTAGGAACATGGGCAGAGATGATTGTGTGAAGAGTTATGAATTTGAGAAGAAGAAATTGAAGAAGGAGCTAGAAGGAGTTAGTAAAATAAGTTTGACGACAGATTGTTGGAAGTCAAAGCCTCCGAGGATTGATTATATGGTTGTCACTGGGCATTGGATTGATTCTTCTTGGAAATTGCAAAAAAGAGTTTTAAGCTTTCACCATATTCTACCACCAAAGGGAGGTATTCAACTTTCAGATGCTATTTTTAAATGCATGAGTGACTAGGGCATTGATGACAAAGTGTTTAGCATTACTGTTGATAATGCGTCGACAAATGATGTAGCTATATAAGGACAATGAAAGATACAATCATGAGTTCCAGAAATTTGCTAGGTAACGGAGACTTGTTTCATGTCCGATGTTGCGCCATATATTAAACTTGTGCGTTCAAGATGGACTGGTTGCACTTGGGGATTCCATTACTGATATAAGAGAAAGTGTGGAGTATGTCCCTCGTTCCGAGTCAAGGCGCTTACTTTTTTCAGCTTGTGCACTTCAACTTGGTTTGAAAGATAGAAAGCTGATTAAAGATGTTAAAACAAGATGGAATTCGACTTTTGAGATGTTGACTTGTGCACTTAGGTTCAAAGATGCTTTCAAGGCATTTGCGAAACGAGATGTCATGTTTCTTAGTTGTCCTTCGGAGCAAGATTGGAAAAATTGCGAGAAAAATTGCTCTTTGCTGGGACCTTTTTGTACAACCACACATATAATATTTTCAGGTAGTCTCTATCCCACGTCGAATTTGTTTCTTCAACAAGTCCAAAAGATTAAGTCAGGATTAGATGATGGTGCAATTTCGGATGACAATCTCATTAAAGACTTGGCTATAAAAATGAAAGAGAAGTTTGATAAATATTGGAGTGAGTGTAACTTATTGATGTCTGTGGGTGCTATTTTGGATCCAACTAAGAAGTTGTTGGCTGTAAAATTTTGTTTTCCAAGACTTTATTCCGAGGTTGAGTCAGAAAAGAATATTGAAAAGGTGAAAACATATCTTGAGTCTTTCTATGAAGAGTATGCAACTGGAATGTTGGCTGAAAATAATTCATCTCGTCCCAAAAGTTTGGAATCTTCAAGCTCTAATCCGAAGCTATCCAGTTGGGATGATTTTGATGCATACTGTGACGATGAAGAGGAATCAGGTCCAACAGTATCCGAGCTTAAAGATTATCTTGAAAAGCAGGGCCGGCCCTAACATTTCCGAGGCCCGAAGCAAACTTAAAAAAGAGTCCCTCAAATTAATTGCAATATTAAAGACTATATTTTTCCCAAAGAACAAGATCTATCCACGATTCCTCTAATTCATCATTCAATTCAATATCAATATAAATAATCCCCACACAATTATATTCATGTTCATGTAACTATAATCATAGTAACAAAGTTTCGATAATTTAATTAAAACAAGGATGAAAAAAAGACAGGCTAATTTCTTACCTGAAAAACTGAGTTCTGAGCAAATCAAACTCTATGACAATAAGAATTGGATGTGGTTTTGAATTAAAATTGCTTATAATCACATGTTTCAGGGCAATGTGCAGACAATTTTAATTCGAAACCCTATTTTTTTTATTCTTTTGACCGTCGGCGGAAGTGGACGAAACAGAAACAGAGACTAAGAGAGAGTTGGAGAAGATGATGAGACCACGTGAATGAATGGTGATAATACCGGCCCAAAGCCCTATTGTGCCAAGAAAGGGGCCCATGGCCCGGGATCAAGAAAGCAGTGCCTTTCCCGGGAAAGGCACGTCCGGACAAGAAGAAGGACAGATGATGACAAGGAGAAGTGGTCCTGAGCCTTATCCAAAGTAGGCAACCTCAACTATAAATAGTAGTCTCAAACAGTGAACAAGGTATGTGACTTATATCTCTCTACTTTATATTGAGAGCACATTCCGTACGTTTTCCTTCTCCGCTATCCCCATCTCATCATCACGCTGGAGCTTCTTCCCCGGGACGCCTCCCGGGGATTGTTTTGCAGGATTGTAGCGGGCTGACTCTGAAGGAGGCCCGGATAGTGGCATCCCGGGAAACAGACGGATTTCAGGAGCATCAATTGTCACGCCCAGTGGACCCAGTTCCACCTTTGCAACGATGGAGTCGCCAAGGAGAGGGCGTGGGCGCCCGAAGAAGAACGCGGCACCTTTAGGGAGTGGTCCTCCTCTACCCCCAGGAGATGACGTGACCTTGAGGCAGTTGCAGGAGGAGGCTAGACACCAGCGTGAGCTAGGAGTGCCACAGGATGGTCACGTTGAAACTGCCTCCGACGAAGCCGACTCGGAAAGAGAGTACCAGGACGAGCAGGAGCCTAGGCCCGCGAGGGAAGGCAGTCCCCGGGCCCGGGAACCTGAAACCCGGGAGGAGGGGCAATACCTGGTAGGCAACCCTCAAACTCGGGAACCGGCTTTCCCGGAAGAGGGGCAACCCTTAGCTAATACGGAGGAATCGGCAGCGTTGGAATTCATGAGAGCCAACAAGGAGTTGTACCGCCAGTGGGTACTCTCTACCCAGGAAAACTTAAGACAAAGGGAACCTGGAGGGAACCCGGCAGGCCCCCTGCGGGGACATCAAAGGGAAGTTATCGATCTAGACGGGGCTGTTCAGCCGCCAAGAGTACAGGGGCGAATTAATTCCTCAACCATCCCACCTTCTTTTCCCCCGGATTTCGGAGCTCGAGGAGGAGCGGCTACTGGACAACAATCAAATTTAGTTCCACATGCTCCACCCTACTACCCGCGTTCTAGCTGGGGGACGGAGCAGACCGGGTACGACCTTCCAGTCATGCCCGCGGAATTATTGGGTTATCAGGGCCCTGGAACCCAGGGGAACCCGATCCAGTATTCTATGCCCATGTATGGGTCAATGGGGGTGAACTACGGTTACCCGGAGAGATACTGCAGAGAGGATGATAGGATGCGGGGCTATCAGGTGGCACATCAGGACCCCAACTCTTTGGAGGCGCGGTTGGATAAGTTGGTGGGGAGAAACGGAGCTCAACCCACTTCCCCATGGGTACCTCGGGTGCTGGCATACCCATGGCCTCCGGGCCTTCGGATCCCGGAGGGAATCCCAACGTATAATGGAGAGACAGACCCAGAGGAGTTTGTCAGGACATATCAAAACTTAATGGTGTCACGGGACTTCCCGGAAGAACTAAGATGCAAGTTGGTAGGCTGCTACCTGAGGGGAAACTGTCTCCTATGGTTCGATTCCTTGCCCCGGCAGAGTCTTAGAGATTATTATGATTTCTCCAAAGCTCTGCTGTTCCGGTACGCGGGATTGAAAAAGGAAGGGAAGCAACTGACTGAGCTTCTCGCCACCCGGCAGAAAGCTGCGGAAGGGCCAATGGAATATTACCGAAGGTACATGGACGATAGCATGAAGGTCATAGACAGACAGCAGCAGGATAAGGCAGTGATTAGCGGATTCATAAATGGCTTGAGGGATATGGCGTTGTTCTAGAAATTGATGGAAAACATCCCGGAAACCTTTCACAACTTACACATGGCGGTGCAACTGTACTGTGCAGTTAATGACGCCACCCGGAAGAGGAAGGAAGAATCTGGGGGATTCCTCTCTGATAAGATGGAAAGGAGGAGGGTGGCTGACCCAAGTAGGAGGGATTCGGGTCCTGCGCCGGTGAACCGGGCAAGGGCAGATACTTTTACCCCGCTCAGCAAGTCCCGGACAGAGATACATGCTATTCACAAAGATCTGTTCCCCGACCCGCTGCCCATCCAGGAGACCCTGTCTAGGGAAAATGCGGACAAATGGTGCGCCTACCACAAGTCTTATGGACACTCGACAGAGGGGTGTAGAGAGCTGAGGAATGAGATAGAAAAATTGATAGAGCGGGGGCAGTTGAGAGATTGCGTGGCGACAGAAGCAAAGAAGGAGAATCCCTGGGACCAGCCTCTGGAGCAACCTCGGAGAAGGTGGAGGCCTAACCCCGGGAGAGGAAACGGGAGAGCCCAAGGTAACCAAGGCAACAGGGCCCCGGGGAGGCCCGCCATAGCCGCCGTACCGGTCCAGGCAGTAGAGCCAGCCCCAGTACCAAACAGAATGATCAACGTGATAAGCGGGGACGTTGGAGAAGCATGCCAGTCAGTTTCCACTATCCGGGCCCGGACGCGATATGTTCTCCCAGGGGAGATTGAGGGGAAAAGGTTTCGCCCCGACGAAGTTCTCACTTTCTCTGAGGCGGATGCAGCCCCGCCACAGATACCCCACTCAGACCCAATGGTGGTAACGGCGGAGATTGAAGGCTTTTTTATCAAGAGGGTGTTTGTGGACGATGGGAGTAGCGTGGAAATCATGTTTGCTTCCTGCTTCGATCAATTGGAAATCGGGAGACAGAATCTGAAACCTCCTTCGTCTCCCTTGTCAGGGTTCACGGGCAAACCTGAAGTTCCTCTAGGTGTTATTCCCCTCGCAGTGTGTATGGTGGACGAGAAGGACCGGAGCAAGAGGGTCTCAGTAACATGCAATTTTGCGGTTATTGATGCACCTTCACCGTACAACATAATTATAGGGAGGCCATGGCTAACCCAAGCCCGGGCAGCGAGTTGTCCATACCTGCTGACAATGAAGTTCCCCACCGCGCAAGGAGTGGCAGTCGTACAGGGAAGCCAAGCGGTCGCGAGAAGTTGCATGATGACGGCGGTCTTAGATGCAAAGAAAGCAGTTGAGGCGGTGCATGGAGAAGCTCCCCGCCAAGAGTTGGAAGAAATGCGAGTGGCGGACAAAGGGATGGTCACGGTGGGAAAAGATCTCCCGAAGGAAGTAAAAAGTGCATTGAAGGAACTCTTGGCCAGATATCAAGGGGTATTCTCATGGAGCCCAGAGGACATGGTAGGGGTGTTGCCAGAATTGGGGGTACACAAGCTGAACATAAGCCCGACAACCAAGCCAATCAGGCAGAAGAAGAGACTTGTAGCCCCGGAGAGAGCGGAGTTCATAAAGGATGAAGTGAAGAAGCTGGAGAAAGCCTGGGTGGTCGAGGAAATCATCTACCCAGAGTGGATAGCTAACCCGGTCTTAGTAAAGAAGCATGACGGCAGCTGGCGCATGTGTATCGACTTTACAGATTTGAATAAATGCTGCCCCAAAGACAGCTACCCTCTCCCGAATTTGGACCGGCTGGCAGAGGCTATTGCGGGGTACTCGGTGCTGGCTTTCTTTGATGCACATAAAGGGTATCATCAGGTGCAAATGGATGAGGCGGACAAGGCGAAAACCTCCTTCATCACCGATTTTGGGACTTTTTGCTACAAGAAGATGCCCTTTGGATTGAAGAACGCGGGGGCTACTTATCAGAGAATGGTGGACAAGCTCTTCAAGGACCAAGTGGGAAGGAATATGGAGGTATATGTCGACGACATGGTGGTTAAGAGCAGGACTTATGGGGCTTTCTTGAACGATCTGGAGGAGATGTTCAAAAAACATGAGCGAAGCAATCTAAAGTTGAACCCCTCCAAAAGTACCATTGGAGTGGGAGCGAGGAAGTTCCTGGGCTTCATGGTGTCAAGCCGGGGCATTGATGTCAACCCGGAAAAGGTAGAGGCCATAGCTAAGATGACCTCCCCCAGATCGGTGAAAGAAGTACAGCGGTTGACAGGTTCCCTCGCGGCCCTCAGCCGATTCTTATCAAAGGGGGCAGATAGGCTACCTTTCTTCTCCATTCTCAGGAAGGAAAAGGCATTCGAGTGGACCGGGGAGTGTGAGAAGGCGTTCCAAAACTTGAAAGATCACCTTCGACAGTTGCCAACTTTAAAGAAACCATACCCGAGGGAGGAGCTTTTCCTGTACATAGCGGCATCCCGGGAGGCAGTGAGTGCCGTGCTAATCAAAGAAGAGGAGGGAAAGCAGCACCCAATCTACTTTGTTAGCCGGGCACTTCGGGGGGCAGAGACCCGGTATACTGAATTGGAGCAATTGGTTCTAGCACTGGTACATGCTTCAAGGAGGCTTAAACCCTACTTCCAGGGCCATTCAATAGTGGTCCTCACCAATTACCCGCTCAAACAGGTCATGTTCAAGCCGGAGGCATCAGGGAGAATGATGAAATGGGCTATAGAGTTGGGAGAATATGAAATACGGTATGAGCTAAGGAGGGCTATCAAGGGGCAGGCTTTAGCAGACTTTCTGGTGGAATCAGAAGCAAGGGTACAGGAAGAGCAGGACACGACCGAGGCTGAAATAGTCCCGGCTTGGAGGTTATATGTAGATGGATCGGCACACTCAGGAGGCAGCGGAGCGGGAGTCTTGTTGATTAGCCCGGAAGGGAAGGAATACCCCTATGCGGTCCAATTCACTTTCAAAACAACCAACAATGAAGCCGAGTACGAAGCCTTGATCGCAGGACTAAGATTGGCAAAGGAGATGGACATCAAAGCTCTCACGGCATACAGCGACTCTCAGATTGTGGTACAACAGGTAAAAGGAGAGTATGAAGCCCGGGAGAGGAGCCTGCAGAAATACTTGGAAACGGTGAAACCGCTGGCAGCCGGTTTTGAAACCTTCGACCTGGTCCAAGTTCCCCGGGAGGAAAATAGTAAAGCGGATGCTTTGAGCAAGTTGGCCTCCTCGGAATTAAAGCCTGAGCCTAACCAAAAGTTGTACATGGAAGTACTAGGAAGGAGGAGCTACCAGGAGAATGACCAAGTGATGGTAGTAAATGAGGAAGAATCCTGGATCATTCCTATGCGGGCATACCTAGAAGAAGGAACCACCCCGGAGGATAGGGTTCAGGCCCGGAAGCTGAGAGTTAAAGCGCCTAAGTATGTGATCCAGGGCGGGGAGTTGTATAAGAGGGGATATCTCCAGCCTTTGCTTAAGTATGTAGAAAGGACAGAGGGCCAACACCTCATCCGGGAAGTGCATGAAGGGTCTAACGGGAGTCACCAGGGAGCTCGCACAATGGCTAGGAAGATCTTAAGGCGGGGGTATTACTGGCCGACGTTGTTCAAAGATGCGGAAGAGCATGTTCAGAAGTGCTTGGCATGTCAAACATTCGCCCCGCTAATCCATGTGCCCCGGGAGGAGTTAATCGGGGTCACGGGAGCCTGGCCTTTCAGCAGGTGGGGAATTGACTTGGTGGGGCCTTTCCCGACTGCCCCGGGAGGAGCTAAGTACGTGATTGTGGCGATTGACTACTTCAGCAAATGGGTGGAGGCAGAACCACTCACCAACATACGGGGACTAACTTGTGTTAAGTTTTGCTGGAAGAACATCATTTGTCGATTCGGTATCCCAAAGATCATAGTCACGGACAATGGGGCGCAGTTTGAAAATGATCCTTTCAAATCATGGTGTATCAAGTATGGCATAGAGCAGAGGTTGACATCTGTGTACCACCCCCAGGAGAACGGGCAAGTGGAAGTCACCAGCCGCACTATCATCAAAGGGTTAAAAACCCGCTTGGAAGGCGCGCGGGGAAATTGGATTTGGGAGTTGCCCAGCGTTCTCTGGGCCCACCGGACTACAGAAAGCTCAGCCACCGGGGAATCCCCATATTGCTTGGTATATGGGTCGGAGGCAGTGATACCCGCGGAAATTAGGATCCCTAGCCCTCGGACTCAGCACCAACGCCCGGAAGAAGAAGATGTTGGATGGCGCCTTGACTTGGATCTCTTGGAAGAAAAGCGAGAGAATGCAGCACTCCAGGAAGCCAAGGTGAAGGAGCGAGTAAAGAGGTACCATGACAGAAGGGTGCGGAAAGAGGTTTTCGCCCCCGGACAAGAGCCGACAAGCCCCGGAGGGAAAGCTCGCACCCAACTGGGAAGGACCATACAAGGTGAAGGAAACACACCCGGGAGGAAGCTACGTGCTGGAGAACGAGCAGGGGAAGGAAATTCCTAGGAGATGGAATGTGGCTAATCTAAGAAGGTTCTACGGGAAGTAGAGTACCCCGCGGTGAACCCTAGCTACTAGGGCATGGATATGCCAGTCATGGATATGCCTCCTCCCGTAAGCATGAATATGCGAGGAGGGATCACCCCGGCGTTTGGCCTCGTCGCGGGTTTAGAGAGGAAGGATTGAAAAAGGGACCCATGGGTAGCTCCCATTCGGGTGCCCCGCTAGATTGGATCCGGGACTTGAATGAAGCCCGGGGACCAAAAGAATGTAATGTTTACAGAGTTAATGAGAATGGATTTTCGAAAAACTTTTATTCATTAATTCATAAATTTCAAAGCACACATGCTGATATGTTACAAAGTATCTTACATACAAATTTTTCTATCTATTTGCTACTATACCCACTTGGGGCCTGATCCGGAAGCACCCTCAGGGTTACCCGGGCGAAAACCCCCTCCAAAGAATTGAGAAGACAAGAGGTCTTCGGCAAAGCGGGCATCTGGAGCTTGATTCCATGCAAGTTCCTCTTCCAGTTGCGCGGCGTCTTCCTCGTTCAATTCAGGAATAGGAACAACCACGGATCCTTCGGGAAGTGGTTCTGCCAGGCGCATCCTCCTTACCCCGGCTGATGTAACAAACTTGTACTTAGGAAACAAGTCTGCTGCACTTTTACCTTTCTCCTCCCGACTGATGCGGGTGCCCTCGGCGGTCTTGACACCCTTTGTGGTAACTCCAGAATCAGTAATCTCCCAGACGCGTCTTATCCGGCGTGCCACTTCTTCCGGGTCAATAGACACAGACATATCTTCGTATCTTTCGTACGCCACATCCACCTCCACCCGGGCAGGAACTCGACGAAGGCTGGAGGGGTAGGGCTCAGCGTCTCCCGCGGCTATTTTATTATGCCACTCCATAGCGTCCAGATAGGCCTTATGATTGGGAGCTCCCTCACCAAACTTCTTCGGGTTAGTCTGCATACGTTCCATCGTTCTGCGAACCCCGGCTGGAATATCGGTAAGAGGAGACACCCCAACTAAGCCATTTTTGAGACCCAAAAGATGGTAGGATAGCCGGGTAACCAGCAATGCATCTTGGAGTACCCTATTCCTATGAGTGAGAGACCGATTCTCCTTCTCAAAGTCGCAGAGAAGCCTGTTCTGAGCAGAACGGGTCTCCAATTTCCTAAGCTTTTCTTGCGCCCGCTCTAATTCGCCCCACACCATACCCAACTCCTTGGCGGTGCGATGCTGAGAATCGTCGTGAAGGGCCTGTAACTCAGCGATGGTCTGGTGGGAGTTCAGGGCTTCCCGCATATGGTCGGACGCAAGGTCAAAGCACTGATTCAATGATCCAAATTTGGTCTCAACCGCCTTCAGAAACGACACCAACACCTGGATTGACCGAACTCCTGAAGGAAGCAATCCAATCCCGCCTCAGCTAATGCCCGGTTAGCCTGGTTGCCTCCAAACCTCCAATGCGCTAGTTTCCTTTGAAGGAAGGAACATTGGAGACACCCAGCGCGGGGGAGAGAGAGATAGGTGCCGGACGAATGGTTGGGATGAGGAAAAACATAGGGCATGGGCCCGCGTGGGAGAATCTCCTCCAGAGGGCGCTCAGACTACAAAAGATAGTAACTCCATGAAGAAGTAGAAACTTATATTAAATCAAAATGGGCGCTAAGGCCAAGTTCTACATAAGCCTCCCGGGGAGGTGAGTTACAAAATACTTAAAAAAAAAGAGATTACAAGGAAAAGGGTAGACTAGAGTCTAGGGTTATACATGGTCTTCAGCGGAGCCATTTCCCTCTGGAGTAGCATGAGCCCGTTCAAACATCCTCTCCAACTCCACGAGATCCTCAGTAGTCCACTCAGGGCCAGCATAAGCGGGGGCATCCACTGTGGGCTCATCGGCGGATCGCCCGGGAAACCCTACCCTCCGCGTAGCCTTCCTGGACTGGTACAACAGGTCGTCTTGACCCTCGCCTAGACCTACCCGGCAGTTACCCTCTTGGTCATGGACCGCGTGGTACCCGAAGTTATCAGGCACCGCGCAGTACTCATAGTAATTCTCCGCCCAGTGGGGCGTTTCCGGGACTATCCCATAGGCGTTGAAATCTTCCGGGCCAGGGTCGGGGAAGGAGGCCTCGCCAATTTCAGGAAGCTTCACCTTCTTGATTTCAGAAGCATAAGGAACCCGGGAGGACATCTCTAGTGATTGCCACAGCTGAGGGACCAGACTCTTCATATCCGACTCTTGGAGGGATCTCCAGCGATGATTTAGCTCGGCAGCCGCCTTAGGCCGGTAATAAGACGCTTGGGCGTCAAGACGGGCGGGTCCTGGAAGCCAATCCCGCAGGCTGCGGTACATCTCGTGACAGGCTTCAGCGCTCGCGGCAGCGGCAATCCCCTCCAGTCTCTGAACAAATTCCACTGAGCGGAGCAGCTTTTGGGTCACAGCATCGAAGGCTTCGAGCTGGGAGCTTTTCCTCTCCTTCTTCAAGGAGGAATATTTCTTTTCCACTTCGCTCAGTTTCTTCTCCTTGTCAGCCAGCTTCTTCTCTTTGTCGGCCAACTTCTTCTTGGCCTCCTCCAGCTGGGCCGCAAGATCACCTTGCCCGGCTAACTTCTCCTTAGTTTCCCGAAGCTCTTTCTCCAGCTTGACAAAGAGCCCCGCGCTGTTAATAGAATAACTTCGATTCAGCGCCTCGGCAAACTGAGAGTCAGCCAGGAGGGAATCAGCGAAGGCGACGCTCTGCAAAACAAGGGGTTAGAAATTAAGGAAACCCGGGAAATCAGGTAACCTAGGGGAAAGATAAGGCCCCAGAAAAAATATATATATATATATAGTTACCTCTCCTTTCTCCTTAAGGATGGCCCCTGAAGTAGCAGCCTGCGGAGGAGTTCGAGCAGGTGGAGGGGAACGAGGAGCATCACCCGTTCTTTGCCGGGAGGACGGGGGAGACCCGGGTAGAGCGGTGGCAGAGGGGCGCTTAAACCTGGAACTGGACCCACCGCTGAAAGTAGGATGGCTAACAAAAGATCGCCGCCCGGGAGAGGGTGACGATCCAGAGGTGGGGGTAGTAACCGCAGGAGGGTTTTGCTGACGAGGCCGCGGGGGCGCCCGGGCCCTTTGAGGAATAGGGGCAGGGTTCTCAGAAGAATTTGGCCCGGATTGAGGAGCCACCTGTCGTGTAGACGGGGCTTGTTGGTCATTCCCCCCGGAAGGTTTGTCCGTAAACGTCATAGCGTCTGCGTATAAGGAGGGTTGAACTGAAATCAAGTAAACAGCACAGTTAGAACCAAATAATGATAATAATAATAATACAAATAAAGCCTTAATAACCCGGGCACCTCTATCTGGCCACACCGCAGAGATGCGCGGGAGCGTGAAGAGGTCGCTGGGATAGATCCCGCGAGGCCAGAAATAACCCGCATTCCCATTCTTATAGAAGGCGTCCATATCTAGGGGAGAGAGGCGGAGGAGGTTATGGTCGCTGGCAATGATAGCCGGGAGATCAGAGAGAGGTTTTTTGTCTTCGGGAACCAGAGAGTCGTTCCAGGCGGGCATAGGGTACACCCGGGCATCACACTGGAAGAAGCCTTTTGAAGGATATCCTTTGGCGGATTTAGGTTTAGAAAGAATGAAATCCTTTATGCCGGTACGAATGGTAAAAGAAAAGACGCCCGGGAAGGACGCGTGCGCCTTCCGCAGGGCGTAGAAGGAGCGGAAGAGTAAGAGAGAAGCGGGAATGGCGCACCTGGCGCAGTTAAGCAAGAAGGCTAGGATGAGGACCACCCCATTGGGGTGTAGCTGGGCCGGGGCTACGTTATAGAATTAAAGAATTTCAAGGAAAAGAGGGAGTTAGAGCTTACTTGGTTGAAAAAACGAAGGGGCAGGAAAGCAGAGCGTCTGGAGAAAATTTGAACAAAGTAAACTTGTGAGAAGGGGGTTAGGTCCCTTATATAGGCGAGCGGATAGGAATCGTCACCTCAAAAGAAGGAAAAGCAATGATGACACGGTGAACGAGGCAGCATCAAATGCAGAATGGGGAGAGGCGGCGTCAGAAATTTATTCCAACACGGATGGGTCCTACTGAACTAGTAGCAAAAGAAGGGAAGTGCGAAAGACCAATTCCCCGTGTAACGGAAACCCGGGAAACTGGTCTGGGGGGCTAGTGATAATACCGGCCCAAAGCCCTATTGGCCCGGGATCAAGAAAGCAGTGCCTTTCCCGGGAAAGGCACGTCCGGACAAGAAGAAGGACAGATGGTGACAAGGAGAAGTGGTCCTGAGCCTTATCCAAAGTAGGCAACCTCAACTATAAATAGTAGTCTCAAACAGTGAACAAGGTATGTGACTTATATCTCTCTACTTTATATTGAGAGCACCTTCCGTACGTTTTCCTTCTCCGCTATCCCCGTCTCATCATCACGCTGGAGCTTCTTCCCCGGGACGCCTCCCGGGGATTGTAGCGGGCTGACTCTGAAGGAGGCCCGGATAGCGGCATCCCGGGAAACAGACGGATTTCAGGAGCATCAAATGGCTCAAATTTGGAGTTAATATTTTTTTATTTTTTTTCCCAAAAATATGTAGATTGGGTCTATGCTTTCTAAAATCTGAGAGTTAAATTGATTGGAAATTTGGAATCATAGCGAAATTGGGTCTCTATTACCATATATAGGAAAGAAAGCAATAATTATGAGGCCCCTAATTTTGGGAAAATTTTGAGGCCTGAGGCCCAAGCCTCATATGCCTCATGGTATAGGCCGGCCCTGTTGAAAAGCCTCGTTTGAAGAATAATGAGGATGGCGGAAATCTTATAAACTCCAGTATCCCGTTTTATCGAGGATGGCGGCAGATATATTGGCTATTCCCGTTACTAGTGTTGCATCAGAAGCAACATTTAGCGTAGGGACTAGAGTGATTGATCCTTATCGTGAGATTGGGTTCGTCATCGATATGGAATAAAAAAGAAGATTAAGGTACTTTAAATATTATGTTTTAAATTTTGATTTCTTAGTTACTGAATGATTTTGTTACATTTTCTTCCTTGCAATTTTCAGGAAGAAAAAAGCTATGAGGAAATATATCTTCAAGATACTTCGTCTAAATCTAAGTAAGTTCTATTTGATTAAAGGTTTGTTTAATCTAATGATCTGATTTAGTCTAGTATATTATATATATGATATGGAATTGTATCATTGATCATGTTTTGATTTAATCTATGGTGAGACGAACACATAGAAAGTATTCTTTTAGTTTATTGACATTTGACCATGTTTTGCTTGTGCGTATATATTATTAATAAATAATGAGTACAATGTTTTTTTACTGATATAATGAGTACAATGTTTTAGGGGGTTGCTCCATGCAGGTCCATTTTTCTCTTGCAGGTCCATATTTTTACCATAATGCCCCTAATATTGTTAAGACAATAAATGGGCTTGAAATCATAGGGTTTCCTTTGCAGATCTGTGTATATATCTAGATATTGACAGAATACATATGAACACAAACCCTATATATATATATATATTTTGTTAGACCTATATATTATTTCGGGCAGAAATGTAAATATTAAAAGTTACAGGGACTAAATTGAAAAATAAATAAATACTGTAAATAATATATATTTATTCAAAATTGAATATTTTACATGAAATTTAAGCATAAATTCGAAAATATCAACATATTCAACTTGGACCGAGTAGTGCGTGCACTGCCCTTGAAACGAATAGGCCCCGCTATACGGGTCTTTCGCCCCCTAGGATAAAACCATCAAGGCTCTAATCAACATGTGACTAAAGCCCGTACTGGCGCACAGCCCGAAGGCATCTATCGCATAATCAACGACTGACCTGAGATAAACTCGATGAACGTACTTGGAGCCGACAGAGACAGATTTAGGAGAGAGAATATCAGTGGTGCTTAAGGCTTTGAATAAGATTGTGAATGAGATTGTGAATGAGATGGTTTTTCTAACTGACTCTATGGCTCTATTTATAATAGTTCTACTCAGGTTTACTTTGGCAGAATGAAAGTTCTGATTGATTTCAAAATCAGAGAAAATATTCATCTGATTTGATTTGATGATTCAGCTTAACAAAAATAGCTGATTCACATAGTTGGAAATATTTGATCTCACATTTTCACATGCTTGAAATATTTGATCTTATCTTTTCATGCATGTCAGCTGATCCTACGAATTTGGAAAGCTTTCTGGGCCTTCTGGAAACATCTGGAAACTTCTGGAAATACAGTCGGGCCCGGTGCAAAATTGGATGCTAGTCCGGCCACCGGAGGCATAACAAGCCCAAGTCCATCAAGTGATTGATCACTTGAACTCTTAAGAAATATTGGCACTTATAAAGTGAACAATTTCTCTCTACGATCCAAAGTGAGATTTGTACAAAATTCCTATTTTAAGAGACCATCTTTGAGTATCCATAACTCGGTCATCCTTGATCCGATTTGAGTGTTCGAATAGCCGATTTTGTAGGTCTCGCAGAGGAGAATCCAACGGTACCAAAATCTCGAGCTAATTCAACTTTTAACTATCTCAAGTTTGTGCCCAAAGTTTCGGGTAATTACAATATTTTCCTCAAATTTCCAACATATATATCACGAACCCTAAAAGTTTACACTTACTGTGATAGCGATTTTTCACATACTTATTCATTCCATATACTCTTCTGCACTAATATTAATTAAGTTTAAAGAAATTTTCACGGGCAACATTAATTAGTCATCTTTGTTCTTGTGCTTTTATGTTATTGAAATACCGTCCACCACGGTAACAATACTACTGTTTCATAAATTAAATATTTTAGAACTTAAAAGAGAGACACATATGAAAATAAAAATTATTCGTGCAAAACTTACGACAGTTACACATGAAAATAAAATTGATTCGTGCAAAACTTAATAGAGTTATTATTTGAAAATAAAAATGATTTGTGCAACATTTATGAGAGTTACATGTGAAAATAAAAATGATTCGTGCAAAATTTAATATGAAAATAAATATGATTCGTGCAAAACTAAAGAGAGTTATATTTGAAAAAAAAATTATTCGTGCAAAATTCACGAGAGTTACATATAAAAATAAAAATTATTTGTGCAAAACTTACTAGAGTTACATATGAAAATAAAAATTATTTGTACAAACAAGATGGTGAATACTACTAGTCATATGAGTTGTAGCGCCAGAAGAAAAACAATGAATGGATTCAAATATGGGGTCGGATCAAAACCACCAAAGCGAGTTTGAAATATAGCCTAGTCCGTAATTCAAAACAAAATTGACCCTAAAACTGAGAGAACCGGATCAAGTAAATCAATTAAGTGTAACAGAGACGACAAGAGAATGAACAGGTTCGTACCGGCCGGATCAGAGAGTAACTAAAATGTCACCGGAAAAACCAAAGCACAATTAAACAGATTTCTGAAAACAATTAAGTACACGTAACCCTCCCAACGCGACTTTTATACAGCATTATATTTAGCTAGAAATTCATTTTACCAACTTTATTTCGTTAATTACAAGCATGTATTCACGTGGTACATGTTTTAGTATTTATATTTGAATTAAATTTTGTTTGTATTATGGAATAATTTCTGGAAAACAATAATTTCTAATAAATTTTTTCGCGCGTGCAATGCACGCAAATAATTCCAGCGCGTACATCACCTGCGTGCATCACATGTGTAGGCTAATGATGCAGGATAGACGTCATTAGTTGTCATTAGAAATTTAGAATGCATATGAGTGGAAATTAGTCGGAGTATATGTTTACCTTTTTTATTCAGATAGATAGAGATTAATGATAGAATGATGAATATAAAGAGATTAATAAAAGGCTTATTTGTTTGGCTTAATTTTAAATTTTTCTGCACAATTTAAATTTTCAAAATTTATAGTATTGATTTTAAAATTGGCTTTACGACACATATCTTCAATTTTGCAACATTTTGCATAAAGTTGTTTTGCCTAAATAAGAATTAATACGTGCCCTAGCTAGAATGAGTTTTTTGCTTAAATAACCTTATTTATAAAACTAATTCCCAAAATAACGTTATTTTGGAACTAATTCCATAACTAATACTCTTGGACTAAAGTTTAATTATTATCAAATTAATAAAATTTTAAATATAATAATTTTACCCACAAATTGCCAATATGCCATAGATTTAGTACAACTAATTAAAAACCAGAGGCTTTTCTTCAATTTCAGAAAAAAAAGGTTGTACCTCCCAAAAAAAGGTATTAAACCGAGGGAAAATTTGCATTAAGGGCAGTGGAACTTTCATTATTTGAAAGAAGAGTGTAATTTTAGTATAATTTCTAGAAAGGGCAGTAGTTAATTAATTCATATTTTCTTAAATAAGAGTAATTAACTAAAGACACTAATACCCTTCTTTTGGTTATTTTTGTTTAGTTTAAATTAAAATCAATTCTAGTCAAATAAGTTTAGTTAAGTTCCATCCAAAATATTTATATTAAGTTCAATTAAATTAAGTTTAGTTCACTTTATTAGCATTCAAAAAATTCCAATAAATTCATTTGAATTTAGTTAAATTTAATTCAATTTAATTTATTTTAGTTAATCTTAATCAAGACAAGAATATATTCACTTTATTTAGATTAATTCAGTTTAATTAAATTAAGTTCATTCAAATTCATCTTTGCTACATTAAATTTAAAATTCAAATCCATTAAAGTTTCGTCTTTAATTTAAAAAATTATTTTAATTAAACTGAATTGAACTTAACTTAAAATTAAACTTAGCCAAAATTGAATAACTTAACCTAATTGAATTAAATTGAAACAACTAAAAATGGGATAAAACTGAATTGAATTTTACTAAAATTTGTCTGAAGATGTACTAAAATAAATTAAACTAAATTGAACTGATTTCAACCAAATCTTAATAAACTCAATTTATTTTTTTAATATCAAAAGGTGAACTTAAATTAACTAAACTAGAACTAAATAATTGGGGTAAGAATAAATTTAATTGAACTAAAACTAAAAATTTGGGATGAAACTGAATTTAACTGATTTGATTAAATTTTAATTAAATAGAAGTAAACTTAGTGAAACAAAACTGAATACTTAATTGAATAATACTAGAATAATGAAAATAAGGGTATTAATGTCTTTAATTAAATAATTATATTAAGAAAAAATTAACTAATTAATTACCGCCCTTTCTAGAAATTATGATAAAATTACACCCCTCTTTCAAATAAAGAAAGTTCCACTACCCTTAATACATATTTTCCCTTAAACCAATATATCTAATTTATTATAATTAATAATGTCAATTTTTTATTTAGTTTAAAAGGTTGTTTTATTAATATGATCAAAAGCATTTTTTATTTGGAGTTTTTTTATTTAAACTTTTTGTATAAGTAGTATCTATTGTGTAATAATAAATAATTTTCAACCTTTTAAAAAATTTAATCCAAAAATGCTAGTTTTTGGAGTTGAATTGTTCCTTTGCCAACTCATGGAATTCCTTAACCAAAAAATGCTAGTTAGTAGATTTGACCTTTAGACCTATGATTAGGTGATAGATCAAAATACCACTACACCACTTTGCTACTTGCCAACTTGATGATAAAGAAATAAATATATAGTTTACTATACCACAAAATCTGACTTTTAAAAAGGGCCATAGTAACATAAATGGAACTATCGGGCAACATATCTAAATATTTTTTCTACCTCTTCCGCTGCCTCAAAATATCGTAAAACTATATTTTCACATTTCACATGACTTTAATTTTGTTTTGGGTCACTCAATTTTATAGTTAGACAATTCCCATTTTCTTGGAGGGACCTAGGTGAAAAAAGTAAAAACTTTGTAGAAACGCCAAAATTGAAATCCGCTTGAAGGGATTTATAACCAACATCTTCGCAACCAATATTAAACTTTTAACATCATTAAAATTTGTATCTACATTCTATAGACAAGGTATCAATGCTAACATGATTAACCTTTGTAAACTCACTAGTAAAGTCTATTAATTTGTTCTATGTCAACTAGTTCAACAACTTAAAAAAATATGAATTTTTTTATCTGTATTTCATATATGATATTAGGAGATAATATTGAGTTATAATACCGTAGACGTCAGTTACGTTGTTAAATTTATTTCCAAAACAAGTAAGATATTTGGAAAATTCGAAGTTACGAGATGTTTGACGTTCAATTCGAGGTGTATATTTATTAAATAACTTAAATATGATGTAATGAAATGTGTGAGTGTATTCAATTAGAGATTTTTTTGGTTCAATATGAGTATAAAACGTTTGAAAAATATTTAAATGACAACAATATCATAAAAGTGATGATAACTAAAATTTTAAAAACAGTGTGATTCAAGTATATATAAACAGTTTAGTAAAAACTAAAATCATCAATTGTGTTATATACTTGAGTTGAACTCATTTCGATCTCGACTAACCCAACATCAAAAGTTTGTTTCTTCCAATGTGAGTTTTGTGTATTATATTTTTACTTAATTCGACTCAACCTTACAAACGAGTCTAACTCAACCCGATCCGACCCGAGATAATTTTTTCTGAACCCGACCCGACCTGACAAACTGGGCTGACACTAATCTAACCCGACACGACACGACACGACCCGATAAAAAAATTCTGACCCGAAATAATCCGACACGTATCAACCCGAACCTATTTGACACAAACACGAAACCCGACACGTCAACCCGAATTGACACCACTACAATTTACTATGTGTCTCACAGTCGTTAATGAAAACAGTTGGATCCTATCGTATTATCCCAAACCCATATCAGATTAATATGAATCTTGATTAATTGGGAGAGTGACAAATTAAAGATTACCACTAATATGCTTTCCTTTTTTTATTGTAACGAGCATTTTAGCAAACATATGATTGAACAAATCTGCATATTGTGTGTCATTTATTAGACACACCGAGGGAGAAAGAGGTAGAATTTTTCCCGCTGGAGAAAATATGAGTTGCCCTTTTTCCCGACGTATATGTGTTCGAGGTCGGGATCTTTAATAATCTGAATGTTGAAGCTGATGCAGTCGCCGGTGACGACAATGCAGGTGACTTTTTTCACCGGGACAGACTTTGGTCAACGGGATGTCGACGGGATGTCGACGCCGTCCATCTAGAGCGGCTGGTAGAGCACCTCGACGACTACGAGTGTTTCAGAGAACATTTGTGGTGGAGGAGCAATTAGTTGATAAATTTGTAGTACAATGGCCCTGTTTACTAGAGCTTATTTTTTGATGTACTGAACTGAACTGAACTGAATTGAATTGAACTGAACTGAACTGAACTGAACTGAACTGAACTGAACTGAACTGAACTGAACTGAACTGAACTGAACTGAATTGAACTGAACTGAACTGAATTGAACTGAACTGAACTGAACTGAACTGAACTGAACTGAACTGATCTACAGATAAGCTCTGGTAAACAGGGCCAATATATATGTGTGGTCTTAATACTAATTAAACTTTAGTTAAAGAGTTTTAGACCCTGTTTAATAAACTTTATTTTTTTGCTGTACTGAACTAATAAATTTAAATATATTGAACTGAACTGAAATAATTTTAAATATATTGAACTGAACTGAAATAAATATAAATATATTTTTTATAACTCAAATATAAAAACACGTTGAGGTGATCTAATCTGAACTGAGTTGAGTTGAATATCATCAAATTATAGTGCAAATGATATGAACTTATCTCAACCAAACTGAATTGCTCCGAACTGAATTGAACTAAATTAAAAATAATCATATAATGAAGACATATTATATTTTGTTAAGTCGATTTAATGAATTATGATTCAAATATTTATACTATATATAAACTAAAGGTTAATAGTTAGACCAATTCTTGGGTGAGCCTGCCTTTCCCAAGAGGCAGGACCAAGTAAACCTTATTTTTGGTGAGCTTTCTTGAATTGAGATCGAGGTTTTGATGAGGTGACATGTTTGATGAACTGACAACGAGATTTGACGAGTTGGCATCGAGGTTTTGATGAGGTTGTAGTGAGGTATGATGAGTTGGAAGCAATGAAATTTCCCTTATTTATCCTTGTCTCATGGGAGAATTACTCTAATAGTCATGGTAAATTAAAGACATAAATTGAGCTGAATATCATAGTTATGTATTTTTCAGAGGATATGAGTCATTGAGTTGTATATCATAATATTATATTTCAGAGGATATGAGTCATTGAGTTAAATATCATAAAATTATATTTCAGAGGATATGAACTGATCTGGACTGAATTTATCTAAACTGAACTGAATTGAAGTAAATTAAAAATAATCATAGACATAGTATATTTTTTTGAGTCGATTTAAATTAATTACGATTCAAATATTTATATTATATATAAAGTAAATGTTATGGTAAATTAAAGACATAATTTCAGTTGAATATCATATCAATGTATTTTTCAGGGGATATGAGTCATTGAGCTGTATATCATAATATTATATTTTAGAGGATATGAGTCATTGAGTTGTATATCATAAAGGCCCTGTTTACTAGAGCTTATTTCTTGATGTACTGAACTGAACTGAACTGAACTGAACTGAATTGAACTGAACTGAACTGAACTGAAGTGAAAATTGATGTATTGAAAAATGGAATCAGCATGACTGAATAAACCTGAATTTCATCAAATTACATTTTCACTGAACTGAACTGAACTGAACTGAATTGAACTGAACTGAACTGAACTAATCTACAGATAAGCTCTGGTAAACAGGGCCACAATTATATTTCAGAGGATATGAACTGATATGGACTGAATTGAACCGAACTGAATTAAATTAAAAATAGTCATATAATGAAGACATATTATATTTGGTTGATTCGATTTAAATGAATCAAGATTCAAATAAATATGTTATATGTAAAGTAAAGGTTATGGTAAAGTAAGAAATAAATTGAGTTGTATATCATAATATTATATTTCAGAGGATCTGAACTGATTTGGATTGAACTGATCTGAATTGAACTAAAATAAAAAGTACATTTTTATTTGTTATTAACTAAAGTAAACAAACTGTACAAGAAAATAAACAAATAATAAACAAATCCAGCCGAATATCATGAACTTATATTTCATTCGAACTGAACTAACCAAACTGGACTATTTTAATTTGAACTGAAAAAAAAATAATGTATTGCAAAATAAAAATTGAGTCGAATAATATAAACTTCTAGACACATATTATTTGAACTGAACTAAACTAAACTAAACATACCAAATAAAAGAAAATTAAGTAAAAAAAATGTTTGCAAAATTTTCTAAAAAACATTTAGGAATACACTGAACTGAACTGAACTGAACTGAAATAAATTTAAATTTATTTAATTGAACTGAACTGAACTGAAAAAAATTTAAGTATATTGAACTGAACTGAACTGAACTAAATTAAACTAAACTAATCTACAGATAAACTCTGGAAAACAAGATCTTAGTAATGGTATTAGTTTAAGAAGAGTGTTATTTTGGAAATAATATTAGTTAGGCAAAAAAAAAAAAAAAAACTCCCTAGGCTTCCTAGGGGTTTTACACATTCAGAGCCCTCACTCATTCAATGCACACCAAAAGTGTTAAGAGGCAACTAGATTGAAAGAATAGAGTCGAGATATATTATCTCGGTGGCTGGAAATTTATGCCAAACATACCGTACCATTCGACTTATCAAATAATACCAATTAAATTGGGAAAATACTAATGTAGTTTAATTTAAATTGTTGATTTTTATGAATTTCCTTTGACCTCTTTGATGATATCCTTCATTTACAATTTCACTTTTATTTCATATATTTTGTGTTACCCTCAGCCTATATGCCTCGAGCTCCATTTCAGTCCTCCCTCAGATAGCCAAATACTGGTTCCAGTCGGTTATTATGTGAGATATGAGGCCTGAAACTGTCATATTAAGGCCGCCGAGAGCGACAATCACATGGAACATGTCTGTCTCCATCTCGGGAGATATCTCGGATGTAATGGTATCGTCTGCTAAATCATAATTTCAATTCGGAAGAGGATAAGCATGCCTATCGAAACTGATCAACATGTGATTCCACCCGCTGAGTGGAGTGCTTTAACAGCTTTTGAACGTCATTCCTAGGATGAAAGGTGAAAAAACCCTTCGACCTTCTAAGGCACACCATGGACTTCATCAGCTCGTATGATATCCAACTCATGACACACCAAAGTAAAAGCCATGATAAATCGGAACACATTCACCCGAAGAAAGTCAATGAGTAAGGACCACCTCGACCAACCTTGTAGCATCATTTTCCTCGAGACGTAGGTCTGCATCCTCGGGAACTTCATGATGCAGCAGTGACAACAGGCTCACGAGACGACCATCCCTTGCAGAGTTTTGACCTGCAAGATCTGAGGGTTTAAGGGGCGACCTTTGGTCTCTGTTTTTTCTCTTTGTCGGCTTGAACAAGACGCGCCTCGGCCGCCCCTAAAATACTTATCCAGGACTGCTGGATCCTTACCTCTTCCAAACATGTTTGATTTGAAAATCATTAGAAGCTGTCATCTTGCCCCTTCCTGTATCTAGAGGACCCATGATGACGGTCGGTGTAAACGCGACTGGTTCATCGTCATCCTCCTCCACATCAATGAGATGATGATACTATCATCCAAGCATAATCTACCTTATTAATCAGAGATCTACAACATCTACAATACCACGAACATGTTGAAAAAACTAAATTTTAAGACAATCTACTTAGTGATCGAGTTAGGGTTTAATTTAAAAGGCCGAGTTGGAAAACAAATACTTATTAAAAGTGTCAAATCTGAATGATCGTTTCTAGAGATTTTACACTTATATTCTAGAAAAGAAAGTAGTGAAAATATTAAAGATTATTTCCCTCAAGAAGATGAGCGGCTTGAGATTTGTTTCGCGAAATGGATGAAAAGATGGAAAAAGAAAAGGAAATCTAAAACTTCTTCTCGGAGTTAGACAGTTTTAACGAAATGAACTATTATATTGAAATTTCTACTGGGATGGAGTAACATACGGTGAATATTGTAAGGTCCAAATTTAAATGGACATTAAAGTCCACTCCATAAATTGAAACAGGCCACCATTTATAGTACAAAGAATCAGGACCCATATCCACAAACTTCTTGACATATTCGATTTCAAAAAAAGCCTTAATTATTACGATTAATGTTTTACTTTATTTACATTTGTAAATTTTGGGGGATTTTTTAGGGTGTTACCATGCTCGGTCTCTGTAAAAACAAACCCTTAGACATTAAAAGGAGATCGAAAAAGCAAAGCTACGTGCGATATATCTCAATTGTTTGTTTTGGTATATCAATTGGATTAGATGTTGTTAAGTGTTATTGGAAAAAATATTAATCAAAATTTCCTTAACTGAAAACAAATACAAAGATAGTTAATATAAAGTAAACAACCTAGGCCTATGGCCTTAACAAACTTGGTCCAACAATGCATTGTCTCTCACAATACTCCAAATCTCCCCATGCCCGAACTCGATGTATTTGAGTGCTGTTAATGAACCGGATGAATTCGAGAGCAATCCAATCTCTTGGGATATAACCGTGGTTGCTACTTTGAAAGTTTTCCTGCAAGTTATCGCAATTGTTTGCGATCGATGTAGTGATGCATGAAGAGAAGACTATTCCAGTTTGCATCTCAACTTGGCTTAGGGATGAAACTCCCGTCACTTGCATTCACTTTCCAACTAAGTATCACATCGTTGGCTTATATGGAACTTTAAAATTTCAAATCTTACTTCATAGCTTACGTCTTCTAAGATATGCAAAACCCAAATCAAGTGGTGACGACACTATGTACCTAGCTTCCTCTATATATACTTTCACCAACCTCATTTGGTCTCCCAATTAGCCTGTTAGGTTCCATAGGATTCGGTGGACTACCAACTCTAGATGATCTCCCAATGTTTCCATATTCCATTAACCACAAGTTATGTTATTGGAATCTGGAAACATGAGGAAATCATCTAGAATTGTGCGAGTAAAGTGCGTTGTAAGTATAGCGCAAAGATCATCTTGAATTGTGCGAGTATAGTGCGGTGTAAGTATAGTGCAGAGATCATGCATCTAGAATTTCTATTGCGGTGTAAGTATAGTGCAAATATCATCTTGAATTGTGCGAGCGAGTATAGTGCGGTGTAAGTATAGTGCATAGATCATCTAGAATTTCTATTGCAGTGTAAGTATAGTGCAAAGATCATCTTGAATTGTGCAAGTATAGTGTAGAGATCATCTGGAAACATGAAAGATAAGTTGGACGTGTATTTCAATTATTTTTTTCAAATTTTAGTTTACTGAATACAACCCTAGTGATATCATTCAGTCAAACATACAACTAATCTAAACTTCTAAATTCCCAGTTGTAGATTAACTGGTCTGGTCCTAAGGCTAGGCGTATTATCTCTTGGTCAGAAACATTGTTCAGGTAGATGTACCAGACTATCTTCCTAGCTACTTGTTCAGGTTCTAGTCGGTTGATCCTTTTGTGTACGACTTTAGCTGCTTCGAAAGGATTCATTGCACTAATTTTGCTAGCTGCAACAACATAAGCATTTCAACATTATAATTCAGATATAATTAGTTCACATTTTCCAAAAAGAGCCACTCATTACTCCAAATATGGCCATCTAAATAATAAATTACACCTCTCATCTAATTTGAATGGAGGTTTAATAGTTAAAGCGCGTGTTATATACGTGCGAGTTGAGATCTAATTTGAAGGAAGCTTTCATAGATAGAGCGCGTGTAATATACGTGCGATTTGAAATCCAATTTGAAGGAATCTTTAAAAGATAAAGTGCGTGTAATATACGTGCGATTTGAAATCTAATTTTAAGCACGACTTGGGGCAGAGAAGGAGCCAGAAAATCAAAACCGAGGTACACCTCAATCAAGTCAATGAGAATTTTTAAAATCAAACGAGCATCATTCTTAATTCAATCAAACGAGTATATGAAAATCAGAAACATAAAGACCATAATTTAAAAAATAAATAAATAAATCAAGCCTTTTACTACATCTTTAATGTGTTTGAAAGATGAATTTTCAAAATTTCCCAACGTTGGGCCAGCCACGCGAAATAGAATAGGGCACAAATGAGCGAATCTAGATCGGAGTTTTACGTATTAGAATTTAGAAAATGGTATATACTGGGCTAAACCAACTACTAGGAAAATACTAGACTACAAAGCCCATAAGGTCTCAGCCCAACACTGGAAGTAAAAACCACTCAGTCAAACACACTGGGCCGAATAGGAGAGAAAGAGGGAACCACGATCACATGATGATGGTGGGAATCGAGAAAATAGGATAATGATATACTCTCTATAAATACCAGGAAGAGAGAAGAAGAAAGGTACGCACTTTTAATATTGGATATTATATTTGATCAAACAGGGACTGACTTAGTCATCGGAGAATCTTCCTGGAATCCGTTCCGGGACCTTGCAAGTAACATCCGGCGATCAGAAGGAGGTCATCAGTGGGCTCAAGGGCGATCCAATCACAGCAGAAAGAAATATCTAAGGTGCACTAAAATGAAATTTACATATTTTTAAACTAATTAAATATAAAATTAATTTTAAAATTATATCCCGAGTTACCATGTGTCTCCGCACTGGCCTGGGGGATCGGAAAGCACTTTATTTGCCATTCTGGTCAAGGGCCAGCTCCCTCAAATTCAGCATGGGCTAGTACTTCATTAAATCACCATGACACGGCCATGGAACACCATCTAAGCTAAATGTCTGAAACTGATCCAAGCTTGCCTTCTCAAAGTCTCAAACCATTAAAATGCGAAAATCAAATCACCTATGAAATTGCATTGCGACTATATGTAATTAAGAACATTGTCTCTAAAAGTATAAATATAATTTATAAATTTCAGAGATGAAATAGTGAAAGTACCAAGGATGATCGTTAGCTTTTATCGCCACCCACAAGGCCACAACAGAAGTACCTAAAATAAAAAAGTGAAAATAATTTTCAATTTTAGAAAGTTGATCGTTAGTTGTTTACGGTCACCTACAACATAACATACACACAAGTTTCTAAAATGCAATTAAAAGTGAAATTTAGGTATAAAAAATTAGTCAAAAATAGATTGGGCACCTTGAGCAAGATTTTAGCATAGTTTGAGTACCATTTAAGTAAAACACGCAATTCCAAACACAAATTTACAACTAAAAGGGAGCCTCTCTCATCTTATGGGGATTTTGCATTTCTTCCATTTTTCCGACTGACTGCCTCACAAAGTCTGCAGGGTAATGTGTCTATGCTAGCTGCTCGAGCTTTCCGGTAATTACCTGGTACACCACACCTTCTCCACGCATGATACTCAGCGTAGGCAACTGGATCATTAGCTAGAGCTTTGACATAAGAAGCCAATTCTTCAATGGAACTGAATTTCGACCCGTCAATGATCGAATGTGGTGGCACAAAGTCCCTCACATTTGGGGCACCAAAGTAGATGGGGACTGCACCAGAATCAAGAGGGTAAAACAGCTTCTCTGTGACGTAGCTCTCCGTCAGGGTGTTCTCAATCGCTAGAACGAACTTGTAGTGCGACATTGCACAATGCGAGTGGTACCACCATTTCGGCGGTTCACCGGCGCCGGTACTTGCCTTCTTGCTGCTGCAATCTGGATACAGAGTGATGGCCGTGTCTGACCCTCCAACATTGTTCAAGCACTTGTCGAATGAATGGCTGGGAAGCAAGCTAAGTACACGCTCAGCTAGCCCGTCTCTATCTGGAAGACAGCGCGATGAAGACCAATACATCAAAGTATCATTATTCTTTTCACTTGACAGATGATAATTTCGATTGTTGTGGAGAAGTACACTGGCATAAGTTGCCTGGACATCATCTTCTGCATGATAACTGACAAAGAAATCCTCAAATCCTGATCTTCTCCTCCCAGCTTCCAGATCCATGTATACATGAAGCGGTTCATGATCACCATTCCGAATCTGATGAGGAGGAAGAGTAACAGTCTCAAACAGCAGTGCATCAGGCTTATCAGCAAGAACTGGGGATTTAGTCCACAGGCAGCTCAGTCCACATCGGCGGCACGAGTACAAGTTATCAAGATTATCAGGAATCCAGGTCCACCCCTTCACCAGAACACTCACGTGATTCATCTTCAGTTCGCTGCATTCAAACTCACCATCAACATCATGCAGAGAAGAAAATGACCCGTTTTCCGATTTGTGCTTCTCTCTGAATCCAGCACAGCCCACCTGGGAATCCCATTTTCGGTACGCATCCGGCAAGTCCCGTAAAGGGTCTGGCGCAGAATTCGAAAGCGAGCTTGAAAAGGTGGAATCTTGGAACAAAGAAGAGACTCTGTAAGAGGAAAATTGTTTGGATAAGCCTGAGAATACAAGGATGACTAGAAAAAAACCCAACAGTACTGACAGTACTGTTACAGCCAAGGTGTTGATGGTTTTAAACATCGTGATGAACTGAATATATTTTGGGATTTGTTTTCTGGGCTAGAAAGGGGATTTGAAAGGATGGGGCTTTAGATCAAATATATCTTCTCTTGAAAAACTTACATTTCCTTTCCTTTAAAAAACTTGTACTGAACTCTTAGTCCTCTAGATTTACTGACCATAAAAGCAAATTTGGCCTCCTTTGAAAAACTTGTCCTAATCTACTCTTTCCTCGGTCCCATGCTATTTTCACACCCACCATCTTTTAAATGGTCTATTTTTTTATGTGATTATAAGTTACATCTAGAGCTGTCAATTCAGACCCGAACACGAAAAACCCGACCCGACTGACCCGACACGAATGACCTTTTAACCCGATTAAAACCCGAGAATATTAGGTCAAATTCGACCCGACACGAACCCGAATAAATTTTAACCCGACACGAACCCGACCCGAACCCGAGAATGACCCGAACCCGAAAGTGTCCCGAACCCGATTTGACACAAACCCGAAAATGACCCGAACTCTAAAATTAAGTTAATGAACTAGCAGTAGTAATAGAATTGGTGTAAAAATGTTTATGATCACTGCAATTTGCTTTCCATAAAAATGTTTATAAATATATTTATGATCACTGCAATTTGTTGAATGAATTATAGGAATAATTTGGTGGATTACAGCAATTGTTCAGTAAAAAATAATATATTTATTACAAGAGCATATTTTCTCTAGTAGAGTTGATATATATATAAGTATAAAAATATCAATTCAGTATATTGTGTATATTAATATTTATTTCAATTCATTTTTATTTTATGAAGATCATGTCGTCATAATGACTTGAGCTAAATTGAATAATCTCTGGCGACGATACAATTTTTAACTCATCAAGTATAAAATTGGATTGAACTATAAGGGAATGTAGTGAAACTCAATTTAGTTCCAGTGTTTATAGAAACTCAATTAAGATTTGATATTTTATTATTTAATTTTAATTTACTTGTTAGTGTTTTTAGAAAATCAAGTCAGTTTGATCTAACACTAGTTAAACTCAATTTATCCAGTATTTATAGATAATCAAGGAATATTTGATCTTTCACTACTTAAATACAATATACTAGTTACATTCGTTTATAAAAGTCAAGTAATATTTGACCTTTAATTATTTCTATTCAACTCATAGTAAACAAAGTCAGTTAATGAAGTTCATTAATTGTCGAAAGTAACAAATTAAACATTAATCACTAATTTATAGAGAATCCCTATTTTTGAATAAATATAAGTTACTTGATTATTATAAATTGAGTGATGGTTAACAGTTGTATAGTTAAATTGAACTTAATTAATTTTTGAATAAAGTCGAGTAATAGTTGACATTTGGTTACTTAAATACAATTAAGTTAGTGTGTTAGCACTAAAACTCAGTTACGTATGGAAAGTCAAGTAAGGTTTGCCATTTGATTAGTAAAATTCAATATAAATTATTTCATAGTATTTATAAAAAAAATTAAATTAAATGTAATATTTAGAAGTAACTAAATTTATTTTTAAGTGTTTATTGAAACTAAATTAAGGATTAATTTTTGGTAAATTTATTTCAATTTAGTTATCATTGTTAGTTAAGCAGGTTTCCAATTCGATTAATTACATCAATTTAGTGGGTTTAGGGTTTAGTGGGTGGGTTTAGGGTTTAGTGGGTTTTGAGTTTTGGGGTTTGGGGCTTTAAGACAAAAGTAAGCCCATCAAATATGCTCAATTCTAATATCAAAATCAACCCAATAATTATTTCATTTCATGTTATTTTGGTGTTAATATAAAATAGAGTACTTGTTGATATCGTATTTTTTGTTAATTTAATTTATTACTGACATCGTGATTATTGACATTTTAATATTCATATTTAAGACTAGAGTTTTTTTCTAACCGAAGTGTTAATACAATTTAGAATAATTGTTAAATTTAATATAATTATGAGTATTTGTCAAAATATAATATTTTGACCCGAACCCGACACGAAAATAAAACTGACCCGATACCAACCCGACCCTATAAAACCCGACCCGAACCCAACCCGACCCGATGAATAGTCCCAACCCGACATCAACCCGACACGAATCCGACCTGACCCGACCCGACAAGACCCGAAAAGATATTTTAGACCCGTTTGAACCCGACCCGTTTGACCCGAACCTTTTTAGACCCGAACCCGAGGTCGACCTTTAGACCCGAATCGACAGCTCTAGTTACATCCATTATAGTATTCAATACTCACTATTCTAACTAGCTAGTTAAGTGGTCCACTGTCAAAAACATTAGTTAAATGATCGACGCCTCACTGATTAATTAGATCAAAAAATACCACATAAAAAATGTATAAAAGAAATGATTATACACAAAATACATCATACCCTAAATAATTTATAAAACATATAAAATAAGGTATGCCATTTATATGGCAACTAAATTTTTTGAGAGAGTTAAATTTTAAGAATGATCAAATGCAGACCTGTTTGCCTGAGTTTTTCTCTAGATCAGTTCGGTTCTATTTTATATAAGTATTTATATTTTTTCAGTATTACTAATTCTCAATTGAGACCTGTCTCCATTGAGACCAAGGACTATAGGAGCTTTCCAGAAATTATAGGTACAAATTAAAAAACGCGCCTAAATATAGGGACTTAGTTGCAAATTTAGTTTTCTTCTTTCTCCTCTACCTTCTCTCCAGCATTTGATTTTTTATGTTTTTTGCTTGATTTTTTCTGCCCCTACCTCTGATCTTCTATGTTTTTTACTTGATCTTATATGTTTTTTGCTTGAAATTTGCTTGAATTTTTTATTCTTTTTCTATTCTTGTAGTAATGACTTGACCACCATTTTGACTTTATTATCTATGTTTATTACTTGATATTTTTCAGCTTGATCTTTTTATATTTTCTTTGATTTTTTCAGTTATCACTTGAGTCTTTTATTGGGATTGTTTTATTTGATCTTTTATATGTTTTGTTTGATTTTATTCAGTTATCACTTGATCTTGATCTTTTGCAATATGAACTGATGATATATGTTTATTACTTGATTTTTTTATTTTTCAGTTAGCACTTGAGTTTGATCCAGTAATGACATGATCATCTATGTTTATTACTTGATCGTTTTGATATTTTCTTTGATTTTTTCATTTATCATTTGAATTTTATATTTTTGCAGTAATATTGATCATCAATGTTTTATTACTTGATTTTTTTCAGTTTGATCTTTTTATATTTTCTTTGATCATTTTTCTATTTGATCTTTTTGATATTTTCTTTGATTTTTTTCAATTACCACTTGAGCTTTTTATTTAGCTAATTTTATTTGATTTTTTCAGTTATCTTTTCTTTGAGCTTTTTATCCTGACACTTGAGCTTTTCAGTAACTAGGTTCTGCATACTAATTTAGCCTAAAACGAAAGCATTTTGGAAGACAATTAATAACTGTATTTGAACTTTCAAACAAAATTAGTATGCAGAACCTAGTTGATTTGGCTCGTTCATAAGCTCGGTTGCTTCAGAGGCAGCCAGATCATTTAATCGGTTGTGGAAATAAGTTGGATTTGACCAATCAATTGAAAAACATAAAGCAAAAGAGATGAGAAGTATCTTCCCTTTGATCTTGCAGCGGGTGGATTTGCTTCTCATGTTACGGACGTCGGACAACCATCTTCGGGACTGTTGCGATCATCATGGACCGAATCGACTTCCGAACGGTTTCTTCCGGGAAGTTAAGGGCAGCCACGGAGCCCCACATCGATCGAATCAAAATCGCCGGTGAAGTTCGACTAGATCCAGAATCGACGAGTGAAGTTTGACGGCAGTGGAGCTGAGAATCGATGCCGGAAACCTGCAGAGGAACATAGGAGAAGATTGGGAGCGATGGATTTGGGCGGCCGGGGAAGGGAAGTCTGATGAATTTCGTTTAGAAAAAAGAGGGATTTCGTCGGGGAAGTAGAAAGAGAGATCTGATTCTAATATTTTCAAGAGAATAACAATTTAGTCCCTGAAATATATCATAATATGACTATTGCGCCGAAAATGAAATTATTACAGAATGACCCTAAAACTTTGTAAACTCTTATTATATGGATTCTTTTTACCCTGGTCTCCAAAAAGACAGGTCTCACCCAAGATTTTCTCTTTCAGTATAGCTAAATATATATTTAATTTTAATCCTAGACCAAAACTATAATGAGAATACTTTGATAAAAGTTTCTCCTTATCTTTCAGTAATGGTAATTTGGTAATTCTACACCTCATACCTTTTCAATAAATATAAGAAACAAAAAGATGTGTCTTTTCAAACAAAAAAAAAATTCTTCTGCATATAAATATATACCAATTCATAAATCAAAATCAAGATAACTCAACCTTTTTCATTAATCCTAGACCAAAACTATAATGAGAATACTTTGATAAAAGTTTCTCCTTATCTTCCAGCAAGGGTAATTTGGTAATTCTATACCTCATACCTTTTCAATAAATATAAGAAACAAAAAGATGTGTCTTTTCAAACAAAAAAAAATTCTTCTGCATATAAATATATACCAATTCATCCTAGACCAAAACTATAATGAGAATACTTTGATAAAAGTTTCTCCTTATCTTCCAGCAATGGTAATTTGGTAATTCTACACCTCATACCTTTTCAATAAATATAAGAAACAAAAAGATGTGTCTTTTCAAACAAAATTTATTTTTTCTGCATATAAATATATACCAATTCATAAATCAAAATCAAGATAACTCAACCTTTTTCATTAATCCTAGACCAAAACTATAATGAGAATACTTTGATAAAAGTTTCTCCTTATCTTCCAGCAAGGGTAATTTGGTAATTCTATACCTTATACCTTTTCAATAAATATAAGAAACAAAAAGATGTGTCTTTAAAAACAAAAAAAAATTCTTCTGCATATAAATATACACCAATTCATCCTAGACCAAAACTATAATGAGAATACTTTGATAAAAGTTTCTCCTTATCTTCCAGCAAGGGTAATTTGGTAATTCTACACCTCATACCTTTTCAATAAATAAGAAACAAAAAGATGTGTCTTTTCAAACAAAAAAAAAAATTCTTCTGCATATAAATATATACCAATTCATAAATCAAAATCAAGATAACTCAACCTTTTTCATTAATTATAGGAAGGTAATTGGAACTTGAAAGGTACACCTAGATAAAACAGAAGTCAATATTCCCACTTACTCTTGCAGGTTTTGGTCATAATTTTAATTTTATGAGCGTCAATTTTCTGATTACATGTAGTCATATAGCTCTCTAATTTATTTATTTTTTTCCTTATTATTTGTCAAACAATTCTGGATAATGAGAATACCTTTGATAAAAGTTTCTCCTTATCTTCCAGCAAGGGTAATTTGGTAATTCTACACCACATACCTTTTCAATAAATTTAAGAAACAAAAAGATGTGTCTTTTCAAAAAAAATAAAAAATCCTTCTGCATATAAATATACCAATTCATAAATCAAAACCAAGATAACTCAACCTTTTTCATTAATTATAGGAAGGTAATTGGAACTTGGAAGGTACACTTAGCTAAAACAGAAGTCAATATTCCCACTTACTCTTGCAGGTTTTGGTCATAATTTTATCCTAGACCAAAACTATAATGAGAATACTTTGATAAAAGTTTCTCCTTATCTTCCAGCAAGGGTAATTTGGTAATTCTACACCTCATACCTTTTCAATAAATATAAGAAACATAAAGATGTGTCTTTTCAAACAAAAAAAAATTATTCTGCATATTAATATATACCAATTCATAAATCAAAATCAAGATAACTCAACCTTTTTCATTAATTATAGAAAGGTAATTGGAACTTGAAAGGTACACCTAGATAAAACAGAAATCAATATTCCCACTTACTCTTGCAGGTTTTGGTCATAATTTTAATTTTTTGAGCGTCAATTTTCTGATTACATGTAGTCATATAGCTCTCTAATTTATTTATTTTTTTCCTTATTATTTGTCGAACAATTCTGGATAATGAGAATACCTTTGATAAAAGTTTCTCCTTATCTTCTAGCAATGGTAATTTGGTAATTCTACACCACATACCTTTTCAATAAATATTAGAAACAAAAAGATGTGTCTTTTCAAAAAAAAAAAATCCTTCTGCATATAAATATACCAATTCATAAATCAAAACCAAGATAACTCAACCTTTTTCATTAATCATAGGAAGGTAATTGGAACTTGGAAGGTACACTTAGCTAAAACAGAAGTCAATATTCTCACTTACTCTTGCAGGTTTTGGTCATAATTTTAATTTTTTGAGGGTCAATTTTCTGATTACATGTAGTCATATAACTCTCTAATTTATATTTTTTTTCCTTATTATTTGTCAAACAATTCTGGATATTTTTTCATATTCTGGATATTTTTCAAATCCATGAAATGAATGAAAGGAATATTTGTTGTTTTAAAAAAAATTAAAAAGTAAGTCCGTTGCTTCATCCAGCTCGGTTCATCCAATTTAATCGCTTAATTATTAGTTTCTCATGATTAAATTATTATATAGACGAGCTGATGACCGAAGCTATATAAAAAGTAAACATTTTGTGTGGACGTTCTGACATGTCAATTTTCTGATTATGCTCTTCACACTAGGCTATATCCGATTGGGCCTCCCTATATCTGACATTTTGCGATTGTATTTATGTTCAGATACAACTAACAAACCTTAATATAATTCTCCATTTTTATTGGAGATCATTTGTATTATACTTTATTTATTTTAATCACGATAAAGAGAATTATTATAGTCTTTTTAAAGAGAAATTTTCCTGTAAGGTAATACGGCCGTAGTAGAATAGTTTTTTATATCATGTTTATATGATTAGTTTATTTTATTAATCTCTTATTATTTTACTTTTAATTATAATTTTAAAAAATGCTTGTAGTTATTAAAAAAATAAAATAAAAAGTAAATGTTGTATTTTAGATTACTGAAAAGATATTCTGATATGGATGACAAAAAGTTTGAACTCAAGTATTAACTAATAGGAGACTGCAAGCACTTCCACCGATAAGCCAATGTAGGATAAGCACATACCCATAGGGTATGAAATTCTTAGCTTATTGAAAAGTCACATCATTTAAACATGTAAAGTTGTGTCTTTTCAGTAACGTAAACCAAAACACATGGATTACCATTAGACAATGCATCAATAAATTGACATATCTAGAACATCATCTCTACCTAAAAGTATAACTTTCCTTCTATTTTCTTCTCAGTATTTTCTGTTCCTACCTTGATTTAGACTACATGTTAATCATTTAGTTTGCTGATGCCCACTCTGGCCTTTACTTAGTGATTATCATATACATGAGTATGTTGAAATTTTTAAATGAAGTATCAATACAAAATGTTAGGGGGGTTCGGAGAAGAATTTGGTTTGTTGCTCTTATTTCTTCACTGATCAAATTTGCATTTTGCATTCCAGGAGCTTTTAAAAAATTATAAAAGTGAATTTCAATGATCTTTTCGGCTTCTACTTTTCTTTGGTTTTACCTTCTACTTTTCTCAAAATATTATTTGGTTTCAGTATACTGCCGAAACAGTTTTTTCTATATCTCCCTTGATTGCGTCGGTTTGTGAGTACAAAGTTGTTGGAAATGCACACAAATCTGCAAAAAGGTACCTATACAACTTTTGAAAAATATTTCCAACTTTGTGTAAAGATGTGAAGAACTGAATAGATAATCATGTTTATGTAATGACAATTTGATATATTTTAGAAGTATGTGTGCCAAGTCCCCCACGCAACGCGTGGAGAGACCACGCTAGTTTAGTTTAATTAAATATATTTCATTTCCGTTCAATAATATTGTAATTGTAGCTTTGAAAAACACATTTACATAATCTTTCTATATGATTTTTCGTGCATTTTAATTCAATGCATTTTCAGAAAATATATTAAGCGTCCATTTTCAGAATTTATTTCGACACGAACTTTTTACTTTGGTAACCGGCCGGGGGACAAGTGAGGTGGGGAAAATTATGTGATCGTGGGGTAATGTATGTGTATGCACTTTGATATTTATTAATTAGTTAACTCAGCAAATTTTTAATCAGCTGTAATATCTATGTATAGATATAAGTTAATTAAATTTGATATTATGAATCTAATAAGGTCTCATACAATCATTTTGAAATTTATTTATCACCTCAATTTGAAAGTCATATATAGATATATATTAAAAAATATCATTAATAATATTGAAAAGTCGCTCAACCTATAAGTGGAATAAAATATCTAGTGTAGGAAGGATAATCAAACTATTTAATAAATAGAATAATCGCCCTATATCGAAGAAGAGATCAAATAAAAATTCTATTACCCCTGAAGAGCGAGAGACATGAACAATTTAACAAGGGATTCGCATCCAAATATAATCTACCTTATTAATCAAAGATTTGCAACATTTACAATAGCACAAACACTTTGACCTATGTCGTTCCAATGTCCAAATAATCTGGTCGAAAAAAACAAATTTCAAGACAATCTGCTTAGAGATCAAGTTAGAGTTTAATTTGAAAGATCGAGTTGGAAAAGAATACTTATTAAAAGTGTCAGATCTGAAGGATCGCTTATAGAGATTTCACAGGAAAAGAAGCAGTGAAAAAATTAAAGATGGTTTCCCTCAAGAAGATGAGCGGCTTGAGTTTTTTTCGCGACGAGGATGAAAAGAGGGAAAAAGAAAAGGTAATCTAAAACTTCTCCTCGGAGTTAGATAGTTTTAACAAAATGAACTATTAAATTGACATTTCTACTCGGGTGGAATAAACACAAGATATGTTATTGGAATCTAGAAACATGGGGAGATATCTAGAATTGTGTGAGTATAGTGCGGTGTAAGTATAGTGCATAGATCATCTAGAACTTCTATTATTGTGTAAGTATAGTGCGGAGATCATCTAGAATTGTGCGAGTATAGTGCGCGCGGAGATCATCTGGAAACATGAAGGATAAGTTGCATGTATATTTCAATTAATTTTTTTCAAATTTCTATTAACCTAATGATATCATTCAGTCAAACATGCAACTAACTCTAAACTTCTAAATTCCCAATTGTGGATTAACTAGCATGGTCCTAAGGCTAGACGTATCATCTCTTGGTCAGAAACCTTGTTCAAGTAGATGTACCCGACTATCTTCCTAGCTACTTGATCGGGTTCTAACCGGTTGATCCTTTCGTGCACGACCTTAGATGTTTCGAAAAGTAGAAAATCAAAGCGTTTTCCCCAAATCAGATCAAACCCATATACGAAACCAACCTTTCTTGACGCCGTCGATCAAAACCCAGACCTCTCCGCCCGCCGATCTCCGCCGACGACGCTGCTGCGTGGCGGACCGCCGGTAATCTTTCACCGCCTTTCTTTTTCTCTTTCCCGCGGTCCAGAAACTCCAGACACGGCTTTTTTTTCTTTTGGATTTTTTGGTTGTTTTATTTATTGATTTATTGGGGAATATTTATGGGTTAATTAGTCTAATTATGTATATATATATGGTATGGGTATATATTCTCTTAGATGAGCACATTATGAATTTAGCTATATATAGATTTTTACTAGTTTTTCATGATTGTCCTTTTAATATATTAGTGTAGTTAATTATTAATTTGCTATGTATAATTTTAATTTTAATTTATATTATAGACATTTTCCCGCTGTACTCATATCCTGAAATTTTAGATTTGCCGTTTCCCGTACTCGTATCTGTACCGGATATGTTTCGGTGCTACTTACGTACCAAGCCGCCCTAGATATCTGATGCCAAAACTTTCCTACTCCTGCAAGAAAACGAATGTATTGTTTTAACACTGGTTTCAGGACTTCAAGAAAACAAAGACAGCTTACCAAAACAAAAGACAAGAAAAGCGAAAATCATTGGAAAATAAATTAGCTCCAAAACCATACAATGAATGTATCGTTGAATGAAGCAAACTGACCAAATACTCATAGTATACAATTGTGCTCTTACAAAAACAAAAGGGAATTGGGGTTTCAATTAAAAGAGAAGAACTATTCCCAGCTTGGTGAATTGCAGGTTTTAATATCAACGGCGGAGCCCCGCGACTGGCGTTGTTCAACTTGCAATTCCGCCGCCGGCGATCACCTTTGAAGTCCAACAGACGGAATTGCTTATGTCCAACTTAATTTGAAGCTTCAACGAATGATAAATTGGTCTTCGTTTTTCCAGAAATTTCTTCTTTCGTCCTAAAGCCTTTACTTTTCTTCACCTTATAAGGGTTGTATTTGGTTTTACTTTTTATTTACTTTACTTCAAAGTAAAGGGGTTTTTTTGTTGTGTAAGTTGATAAAAACCAACTTATTTAGAAAGCATAAGCTATTTTTAGTATCAAAAGTAAAAGTAAGTTACATCAGCTTTTAAAAAAAAGTACTTTTCAGCCTAGTTTGCTTTTAAGCACAACTCCTCCAAATAGAGCCCAAGGTCTCTACTTTGCTTTTGATAGTAAATCAAAGCAACTTCTCCATGCAGGTCCATTTTTCTCTTGCAGATTCATATTTTTACCATAATGCCCCCTGATGGAACCCTATGATTTCAAGTCCATTTTTTGTCTTAACAATATTAGGGGTATTATTGTAAAAATACGGATCTGCAAGAGAAAAATGGACCTCTAAATCAACCTTAACTCATTTTGTGACTTTTTTTCCTCAACCTTAATTTTTTGACAAAATTCAGAATGCACCCTCAGTTGTTAAATATGTATTAATGTACCCTTGAGTCATCAACAACAAGCTCAGCATATGTCGGCGGTCGTACATGAAGAGACCCGGTGGAGTCGTTTTTGGAAGTTCAGGGGCGCTGCATTTTGCATGGAGACTGTGAAGTTGAGGCGACGAGGGGTTGAAGTTGCATCAACCTTTCTGTTCTGCATGGAGAAGCGGGATTCAATGGCTCACTTATTCTTCGGCTGCGAATGTGCTTGAGCCGTGTGGGGGACGGTCAATTTGCTTCCGGAGATTGTAGAGGCGATGGAGCCGAGGGGAGATGCTTGGTTCCGAAGGTTACTAAAGGATGGTGATGAGGAGTGCTACTCGCTTGTAGTTATTATGTGTGACGGATTATGGTTTCAACGGAATAAGAGAATATTCGAGCAAACCCGAGTTAGCGGCTAATGTTATAGCAACAGGGGTGGTGGCCAACTTGAGAAACTACAGAACATCTCAGAATTGGAGGGAAGAAATATCGAGCTTGTTGTTGCCGCAGACGTTGTAGTCGGACCCAGGTACTTAGATTAATTTTGATGTTGGGATCTTGAATAGTGACATAGGGGTGGGGACCATTCCGGACATTTCTTGTAAGCAGTGGCACGAATGATTCTGCACGTTAGTGATCCATCAGTGGCTGAATACTTAGCCTTGGAGAAAGCACTCGTGTTGACAAGGGATTTAAACCAGCCGGGAGTGGGGGACGCATGTCGCCCTTCATGTTATTCAGATGGTGCATCAAGACATGGAATGCTCTGTTAATTGCATAGAAACGGTTCAGAGAATTCGAAATTTGCTGGAGTACCGGGTTGGGGCCATTTTGAGTTCCTCGTGATCAGAATTTTATAGCTCACTCTCTAGCGAACTATGTTAAGTCGAACCCCTTTTTGTATGGCTCTGGGGTTGAATAAAAGTATTACATTTAAAAAAAAATTATTGGAATGGAATTGAATTGAATTTAACTAGAACTACAAATGAAAAAACAAAAACCTAATAAAATTACACAATTTCAAAGAAGCATTCTAAACATTAATGAAAAAACTTAGCACAGTACTGCTAATACTGAACTTACAACACCATAATTAAATCAAAATGCCAAAAGAAGAGGTTAACATTACTTTTCGAGGGGATTGAGGACAGTTCCAAGAAAGAGGACCAATCCAGATCCTTTCTCTTTGATGATGAACAAGAAAGGATGATCCGCCACAAATATCTTCTTGTTTGGACTTGGTCGGGCGCATGTTATCATCATTCCCCTCACACTGGTTACAGCAACTGCTTCAGTGCCCTCCTCATCCACCTCTATGAAAGCCTTCTGAATAATATTTAGGTCAAATTCTCTGCCCTCTACATTCTGCAGCATCTTTGTCAGTTGTATCACTTTCCCTTCCTCCATGAATGGAAATCCAATGTCCTTCTTGTCGATGCTGCTTGAGAATTTGAATTTGGGTACCCTTAAGTCATCCAACTTGGTATAACTCAACTCAAAATTCAAGTGATCAGCATCATCCTTCAACTTCTCTAACATGCTTCGCAGCCCATCCTTCTTGTGTGGTAGGATTATTTGCATGCAGAATTGCTTCCTGGATGAACTATCCCCTTGCTGATATGGGATTTCGAGGACTTTGTATTCGTCAAACGATCCGTATCCGTACTTTTTAGAGCTAGTCATGAAAGGAACCTTTGAAATCTTGTCACCATTGATGAGGTAAAAATCCTTCTCTTTAGTCCAGCTGGGATTGAACTTGTTCTGCCAAAATCCTTTGAAATACAGTGCATTTGTCAGGATCACTGCCATACGATCCCCATCATCCTTGTTGGGTGACTGTTGGAGCTGCTCACGCGTGATAATGCTCTTGATAAGACCATTGGTGTTGGAATCCGCCCACGAGTTAACAGCTTTCACCAATTCATCAACCTAATCAGATCAAAGCAAATAGGGTACAACATATGAAGAAATCTGGCTTTCAAGATAATTGAAACAAACAGAAGAATATAAAACAGAGACATAGATACCTGCTCGACGAAGTCATAGGAGGGGGTAGCTTCGATTTTGAAAGTGTCCCTGAGACATTTCTCGTACTCAGGCTGAAAGGAAAACCGTGAATCAATCCAGGCCGCATTCACGAACGATATCTTCGGACAACCCTCGCCGGAACTGGTAGCCACGTCCAAAGATTTCTCAAACTTTGATTTCAGTTGATCAACACTCTCACACTCTGCGAAGATCAGCAATTCGTCCAACGGCCGAGACATTCCGGCGCCCAACAAGGCAACTGCGGCGTCCAATGACAGAGGAGAAACGGAAACGTTTTTGGGGGCAGATTTGAGCTTTCTGAGCAGAGTATTCAAACTCAATGAGAGGCATGAATTCACCTTCGACATCATGCTTGATTTTCGTTCAAGACTTGATCGATGGAGCCGCAATACGATGTCTGAAATGAAGCAGTACGCAATCAATACTCGAGCAGCCTATGTTCAAGGCTTTATATCTGATGCGAAAACTTGTCCCCTGCTGCAATCAATACGTATTAGTGGAATATCTGCAAGCAATACGTATTAGGCTTTATGACATCAAGTCCACGAAATTGGATATCTGTTTCCTTTTTTTTTTTCTTTTTCCGGTTTGTTTGTCACGCTATGCTTCTTGTATTAGTGGAATGTTTGTTGATTGCTATTCATTTTCAGGTTCATGGGAAGATTTTTGGAATTTATTGCAAGAGGTGTCTATGCCTGTAAATATCCAGCGGTAATCTTTGAGTTTGATTGCGTTTTAATTACGATTAGAGTAGCTTTAATCAGCCAATGGAATTGGTATAATTTGATGCTTTTGAATCCATGTGTTAATTTTTTCTAAATTTATGCTCTTTCATTGAATGAGTGGCTGCTGAAAATCCAATTCATGTATTTGTATTGTGGCTGCCAACTGCCAACTCAAATTCAAAGTTCCTCTTCCATTGATGCCTCGATCGTGCAATTCTGTAGCTGAGAACGGAGTTAGAGAAAGATTCTATTTGATAGCATTACAAGCACAATGTCTACATTTTGAAGAATAATGTTCGGATTTGATTACTTAGATTTATGCTTGTAAACGAGTTTCCCTTTTTATTAGCATTGTGATAAATGAATAATGCAGTTTGCATGTAGACAAGTGTGATCTTTCTTTCCCCTGTTTCATTAAGAAGACTGCCATGTGAGCCTATGTTGTTGCTGTGAGAGTATTGTAAGTCCAGATTTTGTTGGCTGCTTTGTGGAATGTCATGTTGCAACATGACTTCAGTTGGCAGAAAAAGATAGAATATTTTCCAGGTTCCAGCGCAGGTTTTTGAAGATGGAAGGAAAATATTGTGCGATGGAGTTTATGGAAACTACAGTCCTAATGGGTGTCTACAATGTGATTTGCAGCTGTATTAGAATGGAAATATTCGTGGTGATCGGATTTCCGTTTATCAGATGATTAGACACACATTAATTCCTTTTCTTCAAGGTTTTAGATTTGGAATAGAAGTTTATTGAAGGAAGGAATCAAGAGCCGTGCAAAAGGAAGTTTTTCCACGGCAATGAGCTATAAAAGAAGGACGACAGTTGAGTGCTCTGTTTTATCGATCTTCACAGCAAAAATTCTGTAAATCAGGGTTTTATATTTTGAGCAAGAAGGCAACGCAGTCCTCGGTTCTCGACCATAACCAAAACACTAGGGACGTGTGTTAAAGCTCGGGTGGGAAAGACCTTGCCGCACCTTCGTGGAAAAGAAGGTAATCATAGTAACAACTATCAAAGCTAGAGTAGCCAATTGGTAGTGTGATAGGCTTGCTAGAGTAGCCGGTAGTTTGTAATAGATCGGAAATATTTATTACAACTAGTGAAGGGTCTTTACCACGGGCTACGGCCCCCCAGATGTAGGTGCATTGCACTGAACTGGGTGATCAATTCGTGTGTCTTTTAAATTCCGCATACTTAGTTTTATTTTGTTGTTTAAGTAAAACTAGCACACGAATAAGTTGTTGATCAAAAGTAAGCACGGACTTTCAATTGGTATCAGAGCTTAATCACTCTTTTAATCCTCTTGCGAGGTGAGTGACCGATCTGCTTACTATGGCCAAAGAAGGAGGATCCATCACACGAGCTCCTCTACTGGTTGATGGAGGAAACCCGGACTGGAAGACGCGCATGCGTATATTTATTGATCAGCTTGATGATGATGCTTGGAATATGATTGAGATTGGCTACAGTCCACCTACCATAATAAATCCGGCTGGTCAAACTATTCCTAAACCTCTTCCATGGACTGATGCAGAGAAGGCTGTGAAGAGGCTCAACAGTAAGGTTTTAGGGGCTCTGTACAATGGAGTAAAAGATGACCAATTCAGAATCATCTCGGGGTGTACTACTGCCAAAGCTGCTTGGGAAGCTCTTGAGAAGGAGCATGAAGGTTCCAGGGCAGTCAGAAAAATCAAACTTGGAATGATCAAATCTGAATTTGAAAGCCTGGAGATGTTGGAACATGAGTCAGTTGACGAATTCAGCACTAGACTGAAAGATTTAATTCATAGAGCACACCAGTTTGGAGAAAGATATACTGAGGCTCAAGTGTTGGACAAGGTGAAGAGGTCACTACCTGAGAAATTCTCGGTTTTAGTCATGAACTTGGAGATTAATTCTCAGCTGGATGTTGTGACTCTAGATGAGCTGATAGGGTTTATGAAGACATCAGAGATGTGCACTGAGAAAAGTAAGGACAAAAAGGCCCTGTCGTTTCATGTTGCAACATCAAAAGGGAAAGGAAAGTTGGAGGAGATGGAAAATGCTGGTTCAGATGAAATGGCCTTGCTGGCTAGAAACTTTGGGAGATTCATGAGGGGAAATCAAGGCAGAGGTTTCTCTGGAAATCAAGGAAGAGGAAATCAAGGTACTCAGGGTCAAGTCAGAGGGTTTCCAAGTCCACAAGGTGTTCAAGCTCAAGTGAATCAAGGCCAGGGAACTCAAGTTTTTCAAAATCAAGGAGCGCAGTCTTTTCAGAACCAGGGAACTCAGGCCTATCAGGGTCAAGGAACTCAGACTTTTCAGAATCAGGGAACTCAGTCTTATCAGGGTCAAGGAGCTCAACCTACAGATCCACAGAACAATTTCAAAAATTATCAAGGGAGTGATACTTCTCAGAATAGACTCAGATCTGTTGATGATTTACCTAGAGGTCCTGAAGGTACAAAACATGCTGGAAAACCTCAGTGTAAGGAATGTGGGGGTTATGGACATCTTGCCTATCAGTGTGGAAATTTCCTGAATCAACCAAAGGCATTTGTAGCATCTGGTGAAACCTGGAGTGATGATGAAGATGAGACTCAGCCAGAAAAACATGTATCCTTTGGTGTTAGAGTTGTAGAGTCAGGACCAGTTCCAGATGACTCTGAAAGTTCTGATATCCAGTGTGCTTATGATGAGCTTTACAAGGAATGGGAAAAATCTGTTGAATTAATCCAAAATTTGAAGGAAGGTCAAAGTGAAGGTACTGAAGTCTTAAGACTCTCAGAAGAAGTTGAGTCTCTGAAGGTAAAAGTCAACACCTTAGTAAACGATTCACTGGTTGAGGAGCAGGAAATTGAGGAGTTAACTTTGAAACTTAAATCCATGACAAAAAGAGCTGAGAAAGCTGAGGAGTCTCTTGCTGATCAGTTGAAGAAAAGTGAGATATCTGAGGGAAAGAAACCTATGGATGATATGGAGAAATCCATAAAGCTTGAAGTAATGACCAAGAGAGCTAAAGATGCTGAAGTAACTTCTGAAATTCTAGTAAAGAAACTTGAAATTATGACCTCTAGAGCAGTGAGTGCTGAACAAAAGGCTAAGGCCAGAACCATTGACTGTGACAATCTGGGGAAGAAGTTGAGGTCTGTAATTGCTAGGGCTGAAGAAGCTGAAGCAACCATTCAGAAATTGAACAAGGGTACTGCCAAATTGAATGATCTTCTGATAATGGGAAAAACTGATGGTAATAAGCATGGTCTGGGATTCAACAGCAAGGTATCAAACTCTCATATGAAGAAGACTGTGTTTGTATCTGCTGGAAATCATCTATCTACCAGTCAGAAGAAAAACCCCTCCCAGATGTTGTGAGTACTGTATGTTGCAGGGGCATAATGAATCTCGATGTATGAAATTACTTAGAGATATCATGAGAGGCAAGCAATTTATCTCATGTTGCAACATGGAACCTGAACTGCAGAAGAAATTGACCAAGAAGGTATGGATTCCTAAAACCTCTCTCAATTGTTATGTAGTTCATACCTTCTATAGTGTTTATGCCAGGGACACGTGGTACTTTGATAGTGGATGCTCCAGACACATGACTGGTTCTCCAGACCTTCTCAAAAATGTGTTACCTTGGATTGGCACTGTTCAATTTGGAGATGGAAAAGTCAGCAAGGTTATCGGGAAAGGCGAGCTACATATTCAGAACTTCCCAGTATTCTATGATGTATTGCTAGTAGAGGATCTCAAGGCCAATCTTATAAGCATCAGTCATCTCTGTGATCATCATATGACAGTCCATTTTGATGAATCTATCTGTACGGTCAAGCAAGGCTCTAACGGAATACTCACAGGGAGAAGATCTTCTGATAACTGCTATATCTTGGAACCATCAATTACATGCTTGAGTGCAAAGAGTGACAACTCAACTCTGTGGCATCGAAGACTGGGCCATGCAAACACCAAAGCACTAAGTAGAGCATCTCGGATTGAAGCTATCAGGGGGCTCCCTCAAATCACTTATCAGAAGGATATGATCTGTGGTCCATGCAAGGAAGGAAAACAGACAAAGGCACCACACTCAGCCATTAATGACATCACCACTTCTCAGAACTTGGAATTACTTCATATGGACTTAATGGGGCCAGTTAATATCTCTAGTGTGTCTGGAAAGAGATTCATCTTTGTGTGTGTTGATGACTTCTCTAGATTCTCTTGGGTTGAGCTATTGGCAGAGAAATCCGAGGCAGTGAACTTTATCAGAGATCTTGTACTTCGTCTAAACACTGAAAAGGAAAGTGTAAATCAGAGAGTTGTTAGCATTCAAACAGACAATGGAGGAGAATTCAAGAACGCAGCCATGGGCGAATTTTGTTCTACATATGGGATCAATCACATCTTTTCACCCCCCTTCTCTCCACCGATGAATGGGATTGTTGAACGCAAAAATAGAACCATACAAGAGATGGCTCGGACCATGCTAGCTGAGCATGATGTGCAAAAACGCTGGTGGGGCGAAGCTGTTAAGACTGCATGCTATGTTATAAATCGGGTATACCTAAGACCGTGGACAGAGAAAACGGCTTATGAGATCTGGAAAGGGAAGAAACCTAGTGTGGCTCACTTTCATGTATTCGGTGCAGAATGTTATATTCTCAGGGATAGAGAAAAACTTGGTAAGTTTGAGTCAAAATCAGACAAAGGAGTGTTTCTTGGCTATGCATTGAACAGCAGAGCTTACAGGGTGTTTAACAAACGCACGGGTACTATTATGGAGTCGATTAATGTGATAGTTAAGGATGTGCCTGATAGGATTTCAGAAGATATTGATGACATAGAGTTACTTCAGCACAATTCAAACCAAAGTAGTGCAAGTCTGAAAAACCCATCTTCTGAACCATGTACCAGTTCTCATGTTGCAACACCAACTGCTACTTCAGGAGAGAATCAAGTTTCGAAACTTGCTAAAGATGAGCAAACCAATGCAGTAGGGCTGGATTTGTCAAAAACACATGCCTCTGATGCACCTATTCAACCAATGACTGAAGGTGAGTCAGATACATCCGATGAATCTGATGGAGAAGCAACACGAGTAGACACTGAAATTACTCCAAGACAGAAAAATCCCCGAGGAAAGCCTCTTGTGAACTATGCTCAGATGCACCATGGAAGCCGTCATGTGCTGCAATGTTTTCTGTCTTTGATCGAGCCAAAGAACCATAAAGAAGCCCTATTGGATGAATACTGGATCTCAGCTATGCAGGAAGAACTGAGTCAATTTGAACGGAATGATGTATGGGAGTTAGTTGCACGTCCGCAAGGAATTAATGTCATTGGTACGAAATGGATTTTCAAGAATAAATCTGATGGAGATGGAACAGTTACCAGAAACAAAGCAAGGCTCGTGGCTCAAGGATACACTCAGGTAGAAGGAGTGGATTTTGATGAAACATTTGCCCCTGTTGCAAGACTTGAATCTGTTCGAATACTATTGGCTATGTCATGTGTGCTGAACTTCAAGCTACATCAGATGGACGTTAAGAGTGCCTTTCTAAATGGCATTGTTAATGAAGAGGTATATGTTGAGCAGCCTAAGGGTTTTGAAGATCCTCACTTTCCAAACCATGTGTTTAAACTCAAGAAAGCTCTATATGGCCTCAAACAAGCACCAAGAGCCTGGTATGACAGACTGACTCATTTTCTGCTCAACAAGGGCTATATTCGAGGAGGAGTTGATCGAACCCTGTTTATGTATTCACAAGGGACAGACATCTTAATAGCTCAAATTTATGTGGATGATATTGTATTTGGGTCAACTTCCACAGATCTGGTAAATGAATTTGTCTCCTTGATGACATCTGAGTTTGAGATGAGCATGGTGGGTGAACTCTCGTACTTTCTGGGATTACAAGTCAAACAAGGTGATGATGGCTTGTTTATCAACCAAACAAAATATGCCTTAAACTTGGTCAAGAAGTTTGGCCTTGGAGATGCAAAAGCAGTACGAACTCCCATGTCTACAACTGAGAAATTAACTAAGGATGAAAAAGGTGTGCCTGTTGATACTAAGTTATATCGAAGCATGATTGGTAGCCTATTATATCTAACAGCAAGCAGGCCTGATATTTCTCTAAGTGTTGGAATATGTGCTCGTTTTCAAGCTGCACCTAAGGAATCTCATGTATCTGCAGTTAAGAGAATCATTAGATACATTTCTGGCACTGCTGATTATGGTATCTGGTACTCTAAAGGAACTAGTTGTCAGGTGTATGGTTACAGTGACTCTGACTGGGCTGGAAACGCAAATGATCGAAAAAGTACAACTGGAGGCTGTTTTTTTATTGGGGAGAACTTGGTGTCTTGGTATAGTAAGAAGCAGAACTCTATCTCTTTATATACTGCTGAGGCCGAATACTTAGCTGCAGGGAGCTGTTGTACTCAGTTGATATGGATGAAACAGATGCTCCGAGACTATGGTATTAAGCTTGGAAGTCTTACAATTCTATGTGACAATAAATCTGCTATTGATATCTCTAAGAACCCAGTTCAGCATAATAGAACCAAACACATCGATATCAGACACCATTTTATCAGAGACTTAGTTGAAAGAAAGGAAGTGGAACTTAAGCATGTGCCTACTGAGAGCCAATTTGCTGATATCTTCACTAAGCCTTTGGATGCCTCAACATTTGAAACCCTGAGACAACATCTTGGGGTGTGTACTATCTAAAGTACTAAGGGTTGCCTATTTGTATAGTTGTTATTTTGAATTTCGGTTTTCATTTTACAAAAATCAGAAAATACCAAAAATATGCTTAAGGTTGAAGTTGCATGTCATGTTGCAACATGAAGAGATAAGGTGCAAGTAATAAAGATGGTGCATGTATGTGTGGGGGACAGCTGGGATCCACTAGATTTATGTGTTATTTTTCCGTTGGGCAGCCTTCAATTCTCGCGTAAAAAGGCGGAAAAATTGGTCTTTCCACTGTATTGTTCGCGCCCAAGCCAAAACCTTTCCCTATTCCTATTGCAACACCAACATCGCTCTCAGCTCATCGTGAAATTGCTCGCAATCGGCTTCCGGCTACTTGGCATCATCAGAATCCGCAGCTCAGTATTAAGGTATATTCTTGGTTTCTCGAATCTCTTCGCTGCCATTGGATTCTTGAGTTGCATGTTAGGGTTTCTCTGTTATTAATCTCCGATTTGCTGAGTTATTTGGGCGTTTAGAATCATGTATTTTCGCGAGAATGATCGGTTTGGTGTGGGATTTGAAGGGCAAGTATTGACAGATTTAGGGGGAGTGTTTGATACTCGCTGGGCCAAGGGTTTATGGGATCCATGCTTTGATTTGATTGAGTCTAAGACTTATGTTGTTGGATTTGTGAAACCCATGCCTGAATCACCCCCATCGCCTGCACTGGATGCGATTCCAGAAAATTTTATCCCTGCCCCCGGATCCAGAGATGCAGAGCGTTTAAAGAAGTATTATAACGATTTGGATGTATGGGAATATGCTAAAGGGTTAGACGATTATCTGCATAATGCTTTGGGTACTAGGAACAATCCTGACAGATGCTCTTATAATGGTCAGTTGTGACCAAAACCCCCTAAGACTGATGTGATTATAACCTCTGATCTTTATAAATCCACTTTTGTGAGGCCTGAACCTAAAGTTAACCCTTACCTGAGACCATCTTCCTCTTCCAGGTATTCTACAAGAGGTACATCTATGGCAGGGAGTCAGCACAGGGATGGCAGCTCTGAGCCTCCTAAGAGGACTCCAAACACAAAGATTTCCTGTGTGAGGAGTAGGCCCTATCACACCAGATTCAACACCAGGCTGAGGTCTGTATTCACAAATACTAGTGATACCCCCATAATCCTGGATGATCCAGTACCACAGGAGGGCATTACTGCAGGGACTCCTGTTGCTACCACTGCTGGAGACCTCCCCTCTACTGCTCCTGGTGTATCCACTCCTGCCACTGCGTCATCCAAGCTGCCTTCAAGAAGGACCAAAAAGACTGCTGGCAGGGTTTGGTTTGACAACAGGGAGGTGCAGTACTTCACAAATTTTCCAATAGCCACATCCTGTTGTGAGGATAACCCCAACCTCAAATTTTTAAAAACAATTCCTAGGGGTCCCCCTTCTGATGATGGAGAAGAAGGAATCACCGTCTATGCCTCTGGTAAAGTGGATGACCAGTCAGAGGTTCCCTCAATTGTTGATAATCCTCCACTGAATTTTGTTATAGTTCGTGGCACTGCAGCTGCGGTGAAATTACCTCAGGGGCTTACTTTGGAGGACTGTTTTGAGCCTCCCTCGGAGAATGATCTGAGTGCATCAACCTCTACCCCTGCCCCAGATATAAGGGCTACTCCTTCTAGGACCTCAACCACAGAAATGGAGGATGAGAGGATGGTTGCTAATGTGCTGCAACACTTAAGGCATTCTAGTCCAACAACCACGACTCATGTTGCAACATCTAACTCTCCCAGTAATTCTCAGCAAACTGACATTGTGGAGTCTGAGCAGCATACAAGAACCGAAATCCTTGATGACCAGGAGAAAGACCTTGATGAGGAGGTCCAGGGTCCTTCCTCTGCTCCTACAGAGATGCCACCTACACTACCTAGTGATGATGATCTGGGTCATGAATTCCATTCAGAGGAGGATAGCCAATCTGTGTCTTTTACAGAGGTTCCTCTCCCTATTTCTAAACTCAGAAGCTTGAACAAGCTTAAACCCAGAGCTGCTAAGAAGTTCTCCTTAAGTGGTTCATCAGATGGTGATGTTTTGCTATCCCTAAGGCAAAGGGTGGATATCAGATCCCACAGGAAGAAGTTCACAGCAAGGGCTACTCCAGCTACTGTCAAGCACTACTCGAGGAGATCAAGGAGGATAGCTGAGAAAAGTTCTACAGCTGCTGCCACTGTCACTGGAAAGACTCAGCTACATCTTAGCTCTGAGAATCCTTTACCTCCACACTCTCCAGCACATGATGATACTGTTCCTGCTTTCTCTCCGCTCAGTCCTGTTAAACTCAATGTCCCAAATTCTCCAATCCACTTGGACAACATCAATGTTGAGCAGGATTTGCTTTCCCCTACCTCTCCATATCCAGCTCCAGATGAGGCAGACTATGCAAGTTTGGAGGATCCAACTGGTAATGACACCCCTGCTGATGAGAATCTTGCTGATCTGGAAGATTCAGATGTTGACCTTGAGACTGAAACTGGGAAGGAGGATGCCCCTGAGGATGTTGAGATGCTCAATGCTAGGCTGTTGTCCTTGGCACACTCTGAGAAGTTCTATTCTGTCACAGCCAGCCTACAATATGATCTGTTGAGTTCCAGGGGTTTCTTTGTAGAAAAGGTGCTGGATATTAAGAAGTGCGCTGAAAGTGGCTTTGATACATTTCTGGGCCAAATTGGCTATGTGCAAGCGGCCACTGTCTTCAAGAGGTATGATCCAGACATGGTGCTGGAATTTTACAGCAATCTTCAGAGGAGCACACTGCAAGCTGGAAATGATTGGTCTGGCAAGCTATACTTCAGGGGGAGAATTGTTTCACTTACCCCAGAAAAATTGAACTCAGTCCTAGGTATTCAGTTGCTGGAGGACTCTGATATGGCTTATCCCAGAGACTATATTGTGGACAATCATGTGCTGGCTAGAGCACTGACTTTTGGGAAGCTCAGCTCCTGGCCTTCTGGACATGTACCCACCAGCTCTCTTACCCTCAGGTTTTGGCTGCTTTTCAAAGTTCTTATCAACTGTTGGATGCAAACTTCCAACACCACTTCCTTGACTCCAGATCAGGCAGAGCTTCTATTTGGGATTGGTTCAGGGTGTGAGGTGAACCTTGGGGAATATGTGTTAAAGAGAATTGTGGGTGCTCTTGATGCATCTAGATGCACTGAAGCTCTTCCTCATCCATGCCTGATTACTGCATTTCTGGTGGCTGAAGGGTTCGAGGCAAATGAGGATGAGATGAAACCAGCTGGCAAGTTTGGTTTTACTGCCAAGTCCTTGGACAGGACTGTGCTGGATCTGCCCTGGGATCAAAAGATGATGTCAGGAGATGTTGTTATGTCTAACCAATTTGAGTTAAGGGCTGCTGAGAAGGAGATCCAGTTGCACATGGATCAAATTATGTTTCACAGTGAGCTGTTAAAGAAGGCTCAGGATGCTAAGGCTCGAATTCTGGCTGCTATAGCCAAAGAAGATGAGAGGGGTGAACCACCTGTTCCACCGGCTTCTAGTCCATCTATGCCTGCTCCCTCCAGGTCTTCTAAGAGAGCTAGTTCCTCTGGCCATATGAAGCAGCCCCGAGCCAAGAAGACCAAGATTTCAGTCACTCCTGCCTGGAAAAGAGGCAAAGTTCTTTCTGATTCTGAGGATGATGCTCAGTGATCTTTGTATTTTTCTCTCCCCTTCTCTGACTTGATTTCATACTGTGGATGTTTTGATTCGGGCCCTCTGGCATTTTATGGCCCCAGGGGGAGATATATTGTGACTGAGTTTCTTTTTATGACTGTATTAGAATGGTAATTCTACTTTTTCTGCCAAGTTCTTATGATTGGATCCATGAAGTAGAAGCTGTTGGTTTTCTGAGATGTTAAATTCAGTAGAAGCTTTTGACGTAGTGGGTCCACAAATTGCCAAAGGGGGAGATTGTAAGTCCAGATTTTGTTGGCTGCTTTGTGGAATGTCATGTTGCAACATGACTTCAGTTGGCAGAAAAAGATAGAATATTTTCCAGGTTCCAGCGCAGGTTTTTGAAGATGGAAGGAAAATATTGTGCGATGGAGTTTATGGAAACTACAGTCCTAATGGGTGTCTACAATGTGATTTGCAGCTGTATTAGAATGGAAATATTCGTGGTGATCGGATTTCCGTTTATCAGATGATTAGACACACATTAATTCCTTTTCTTCAAGGTTTTAGATTTGGAATAGAAGTTTATTGAAGGAAGGAATCAAGAGCCGTGCAAAAGGAAGTTTTTCCACGGCAATGAGCTATAAAAGAAGGACGACAGTTGAGTGCTCTGTTTTATCGATCTTCACAGCAAAAATTCTGTAAATCAGGGTTTTATATTTTGAGCAAGAAGGCAACGCAGTCCTCGGTTCTCGACCATAACCAAAACACTAGGGACGTGTGTTAAAGCTCGGGTGGGAAAGACCTTGCCGCACCTTCGTGGAAAAGAAGGTAATCATAGTAACAACTATCAAAGCTAGAGTAGCCAATTGGTAGTGTGATAGGCTTGCTAGAGTAGCCGGTAGTTTGTAATAGATCGGAAATATTTATTACAACTAGTGAAGGGTCTTTACCACGGGCTACGGCCCCCCAGATGTAGGTGCATTGCACTGAACTGGGTGATCAATTCATATGTCTTTTAAATTCCGCATACTTAGTTTTATTTTGTTGTTTAAGTAAAACTAGCACACGAATAAGTTGTTGATCAAAAGTAAGCACGGACTTTCAAGTATAATATTCCAAATCATATAAATTTTTGGACACATACTCCATACTACATTTGGTGAAAGTCTCTGCTGAATTCACTTCAATCTTCTGTTAGAAACATTATGTTGAATACTCATATTTATATTTTTCTGTCCTTCTTGAGCTCTACTTGCATTAATAATTTTGCCGATATTAATCCAAGAGTAAACTTGAATAGATATTGGGTCAATTTTTGGTATCTCCCCTCCTCAGATTTTCCTTTTTTAAAAAGACCCGCATGTCTGATACGGTTTCTATATTCCCCGATTTTCTCCTCTTCTTGCTCTTCTTCTTCTCCCAAACCAATTGCAATCCCTTAAATCCTTCATTGATTTTCAATTGGACTCCAATTTCTATATAATTGAAAAACTGAACCCATCGCAGTGTCACTGAAATTATGTCATGAATTGATGGTCTGGTGTTTCGGAAGTTCCAGGTTTGGATTTCGCCGTGTCGGTTAATGGAAGACTGATGGAGACGACCAAACGGAAGAAGGAGCAACGGGCGCCGATCAACCTGAGTCGATCAGGCCTGGATAAACAACGACGTCGGGTCGATGATGTCAAGCGGTACGTCGAATTCTCCGACCATAAACAACGAGAATGCACCGCCGCATAAATTTACTGAGAATGCTACATTTTTTTGTGTTCTGAGAATAAGAAAACATAAAATAATAATAATAATTCTTTGTAGATTTCGTGAAGAACAAGATTACCTTTTCAAATCCAGGTTTCTTGGATGAATATAGTCAGATATTTCAAAAAACGGAATCATGAAATTTTCTCCACACCCCCAAACTCACTATTTTCTTCTCTGAACCGGTCCATTGCTTCTGTTCAAATTACTGATTTCAGTTGAAGCAAAATATGGGTATTATAAATTCAAATTCATTCGGCTCATACCTTTGGCTCATACCTATTAGGTATTGGGTTGGAAAAGTAAAGATATAGTATAATCGTTGAGAAGTATGAATTTAATCCCTGCCAGTCACTAAATTAAAGAATGAAAAAGAAAGAAGCATATATAATCTATACTATTACCTTTTATTTTGGCTTTTTCGTGCATCTCTTGTACGAAATTAAAGAAGTGCTACTAGGCCTCGTGCATCTTTTTGTGCATCGTTTAAGACATCTTTTCGTGCATCTTTTGGCTTATTCCTCCTCTTTGATCCTCTTCTCCAGCTCGCTGTAGGCCTTCGCGACAGACCAGTGCGCTAATTTTCCCGCTGCATCCACCTACACTGCATCAGTCCAGCATTAAGGATAAATTCAATTTAATTTCAAGATGATTATTTGGGCAACGGTACGAAGCGATTGAAAAGGGTGGTAAAAGAGAAATTGAATTTTGCATATTATATCAATATCTTCATGTTTAATATGACGGAAAATAACCGAGACTAATTTTTTGACTTTTCGTGCATGTTTTGTACTAAGGCCATGTTTACTACTCCCTCCGTCCCATTATAAATGTCCTACTGAAATAGTAAATTTTTTTCACACCATGTTTGACCATTAATAACTTATAATATATAAATGATATATTTTCACATGAGATATCGTTAGAATCCTCGTATGATGTACTTTTTAAAAATCAAAATTATTTACTCTAATATTAAGTATAATGAAAGTTATTAATGGTCAAACATGGTATAAAAATGTTTGACTGAACAACTAGGACAACCTTTGGGGGACAGAGGGAGTAGATCTTATCTATAGATCAGTTCAGTTCAGTTCAGTTCAGTTCAGTTCAATTCAGTTCAGTTCAGTTCAGTTTAGTGAAAATGCAATTTGATGAAATTCACGTTAATTCAGTCATGCTGATTCCATTTTTCAATACATTAATTTTCAGTTCAGTTCAGTTCAATTCAGTTCAGTTCAGTTCAATTCAATTCAGTTCAGTTCAGTTCATTTCAGTACATCAGGAAATAAGCTCTAGTAAACATGGCCTAAGTGCAACTATATATCACTACCAGGAAAAAATTGCATTTCAGCGCTTCCATTTCACCGGTTAATGCCTTTATCCGTTGATATGAAAAAATTTAGACTGCTGAAATGAGTGTTTCAGCGGTTGTGAACTTTTCAATAGTTGAAAAGTCCAACTATTTTTCCTCAGCCATGTCAGCTTGTGCGGAAAATTCAACGGCACAATTAAAATATTATTATCCATTTCAGCTGTTTGGGTAACAACCGCTGAAACACCCGATAAACAAACTATTCACGCGTGGAATATGTTGACCGGGCCAAGAAATTAAATCGGGTATGAATGTGGGCTGAAATGAAAAATACACTGTAGTGGCCTACATGACGGCCCAAATGTCCATTCCAGCGCTTTGACTTTTGTTTGACTGGACCAGCCTTTAACGCAACTGGTTTTGGTTGCTCGGATACCGCTGCAATATAAGTACACACGTGTCGTATCCCTAGACTTGCACGTGTACTAACACTGACATGCAAGCTTCCCATTTCAACACTTGGGAGTGTATATGCTTGATACGTGTTTTATTTCAGCGGTTATGTTACAACCGCTGAAACAGATGCAAATTGGTTAATTCCTTTAATTTTGAAATTTTAAACCGTTTTTAACCCAATTTTTTTGTGATTTACCATTTCCATCTATTTTTTACATATATAAATGATTATATCCAACAAATTCATTGTGATTAGGGTGGTTGTTGTTGAAACCTTGAATGTCACAAAGAGGTTTCACTATGAACAAACTTGTTAGTACCTTGCACTTGTACTCATGTACCTCCATTAGTGTACATCTAACAATTTGAAACATGTTTATTTAAAAAGTTACTTACCATATCAACATCCTATAACATTTAGTATTGCAAAAGTAATGATTTATATAGAATTTTAATGCATTTTCATATTTTACAATCAAAAGTGTTTAACACTCAAAATATCTAATCGTCAATTCATTACTTTGTGTTATAGGCCACGAACGGGACAATGTGTCATAATCTCAAAAATACACATATGAAAAGGAAACTAGCTTGTTCCTTTTAGATGTAAATGCACAAGATCCCTTGAACAACTATTATATTTGGGCCCTAGTATAATTTTATCAAACCTTTGATAATCCTATTTTGCTCAATATATATGAATGGATTTTGTTGAAAACATATACATGTGACTTAAAAAGCTATATTCATGTTATGGTGTGAGTTATTTCATCAAACTCAACTTATTATATTTAGAGTTGGTCCTTGAGTGGGATTATCATAAAATGAAGGGGTACAAAAATAAATTATATTTATGCATTAAAGGGTCTACTGGAATTAGCGGGAAGTCCTTCATTTATGGCGGTTAACTGTACATTTTGGAATTTTCGCGTTTCAGCGGTTGTCGAAAACCGCTGGCATATACTTAGAAAAATTCCCAACATTCGCTCTCTTAAAGTTGGGTTCCCGTTTAAGCAACCACATTTGATTGCTCTACTTTTACTATTATTATATATATACCATACAACCCTTCATCCTCCGCCACATCTCTCCATCTCCGCGACAAAACCCTCATCAACCCCCTTCGACGTCCAACTCCTCTGACCAATTCTTCCGACCAACTCCGCTGACATCTCTGCCTTGTTCTGCGTCTCAGAGGCGGGCATTGAGCTTGTTTTACAAAACCCGAATTCATTCGAGTTGATTCTTTGATTTCGATAATTGTTTTGATTGATTAATCTTTGGATTGTTTCTGAATCATCTCCCAGATCCCCATAGTTCGTACCAAGCAAACAGCTCGCAAATCACCGGAGGAAAGGCCCCGAGGAAACAACTCGGAACCAAGGTTTACACCTTCGCTGATGTGCTTCCCCCATCCTATATTTCCCATCTAAAGCAATTACAAGATTCTGTTCCTCCCCGTGCTCTGGAAGAGGTATTGTGTTTAATAACTTCTCCAGTAACTTCCTCCCCGTGCTTAAATTAATTTTTTCCCCTTTTGGGTGTCCTAGTTTTCTCTGTGCTTTCGATTTTTTGTTTATATGGATTTGTATTATAAATTTTGGGTTTTTCTAGTTGTTTGGGATTTAGACAGATTGGAACCCAGTTGAAGTTTCTACAATACTATTAGTTGATGATTCCACGGCAAAATTTGTCTTTATGCAATTTACTAAGGTTTTATCTGAAAGGAGGGCATATGCTTGAAAATTTGTTGTGCAATTACCAAATTGTTTTTTACCAGTTAGGTGGTGGTCATGTATTATATGATTGTTTGTGAAGGGGTGAAAGATAAAAGAAAGAAAATATTTTTCTGGGTATTTTTCCCCTTTTTGAGGTATTTGGGATGGATTCTTTTTGAATATTCCATAAATGAAAGATTAAAGTTATTTTTAACTATTTACTGGAGTTTCATGTTGATTTAATTGTATAGACTAAGTTCTATATGGTGCTATAATGGTTTTAATGCTTTAACCTAGTAGACAAATGTGTTCAGGAATCAAGAGCAAGTAATCTCTGGTCAACTATTTTTTGAATGAGTTATTAATTGTTTGGAACTATAAAAAAAGATCTTTAAGAGCCAGAGCTTTACTTCTTTTTTCTTTGGTCTATACTGGTTGTGGTTATGTGAAAACATTGATTTGTAAATGTCATATAACCCTTCCTACTTGATGGTCTTTGTTGGTATTTAAAAAAAATTTCATCAGCTCATATGTACTGTGATTGAGAATCCTCATATGCTCTGTTGTCTTCCAAAACTTAAAAATCTCTCTAAGGTGCTGGGGTTGTTTATACATACTGTTCTCTTTAGCAGAGCTCCTTCTAGCTTCATTAGAGATGCTGATGTGGAAGCTCCTGGAGGGAATCCAGGTCTGGGAATCAAACCAACCTCCGTGCGAATCCACTAAGAATTCCCTCACAAGCTGAGCTGGATGTATTCTTTGCCCGTGAGAATCAGCAACAACAGCAACGGTTTATGGAGAAGTACTGATCTGAAACACTCATATGCTCAAGCTCAGTAAGTGAAGATAGCAGGTTTCAGTATGCCTTTTGAGTATTGAAAGTAGTTGGGTAGAAATTAGAATAATTGCAACCTGATGAAAATTCCATGGATATAATTTGATTGTCGCTTGATTGCTGAATTTTTAGTGTTTGAATTCAATTTTTTCATGATTTATGCAGAACCCCATTCTTAGATTTAGTAGTTGAGTTTTGCTAAATGGCGCTTTTAATTTATCTCTTGATTTGATAATAAATTCTGAATGATGTTTTTAATTTCTGCTGATGTCATGTATTTCGATTAAGATATGATATCTTTGCTATGTTTTAATCTTCATTTTGATTCCTTAGAATTATTTCTTGAGGCTGCTTGCTAATAATTCCTTTTGTGCCATGATTTGTTGCTGAAACTTATCAAATGGAATTGGATGAAGAGTAAAAATGTTGAAGCATCTCTTGATGATGATTGTTCATGTAGTATATTGAAACATGAAAGTGTGAGTTCATTTCTTGGCATTCAATATATAATGTGTTTTGTGATTGGAATAGGTAAAGGGAACTGCTTTTTGGTACCTATTGAAGATGATAATCTGGAACAATAATTTTGTGCTTCTAGCTGATGTTGTGTACCTGGTAGCTGCTGTTGTGATTCAACTAGCTAGTGTAGCTTCTTTTGTGATTGTTGTATCTTGTGGTGGCTGCTTAGATGACGTTATTTAGCACATTTTGGTCTTTTTGAGGCATATATAGCCTAGCTGCCTAGACATTTGCAGTGTAATAAAATGTTTAAATTAGAATGATTAGTGGCTTTAAATTGGTGCAGCTTCAAATTAGTATTTCATAGTGCATTGGATTCAGCTGGGATTTGGCCTGAAATGAACAGTGAACTGCATATATTGCGGTGGCGTTGCTAATTCCGGCCAAATCCTATTGCTAGTAAACTATCCATTTCAGCGGTTTTAAACGTTCCAGCACTTACCTTACAAATTTAACGTTGCAGCGGTCGAACTTGAGAACAAACCGTTTTAACGCTTCGATTCCAAATTTTATGTTCCAGCGCTTTAACATTGTGCGGGAATCGAAATTTCAAATTTTTTCGTTTCCCTCCAAAAAAATTTGGTTTCCCTCCAAAATTCCAATACCGCTGGACTCGGCCCATTTCATCAACTGGGCCTATGCAAAGGGCTTTTGTTTTGCCTAGCCCGTAATGACGAGCCCGTTAAAAAACGTTTCAGCGGTTTCTTAAAATGTTCCAACCGCTGATACACAATTATTGACCACGGTCAATAAAACACGGTTGGGTGGAATGTCCAGTCATATGTGTGACTTGTTGACTGAGCTCTAGGAGGCAATAACCGCTGAAATGGTTGATGCGGTGAAAATAGCAGCGGTTTCCGAAAATTCCAGAACCGCTGAAATGGGTGTCCGAAAACCGCTGCAATACTGATTTCTCCTGGCAGTGTATAATTGTTTTAAAAAAAGGTGCAACTATATAATTAACTAGCTAGTACAATTTTAAAATTTTATTTAATATGCACAACGTATACATGCACACCTTATTATTATTTTAAAAGTTTGTGTCTCTTTCATGATCAAATTATTTCAGTTTATGAAAGAAAACACAAAACTAGTTTCATTTTTTGGACCAAAATAAATTCTGAGATATTGTACATATATGTGTGTGTGTGCGCTCTTGCTAAACTTCATTTGTACTATGCATGCATGTTTGTTAATTTGTAGGATTAGAGAAATGAGATTTAGAGATTATGCTTAGATGGATTTGTCTTTCCATTCTTCCATGGTTTTGAGTATGTTAGGAAGCTAGTTTTTCATTTCAAACATTTTTCCAGAACCTGTAATCCATAGTCCAACCAACATTTTTAAAAGTGCTGGATCTGAGAACCTGTTTGCGCACTTGAGAATTTGGAAATCCGAGATTGCAGGTTTCAGTTCAGTCTGCACGATCGAGCACTTTGGTTGCTGGATCATTTCAAGACACTCAAGTTAATTGCATCGTTCGTACTGCTTCAATATTCATGTACTAGACGCGCAGCTGTTATTAATATTGATTTGTCTGCGTGTTTTCTCAAATTTTAGCAAATGTATATATCTTAAACGCAATTAATACACAGTGAATAAACAGCTCCAGTGACATTTTGAAATTTACGGGTCTAAAGTAGAATATGAGCACTTGGAATCTGTAACATCAAATCCATTATGGAAACCTCAAAGGAATTATGAAAAGGTTCATCTAATCTTTCCAGCAAGACAAACCTTTAACCTATTAGAAAAGACAAGTCCTGCTAAATATTGCGCACCGCTGTTACTGTTAGTGCCTGAGGCGCACGATTTAAATTTACCCATGCACGTAATGGGTCCCGCCTCCACCTGTAATTTACCCGTTTATTTACCTGTTTCAAATCCGATCAGTTTAGTTCAGTTCAGCTTAGTAAAAAATGAAATTTTATAAAATTTAAGTTAATTTGGTTACGCTGATTTTTTTTTTTCAATACAATAATTTTCATTTTAGTTCAGTTCAGTAAGAAATAAGATCTGGCATAGAGTTGAGCGAGGCCGCTGTGCCCTCAAGTCCAGTATGCTCTCGCGTCGGCAGCCGCAGTGGCTACCAGCATCCTCGTCGCCGACCTCAGACCCCTTCCAGCCAAGCGTTTAGCCTTATCAACAGTGCAGCAGCATCAACGGTAGCAGTAATTAATGTTTAATTCAATATAATTTTTCAATATGATAATTTGGGCGTGCGGTGCGGCAGGAAGCGATTGAAAAGGTGGTAAAAGAGAAATTGAATTTCGCCTACTCCAATTTATAATATCAATATCTTCATTTTCAATATGACGAAAAATAGCAGTCGAGATTAATTTTTTGACTTTTTCGTGCATGTTTTGTACGTACCAAGTGCTACTATATAATTGCTTTAAAAAAACGTGCTATGTAATTAACCAGTACAATTTCAAAATTTAATTTAATGCTACATGCACACCTTATCATTATTTTAAAAGTTTGTGTCTTTTTGATGATCAAATTATTTGAGTTTATGATAGAAAACACAAAACTTGTTTCATATATATTTGAAACTCAATATATATATATATATATATATATATATATATATTTGTGTGTGCTTGCTAAACTTCATTTGTGCTATGCATGGTTGTTTGTAGGATTAGAGAAATTAATTTAGGGTGTGTTTGGTTGCTAGAATTGGCATTGGTATTGGTGTTCAAATTCTATAGAATTGAAATTAAGAGTTGGTGTTACAATTCATAGTGAACAATTAGTAGACCATACACCAGGGGTACGTAGAGAACGGTACCCCAAGGTCCATATTATAAAATAAGACTAAATTACAGCACCTAATAAATAAGATTTGTTACGATATTATCCTCTACTAAATATTTAACCGTCAATATAGTGTTAACTGTTAGTAACTGTAGTTTAACTACGAACCAAACTTCCCACGTACCACAACACATATATATTCATTTTTCTGGTTTTTCTGGTTATAGGTGAAATTCATGTATTTTGATGTCCAAATGTGCATGGTAAATAAACGGCATGTGCAACGTATAGATAATGAATGTGCATTTTGTAAGAACTTGTGTGTATTAGTTTGCAAGCATCGGTTAATTGCCAAATGTGCAAATTAAATAAACAACATGTGCAACCTTTAGATAATGAATGTGCATCTTGTAAAAACGTTTGTATCATATATAATATGTCAAATACCAAATACCAAATGTGCATTTTATATAAACGACATGTGCAACATATAGGTAATGAATGTGCATTTTGCAGGAATTAGTAAATTATTGTATATTTGCAAGTGTGCATGTTAAATGTCAAAATGCCAGCATTTTAAATAAACGCATGTGCATCAATTTTGTAATAATTTGTAAATTCTTGTATGTTATAAGTGCATATATTAATTACCAGAGGCCAGCCAAATGTGCATTTTTTATAAACGACGTGTGCAGCTAATAAATTTTTTTTACGCGAGGCTTGGTTAAATTGAACTTTGTAAAAGTGAGTTGATCAATTGAATGGAATTGAACTATGTAAAATTGATCTGCATCGAACTATGTAAATTAAATTGAACATAATCAACCAAATTTGAATGACGTTAATAAAGAAGAACGGAACCAAACAAAAGTGAACTGAATTCATGGTGTTTCTAATTAGGTATTAGAGATTTTAGTTCAATAATTATATTAAGGGTTTGCTATTTTAGGTCACATTTTATTGCATGAATTTAAAGAGGGATGGTTGATATGGTGTTTCTAATTAACCAGTGCAATTTTAAATTAGTCATGTATTAAATAATATATTTTTGATGTAATAAAAAATGGATTGACACATTATTTATTTACTTATTACCATGCTTTTCAGATCGTGCACATAACGCGCGTGCGTTTATACATAAATTTGAAAATAGATAGATACTTTTTTTTTTTGAAAAAGAAAATAGATAGATACTAGTAGTATAGTACAATTTAAGTCACACACAATCATTTGTATATATATGTTTAAAGTTTAAGATCAAGGCACAAAAGTTAATTGATCGGGTTTATTACTGTCATTCGCACAAGCAAAGCACTTTGAATTAGTTTAATAATAACTTATCAAACAAGACTGGGGATTTAATTAGGGCATTTATAGTTTTTTCGAATTACCGAATAACATATCTATTATCATCATAGGCAATCCAATGTTTTTATTGTGTTGGCATCTAAGCACGAATTGGACAGCTTGAAGAAAGGATTTATGGAGATTTCCGGGGATTGTTTTACACCGGCACCGTCGTGAGGGGTGTCGATCGAGGAGAACCAGGAAGCTGACCGAACGATTAATTCGACGCAACCGCTGTCGGTGACGCTATATATATATATATATATATATAACATACATTTTGAATATCGTAGGTTGATCTTCTCTGAGTGGGGATTTTACTTATATTGTGGTGCACCGTGCACGCACGTCTTAATAGATGCACGGTGATTTTATTTATTCTGTGCGAACGATCTTAAATATATAGTCAAAAGATAATTACTTTTAATCGAATTTCACAATCTTACATCCAAATTTTCAATTCGCTTCATAATTAAGAGTTTCAATTTTATTAATTACGGTTCATAGAAGGGAAAAGAAAAACTAGGATTAAAGATTTTCATTGTCTAACATGCAAGTTATGAATTTAAACTATATATAGGACATGGAAAAAATGTGTATGTATTTTTTTTTTTTTAATTAGAACCACTGAAAGTGGGGGTGTTTATTGCTTCCCCAAGCATCATTAATAAAACCGAAAACATCAGTTCCGAGTGATTACAATCCAAAGATATATCTAGTGAAAAACTATTGCAACTAGACTAATAAGTAGAAGCACTCTTACAATCCGTGAAGTTGATTATAAGAAAACTTTCCAAAATACCTTCACCATCCCTGGATCACCATGCTCCCTTGGTGTCCTACACCCCTATGGTGAAGTGCTCTTGGCCAGGTTTTCCAAAATCAATTAGAAGGAGAGGAGAGTGCTATCATTTAACTGATCCAAAAACTGCCTATACAAAAGAATGCTCCAATGTTGCATTCTAGGCTTTGAACCTCCTAAAGTGAGGTATTGATTTCTCAGTGAACAGAATACCTCTCAGAGCATGAGGAATTTCAGATTGTGAGAATACCAATTTCTGTTTAGATTCCTTTCCTTTCTTAGCTAGGAAGTCTGCTGCTAAATTGATCTCCCTGTAAACGTGAGTGATCTTGATCCTCTTTTCCTCCATGATTTTGATTAAGTTCATCATTTGATTCCGGATGGGCCATGGTGGAGGTTGTTCCTTTTTGATGATTTGAATGAGCTGCAAACTGTCAGTCTCCATCACCAATGGGTTTAATCCTTTCTGGAGTGATAATTGGAGGCCTGCACAAATTGAAAGGAATTCTGCATGCAGAGGTGAAGTTGCAGTGTTATCATAATCCTGCATTCCTAAAATAAGAGTTCCAGTATGATCTCTAACTATGCATCCCAAACCAGCCTTTTCAGAATCACTAAATGAAGCATCACAATTTGCCTTAAAACCTCTATCAGGAGGATTCCATTTAATGACTCTGATGATTCTAGTTCTTTTTTTCTGAAGAAAAGGTATTATCCCTTGAGTAATATAACACTTATCAGAGTTTTGAGATATGCATAATGGTTTAATAGTGTAGATCATGAAAGAAAGATTTGCAATCTTTTTCCATATAGCCTCATAATGAAACTGCTCATTTTCATATAGGAACTTATTTCTGCTCTTCCAAACTTCCCAGCAGATAATCATGGGTAAGTTAACTAGAAGAGACTGAGTGACAGATGATTTCGATTTACAGGACCAGTAATATGCAAATCTATCAAAGATTGTTATGAATTTGAGACTGGGCAATCCTATGATAGCATGCATTCTATTCCACAACTTCAAAACCAGTGGGCATGAATTGAAAAAATGTGACATATTATCCACATGATTGCATGCTGGACACTTAGAGACTATGTTAAAACCACTCTTTCTTAAAACATTAGCAAAGGGAAGCCAAGTATTAAGCAATTTCCATGCAAATATAGAAATTTTAGATGGAACCTGATTGCTCCAAAGCTTGAGTGACATGTGAGTGGAGTAAAATCTGGTGTCAATGATTTGAAAGCTGATTTTGTGCTGAATTGACCTGATATTTGAGGCTTCCAGATCAGAGCATCATTTTGGTTCTCCCATAATTGAGGCCCCTTTTCAATTATTTGCATTATGTGGGATTCCAGATGAGGTCTGAGCAATGGTAGCAGTGTATTCTTCTCATTTTCCAGCTCTTTAACCTGCAAAAAAGGCATAGGTGGTATTGCATTTGGCCATTTATCAATCAGTGCTCCCTCACCTGTCCAATTTGCTTCCCAGAAACTACATGAGCCATCTCCCAGTGAAATTTGTGAATTGGATGTTGCATGGTTGTTGACTAGTCTGAACCTGCTCCATGACTCAGAAGATTTTGAGTTGTTTGGAAGAGACCACATGAACTTTGCCCATAGAGACTTCCCTTGCTGGAGGTTCCACCATATTTTTATTGAAGAGGCTTCCACTGTGGACTGTAGTGATCTCACTCCCAGTCCATTTGCATATTTTGGTTTGGTCACCTTTTCCCATGAAGCCCAGTGCTTTTTGTTTTGACCTGTGTCCTTCTTTCCCCAGAAGAAATTGCTGAACATTGATTCTATTACCTCAATGATGTGTGCTGTTGGAGCATACACAGCCCAGATGTGCTGAGGTATGGCTGATAAGACATGATTGATTAAGACCAGTTTCCCCCCATTAGAGAGCCACTGGTTCTTCCAGTTTTCAAGCCTATGGGATATTTTATCTATTATTCCATGAAAATAGATATTCTTCTTCTTCCCTTTGAATATGTTAACCCCTAGATATTCAAAGGGAAGAATCCCTTGTGTCATGCCAGTAATCTCTTCTATCTCCTTCTTCTTAACAGAGCTCATCTTGTGGCCAGCAAAGTAGGAGCTCTTGCTGAAGTTGATCTTCTGTCCTGTAGCTTGCTGGTATATGTCCAGGAATGACATTATATTAATAAGGGATTTTTTAGTTCCCTTTAGAAAAATAGCTGTATCATCAGCAAAGGACAGCTGTGTCAGCTGGAGTGAGCCAGAAGGTGTTCTAAAGGGTGAGAGGTTTCCTTTTGAGAATTGGAGCTTGAGATTTCTAGTCAGCAGTTCTGTTAGTATATTGAAAAGAAATGGTGACATGGGATCCCCTTGTTTCAGTCCCCTTATGGGTTTGAAAAAACCATATGCACTGCCATTTATGATTACTGAGAACCAGGCTGCATTTATATTGTTCATGATGATTTTCACTATATGACCATGGAAGCCTAGCCTGAGAAGGAGTGTATTCAGAGTAGTCCAAGACACTCTATCAAAGGCCTTCATCATATCTAACTTGAAAATCAAGTTGAGTGATTCCTGCTGTTTATCTAAGAACCTCACTGCTTCCTTCATAAGCAATGTGTTCTCAGCAATGTCCCTTCCTGAAATGAAGGCTGATTGCTCTTCTGAGATAATTTTGGGCATCAAGGGTTTAATTCTATCAACAACTACCTTTGACATGACTTTGTTGATGAAATTGGATAGACTTATTGGCCTGAATTCAGAGAAAGATGAAGGGCTGGGATTTTTTGGTATCAGGGCAATGAAGGTGCTGCCTATGGATTTAGGTATTTGGATCCCACAGTGATATTCTTGAACAGCTTGCAGGAGATCTTGTTTTATCACCTCCCATGCATTTCTAAAGAATGAACCAGTGAAACCATCAGGCCCTGGAGCACTAAAGGCTCCAAGACTAAAAACTGCTGCTTCTGTCTCCTTCATTGAGACTTGGGTTAGCAGTTTCTGATTGTCTTCATCAGTTACCTCTCTAGGGATGGATTGCAGCAGGAAGCTCATGCTTTGACCTGTGCTATCAGTGTTTTCATCAGAAAGAAGAGTATGAAAGAAATTTACAGCTTCATTGGCAATGCTATCCTCATCTTCCAACCACTGAGATGATTGATTTTTGATTTTATGGATACCAAGCCTGCTATGCTTTTCTTTCACACTCTTATGGAAGTATGCAGTGTTGCAATCACCATCTTTTAGCCATCTTGACCTAGATTTTTGTTTCCAGAAAGTATGTTCTTCTAGGAGGCTTCTCTTTAGGTCAGCTAAGGCTTTGTGCAATAGGGATCTATCATGAGGTGCATGGGTTCTGTCATACTGAATTTCCAGAGTTTGTACTGCCTCTTCTGCTTTTTGGACATTCTCTTCAATGTTCCCAAACTTGTCCTTATTCCAGCTTTTTATGGCTGTCTTAAGTCTCCTAAGTTTGAGGGCAAAGCCTAACTGTCCCTGCTCTGTAAGAGGTTGGGACCAGCTAAGCTTAATGATGTCCATGAAGTCTTTTCGGAGAAACCACATGTCTTGGAACCTAAATGGTTTTGGTTTTGTATCCCCCTCTGTTCGGATTTCCACTAGTAATGGGGCATGGTCAGAGTTAGTTCTACTCAAAACTTGCACTGTAGATTTTCTAAAACACTGAAAGAGTAAATTATTAATTAAAATTCTGTCCAGTGTTTTAGATGTTGGCCTTTTATGATCATTACACAAGGTGAATTCATTCCCTACAGAGGTTAGATTCTCAAACTGAATATCATTTATAAACTCATTGAAGTCCCTGATGGGGGGTAAGGCAGGTACAGAAGGACCATGGTACTCAGATAGTGATCTTATTACATTAAAATCACCACCAATGAGAGTTGGATTTAAAAATGTCATGGTTCTGATTTCATCAAACATTTTTTTCCTTTCTTTGGGACAATATGGGTCTCCATAGACTACCACGAAGGAAAATCTTGTGTTTAGAGGTAGGATAGTTATATCAAGATTGATAAACTGATCACTTTCTCCAACTTTGTGGATCTGGATTTTTTCTGAATGAAAAATCCAAATTCTTGTGTGCTGAGTGTGTAAACAGTGCTTGAAACCTAAAAACTTTTGAAAAAAATCCTTTTTCTCATTTGGTTGTTTAGGTTCAATGACAGCTAGCAATTGTGTGTTGTGTTTCCTGACTAATTTAGCCAGTCTTATTGAAGATGTTCCTAAACCTCTAACATTCCATATGATTGTACTTATCATTATGAAATATTTTGTTGTTTAGAAGCTAACCTGTTGCTGGTCCTTACCTTTGAAGGGCCAACTGTTGTTGATGATGACAGCATTGGCGTGGAAGGTTGATCTTCACTATCATTTGGCTGGTGTCGAGGGATCCCCAAGCTTTTTGAAACTTGTGTCAGTTCTTCCTCCATCATAGCATGAGTGACCTTCCGTTGATCCTCTATTGGAGCTAGCGAAGAGTTCAGGGTGATGATTGGGGGTGCAGGTGGAGCATTAAAGAAAGTTCTTCTGTTTTCCAATTCCTCCTTATCATCTGTATCTGAAAGCCTATCCAATGATGGTATTTCCAGAGGGGCTGTGATGAGTTGCCCTAGAAAGTTATCATCCCTGGACAAGAGGTTGACTGAATGTCTTTGAGGTGATGATGGAGCTGTGTTGAATCCCATATTTATCTCAATATCATCCTTTTGTGCCATTTCCAAATCTGCTGTCGTGATGTCTAGAACTGAGATGTCAGTGTTGACATTCTTATCCCCATCCAGCAGTTCTAATGCTCCATTCATGGTAGTATCCCTTTCCAAAGTATTTCCTATCACAGATTCCATGAGTTTTCCTGTATCCATTGTATTTAATATGTCCACTGTAGAAGCTTGTGCAGTTCCCATAGTTCCATCTTGTATACCCATCACTTCATCCACTATTGATTCTACCATCACAGGTTCAGAAACTGTCTCTCTTCCCATTAAAACAGTTTCTTCATTGGCCTTTTCCTCCACTATTGCAGTCTCCACCATTGAAACCGGTTCTTCATTGGCCTTTTCAACCTCCACTATTGCAGTCTCAACTTCCACTGCTTCAACTTCCAGTAGTGAGAAACTATTTGACACTGAGACCTTTGAGGATGATGCCTTTGGAATTTGCTGAGTTGGATTGTTGATCTTTCCTTTGCCCTTTCCTTTATTGTGAGGATTATTTGGCTGGTGGTTCTGAGGTTTTGGTTCATTGTTGGGAATAGCTTTTCCAACATTTCTAACAACAGCCTTGAAGGTGTCAACAGAGGCCTTGGCTTGGGGTTTGTTCAAATGAAGGTTGGAATGAGTGAGTTTTTGTGGTTGGGATTCCTTTGACTTACACTCCTTATCAGAATGTCCCAATTTTCTACATCCCTTGCAGTATGATGGAACCTCCTCATAAGTTAAGGAGAATACCTTGTTTTTGGACAAAGAGCCTAATCTGATTTTTGAGAGCCTATCTTTGCAGACATCCATTTCGACACAGATTCTGATAGTAGAAGGCCTAGCTAGATTTTGTGGATCGGCTTGAGTAGGAGCATCAGCAAACAACAACTCTCCTAATGCTATTCCTATATCAATTAAGGCATTTGGATGAAAGAAGTGAACAGGGGGAAACTCAACAGTTAACCATACCGGTGCAAGTGAAGATTCAGATTCGTAATCGAAATCTTTCGTCCACTTCAGGACCTTCATGACTGCACCTCCAAGCTGCCAAGTACGCTTTAGCCAACATCTGTGATAGTCTTCCTCTAAATTGAAGGTGATTCGAACATGGTTTGCATCTGAAGAAATGTTCAGTCTCAAGGTCTCCGCTCCGAAGAGACGGTTGCAAAAGGATCAAATCAAATCTTGGGGAAAATCTATTGAATTTCTCAAATGGAAAAGATGCTGCTGCTGAGCTTATATACAAGAGTAGACCACCAATTCTTAGGTGCCAGCCAAAACGACAAGGCATAGGTGTCGTTTTGGTTAAACCGCCTAAATTTGGACTCAAAAATAAACTAACAGTAAAATGCAACAGACTTCAAACAGTGCAGACTTCAAACAGTAAAAAGACTTCAAATAGTAAAATGCAGCAACTTCAAATAGTAAAATGCAGCAGACTTCAGGATCATTCCATCAGCATCCATTGCTGCGATTCTGGTTGAACCCTTAAAGCCAATTGTTTCGAATTGCTTCCTCAGGAAAACCATCGCCGGCCGGCCCATAGTGAACTTGCCGATCAAAGCCCTGGAGTATGGAGCCGCAATAAGGTCGATTTCTTCATCTGGGTATAAAACTGCTACTTCCCCTTTGTAAGAATAGATCGGATGTAGGTCTAGCTTCGGGGGGGAGAAGATAGGTGATTTAAACTTGGCAGCGTAGTTGCGTATGGGTTTGGAGTGGTTTGGATTTGTTGGAATATTGGGTTCAGTGGTCGGAATGATAGGTTCAGCGGTTTGGGAGGGTGGTAGCGGCGGTTCCAATGGCGGAGCCGCCATTGATTCGACCGTTATCGGGGGAATCTATCCGTTTGTTTCCGTTACAGTGATAAAAAGGGGGGCGCGTGAAAATAAGCTCTTAGAGAGAAGGCAGAGCATTTGCTCTAGAGAGAGAGTGTTTTTGGTATTATACTCTCTAAATTGTTATGTGTATGTATTATACACGCCGCAACAGTTTCCGTGCGACGGAGAATTCCGGAAACACGCCGCAACAGTTTCCGGCCAGTGGATGAAGATGGAGAGGGAAGTTCAGCGACTTCAAATACCGAAAATACCGAAAATTCATATTGGCTGCAAACTTAAATTAATCAAAGCGAAATATTGAAATATTGTAATTCGTATTATGTATATATACAGGCACGTACATGTATTATGTATATATACATGCATGCACCGACTATCATCATATAAGAGTTCACATCGCTCGTTCAAAAGCAGATACTATCATTTTCAAATATATTTATTTAATTATGAGAAGACGTTTGTAGCCTTTATAATCTTCAGAAATATTATAAGATCAATTATATCCATTGAATATACTATAGCATTTCATATACTCTAGCTAGTATACGTACAATTGACATTTTAGGCTCATATTCTTTGAGAAAGTCTCTTCTGAGACATTATGAAGGTTAAAAAGTTGATGTTTAATTTGAATCCATTTATGAATTAGGAATGGATTTATGAATTAAACATCAAATTGACATTATAAAGGTTAATTATGGGATATGGGTTTTGTCGGCAAAAGTCCAATCCAATCCGATCTATATATATTTAAATTTATATCAGTTCAGTTCAATTATTTTTATTAAAATTTATATTTTTTTCTATATATTACAATAATATGTGATAAATTTTAAAATAGTTTCAATTCAGTTTAATGAAATATATTTAAATTTATTTCATTTTAGTTCAACAAGAAATAAAGTCTAGCAAACATGGGCGCATAATATGACATCCCATTTATATGAAAATTAATTAAATTTTGCTAATAATAATACCCTGAAATGCTAATTTTGAACTATTTTTTTTTTTGAAGAAATTCTTTCATGGTACTGGGAAACGCCCAGAAACGATTACAATGAGTGGAATTGGCATCCAATTTCACTAGTCTATTACAAAAACAACCGAACAAAATGTCAACCAGACTTATTGTAACAAGTCTGTACTATTACAGTTTGAGAGATCCAATAAAAAGTGTAATATCGCCCTCCGGGATATTATCTAATAACTGCTGAAACCACATCTGCTTAGCATAGAGGAGCGTCTCCCGCATCAATCACTTCGCCAATCAGGGATCTATTACAACCGCAACACCACGTGATCCAAAACATGATCAATGTTCTTCAAAATGCAAGCACCTTGAAACCCAGAAATCATGATCGGAAACACGATCTGCATAATCAGATCAGAGCAATAGACACAAATCATAAAACACGATCCTTATAATTGGATCGAGAACAAAACTTCGACATAAATCAAGATATAGTCGAAGAACTTATTATGTGGATTGAAACACACTTATTCAACGGTATTAAAAACAATAAACAGAAGAACGATTGCTTCCCCGTCTCCCCATTATGGGAAGACGGGGAAGAAAATTGAAGAAGAAAAGAGGGAGTTTGGGGAGGATTTTGGGAGAGGGGCGGATAGGGTTTTGGGTAAAAATTGATGCTAATTTTAAACTATCTAAATCCATTCAAAGACGTTTTAAGAATATAATTGAAGGGCTTCTTTCCATTTTTGTGGCTCTAATTCAATCACTATTTTCTCTCTCCTCCCCCGCCCCTCTTTCTTTCCCCCCTTTTTCTTCCAGATCGCCTCCGGTGGGGTGGCCGCCTGCGAACTCCGCTGTGTTGGCCACCCCCGCCACCCCTCCACCTTAGTTTAATCTTACCGCCCCTCTTCTTACCTTTCACCGGATACCCCCAAAGCTCCCGACCAACAACGGCGAACAGATCCTCGACACCAAAGCGCCGGAGAGTCGGATCGGGCCCGATCTTCCACTCGCCGGTCACAGATCACTGTCAAGAGCCTTTCGCTCGATCGGATCAGACGCCTGCAGCTGCCCCGTCACCGATCCTCGACATCAACGCTCCGACAGCTCGCCATCGCCATCGCCGCAAGGATTCTGTCGCCGGAAATATTGGGGAGAGGCCGACGTCGAATAGGGAAGAGACGGGAGAGGGGTGTAAGCCGCCTGTCACGCGCCACCTCTCCACCCACGCGCTTTCTGGTTGAGTCCGCGCCTTGACAACGCGCGGTTCTCATGCGCGCCGGTTTCACGCGCCGACGCGCCCGCACGTGCCGGTCACGCGCCGCCACGCCGCCGTGCCGGAGTTTCTCTGCCACCTGTCGCCATCCGCCGTTGGAGGGGGTTTCACTTCTTTTTGCCTTTTTCTTTGTTTTTTATGTTTTCTAGTTTTTATTTTATTTTATTTTTTAGGTTTCATTAGATTTGTTAGAAAATAGGCGTAACTGGATATGCTCTTCAATTGGTTACTTTTGTCCAAATGTTGGTTAAGTTGGACTGTCTGTCAATAAGGTTTTTCCGACGGGTCGATTCTCGGTTAAAACCTTTTTGACTTCTGCTCTGATAATGATTAGGGGACAGGAGAAATCCGAGTCGAGGTTTGCATCATAGTACTTTCCTTCGGCGATTCCCCTATGTTTAGAGTTGTAGGCCGTACTGATCTGTGGTAGCGTCCAGGTCTGATGCGGTTGGGCAGTCCTTCCGATGCCTTGCGCCTGTGAAACTAACCTTTAAAGTCTCTTGTCGGTCTCTTACTGGCTCCAAAGGGTGATCGAATAACTTCTTTAATGAGACTTACATGAGACCGAATGGGGAGGAATCACATGCTCGAGGTGTTAATCCAACATTGCAAGCAACTTGCAGTCAGCAAAGTTCGACCCGGATTTGTTGGAAGTGCTGTTGTTTTGAGACCACTATCTTTTTTATCCATTTGCTCTATTTTAGTTTAGTTTTAGTCTAGTTGAGCTGTTACCGGCTTGGGATATGGAGAAGGTTTTTTAGAAATCTATCTGTAATCTCACAAATCGCCTCCACTTGTGGAGTATTTGTATTTTCATTGCGCATTTAGTGGCTTGGGAGGCCCAATAAAATTTCCCCCGCCTTTCATAGGTGGTTTAATCCAAAAAAAAGAAAAAAAGAATACAATTGAAGCATTACCTAGCATGTCATATAAAATTTAAATCAACAAAGAAATTAAATCATTTAAAATATAACCATTGGCCATATCAATGCTATCAATCACTTCCCCTTCTTCTAATATGGCATTATCTAACGTCCCTATATGGTTTTATATATTTATAATTTAATTTTAATTTAATACATATTAATAAATGGATTCATGGATTGGAATATGTATTGGATTTTTGCTGACAAAACCCATATCCACATCCGTTCCACAAGCTATAAATCTATATCCGATCCATATCCATTGAATCTAATTTCTTAACATCCATATTCGTCAAAAAATGATTTAAATCCGTGACTTTGGACTAGATGGGAAATCCATTGTCATCCCTAACCACATTTAGGTTTTAAAAGTATAACTGTCCCTAATCAAAATTTTGGTTGGCATGTAAAGAGTTTTTTTTAATAAAAGTTAATTCATCAATACACAATATTTTTTCAAAAGATAAGCAATGTAATGATTGAAAAGCCTTTATTTGGGCAGGGTAAGGCCACTAGTGGGCAGGGTAAGACGCTCATCACACGGATAAATTCATCTTTGTATCTCATATTGCGCAACAAGTCATGGGCAAAGCCGTAACGATCATATCCCTCTATCATCGTACAAAGTGAATCAACGGTCCTGCAAACAACAACATGTCTTCCTTCAAAATACCACGAGAGTCAACAATGCAGATAATCCTTCCAAACAGCGTGGAGTGGTGAAAAATCAAAAATTCCGCCGTCCTTTTCATTGACAAACATGGCAAAGAAAAGAGCTTTAGAGTACATTTGGTGTATGTGAAAAGTGGGGTGAGGTCGGCATCGTTCACTAGTGATTGGCCACGTGCGCCTACATAAACCACTTCATTTATCACTATATTAGCACTGTTCGTGAAGAGGGTGATGATTTTGCGGAAATTGAGGCTGAGAAGTATCTATCATTTCCTGAGTGCCTGAATGTTATTTTTCCTAGGTTTTGGTCAAAAAAGGGCCAAGACATGCATGAGTTCAAAGGACATTTAAATTTCATGTTCGAAACTCCGGACAAGGCTTGGGAGGCGTTGAACAATTCATACATTGGGTATTCCATAGTGGACATCCTTGACCGTTTAAGAGGAAGATCACAAATAATAATATTAAGTAGAATGGAATGACATAAGGAGAGGGAGGAATTATTCTAATGGAATTGTTTCGGTATCTTTTTGGTGAAGTTGATCTTCTTATTGAGGATAAGAAAATTTTTTAAAAAAGGAAAAAGTTGATCTTTTTGTTGAGGAGAACTAAAATAAAAACAAGGAAAAGATCTATCATTTGGTCGGGATCAAATATAGGGCTTATTTCAACAAAACTGAGAGTAAGTTTGACCTTGAATGTCAAGAGCATCAGAGGGCGGTGTACTTATTAACGTACAATCGTATAAAAGGATATGGTCAAATTCATATGGATACTGATGTAGTTGAAATTCACTTTTGAAGGTTAACTGATGCGCCATATTCGTAATTGTTGAAGAAAAGAGAGTTTTGAAGCCATCAAAGTTCAAACATCTCCAAGGATATGGAAGCTAATCGTGAAAAGACTAAGTTTATAAATCACTGCAATGAGGTCAAAGGAACAATTGCCGCCAACAGGTGCAAAGTAGGTGAAGTTTGGCAATGGTGATTTCAACATCTTTTGTTGTAGCTCATATCTTGTAATATAGTTCAGTTGTCAAGTGGATGTGGATGGCACACTTTGAGTTTCACGTCTTTTCATTCTGATACTTCTTGTTACCTAGTTGATAAAAATCAAATTAAAAAAAAATCTAAAATAAAAAAAAATAGTTTTAATATCTAAATGGTTTTATGTTTTTTAAAAAAATAGTTGATAAAAAAAATCAAATTAAAGGCTTTGTTGCCCATTCGAAAATTGTTTTAGCAGGTTAAATTAATGAACTTGCACTGTTCTATGTGGGATCGACCATTATCTCGATATCTATTTTAGAGCAACATATATCGTTGATGATTCTAAATAGTCAAAATCTCTATATTTTCCCAATTTTTCTATGTTTTTTTTAAAAATTTAAACCATCCTCATGGATGAAGGAGATTATATTAGGCTCCCCCAAGCCAAAAAAGACATAGCATAAAATAAACCCTAAGGCTAGAAGTTTTACAAGATACAATGATATATGATAAATATTTAAATTATTTGAGTTCAGTTCCGTTCAATTAAATATATTTAAATTTATTTCAGTTTAGTTAAATATATGTAAAATTATTTCAGTTCAGTAAATTTAAATTTATTTCAGTTAAGATAAATATATTTAAACTTATTTCAATTTAGTTTAGTAAGAAATAAGTTTTAGCAAACAAGGCTTAACAATCTCAAATAGATAAAAGAAGAAATATACTGGTTCGAGAAGAGTCATGCCAATTGATGTCGATCCCTAAATATAGTAAATTAAGATTAAGAAGTGGTAAAACAAGGTCTCTTGGGTCGGTTTTGGTGGAGTGGTAAAGCTAATGAAAGGAAGATCCCTTGGGTTTCTTGGAAGAAATTATCGAGAGCTAAGAGTCTTGGAGGAATGGGCTTTCGAGACTTGAAAGCTTTCAATAGGGCGTTATTGGCAAAGCAGGCTTGGAAACTTATAACTTAGCCTGATTCGTTGTTGTCTAAGGTTATGAAGGCTAAATACTTTGCATCCGGGAACATCTTTGAGCCTTCTTTAATCTTGGGAATGTCGAAGTATTTGTGATGGTCTTGAGCTTATTCGGTTAGGAGGGTGATGGTTGGTGGGGAATGGACAGAATACCCGAATTCTCTATGATCCATGGATCCCGAAGGATAATGGCTTCAAGGTTATGGAGGGAACGGATCTCCCGGGGCATCTCCACATGGTTTTTGACCTCATTGACACAGATACATTGTGGTGGAAGGTTGGTGTGCTTGAGGAATTTTTTCATCCGATTGATGTTGAAGCAACTAAATCCATCCAGCTTCGAGGTGGGAGAGATAGATGGGCTTGGCACTTCACAAAATTGGGACAGTTCACTGTAAAATCAGCTTACCACACGGCTATGGAGCACCTTCAGTCGCCACTGTATCATGATCTAGACCCGAGCACTAATGGTGAGACACCCCAGTTTTGGAAGAGGCTGTGGAGCTTGCATGTCCCGAAAAGAGCTATCCATTTTGCTTGGAGACTTGCGATAGATTCATTGCCGACTGTGGAGAAATTGTTGTCACGCACAATTGTAGTTCCTAATATATGCAATCTATGCCCGGAGGAGGATGGGAGCTTAGTGCATCTATTTTTCGAATGCTCATACAGTCGTGAGGTATGGAGATATGCTGGCCTAGAAAATATGGTGTCGATGTATACCCAGCCGAGGGGTAAAGTGAGATTCAGGGAATTGCTCAAGAACAATGACTCTGCGGAGGCAGGTTGGATTCTCGTGCTTTGTGACGGGATATGGTTCCAACGAAATCAACAGCTTTTTGAATAGAAGCATTTGGAGCCTAATCGTATGGTAGCGGGGGTGCATGCTAACTTGGAGCGGTATATTGAGGCACAAAAATGGTCTGATGGTATCTCAGAAACCCTTCGTCCACTGCATCTCTTGAAGCTACCAGAAAATACTCCTTTGGTTTTCTTTGATGCGGGGATCTCACATACGACGGCGGGTCTTGGCATTGTAGCACTTGATGAGGATGGCCACTTCTTACAGGCAGAGGCTAGGCAATTACCGAATGGTCGTGATCCCTTTCTGGCTGAAATGTTGACTTTACAAGCGGGTCTTCATCTAGCCACGTCTTTGGGATTACAAGAGGTTGGCTTGGTGGGTGATGCTCTTCAAGTCATAGATATGGTAAAAGGAAACTCCATTTAAGTGCTACCTAAACATGGCTCTGCGGAGGCAGGTTGGATTCTCGTGCTTTGTGAAGGGATATGGTTCCAATGAAATCAATGGCCCCTTTATGTACTACTTGGAATGTAGTTCCAAGATTAATGTCAAACGATTCTGAACGTTATCCAAAACCTTGAAAATTATGAAATGAAAGTATATTTCTTCAAAATATATATATACATATATATATATTAAGAAGTGGACTAATTGCAAATTTAAGTGCTACCTAAACATGCAAAATGTGATTTTGGGTTATTATTTAGTATCCCTCACTTGATTTCTTTATTTTATTTTAAATCCCTCTCTACTCCATTCGATTTTTTCGTGCAAGAAGAATTTTCATTTCAATTTTCATACACATAATGAATTATTATTCTGCCTGGAGCACTCAGATTTTCGTGCATGCATGGATCACTCAGATAATGATTAATTATTCTGACAAATGTACCAATATTTGATCAATAAATAATACTCAAAACTAATGTAATTAGTCGAGTGATAAAAAAAGTGACAAAAACAATCACACTTTGTAATATCTTTTGCCACCAATTAAAAACTGTGTCTAGCTACATTCATTCGATCGAGAACAATATTGAAGCTGTAAGTAAGAACAATAGAGAAATTAACAGCAAGAGCACAAAAAGAGGTCACCTTTGCCCCTGACCACCGAAAAGAATAGTTTTCTTTTTATAAATTATTGCATATGCAACAGAAAAACTGAAAATTAAGATTGCCATGTGATCAGCCACACGACTCAATATATTTAAAAAAAAAAAAACCCCTAAAATTCCTTCATTCAGTCAGATCAAGTCATGATCCAATTGAATTGATGAACAAGAAAAACACAACAGTACTGATAAAGTCTAACGATTTCCGGTAGGAAAACCAGAATCCCAACCAATGGCGGATATAGAGCAGTGCCATTTTTTTAAAAAAAATAAAAATTTTAGGCCTAATTTTATTTTTAAATATTTTTATTAATAATTTTTATGCATATTTAATTTTGGCCTACCAAAATAACCCTATAAAAAGCTGCAACCTAACCCTATATATTGGAAGCATACAATTGACCAACAAGACACGGTGATGAAACTGGAGAAATGAAACAAGCAACTGAAGATCAAATTAATGTTCATGATTCAGAGAAATTTAACCTAGAATTTTATTCAGAGGCCACATCGAGCACCATATTTCTTGACGAACGCAGGTCTGGATTCTGGGCGCGATAAAGGTTGGCCTTGCATGAAGCTCAGCTCATCCTCGTTTGACTTTTTCTGGGCTAAAAAGGTCGGAGAATCTTCATCAGATGGAAGGTGAGCGGCTCGCCGGAGAAGTTGGCGGCGGCATTCTTGATCTTAATCTCATTGATGTACCTCTGGAGAGAGGTGGCTGAGGGTGCAGTATTGTTAAATGCATTGTTCCCATTTAGCCCCTCGGCTTTCTTGGCCCTTCTGTCTGCCTAGCTCCTCTTGGTGGCATTCCAGTGATTCTTGATGGAATTCTCGGTCCGACCGGAAATCCTTTTGGCAATTTCGGTCCAGCCGCCCCTTGTGACCGGCTACCAGCATCAGCTCTTCTAATTCTATAAATGAATAGTCACAAATAATGTGCGTTTAATTAGTGGCTTTAATTTGACCCATAATTTTTTGTGCGTTTCTTAACAATCTAATTATCCTTTTGTCGGCTCTCTATCATGCACATGAAAAAAAATTAAGATCCAGACACAAAATGACGAATGTGATAAAGCATCGTCTGATTGGAAATCTCAACCAGATTACAGAAAACAATGACCTTGATGTTTTGCCGGAGATGGTTGTGCCACCGCTCCCTGCACTGTTTTCCGGCCCTTCTCGGCCATATTCTCGGCGATCTGCGACCATTTCCGAACCCTAAATGGCTCACCAGCAGCCTCAGTTTGCTGCAAATCAAACAAACAAAAGTTAATACAAAAAATAAAATCTTGCATGAAGATTATTAAAAAAACTCTCAACTCATCAAATCAAACCCTTACTTATCCTCATCAAACCCTTCGAGGATCATGAACCTCTTACCGGGGCGGCGCCACAATATAAACTTCGATCGTAAGAAAATTTAGTGTGCATTATTTGATTTTGTTTCAGAATAATTAGATATCTAAAATTTTATGAAGCCAACTGAAAATATTAATCTGACACCGAAACAAGTGACAATCTGGTTCCGGAATCGTCGCCACAGGCCCACAAGTAATTAAATAATTAATTTGCCCTAGAAATATTTCGTCTGTACGTACGTAACTGAGCAATATTTGTGCGAACTGATTAATTTTGACATGATTAATTTTTGTTGAATGTAGTGAATTTTTATGATGTCAAGATTTAATTCTACTACGTACGCGTGATGCCTTTATTGTAATCAGTTGAAAATTAATTAGCATTTTTTGAATGAATTAAAATATATACGTATATGTCACGAATTCTAAAAGACAGATTGATAGAATACGTACGTATGAACACGAACCCTAAAAGTTTACACTTACTGCAATAATATTAATTAAGTTTAAAGAAATTTTCACTGGCAATTAGTCATCTTTGATCTTGTGTTTTTATGCTATTGAAATACCGTCCACCACTGTAACTATACTGTTTCATAAATTCAATATTTAGAACTTAGCAGACATATGAAAATAAAATTAATTCGTGCAACTTACGAGCGTTACATATGAAAATAAAATTGATTCTTGCAATACTTAAGAGATTTATTATTTTAAAATAAAAATGATTTGTGCAAAATTTATGAGAGATACATATATAAATAAAAAAATTTGTGCACAACTTACGAGAGTTACATATGAAAATAAAAATTCCGTGCAATTTAGGAGAGTTACATATGAAAATAAAAATTCCGTACAAAACTTAAGAGAGAAATATTTGAAAAAAAAAGAAGATTCTTGCAAAATATACGAGAGTTACATATGAATATAAAAATGATTCGTGTAAAACATATACAAGAGATAAATATGAAAATAGAAAATTATTCATGCAAAACTTACCAAAGTTACATATGAAAATAAAAATGATTCGTGCAAAACTTACTAAATTGTTGTTCCGTTTATAGAGATCATGACCCTTCTCAAGATGGTGAGTACGTAGTACTAGTCATATGAGCCGTAGCGCTAGAAAAAAAAAATCAATGGATTCGAATATGGGGTCGGATCAAAATCATCCAAGCGAGTTTGAAATATAGCCAAGATAGATTTGGTCCTAAACTGAAACAGAGACTACAAGAGAGATGAACAGGTTCGTCTGAAAAGTCAACATGGAGTCACGTGGTACATGTTTTAGTATTTATATTTGAATTAATTTTTGTTTGTATTACATCTCAATCATGATGATGGAATAATTTCTGGAAAACAAAAATCTCTAATAAATTTGTGCGCGTGCATTGCACGAAAATAACTTATGAGCGCGTACATCACCTGCGTGCATAACATTTTTAGGCTAAGACCTATTTGAGCGCGTACAAGATAGACGTCATTAGTTGTCATTAGAATGTACTCCCTATGGTTTATTTGAATGGTGACAAAAACACTAATTTAGTGCAATATTAAGTAGATATAAATTTTTTATTTTTAGAAAATTTGTGTTAAGGAAAAAGTATAAATATTATTATTCATATACTATTTCAAATTTATAGTCAAACTTGCAATATAAACTATGATGAATACAAAATTAGGGGTGGTACAGGAGTTGTTCCACACCATCCCTGTTGTCATTAGTTGGAAATTAGAATGTATATGTTTACCTTTTTTATTCAGATAGATAGAGATTGATAGAATGATGTATATAAAGATATTAATAAAAGGCTTGTTTGTTTGGCTTAATTTTTAATTTTCCAAATATGTATATTGATTTTAAAATTGGTTTTTCGACATGTATCTTCAATTTTGCATAAAATTGTTTTGCCTAAAAATAAGAATCTTGATTAATTGGGAGTGACAAATTAAAGATTTCCACCAATATGCTTGCTTTTTTTACTATAACGAGCATTTTAGCAGACATATGATTGAACAAATCTGCATATAATTGTGTGCCATTTATTAGACACACACACACCGAGGGAGAGAAAGAGGTTGAATATTTCCCGCTGGAGAAAATATGAGTTGCCCTTTTTCCCGACGTATATGAGTTCGAGGTCGGGATCTTTAATGATCTGAATGTTGAAGCTTATGCAGTCACCGGTGACGACAATGCGGGTGACTCTTTTCACCGGACAGACTTTGGTCAACGGGATGTCGACTTCGTCCATCTAGAGCGACTGGTAGGCACCTCGACGACTCCGAGTGTTTCAGAGGTGGAGGAGAAATTAGTTGGTAAATTTGTAGTAGAATATGTGGTCTTAATACTAATTAAACTTTATAGTTAAAAAGTTTTAGTAATAGAATTAGTTTAGGAAGAGTGTTATTTTAGAAATTAATTTTTAAAAAACTCCCTAGACTTCCTAGGGTTTTACACATTTAGAGCTCTCACTCATTCAATGTACGCCAAAAGTGTTAAGAGGCAACTAGATTGAAAGAACTACGACTGGAAATTTATACCGTACCATTTGACTTATCAAATAATACCAATTAAATCGATTTTTATTAATTTCCTTTGACCTCTTTGATGATTTCCTTCATTTACAATTTCACTTTTATTTCATATAATTTGTGTTACCCTCAACGCTCCTATATGCCTCGAGCTCCATTTCAGCCCTCCCTCAGATAGCCAAATACTGGTTCCGCCCAGTTATTATGTGAGATACGAGGCCTGAAACTCGTCATATTAAGGCCGCCGAGAGCGCCAATCACATGTAACATGTCTTCCTCCATCTCGGGAGATATCTCTGATGTAATGGAATCGCCTGCTAAATCAGAATTTCAATCCGGAAGAGGATAAGCCTGCCTATCGAAGCTGATCAACATGTGATTCCACCCGGTGGAATCAACAGCTTTTGAATGCCATTCCTAGGATGGAAGGTGAAAAAGCCCTTCGACCTTCTAAGGCACACCATGGACTTCTCCAGTTTGTATGATATCCAACTCATGACACACCAAAGTAAAAGCCATGATAAATATGAACACATTCACGTTGTTGTCCCGCAGCAAGTCAATGAGTAAGGGATGCATCAGAAAGGTCAGTCTAAAGTGGAGCTTCCTATTAATGTTCTATTTCAAAACAGCCTTAATTATTACTATTAATGCTTTACTTTATTTACATTTGTATAATTCATATAATTTTGGGGGTTTTTAAGGGTGTTACCATGATCGACTTGAACGAGATCGAAAAAGCAAAGCTACGTGTAATATATCTCAATTGTTTGTTTTGGTATTTCAATTAGTTAGATGTTGTTAAGTGTTATTGGAATTTTTTTTAATCAAACTTTCTTTAACTGTAAACAAACACAATGATAGTTAATATAAAGTAAACAACCTAGGCCTAAGGCCTTAACAAACTTGGTCAAACAATGCATTGTCTCTCACAATACTCCAAATCTCCCCATGCGCGAAACTCGGTGTATTTGAGTGCTGTTAATGAACCGGATGAATTCCAGAGCAATATATACCTAGTGCTGACGACACTATATACCTAGTTTCCTCCATATATACTTTCACCAATCTCATTTGGTCTCCTAATCAGCCTGTTAGGTTCCGTAGAATTTTGTGAACCCCCAACTCTAGATGATCTCCCAATGTTTCCATATTCCATTAACCACAATATATGTTATTGGAATCTGGAAACACGGGGAAATCATCTAGAATTGTGCGAGTATAGTACGGTGTAAGTATAGTGAAGAGATCATCTAGAATTTCTATTGCAGTTTTTGTATTGTGCAAAGATCATCTTAAAAAGTGTGAGTATAGTGGGGTGTAAGTATAGTGCAGAGATCATGCATCTAGAATTTCTATTGCAATGTAAGTATAGTGCAAAGATCATCTTGAATTGTGCGAGTATAATGCGGTGTATGTATAGTGCATAGATCATAGAATTTCTATTGCAGTGTAAGTATAGTGCAAAGATCATGTTGAATTGTGCGAGTATAGTGAAGAGATCATCTGGAAACATGAAAGATAAGTTGCACGTGTATTTCAATAATTTTTTTAAAATTTCTGTTTACCGAATACAACCCCTAGTGATATCATTCAGTCAAACATACAACTATTCTAAACTTCTAAATTCCCAGTTTTGGATTAACTGGTCTGGTCCTAAGACTAGGCATATTATCTCTTGGTCAGAAACATTGTTCAAGTAGATGTGCAAGACTATCTTCCCAGCTACTTGTTCGAGTTCTAGTCGGTTGATCCTTTTGTTTATGACTTTAGCTGCTTCAAAAGGATTCATTGCACTGATCTTGCTAGCTGCAACAACACAAGCATTACAACATTATAATTCAGATATAATTAGTTCACATTTTCCAAAAAGAACCACTCATTACTCCAAATATGGCCATCTAAATAATAAATTACACCTCTCATCTAATTTGAATGGAGGTTTAATAGTTAAAGCGCGTGTTATATACGTGCGAGTTGAGATCTAATTTAATTTGAAGGAAGCTTTAATAGATAAAGCGCGTGTAATATACTTGCGATTTGAAATCTAATTTGAAGGAAGCTTTAATAGATAAAGCGCGTGTAATATATGTGCGATTTGAAATCTAATTTGAAAGAAGTTTTAATAGATAAAGTTCGTGTAATATAGGTGTGATTTGAAATCTAATTTAAAGCATGATCTGGGGGATCGGAAAGCACTTAATTTTCCATTCTAGTCAAGGGCCAGTATTTCATTAAAACCACCAAGACACGGCCATGCAACACCCTCAAACTAAGCTAAATGCCTGAAACTTATCCAAGCTTGCCTTCTCAAAGTCTCAAACCATTAAAATGCGAAAGTCAAATCACCCATGAAATTGGATTGCGACTATATGTAATTAAGAACATTGTTTCTAAAAGTATAAATATAATTTATAAATATCAGAGATGAAATATTTGAAGTACCAAGGATGATCGTTAGCTTTTATCGGTCACCTACAAAAAACGTACCTAAAATAAAAAAGTGAAAATAATTTTCAATTTTAGAAAGTTGATCGTTAGTTTGTTTACGGTCACTTACAACAGAACTTACACAGAAGTATCTAAAATAAAAAAGTGAAAATAATTTTCAATTTTAGAAAGTTGATCGTTAGTTTGTTTACGGTCACTTACAACAGAACTTACACAGAAGTATCTAAAATGCAATTAAAAGTGAAACTTAGGTATAATATATTAGTCAAAATTAGATTGGGCACCTTGAGGAGATTTTAGCATAGTTTGAGTATGATTTAAGTAAAACACTCAATTCCAAACACAGATTTATAACTATATAAAAGGGAGCCTCTCTTATCTTATGGAGATTCTGCATTTCTTCTATTTTTTCGACTGACTGCCTCACAAAAAGTCTGCAGGGTAATGTGTTTATTCTAGCTTCTCGAGTTTTTCGGTAATTACCCGGTACACCACACCTTCTCCACTCATGATACTCCGCGTATAGGAAACTGGATCATTAGCTAGAGCTTTGACATAAAAAGTCAATTCTTCAATGGAACATAATTTCAACCAGTCAATGATCGAATGTGATGGCACAAAGTTCCTCACCAAAGTTCCTCAAATTCAGCATGAGCCATTACTTCATTAAAATCACCAAAATACGTCCATGGAACACCATTAGACTGGGCTAAATGCTTGAAATTGATCCAAGCTAGCCTTCTCAAAATCTCAAACCATTAAAATGCGAAAGTCAAATCACCCATGAAATTGCATTGCGCCCTATAAGTAATCAAAAAAATTGTCTCTAACAGTATAATTATAATTACTTGGTTCACGTGGGAATTAAGTTCCCACAGAATTTATAATTACTTGGATTTTAATTCCTTAACCAAAATGCGCAGAAATAGATAAATTTGTTTGGTTGAACGTGTAGGAATTTGTAATTCCGTGAATTTACTGCACATAGTTTCTGTAATATAGGATAAAATGATTAAAATTGTAACATCCGCAAAATTGTAAGTTACCCAAATGGAGCAAGTAAGTATTTACCCACGTTTTGCAGAATTGTAACATCCGCGGAATTTTAAATTACTCCATTTTCCTTATAATACGCAAACCAAACAACCAGAACAACTCCAAAATTCGAGAATTTGTAATTTACCGCATACAGTACTTGTACCAAATGGCCCTAGTAAATTTAAGTAAAACATAAATTTCCAAACACAGATTTACAACTAAAAGGGAGACTGTCTTTATGTTATGGGGATTCTACATTTCTTCCATTTTTTCGAGGTAATATTGTGTCTATCTGCTCGAGTTTTCTTGTAATTACCTGGTACACCACACCTTCTCCACTCATGATACTCCGCGTGATGTACCCTATTTATACTCTAGTTTTTAGTGTATTTGAGACTTGTTTTGAAGACCATTTTGTAACAAAGCATAGGATTTTAGAGTGAATTGTATCATTGGAGCTTTATGCTTAGAACTTGTAAAATCCTACGTTTATGTGTGTATTTTGGAGCTTGTTGATGTGAATTCTTGAAGATCTTCTATGATCATACCATGGAGTCGATACTCAAAGTTCAAAAGTTGAAGATTTGGTCATAGAAGTGGCGAGAAGACCACTTGTTGAAGGTGGTAGAAGCTGCCCAGAAAAGTGTCGCTCGTGCCCAGAAAAGTGTAGCTGGAGTTTGAAGGAAGTGTCACTGGAGATGAATAAAGTGTCGTTGCCGCCCAGAAGTGTCACCAGTTGCCCAGAAGTGTCGCTGTGATAAACAGCGACCAAAGAAAACGTCGCTAAACCTTTGGCCCACTTGCCTCCTTGAGCTGAATTTTGAGGCTATAAATACACCCTTATCCCCTCTCTTTCTTGGACGAGCTCCCAATCCAAAAACACCCATTTTCCCTTAGTTTTTCTCCATTTTTTCCATCTTTCTTCTTGTGATTTGTAGATTTATGTTATGATGATTGTAGTTAGCTAAATACTCTTGGGTTGCAATTGATGTAGACTTTTTATTCTTGATTTTGAGTTCTTGATGCATATTGTTCATGGGTAATTTGATTTCCATTTGATGAATTGAATTTGAATGTGTTGTTTGAAGCATGAATTAGCTTGGGCTATCCTTGGGTAATGAATTGCTATCTTTTATATGCTAGATGCATGGGTGAAATGCTATCATTTTGCACTTGTCTCAAAGTAGTAGAATTAAGGGTTGAGTTGGAATGCTATCATTTGATTTAGCTCTTGAATGTTCTCAATGGTGTTATCTATGTATCTAATTCGCTTTTGAATTGCATGGGTAAGTTTATTGAATCTCTAGTTTGATGCCATCGGTAATTAAGTTTAGAACGCTATCGTTTAGCTTGTTCATCGATGTGGGTTATTGGATGCTATCATCCATTATGACTACTATAGTGAGATTAGGAGAATTCCTTTGATTTTCCACAATGAACAATTAAAGATCCTAAGTCAATGTGTTGTAGAACGATAAATCAATAGTTGAAAGTCGAAAGTCAATTGCCTCCCAGGGCCTTGTATTTGTAGTATTTGCATTGTAGTGTAGTTTATCTTAGTTGATTTCTTTCGTAGTGTAATAAACCAAACTCAAACCCCCCCCCCCTTTTACCTTGATTTCTATATAATATATAAGTGTGTTCATAACCTTCGCTAAAACGCATAAACAACTCCTTCTCCTTGTGGTTCGATCTCTACTTCCCACTATCTACTCTATAGTAGTTAGAAGTCGTAGTGAATATAAATGTGTTTTGATTGAGTGTGATTCTCATTTACGACGTGGGGAAAACGCTTGTCACCGCGCATAAAAGCAAATTTGCTGTTCTAGATTTACTGACCATAAAAGCAAATTTGGCATCCTTTGAAAAGCTTGTCCTAATCTACTCTTTCCTCGGTCCCATGCTATTTTCACACCCATCTTTTAAATGGTCTATTTTTTTATGTGATTATAAGTTACATTCATTATAGTATTATAAAATGCTTTATAAAATATTATCTGGCCCGGTCTATATACCAAAATTTTTATTTAATAAAATATTATGAATGACTAAGTAAAATCAAATGTCATGTCAAATTTTCAATCCAAAACTAAAATAATAAAAAATATATACATAATAATAGTAAATTCAAAACCCAAAACTCAAACCTTTCAACCACACAAAGTTTTACCAAAAACTGATTTTGATCAAAAGCAATTCTAAAACCAGATTTTGTTCAAAATCCAAAACCAAAACCCAAAACCATGCGACAAGAGAGGGCCTTAGTCCTCTAGATTTACTGACCATAAAAGCAAATTTGGCATCCTTTGAAAAATTTGTCCTAATCTACTCTTTCCTCGGTTCCATGCTATTTTCACACCCACCATCTTTTAAATTAATGGTCTCTTTTTTTATGTGATTATAAGTTACATCCATTATAGTATTCAATACTCACTATTCTAACTAGTTAAGTGGTCCACTGTCAGAAAAATTAGTTAAATGATCGACGCCTCACTGATTAATTAGATCAAATAAAAATACCAAATAATTTCATGCCCTAAATAATTCATAAAGGCAAATTCTCATTTGAGGTCTCAAATGATACCAAAGATTATATGAGACTGCTATTGATTGAATTTGTCGTTGGTGAGCTTTAAACCCGCCGATTTCCTTGATTGAATTTGTCGTTGGTGAAATTGACCAAGGAAATGATCAAAAAAATTGACCGAAAGATCAAGCAAATTGAACGAAAGATCAAATTAACTGAAAAATCAAGGCAAAACAAAAATACTCAAGGACATTAATTGAAAGATCAAGCAGAAACAGTAAATGCTCATTCCCCTGCTCTTGGTCTCCACAAGAACAGGTCTCACCCAAGACTTCCTCATTTATAAAACATATAAAATAGGTATGCTATTTATATGGCAACTAAATTTTTTGAGAGAGTTAAATTTTAAGACTGGTTGTTTGTCCGAGTTTTTCTGTAGATCAGTTCGGTTCTGTTTTATATAAATATTTATATTTTTTCAATTTAGCTAAATATATATTTAATTTATTTCATTTCCGTTCAATTATATTTCATGATCACCATTCCGCATCTGATGAGGAGGAGGAGCAACAGTCTCAAACAACAGTGCATCAGGCTTATCAGCAAGAACTGGGGATTTAGTCCACGGGCAGCTCAGTCCACATCGGCGGCACGAGTACAAGTTATCAAGATTATCAGGAATCCAGGTCCACCCCTTCACCAGAACACTCACGTGATTCATCTTCATCTCGCTGCATACAAACTCACCATCAACATCCCACCATCCCTGAAAAACATGTGAACCAGAGAAGAAAATGACCCATTTTCCGATCTGTGCTTCTCTCTGAATCCAGCACAACCCACCTGGGAATCCCATTTTCGGTACACATTCGGCAAGTCCCCGAAAGGGTTTGGCGCAGAATTCGAAAAGGTGGAATCTTGGGACAAAGAAGGGACTCTGTAAGAGGAAAATTGCTTGGATAAGCCTGAAAATACAAGGATGACTAGAAAAAAAACCCAACAGTACTGACACTGTTACAGCCAAGGTGTTGATGGTTTTAAACATCCTGATGAACTGAATATATTTTATGTTTAAATATATGAAAGGATGGGGCTTTAGATCAAATATATGTTCTCTATATATCAATCTGTTGCTGCCTCTTACATTTCCTTTCCTTTGAAAAACTTGTACTGAACTCCCAGTCCTCTAGATTTACTGACCATAAAAGCAAATTTGGCATCCTTTGAAAAACTTGTCCTAATCTACTCTTTCCTCTGGACCTTACCCATGCTATTTTCACACCCACCATCTTTTAAATGGTCTTTTTTTTTTATGTGATTACTAGCATGGCCTCACCACACGAGGTGTATTTTTAGGATTTATTTTGAATGAATTTTTTTGTTCATGGATCTCATATTTTAAACATCAGAAGCCAAGAAGATTTTATTTTTTTTACCCAAGAAGTTGTTAATTGAAAAAGATATTCGTGAAACCGAAATATTAGATTAATTGATCATGTGAAATCTAGGTTGAACAACATGCAACATTCTTTAGTGAATTAATATAATTTTTCCGTTCGCACGAGACATGCTCAAGGTCTGATGGTTTTTCTTAGAAGTTCTGAACAACGCTTTCCAGAAAATGGGCTTTCAGGGAATGTTCCAGATCAGATCACTCGATCATCACAACATCCTCATCCACCTGCAACAATGCGGAGACTGCTAAAGATTCTGGTCTAAGTCCTTCTACACTATTGAAGGAGCCAGCTCTCAAAGATCCCCAATCCTCTGAATGGCCGTGTGGTACCATCATATTCACTCATCTAACATCTCTTCATTTCAATATATCCTGGAGCTCAATATGAAATTTAACAAAAACATCAAGGCAAAGTGGACTTGTGTCTTTCCTTAAAAGGAAAAGGCCAAGACCATTTAAAGTGGTCAAATGGTTCCCACCAGATATAGGTTTTAAGATAAATGTAGATGCTTCATGTCATGTAGATGCTTATCAAGCCAACACTGGGATTGGTATTATAGTAAGAAATAGTCATGGAGTTGTTTGCAGGATGACTATGATATGCCTTGATGCCAAATCCCCACTACATGCTGAATTACTTGCAATACAACATGGCTATATTATTGGTTTGCAAATGCAACTGCATCATTACTCTGTAGAATCAGACTGTTCTGTAGCAGTTCATGGTGTGCAGGACCCCAGCTCCATAGATTGGAATTATTTCTCAATGTGCTCTGATTTGCATCAAATGAGTGTTATAAATAACACTCATCATGTTCTCAGGGAAGGTAATGCTGCTGCAGATTTCCTTGCCAACATTTGTAGACAGTTGAATCTAACTGAAGATATGACTCTTGATAATGCCCTTAGGAAACTGAAGGGGATTATTCAGTTAGATAAAAAAGGAATGCCCAGTCTTAGAATATCACTAGGATAATCCTTGGACCTTTTACTGCTCTCTTTCTTCTGTTTGCAGTGATGGCGCAAGGCCAATAATGAAGAATCTGGAAAGTTGGAATCTTGGATGGATGCGCAATTTTGTGTGGATCATGGTTGAAGGATCACAGAACTGGAAAATGAATGATGTTATGGCGCGGAGGTGCACAAGGATGGCATCTTTCTTTTGGCGTTATTCAGCAAATTACAGACTACTCTGTAGTGTCTTTGCACAATCTTTTTTGAAAACTCTAAGTGACAATTCCTTTTGGATCATTGTACATAGCTTCTGGCATTGAGATATAACAACAAATTAGACCTACTCGGGTGGCAGAGTTGTGTTTCGACTTGTAAATCGCTAAATTGCTCCCCGAGGATAGATATTTTTTGTAAAATCTCATGCTAAATCTTGATAGAATAGGCTTAGTTTAGCTTATTCCTTTATTCTTTTGGAGGCTCACTTTGCCTCAAAGAGCTTATAGCTCTCATTTGTATAGTTCACTTTGCCTCAAAGAGCTTATAGCTCTCATTTTGGAGGCTCACTTATAGCTCACTCATAGCTCACTTTGCCTCAAAGAGCTTATAGCTCTCATTTTGGAAGCTCACTTTGCCTCAAAGAGCTTATAACTCTCATTAGATGGGAAGGGATCAATGCACACCCTTATTCACACACCAAATCACAGCCATTTATTTCTAATGTGATCTAATGGTCATAATCGATTCAGATTTTTTTGTTTTATTTATGTTCACTGGCCTTCACCCCTATAATTCCACACTTTCTCTCTCGTCTTGCCTTTTTCGACGTCTCCTTCATGCTTCATTATTTCTCTGCAATTTTTTGCCTTTTGTTTTTTTCTTCTTATACTTCTTCTCTCATAAATCTTTCTTTTTTTTTGGCAAAGCCATCCAGAAGGATAGGAGGATTATATTAGGCTCCTCAAACCTGTTAAAAGACAATAACAATAAAGGAAGGCCGAATCCAGAGTTATAGTGATACAACGAGTGAGCACAAGACTCATGAACCAATATATTTGCTTCCAAAAGAATGAAAAAATAGGCTAGGGGACTAAAACTAAACTCAACACAATAACTTATAACCACCGAACAGTTTAGAGAATCAACGAAACAAAACTCAACTTAGTTAAGAGGTCAAGATAAAGGTGAGGGACTATATACAACAAAAATATATCCTAGCCCTTTCAGAGTCCCACATATTCAGAGTAACAGAAGGCAAGCTCCTTGTAGCTCTAAGTCTTCTGGAAACCATGGTTCTGTCGGAATCTCCACCAGACATCAGAATCGGAGATATTGATGATCAAAGATCATCAATGGTCTGTCACATCTGCAAGAAGAAAACTAGTTAGTAGTATCCATTCTAGAGATTCTCAGGGAAGGAGTGCCAATTTGGTCTAATATAAGCATACCTTGTATCTCATTAGAAAGTGCACTAAAAGTATAAGAGGCATCATGCATAGATTTCAGACATATTTTTGCAAGAGCATCAGCAGGTAGATTTGCTTCTCTATGGACATGAATCAGTTCATAATTAGAAATGCATAGCCTAATGGAATCTGCCAGACTGAATAGTTTCCAGTGTTCAGTGATAGGGTTCAAAATGGAAGAAATTGCATTAAGATAGTCAGACTCTATAATGATAGAATCTGAATATCTACTAGCAAGAGAGACAACAAATTGAATGGCTTTAATTTCTGCCTCAAGTGGGGAATTGACAAAGGTAAAAGAGCAGTGGCCATAAATAAAAGCACCGCTGTTATCCCTGATGATTGTGCTAATGCCAGCAGTTAAAGAGGAACTGCACCAGGCTGCATCTACATTGAATTTTAGACCAGACAATGCCTTGGACCAAGCAATTTTGAAGATTCTTGGTTTAGGGGGATTTTTGCCAAGAGGTAGAAAACTATGATTAGCAATCTCATAATCTATAGGGGAGAATATATAAAAAGGTTTAGCACAGAAGATTAGGAAAAATTTATCTTTAATTGATCTGTCTAAGAATATGAACTGATGAGGCAGGGACATTATCATATAACCATTTGTTCCTAACTTTCCAGAGAATCCAACAAGTAATGGATGGAGTGCGTCTAATGATTAAATTATGCATTGCACTCAGTCCATTATATGTAAGATAAAAGGAGAGCCTATCCCATATGGATGAAAAAACCCTGTCAGAGATACCCATGAAGCCATGCAATTGTTTCTAAATGCCTACAGTGAACTCACATGAGTTAAAGAAGTGATCTGGAGAGTCCTCATGGTTACACTTGAAACACTTAGATGGTAAACATACATGCATGGATTTCAAAATGTTGTCAAAAGGAAGAAAAGAGTTGATCAATTTCCACATAAAAACAGAAAAATTTTTCTGTAATCTAGGATTCCATAGATGATGAATGGAAGAGATATTACCCCTAGATTGTCTGAGTTTGTTATAAGTTGACTTAAAAAGAGAAATTTCCTTTGATGTCAAGTTTCCATATCAACCTATCTTCTTTGTGCTCCTGCAGCGGGGTTTCCTGTAAAACAAGAAGAGTATCAGGGGATAGATGTGGGGATAGTTGTTGCATAAAATTGGATTTATCATTAACAAATGATGCATCAAGAGAAATAGTAGTGATAGAAGGGTCACAGTGGTCCATTAAAGGACCGTTATCCATCCAGTTAGAGGACCAAAAGTTACAGTTCCCCTTTCCAATGATGACTCTAGAGTAAGATTCGGCCCATGCATTGACTTTACAGATCCTGTTCCAGTTAGAAGAAGATTGAAAAGAAACTGGAAGGGATGCTATGAGGTGAGTCCATAAAGCTTTAGCTTGTTGGAACTTCCACTATAGCATAAGAGAACAAGTTTCGATAATAGAGTGAATATATCTAAAACCTAACCCATTCTGGGAAATTGGAATGCACAAGTCATCCCATTTTCTCCCAGAGTTTTTAGGCTTCGTTTCATACTCACCCCAGAAGAAAGTGGCCAGTTTCCTTTCAATCTTTCAAACTACTTGCTTAGGAGGAGCAATAACAGACCAAATGTGTTGAGGCAGTGAGTAAATGCAAGAATTAATAAGAGTAATCTTGCCACCTGTTGATAACCATTTATTTTTCCAATTTTGGAGTTTATGATCAATGGTTTCAATTAAAGGATTGAAATGAACATTAAGAGCTCTTCCTATAAAAGTGCATACATATACATTACCCCACGATCACATAATTTTCCCCATTGTTCAAACTCCTCAGTGAGAAGATTGGTATAGAAATGGATGGCTTATGTGTCTAACTCATAAGGATCATCAATCCAGGAGCCCTGGTTATTTTTGATCTTAGAGATTAACATTCTACCTCTTTTTTCTTTAACAGTGTTATGAAAATAACTTGTATTTTCATCACCACTTTTAAGCCAGTTAATCTTAGATTTCTGTTTCCAAAACTTGCTTTTTTCTTTAAGAGCTCTCTGTAGGGATAGACTAGCTTCATTTAATTTAGCAAGTTCAAGATCAGAGGATCAAGATCAAAGATGATTTCCTGAGCATTAAGTGCAGCCTTGGCTTTTAATACATTATCATCTATATTTCCAAAAACAGTCTTATTCAAAACTTTAAGTGTTTTTTCAGGTTCTGTAGTTTAAGACTGAAACCTAGCATTCCTGAAGCAGGTACAGGTGTACTCCAAATATTTCCAATCAAGTCATGGAATTTTGGTCTACTCTACCACATATTCTGAAACCTAAAAGGTCTAGGTCTAGGTTACTGATGGTAAGGAATAGAGGATTGTGATCAGAATAGGCCCTATTTAAAACATGAACAGAGGATGCATGGAAAAAAGATGACCATGATGAAGTGCAAAGTCCTCTATCTAACCTTTGGAAGGTAGGATTTCTTAGCCTTTTATTAGTCCAAGTATAGTTATTACCCACAGTATTAATGTGGATTAAACCATTAGAGACTATAAATTTGCTAAAATCAGCTATACTACCAGCTTTTGGGATGGCAAGTCCTCTATACTCATTGATGGATTCTATGGCATTGAAATCACCAATGAATATGGCCTCTAATTTAGTTAAAGGGGCTAGGTCATTCCAAAGAGCTTCCCTACCTTTCCTTGTTCGAAGATTATATATAAAAGCAGCATGAAAGGATTGGGGAAAGATGGGACCAGAAATTAGAACATGTAAGAACTGTAGATGGTCTTGAATTAATTGAATGTGACTGTTATTCCACATCAACTAAATTTTCCCATTGTCAGCATGCATACAGTTAGAAAAATGCACAGACCTTATAAATAAATCACATTGATCATTTTCATGCATTGGCTCAATTAGGCAAATAAGTTCAAATTATTTTTCCTAGTCAGAATTTGCAGTCTATCTAGAGAAGTTGATATACCCCTAATATTCCATACTAACCATTTAGATTTAATAGGGACATTACACATAAGGAACATGTTCTGTGCTTTTTGTAGAGGATCTAGTCATTACTTTATTCAGTTGAGTAAAGTAATTTCTTACTGGTTGGATTTTCCTTTTTCGTGGCTTTACCTTTACCTTTTTGAGGTTGGACAATGTTGTCCATTGGGATTGCTTCTGGAGAACCAAGTGGAGTGATATCCACCATCTCTAGAAGTTCAGTCTGTTCGTCCTCATTACCTTCAGCTATTAGGGGTAGAAATCTGTTCTGCCTGAGCTTTTCCTGAGAGTGATAGAAGAAAATATCAGTAGAACATGAAAAATCAGTGAGAGAATTACCTTCCTGACTATCCATATCCATGTCATCTTTGGAGTATGAAGTTTTTAGCACTGGTGAGGAGAGTGAAAGTGGGAGTGTATATCCTGGGAATCATCTTGTGGTATGAGAAGTTCATCTGTGGTTATGTCCATCAGAGGAGCTGGGATGACATCCTTAAGTACACCAACCAAAGCTTCATCAGCAATATCCTTGGCAAAAGAGCTAGCCTCTGAAAAAGGAAGAAAAACAGCTTTTTTCTCCATTTTGTTACCCTTTTAACTCTTCTGTGAGCCCTCTTGAAACCTTTTTTGGAACCATTTTTGATAGCCATTGCTGGCTTATGAGTACTGTCTTGGTCCATAAGGTTTGTGGATAATAGGTTATAGGCATGAGGAGTGGAGCTAGGGATAGTGGTAGATACAAACTGAGGGTTTTGTTTCATATAGCTTCCTTTGTAGGTTTAGGCACTACAATCTTAGGGGCCTCAATTGGCTTAGCTACAACTGGAGGATGCTGTATGTTCTTCCTTGAATGAGCAAAGCCACATTCATTGTTGTCATGCCCTATAACCTTACAGTGACTACAGTATAATGGCAGTTAATCAAACTCAATCTGATATTCTTTAACATTTGGAGCGATTCCTACCACTATAGAAGAGGGAAATGTGGACTGTAAATCAACCTCAACACAAACCTTGATGGCAGAGGGCCTTGTAAGTGCCATGGTAGCTGCATCCATCTTGAGAAATTTTCCAATTTGAGCATTGATTCCTTGAATTGCAGAAACATTGTAGAAGAGGATCGGAAGCTTATGAATAGTGACCCATGCTAGGATGATAGAAGACTCGTGCTCCGGCGAGAACTCCGGCGTCCATTTCTGAACCTTCATCGTTGAGTTACCAAAACTCCATACCCCTTTCATCCAACAGCGCTGATAGTCCTCTTTCTCCTGGAATCGGATTAAAACATGCTTGAAATCTAGAGAACCCAGCTGGTAGCAACCCGTAAAACCTATTGATTTGAAAGCGGAGATGAGAGAATCCATTGACGGGTTTTTTTGGGGTTTTCTTGGTGCAACATTTATTTTTGTGGGTGTAATAGAAATTTTGAATTTTATTACTAATTGAACTTTAGTCCAAGTGTATTATTATAGTTATCAAATTAGTTTAAACAAAATGTTATTTTGGGAATTAATTTCAGGAATAAGGTTATTTAGGCAAAAAAACTCCATTAAGTAAGATTTAAGTTTTGCCCTTGTGATATATTTAGCTCTTTTCCTTAAATATCCAAATTACTCAATATATAGAAGTACATAAAACTTATTGAAAAAAATGAAAAACTTGAAGCGTGTGCGACAACAATTGAAGCGCGTGCAAATAACATGCATAACATAATAAACCTATTGACAAGATATGCATATATACTCATTAGTGCTAAATTATATTAAAATGATAGCTGTAGAGACTAAATAATCAGAATCTCCATAACGAATAAAGAAAATTAAAAAATCTTTTGTGTGTGTACGTCTCATGAAATAACTTACTAAGCCGAGCGCGGTGAGGAAAATATGAGCTGGTCTTCAAATGTGGTGTATTTTTATACCCGCTTGGCGGTTGCTAACTTGCTATAGGGAACAAAGGACGTGATTCGCCAATCTGACGACGATGTAGTTTTTTTTTTTTTAAGTTAAACCATCACGAGTGATGGAGGGAATTCAATTTGGCTTCCCCAAGCCTATAACATAAAAATAATACAATCAGAGAGCTCAGTTCAAGTAACAAAAAAAGAAAAAAGAGAAACTAGGCATCTAAGAAAGCCTAGTGTGCCACTCTAACTAAGACCTCCTTACATTTTAGTAAGTTGTTTCCCAGGCGAACCACAAAATTGTCCAGAGGATAGTAAAGCAGAAGAGTTACATATTGAAAATGGAAAGATAGAAACAGAGCTATTGCTAAAATAGTAAAAGTCAAGTCCAAAAATTTGCAGCAGAACTGCAGGAAATGCAACAGCATAATTGTAGCTACACTGCCCCGAGGGTTGAATCTCCAAGAAAACCAACACCAGCGTTTTGAAGTAGCACATCTCCAAGACAAGAGAGAGATCAGTAGAATCCTGTACCTGCAAAACAGAGAGGAAATCAGCAGTATCTATTCTTTGAAATTCTCAGAGAAGGTGTGCTCATTTGGTCTAGCCTAATGAGTCCTTGCACTATGGATGGCAGAGAGTTGAAAGCTTGAAAAGTGAAACTACATTTGTTCTTAAGGACCATTTTAGCAATAGAGTCCGCCACTTGATTGGCCTCTCTAAAAACATGAAGTACTGAAGCATGTTTGGCCTTTAAATGCAATTCATCAGCTACTTGAAACAGTTTCCAGTGTGCAGTTATAGGATTCAGAACACATGAGATGACATTAAGACTATCAGATTCAATAATAATTCAATCAGAGTAAATACATGCATGATCTAGATCATATTTAATGGCAAAGAGTTCAGCTTCTAAAACAAATTCAGCTCTTGTACAGAAACTACTAGCTGAAACAAAACCTCCCATATTATTTCTCACTACTAAACCAACACCTGCTAGATCATTAGATGCAGACCAGGCTGCTTCCACATTAAATTTCAAGCCCCTAGCAGGTTTAGTCCAAGAGATCCTTAAAATTTTTGGTTTGGGTGGTTTCTTGCTCAAAGGTAGGAAACTGTGATCAGCTATCTCAACATCTATCTGGTTGGAAATGTAAAAAGGTTTGGCACTGAACATGAAGAAAAGGTGATCTTTGATATTATGAAGAACAGTAGGGCCATGCATCTTCACACTATCATATAGCCATCTATTTCTAGCTTTCCATAAATTCCAATAGACTATGGAAGGAGTTAGTCTGAGGATTTTATTATGTAGAGGTGAAAGCCCTGGAAAAGTAAGGTAGAAAGACAGTCTTTCCCAGATAGAGTAAAATTGTCTATCTAAAATGCCCATAAAGTGATGCATAATTTTCCAAACAGATAATGAAAAAACACAAAAGTTGTAAAAATGATCCAGAGAGTCCTCATTTTGACACACAGGGCATTTAGATGGGAGGTTGAATTTCCATGTTTTAAGGATATTATCAAAAGGTTGTAAGGAATTAGTCAACCTCCACATAAACACAGAAACCTTTTTCCCCAGTTTTGAGTCCCATAACTGATGAATAGAAGCAACAGTACCACTTTGTTCAGTGATGAGATCATAAGCAGATTTGAATGAGAAAATACCAGTACTATGAGGCTTCCATATCAATCCTATGACTGAAAACCTGCAAAAGAAGGATTACTTCAGTAGAGAGCAAAGGAAGTAACTGACTCAAATATGCATCTCTATGAGAATAGAAATCTGAGACTGTAATGTCTCTACGAATGGAAGTGAGGGAAGTGTCACAGTGATCACAAATAGGTCCAACATCTAGCCAATTAGATGACCAAAAATTCCATTGACTATTCCCTAAAATGACCCTAGAGTGGCTTTCACACCAAGCATTAACAGAGCAGATTCTTCTCCAATTTGGAGACTTCTTGTATGAAACAGGTAGTGAAGCCATGAAGTGAGACCATAGAGTTTTGGCATTCTGGTATTTCCACCACAGTTTGGTAGAACATGCATGAATAATGCAAGAAATTGATCTAAAACCCAAACCATTTTGGTTCAGAGGGAAACACAGTTCTTCCCATCTTTTCCAATATTTTTTGGGTTTCAAATCATTCTCTCCCTAGAAAAAATTCTCATTTTCCTTTCAATTTTCCTAATGACCTGCTTGGGGGGAGATATAACAGACCATACATATTGAGGAATGGAAAAAATGCATGCCTTGATCAAAGTAATTTTACCTCCAGTAGACAACCATTTATTTTTCCAGTTATTAAGCCTTTTGTCAATTTGCTCAAATAAAGGTTGAAAATAAATGTTTTGTGCTATACCCTTGTAAATGGGGACCCCTAGGTATTTAAATGGGAAGATACCCAGTTTCATTCCTAGTGTCCTTTTTATGTTATGAACCTGTGCAGGAGATGCATGTTTGCTAATGAATAAATCACTCTTGTCAAAATTGATTTTTTGACCAGATGATTCTTCAAATTTAACTAGAAAGGCTTTGAATCTAGTGAGAGTAAGCCTATCAGAGTTAAGAAAAACTAAGCAATTTCTCCATGCAGGTCCATTTTTCTCTTGCAGGTCCGTATTTTTACCATAACGCCCCCTGATGGAACCCTATGATTTTAAGCCCATTTTTTTCCTTAACAATATTAGGGGTATTATGGTAAAAATACGGACCTGCAAGAGAAAAATGAACCTGCATGGAGCAACCCCCAAAAACTACAGTATCGTTAGCATAGGAAAGATGGGAAATTCTCAAAGCATTGCATGGGAGATCATAATATTGAAGCTTACCTTTCTTAAAAGCAAAAGCAAGTGATCTAGTAAAAGTCTCACTGAAGATATTAAAAAGAAAGGGAGAAAGGGGATCACCCTGTTTGATACCTCTTGATGACTGAAAAAAGCCAACAGCCTTATCATTGATAAGTACAAAGAACCATGCAGCAGAGAGATTCTTCATAATAATGTTAACAAAACTCTCATGAAAACCAAACTTAAGAAGCACGACTTTCAAGAAGGACCACCTAAGTCTATCAAAAGCTTTTTTCAAATCAAGTTTGACAATACAGTTAGGCAATTTTGATTTCCTATTCAAAAATCTAACCATTTCTTGCAAACAAAATCACATTGTCAGATATATCTCTATCCTTCATAAAAGCATATTGATGAGGAGATATGATTTTTGGCATTAAAAACTTCATTCTTTCCATTAACACCTTGGAACAGATTTTATTTAAAACATTGGAAAGACTAATGGGTCTAAAATCATCAAAAGAGACTCATGTCACACTCCTAGGGATAATAGTGATCCAAGTACTAGCCACACTCCTAGGGATAAAATGACTAAGCATAAAATCAGAAACAGCAGAAAGTAGATCCACAGCTATAATATCCCAAGACTTGATAAAAAATTGAGCAGTATATCCATCAGGACCTGGGCTACTGTTCTTGTTAAGGCTGAAGACAATGTTCTTAACTTCCAATAAAGATACTGGTTGTAAGAGTAATTAATTGTCTGCAGCATTAACAATCTCAGGAATTTGACATAGAAAATGAGACTGAAAAATATCATCAGTAGGCTCCTCTGTCAACAGATTTTCATAATAGGAGATGGCTTCTTGTTCAATATCATTGTTATCATCAAGCCATCTCCCATTAGAACTTTTAATCTTAGTAATGCTAAGCCTCCCATTCCTTTCTTTAACAGTGTTATGGAAAAACTTGGTATTGTCATCACCCTTTTTAAGCCATTTGACTTTGGTCTTCTATTTCCAGAAGTGCCTCTGTTCTTTAATGGCTTTGAGAAGGGTGGCTTTAGCTTTTTTGAGTTTGATGAGCTCATCAGGGGAGTTATTCAGGTCATATTGTATTTCCTGAATACTTAACTCATCCTCAGCTTTAGCCACATTCTCATGAACATTACCAAAATGAAACTTGTTCCAGACTTTAATGCATTTTTTAAGTCTAATTAGTTTTAGAGAAAACCCAAGAAGACCTTTTTCAGAAATATGCTGAGACCAGTTATTTCTAACTATGTCATTAAAACCATGCCTTTTGTACCAAGTATTAAGAAATCTGAAAGGTCGAGGGGAGGATTGAATGGCACTACCAATGGACAAAAAGAGAGGATTATGATCTGATGATTTTCTATTGAGAACTTGAATGGAGGAGGAAGGAAAGGAAGCCCTCCATTGAGCTTTACAAAGTCCTCTGTCCAATCTTTGAATGGTGGGATGAAGTCTTTTATTACTCCAGGTAAAGGAATTCCCAACAGTATTGATTTCTTCCAAGGCCATGATATCTATAAAATCATTAAAGTCCTTCATGCTCCCAATTTTGAGAGAAGCAGGACCTCTATATTCATTTATAGATGTTATGGAATTGAAATCTCCTATGAAAATAGTGGAAGCAGAAGAAAATTGTTGCAAATCAGCCCATAAACATTTTCTACCTTTCCTAGTTCTTAGCCCATATACAAAAACCACTTCCAATGCAGCCTTCATTTTATGACTAAGCACATTAGTAGAAAGAAATTGTTCATGGTCTTTGATGACAGAAAGATTAATGGATGAATTCCAAAAAATCCAAATTTCTTCATTGCCAGCATACATGCAGTTATCAAAATGTAAATATGCTTATAGTGATCACATTTAGAATTATCATGCAAAGGCTCAATAAGACAAACCAGCTCAAAATTGTGTGCAGAGATCAGAGTTAAAAGTCTTTCCAAAGAAGTTCCCATACCTCTAATATTCCACACTAGCATTTTAACCTTGAGGGTTGTATTAATCATGGGAAACAGTAGATTAACTTTTTGACCTAGTCATGATTCTATTAAACTGAGTAAAATAGCTATCATTCTCGGTTTTCTTACTGTTCTTCTTAAAACTAGTCATATTAAGGCCGCCGAGAGTGCCAATCACATGGACCATGTCTACCTCCATCTTGGGAGATATCTCGGATGTAATGGACTCGTTTTCCAAATCATAATTCCAATCCGTAACAGGATAAGCTCGCCTATCGAAGCTAATTAGCATATGATTCCACCCACTCGAATTAGTGGAGTGCTTTAACAGCTTTGGAACGTCATTCCTAGGATGGAAGGTGAAAAAGCCCTTCGACCTTCTAAGGCACACCATGGACTTCATCAGCTTGTACCGAGGCTGGATATCCAATTCCTGACACACCAAAGTAAAAGCCATGATTAATCATATCACATTCACGATCGACTAGCTAACTGGGGCTGCATTTGTTATCCTGTAGCAAGTCGAGGAGTAAGGGATGCATTGGAAATGTCAGTCCAAAGCAGAGCTTCCTACCATACACGATACTCCGAGTATCTGTGCAAGTCTCACGGGCCACCTTGACCAACCTCGTAGCATCAATCTCCTCGAGACGTAGGTTTACATCCTTGGGAACTTCATGCTACAACAGTGACAACAGGCTCACGAGACGACCACCCCTTGCAACGTTTTGACCTGCATGATCTGAGGATTTAACAGGAGACCTTTGGTCTCTGTTTTTCTCTTTCTCAACTTGAACAAGGCGCGCCTCGGCCGTTCCCAAAATACTTATATCCAGGACTGCTGGATCCCTACCTCTTCCAACATGCTTGATTTGGAAATCATCAGAAGACGTCATTGATAATACCGGCCCAAGGCTCAACTGAGCCCGAAGAGTCGCTCCCGATGGTTTTCCAACCAGGCGGGCACATCCGTCCAAGGAAGGAGACAGGGAAAGCGAAAAGTTGAAGTGGTCCTCACCCCTATCCTGTGAAGGAGGCCTCTACTATAAATATCAGATCCAAATAGTGAATCAGTCATGTGACTTATATCTCTCTATTTCCTATTGAGAGTACTTCCGTACATTTTCCCAACTTCCACTTCCCCCATCTCATCATCGCGCCGGAGTAGCTACCCCTGGGTAGCCCCGGGGTCTGTTTTGTAGGTCTCCAGAAAACCCACTTTGAAGGAGGCCCGGATCGCTTACAACACCAGCAGAATTGTGTAGCATCAGTCATCTTGCCCTTAACTTTATCCAAAGAACCCAGGATGACGGTCGATGTAAACGCCATTGTTTCATCGTCATCCTCCTTCACACCGATGACACTATCATCCAAGTATAATCTACCTTATTAATAAGAGATCTGCAACATCTACAATACCACGAACGTGTTGACCTATGTCTTCTAGTTTCCAAATAATCTGGACGAAAAAACCAAATTTCAAGACAACCTACTTAGAGATCGAGTTAGGGTTTAATTTGAAAGATCGAGTTGGAAAAAAAATACTTATTAAAAATGTCAGATTTGAAGGATCGTTTATAGAGATTTTACACTTATATATATTCTGGAAAAGAAAGTACTGAAAAAATTAAAGATTGTTTCCCTCAAGAAGATGAGCGGCTTGAGATTTTATTGTGAAGTGGGTGAAAAGAGGGAAAAAGAAAAGGAAATATAAAACTTCTCCTCGGGGTTAGACAGTTTAACAAAATGAACTATTAAATTGAAATTTCTACTCAGATGGAGTAACATATATAGTGAATATGATCTTATTATATAAGGTCCAAATTTAAATGGACATTAAAGTCCACTCAATGAAATGAAACAGGCCACCATAGTACAAAGAATCAGGACCCATATCCACAATCTTGACATACTGTATTCTATTTCTGAAAAGCCTTAATTATTACAATTAATGTTTTACTTTATTTACATTTGTAATTCATATAATTTTGGGGTTTATTGAGGGTGTTACCATGCTCAATCTCTGTTAAAAAAAATCATTGACATTAAGAGGAGATCGAAAAAGCAAACCTACGTGTGATATATCTCAGTTGCTCAATTGGAATATTTTTTAATCAAACTTTCATTAACTATAAACAAATACAAAGATAGTTAATATAAAGTAAACAACCTAGGCCTAAGCCCTTAACAAACTTGGTCCAACAAGGCATTGTCTCCCACAAAACTCCAAATCTCCTCAAGCGCTAACTCGATGTATATAAGTACGTTAATGAACCGGATGAATTTGAGAGCAAGCAACCTCTTGGGATATAACCCTCGTCGCTACTTTGAAAGTTTCCAGCAACCTATCGCAATTGCTTGCGATGGGGTGATGCATGAAAAGAATCCTAGTCCAATTTGCATCTCAACATGGCTTAGGGGTGAAATTCCCCGCACTTTCATTCGCTTTCAAACTCATTATCGTCGGCTTATATGGAACTTTAAAATTTCATATCTTACTCCATAGCTTATGTCTTCTAAGATCTAAAAAACCCAAACCAAGTGTTGACGACACTATGTATCTAGTTTCGTCCATATATACTTCCCCAACCTTATTTGGTCTCTCAATCATCGTGTTAGGTCCCGTAGGATTTGGTGGACCTCCAACTCTAGATGATCTTCCCATGTTTCCAGATTCCAATAGCCACAAGATATATTATTGGAATCTAGAAACATGGGGAGATCATCTAGAATTGTGAGAGTATAGTGCGGTGTAAGTTTAGTGCGGAGATCACCTAGAATTTCTATTGCGGTGTAATTATAGTGCGGAGATCATATAAAATTGTGCGAGTATAGTACGGAGATCATCTGGAAATATGAAAGATAAGTTGCACGTGTATTTCAATTAATTTTTCAAATTTCTATTTACTGAATACAAACCTAATGATATCATTCAATCAAACATGCAACTTATCTAAACTTCTAAATTCCCAGTTGTGGATTAACTGGTCTGGTCCTAAGGCTAGCCGTATTATCTCTTGGTCTGAAACATTGTTCAAGTAGATGTAGTCGACTATCTTCCTAGCTACTTGTTCGGGTTCTAGCCGGTTGATCCTTTCGTGTACGGCCTTAGCTGCTTCAAACTTGCACTGTTTCTACTAGCTGCAACGACATAAGCATTTCAACATTAGAATTCAGATATAATTAGTTCACATTTTCCAAAAAAGAACCACTCATTACACCAAATATGGCCATCTAAATAATAAACTACACCTCTCATCTTACTTGAATGGAGGTTTAATTGTTAAAGCGCGTGTTATATACGTGTGAGTTGAGATCTAATTTGAAGGAAGCTTTAATAGATAAAGCGCGTGTAATATACTTGTGATTTGAATCTAGTTTGAAGGAAGATTTAATAGATAAAGCGTGTGTAATATACGTGCGATTTGAAATCTAATTTGAATGAAGCTTTAATAGATAAAGTGCGTGTAATATACGTGCGATTTGAAATCTAATTTTAAGCATGACCTGGGGATCAGAAAGCACTTAATTTGCCATTCTGGTCAAGGGCTAGCTCCCTTAAATTCAACATAGGCCAGAACTTCATTAAAATCACCAACACACGGCTATGGAACACCATCAAACTAAGCTAAATGCCTGAAACTGATCCAAGCTTTCCTTCTCAAAGTCTCAAACCATTAAAATGCGAAAGTCAAATCACCTATGAAATTGCATTGCGACTATATGTAATTAAGAACATTGTCTCTAAAAGTATAAATATAATTTATAAAGTTCAGAGATGTAATAGTAGAAGTACCAAGAATGATCGTTAGCTTTTATCGGTCACCTACAACAGAAGTACGGCCTGTCCAGTTCAGCTTATTTCTAGCACCCTCCAACACCCTCCAACACTTGTCACTATTCACAGACATGAATGATTAAATTTTTTATTTTTTTAAAAAAGGAATGATTTTTCTTTAGAATTAGTTTCAATATGTTTTGTACGAATTCATTCTTCAAATATATAGTTTCATAATTATGTACATCATAATTGTACAATTTTAATTTAATTTCAACACCCTCCAGCACCCTCCAACACCTTCCAGCACCAGCTACCAATTGCAGCACCCTATTGGACAGGGTACCTAAAATAAAAAAGTGAAAATAATTTTCAATTTTAGAAAGTTGATCGTTAGTTGTTTACGGTCACGTACAACAGAACTTACACAGAAATATCTAGAATGCAAATAAAAGTGAAATTTAGGTATAAAAAATAAGTCAAAAATAGATTGGGAACCTTGAGCGAGATTTTAGCATAGTTTGAGTACCATTTAAGTAAAACACTCAATTCCAAACACATATTTACAACTAAAAGGGAGCCTCTCTTATCTTATGGGGATTCTGCATTTTTTCCATTTTTTCGACTGACTGCCTCACAAAGTGATGTAGCCAATATATACTCTACTTTTAACACATTTGAGAGTTCATTTGGGGTAACATTTAGTGCAAAGGGTTAAGAATTAAGACTAAATTTCTCTTACCTTGCATTTTGAAGAAAGACTTGTGCACTAACTTTTGAAGCTGATATTTGGAAATGTTACAAGAGGAATTGGAGTGCATAAGTGGTACCATTGGCTTCGTCTTCTCGAGTACTACAAAATGGACTACTAAAACGTCAAAAACGGATCAACGGTTCATCCGTGGCGAAGCAAAGAAGATTGCTGTCAACCAGCCACAAGCTTCTCGCGGGACGCGAAATGGGCCTCGCGGGCCGCAAAAATGGGCGGATTTTTGGCTGAATGAAGGCCAGAAAAACAATATTTTGAAGGGCTATAAATACCACTCTTATCCCTTGGGAGAAAAACGAGCTCCCCTTCATCCAAAACCCCATTTTCCTTTGTTCTTGATCTTTTCTTCCATTTTCTTCCCTTTGATTCTATGTTTATGTAATGTTGTATTAGAATGATAGTTGTAGGCTAATTAAACCTTGAGTTGCAATTGATGTAAACTTTCTATTCTTGATTTTGAGTTCTTGATGCATATTTGTTCATGGGCAATTTAATTTCCATTTGATGAATTGTACTGTTTGAATGTGTTGTTTGAAGCATGAATTAGCTTGGGCTATCCTTGGGTGATGAATTGCTATCAATTATATGCTAGATGCATGGGTGAAATGCTACCATTTTGCACTTGTCTCAAAGTAGTAGAATTAAGGGTTGATTTAGAATGCTATCTTTTGATTTAGCTCTTGATTGTTCTCAATGGTGTTATCTATGTATTTAATTCGCTTTCGAATTGCATGGGTAAGTTTATTGGTCTTCTAATCGTGGTGTCATTGGTGAATTGGTCTAAAACGTTATCGTTTAGGTCATTCACTAGTGAGTGTTATTTTGAATGCGATCATTCTCTATAACTACATTAGTGAGAAGATTCCTAAAGCAATGTGTTGTAGAACAATAAATCAATAGTTCAAAGTTGAAAATCAATTTTCTCCCAAGGCCTTGTATTTGTAGCATTTGCATTGTAGTGTAGTTTATCTTAGTTGCTTTCTTCCGTAGTGTAATAAACCAAACTCAAAACCCCCCCTTGTTTACCTTGCTTTCTATATGATATATATGTATGTGTTAATAATCTTCGCTAAAACACTAAACAAACTCCTTCTCCTTGTGGTTCGATCCCTACTTCCCACTATCTACTCTATAGTAGTTAGAAGTCGTAGGTGAAATATAAATGTATTTTGATTGAGTGGGATTCCCATTTACGACGTGGGGAAATCGCTTGTCAAAAATGAACAAAGTGTGCAGGGTAATGTGTCTATGCTAGCTTCTCGAGTTTTCCGGTAATTAACCGGTACACCACACCTTCTCCACTCATGATACTCCGCGTATAGGCAACTGGATCATTAGCTAGAGGTTTGACATAAGATGCCAATTCTTCAATGGAACTGAATTTCGACCCGTTAACGATCGAATGTGGTGGCACAAAGTTCCTCACCAAAGTAGATGGGGACTGCACCAGAATCCAAAGGGTAAAACAACTTCTCGGTGACGTAGCGCTCCGTCAGGGTGTTCTCATAGAACAAATTTGTACAGTGCGAATGGTCCCACCATTTCGGCAAGTCCCCGAAAGGGTCTGGCGCAGAATTCGAAAAGGTGGAATCTTGGGACAGAGAAATCTCTTGGATAGGCCTGAAAGTACTGTTACACCCAAGGTGTTGATGGTTTTACACATCCTGGTGAAATTTTGGGATTTGTTTTCTGGGTTGCAAGAAAGGGGATTTGAAAGGATGGCGATTTAGATCAAAGATGTTCTCCAGATATCAATCTGTTACTGCATCTTACATTTCCTTTCCTTTGAAAAACTTGTACTTATCTACTACTGCTAGACTATAAAAGCAAATTTGGCATCCTATTTTCACACCCACTATCTTCTAAATGCTCCTTTTTTATATTGATGCGTCATTTTATTTCGGATTTTCGTCACTTTAGTTTTTTAAAACAAAAACAGTTACATTAGCAGACATGTTATGTTTTAATAGGACACTTGAAGTCGCATAATTTCACACTGAAATCTAATTTTGCAAAAAATATTAAAATTTGAAATTAAATATTTTTCTATTAAAAAAGATTTGAAATCTGAAATCTTGTCTCCGATCCGTTGATGAGATAAAAATCCCTCTCTTTAGTCAATTCGGGATCGAACTTGTTTTGCCAAAATCCTTTGAAATACAGTGCATTTGTCTTGGATGCGAGCAGGTGAAACGGCAATGTTTTCGGCAAATTTCAGCGTCCCGCGCGAGCAGAGTATTCAAGCTCAAGGGGAGTCATGGATTCGCATTCAAGCTTCTTGATTTTGGTTTTTTTTTGATTAATCCTGAGCATAGTATTCAATCGCAAAGGTAGGCATGGATTCACCTTCAAGCTCACGGGGAGGCATGGATTCGCCTTCAAACTGATCATGCTTGATTTTCGTCTTCTTTTACCGAGCCGCCTAAGTTCAACAAGTTAGTTAAACCCTAGATATCTGCAAGAAAACGAATGTATTGTTTTATTGAGATTTTATTGCGAAGTGGATGAAAAGAGGGAAAAAGAAAAGGAAATCTAAAACTTCTACTAAATTGAAATTTCTACTCAGATAGACTAACATATGGTGAATATGATCTTATTAGTTATTATATAAGGTCCAAATTTAAATAGACATTAAAGTCCACTCAATGAAATGAAACAGGCCACCATAGTACAAAGAATCAAGACCCATATCCACACCTATTCTATTTCTGAAAATCCTTAATTATTACAATTAATGTTTTTCTTCATTTGCATTTGTAACTCATATAATTTTGGGGTTTATTGAGGGTGTTACCATGCTCAATCTCTGTAAAAAATGAACACTTGACAATTAAAAGGAGATCGAAAAAGCAAACATACGTGCGATATATCTCAATTGTTTGTTTTGGTATTTAAATTGGATTAGATGTTGTTAATTTATTGGAATATTTTTTTAATCAAACTTTCATTAACTGTAAACAAATAAAAAGATAGTTAATATAAAGTAAACAACCTAGGCCTAAGCCCTTAACAAACTTGGTCCAAAAATGCATTGTCTCCCACAATACTCCAAATCTCCTCAAGCACTAACTCGATGTATTTAAGTGTCGTTAATGAACGGGATGAATTTGAGAGCAAGCAACCTCTTGGGATATAAGCTTGGTCGCTACTTTGAAAGTTCTCCAGCAACCTATCGCAATTGCTTGCGATGGAGTGATGCATGAAAAGAACCATAGTCCAATTTGCATAACATGGCTTAGGGGTGAAATTCCCGTCACTTTCATTCGCTTTCGAACTCAATATTGTCGGCTTATATGGAACTTTAAAATTTCATATCTTACTCCATAGCTTATGTCTTCAAAGATCTAAAAAACCCAAACCAAGTGTTGACGACACTATGTATCTAGTTTCGTCCATATATACTTCCCCAACCTCATTTGGTCTCGCAATCAGCGTGTTAGGTCCCGTAGGATTTGGTGGATCTCCAACTCTAGATGATCTCCCCATGTTTCCAGATTCCAATAACCACAAGATATGTTATTGGAATCTGGAACCATGGGGAGATCATCTAAAATTGTGCAAGTATAGTGCGGTGTAAGTATAGTGCAGAGATCATCTAGAATTTCTATTGCGGTGTAATTATAGTGCGGAGATCATCTAGAATTTTGTGAGTATAGTGCGCAGATCATCTGGAAACATGAAGGATAAGTTGCACGTGTTTATCAATTAATTTTTTCAAATTTCTATTTACTGAATACAAACCTATATAATGATATCATTCAGTCAAACATGCAACTAACTCTAAACTTCTAAATTTCCAGTTGTGGATTAACTGGTCTGTTCCTAAGGCTAGCCGTATTATCTCTTGGTAAGAAACACTATTCAAGTAGATGTAGCCGACTATCTTCCTAGCTACTTGTTCGGGTTCTAGCCGGTTGATCCTTTCGTTTACGGCCTTAGCTGCTTCAAAATTGCACTGTTTCTACTAGCTGCAACAACATAAGCATTTCTACATTAGAATTCAGATGTAATTAGTTCACATTTTCCAAAAAGAACCACTCATTACTCCAAATATGGCCATCTAAATAATAAATGGGTTTGTCTAACGAGTGCCCATGGGCACTTGTTAAGAGTTTAAAGATTCCATGATAATTTGTGCAAATATTAATGCTGTGTTCCAATAATTAATGCTGCCATAATTATACTAATTATGTCATGATATTCTCAAGATATCAATGGAATACTAAAAGGTTATTTTAACTACAGTTAACATATGCGATCAACATGCCATTTACATACTCATTACCATATGGTAACACTCGGATTCTAAGCCCCAAAATAATTTCAAGATATATTCATGAATTTTTATGATTTATATATGGTAAAAATTGCATATTCCATATTTTTTATTTTTGTAATTGCAAAGAGTTTTGTATCGATTTGACTTACATTTTGCATATACATAGAGTTTATTTAAAAATTTGTTGGTCATGTTCAGTTACATATAATTTACTTTACCTAGTAACTTTATCTATTTTTAGAAAATTTGAATTTAAATTAGATCATATCCTCATCCAAAAAAATAAAGATAATCATAAAATGCTATAAATATTAATATTTCTTTTCCTTTCATATTCAAATTTTATTTTTTCCGATACGTGAGGAATTGATGTTTTAACTCGAAATTTAATATACTACAAAATATGGAACATAAAAAAAATTCTTAATTTGTTGTAAACAAAATTTGAGATAATAGATAAATATTGTAAACATACCATAAATATCTTTAATATTTGCTTTGGTATTAAGTGTGTAATCAATAATTGTGGTCATTAATTAGTACGTAATTAATCTATGAGAGATTCCTTCGATTGCACTAATTACTATAGAATTTCCACTAATTATTATAGAATCTGACTATGTTAACAAGTGCCCATGGGCACTCGTTAGAAAATCCCATAATAAATTACACCTCTCATCTAATTTGAATGGAGGTTTAATACTTAAAGCGCGTGTCATATACGTGCGAGTTGAGATATAATTTGAACGAAGATTTCATAGATAAAACGTGTGTGATATACGTGCGATTTGAAATCTAATTTGAAGGAAACTTTAAATGATAAAGCGCGTGTAATATACGTGCAATTTGAAATCTAATTTAAAGCACGACATGGAGGATCGGAAAGCACTCAATTTGTCATTCTGGTCAAGGGCTAGCTTCCTCAAATTCAACATGGGCCATTACTTCATTAAAAATCACCAAGGCACGGCCATGGAACATCATTGGACTGAGCTAAATGCCTATAACTAATCCAAGCTTGCTTTCTCAAAGTCTCAAACCATTATAATACAAAAGTCAAATCACCCATTACGCCTATAAGTAATTAAAAAAATTGTCTATAACAGTATAAATATAATTTATAAATTTCAGAGATGAAATAGTAGAGGTACAGGGGATGATAATTAGCCTTTAACGGTCAACTACATCCGAATTACCTAAAAAGTGAAAATAATTTACAATTTTAGAAAGTTGATCGTGTTAGCCGTTTACGATCACCTACAACAGAACTTGTATCTAAAATGCAATAAAAAGTGAAATTTAATTAGGTATAAAAAATGGGTCAAAATAGCTTGGGCACGTCGAGCGAGATTTTACAGTGCAACAGTGCAGGAATGGCTTCAGCAAGCAGCTTCTTATTTCCTTCTTTTGATGGAGTCCTCCTCCACATCATGATCGTTGTTAGCTGAAAGTGCCTTAATTATCTTGGGAATTAATGGCTTCATGAATTTTCCCAAAAACATACCTAATAATCACAGAAATACTTCAAATAAAAATATAATGCCACCCCGCTCATCAGATGCAAGTTGCAGCAAGTTTATTATGAACCCAAATTGAAGCTCTTTCGCATATTAAGAGCGACACAAAAGATTAAGAATGCATTCAATTGATTTAGTTGTACAGCATTATAAAAACCTAAACATACATTCTCATAATAATCAAAGCACAATATCATAAGCTACCTGCAAAAATTCCTCAGAAGATACCAAACCTGCAAAGATGAGCTTCTGTCAGGCACATGAAGTAGAACCGTATATTGTACAATTAAAACTACAAAATGCAAGCAAAACTGTCACCTGCTTTCCTTGATAGCCACAAAGCTTGGCTTTTAGCCTAATTGCAGATCATAATAGCGGAAAACAACTCCAGCTCATTAAACAGTGTATCAAACTTGCAACACCGATTACTAATGATCAAAATACAGGTAAACACACCATCGTACTGCATTAAGAATGGGAAGGTCTTAATACAAGACTTGCTTGTTTTAATTTCAATTGTAAGAGCCTGCTAACATATCTTGTAACAAACAACTCATAAACAAAACGCATTAATCTCGTTACAGCATCAACCTATGAGCATGAAAATGCACCTTCAAATTGCACTGGGAACATGGCTTTTAATACAATTAGGTCATGTTCTCTAGAGCTTATTTGAATATTTTTTAGTTCATATGAGTTCAGATAAACTTTTTTTAGTTCAGATAAAAAAAATTAGTTCAGATAAGTTCAGATAATCTTTTTTCAGTTCAGATAATCTTTTTTCAGTTCAGATGAGTTCAGATAATCTTTTTTAGTTTTCAGATAAGTTAAGTTCAGTAAAATTATTTGAATTTTAGTTTAGTTCAGTTTAAACCAGTTCAATATTTTTATATTTTTTCATTTTAATTCAGTTCCGTTCAGTGCAATATTGTATATTATAATAATTTAAATAATACTAAAAATATTTTGTGATTTTACTAACATGCGTAGTAGACCCTCTTCTTTTGAGCTTAATTGTTCATATCAGTTCAGTTCAATTCCATTCAGTTTAGTTTAGTTTCAAAATGATTTGATGAAATTTAGATTAATTTAGTCATACCGATTCTTTTTTTTCAATACATTAATTTCACTTCACTTCAGTTTAGCTCAACAACAACATAATTTGATGCAATGAATTAAGATTAATTCATTCATACCATTTTCACGCATTAATTTTTACTTCGATTCAGTTCAATTTAGTTCAGTTTAGTTCTATAAAATATAATTTGAGGAAATTAAAATTAATTTAGTTATACCATTTATTTTTTCAACACATTAATTTACACTTCAGTTCAGTTTAATTCAGTTTAATTAATTCATCATAAACTAAACTTAATTCAATGAAATGTAATTTGATAAAATTCAGGTTAATTCAGTCATGCTGATTCTTTTTTTCAGTACATCAATTTTCACTTCAGTTCAGTTCAACAAGAAATAAATTCTTTTGAACTCTATGTTATACTCAAATTACTAAATTTCAAATGTTTCGAAAATGTCATATTTATTTCATATTTAATTGATCATATTTATTTCAATTCAATTCAGTTCAGTTTATCTATATCAGTGCAACTCAGTTCAGTATATTTTAATATTAAATGCATTATGTTTTATTTAAATTTATAAATTTCAAATATATTGCAAATGATATATATATTTCAATTCAGTTCAGTTTATCTATATCAGTGCAACTCAGTTCAGTATATTTTAATATTAAATGCATTATGTTTTATTTAGATTTATAAATTTCAAATATATTGCAAATGATATATATATTTCAATCCAGCTCAGTTTTTAAGTTCAAATGAGTTTAGCTAAATTTTTTAAGTACAAATGAGTTTAGTTCAAATGAGTTCAGATAAGGTTTTTTAAGTTCAGATGAAGTTTTGTAAGTTCAGATAGAGTTTTTTAAGTTCAGATGGTTCAGATAAAGTTTTTTAAATTTAGATTACCTCTTTTTAGTTCAGATAAAGTTTTTTTTAAGTTCAGATAAGTTCAAATACTATGAAAAGAACAAGACCTTACTTAAGTTTATATGCAGGTCGTGATAACTCATAAGCAAAAAATATATCAAGCTTTCGGCAATCTCTTACCGATTCCGGATCCCCATATTCCAGAAAAGAATCTCAAGCGCACTTTGGTAGCCCTTCTTCCCGAACTTTCTCCGATTGGCCTGAAAGTCACGGATTAGAAACTACTAAATAATAAAGTATAATGTAGCGATTATTTTTCAATAACTAACAAATCCACCCTAAACTTCTCTACATTCCACAATTCAATGATAAACTAAGCTGAAAGGCTGCCAATTTTAGCAAGAATATGGTGACCATCGAACTTAGTGTTCAATGGTGATCTACACAACTACAACTGCTTCTCCATAATTTAGAATGAACAAATTATTCCATGAGAAGGCATAATCACTGTGAGGAGGGGAATAAAAGAAGCAAAAACACAATCATCGAAAAATCTCAGCTGCCAAATTAACTTGATGTATCAAAGTCAAGATATGGAAAAGAAACGAATGATATCAACCTGATGATCAGGATTCTGAAACACAAAACTCCTAGGATTTTTCAAATGCAAAATACCATAACTTGGATTCAACAAACCAGCCAAAATCTGCAAAGAACTCAAAAAAAATGATGGACATTCAAGAGTAAGAAAATAAAATGGCAGCTAAAATTGGCCCACGCTACCTTTAAAAGGGTAGATTTTCTAGAAGCATTGGGACCAAGAAGCATCCAAAGTTGCCCAGATGGAATGCTAAAAGAGCAACCATTGAGAATTGGCTTCCAGGTACTGAAATGAGATAGACGGCATTACATGTACTGAACAATTAAGTGACTAAATATGTACTCCTGCCAAGCTAAAGCTCAGTTCTAAATCTTATTATACCGTGACCCATCTTATAAGAAAAACAGCCCCAATCCTAAGATCTCCAAAACAGAGAGATCACAGCACGACAACCGACCAACCAAACAGTCCAGCTCTAGATCCTAGCAATAGTATACTATTAAATTATATGGATCTCAGGTTCTTGTAAGCAATGGCACGAATGATTCTGCACGTTAGTGATCCAACACTGGCTGAATGCTTAGCCTTGAACGAAGCACTCGTGTAGGCAAGGGATTTAAACCAGCCGGGAGTGGGGGACGCTTGTCGCCCTTCATGTTATTCAGATGGTGCATCAAAAAGTGGAATGCTCGGTTAATTGCATGGAAACGGTTCAGAGAATTCGAAGTTTGCTGGAGTACCGCGTTGGGGCCATTTTTAGTTCTCCGTGGTCAAAATTTTATATCTCACTCTCTAGCGAACTATGTTAACTCGAACCCCTTTTTGTATGACTCTTGAAAGTATTACATTTAAAAAAAAAAAAATTATTGGAATGGAATTGATTAATTCAACTAGAACTAAAGATGAAAAAACAAAAACCTAATAAAATTACACAATTTCTAAGAAGCATTCTGAACATTAATGAAAAAACCTAGCACAGTAGTACTGCTAATACTGAACTTACAACACCATAATTAAATCAAAATGCCAAAAGAAGAGGTTAACATTACTTTTCTAGGGGATTGAGGACAGTTCCAAGAAAGAGGACCAATCCAGATCCTTTCTCTTTGATGATGAACAAGAAAGGATGATCCGCCACAAAAATCTTCTTGTGTCGACTTGGTCGGGCGCATGTTTTCATCATTCCCCTCACACTGGTTACAGCAACTGCTTCAGTGCCCTCCTCATCCACCTCTATGAAAGCCTTCTGAATAACATTTAGGTCAAATTCTCTGCCCTCTACATTCTGCAGCATCTTTGTCAGTTGTATCACTTTTCCTTCCTCCATGAATGGAAATCCAATGTCCTTCTTGTCGATGCTGCTTGAGAATTTGAATTTGGGAATCCTTAAATCATCCAACTTGGTATAACTCAACTCAAAATGCAAGTGATCAGCATCATCCTTCAACTTCTTTAACATTCTTCGCAGCCCATCTTTCTTGTGTGGAAGGATTATTTGCATGCAGAATTGCTTCCCCGATGAACTCCCCCCTTGCTGATATGGGATTTCGAGGACTTTGTATTTATCAAACGATCCGTATCCATACTTTTTAGAGCTAGTCATGAAAGGAACGTTTGAAAGCTTGTCTCCATTGATGAGGTAAAAATCCTTCTCTTTAGTCAATCTGGGATTGAACTTGTTCTGCCAAAATCCTTTGAAATACAGTGCATTTGTCAGGATCACTGCCATACGATCCCCATCCATCTTGGGTGCCTGTTCCAGCTGCTTACGCGTGACAATTCTCTTGATAAGACCATTGGTGTTGGAATCCGCCCACGAGTTAACAGCTTTCACCAATTCATCAACCTGTTCGACGAAGTCATAGGAGGGGGTAGCTTCGATTTTGAAAGTTTCCCTGAGGCATTCCTCGTACTCAGGCTGAAAAGAAAACTGTGTATCAATCCAGGCCGCATTCATGAACGATATCTTCGGACAACCCTCGCCGGAACTAGTCGCCACGTCCAAGGATTTCTCAAACTTTGATTTCAGTTGATCAACACTCTCACACTCTGCGAAGCTCAGCAATTCGTCCAACGGCCGAGACATTCCGGCTCCCAGCAAGGCAACTGCAGCGTCCAATGACAGAGGAGAGACTGCGACGTTTTTGGGGGCAGATTTCAGCTTTGTGAGCAGAGTATTCAAGCTCAAGGAGAGGCATGAATTTGCCTTCGAACTCATGGTTGATTTCCGTTTTCTACTCGCTTCTTTCAAGACCTGATCCATCGAGCCGCCTTAATACCCTAGATATCTGATATTTTCTAAGCATTGTACAGGATGAGAATATATATATACACAGAATACATACATAAACCAGAAAGTTAAAGGTAAATGTTAAACAATTTTTTCCCTTTTTTGTGAAGGATTGTGTTTTTCATTCATATCCAAGGGACTAATAGTAATGGCTGTTCCTTCCACATGGGCACAGCATATTTTTCATTCATATCCAGGTTGAAGGGATCAGCATTACCAGGAAGAGACCACTGAAAGTTATAAACCAAGAAGGCTAAAATCAAGGCAACTTCCTTGGCAGCAAATGGCAAGCCAGGACACATTCTTCTCCCTGCACCGAACGGCAACAGCTCGAAATCCTGGCCTTTGAAGTCCATATTTGAGTCCATGAACCTCTCAGGATCGAACTCGGAAGGACGATCCCACGTCTTGCTATCGCGCCCGAGTGCCCACACATTCACAAGAACAGGAGAATCTTTTGGGACTGTGTAGCTGAGAACTTGGCATGTCTCATGAGCAGAGTGAGGTAGGAATGGGATGGGTGGGTGCAATCTTAAGGTCTCCTTTACACAAGCATTCAGATATGGGAGTTTAAGTACTTGTGATTCCTTGATTGTTGGAGATGAACTGGTTATTGTAGTTTGAAGCTCTTCATACACTTTCTTCATTGCCTTTTTGTTTCTAATCAGTTCAGCCATTGCCCACTCCACTGTTGTTGTCAGGGTTCCTAACCCTGCTGGTATTATTTCCTGCAAATATTGACAGTAATCAACACATCCTCAAATGAAAATTTTATCTCAAATATAGTGAATTTTTATAAATATAGTTAACTGAACTGAACTCGGTAGAACTCAGAATAAGAGTGACACATCACATTTCAAATATGGCAAAAATTGCACTATTATATATGAACTTCCTAATTGCATTTAAATAAACTCTAGTGAGAAAAACATTAAGAAAGTAAGTCAAATAAGTATAACTAAATAAGTATATTTAAATAAACTGAACTGATCAACAAGAAACTACATTATTCATTTAATTTCCAAACAAATAACCTTCCCACATTCCACACAATGGCATTTACACAAGTTCTAGTGCAAAAAACACAGGGAAAGTAACTTGTTACCAAAAGCATGTAGTCAATCTGGATATCTGAGAAGCCATGAGCTATCATGAAATCAAGAAAGTCTCCCTGTTCTGAGCCATCAGTGGTATTCATTTGCCTTCTTTCCTGGACTATGCCGCGCTACAAATCGAACAATTTGCCAAGGCACTCTTTAGCCTTCTTCCTCAAACTGAGAGGATAATAATCATACAATCCATCAAACACAGGGAAAAAATCAGGCACAATGGGAGTAGTACTATGCTCCATAAATCTCCAAAACACATCCCTCAGTTCACTAGCCGCCCCTTCATCCTCCACAGCGATCATTTCCCGCGAAAAAGACAGCATCCCAAGCGTCCTCAAAACACAAGAAAACACAACATCCCCAATGTTCACCACTTTCCCATTTTTAGACCTCAAGAAATCCACCATTTCTCCCACTTTTTCCTCCCTCATGAGCGCGTTCTTTTCCATGGCCTTAGCAGAAAACAGCTCGGATTTCCAGAGGACTCTGACGGATTTCCACTGATCGGAGCATTCGGGGGACCAGACCAGGGAAAATCTCTTCAGGTCGGGGTCGCCTTCGGGGCGTACCGCGCCGAGAACTGGCGATCATGGATCCTGAGTATTGCCGATGCTGCTCCCGGTGAGGAGGCGATGATCACACGTTGTTTTCCGAGGTTCAGACAGATTATTTCCCCGTGTTTCTTGGCTATGGAGGTCACGAGAACGTGAGGTTTGGATCCTATGACTTGAGGAATGTTGCCAACTATCGGCCATCGGAATGGTAGATAACATTCTTGTCCGGATGAAACAGATTTTGGCCGTTTGAAGAAATGGAAAATCAGTGGTAGAACTAGAACTAGAACTAGAATGATCGGTAATAGATTGAGCTTTTCTGTCGGAAGAACATCATCCATGTTGATGTTGCGATGAAGATAAGCCAGAAATGTTCGGGATGCAAGTGCTGTAGGGCCCGGTGGTGGTGTATTTGGATTTCATAAGGAACAAAACTGCCATATTTAGTAACAAATTAGCATTATCGTTACGTGATAATTTTGTTTAGTGTGTCATTTGGTAATTCATTTATATTGTTTCAAGATTAGCGATATAACTATTATTTTAGGCTTGGTATTGCAGCTGATGCACTACAAAACCAGCTGGCTGATGAGCTTGTAGATAGATGCCTTTATTAATTAATAAAACTTTTGTATTTGCAGTATTATTCAAGTTCCAAATGAAAGGAAAATTGTATTTAGTATGGGATGTTAATGATATATTATTTGTGTTTGATGATGGTAGAAAATTTAGATGGCTGAATAAAGAATTGAACGAATGAATATAAATCAATAATAACATTTAATAGTATGTTTAAACTGTTTTTTCTAACGAGTATAAACTACATTAACTACAAAAATATTTTCAAAACCTACTTTATTTGAATGTATTAGTTTCAGTTATATTGTATAGTAAAATAAATAAAAATAAAAGTCAAATCCTATGTGTAACGAAACAACACGAACTAGATGTGTACAAAAATTGAAAAATTGAAATGTAAACAAACAATAACTAAAAAAATGTTTAACATCATAAAGAACATGTAATTGTGTAACCTAATCTATATTGAAAGGAATTAAAGTAATTAATAGAACTGAAGCAGTAAAATAATCACATTACTGTAACAACAGAAACTTTAAGAGTAACATAAATTTAAGCTACGATCACGGGGAAACTGAATTCAATGTTAGATTTAAAACTAAGACAGGTATCAAGTTTCCACTATCCCAATATCATACTTGGAGCGAGGGATAAAAGAAATTGCATGACTTGCTTTTTTGAAGGAAAGAAATTAATCAAGTAATTAGAATATGGAGCTCAAAACAGTTCGTGATTTTCTATAAATCTCGATTCATCTAGTTATAGTCGCTAAAATAATTATAATATACAAATAAAGGAGAAAGTTAGTAAGCAATCATGCACATTCACAGGACTATAAACAGTAAGCTGAAAATAGACTCACCTACAAGGTATGGCTTTGAACACTCTGAAAATCTAATAAGCAATACAACTTTTAATTTTGTTTTTCTCTTTTTAGCATATAAAATTTTGAAGGAGTTACCTCAGCAAGTTCTGTAGTAGTATTCACAACCATGGGTCCATATGGTTGTAACTTTGTATAGGAGATCCTGAAACATTGGAAAACATGTAGACTATGAACTGAAGCTCAAGTGACAGACCAAAAAATATCGAACACTTAGAGGGCATGATTTCAGGAAGTTAAAATGGACTTCTATTATGCTAAGCTGCAAACCAGCCTAAGAGTAACCTAGATTCATAATTATTTCCACTCTTATACTAAATTAAAACACTTATTAGAAAGAAAAAGAACAATAAGTATAAGTATGAACACCATTATAATTACTTCATTTGAATGAGTACTAAACAGAAATGTAATATATGCAGGATGGGGCTGTCATTAAATTAAATTATGACAAAGGTGGTTCTCTCAAACAATAAATCGAACACCTAAGATGCATAACTTTATTATGAATTACTTAAAATATGTAATCCTATACTAACTAAACCAAACAGAAGAAACTGAGGGAAGGGGGAACTGGGATGGTATAGCCTAAATACCTGAGGCTGAAAAGGTTGTAAAATTTCCTGTCAGCCAGGAATGGAAAACTGATGGGTGCCGCGTTTTTGGTGAATCGCCGAGGTGCTTGCTTTCGTGAAGCAATAGTGACCCTGTAATGATAAGGGCAAGTAAGTAATTGAAAGAAATAGACGGTGACCTGCAACAGGCCTAGAAGGTGGACAACTTTGAAGGATAATTGGACAAATCATGGAGAGTAATGAAATTGAAACACAATAATGACTGGTTACCTCGTACCTACAACCCTTCACCGGCTACCGTCTTCTGGGTTGAAGTAAGTAGGTAGGAGAAGCAGGCAGGAGGACAAAAATTTGGGCGACAGAAAACCGGCCACCATACCTAAACAGGCGGACGAAAAAATGGGTTCGCGCTTATACTATAGTACTAGGTGGAGTACATTTTAAGAGGGTTGACGGGCTTTCAAAATAAAAATAAAAAGGGTTGACGAATTCCTTATTAATTTACTATAAAAATAAAGAAAATATTACTTTCATCTCTTCAGCGAAAATAAAGAAAAATATTAAGTAGTAAATGTAGCGAACGTAAAATGTAGCTAATAAATAGCATTATTTCATGTAAATATAACTAAACTAGATATGGTAGACTGCACTTTGTGCAGTTTCTACCCGGACTTGGAGAATTCATTTGAACATGTTGACTAAGTAACTGAATGGAATCATTCGTTTGAAGAATTCGGACATATAGACAGTTTCAGTTTACAGCATCATTCCATTGCCATTAGTAAAAACTTATCAAAATCCACAACCCCAGAGCATACCATACCAATTAAACAACATTGTGTCAGGAAAAATGTTACAAAAACTCTTTGGAACTTACATGTTTAAGAAAATGTACAGGATCCTAAGCTAAATAAGAAAGGCTTGTAATGTTGACAAATCTTCGTCTTGTTATAAATCTGTAACATCCACAAGCCACTACTCCAAGCTTGGTTCAAATGCTCCAGGCTAATTAGTGAGGTCATAGCGAAAAATAAATGCATGAAAAATCTGCATAAAATTAGTAACCTTTAATAAGGGTGAGCATAATACCTCTAGGCAGTGGCTCTTGCTAAAATTCAACACAAGAAATACGATATTAACCTCATTTGGCCCTGTTTACCAGAGCTTATCTGTAGATCAGTTCAGTTCAATTCAGTTCAATTCAATTCAGTTCAGTTCATTTCAGTTCAGTGAAAATGTAATTGATGAAATTCAGGTTAATTCAGTTATGCTGATTCCATTTTTCAATACATCATTTTTACTTCAGTTCAGTTCAATTCAGTTCAATTCAGTTCAGTTCAATTCAGTTCAATTCAGTTCAGTTCAATTCAGTTCAGTTCAGTACATGGTGGAAATAAGCTCTAGCAAACATGGCCTTTTGCTCAATAATCCAATGTCATCCAAATCATAAATCTTAAAAGAAACTGCAACATCAAATGCCACAGTCCACTGAGTAGAAATTCACGATTTCAAATCTTAGAAAGAGTTCAGCATACAATTAATTTTTACATCAACAACAGCATATGGGTGGAAAACATCAAGTGCTCCGAAAAAAACTGGGATGAATAACACCTTTATGGTTCGCATTGAAAAGATCAATTTTCTGCAAAATTTTAAAAAACTTATCAAAAAACGTGGGAAAATACTGAAAAGAAGTATGCATATTTGGTGCCAAAAGCAAAATCAAATATAAAATATCTTATTCAATTTTGAAAAATTCTTACCCAATTTGTAAAGACATTTTCTTTCCTTTTGCAAAGACAATTTGCAACAATCGAATAATAGATATATTGAGCATAAGCACGTGTGACATCTAAGCTTGTTTATCAACTCATCATTAGTCAAAGAGTTGTTAATGCTTTTGAATAGCTCAAACAAAGCTTGAAGCTCACTTATTGTAACCGCGATGACAAAGAACACATGCTAAGTTAGACTCACGTGAACAAAAAAATCATGGCCCATGAAAAGTGAAGTAGATAACTACTAACCCCTAAATCGAGTGTAATTGTGTCTTAAGCTAGAATTTAATTATAAAATCTAACGTTTCCAAGCACCATGGTTGTATGAATATAAATTTCAACATCAAACAACCTAATTGCACAAGAATACAATCTAAATTGATATACATCTCCAATTTATAACAAATCATTTCTGAAATTCTATCTACGTTAATTCAAACAATTGCTATTTAACTAGTTCTGCCTATCATGATGTTCCAACATGAAATAATGTAAAGTGCAGAAAGTAAATGACACCAGCAATTGTTTACGCAGTTCGATGCAACGCATCTACGTCTGCGGGGCCAAGCCCAGTAATGTAATCATTCACTAGTATGTCAAAGATACAGTTTATACAATAACTTATCTTTACTACTCTATTGTGGATCTGCAAATCCCTTGCTGCCAATCCTGCCTTAACCGAATCCCACCGGTCTCAACTTCCGTTGACGCTGGATCACCTCCTCCGAGATTTTATGGCGTGTGATTACACTACTAAACTTCCATGTCCCAGAGTAGGAATCATGAAGTTTTAGAGGACCTTACTGCCTATCGCCGCTATGGACAATTCTGAATGCAGAATTGTAGTTCAGTAAAAACGGTAGCTTTGGCGTTGCAGCTGTTGTCCCATTTATAGCTCAGAGCCGTGTCCTTCAACAATTTCCACGGCAGAGGAATTCTTCTTCCATAATAACTCTTATTCAGTTCGTTAACAGCCTGGAAGAAAGAATCCTGAATATATCCAACTCCTAAAATATAGCAGAATTTCCTTTTCCTAATCCAAGTAAATCTCTGCAAATATTCCATAAATAATTCCGAATTGGAGATGGATATGGACTGTATTTATTCCATAAATAACGTTGGACATGGACTGTATTTATTCCATAAATAATACATGCAGTAATATTCCGCCATATCCATATACCATAATTAAACCCTGTGCTGTCATCAATTTGTCCGCAACTTCTGTTCTGTACTGATACCCGTCTGTTGATGTTGGAACATCACTTTCCACAAATTAGCCAATTAAGTCTACGGACTTTACAATTTCATCATTTGAAGCTGCTATTTTGTGCTCCATTTATACAAGCATGATACAACAAAAAAGATGTTTTCATATTGGTCCAGCATCAGACTAAATATTCAAGAAGTTTCTTCAGTCAAAACATTCAGGCCAAATAAATTTGACTGTAATCATTCATTGACAATGAAGCTCCAGAGATGAAAAGAAGAAAAACAAGGAAGTGAATGTCCATCTTCAAATTACTCACTCTAAAGCATTGGAAACTGTTCAAGCAATAGAACTAAGAGAACTTGAAAAATCTGCAAATAAACCTTACAATTTGAACAATCTAAAATAAAATAAAAAGGTAGAGCACAAGCTATTGGCTACCCAAATCTACGACAAAGGAAATTAAATGATAGTCTGGGAAAAGGAAACATGTTTCTGAGACTTACCAGTGGTGAGCATGTCATTGTCTGAAATATGGTCATAGTCGTTAAATTGAAGATGGAGTTTCAAGTCTTGAAATGTATTTCTGTATTTCAGCTGCCAAACTGTACTTTTCTTTTTTCAACTATAACTTACTGAGCTGCTCTGCATAAAACAAGAGAAAGCAACGAAAATTGAGTAGATGTGGTACATGTACATGGGGAGTGTAACAATCGAGACCAAGGCCAAAAATTCAAAGGGATAAGCCCCAAAAAGTAAACTCCCTAAGACTTAAGACTACATGACTTAAATTCAGATTAGAAAATCATCAAAAAACTTAAGAGTTCATTTCATACCTAAATGAACGGGATCACGTATTTCTTTGCTTTTTACGAACTGGAATAAATTATGCACACTGCAAGGAGAGTATTGGGAATCAGATAACACACAAAAATAAGGTGTAAACCACTCGGGCAAATAATCGAACAGTTTGTATGCATTAAGAAGTACATGCGTGGTCGCCGAAGCAGGTAAAGCTAAAGGAACTCATCGGCCAAACTAAACAAAGATATGAGGCGACATAACTAAATAAACAACGAGCGTAAAGTTAAGAGGATTACAACAGAAGATTACAAGCAAATGTAGAGGGCGTTAAACAGTGAACAATTTAAAAATTGATATATATATATATAAACCTCATAGTGATACAGAGAGGTGGAAAAAGGTGAACATGGAGAAGAAGACATGTATACCGTAAGGTCCATAAACATACAGTTTGATGCGGCAGTCAAGGTCCTGATTATCAGGCGGGCGCTCATCGTCGAGCCGAAATTGTGAGTTTTAAAATAGGGTCGGGTCCACCCCACCAAGACTGATTGCGAAAATTGGGCGAACAAATCACCTTATGGAGCATATGTGACCGGGTACCTTCAACTTGTTGTAACTGGCAATTGAAGGTTTTCTCTTTGGAGAAAATATGAAAGAGAAACAGGGAGGTGGATGGATTGGGAATAGGGCTGTAAACGAGTCGAGCTCGAACAGACCTGTGTTCGAGTTCGAGTTTGAGTTCGTATTGCATGTTCGTGATCGAGTTCGAGCTCGTACGAGTTGAGATATTTTAGTTCGAGCTCGATTCGTTTGACTTTTAGAAAGTTCGAGCTCGACTCGTGAGCTCGATAAAAAATCGAGTTCGAACTCGAACTCGAGCTAGTTCGAGCTCGTTAAAGCATTAATGAATAAAACTTAATTGATTTATATAAAATTCTATATAAAATTCTATTCGAGCTGCTCGACGAGTTCGAACGAACGAGACCGAGTTCGAAAACGAACTTTGACTGAGTTGTTCGCGAGTTGTTCACGAACGGTTCAGTTCATTTACACCCCTAATTGGGAACACGAGGCCACCGTCTACCGTACCTAAACAGGCGGAAAGAAAAATACTTCACGCTTATAGTAAAGTATGGATAAATGTAAATATTATAGTCAAACTGTCAAGTAGTCTCACACGAGACTCTATGCTTTCACCATCACTCAAAACTTCTTCAAGCATAAAGGTAACATAAAATTTTCCAAAGGTTTGCAAGTATATAAACACTTACAAAAAGAACTTAAAAGTATTAGTGCACCTTTCTCTTTAAAAACTCATGTCACATTTATAGAGTTAAAATGAGTTTCTCCCATAACAAAAAAATAAATACGAACACATAACTACAAACTAAATATTTAATTATTACTCCTCTAAACACAAATTTCCTTTTCTTGATTTTTAATTTATTTCTATATTATATTGGCTAAGATGCTTCTTTTTCTTTTTGAAATAAAACATTCCACTTACAATTTCAAGTAACAGTGAGAAGATTTATTCAATTTACTAAGTATCACAATTGTAAAGTTAGGGTACTATTTTTCAAATCGAAAATATATATGGCTAAAATGGCAAATGAATAAATAAGAGAGTTAAATATTAAAATTCCTTTACTCTAAGGGTGTTTTTTTTTCTAGAATAAACCCAAAATTTTCTAATTCTATAAAATTGTCCAATTCTGTTGTTTGTTTTTACAAATATTTTGATTTAGAATTGATTTTTATGAACTTTGAGGCTTTGAATTCTATGGATCTACTATAAACTACTCTGCCCAAGAAAGTATATATATAATGCTCAAGTTGAAAGCCTCACATGAGAAGGAGTTGTACGTTGAGCTGAAGGACATAGTAGATTCAATTGTGGTGTCTACTTGTGAGGAACATGCCTTGATGAAAAAGCTTCGTTCAATTTGGGAGTTGACCAAGCTCTCAAGGTCTCTTGAGAGACAAAAGAGCGAAGCGAAAGAGATAATTCCCTTGAACGCAAAAGTCAAGGCAAATGATGAAAAAATAAAGGTAAAATTTTATTTGTCAAACTTGCTTTCTTTTCCAAATTGGATGTTAGTGCCTCATTACTTACTTGAGATGCTAACATATCTTCTAGGTTGACAAGATCAAATTTGGTTTCACTCCTATGGTGGGTCCTGTGATGGAGGATGAAGAAGAGGTATTCGATGAAGAACTTGCTGCTCTGTATAGTGAACCGCATATGGATGATGATGGGCCTACCATGAAGGATGAAGAGCCTATCTTGGACGATGATGGCTTTATGGTGGATGGTCCTGCTCATCGTCGGTTTGCTAGCCAAGTGGGTATGAGAGTTTCCTATAAAATTTCCCCTTAAGAACTACCCAATTTGTCATTTTAGAACTAATTTAAATCACATGTTATTGTTATTGCAGTCGAGGAGATATCAGATGCTTGATCAATTTGAAAGATTGCAGATTGAAATCAAATCTTATCGTGAGTTATTGGGAAATGTGGACCTCCTTGAAAAAGGTGAGATTTGGGATAAGATGCTTGGTCTCAAGTGCGGTTACTTGCTTGCAACTGATGGCTCTGATGAAGTGGAAGCCTTTCACCCTCACCGGCTTGAGCAACTTCGGGAATGGATAGCAGATAAAAAGGAGGAGGTGGATCTTTTGAAAAGGTTGGACAAGGATCAAATGGAAGAGTTGGAGAAACTCAAGCCGCCTACCTTAGCTCTTTAACCCTACAGGTCAGTGTACCTTTTTGTTGCCTCTTTAGTTCAATGCAAATTTTCTTTAAATGCTAGTTCTTGGAATTATCAGTGAAAGCAGCATATGTGTGTAAGGTCAAGGCGTAGTTGTGGGAGAAATGAGATGAATCAAGTGAGCTGTATATTTTTCCCGAGGTTGTGTTAGTAGTGTGTTCTATTACATGAGAAAGACGTAAGAAATTTTAGTCTTTGGGTAAACAGTGGTAGAATCATTGTTTGCTTGAGATTTTTTTTAAACAAAATACAGAGCATTAACATAAAGAGTTTCATAACATCCGACTCATAAACAAAATACTACATAAAGTCATAAGCCACCGAATGAATCGGAAGACGCTGCCTAGGGACTAGAACATGAACAGAATCTACAAATTAGCGCCTTGGAAACATCGGTGCTCTCCTCCTTAAGCAATGGTACCTAGAAGATAAACCCCTTGCAATTGACCTCATGGCCATTGCGAGCGAGCTGCATTTCGAAGGTCAAGCTAGGTCCTGACCCTTGTCCTGGAGTTCCTTGGCTTCCAACATCTGAAGCGCCTGAATCCTTGTTATGGGACGCCGCATCTTGCTAAAGAGGCGCATCACTTTCTGCACCTGAGTGTCCTTCTTCATCGTTGAAGCTGCTTGGATCGGTTGAATCGGCGTTGAAGCTGCTTGAAATTAAAGGGTGCCTTTTGGAGACTTGGTTGTTTTTGCATTGCATTAGTTTTTCATTTGTTGTTCGAATTTTGATGAGACTAGTTAGGTTTACACATTTTGCTGGTTGAGTTTTTGTTTGTTTGCTGGTTGTTTGAGATACTCATTCACACGTTTTGTTGAATATGTCTCTTTCTTCTTTGCCTTTTCTGTTACTCTCTCCTCACATTAACTTGGTGCATTTCCTTTGTTGGTTCTTGCTATATTCATTGACACGTTTTTCTGATTGTGTAAAAACTCATGATACGTTCATAATAGTTGTGTTCAATGGCTTTTGTGCCCAGAATTTTGTGTTCAATGGATTTGCTGATTGTGTTTCTTTGTTGTGCACCTTTTCTTGTTGTAGTCATTGAGTTTATTGATGACATGTGTATATTTTGTGTTCCATTTTTCCCGCTGAGCATTATTGAAGGTAGAGCAATCATGTGGTTTAGAAGGAATCTGAAATGTTTCCCTTTTAGACTCTAAGAATGGCTTTCTTTAATTCTGTTGATTTAACGTGCTTTGCTTTTCAGTTAAACTTGGAATGAAGGTCATCATGAGGTCCATCTGCTATCGTTGTACTTTAAAAACATTTTTTATCAACTCATTTATTTGATTTTCATCCCCTTTTGGCTTTTTTTTGCTGTTAGACACTGCCAAAATATATTGTGTAAGAACTCATGTTGCGTTCATAATAGTTGTGTTCAATGGCTTATGTGCCCAGAATTTTGTGTTGTGTCATGTGTGTGCGCGTGCGTGCATGCGTGCTCAATGGGTGCAACTTTCTGGTTACATGAAATACTTGTTTAGCTAGGGGTTATGTATTCAAAGGGTGCTCAAACGGTGTTATGTTCTTTAGCAAATATTCACAAGAATACACATTTTCTGTTATGTCTCTTCACTTATTCTGGTAATTGGTGTTTGACTTGCTGATTGTGTTTCTTTCTTACTAGATCATCTATGAATACATCTTGATCATCTTGTTCTTTTGCAGGTTTATGTTGGCGGTTACTGTAGAGTATATTTAGATGTTGGTTGTTGTCTATAGTATTGGAGACACTTGTAAAGAATCTCATGGATCTATTGGTCTAGTTTATCTCAATTCGCAGTTAGTATGGTAGTAATGTAGGGCGTTTTGTTAAAACCCAATGGTCGCTTTGAACTGATTCTCAAACTTTCAACTCTTGTGCTTCCAACTTTTGCGTGGAAGTGGAATTATCAAGAATTGCTTTAAATTTTTGGTTTTCAGGATTCACTGTTGTGCTAATTAGTTTGATTGTGTGGTTGGCATGATTGTTGAATGATCGTTTGGTTGTCGGGTTTAAAGGTTGTCGGGGTCTGTTTATTTTTCATGGAATTGGGACATAATTTTCTAATTCTATTAGACCAATTCTACTGTTTGGCAACACAAAAATTTTGGCTGAGAATTGGAATTGCAATATTATGACCCTTTTAATTCTTTGGTTTCAATTCTTTTCGTTGAGTAAAGTTTTCAAATACCAATTCTTAATTTTTTTTAAATCTCGCGGGTCAAATGCGGGTCAAAACGGGTTATACGGAAAATATGGGTCCCTAATATATTCCATTTTTCGCAAATTTTATTTTGGTTGCTGACTAAAGCAGCACCACCGTGTTCCCGATCACCACCGTTGCATCCGCCATCAACGCCATTTTACGCTCTGTTATCTAATATTTAAAAACTAATTTCAAGTATTTACTAGGGTTTTTTCTAGGTTTGATGTTTAATCACTTTGGGGCTTAAATTTCTCCATTTTATCCATATATGTGATTTAATAGCGAATTCAGGTTGTGGGTCTTCTTGATTTTACTCAATTTATAGGGTTTACTCAAGAATATTGATTTCTGGGGTTTACGGTTGATTCAGATGAGTGTGTATGTTGGGGTTGATTCAGATGAATGTGTATGTTAGGATTTTATCAGAATACAAAATCTGTTTTTCATGAAAGTTAATGGCATTGTTAAGAAAAGTTTGTTAATTCTTGAGACCATCTATAGCTTGAGTATAGTTTGAGCAAAGCTAATGGTAACTTGACAGAACCTGGAGGATGACGTTGTAGTACTTGCTTGTTCATTTTGATAATTGTTCTTTAGGTTGCATGAAATATTGTAGGAATGCCATCCAATTATCATATCAATATGTTTATGTTGTGTATTGAGTTGTCTAACATGATTCTGTGCTTTTGAATGGCCTGATTAATGTCATCACTGGAATCCTACCTAATATTTGTATCTAACATGGTTCTTAGTGGCATATTCTTGCAATATTTCCATATAGTTGTCACAGCAATCTATATAAACCAAGTATTGGAACTTATTATAATTAAAACCTCTGAATATTTATGTTTGAGTTGCTTACTTTCTCACAAGAACACACACAGACACACCCTTATGGACACTTGGTTTTGATCAGTTGCTTACTTGCTACCAAATTAAAGAAGTAGATAATATGCAGTTCTTCTACAGGAAACACAATTTCCCCAAGAGTTAATGTATCTCCTTTAGTTAATGTTTGATTTGTTAGTTACATTTGATTTAGATGATTAAGGTCATTTTAGACTTCTACAGTTAACACAATTTAGCTAATGCATAAAGACTTCAATGTACACATTTATTTGTAGGTTCTTGTACAGACAGATATACTACCTGACTAATTTCAGGTTGCCATGGAACTAGATTGCATGGTCCATGGTCCCATGGAAAATCTGCATTAGTTGTCGGATAAAATTAGTTTGTTAGATATAACTTCATTTGTTTATCTGATTAATTTGAAGGGTCCTTTATTATATTATCAGTTTGTAACTAGGATTTGATCTATTGTCAGCTCGCATTTTATTTTACTGTATTCCAGGTGGGATTTTAATTTTTAAGTAGAGTACTAATCAAGCCTGAAATATGTTCTAAACAATTAGGTATTGTCAAATGTTAGATTCTTCGATTAGTTTAAACTTTATTCCAGTGTAAATAAATGATCAGTTAGTGTAAGTGAAAGGAGTTATAGATTCTTTCATTGAGTCATTTCTTATCCATCTAATCATCATCACATAATACTGAGAGAAGTTAAGCTATGGAAAATATCGAAACTCATGATTACTATAATTGCTATATAGTCAGTTCCAACAGAGCTCTTAACTCGTTCATTGATTGATTAGAACATGTATAGCACCGAAAATAATAAATTAGGTAGTGTATATGTTCTCAATATGTTTGAGTCCCTTTGTGGCCTTTCTACCTCTGCCATCCTTTTATGTTTTTTGTTTAACTGGATCTTTTCCCCTTTTGATTGCTTCTTCAACAATCAGGTCGCAAAGGTTTGAATATTCTTTCAGTTCCTTGAAGTTATTCTCTCTGGAATTTCTCATGTTCAAGTCTTGCCAGTGTCTTAATATTCTTCCACATATAAAGAGTTTGAAGGAATTACATATCTCTTATTACCAACATTTAGAGGGGAACTGCATTAGAGGAAGCGAACCTGAGCCAATAAATGAAAATGTAAATCATCTCTTTATTTGTATTATAAGACATTTTGACAGTTAAGTAGTTAGAGTTTTTGCTTGTTCATTTTTTACAATTAAGTAGCTAGAATTCCCGAAGTTCCGTATCCATGATGATGGTGGGAATTGAAATGGATAAGGGAATTGTGGGCATCTTCTGGGTTATATGCTGTTAATGGTGGATTTCCATCTGAGTTGGTGCTGCTCGGACTCATTTCGGAGGAATTCTTTTAGTTTTCTTTGTCTGAAAACTTAGTTTCATGGTAAGTGTGAGGTTGGATTAAACAGAGAGTGGAGGTTCTAGTGGCATGCCCTTTGATCAGTAGCATGATGCATGGTAGTGAAGAAGAAAGCACAGAAAATGACAAGTGATCAGTTTGTGTGTGTGTGTGCATGTCCAAACTTGATGCTTCTTGGATTATAGTGATGCTTCTTGGTACTGTTTTACTATGTGTTAAAAAAAATTTGTTTTTCTTTATCAAAACAAAAAGTTCATTTTCATTGTCAACAATATTTTGGAAGTGATGAAAATACTATTGTGAAAAAAAAAATGAAAACTAAAAGCAATAAAAGCAATATGACAATTCCAATTCCAATTCTATATTAATTTTTTTTTGAAGTGAATTTTATATTAATTTTAAAACATCCAAACACAAAAATTGGATTACAATTCATTTCTTAGGCAATTCTTTGATTAGCCAAACACTATTAATATAGTGGATGTTTTAACTGGAAACATTGTGATATATAGAATGAGTTTCTCTAGTGTTAATAGGTAGTCCAACTCATTCTTTTTGGAAGCTATGCTTAGCTTCTTGTAGAACCTTTTAAGGTTCTACTTCTTGTACTATTACTTTAATTGTTTTGTTATTTAAAAGGCATGGGGAAGCCAATATAAATCCCTCCACCTTGGTGGTTTAACAAAAAAAAAAAAAAAAAAAAAAAAAGCCAAACACTAGAATTCACTATGAATTGTAACACCAACTATTAATTTCAATTCTAGAAAATTTGAACACCAATGCCAATTCTAGCAACCAAACTAAAGAAGGAAAAAACGTGGATTCCGGTTTGAGGCTCACTGGGTCAAATCGGCTGATTGTGAGAGAATGGTGGAACACCTTTGGGACTCTTCTGACCCGTCTTTCTTAGAGAAGCTTCGAGGATGCAAATTGGGCTTGATGAACTGGAGTAAAGGCGCTTTCCCGATCATTCCGAAAAGATTGGAGGAGTTGAGTAAGGAATTACACAGTTTGCAGAGTGGTGTGATTACAGATGTTATCCAGGAAAGAATCTGTTCTGTTCGTTCTGAGTATGAAATGTTGCAGGAGGCTGAAAGTATTCGCTGGAAGCAGAGAGCGAAACAACACTGGTATAAGGAGGGGGACAGGAATACCAAATTCTTTCATCGATTTGCTACCAATCGAAGGAACAAGAACCACATCTCTGGCCTCAAGGATGATCAGCTTATCTTAAGGACTGAGGATGATGATATTCAACGCATCATTCTAGACTATTTTGGAGGTCTGTTTTCTTCCTCTTTGCCGCCTATTGATGTAATGGAGCAAGTCCTCTCGAGGTTACAGCCACGAGTGCTGCCGGATATGGCAGTCAACTTAACTCGCCCATATGGGGACTTGGAGGTGGCTCGGGTGGTCAAACAGATGCATCTGTTTAAGTCACTTGGCCCTGATGGGATGAGCCCAGTATTTTACCAAAAGTTTTGGAGGATTGTTGGAAGGGATATCACTCGGTTTGTCTTGGCTTTCTTGAATGATGGAGTATTTGAGCCTTCTACAAACTTCACCCACATTGTTCTCATTCCGAAGGTGGATCAACCTGATCTTATCACCCAGTTTCGCCCCATCAGCCTGTGTAATGTGGTTTATAGGATTGCTTCTAAGGTGGTCGCGAACCGCCTAAAGTTGATCATGCCGAGCATTATTTCTGAATCGCAGTCTGCCTTTGTTCCTGGTCGTCTTATTACTGACAATGTTCTTATTGCTCATGAGATTCACCACACGATGAGGAAGAGGACCACTCCGAAACTGGGTCATATGAGTATTAAGCTGGACATAAGTAAGGCATTTGATCGGATAGAGTGGAGCTTTGTGACCCGATGTCTCCGGTTTATGGGTTTCCCGGAGTCTTTTGTACAACTGGTGGATCAGTGTCTGTCTACGGTCGTTTTCTCTTTTATCTTCAATGGAGGAGAGTTGGGAAATCTGAGACCTAACAGGGGACTTAGACAAGGTGACCCTCTCTCGCCTTATCTATTTATTATTTGCTCGGAGATCTTTTCTACCTTACTTACAGACCTGGAAAAAGCTGGTAAAATTAAAGGATTGGGAGCCTCAAGATAGGACCTAAGATTTCTCATCTTTTCTTTGCTGACGATACCTTATTGTTTGGGGAAGCTGGAGAGGATGAGGCTACTCACTTTAAGTGGGCAATCAGTCTATTTGAAAGTATCTCTGGGCAACGCATCAACTATGACAAATCAGGTGTTCTGTTCAGCCCAAACACCAGTGAGGCCGTGAGGAAGATGGTTTGTGATATTTTAAAAATTCCTGAGGTCCATTCCCATGGGAAGTATCTTGGCTTGCCTTCGGAGCTTGGGAGAAGCAAGGTTGAGATTTTCCAGAATATAAAAGATCGTGTTCGCAAGCGAATTGATGGGTGGAGTGAGAGGAATCTTTCTAAGGCAGGAAAGGATGTTCTTATCAAGTCTGTCTTACAGGCAATTCCGAGCTATTCCATGAGTTGTTTCCATATCCCGGGGACTGTTCTTGATGACATTAAGGCTATGATTAGCAACTTCTGGTGGGGAGGTGATGAAGATAAGAGGAAAATACATTGGGCTTCTTGGCCGAGAATGGCAAGAGCTAAAGAGAATGGTGGCTTGGGTTTCCGTGACCTTGAATCTTTTAACTTGGCTATGCTCGGCAAGCAAGCGTGGAGAATGCTAACTAATCCCACGTCTCTTATTGCGAGGGTGTATAAGGATAAGTACTTCCCGAATTCCTCTCTTTTTCAGGCAACTATGGGCTCTAGGCCATCTTGGGCGTGGAGAAGTATATCTCGCGGGACTCAGGCTCTACGTCTCGGTTGTAGGAAGCATGTGGTATCAGGACGCAATATAAGTATCTGTCACGATCCTTGGCTACCGAGTTCTCAATCCTTCTTTGTGGCTTCACCGGAGAATGTGCCGTGTAATCTTCATGTTGTAAGTGATCTTATTGACCCAGACACTAGATGGTGGAGAGATGACCTTCTTAGTGCCCACTTTGTTTCTTCGGGTGCTGCTCTTATAAAAACTATTCAGATTGGAGGCCAAGGCGACCGGGATCATTGGCGTTGGCATTTCACGTCCTCTGGGAAGTTTACAGTAAAGTCCCTCTACCACGTTCTTGTAGAGCAGCCGCAACACCTATCCCGTCATAATGTTCCGACAGCTTCACCTGGGGATTCTACTTTTTGGAAGAAATTATGGAGACTCCGTGTACCGAATCGAGTGCTTCATTTTGCTTGGAGGCTAGCAACTGATTGTCTCCCTACGACGGATAATTTACGCCGAAGAACTCTACAGGTTTCACCGATTTGTCGTTTGTGTGAGACCGGACATGAGCTCTCTGCCCACTTGTTCTTTCAGTGCCTTTATGCACACACTGTTTTTGATGTCGCTGGTCTCTAGGACACTATTCAGTACTCGGAAAGGAGCCGCGGGGAGTTCTGGTTCCGCCAACTTATCATAGATAACAGCGTGGAGACGTCGGAGATGATAGTGATGTTATTCGATGCCATATGGGGCCAACGTAACAAGCTGGTTTTCGAGAATACTCACATCGACGGCTCGGTGGTTGCGTCAATGGTAGCAGGCAATCTATCAAGCTTTCACCGCGCCAACCTTTGGCCGGAGCGATTGTCTTCTTGCTTGGAGGATACGGTACTGCTGCAGCCTCCATCTGGGGTAGCCCGTGTGCATTTCGACGCGGGGCTTGCGGGGGACGGAGTTGCAGGCTCGGGGATTATTGCTTTAGATGAGCAGGGAGGTTTTATTAAGGCTGTAGCAAGGAAAATGCACATGGTCAGTGACCCCCTCTTAGCCGAGGCTTTGGCTGCAAAAGACGCCATTGAACTAGCCGTGTCCTTGTCTCCGCGCCGACCAATTTTAGTTGGTGATTCTTTGGCACTAATTCAAATGATCCGGGAGGATATCCAATGTTCACTGGAAACAACATCACTGGTGGGGGAGCTTAAAGAACTGATTCGGTCTTATAGTTTAGAATTGCCATATTGGGTGCCACGTTTGGAAAATTCCTCGGCTCATTTGCTTGCTCAGTTTGCAAAGTCGAGTGTTAATTCTTCTAGTACGTGGATTACTCCACCTCCTTTCATTGTATCAAACGATTCTGGACGTTTTCCAGGACCTTGAAATGATAACACGTTCTTCTTCTTCAAAAAAAAAAAGTAAGAGAAGAATTTGTCTTATCAAAAAAAAAAAAACGGTTTTCATGGGCACTCGTTAACATGGATGAGATTCCATGGATTATTGTGTAGTTAATGTTAATAAGTGCAGAATTAATTATTACGAACATTTATACATTAATTGGGTGTGAATGCATTGAATTTACGTGGTAAATACATCTATTTGTCTTAATTACTTTATATTTACCATCTACTTGGTTTCTTCTGACGATTATTCATGGTACACATATATCTGGAAAAACAATCCGTCTAATAAACATATTAATTATCTTTACTTGATATTATTCCATTTGAAATCACAATATATTTGAATTCAAAAAATAAATTGTGTTTATGGTATTAAAACAATATATCATTCGATAAAATTTCCAAGATAACAATATTTTGAATGTTTGAATCCATTATTGTTTAATTAATATTTAATATGTTTATTACATGTATTATTTCAAAAAAAAATCATATACATTATTTATAAAATTTATAAAACTATCTAAATACAACTTTGTTATAGTAATAGTTGGTGGGTTTATAAAAACTAAAATATAACCACTAAATTGTATGAATATATTTATTACCTGACACTGTAAATTTTAAATATGTGTACGATAAATAATCATTATCGTTGATATAATTATCCGTAAATAGAATCCAATGGTAAGTATACAGTAATTGAGAAAGATAGATATTTACCACGTAATTAAAACAAACAGATGTATTTACCACGTAAATTCAATGCACTCACACCCAATTAATGTATAGATGTTCGTAATAATTAATTCTGCACTTATCAAGATTAACTGCACAATAATCCATGAAATCTCATCCATGTTAACGAGTGCCCATGATTTTGTACTACGGAGTATAACAATTCGCGGGTCCATTTCCGGGTCGAATCCGGGTTATAAGATTTTTTTTGACAGAGTATATATTCAGACTCAGACTCAGAATCTTAATTTTCTCTGTTAAACCGCCGCCGTCAAAACTTTCTCTCATTACCTTCACCGGGCACGCCATCGCCGCTGTCGTTCCACCAAATTTCCAGGTAATCTCCCTTCTATTCTCTAACTTTAAAAATCTCCCTCAAAATCCAATTTAATCCTCAACCATTGTTCTTCCCGGTTTAGGGGTATATTGAAATCCGCAAATATCCCGTTTTTTTTTTTTTTTTTTTTTTTTGTTGAAAATCACGAATACATGTTGTGGGTTTTCCCGATATATTACTGTTGTAGTGGATTGTTTACGTTGGTTAAATTTGAAAATTGGGAAAAGATGTGGTCTTGGTTGGAATTGGTGTTTCCATGTCTGTCTTATAATTGTTCCGCTTCTTGGAGAGAGTTTTATTCATTTCCCTTCTTCTTTCTTTAAGTTGAGCTCAGCATGGATTGAGGTTATCGAAACAAGAAATTGTGTTTTTTTGATGATGTTGATGAAAATATGGTGTGCTTACTGATTGTCCCGGACTAAATTGCAATTTAAGTATTCATCAGTCAAAATCGCTCAACTTTAATAGTATACTTCAGTTGATATGTGAGTAAGAATAGAGCAGATTGTAAAAATATCAGCTTTTTTGATGCATAATTAAAGATACTAGTGAAATTGTAGTTTTTTAGACGATTGCACGAAGTCTAATTGTTTATTTATAGTTTGGAATAGAGTGAGTATTAAAATATAAATGAAAGAATGTGTGATTGTGATAAATCTGTATAGATGCTTCATGTAGCAATGAATGCATACTTGTTGCAGAGTCACGTCTTGCAGTTGATCTATGTGCTATCCTATGACGATGCTTATGAAAGATAGTTGGCTTATGCCTTGACCCTTGAGTATAGGTCTTTGTACGAATGTCAATAGCTCCTTTTTGGATCAGTTATATCGTTGTAGTATAGTGTAAGACCTTTTGTACAAATGTCAATAGATGTCCTATATTTAGAGTGCACTTTGCTAGAGGTGTACAGCTTTGTTTTAAGATTCTCTTTGTCAAAATCTTTGTTTTAACTTTTAAGATTAACTCTTTGTCAAAAACTCTGTAGTATACTTGAACTTCACTCAGTTTCGGGGGAACTGAACTTTCTAATATTAAACTCTGTATTTACATGTTCTTCTCAAGTACTTGCTAGTAATTCTCTTCTCAGTATGCGCAGCCATGCCTTTGCAATTTAGCAACCATTAACAAGTGTATTCATGGCTGCTGCATTTTAACAGAGCTGAGATTGTGACAAGTGCATAGTTGAAATAGTCTTAGTAGGTCTACATTGCTTCTGAATCCTATTATGTATTTTCTACTGAAATAAAGATGGTTTATGTCTGTTTTTGTGGTGAATATATCTTCGAAATGTTGTTTCTATTGCTGAAATATATCATGATTATGACTGTTGGGATGTGAAGCTGTATTTTTGCTGCTGAACAAAATATTACTTTTTATGTGTATTTTTAATTTATTCCTTTTTATGTGTGTAGAGCAAAGTTGATGCTTTAGAGGCCAAGTTTTCTAAGTGTAGATGGTTAAAAGAGGGTTAAAAGTATCTTCGAATGATTCATGTTTGTATAATTTTGCTTGTTTATTTTTTTGGTGTTGTAAGATTATGGTCTACTAATTTAAAAGATATTTTTGGCCACACTTATCTTGATTGAATTGTGAGAGGGCTTTCTATTGAATTTGAACACCAATTATAGCAACCAACACACCCTAACTTGAAAGCCCTCTTTCTATCAATTTCGTATTTTTCTCATATAGACCCAAAGTTTGGCCTACATTTCCTCCACACTCCCGCTGGTCTTCGATTTAGAAGTGCCCTGCCGACTCCGGTGAACCAGTGAACCCAAAAAGGAATAGCATATTAGCATCGCTGTTACAGCCGACTGTGCAAAGTATTTACATTTCATCTTCTCCAGTGAATTCTCTTGATTGATCTCTCTTCTGTTGATATTCTGGCTGCATAGATTTGAACAGTTTTCTTGCTTTGTGTTGTCTTACCAGTATTTTCGATTAGTTTTACAGTGCATTGTTTGGATTGCGCTGGTCATCGGTTATGTTTATTTGTTCTGTTTGATTTTATTTGTATCAGTAAAGGCCCACGAGAGTTTACTGGTGATGCTTTAGGGAAGAGTGAGGGTCTTAGGTATTGAACATTGTCCTTTTGCTATTGAATGATTAGAGTTTTCATTTTTAGGAAAATCATTTAGGGTTAAATGATCTGAAGTAATTTAAACTGCAGGCGAGTCCAAAAGAACAGAGAAACTGGTCTTTCTGTGATAAAGAATTAACTAGATTCATTTGTGTGATGTTAAGAATTCTATTCTATTGCATCATAGCTTGATCGTTTTTGTATAATATTCTTCTGCATATGGATTAGTTGTAATTTTACGTGTAAATCTTTCAAGCCTCACTGGATATTTATTAGAAAAAGTTAGGATCATTGCACTGGTTTCCACTTATTGCTCGTGAACATTCAACTTCCACTTGAGCCTAATGTGGTTATAGTCCTAGAAGAGATGATGGTTAGTTACATGCTTTCTATTTTCATTTCAGGAATCTTCTTTGGGAGCCAAGTAGAAGTTTAAGTATGCCTTCTATTCAAAGAGCTTTGCCGCCTGAGCTTGCTGATAATACCATCCGAGTTAGTACAATTTGTTTCTCTTCTTCCTCAAATAAATTTTGTTCTATTAAGTAGCCGTATCGGTTCAACTTTAGCTGATTCAACATTATTTATAACTGGATCTCTTGTTCTATTTGACTGATGCAGTTGTTTCGGGAATGCTTGCGAAGAGCTAAATACATTGGCCACAAGGTTTGGTCTTTGTTCTACTTTTTCTATTCTATGTATACTTAAACATGGTTCTGCTTTTCTGATACGCTACATGTGTAGCTTCATTCCTTAGAACAAGAAAAGAGAATTTTGTAACTTGCTGTCATTTGTAGCATCTTTGATGAGAAAATACATTTTTGCATTAGTATGTTCGAAAGTGAATCAGAAACATACTCCCTCCGTCCCCTATTAATTGTCCTACTTTTTCAGTCAAATATTTCACTATATGTTTTACCATTAATAACTTTAATTATATTTAATAATAATTTAAATTTTTTTAATATTCTAAAAGTGTTTCACACCAAGAATCTAAAGATATTATATATGATGATATTATATTTATATACAAAAAGTTATTAATGGTCAAACATGGTGTGAAAAAAGTTCACTATTTTAATAGGACAATTAAAAAGGGACGGAGGGAGTAAGTGTCTTTTAAAAAAGGAAAATTATTGTAAGGTTGTCATCCTTTCTTGAAAGGTCTCGGGTGTCCTGGCCATAGGCATCATAAGTGGCTGTTTTTTTGCTCTGCGGGCAACACATTTGTATAAGTAAAAACATACAGGAGTTCTGATGTATCATGTAAATTCATTATATGCTGGGAAATGCAAAGCTAAAACATAACTCACTTACCTGTTCTTCTGTTTTGCAGCAACACAACACTGAACTTGTTGTAGGCATGGTGAGGGACCAGTTCAAGAAAAACATGCATGAGACCAATCCTGAGAAAATTCAGAAAATGAAAGATGAGTAAGTTTAGTTCCTAATTCATACATATGGATCTTGCCCAATCTCGAGTCCTTGTTTCTTACGGTTTTGTCATGAAAAGAGGAAGAGTAGGATGTCATATAAAATTCATTGGTTAATATTGCTTCTCCAAAATGGCAGATTGGAATTATTATAACTTATGCATCTCTGATGTTTGCAGCACTGCCAGGGGACTGATAAATCACATAATATTCGAAGCAGAACAAATGACAGGTCGAAAGTTCAGCCAGGGCTCATGAAAACTCTATGAAAATCTAGGGTTACTGGGTTTCATTCCATCAGTTTTAAGCTTCTTGGTTTTGCTGAACAATAATAAGCTGAATCTTCATCCCTCTTTGTTCTATGCTGTTTCCCTGGTATGCTGATACACCTCCTATATGGTGAAGTTGTCGGTACTTTTAGTTTATTATTGTTCCATTTGTTCATTGAAGCCAAGAATAGTTCAGCCATGAATGTAGTCAGACTTTTGAATGTTCAACTCATTCTTGAGCCAAGATTACATGTAATTTTGATTTAAAAGGCTACTAATACAACTTCCCCGATCACCACATAAACAGAAAACAAGAATTTTTATTGTGAATTTCATGTCACAAAGTCCATGTTCTTACTGAAAGCATGGAAATTGCATGATCTATATATTCTAGAGGGTAGAATGTCCTATCCCACAATAAGAATGCATTAGTATACATTTGGTCAGATGGTCCTATCGCATTATATCATACAACTTCATTACTCAATTACCTAACCTAATACTAAGAGTATACTTTAGTACAAGAGAGCCAATTCCCCATCCTTAAGGTAATTGTTTTTCCAGCTGTGTCGAATTTCTCCAATACAAGAGCTGCACTAAATTACGTTTAAAGCTCATTGTAATGATATTATCGCATTTTGCTCAAGCTACTTCTATATCATCTTTTAAGCTTTCCATATACAGTATTGATTAGAAAGCAAAAGTATACATCTCTAATTATTAAGGCCACTTATTTGTTGCTGAACTGAACCGAATTGAAGTAAATTTAAACGATCTGAAATAAATTTAAATATATTTAACTAAAAAGCTCTAGCAAACAGAGCCAAATATTTGTAAATATATAATTTCTTTTATATTTTAAAAAATACATTTTATGACTAATTAATACTTAAAATATTGTATCTACACATTTTTAATGCTCATTGACACACATTAAATTTAGACTAGATTAAAGTGAAAATCTTAAAAAGGGAACACCAATTTATCTTTCTAAAACAGAACAAATTTCCAAATAAAAACAAAAAACAAACATAATTTTGATTATAATAGGGGGGTCATTTGTAGTATTAACCAAAGATACAAAAGTCTACAACCGACAATTCCTCAATCAGAACAAACTGGCGTTAAATCCCACAGTAGGCCAGCCAATACAAAACCATAGGCACCAGAATCCCAACCCCATCTCATTCATTCATTCATTACCTCGTCCGTCTTTCTTACTCCAATGCAGTGGATCTGAAATCCCAGTTCCCATAGATTCTGAGACCAGGTGAAGCACAACAGCAGCAATGGGGCGACGAGGTGGATCTGTGAACCCAATGATTATCTCATCACTCATTGCTCTCTTGCTCTGCTTCCACAGTGCTCGCGCCTTTTACCTCCCCGGCGTCGCTCCTGAAGATTTCCACACGGTAATGCATCTCTCTCCGTCCCCGATCTAATCTCAACTAGATTCTTGTCTGTGATCTTGAACTTGTGTGATTCAGTGATTATGTAGCCTGCATTGTTGATATTAAGTGATAGATTGAACAGGATAAGTTTGTGTGTTATTGGAATGTTTGAATTATGGTAGCATTGATGAATTTGAGTGGGAGATTGAGATTGAATTTCGCACTCTTATTGCAAGACATCCATAAATATGTGTGCTTGGATAGGGTGCTGTTTGAAATCCAGTTATGAATGTTGTTTTTGTTGTATTGCTGATTGCAGGGTGACAGTTTGAGTGTGAAAGTGAACAAATTGAGTTCGACGAGGACTCAGCTCCCCTACTCGTACTACTCTCTCCCATTCTGCCGTCCAGATAGTATAGTGGATAGCAGAGAGAATCTTGGGGAAGTGCTTCGTGGAGATCGTATTGAGAATTCTGCATACACGGTTAGTGTGATTTTATATGAGGAATTGGAAGGCCTAATGTTTTTGTGTATAAACATGAGTTAGAGCTTACAAGTCTGATCTTGCAGTTTAAAATGAGGGAACCTGAGATGTGCCGTGTTCTCTGTCGGATGACACTTAATGAGGAATCGGCCAAAGAATTCAAGGAGAAGATCTCAGACGAGTATCGTGTTAACATGATCCTTGATAACCTTCCTCTGGTTGTTCCAATTCAGAGGTTGGACCAAGAAGCACCTCCCTTGTATCAGCTTGGCTATTTTGTCGGTCTTAAAGCACAATATGCTGGTGTAAGTATATGATCATTATCAGCATAAACCCTATTTGTATATTGTAGTGCATAAGTTTCTTGTTTTAATTGGCGTTTTATATCTGCAGAGCAAAGAGGAGAAAGCTTTTATCAACAACCACTTGTCGTTCATTGTTAAGTACCATAAAGATGAGCAGACTGACTCTGCAAGGATTGTTGGATTTGAAGTTAAGCCATTTAGGTCAGTATATTTGGAACCCAGGTTCATTATTTCGTTGAAAATGATGTCTATATCATTCATTAATTTATTTATCGGATTCATTAAAATTTGATGTTTCAAATGCTGATAATTTGGTTCCAACGCTCCAGTGTGAAACACGAGTATGAGGGAAAATGGAGCGATTCTACTCGCTTAACCACTTGTGATGCCCATGCTAAGAGAACGATTTCCAATTCAAATACTCCTCAAATCGTTGAAGCTGGCCAAGAAATCATATTTACTTATGATGTAGATTTCCAGGTACTTTTAAATTTACAATGACTTCGGTTCTAGCTAATGTATGCAACTATGTTGGGATGCCTTTAACATCTTTAACCTGGCTTTTTTTGAAGTATTAACTGTGATTGGTTTCTGAAACTGTGATTGGTTGAATGCAGGAAAGTGATGTGAAATGGGCATCAAGATGGGACACATATCTTCTCATGAGTGATGATCAAATCCATTGGTTCTCAATTGTCAATTCTCTAATGATTGTTCTGTTCCTCTCTGGCATGGTTGCAATGATAATGCTTCGAACACTATACCGTGATATCTCAAAGTACAATGAACTCGAGACCCAAGAGGAGGCACAGGAAGAGACAGGATGGAAGCTAGTTCATGCCGATGTTTTCCGGGCCCCAGAGAACTCCGATTTGCTATGTGTATATGTCGGAACAGGCGTGCAGTTTGGCTGTATGGTTGTTGTGACAATGTTGTTTGCTGTCCTCGGCTTTTTATCTCCCTCAAACCGTGGTGGACTCATGACAGCCATGTTATTCCTCTGGGCGTTTATGGGCCTTTTTGCTGGTTATGCCTCGAGCCGCCTGTTCAAGCTGTTCAAGGGAGGTGATTGGAAAAGGATCGCTCTGAGAACTGCATTCCTCTTCCCAGCAACAGTTTTTGGCATCTTTTTCATCCTGAACGCGCTCATTTGGGGCCAGAAATCTTCAGGAGCTGTGCCATTCGGAACAATGTTTGCACTGGTGCTTCTATGGTTTGGAATCTCCGTTCCACTGGTTTTCGTGGGGAGCTATGTCGGATTCAAGAAGCCAGCATTGGAGGATCCCGTGAAGACTAACAAGATACCTAGACAGATTCCCGAGCAGGCATGGTACATGAACCCCATCTTCTCAACTCTGATCGGAGGAATCCTCCCATTTGGAGCAGTTTTCATCGAGCTTTTCTTCATCCTCACCTCAATCTGGCTGAACCAGTTCTACTATCTCTTCGGCTTTCTCTTCATCGTCTTCATCATCCTCCTCGTCACCTGTGCAGAGATCACAATCGTGCTCTGCTACTTCCAGCTCTGCAGTGAGGACTATCTATGGTGGTGGAGATCTTATCTGACTTCAGGCTCCTCCGCGCTCTACCTCTTCCTCTACGCCACATTCTACTTCTTCACCAAGCTCGAAATCACAAAGCCAGTCTCGGGAATGCTCTACTTCGGCTACATGCTCATAGCTTCCTACACATTCTTTGTCCTCACAGGCACCATCGGCTTCTACGCCTGCTTCTGGTTCACAAGGCTCATCTACTCGTCGGTGAAGATCGATTAACGGACGTGAACATAAACAGTTACAGTAGCAGCAGGGGATGGATGGATTGATGATGGCAATTGGCAAAAACAAGCGAAAATGTAAACCATTACTAAAACAAGATTCAACAGGGTATATCATTTCCTTAGCTTTTTGAGAAGACGTATTTTTGCTAGTTAATCATTTTGTATTGTATTCTTTCGCTCCACCTGTGTAATTGAGCATAATGTCTTTCTGATTGTCATTCGAACTATACATGAAGGAATGAAGGGTTATAGCTCTATGGTTTTGGTGTTTTTCCGAAGCACCAATTTTTATTTCAATACATAATTGTTAGAACAAGTTTGTTGTTTCTATAATGAAAACAAAAACATGCTGCTTTTTGTTGAAATATTTTGTGGTTTCACACAAATTCAAGAACAAGAACTTATTCATGTCATGTAATGTAATTTTCAACATTCTTAACTCAGCTTTATTAATAATCCATAGAAAAGGGAAAGAAGATGGTACAAATATAGAACCAGAAAAACCAAATATATATCATAATCATACTGTAAATCTACTTTCTGGGGCGAGTATCATCCGGGTCGGCGGTGTTGGTGGCGACTCTGGCGACGTCCATGGCGGACGCCTCGGGCTTCTTCTTGGAGTAGAGGGTGAAGTAGAAGATGGAGCCGGTGATGGCCAGCCCGATCATCGCCATGGTCGCCGGACGGTAAGGCATCCTTCCTCTCTGGTGCAGAACGCCGCCGGGGTTTTGGCCGGGCGGCCTCTTGGAGCCTTCGACTCCGGCCCTCTTCACCTCTTCCGAGCTCATCTTGTGGGTGTCTGCGTTCTTCCTCCAGTCATCGGTTCCGGCCATTTCTCTGCTCAGAGTTTGTATCAGTATGAACTAGTTTTCTGGTTTTCTTTTATGTTTTGGGACGGTTCGAGGTTTTCCTTTATGTAGGTGCAGTGTGGTTTCATGGTTTGACGGTGGAGGAAACACGTGTCCCATAATGAGGGCTGCTATGTTGACATCTGGCGGTGCTGTGGCATGGGCTACTAGCTATCCTGAGTTTTTTTTTTTTTTTTTAACGAAATTGGCTTTTAGGTGCTAATACTGTCTAAAATATTTAGAAGCTAACAAGGTTTTTTATTCTGTTTTTGCCACTAGTTCAATGATTTCTTTGTGTCCTGTGGTTTGGTCATTTTTACAATCCTCTTTAACTTATTCTTTTTTCCTAACAAGAGTGAGCATATTAAAGTTGAGAATATGAAATTAACCAAGTATTATCTGAGGTTATCAATAATTATCTTGTAAAATGCTGATAAGTTCAGAGAACTATTTCGCAAATACTAAAAGAAATCTCCATAAAAATTCCCAATTTATTCCTTATTGTCACAAATTCTCCATCCCTAACACATTCACTCCAAATTTATGAAAAAAGAACATTTGTACTTTCTCATTCTCCTCCCTCCCTCCATGGTGCAAGTGGACTATCAGCTTCTGCTAGATACGGGTGAAATGAAGGAGCCTTATGATTGGGCTGTAAATTTCTCTCTGCTTCTGTAAGTTTTAACCGAGGCTCCATGGTAACATGAATGAAAACCATGACAGAAGGCACATTTGCCCTTGTTGAGCTCTTGCAAAGGAAGGACACTTGGGTGCCGGTTTTTGATGATGATGATTTCTGTCTGAGGTTCAGATGGTCTACACCGGCTCAGCTCAGCCCAATGAGTCAAGCTGCTATCGGGCGTTTACAGGATAAGGCTCTCCTGTCCTCTCTTAAGCATTTCACAGCTTCTGCTAGTGCCTTTGTTGTGAGTTACAGTATAGAAATGTTTCTTGTAATGAATTTTCAAGTGTTTTGACTATGCTCTGCTGTGAGTTTGTTTTGAGTTCTGTTATGTATTCATCTTGTTTGAACAAATATTCAAAGGTACAAGAAAAGAGTTGGGAACACTTTGGGACAAACTTTTCTTTCTCATCAATGATGTGTCTATTGATTTATATTTAAACATACAACACTAAGTCTTCATGAGCAATGACTAAACTAATAATCTGAACAAACATCTACACATATAAGAGGAGCAGCTCTTCCTTCTCCAAACACTGGAAATCTCCATCTGTATCTTGTCATTTCCTTTGCCTAAACATCAATGTCAGTCTGGATCTGTATCTTGTCATTTCACTTGCCTAAACATCAATGTTTTCACTGCCAGTCTGATCATTAACGCTTGGAAGGCTGTATCGACTACCTTCACTGCCAGCTTAAGAGCTCCCCTTCTGCGCGGTTGAAGGGCCTCATTGCGCAAACAATACCATAGCAGCAGTAACTGTCCCTCCAGGATAAGTGATGTGCATATCAATCCCAAACCTGTAAAACAGAAACTAATCCTAATCCTAATCCTAATCCTGCAAAACAGAAATTAGGGTAGCACTAAACACAACAAATCACATATACCTAGAACATGCAATTATCACATAAAGCAAAAAACAGTTATCACATATAAACCCTAAATCCCAACATATGATCCCAGCTGAGATATAGAAATAATAGTTTCAGACAAAAAAAGTAAACCTGCAAAACAAAAAAGGATTAGGGTATTGAACAAAACTATCCCAAATCTCGAACAGCTATTTGCTGGCAAAGTGGACACCGATTCTTACGCATCAGCCAGGCGTGTAAACATGAAGAGTGATATTCGTGTTTGCAATCAAGAACTCCGACATTCTCACCCCCTAAGAATTCATTGTGACAAATGACACACATCCCTGCACAGAAATCCACCCCCTCTCTTTCCCCTTCACCATGAATTCGGGTGGTGAGTAGTCGCCGAATGGCCTCATCTCGTGGCTCTTGCTCTGCGATATTAGATTCCAAATCGGCTACAAGATTTCTGAAGATAACGGGATCCAGCCTCCGCCTCATTGGCCGGCCTGCAATTCTGAAGATAACTGGATCCAGCCTACGCCTAATTGGCCGGGATGGTGGCGACATCAAACTCATTGTTGAAGACCTAGGGTTTCTGAAGATCACTGGATCAAATCTACGCCTAATCGCCCGGGATGGTGGCGACATGAAACTCATTCGGAGGACTTAGGGTTTGAATTGGGAAATAACGGGAAATAAGCGTGGAAGAAGAGAGAAGAATGAGAGCGAATTCAAATTGAAAACGAATGAGTGAAACTGAGAGCGGCTGCTGACACCGGAGTATTTATTTGGGATTTCCGTGTATTGCCAGTGTTAACCGTGTATTGACAGTGTATTGACAGTGTATTGCCAGTGTTAACCGTGTATTGACCGTGTGTTGACCGTGTATTGACCGTGTGTTGACCGTGTATTTGAAGGAAAACTACATTAAATTCAATTAATTAATTTGAACTAGATTTAAACTAGTTATAGTCCACAGGCATTGCCCGGTATAGTAAATTTTTTTTTGTATTTTCACAACAAAACTGAAAGGAAAATAGGCATATTATGATATTTAATATTTATTAACATTTATGAATAATTTGAATGAATGTAAGATATTACCTAATAATATATGAGGGATTTTAACCTATATTTTTATTTGGGAATAATAGCAGTGGAACATTATTAATTGGTAAGTGAAATGTAAGATTTTCCTAATTTCTGAAAAGTAGAGTGAATAATTAACATAATTTTAAGTAATACTATTATTAGTATAAAGACAACAATACCCTAATTTTTATTATTTTTTGTTTATATCTCTTGTATTTAGTTAAATTCAATTTAACTTTATTTATTTACTCCAATTTAAATAAAATTTATTTGTAATCATTTCATTTCAATTCAAGCCAAAATAGCCAAATTATATGAACTTGATGAAACTTAATTGAATTAAATACCAAGGAAGTGAACTAAATTGGATTTAAAAATCTGAAAACATTATGGAGCTTAATTAAATTGAATTTAGCCAAATATAAATGAATTAAGTCAACCAAATTGAATTGAATTGAACTAAATAAAAGTAAATATTTTTTAGATGGATATGAATTGACCAGGATTGAATTTTAAACAAAATTTTGGTTGATTTTAATGAAGCGAAACTGAATTTAACTAAAGAAAGGTGAAGTTGAATTAAACTTCACCTTAATGAAAATTAAGTTTAGTTTCAATAAGTTCACTCCAATAACTGAACTCTGTTTAGTTTCATTAATTAGATTTAATGAAAATGAACTGAATAGAATGCTACTAAAGTTGAACTAAATTGAACTGAACCAATTTAAGATGTTCCACTGCGCTTAATCCAAATTTTCCCTTTTTATTTCTTACACAACATTCTACCGTTTGAGCTAAAAGATTTACAATAGCAAAAACAATTACAGATTAACAAATTAATAATGAGCATAGACTACCAGAAATTGCCTTCTTGTGAGATTGACTCCATAACTTCACGAGCTTATAAAATTGTACGTACCAAATTTAACCTGACTTTAAAAAATAAAAAATGCTAAAATATTTTATCAAAAGAAAATACCTTAACATCGATCAAATCAAATACCTTATGATTTTTCAACTTTGCAATACTTTCTGTTAAGGTACCATAAAAGGAGTTAACATAGTTGATAAGAGGAAACATAGTTGAATGTACATTAACACCAACCGACCAAACAAAATCATTACGTATCCTTACAAAGATTTCAAGTGAACCAAGCTATACTACCTTCCAGACACAAATATGTCGAGTTCCTGTAACATAAATATTAGAACTCAATAACTTAATATCCCAAATCATAGTCAGTAGAAATCATTTTTTTTTTTAAGTTGAACCACTAAAGTGGGAGGATATTTATTAGGCTCCTCAAACCTTATAATCTCCTCAAAATGAGACATTTTGACAGATTACAGAATAAGTTAAAAAACCTAAACTGTATCTAAACCCCGGTAACACGCTATTCCTACATCTAAAAAGTGCGATGGAATACATCTTGTCAACCTAAAGTCTAATACCCAAAGGCATCTAACTAGCTAGCACGTAAAGCATCAATAACTTGCACCAACCTATTTTTCGGTCATTTATAGGCTTGGGGAACCTAATGAAAATCCCTTCACCTTTCATAGGTGATTTGAATTAAAAAAAAAAAAACTTGCACCAACCGGAAACTAATCAGCCAAGTCTACCAGTCTAGATCCTATCACTGAATCGCCAAGAGTAAGTTGACTAAACTATTCTGACTTGGATTTCTCCTTTACAGTTCAGAATAGAGACTCGAAACCGAGGGGATTTTCCATCTGTCCGGCTAGTCCAGTTTCAGGGGAAAACAGCAGTTAGGCAAAGAGTACTCGATAAACTAGTCCAACTAATTATACAAAAAGAGTCATTTAAAGTACAATTCCATCTGACAGAAATGAATAAAAGAAAAGAGTCAAAATCTCACGGAACCCCGAATAGGCTGCAGGCAGAATCAAACAGACGGCTGTGTGGAGGTGACGCGTGACAAACACCAACTTTCCACTTAGCGCGTTGACCGATTTGTGGCGCGTGTATCGTCGGCGAGGCGCCTATGCAAAAACATATCAACAAATAAAAAAAAAACACTTACAATGAAACAACAAACTATAATTCCATTCCACATATATGTTAAAGATTGTTCTGTGCGTAATGTGTAATATAAATACAAATTTTGTTCAGTTAAATATGGATTAATTTATGATGGTACTAATTATTTACATATTTTTGATAATGTTAGTTATGTTTCTTTACAAATTTTGGTAATGTTACAAATATGAGTTGGTCTCTTGGGTGACCGTCACTATATAGTGACCAGATTAAATTGCAAATAGGATATACGTTTAACAAATATGGAGGGACCAATTTGCAATTTCAGAAATTTTTAAAAAATCACGCGCTACAGTGTCAAGCCACGCGCTACAGTACCGATTTGCTACATTGTCGAGTTGCTACAGTAAAACTTAAAACATGAACAGTTTAACTTAATACATGAACATTTTAACTTGAAACATAAACATTTTAACTTAAAACATAAAACATAAATATTTTAACTTAAAACATAAAACATGGACGTTTTAACGTGAAACATGAACACTTTAACTTGAAACATAAAACATAAATATTTTAACTTAAAACATAAAACATGGACGTTTTAAAGTGAAACATGAACACTTTAAATTGAAACATAAAACATATATATTTTAACTTAAAACATAAAACATGGACGTTTTAACGTGAAACATGGACACTTTAACTTGAAACATAAAATATAAACATTTTAACTTAAAATATAAAACATAAATATTTTAACTTAAAACATAATAATGGACGTTTTAACATGAAACATGAACACTTTAACTTGAAACATAAAACATAAATATTTTAACTTAAAACATAAAACATTGACGTTTTAACGTGAAACATGGACACTTTAACTTGAAACATAAAACATGAACATTTTAACTTGAAACATGAACATTTTAACTTGAAACATAAAACATAAATATTTTAACTTAAAACATAAAACATGGACGTTTTAACGTGAAACATGAACACTTTAACTTGAAACATGAACATTTTAACTTGAAATATAAAACATAAACATTTTAACTTAAAACATAAAACATGGATGTTTTAACGTGAAACATGAACACTTTAACTTGAAACATAAAACATGGACATTTTAACTTGAAACATTGAAGTACACTGTAGCGCACTGTAGAAAAACACTGTACACGCGCGGAATCACTGTAGCGCGTGATTTTTTTTAATTTTTAAAAATTGCAAATTGGTCCCTCTTTGATTTTCTTTATTGCACTATTTATAATTTAGTCCGGTCACTATATAGTGACGGTCACTCCCAAGACTTTTCCTACAAATATTATCACCATAAATTAAATATTTTGTATAGTTATACCAAATGAGTTGGTCTCTTGGGTGACCGTCACTATATAGTGACCAGATTAAATTGCAAATAGGATATAAGTTAAAAAAACACGGAGGGACCAATTTGCAATTTCAGAAAATTTTAAAAAATCACGCGCTACAGTATCAAGCCACGCGCTACGGTACCGATTTGCTACAGTGCCGAGTTGCTACAGTAAACATATGAACACTTTAACTTAAAACATGGACATTTTAACTTAAAACATGGACACTTTAATTTAAAACATGGACACTTTAAATTAAAACATGAACATTTTAACTTAAAATATGGACACTTTAACTTAAAACATGGACACTTTAACTTAAAAATGGACACTTTAACTTAAAACATGAACATTTTAAGTTAAAACATGAACACTTTAGATTAAAACATGTTCATATTTATGTTTTATGTTTCAAGTTAAAATGTTCATGTTTTATGTTTCAAGTTAAAGTGTACATGTTTCACGTTAAAACATAAATATTTTAACTTAAAACATGGACGTTTTAACGACACTTTAACTTGAAATATAAAAGATGAACATTTTAAATTAAAACATAAACATTTTAATTTAAAACATAAAACATGGACGTTTTAACGTGAAACATGAACATTTTAACTTGAAACATGAACATTTTAACTTGAAATATAAAACATAAACATTTTAACTTAAAACATAAAACATGGACGTTAAAACATAAAACATGGACGTTTTAACGTGAAACATGAACACTTTAACTTGAAACATAAAACATGGACATTTTAACTTGAAACATTGAAGTACACTGTAGCAAACACTGTAGCGCACATTAGAAAAACACTGTACACGCGCGGAAACACGGCAGCGAGTGATTTTTTCAATTTTTAAAAATTGCAAATTGGTCCCTCCTTGATTTTCTTTATTGCACTATTTATAATTTAGTCCGGTCACTATATAGTGACGGTCACTCCCAAGACTTTTCCATACCAAATTTGTTAGATGTGGAATTTCTAAAATACCATATTTTGTATAATCAATACCAAATAAATTGGGCGTACAATTTCTTAAATTCCCGTTTCTAAGTATTTTAGTATTGTGTTAATTTGGAAAATTTAATTGTGTTCAACAAACAATTAAGTATAAATTTACAAATCTACCCATTTTACACACGAAAAATTGAAGTAAATTGACTTTATATACGTACTATTAATTTCTTAATGAGTCGGTCTCTTGAGTGACCGTCACTATATAGTGACCAGTATTAAGTTGTAAATAGTCATTTAAGAAAAACACGGAGGTACTAAAATGCAATTTCTGAAACTTTCGATTTACACGCGCCGACGCGTGTGTAAGATTCTGACAGTGAATAATATCCATTTTTGCCTTTTTGCTATCACATTTTTCCCCTCCTCAGATCTGATTCAGTTTACTCTTTTCCTTCGTTCTAATTCCGGATTCCAGCGATCCTGAATTCTTGATGCTCGTTTCCGGCGTTGGTTTTTGGCTGGGGATTGTGGCATCGGTTGTGGGTCGGCTCCGAAGTAGTTACCGAATCTGCCGAAGAGTGACTGGTTCAGAGTGTCGCCGGATCTCGGTGGTGCTGTACTGGGATGCGACCTCCTGGAGTTATCGGCGACTAGTGGTCGGCGACGGGTGGACTCCGGTTGTGGATCTGGTGGATCATTACTCCAATTTCGCGTAGATTACATATCAGAGTGGAGCAATGGCTCTGTACTCCCAATTCTAATGGCTCTGAAGTTCTGATGGCTCTTTAATCTAGTGGACCAGTTGTTAGAATTCTTTATTCTATCTGGTGGTTCAATTGAGCATGCAGCTTTTTAGTTTCTTTGGATTTCAAGATTTGGGTTGCCTAGAGATAAAAAGATTGGTTCATGGAACACCGGAGTTAGCAAATGTGTTATAAAGCATTATAAAACAAAAGCCGAAATGTAGTTATTCTATGAAAAAAATATAACATGGAGTTTATAATTTAAAACATGAGTATTTTAAAATAAAACATGAAAGGTAGTTAATCATATATAAAAAATAAAACATGGAGTTTATAACTTAAAACATGAGCATTTTAAAATAAAACATGAAAGATAGTTAATCATATATAAAAAAAATAAAACATGGAGTTTATAACTTAAAACATGAGCATTTTAAAATAAAACATGAAAGGTAGTTAATCATATATAAAAAATAAAACATGGAGTTTATAACTTAAAACATGAGCATTTTAAAATAAAACATGAAAGGTAGTTAATCATATATAAAAAAATAAAACATGGACCTTATAAATTAAAACATAAGCATTTTAAAACAAAACCTAAAAGGTAGTTAATTCTATGAAAAAATAAAACATGGATCTTATAACTTAAAACATGAGCATTTTAAAACAAAACCTAAAATGTAGTTAATCCTATGAAAAAATAAAACATGGAGCTTATAACTTAAAACATGAGTATTTTAAAACAAAACCTGAAATGTAGTTAATCCTATGAAAAAATAAAACATGGAGCTTATAACTTAAAACATGAGTATTTTAAAACAAAACCTGAAAGGTAGTTAATCCTATGAAGAATAAAACATGGAGTTTATAGCTTAAAACATGAGTATTTTAAAACAAAACCTGAGAGGTAATTAATCATATAAAAAAACATGGAGTTTATAATTTAAATCATGAATATTTTAAATCAAAACCCGAGAGATAGATAATCATATGAAAAAATAAAACATGGAACTTATAACTTAAAACATGTGCATTTTAAATCAAAACTTGAGAGATAGTTAATTTGAAAAAATAAACATGGAGGTTAAAACTTAAAAGGTCACGCTTATAGTTTAAAAAGTATAAATTTTAATTTAAAAGATGAAAATTAATCAAGTATTATATTATATTTTTCTTTCATTTTAAAAAATATAAATGCATGCCATCATAAAAGTTTTGTTTTGATCAAATGAGAACCATTTTTTTTTTGAAGATAGATGAGAACCATTTTAATGCGCAAGAAAGGTGAGGTGATCAAATAAAAATGCGCAAGAAACAAGTGAGGGAGCATGGGGCCTACATTAATCACAAACAGAAACGCGTCTGTTATTTTATGTATTTGGACGCGCGCGTGAGTTTGTTTAATATTCAAATATTGCAAATAAGGGCCCGCGTCTTTTTATATATATTTATGGTTAAAACCTTGGTCACTATATAGTGACGGTCACTTCCAAGACTTATTCTTTCTTAATATACCCTTTATAGGGATTTTTCCCATTATTTTTCGGTCATTTATAGGCTTGGGAAACCTAATGAAAATCCCTTCACCTTTCATAGGTGATTTGAATTAAAAAAAAAAAAAACCCTCTATATATTAATAACTTTGATCAAATTAATAATTTGTCCACTCCCAACTTGGGACTAGTACAAAATTGGACCTCAATCGATAAAATATATGATAATAACATTTTTGAATTCATAGTGTATATATATTGGTCCTAACGAAACTATGAATTAATAATTATTTAAAGATTCCAAGTACACTTCAATTTAGTATCAATAGTTGATGCGATTTTATAATTTTTCAATGGAAATTTTATAGTGATAATTTATAACCATGTTTAATGTACTACGTTGATACCATAGACCAACTTTTTGGTATCATGAACTAACTTTTTTACTTATTCAAAAACAATGAACTTAACGAATTCAATTAATTTTGAATGTATATTCATAGAATGTGCCTTGGAACTTGGTTTTATAATTAATTTTTCATCTCAAACATACATACGTTGTAACTAGTATATTGGACTTGAAAATTTTAAAGATGATACATAAAACCTTTTTAAATTAATAAATTATTAATTTATCTCCGTCCCAATTTTATCAATTTATAGAGATTTTACTTAACTATAATTGAAATCTTCAGTGATTAAAAATGGACAATACTCAGGAAAATGCAAACGGTTTCGATTTATGATGCAAACGTTTTTACTTAACTTTATGATGTAACTTTTTTGTTATTTTGCAATGAACCTCTCTTTCATTTTATTTTTTAAAAACTTTGTTCATAAAAGAAGAAAAACGTCTCTTCATTTATGTTAACATTTTGCAGATGCTTGCATAAGTAAAAATGATATACGCTATATAGGGATTTAAACAGTAGAATTTATACAAATTAATATTCAATAAATTAATAATTTTAATCAAATTAATAATTTGTCCCAATTCCAAAAATTGGACCCCAATCAATAAAATAATAAGATAATAAATTTTTTGAAATTATAGTGTATATATATTGGTCAAGTTCATTAATTTTTTGCCTATATAGGACCAATATATATACACTATAATTTCAAAAAAGTTATATTGGAAACACAAAATAATTTTTGAATGTATATTCGTAGAATGTGCCTTGGAACTTGATTTCTGCAATTTATTTTTCATACCATGAACTAACTTTTTGCCTAATAAAAAATAATAAACTTGACAAATTCAATTAATTTTTGAATGTATATTCATAGAATGTGCCTTGGAACTTGGTTTTTGCAATTTAATTTTCATCACTATCATATATACATGGTAACTAGTATATTGAACTTGAAAATTTTAAAGATCATACGTAAATTCTCTTTAAATCAATAAATTATTAATATATCTCAGTTCTAATAATATTAACTTATAGAGGTTTTACTCACAACAATTGAAAATTTCAGTGATTGAAAATGGACAATACTCTAAGTACAATGCAAACGGCTCCTAAATAATACAAAAACTGATCCACAATTTTAAAAAAATTAATTGCATTTGAATATACTACTCCTTATGGATGTTTCAAACTTAAAATTGATCAGTTAGCCTTGATTATCACTATTCATTTAGTTTTTGACTTTCAACCTCTGAATGAATGTACAGATAAGTATGGCTTTTAAAGAGTCTCTCGTAAAAGAAAACAAATAAATTCTGTAACGTTGGGAAACAAAAGTCCCCCTTTTTGACCGTTGAACGGTTTCAGCTGTGCAGAAAACATGTCATTAACTTTAGCAACGGCTAGTTTTTTCACCCTATATAATGCCCGCACACACCAGCTACCCAAGCACTCCAAACCCATCTTCCTCCTCCACTGTGTGTGTGCGTGAAATCCAATTTCCAGACTCCAAAAGCGCAAAAAAATATCTTCAGAAATGGCATCCATCACTTCACTGCTAGTTTTTTCTTGCCTCTTCGTCCTCGTCAGCTATGCAGAATGCAGCAGGGAGTTGCTGGTCGGCCGAACCGGCTCTTGGGATCTCCCTGCCGCCGGTTCCGAAACCCTCAACGATTGGTCCAAGAGATCACGCTTCATCATCGGCGACTCTCTAGGTAATTGATTCGAATCCAAAAGAACCAATTTTTATTTTAATTACCAGAATCTAACGCATCTCTAATTTTGTTGCAGTGTTGAAGTATGACGGATCCAAGGATTCGGTGTTGGAAGTGAGCAAGAAGGACTACGTGACCTGCAACACATCGAGTCCGATCTCGTCGTTCAAGGACGGAAACACCAAGGTGAAGCTCGACAAGTCTGGGCCCCACTACTTCATCAGCGGAGCGGAGGGCCACTGTGAAAAGGGACAGAAGTTGTTTGTCGTGGTGATGTCTGAGAAGCACAGCAAGGGCGTGTCTGGGGGTAGTCCTTCTCCGGCGCCTGCCCCTGTGGAGGCGGATCCTGAAGACGCCACCGCTGCTGCTCCGGCCGTTGCTCCTGTTGCTGGCGGCGCATCCAGCTTGACGGCCAGCTTGTGGATGGCGGAGGCGTTGGTGGCTGGAATCTTGTTCCTTTTTTAAGTCTGTTGGATTAGATAGATCTAGTGATTAGAGAAGGGTTTTGAGGTTCTTCCTCTTTACTCTTTTGGCTGGGATTCTGCTAATTCATTTATTCATTTGTTTAGTTAGGTTCCTCTGTCTTTTTGTTAATTTATATTGATGGGATTATTAAAACATTCTGGAATTTCAAGAATTTTTTTTTTATTCTTGTGTTTCCTTCAAACTAAGTAATTATACTAATGTTATTACTAAAGTATGCTCTCAGTATACGTGATCAGATTCAATATTCTCAGTATACTAATTTCATGTTGTAGAGTTCTGGTAAATTTGTGCAAAGTGTTGATACATTCAAAGTTAAGAACCATTTTCTAATATCCTTTTCAAAGCTCATAGCAGAGAGACATTACGGGTGACGCTTTCTTTTTTTAACTGAAAAAATGCATTACAAGGCTTGTAAGTTGCTCGAGATTTTTGCGTGAAGTTTCATTATGATTAGGGAAACAAGTGCATGAAATTTATGATTAGGCTCATGGAATGGTCGTGGTGAGAAGCAGTTTCCATGGGGACGATCAGCACCTCTCATTTGATGAGGCCAGGCCTATTTTTCGACTGCCTTGTACTCACTCTCCTTGGTGTCTCTCCTTTTGGTATCTCTGTAGTTAATGCATACATCTTAACATGAAATAATTCACCGGGAAATCCACTCTGATCCTGCACATGTTTAAAACAATGATATTATAAAATAGAAGTGCCCTACGTTTCCAGAAATGTACAAGTAACCTTCTTCTACCCGGGATCAAAAGAGACAAAAACACTATAGGTATATTTACTGAATATCACATACACAAAAACACTTAGTATTTTTACCGAGTATCACCACCTCAACTAAACCACTAAACTTTGATTACTGTACATGTCAGCTTTGATGAAAAACAATATTGTACCAGGCCATATAGCCAGTAAAATTGGTAGTTCAGAAAGAAATACTCCTCATGATTACATTAAGCACCCACAGACACGCAAAGTGACAGACAAATAGACGAATACAAACAAAAGAAGAAAAAAAAACATGAAACCCAAAAATTTGTGTCTAACTTTAAGTGTCACGATTCACATCTACCATAGTGGATATGCAGTTTCTCACTGAAATGCTGGTGAGGTTCATATCTAGTATGCATGATAATATCATTCTTTTTTAAACAGTATCATTCATTATTCAATTTTAACAGTGCAAATCAACCTTTGCATTCTTTTTGAACGATACTGTGAGTAGGTTTTCTCACATAAAAATTAGGATCCGTAAGCAGAGAAACCAGATTATAATGCATCCCCTCCAATAGTCCATACAAACTGAACATTAACAAAAGTAAATAATAATTTTTCAAATCAAATATACTTTGAGATGGGAAGTATTGCCAACTTTCTAGATCTTATAATTCATGAGGTGCACATATAACTGAGAATATCACAGTGCAAACTTTAGACAATACCTTCATTTTCCAAATATGCAGTCCACATTGCTTAAATAGCTGCTTGAAGTAAGAATCCGATCTAGTAATGCTCTTATCTTCTTTGTCCAGAACAAACCCTTACAATCATGAAAGAAGAGAAATAACATAAAAAACCGACACATTATACAAGTAAACTCTCTGCCAACAGATAAACTGAAACAACGAATGTCCAGATACAGATAAAATTCTTCCACGGCTGTGTCAGAAAACAGTTTGTGACTAAGTGCTTGTCAGAATGCATATAAGTCAGTCAAAACTTATCCTTTTTTATCTAATAATATATTTAAAAAAATCGACAGTTATGAGACCATTAAATATTTATAAAACAATACTTATATGGTTCCCTTCCCCTTTTTGAGAAGACAATACTTATAACTGAAAGTAACCCAAGGAGAAATTTTTTAAAAAATTATATTATTGAGAAAAAAATCGAGTAATGTACACCAATTTAAAAACGAAGAAATACTTAGAATAAATGGTTCCCTTCCCCTTTTTGAAACTTAAGAAATGCAGAACCTCTGAATATATCTTAATTGTGCTTAATTTGACTATTCATAACAATATTTGCTTTCTGTCCAATGTGCATGTCCATAAACTGAGAAATTTCAAGTAACACCATGGAATTAATATTAATTGAAATAAATGTAACCAAATAAGAATTGTTGAATGGTTATATAAACTTATTAAGAGGTTAATTGTGAAGATTCCACTTAAGAAGTTAAAAAAAATGTGAAGATTGCACTAAATTTAACAACAATTCATGAATTAAAAGGATAATTAAGTTGATAAGATATCAAATAACAATCCATCGCACTGATTTTTTATGTTTTTTGAGAAGTACCTGTTTGAGCAATGTTCTCCTTCAGAACAAAAAAACCATTAGGTTTGAGGTTAACCTGAAGGAAAGGAAGGAGCAACAAAAAAAAAACATCAATTTATGAATGACAAAGTTGGCCATCAGTACATCAAGGTGAAAGATATGCTATCATACATTCTCCAGGAAGATACTGTTTTCTCCAACTCATGTTATATTACAAGATAAAAAAGACAGTCAATTAAAGCAGACAATACTAATTCTTTGGATTCTCAGTCACCAATAATTCACATTCTGGAGTTCTACCCAGTAAATAATAGTGACAAGGATCTTAAAAGGCAACCAAAATTTCTAAACTGCTGATCAAGTGAATGCTAATATCACATACAAAATGTAATGATAGTAACAGAGTCAAGTACGTATAAACAACTACCAGAAAATTGCACTCTAAGAATATAGCCATCCTATTCAATTACAAAACATGCATTATCCTGGAAAAAAGTGATGATGTTGGGCTTTAGTTATCAGGACGGAGTAAGGCGGGGAGAGGAGTGGAGAAGGTAAAGCTTTAGAGCAAAAAACTAGAATTAAAAAAAAATGGAAAAAGATAATTTCCTCATCGGAAAGCCAGCAGGTAGCTATGCAGGATAGCCCTTGACACCTCATATGAGCAAATAGCATCATTTGATAGAAGATTCTTTACCTTTGCTCGCTTAAAGAATGACACAAAATCATCGTCAGACAGATGACCAATGCACCACTGAACCCATATACAGTCGTACCTTCGTTCATCTGGAATGAAGTCCTGAAGTTCAAAAAAAAAAGGTAAGAAATATCATAGATACAGCTCAAAGGTTGTGTGAAAAGATCAGTTTTTCAAAGTTTTCAACTTCAGGGCACTAACTAGTAGTGTTCTGTGCAAAAGGTTATTAACCAGAAGAAGATGCCTATTCAAGAGTAACTAATTAAATCATTTGCATATTCAGGATTTCTTTTGAAATGGACCAGAATGTCAACTAAGTGATTGGGTAAAAAATAAGATCTTTAATAACAAGATACATTAATCAAAACCCTAGGACTTTAAAAAAATAATCCTGGATATCCTTGTTTCGGCTCTTTTTTCTTTTAAATGTGGAAGAAAACCTTAAAAAGCAAATCAGAAACATCCGACTCAGGAATCAGGATAAGATAACAAACTCTTTATCAGGAGGCATGTAGAAGGAAGATGTACAGGAAAGGGAGTTGATGAAGGTCCATGAAATATAATCTAGGAGAAAAACATATTAGATAAGAATCCCCTGTTTTTTTCCACCCTTAAATCATTTTATAACTCCCAGCCAGTTTTTTCAGCTTCTTGGTCATAAGAGGAAGGCTTTCTTAATCAGATTCCGTTGCCCCAAGTTAAGACAACAAAATAATTTGGGTCTTGCAGGTGCATTTAACTCAGCATGAAATGGCACAAGCTGGCGATATTTTTATCAGTTCTTTCAAAAAGTTAATGGCAAGTTTTCACAATCAGAAAGGACAGGTAAACTAGCCCAAACAATTTAAGAAATAAACGTAAAAAAGAGCACCCAAAATCACTAATTTAGCTACAAAATTTGAAAGAAAGACTTGGAATTCTATAAACTGTAATCTTCAATTGCTAACGTATTTAGTTTCATTTACAACTCAAACAAATGTTCAATAGATCGCCAAGGAATATAACCTGTAGGGGTAGGCAGTAAAAATTAACAGCCCTGTAAGAGTCCGAGACCATCAGATTTTCTGGAGCTAAGTTTTTTCGAGCAGTATCCAAAAAATGAGGTGTGGGTTCTTGAAGGTCAACCTAAATCCAGAAAAAGAAGTTATACAAACAAGCTTAAGTGATTGCATAAACCTGACCATACTCAATGTAGGTAAACCCAAATAGTGAACAACATAAGATAAACAGGAAAAACAAAGTCGAATGCAATCAAATAAAAAAACCATAAACAAAGCATGGTCTTCCCAACAAGATACTAGAAGAGATGAGGCACTAAAGTTAATACCTCGTTAAAATATCTTATCAGCAGATTCTTGGTAACCCTTCCAATGCCGGAACCACAATCTGCAAAACGATTAGGTTCAAACAACTAAATAAAAGCACAATGCTTTTTGATTCAATGCATGTTTAACAAAGGGAATAGAATGAGTACCAAGTGCGACCAAATGGCGATCTCCACCGGTCTGAGGGAACCTTTCAGACAAAAGAGTATTCAAAAAAGCTTCACTCCCCTCTATATCAGGCTTATTCACGTGCCCATATCCCCCAAGCACCCCATCAACGGTTGCCTCCACACCCTTTTCTTAGCAAGCAACCAAAAACCCACTTAAAATACTGAGTAAGGAAAACCACAAAGTATAAATTTTGATGATAATTACCTTCCAGTAACTGACACCCTTGGTGTACCACTCAGACTTCTTGGACTCGTCGCCGACTACCTCTCTCCACATCTCTTGGGAGTTGTTGAATTGACGGCCCTCAGAGTCTGAACCCACGTCGTTCATTTTGATTGCTAATCGGCGGCGACCGTAATTTGCTCTCGAGCAGCTGCAGCGGTAAACGGACTGGACAATCACAGGAGGGGCTGTTTGCGCTAATAATAGCCCCCCATTCATGGTGATTTTTGTAATTTCAGCGCCAATTTGCTATATTTTATCTTAGTTCGCTTCAGGTTAGTTCAATCCAGTTTAGTTCAGTTAATTACGTCGTTTTGTTTTTTTTATTAAATCAAACAAATAAACGAAAGGGCCAAATAAGGAGAGCCCAGAAGTTCAGAATGCCCGCCTCCTCCAAACCGAGCGACGTCGCGACTGGCCAACTGCCGTGATCGTCGAGCAACCACCGCCGTCCGCAGTCCGCCGTCGATATCGACCGCCGCCACCCTCTGATTGTGTGCTCTTGTCCTAGGTCCAGCTCCAGCCTCCAGGTACACTTTTTGTCCCATGCCCCTAAATAGAAATTTTCCCATTCTTTTAAGTGTACGGTATTGACACTACTACACAATTCTGTAGTTCTCCCGCATATTTTGCAATGGAGTAACGAACTATGCACACCAATCCTTTGTTGTCGGAGCGAAAATTTTACCATTTTTATAAAATTCAATGACTGATTAGAAAGTTCTTCTGCAAAATTTAGCAGAAATCTCCGTTTTTTTATATCTGATCGGCGAGGAAGCAAGTCCGGTCAACAATGGCGTACGGGATTCTGTGGCTTCTGATTATTCCCGCGACCGTGATCTTAGCGCTGATCATGAATCTGATCATAACCATCGTTGGTTGCCGTAGAGATCAGAAGAGGGCCGTCGGATTCTTCCACCCTTACACCAACGACGGCGGCGGTGGGGAAAGGGTTCTGTGGTGCGCCGTCAAAGCCATTCAGGAAGAATATCCCGATCTCGATTGCGTTATTTACACCGGCGATCATATTGATGCTTCACCCGGAAGCCTTTATGGTCGAGCGCTCAATCGATTCGGGGTCAAACTACCGTGCCCTCTTAAGGTATTTTCATTTCCTCGTTAGAATTTTGGAATTTGACTGTGCTGATTGAATGAAAAACGACTCACAAAATCACAGAGTTCGCTCTAATACTGCATTTTATTACCGTGAAGAGTCTCCTTCAAAAGAGAAGGTAGTAAATTGCTATGTTTGATTATATTTTACCAATGATGTATCTTAAAGTTTATTTTAAATCCATTGCAAATATAATAATGAACAAAACTAGGTGATTTTAGAAGAGCTGTACTTTCACTTAAATGATTAAATTGGAAAACAATTGTACATGAAACAGACTTCTCATTTTGTGTAGCACTAGTAGCTATGGACCCTTAGGACACAGTTGTTATTTACTCTCTTGTGGTGTCATGTTATACACCTTGTAGTGTCATGTTATACACCTTGTGGTGTTAGGGATGATTCACTAACAGGAATTATGTTAGAGACCTTTCTTATCGTCAAATGACTAATAACGATTATCTCATTTAAATTCTATGATGCGTTTGGAATGGGAAATCTGAGACCTATAGAATGCAGAATCATTGGTCTTACTGTGGTCTTATTCTGTTTTTACACGTTGAATGTTTTACTCTATGATGTGGTCTTTATATGCAGTCTGTCACCAGATTTTAGTCTTTTGATTTTTTTTCCCTAGGTGCTGCACCTTTATAAGAGAAAGTGGGTTGATGAAGCAACATATCCTCGTTTCACCATGATTGGCCAAAGCCTCGGTTCTATGTATCTTGCATGGGAAGCTATGTGTAGTTTGACGCCTGCCTATTTTTTGGATACCAGTGGATATGCCTTCACATATCCAGTTGCCCGGATGTTTGGATGCAAAGTTATCTGCTACACTCATTATCCAACTATCAGTTTGGACATGCTTTCTCGTGTTCAGGGAAGGACTTCTATGTACAACAATGATGCATTGATTGCTAATAGGTGTGCACCTGTTTTAAAATTCATTTAATATTCATCTTCTTAGTTTTTTCTTTTTGTGGTTGAGCCATTCCTCTTTTTTTCTCCCACTCCTCCTTGTCAGGCAAGATATTCCATTTTTAGTAATATCCTTCCTTTACCTTATAAAGATTAAATTTACTTATATAAAAATGTTAGCCTCAGCTACTGTTTTTCCTAGATTTCTTATATTCTTTATAGTTTAATTCTAATCAGACATGAATGTCTCTTTTACAAACTATACTTCTTTGTAAATGAATATTCTGTATTTCAAAATTCTAATATTTACAGTATGGTTAAAGATTTCCATCTATGGTGATAGATTTTTCTTTGATTCTTGGTCTTGATTGATAAAAGGATTCATTAATTTGTTTTCTGGAAATTTATTTAAAACTTTGCCAAACTTCATGGTATGGATCCTGTAAAGAATTGTTTAAATGCCAGGACAGCCTTATTTATATTTAAATGACAGAATGTGTTTCAAGGGAACATGATTGGGTTTTTTGATCCATATTCATACCCTTGTTTTACTTCAACTTCGTGACTTCTTTAAGTTCTGTTGTACAGTAAGCTGCTGTCCCGTGGCAAACTTTTATATTATAGAGTTTTTAGCTGGATGTATGGGATTGTGGGCTCATTTGCAAACCTAGCAATGGTAAACTCTTCCTGGACAAAGTCGCATATTGAAAAGCTTTGGGGAAAATCAGATTGCATCAAGCTTGTATACCCCCCTTGTGACACTTCAGCACTTCAGGTATATCTATGTGTGTTAATCTTGTATGATGCTTTGGGAGGGTATACACTTCTGCATTGTGGCTCATTTTGAAGGATCGAAGTTTATCACTAAAATTCAGGAGGAAAAATTTTTGGCACTAAAACTGTAAATAGTACTTTGATGTATATAACTGATGTCTTCTCTTGATTAACCCACATGAATCTATCCCTGGCATGCACTCAAATATCACTTTTCCTGTTTATCTATGTATGTTCCTATGGTGTTCAGTTGTAATTTATACACCAGGGTATGCTCTTAATGTGACCAGATAGTGATTTTGAAAAATGGACCCGTAATATAAGAGGACATATGTTTCTTATGTTATTTTATATATTAAGTCAATGCAGTTAATTTTAACTTTGAGTATGTCTAAAGATCTTCATCTGACAAGTAGTAGCACTCTGCAACTGCCTTCACTCTCCATATGTTCTTTGGTCTGTTAAAACTTAAAAGTGTTCTTCAATAAGTGTGACCTGAATCTGTGCAAGATAAAAATTGGTAAGGATGTGAATGAGTATCAATTTGGAAAACTGTGACGAACTGTAACGTCTTCTTAGTTCTTACGATTGATGAACTGTAACATCTTACAATTGATGAACTCTAAAGTTTAGGGAATTCTCTAATTAAATGACAGGGTTCTTGATTGTTATCTGTAACTAGCTGTCTGCAATGTTTTTCGCTCCTCTAACATATGGCTGATCTGATCTGAACAGAAACTTCCATTAGAGAGATCTATGACTCCACCAAAGTTAATTTCCGTGGCTCAATTTCGTCCAGAGAAGGTGGGGATTTTTATGTAATCTAGTTAAGGTACTTTTACTTCAGTAGATGCTGATCTACTTTAGGGCAACTGGTGTTTTCTTTTATTCTATTGAAGCCTCTTTTATGGACCAGGCTCATCTCATTCAACTTGAGGCATTTGCCGATGCTGTTGAAAAAATGGATGATAACCTTCCAAGACCCAAACTTCAATTTGTGGGTAGCTGTAGAAATGAAGCAGATGGGAAAAGATTGCGAAAATTGAAGGAGCAAGCTGTCATACTGAATGTGGCTGAGGATGTTGAATTTCATCAGAATGTGATGTATAGGTTTGTACTCAAGATAACTCATTTCTACATTTAGCTACTCTATAATCTGCTCGAATCCAATATTTTATTTCATTCTGATTGAGCATTTTGACTTAAGTTTTTTGTGGGTAAAAAATGGTTCACTTTTTAAAAAAAATACTCATATGCTGACATGTTACATAATGAGCCTTTAATTCCTCTCAGTTTTACTAGTTTCAGTGATTCAGAGAGTAGCAATGATGCTTACTTTAGTCTTTTCTCACTGAGCAAGATGCTAAACAAGTGGTTTATTTGCATTTTCCCCTGCAGTGATTTGGTTGAGCTCTTGGGTGGTGCAATCGCAGGACTTCACTCTATGGTTGATGAACACTTTGGTATTTGTGTAGTGGAATTCATGGCTGCAGGTGCAATACCGATTGGTGAGTTACCTCCTTTTGTTATAGTTCTCACTTCACAATCATGATGGTGAATTTAATCCCTTGGCTTTCACAAATCCGCAGCTCATAATTCAGCAGGCCCCAAACTGGACATTGTATTAGAAGAAGATGGAGAACAGACTGGATTTCTTGCCCAGAATGTTCAAGAGTATACAGATGCTATCATGAAGGTCATTCAGATGCCTCAATCTGAGAGGTTGTCAATGGCAGCAGCGGCAAGGAAACGTGCTGCAAGGTTCTCAGAAGATAGATTTTACGAGTACTTTAAAGCGGCTGTCCGGCCGATCATGTCCCCCAATTTGAAATGATACACTAACAGCTCTTTGAGAAGAGGGACAGATGTTGTGCTTAGAGGAAACCAATGTGCTTAGATTATACACTAGGACCTCTTCCTTTTCTTTTAAGAAGAATTTTGCTCTTAAGGAGGGAAAAATTGAACTGACAAAACAAAGTAGATAGGAAGGATTTGTTCTCTTTAGAAAATTTTCCAGGGGGATTAACTCTGCTTCCTGTATTTCCTGAACACTAGGATAGGGAAGAATGGTTGATGTAGATTTTGCATTTTGAAAATATATCAAATTCTAATAGAATAGTATCCTTTTATATTTTCATGTCATGTAAAAGAATTCTTTACTAAAATGTTTTAAATTCTTGAACTTTGGTTTCATATGGCCTAATTCACTTACTAGATGGCGATTGGCACAGACAATACGACCAGTTTAGTCGAGTGGGTTCTTCAAACATGACACACGCAGTATGAGATTCAACCTAGAGCGTATTTAAATCCAGTTTTTATAATTTTTTAGTTGCAACTATTTACAAATTAAAAATATTGATGATCTCCAGGACTAAAAAAATCCTAAAATTGGGTTTTACAGATGAAACTCTAATTGAGAGGGTTAATAATATAGCACAGATGGGGCAAAGGGAAGTGTTTAACACTGCGTAATCAATACTTAAGTGAACCAACACAGTAAAATGGAAACTACATAAAGTAGACAGCAAAATGTCAGAAGATAAATTACAAGTCCAAAGAGAATTCTCTTTCTACAGAAGATGATCAAACATCAAAACTGTAACGGCTTATAGTTGCATGATCAGGCCTTCTTCAACAAAATTGAGATGCTCCTGACATTGTTAACACGGACACCCGTACACTTACGTAGAATCGCTATCCTATCCTGGCGAGATAAAAAGAAACATCTCTCCAAGCACATACAACAAACCCTGCTTCCGTTTTAATGCCCAAAACTTGAAAAGTACGTCTAGATAGTCCTGCTATCTGGAAAGGAGAAAAAAAACACATATAAGCATGAATATAGCATTTGTTTTTTACATGGACTAATTAGCTAGGCTGTCACATGAGAAATGCATAAGGACAATTCACACCTAAAGATGGTGAATGAGCCACCATTTCCAGCAAAGAAAAGGGGGAAGAAAAACATTCAGAAGAGACCATACAGGCATCACATTAAAGTAATCTAATTGGTGTTTATGCTTTGAATGTATATAATGGAATAGTCCCTTCATTCCACATAAAGAATCTTTTTTGTATGGAACAAGAGAGTACTAGTGAAGTCACTCTTTAAGGATCAACATATCATAATTTCCGTAGGTTCAATCGATGACATCCTTTTAATCTTAAAAATAGCAGAAGTGAAGAAGGAAAAACTGTAGACAAACTTTTCCATCTACTAACTATACTTACTGAATGTTATAACACAGTTCGAACAACATCATGTCCCACCATCACTTGTAAATCATAGAACAAAATATTTCCTATGTCCAAACTCTCTCAAGAAAAGCCTTTCAACTCCTCTAGGTTGTCATCTCACTTGAGGATCTACTCAAAATCCTTAAGTTTACTTTAAATTATTGGATTTTAGTATCCTAAGTTTTTGTCAATGAAGTGATACCAGTAATTCGTTCAATTTGAACTTTTAAATTGCCATAGCATATTTGGTTTCACTTCTGTATGGAAAATACAAAGATGAAAGATATCACCACTTCCTTGCTCACTTAATAACAAACCAAATAATCATTAAACTGCAAAAGCTTCAACCAACTATCAGAATTTTTTTAAAAGCATGATGATGCTATAAACAAACTTAGAAGCATCAATTTCTGAAAGATGACCTAAAGGCCCAAAAGCATTACAACAAATAAATTGTTGAAATCCAGTTTCAGATACAACAAAAACTCAAAATATATTAGGAAAATCACACCCTACCAGAGAATTAGTCTGCATGCTGCCCATGATCATCAAGATCCTCAGATTATTCATCACCAAACAGTGCATCTATCTCAGGATCTGAATCATCATCGACAGTGACAGGACCTTTAAGACTGCCTTCACTATTGCCAAGTAATTCACGGGCAGCCTTCTCAAGAAACTCTTTTGCTGCAGTTTGAACAGATTGCTTTTCTCCTTCTTCATATTTTCTCCTCTTTGATCTCTCCAAATGGTTAGATGTGCTGATGTCCTTATTTCTACTGATATCCCTCAAGCCTTGCCTTTGCTCTGAAAATTTAACCATATATTAATCTAAGATCTATAAAATAAATGAAGTTATTGCCAAATAAACAACCAAATACCTACCACTGGAGAGATCAGGCAATGAATGCTCAATGAAACGGGCAGCTGCTTGTGCATTTAAGGACACTGAAGGACGCAATGGTGCTTCAAAGATAAACATTCAAGTGTTAGGACACCATAGAAAATAAACATTCATAGTCTTTCAAAGAAAAACAATAGCATACCAAGTGCACAGAAAACATTATATATTGCTTAAAGTTACAAACGGATTTGGTAATTAATCCTTCTGTACCCAAAAAAAAGTCTCACTGGTAGTTACAAAAGTTACTCTATTTTTGAGACAGTAAGTGTTATATTGTTTAGAATCATGACAAGGAACCCTTAGGTATCTTTAGACTAACAGATTTTAAACCTTACACTAAAAAGGAGAAATAACTACCCTTTTCCTTCCGAAATTCAATTTACCCATAGTCGAAAAAACTAAAAAACATAAATTAGAAAAAAAGGAAGTACCTTTGCTTGAATCTACACATCTCTGCACTTTCTCCTGGTACACGCTCAACCTCTCCTAACAAACAAAATAGTTCAAATAAGGTTATCCTGAAAGAATAATATCCCCACGCATTCAAAGATTAAAAAAAAGAAAGAGCTAGTGTCATATAGATGTTTGTAATGCGAAAAAGGGTAATTGATCAATTTTTGTTTGGTTAAGAAAGAGCCAACATATGTTTAACACTTTCGACATTTTTGTCAAGTGTTTAACTATTGCTTAGAAGGCGCCATTGTAACCAATACAAAACCCTTCCAAGAAAGAAAAAAAATCTAAAACAGATGTCTTCTACTGCCATAACAGAACTAAAACTAGGATGTTCAAAGAAATGCTGGAAGAATACACATGCCAATTTGGATACAGAAAATGTTGCCAATTCCAGAAACAAGAACCACCCTTTATGACAAATTACAAATTTATAGACATCCCCACACAAACACATATGACAAGCATGCATGTAAGAAATATGAAAGACTACCACAGAAGAGTATCACTCACCAACTCGGACTTCACAGAATGCTCATCCGGGTTGATTCCATGGCACCTCAGTCTCACTACAAGTGAAAATCAAAACCAATCACTTTATCTCAACACAGACAAACACCCAAAACCAATCTCCAAACACATGAACATGAAAAATGTCCATGTAAATAATATCACAGAAGCATTTACAATGAATTAACAGAGAAACAATGTCAAAAAAAAAAAAAAACAGAGAAACAAACATACATGTGAAAAGGATGGTGGTGGCTTTGGCCAGCAAGAGGAGAGACTGAGCCCTCTGGAGAGGGTCCATCTGGGACAGAACATCTGTGTAACAAAGAGACAAGAACTCCTCAAAAAAGATTCCAACTTCATCAATGTTGCTGGATGTTCTTCCCAATGCCTCAATAACTGATTCTGGGACAATACTTCCACCGCCACTGCTGCTCATGGTTTTCACGGTTCTGCTGCACGCCCACCGTCACTGGCAATTTGTGCGCGTGCGGTAGCAAACTGGGGTTTGAAAGTAATAGGGGGAAAGTGGAGTTGCGGCGGTATGAGGGAATGGAGTTGGATTTGCTTAATTTACTATCTTGTACTGACTGCACACATGCCCACCTCAAAAGGGGGCTTTTACTGCAGAACAAATTTCCTATTTCTCCTGGGCTCCTGATTTATTTATAGAGGTCTTTTTCTTACTACAAAAATAAAACAAAAACCTAAGCACAACATTGTCATTTACTTTTGCTGCAAAAGGAAATATTTTATTAGGAACTGATTATTATTTTTTGGATCATTAACATTAAAATATATATATATAATGATTATTTCTTATTTAAAAATGGTATCATATAGGCCCTGTTTACTAGAGCTTATTTTTTGCTGTACTGAACTGAACTGAAATAAATTTAAATTTACTGAACTGAACTGAAATAAATTTAAATTTACTGAACTGAACTGAACTGAAATAATTTTAAATATATTGAACTGAACTGAAATAAATATAAATACATTTTTATATTATTTAAATATAAAAACACGTTGAGGTGATATAGTTTGAACTGAATTGAGTTAAATATCATCAAATTATAGTGCAGATGATATGAACTTATCTAAATTGAACTGAATTGTTCTGAACTGAATTAAACTAATCTAAACTGAACTAATTCCAAATTGTCATGTAATGAAGACATATTACATTTGGTTGAATCGATTTAAATGAATCACGATTCAAATTTATGGTATATTAAAGAAATATATTGAGTTGAATATCATATCCATGTATTTTTCAGGGGATATGAGTCATTGAGTTGTATATCTTAATATTATTATAATAAAAATGATATGAGTCACTGAATTGTATATCATAAAATTATATTTAAGAGGATATGAACTGAACTGAACTGAACTGAACTGTTCTGAACTGAGCTGAACTGAAACAAACTGAACTGAACTAATTCTAAATTGTCATATAATGAAGACATATTATATTTGGTTGAGTCGATTTAAATGAATCACGATTCAAATAATTATATTGGATGTATAAAAAGTAAAGGTTCTGGTATATTAAAGAAATATATTAAGTTGAATATCATATCCATGTATTTTTCAGGGGATCATAATATTATTATATTAAAGAGAATTTGAGTCATTGAGTTGTATATCACAAAATTATATTTAAGAGGATATGAACTGAACTGAACTGAACTGAATTGTTCTGAACTGAACTGAACTAAAACGAACTGAACTGAACTAATTCCAAATTGTCATATAATGAAGACATATTATATTTGGTTGAGTTGATTTAAATGAATCACGATTCAAATAATTATATTGGATGTATAAAAGGTAAATGTTATGGTATATTAAAGAAATATATTGAGTTGAATATCATAGTCATGTATTTTTCAGGGGATCTGAACTAAATTGGACTGAACTGATATGAATTGAACTAAAATAAAAATAACATATTTTCATTTGTTATTAATGAATGCTCATCATCATATAAAAAGAAATTTGATGAACTGAACTGAACTTAATTAAATTTAAATTTATTTAACTGAACTGAAATAATTTTAAATATACTGAATTGAACTGAACTGAATTGAAATAAATTTAAATTTATTGAACTGAACTGAACTGAAATAAATTTAAATTTACTGAACTAAAATAAATTTAAATTTACTAAACTGAATTGAAAAAAATTAAATATACTGAACTGAACTGAACTGAACTGAACTGAACTGATCTACAGATAAGTTCTGGTAAACAGGGCCATATTTTTGATGGGTGAGAAACAACCATCACATTAATTACTTAAATAGTTAAATTATATATGTTATTTAAAAATGTTATCATTAATTTATTATTAAATGTTATCACATTTATATGTTTGATTATTGTATTCAATACGACCCTTAATTTAGTGGTTGACGTCGAAATATTATTTGCAACATGATTTATAAGACAAGAGTTTTAGTTGTACAAATCATGAATGAAACCCTATTCAATTTGACTATCATGAGTTCTAAATTTATTTACTAGAAGTTGAAATTACAAGTATGTTTGAATGTTCACATTTTTATAATGAGCATAAAGAGTTAAACCAGAATATAAAGCTGTTGCAGGGAAAACACCAGCTTTGTATTCTTGTTATTGATGAAATCAGCTACAGTTTCAGTTTCTGGAATTATGGTTTGGGCATGATGGACTAAGTCCTGCATGGAGCCCCAATTAGACCATTTTGTTTTCTAGAAACTAAAAGTCCCTACACCATGTAAGACTCTAATATGTTGTGTAGCAAACTCATCTACAAGGCAAATTCTTTTCCATGTGGATGATGATCTATATGACAGGGGTAAGGATGCAATAAATAGAGTCCTAAGAGCAGAGGCAACCTGGAACTTCCACCATAATTTAACAGAGCATGCAAGTATGATGGTGGAAAATGACCTAGGACCCAAACCATTTTGTGTGATAGGGAAACAAAGATCACTCCATTTTCTCCAGGTTTTTTTAGGTTTTAAATCTGATTCACCCCAAGAAAAAAATGGAGATTAATCTTGTAATGACCTTGATAATGTGCTTTGTTGGTGCTAGCACAGAGAAGACATGCTGAGGAAGAGAATAGATGCAAAATTTTATAAGAGTGAGCTTCCCCCCTGAAAATAACCATCTATTCTTCCAATTATTGAGCCTTTTTTCCACCATTTCCACCACAAGTTGGAAATGGATGTTAAAAGCTCTACCTTGGATTATTGGACATCCAAGGTATTTAAAAGGACATCCTTGCTTTATTCCTAAAATGTTCCTAATCTGATGGATCTTAGCTACTGATGCATTTCTACCCACAAAAAAGTCACTTTTTTCAAAGTTTATTTTTTGTTCAGTAACAATCCCAAACTGAACTAAAAATGCTTTTAATCTGATGAGACTAATTTTTGAAACTTTCATGAAAATCACAGTATCATCAGCATAAGACAAATGAGAGATGTTAATGGCATTTCTAGGTAAATCATAATAATGTAGCTTACCTGTGCTAAAAGCAAATGAAATACTCCTAGTGAATGTTTCAGAGAACAACAGATGAAAAAGAAAAGGAGAAAGGGGACCCCCTTGCTTTATACTTCTGGTTGGTTTGAAAAAAGCACATGGCTTACCATTTATCAGCACTGAGAACCAGCTTTGTGCAAGATTTTTCAAGATGCACTGAACAAAGAGACTATGAAAACCAAACTTAAGAAGGACACTATTTAAGAATGACCAGCTAACTCTATCAAAGGCCTTCCTCAGGTCTAATTTCAAGATGCAATTATGGTCCCTAGATTTCCTATTAATGTGTCTGACCAATTCATTTAGGTACAGGACATTGTCTGAAATGTCTCTATCTCTCATAAAAACTGTTTGGTTAGGAGAAATCAACTTATTCATAAGTGGCTTCATCTTTTCCATCAGTAGCTTAGTAAAGATTTTGTTAATCACATTAGAAAGAGAGATAGGCCTAAAATCATCAAATATCATGGGGGGAACGTTTTTGGGAATAAGTGTTATTCAGGTGGAGGAAATGCCTCTGGGAATGTCAGCAGTTGAAATAAATTCATTTACTGCCTTAGTGACATCCATTGAAATTATGTTCCAACACTTAATGTAAAAAGATGCAGAGAAACCATCATGGCCAGGGGCACTATTTTTATTGAGTCCAAAAACAATGCTCATGACCTCTTCATGGGTGGCAGGGAGGAGTAATCTATCATTATCCTCATGTGTTATACAGCTTGGGATTTGGGAGAGAAAGTGGGAGTAAAAACAAGCCTTGATCTGGATGGCTCTCAGAGGATAGTAACTCTTCATAATAAGAGACTGTCTCACTTTCTATTTCCTGGTGATACCAAGTCTCTTCCTCTTCTCATTAACAGAGTTGTGGAAAAAACTGGTGTTTTCATCACCATCCTTTAACCATTTCACTCTGGATTTGTGCTTCCAGAAGTGTTTTCTCTCCTTGATTCCCGCAGTCTTAAACCTTCCTCAACTAATTCTACATTTTTATTAATGTCCCCAAAAACCTCTCCATTCCATATTTTTAGGCTTCTTTTGAGTCTCTGTAGCTTTAAGAAGAAACCTAGCATACCATCCTCACTAAGAAATTGTTCCCAGTTATCTTTAATGAAAGGTAGCAGTTCTTTTCTTTTTAGCCAAGTGTTAATAAATCTAAATGGCCTAGGACTGGAGATGATGTTACTGCCAATTTGTAAAAACAAAGGGCAGTGGTCTGAGGACTGTTTATTCAAAACTTCGATAGATGAGAATGGAAACCTTAAATTCCAAGAAGAAGTGCACAGTCCTCTATCCAGTTTCTCTATTGTAGGGTTTCTAAGCCTAGCTCTGGTCCAAGTAAACAGATTACCAATAGTATTGACATTTTCTAGTGCTAGAGTGTCAATAAATTGATTGAATTCTGAAATGCTAGTGAGATTAGGAGAGGATGGGCCCTTGTATTCAGAGATAGAGGTCATAGCATTAAAATCTCCTATGAAGATAATATCAGGACATGTAATTAGTTTAAGACTATGCCACAAATCTCTTCTACCACGGACATTTCTAGCAGCATAGATAAAAGCAGCATCAAAGAGAGCAGAAGTAATTTGACATGAGATGGAAACATGTAGGAATTGAGCATGGTCTAATTTTAGAGTGACATCCAAAGCACCATTCCACATAATTAAGCCAAATATTTCCAGAGTTAGCATGCAAACAGTGAGTGAAATGAGGCTTCTTCATGTACACATTGCATGTATCATTTCTATGTTGAGGTTCAATTATGCAAATGAGTTGAAAATTGTGCTTAACATACTTTCTAATCTATCCATAGAGGTATCAATTCCTCTGATGTTCCAAAAAAGCAATTTATTTTTAAGGGTTGTCCTCATCATTGAAAAGAGTTTTTATTGCTTTTTGAAGATCCAGTCATGAATCTATTAACTTGAGTGAAAAAAGCTCCTAAGTGGAACCTTTGATGTGCTCACCTTTCCCTTACTATGGCCTATTGATGATTGTGAAGATGCAATGGTGGATAGCTCATTTTCTTCCTTAGAGCTGTCAGAGATGGACTCATCAGCCTCCTTGAAAATGTCATCTTCTCTGAGATTTTGTTCTTCCTCCTCCATAATCAATGGTAAGAACTGATTTATGTTCCTTTCTTGAGACATGAAGAGAAACTGATCAACATTATAAAGATTAATGGAAGAGGAGTTACCTGACACCATTTTTAAGTTCAAATCATCCCTGAAGGCATGAAGTTTTTTCCGGTGCTTAGGTGTGATGAAGCCATCAGATGATGTCTCTGGTTGACTAGCTGGAGATGTAGCAGAGCCTGAGTTATCCCCATGTGTTGTGAATGGTGACTCAGGCACAAATTCAAACACCTCAGAGCTAGAACGTAATTCCTTCTCAGAGCTAGAAAGTACTTCTTTTGGAGTTTGCAAACCATCAGAAGAGACCTCATTCCGATTAAAAGGGGGTGGCGCACAGTGATCGGAAAGTAGAAAATGTAGAGAGAAGGGAGAGCATTCACGATAGAGAGAGAAAGAAACGAGAGGAGACAGAGGTTTTCATTACTTAATTTGATTATCTTCGATATAATACCTACACTAGATGTTTGATTACACTTATTATTATTGCGATTAGGTGTTTTCCAACTTTATACTCCGTAAAAGATATTTTTTAAAAAACAAAAACCTTTTCAAAATTTAATTTATATGAAACTAATTTTATTATTATGAATTCGGCATGAACCCGAGTTTTATCTTGTTTAATTAATTGCACCAGTTAAACCCTAGAACGTCTCTGTCATTGGGGAGATGAAGAAACATCTTTAATCGTTTTTATTGATTTCCGTTCTTGAATAAGGCCCTATTTGCTAGAACTTATTTCAACTATGTACTGAACTGAACTGAATTGAACTGAACTGAAGTAAAAATGATGTATTGAAAAATGGAATCAGCATAACTGAATTGACCTGAATTTCATCAATTACATTTTCACTGAACTGAACTGAATTGAGCTGAATTGAACTGAACTGAACTGAACTGATCTACAGATAAGCTTGGTAAACAGGGCCTAAGTGTGCATTATCCATAAAAGATCTCCATATCCTCTAGATCTAAAAAGTTTTATTCAATCTTTTTTTTTCTAAGAGTTAGTCTCTGAGGAGACCGTCTCTATATAGAGACCGGACTAAATTATAAAGAGTGCAATAAAGAAAATCAAGGAGGGACCAATTTGCAATTTTTAAAAATTTAAAAAAATCACGCGCTACAGTGTTTCCACGTGTGTACAATGTTTTTCTACAGTGTGCTACAGTGTATTTCAATGTTTCAAGTTAAAATGTTCATGTTTTATGTTTCAAGTTAAAGTGTTCATGTTTCACGTTAAAACGTCCATGTTTTATGTTTTAAGTTAAATTGTTTATGTTTTATATTTCAAGTTAAAATGTTCATGTTTTATGTTTCAAGTTAAAGTGTCCATGTTTCACGTTAAAACGTCCATGTTTTATGTTTTAAGTTAAAATATTTATGTTTTATGTTTCAAGTTAAATTGTTCATGTATTTTCAAAAAAAAAAAGAGTTAAATTGTTCATGTTTTATGTTTCAAATTAAAGTGTTCATGTTTCACGTTAAAACGTCTATGTTTTATGTTTTAAGTTAAAATAATTATGTTTTACGTTTCAAGTTAAAATGTTCATGTTTCAAGTTAAAATGTTCACGTTTTATGTTTCAAGTTAAAGTGTTCATGTTTCACGTTAACGTCTATGTTTTTTGTTTTAAGTTAAAATATTTATGTTTTATGTTTCAAGTTAAAATGTTCATGTTTCAATTTAAAATATTTATGTTTTATGTTTCGAGTTAAAATGTTCATGTTCATGTTTTAAGTCAAAATGTTCATGTTTCAAAAAATATTCATGTTTTAAATTAAACTGTTCATGTTTTATGTTTCAAGAAATGTTCATGTTTCACGTTAAAATTTTCATGTTTCAAGTTAAAATGTTCATGTTTTATGTTTACTGTAGCGACTCGGCACTGTAGCGACTCGGCACTGTAGCGTGTGATTTTTAAAAAATTTCTGAAATTGCAAATTGGTCCCTCCGTGTTTTTGACTTATATAACTATTTACAATTTAATCCGGTCTCTATGGTCTCTTCCAAGACTTATCCTTTTTCTAATCTGTCCTTCTAGTCGAAACCCTTAATCAGTCTACTAGTAGATTGAGGTTAAAAAATAAAAAATAAAAAAATTGTGAAACTAAATTATATACTGTAGAGGACTTGGAAGTGATTTGACCAGAATTCCTAGTTCGTTATCCTTAACGTTTAACGTCATGGAGGGAGCGCCACATTCTCGTCAGTTGGAGAAATTCACAGGACCAAGGTTTTTAGCGCCACAAAACGTCCCAACCCCATCTCACGGGATACAAATTTGTTCCTGTCTGGTTCTGCAGATATTTAGTGAGTTCATTTTCTTCTCCCATCTCTTTGAATTTCAGCGCTCTATTTACGTTTCTCTGGAGCAATTCAGCAAACAAGAAGCAGGCACGGAGCAAGCATTCCTTTCCCTATGATCTTCCTTCCATTTAACTGATTCTCATTGCATTTCCCTGGTCTCTGTGTTTTACTCTCTGTGTATGGATGTGATTATGCTTATCTCCCCAGCAATTTACTGTGGAAATGTAGCTAGTGGGCTTGTGCAAAGTAAAAAGTTTACAACTTCATGGTTTTCTCCTTGTGGGTCTGTGGTAAAACGTAAGAAATTTAAGTTAAGGGATGTGAGTCATAAATCAAAATGTGCAGTTCTTACGAGGAGTTCATACGATGTTGTGGTTGCAAATGAGGTGCCCAAGAAGGGCATTACTTCTCAGGAAGTGTGTGGAGTTTTGAAGTCAATCTCTGACCCAACTGAAGCCCTTTGTTTTTTCAAATCTGCGGCCGAGTTGCCGACTGTGGTTCTCAACACAGAGACATGTAATTACATGCTCGAATTGTTGAGGGCAAATAAGAGGATTCCTGATATGGCTTTGGTGTTTGATGTGATGCAGAAGCAGATTATATATAGAAGTGTGGACACTTATTTGACTATATTCAGGTGCCTCAATGTAAAGGGAGGAATGCGGCAAGTGGTGTTTGCGCTTGAGAAAATGTGTATAGCAGGCTTTATATTGAATGCATACTCGTATAATGGTTTGATACATTTGGTTATTCAGGCTGGGTTTTGGAGGGAAGCTTTAGGGATTTATCGGAGGATGGTATCTGAAGGGCTGAAGCCTAGTCTCAAGACATACTCTGCTCTGATGGTGGCATGTGGGAAGAGAAAGGATACTGGAACTGTCTTGAGACTGCTCGAGGAGATGGAGAGTTTGAGATTGAAGCCTAATATTTATACTTTCACCATTTGTATCAGAGCACTTGGTCGGGCTGGGAAGATTGATGATGCGTATGGTATTTTAAAAAGGATGGACGAGGAGGGTTGTGCGCCAGATGTTGTTACATACACTGTTCTGATTGATGCGCTCTCTGATGCTGGAAAGATTAATATGGCCAAAGAAGTGTTCCGTAAAATGAGATCTGGGAGTCAAAAGCCTGACCGAGTGACATATATTACTTTGTTGGAGAAATTTGCTGATCGGGCTGATTTGGAATCTTTCAGGGAGTATTTGCAAATGATGGAAGCTGATGGTTACAAAGAGGATGTCGTCACTTTCACAATACTGGTTGATGTCTTGTGCAAAGTCGGGAAAATTGACGAAGCTTTTGCTACTTTGGAAACCATGAAGGAGAAAAGCATATCTCCTAATCTTCACACATACAATACTTTGATTGGTGGTCTTCTGAGGGAAAATCGACCTGATGAGGCATTTCAGCTCTTTGATAGCTTGGAATCACTAGGTCTGCAGCACACTGCATTTACATACATCCTTTTTATTGACTACTATGGCAAATTAGGCCAAACAGGTAAAGCTCTTGAAGCTTTTGAGAAAATGAAAGCTCATGGAATTGTTCCAGATGTCGTTACCTTTAATGCATCTCTCTATGCCCTTGCACAATCGGGTAAGCTTAAGGAAGCAAAGGAGATATTTGATGGAATGAAGAGGAGTGGACTTATGCCTGATTCCATAACTTATAACATGATGGTGAAGTGCTATAGCCATGCAGGGAAAGTAGATGAAGCTGTTCAGTTACTTAATGAGATGACAGAAAGCGGCTGTGATCATGATGTGATGGTGGTCAATTCCTTGGTTGACATGCTTTACAAGGCCGATCGTGCTGATGAGGCCTGGGCTATGTTCTATAGAATGAAGGATATGAGGGTTGGTCCTTCAGTTGTTACGTACAATACACTATTAGCTGGACTGAGAAAGGAGGGTAAGTATCTAGAGGCTTTGAAGTTATTTGAGAGCATGACTGAATGTGGCTGTCCTCCTAATACTATAACTTTCAACACACTTTTGGATTGTCTTTGCAAAAATAATGAGGTTGACACTGGTGTTCGGATGCTATATGAAATGACAAATATGAATTGCTATCCTGATGTTTTTACTTACAACACTGTCATTTCTGGGTTAACTAGAGAAAAGAGGTTCAAGGAAGCATTCTGGTTTTATAATCAGATGAGGAAAGTGCTCTACCCTGATTGTGTAACTCTGTCCATTTGTCTTCCTGGTATTGTGAAAGATGGTTTGATTGAGGTTGCACTCTGGATCGTTAAGGATTTCGTTCATCACGCTCGTTATTCATTGTCCAGATCTTTCTGGCTTAATATAATGGAAGGAGTTACGAGTGAAGCGGAACTGCCTCTGTCCATCTCATTTATGGAAAGATTACTATCTGATGGTTTTTGCAAATATGACTCAGTAGTAGTGCCTGTTATAAAGATCCTGTGCAGGCAACACAAAGTCCTCGATGCTCAAAGGATGTTTCTGAAAGTTACAAAAAAATTTGGGATTCGACCGGCAGTAGAAACATATCATGTTCTAGTGAGCGGCCTTCTTGAATCTCATCATCATGAGCTGGCTTGGGAGCTTTTCAAGGATATGAAAAATGTTGGATGTGCTCCTGATCCACCCTTGTACAATTTGCTGCTTGATTACCTTGGCAAGTCTGGAAAGGTTAATGAACTTCTTAAGTTGTACGAAGACATGGATCATAAGGGTTGTAAGCCTAATACAATTACTCATAACATTGTCATCTCTAGTCTTGTAAGATCAGGTGATGTGGAGAAGGCTTTGGATTTCTACTACAATCTATTAAGTGGAGGATTCACACCTACTCCTTGTACATATGGTCCTCTTCTAGATGGTCTTCTGAAGCTAGGAAAGATGGATGATGCGAAGAAATTGTTTGATGAAATGCCTCATTATGGATGTCGGCCTAATTCTGCTATATATAACATCCTCATCAATGGATTCGGGAAATCTGGTGAAGTGGACATTGCTTGTGCATTTTTTGATAGAATGCTAAATGAGGGGATTCGGCCTGACCTGAAATCTTATTCCGTTCTAGTGGATTGCCTCTGCCTTTCAGGGAAGGTGGAACGCGCTATGCATTATTTTGAAGAGTTAAAGTCAACCGGCCTTGATCCTGATCTCGTCTCCTACAATCTCATGATTAATGGACTTGGCAGATCAGGAAAAATCATAGACGCTTTGGCTCTTCTTAGTGAGATGAGGAGCAGAGGTCTTTCTCCTAACCTGTTTACATACAACACCCTGATTCTCCATCTTGGTGTAGGTGGTTTGATTAAGGAAGCAGAAAAGCTGTATGAAGAACTGGAAACTATGGGTCATGAACCAGATGTTTTCACATTCAATGCCCTGATTAGAGGGTACACCATTTCAGGAAACCCTGACCAGGCATATGAAATCTTTGAAAAAATGATGGCTGGGGGTTGCGAACCTAATGATGGGACGTTTGCTCAACTACCTAATTAAGTGTGGTGATGGAATTTCTTATTCACCTTTGTGATAGCCATTGCAGCTCCCCAGTTCCTATGTATTCAATTCTCATCTCTCATTAGATCTTCAGGTACCTTACTCTGAACCCGTGGGACATAGTTAGTTACCTGTGCTTTATCAATTTATAACATAATTATGTTTTGTGCAGGTAATATTGATATTACAATTTCTCTAACATCTGGAGAAGAATGTATTCAAATTTACGGCATCTGGAACTTGATTTTTCTGTTCCATGGTAATATTGATCTTCTTTGGTCATGTTCTCTATTGTTTGTAGATATTTGGTAATTGTGTTACATACTAGTCAAATATCATAATGTAAGTTATGCTGTTGTACATGCTGATATCCTCTCATGTTGTAGAATATTTATGGTCAATGATAAATTACATGTAACAATTTGAATTGTTGCTCTTGTTGTAGTTTCTTTAACATTGTATGTTACGCTTCGGCTATTATATATAATTTAATTACTTCAACGAGGATGTCCTTGTCCGAAGTTGCTTTTTCTCCTTCTCTTTTGGGGTCTGGTAGGTATATGATAACAAATTCAAACTTTTGACGTCTAAAGCAAATTAGTGTGTTCTTACGCTAAAATGCAATCAGATGCTCAACTGATATCTGAAGACATTTTGTTTCTGCCTCCGCCTGTGACTTGATTCTTATGAATTTTCTTTCATTTGTTGAAAATGGTGTTATTATCTTTTAGTAGCTCAGAGATACAGTTCCTTCATCGTAAGCATCATCCTGAAGTTGATTTACCATGTCATTTGTCTTAATTATTGCTCTCGAAGAAAAATAAATATTTTTAGAAATTCTTATAGTTCAGTTTCTATCTCCATCAAATCTTGGCTGGTTCCACCATCATAGGCTGGACTATGTATATCTACAAAGTTACTAAACATGTACATACCTTGTATTTGTTGCCTTCTATTACTTGTTTATTTTGAGGATGTTCCTCTGTCCAATTACTGAATTGTAGCTGAAAGCTATAGTTCTTTCTTATAAAATTTTCACAGTCAGAACTCAGAAGGCTTCATAAAGTTCATCTGTTCTATGATTTTTTCCACTCAATTGTCTCTGCTAATGCAGATATATTAATTATGACTCGGTCTTTAAGTACCTTCTAGTGTTAAGGATGTTATTATTCTTTAGCTGGCTTCTCAGAAATACAAGGTCCAACCTCATCTAACAGTAAAGTCTTTAACATAGAGATTGGTTCTTGAATATGTTGAAAGTTTGATACATCGTTGAAATACTTTCGTATCAATTCAATTTTGTTTGAAGTATAACCATGTCTATAGGAATGAGTAACCTGCTGCGAACCATGCAGAATTAGTACGGTGTGAGGCAAACTCTATATTTACCCAGAATTATTTCTATGAACTTAGTGGCCAAATATCTGTCTCTCTTTTGGATTTGCTGCTTTTGGATAGAATATCACCCTCACTCTGCATGCTCCTGTTAGAATTTTTATGGGTAAGGTAGCTTCCAGAATTTGTCCACCGTCCGTGTTTGATTGTGTCCCCGTGCTTGCTGTGATTGTCAGAACCTTATATCCCTTTTTGATCCTATATTTTTATGTGTATGATCCATCCCATATAAGTATGTCTGGAGTAGCTTGATTTGCTGTCATTAAAGAATGCTCTCAAGTCTCAAGACAAGCTTGAGTCAACATAGGCTCTCTGTGCTGTGGTCTATGACTATGAGATGAGATGCTCTAGGATTAGTGTGATGACTGAGAATCTAGTGTCTGTGCTCTCTCAAGTCGCATGTGATACGCACATTTTTAATCCTTGGTCCCCTGCACTAGGTCAGCACATTATTTTGCATCCTTGGTCCCCTGCACTAGGTAGACACATTCCATACTTAGCGGCTAGCAAAATACACATTGTTTTTTTTTCCTTGTAAAACGTTGATCTGGACGTATTTTGTAGATGGTCTGTGAAATATAATTAAGGTTTTGAAATTGGTAGCACAAAACTAATACATTCCTTTCTGAATTTACATCATTTTATTCAAATTGATAGGCAAATATATACCTCGAACATCCAGTTACTCATTATTTCTAGCAAGCATAATGCTAGGATTGTTTTAATTTATTTATTTTGGATTTACAGTCTTTCATCGGTTCTAATGATCAACTACTAATTAACTCTACTAGCACTTTTTACAGAGAAAAAATGACCATATTTGTCCATCAACAGCTCCAGCAAATCCAACAGTAGTAAGTGTTTGGCAATAAGAATGAACTCAGGATTACACTGGTCGGTGGGAGTTATGTACATCATTCAAGTATACACGGGTAAAGCCTAAAAGCAATAAGCATTTCAAAACCTGTTATAACTCTCGTCCTCAATGGATGTATCTTATCTAGCTCTCTCAACGGTAAAGAAAGTACTTTTACACTCAAAAGTCATTGTAATGAATGGCACCAACTTTCCAGACAATGTAGGTTGTTGCAAACATCACGGTGCTGATGAACACGAATGAAAACGCGATGAGAAATGCATCAAAACCACCTGGAAACTCAAATGTCCAACCATCCTTCGATAGCCCCCTTTTGCTGTCGTCTAACATATTTGTAGGAGCTTCCGGAAGGCCGGGTCTTCTCTTCCCCTTCTCACTCTCCTTAAGTGCATCTATCAGGTTACTCCCCAGTTCTGGTTTTGTTGCCTTTGATTCGGAGTTACGGCTAAGAACCCTCGCAGCCCTAAGTTTGTCTCTTGCCGTTGATGAAGATCTTTTCAGGGCTGGTTTAGGGGTTTCCTCTTCATTTCTTGAGGCAAGTGGTACTGAAGCTTCATCAGCTTTAGACAGATTTTCTCCGTTACTTTGTGCAGCATTCACAGTGGAGGACCCAATATCTAGATCTGATTTTCCAGCAATTTTAGTTTCCTTGTTGCTGAACTCTGTCATAGCACGATCACCATTTGCAACGGAAAGGAAGAATCTCAGTTGCTTCCTCTTCATATATTGTGGAAAGCCACCTACTCCACGGCTAGATGTCAGGTAAGAATATGTATCTGCTGCCCTAGCGGTCCTCAAGGCATTCTGGCAGTTTATCTACACAATACACATTCAAAATTAGCTCCACGGTTGACTTTTATGTGTCCTGGAGTGAAGGTAGAAAGTCTTCCAACATGCATCAACTTTTCTCTGATAATATATACAATAGTTGTAAGACAGATTTAAGAAACATAGAACATTTGTTCAGATTCCGGTTGAAACACGAGTCTTTAGGTGGAACAAAAGCAAGTTGAGAAACACGACTCTTCATGTGGTAAGGACAGAGTACAAAAGACTTATGAGTGTCAGTTATCAGTAGTTGTTTTTCCCATAGAATGGTATTATATTCACGCTGCTAACCGACTACACAGTTCAACATCTTTAACACAAATTTCCATACTTAAATGTCAAAATTAGAGCCTTGGTTAAAAACATATCTATTCCGTCTATACAATGGAATAATATCACAACATAACATCACATTCACAAAGTACTGTTCTTTACTTGCCAATGATATCCAAAAGCAATTTAACATAGGATCTTTCAGTTCAACACCCCTTATACACTAGAAAACAAATATTCTGTAAGATATACATGATACAAGTTCAGAAAAAAACACCAATGTCAGAATGATAATTGTTCAATTAGAAATGACAATCTCACTAGATAGGTAGATAAAAGAGTTTGAATGTATTGCAACTTGTATGTTTATAACAGGTATGTAGAAATCAGAACCTTAAATTGTCTTCAACATAACATGATCTAACTAGTGCAGTCCAACAACATTTTAAACCAAGCCTTGAAATTCCATCCATCACCATAGTATCTTTGCATAAAGACTTCTTTTTTACATTTCGCTATTCAAGGTTCTTTAGATCTAGAATTACTGAAGAAGATGCCAATGTGGCAAGACTATGAGAATAGAGCTCAATGCAACGAAGAGAATCAACACATAGCAGAAAATATGAACCATCGACAAGTCAAAGGAGAACTTCCGCAAAGTACAAAAGTCTGATGGTTGGAGATGACCATGGCAATAATTTACAACTCTAAAATGAAGGAAAAGGTATGTCAAAACATATTTGGAGTATAGAGTGATGTACACCAAGCACTTAACAATTGTTACAGGAAATAGAGTCAAAAGATAATTATTTTAATACGAGACCGCAACTTTACTATGAGGACATAATGTGCAGTAAAATAAAAAGTTACATAAACCCTTATCCCAGGTTCACCATATAACATACCTGAGAAGCAAATAATTCGCTGTTCAAATATTGAGAACTGGGTAGATTGTGGATCACTTGAAGCCCCATGTCTCCCTCACTTCACAATTATGCGAGATATCGAGTGCAACCGTCCTGGGAGTTGATCAGAGGCACTAAGAAAATTTGAAGAACAGTACAAAACAATATGCAGTGGAAGTGTGTCGATTATTTATCTGACAACCTTTTATACTGTGACAACCTGGTTTATGATCATTTATGCTTTATAGTTCATACACACAACTATATTGATTATTCATACCACAAAATATGACATAATCCGTTTCAGACAAACTGCCTCAAATCAAATCCTAATAAGACATAAATGGAATAACATGGTAACATAAACACAATTGCAACAATTTATCACTATTGAATCTAGGAAAGAAAGCATAGCAAAGCAAGACACACACGTAGCGTGATGCAAGAGAATGGAATTCTTTCAGTCCCTACTTGATAACCATAACAGCAATCATAGCCCATAATTTTCAAATTACACAAATCGGAAGTCAGCAAAAATAAAACTACAATGAAAAGTAAAAACCTTGGAGAATCGAAAGGAGCTGGCCAGAAATGCAGATAAAAGATAGCGGGAGAGGTTGCTTGGCGGGAGTGAGGATGAACTGATAAGATGACGGGAGATTGTGGAGTGGTTGGAATTACTCTTGCGAGTTGCGGCCCATAAAATAATAATTAAAAAGATTTGTTCTTAAAAAAATTTATCTAATTGACTCCTCATTTGGTTAAGGAGATTTGTTTAAGGAGAGGTGTTTGAGGCGACCGTCTACTTAGTTAGAAGATTAACGATTTAACATGTAAATGTGTAATATATTAAAAATGTATAGAAATAAATTTGTAATTTTTGAAAAGAAAGTCACGCGCAAATACAATATCGTTACAATATCTCTACAATGTAGTTTTACCCTGGTAATAAATCAATGACACCAAGGCTGTAATAATATATTTACTTTTGTCTTTGATCCGTGCAAAAATTTATTAAATAATGTTATAGTTTCCTTACTTTTGATTTAGTTTTTTATCGGATTTTAAGATAATTATTAATTAAGTTTACTCACACGATGTTTACATGAATTGATCTTTCTCTCTCCTCCTAACTTTTTCTATAGATTACTAAGGCCCTGTGTTCTAGAACTTATTATTGCTGCACTGAACTGAATTGAATTGAACCGAACTGAGTTGCTATGGCTAAGAAATTTTTACTTTTCTTAGCTTAGTGTTAAAAAGTGCAAGATGAAATTTTCCGGGAGTTGAACTTAAAAAATAGGGGTTGACTATTTGACGTTGTAATATTAATTTTGTCATCCAACTTTTTTTTACTAAAAATGACAATTATACCTTATTATAATTTTAAAATGAAATTGTATTTTAACTATAATAAATTTATAAATTGCTGGAAATTTCAAAGAATTAATATGTTAGTTACATAATCCAAAATCATGCTACAAAAAATGGTTTAGAGATTAATTTTAAACAATCTCTTGGACTTGCTCTAAGTTAACTAGCCTGGAGTTTTGTTGATTCACCAAGCTTTGCTCTAAGTTGATTCAAACATCTGTTCACAACATGCATCTGTTCAAGCTAAAAGACCTGGTACCTAATTAGCAACGTGGGGTGGGGAGTTTTGCAATCATAATGGACAGATCACATATAAGATAAATAAAGAAGTTGTTTTCATTATCAGCTTGATGTGTTCTTCATTAAACAGCTTATTTTTAAAATATGTAAAATATTGAGAATAGCACCAGCTAACACGCAAATTAACTCTGTTGCTTTAACCAATAGAGTTTTTACACTAGGAAATCTTAGACCACTTTTGCAATCATGGACGCACTTTGAGCGCTATGTGGAGCTTCTGATGATTAATAACAGATATAGTGCCAGAAAGATAAAAAAACAAGATTCTACTTCAAAGCATCATATGAAACAAGCAAACAATGTTCTTAACATGAGACAGAGAAAAAAAAACACAAAGGTAGTTCAAACGCAAATTAGCCCTATTTACACAATACCATACTGTTATAATCAAAGATAGAATACATACATAAGAGAATGACTAAAGAAGCTAAGCTCGAGAGTCATGCTTGGTCCTCTTCGTCTTCATCAGAACATGGAGATCGCCCTTCAGTGGCTTCAGGAACGTGACCCTTCTGAAACTTAATCACAGCTCAACATAGCCGAGCTTGCTGGTAGCAAGACTGTGAGATGGTGACTCTGGGCAGACCCCCGAACTGTTAAGAGCATTGTCCTTGGGCTCAGAATCGGACAGATCTGGAATCTGGCTGGATGGTTCATCCATTTCCTTCAGCACTGATGGTCGTTTGCCTCTTTGAGGACCTTGGACACCGCTCGGGTGAAGGAAGCCGAACCTATCACTTTCTCAATCAAGGCCTCGCTATAATCTCGAAGCCTCGTTTCATCTTCCCAAGCAGAGAGCTCGCGTTGCAATTCGAGGACCGGACCTTGGCCTCTTTCTTCTAGAATCATTGAGGGTATCGAATATACTCTTCCCAGGTGCATCATCAGACTCACCATCTACTGGCAACTCGCTCGCAAGAATCGGCCAATTTTTCTTTAATTGTTTGCGAACAGCTAGGATCACTCGTAAAGTCGATTCCAATGGATGACCCCTCAAAGATCCATTTACAGGCTTCTCATCCAGCAGTGTTTCAACACATGCTAATGATGATTCAAGGTCATATCCACCTTCTAGTGCCATAACAATCTTCCCCTCTGCCAACTCCATCAACCTGCTCAACATCATTGAAAATCCATATGGAGTAACACAACAGCCACCAAGGTCATTTATGGCTGCATCAAATCCAGCAGAGACGATGATCAGGTCAGGATTAAATTCCTTGGCAACTGGAATCAGAACATGGTCCCAAGCAGCCAGATAGTCTGCATCACCACAGCCATCATTCTCCCAAGGGACATTAATATTATAACCAGCACCTGGTCCCTGCCCAGTCTTTAGTTAAGAACCGGCATCACCAAAAGGATAGAAAGCCCCATCTTCGTGCCTGTGCACAGAAAAAACTAGTACTCGAGGATCTTTCCAGAACATTTTTTGAGTAGCATTACCGTGATGAACATCCCAATCAACAATCAGGATTTTTCTGATTTTCAGATCCTTTCTTTGATTTAAAATATAACTAGCAGCGATGGCAACGTTGTTGAGTAGACAAAATCCCATTGGTTCATTTGCATCAGCATGATGTCCAGGAGGCCTAACAATCGCAAAACCTGAATCTAGCTCACCTTTGGCAACTTTCTCAGCCACGTCCACAACAGAACCAGCAGCAAGACAGGCGGCTTCAGATGATCCTTTATTGAAATATACAGAATCGAAACGGTTCGCCACTCTACTTCTTTTATGATTATAGCTCGGGGAGCTAATGCTCTTAATCAAATTTATGTGTTTCTTACTATGAACCAAAGCAATGTGACTATCTTCAGCTTCCTTAGCATTCAAAACAACACAGCTTTGATTGATCCCAGAATTTTGGAGCTTGTTCCAAACGGAGATAATGCGATTGGGATTCTCCACGTGGTCAGCAGAGACAAAGTGCTTGCACATTCGGTCATCGTATAGGAGACCAACACGGCGTTCTTTTGGGGAGGGGAGGTCGTCGGTGTTCATTGACTGATCTCTTGTTTTCTGGGCACCCACACTCCCAGAAGCGTGAATTTCAACATAAGAGCATTCTCTTAAATCCCTTTGAAGCGTGAACATATGTTTGATGTTCTATTATATTAATCTTCACTGAAAAAAAAAAGATATACATATATATATATATATATATATATATATATATATAGAGAGAGAGAGAGAGAGAGAGAGGAGCATAATGACTAAATTATTAATCCAACAGCTATGCATCCAGCCGAAATTTAAAGTTGGAGCTGTGATTGTGAATGATTAACAATACTTGTAGTAATGCATTTTTATTTTTTATTTTTTTGCAGAGAAACCCCAGGTAAACAGCAGCAGCAGCAGCATAAACACAGAAATGGTAAGGTGTAATTTTTCATTAGAAAAGGTAAATTATGAATTAAACGTATATCAATTTATTTCAACAGAAGTGCACTCTTTAAAGTCCTTTAGGACTACACATTAAGAACACAGAAAGGTGAATCATTATGACAAGACACACACAATGACTCAAACCAAACAGACATGTATCCAACACAAATAGTTGGAACTGCAACACAACCTAGTAATGAGCGTATCTTCATGACAAAAACTTGAATACAATGAGTCAGGTCTTCACAAAAACAACCTCCTATCACGGTATCAGGGTATAATTAATAAAGAAAATCATTCACGATCCTTCTCTATAAGCCAGGGCTCAAGACAGCTTTAAGAATATTTGGGAGAGCTTGCTTTTTATTTATTAGCACCAAAAGTTGACATAGAAGCTAGCTCCAAAAAAAAAAAAAAAGATTCATACTTTGAATAAAGAAACATTGGATCAGGTCCTAGACTAAACAGAAGACAGCAAATTAACCAGAAACAAGTTCAGTTACAATCTAATAACCTGGCACAAACAACTACTATCCTATGTTCATCCTATTAATTTAATAATGGAAAATCACGGCTTGATACCTAGTTATTAAATTTATCTTTTAAAGAACCTATCTTTCAGTTTTTATGTCATGAAAGAAGGCCTTTTCAAGCAATTTTAGTTACAATGTAACATCCCAGCACCAAGTATGTTTGTCCACTCCTTAATATATTAAGGCAAAAATCCAAAATAGTTACTTGGAATTCACAGTTTTTCAATATTTATTTTAAAATAACTTATTTCAGCAAATGTCATGATAGACAAAAGCAGTCTTGATACGATAGGCATAGCTGATGCAGCCATCCTATGACAGCAAAGACGCTGGAATCTCTGTACTAATTCACACAAAAATAGCTGGTAAATAGCAGCAGCATTTCACACAAAAAGGGTAAGTTATGCGTTTTCAGTAAGCTTTTTACACACTTGAATTTCAACATAAGAGCATTCTTTTAAGTCCCTTTGAAGTGTGAACATATGTTTGATTTTCTATTATTTTAATCTTCACTGAATTATATATAGAAGCGTGATGACTAAACTTTTAATCCAGACAAATATGCATCAAAATTTTTATGGTTGGAGTTGTTAGTGTGAATGATTAAGAAGGCCCTATCCTAGCACAAAAATACTTGCACTGATGCAATTTCTTTTGCAGAGTACACCCAGGTAAACAGCATCAGCATAAACACAGAATTGTAAGGTGTAAATTTTCACTAGAAAAGGTTGGTTATAAATTATACATGTATCAATTTATTTCAACAGAAGTGCACTCTTTAAAGTCCATTCAAGAACACAGAAAGGCGAATCATTATGGCCAGACATGTATCCAGCACAATTGCATAGTTGGAGCTGTAACAAAACCTAGAAATGAGTATCTTTTCATGACAAAAACTTGAACACAATGAGACGTGTCTTACAACAACCTCCTATCATCATCTGTCGAGCAGAACACGCTCAACTGGTAATGGTATCAGGGTATTAAATTAATTAAGAAAATCATTCACGATCCTTCTCTAGTAGTCAGGGCTCAAGACCGCTTTAAGAATATTTTGGAGAGCTTGCCTTTTATTTTATTACCACTAACCATCAACATAGAAGCTAGCTCCGAAATAAAGAACGAAAGATTCATACTATGCATAAAGAAAAACTGAATCAGGATCAGGTCCTAGATTTAACAGAAGACACCAAATTATCCAGAAACAAGTTCAGTTAAAATCTAATAACCTGGCACCAACAACTACTATGCTATGTTCGTCCTATTAATTTAATAATGGAAATTCACGGCTTGATTACCTAGTTATTAAATTTATCTTTTAAAGAACCTATCTTTCAGTTTATGTCATGAAAGAAGGCCTTTTCAAGTCGATGGGAATAGTTGATTCAGGCATCACATCACAGCAGAGACACTGGAATCCTTATGCTAACATGGAAATACTTGTACAAATTTATTTTTTATAGTAATTCCAGGTAATGAGGTAAATACAAGCAGCAGCAATTAACACAGAAATCTTAAGTTTTTCAGTAAAGCTTTTTTTACACTAGTATATCAACAGAAGTGCATTCTTTAAATCCCCTTTGAAGTGTGAGCACATCTTTGACATTCTGTTGATCCTAAACTGCAGATATGAGGGAATTGCCAGGCAATATAAGAAGTGATGGGAAATATAGAGATACAACTCACCGATAAGGCGCAATGCGTGAGGACTGAGGAGAACTCGAGCTGCAGGAATGCGACGGGTTCTCCGGTGAATGGCCGGCCAAGTATTCGACTTCCCAGTTCCCACCTTGACCAACTCCGGGACTAGTGAAATTTTGACTTTAAGAATTAACTAATCATATTCTCCTTTTACCCCCTATATTCCTTTACTCCGTATACATTTTTGAGAGGGTGTTGCTATTTACACTCCCTCCCTAGTGAAAATAGGGGTGTAAATAACCTCGTGAAGGTAAAAAGCTATAACGTTTGTCGGAACCATGAAAAGTAATGAAGGTTGTCGGAACAGAATCATCGCCTTTTTAGTCAACATCAAACTGCGTGTTTGTGTTTGCGTTCGTGGGTGTTTGTTTTAAATTTTTTGATATAAATAAATTCTTATTTAATTTTATAAACATTAATAAATTTTAACTTTTATATAAAATTTAATAAATATATAATTTAATAAAAATAATATATACTCCTAATTTATGTTTCAATCCAACCAAATCTATACTCGTATTCAATGATTTTATAATAAATATATTCTACCAAAACTAGAAAACAATTTCATCATCAAACATATATTATTTTAATAACCGGTCAAACATATTGGAAACAGAGTGGTCAATCTTGTGCATTGTGCGATATTCATACATTGGTGGTATTGTTCGGCTATGTTGGTACTGAAAAGGTTATATAAGGAGCACTGTGAAATGCTCTTGAAGTGTCAAAGGATAGCGTTTAGAATTGTATCTTCTCCCTAACTATCTTTACCCATCCTACAGAATGGATGGTTGGATGGGAAATTTACAAAGTCACCATATGAGGTATTTAAATTTATTATTTATATAAAAACATTTATGTTATATGTATCAAAGATTTAAATTTTATGTTTATATATGTTTTATCGAATATTATGATTAAATCTACCTAATTTTTTTTTAATGTTTTGATGTGTTTTATAGGATGAAGAAGATGCAAATGAAAACTTGGATGACGAATACAGAAACGGTGATGAAAATGATGATGAAGCATATTCAAATCTCAACTGTGGGAGTGGATTTTCTACCAACATGGTAATTAAATTTTGATTATAAATGTTGAACAACATTTTTCTTTTATTATTATTATTATTATTATTATTATTATTATTATTATTATTTATTTTATCAAAATTAGAATAATTTTATTTGATTTAAATTAAGTAATTTGTTCTTGAGGTTACGTATGATTATCTTTTGCACTATAAACTAATTTATTTTGATAATTATTTAATTTATCATTATAATTTATTTATTTTGAATATTACTAGTACTTTTCTACATATATGCTAACATAATAAATGTTGAAAAAATAGCATTTTTCTACATATATGCTATAACTTTAGATAAGCTATTATTACATTCATTTTGAATATAGAATGTTATTTTTTCGCAATGTGTTTGATTATTTTATTTTACTTTATAAATTATAGGATAATTGTATTAATTTATTTATTTTTATTGAAATACTTTTTTTATACATGTTAGGCTTTCCATTCTCGTGAAGATTTGATTCACTGGGTGCAACAAACTGGAAAAACTCTCGGATATGTTATTGTCATCAAAAGGTCCAAGGAATATACAGTTATATTTCAATGCGATCGTGGTGGTATATACGAGCCAAAAAGCGTCTCATCAAGAAATACCGGATCCAGAAAAATTGGTTGTCCATTCCGATTGAAGGGGAAGTACAAGCGTACTGATGATTGTTGGAGAGTGAGTGTAGATTGTGAGACACATAATCATGACCCAGCTCTACACCTTGAGGGTCTGTTGGGATGCATCAGCTATCTTCTTATTCCCATCTGCATTAGGTTATTTACCCATTCACTAGCTGAATAGGGTTTGTACATGAATCCTTTGTGTAAAGGGATTCATTGGGTTTTGCCTATATATAGTGTATCTCTGTATTAGAATTAGATATAGAGTTTACAGGATTGTTCCCTGTGTTGTAGCCCTCCAATCTCTTTGTAATATTCTCAAAGAGGTTTTATATATATTCTTTCCCAAATCTGTGTTCGTATAGTTTCTCACCAATTCTCACTTTATCTCACTTGCTTCCTCTCTATATCTCGTCGCTTCCGCATTGCGCCAAGGATATAATCCTAACAAGTGGTATCAAGAGCTAGGAGGATATACCACTAACAAGTGGTTCAAGAACAAGGTCGATATTTTCTTTGTGCGGGATCAAACGCACATTCTAAGTTGATTAAATATATTGATCTTTGAAGTTTGAGAATTTATTTCGCGATGTCAACTGTAACGAAATTTGATATTGAGAAATTTGACGGAAAGATTAGCTTTTCCATCTGGAAAGTTCAGATGACGGCCGTTCTTATTCAGAATGGTTTAAAAAAGGCTATTGCCGGTAAATCAAAGAAACCGGAAAACATGACAGATGCTAAATGGGAAGATTTGGATGAGAGGGCGTTGGCAGCTATTCAGTTATGTTTGTCAAAAGAGGTACTTCGCGAGGTGGTTACTGAAACAACCGCAGAACAGATTTGGTTAAAGTTAGAGTCGCTTTACAATACCAAATCATTGGCCAATAAACTGCGCTTGAAAGAAAGACTCTACACCATTCGCATGTCTGAAGGTACTTCTGTTCAATCTCATTTAGATGAGTTCAACTCTATCCTTCTAGACTTGGCAAATCTAGAAGTTACAATTGAGGATGAGGATCGTGCTGTTTTGTTACTTGTGTCTCTACCGGAGTCGTACCACCATTTCAAGGAAATCATGTTATATGGAGGTTCTTCTACCGCTCTCACTTTTGACAATGTTAAGTCAAATCTTCTTTCAAAGGAGAAATTTGATGATAACATTAATTCTAATAGCAATGGTGAGGGTTTATTTGTCAGAGGTCGCACATTGGATAAAGAGCAAAACAGCAACAAATCTAAATCCAGAGGACACAAATCTGCAAATCACTGCAAGTACTGCAAGAAAAGCGGACACGACATTTCCGAGTGTTGGAAATTGAAGAATAAGGATGAGCACAAGAAACCATCTGCAGGGTCAGCTGAGGCCAATGTTGTTGATACTGAAACCAGTGGTGACGTTTTGATGACTGTCAGTTCCGATGAAAATCGAAACCTGACTGAGTGGATTCTGGATTCTGGCTGTACATTTCACATGTGCCCACATAGAGACTGGTTTGCTACCTTTAAGCCAGTTAATGGTGGAGTTGTCCTGATGGGTAACGACACTGAGTGCGAGGTTCGTGGAATTGGAAACGTTCAGATACAAACTCATGATAATAGCATCAAAACTCTTACAAATGTTCGTTATACGCCTGACCTGAAACGAAATTTGATATCCCTGGGTACCCTGGAGCGTCAGGGTTGTAGATACATTGGAGATAATGGTTTGCTCAAAGTTTTTAAGGGTTCGCTAGTAGTGCTTAGCGCTTCTCGTGTTGGAGGTTTATATCGTTTGCAAGGCAGCACCGTGATAGGTTCAGCTGCAGTGTCTTCTTCTGCTATTGATGCCAACCACACTCATTTATGGCATATGCGCCTTGGGCATATGAGTGAAAAAGGCATGTTACTCTTGAGCAAGAAAGGCCTCTTAGGTGAGCAAGGTACGAGTAAATTGCAATTTTGCGAGCATTGTGTTTTTGGGAAACAGAAAAGAGTTAGTTTCTCTGCTGCTACACACCGTACCAAGGATGTTCTGGAATATGTTCACTCTGACCTATGGGGACCGACTAAAGTAGAATCTCTTGGAGGTTGTAAATACTTTATGTCTATCATTGATGATTTTTCTCGCAAAGTCTGGGTATACTTTCTAAAGCATAAAAGTGACGCTTTTGAAAAGTTCAAGGAATGGAAAACCTTGGTTGAAAATCAGACGGGGAAAAAGGTGAAAAAGCTCAGGACGGATAATGGTTTGGAATTTTATGGATCGAAATTCAACCATTTTTGTAAAGCCCATGGAATTGCAAGGCATAGAACCTTGCCTTATACACCCCAGCAAAATGGCGTCGCTGAACGCATGAATAGGACTCTTTTAGAGAGAACACGCAGTATGCTCTCAAATGCGGGGTTATGGAATCAACGTGCTTACTGGGCAGATGCTGTTAACACTGCCTGTTATTTAGTTAATCGATCTCCACATACTTCCTTGGATTTTCAAATCCCTGAAGAAGTTTTGTCAGGCCATCCCGGCAATTATGATTCATTGAGAATTTTTGGGTGTCCTGCTTATGCTCATTCTAGCACTGGGAAATTAGATACCAGGGCTATTAAATGCATTTTTCTCGGTTATGCTTCCGAATCCAAAGGCTATCGCTTATGGGATCCGAAATCACGGAAGGTTATTTTGAGCCGAAATGTCAGTTTTGATGAAAATGCACTTCTTTCTACTGGAAAGGAATCAGTGATAGTTCCGAGTACAGATAATGAGACGTGGGATTTAGTTGAATTTACTAAAGGGAAACAGAAATCCTTTTATGGCTTGAAGCAAGCACCAAGACAGTGGTATAAGCGTTTTGCCGCTTTTATGATTCGACAGGGTTTCTCCAGAAGTCAGTGTGATAGCTGTGTTTATTTCAAGGAGTTTTTTAAGAAAATCCTTGGCATGGAGATTCGTAGAAATCGTCAAGATGGTACACTTTATCTTTCTCAGAAGAGTTTTATTGAGAGAGTGCTTGACAGATTTAATATGTCTACCTATAAGCCTGTGTCTACCCCACTTGGTGTGCATTTTAAGTTGGATAAAGAATCATGTCCTCATTCTGATGTTGATGTTGCTTATATGAAGACCGTTCCTTACTCTATTGTTGATTTGGCTTATGTAGTAAGCGTTGTGAGCCGCTATATGCATAATCCTTGTAAGGAACATCGGGACGCAGTCAAATGGATTTTGCGTTACTTGAAGTCTTCTTCTTTAGTTGCTGCATGGGAGATTGTTGTGAAGAAAATTCATACCTTGGAGAGTCCTGCAGACATGCTCACTAAAACTCTTCCTACCGCTAATTTCGAGCATTGCTTAGATTTAGTTGGTTGTTCTATGTGTTGAGTTTGTTACGATAACTTGATGCAAGGTGGAGATTGTTGGGATGCATCAGCTATCTTCTTATTCCCATCTGCATTAGGTTATTTACCCATTCACTAGCTGAATAGGGTTTGTACATGAATCCTTTGTGTAAAGGGATTCATTGGGTTTTGCCTATATATAGTGTATCTCTGTATTAGAATTAGATATAGAGTTTACAGGATTGTTCCCTGTGTTGTAGCCCTCCAATCTCTTTGTAATATTCTCAAAGAGGTTTTATATATATTCTTTCCCAAATCTGTGTTCGTATAGTTTCTCACCAATTCTCACTTTATCTCACTTGCTTCCTCTCTATATCTCGTCGCTTCCGCATTGCGCCAAGGATATAATCCTAACAGGGTCACCCTTATCCAAGAAGATTATCAGCGAATGAAGTTCGGTTGGTGGAAAATTTGGTGTCAATGAATGTGAAACCACGAGATATTTTGTCATCGGTGAAAAGGCAAAATACGGAGAATGTTTCCATTCCGAAAACCATTTACAATGCTCGTCAAAATATCCGGATGGCTAATAAAGCAGGTAAAACTCAAATGCAGGTTGTTATGTCTTATTTACATAAGAATGGCTACGTGCATGAGAATCGTACTAATAGTACAACACATGAGTTGGAAGATTTATTCTTTGTCCATCCTAAGTCCTTGGAGAAATGGCGTGCATTTCCACATGTACTGCTGATAGATGCTACATACAAAACAAATAGATACTCGATGCCTCTCGTCGAAATGGTTGGCTTAACCTCGACCAACATGACATTTTGCATAGCATTCGCCTTCATGCACAAAGAGACAGAGTCCAATTACACATGGGCATTAAACTGTCTCAAAGGCACAATCGAGGGATGTATTTCTCCACGTGTTATCGTTACAGATCGAGAGTTGGCATTAATGAAAGCATGCAAGAATGTGTATCCGGATGCTAAAGGTCTACTCTGTAGATGGCATATCTACAGAAGTATTCTGAGAAAGTGCAGGCCATCAATATCAACCATTCAAGAATGGGATTCATTCTACGAATCATGGCATGCATTAGTTGATTCTCAGACCCATGAAGCATATGCATTCAATTTGGCTCAGTTGAAATTAGTTTTGCATGACTTTCCAGGTATTACTATTTTTATTTGTTTTTTAAACTTTAAAGTATTATGGTGAGACTAATGAAATTTTTTGTTCATATTTCAGGTGTTTGGCAATATATTGATGACAATTGGTTGAGACGATATAAGGAAATGTTTGTGTCTGTTTGGACTGATCGGTTCCTTACTTTCAAAAACAACACCACAAATAGAGTTGAGAGCCAACATGCCAAATTAAAAAGATACTTGGAGTCCTCACAATCAGATTTGGAGACATCTTTGCAATTTATTGAAAGAGTCGTTGAGTCGCAAGACACTTCCATCAAATCCAGTCTTGAACAAAGCAGAACTGTCATTCGGCATCGGTTCAACACATCACATTTTCAAGAACTGCGTGGATTTGTGTCAATTTATGCACTCAATCTCATTTTTGATGAGTTTGAGCGATCTAAAGCCATTGGGTTCAATTCACAAAATTGTGAATGTCGATTGCGTACAAGTTGTGGGCTTCCTTGTGCACATGAGCAGGTTACTTATTCTAGCAGTGATCGTCCTATCCCACTTGATTCTATTGATATATTTTGGAGGAAACTTGATTTATCACCATCTATTTCTCTGAACACTGAGGATTTTGGTTGTGAGCATGAGCTTCATATCTTCAATGATCGGTTCAAGGAGCAATCACGAGTTGGTAAGTTCAGTATTTTGAGAAAACTGAGGGAGATGATTGCGCCATCGACAACTTTGATCCGTGAGCCAGCAGTACAAATAAACATCCGCGGGCGTCCCACTTCAAAGAACAAGCATCTGAGAAAAAATCAAGTGGGTCCAAGGCCCACTCAAGATCCTAGTAGACATAGTTGTTCTGATGCGTCGAGATTTGCGGAGCCAAATGGTTCTCGGTTTCAAGAACCAGCTCGAAATAGTTATTCGGGTGCATCAAGATTTGTGCAGCCAAATGTTTCTCGATTTCAAGAGCCAGCTCGAAATAGTTGCAACTCGGGTGGTAGGCATTCTCTTCATCCATATATTGATCAATTTCCGGCTATATTTCATCCTTATATCTCGCAAGTGCAGGATGTGAGATCTGATGGAAATTGTGGATTTCGATCAATAGCTTTGTGTCTTGGGTTTCAAGAGAGTGAATGGTTTACCATTCGGTCTAACTTAATTAAAGAGTTGCAGCTTCACAGGATGGAATATTGTGAAATGTTCGGTAACCAAGAATGGTACAATGTCTACTACTCGCTGAATTTTTTTGAATCAAGTCGAGATGCACCAATTGAGCATTGGATGACCATGCCTAAGATGGGTATACTGATTGCTTCTAGATACAATGTCATACTACACGTTCTGAATATTGCAGGTAGTGTGACATATCTACCCCTCCGCTCCAGCCCACCGCCTTGGTATGAGCATGTTGCAATTGCCATTGGTTATGTTAATAACAATCACTATGTTAAAGTAGCATTGACAGGAGGGTATCCGATGCCAACTATTGTACCACATTGGATTCATTACAAATATAGGTGTGCTGAGGCATGGATTACTCCATATATAGGTCGGTTTGATGCTTACAATGAGCACATTCGCTCCCATCGTACTGTTGAGAATGAAATATTGGAGTGAAAATTAATGAAATTTCTTTTCTATCTTATATTGGTGTTAATTTGTATTTTTTTTAGAAATCATTTTGTTATTTTAAAACAATAAAATCATTCTAATGAAAATAAGTTATTTGACATTAAAAATAAATTTATTTTAATTTGATCGCTTAGGCCACGTAAACTATGTGTTGAGTAATTATTCATATTATATATTAACAAATATAATATTAAAGATATACAATAAAAGTTTTAACATAGAAAAAAGTTAAATTTAATTGTATTCACGTAAATGTACGAAAACGTTTCTATAAATTAAGGGTTAAGTTAATTATCCATATATAAATTCAACTCATAAAATAATGGTTATCTCGATAAACGTGTTTGACTAGTAATGATAAGATAAGGATAAAATAGTTGTTCCCCACAATGATTACACCCTATTGTATAGGAGTGTAAATAGAATTAGAGGGAGTGTAAATAGAACCACCCTTTCGGGATTATGTTTATTAATATTAAAATGATGTTCAATATAGCATTACTTTTACCTTTGATAGGCTCGTAAAAATCCACTTTTTCTTATTTGGTCGGTTCTATTTGACTTCCGTCAAAAAATAAATTGAATATTACCGGTCAGATTTTGAACAATACTAAGAGCACATCTAATGCTATCTTCACTTTCAAAAATATCAATTGACATGTAGGATTGAGAGTGAGAAATTGTATAAATCATCTCCAACCCATACATCAATGTAGAGGTCAATCATAGGTGGCATATGGATTGAAGGTGTCAATTAGAGCATCTCCAATGCTAAGAAGTTCATGAGGAAAATTCGCCTCCATTTGTCAACTTTTGATTGAGCGTCAATATGATATAGATTTGAAAGATGTGATTGAAAATAATTTTTAAACTTTGCTCTCCAATGTATGAGCGTCAGTTTTCATATTATTAACGTAAAAAAGAATACAAATTCTCATTTGAGACCTGTCTCAAATGAGACCAAAGATTATATGAGACTGCTATTGATTGAATTTGTCGTTAGTGAGGTTTAAATCCGCCGATTTCCTTGATTGAATTTGTCGTTGGTGAAATTGACCAAGGAAATGATCAAGAAAATTGACCGAAAGATCAAGTAAATTGAACGAAAGATCAAATTAACTGAAAAATCAAGGCAGAACAAAAATACTCAAGGACATTGATTGAAAGATCAAACAAACTGACTAAAAGATCAAGCAGAAACAATAAATGCTCATTCCCCTGCTCTTGGTCTCCACAAGGACAGGTCTCACCCAAGACTTTCTCAAAAAAGAAAGTAAGTATAAATTTATTAAGCAAATTAATTAAAATATTAATTTTAAAAGGAAAGTAAACATAAATTTGGTAAACAAATAAATTGACACCTTCAATATGAGCATCAATATATTGAAGGTCAAGTTGACACATTCACTCCACGAATGCATCCACGTCAAAGTGACATTTTAATTAATACTTGCATTGGAGATAGATTTTAATCTTTTATGACACTCAATCCTATGTGGCAATCAACATTTTTAACTCGTTTTCTCCGCCGATTTAAGGTTGTCGTTCCACTCCGTCAATCACCGTCTGTTGCCCCGCAGATCTACCGCTTTTTCCCGGCGATTTCAAGGCAACGCCACCAGGTTTCAATGGTGAGAAAAACGACGTTGATGATGACGTGCTCGCGGTTATTGTCATTGACCTCAAATTTCTCGGTGACGAACTCAAAATCTCCTCGGCTGTGACTATTGGCGGCGGAATCGGATTGGGAAAATCGCGGAGGCGATTGTCGAGGCTTTTCTAGCAGCGAAACTCTTTAGTTGAGCAGGTAATCCTTGAGTGCCCTGCCGGAAATTTAATTTAAGTTGAAATAGATCGAGGTTGAAGGTTTTAAGTTAAAAGTTGAAGGTTTAGTTAAAAGTAAAGGCAAATGTTTTAAGTTTAATGTTATAGATTTTAAGTTGAAGGTAAAGGTTGAAAGTTTTAAGTTAAAAGTAAAGGTTGAAGGTTTTAAGTTAAAAGTACAGACGTTAGGTTTTTAGTTAAATGTTATATGTTCTATCTTAAAAACTGTCTATTCTATCTCCTTGCATGTTTTATCTTAAATCCTACAGGTTTTATAATAAAACATGCATGTTCTATTTTCATTCATGTTACATGTATCATATTAAAGTCTGCAGGTTCTATCATAAAATCCGCATGTCCTATTTCTGTGCAGGTTGTAATGATAAAACCTGCATGTTCTATCTTCCTGCATGATACTCCCTCCGTCCCAACCAAAACTTCTTAGTTGACTTTAGCTCGGATTTTAAGAAAAATGCATTTTATATCTTATAAGTGGAGTTTGAAGGGGTATAAATGGAATATCACTTATGGTTATGGTTATTTGTAAGAATTCATTAAGGGTATGTTTGTCTTTTTGTAGTTATTTTTTTGCCAAAAAAGGAAAAAATGAAAGTAAGAAGTTTTGGTTGGGAAGGACCAAAAAGGAAAGTAAGAAGTTTTGGTTTGGACAGAGGGAGTATATCTTAAAGAATGCATGTTTTATCATAAAACATGCATGTTCTATCTCCTTGCATGTTATATCTTAAATCCCGCCGTTTATATCATAAAACCTGCAGGTTCTATCATAAATCCTGCAGGTTTTATGATAAAACATTCATGTTCTATCTCTCTTCATGTTACATCTTAAAACCTGCAGGTTCTATCAAACAATCTGCATGTTCTATGTCAGCTGGGGATGCCACTAGGCAAAATTAAAATTACCTCTGAGTTGAAAGGAGATGATGAGAGCGGATTTTTTAATTAACAAAATTAAAATAGTAGTGCCAAACTAACGGCTATATTCCATAGACAAAAAAGTAGCACATTTGTACAAAAACATAATTTTTCTAACGACTATAATCTGATTTTTAAAAAATTAAAGATTTAAAAAAGGGACACGTGGCCCAATTACAGGGTGACACGTGTCCCATAAATTGGGACAAAAATGGGCCGCCTGACACCGGGCCCATCCCACTCGCGTGAGAAACCTCACGCTGATTTTGCTTTTTCTTCCCTTCACTCTCCCTCCACTCTCCCTCTCTCCCTCTCACTCTCTCACTAATTCTCTTTTTATGACAAACTCGCGGACCCCACCCTCTCCACTTCCCTCTCACTCTCTCACTAATTCTCTTTTTATGACAAACTCGCGGACCCCACCCTCTCCACTTCCCTCTCACTCTCTCACTAATTCTCTTTTTATGACAAACTGGCGGACCCCACCCTCTCCACTTCCCTCCTCCTCTTTCCATTTAATTGCTCTGAGCATGGGTGGTGCCGTTTCAGTATATATGCGCGTGTGAGCTTTCCTAATTCCTTGACTAGGGTTTAAGTGAATATCTTCAATTCGCCGCTGCATTTCGAGGCTGCGGCGGTACTCGCAAAACACGGCAGTTTCTCCCGGTTCGTTGCAGTTTGAAAATGGTGAAGGACCTATGAGAGTTTTGTATACTGAGCTGAAGACACCTGAAGGCAGGAACGCCCTTCACTTGGCTGCTGCATCAGGGACAGGTGAAATCTGCACGTTTCTTAATGAGGTGTTGGGATTTGACATTGATTGTACCTGTGACGGAGGTAGCTTCTTTGTTTCCCCCACTTCAAGTCCTTAAATTATATCCAGTGACTTATTCCTTCAGCTTAATTTGCAAGGGAGAAATCCTTGTTTGCAGCTATTATTGAATGAAAATGTCCTACTTCCATTTCCCCGATTAACAACGGTGCAAAAATTATTAGACGCAACAAATTTGGTGGCACCCCAATACATTGTGCTGGCAGCAGTGGTATGGAAACCGTCTCATTTCTTTGTTTTCACTTATTTAAGTAGGGAATTTCTTATGTGTATATGTATCCTTTATTGTTTACTTAATGTAAATCTTTCCTTAGGATCCAAGGAGATTGCAAAGCTCCTCATTTCAAAAGGGGCCGATGTTAATGCAACTTCTCAGCGGGGGACGCCACTGAGTTTTGCTGCAAGTAATTAATGGACATCTTGATGTCTTAAAATACTTGTTGGAGCATAGTGCTGATGTGAGTATTGGTTCTGTGTATTGTTTTCATTCTTGTAACATCATCCCTTACATATGCTACTGTCTTTGAGCTTTATGAGAGGTACATCACATGAATCAAATGTTGTTGTGCTCCTGGGGTTCACAGTTTATTATTTTGTGGAATCTTAATATCAGGATATGTTTGACAATGTTTTTTATCTGAAACCATTCATAATGTTTCAAAAAATAGAAGTGTGAGCCCTGAGTTATTTCAATAAGTTGTTGAATATGATCTAATATAATCTAACATTTTTGGTGCAGCCAAACATCAATAATTCATCAGCAGATATGACGCCACTGTTTGAATTGATGCTTTCTAAGCCAAAACCTCATATTGAGGGCATGAAGCTCCTACTACAGGTGCTATCCCAACCTTGTGTGCTAATTTATATATCTGTGATTTGCCATTAATATCACTTCATTTTCTTCTCGGGTATTCTATGTGTGTACACTTCACTTTCCAGGACCAAAATCAGTTCCTTGTGTTCTCTATCTACAAGTGCAGAACTCTCTAAGAATTTACCCTTTTTGCACCCTTGAATTTGGTGCGGCTTTAAATCTCTGAAATACATGCATTAAACCAGATGACTCTAATAAAAAAATCGGACACTTGTATGTTGCAACTTTGTAGTCAGTTTAAAAATTAAGTTTCATTGCATGTTTGCTTCTGTTTGTTTTTTTTTATTTAGGATCAAGTTTAAGGATGTGATTATGTAAGTTGTGAATCTGGTCCTGGATCATTTTTATTACTTATGGATAAGGTTATTGACATTTTTATTACTTATGCATGAATCTCCAACAACCCCTCTTGATGATCCAGGGCTGTGTTGAAGACCATTCTGAAAATATGAAGATTCAGGTTGGCGTTGAAGATCATTTGGAGTCTGAAAAAATGGAAATTCAAGGCTGTGTTGAAGATCATTCAGAGCCTCGAAAAATGGAGATTCAGGGCTTTGTTGAAGACCACTCTAAGAGCCAATCTTTGTCAAAAAAATTGATGAAAATTTGGTGGGGACGAAAGTGCCACTTCGGTGGTCTAAAGATGACATGTAAGTTTGTGAATGTTTTTTCTATCCAAAAATCATATAATGTTTGAATGTTTTCTCACTTAATGGTATTGACTTTTGCCCCTAGATTATGTGAAGGTGTTGTTCAGTCATATGATCCTGAAATAGAAATAGTGACGGTACATGGAATTCATATTTTTTTTTATAATTCTAGATTCTTATATTTTGCTAACATTGTTTAACTTGCATAAATTTGTACAGGTTTCTTACAAAGATGAAGAAGGAGAGAAGTTGGCACTGTTGGTGAAGCCATCAAAATTAGTTTCCTCATTTAAAAGGTACTATAAACCATTATAAATTAATAGTTATGGGATCGGAATATTTTATTAATTTAGCGATATATTTTTATATCGATAAATTAATAATTTATTAACTTATAGAGGTTTAACATATGACAATGCTCTCATACCAGTTCCCTACAGATATCATCCTCAAATATGTATCTTAATATGATTGTGCTTCCTAAAAGCACCCACAATGGGTGTTTGGAGTTGTGTTTGAAGGGGTGTGGCTGCCCCAAACACAGCTCAAACACAAGAAATCCACAATGGGGGTGTTTGGAGGGTGTGTCTGACTGAAACACACCCCTCCCTGTGTTTATATAAACATTGAAGTTGACATATGGGGTGGGGCCCGCCTGTCAGGTGGGCCAGGGGGAATCAACTCCCTCATTTTGTTTTTTCGTTTTTATAATGGTGGGGCCCACTAAATTGGCCCCTTTGTGGCCATTGGGTTTTTTTTTTGGTTATTTGATCTTTAATTTTTACATTTACATTTAATTTGATCGTTGGATTTTCAACATTTGCATTTACATTTAATTTTTTTTATCGCCCCTTTGTGGCCGTTGGGTTTTCGTTACATGATCTTTAATTTTTTACATTTAACGACAATTATATACACGAATTGTTTTTATTTTCATATTTTGTTTAAAATATTTTTTTTAACTATATATGTTTTAGTAAATTGTTGTGCAATTACAACTTGTAATCTAATAAAATCACAAATTAAAATTAATATGTATAGAAAAATTAATGAATATGTTGAAGAAAACATGTGGGTCCATGAATAGTCTGTGAATAGTAGCTGAGTTGTGTTTATGATAGTGGGAGAAAAAATGAGGTTGTGTTTGAGTATTATGGTTGAAGAGTTAAAAATTGGTTTGATATTATTTAAAGTGAGAAAAATAGGTAGATGTGTGTTTGAGGTGTGTTTCTATTGTGGATGCTTTAAACGGAGGAGTCAGATAATAAAAATATTCAAAATCACTTTAATGACTTGACACGGATATAAGAAGAATAACAATAAAACCAATTTAATAAAAAAAGATATCATGAGGTTCAAAATCACTTTACAGGCTCAAAATGGGGTTTTAATCAAAATATATTGTTTTATTTGCTTATAAATATTATCTTCTTCATGCACTTTTGTGTACTTGGAACATCTGTTTGCTTATGAGGAGTTTCTGTGCAATTTAATGTTATAATATATAATTCATGAAATCTGTCAGCATGTTCCCATAAAAATGACATATTTCTCAGGTTAACTACCCTAAGGTTTCAAATCAGTTTTTCCCAAAAAGGCAGGCATACATAAAATGCTGAAAAATCCCAAGAACTAGGCTTTTGGTACCCAAATGCAGGGTCAATTTTCCTCTTATTTAGCTTGGGCCAATTTAGAATTATTCTTGTTAAGCTTGTAGAAGTGTGTGATGAGACTGATGAGTGAATAAATAAAACATCACGACTCAAAGTGTTTATTCACTTTGTTTATGCTGTATCAAAAAAAAAAAAAAACCATAATGAAATTTTCAGATATAGCATCCTGATCAGCCTTACTTTTCCTTTCAATCGGCGACCTTATGACAAATTTTAGTATTGTAGGGAAAATTATTTGTACTTACTGTCAATGTATAATTTGTTTTTCTAATTTACAGGAGATACAACTCATCATCAAACTGTAATTTGTAGAATTCTTGTCAAACATTCAGCACATTGATGTAGAGATTTCTGTCAACTCATAACATTAGATTATTCAAATAAAAAATTTAATACCATAATGCAAAAATCCTGATTATATCAAAGGTGATAAGCATAAACTGAAACATTTTTTAAAAAAATGTGGGAGAAAAAAGACAATAGTTGAAGGATTTCATGAGATAAACCAAAAAAAAAATAAAAAAAAATCAAACATTCTCAAAAAACTATATAGAAACTTGACTACTGTCATAAAAAAATAACATTTTCTTTATAAAACTTTATTCCTTATGTTTATAAAATAAGGAAGTAACTATCTCCACACACACAACATAATAACATAGAAAATAGAACAAAATATCTCTCTCTCTACTGCAAGCAACAGACCATAAAATGGCATGTTCTTAATTTCACATGGTAGGCCATAATCCCAAGTTTCCAAATACACCAAAATCATTCCAAAAGGATTTAAGAATACAAATCTTTCAAAGGGCGGTAACCAGAGATTTTCAAACCAAGAAATAAAATACAAGCAGACGAGTATAGGAAACACAGTTTCATCACTTCATAGCACAATCTCAATCTTAAATACGACAACGTACATTAAATGGTAAATAAATGGCGGCACAGATACATAAACTATAAAGGGTCTAGGTACAAGATATGACTCAAAATCATAAATTTCATTTTCTGGGATCATCAAATATGCAATTCAAGAAACATGTTCAAATGATACCAGCAAGATAAGAAGCCTCAAAATACCAGTAAAGATAAGAAGCCTCAAAAGTCAATAAATAATAAAGAAAGTTGGGAAAAGCTGGAAGATGAATGATGAAAAGTTGGGAAGATGAAAAGTTGGGAAAAGCTCGGTACTCGCACGGATCACGGTCCGGGACCCTACTTTTCTCGGTACTCGGCACGGATCCACGGTCCCGGACCCTACTTTTCTCGGTACTCGGCACGGATCCAAGGTCCCGGACCCTACCTTTCTCGGTACTCGGCACGGGTCCAAGGTCCTAGACCCTACTTTTCTCGGTACCGGCACGGATCCGCATCTATTATAAAGTCTGCGGAGTTCTTATTAACAGCAAAAGAGTCTTAATATAACATCAAAAACAAGTTAAATTAAGTAATTTCACCTTCATCATCGCCGGATGCAACCATTAGATTCAGTTAGGTTGATTATTCGATTCACAGCAGGCCTGTAGGTGCACACAAATAACGAGCCTAAAGTCAAATAAACTGAATCAAACCCCACAACCCATTATAGAGGTCCAATGCTTGAATATATATATATACTCACCCATGAGAATTCTCGAGATGAGCAATCGCAGCTCCAGTTTCAACATCAGTAGCAAGAATCGAAACAAAAATATACTTGAGCACCAACTGATCAAAATTTAAAACTATAATAATGACCTAAAATTATAATGAAATCAGCATCCAACATAAACTATAATGAAATCATCAAGTCATGCACCACCACAAATAACGATACATGTTTCATTTAAATGTTCAAGTAAAACAACCACTGCACTTTATTTCACCTTTGGTATGTGCACCCGAAGACTTCTGTGGATTACAGAACATTGCATAATGATACTTAAGTTCACACTTGCCAATCGAGGATCCCTGGATATTTAAAAACATAGCAGACAGACGAAAGAAAGTAGCAATCAATAATATGTCTAAAGAAAGTAGCAAACAATTGTTCTCCCTTCATTACTAAACTGCAATATATAAAGAAGAATCTTTATTTCTTACCTAGGTTTTCCCTTGGTTACTTTCAGTGCAAAACGTTTGGTACCAAACCCCACGGAAATTACACAAGATACAAACCAAAAGTTGCATTGGTTAGTAAATGAAGTACTTTGTATAAAGTACATATATAATTAGAACCCAATAGACCAACCAAACAAACAAACAAGTATCAACATTCTTTTGCAATTCTGTAACAGTAAAGCCTACAAGGAATGACTAAACTACATATAACATACTAAAGTGCTTCCAAGAAAATCCTTCTTTTTTCCACAAAAACTTACCCTTCTCTGCCTTAACACCGACACTGCCACCCTGCTTCTCTGGGACGGCCATATACATCCCATACAATATTTGTCCATACACTTAAAAACTGCAGTAAACTGCTCGTTTGTTCAAGAAAACTTATGAAATGTCTAAGTATTTGGGAAAGCGAATGAACTCAGGATTACACTGGTCAGTGGGAGTTATGTACATCATCATTCAAGTATACACTCAAAAGCCTAAAAGCAATAAGCATTTCAAAACCTGTTATAACTCTCGTCCTCAATGGATGTATCTTATCTAGCTCTCTCAACGGTAAAGAAAGTACTTTTACACTCAAAAGTCATTGCAATGAATGGCACCAACTTTCCAGACAATGTAGGTTGTTGCAAGCATCACGGTGCTGATGAACACGAATGAAAACGCGATGAGAAATGCATCAAAACCACCTGGAAACTCAAATGTCCAACCATCCTTCGATAGCCCCCTTTTGCTGTCGTCTAACATATTTGTAGGAGCTTCCGGAAGGCCGGGTCTTCTCTTCCCCTTCTCACTCTCCTTAAGTGCATCTATCAGGTTACTCCCCAGTTCTGGTTTTGTTGCCTTTGATTCGGAGTTACGGCTAAGAACCCTCGCAGCCCTAAGTTTGTCTCTTGCCGTTGATGAAGATCTTTTCAGGGCTGTTTTAGGGGTTTCCTTTTCATTTCTTGAGGCAAGTGGTACTGAAACTTCATCAGCTTTAGACAGATTTTCTCCGTTACTTTGTGCAGCATTCACAGTGGAGGACCCAATATCTAGATCTGATTTTCCAGCAATTTTAGTTTCCACGGAGCATATTAACAAATGGTATATATTTAGGTTAATTTATGTATATAAATAAATATGTTAAAAAATGGTAGAAATAAGACTATATAAATTTTTTTATATCTTAGATCAGTTTTTGATAAATGGAATCAAATTAAACATAAAATAACCATGTTAAAAAATGTTAGCAACGAGATTAAATAAACAATTTCTCTTCAAATAAATTGAAAATAAGTATATTGAAAAATGGTAGTAACGGGATTAAACTTAACCTAAATCTCAACGGAATAATTTTGTTGAAGTGAATTAAATTTAAAATAAGCATAATAAAAATTGCATGTGTGATTGCAAAGCGAGTCAACAAGATGCGTGCAGATATATAGCCACCATCGTGGCCGTGCTGATATATAGCCACCGTGGCATTCGCGGCCATCTTCAAGGTGCCAGATCTCCCCACCACCTCTGCTCTGGTGAATACACGAGAGCGCATCTCCTCCGGCCCCAGCTTCCGATGCTGCTGCACCGACCACCGCTGAGTGGTTGAAGGCCACCGCGCGTTCTTCCCAAGTGTCGGACAAGGCTTACAAGAGAGGAACACGAGTGTTACATAAGAGTTCTAGCAACAATTGGTAAAGGAAAATAGCATAAAATCTTTCTTCCAATAACCGAAATTTCAGGTTTTAGTTGAATATTAAATGAGAGCTTTGATTGTACAAATAACCTCAATATATTACATGATTGGTGAGAGATTTCCTCTGAGTTCATCAGAGATATTGAGATTATCCACTACGAAAGAGAGAATTTGTTGCCATATCAGGATGATTGAAGATGATGGATTTACGAACAGGCGGTTGATGTCGTCTAATTAATGTCACCGAAGCTTTGGCTGAAGCTACGGGTGCTGCGAACAGGAAGAGTGATGTCGTCGGAGCAGCTGCTTGATGCCATCGGAACTCCGATTTATGCCGTCGAGCAGTTATAAATGGGAAAAATTGACTCAAATTTATTTTTGTTCTATTGCGTAACGGTATTGACTATTGTGTTTGCTAGCCGTAACTTCTATTAGAGTAATTTCCAAAGCTGATTTGTATTAGGAGTTCTCAATCTATATATAGTACAAGAGAGCCCCTATAACTAAATAAGAAACATCTAGACACATAAGTGCAATATACATAAAACACTAATTTAATCATCATCTAAACTTTCTATTGTCACACCCCCCCTCAAGCAAAGCGTTGGGTTGACCGAAACGCGCAGCTTGGACCGAAAGAAATCAAACAGAGCTCGATGCAATCCTTTGGTGAAAATATCTGCAACTTGAAACGAAGTGGGGACATGTCCAACACGAAGTTTGCCAATAGCCACCAGTTCTCGCACAAAATGGTAGTCAATATCAATATGCTTGGCGCGCTTATGAGCGACAGGATTCTCAGCAAGAAAGATAGCACTGTTATTGTCACAAAGCAGCAAAGGAGGACCCTGCAATGGAAATTGAAGATCACGGAGAAGATGAATCAACCAAACAACCTCCGAAGCGGTGTTGGCTAGAGCCCGGTACTCCGATTCCGAACTCGAACGAGAAACGGTGGGCTGCTTCTTTGCGCTCCACGAAACCAAATTACCACCAAGAAAGACCGCATAGCCATAAGTGGATCGACGCGTCTCTAAGCAACGGGCCCAGTCAACATCAGAGTAAGCAATAATCTCAGAAACACCACCAGTATCAAAGGTCAGACCACAATGCTGAGTACCACGAACATACCGAAGAATGCGAGTGACCGCAGAGAAATGATCTTCACGAGGATCCTGAAGAAACTGACTCACGGAATTAACCGCAAAAGCCAAGTCCGGACGAGTGATGGTAAGGTACTGAAGAGCTCCAACTAACGAGCGATACAACGTAGGATTGTGAAACGGACCACTCGTACTACTATGGAGCTGTGATAAGGGCAAAAATGGTGTAGAGACTGGAGAAGCATCTGACATTCCAGCCCGCTGAAGAATGTCCCTGGCATACTTGGCTTGTCCTAAAAACAGTCCAGTGGCGGTAGGGGTGACCTCCAGACCAAGAAAATAGCTAAGAGAACCAAGATCCTTAACCAAAAATTCGCGATCAGCACGAGCAATGAACTGACGAATGGCAACACCATCATTTCCGGTAAGGATGATATCATCAACATAAACAAGAAGGTAAAGAACAACAGAGCCTCGAGAAAACACAAACAAAGATGGATCCGACAGACTGCCAATAAACCCCAACTGCCGAACAAAAGCACTGAACCTGTCAAACCATGCTCTAGGCGCCTGCTTGAGCCCATAGATAGCTTTCCGGAAACGACATACATACTGAGGATGAGCAGAATCCTGATAGCCAGCCGGCTGAGCCATGAACACAGGAGTATCAAGAACACCATTGAGAAAGGCATTCTTGACATCCAACTGATGCAACGGCCACTTCCTCATAGTGGCTATGGCAAGAACAGTACGAACAGTGCTAGCCTTAATAACAGGGCTAAAAGTGTGTTCAAAATCAAACCCTGGAATCTGAGAATAACCCTGTGCCACCAGACGAGCCTTAAACCGGTCAATAGTGCCATCCTGTCGATATTTCAGCCGATAGACCCATTTAGAACCAACAACATTGACACCTGGAGGACAGGGCACCAGATCCCAAGTCTGTTGATGGCGAAGAGCAGTCATTTCTTCATCCATGGCAGAAACCCATCTGGAGTCTTTAACCGCAGCTCGATAAGTGCGAGGCTCGCTTTGAACAAGAAGCTCAGCAACCAACCCCGTTGACACAAAATCTGGTCCAAGATCACGAGCAACACGTGTCCCATCCTGATTGCGAGTGATCATCGGATGAGCACGAGGCACAGGAGAAGTCGGAGAAGCAGTTACAGAGGAAGCATCCGATGCAGAAGCGGGACTGAAATCAGATGAAGCATGTGTGCCAACAGAAGACTCAGATGGAGAAGCAGGAGAAATAGGTGATCTAGGTGGAGTGACAGGATCATCATCAACTGGAAGAACAGGAGGAGCAGCTGCCGGAGATGAAGACGAGGACACAGGGCACAAAGAACAAGAAGAATGTGGCAATGCTGAAGTGAGCTCAGTGTCAATAGGTGGCAGTTCTGGATCAGTGGGATCCAAAAAGGAGGAAACATCTAGAGAGGTAAAGGAGGCATCTGAAGATGTATTAGAGAAAGGAAAATGGGATTCATCAAATCGAGCATGGCGAGACATATAAATCCGTCCAGAAGCAGTATCCAAGCACTTAAACCCCTTATAGTGTGAACTATATCCAATGAAGACACATGGAAGACTTCGAGGAGAAAGTTTGTGAGCTGCAGTGGGTCGAATATAAGGGAAAACTCGGCATCCAAAGGAATGAAGATTGGAGTATTCTGGAGACCGGCTAAAGAGCACCTCATAAGGAGATATGTTGTTCAAAACAGGAGTGGGGAGACGGTTGATGGTGAAGACCGCAGCACCAAACGCATCATCCCAGTGGGAAAGTGACATGTGAGAATGAAGTAGCATGGATAGTCCCATTTCCATGATATGTCTGTGCTTCCGTTCAGCCCTGCCATTTTGTTCAGGAGTATAGGGACATGACACTTGATGATGAACGCCCTTAGTACCAAAGTGAGACTGCAGTCTGGAATTAATGAATTCAGTTCCACCATCGCTCTGAAAGACTTTTACACGAGACGAAAATTGATTCTCCACAAGCGCCTCAAACTGGAAGTACACGTCCACAAAATCAGATTTTCGACGAAGAGGGTGAAACCAGGTAAAACGCGAATAGTCATCGACAAAAACAGCATAATAAGCAAATCCATTTCCAGATAAAACCGGAGAAGGCCCCCATAAATCACAATGTATCAAATCAAGAACATGACTGGCACGCTTAGAGTTCTCAATAAAAGACAATTTCTGCCCCTTTGCCATGGCACAAGGCTCACAAATACCAGGTTTAGGGAGCACTGAAGTAAGGGATAAAAAACCATTCTTATATAACAAAGAAACAGTACTGAAAGACACATGTCCCAGACGAGCATGCCAAATCTCAAAGGATGCTCTATTATTATTCTGCCTAACAAACGAAACAAGTGCCTCTTCACCACGATCCAGCACATAGAGTCCATCCTTACTGTGTCCCCGCCCCAGAATTGCCTTGGTGACCTTGTGCTGAATGACAAAAGATCGATCATCAAAGGTAATTAAGGCACTAAGATCCCGAGTAAGCTTACTGATCGACAACAGATTCTTAGCAATATCGGGTACAAGCAACACATCAGACAAATGCAGATTAGGGCTAACTCTAACATCACCAACAGCAGCAATAGAAATTGAAGCACCATTACCAACAGAGACAAGAGCGTTACCAGTATAAGGGGTGACACTCGACAGGTTCGAAGCAGTAGAGCTCATGTGATTTGTCGCTCCGGAGTCCACAAACCAGTCTGAAGCAACAAAGGATGGAGCAGGTGAAGCAGAAGGTTGGAACCGCGGAGAGGGATAAGGCAGATATGGCGGAGCAGAGGGTGAGTACTGAGGTGCAACGAGAGCCTGCTGAGCTGAAGGAGCCTGAAACATGGGATTTGCATACGGCTGAAACTGCTGAGCAACATGAGCCTGAACTGAATGAGGGACCTGACCAATCTGAGCCAAATGAGGTGGATACTGCTGAGGGGCATAGGATTGGAAAGCCGGAGACAAAGTACGTTGAACAGAGGAGGGACATTGACTCGAAATGTGCCTGAAACCTTCACAAGTAAAACACTGAATCTGAGTGCCTGTAGCTGCTGTTCTGGACCATGGACCACGACCAGAGGACCGCCAGGGAGGACGACCACCACACCGACCGCCGGAACGCCACTGTCCGGCCGCGCGTGGGCGCCACGCGCCACCACCACGCGCGGTTCCAGCGGGCGCGTGGGCCCACGCGCCTTCCTCCTGCTGCGAAATTTGGCCGTTCTGCTGCTGCTGGGCGACCTGGGACTGCTGCTGCTGCTCGGCCGCCATAAAAACCACTGGACCCGTACTCAAACCTTGCACAACGGGACCCTTAATTCCCCCCAAATTTAGAAAAAAAGCCTCGTATCCTTTTGCCTCTTCAACCGCGTTAGCGTAAGCAGGCAAAGGATGACGGGCAGCGATGGGGGCACTAAAATCCTTAAATTCAAGACCCAACGCAGTAAGAAACCAAAGCAATTTTTCACGATTCGTAGCAGGTTCACCCATAACAGACAATTGATCAAAAATCCGCATATAAGCAAGGTGAAGATCATGAACTGTACCAGTTTTGCGGATGAGGGAAGCCTGTTGACGAAGAGTGAAGGTGGCGATCGCAGTGCCATGTTGATAAGCAGTGGCGAAAGCATCCCACATGTCCTTTGCGGTAGTACATTGAAAGACCTCATTTTTGGCATCGGGGGAGAGAGAAGCATAGAGAATGCTACACAACCTTTGATCATCAAGCACCCATGAATCATAGGCTGCCTTGGCGGAGTCATACGCTGCCTGGACACCCTCAGCGTCGGCAGAATCGGGCGGTGTAGAGGAGGAGGAAGCCGGAATCTGCAACACCGGAACAGCGGGACACGGAGTGGAGCCATCAAGATGGCCAAACAAACCCTGAGGACGAAGCACATACTGAACCTGTTGCTTCCACTGCAAGTATGTTGTGGAATCAAGCTTGGTGTTGAGAAGATGAATGATCGTGTTGAGGGAGAGCTTGTCGTCGGCCATGTCGTCGGAAAAAAAAGGGAGAGGAAGAGTTTTCCGATGAAGGAAGATGAAGGAGAAGGGACGGCGGCTTGAAGGAGGGAGAGAGAAGGTTTTGGAAACGTAGGAGTTTCAGAAAGGGGGAAGATTAACCGTGGCGACTGATACCATATTATAGTAATTTCCAAAGCTGATTTGTATTAGGAGTTCTCAATCTATATATAGTACAAGAGAGCCCCTATAACTAAATAAGAAACATCTAGATACATAAGTGCAATATACATAAAACACTAATTTAATCATCATCTAAACTTTCTATTGTCACAACTTCGTTTATTTTTCAAAGCCAGTAACTCCGTTTTGATGTGAAATAGGAGTAGTATATTCAAATCAAAAACGAACATGAAGAAGACGAAAATAAATGGATTTTTTTTAAAGTTCGAAGTTTTCTGGTAAGAATGTAGTTGGAAAAAAGGATTTTTGATTTTGTAAGGAATTTAGGCCAAATTCCCTGCATCTTCTTTTTTTAGTCAAAATATGGATTAACAAGAAATTCGCAAATGATTATCTAAAAAAAGGATACAATCGTCCTATATATTGAAAGGATACAATTTTAATTTAATTTTAAGAGAAATAGCTATAACCCTTAAGTCGATCATTAGTTATTTATTTATAAAAAAATATTGATTTGGATTGAAAGAGTCCCGTAACCTAATCTCTACAAAAGTTTGATTTCCATGCACGTAGGTATACATGGTGTTCTAAATTTTTTTATATGCTTATAATTTAAATATATTTAATACTTGTAATAATGATAAAAACTGTTTGACGTACAATACAGATTATACAAAAATGTAAAAGATATTTTTCACTGTGCACGCACGCACGTAGTATAAAGTGTTGTGCACAACTTAAATTAATTCGATAAAATTAAATTAAGTGAAAATTATTGTGATGATCAATGCAACCAAGCCTTTTTTTTTTTTTTACTCGTAGGATTTTTAAAAAATATGATACGTGCGTTGACATAATAATATTGAACTTTACTTTTTATTAAGGATCTCAATATAAATTGGATTTTTAAAGAGACGGTTTTTTCTAGCCCAAACATATGTCCAATGTTTAATTTCTAGCCCCAATTTAAAAAATTCTGAAATTGAGATTGTGAGTGCAACAGGATTGATTATATGGATTTCTGAAATTGAGGAATTTAGAGAATAACATTGGAATAATATGAAATTGAGGGATTTTGATTGATTTGTTTTTAGTGATAAGTTTTGGGAAAAATCTCAACTTCAGCGTTTAGAACACGTACGTAGCAAGGGGAAAATAATTATTTTATTTTATATTAACTATATTTGGATTCGTAATATGGATCATGTAATTTGTGGTGAACCATCTATTATATTATTATATATTAGATATTTCCACGAAAGGATAGTGATATAAAATAAGAGGATTTATGTATGCCTATACAATCTACTAATTACATCAGAATCATTTAGATTGATATTAATCAGATTGATTTTTCGAAATTTGATTATCTTCTAATAATAAATCTTCATATTCATCGCCTCTTTTAATTTCCCTATCCACAACTCTCTTAATCCTACCAAGAGTAATACTTTTTAATAAGTTTTATCCCATTCAAAACTCTTTGAATTCTTCGCAAAACAAATACAAAAAATTACTATTACTATTGTATTTTCATAGTTTTTCCCCTAGTTTTCTTCCGGTTACAAAGAATTAATTCCGCCCTATAATGAATCTCAATTAGTTTCTAGAAGATTATTTGTAGTTTACATAGATCATTCATGAATCATGATTATGTAGTTGAAGTTAAAATTTAAAACTAAAAAATTATACCAATATCAGAAAATTAAAAGCATCCAAACTAAATTATATCAATATCAGAAAACTAACTGATTCCTAAACTATCTCTACGTAAGAATACTTACTTAACTAAATCCCTTGATACTGGGAGTCTGGGATAACAAATATTAACGTTACAACAGTAAAATAGTAAAAACTAATAGCATATCGGGTCCGGCGTAGAGCTCGATCATGGAAACCATTCCGGCGACTATGATCCCGACTCCCTGCATGGCAAAAACCGCCGGAGATAGTAGTGCTTCCAGTTATCTCCTGTCACCGATCGACTTCCGACCGTGGCGCGGATGGACATGACTACGATCGAGAGGCGAGACCGTAGATTTTTGACCCGAAGATAAGCTGGCCAGTTGGGTTCCGACGAGGGCCACGCCGGCAACGAAGAGCTTGGAGATCGACCGGCGTGATGCAGAAGATCAGGCCGTAACTTGTTACTCACGTACCGTTTTTTATGCCATGTGTGGTTTTTTATATGGTGGAATTTGCCGGTAATGTTTTGGCCATAAATCGTTGTGACTTTAATATAGCCATGTTTGGTTCACTGATTAAAATTAGGTTAGTCCTTATGAAACTAAATATTGAGATTAATTTAGACATTTTAATCATGAGTGGTTTAAAATGATCAAGTTATGTGGCAAAATGTACTGGATTTTTTCCACTACTTTTCGAGCTCCAAGTTTGATTGAGATTCGAAGCAAAAGTGAGTTCCAAAATTGTTTAATAAAATGTAATTTTCAAGGTTGTTGTTATATAAAATTTTGGGGCCAATTTCAAAGATACTAAATAAATTGCAAGTTAAATAAAACATTTTTCCATACCAACTATTGGCTTTATGTGAAAACTAATGAAGCAACAAAATAATGAATCATCCAAATTTAGATCATATTTCTTGAGGTAAGAAAACTGTTCATCCGACTGAAATTTTCATTCATTTCATCTTTAAAGGATAGATTTAATTTAATTTGGAGGGGAAAGATCAATTCAAAATTCAAAAATAAAGTTTAAATATAAGTTTACTTTTTACTACAAATAAATAGTATAAGGAGTCGTTTGGTGTGCGTAAAATATGTGGGAATTATAAAATACTCAGATTTTAGAAAGTGTATGGTTGTTTGGTTGACGGAGAATACGTAAAATGCAGAATTGACAATTGCGCGTAGTTTAATCATCCCACAAAACGCAGAAATCAAGTTACCGAGTATCACCTAGATAGTTTACAAATCCGCGATAATTTTACTGGATAATTATATTTTTATCTAACAAAATTCACAACAAGGTAATTAATTCTGAGCATTACAAATCCCTTACACGTGCAACCAAACGATTTTATTAGATTCTGCGTATTTTGACAAGGAATGAATAAACGCGTAATTATAAATTTTGTGGGAAGTTAAATTCTACGTGAACCAAACGACTCCTAAGTACACTTTTTTGAGACCAAACATTCAGCGTAACAAATTGAACTTCTTGTATTATTATTACTGTTAAAATATTAAACATGATCCAAAGATATTTCGTGGATGTCTACGTACTATGAAATTGTGTTTTTAATTTATTAACTAGGTCAAAATATGCAGGATCGTTCGCTACATTAAGAGTATGCAATTGTTGTATTCATATATAACGTTCAACATTAAGATCTGGTACCTCTAAAGAGTAAAAATCTCTGATGGGATAAAAAAGCTATGTTGATTTGCTACTACTGCGTTTTAGGAATTTCGTAAAATGTTCCTTCACTAGCCAATTGATAGGTAACAAATTAAAGTGGGTTGTAGTAAAACCATATAATTTTATTTAGAAACTTATTAGAGTTTTAAAGTACGCATGTACAATTATATAATCATATGATATTATACAGTAAAAATCTTCTCCATTTCATTGTTTGAGACTTTTGGATAATCGTATGGTCTTTAGAGCTGGTTCTAAAATTTACTTAATGACATTTAATAAATAAGTTGTGCATGTTCATGTCGTACGTCGTGCATGTTCATTTCCCTTTTAAAGGCATAACTTGTATCTATAAAACGTCAAATATAAGGGGAGTGATGCAATGTGAGACAAACTGATAGATATATTTTCTTATATTTTTGCATTTTAACCTTGTAGAAACTTTTGGCAGATTTTTAGTTTTTAAAATTCAAGTAGGAATTGGATGCTTGCAAAGTTGCATGAATGTGTACTAGGCAAAGAGTGGCTGAATGGTGTCCTTTTGTAAAAGAGGTTATAGAATTTTGTAATGGTTGTGAGTTTCTATTACTACTGCAGAAAGGGGTAGTTGAGGCGTCGATTAACGGCGGTGGTTTGAGAACCGCCATGAATTGTTCTTGTTCCTGTAAAGAAACTAATTTTGGCGCCGTGTAATAGTTATTTTCGGCGGTCTTTTGTTAACCGCCGTATATTTAAAACGAATTAACGGCGATTTTTTATTTACGGCGCTATATTCACGGCGGTGGTTGGTAAACCGCCGTGAATTTGTCCCGTTCCTTTAAAGGAACATTGAAAATTTGAACTAAAAATTAATCGAAATTGAGTTTGGATAATGTAATTTTTGAAAAAAACAAATAATTGTGTTTGGAAAGATTTCCGATATCGGAACTGTAGTGCAATGTTTGAATACAATAGTTCCGATGTAGGAACTGGAAAAAATGTGCGAATGAAATAGTTCCGGACTCGGAACTCAATAAGTAGTTTTGTAAAATTAGTCAACCCAAAACCAAAGTTGTAAGTAACCTAACTAATCAATATTCTCACATTTTACTTAACTTTATGACAATGGTAACTAAATTGAATTTAATTTATCCAATCTTAAACCTTAAACGAGTTTAACTAATGTAAAGTTACTTCTTATTTGATTTTCTATAGACACTACTTAAATTTAACTAGTATAATACTTCACTTGTTTTTCTACATACACTAACTAAAATAAGTTTACTTAATTGAAAGTCAGTTCAGCAAAAAAAAAAAAAAACTCTAGCAAACAGGGCCTAAGCCGTGAAAAGTTAAGTCTTACTCGAGTTTCTTTAGTCACTAACTAAATTTATTTGAGTTATTGTCTAGTCAAACTTTAGTTAACTAAATCGAGTTGAATTAATAATCTGTCTAATTTTATTTGGCATAGAAAACACGAATATCTAACTCAACTTACATACACCGACTCATACGTACCTTATGACTTCTTGAAAACATGCTAACTAAATAGAGGTAAGCTAGTGAAAGATTAAACATTACTTGATTTTATATTAACACTAACTATACTAACTTATTCTACATGAGGTCAACAATTGTTTGACTTTTTATAAACACGGATAACTCATATTTAATTATGTTACTTAACTTGATTTCTTTTAGACACTGACTAAATTAATTTTAACTAGTTAAACGTCAGAAAATCAATTCAGTTAAGTTCAATAAAAATATATTAGATGAAATTTAGTTTAATACATTCATATTGACTTTCTTTTTGAATAAATTAATTTTTATTTTAATTCAACAAAAAAAAATTTCATAAAAGCTAATCGATTTCAGAAATGGAGCACTCTTCATCCACCAATGAACGTTAGTGAGCACCTTTGTATCATTTTCAATCTTTGTATCATTCTCTCATTGCTCCTTGTGTGTGCGATTCCCACACACCATAGGTGCGAATTATATACTATTCACTTTCCACAAAATTTCCTTCTTTCAGTTATCAAACCTTTCCCCTTTTCGACCGTTCGACCTGTACAACGGTCACAACTCCGCCGCTGCCATGGCGGTTCCTCCGCTTCAAGGCGGCGGAAACGGCCCTGCCAAATCCTTTCTCCAAGCTCTTGATAGTAGACCTCCTCCACTACAACCTTATCTACCTTCAAACCCTGAAATCTCTCCGAAAACTCTCTATAAGGGCGAAATTGCCTGTTTAGTTCCACGAAAAGATGCTGATACTTTGGCCTCGCATTACCAGAACGCACTGGTTGGGAAGTTTGCAAGAGGGAAGCCTCCCATGGAAGTTCTGCAAGCAGCTTTCAAATCAGTTGACTTTAAGGGCAAGTACCAAATTGGTTCGATAGACTTCCGGCATGTTCTGATCAGATTCCAACAGAAGGAAGACTATCAGAGATTCTGGCTTAAGGGCAATTGGATCTTTGGTGGAGCAGCTATGAAGGTCCTAAAGTGGACCATTGATTTCTCACCTGAATCAGAGTCTCCAATAGTGCCAGTTTGGGTGTCCATTCCAAAGGTACCAGTGTTCTTCTATAATATACCAATGATTGAATCCATGGGTAATCAAATAGGCAAGTTTATAAAGATGGATATAGCTACTGCTACCTTATCTAGACCTTCCATTGTTAAGATATGTGTGGAAGTGGATGTCAGAAAGAATTTACCATCCTTTATTAGAGTTGGAATTGAAGAGGATGGTATTGAATATAGTGTAGTCAAGCTGCCTATTGAATTTGAGAACCTTCCATACTATTGCTCCCACTGTCATTGTATTGGACATATGGAAGATCACTGCATTTATCTCCACCCTGAGCTTAAGAAGCCTAGAACATTTCCCAGTGATATTAGATACAAAGAGGCTCAGGATGCTGTAGATAAAACCCCTAATGATGGATTTAAAACCACTGAAGGCCTAGCTGAAGCTTCAAATAATACTAATGCCAATCCTATCAGGCCTCTTGGTGATCATGCTCATGAAAATGCAAATATTCATAATGCTCAGAAGGATTGGAGAATCAAGGCTCCAAAGAACCAGAAGAAAATCTATGTTCCTAAGATCAATAAGCCTGAGATGGTCATTTCCGAGCCTTCACTGTCTGCTATGCTACCTTTTCTATTCAACAAATCAGACATTGGTGAGAAGAATTCATCTCCTATACTCACTCAGCAAACTCCAACTGCCTCTTCTGCTACAAATGGAGACCTATTGCCTTTACCTGAGATAGTGCCAGTGCTTGATTCCTCTCCTGAGATCTCCATTTATGGCTCTCCTCAACAAGTGTCAGAGTCACTACTCTCTTCTCCAGAGAAATCTCCTCAGAAAGTAGCTCAATCCTTTTCAACTCCCAAAACTGATCCAAGGAACAGGAAAGGGAAAGGCAAGGTCAATGATGACAACTTCTCATTGCCCAAACAGAGTAAGCATTTCTCTCCATTTCATACCCTTTCTGCAGCTAAAAAGTTCTTTCTGTCTCAGCAGGAAAAAGTCAACAACAGGTTCCATGCATTGGCTACTGAAGAGGAGGATCTCCTACAGGAAGAGCAAATTTTGAATGACACACAGATTAATAAAATGGATGAGGTAAGCTCACAGGTAAACTCTTCTCAGATGAGTTTGGATCCTAAAATGCTGAATCATAAAATTGAAAAGTCTAGGAAAAATCAAAAGGTCTCAAAGGTTAAAAATGATTCTTATGTAACTCGGTTAAATAAGATCATGACTAGGTCAAAAAGCTCAAATGAAGTTTCCCAATGAATCACACCAATAAATTCTTGGTTTGGAACATTAGGGGTATGGAAACTTCTCTTGATAGGTTATCAAACATGATAAATAGACATAACTTTGATCTCATTTGTATTATAGAACCTATGCATGATAACTCAAGGTGTGATCATTATAGACAACTGTTTCACTTTGATAATTGTATGTATGGTTGCTCAGGTCAAATCTGGTTATTTTGGTCCTCTACCATAACTGTTTCTCTCATTCATGATCATCTGCAATATCTCCATGTTAGCATTCAGTGTCTTATTCTCAATAAAGATATGGATGCTTTCTTTATATATGGTCTTAGAACCAGAGCAGGTAGGAAAGATTTATGGTCTTCTCTGTTGTCTTACAATCACACAGCTTCTCTTTTGATTGGGGATTTTAATGCAATTAAATCTGTTCATGAGTATAAAGGTCCCTCTACTCCCAAACCTGGTAGTATTAGGGATTTTAATGACCTCATTAACTCATTAGCATTAGATGAAATCAACACTGCTGGTAATCTATTTACCTGGAGTAATAAGAGGCTTAGAAATCCTACAAGACAGAGATTAGATAGGGGTCTGTGTTCCTCACAGTGGAGCTCTAGATTCCCATCTTCCTCTATACAGATTATGAATAGGGCTACCTCTGATCACAACCCTCTCTTGCTTACTTTAGGCAGCTTTATTTCATCTTCACCTAGGCCATTCAGGTTTTTAAATACATGGTATAAAAGACCTGAATTCTACTCAATCATAGATACCAATTGGAAACTACCAATCACTGAAACAGGCATGCTTGGTTTCTTCCTTAAAATGATAAGGTTGAAAAAAGTACTCAAAACCTGGAATAGAGATCACTTTGGTAATGTGCATGCTAATGTGGAAAAAGCAGAGAGAGAGTTAGAAGAACAGGAAATATCCTATGATTTAGATAACTCTCTTAAGGAACTTTTAAAACTTAAACATGCCAAAGCCAAACTCACTAGAGCTGTTTATGAACAGAAACATTTCTGGAAACAAAAGTCTAGAATTAAATGGCTTAAGGATGGGGATAATAACACAAAGTTTTTCCATAATTCTGTTAAAGAAAGGAAAAATAGGCTTCACATCACTAAGGTTAAAAGTTCAAATGGTATATGGCTAGATGACATTGTGGAAATTGAAAATGAAGCCATTCAATATTATCAAAACCTTCTCACAGATGATAGTGATCATGCCAGTGACTATTTTCAATCTCATTTTCTAAGCCAAATCCCTAAGCTCATCACTTGTGAGGACAATCAATCCCTTCTTAGTCCTGTCACACTTCCTGAACTAAGGGAGATTGTTTTTTCACTAAATAAAAACAGTAGCCCTGGTCCAGATGGTTTCACTGCCAATTTCTTTATTAAATCATGGGATACTATATCCACTGATCTTCTTCAAGCAGTGATTGAATTCCAAACAGGAAAAGAAATTCCTAGAGGTATAGCTAGCACTTGGATCACTGTGATTCCAAAAAAAGAGACTCCTGTCTCTTTTGATGATTACAGGCCAATTAGTCTCTCCAATGTTATGAATAAGATTTGCTCTAAACTTCTAATGGAGAGATTAAAGCCTTTTATGCCTAAAATTATTTCACCTCATCAATCTGCATTTATGAAAGGAAGGGATATTTCTGATAATGTTATCTTCCTTCAGGAAATGGTCAGATTCTTAGATAGGAAGAGTAAGGAGCCTAATTGTATTATCAAATTGGATCTCAAAAAAGCATTTGATATGGTTAAATGGAGATTTTTGCAGGCTGTCCTTTACAAGTTTGGATTTCATGGAAAAATTATTTACTCTATCATGCAAAATCTCTCCCAAGCTTGGTTTTCAGTTCTCATAAATGGTAAGGCTGTTGGTTTTTTCCAGCCAACAAGAGGTATCAAACAGGGTGACCCTCTCTCTCCCTTTCTATTTAACATTTTTTCTGAAGTTTTTACTAGGAGTCTGGCATATGCTTTTCAAAACAACAAGCTTCAATACTTTGACCTTCCATTAAATGCTTTGCATGTTTCTCATTTAAGTTATGCTGATGATACAGTGGTCTTCCTCAATGCCAATAAATTAACTCTATCTAGATTTAAAGCATTTCTTGCTAAATTTGAGGAGGTGTCTGGTCAAAAGATTAACTATAACAAGAGTGATGTTTTTATTGGTAAACATGCATGCCATTCTTCTGTGAGCAACATTAAGAACATTTTAGATATGAAAAAAGGAAGTTTTCCTTTCAAATATCTGGGAGTACCTATTTTTAAAGGAAAAACTCTTAATGCTCACTTTCTGCCTTTACTGGAGTCCATTGATCAGAAACTTAAAAACTGGAAAAATATTTGGCTCTCTACTGGGGGCAAAATCATTCTGATCAATTCTTGTATATATTCCTTGCCACAACATATATGGTCTGTATGTGTTCCACCAAAACAGATAATTAAAAAAATTGAAAGAAAGCTAAGCATTTTCTTTTGGGGTGAAATTGATCTTAAACCTAAGAAATCATGGAGGAAATGGAATGACCTGTGCATTCCTATAACTCAGAATGGTTTAGGTTTTAGATCAATTCACACCATTATAAAAAAATGCTCTGCTAAGCTGTGGTGGAAATTTCAAATGGCTGAGGCTATGTGGACTCATTTTATGGTTTCACTTCCTGCATCATATCAATCTTCTCCCAACTGGAAAAGAATCTGTAAAATCTCTCCTTGGGCTGAATCTAATAGTAGAGTGATTATTGGGAGGGGGGACTGTAACTTTTGGTCATCCAACTGGTTAGATATTGGACCTCTGATGGACCACTGTAACCCTTCTCTTACTACTATCTCCAGAGATAGTAATGTTGCATCATTTATGATAGACAAATCTTACTATATGCAACAACTATCTCCCCTATTATCATCTAACACTCTCTCTCTTTTACAGGAAACTGAACTCCATTTACACAGACAGGATAGATTAATCTGGAAGCCTGATCTAAAAGGATGTTTTACATTCAAATCAACCTATCTCAGTCTGAAAGAATCTCGGGGTAATATCTCTTCTATTCACCACCTTTGGAACCCTAGAATTCAGAAGAAAATCTCAGTTTTTATGTGGAAAATGATAAATTCTTTCTTACCTTTTGATAACATCTTGAAAAAAAAAATGCATTTTCAGTTGGCATCTAAATGTTTCATGTGTTGTAATGAAGATTCTTTAGATCATTTTTTTAATTCTTGTGAGTTCTCTCTACTTATATGGAAAACTGTGCATCTATTCATGGGAGTTGCTGATAGGACCTTCTCTTCTATTTGGGAGAGACTCTCCTTCTATCTGACATATAAAGGCTTGAGTTCACTTCATAATAATATCATTAGACTCTCTCCTTCTGTGACTTGCTGGATTCTATGGAAAACCAGGAATAGATGGCTATATGATAATATTCCAGCCAATTCATCCTTTGTTCTAACTCAGATCAAGGACCTGATTTTCCTGATGTTCTCTGTTAAGCCATTTTATATACTCTCTGCTATTGACTCAGAAATCTCCCAACACAGCTTTTTACCTCTTGGAAAGAGACCACCAAAACCAAAAATTTATAAAATTGCTTGGATTAAGCCTATCTCAGGCTATAAATTCAACGTAGATGCTTCATGGTCATCATCCTCCTTACATGCTGGTATCAGCCTCCTTATTAGAGATAATAGAGGTTGTTTTATATCTGCTCATTGTAAATATCTCAATGCTGATTCACCTCTGGAGGCTGAAATGAAAGCTATTCAGTTTGCTCTTAACTTTACAAGTGGTTTTTCTGAGCCAATTATCATAGAGTCTGATTGCCTTAATGCTATTTCTTATATTCTTGATCCAGTCACTGCCCATTGGAAGCTTTTCCTTTTGGCAGACACAATACATAAGGCTATCTCTTCAATTCCATTAATCCATGCTCACAGAGAGAGAAATATGCCTGCTGATTCTATTTCCAAATTATGTCTAATAAAAAAGCATGATGCATGTTTTACATTTGGCAGTCTTCCTGATAGGATTCAAGGCTTAATTAGACTAGATCAAATGGGAACTCCTTCCCTAAGAATGCTTAGAAGAGATTCTACTGACTTGTGAATGCTACTGTTTCAGGAAAAATAGAAGGTGACTAATATCACCTTCTATATCTTTGTTCAATTCCAGGCTTTATGGGTGGATGAAAGAGCTCTTCTCTCAATCTGCCATCTCAGAGTTCCTCCTCTTTGAGTAGAAGAATTTGGTGCCATGCTGAAGGACAATGCTGAAGGTTGCAGGAGCTCTTCCCTCAATCTGCAAATTCTATTTTACACCTTTTCAACTCTTGGACATTTTGCTGAAGGACTTTGGGGAATCTTGGAATTGATCCATAGGCTGCCTTGTGTCTGAGTTGCCTTGCGCTTCTGATTCACTAATAAGCAAGTGGATCTTACTCCTTTATTCTCTTAGTTCTTGATTTGGAAACATTGTGATGTATAGAATGAGTTTCTCTAGTGTTAATAGGTAGTCTAACTCATTCTTTTTGGGAGCTATGCTTAGCTTCTTGTAGAACCTTTCAAGGTTCTACTTTTTGTACTATTACTTTTATTGTTTTGTTATTTAAAAGGCATGGGGAAGCCAATATAAATCCCTCCACCTTGGTGGTTTAACCAAAAAAAAAAAAAAAAAAGGTATATGATTATATGTACGCTGCTTTGCATACCATTGTATGAATGTTGCTTGTGTTGACTCATATGAAGGAAAATTTGTGCCTGGAAAAGTAATGAAAATAAGTTTTTACCATATCTTCATGATCAAATTCCTATATCGGAACTCAATGTTATGCAATTTCTATTATTTTTGCACTCATTCAGACAACGAGACTGACCTGATCCCCGACGTCGGAACTAGATCAAAGCATCTAAAACCCGCTAACCAGAACGACATCGTTTAAAACAAACTTCCAACGTCAGAACTACAAAAAACTGTAAAAAACTCAATTCATAACCGAGCAAGGAACTAGTCCTGTATCCCTCTCGTTCCAAAGTTCTGTCGACGGAACTCTATAACGACAACGGAACTCGTTAACGCCGTCTCAACTGTTCACTAATGGAACCTATATTTACGAAATGGTATGTGAACGCGTTCCAACGTCGGAACTCTATTACGGCGATTTTCTGCAACAATTTACGGCGGGCAAAAACCGCCGCGAAAACTAAAACCACGGCGGTTCCATAAACCGCCGAGAGAAACCTTTCGCGGCCCCCTGCTGACGGCGCCCTCCACCGCCGCGAGATGCGTCCTCCACCGCCGTGTATTACTACTGTTTCCAGTAGTGTATGGTCTGATATCGAACTAGAAATATCATAATGTTACATCTTTTCAGGTTGAATATTCTGATTGTTTTAGTTTTATAGGCTTTTCCTTTTAGAGGGGGTAAACAGAGGTTATAGAATGTTGTAATGGTTGTGAGTTTCAATGATCAAAAAGACAATAACGAACTAGAAATAGCATAATGTTGCATATTTTATGCTTGAGTAAGTTCAATTTTTTTTCTGTTGCGAATTTCTAACTTAAGGAAGCAAAAAGATGTTGCAAATTTCTTCCTAGTTTTGTCCCTTTTTTGGAAGTTTTTTTGTGGATACATAATTCCTTATGTACCAATATTTCAAGTTCTAATTCATTTGATTGGGAGGATTGTAGCATGGGGAAGCCAGCTGGAGCAGCTTTTTGGTCTTAGCAGCTTATCAGTGTGATAAGCTGTACAGGTGTCTAGGATGTGTGAACGGTTTTGAGGCTGAGGCTATAGTCCGTCTTCGTAGCAAGAAGCCCAGTCCAAACCCAAAGGATGGGAAGAAAAAGCCCACAGAGTCTGAGTTTGAGAAGGATCTTGATCCTGATAGGCTAGTTGCGGTTCCTATGGTATCTTGGCATATGAGGGTGGATGGGGTTAGAATTGCCATTCATCCTACTGTTTATCAAGCCATTAGGGAGGGATCGGCAGTCCTAACTAGACATAAGCTGCATATTCAGTATCTAGAGATACGAGGATTCAACATATGGAGGAGTTGGATTGAGAAGATATCACTAGTGCAAAGTTGCCAATACAAGGCGCCGATGCACGACGGTTATGCCATTCTTTTCAAAACCGCCGTGCAATTACACTAACGATATCGTTAATGTCATGTTTTTATCAACGATTTCGTAAACCGGTTTACTTTAAAGGTAAATACGAATGTTGACGTGAATAACGATATAGTTAGGTTCATATTTTTACAAACGATAGAGTTACAAGGTTTACCACGTAGGTAAAGACCAACATTGTTGACAAAAACGAAGTCGTTATTTTTGATATATTTATAACGAATTAGTTATATTAGTTAATCTGAAGGTGAAGACAAACATTGTCGAGCAACATTATTGACAAAAACGATATCGTTAGATTCAATATATTAATAACGAAGTAGTTAGATTGGTTACTTCATAGGTAAAGACCAACAATGGGTGAACGAAACGAACGCGTTACATTTAATATATTACCAACGATGTAGTGAGCTTGGTTACTTTGAAGGGAAAGACCAAAATTGTTGACAAAAACGAACTCGTTGAAGATTGGTACCAAATCGATGATATCGTTAGCCACAATAGTCATGAATTAAATTAATTAGCTAACAAACCATTAGTAATATTTATTGAAAATATGAATTAAAAGTGAAGCATCCATTAGCCTTAACGAAATCTGAACCCAGTCTATTTATAGTTAACGAAGTCGGTTTTGTTAATTGGGATGATGACGAGTTCTTTAGGTTTTAGGTTTTGCAGTATAATACAATTTATAAAGTTAAACTAAACTTGTTTGTCGAACAAGTTTGTCGAACAACAAGACTCTTGGCATTCATAGTTCAATCTTCTATTCGAGTGAAATATATACTATGAACAATAATGTCTGAATCTAGATATATTTTAGTTTTATTATATTTTCGATTCGAATCATATTACAAAACTACCCCAATTTATGAATCTATATATCAATTTATGAATATCACAACTCTCTTCTATTTGAGTTCAGTCTTCTATTTGTGAATCTAATCTAATTTAAGTTCAGTCTTCAATTCGAAACAAATTACTCTCTAAATATGTCACAATTTTTGAATAGGGAAAATACTAAAATCGGACCTTATTAAAACAATCTAACGAATTCGTGCTTTTTAGATATCAAACCTTGGTGTATAAATAAAAAACGCGAGTCCTAACCAAGCATAACCTCAAAATCGAGAGTCCATCCCCAAATCAGAAACCCTATCAAATCTGCAAACCAAAATCCATCGTAATCGCCGAGATATTTTTCCCTCAACCATGGCGGGTTATAGAACCAAAAACCATCCCAGGAAACCCGCTCAAATTCCAAAAAAAAAATCCAAACCCCAGCCTCAGCAAGACGAGGAATCAGATGAAGAACAAGAGGCGGTACCCGGTACCGGGAACCAAGGCGGCGCGGAAGATATTGAGACAAGTGAGGGAGAGACAGGCTCGGATTCCGAGAGAGAGGAAGAGTCAGAGGATGGTGAGTTGGATGATGACCAACCAATCAACAAGTGGAGAAAGGCAAGGGCGGCCAGAGGAGGGTCACCAGAGGTGAATTCATTCCCACAAAAAAAATTGGTATACTTTGTGAAGCAACTGGTCGTACTGAGCACCCGAGTAGAGTTAGAGGACGTGGTTCTTTTGTTTGCAAAAGAGACTTGATGAAAGGAAGTACATCATCCAAGCCTCAGCTTAGTAGTAAAGTGAAAAAGTTGGAGAAAGAGTTGCTTGAAAGAAAGGAACATGCAGCGAGGCAAGATATAGCAATTCAACTTCTTGCTAGATATAAAGGCGTCATTCTCCCCCAAAATTTGAATGATCTTACACCGGATTGGGAGGCACCAAAAAGTGGATCAAAACCCTCACACGTGAGGGTTGAAGTTGATGGAGATCTACAATCATCCAACCCGTACTTTGAGCCAATTGACAGAGCATCACAAATTCAAAGCATGGTTAGTATCATTTCAATGAGTTATTTACTTGATTTTTTTTGTTTACATTTAGTTAATTGTAAAGTTTATATTATAGGTAACAATGCATGCTTGTAAGCTCTATGCTGATGCGGGCATTACTAAACCACCCATGCACGTGGCAAACGGTATTTTTCATGAAGCCATTAAAAAGCACCACACAATAGATTTACCAAATGGTTTAGGTGTAGTTAGTATAGTTGATATTCTAGTTCCCGAAACACTTTTACCATTTCCTGAACAATCTTGTCGGATCCTTAAACATGCAAAGGGATTGTTTCTTCAATGGTCTAGAAGATTTATAGTGGTAGAAAGTATGGGGGAGAGTGAACCAATCAATCTATGCCCCCCACCTATAACCAAAATATCGAATTCATTTGCTACAAATACACAATTAAAGGTTGCAGACCCAAGTCAAATGCCCACGTTTGTTAAATTATTATTTCAAAAGTTGTCAAAGCATAACACTTTTGGATGTTACAATTTTCCAGCCCCAAAAGGTATTTTTGGGGTCGGAATGTTGATTACGGTGTTTTGGGTCGATTTTGAAGACATGTGGAAGTTTGACTTGCTTTGTGAAACCATACTTTCGCTACATCAATGGTAAGTCCCATTTAATGAGTATTCTATCATTTAACATGTACTTTTATAAATATGCTTCTAATATTACCCATTTGTTGTAGTTTTTTACATCAAAGCGCATCAAAGCGTGGAAAGCCGTGGATTGGATTTTTGTGCCCCTTCCATACCCAACAAGCTATGAACACTAGAGCAGAGAGGGTAAAATATCTTAAGGATGGACTAGAAAATCCTGGAAAAGTTTTGTTTTTGTTGCCTTTACTTGACAAGTTCAATCTTTATTTTATCATCTACTTTAATATATATAATCGCATTTCAATTTCATGTATGATGACAATTGGTTGTCCATTTCATAGGGGTCATTGGCGATTGGTTATAATTAACAAGACAACAAAGCAAGTGTACTGGATGGATCCACTACATAAACCACCAATCCAAGATTTTCTAGACATGGTCAAGGAAGCTTTGAATGTCGTTAATCCAAACGGTGGATCTACGTTTAAAGTTGTTGAAATCAAGGTACGACACAAAATACATTTCATAAGATATATATGGCTTGAAATTAATCTTAATTACCTATGTTTCCATGTATGCAGTACAAAAAGCAAGTCAGTAGCTGGGAATGTGGCTATTACACTATGTTGTATGCTTTTGCCATTGTGAATTATGCCAAACTCAACAACTTTGAATCGGTGAGTTTCTTTAATAGATGCTTCATTACAAATTAGATTGCATACTTCTCAATTCTAAAATTATCTTATTTGAATGGATTCAAATTTAGATATTCAAAAGGGATTCAACTCCATACACCGAAGAAGATTTGAAGGCTATTACCAATAACTTTGCTAGCTATGTTCTCAATGAAAGAGGAGGCGCCATATCTCAAGCTTTGATGTAGCTTATGTCTTGCTTTGTGTGTTTGGCATTTTGAATGAAGTTTATATTAAACAATTATAGTTTTTCGAGTATTTCTTGAGACAAATATTGTTCATTTTGATTATTAATGACAATTACATATCAATTTTGGTTTGAGTATGCAAATTTTGGATTTATATTCAAATTCAATATTGCAATGAAATTCATGAATTTATACGAATTCGTAACCCTGGCCGATTTTGTTTTGGAAAACAGGTTTAGTTTTGCTAACGAATTCGTGAAACATCTTAACACATGACGAATTTGTTACATTTTAACACATCCAAGACAATGGGGATCCCGGGTTACTTCCCGGTTCGTAACCTAAAACAAGGATTACGAATTCGTAAATTACACCCACAACGTCCATCAATTTAAAGAACTCGTAAAGCATGTCATTTTATTCTCGACCTAACGACATCATCAGATTTCTGGATTTACGATGTCGTCACTTTGTTTTCGACCCAACGATATCACCAGATATTTGGATTTAAGATACCGTCTCATTAAATATTCAAGTAAGGATAGCGTTAGATTTTATGGTCTACAATATCGTCTTTATAAATCTCCATGTAACGATGTAGTTTATGTAAGCGATTTCGTTCTTTCATTTATCATGTTAACGGTTTCGCTAGATTAGGCGAACTCGTCTCCCATTCTCCAACAAACGAACTCGTTCCAACAAACGAACTCGTTTAAAATTTTTAGCTGACGAAAGCCTCTAGGTTTTAAAGACGATTTCGTAAATGTCCATATTACAGTTAACGAATTTCAACATCTTAACCCCTCTTTAAATAATGTACGATGTCATTACTTTCGTAATCGGCCGAGTTCGTCAGGCTTACGGTTTTATAGTTTAACGAATTCGTCATTTGGACTTAATCTGCTAACGAGCTCGTTAGATTTACACGGCGGTTCAAAATAGAAGCAAAACGCCGTGCAACAATGCACGGCTCAACCAGAGACGGCGGTTCAAAACCGCCTTACATTCTCAAAATAACCGCCTTAAACTCTATGTTCCTGCACTAGTGTATCTATGGTTTTGTTAGCTTGGTATTTGCTTGAGTATGGGTGTAGGGTGATTGGAATCATTTCTTTGGGCTCAGATGGATTTGAGCATGTTAGGTAACAGTTTTTATCTGTTTATGACTACGAGTCTACACTTTCACATACGCATTATAAGAAAGTGTTAGGAGACGTGGAAGGCGTGATAGGAAGTTTGGAAGTTGAGACTAAGCTCTTAGTTCTACATTTTGAGCCCTCGATGGTTCCACATTACGAGCTCTTGATGATTCCACCTCCCCGTCTTCTTTATCGGTCGGATCTTCTTGTCGTTGGTAACCCTGGTCGGAAGAAACTAATTAAACCCTACAAATTAAGCCTTTAGAACGTTGTAGTATATATATATAAACCCTAAAAAATTAGGCTGCAGTATATATAATACAAATTCTCATATTTGAAACCTGTCTCTACAGAGACCAATGATTATACGAGACTGTTATTGATTGAATTTGTCGTTGGTGAGATTTAAACTCGCCGATGCGGTTAGATTTTAGGTTGGTGTCGCTAGAGCTCAGCCGGCTCATATGGACCGACTCGGGGTTGAGCTTCAGTGTGAATTTGTATGGAATAAAAGTTGTGTACCAAGGACTAGGAATCACTAGTGCAGGTTCATGCGGTTGCGAGTTCGTAACGAGCTAGAAGGTGCAGGTTGTTTTCGAGTGTTGCGACAGCGGATCCTCCTCCGGTTCAAAGGTTGGGAACTCGCAACTAGCATTTCAGGTTAGGGTCTATGTTTGTTCCTGAATGTGGTTACGATTTCGCAACCTAATTAGGTTCCACTAAAAACAATTACCGGCCAAAACTGGCCGGTAAAATAAAAATGCTAGAAAGAAGAAAAGAAACAGAGCTATACTTCAATATAAACAAAGAATATTTGACATATTACATTTTCCAGTTTGATCCTCACTAAATATCTAAATCCTATTTCGCATACTAAATGGAAACCAATGACACAAAGAACTTGTACTTTTAAGCTTCAATATATCAACAGATGGCATGCAACAGATGGAATGAATATCCAAAAGTCTAGATGTAAAAGGATCCCGTGTTGTACAAAATGAAGGTTAATATTTGTAGAAAAGAACTTGAAACAAAAACAAAAGCAGAAAGCTTCAAATGAATGGCATGCAAATTTATGATTAAGGAGAAACTTGACTAGAGCTTGAGATAATTCAACTTCTGATAGAAAATCTAAAACTTTCTGGACTTATGAAGTAAATCAGAAAAGCTCAGTTAGTGCCATCATCTTACTTCTTAAGGAGTTTAAAACTTAAAAGTGGTAATGATGACACCACAAATAGTATAACTATTTTAAACCACAAACAAAAGACATGATCAACAATAAGCACAAATAAACAAAATGAATGAAAAATGCAGTCTTTAAAGAAGGCTCTACCTGGACAGGGCTTCCTGTAAAAACAGATGAATCGGAAAACATCATTACAATACGAAAATTTATCAAAATATGTTGATAATTATGCATGCCTTATATATTAATTAAATATGCATGCTTTCCTGCCTACCTACTGTGTTCTCTTAAGTAGACTAGTATGTTCTTACCCACGTGAATTCTGCAAATATTGTTTCAAGGATCAACAGAGTGTGCCACCATTGGTAATTAAATGTGTGACTATATTACATGCATAATCTATCAAGAATGGGTAGCGGTCTTTGCATTACTCATAAGATACTTCAGTGAAGTTCATATCAGTATACAGAACTTTTAGGAGAAATAACCCGACTTCCTTACCACCAAAAAAAATGATGTCCAATGTGTTGATGGTACAATAATGGTAGAAAGAGATGGAACACAAGAGAATGCCACTCAAGGATACAGCTGCTCATATTTCTCCAAAACCAGGTAGGCTGTAATTAATAAAAATGAACTGTATAAGTTTATGGATAGTAAAAGATCAATTAGTGTATTCCATAAAGTAGCAGAAGTTCATAGATAACTACCATGTGTATTACATGGACAAAATATTGCGTTTTTGTTTCAAACCAGGCAACACTAAAGTTTCGGCTAATTCAATGTGCAACTTAAACAAATTCAGCTAGTTTATGAGAGGCTCAAGCATTTTCCCAATAGATTACATTCCCTTAATATCATGTCTTGTGACAAACTGAAACACTGTAAATTTCTTTTACAAATACAGCAGTATGCCCAAGAAGAATGTTAAAAATACAGAATCAGAATTAGAATCCATACCGCGTAAGAAGCTTATGAACAAACATCACATCAGTAAAATCTGCAACACCCTAATGATTCAGATATCACCTAAAAAAACTTAGGAAACAAAAAGAAAAAATAACGGTTCACATAATTGATCTGACAAACTATGCCAGTTACTTCTTTTGTACTGATGCTTTCATATCAGGATATAGACACCATGCATCTCCATAAACTACTTATTACTTATGTAGGACATAAAAAGCTAAAAGTTAAATGATGTATGCTCTTAAAGCATAAGAGTAGATCAACAGTTTGACATGAATATAAATCATACAGATGTTTTCATGCCAAATGTACACAGCCTTAGTGAGGCAAAATCAATTCAAAAAATATTAGTGAGCTAGTATCCCAAGTGACCCAACCAGTCATTATACTAAAAATATTTCAGCAAACAAAACATCACATTACAACTCAAAACAAGGATCAAAAAACCTTAGTTGGTAACTGAATGGTTTACTGCTTGGTGATTCCTAACAAAGAAGAGAAGTAGATGAATGCATGACCATTCAGCTCCTTCTTTCAGAGCAGATCTTTTCCAAAAGATAAGAGATGCACCAGTATTACACTTGATATTGTGAAAAATACATAAATAAATCAATTTCACACCAGCGAATTCAATACAAATCTGAAGGAAACCTGAACAAAGTTGAAATAAGCTACCAAGGACCAATCCTGTAATAGGTAAGTTAGGATCAGAGGGGAATCCAAAGTCAAATGCACAGAATTAGTTCACTGTTTTCACCACTCCTGCACAAAAAAAAAATTTGCAACTACACGCGCAATCACTAACTAAATTCAAGCAAAAACCAGAAAATTTGCAATAAAAACAACAAAATCCGATGCGCGAGTTACAGGCGCTCACCAGATGAATCGGAAAGCAAGGAAGATGGCGACAGGACGGGCGGGCGGGTGAGAGCGGAGGGCGACAGGCGAAGGGCGACGGTGACGGGCAAGGAAGAGGGCGGGATTGATGCCGGTGGACAGGCGACGGGCGGCGGTGGGAAGGCGGCGAGGTCGGAGGGCGACGGGCGGCGGCGGGCAGGCGGCGAGGTTGGAGGGCGACGGGCCGGTTTTAGGAGGATCTGGGAAGACGATGGAGATCTGAAAGGATAAGGGAATGATTTAGTTTATATACCCTTAAAATAAATTATTTTTTTATTTTCAATGGAATTTTAATTAGTAATAATATTGTGATGAGTTTGAAACAAGAATTTGTCTTGTGATAATAATAATTAAATTTATTTAAAATTCATTCGCAATTAAAAAACTAATTTGTTATTAAAAAAAACTAATTTATAGTGTTTAAGAACAGTCAAGTACAAATTCGACTTTTCACTAGTTAAACTCAATTAAGTATGGGTTTTCAATAATTAAACTTAATTTGATATATTTATTGAATTTTGGAATAAATAGCATTCTCTATATGGATTCGGACAAATTTAATTATTTTTCTTAATTTATTTGAACTTTATGACTCCAATTAGAATCAATTTCATTTTGTATTTAAATTAATTTTATTTTACTTGTAGTTGATATTTTAATAAGTTCAGTTTCAATAATATTCATCAAATCCATTTGAATGTGATTGATATCAGTTCAATTAAACTAATTTAAAATGATTTATATCCAACTAAAGTAGAGTAAAACATGTATTATATGTATGGTGATGTGTTTGAGTCAATAATTATATGAATAAAAAATCTTGGTTAAATAATAAGTTTTAATATTTTCACTTAAACCCCTAAATTTTTATGAAATATTAAGAACTTTTGAAAGTAATTATATGTAAATATTAATAAGAAAAGGACGAGTTATAAACATTATATGATTCTAACAAACATTAATAATTATCTATACCTTTACAATTTAAGATTTTCAATAATATTTCATGTTAATTTTCACTATGAACTACTATTGATGAATTTGATCATCGATTATATAATGTTTAGAATGTTTTGAAAAGTGTCACAACATGGGGTTTAGTTATATCAAATTAAGTATATAAATCAGTCAAAATTGAGAAGAAATCATGACAACATAGTATATATGTTTAAGTAATCAGTTAATGTATAAGTTGTGAATACTCATTGAAACATCAGCGTTCTTACTATAGATCCTCTCAAATGTGTGTTGTTTTTTTTAAAACTATATGAAAAGTTCCTCATATACAATAAAATGGATATTAAGACCCAACAATTTGATTAGTGAAATTATTGCTAATTTTGCTAATTAGTTAATTCAGATTTAGCTAGGTTGCGACTTCGCCACTACTCCAGGTTCAATTTAAAAGAACCGTAACCCCAGTTACGATGTCGTAACTAGATCTGACGGCGGCGGTTTTGCAAAACCGCCCGTAACATATCGTTGGTCGGCGGTTTACTGTGCATAATATGATCCGGACAGGGTTACGAACTCACAACCGATCAAGCACCGGTGTTTGGAGAACCTGATCATGTTGCGAACTCGCAAATCGAATTGCACGGCGGTTCTTGTATCTTTGGCCGGAACCGCCGCGAATAAGCGCCGCCGTAGACCCTTTTTCCACTAGTGAATGATCAAGAAAACAGACTGAAAGATCAAGAAAATTGAATGAAAGATCAAGGCAAAACAGAAATACTCAAGGTAATTGATTGAAAGATCAAATATGACTAAAACATCAAGGTGAAACAGTAAATGCTCATTCCCCGTGCTCTTGATCTCCACAAGAACATGTCTTACCCAAAACTTTCTCTATATAAACCCTAATAGTAGCACGTTACTACACTAATGAACATACTGTAAAATATTTTTAAGCATATTGACTTCCATAACCATAGCTTGACGAAAGGTCTCGGACTCTCGGGTAACCTCTGCATTAATTAATTTGATGTAAATGTCGGTTTAAGTCAAGTAAAATTTTGGGTAGAAATTTACGGTAATATTTAAGTTCTAATACTAATAATTAAATATTAATAAGTTCAAAAGTATTAGTTATGAAATTAGTTTCAAAAAATTGTTTTTTTTAAGAATAAGTTTTGAAAATAAGGTTACTTCCAATGCAATTCAAAACCAAGCATCCAATTTTGTGCTCTAATTAAGGAGTTATTTCTACGTACGCGGAATTAGGGATGGAATCGGTACGGATACCATGTTTTTTTTCTCAATATCATGTACCGTACCAAATATGTTGGTACACGTATTTTAAAAACCAATACCAACCAAACATGTCATGGTATACCAATATGTTGGTAACCAACAAGTTCGGCTGGTAGAGCCTAGATTTGTTTTTTATAACACCAATGCAATTCAGGTATGTATAGAACATGATCAAGTAAATATCACCAAACATCAAGGAAACCGTACGTATTGCATGGCAGATATCAATCAATTCATCAGGTAAATTAAGCAACATCAATCGAGTAAGTATAGTAAGTAAGAGTAATAACATCCAGTCACATGTTGATACTAATTGTTGTCTATTTCTACTCTTAGCTCTCGCATTTTCTCGGCGAGGTTTAAACCAACGTTCGGAAGACATTCGTTGTCAGCGAGAGAGAAGTGCATCTGTCCTCATTCGTTCACGGTGATATGCATGCGCATATGTTTGGACAAGTCCCGAGTTCCGAAGAGGTTAATGAAGACCAGTCGGAGCATTTCTCCTTCTACGCAGACTGCCGGGCGAGAATGGATGGATCCGCGAAGCAGGAGTATCAAGATATGGTCGGAGAAGATGGTGTTCAGACCATTTCCGTGAAGCAGGAGTGGCGATAAGAACATAAAAATGGGAAATTCCGTCTTTCGGGATTTACAAATCATTGTTTTGAAACTTCAATGTGCGATACAGTTTTTTCAAAAGTAAAATTCATTCTTCCCATAAAACAAATCCTAGTTCTCAAATTTAAAATGAAGCCCTATTAATTTGAGACTTTGACTATATACACTTATTACTCAATACAAACAGAGATAAAAAAGAGTTTTATTTTATGATTTAAAAGTGTTAAACGGGTCGCGTGTAGCCTCTCTCAATCAAAGGACTTACATCAAAATTTTGATAGCTTGAATTTGACACATTTTTAATAGAAACTTTAAAAATAACTTAATTAATAGGGATTTTTTCCTTTAATAACTTTATTTTTTAATTTCCAACAAAAGTTATTTAAAATTTTCAAGGGTTTATAAATTTTCAAGTGTTGGTACGTACTTGGCCATCGCCCCACTGTAATTCACGGCCAGTCGATCGGAATGCGAAAATAACTTTTTTGTCGCATGATTTTCGTTCGGAAATTTTATTGTTGTCATTATGCATATTTAGTGAAGCAAATTTTCTCTCGTTAATTTTACTATAATAGCAAATCTATTGAACTTGAGTGGGTTTTAGTAAAAACAAATAATTTTGATTAGAAAATTTGTTAGAATTCTAAAGTACGGACGTACGGTTTATACAATCATTATGATATTATATAGGGAAAAAAATACATACGATTGTACGTAATTTTCAAATTTTACGCTTGTGGGCGTACTTAAATCATCTGAAAACGTAAATAATATATTTTAACCAACAAGCTGTGTACATTAAAATTTGATAATGCTCAAGAGGTTTCTATAATATGTGTAAAACTTAAAATATTAACTGTTTAATTTTTTACACTATATAACCGTCTTTGAATTAATAAAACTGTACAACATAAGCATGCTTTATAATATCATATTAAATTGAGTGAATTATATTTTTAGTCATCAAGCTATTGACTTGTTAGAGATTTTAGTCACCATACTTAAATACATATATTTTTAGTTACCATACTAATATAAATAAGTATCATTGGGTTTAGGGTGGAGAAATTCCGTCGTTCATGGCAGCTTCCGAATTTATCCGATGAGTGGTGAGGGCGCTAGTCTGAGAAGACGAAGAGAAGAAGTGGGATGAGTGAATTGTCCAGAAAACCCTTGAAAATTGGGTCATAAAATAACCCGGGAAATAAACTCCAAGGATTCCGACCAGCCGTACGTGGGACTGTATATATGGATAGTCGGTCACCATTCATATGGATAGTCTCGATGAGCCAGTCACCACTGGATAGTCTCGATCTCGGCCCGTCTCTCATTGACCTGGTTTCGAACCACTGGAGCATCATGTTTCCCGGCGAGGAAATAATTACCGTCGATGGTTTAATTTAAATTAAATTCAGTGGTTTATATGTTTATTTAATCTTTCTGATTCCGATTGCCGTATTCCAATTGGGTGAGACCGTCCTACCATAAACTTATGGTAGGACTAATATTGATAGTTCATGTGTTTAATACATTTGTTTGTGTGTTTCTAAACTTTGTTTGACATAACTTTTGTTCATGTGTTTAATGCATTTGTTTGTGTGTTTCTAATTTTTGTTCACCAAAAATTGTGTTTATGTGTTAAAGGCAAACAAAATTTACAAACACACTAACAAAGCTAACAAACACATGAATTATTATTCGTCCGACGGTCTCACCCAAGACTTTATGAGGAATTACCCATCAAGTTTATGTTTCATCCATTGAATATGAATACTCGTGTTAGTATCCACGAGTGATAGTTCGTGTGGCCGATCAAAGGAACGAGCAAAAAAAACTGACTTAAGAATCTAATGTGACTGGGGCAAGGTTATACAACTCAAAACCTTTTGTCAGAAACCACCTTAATTAGATAAAACGGCTACCAATTCTCATCCACTTTCTTCACTTTTGATTCTTTCGTCAAAAAATAAAGAATAAAATCTTTCATTCTAAACTAGTAATAGTACACCGGGCATTGTCCGATATATAATTTTTTTAATTAAAATCTTAATATTTTATATGCTAAATTTTCTTTATATGATTGTACACATTAGTTGCATAATTAAATTTTAGTATCAAATATTTTGTATAGCCATATTACTACAACAAATGAATTTCATATATATCATATATGGCAACTTTTAAATGAAAAACAAATATCTTCTTGCCCATTTTAATCAAAACTTTAAACTATATGGAAACTTTAAAAAGAAAAGTCTACTTATAAGGCAATTAAAATTAGTCTACCATTATTTTCATGTAAATTTTCTAAAGTTAAATATCTTTATATGGTGACTGAAATCAATCTTACCAAATTAGATGAATGTATAATTTCTAAAATACCCTTTTATAAGTATATGTGTATTGTATTTATTTGGAAAATTTAATTGTATTCAACAAACAACTAAGCATAAATTTACAAATTTGTCCATTTTACACACGAATAACGGAGCGAATTGCCTTTATATATATATTATAATAAGATGAAAGAATTCATTTAGAACAAAAAATGGGGATGAGAATCAAGTGTACAATCCATGTTACAGCATGATACAAAATGGGCCCTAGAACTATGATTCCCAATAGTTTGCTCAAGAAATGACTTATCTGCAATTTGATCTAATCAATCTAAACTAAAACACACATATATACTGGTTTTCAATCCCAAAAACGGTTGCTGGAGTGCATTTCAAAATGGGAAAAACGGTATGCATAAGCATTAACAGAAAAATCATAGAGAAGGGGTGAGTTATGTACACAGAAAAGAGTTATATTCTATGTTGCTATTCCAACGAATGTAGAGGCTCCCTGTCAACATCTCCTAGTTACATATCAACTGGTCAGTGTTTGATCATAGTGCCTATTTTGATGTGCAAGGACATAACAAAATGCAGGGAAACTACATAGTGCACCCTTAAATTGCCATGAGATGTGCAGATAAGAGAGTGCAGCCCAGTTTTTTTTTATCAGAATCCATCTACAAATGCAGTTTAAACTCACCAGATTGGCAAGAGGAATGAACACAAAAGGATCTAATATCCCTAAAATAAAATACGACTCACAAGGACTATAATGAAAGGAGCTTCACATGTTTTCAAAAAAAACTAAGTGCGACACTCTTAACAACGGATCAAAGTGGTTTTTTATGCAACTACTTATTTTCAAACAGAAATAACAAAATGCAGAACCAAAATGCACCCTTCATAATTCAACACAATCCTCCCATCAAGAAACTGAATAAGAAATCAGAGCCATCCATGACAAAGAAAGGACAACAATGACACCAGCTAGCCTTATCATAGGAGTAACAGTCCCCTCCCCAGTTCACTAACACAATTACTACTGCCTTTCAAGAAGAAGCCCACCCGAGTTCTCAACTCTACCCTAAAAAGGGGGAACAACCTGAAGTAGACAATCTGAAGTCCATCATAATGGAACAACTTGAAACTAAGATGAAAACAACCAACAAACGATAAACCAATGGGCACTTATCATCACCACCTCCTTAGTTCAACCATTTTGGTACCAAGCAAAATGGTCCAGGTATAACAAAACTCAGGCAAACAACAACCACTCAAATATAGAACAAGAGTGGATGTCATTTGGTATTCCCCACTATTATTATTCTCATCTACTAGTTACATATCAACCGCTCTGTTTAAATGAGAATATGTCAAATGTTTATTTGATCATTGTCTATTTGAATTTTAGTATGGGGAAGCCAGCTGGAGCAACTTTTCACGTCTTAGCAGCTTATCAGCGTGATAAGCTGTACATGTGTCTAGGATGTGTGAACGCTTTTGAGGCTGAGACTATAGACCTTCTTCGCAGCAAGAAGCCCAGTCCAAACCCAAAAGACAGGAAGAAGAAGCCCACAGAATCTGAGTTTGAGAAGGATCCTGATCCTGATAGGCTAGTTGCGGCTCCTATGGTATCTTGGCATATGAGGGTGGATGGGGTTAGGATTGTCATTCATCATACTATTCATCGAGCCATTAGGGAGGGATCAGCAGCCCTAGATAGGCATAAGCTGCATATTGAGGATCTAGAGATACGAGGATTCGGCAGATGGAGGAGTTTGATTCAGAAGATATCTATGGTTTTGTTAGCTTGGTATTTGCTTGAGTATGGGTGTAGGGTGATTGGAGTCATTTCCTTGGGCTCAGATGGATTTGAGCATGTTAGGCAACCATTTTTATCTGTTTATGACTTTGAGTCTGCACTTTTGCATTCGGAGTATAAGAAAGTGTTAGGAGATGTGGAAGACATGATAGGAAATTTGGAAGTTGAGACTGGGCTCTTAGTTCTACACTTTGAGCCCTCGATGGTTCCACATTCCGAGCCCTTGATGATTTCACCTCCTCGAACTTCCATGAGCACATCTCCCACTTCTGAGACCTCGATGATTCCACTTCCTTGGACTTCGATGACTTCGATGAGCACATCTCCACTTTTGAGCCCTCGATGATTCCACCTCCTCGGACTTCCATGAGCACATCTCCCTTGGTTGGACTGTCCTCACGTCTACTTGGACTTCCTCCTGCAACCCCTTGTCCGGTTGTTGGTAGATTCCGTGATTACATCCGATCAGGTGAGTTACAGTTGGCTCGATTTATGAGTTTTTCCGGGCTTGCATGATTGTCCACATGCGCTCCTTTTTTACTTTTGGGTTGACTGTTTAATTTCATTCTGTTGGTTTTCTCCAACTCTGACTCAAATACTTATGATGGTTGTATTGGTTCCTTTTTCACAAGCATTAACATTCTATTAATTGTAAACATTAGTTGACAAATAATTAGATGTACGGATTTCTGGTACTTGGGATTTCGATGAAATGATACTGATGAAGGTTTTGCCTAAATATTTTAAATTTGTTATAGTAAAACTACGGACCTTCAAAAGAAAAATGTACCTGCATTTAGCACACCATTCACACAAACTTGATAGAGTACAATGTTTTGGACAATGTGCATTGCTAGTGTAGTTATCTTTACGGCAAAACAGGTGTTTTGTTAGTGAGCAGTGGGGCGGGCAATAGCTCTCTCATCCCCATCCACATCTAATATTTTTAAACTCATCCCTGCCCCATCACCCATGATGGGTACAAAATTTAAAATCATTCCCGCCCCATCGAATTTTATTATAAACCATCCCCACCCGATAACCCACCTCGTCCCATCGTGTTTTATTATAAAACCATACCCACCCAATAACCCACCCCACCCCATAACTCATAATCCATGTCCGCGTCATGCCTCATGACACATTCCCGCCCCATCTCTTATGCATGATTACAATACATGAACTTTTTTATATATAACTTTTATTTAAACGAAAGAAAAGTCATATGATAAACTTCAAATCTTTAAACACACCAAATTTCAAACCTAATGAGTTATTTAATAAATAAAAATCTCATTCAAATAAATAAAAAAAATAAATGAAATCTCACTCAAAATTTAAAACAAACAAGAAGTTTTTAATTATAAAAATGATTGCCAACTAAACAATATTCAAAAAACATTATTCGTCCCCTTATTTTTCTTCTAATTTTAACTACTCCCTTTGTTTTCTTCCTTTACTATTCCAACGCAATTTTCATGAACCGTACAACAAACATAAACAATTAAAATTAAAAACATCTTATTTTCATGTGAAGTTTTAAGTATTTATTAAATTGCTTAATTAGAAAATTATTTCTATCAAAGATCAAGCACATTGAATAAAAAAAAGCAAGACACACTAAAAGCTCAACCATGTTGAATAAAAGATCAAGCATATTGACAAAAAGATCAAGAAATCACACTAAGAGATCAAGCATATTAACTAAAAATCAAGACATCATACTAAAATCTCATGCACATTGCCTAAAAAATCAAAGATATCACAATAAAAGGTGAAGCACATTAATTTTTTACAATAATGCGTTTGCACCAAACAAGCTCAATATTGCTCCCAAGATGGAATCATTTGCTCTCACTCATCTCTCAACTACATACACAACTAAGCACAACAATATCCACTGCAAAAAGCTCCAAATAAACAAACGGAAATCAAACATTTACCAAACCATCATTCAATATTCTTGAATTATTAATCAATCCAATCATTCATATATAATCAATTCAGGTACGTATAGAACATGATCAAGTAAATATCACCAAACATCAAGGAATCGTACGTATTGCATGGCAGATATCAATCAATTCATCAGGTAAATTAAGCAACATCAATCGAGTAAGTATAGTAAGTAGGAGTAATAACATCCAGTCACATGTTGATACTAATTGTTGTCTATTACGTGCGATTGTACTTAATGTTTTTACACTTGTGGACGTACTATAATTCAATTTCGATCGGCATGTAGTAAATTAAATCATCTGAAAACGTAAATAATATATTTTAACCAACAAGCTGTGTACATAAATTTGACAATTTTCGAGAGGTTTCTATATTATGTTCAAAACTTAAAATATTAAATGTTTAATTTTTTTTACACTATGTAAACCGTCTTTGAATAAAACTTCTACAACATAAGCGTGCTGACGAAAGTCGCGTGATCTCGCTCGACGTGGATCAGGACAACAAGGTACTGAATATCATTTAAGAAAACCTTCACCACCTCTGTTAGTCTTGTGCGGATTATGCTATGAGCAGTGACGGAACCAGACACAAATATTCACGGGAGCGAGATTAAACTGGGCGAGCGAGATTGGACTGAGGGAGTGAGATGGACTGTAAAAAACTATTTTACAAACTCTAAAATTTGAATTTTTACAACATAATAGGCTGTTAACAAAATTTTAGGGAAGCTGCCGCAGCCCCGCGCTCCCCCAGTTCCGTCCGTGGCCGTGAGACCTTCATGCATAAAAATTAAGTTATTAATAATCAAACATCCTCTGAACATTATGTATGGAAAATGCTGTGAGGCCCCAGATTTTGTAGACAAACATAATAATATTTTGAACTAGGATAGATTGAAATCTTAAACTTTTAAATTGATCATTGTAGTCAAAATTTAATTTAATTTAGTAAAAAGTAAGAAGACTCGTTATAGTAATTCATGGTTTAGCTTAATATTTATTATTCGAACTAAATTATAAAATATATATTGGGAAGGACATATATTTTGGACATACATGATATCAAGATAATCGTGAGAAACTCAACAGCACCTAAAAGGACTCGTAAAATTAACACTAAGTTTTTATATTTATCTAATAACTCCAAAATTAAAATTTATAAGTTTTATAAAAATGAACAAACAAAATTGAATGAAAATGAAAATGGGGAAATAACCAAGGTGACACACGTGTCACTTGAATAAACCCCAACCTAATGACTAAGTATGGCAACATGCATGGGAAGTCATCTTTACTTTGTCTTCTCATTAATTAAAATCACCTTCACTCTTGATCCGAAAACCCAGCGGCAGCACAACAGCAATCTCCTCCCTTCATTTCTTTCTCTCCACCGCCATCACCGGCACTGCCGTTACCACACCTCTCAATCAGCTTGAATGAGTACAAACCAACGGTCTCCAACCCACGATGCTACCGCCACCGCAGCTGGCTCGTCTTCGGATACAGACTCCTCGCCGTCTCACTCTCCCCGGCCGTCGCACTCCGCCGCGTCAACCCATGAGACCACCCCAAACTCGATCGAGCTCAGTCAAAAGTAGCGAAAGGGAAAGTATGTGAGCCGGTGTGGAAGTCCAACGAGATGCTCTGGCTGGCCAGGGCCTGGAGGATTCAGTACCAAGGAGGAGAATCCGATCCGGCTTTCACGCTGGCGCAGGATGCCGCAACTGTGGCTTCCTGTGATTGTGAATCCCTCCGATGATTGTGGTTATCAACTAGGATTTAAAATAGTTATTGAATGGTTTTGACTTCGAACCAGGTGTGTGTTCTCACTTTTCAAAAACTATGTATAGTTTTAAGATGTCGTGCCTACCTGTAATATGTGTAATATCTACATTTTCAAAAATGTACATAAAGTACTAGAGTCTGATTATTTAGGATGGTTCTAAAATATACAAGCGAATACTTTTATTATCAAGTATGTGCCATATGAGAATGTCCTGCTATCTGTAAGTGAGGTGTATTTACTTGATTTACTTGATGTGCATACTTGTTGGGATCTGGATAGTTACTTGATACTTCTGTAGATGTGTTCTGATTTGATGTCTTGCCTATACACTGATTTGTTGTGATTTAGTTAGTGGATAATGGTGGTACTACTGTGTGCTTATATTATTGATCATTCAGTGTGTGCTTATATTATTGATCATTCAGAGTGACTTGATGTGTTTATTGTATATATATATATATATATATATATATATATATATATATATATATATATATATATATGTGGTCATATGACATCACACAATATTTTTATTAAGTAATAGATCACCTCCTTGTGTTATTACCTTGTGTTATTATATGAGATTGATGGTAAATTTTATAAATGATTACCTTGCTGCATGGGTTGCTTGTATACTCGGGATCACTTGTACTATATGATCAAAGTGTTTATTATGCTTCCTATTGAGTTTCTGTTAGTCTTAAATGATATGTGTAACAATTGTGAGATTACTGGTTGATCAACGTGAGATCGTGATGAGATGTATCTTTAAAATAATATATAAGTGATATCTTTAATCCTGTAATGGCGTGACAGGTGGATTAAAATCCTGTAATGGCGTGATAGGTGGATAAAATCCTGTAATGGCGTAACAGGTGGATTAAAATCCTGTAATGGCGTGGCAGGTGGATTAAAATCCTGTAATTATCTGTTTAGACCGATATACGTGTTTTTATGTCATATATGATCTGGATATCCTGGGTTTGATGAAATTATGGGATGATGTGTATTGGTGTGGCAGGTGGATTCAAATCCTGCATTTGGGTTTTGATTGATATATGATAATGTGCTTATGGAATGTCCTATTTGGGTGATGTTCTTTAGATATTAATGTTGAGAGAAATTTATAGAGACCCCCTAACGTTTCCCAAACTACCAGTTTGACCCCTATCGAATTTTAATGTCAAAATGACTCCCCAACTTTCGATTTTTGCTTCATTTTCTCCCCCTGTGGCTAACTTGGCCGTTAACTTTTTAAAAATCGTTAAATATTAGTGGTATAATAGTAATTTAAGATCATTTAAGTTGGAAAAAAATGCTTGTGCTTGGATTTGAACATGGGTCTCCCAAAATGATTAGGAAAGCTCTTACCACTAGGCCATCAGATCTTCATATCTATTTCCTAATTATATTTATATTAAGTCTTTCTATCATCACCGTCTTGACACGCATCGACTATAAGCACCAGACTGATCTCACCGCCGGCGGAGACATGTGCGGCGGCTTTGGAATCAATCCGCAACCTAAAGAAGGTGAATATCTCTTCATTCCTTTTTAATAATGTTGACTTCCATCTCTTTTGCATTTAATTGTTTCTTTAAATTTTTGTTGGGCTGGGTTGGGTGTGAGCTGATCTGCTGGTGGGTGCTAATACTCCATGCAAATATTTTAAAACGTAAAATAATAATAATTAACCCTACTTTTGTTTTTACTGGTGGGGGCTGGAGCCTACACCAGTCCCCCAGTTGGTTCCACCCCTGATCCTAAGGTTATTTGAGATCGGACGAAATTTATTTTAGTTTAGTCTACTAATTTTATTTGCAATAAATTAATTTTCAGTTAAGTTTAAACCAAATATCATTAACTACCATTCAACTCCACCGGTAAATGACACGGCTTTCCAAAGACTAATCGGTATGGAGACATACAAATTGGAGTCTTATAAGCCGTCCTATATGCCCACAATCCATCATCCAACCGAGTACTCCAATCCTTGCGATGCAGAGGACTGGTAGTGAGTGTCTGATATTTTTGAACATCCCTAGCGACGGTTGTGTTTTGGGACTTGTGGCATAGGTGGGGGAATTAGACAGCGAAATTAAACAGAAATGTAATAATTTGGGAACTGGAGGGGGCTATTTGTAATTTAAGTTCCCATATTTTCTACAATGTTAAAACAAGGACCATCCCAAGTAAATTGTCTAGTAGTAACTGAATTAGGAATAGCATAGAATATATTAACAGATGCTTCAAATGTATTGGAACATGCCCCAACACTAACAATATGACAATTACTATAATATTTTATGGTTCAAATATGTTTACAACCGTCAACCGGTAAATATGTTGCAAGAGCCTAGTACGATTACCGCCGGCGGCGGAGACTGTTAATATGCTCCGTGGCTTGCCGCAAGTCTGTTATTGGGTCAGTTAAGTTTGGAGATGGATCACTGGTAGAAATTGCAGGAAGAGGTAGTGCTAATCACAGCCCGAGACGGGTCACACCGGGGTTTAACTGATGTTTACTTCATCCCAAAGTTAAGAAGTAACATTGTTAGCCTTGGCCAGTTGGAGGAAAATGGCTGCCAAATCCTACTTGAAAGTGGTTATTTACAAATCTTCGACCAACAACGTAGTCTCTAGGTGAAGGTACCTAGAGGAAGAAACAGGTTGTACACTTTGGTCTTGCATGTGGGAGAGCCTGTGTGCTTACTCAGTTCGATCAACGAACCTGCTTGGCTATGGCATGCTCGATTCGGGCACTTAAACTTTGATGCTTTGAGATTACTTGCACAACTTAATATGGTTAATGGTCTTCCTGTTGTAAAGCACGTTGGAAAAATATGTGATGAGTGTTTGATTGGCAAGCAACGCCGAGCTCCATTTCCGAAACAGTCCACGTATAGGGCTGGTGAATGCTTGAAGTTAGTTCATGTTGATTTGTGCGGGCCTATTTCACCACCAACTTCGGCCGGAAATCGATATTTCATCCTCTTTGTGGATGATAAGAGCCGGTTTATGTGGGCATCAGTACTGAAGAGTAAAGACCAGGATTTTATGGCATTCAGAAAGTTTAGTTCAGTTCAGTGAAAATGTAATTGATGAAATTCAGGTTAATTCAGTTATCTTAGATGTGGGCATCCGCGGAAACTAAAATTGATGCCGTGTAGTTGATCTGTTTGTGTTGGACGGTTGTTGAGTAGATTTTGATAATGGCACCGAGCAAACGATCTCGCCGAGGGGAAGCCTCTAGTTCACATGAGCCCGTGATCCCCGAATCCCTCCCCCCCCCCCCCCCCCCGCCAACCTAGCCCTCCCCTGCAGAAAACCTGCCTCCTATTGACCTCATGGAACTGCAAGGTTTGGATGACGAAGCCCAACAACGGTGGAGAAAGTTGATTGGGAATGGGAGGCGAATGATCATGGAGACGATACCAATGTGGCAAGACATGAGAATAGCGCTCAATGCAACGGAGAGAATCAACACATAGCAGAAAATATGAAGCATGGACAAGTCAAAGGAGAACTTCCGCAAAGTATAAAAAGTCTGATGTTGGAGATGACCATGGCAATAATTTACAACTCTAGAATGAAGGAAAAGGTATGTCAAAACATATTTGGAGATATGAGTGATGTACACCAAGCACTTTACAATTGTTAACAGGAAATAGAGTCAACAGAAATATTATTTTAACACGAGATACCTCAACTTTACTATGAGGACATAATCTGCAGTAAAATATAAAGTTACATAAACCCTTATCCCAGGTTCACCATATAACATACCTGAGAAGTAAATAATTCGCTCTTCAAATATTGAGAACTGGGTAGATTGTGGATCACTTGAAGCCCCATGTCTCCCTCACTTCACAATTATGCGAGATATCGAGTGCAGTCGTCCTGGTATTGATCAGAGGCACTAAGAAAATTTGAAGAACAGTAAAAAACAATATGCAGTGGCAGCGTGTCGATTATTTATTTGACAACCTTTTATACTGTGACAACCTGGTTTATGATCATTTATGCTTTATAGTTTATACACACAACTATATTGATTATTCATACCACAAAATATGACATAATCCGCTTCAGACAAACTGCCTCAAATCAAATCCTAATAAGACATAAATGGAATAACATGGTAACATAAACACAATTGCAACAATTTATCACTATTGAATCTAGGAAAGAAAGCATAGCAAAGCAAGACACACACGTAACGTGATTCACAGTTTTTCTACATTTATTTTAAGCAATTTCTCCATGCGCCTTAACAATATTAGGGGCATTATGGTAAAAATACGGACCTGCACGAGAAAAATGGACCTACATGGAGCAACCCCCTTATTTTAAAAGAACCAATTTGTAGTATATGTATAGACGAAGACCTGCATGTAGCAACCCCCTTATTTTAAAAGAACCTATTTGGAGTATATGTATAGACGAAGACATTCTTGATTCGATATGAATAGCTGATTTTTTATTTTTTTTAAAAAAAAATTGGGTAATAATCAAAATGGACCCCAATAAAATCTCACCCCTCCCCTTGTCCCCAGCAGGAATCGAACTCAGGACCTCTGAGTAATTCTACAAGTCTCTTACCACTAGAGCAATGATCAAATCCTTAGCTGATTAAGGCATCATATCACAGCAAAGATGATGGAATGTCTGTACTAATTCAAACAAAAATATCTAGTAAATAGCAGCAGCATTTCACACAAGAAAGGTAAGTATATGTTTTCGGTAAGCTTTTTACACTTGAATTTCAACATAAGAGCATTCTCTTAAGTCCCTTAGAAGTGTGAACATGTGTTTGATGTTCTATTATATTAATCTTCACTGAAAAAAAATAAAAGCCTATATAATGAGAGAGAGAGAGGAGCATAATGACTAAACTATTAATCCAGACAGCTATGCATCCAACAGAAATTTAAAGTTGGAGCTGTGATTGTGAATGATTAACAATACTTGTACTAATGCATTTTTTATTTTTTTGCAGAGAAACCCCAGGTAAGCAGCAGCAGCAGCATAAACACAGAAATGTTAAGGTGTAATTTTTCATTAGAAAAGGTAAGTTATGAATTATACGTATATCAATTTATTTCAACAGAAGTGCACTCTTTAAAGTCCTTTAGGACTACACATTAAGAACACAGAAAGGTGAATCATTATGACCAGACACACAATGACTCAAACCAAACAGACATGTATCTAGCACAAATAGTTGGAATTGTAACACAACCTAGTAATGAGCGTATCTTCATGACAAAAACTTGAATACAGTGAGTTGGGTCTTCACAAAAACAACCTCCAATCATGGTATCAGGGTATATAATTAATAAAAAAAATCATTCACGATCCTTCTCTATAAGTCAGGGCTCAAGACCGCTTAAAGAATATTTGGGAGAGCTTGCTTTTTAATTTAATAGCACCAAAAGTCAACATAGAAGCTAGCTCCACCAAAAAAAAGAAAAAAAAGATTCATACTTTGCATAAAGAAACATTGGATCAGGATCAGGTCCTAGACTAAACAGAAGACAGCAAATTAACCAGAAACAAGTTCAGTTACAATCTAATAACCTGGCACCAACAACTACTATGCTATGTTCGTACTATTAATTTAATAATGGAAATTCACAGCTTGATATCTAGTTATTATATCTTTTAAAGAACCTATCTTTCAGTTCATGTCATGAAAGAAGGCCTTTTCAAGTCGATGGGAATAGTTGATTCAGGCATCACATCACAGCAGAGACACTGGAATCCCTATGCTAACATGGAAATACTTGAACAAATTCATTTTTTATAGTAATTCCAGGTAATGAGGTAAATACAAGAAGCAGCATTTAACACAGAAATCTTAAGTTTTTCAGTAAGCTTTTTTTACACTAGTATTTCAACAGAAGTGCATTCTTTAAATCCTCTTTGAAGTGTGAGCACATCTTTGATATTCTGTTGATCCTAAACTGCAGATATGAGGGAATTGCCAGGTAATATAAGAAGTGATGGAAAATATAGAGATACAACTCACCGATAAGGCGCAATGCGTGAGGACTGAGGAGAAAATTAGCTTCTCAAGGCATTCTGGCAGTTTATCTACACAATACACATTCAAAATTATCTCCACAGTTGACTTTTACTCTACCTGTCCAGTTCCACATGAAGAGATTTGTTACTCCAATGGACAAATTTTTTATGTGTCCTTGGAGTGAAGGTAGAAACTCTTCCAAAACCATCAACCTTTTTTTGATATATATATATATATATATATATATATATATATATATATATATATAGTAGTTGTAAAACAGATTTAAGAAAGAACATTGTTCAGATTTTGTTTGAAACACGAGTCTTTAGGTGGAACAAAAACAAGTTGAGAAACACGACTCTTCATGTGGTAAGGACAGAGTACAAAAGACTGATGAGTGTCAGTTATCAGTAGTTGTTTTTCCCATAGAATGGTATTATATTCACGCTGCTAACCGACTACACAGTTCAACATTTTTAACACAAATTTCCATACTTAAATGTTAAAATTAGAGCCTTGGTTAAAAACATATCTATTCCGTCTATACAATGGAATAATATCACAACATAACATCACATTCGCAAAGTACTGTTCTTTACTTGCCAACGATATCCAAAAGCAATTTAACATAGGATCTTTCAGTTCAACATCCCTTATACACTAGAAAACAAATATTCTGTAAGATATACATGATACAAGTTTAGGAGAAAACACCAATGTCAGAATGATAATTGTTCAATTAGAAATGACAATCTCACTAGATAGGTAGATAAAAGAGTTTGAATGTATTGCAACTAGTATGTTTATAACAGGTATGTAAAATTCAGAACCTTAAAATTGTCTTCAACATAACATGATCTAACTAGTGCAGGCAAACATTTTAAACCAAGCCTTGAAATTCCTACCATCACCATAGTATCTTTGCATAAAGACTTCTTTTTTGCATTTTGCTATTCAAGATTCTGAAGAAGATGCCAATGTGGCAATTTATGAGAATAGAGCTCAATGCAACGGAGAGAATCAACACATAGCAGAAAATATGAACCATCGACAAGTCAAAGGAGAACTTCCGCAAAGTACAAAAAGTCTGATGGTTGGAGATGACCGTGGGAGATGACCGATTCGCTCGCAAGAATCGGCCAAATTTTCTTTAATTGTTTGCGAACAGCTAGGATCACTCACCAAGTCGATTCCAATGGATGACCCCTCAAAGATACTCCATTTACAGGCTTCTCATCCAGCAATGTTTTAACATATGCTAATGATGAACCATAACAATCTTCCCCTCTGCCAACTCCATCAACCTGCTCAACATCATTGAAAATCCATATGGAGTAACACAACAGCCACCAAGAGGGTCATTGATGGCTGCATCAAACCCAGCAGAGACGATGATCAGGTCAGGATTAAATTCCTAGGCAACTGGAATCAGAACATGGTCCCAAGCAGCCAGATAGTCTGCATCACCACAGCCATCATTCTCCCAAGGGACGTTAATATTATAACCAGCACCTGGTCCCTGCCCAGTCTTTAGATAAGAACCGGCATCACCAAAAGGATAGAAAGCCCCACCTTCGTGCCTGTGCACAGAAAAAACTAGTACTCGAGGATCTTTTCAGAACGTTTTTTGAGTAGCATTACCGTGATGAACATCCCAATCAACAATCAGGATTTTTCTGATTTTCAGATCCTTTCTTTGATTTAAAATATAACTAGCAGCGATGGCAACGTTTTTGAGTAGACAAAATCCCATTGGTTCATTTGCTTCAGCATGATGTCCAGGAGGCCTAACAATCGCAAAACCTGAATCTAGCTCACCTTTGGCAACTTTCTCAGCCACGTCCACAACAGAACCAGCAGCAAGACAGGCGGCTTCAGATGATCCTTTATTGAAATATACAGAATCGAAACGGTTCGCCACTCTACTTCTTTTATGATTATAGCTCGGGGAGCTAATGCTCTTAATCAAATTTATGTGTTTCTTACTATGAACCAAAGCAATGTGACTATCTTCAGCTTCCTTAGCATTCAAAACAACACATCTTTGATTGATCCCAGAATTTTGGAGCTTGTTCCAAATGGAGATAATGCGATTGGGATTCTCCACGTGGTCAGCAGAGACAAAGTGCTTGCACATTCGGTCATCGTATAGGAGACCAACACGGCGTTGTTTTGGGGAGGGGAGGTCGTCGGTGTTCATTGACTGATCTCTTGTTTTCTGGGCACCCACACTCCCAGAAATGCGGCCCATGGTTCCACAAGGGAAAAACCTCGTGACCCGATTGTTAGAAACCTGTGCATAATATGATTCAAGAACACGAAAAAGAAAAACATTATGACTACTCCGTTAAACCAAAGAGCCATTATCTAGCACAGATTCATAGTTGGAGCTGCAGCACAAGCTAAAAATGAGTGTTTTTTAAATTTTATGGCATAAATTAAAAAAAACGATTTGGATCTATCATCACCAGTCAGGCAGAACACGTGCTCGACTGTCAACTGGTTGTCAGGGCTCATAACTACTTTAAGAATATTTGGGACAAATTGCTTTAGTAGCACTAAAAGTCGACACACAAGCTAGACCAGAAAGACTCAAACTTTCATACTATGCATAAAGAATAACTGGATCAGGATGGCCTATTAGGTCCTAGAGTTAAGAAAATACAGCAAACTATCCACAAACAATTTTAGTTACAATCTAACATCCCAGCACCAAGTATGTTTGTCCACTCCTTAATATTTAAGCCAAAAAATCCAAAATAGCTACTCGGAATTCACATTTTTTCTACATTTATTTTAAAAGAACCCATTTTTAGTATATTTATAGACGAAGGCATTCTTGATTCGATATGAATAGCTGAATAAGGCATCATATCACAGCAAAGATGATGGAATGTCTGTACTAATTCAAACAAAAATATCTAGTAAATAGCAGCAGCATTTCGCACAAGAAGGGTAAGTATATGTTTTCGGTAAGCTTTTTACACTTGAATTTCAACATAAGAGCATTCTCATAAGTCCCTAAGAAGTGTGAACATATGTTTGATGTTCTATTATATTAATCTTCACTGAAAAAAATAAAATAATGAGAGAGAGAGGAGCATAATGACTAAACTATTAATCCAGACAGCTATGCATCCAACAGAAATTTAAAGTTGGAGCTGTGATTGTATTTGATTAACAATACTTGTACTAATGCATTTTTTATTTTTTTGCAGAGAAACCCCAGGTAAACAGCAGCAGCAGCAGCAGCAGCATAAACACAGAAATGTTAAGGTGTAATTTTTCATTAGAAAAGGTAAGTAATGAATTATACGTATATCAATTTATTTCAACAGAAGTGCACTCTTTATGACCAGAAAGGTGAATCATTATGACCAGACACACAATGACTCAAACCAAACAGACATGTATCCAGCACAAATAGTTGGAATTGTAACACAACCTAGTAATGAGCGTATCTTCATGACAAAAACTTGAATACAGTGAGTTGGGTCTTCACAAAAACAACCTCCTATCATGGTATCAGGGTATATAATTAATAAAGAAAATCATTCACGATCCTTCTCTATAAGTCAGGGCTCAAGACCGCTTAAAGAATATTTGGGAGAGCTTGCTTTTTAATTTAATAGCACCAAAAGTCAACATAGAAGCTAGCTCCACCAAAAAAAAAAAAAAAAGATTCATACTTTGCATAAAGAAACATTGGATCAGGATCAGGTCCTAGACTAAACCGAAGACAGCAAATTAACCAGAAACAAGTTCAGTTACAATCTAATAACCTGGCACCAACAACTACTATGCTATGTTCGTCCTATTAATTTAATAATGGAAATTCACAGCTTGATACTTAGTTATTATATCTTTTAAAGAACCTATCTTTCAGTTTATGTCATGAAAGAAGGCCTTTTTAAGTCGATGTGAAAAGTTGATTCAGGCATCACATCACAGCAGAGACACTGGAATCCCTATGCTAGCATGGAATACTTGAACAAATTCATTTTTTATAGTAATTCCAGGTAATTACAAGCAGCAGCATTTCACACAGAAATCTTAAGTTTTTCAGTAAGCTTTTTTACACTGGAATCTCAACAAAAGTGCATTCTTTAAATCCCCTTTTATGTGTGAGCCTATCTTTGACATTCTGTTGATGCTAAAATGCAGATATGAGGCAATTGCCAGGTAATATAAGAATTAAGAAGTGATGGGAAATATAGAGATACAACTCACCGATAAGGCGCAATGCGTGAGGACTGAGGAGAACTCGAGCTGCAGGAATGCGACGGGTTCTCAGGTGAATGGCCGGCCAAGTGTTCGCTGCTGGTGACTTCCCAGTTCCCACCGGGACTAAGAATTAACTAATCATATTCTACTTTTACCCCCACTCTATTCCTTTTTTATTTTTTCGAGATTATGGCTATTAATTTAATATAGCATTACTTTTACCTTGGTAGTCTCGTAAAAATTAGGGCTGGAATCGGTACAAATACCATGTTTTTTTCTCAATACCATGTACCGTACTAAGTATGTTGGTACACATGTTTTAAAAACCAATACCAACCAAATATGTCGGTATACCAACATGTTGGTAACCAAGAAGTTCGGTTGGTATTCGGTATATACCGTTACCATACCAACATTATAAAAATTGTAAAAAATCTTTGAATTTGTGGGGAAAAAATCTCAAACTCAAAATTTTGGTTGTTTAATCTTACAATTCGAACCTTAAATCTGCAATTTGGTTGCTTCCAAACAGTCTAGTTCATAATGAGATTCAAAATACGCTTTATGCAAGAGGTATAGAACGAGTTTTTGATTTTGAATTCATAAATTGATGATGAATCTCTAGAGACCAATTAGTAGTTTGAATAATAAGTGATTATTTTTGGAAATAGAAACTTAATTGGGATGTTTAAAGAATTTAATTTGAAAAAGAATACTAGAAGACTTAGATATGGAAAGAAATTAATGGTAATTAAAATTATAGTGTAATTAAATAATTTAATTAATAAATAAATAATTTAATTATATAAGTTGGTACGGTACGGTAATACCGTGGTATTTAAAGTTCATTACCAACATTGTTGGTACGGTATTACCGTACCATGACTTAATATTGGGATGGTATTGGTACGGTTGGTAAGTCGGTTGGTACGGTATCTTGGCACAAAATTCCAGCCCTAGTAAAAATTCACCTTGTTCTTATTTGGTCGGTTCTTCGTAAATAACTGAATTGCTATTTGTATCTTAAGATTTTGCTCATGTAACCCTAAAATGACAATAATGTCCCATGTAAATATGCTAATAGTCTTCCATAGTAAAATTGGGAGCATTTTTGTCTTTTAACAATAATTTGTGGGCTACATTAGCAAAATCTTGGGCTACAAATAGCAACACCCAAAAATAAATCGAATATTACCGGGCAGATTTTAACAACATTAACAAATTGTTTAGAAGTTTTATATAATATTAAATTAGCACTTTTATTTTTACAAATTTGAAGAAATAAAAAAAAAGACAAGGGGTTTGAAATCGGGTTAGTTGCTAGGGCTATGTAATTTTTAGTTTTCTTTATGCTTAATGTTACATTGTGCAAGATGGAGATTTTCTTGGAGTTGAGCTTTAAAAATATGAGTAACATGAGATTTTTTTGGTTGTAATATTAATGGACAGATGAAAAAGTTGCTTTCATCATCAGCTTGATGTGGCTAGACAGCTTATTTTTGAAAAAAAATCAAGAATAAAATAGAGAATAGCACCACCAGCTAACACGCAAATGAACTCTGTTGCTTTAACACGCAAGTTTATACTGGGAAATCTAACACCATTTTTTTCCAATCATGGACGGATTTTGAGCGCTACCTGGAGTAACAGATTTAGTGCAGAAAGATCAAGCATGATATTCCACTTCAAAGCAGCATATCAAACAAGCAAACAATGTTGTTAACATGAGACAGAAAGAAAAGAAAAACGCAAATTAGCCCTATTTACATAATACCATACTGATATAGGCCTCGTTTGGCTATCAGAGTTTAGCTGTTAGCTGTTAGCGGATTTTATTAGCGGTTAGCTGTTAGCGGATTCTATTAGCTGTTTTGACTAGCGGTTTGACTAGCGTTTTGTAAATGAGTGTTTGGCAAGTAACAATTAGCTGATAGCTGTTTCATTACGTTAAATGACAGAAATAGACATTACTACAATTTATTATTAATTATTTTTTGTCGTGTGTTAATTGTTCATCGAAAATTATAATCACTTATATATATATATTTCATGATGTTTATTATTTGACTTATTATTCATTATTAATATATTTACATTTATTTAAAAAATTATTTTTAGAATTAAAATAATTTAGTATATATTGTGTAATACTACAAAAATAGATTAAAAATAATGTGAAAAATCTGATTTGTACGTACGCAAATATGCTTATGTTAAATTTACTGAACAGTTGAATTGTAAAATTGTGTATGTATAAATTATTTAAGGAATTCGATTAATTATAGAAAAAGAAATTTGTGAGGAATAAGGATAAAAAAGATATTTTGTAATATTTCTTTGATTAACTTTTTACAAACGCTGCTCTTTCTAGCGTTTCAGAAATCAGAGGTTTCACCAAAAAAGCTAATCAGAAAACTCTCCTCACCAAACATTAGAAAGAGCTGTTTGACAAGTCAACTATCCATATTTAACCCAAAAAGCTAAACGCTCTTCAAAACTCTCGTCACCAAACCGGGTCATAATCATTAATCAGGATAGGAATATATGTTGATCCTTCCTTCATGCATCCCTTTTCTTCTGACCAAGCACTCGAGAATCGAGCACCTTCGCTCTGTGCTTCCGGCCACTAAAATGCGACTGTAAACTGCTTTCATCGGTGCACCAAATCCCACACAGCTCACATACTGGACGCTTCTTCTCTATCCTCCCACCTGCTGCAACTTTATTCAGATGCCCAAATTTCACCTTATTCTTGTGCTGCTTCCCTGAAAGATGCTGCTTGTAGCTTAAAAGGCCTGAGCACTCAACTCTGCATACTTCACAGAAAAATTTCTGTCCACATAAGCCAGCCTGATCAGAAACAGAAAGTGATGGCTTTGGTTGAAACATGAAACTTCTTGAATGAGGCATCTGAGATTGAAGAAATATCAGAGAAATTTCTTATGAAATCGAAATTTTTTGGTTAAGGCTTTAGTACTACTGGAAAGATGAAATGAAACTCACAGGTCCGTTTTTCCTTTTCTCAGTGATTTGAAGATTGGATCTCTGCCATGGCTGCTGAGTTGCATTAAAGATCATGTTTGTGATATTTGGAGTCTGCAAATATTACGAAGAAACATATTAAAAGATGGATGAAAAACATTGGTAAGAATTGAGAAACCAAGTTGTGCAGATTGGAAATGTTAAAGAGGACTTACTGATCTTTCTCCCCTTTCCAGCACTTGCTTTCCGAGTTTTCGATCACCGAATGGAGCTTGACCATTCTTCCTAGGATATGAAATCTGCATGAAAAATTGAACACGATTCAATCATATAAACATAAGTAACTAGAAACCTATTCATAAGACGAAAAGTACAAGTTCTAACCTGAAGAGGTAACTTATCAGCTGTTTCTTTCTTCGGATTCAAGATTTCTGCAACCCTTTTTCTGCATTCCATTTCTCTCTTGGCAGAAATCTCAGCAGACATGGATTTTTCTTCCTTTTCTGCAGCCATTTTCCTTCTCAGCGGTGTGCTATAGCTAGCTCACTGTGTGTCTGTGTGTGATGAATAAAATGACTTTCTGATGAGATGGGAGATGAGAAATCATGGAAGCCAAGCTACATTATATAGGTAGAAGATAAAATGTTTTAAACATTTTAGTGAATGAATCACATCAGAAAAGTTGATGGTCAAAAGGTTGTTTGTACTTATAAGATCAGGGTCTTTATGCATGTTGTCCTTTCATGGTTTGTAAAAATGTGAAATTTTTTTTAGAAAATGGATCAAAATTTCTCTGAAAAACGTTGTAATCACTTCATAGTAAAAGCATTCCAATGATTTCAAGAAAGAAAAGTTGAAAGCAAAAAAGTATGTACTCCTGCAAAAAAAAAAATTCCAATTACATGTAGTAATAATATCACAGCCATAAATAATGTATGCTGTCCTTTTACCCTTTTCAATTCTTGATTTTTTTACGGTCATTACTGAGCTGTTAGTAAAAAGATAGTAGTCTGTACAAAAAGTTTACCCCTAAAAGAGAGTTCTTTGTACTAACAACATCACAGCCATAAATAATGTATGTTGTCCTTTTAACCTTTTTAGTTCTTGTATTTTTACTAAGCTGTTTGTGAACAGATTCACAGACAATGGTAATTACTTATCAGTACAAAGATGGGATAAATTACAAATATCAGTTTGACACTTTCATGGGAAGAACTCCACTTTTAGTCCCTTTACAAGGGAAAATTTTCAGATTTGATCCTTTTGTTTCAATCAAGAAAACTAAAATCTCAGAAAAATATAGCAGCCTGAGCCTAATCGATCTAAAAATAGCTTCCAGGGGAAATCTAAGATGTCTGAAATTAAACACTACATTTGCATTATAGGTTCATATCAAGGCAAGAGCATTTTAAACACCACTTCACATGATACATCATACATGTTGAAAGTTGTCCTAACATGTGACAGTTTTCTGTTTACTATGAAACAATGTATAGCAGCATAACTTGTTTTTTTCCAGGTTTGTTTTTCTTAACCACTTTTTCCCCTCTTATTCAATCTCCCAAAAGATCAGTGAAACATCATAAATCGGTTACTTAACATCAGAATACCTGAAATGTTTGATTGAACTACAAAATGCTGCTTCAAAACACATGTATGAAGCAACGGTACAACCAATGGTAACTCTGATCAATATTCTAGTGACAAATTAACATTAAGATGATAATATACTACTAAAGCTTCATTCAATAATGCTGCTATTGTTGATAGGCTAATTCGGCCTCAAGCAGCTTCACCATGTGCTTCCGACCATTGAGGTGACGCCGAAGACTATCTTGGCACCAAATCTCACACATTTCACAAAGGAAATGCCTTTTTTTTGTTCTCTTGTTACGCGTCAGTTGCCCGTATTTTAGCTTAGCCTTATGCTTATGGCCTCTTACATGGTTCGTGTAGTTGTAAGAGTTTGTGCAGTGCACTTTGCAGAGGTGACAGAAGAAAGCACATCCATCTGGTTTCAGGAGAAAGCTGAGTCTGCTGGCAGAAGGTCTCCAGTTTGGGGTTGAATTAGGCCTTCTTGAATGGTTTTGAAATGTGTTTGAAGTTGAAGGATGAACCTAGCCAAAAACAAAATCCTCAAATGTGTCATTAAAACTCTGGATTTGATAAATCTACAGAAAATTGTATAAAGTGTTACACTAAAAGTGTTTAATTTAGAATTATATATCCAATGCAAGAAATGAAACTAAACCTTTTTTTCTTTTCCTCTCAAGGATTTCGAGTCTGGAACTTCGCCCCGCCTCTTCTGTTACTTGAATGCGCATGTCTTTTGCAGTAAGATTCTACAAATATCATGAAATAAACACACAACAAATCAAACAAACTATGAGATGAAGAATATTGGGTAGAAATCAAATTGTGAAAATAGTTTTAAGTTGACTCACACATTCGCGATTTTCCACTTCATCTTCAGATTTTGGACCCTCCAATGCTAACAGTGGTACTTCAAAAGCAAGGATTTCGATTTCGGGACTTATTTCTGTTACTTGAATGCTCATGTCTATTGCATTAGGAATCTACAAATATCAATCAATTAACACAGAAGAAATAAACAAATAATGAGATGAAGCATCAAACTTTTAGTGGACTTACACTTCACCGTTTTCCACTTCATCTTCATTTTTTGGACCCTCCAAATGCTAACAAGGGTTCTTCATCCTGAGTTTCTGGAGATGGAACCTGCACCTTACAAAGTCGTACAAAATCATTCAAAATGGAATTTAATGATGGGATGAATTTGATACAAGTGTATAATCTCGAGTTCTAACCTCCAATGGTAAAAGTGCTGCAATTTCTTCCTCAGATAAGAAGGGTGCAACCTTTTCCTGTATGCTAGTTAGTTCTCTCCGAATCGCAAGCTCCACTGAGATGGTTTTTACCTCCCTCACCATAACCATTTTTCTTCAAAGATGCTTAAGGCTCACTGTGTGACTGTGTGAAGGAGAAATCACTTAACAAACTGCACATTTAAACCTTCCTTTCTTTAGCCATTTTTTGCTTCTAAGATGCTTAAAGCTTACTGTGTGACTGTGTGTATTTGGCACACTTATTTGTAACTGTACAAACTGTACCAGTAAAGGAAAAGTGGAACCGTTCAAAAAGAAAAGTTTCAGAACATTTTAGAAGCAAACATTTTCTTGTTTGTTATCACATCCTTAAAACATGCTGTACATCTTATCAGGTGCTTCTTTTCTTACTGTCATTTTTTTCCTGAATTAATTTGCTACTTTTTTACTTATACTTTTCAAAATTGAATACAACAAAGGATCCCTGATTAATCTTGTGCATACATACATCACATCCAAAATTGGGAACAAATTTAAGAAACAATGAATGTTGAGTGCTATACATTTGTGTGCAAAAAGAATTGTTTTTGGTAGTTGACATAGTGATGACTGATTGAATGGCATTTCTCCGAATTTGAAAGAAATAGGTAGATGACATTTATTCATATTCAAAACAAGGGAAATCACAGATATCTGGCATAAAAAGCCATTCAATCAGAGTCATCACTATGTCATTCTTTCTGAACTGGTAGCATTTGGGTCAGGTACCGGTTTCTTCCAGGCACTACACTCATCGATGGTTATGGCCTTGATCTCCTCAGCGGTGACTAACCTTCGCAGGCCCTGGATGTGCTCCAGAAATGGCAGCTTTATCCCATCATCCTGGATCGACTTGTACCATTTATAATTCAGCTCGGCATCAGCCATGGGGTTCGATAGTGCATCAGTGATCTTCTCATAGCCAGGTGGCAAAACATTGATTAACATTGGAACGAGCGAATTCAAGGTGGCCCTTGCTGAACTCTGATTAAGCTCTATAATGAAGTTCCTGAAACTCCTGGTCTTTACAATCTTGTTGGTGAAGGCTGTCAACAAGGCTGACTGGGCTGGAGGGGAACAGAATTTTTTCATGTAAGCATTTATTCCTTCCATTCTGACCCGAAGCTCATTCCTGTCCTTCTTGGAAGCATCAAGCTGGCTTTCTAGTTCCTTGATCCGCCTCTGCGCCGCTTCCAGGGCTTCAGCATACTCATTTCTATCTGCCTGGCGCACCCTGGTGATGTCTGACAAGAAAGTGCGATCCTGGATCAGAACACAGACATCATCGATGGCCTTAGGCACCTGTCGAGGATCAGATAGGCACATCAGAATCTTAAAAAGAAATCAAATCACGGAGCTCTATCATCAAAATAGTAGGCTCACCCTTGGGGATATAGTCGATGATGGATAAGCCGCTATAGCCTTTTCCATCGCACTTGACCGTGAAAGAGAAGAGCATTGAGTTTTCAGTGTATGCATCTGCCCCTCCAGTTCCGACTCAAGCTCCATTATACGTTTATCTTTCTTTTCTAAAGCCACCTTCTGTTCATTCACAAGAATCATATGGGCATTGAGATCCACTTGGCACTTAGCCAGCGCAGCCTTCTTCCGCTCCATCTCCAGGGCTGACTCAAGCTCACCTTTATCTTTCTTTTCTAAAGCCACCTTTTGTTCATTCACAAGAATCATTTGGGCATTGAGGTCTTCGTGGCACTTGGCCAACACAGCCTTCTTCTCATCCATATCATTGTGAAGATCCTTCCTCTCCTGGCAGCTGCTGGAGGCCAAGCAGAGAAGCTACCAAAGCCAAATCAAGAAAAAATAAATCACAGCACAAAAGCATGAAGTAAAAAAGGAAAGGAAACCGAGGCTCACCTCAATAGTTGCGGCCATGAGACGGTCCTCTGGAGAGGTGCACTGGGACAGCCATGAATTAATATGATTTGGAGGCAGGGCATGGAGGACAAAGTCAGCCCGCAAATCGGGGGTATCAAGAGGCGTGTTTGTTACCTTCTTAAACGAGGGAATGAATATACCCTTCCCAGGTGCATCATCGGATTCATTAACCACTGGTATCTGGTTCGCAAGAATTGGCCAAAATGGCTCTAATTGTTCGCGAACTGCTTGGATCACTTGAAACGTTGATTCTAATGGAGGACATACCAAACAGCCAGCAACAGGTTTCTCATCCAACAAAGTTTCAACACATGCTAAAGATGAATTTGCTAAAGATTCAAGGTTATATCCACCTTCTAGTGCCAAAACAATTTTCCCCTGTGCAAACTCCATTAACTTGCTCAGCATGGTTGAGAACCCATATGGGGTAACACAACAGCCACCAAGAGGATCATTGATGGCAGCATCAAACCCAGCAGAGACTATGATCAGGTCTGGATCAAATGCCTTGACAACTGGAATTAAAACATTGTCCCAAACAGCCACATAGTCTGCATCTCCACAACAATCATTCTCCCAAGGAACATTAATGTTATAACCAGCACCAGGTCCCTCCCCAATCTTTTGATAAGAACCATCATCACCGCCAGGATAGAAAGTCCCATTTTCGTGCCTGTGTACAGAAAAGACTAGTACTCGAGGATCTTTCCAGAACATTTCTTGAGTAGCATTACCGTGATGAACATCCCAATCAACAATCAGGATTTTACCAATTCCCAGATCTATTCTTTCACTTAAAACATAACTGGCTGCAATGGCAACATTGTTGAGCAGACAAAATCCCATGGGTTCATTTGCTTCTGCATGATGTCCTGGAGGCCTAACAATTGCAAAACCTGAATCCAGCTCCCCTTTGGCAACTTTCTCAGCCACCTCCACAACAGAACCAGCAGCAAGACAAGCAGCTTCGGATGATCCTTCATTGAAATATATAGAATTAAAACGATTCGCAACCCTACTCCTTCTCAGATCATAGCTTGGAGATCTAATGTTCTTAATCAAATCTATGTGCTTCTTGCTATGAACCAAAGCAATATGTCTTTCTTCAGCTTCCTTAGCATTCAAAACAACACATCTTTGATTGATCCCAGAAGATTGGAGCTTGTTCCAAATGGAGATAATACGATTGGGATTTTCCACATGGTCTGCAGAGTCAAAGTGCTTGCACATTCTCTCATCGTATAGAAGTCCAACACGGCGTCGTTTTGGGGAAGGGAGGTCATCGGTGTTCACTGACTGGCATCTGGTTTTCTGGATGCCCGCACTCCTGGAAATGCGGCCCATGGCTCCACCTGGAAGAAGTTCATGACCGATTGTTAGAAACCTGTGTATCCAGCACATTATGACTAGGCATTCAAAAGAAACGGCCATGTATCCAGCACATTTTCATAGATGGAAATGTAACAAATGCTCGTAATGAATGTGTCTTTTCATGAAATACTCAAAACACAATAATTCGAATCATCACAAAAACAATCTTTTTTTGGGCCAGAAAGAAACATTATTTCATTACATAAAACACATGAATATTAATTTTTTATCCAAGCAACTAAGAGTTCACATTTGCAAGTCTGCTCCTTACAGCTGAAGCCAGTTCCACTTCACCCATATAGAAGAGGCCTTCAACTACCCTTTGCCTCACGTTAATATATGGTATATAGCCTTTTCCAGTCATTCTCATTACAAGTTTTCCTGCTATGACAAACTCACGGCAGTGCAAACACCCCTCCAGAACCAAATCATATACATCAAACCCAACACGAACATCCTTACTCTCCAAAAATTCAATCATGTCAACAGCTCCACGAAACTCTTTATTTGCCCGGAACATTTTAGCTACTTTGACCATCAGTTGTTGCCTTGGGCTCAGACTGAAGGTTTCCACCATCTCCTTCATCATTTTCACTACATCATTAGTCATTCTGAGATCAGCCATTTCACCGATAAGAGTACCATAACTGTCCAAATCAGGAACGCAACCAGCCCCGAGCATACTCTTTAGGACTCTAACTGATTCTTTTAACTGACCCGCTCTGCAAAGTGACAATATAAGATAGTTGCAAATGCCACAATCTGGACTGTACCCAATATACTGCATCTCCAAAAGTATGTTTGCTACATACTGAGATTGGGATCGGTGATCAAGCCATGCTGCAGAAAGCAGTATATGAGTTTCAGGAACAGGAAGACAACCAGACCGAAGCATGTGTTGGAGGACAGCAAATGCAAGTGGAAGTGGATCAGGACTCTGAAGAGTGTATGTAAGGAGACAGGAGTATGCTATGTGAGGACGAAAACGGGGTCTATAGAAAAGAAAAGATTGTAACATATCATCGATAATACGTGTTCTTACTTTTACAGGAGAGTTGGAGAGAAACAAGAAGGGATTAGGCTTCTCACCAGATATTTGTGAACCTGACAGAAGATCAGGAATTTCTCCATAATGTTTTTCTTTAACTGATTCCTCCAAGGAATGCAGTGAAGAAATCCCCCGAGCCAAGGAAAACCGTAGGAAATAACGGACAGAATGGAGAGATGAGAGAACCTTAAGTGTTGCCATATCTCACATATAACGTCTAACAATCTAAGTAATTTGAATGGGGATGAACAGGTGGACTAGATTATCTGCCCTCTATAAAAATCGACTATAATTGAATACTTAATGATGATGCCTTTTTTTAGACTTAGAACTCCGGCGGAGAACCCAAACTGCCACAAAAATCACCACAACAATAACCTGCAGTACCACCAGTACTTTCAGACCATTAAGTTTCTCCACTGAGTCTTGGGCATTCAAGCCAGTATCAGTCCATTCTGCACCAATAGAACTCTGGCATTTGAGCACTAAGAAACAGTCCCACCCACATTAGGACAAATGGGAACTCCATCATACTCATCACTTCCGTCACAACAAACACATATGCGAGAGGAGAACAAAAATCAGGGCCTACTTCCTAAATTCTTGCAATAAAACCTACCAACAGGACATGCTGAGGTTCCTGGTTCATCCAATCCATCTGGGAAGAAGAGCACAAAAAGGAAGAGGGGCAAAAGAGGAAAGATTCAACACAGAGAAAAGGTATATGATCAGAACAGGGATGCAATCGCCGAATGCACAGAATTCTCACAAAAACAACCTCTCTATCATCACTGGGAGCAGAACACATGCTCTACAGCCAACGGGTAATGGTATAAAAGTTGGAGTATGTAAAAGTTAAGCATATCATACATGATCCTCTGCTAGTTGTCTAGACTCAGAACTGCTCTAAGAATATTTGGGATAAGCGTCAGCATTAAAGCTGGCTTGGAAAGAACATGAGATTCTTACAAAGCATAAAGAAACACTTAATCAGGATGGCTTATCAGGTCCTAAACTTGACAGAATACAACAAATTATCCACAAACAATTCCAGTTACAACTACTACAGTGTGTTTGTCCTCTCCCTAAAATATTCGAGCAAATAGCCAAACCGATACCCGCTATTAATTAATATTTATGGTTTGGTACCTAGTTGATAATTATTATCCATATCAAAAAACCTAATTTTTAGTTTATGTTATGAAAGAAGAAGCATTCTGCATTCTTGAGTTGATATAAATAGCTAATTCAGGCATCATATCACAGCAAAGACGCTGGAATCCATATGCTAGCATGAAAATATTTGTGATAATGTATTTTATACACAAAGTAAGTCTAGGCAAACAAGCATTACACATAGAAATGGAAAGTTGTAAAATTTCAATAGAAATGCTAAGTTACTAGTTATACATACATATAACAATTCATTTCATCAGAAGAACAATCTTTCATGAGGAACTCGCCAATTACCAGGTTAGTCAAGTTATTCCGGCAACTAAAACCTAAAATCCCAGGTTGTACAAGTTATTAGAGTAATGACGATGATAAATAACTCACCAATCAGGCGCAGTGGATGAGGACAGAGGGGTGCAAAACGGTGGCGACGAGAAGGGCCGGGTTATCCGGTGGATAGCCGGCGAAGAGTCGGGTTCGCCGAAAAGGGTAGGACTCACCGGCGAAGGGTCGGTTAGCGTCAATTTAAATCTATGCTACTTCCGCCTAGGGGTGTAAATGAACTGAACCGTTCGTGAACAACTCGTGAACAACTCGGTCAAAGTTCGTTTTCGAACTCGGTTTGACCAGTTCGAACTCGAACTCGAGCTCGTTCGTTTATAAACGAGCTCGAACTCGAGCTCATAAGAGCCAGCTCGATAGGCTCGTTGAACAGCTCGAATATAATATTTATATATAATTTAATATAAATAAATTAAATTTTATTCATTAATGCTTTAATAAGCTCGAACTAGCTCGAGTTCGAGTTCGAACTCGATCTTTTATCGAGCTCACGAGTCGAGTTCGAACTTTCTTAAACTGAGACGAATCGAGCTCGAGCTAAAATATCTCAACTCGTACGAACTCGAACTCGATCACGAACATGTAATACGAACTCGAACTCGAACACGAACACATGTCTGTTCGAGCTCGACTCGACTCGTTTACAGCCCTACTTCCGCCAAACCCAAAACTATAGTTAAATGTATCCTAAAAAACATGTATTTTTCGACAAAACATTGAAAACACTCTCTAACGAATCTTAAATATCAAAGCGGGGTTAACATTAAATGAAATTTTAGTTTCTTTTAATGGAAAAATGAAATTTTAATTTAGCAAAAATACTTTGATGAAAATAAATTTAGGAAAATATTAGGGATATGTGAAACTTTTAAAATTTAAAAATAGTGTAGTGTAGTGTAGCAATATAACCATATAGACAATAATACCCTCAATTTTTAGCTTCAATTCTGTTTTTTTAGTTGATTAAATCCAGGAAAATTTTGTTCGAGTTCATTAAGCTCACAGTAGTTTGATTAACAATTAAATAATGTAACTTCATTAAATTCCCTTCATTAATAAATATTCAATTTAGTTCAGTTTATTTACTGGTGTTGAAATTTTGGTCGTGGGTGTCGAGATTTGGTCACTATTATTGAGTTTTAGTTGCCGGCATTGAGATTTAGGTCGTTGTCATCAAATTTGGGATAGCCAAGAAATATTGATTCCCGACAATCAAATTATATCACTACACACGTTTAATTTTACTTTTATTATTTATCACAATCTGTAAATGAAATAGAAATACTATTATGGTAAGTCAAAATTCAAAATAAAATTAATTGAAATTCGCCTAAATTTGTTTTATTATAAAGGAAATGGTCCTAGGACCTTCCTTGACTAGGGTATATCCGACCGACTTAGCTCCATGCAACTTTTGGAAATGGGAATCTAGGATTTTATCAACTCCGTGAGACGGCAAGCACCCGATCCGACAGCGATTGTGGAATATTTGTTTTATTTTAAAGGAAATGATCCTAGGACCTTCCTTGACTAGGGTATATCCGACCGACTTAGCTCGATGCAACTTTTGGAAATGGGAATCTAGGATTTCATCAACTCCGTGAGACGGCAAGCACCCGATCCGACAACGATTGTGGAAACATGTGCCAAAACTGTGAATATTTTGGTTCCTCCTTAAAAAAAACACTTATTTTATTAAATATTATTTTTAGCTTAAGATTAGAAAATAATTAGGGGCCGTTTGGTATATCCGATCACCGCTCCCGCCACCACCATCGTCGTCACTCTGATCACCATACCACTCCGATCACCATCACCATCCCGATCACCGCCACCACCCGGCCGGTAACCGTCTCCACACCACTTCCGCCACCACCACCATCCCAGTGACCGTCAGTCCATTCACCACCGCCATCATTCATTCCATGAATTTTGAACCAAACAAGAAGAAAGGCAATGAAAGGGAACTTGATTCCGTTACATGATTTGAACCAAACAAAATGGGGAATCACCCACTTTTCCTTTCCATTCCTTTCCATTCTCTTTGTTGATTCATTTCCGTTTCCATGTGTGAACCAAACGGCCCCTTAATGGTTTGGCTAGTCAAACACATGAAAAGGGGTAATCACTCCTTACTCCCCTTAATTAAGAGTGGTATCAAAAAACCCTACAGTGGTCAATTATTGATATGGAGTGGTTCTTATTAAGAAAAGTGATGTTAAGAACCACCATTGTGGATGCTCTCATGTGCGCTAGTGAGATTAGAAACCCAACCAACTCCAACTATCTGATTCCGGCCGATTCCAATTGTGTTACCCGCAAATCGGGATCTATCGCCACAAGAATCCCCAGGCATTGTCCGCTCCCCTTTGGAACACACTCATGTCATATCTCATGGCCACATGGACCATACTGTAAGTTGGTGATTTTGGAAATATAATCTGTAATTTCTATGTTATTGCTAGGAGTGTTGTGTATAAACACTATAAAGACAACTTTTATAGGCCAAAAAGAGTTTGTAAAGACAACTTTTGTTTGACAGAAAAGGACTCGGTGTGGGGGAAAGCTGAATGTATGTGTAGTTGCAAGAACAAAACTATTTGGAAAAAGTAAGAAAAACGAAATTGTAGAACATTTGGTGCAGTGAAAAGTTTATGCCTTTGTCCTTGTATCTTACATTAATAAAAAATCAGACAGCTACAAATAAGAGCAAGTGTAATGGTGTCACCCCTCTCTCACCACTCTCCCCAATTCTTCCAATTAAATTAATTTATCTCTCTCTTCCACATCATCAGTAGCCATTAGAGCACATACAACAATTAAGCTCAAAGATGAGCTTTTCATCCGCTATCCTGTTTTAATACTCTTATTTTTCAACTCCTACTCACAGTCATTAAACTTTTCATGAGTTTGCCAAATCATCAAATAATACACATCATCTTTTACTATTCACATTTATTCCATATTATATTCTATTTTATTGACGAGTATAAATAAACAATATAAATTAATAAAATTTGCATATGAGGCAATCTAATTTTTTGGTATTAGACAATTTAACCACAAATATCATCAAATATTGAATTTTATAAAGGTCAATTAACAACTATTGAAAATATTAGCTAAATACATACTCCCTGTGTCCCCAAAAGAATTACCTACTAGACCGGTCAATTTTCTTCATACCATCTTTGACCATTAATAACTTTCATTATACTTAAAAAAATTTAAAATTTTAAAAAAAAATTATACTTAACAACTGATCAAATGATTTTGATGGTTTGAAAGTATGTCATACGAGAAATCTAACGATATCTCAAATGAAAGTTTATTGCTTCTATGCTATAAGTTATTAATGGTCAAACGTGGTATGAAAAAAATAACCGGTCAAGTAGGTCATTCTCTAGGGACGGAGGAAGTATCATTTAGAGAAAATATGTAAAAATTCTCAATCAATTATTAATATTAATTTATAATTGAAAAGGCCACAAAATCATTAACTTTTTTAAGAAAGTAAAAATTATAAAATCAGAAATTATGAGTTGAGTACATCCATATTATCAATTAAACATAATAAACATTAAAGACATGAAATAAAAAATTAATATGGAAAATAATTAAATTTAATATAATCTCAACACGGGAATTTTTCTATGTGTAAATAAGTAATTATCCCTATTATAAATTGATGTGGGGTGATTACGCACTAGTAAATCAGGGCCTCGGATAGCCGATGTATCCGAGAGCTTCTGGATAAATTGCTGATGAAGTATGCAAGTTGCTCGCCAATGGCTCATGAGTCCTGACTATCCGAGCTCCTCAGCCTTGGATAAGACTGACTTGAGACCTGTTCTCCAATGCCTGCAAAACAAACCCCCTGGCGCTACTCCGGGGGTAGTAGTTCCGGTGTAATGATGAGATTTCGTGCCTTGAAAGATAAGATTTTGTATTCAAGACTTAGAGAACTTACCTGGAATGGCTGATTGTGGCCTCTATTTATAGACGATTTAGACCTCCCTCCTTCTCATCATCATGCGTCACCTCCCTGTACCTTGCGGGGTCTTCTAGCACGTGAATGCACCTCCTCACGCCTTGTCATCACCTTTGGTCACGTGATTGGGCAACTTCCTGGAAGATAACTTGAATCTGAGTCATCTCCCTATTTTCCTATCATCACAAGCCCCCTAGACAGAGGTAAAGTTTAAAGGATGCTCCATTTTTTTCGGAAAAGAAAATATCCACCACTGTAAGCGAAAATCTTGAAAAATCCAGTTAACCACCATGAGAAAAATTCCCACTATATGTGCTCTTAGTCACTCATCACTTCAATTTTTCTACTACAATCATCCTCACCACTTTCTCCACTATTCAGCACTATTCATTGGATCCTACTTAATTATACACTCATAAAATTTAATATTAGTTAGGATCTAATATTAATGTAATTGATATATATAATATCACTGATATATTTTAAAATATAACTTCTTTGAATTTAATATATGAGACAATCAAAAAATATTAAAAATTATAAAATCAGAAATGCATGTGACACGTGGCTCCCCTTGGAGGGCGACACATGTCACACCCCCCACATACATGTATTGTTGTGCAGGTACTATGTTGTCTGGAATTGTGGTTGCTTATTTGAGAAACTACAAGCCGTTTCTCCATCCTCCTCATCACTTTTATCTCTCTCTTCATCCCTTTTATTTCTCTACTTCCCGTGCCACTATTCAAAAAAATAACAAATTCCTTAGGAGGCTAGGATTTGGTCAGAGAGCAACCAATAAAATACTAGACTAATGTTGTAGTGCGCGACGGTGAACTTGTGCTATTAGGTTCCTTATGTTTCGGAGCTCTTGCATATGCCAAATAGAATAAAATTTAAAAAGTTTCACAATCAACAACAGCAAAGCGATCACTAATTCCAAAATGCATATTTCATCTACTGAAATATCAGAATCACTAAAGGACGGATCTTTCTCAATAGTCATAATATCAATTTCATCTAACCCTTCAATAAGCAACTACAAGTAAATCTCAGGGTTTTTCTTGTACAACCTCTTAATGGTTTTATTAACAAAAGTTGGGACTCTAAACTTTTGTTGACTGCTCTTCGGTTGCATAAGAAAATCGTAAGAAGTCTAAATTTCACTCACATGGAAGAAATCAGTGCTAGAGTTTTAAATTGGGTTGATACCGTTGAGAATAATATACTTCAAAGGTAATGCAAGGCATAAAGTCAAGTTGTTTAGTCAACTCAGTAATCAAAGTGTAATCCTTGGTTGTTCTCCATGTGCCTCCTTCCCATCCATCAACATGAGTCCCCATGTTCATGTTGGGCTAATTCGAAACACATCTAAAGCAACAAAAAGAGGTTGACACATTAAACAACATAATACTAAAACAAATAAGATATATTATAGAATTTTTTTTCAACACTTTAAGCAAATCACTCACTTTTAAAAACATGCATCTTTAATCTTATCCTTGATTGCATCAAACAACAGTTTGAGGAGTGTCAAGTACTCATCCTGCTCCCAATAAAGATATATATTCCATGCTTATCCCAATGATAAGTATAAATATCCTTTGGGAATCCAACATTCAACTTCTGAATCATAGTTCCCACCAAATCTGATCTAAACTTATTTACTTTCTGTAGAAAAAACAACAAAAGCTACAAGTTAGAGTATGTGCAGCAAAATTCCCAACAGCTTAACCTTTTTCAGATTTCCATTAGCGATTGAATTAACCTAAATTTCATCAAAATACATTCTCACTAAGTTGAACTAATTAGATCGAAGGAGACATTATTTTGGATCATCTTTCAATGGACAAACTATGAACATAATATATTTACTAGTGAAGAGCATGGTTTTGGCATAAAAAGAATTGGCATGAAGAGTGAAAGTGTAGGGATGAAGTCAGCACAATGGCATTATCGTTCGATCTTGATAAAAAGTTTTGGGGGGAGAATTACCGTTATATCGAAAAGATTCTGAAGTGGTGCACACTTTGGAAACTTGGGATAGTACTTCCCGTCCCGCAATCCATGGGCTACGACCCCATCCAAGAACTTCAACCAATGTATCCAATCTACTGCCAATGGTGTCTTACCAAAATAATTTGCCACTACCAAACTCTTCACTCTCGATGTGACGAGTTTGATGATTTGTTTTGAAGGAAGAAGCGTTCTTGGATTGACTGTATTCAACAAAGCAAAATTAAGACAATCGTGGGAAAAAAACCGAATAAGCAATTAGTTGTTAATGGTGAATAGGATGCGGAGAGTAGTTGTTATTTTCATTCAGAGAATAGCCCTTTACTTATACACATATATAGAGTCTATTCTAGGAACTATATCACCCTAATTATAGCCACATATTCACATATCTATATTCTATAAATAAAGCATATAATTACAGTTGTATACCGCTCTGACAATAGTTAAAATTTTAAAACTACCTATAACGTTTTGTGGTTGTAGGGGTGAGGTAAGTGATGCATTAGGCTGAGCTGATGCTTGTGCATTTGGTGGTGGATTCTATGGATTGGATGGATTTGTTGTCGCCTTTCTCCGCTTGGAGGGATTGAGACTACTCCCACCCACGATGACTTTGGCTTGGATTTGGACGACCACGATGACTTTGGCTTGGATTTGGACGACCACGAATGAAGCTGTAGAAAATTTTGAATTCAAATTAGGTAACAAAAATGTTATACTAATATCAATTCCATACTACAGTAAAATCTTTATAAATCAACTAGCACAATTTTGAGCTATATGAGCCACACAACACATTCCATTTTAAACATTAGCATTCGTTCTAATTCTAGTTCTGAAATCACATTCATAAAATCTCGGGAGGGACGATCTTGATTCAAAAAACATGAGGGTGTTCATTTTATAAGTATTGGGCACAAGGGTGCTTGTAAATCTACCTTTATAAATTAGCAAAGATAAGAAAAAGAATTGTTGAAACTAAGCCCGAAAAATTATGTTATAGAATATAAGAAGAAGATGAGAAGGATTGAAATTTGAAGAAAATAGGAAGAATTTGAAGAAGAGGAGAATAGCGGGAGAAGAAGAACTGTAATCAGAAACTAAGCCCCAAAAAACTTGAGAGGGGAGAAACATGAAATTTATAACTTGAGAGGGAGATTTTCGATGTGGGGGTGTGGGCTCAATAAGAGTTTGACACGTGTTAAATGAAATTTAATGTTCACATAATCATATTCAATCTGTTTAATTTCTTATAAAGTCCATTTCATTCTATTTTTTCCCCTTTCCCCTTCTTCTTTTCTTTCGTTTTATACCCTTTTCTTCGTTTTCACGTTTGGAAATCTAACTTTTTTTTTTGTTAAGCAACTTTGTTGACTTGAATAAAGATCTTTGTAGTACAAGTACAACACTTTACTTTTTCTAATTATAATAAGGTGATTCAAATAAATAATGAGATTTAAAATTGTAGTATTTCTAATGCTTGGTGCATACTGTATGTGGTGCCTCTAAACACAAACAAAGTTTTTAAAAATCTCATTGAATGCATTTGTTTGAATCAGGATAAGAGCAGGCACACTGTCTTCATTTCTTTAATCCTTCAAATGTAAGTTCATCAATTAAACCAATACAAATATAGATTTTTTTTAATTAATTCTCAAAATGACCTAACAATTCAAGGCAAATTGACAAAACCTAACATATCCCAACTCCCACCCGAATCGAATTATTCATAGGCCAACCAATATAGATTAAATAGTATCATAAACAAACTAAAACGTCAAACAAACAGCAGCTAAACTAGAATAAATGTAAATTAACCCCTACATATATCTTTAGAGACCATAAACCGTCTTTTTCACTTCAGAATTTCTGCAATTCCTCCACGCCAAAATCTGTTTAATATTACTCTAGGATAATCTCGATAAAATTAAAAATTTATTTAGTCTCAACTTGGGACCAGTACAACATTAGACCCTAATCGATAAAATAATAAGATAATAAATCTTTTGTAATCCCAATATGCATATATTGGTCCCGACGAAATTATAATTTAATAATTACTAAAATATTTCATATACACTTCAAAATTTTAAGATTCTCTAATATAATTAATCTATAGTCACATGTTATTTTTGTTGAACTTCAAATCTATATATATTAAGCTTATTTTTTAAATCTCCTCATTGTAGTATACATGATTTTAAAGTTTGTCAATGAATTGGTGATCAATATTTTACCATGTTTAATGTACTACTTTGGTACTACCATGTACTCATTTTTTGGTACCATGAATTAACTTTTTTACTTGTTCAAAAAATAATGAACTTTACAAATTCAATTAGTTTTGGCACATTGGAACTTGTTTTTGTAATTTATTCTTCATCTCCAACTAATATAAGTCAATTGAAAACATGGCTACTTCCGCCATAACATTTCCAATTCGATGTATATACACTTTGTCTGGGACTACTCAAAATTTTAATATTTTTAGGTTCTTTTCTTTTTTCATTTCTTTATATTAAAACAGCGTGGCTATCTTAATTGTTAAACTAGAGAGGAACGGAGGGAGTAGATAAGATTTAACAAAATTAGTTTTAATGAAACACAACTTAATTTAGTGTTATTGTTGCTACTTTTTGTATAATATTTTTAAGTTCTTCTCAATTCCTTCAAATAAAAAAACAAGGTTCGGAGAAAGGGCCGAGATTACTCTACCATATTTTGGATGAAAGTGAATTATACACTACTAGGAGAACCCCCATGAGCACATGTTTTTCACCCCTCAAGCAGCGGTTTTAAGGCTAAATTATGGCCGATGCGTATGTATAGAGGTGCTAGGTTTAGACTTTTCTTAGCAGCGATTTTTGTACCTCAGCTACTTTAATCCCGACAAGCAATGGTTTTAAAACCGCTGCATTAAAACGTTACTAAATTTTTCTAGCAACAGTAAAATATAGTACCGCTTGAATTTTACAAACCACTGCTAGATTAGTAACAATTTCAGTCCCTGTAACTTTCTTATTTGCGAATTGACTAGCAAAACTTTCATAGTTGCAAAAAAAGTCCAACACTTTTATATATTAACAAATCAGCCTACAAAAGTTTTTTTTACTTACAATTTTATTCTAAAAACCATATAAATTCTACTTTTTACAAATTCACCTTATACTTGCTCACTTTTTCATTTCGCCCTAAGCAAATCCACAAACTTGTCTTAAAATCTCCTATGCGACTACATAACAAAGTATTCAACTTGAAACACTCCTGCTTTATCATCATCACTAGAAATCTCTTCTTCACTAAAATCTTCATCATCTGAAATCACTTCTTCATGAAACTCTTCGTCATCAAAGATCTCTTCTCCTTCTTTATCATCACTTATCAGGAATCTTCTCATCAAAACACTAAAATTTTTATCTCATACACCAGAGTTACCCCCAGAAATCGTCATTACAACTATCAAACACAAAGGAGGATGGAGGATATGAAGGTCTCTAGACATGAATCATTAGCACTATGAACACCTGGACATGAGAATGTTTATTAGCTAATAAGAAACCATGTCATCAGCTTTCGCTCATCAGAAAATGCTAATAGCAATAAGGACAGAGGGGTACAAAAATGGTGGCGGCGTGAAGGGATGGGTTCTTCGGTGGATAGCCGGCGAAGAGTCGGGTTCGCCGAGAAGGGTAGGATTCACCGGCGAAGGGTCGGTTAGCGTCAATTTAAATCTATGGCTACTTCCGCCAAACCCAAAACCGTAGTTAAATGTAACCGAAAAGAATGAAAACATGTATTTTCGACAAATCAGTGAAAACACTCTCTAACGAATCTTAAATATCAAAGATGGATTAACATTAAATGAAATTTTAGTTTTTTTTAATGGAAAACTGAAATGTTAGTTTAGTAAAATACTTTGATGAAAATCAATTTAGGAAAATTTTAGGGATATGTGAAACTTGTAAAATTTGAACGTAGTGTAGCGATATCACTAAGCAATTTCTCTATGTATGTCCATTTTTCTCTTACAGGTCCACATTTTACCATAATGCCCCCTGATGAAATCCTATGATTTCAAACCCATTTTTTTTCCTTAACAATATTAGGGATATTATGGTAAAAATATGGATCTGCAAGAGAAAAATGGACTTGCGTGAAGCAACCCCCTATAAATATCGAACTATAGACAATTATACCCTCAATTTTTAGTTTTAATTCAGTTTATATTTAGTTCATTAAATTCAGGTGAATTTTGTATGAATTCATTAAATTCACAGTAGTTTGATTAACAATTAATTAATGAGAAAGTTTTGGGTGAGATCTGTCCTTGTGGAGACCAAGAGCAGGGGAAGGAGCATTTACTGTTTCTGCTTGATCTTTTAGTGAGTTTGTTTGATCTTTCAATCAATGTCCTTGAGTATTTTTGTTTTGCCTTGATTTTTCAGTTAATTTGATCTTTCGTTCAATTTGCTTGATCTTTCGGTCAATTTTCTTGATCATTTCCTTGGTTAATTTCACCAACGACAAATTCAATCAAGGAAATCGGCGGGTTTAAAGCTCACCAACGACAAATTCAATCAATAGCAGTCTCATATAATTTTTGGTCTCATTTGAGAATTTGCCTTAGTTAATTTCACTTAATTCAATTCCATTCATTATTAAATAAATTTAGCTCAGTTTTATTTACCGGTGTTGAAATTTTGGTCGGTCGAGATTTGGTCGGCGGGAAGACACCAATGTCAAAGTTCTGATGCAACGCAATCGCCAAATTCAATACGTGTTGAATGATTTCATCACGGCAAATGATCACATTCCCAATCAAGTCTAGGATGGAGTAGTTTGCCTATTTCGGATTTTTCAACTCATTTAGTTAATTTTGAATATAATTCAACTCTTATGTATTTTTTCACTTTCCAGAGAAATTATGTGGTAGTCGAAAAGATGGAGAATGAAAAATACTTACTATTATACATCTTCAAAATATTTCAAGGAAGAAGCGGAAGCCGAGGTTAAGGTTATACATTGGTTTTACTTCAAAAAAAAAAAAAAAAAAGGTTATACATTGGTTTTTACTTTCTAGTCTACCGACTACCAGTAGGTGCTGGTTGAAAAAACACTATCTTCGTCTTCCTGGTCAGCTTTCCCTTCAGCTCAGGATTCCATTGCATCATTAGTAAACTGCAGTGGTTCCTCATACGCAGCAATCTCCTCAGGAGTCACCAACTTGTTAAGGGATTTGATGTAATCCAGGATCGGAAATTGATAACGACCATCTTGAATGGTCTTATGCAAGCAAAATATACTCGTATCAGATTGTGAGGAATCATCAGTAATCTCTGGCGGTGGTCCTTTCCACGTTTCACTCTCATCAATAGTAACTGCCCGAAGCTCATCAGGAGTCAACACCTTATTAAGGGATCTGAGATACTCCATCAACGGAAACTGAACACCGCCATTCCTGAGCTCATGCCAGGGAGCTTCCTCTGACAGCTCATGGATGTTGAGTAGGCAATTCTCAAAGGTTTTAGATTTCAATATCTTCTCCACCAAGACCGTTGAGAACTCATGCTGCACAGAGGCATCATTTTCCTGATCAAGACGAGCTACCTTTGCCTGCAGAGCCTTCACCTCAAGCGCACTATCATCTGCCTTCCTTTTGAGGGTTTTCACGAGGGCTTTCATCTCAACCAGCTCCTGATTAAGCTGAGTTATCTCGGCATCCCGAGCGTTACACTGAAGCTGAAAGTCTTTTACAACAGCGGAGAGGGCAGAAGAACCCTCCGGAGGAGTCTTCAAACTACTGGATGTGCCAACTCTCAAATTCATCAGTGGTTGCAAAACATGATCAGTAGCTGCAGCCATATCCTGTGATATTGAATCAGGCGCAGCAACGGACTCAGCCAATGGCAACTCGCTCGCAAGAATCGGCCAAGTTTTCTTTAATTGTTTGCGAACAGCTTGGATCACCCGCCAAGTCGATTCCAATGGATGACCCCTCAAAGATCCATTTATAGGCTTCCCATCCAGCAATGTTTCTACACATGCTAATGATGAACTTGCTAAGGATTCAAGGTCATATCCACCTTCTAGTGCCATAACAATCTTCCCCTCTGCCAACTCCATCAACCTGCTCAACATCATTGAAAATCCATATGGAGTAACACAACAGCCACCAAGGTCATTTATGGCTGCATCAAATCCAGCAGAGACGATGATCAGGTCAGGATTAAATTCCTTGGCAACTGGAATCAGAACATGGTCCCAAGCAGCCAGATAGTCTGCATCACCACAGCCATCATTCTCCCAAGGGACATTAATATTATAACCAGCACCTGGTCCCTGCCCAGTCTTTAGATAAGAACCGGCATCACCAAAAGGATAGAAAGCCCCATTTTCGTGCCTGTGCACAGAAAAAACTAGTACTCGAGGATCTTTCCAGAACATTTTTTGAGTAGTATTGCCGTGATGAACATCCCAATCAACAATGAGAATTTTTTTGATCCCCAGCTCCTGCCTTTCATTCAAAACAAAGCTAGCTGCAATGGCAACATTATTGAGCAGACAAAATCCCATTGGTTCATTTGCTTCTGCATGATGTCCAGGAGGCCTAACAATCGCAAAACCTGAATCCAGTTCCCCTTTGGCCACTTTCTCAGCCACCTCCAAAACAGAACCAGCAGCAAGATAGGCGGCTTCAGCTGATCCTTTATTAAAATATATATCAGTAAAACGATTCGCTACTTTATTCCTTCTCGGTTCCTGGCTTGGGGAGCTAATGCTCGTAATCAAATCTATGTGCTTCTTGCCATGAACCAGAGCAATATGTCTATCTTCAGCTTCCTTAGCATCAAAAACAACACATCTTTGATTGATCCCAGAAGACTGAAGCTTGTTCCAAATGGAGAGGATACGTCTGGGATTCTCCACGTGGTCCTTGGAGTCATAGTGTTTGCACATTCTCTCATCGTATAGAAGGCCAACACGTTGTTGTTTTGGGGAGTTAAGGTCATCGGTGTCCATCTGGTCTCTGGTTTTTTGAGTACCTTCACTCCTGGAAATGCGACCCATGGTTCCACCTGGAAGAACCTCGCTTCCCGATAAATATAAACCTGTGTACAAGCTAGCTATAAATCATTCAACCAACCAGCTATGAATCCAGCACAATTTCAAAGTTGGAGCTACAACAAAAGGGAATAATGAGTGTATCATTTCAAAGCAGAAACTAAAATAGGATCTTCACCCTTACACCTCTCTATCATTACGGAACGGGCCTGTGTAATGATATTGTGGTTGGGGCATTTAATTAGTTAAGCATATCATTCATGATACTCCTCTCGTAGCCAGAATACCTAAACCCATGATGGCTAGAAAGAAACACTGAAACATGTTGGGCTATCCGGTCCCAGAGTTAACAGAACACAGAAAAATATCCACAAATAATTTCAGTTATAATCTAACATCCCGTACCAGCAACTGATAATCACTACCGTTTGTTCGGCCTCTTCTTGAAATACTAAGCAAAAAACCAAAATATGAAACTGCCCTTAAATTGAAATTTTCAGGCTGATACCTAGTTTATTGAATATATATCTAAAAGAGCCAATTGTTTTTGGTTTACGATCTGAATACGCAGCAAAGAGGTTGAATTCACAATGCTAGCATGAAGATACTTGTACTAATTCATTTTGTATAGAAATAGCAGCAGCATTACACAGAGAAATGCACATTCTTTGAAGTGTTCCGTAGATATTAGACTGAGGAATTCAGACGAAGCTAAAAATGACAACTCACCGAAAAGGGGCAGAAGATGAGGAATGGAGAGTGGCGGCGAGAAGAGTTGGGTCCTCCGGTGAATAACCGGTGATTCCTGGTGCTAACTTTTGCGGCGGTGACGGTGACCAACTCGGGAAGGGTTTTTCTCCCTCTGCTGGAAAAATAAGTCTCTCGGTTCTTTCCAACTCGATTTACATTTCGTGAAGAGGTTTTTGGGGGAAAATTAGCTGTTCGAACCTAATTAGCATCAACTGTTTGACCAATTGAAAAGACTAAAAAATGTTTGGTGAAAAGCTGTTTGAATTAGCCCCGAGTCCAAAAAGCTAATTTTCAAAACGCTAAAAAATGGAGCGTTTTTAAAACAACTAATTGTCTTTCTCCTTTTACTTTCTTATTTACCTTTCCTTGTACATTAATTATGTATCCACGAATTTACTGCGTGTCCCTTAACAAACTATAATTCATGTAGCTTCACTTTTTTTTATGTTGATTTTTTTAATGGTTAGAATATAATATTTAATATATTTCATGAAGCTTTATACTCCTTTTATGTTCATATACGTTTTTGGTTGAAGATAATTGTAATTTTACCAAAATCTTTAGATTTTTATGAATTAATTTTTAATGTAAAATTTTTGTCAAGTACTTCAACTAAATTTTGGTTAATTTAGTTAATAGACATATAAGCTTTTATGTAAGTATATATAGATAATTTTATTAAAATCAAATAAGAGTTTTGAACTAGCGATGCTCAATGATTTTTATTTATTTTAATTATTTTTAAAGACCATAAATATATATTTGTGTACTTAAAAATTATTAATATCTACCTATAATAATTTATATAGTATAATATTTTCTAGTTATTAAAATTATATAGAAATCAATATATCTATTTATAATTTTTTTAATTAATAAAATATAAGTAGGTCCTTAAATGTCATTTTACCTTGTTTGTTAAACAAACAATTATTAACTATCAGCTAATTTTACCAAACACTTTTACACAATCATCTAATATAAACAGCTAGTCAAATCTCTTTTTTTTTAAAAAAAAAATTTAACCACCAATGGTGGGTGGATTATATTAGCCTCCTTGTAATCCTTAAATTCGATGGAAAGAGAAGTTCTAATGAAAGTTTCATTCCTCTGATACACTTCTACCCCTAGTGTATCTACAGCCCAAAATGAAGCATTCAAGAGCCAGTTCTCATTCATCAACTGAGATGATTTAATGGAAGTCAATTCTAAAGAAGATTACAGCCATGAAAAGAAAAATCAGCTAGTCAAATCAGCTAATGAAATCAGCTAACAGCTAACAGTTATCACCTAATCACCAAACACCCCCACTTTGTCTGGGATAACTCAAAAATTTTAATACTTGTAGGTTCTTTTCTTTTTAGATTAAACCAGCGTGGATATCTTAATTGTTAAACCAGAGAGGAATGGAATGGAGGGAGGGAGTAGATAAGATTTAGAGGGTGTTTGGTTAAGAGCTTTTGGAGCAAAATTAGTTGATTGAGCTCAATTAGCTATTTGTCCAACTCAAAAGGCTAATAAAAGTGTTTAGTAAAGAGCTGTTTGGATTAGATGTTTGGGACCAAAAAGTTCTTTTTCAAAACGCTCAAAAAATGAGCGTTTTCTATTAGTTGATTGTGTTTACCATGTAAAATTATATTTCCACCCTTATTTTTTTCTACTTCTAATTTTACTGTTTTATAATTTCAACCGTAGTTCCCCTTATTCCACCTAAGAATTTATTTGCCTGCTCTTGTACGTTTTTTTAAAAAAGATGCTTTGTACGTTTGATATAATATATCTGCACATTTACTTGGAACATGTTAATTATTTAATTTTATGATTAAAATTTATATATTAATGCTGACTAAAATTAATTCTTGTAATTTGCGATTCTTGTCAATTTTTAGTTATATTTTTATTTAATTATGAAATATATTATATGCAAATATTTAAATGTGTTTTAATATAAAATTAAGAGATTTTTTAACAAGAGATATTCAATAAAATTGAATTGAACTGTTTTAAAATACCAAAAATATATGTATTAGAAAGGAAATATAATCATTTTTAAGAGAAAATATTTATTTCTTTCGTAAACTACTGGAAATCGTCCATCTGCGATTGAACATGGTTAAGACGAGCTCCCTCTAGTAGGGTGCTCGACTTTGCGAGTATCGCTAGGGATTGAGCTAAATAGACTATTGAAGACCAAGGCGACCAACATGGCCCCGTAATTGTACTAATCCCTAACTCAGATGACTTCTCCATTGGCATTGTCTCGATCAGACAAACTTTCTTTACAGCGAAGGGCTTCCAAAGGGGTTCTTCATCTTCTTTCTCCCATGAGATGCCTCCGGAAGGTCCTCGAGCATTGACTCCTATCTCGACGAGATGTAGCTCCTCGCCGGTTATTTGCATTAAAGTAAAAAACCGAAATATAAAACCAACAACAAAACAAAATAAAAAACTTAGGCACATACTAGTGTGCCTATTCTGACCCATCTGAAGATCTTTCCATGGAAATTTTAGGCCATCTAGATGGATGGTTCCAACTGAAGCGACTCATAGATCTTGGCGGGACTGGGCTTCATTACCAGTCTCCCCCTGAGTTTCAGCGCTCTCATCGCCATGCTCGAGATCGCCACGGCCTACAACAGGACTCGCGACTGCCCTTTCAGCGGCGACAGCAACTTGGCGGTTGCCACAGCCTGCAACAGAACTCTCCCGCAACGTCACATCCTTCCCATAGCTATTCTCAGGTTCATCAACCTCTTATACAATGAAATCCCGTTGTCTAGTTGCTGCCCGCGTGGCTTGCTCCATTCGGCTTACCGGTGGCGGCTTTTTGAGAGCCACTAAACCAGAAGCTGATGCCAAACTGCCACCATCGGTGTTTCGCGGCTCCATCAGCCGCCGTGAGGGCATAAAGACAGCGCCAACAATCTGCACAAAACCAGAGTTCTCGCCTTTCCACGCCGAAAACCCTGCGACGTAACTCTTTCCACGCCGAAAACCCTGCTAGCGGATACGTCGCCATCACAGTCTCTGCAGATCTCCCAAACGTAGAATGGTTTGGATGGGTTTTTCAACCTCTCTCAATGTTAAACCACTAATTAGTGATTGAGTATCATCCATGTGCGATCCGATTAGGAAGATTAGCACAAGGATTTGTGAATTGACCGGAAAAATTCTAGGGTTTAGGATGAATGCAGCCTCGGGCTCTCCCATGAGAGAGTCGGCGAATGGAGGGATTAACTCCGCGTATTGATAGTCTCGAAAGGAAATATAATCTTCATACTTTATAATCCTCATATAATGTTTTTGCAATTTAAAAGTATACACAGATTACTATTTATAAATTAATTAATTATGAAATAAATTTAATCCCTTATACGTCATTTTACCATGTTTGTTAACAAATAGCTATCAGCTGATTTCACCAAACACATTTATACAATCAGCTAATTCAATCAGCTAGTCATATCAGCTATTGCAATCATCTAGTCAAATCAGTTAACAGCTAACAACCATCAGCTAATCACCAAACACCCCCTTAGCAAAATTTGTTTTAATGAAACACAACTTAATTAATGGATCTGGATCCTCTACATCACTTTTGTGTATCACTCTTGATAATACAAAAGGTGATTGGTCGAGGAGGCCTTCCAGGAACTCTCCGACGCACGTGGGAGACAGCTAAGAGTGAAGCTCGATAGTACAATCACGTGACCAGGACCACAGCAAGGTACGAGGAGGTGACGTGTGATGAGAAGGCAAAGGCCTATAGCGCCTATAAATAGAGGCCACAATCAGTCATTCCAGGTAAGTTCTCTAACTCTTGAATTGAATATAGAGTTTTTACATTCCAAGGCATGAAATCTCATCATTACACCGGAGCTACCACCCCCGGGGTAGCGCTGGGGGACTTGTTTTGCAGGTGTCGGAGGACAGATTCTAGGCAGGCCCAGTCCGAAGGCAAGGAGCTCGGACAGCTAAGGTGCAATCAGCCAGCAGCATTCCCACTTCATCAACTATCAACATCCAGAAGCCCTCAAATACGTCAGCTATCCGAGGCCCAGCTTACTAGTGTGGATTGCCCCGCATCAGTTGGCACGCCCAGTGGGACCCAATATTAAGGGTCTTATCTTCTACTCAGAACAACACATGCAGCTTGGACGACAAGCAATGCTTTGGTTGAGGAAAGATTAAGCAAGAGGAAATTCAGCTATTGCAATCAACCTAAGGAGGCGAGTAAAGCAAGGATCTGCTCAGGAGCGAGGAAGCTCTAGGGTGGAGGTATGTAGGTATATAACAACATATCTATATGTGTTGAGGATCATTTGAATGATAGATAAAAGCTTTTTGCGAGAATATTTACGCTTATTATTAGCTATGATATGCGTAAGGGTTAAGAATATCGGGGTAAATAGGGAAAAGAAGAGATCTTTGGGGGAACGGCTAGAGTTCGCTCATGAGCATAGGTTGGATGAGAAGAAACTAGGGTTTTAGATTCTTCCAAGGGTCAGTTATCAGATAAGGAAGGCCAAATAAAGTGTTTAAGTAGGTAACAGGACAGTGGGGTAAGGGCCGCGTAATAAAAAGGTTAAGACGGTAGCATAGGGTCGGACACCAGATCAGGCTCAGGACAATAGATGGGTATCAGTTTGATAAGCAGGGGATCGGGAGGAAAATAGCACAAAAGGAACTATGTAGCTAATACTATCTTTTGAGAAATTTCTTTGTAGGTGATATACGAGGACGATAGGAGAGGAAGCAAAACAGGAAAAAAGGGAAGAGCTTGCAACAGGTGTGAGCGCGAAAAGGGGATAATAGAAGGATATCTACCGGAAAAATGAAACAACCTCGGAGAACAGTTGCGACGCGAAACGGTGGTACAAGGGATGGGATCAGAGGACTGCATCGGATATGCCACGGCATCAGGAAAGCAACAAAGAAGATAACTCAAAAGGGTAAAAGACCAGGGGGATCCAGCAAGACACAGCTCGGATAAGGAGAATGAAAATGGGAGGTAACTAGGAGAACAATGGCATAGGAAAGGGGAAGGAGTTAATCAAGAAAAAAAGAGAGGAAATAATAGGCCAAGAGAGAGTTAGAATTATTGGTAGGGGCTAAAAGAAGAGGAAAGTGAGAAAGGATTGGAAGGGTGGTTCTGGAGAAAGAACTAAAACAAAAAATAGGGAAAAAAGAGAGAGAATAGGGAGAACATAGAAGGTAGAGAGAAGGTTGAAAGAGGAGGGATAGTATAGAAAAGGGAAAGATCTGGCAGGCTAGGATTGCCCTCGAGATGTCAAAAGATAGGAAGGGAAAAAGGTTAGGTCATGAAGGAGATATAGGAAAAGAAGAAATTAAGAAGGAGTAAGATATCAAAAAAATGGTCCTTGGACGACAGAAGTCCAGGAACTAAAGGCCAATAAAAGGAAGGGTAAATTATTATGGTGTAAGGGAAGCTCGGAGAAGGGTAAAAGGGAAAGATTCTGGTGAAAGGCGACAAGAGGGGAGTTAAAGAGGAGACTAAGATGAAATAGGGTAATTGGGACAATTCTGGGACATCCAAGGAAGAGAGAGAAAATTCAGGAAGGAACACATAAGAAAACCTTTGGAGGAGACAAAAAAAAGAGAGAGAGAGAGAGAGAGGAGAGGAAATATAGAGAAAGTATAGAAAGCACAAAGAGGGTAATAAAGGTAGCCCGAGGGGAAGAGAAAACAAAGAAAAAGGGATTGGCGAGGAGATAAGCTTGATGAAATCTTATCCAAATTAAGAAGGGGCCAAGGAGAAAAGGAAAGATAGGTCGGATAAAAGAAAAGGGTAGATATAAAGAGGTAATCCTTGAGGTGTTCAAAGGGTCAAGAAAAGGTAATTATGGGCTCAGCGTGGATACGTCATAGCTCGGATGCGTGGATACGCATAGAAATTGCATGTGCGACAGAAGACACATTGCAATAAAAGGGGTCGGCATAGATACACCAAGGTTCGGATGCGTGGATACGCTCGAAACAGAAAACGTACTGGATAGTGCGTTAAGAAAAGCGTGGATACACGATAATTTGCATACGTGCTGGATAGCTCAATGTGAATAAAGGATAAGACGGGACCCCTGGGTCGCTCCCACGGTTGGTGCCCCGCAAAAGAGGAACAAAAACTCCGGCAAGGGTAATCCGAGAAAAATAAAAGGAAAGAAAAGACAAAACTATTTCATTAAAAAATAAAGGCGAGTACCCGAGGGGAGACGTCCTATCGATAATTGCGCATCTTACAAAAAGTACGAAATAAATTTAAGGAAATAAACTAATCATCAAACACACGAACTACTTCGTCTCCTTGAGAAGGCAATGAGCGAATAGTCAAAGGGCGGGAAGGAGGCCGCTCTCTTTCTATAGATGCATTGACATGAGGAAAATGTAAGGGTCGGGAAACCACAGATGGCATGACAGGATGGGTGCTCATTAGGGAAGCACAAGTAGGAGAGTCAGACTCACTATGAACAGGAAAATCCATTGGCCAAAGGCGAAGAACCTCTCAGATTCTCTTTTGGGAATCCTCATAATTGGTAGAAAGCTGAGGGTCAAGATATCGACAGAATGCATTATCGACAGAAGGTACATGAGAAATTTCCCAGATAGATGGGGGAAGAGGATCAGACATTCCAGAAGATAACCGGCGATTCCATTCAATGGCCTCCGCATAAGCAAAATGAGCCGGACCACCAACTCGGAATCTGTCCATTTGTTCCATAGCAGAGATGGCACTTCTTACAGAAGAGGCAATGTCAAAAAAAGGAACATCATGAGTTTTTCCATGAAGAAGAGAAGATAGATGAAACGAGAGCCTCATGCGAAGAAGGTATTTTTGAAGCTCATGGTTGCGAGAGGTAAGTTGCTTGTTTTCAGCTTCCAACTTAGAAATTATCTGCCTTTCGTCATTTCCGCTTTCTAGACTTCGGATTTTGTTAAGGGCCCTATAATACTCTCCCCACAATAAGCCGAGCTTCTCGGCAGCATGGCGTTCTAATTTTTTGCATGAAACATGCAGTCGATTTAGAAGCTCATGCATATTGGCAGTCTCCTCAAGATAGGAAGAGATGATATTATGGCTCTGTTTAATAGACCCAAACTTATCCTTCATAAACCGGAGAAAATTAGATGCAGCATTTAGAGTAGGAAACTCATCCAAAAGGTAACCGAACTCATCTTCGGATAATGTTTTCTCCCTTGGACCTGCTACTACTTGCGAACCAGATAGATCAGGTACTCGGCACTTAGAGCACAAAAAGGGAGAACCCATATCCGAAGAGGGAACCCTGCAGTGAGGTATAGGAACACACTATAAGAAAACAATGCCATAAGTAACGTATATAACAAACAAAAGGAAAAGGGATTTAGGATATAAAAAGGAAAATACATAGATTATATTATAGCAATACAGGAGAACGGTCGAAAAAGCCCCTAACAGGTGGGGAAAAGTCAAACAGCAGGACAAAAGAAGCAAAAAAGATTGCTAAAGCCAGGAAAAGGGAAATTATACGTGAGAACCAGACGCTTCTCCAGGAGACAAGTAGTCCTCGGTGGCCTAGGGCAGTTGAATAGGGCCCGGCTCTTTGGAGAATTTGATGATAGGGACGCCATTAGACAGAGTAGGCTTGAAGCCATAAGATTGTGGCTCGGCGCATCACTCAACGTACCCATTGCTATTGACGGAGTAGCTATGAGAGGGGGGCTCTGGACAGACCCCATGAAGATTGCGAGGGTCATATTCAGGCACAACTCTCTCCTCGGGTACTGAAGCTTTCTCTTCCCCGATATTTAGAAGGTCGGCAGCAAAAGCAGGTGGCTTAGATGAATGTAATGCGGCCCAAATCTTGGGAGCTAGAGTTTGGAGGGTGCTCAGACGGAAATCCCTAAGACGCTGTTCATAACGGGCCAGGGCCCTTGACGAGCGTTTTCCCCACGTCGTAAATGAGAATCACACTCAATCAAAATACATTTATATTCACCTACAACTTCTAACTACTATAGAGTAGATAGTGGGAAGTAGGGATCGAACCACAAGGAGAAGGAGTTTGTCGTAGTGTTTTAGCATAGATTATAAACATACTTTATGTATTATATAGAAAGCAAGGTAAACAATGGGGGGTTTTGAGTTGGTTTTATAAGAAACACTATGATGCAAAACAAATGGAAACCTAAATTATCATGCAATTATCTAAGTAAAGACTAACTATTGAAAATGCAAATCTTGGGTGCATGTGACTTCGACTTTCTACCATGGGTTCTTCCTCAAACTATGACGTGTTGCTTTGAGAATGATGATTGTTTATCATAAAAAAATACCTCTAATCGTAGAGATTTATTTCTCAATCTCACTATTATAGTTGTGGATGACGAAAGCATCACCACAACTCTCAACCACAAATGGCCTAAATGATAGCATTTAAACCAATTCGTCGATGGCATTACCAATTGGAGACTCAATAAACATTACCCATGATATTCGATAGCAAAATTAACATAGATATAACACTAGCGAATGGATTCAAGAGCAAACACAAATGATAGCATAATGTAATTAACTCATAAATCTACTACTCAACAATAGAGGAAATGTTAGCAATTCAACCATGTTTCTAGCAAGATTCAACACATTTCTATAACTAGAAAATCGTTCCTAAACATATCATGCATCAAAACACACAAATACAACACAATCATTCACTTGAAAATCATACATTCATAAGCTACACACACAAACAAGTTCTCAACCCATAATAGAAGTCTAATCACATACCCCCAAATGAGTTTTTATCCTACAACAATAATTCTAAATAATACTAACATGTTCATCAAATCAAATGGAAGAAAAGGAAAGAAAAAGAAGAAAAACTAGGGAAATAGATGTTTTAGATTGTAGCAACTCGTCCAAAAATGAAGGGATAAGGGGGGTATTTATAGCCTCAAAATTGAGCTCAAGGAGGCAAGTGAGCCACAACTTTAGTGACGCTTTCTTTTGTCGATGCTCTTCCCAGCGACACTTCTTAATCAGTGACACTTCTTCTGGGTACCTGGTGACGCTTATGGGCAGCAGCGACAGGTTCTTCATCTGTAGTGACACTTTCTTCAACCTCCAGTGACACTTTTTTGGAAATGAGCAACACATTTCTGGGCACTTCTACCACCTTCAACAAGGTGGCCTTCTCGCCACTTCTATGAACAAATCTTCAACTTTTGAACTTTGAGTCTCGACTCCATGGTATGATCATAGAAGTCTTCAATGATTTCCATCCAAAGGGCAGAACGTTTCTTTCTCTTCCTCGAGAAGAAAGGGCAGAACGCTTCTTCTCCTCATCTAAAGCTTGACGGCTGACCTGTAGATCGCCAAGCAATTTACCAGAATACTTTTCCCACAGCCCGGCCAGAAAAGTCCGGAAGTCGGAAGAGTCTTTGAACTCTTGCACAAAATCTTGGGCTTCCTGCATAAATGAAAGCACATTAATTAGAAGAAAGGTAGAGAAAGGAAGAAAAATAAAAGCCATAGGGAAACTTACAGGAGAAAGGAGGGGGGGAATTAGGGTCATTCTCCGTTGGGGTGACAACAGGAATAGATCCCGCAACCTGGGAGGTCGCAGCAGCCGGATTCCCGGTAGCAGAAAGAACAGCTACCGGCTGGACATGAACCAATATGGCAGTGGCCGATGTGGAGATCGGAGCAGCTTGTTCTTCAAAAGAGAGCTCACTTTGCTGAGCAGCGTACACAATGGGATCATAGTCCATAGAATCCCAGTTAAAAATATCATTCGTGGGATGAGTCTGACAGAGAGGATCAAGGTTCTTTGGAAAGGAAGGACCCCCGAATTGAGCTACATGATCTCAAGGGCCTCGGACTCGGAGACTTTCTCAAAGGCTTCTCTAGTAGGATAGACAGAATTTTCCGCCGAGGCATCCTTGCGGGGAGATACCTCGGGCTTCTTCGCATCAGTTTTCTTCATGCTCGGGGGCTCGGAACCAGAAGTTCCCGAACGGATCCTCTTTTGAATGAGAGAGGTAGGTTTATCCATTCCGCCTTGGCTCGAAGTCTTTTCTGTCCGAGGATGGGAATCAGAGACAGCATCCGACGAAGGCTTAACAACCTTCTTGCGCTGAGTCCTAGTCATCTCTGAAGAAGGGTAAAGGGCAGGATCGTCAGGTAGATCTCGAACCACTGCAACAAAACATAGGAAATAATTTCAGGATAAGGCAAAGAATTGAGAAAAAACAACAAAACAAGGACAGCAAAGTAAAGATAGAGATCTCTAAGCAAGGACTAAAGACCTTCTTCAGACCATCGGGCATAGAGCTGACGGCAGGTAAAGACAAAGACGGGGTAAATATCCCGAGGCCAATAGAAACTAGCATTCCCCTTCAGCCAATACTGAAGGACGTTTAAAGTACAACCCAACAAAACTTCATAGTCCGAAGCTGCCGATGGGGGGCAAAAACCCCCGGGGCTTCGGCCTCAAGGCTGTCGTTCCAATCATGGACAGGGTATTTAACCTGGTTAAGGGAATAATGGCCAGCCGCTCTCCAATTTTTGACACTGTCAATCTTGGCAAGCACCAAAGAGACATCTCGAGGGTAAAACGTAAAAACCCCTAGGGTTTTCACGTGAGAGGCATGGAGGCGGTAAAAGGAACGGAACAAGGCCAGAGACTCCACTATACCATGTCTGTGGCACAAGGTGATGAACCCTAGAATCACAGTCACTCCGTTAGGATGGAGTTGGGCAGGAGACATCCTAAAGTGATTGAGTAGTTCAGAAAAAAGATCAGGGAATGGAAGAGATAAGCCAAAATGTATATGGCAAGCAGATAAACATGAAGCCCAAGATTGGACCTGGTCGGCATCAAGAAGCTCCAATTCTGCTTCTTCAGGGATAGGGACAAAACTGTTGTTACAAAGGTTGACAACATCTTGGGTAATCCATTTGGGGCGAGGATCGGAATCACAATGGAAACCGATAGGGTTGATCCGAAGCACACGAGTAAAAGACGGACGACACCGTTTCTTTCCTTTAGCGACAGTTAGGGGGATCCGAAGAAGCAAATTCAGAACCAGGATTAGAAGCCTGGTTTTTTAGGTCATCGGTGGATACCAAATCTACAGATCGACTGGTGGAATCCATAATAAAGAAAAATAGGCACACTAGCAGAGATAGAGGGGGAATTAAGAGCAGAGGCAACTCACCAGGCAGTAAAAGAAGGGCGGAAGGAAAATTGGAAGGCAGCAAGAGGGGAAAAAAGAGGATCTTAGGGGATCTATTTATAGGAGAGAAAGCAAAGGAATAGCAAAAGACGGCGCATCGGGGGCAGGAGTGATGATGGCGCGCAAGAAAAGAGGAAAGACTTGGGGAAAAGCGAAGCGTGTAGGCACCAATAGCTCGAGAATATTGGTAATCTGCGGCCCAGAGGCCCACCTGCCAGCATCATCACCAGCGTGCGTGAGACGGAGAAATCTGCAAACAAGGAGAAAGAATAACAAGACACGAACCTCTAGCCTCGAAAGACTGAAGCCTTTGTCTTGGGGGGCTTGTGATAATACAAAATGTGATTGATCGAGGAGGCCTTCCAGGAACTCTCCGACGCACGTGGGAGGCAGCTAAGAATGAAGCTCGACAGTACAATCACTTGACCAGGACCACAACAAGGTACGAGGAGGTAACGTGTGATGAGAAGACAAAGGCCTATGGCGCCTATAAATAGAGGCCACAACCAGCCATTCTGAGTAAGTTCTCTAACTCTTGAATACAGAGTTTTTACATTCCAATGCACGAAATCTCATCATTACACCGGAGCTACCACCCCCGGGGTAGCGTCGGGGGTGTCGGAGGACATGTTCTAGGAAGGCCTAGTCTGAAGGCAATGAGCTCGGACAGCTAAGGTGCACTCAGCTAGCAGCATTCCCACTTCATCAACTATCAACATCCAGAAGCCCTCAGATACGTCAGCCATTTGAAACCCAGTTTACTAGTGCGGATTTGCCCCGCACAACTCTCTGTTCCACCAACCAAATTGTCCCACATGTCCTTATTAACTTAATTCTAGTTAACCTATCTAGTAATTACTTTTCATCTATTTTTGACAGTATATTTGTTTTCCTCTTTTTCTATCTTTTAAATTAAATTAAGTTGATGCTTAATTTTGCTAAGTAAATTGTCTAAGAAAAATAAAATAAAGTCTCTTGATACAAAGACCTTGTATTGCAAATTGTGCTGAATATCATGAACTTATAATTCATCTGAACGGAACTGAACCAAACTGAACTATTTTGATTGAACATAATTAATTTGAACTGATGTAAAAATAATGTATTGCAAAATAAAAATTGAGACAAATAATGTAAACTTATAGAGACATATGATTTAAACTAAATGAGTTGAATTGAATTAAACATAACATAGAATGAAATGAATCAAACAAATGTATACTAAAAATTTCAAAAATAAAATAAAAAATCGGAGTACGATAAACTGAACTGAACTAAACTAAAATAAATTAAAATTTATTTAACTGAACTGAATTGAATTTTTTTAAAATATACTCAACTAAGCTAAATTTTTTTAAATATATTTAACTAAACTAAACTGAACCAAACCGAACTGATTTATGGAAAATATACAGATAAATAATGGAAAACAAGGACTTTGTATCTTAAGATTTTATTTAATTTTTCTTAGACAATTTACTTAGCAGAATTAAGTCATCAACTTAATTTAATTTAAATGATAGAAAAAGAGGAAAAAGAATATATATATTGTCAAAATAGATGAAAAGTAATTACTAGATAGGTTAACTATTTGTCAAAAAAAAAAAAAAGATAGGTTAACTAGAGTTAAGTTAATGAACAAATGCCATGCTCCATCCATATGTACAATTCTCTGAGCTGCACCACAATGCTGGATCAACAGAACCAATGGTGCTTTTACTGAGAGTTTAGGACTGGGATACAAAGGCTTCCATAGGCTGAATTGTGTTTCCCCGTGACTCACTAATAAGCAAGTGGAATGTCATGTCTCCTACTCCTTCCTCTCATCTAATTTTGACATTGAATGAGTTCCCTTGACCACTAACTCATTCTTTTTTGTAAGGCAATTTTTGGTCTTGTGTAGAGTTACTTTTGCACCTCAATAGGGGGTTAAGTCTTGCAAGTTTTTAGAGATTTTTTTTAGAGTAGATTATGTATAAAAACTCTATTTTTCAGTACTTCAATGGTTTGGGGAAGCCAATACACACACCCCACCTACGGTGGTTTGCTCAAAAAAAAAAACTAGAGTTAAGTTAATAAGGGCATGTGGCACAATTTGGTTGGTGGAACAGGGAGCGGTATACTAAAGTGGTGTAGAGGATCCGGAGTCTTTAGTGTTATTGTTGCTACTTTTTGTATAATAATTTTAAGTTCTTCTCAAATTCTTTCCAATAAAAAAACAAGGTTCGGAGAAAGGGCCGAGATCATTGTACTATGTTTTGGATGAAGTGATTAGTTGTAGAGTAAATGTTTGTATGAATGGATGATTGTAATAATTCTTACGATATTTGAATAATACATATGTTATTCGTTGGGATTTCAAACTAAATTGTAATGAGATGTAAAATATATTAATTAATTATTGACTGAAACTTAATAAAGCTCATTTGAATCGCTTCCATGAGAATTGAACTACATTGAGGCCAATCAAACTAAATTTACTTTTAGTTAGATCATGTTTTTTGAATTTAACTCATTAAACTAACTAGATAATGCCCGGGCTCATGCCCGATTCATATTAATTTTGTTAACCATGATAATTTTACATATTTTAAGGTTCAAGATTTCAAAAAAAGTTAATGGCCTCGTTTGACAATCAGCGTTTAGCTGTTAGCTGTTAGCGGATTTTATTAGCTGTTAGCGGATTCCATTAGCTGTTTTGACTACCGGTTTGACTAGCGGTTTGTAAATGAGTGTTTGGCAAATAACAATTAGCTGATAGTTGTTTCAATATGTTAAATGACTGAAATAGACATTTTACAATTTATTATTAATTATTGTTTTAGTGTTTTGCTTGTTTATCGAAAATTATTATCACTTATATATTTACTTATTATTTAAATTATTATTCTTTATTAATATACCTACATTTATTTTTTTAAAATTAGAACTAATTTACTTAAATTTTTGATTTTGATATATTTTTGACATGTGCTTTTTAATTTCAATATTTATAATAATTCAAAAATAAATTGAAAATATTGAAAATATGTACGTACGCAAATATGTTGCATTGTGTACATACGCATAAAAATTGGCAAAAAGGTTGAATTCTACACATATAAATTATTAATTTTAAGGAAATCTTTTGAGGATAAGGATATAAAAGATATTTTGTAATATTGTTTTGATTAATTTTTTGTAAACGCTGCCATTTCTAGCGTTTCAGAACGAGAGGTTTCACCAAAACAGCTAATTAGAAAAAGCTTTTCACCAAACACCAAGAAGAGCTGATTGACCAGTTAACTGTCCATATTTAACCCAAAAAACTAAACGCTCTTTAAAACTCTCATCACCAAACGGGACCAATATATTTATGACGATTAATCTTTAAAATAGTATTAGTAGTGATCAAATCGACACATGGAAGGTTTATTAAACTCCCTAAATTTCATATCTTGATTAGTAGAGTATATTTCAATAATTCTATTTTTTGTAGGATTAGTTGGCAAGTTTGTTATTTTAAATAAATTAGCATTAAAAAACTTGATCAGAAAAGTCAAACCCATTATTTGGCTAATTAATTAAGGAAAAAGAAAGATTGAATGAGAAGTTTTTGGAGTTTTTTCCCTAAATAACCTTATTTCTTAAACTAATTTCCAAAGTAACACTATTCTGAAACTAATTCCAAATCTAATACTTTTAGACTAAAGTGTAATTAGTATTAAAAATCGTTTCTTCGATGATTTGCTTAATCTAGTACTGCCTTATTATTTGCTTAGATATTTGTTTTGAATATAGTTAACCTCAATAAGGATTTGTATTCTGCAAAATGGGGGTAATACAAATGAGAATTTGCTTATCTTGATTTTGGCAATGAATGCCTAACTGCTTTTTGGAATTGAATGCTTCACTGCAAAAATCTCGGAGACGGTTGAACAACCGCCGGCGGACGTCAAAAGAATTGTTCGCCGCATTCTCGGAGAACAATGTGATTGCACAAGTTCCTGATCCGCCGATCCAGTCACGGAGTGATGGAGAAGGGGACCTGGAGGAATCGGTGGCGGAGTGGAGGAGATTGCGGAGGAACAAGAACATTTGTGGCAGGAGCAAGTTTGTAGGTAAACTTATGGGACTAATTGGAATATACAAAAAATTATGAGTTTGATTAGTAAATAAACTTTGGTCCAAGAGTATTAGTTATGGAATTAGGCCCTGTTTACCAAAGCTTATCTGTAGATCAGTTCAGTTCAATTCAGTTCAGTTCAGTTCAATTCAGTTCAGTTCAATTCAATTCAATTCAGTTCAGTTCAGTTCAGTGAAAATGTAATTTGATGAAATTCAGGTTAATTCAGTTTTTTTCAATACGTTATTTTTTTACTTCAGTTCACTACACCAAGAAATAAGCTCTAGTAAATAGGGCCTTAGTTTCAGAAGAGTGTTATTGTGGGTATTAGTTTTAGAGATAAGGTTATTTAGGCAAAAAAACTCAAAGTTTTTACGCTAAGAACAAAAAAAGAATATTCTAGAAACCCTTGTAAAAATAGTTTTTTTTTAAAAGAATGAGAAAATTATATGAGAGCGCCACGTGATGCTTCCATATGCTCTCAAAATGTAGCACTTTTATATATAGTATATACAGTGAAACCTCTATAAATTAATACTCGATAAATTAATAATCTCGGTAAAATTAATAATTTGTCCTGTCCCAACTCGGGACCAGTATTAAATTGGACCTCACTCGATTAAATAATAAGATAATAATTTTTTTGAAACCCCAGTGTATATATATTGGTCCCAACAAAACTATAAATTAATAATTACTATAAATAAATTCCATATATGATTCAAAATTCTAAGATTGTCTAGTGAAAAATGAAGCTATAGTAACTTATTTTTTGTTGAACTTCAAATCTATATTGAGTTCATTTTTAAATTTCCTCATTGCATTTAAGAGTTCGGGCACTGTCTTCTCGTATTGCAACAAAAAGTTATGAAGAGTTGTTGATACTTGCAATGATTCTTTCCGAGTGATTGGTTCCAACGCTATTGAATCATCTTCAACTTCATAATCAACTTGATTTTTAATGGTATCCGCCACAATTTCTTCAATGCTTTGAACCTCGTAACATTCATTATAGTTATTGATTGGTCATGGTTGATTTTTGAACACCTTTTAGGTTAGGAGGAGCCATTGTTGATGTGATTTTAAAACAAATTCAATGTACATTTATAGTTATTCCCTAATCCTGTTCCGTATTGGTTACGTTAATTTTATTGTATTAGGATTTTATTTGTTTCCCTTATCCTGGTTAGAAAGTTATTTCCTAATTTAAAAGTCACCCGTCAAACCTCTTTAAATTAATAAATTATTAATTTATCGATATAATAATATTTCGCTAAATTAATAAAGAGTCCGTCTCCTGAGTGACCGTCACTATATAGTGACCAGGACTAAACTGTAATGATATAAACTTCAAAAAAACGGAGGGACTATTTTACAATTTATGGAAAATATAGATTTCACGCGCATGAACACGCGCGGACTATCTTCCCCTTCCTTTTCCCAACTTCTCTCATCCCCTCTGCCTACCTTGGATTTCCTTTCCCCAACTTCTCTCCTCCCATTTGTCTACTTGAAAAAATAATGTCTGCACATAATTAAAATAAAAATGAATTGGTAATAGTAGAATATTAGCAGCTCCAATATCCAAAAATGCATATACAAAAAATAATAACCTTTCACTCTTAAATTTCAACTTTTCACTATTAAACAACAACCTTTTAAAAATGACAAAAATGCATATACAAATAACGGCCAACCTTTCATTCTTAAATGTCAACATTTCACTATTAAACATCAACCTTTTGAAAAAACACAAAAAATGCATATACATAGTAGACAACCTTTCACTCTTAAATATCAATCTTTCACTGTTAAACAACAACCTTTTAAAAAACACAAAAAATGTATATACAAATAACGGATAATCTTTCACTCTTAAATGTCATCCTTTCACTATTAAACAACCACCTTTCAAAAACGACAAAAAAATGCATATACAAATAACAAACAACCTTTCACTCTTAAATAGCAATCTTTCAAAAAGGACAAAAAATACATATACAAAAAACATATAACCTTTCACTCTTAAATGTCAACCTTTCAAGAAAGACGAAAAAATGCATATATATATATATATATATATATACACACACAAATAACTGACAATCTTTCCCTCTAAAATATCAACCTTTCACTATTAAACAACAACCTTTTAAAAAGGACAAAAAATACATATACAAATAACAAACAACCTTTCACTATTAAATATCAACCTTTCAAACAGGACAAAAAATACATATACAAATAACATACAACCTTTCACTCTTAAATGTCAACCTTTCACGAAAGACGAAAAAAAGCATATACAAATAACTGACAATCTTTCACTCTGAAATATCAATCTTTCACTATTAAACAACAACCTTTCAAAAATGACAAAAAAATGCATTATACAAATAACAAACAACCTTTCACTCTTAAATGTCAATCTTTCACTATTAAATAGCAACCTTTCAAAAAGGACAAAAAATACATATACAAATAACAGACAACCTTTCACTTTTAAATGTCAACCTTTCAAGAAAGACGAAAAAATGCATATAGATATACAAATAACAGACAATCTTTCACTCTAAAATATCAACCTTTCAAGATAAAACAACCATCTTTCAAAAAAGAGAAAAACAATACTTGTAGAACAACACCTTTCAGTCTAATATGTCAACCTTCCACTAAAATACAACACTCAAACACGTTTTTATCAATCAAACACCCCAAATTACTCCAGCTATAACCAAATTTCTTGAGTCCTATAACCTGAAGTCTAATACTAACATATTCATGTTATAGGATAAAGGAGAGGTAGGTATCGTTGTCACCTTCGAAGATGCAGGAGCAGTCGCTGCTAGATGCGGCTGCGAATCTCGACTGCTTTCCCGGCAGACAAATATCGATGTCGTATATTAGTCGAAAACCGCAGGAGAAACAGAAGGAGGTGGTGGAGAAGATCACAAGAAGAAAAAGAATCCAGTACAAAATCGAAGAAGGCAACGATTCTTCGTCGCCGAAGCTCTGCGACGGCTTCGATCGATGAATACTCTAATCCGATCCAAATCGCTGCTCTGCGACGGCTTCGCGATCGACGAACGATCCAAATCTCTGTGACGGTTGCGATGATTGTGAAATCCGTCGATTGTGAAATTGGGGATTTCACGGAGCGACGGAGCAGGGTTTCTGCGACGGTTGTGAAATTGGGGATTCTAAGTTTCGTTTTGGATTTGGATTTTTTCAGTATATATAATGCGCGTGCCTTCAAACGCGGGTTACAAAAACGGGTCAAGTTGGCCCACGAGTTTTTTCCTCAATTTACTATATTTGCAACATGGTCCCTGGTCACTATATAGTGACGGTCACTTCCAAGACTTATCCATTAATGAATTATCTTGGTCCCAACATTATTAATTTATAGAGGTTTCACTGTATTGAAATGAGATGTGAGATATACTTAATTAAACTCATTAAAAACTAGACAAACTAAATTAAATTTATCACAATATCAACATCAATAGTGAGTAGTTTGTGAGTAGTTCTGGACCTTATGGTTCGATACATTACTGTAACTATTGGAAATCCAACCAATTTATTCAAAGAAATCTTCATATATAGAGAATGAAATCTTCTCTCTCATCATTTTTCTATAATAGAGATTGAGATAGCAAATATGTTGGAGACAAAAAATTCTAAAAATATAGAAAAACTCTATTATAGAGATCCAGTTGGACTTGCTCTTAAAAGCAATCATTAAGAGCAAGTCCAACAGAATCTCTAAAATTTTTTCTAAAATAGATAATGAAAACCTATATTCTCCAAATAATTTTTGCTCAACTCCAACAGTATCTCTATTTTAGAGATTTTGTTAATTACTCTTTCCTTTTTTGTGTGTGTAGAGATTTTGAGAAAAGAAATTTTCCAAAAATAACTTTTATTTCCTTGTCGCATGATTTTCGTTCGGCAAATTTATTTTTGCCATTCTGCATATATAGCAAAGCAAATCTTATCTCTCATCAATTTTGCTTTAATAGCAAATGAGATAGCAAATCTGTTGGAGTAGAAAATCTCTAAAAAATAAGAAAATCTCTGCTATACCAAATCTGTTGAACTTGCTCTAAGGTCCCATTTCGGTAAAAAAAGAAAAAGTTGTTGTAGTCTTTATTTTTTAATATATAAATTTTTACTTTAATTAAATTCAATTCAATTTAATTTAGTAGTGTAGACACTTTGAAATTTTTTTTGGATGACCACTAATGTCATATATTACTAGTTGAAAGAGGCAAAACATGAATCCTTTTCCTTTTGAATATTTTTCTTAAAAAATTGTCATATTGCTCAACAAACTGCTTCAACGTAGTCTTTGAATAAAGATTAAATTGATTTTTATAGCCCCAACTTTGATCATTTGGGCAATTTTTAGCCCTAACAATAAAAGTGTCTAATTTCTAGCCCCAACATTATAATTTGATCCGTTTATAGCCTCTAGGCCATTTTTTGCAAAACCCCATGGGTATTTTTGTACTTTCCATCCAAGAACCAATATCTGGTCGGAAAGATCATCGATTAGCCGTTCAAACTCCGCCGGCAAAAATCATGCCTAAACAGTGAATGGATGCCAACAAAATTAGAATTTTATTTTGATTGAGAATCTTACCAGGTATCCACGGAGACGGCTTGAATTCTTTTCGCCGCCCAATTCTCCTCCCGGTTTCCGCCGCCGGGCATCGTTGTTCCCCGGCCGTGGCTGGTCAGCCTGACGACGGCCGCCGCTGCCTGTGCAGCAGCGATTGCAGCGTCGGCTGCGACGGCGATGACTTTCTTGCTCTGTTCCTTGTCGGAACCGGAACCGAAACCGCCACCGCCGTAGAACGAAGACTGCAGCCACGTAACCTCCCCGGAGTTATATTTGATGATCTTTCCGACCAAGTTTCTTGGATGGAAAGTACAAAAATACCCTAGGAGTTTGCAAAAAATGGCCCATGGGCTATAAACGGATCAAATTGTAATGTTGGGGTTAGGAATTAGGCACTTTTATTGTTAGGGCTAAAAATTGCCCAAATGATCAAAGTTGGGGCTATAAAAATTAATTTAATCTTGAATAAACATACTCATCAAGAAAAACATTCATGCTCTCACTTCTTTGACTAATATTCCAACCCAAAACTTACCCCTGACACGGTTTACAAGTACTATCCTCCCGAATATATTCCTCCTGCCGGGCCTACTGTATAACCAATCAAGTACCCCGCACTATGTAGTCATGCCGAGTAGTTCTTCCTGGGAATCCTGCCAAGGGAGTCACCAGGTTTCATGGAGGGGGCGCTACAGACGCTCCCATATATAACTGCTATGCCGGATATCTCCATCCTTGTGCGGCAGATGCTCCCATATACGACTGCTCGGGCGGATATATCCATCCCAACAAAGGTACCCCGGAGTAGGGTGCTCCCGACATCATTCTGACTCACTAGCCCACTCTTGGTTGAAAACCTGCTCCATAATCGCCTGCATTTGAATTCTATATGCATGTTGGGATAGATAGCGGCATCATACTCGAACTTACTAATGGCATGCTCATCCCTGCCTTGGAGAGTCTCAACACTGCTTCCAAATCGATAATTACCCTCGCGGTGCTGGTCGAGACATTCTGGCCACGTTTCCAGTCGGCCTGCCTCTTTAACTATCCAACTTTGCTGCTACTGCCACTGTTGGGACAACTCCTTATGAGCAACCATGAAGTCCAGTGCAGTCCAATCTCCTACGAGCGGTGTTTCTTTGCTCTCATGTATGTTGTACCTCCAACCTAACCAACTCTTGAGGATCCTCCCCCTCGTTTTCTTCCTCCATCTCTTCCTCTGATGCAGTATACGCAATCCATTTAGGAGTTCTTTCCCACTGCCGCAAACTTTCTGCCTGCATCTGTACCAAGGTTGGATCATCGTTTGCTGATGCACCCGCTGTTTCGGCCAACGCCGAGGTTGGCGTAGCAACAGACTTCTATGAGCGTCTAGGTCAACGCTTCATAGTTTCCATCTCACCGGAGAAAGGATGAGATCCCAACGTGTCGGGTTCCACCAGGCGAGCCAACTGGTGCTGCGTCAAATAATCAATGCTCTACCATCGGACTGTTCAAAAGATCTGAAGGGTTGTCAGAGATGATGAGGCTCTTTCAAGGGTCGATATTGTTCGTCCAAGCCTGCAAAACAGAACCACGGGTGTGATGATGAGATTTTTGTTTTGAAATGGTGCAAAAAATCTTAATAGAAAATAGTGTAGAGTTAGTGAACATACCATGCACCGTTGATGCCTTGAGTTATTCATAGTAGCTAATCCAGCTAAAGGATTGAGTACTGATGACACATCATGGAGCGTCACCATTGTGTACTATCAGGAGCTGTCTCACGTGTTTGTACGATTCGGCTCCCTCCTTCCGGTTCTTCTCACGTGATTCGGAAACCGTCAGGAAGGAGGCAACATGGTGAGTCACCGGTATCATCATACCATAAATCAAAATGATATAAAATTCAATTCAATAAAACATGTTTTAATGAAACTTGACTTAATTTAGTTTAATCGTTGCTATTTTTGATATAATAATTTTACTCACTCTAATTTTGTTTTATTGGCACATTTGACCAAAAATACTATTTGACGACAAGTTTGACCATTAATAATTTTAGTTACATATATTAAGTAGATCCAAAATTTTGATTTTAGAAAATATGTGTTAAGGAGAATCCAAAACTATATCATATATGAAAATTGTTATTCATATACTACTTCAAATTAATGGTCAAACTTCCAAGATAAACTATGATGAATAGTAGTGTGCCAATAAAACAAAACTATCGGTAGCAATTCTTTTTCATAAATTTTTTTTTTGAAAAGGAGAAAGGACCGAGATAATTAGTTTTCCCTTTTCATAAAATTCTCTTGTTCATTAGTTTTCAAGTTCATAAACATATTTCTCCTTCTTTTAAGCCCTGGTTTTTTATAGAAAGCTTCTTTTGATTACTAAAGAAAAACAAAAATAAGGGAAAAGTGTCTTGCTACCTCTGAATTCTTTATTAAGTGCTCATATATCCCTGAATTTCTAGAAAGCGCATTTGTAGCCATGGATTGACATTGATTTTGTAAATCATACCTCTGTAAGCTCATTCGAAATGTGTTTTTCCAATGTTTAAATGATTTGAAAGGATTTGAAAATAAACCTTTAGATGTCGATTAAAGGTTTCATGATTAAAATTTAAAATATCAATAGCCGTCAAGAGATACATATGTACTTTTCAAAAACCTTACCTTACTGCAAATAGTAATAGTTACTCATCTGTTTCTCTTATTTCGTCTCAGTTGACCAAAACATTATTTTGATGGCAAGTTTGACCATTTATAACTTTAGTTACATATGTTAATTTTTTCTAAAATTTTGATCTATAAAGAGTACAAGTTAAGAAAAATCCAAAAGTATATTATACAATCGTATTATTACTCATATATCTTTAAATTGATGGTCAAACTCGCAACAAAAATTATGATGAATAGTTGAATGATAATATAAGAGAAACGAGGGAGTGTGCTTCAATACCTTACTGCAAATATTGGAAATCCAACCAACTTAATTATTCAAAGTTACACCACTAGCCTTCTAGTTCCTGCATTTCTTCCTTATGAGATGAATGTGGATGACTCCTTCAAATTATTGGAATATTTGAGGCTCAACATTGAGAAATTGACTGAATGAGTCAATAAGTAAATTATTATAAAAGCGTAATGATTGTATATTAATTGATAAGTACGTCATTATAAATCGATTCTTTATTTTACACAGAAAAGTCATTTATACTTCCTCTTATTATTCACATTTCTAATTAATTAGGACCATTTGTCTTTTAGCTTATATGTAGATTAGTTTAGTTCATTCAGTTTAGTAAAAATATAATTTGAGGAAATTTAGGTTAATTCAGTCATGCTAATTCTTTTTTCAATACATTAATTTTCATTTCAATTCAGTTTTGTTTGGTTCAAATTAGTTCAATTCAATTTATTTTTTCTCATTTGAATTTATTAATTTTTGTCGGATATCATTAGATTTTGAAACTAGAAAAAAAAAGTAAAGGAAAAGAGTCAATATCATGTTTCTACCGTGATTACATTCTTTTTTTATTTATGATACCGTGATTATATTCTACCGAAGCATATAGTGCGTTGTTGGTTGATGTGTTTATAAGATGATAAGTTTGTACATGAGGTTGTGTTCAAAATTCATACTCCCGCCCAACCTATTCCCAATCCAAATCCAAAACTAATTCAAATTCATATTCCATGCTTAGTTGGGATTTGAATTATTTACAGTTGATTTGTGTTATGTATACATAGGGAAACCTTTGTTGTTTCTCTCATCCGAGTTCCAATTTGAATTATTTATTGTCAACAAATCAATATGACAAGTCAGCATGATCTTTTTTTGGAATTAAATCGAATTCGAGAAAGCTATACGAAGATACCTCAGATTCGAATTATGATTATATGGGGCCCACCTTCATTGCCCAAAACTGGCCAATCACCCAAACCCCCCAAAATTGACAACTATGAGTTTCATTACCTAGTTGTTTACTATATTTAGCCAATCCGTCATTTTAGTTTACTATTTTTATCCATTCCCTTATGCAAACCAAACAACAACATTATAATCATAACCCCTATAATCATTATACCCTATTATCATTCCCATTCCGATTCCCATTCCTCTATTTCAACCAAGCACCCCCTAACTTTTTGTGGAAATTAACCTGCTTCTCGGTGAAGCGAGAAATTCTTCTTGAGAAAGATCAAGACGGTTTGGTTGGTTTATCGTCAGAATTATCCTCTTTACTGCAATCCGGCATACAAGAATATCCCGATGATGTTATAAAAGGGGTAGCACCCATACCATTTCCTGAGGTAGGAGAGTTTTATGATGTTATAAAGTTGTTGTCGAGGTTTGGTGGTAGTGAGTTGATTCGGAAGAATGGGGATCGAGTTTGTATTAACTCGGACACCTTCAAAGGGAGATACGTCTTTGTTTGTAGTTTTCATATGCCTATCCTTGCATTCATATCCAAGCCTTTCCAGTCCTTCATGTTGGGGCGAACCACGGAAACACCCACTCACGACCACGGCAAAACAACCAACCAATATTCAAAATACAATCACCAAGATAGAAACAGATCAGCTAACAAGAAATTAACAAGACAAACAACAAACGATATTTTTACGTGGAAACCCCTTCGGTGAGAAAAGTAAAACCACGGGACTTGAGAAGTCCACCCAAACTTTCTTATTATGATAAATGAGGGTAACAAACCCAAACCAGTCTACAAAAGGTTAAAACCCACCACAAGTATCATACATAAGAACTAACCAACAACAAGAGGAACAAGCGGTGCAACATCACCACAAACAAGGCTGTTGTTCGAACTATTGTATCTCCCAAAACAGAACACAAACTGACAATCCAACCGTCCAGATCAAAGCCCTAAGAGTCACGAACACGTTGACAAAATTTAAGCCAAAAAGGACTCCGGTAGCCTCTTGATCAGACCTCCGAATCAGAACTGCTCACACCAAAATCCGGAATACTCCTCAGCTCCTTAAAAACCCTTTTATCTTCCTCCAATGTCTCGTGTCTCTCCTTCTTGAATTCTCAAACCGTCTCTCTGATTTTCCAAGAAGATATAAACCTCTTTTATAGACACCTTATCCATTTCCTTCAAAGAATAATAAAAGAAGTATTTTCCTTTTCCAATTAGTATACCAAATAAAGCATACCAATGTGGGTTGGATCCCATGCACCCAACAATCTCCCCCTCCAGCCCATCACGGGGAAGATACAAGTGCGTCCTTGATCACTTGAAGCTCATCCCGGCGAGCTTACCACAAAGCTCAAGCTTAACTCCGGGAATTACCTTCGTCAATATATCAGCAACATTCTTGTCGGTGTGAACCTTCTTCAGCTTCATTTGCTTCTCCTCAATCACATCTCGTAGCCAATGATACCTCACATCAATATGTTTGGTATACATGGAATTCTTGCTTAATTCTATAGCACTTTGACTATCACAAAGCACAACATATTCACCTTGCTTCAACCCCAGCTCTTGAAGGAACCTCTTCAACCATAACATTTCTTTACTGGCTTCCATTGCTACAATATACTTTGCCTCGGTTGTTGACAATGCTACACACTTTTGTAGCTTGGATTGTCATGAGATGGCTCCCCCTGAAAATGTAAACAAGTAACCCGGGGTAGACTTTCTTCTATCTATATCTCCAGCCATATCGGAATCAGTGTACCCTTCAAGAATGGTCTTGTCACTTCCAAAGCATAAGCTCAACTTGGAAGTCCCTCGCAAGTATCTAAGAATCCATTTCACTGCATCTCAGTAAGCCTTACCCGGATTGGATAAGTACCTACTCACCAGACCAACAGATTGTGCAATATCTGGCCTCGTACACACCATTGCATACATCAAAGATCCAACAGCAGAAGAATAAGGAATATGAGACATATGTTCTTTCTCCTTCTCTGTTGTAGGACAATTTTCCTTACTCAACCTGAAATGAGATGCCAATGGTGCACTAACAGGTTTAGCATTCTTCATATTGAACCTTTCAAGCACTCGTTCAATATATTTCTCTTGTGACAACCACAACTTTCCAGCTTTCCTATCACGAGCAATCTCCATGCCTAAGATATGATTTTCTGGACCCAAGTATTTCATATCAAATGACTTGGACAGTGCTTTCTTCAAATCGTTAATCATCTTCGCATCTTGACCAACGATCAACATGTCATCGACATATAAAAAAGTATAATGAAGTTACCTCTGGGGAACTTTCTAAAATAAACACAAGGATCAGCAGTAGTTCGTTTATAACTATTGCTTGTCATAAACGAATCAAATTTCCGATACCATTGCCTCGGTGCTTGCTTCAACCCATAAAGACTCTTCTTCAGTTTGCACACATGATTCTCCTTCCCCTTCACTTCAAATCCTTCCGGCTGCATCATATATATTTCCTCTTGCAAATCACCATGCAAGAAAGCGGTCTTCACATCAAGCTGCTCCAATTCCAAATTCAGGCTTGCAGCTAAACCTAGAACGATATGAATAGAAGTCATCTTGACAACTGGTGAAAAAATCTCATCATAATCAATGCCCTTCTTTTGGTTGCATCCTTTGACAACCAACCTGGCCTTATGCTTCACGATCTTATCACCATCCTTCTTGAGCTTATAAACCCATCGGTTTCTCAAGATTCTCTTTCCTTTGGGAGCTCTCACCAAATCATAAGTATCATTCTTGTTCAAGGAATCCATTTCATTTTTCATTGCCTCAACCCACAACTTCTTGTCTTTGTGAGACAACACTTCTTGAAAGTTCTCGGGTTTCTCATCTGCGGTAGCAAGAATGAACTGTGAACTTGGATACCTTGTTGAAGGTATCTTCTGTCTGCTGGACCTTCGAGGCTCCACTTGCGGCACTTAAGGGGTAGGTTGCTCCCCCCGCTCATGATCCCCTTCATCCTCATTCAGAGGAACCTCACCACCTTCGGGTGCATCAGCTTCGTGTTGGACGTCTTCAACCTCGTTAGGTGTTACATCAACATTCTTATTCGATGGGTGACTAACAGGCGTAGAAGAATCATTAGTGAAATCAAAAGAAACATCTGAGTTAGAATTGTACCTCGAACTCAGAAGATCAGCATCCATCTCGTGCTTAAAGAACACTAAATCTCTACTTCTCACCACCTTTTTCTTCTTGGGATCATAGATTTTATAACCATATTCTTCATCATCATATCCAACAAACACACATGGATTGGTCTTGAAATCCAGCTTCGACCTTTGCTCCTTAGGCACATGAGCAAACGCCTTGCATCCAAACACTCTAAGATGCTTATATGAAGGATCGCGCCACTTCCAAGCTCTCTCGGGTATTTCATAACCCATAGGGATTTATGGAGATCGGTCGATCAAATAAATAGCACAATCAACCGCTTCATTCCAAAATGACTTAGGAAGATTAGACATTTTGAGCATGCATCTAACCTTCTCAACAATGGTTCTATTCATCCTCTCGGCAGTACCATTGTGTTGGAGGGTTCCGGGCACTGTCAACTTATGCCTAATACCGTGCTCCGAACAATATCTCTTAAACTCATTAGAAGTATACTCTCCACCATTATCAGAAAGTAGACACTTCAGCTTCTTCTCTGTTTCCCTTTCAACCATAGCATGAAATTTTATGAAAATCTCAAATACTTCTCCTTTAGACTTCATCATATACACCCAAGTCTTCCAAGTAGCATCATCTATAAAAGTGACAAAATAGTTGTTTCCACCAATTGAATCATATTCCATGGGACCACAAACATCGGAGTGTACCAGCTCCAACTTTTCTTCCTTCTTCGTCGACTTTCCAGAAAAAGAAACTCTGCTTTTCTTTCCAGCTAAACAGTGATCACAGGGATCTCAAGAAACAATAGAATCCACAGGAATAAGAGATTTTCCTGCTAGAAGTTTCATCCCTTTATCACCATGTGTCCCAACCTTCGATGCCCCACATTAGGAGAATTCTTCCTTTCAGTGACATTCAACCCATCATGACATACAGTCAAATATGTCTTGTACAGGGTGCAGCACAACTCTCCACGAGCAACTGCCATTGAACCTTTAGACATCTTCCACTTGCTATCTCCAAAGAGGTGTGTATATCCCTAACGATCAAGTGTACTAGCCGACAACAAGTTAAGGCACAAATCAGGCACATGGTGCACATTCTTCAACACAAGTCAGCATCCAAAATTTTTTTTTACACAAATATCACCTCGACCAACTACATCTGCGGTGCTCTTGTTTCCCATTCCGACCTTGCCAAAATTCCCAGCTTCGTAGTTCATGAAGTAATCCTCTTTATGAACACAATGTAAAGAAGCTCCGGAATCAATCAACCATTCAAAATCTGAACCTTCAACATGATGACAATCCCCAGTAGCACAAACCAAAGAAACGCCGTCATCACTATCATCATCATGGGAAACAGCTGCTGCACTAGCTTTATCACCTTTCTCATTTGGTGAATCGTTCTTCTTCCCTTATTCTTTCTTTCACCGATAACAGTACTTTTTGATGTGACCAGGCTTGTTGCAATAGTGACACGTCCTTGTCTCATTCCCGTCTTTGAACTTCGACCTCTTCTTCGACTTGCCACGCCCTTTCGGACCTCTACTCTTGCTTCTTCCACGAGTTTCAACAACAAGTGCATGTGAATGATCAACTCCCATCTCCTTCCTTCATAATTATTCATTAAACATACTCTCCTTGATAACATCCAAATAAAGCACTCCTTCAGGAGCAGAGTTGCTAATTGTCACCACCAAAGTCTCCCAACTATTGGGCAAAGAACTCAGTAAGAACAAAGCTTGTAGTTCAGGATCAAGCACAATCTTCATTGTAGTCAACTTGTTGATAATATCCTAAAAGTCGCTAAGGTGCTCAGACACAGACTTTCCACTTCTCAACTTCAAATTAACAAGTTTCTTGATCAAGGAAGCCTTATTATGAGCTGTCTTTCTTTCATATAGGCCTTCCAATTTCTTCCATAGAACATAAGGGTCGGACTCTTGAGAGACATGATTGAATATGCTAATATCAACCCATTGTCTAATAGTCCCCAAAGTTTTCCTCTTTAACTTGACCCAATCAGCTTCTTCAGTTTTCGCTGGTTTAGTCGGTACGGAGGAACTACTACCCTCAGTTTAACCTCTGCAATCGGATCATACAAATCTTTACAGTACAATAAGTCTTCCATCATAGGTCTCCAAATTGAATAGTTGGATGATATTAACTTAACCATAGAACTACCTCCACCGGACTCCATGATCATGCCAAAGATAACACTATCTCTGATACCACTGTTGGGGAGAACCACGGAAACACCCACTCGCGATCACGGCAAAACAATCAACCAATATTCAAAACACAATCACCAAGATGGAAACATACCAGCTAACAAGAAATTAACGAGACAAACAACAAACGATATTTTTACGTGGGAACCCCTTCGGTGAGAAGAGTAAAACCACGGGACTTGAGGAGTCCACCCAAACTTTCTTATTATGATAAATGAGGGTAACAAACCCAAACCAGTCTACAAAAGGTTAAAACCCACCACAAGTATCATACATAAGAACTAACCAACAACAAGAGGAACAAGCGGTGCAACATCACCACAAACAAGGCTGTTGTTCGAACTATTGTATCTCCCAAAACAGAACACAAACTGACAATCCAACCGTCCAGATCAAAGCCCTAAGATTCACGAACACGCTGACAAAATTTCAGCCAAAACGGACTCCGGTAGCCTCTTGATCAAACCTCCGAATCAGAACTGCTCACACCAAAAACGGGAATACTTCTCAGCTCCTTAAAAACCCTTTTCTCTTCCTCCAATGTCTTGTGTCTCTCCTTCTTGAATTCTCAAACCGTCTCTCTGATTTTCCAAGAAGAGGTAAACCTCTTTTATAGGCACCTTATCCATTTCCTTCAAAGAATAATAGAAGAAGTATTTTCCTTGTCCAATTAGTATACCAAATAGAGCATACCAATGTGGGCTGGATCCCATGCACCCAACAATTCATAAATCTCTGTAACGAGTTGTGTTCCAGCAGAGACGATTTTCAGATAGTAATGGTAGCAAGGATGAACAGCCTGGCTGATGACGAGGAGGTTTTCCATCACTTCTTTTCAGGCTTCCCTGAATCGTGTCTTGGAGTACCCTATGAGGATAAGCAACGGAGAGACTCTATATGCAATGCACTTGAGCTTCCTCTTGTTCAGGATTGCTTTGACTTCTGCCTTATCCTGAATGGTGAGGGACAAGTTTTTCCTACCTGGGAATTTGATTCCATTGGGGAATATGGAGCCGAGTCTTTTCCCTTTGATGACGATGATGTTCTAGACAAAATTGATAAGGACTTGGACGATATTAGATGTGAGAAGGAAGGTAATTGGCTCGAGAGAGTTTTGATGTGCAATGATTCTTCCCTTGGCATTGTTTACAAGTTCAATCCAGAAAGTGGTCTTCGGGAGGAGAGGTCCATCTCCCAGCTCGGCATTGAGGCCAAGAATAAGCATGTGGAGCTATACTTGTGCAGCGAGGGAGATCATATTGATTTGGCGACTTCAATAACTCTGTCAGCCTGCGGTTTTGGTGACTCACTAAGCACTACGACAGCAGCGACTGGTATTACGACACCTGTGATAAGATCGTCGTGGTGGGACCTGATGTATGGATTCGATTTGATGTGAAACTATGGTAGCGAGGCGTTTCCTCTTTTCACCATGGATGGTTTCATCAAAATGAAGGTGAAAGAGTTGCAGATGGTCACATTGGAGTCATTGTTCTTAGATATTGATAAGGTTTCAGTTTTCCGAGGTAATAATAGCTCGTGTTCCATAACTCTTCGGAAACTCTTCCAAGCCAATCGTCATATTATTATTCTCTGTGTGGGCGATATGGACATCAACTTTAAAACATTAGAGCTCGCCTACAACCGGACCAAGGAAAAAAGAAAGACCAAGACCAAGAAACGTGGCTTTGAGATGGTTTTTGTTGAGCTCGAAACTGAGGAAGTAACAGCTGAAGAGCACGCCGAGATTCAATCTCGGATGCCATGGTATGCCTGCCCTCTGAGTTGAATCAACTTGACGAATGTTAAGGCGTTGGAGGAGATGACACTCTCGTTTGATGCCTCGTTGGTTGGATTTGGCGGGAAGGATAAGCAGCTTCGTTATGTTCAGAATGTTTTGGCGGAAACAGCTAATCCAGGGGAGGAAGTTTAGCTTTCATTCCGCGAAACTCTGTACCGAGATGTTGAGTATCTATGGGGTTTTGATGAATATCGAGATCGATAGAATGTGTACGCAGTGATAGTAGCCAATAGGCAATTTGTTTTTTACTTGTTTATGTATTTTTATCTTTACTCTGTTTAGAATAAGCCATTTATGATTAATTTACTATTTCCATCAAATCCCATTATGTTGCACTTATCTTTAAAAGCAATCATTAAGGTCCCATTTCGGTAAAAAAAACGTTGTGGCTTTTTATTTTTTAATATAGTAATTTTTATTTAAGTTCACTTCAATTCAATTTAATTCAGTAGTGTAGACATTTTGAAAATGTTTTTCAATTGGATGACCACTAGTGTCATGTATTACTGAGTTGAAAGAGGCAAAAAATGAATCCTTTTCCTTTTGAATCATTTTCTTCAAAGCATTGTCATATTGCTCAACAAACTACTTCAATGTAGTCTTTGAATAAACATATTCATCAAGAAAAACATTCATATACTCACTTCTTTGACTAGCTAACATTCCAACCCAAAACTTACCCCTGACACGGTTTACAAGTACTATCCTCCCGAATATACTCCTCTTTCCGGGCCTACTGCATAACCAATCGAGCACCCTCGCGCTATATAGTCATGTCGAGTAGTTCTCCACCGGGAATCTTGCCAAGTGAGCCACCAGGTATCATGGAGGGGGCGCTACAGACGCTCCCATATATAACTGCTCGGGCGGATATGTCCATCCCACCAAAGGTAGCCTGGAGTAGGGTGCTCCCGACATCATTCCGAATCACTAGCCCACTCTTGGCTGAAATCCTGCTCCAAAATCGCCTGCATTTGAACTCCATATGCATGTTGGGATAGATAGCGGCATCATACTCGAACTTACTAGTGGCATGCTCATCCCTGCCTCGAAGAGCCTCGACACTGCTTCCAAATCAATAATTACCCTTGCGTTGTTGGTCGAGATGTTCTGGCCACGTTTCCGGTCAGCCTGCCTCCTTAACCATCCAACCTTTGCCGCGACTGACACTACTGGAACAACTCCTTATGAACAACCATGAAGTCCGGAGCAGACCAATCTCCTACGAGCGGTGTTTCTTTGCTCTCCTGTATGTTGTACCTCCAACTTAACCAACTCTTGAGGATCCTCCCCCTCGTTTTCTTCCTCCATCTCTTCCTCTAATGCAGTAAACGCAACCCATTTAGGAGTTCTTTCGCACTGCCGCAAACTTTCTGCATGCATCTATAACAAGGTCAGATCGTAATCTGGTGTATGTCATGCATTTGTTGATGCACCCGCTGTTTTGCCCAACGCCAAGGTTGGGGTAGTAATAGACTTCTATGAGGGTCCAGGTCAACGCTTCGTAGTTTCCATCTCACCGGAGAAAGGATGAAATCCCCACGTGTCGGGTTCCACCGGGCGTGCCAACTGATGCTGCGTTAAATAATCAATGCTCTACCATCAGACTGTTCAAAGGATCCGAAGGGTTGTCAGAGATGATGAGGCTCTTTCAAGGGTCGACATTGTTCGTCCAACCCTGCAAAACAGAACCACGGGTGTGATGATGAGGTTTTTGTTTTGAAGTGGTGCGGAAAATCTTAATAGAAAACAATGTAGATTTAGTGAACATACCATGCACCGTTGACGCCTTGAGGTATTCATAATAGCTAATCCAGCCAAAGGATTAAGCATTGATGACTATCAGGAGTTGTCTCACGTGTTTGTACGATTCGGCTCCCTCCTTCCGATTCTTCTCAAGTGATTCGGAAACCGTCAAGAAGGCGGCAACCTAGTGAGTCACTGGTATCATCATAACATAAATAAAAATTATATAAAATTCAATCCAATAAAACATGCTTTAAACTGGCAAATATAATGCAGCCGGAAAAGCTCAGCGGATCGCCAGGAGCCTGATGCAGATATGAGTTCCTCGCGGCGGTGGCTGCCAAGCACTGGCCCTGATCCCTCACCCACAGCCGCCGCTTCAGTGGGATGACTCGACCGTCAATGTCATGCCACTCGGCGCCGCAACAGATCGGGCCTCCCCCAAGCAGCAACGTCCAGCTAATTGACGCAGCGGCTCCCCCGTCGCCTAGCTAGCCGGAGAAGCGACGCAGCCCAACCGCCCCGGCACGGATCAGATCCAACACCGGGTCCTCGGCCATGACCCGGTCTGAACGCCACCGATTATTTTCCTCTCCGCGGGGTTTTTACTATCAACGGACTTTCAGATCTGCCGATATTCGGGTCGGGTTGTCACCGGTTAGACCGGGTCGGGCCGTGTCACCTGGCCTCTCGGTTTTGGCCCATCTAGAAGATGATGTGGTTTTTCTTACTTTTATTTAGTTAGTATAGGTTTTTATTAATAAGGTCATGGAATTTTTGAACAAATTATTATCTGCCAACCTTAGTTTACCGTCGGGTCTTCGTTTAAACTTTGATTGGTTTCAATTCCTGTTTCTGTATGGTTGGTGAGGAGAAATCCTAGTCGAAGTAGTAATCTACATACTTTTGGCGATACCTTTTTATCCAATACAGACTGGACTCATATATCGTGGAAGTTAGCTTCGGCAGGTTTTCACGTGTCAGATAATGATTTTGTGCACTTGTTACTGCTATAGCAAACCCTAAAAATTTACTATCAGGAAATCTCTTCTACCGTGGGATGACCGCAATGTGATTGACGGGTATGATACGGCGGTTTCTGAGTTGATAGTATAGTCACAATCAGGAAATCCCCTTTTACCCAGGGATGACCGCAACGTGACGAAATATCTTAGCATCGTTAAAATTCCTATATTTTGTGGAATTTGCTGGCTAGTTAGACTCGAACTGGCTGGAATTTGACACTAGTATTAGACCTTATTTAGGGGATATGATTTGGATTTGGTCTTTTTGCGAAGTTACTCTGACAGACTTGGGGAGTATTCTTGGTCATTTGTTTGTTATATCTCTCTTAAACTGTCTAAACGGCGAGAGAGTAAACCCCGTGGGCTTCTGGTCTATCTAGACTAGTAGACTTCGATTATTTAGTTGTAGAATTCGAGTTAAGATACTACGCTTGTTATGTAACTTTAGTACTCTTAGAGTATTAAACTATAGTATTTTATGATGCATCCCCTATTTCTTTTTCTTTGCGCTTTTACCCTGCGCGTTTGATGTAATCCTTCGGGCAACCGCCTACGGGCAAGTTTACAGGTTTGGGGTGCCTAATAAATTCCCCACACTTTATAAAAAAAACATGCTTTAATGAAACTGGACTTAATATAGTTTAATCTTTGCTATTTTTGATATAATAATTTTGCTCACTCTGATTTTGTTTTATTGGCACATTTGACCAAAAATACTATTTGACGACAAGTTTGATCATCAATAATTTTAGTTACATATATTAAGTAGATCCAAAATTTTGATTTTAGAAAATATGTGCTAGGGAGAATCCAAAACTATATCATATATGGAATTTGTTATTCATATACTACTTCAAATTAATGGTCAAACTTCCAACATTAACTATGATGAATAGTAGTATACCAATAAAACAAGAGAAAGTCTTGGGTGAGACCTGTCCTTGTGGAGACCAAAAGCAGGGGAATGAGCATTTACTGTTTCTGCTTGATCTTTTAGTCAGTTTTTTTGATCTTTCAATCAATGTCCTTGAGTATTTTTGTTTTGCCTTGATTTTTCAGTTCATTTGATCTTTCGTTCAATTTGTTTGATCTTTCGGTCAATTTTCTTGATCATTTCCTTGGTCAATTTCACCAACGACAAATTCAATCAAGGAAATCGGCGGGTTTAAAGCTCACCAACGACAAATTCAATCAATAGCAGTCTCATATAATGTTTGGTCTCATTTGAGACAGGTCTCAAATGAGAATTTGCCATAAAACAAAACCAGCTGTAGTAGTTGTTTTCAATTCTTTGAAAAAGGACCGAGATAATTTTTTTTGAAAAAGGAGAAAGGACTGAGATAATGGAAAAGTCTTGGAAGTGACCGTCTACATATGTAGACCGGGTTAATTTGTAAATAGTCTAATATTTCAAAAACAAGGAGGGACTAATTTGCAATTTTTAAAAATTTAGGAAATTCACGCTCTACAGTAATTTTGCGAGTGAACAGTACGCGTGAACAGTACTACTACAGTGCTAATTCAAGCTTCTTTTTTTTCGTAAATAAAATTCAGATTTTGTTTTAAATTGCTCAAGTTTTAATTTATAAATTACATCTTTTAGGTTTTTAGATGATTGATACTCTACCAATTTTTATATGATTAACTATCTTTCAGGTTTTATTTTAAACTCCTCATGTTTTAGGTTATAACATCAACGTTTTAAGTGACACATTTTTATTCAAATTCCACATGTTTTATGTTATAATGATCATCTTTTGAGTTACAAGTTTAGTTTATTAGATAATAAAAATCTTCTAGGTTTTGGTTTAAATTCCCCATGTTATACGTTAAATCTTCTAAATTACAAGTTCGGGTTTTAGATTAAATCCCTCACGTGACTGTAATAAACTTGAGGTTTTAGGTTAAATCCCTCATGCAACTGTAGCAAACTTCAGGTTTTGGGTTAAATCCCTCATGTTACTGTAACAAACACTGTAGTAAATTTCAGGTTTTGAGTTAAATCCCTCATCTTACTGTAGCGGTACTGTAGGAAACTTCAGGTTTTGGGTTAAATCTCTCATGTACGGTAGCAAACACTGTAGCGGTACTGTAGCAAAACACGCGCAAAGTTACTGTAGCGCTTGATTTTTTAACTTTTCAAAATTTGCAAATTGGTCCTTCCTTGTTTTCGATATATTACCCTATTTATAATTTAGTCTTTGGTCTACATATGTAGACGGTCGCTCTAGAGACCACCCCCGAGATAATTAGTTTTCCTTTTTCATAAAATTCTTTTGTTCATTAGTTTTAAAGTTCAGAAACATATTTCTCCTTCTTTTAAGCCTTGGGTTTTATAGAAAGCTTCTTTTGATTATCAAAGAAAAACAAAAATAAGGGAAAAGTGTCTTGCTATCCCTGAGTTCTTTATTAAGTGCTCATATATCCCTGAATTTCTTGAAAGCGCCTATGTACCCATGGATTGACATTGATTTTGTAAATCATACCTATGAAGGCTCTGATTTGCCATTCGTAATGTGTTTTTCCGATTTTTAAATGATTTGAAAGGACTTGAAAATAAACCTTTAGATGTCAATTAGAGGCTTCATGGTTAAAATTTTAAATGTCAATAGCCGTCAAGGGATACATATGCACTTTTCAAAAGCTCAGGGGTATGTGAGCTACAAAGAACTCATGGGTACCCGTGCACTTTTCTCAAATAACAAAAAACACAAAAAAGAGCCGTAGTTTCTGTGTTAGGGTGGTTACGAAATGAAAACTCAACCGCATCACTAGAATAAATTGACATCCTCTCGAAACGACACAAGGTCGGCTAGCAAACACAATGCCACTAGATAACAGATTATGCCGGACATCTATTCTGTACATATTCTTGTTTCCCAGAAGGGAAGGATACAAAAGAAGGGTCAGTGAATCCATAAACTTTGAAGTCAACCGTTTGACACTTTAGCAAAAATCATGTACATGTTGCTGATTGACATTTCTGAACAGGGTTTTAGATTGTTCAATCTGCCACACCGATCAACTAGATCCACCTTCAGCTGCTTGTGATTCGGGTGTGACTTCTTTAGAAACAGAAGAGCCATCAGTTGGTGCTACATTGGTATTTATTGGTTTGTTGAACTGCACCACTATCATAGTCATGTTATCACATCCTTCTCCCACTGTAGTTGGAGCAAGACACCTATCGAGTACTCTTTCACAGACAGCAGAAAGCTTTGTTTCCTGCATAATTGAGCATGGAATGTCAAAGCATAATTAAGCTTTGTTTTGAGCAGGGATGCTTAAACTGAGCCCTTCTTTATTCCTATGCTATCGAGTGCAACTTAAGAATGTAAAAAGAAGACAATTGTTACTTACAGAGTGCAACTGCTCATGTATGAAGTCTACAACTTGCTGGCTGGACATGCAATCCCTAAATATCAAAGGCAGGGAGTAATACCATTATCAGACGTATGAAATGCGGTGGTTTTTCAATACTAGCAAAAGTTCTAATAACATAAAATGCCAAAAATATATCCAACCACTGATCAACGAGGCACACATAAGGTAATTGTAAGGGATGATATCATCACATGACCTTATTCAAGTTTTCATTACAGAATAATACTATCTAAAACTCAAAACAGGTACGGCTTACCAAATACCATCACATGCGACCACTACAAAATCGTCGTCATCGCATAGCTCAACCTGATTACAAAACCAGTAACAATATTTTATTGATCATGGTTTTGCAGACTTGCAGTGACTTCTACATTTTAGTAATTCTAGTAAACATGATTCTGTATATCAGCAAGAGAAATTAATGCATTTCTATGCACAAGAGAAATTTATCTATAACTCAAATGCTAAGATGATCAACCCATACCTATAAATCAACAAAAAGTTTTTAACTACATGTTTTGATCAATTAACTTACGAAAATCACATTATAGAGTATTGGACTAATAATGTCCGTCAACACACCAAAAGGCCTCACTCGTACCAACCAAATCATATCAATAAACAAAGCTAAATTTTGGCTTAAATAATAAAAGGTCCAAAAACAGTTCTACTCTTTTTCATTAACTCCATACTTGATGGGAAGACCTCAATAGTGATTATAATCAAAATAGTGAAAAGAATTAAAAAAACATGTGAAGCCCAAAGAAAATTTAATTTAAGTTCCAGCTTTCAGGATACAGATTCCGTTCCACTACTTTGATAATAATGTAACCATTCAAAAGTAAGAAGTGAAAGGCTTTTAAGTTACTAAACTAAATTTATGTATCCTTCACCTCGAAAGTAGGATGAAACGAACCAAAAAATGCAAATTCAATAAAAAGGCATATTTTGCATAGACATCTGATATTACATCCACTCTCATTCTGATTCTTGCTCCTAAAACCTTGGCCTCAACAATATATTAGGCTAAGTTGTCAGGGAATAACAAATTTGGCTAGATGATCATAATGATTGGAAGAGAAAATTCAGAATGTGACTCACGAGCAGGGGCAAGAAATTAGTTGGCACTTACGACATTTATATCAGGATTAGCAGTGACGATTTGCTTTTCAGCCGGTAAAAACTTGTTTTGCTTGAACTCCATATCGCCTGAATTAATTTAGGGGGAAAAAACTTCTAAGCCATTATTCTCCATGGTATATTAAATATATTTACATTATTTAATTTAAATATTAATCCAGAATCCTGGTTTTTGGATCCAGGATCTTTGTAAAAATAGATTTAAATGTCTGGTTTCTGATCAGCGCCATGTAACAGAAGGCTGCACTTTTTTTTTTACTATTTTACAGTATTTTGCAAAAGTCAACCGATACAAATGGCAAACAAGATAATATACCTATAGCCCTTGCAAGATTCAGACTGCCATTGACACGGCCTGCATGAATGAAACCTCCTGCTTTCAAAATCCGCTCTCTTTCTACTTCAAGATCAGGTTTGTGGTCCCTTGAAAGATTATAAGCCTGAGTACAGCAAACATGTTATGTGCTATTTATTATTTAGTAGTATGAAATTGCAGGTACCAAAAGGTGTATTGATAAAATAATAATAAAGAGCGGTGTGAGATGGCAAGGCAGCCTCCAAATTAAGCTAATTTTCTTGTTCTCGTGGAAATAAAACATAAATATCTGGTGGCATAGTAATAGGAGTTGTTTATTATTTTGGAAGACCCGGTTCAAACCCAGCTCCAAACATTTTTTTTCAACTTAAATGAAGATGAAATTACAATTATGCCCCTATTATTTAACGGTTTTTAAAAGTTAACGGCCAAGTTAACCGTAGCAAAAACTAAAGGTTAGGGGGCCATTTTGACACTAAAATTCGATAGGGGGCCAAACCGATACTTTGGAAAACGTTAGGGGGCCTCTATAAAATTCTCTCAATATATCAATACCTGGCCCTTGCGAGATATAACACAGCGGGAATCACCAGCATTAGCAACAACTAGTTGATTGTCCCTAATAATTGCAACACATGCAGTGCAGCCAGATGTAGGTCCAGTAAAATCAGAATGAGGTCCCTACAATTGCAATGAAGAAAAAATCATAAGAGATAGAAGAAAGGCAAGAATGATAGTAGGGTGCTCCCCAAGTGTCAGGGAACAAACAGTAACAGATTACTGTAACTGCCTCGTGCAATCGTTCTGTACTGCAATTATACTTGGAGCACCCTACTAAACATCTTTTAGGTAATAATCCCATTAAACATCTTTTAGGTAATAATCATTGAAAGAAGTACACGTGAGACACTGATTACCCATAATTTAGTAAATTCAACTCCAACTCCAACTCCAACTCTACAACAGTCCAACTCACTATGACCAAAAGGATAAAAGACTAGACTTCCATTATTTAACCAAGTGTGCCATCACCATATCATGTTGCATAACATCTCTTCCAATTTTAATTTATTTTGTTAACCGAATTTTCTTAAGAGAAGAGCCAGCATAAAAATGCATAGGGAAACACTATAGCGTGTATCTTCTTTTTTCCAAACAATTGCTTTTTCAGCATATTATCTTATAGAATTGAAACTAATATAACAATCAGTTGGAACTGCCATAATTATGGGCTTCAACATTTTTTTATGGTAGAAAAGACAAGCTTGCCCTAACCATCATAATACTATTGACATCAGGAAATCACCGCAAGTGAAACCCAAAAGGCAAAAGCATCCCAAAGTTCGCTTTGAAGGACTCATAACAGTAATAACAGAATTAGACTCATAACAGTAATAACAGAATTAGAAACAAAACAGAAAAATCTGAACCAGTGAATAGACTTATAGTACAAACATTCTGGATAGCAAAAATTATAGACAAAGACAGATTCTAAACAAATTTATTTAACTCTGCTAGCACAAAGGATCATCAAACTGTTGTGTTTGGTCAATTATATTCTCCTATATCTCTATATACTGAAATGAATTTCAAGAAAAAAACCATGTTGCATTGAGAGAAGTAGGAATCTTAAATATATCACAAGATTTCGAGATAAACAACCACCCGCAGTTTTACTTGGAACAGGACAGAAGGTTTCAGTACAAGTTAATTACAATTTAAGTTGTCTTATTATAGAAATAATTACCTCTTCAAAGCCCCAATTATCAATCTGGTCACTTGAATCACCACTTCTCGGAGACCAAATTAAACCCTCGATCATACCAGTAAATTTATTGATTTTATCACCCAAGATAGCCAACTCCCTCCAACCTCGCTGTCCACGCATCATTTCATCCATTCTGCACCAGAATTAAGCACATTTTAAGCATGCAAATGAGCCCATTAACTAATCTCCCATCGTCACTATTGTGGTGATTTAACAAAAGCTAGAACCTCAACAAAATCAGCAAAACATGCCAGAGAGTAACTTCTGGTTACAGTTGGCATGTATACACTAAAGACTCGTACCTATCATTTTATGATGTTTGTAAAAAATGGGGGTAACAGCCGCTTATTGATAAGAAGAGAGGCTTAGAGTAAAAAAACTTAGTGCAGGTAGATCGTATTCCTCTGATTGTTGAAGGGCAGGTGAAGTTTGGCAGAATGGCAAATACTGATTACAGCATCTAAAAACTATAATTCTGGATGCCCTGACAGCCTACCTAAAGAAAACCTTAAATAAAAAGCAAAAAATTGAGAAGAAAAGTTAAGACATAAAACAAGCAATGACAATAAGTAAGACTTCGTAGTAAACACCCTTAAGCTCTACAAACAATTCACTGAGGCAAGGAAAATAAACAAGACTAACAAGAAACTGCAAGGAAAATCAAATGTCAAACTGATAATCACCTGAAAAAAGCTTTTTCAACCGAAGTTCCTATATCACCAGCTGCATATGCTTCATGCTTGACCACTTGTTTATGTAGATATTTGGCACAGAACTTAGCAACTACCTTTCCTGCAATAATACATAAGTTTAATTAGTTTAAAGTATCTATCTACCATGATGGCTTTAGCATCCTTAATAGGTAAATGTAGAACAATATACAGTTTCCCTGCAGGAAACAATAGCTTCCTCATGCACCCCCACCTCGGAAAAACATACACACACAGCACAAAGAGCAAAGTGTATGCACACATCTCATTAAAATAATTCATGAAGGGCATCATATTTTAAGATGTGATTTATAGCTTCGACCAGCCATCTCTCCTCAATCAATGAAAAAACCAATCTGTTTTGTGTAATATATACAAATGGAATTACTTCACTTTTTTCCCACCTCAAATATTGGCAAAAGGTCCGAAGTAAATATCATACTTCAACTCAATACAAACCTTGAAGATATGAGAAGGAACAAAATGCAAACAAGGACCAGACACCAACAACTAATATTAAAACAGGTCATTAGTTAAAAAATCCATTCACTTTAACTCAAGAAAAAACATTAAGTAGAAATATGAAAGAATAAAATGCAAATACAATGGTTACTGACTAGCATGGGGACAGATTCCAGCATCTAATGTGAAAAATGGAACTTCATTACCCCTTTTTCTCCAACCACGACAATAGAAAGTGCATGCAACTGGTGTTGTTCCAAATGTAAAGTCCTAGAAGAAGCATATTTTATGCAGAGTGCAAATATTTGAAACAAAGTGAAACTGACCTCCATGACCGTCGTAGACGCCAAAAAAGGAAGTAGAAGCATCAAGATCAGTAATTGCTGCATGCTACACAAAACCAAAGAACAAAGATAACAGTTAAAGTCATTGAATCAAATGTTGGGGGAAAAGATTTGAAAAGGACAGATGATAAAACAGAGAAACATAAAGAAGCCAAGGACATCAGTTCAAACTTGTGATACTGCACAAAAAGCAGGAACTATTATGGAATACTTGTTCTAACCCTCTCTAATTTTCTCACTTTATTTATTCTTTTTTCACCAAACTTTGGTCAATATGTAGACCAGCAGGAGTACAAGTAAACGTACATCACACTAGTTAGAAAATCCAAAAGATTATTCAATATGATCTCTCAAATGCATAGCGCTCTGGAAAACTCTACATGCCACCTAACAATTGAAAGTTTGGATCTATATGGAAGAAAATTATAAATCAGTGAATATGGAGATTTTCCAAAAGCGACGGGCATACATCATAGAGAATAATTTCAGTTCTTGAGATACCTTCTAAACCTGCATTGCATTTAGCACGTAGCAGTATGCACTATCAAAGCCAATAGATCAATGGGATTGAAATCCAACATTTGTTTAACCTACAAATTCTAATATTCCTAAATTACAATGATCCATGAAACAAGGCAGGACAAATCAAGCATATCCTTTCTCACTCAAACATCTACACATAATATCAGGAAAAGTTTGATAGAGTACTCACAGCATCTTCCATAGTTGAACGCCATCCTTGCATCGATGAAAGACCGAATCGAAGTCTTCCATTCTCGCCATCTTCAGAAAACTTTTCTGTCTTGGGGGTGCTGAGGTATATACCCATCTCCTCTAGCTGAAAATCACAAACCGCTCAATCAGCAAGAGCCATCAACAGAATTAACTCAAAGATGAACTTTCTAAACATGTTGCTGTCCCAAATGAGGACCACGATCCAAAAACACAGTACCCAAATACAAATTCTTGAATCCAGATCATCGGATAAACCCCAATATGATCAAGAACAGTAGCGCAACTTACCTAGCTAGGACTTTTCAAGATGATGAACCTTCAACCAAGTATGAGTACTACAAAGAAAGAAATCTATCGAGAGAGAGAGCCCAGAAGGGAATAAAAGAGAACACGTACATGGAGATACGGGAAATCTCTCGGCCACTGGGAAAGATACGACTCTGTGATGATCCTGAGAATTAAGGAGCTCAACCGATTTTATTTAATATTTTAGTCACACAGGGAATTTCCTATTTTATATTCATCGCCGCAGTATTAGTCAAGTGATTGTTGAGATTTTATTTCTCGATTCTATAAAATTCTCCAAATCCACCAGAAACTCAAAACAACTGTCAATGCACATCAAAATCTTTCCCACCGATCTCACCCCACGGCTGGAGTGAAGTTTACGCGCCTTCTTGCTGGTTTGACCTTGTCGTTGACTCACAAACCTTTTCTTTTTTCTTGTGTACTCCACCACCACCATCATCCGCCATCCACCCACCAGCTAAACAATTTGCTTCAAAATATAAAACGTAGGAGTATAGATTTGAAGTAAAAAATTACATTTTAAATTTTACAAAATGTACGTGTTCCAATATGATAATAGTGCCTAAGGTTATTGTTTAAGTTCAATTCAATTTGATTTAGTTTTATTTTGGTTTATTTCGTTGCAATTCAATTTGTTTTACTTTAAATTCAATTATACGACTGTTGTATCACTTTAATTACAGTGAAACCTCTATAAATTAATACTCGATAAATTAATAATCTCGGTAAAATTAATAATTTGTCCGGTCCCAACTCGGGACCAGTATTAAATTGGACCTCACTCGATTAAATAATAAGATAATAATTTTTTTGAAACCCCAGTGTATATATATTGGTCCCAACAAAACTATAAATTAATAATTACTATAAATAAATTCCATATATGCTTCAAAATTCTAAGATTTTCTAGTGAAAAATGAAGCTATAGTAACTTTTTTTTTTTGTTGAACTTCAAATCTATATTGAGTTCATTTTTAAATTTCCTCATTGCATTTAAGAGTTCGGGCACTGTCTTCTCGTATTGCAACAAAAAGTTATGAAGAGTTGTTGATACTTGCAATGCTTCTTTCCGAGTGATTGGTTCCAACGCTATTGAATCATCTTCAACTTCATCATCAACTTGATTTTTAATGGTATCCGCCACAATTTCTTCAATGCTTTGAACCTCGTAACATTCATTATAGTTATTGATTGGTCATGGTTGATTTTTGAACACCTTTTAGGTTAGGAGGAGCCATTGTTGATGTGATTTTAAAACAAATTCAATGTACATTTATAGTTATTCCCTAATCCTGTTCCGTATTGGTTACATTAATCTTATTGTATTAGGATTTTATTTGTTTCCCTTATCCTGGTTAGAAAGTTATTTCCTAATTTAAAAGTCACCCGTCAAACCTCTTTAATTAATAAATTATTAATTTATCGATATAATAATATTGGATAAGTCTTGGAAGTGACCGTCACTATATAGTGACCAGGGACCATGTTGCAAATATAGTAAATTGAGGAAAAAACTCGCGGGCCAACTTGACCCGTTTTTGTAACCCGCGTTTGAAGGCACGCGCATTATATATACTGAAAAAATCCAAATCCAAAACGAAACTTAGAATCCCCAATTTCACAACCGTCGCAGAAACCCTGCTCCGTCGCTCCGTGAAATCCCCAATTTCACAATCGACGGATTTCACAATCATCGCAACCGTCACAGAGATTTGGATCGTTCGTCGATCGCGAAGCCGTCGCAGAGCAGCGATTTGGATCGGATTAGAGTATTCATCGATCGAAGCCGTCGCAGAGCTTCGGCGACGAAGAATCGTTGCCTTCTTCGATTTTGTACTGGATTCTTTTTCTTCTTGTGATCTTCTCCACCACCTCCTTTTGTTTCTCCTGCGGTTTTCGACTAATATACGACATCGATATTTGTCTGCCGGGAAAGCAGTCGAGATTCGCAGCCGCATCTAGCAGCGACTGCTCCTGCATCTTCGAAGGTGACAACGATACCTACCTCTCCTTTATCCTATAACATGAATATGTTAGTATTAGACTTCAGGTTATAGGACTCAAGAAATTTGGTTATAGCTGGAGTAATTTGGTTGATGTTCATGGTGTTTGATTGATAAAAACGTGTTTGAGTGTTGTATTTTAGTGGAAGGTTGACATATTAGACTGAAAGGTGTTGTTCTACAAGTATTGTTTTTCTCTTTTTTGAAAGATGGTTGTTTTATCTTGAAAGGTTGATATTTTAGAGTGAAAGATTGTCTGTTATTTGTATATCTATATGCATTTTTTCGTCTTTCTTGAAAGGTTGACATTTAAAAGTGAAAGGTTGTCTGTTATTTGTATATGTATTTTTTGTCCTTTTTGAAAGGTTGCTATTTAAGAGTGAAAGATTGACATTTAAGAGTGAAAGGTTGTTTGTTATTTGTATAATGCATTCTTTTGTCATTTTTGAAAGGTTGTTGTTTAATAGTGAAAGATTGATATTTCAGAGTGAAAGATTGTCAGTTATTTGTATATGCTTTTTTTCGTCTTTCGTGAAAGGTTGACATTTAAGAGTGAAAGGTTGTATGTTATTTGTATATGTATTTTTTGTCCTGTTTGAAAGGTTGATATTTAATAGTGAAAGGTTGTTTGTTATTTGTATATGTATTTTTTGTCCTTTTTAAAAGGTTGTTGTTTAATAGTGAAAGGTTGATATTTTAGAGGGAAAGATTGTCAGTTATCTGTGTGTATATATATATATATATATATGCATTTTTTCGTCTTTCTTGAAAGGTTGACATTTAAGAGTGAAAGGTTATATGTTTTTTGTATATGTATTTTTTGTCCTTTTTGAAAGATTGCTATTTAAGAGTGAAAGGTTGTTTGTTATTTGTATATGCATTTTTTTGTCGTTTTTGAAAGGTGGTTGTTTAATAGTGAAAGGATGACATTTAAGAGTGAAAGATTATCCGTTATTTGTATATACATTTTTTGTGTTTTTTAAAAGGTTGTTGTTTAACAGTGAAAGATTGATATTTAAGAGTGAAAGGTTGTCTACTATGTATATGCATTTTTTGTGTTTTTTCAAAAGGTTGATGTTTAATAGTGAAATGTTGACATTTAAGAATGAAAGGTTGTCCGTTATTTGTATATGCATTTTTGTCATTTTTAAAAGGTTGTTGTTTAATAGTGAAAAGTTGAAATTTAAGAGTGAAAGGTTATTATTTTTTGTATATGCATTTTTGGATATTGGAGCTGCTAATATTCTACTATTACCAATTCATTTTTATTTTAATTATGTGGAGACATTATTTTTTCAAGTAGACAGATGGGAGGAGAGAAGTTGGGGAAAGGAAATCCAAGTTAGGCAGAGGGGATGAGAGAAGTTGGGAAAAGGAAGGGGAAGATAGTCCGCGCGTGTTCATGCGCATGAAATCTATATTTTCCATAAATTGTAAAATAGTCCCTCCGTTTTTTTGAAGTTTATATCATTACAGTTTAGTCCTGGTCACTATATAGTGACGGTCACTCACGAGACGGACTCAATAATATTTCGCTAAATTAATAAAATATCATGGTCCCAACATTATTAATTTATAGAGGTTTCACTGTAACTTCAATTATATTCAGTTTACTTCTGTTCATCCAATTTAGTAATGTTTCTTTCCTTTCATGAATATTTTACCGTGAGTTTATCACCATGTCCTTATCACTGGTAAGAGCCTTATTTCCCTAGAAATGCAATACATATCTCACTTTTCATGTGATAGTTTGTATTCTTAATTTGATTAGATTCAAGGTTTTTTGGTTAAATTTGAAGAGGTTCAAAGATAAAAATTAGATATTAGCAAAAGTGATTTTTATGCAAGAAACTCTTAAATTATAGGACAAAATGCTTAGATGACCCTCAGTTATGGGTTAAGTGTGATTGTGACCCTCGGTTCTTGGTTGAGTGCAATTATAACCCCCGGTTCTTGGTTAAGTGCGATTATGACCCTCGGTCGTTCAAATTTATGTAAAATATAACTAAAAACATGTTGATATGACCAATTCAGATATACACATATGTGAGTAAACAAAATTTATCTTTGAATTTGAAGTGAATTTCATAAATCATCCAAATATACGGTTTAGAAACTCATCAAAAATATAATTTAGGGTTATAATTGCACTTATCAAAAACTCGGAGTTATATTTGCACTTATTAAAAACTCGGGGTTATATTTGCACTTATCACATAACTGAGGGTTATATTAGCACTTCTCTCTTTTCTTTTATAGCGATCATTCGAATTGAAACTGAGGGTTAAATTACAAAATTTTCTTTTCTTTTATAGCGATCATTCGAATTGAAACTCTTACTCACTCTTTAACCATATTGAGTTCCCTTTAGATTCAGTTATTTCGACTGGATCTAGTATTAAGATAATTCGTTCTGTGTTTTCAATGCGTCTCCAGTTTGGATTAAGGCGTTTACGCTTGAACAACACAAGTCAACATGACCGTAGTGTTGCAAATATTGAAGATCTCTAATTAACAAGGTGGATTATGTTTGGATTTGGATCTCTTGTTAAGTGGTTCATGTCTTTCGTTGGTGGTAATATATTCCTCAAAGGGTATTACTTTTTAATTTAATTTTTTTGAAATGTGTCTTACTTTTTTTTATTAGATCTATTTTTTGTAATAGGACAATTAGTCTAATTAGCATTTAGTTTGTTTATCCTTCATATCATGCCTAGACTAGATGTTCGATTCCACTTATTGTAATTGTGGTTGGGTGATTCTCAACATTATGAATGATATTTGGCAAAAAAAATAAAAAATTTTGGGAAGTCCCATTTTTGTAGTTAGAGTCGAGAAAAATATTTTTCTATCAAAAAATAAATTGTTAACTGAACATCTGATCTATGAGGGGGAGTTAACTTTAATTCAGTCACTGCCTATACTATTCTCCTTAACACATGGGCCTCTGATGTTCCTTCTCGCTTTTATTATTACACCGTTAGAAAGGAAATCATTTGAAAATTCTGGTTAGAGATTAATAAAACCTAAAATAATATAAAGACTCATTTCTGATCATAGTTCCATATCGAAAGTATGGTTGAATATAAATGTTAGCCTGGAAGAACGTGGAGTGCTTGACGTTTCCTTAAAGTTTAGAAAACTTAAACCTACCCTAGCAGTGGTACTCATAAGGAATGAAGTAAAAATTATTTTGAGATATTTAAATGTCAAATTAAAAAAAGTTTAAGAGCATCTCCAATGCTATGGGGTCAAAATAAAAAATATTATCTCCTTTTGACATGAATAAAAGATCAAGGAAATAAAGTGAAATGATATTGCCCAAAACCTAAAATATCAAACCCAAAACCTATGGAGAAAGTTGCAAAAAAGGGTGCATTACGGTAAGGGCAGCCCAAAAGTATACTTTTTTTTTTTTTGATGAAACCACCAAAGGTGGAGGGATTTATATTGGCTTCCCCATGCCTTTTAAATATAAACAATAATAAAGTAATGATACAACACCACTACAAAGATAGCGGTAATTAGAAACCTAGAAAGGATTCTAAATGAAGCTAAGTATAGCTTCCAAAAAGAATGAGATAGTCCTAAAACTAGTAGACCCATTCTATACATCAAAATGTATCTAGGACGAAGGTTTTTATGGAAAAAAAAGGACCATACTCCACTTGCTTATTAGTGAATTCGAAGCACAAGTCAACTTAGACACAATGCAGCCTATGGAGGAGTCCTTAGATCCTGAGGAAAAACCTTCATCACAGACAAAATAACATCATGGTTTCTGGATTGGAATTCCTTCAGGTGCTGTCCAGTTTCCAGAAGATCACAGTCCAGTCCATCATTTGTGAAAAGCAGTTAGAAGCCTCATTGATGATATCATCAATGAGCTTCATAATCTGTAAGAAAGAAGATTGAGTTAGTAGCATCCATTCCTGGAAATTCTAATTGAGGGAGTCCCCATTTGATCTAGTCTAATCATTCCTTGAATGGCATTAGGAAGAGAGGCAAAGGTGAAAATGGAATCATTTTTAGCTTGAAGACACAGTTTTGCCATAGCATCAGCAGGTAAATTTGCTTCCCTATGGACATGTTGAAGAGTAAAAGCTGAGATGCACTGGTGAATTGAATCAGCAATTTGAAAAAGTTTCCAGTGAGCAGTGAGAGGATTAAGGATAGAAGAGATAGCAATTAAACAGTCAGATTCTATAATGATGGTTTCAGAGAAATGTCTTGCTACAGAAACTGCATGTTTAATAGCCTTGATTTCAGCCTCAAGTGGAGAAAAAGCAGAGGTAAAAAATGTGTGAGCAGATATAAATGCACCCCTGTTGTCCCTAATGATAATACTAATGCCTGCTTGGAGAGATAATCTACACCATGCAGCATCAACATTTAATTTAAAACCAGACAAAGGCTTGGTCCAAGCAATTTTAAAGATTTTTGGCTTGGGTGGTCTTTTTCCAAGAGGCAGAAAACTATGATTTGCAATAGAAGCATCAATAGCAGAGTTGATGTAAAATGGTTTTGCACAGAAAATCATGAATAGCTGATCCTTGATTTGCTTAAGGATATAAACAGGAGAAGGTGGAATATTTTCATGAATCCATTTGTTTCTAGATTTCCAGAGAATCCAACAAGTAACTGATGGAGTGAGTCTAATGATTAAATTATGCAGTGGACTCAAACCATTAAATGTTAGATAAAATGATAATCTTTCCCAAATAGAAGAAAAATTCCTGTCAGAAATTCCCATAAATATGTGCACAGTTTTCCAGATGTAAAGACTGAAATCACATGAGTTAAAAAAATGGTCAAGGGAATCCTCATGGTTACATTTAAAACATTTTGAAGCCAGACAAATATGCATAGATTTCAAAATATTGTCAAAAGGAAGAAAAGAATTGATCAATCTCCACATAAAGACAGATATTTTTCTTTCTAATCTAGTATTCCATAGATGGTTAATGGACAAGATATTACCCCTAGATTGACTGAGCTTCTTATAGGTAGATTGGAAGGTGAAATTCCCTTTAGTATCCAATTTCCAGATGAGTCTATCTTCTCTATGTTCCTGAAGCTGAGATTCCTGTAAGAGAAAAAGAGTATCAGGGGGGAGAAGGAGAGATAGCTGTTGCATGTAATATGGTTTATCATGAATAAAATTAGCAACAGTACAATCCATAGAAAGAGTAGACATGGTAGGATCACAGTGGTCTATCAATGGACCAATATCAAGCCAATTGGAGGTCCATAAGTTACAATCACCCTTTCCAATAATAACTCTAGAATGTGATTCAGCCCAGGAATTAACTTTACAGATCCTTTTCCAATTTGGAGAAGATTGAGAAGAAACTGGCAGAGATGTAATTAGGTGAGTCCATAAAGCCTGAGCTTGTTGAAACTTCCACCATAACTTGACTGAACATGTTTCTATAATGGTATGAATAGATCTGAAGCCCAAGCCATTTTGAGAAACAGGAAAGCATAAATCATTCCATTTCTTCCAAGACTTTTTAGGCTTTTGATCATATTCACCCCAGAAAAATCTGCTCAGTTTCTTCTCAATCTTCTTGATTATCTGTTTAGGTGGTGCTATGACAGACCAAATATGCTGAGGAATGGAATATAGACATGAATTAATAAGAGTAATCTTACCACCAGTAGAAAGCCATCTATTTTTCCAATTGAGCAGTTTATTATCATAGATTTCTAAGAGAGGTGGAAATGCACATTAAGAGCTCTACCTCTGTAAATTGGAACACCCAGATATTTGAAGGGAAAGGTTCCAATCTTCATATCTAGGGTCCTTCTAATTGAGTTTATCTGAACAGAAGAGGCATGCTTGGAAATAAAAAGATCACTCTTATTGTAATTTATTTTTTGACCAGAGACTTCCTCAAATTTAGATAAAAAAGCTTTGAATCTGTTCAAAGTTAATTTATCTGCATTAAGGAAAACTACAGTATCATCTGCATAGCTAAGGTGTGAAACATGCAAAGCATTGCCAGGGAGGTTAAAATATTGGAGCTTATCATTGTGAAAGGCAAAGACTAGACTTCTAGTGAATGCTTCAGAGAATATATTAAATAAAAAAGGAGATAAGGGGTCACCCTGCTTTATACCTCTTGTTGGCTGAAAAAATCCAACTGGCTTACCATTAATAAGAATTGAGAACCAGGCCTGTGATAGATTTTGCATAATACTAAAAATAAATTGACCATGAAAACCAAACTTCATTAGTACAGCCTGTAAAAAATGCCATTTTACCCTATCAAAAGCTTTTCTAAGGTCCAGTTTTATGATACAGTTAGGGTGAGCACTTTTCCTGTTTAAAAATCTGACCATTTCTTGAAGGAATATGACATTATCAGAAATGTCCCTTCCTTTCATAAAAGCAGATTGTTGGGGTGAAATAATTTTTGACATCAGTGGTTTCAGCCTTTCCATTAGGAGTTTTGAACAAATCTTATTTAAAACATTGGAAAGGCTGATAGGCCTGAAATCATCAAAAGAAACTGGAGTATCTTTCTTTGGGATTATAGTAATCCAGGTGCTAGCAACACCTCTAGGAATTACCTTACCTTGTTGGAAATCAGAAACTGCTGCAAGAAGATCAGAAGCTATAATATCCCATGATTTTATGAAAATTTTTGAAGTGAAACCATCAGGACCTGGGGTACTATTTTTGTTAAGATCAAAAACAATTTCCTTTAGTTCAGATAGGTTGACAGGACTCAGCAATTTAAGATTCTCTTCAGCAGTAATTAATTTTGGAATCTGACTAAGAAAATGGGACTGGAAAAAATCATTTTCCTCAGAACTGTCATCAGAGAGAAGGTGTTGATAATATGTCACAGCTTCATTTTCAATATCAGCTATATTATCTAACCAAATACCATTTGAGCTTTTGATTTTTGTGATGTTCAATCTGCTCTTTCTTTCCTTAACACTGTTATGGAAAAATTTGGTATTATTGTCACCCTCTTTGAGCCACTTAACTCTAGCTTTCTGTTTCCAGAAATGCTTCTGTTCAGATACAGCTCTGAGTAATTTAGCTTTGGCAATTTTAAGTTTTAAAAGTTCATCAGGTGAATTATTGAGATCATAGGAAATTTCTTGTTCCTCTAACTCACCCTCTGCTTTTTCAACATTTTCATGGATATTGCCAAAATGCTCTTTGTTCCAAATCTTTAGTACTTTTTTCAACCTTATCAATTTAAGGTAAAAGCCCAGAAGACCAGATTCAACCATAGGCAACTTCCAGTTTTCACTGATGACTAGATTGAATTCAGGCCTCTTATACCAAGTATTAAGGAACCTAAAAGGCCTAGGAGAAGACTGGATAGAGCTACTGATAGTAAGAAGAAGAGGGTTATGATCAGATGTAGCTCTACTAAGTATCTGAATAGAGGAAGCAGGGAATCTGGAATTCCACATGGAAGTACATAATCCCCTATCTAATCTTTGTCTAGTGGGAACTCTTCTCTTATTAGACCAAGTGAAGAGATTCCCAGCAGTATTGATATCCTCTAGAGCTAGAGAATTGATGAAATCATTAAAATCCCTGATACTACCTAGTTTAGGTGAAGAGGGGCCTCTATATTCATGAACAGAGGTAATGGCATTGAAATCACCAATAAGGAGTGAAGCAGTGTGAGAATAGTTAAGAATAGAAGACCACAGGTCTTTCCTACCAGCTTTTGTTCTAAGACCATAAACAAAAAATGCATCCATGTCATTATTAAGAGAAGCACACTTGATATTAACATGTAAATATTGTAAGTGATCATTTAAGAGAGAGATTGTAATGTTTGATGACCAAAAAAGCCAGATTTGACCCGAACAACCAAACATACAGTCATTGAAGTGGAGTAGCTGTCTATAAGTATCACAAGTAGAGTTGTCATGCATGGGTTCAATGATACAAATTAAATCAAACTTATATCTAAGATTCAAGTTAATCAACCTGTCAAGAGATGTTTCCATCCCTCTCAGATTCCACACCAAGAATTTAGAGTTGATGTAATTCATAAAGAAACCTCATTTGTGCTTTTTTATCTAGTCATAATCCTATTTAACTGTGTAACATAGGATTCATTTTTAGATTTATCAGCATTTTGACCTTTTTTTTGATTTCTTCTTGTGTGTATTAGAGACAGTACTACTTACCTGAGAAGAACTGAACTCCTTTTCATTTGGATAAGAGTGTATTTCAGAGTCACCTTGTTCCTCTAAGTCCTCCTCAGTGTCCTCATGAGTGGATAGAACATGGAACCTGTTTTGGAATTTTTTCTGTTGGGACAGGAAAAATTTTTTAGCTCCTGAAAGTGAATTGAAAGGAGAGGACATCTTACTCTGCTTTTTCAAAGAGAGGACATCATCTTTGACTAGAAGCTTCCCCTTTCCTTTTAGTTGGAAAGTTTCTGATCTGGGGGTGGAGTGTTTAACCATCTTGCCATTTCTATCTGGGGAAGAATGTTGAGACTCCATCGTTTGTTGTGGAGAACCATAGACTGACAGCTCAGGTGAGGAGTTCCCAGTTTCAGTGAGAGCCAAAGGAGAAGAGTAAGATGGATGGGGCTCAGTTAGTGAGGTAACACCTTGTTTAGGTGGAAGACCTTCTTTCACTGGATTATCTTGGATCACTACAGTGGCTGGGGTTTTGTTAAAAAGAAATGGAAGTGCTGAGGACAAAGATGTCTGTGATGGGATTCCCAATACAGGCTGAGTGGTCTTAGGAACATAAACTTTGTGAAACTTGTTCTTGTTTCTCAGTCCCTGATTGAGCTTGGCTTTCTCTTGACCCTGTAAAATCTGAGCTTTTTCCTGAGGTTTGACACCAGAAGGACCAGCAGGTTTATTCTGACCATGACCAAGTGGTTGGGCTTGATCATTATTGCCACCAATATCTGTATGTTCCAGAGGTTGGACAGGTGGAACATTTCTAGGCTTCCTAAGCTCAGGGTGCAAGTAAATACAATGATCATCCATATGTCCAGAGCACTGACAGTGTGAGCAATAATATGGCAAGTCTTCAAATTCAATTGGCAACTTAACCACATTGTATTCAATACCATCTTCTTCAATCCCAACTCTAATATTAGATGGTAGTTTCTGCCTAATATCAACTTCAACACAAATCTTGACAATAGAAGGCCTAGAGAGGGTTGCAGTTGCTAGATCCATTTTTATAAATTTGCCTATTTGATTACCCATGGATTCAATCATAGGGACATTATAGAAGAAGACTGGGACTTTAGGGATACTCACCCAAACAGGAAAAATTGAAGATTCAGCTTCTGGTGAGAAATCAGTGGTCCATTTCATGACCTTCATGGAAGCTCCACTGAAAGTCCAGTTCCCTTTGAGCCAGAAACGTTGGTAGTCATCTTTCAGCTGGAATCTGATCAACACGTGCCTGAAGTCAATCGATCCGATTTGGTACTTCCCTTTGAAATCCACAGACTTGAAGGCCTCTTGAAGTACTTCCATAGGAGGTTTTCCTCTAGCAAACTTGCCCACCAGAGCGTTCTGATAATGTGAGGCCAGTATTTCTGCATCTTTCCGATTGACAAGACAAGCGATTTCACCCTTGTAAAGCGTTTTGGGTATTATTTCTGGGTTAGAAGGAAGAACAGGTTGAAGTGGTGGAGGTCGATTATCTAGTACTTGTGCGAAGGTTTTATTTGGGCCGTTTCCGCCGCGATGGAGCGGAGGAGCCGCCATGGGGACGGCTGAAAAGTGACCGTTATCAGACCGTTGAAATCAGAAACGGTCTGATGTGAGTGAAAAGGAGAGGCGCGTGAGGAACAAATGACTGAGAAGTGAATAGTATTGAGATCGCACCACAATTGTGTGAAAATCGCACGTAGTGAGAGCGGAATTAGAACCCAAAAGTATACAATCTTCTACAAGTTTAGAGTTACTAAACAACTATTTTGATTATGTTTGAGTTACTTTTGTTTGAGTCTGATGCTTTTATAATTGAGTTTGATCTTTTTTGGTTTTATTTTTTATTTTTTATTTGATTTGATCTTTTATGTTTTAGGCCTGATGTTTTTATTTGGTTTGATCTTTGAGATTTTGGGCAATATCTTTTCACTTCATTCCTTGATCTTTTATGTTTTATGACCCGATTAATTAAAATAATTGTGTATAGTAAACCTCGATCTTGTAGAAAATGGTCTGTCATTACCATAAGGAGTCTTACAGGAGACGTTCTCAAACCTATAAGATCAAAACCACATAAAAAGATCAAACTCGAGTATAAAAACACCAGGTCCAAACAAAAATAACTCACATAATTAAAATAATTGTATAATAAACCCCAATTTTGTAGAAGGTGATCTCTTTTTGATCTGCCCTTACCGTAAGGTGTCCTTGTTTGAGACTTTCTCTATGTAGCCCATATTTGGGCTACTCGTGGTCCGAATATGAAATTGATATTAATATACCATCTTTAATTTATAAAGATTTTACTGTAGTATGAAATTGATATTAATATACCATTTATTTTACCTAATTTGAATTCAAATTTTTCTACAGCTCCATTCTTGGTCATCCCAATCTTTCCAAGCCAAAGCCATCGTGGGCGGGAGGTAGTTTCAATCCCTCCCAGCGGAGAAAGGTGACATCAAATCCACCCGATCCACAGAATCCACCACCAAATGCACAAGCATTAGTTCAGCCCAAATCCACCCGATCCACATAATCCACCACCAAAGGGCTATTCTCTCAATGAAAATAACAACTATTCTCTGCATCATATTCACCATTAACAACTATATATATGTGTATATATATATATTTGATTATTCGGTTTTTTTTTTCATACTTTTGTCTTAATTTTGCTTTGTTGAATACAGTCAATCCAAGAACGCTTCTTCCTTCAAAACAAATCATCAAACTTGTCACTTCGAGAGTGAAAAGTTTGGTAGTGACAAATTATTTTGGTAAGACACCATTGACAGTGGATTTGATACATTGGCTGAAGTTTTTGGATTGGGTCGTAGTCCATGGATTGTGGGATGGGAAGTAATATCCTTATCAATGGGATAAACATGGAATATATCTTTATTGGGAGCAGTATGAGTACTTCGCACTCCTCAAACTGTTGTTTGATGCAATCAAGGATAAGATTGAAGATGCTTTTAAAAGTGAGTTATTTGTTTAAAGTGTTGTAAAAAAATTCTATAATATCTTATTTGTTTTAGTATAATGTTGTACCAACTTTTTTTTGTGGCTTTTTTCGAACCAGCCCAACTTCAACATGGGGGACTCATGCTGATAGATGGGGAGGAGGCACTTGGAGAACAACCAAGGTTAACACTTTGATTACTGAGTTGACTAAACAACTTAACTTTGTGCCTTGCATTACCCTTGGAGTATATTATTCTCAAGGGTACCAACCTAATTTAAACCCTAGCACTGATTTCTTACATGTGATTGAAATTTGAACTTCTTACGACTCTCTTGTGCGACCGAAGAGCAGTCAACGAAAGTTTAGACTTCCGACTTTTGATAGTAAACCATGAAGATGTTGTACAAGAACAACTCTGAGATTTACTTGTAGTTGATTATTGAAGGGTCAGATGAAATTGAAATTATGACTATTGAAAAAGATCCGGCCTTTAGTGCTTCTAATACTTCAGTAGATGAAATATGTATTTTGGAATTAGTGATCGCTTTGCTGCTGTTGATTGTGAAACTTTTAAAATTTTATTCTATTTGGCATATGCAAGTGCTCCAAAACATAACACAAGTCCACCATAGCGCATGACCGTAGTGTTGCAGATGTTGAAGATCCCTAATTAACAAGGTGAATTATGTTTGGATGTGGATCTCTTGTTAAAAAATTTATGGCTTTTGTTGGTGGGCAATATATTCTTGAGGGGGTATTTACTTTTTTATTGGATATCTTCTTTGTAATATGATAGTTAGTCTAAATTATTGTAAAAATCAAAATAATCCATAGCCATTGTTAAAAATTTTATTGGATTTTATTTTATTGTGAAGGTAGTATGGGCCAGGATAATTTTGATTATGGTGCTAAGCCTCATTTTTCCGACAACCGGTCTATGGTGCTAATCAGGATAAACAATGGCTTGAATTTCACTCATTCAAAAAACAACAATACAGAATAAACAAAATATAAGCAGTTCACTAATTTCATTGAAGTACTATAATTGAAAATAACGGAAGTTCACTACAAACAATTCATGAGGACAAAGATAGAAATAAGAGAAACATCTGAATGGAAAATTTCATAACATAAGTTGAGAAATTATATGGGTTTTCGGCAAGAACTATGGCATAAGGAGCATGGAACTTCTTCTATGAAAGATATGTGGAATCATTGATGACCATCTCGATATTTACGAAGCAGCCAGCACCATAGCACCACAGCTTATGTTTACCATTATCGTACCACCGTCTCTATTCAGTAGTTACTATTGATTTTGGCCTTTTGTTATATCGACATCATTGTTGATTGGACCCAATTTAATTGGATCCTAACATTTGTAGCCAACCTACAATCACTTTAGAGATTGTGTAGAGGTCGTGGTGGGATTATTCATTGGTGGCGGGAAGTGATGGTGATTAGAAGAAGATTGATGATTGACGTTGGTGAGATGTGAAGCAGTAGTAGATGAATTGTCGGAGGTGAAGCAAAAGATGTTGCAATAGTAAATTGCAACAGTAAATTTTTATTATTCTTATTCCTAACATATTTTAACAATTTAATGAATCAAAATGGGGTTACATGACCAATATTTCACCGGAATAATAAGTTAAGGTTATACTAGCATTTTTTTCAAGAACCAATGAGTTATAAGGGTACCTAATCAAAATTGTCTATATATTCTTTTGATTTCAACATAAGGACGTTTTGTAGTTTTAGAGTTCACCGGCCAACAAATCATCGAATTTAGAGTTATCAACTTATCATCGCCCTTCCACAGAATTACACAGGCCATATATGAACTCTGCTCTAAACAAACTAAAATAGAAACCTAAATACCCAGGTTCCCAAATTGGCAAATTGTGACCCAGCGTGCACATTTTGCCATCAATTTGTACCATTGCTTTTCGTACACACATTTGTTTTGTCGCTCACAAGTTTCACAACCCCCAAACAAACATGAAACACCTTCATTTGCCATAGTACAACACTCCTTGCAGAACACAACCCTGTTACTTCATGCATTCTTTGTTGCACCTCCTCTAACTCAGAGTTACAGCCATGATTATCCCTTTTGAGTTCAAGGATTTCCAAGAAAAGCTCAGACCTTGGCACCGCTCTTTTGACTTCTGGGCTCGCACCGTGGACATTTATACTGGGTACAAGGTCCAATTTTCGCCTCTGCTCAGATTGATTATCTTCGGATGTGGTTGATGAGTTCATATTTGATGGGGTTTCTTTTAAACATTGCAGGTGTTCCAAATTAGAGTGAGCTTTGAGAAGGATGTGAAAAAGCAGGAAGCAATGTGGGAGATGCAGCATGAGCTTGCTGCTGACAAGATTTATGATTTGTGCTCTGATCTTGGTGGCTTCTTTCTCAAGGTATTCTCTCTTCCATTCTTGTCCATTTTTATTAATCATACATACAATAAAATATGGGACCTCCCATTTTATTGGTTAGGCTTATTCTTTAGGGGAGATGATGAGATGATATCATGTATTTTGGATAAATGTAGGTTGCCCAAATTATCGGAAAGCCTGACTTGGCTCCGGCTGCGTGGGTGAGAAGGCTAGTTACACTGTGTGATCAAGCTCCGGCCACCCCGTACCATGTCATCAAGGTTGAGGTGGAGAAGGAACTTGGTCAAAGTATTGATGAATTGTTTGAGAGATTTGATCCTCACCCTCTTGGTTCAGCTTCAATTGCACAGGTTAAGCTCTCCGTGCATTATTGCTTAATTTGCAATTTTCAAATTGCGTGATCAGATACCATCTTCATTCATATATTTGAACTTCACTAACATAGCTTGTGACACATTGATGGTATACATTAATTAGGTTCACAAAGCTCGGCTTAAAGGTGACAAGAAAGATGTTGTTGTCAAGGTGAGAACATTATCAAGGTTAAAATCCTTTATGTGTTCAAAGGCTTACCACAATTGTTAATTTAGGTACAACATCCCGGAGTCCAGGATCTGATGATGACTGATATCCGTAATTTGCAAGCATTTGCACTGTACATGCAGAAGACCGATATTAAATTTGATCTCTACTCAATTACCAAGGAAATGGAGAAACAGGTATACTTTCTTCTGATTATGCCAAGTTTTGAGGAAGACCGAGTGAGATAGTTGCATGATTTTGTGGTTGAGCTATGAATTATTTAGCTACACTAGGGCGGTATTGTCAATTGAAATGATGGTAAATTTATAATTTGTCGCAGAAAGTGCCCAATTCATCCCTCTTCCTCAGGACCTCTTTAAAATGAAATGATGATGTTTCTACAGGCAGTGTACATTTGAATGTGAAAATCGTCTCCTCCCATACCCTTGACGATGATTCAGGGTTTATGTAACACTTTCAATCTATATTCAGTACTTAAGTGGGGCTTCACGATTCACATACTCATAAGACTTCTGACTATTGTATTTCTAGGGGATACAAGGGTGGCAGTGAATATTTTGCCATCTGTTCTATTCTGGTCTTGTTTTGAACTCAACTTACTGTAGTGATCCCAGGTTCTATGTGAAAATTTTGAGTTACAACTTACAATCTTGACCCATATTTGTATTTTCTGGCTATGTTCTACATCGGTCTTGTTTTCAATTCACTTTTACTATTAGCGATCCCAAGTCCTATGTTGTACTCCTGTCCAGTGTTACAATCTTTAATCTTTAATTAGTATTTTGCATTATCATACAATCATGCATAGCTCTGTAGGTATAAGGGGTCTATTTTGACGTTTAACTCTTTGTGTTCATATTACACGCAGTCTACTGACCTTTAGTCATAGTGCCTATCTTATTAATAGGTTTATAGTTTATCAATTATAGTTCATAAGTTTGTTTGTATTCAAAATATATTAAATGTTCCTTTTTTTGTTTGTGCAATGTAGATTGGCTACGAATTCAACTTTCTCAGGGAGGCTGATGCCATGGGAAATATTCGCCGTTTCCTATATGAGAACAACAGAAAGAGCCCTGTCATAGTGCCTCATGTCGAGAGAAATTTTGTAACTAGGTACATTTTGCTGCATTCTTCTACTGAACCAAAAGCATCTTTAATTTTTTCAAGAATGCTTATGGAGTCTATCTCATGATGAGATGCTGGATAGATCTTATTGAAATGTTATGTCGTTAGTTTTTAGTCATTAATTTTTTTAAAAAAATCTTTACTCTTTACAGTCCAAAATCATATTTGAACGTGGTGTCATTCTTATTTTTGTAGAAAGGTTCTAGTAATGGAATTTATTGATGGAATTCCAATAATGAAACTTGGAGACGAGATAGCAAAGAGAGGCATTAATCCTGATGGTAAAGTAGCAGCAGCTGCAAAGCAGTAAGCCCTTAGATTATGTTAAACATGTGCAAGTGTTTTACCTTTATAGTTATCATGATCTTTTCCCTGGTTAAAGTACAAGGATATGTTTTACCTTCATCGTTTATGTTATTTATATGCTACACAGCAATCTTCAGACTTCTTTGTGCTGTCAATTTGTATGAGTACCAATGCAATTCAGATGTCAATTTTGAATTTTATTTTTTGTGGTCTCTGCTCTGACCAAAAATACGTTATGATAAGGATGACTTACATACTACGGTATTACTCATCTCTTATAATGGATATCAATTTTGTTTAAAGTTGCTTCTACTTTTCATGTGAGTTAAGATTTATTTTGGAATATGCTAAAGGGATGCTCTCAAGCAAACTCACCTTGTGAGATAGAGAGAGTTTTGTGTTATTTGTGTTTATGTTAGCTATTCTGCAGTAGATTTGAATCAAAGTTAGAAGCTATAATACACAGACCTGGTCTATGGGCTTGAACATGTATTAGTTAGATTAAATTGGTAGAGGTTTGGAAGTTTTAGTGTGTCGTGTGGTTCATTTTTCTTTTGTTACTTACATACTTGCAGTGTCACTTTAATTTGGTAGTTTTTTATATTGCTTTGGTGAGCTTATGTTTTGCATTTCCTTCTGGTGATTTAGATCTATGGGTCTTCAATGGTGAAAAGTTTTGTGGATGCCTTCTTTTGAAAACAAACTTCTTCATCATCACTATTAGGAAATAGAAATATTGTTCTGTAACTGGAATGCTCCACTTTTCTAAAATAATTTGTTCATTTTGGAAATTAAAATATCCTCTAGAGATTTGCAAAACAACATGATGGATTGTGTAACGTTAAGACCGAAAAACTGGACCCTTGTCTCACTAGATTGCTAAGTCAAACAGGCAAAGAGACCAACTGTCTGGTTTTGGCATTCCAATCTAGTACAGTTTTACTAATTGTTTGTTAGTGTAATTTGTGAATTTTGAAAATATCAGTTCGCTGACCTCATGGTTATGTGTAATTATGGTTAAATAATTTGGATCATCTGCATTTGAAAATTTTGGTTTGAAACACTATAGGTTGCATTGTAGTAATTAGTAAGGAGATTTGTTCAGACTGCACCAATCAACTTTAATTGGCTACAAGATAACTCATGTGATCTCCTTAAAAATTTGAAGTTCATCAATTTTTGGTTGATCCTGTTGGCTTTACTTAAATAAAAATCATTGAACTTGAAGCTGTTTCATCAGTTCTATATATTCGTTTATTGGCTATATGTTGACACATGTCAATAAATACTGTGGTGTTGATTTATGCTAAACAAAATTCTGTTCAGGAACATCCTCAAAAATTTGACACTTGCATATGGACAAATGATCCTGAAGAGTGGTTTTTTCCATGCTGATCCACATCCGGGGAATATTCTGATTTGTCGAGGTTCTGAGGTCAGCTTCACCTCTATAAAATTTTCAACAACTCTAGTTTGACATAAACTCTGGATTGTGTCACCAATTTACTGCCAGCTTTTGACTGTGAGTTGCTCCTGCCATGTGTTAGGTTGCTTTGCTTGATTATGGGCAAGTGAAGGATCTTCCTAATGAGCTGAGGTTGGCATATGCTAATCTAGTACTTGCAATTGCTGACAATGATCCATTAAGGGCAATGGAGAGCTTCAGGTGCCATTATTTGTTTTCATAACTTTGGGTTGTGGACTTTTTTTTTTAAAAAAACTTGGGTTGTGGACTTTAAGTGACTATAAATGGTAAAAATTATAGGAGTAGGTAGGATTATGTACAAATGAGTGGGGAAAGAAAGAGAAATACTCCCTCCGTTTGCCTTTGTATGTTGGTTCAATTCTTAAGGGATGCCAAACAAGTATTGCAAATTGCAGGAGAAGAAGAAAAGGTAGAATGTGTGGTTGGAACTTGTAAGTGGCTAAAAAATTGCCAAAATAGAATAAACTCTGACCAAAATGAAATGCAAAGGAAAACAGAGGGAGTAGGAGAAGGTGGACATGGTCAGCAATCTAAAAGTTAATATGTGTATAGTTACTATTCTAAAGATTCAACGACAGTACTTATAGGCTCAAAAAGTTAAAACTTCGTATGACTTTATTTTGTGTTATATGATATCATTGTCGTTCTTTTAAGTTTTCTAATATGTATTCTTAGCTTTCTGTTCTTCCTTCTTCCCTTGGTGTTTTGAAAGGGAGCTTGGCATAATTACCTTGCAGAAAGCGGACACTGAGGAAAAAGAAATGTTTAAATTAGCAACCACAATGTTTGACACAAAATTACCTCCTGGTGTTACTATGTTGCAGCCTTTCTCAGACGAATCATCCTTAAAAACATTTTCCGTGAAGGTTGTTTCTAATCCATGTATTATACTGTTAAGTTTGACCTATACTGGTAGTTTTCAAATTTTGCCATTCTAGCTCAAGTTACTTGGATCCTTAATCAAAACAAAGATTATTTTGACCTCATCTCCTGTGTTAAAATTGGTCCAATGATGTTGATTGACCGCAACACCCTTTGTAACCAATGGACCGTCTGAAAAGCTGAAGTCCTGGCTACTACAGTAAACTCAATTTTGGTCTAAATGTCTTGTATGTTTCCCAAATAAGAAAATGGTAACTAGAATAAATGCATGATTAGGATAATATGTTTTACTTGGATATTTCCAAGATTAATTGGTAAAAAGCAGCTGGTTTAAAGAATAGAATACATTCAATGCCAATGGTGGTACTTGGAAGTAAAATTTCTTGTATTGCTCAGTTCTATTAAGCACTTGGCTCCCACACCTTTAGTTGGTGCCTTGGTGGCAACTCCCTGGCTCACGCTTGATTGTGTTAATGCACACACCATAGGATTCAGAGTATTAACATATGAACTTTTAGAGGAGTGTAAGATGGATAATTAGAGAATTCAGTTTAGGAAAGCCAAGTCTAAGATATTTTTTCCTTACATTTTGGCACCTCTCAAGTAAGTCATCTCTGCCACGGTTACCCACGTTCAGTGAAGGCGTCCATTTTACTTGAATTTACTCGAGCATATTCTCTTACACATTTTTGGCTAACTGTTGTTGCTTTATGGACTCCAATGAGATCAGTGAAGGTAGATAATGTGTTCATTCACAAGTCAATAGGGAAACAAGTATCGCCACCAAGTACAGGATATATTAAGACATCACTGGGATTTGGAACTATATCTACTTATTCACATTTATTTTAACCTGGAACTAGTATCACATCCAGTTTCTTGTTTGATTTGAAGGTAAATGTGGATCCATTATAAGATCTGCTATTTTGTTGTTTTTGCTTTTCAAATTCTACAACTTTCAAGTTCACCAGGGTTCTGTTTACAGTATCATTCAGTCAGGAAAGGAACATTCTCTAAATTGTAGCTACAGTTACTTCATTGTTACCAATTCATTAAAATTCTAGAACATTGAATATGGTATTGGTAAAGGTGATTTGTTAGTGACAGCCTCATGTACTCAAAGCTCCAAGCTTAACACTTGTAACTTGTACCTGAGAAATGCACAATGTCGGCAGCTTGTGAAATAATCTGAAAATCATTCTATGTTTGTGCCACTATCTGTTGACGGCTTACGCTAGTTATGACAATGACTGTTGTAGGTGTTTTAATTTTGAATTTTACGTGCTCCAAAGTCTGAAGAATCTCTCTGTAAACTGTTGGGAATTATGTAAATACTGCAATGGATGCTTACAATAGTCTGTATGCCAGATTCCACTTTGACAGCTGTGTGAATCACCCCTTGAAATTGGTCGAATATGACTGAGCCTATTGTATTGTGCTGGTGACAGGCTTTCCCAGAAGAACTGTTTTCTGTTCTTCGTACGGTGCATTTATTGAGGGGACTCAGTGTTGGTTTGGGAATCAACTATTCCTGTGCTGAGCAATGGAGACCCATTGCTGAAGAAGTTCTCCATAATGCAGGCAGGTTACCAGGTAATTTTTCCTCGCAACTAACATCGAAGTGCATAATCTTAGTTACATTGTATTGTATACTTGGACTTAGGAAGGGCAGAGTAAGTCCCATAACTGATTCTTTGGAATTTGATATTCATGCCTTAGTTAGACTTCCTATTAGTAATTGTCAGTGATTGTATTCTTTCACCTTTACAACTACCATCTTTACTGTGTAAGCCATCTATCATCCATTTTACTTAATCTGTGGGGAACAAGTCTCATCCTATAATTACCTCTTTCAGCAAGCATTCCATTAACTTCTGTAATTTATGCTTTACAGGCAGAATGCCTAAGAGACTTCATAGACGTGGAATGTTCAAGATGTTTCGAAGACAGTGAATGGTATTCAAAGAGCCGCAGGTTGATAACATTTTAAAATGAATTGGTATAGTTGTCTCATAATAGATCAACCCTTAATAGAGGATAACTGGAGGCTGCTACTCTACTTGTAGTTGGGGCAGTTTCCCAAAGCCTTGAGAGAGTAGGTGTGTATGCGGATATTTTTATTCATTATCCAAGGGATGACTAGAAATGAGTCAGTCCTTATATTTTTTGCCACCTTTTGGTGGCCAAATTTGATCAAAATCATCAAATTTATTGAAGATTTTGCTGAGTTATTATCACACATTTTGTGCTTAGTCTATCTACATTTATTTGGTTCCAACATTCGACCTTGCATATGGCACCAGATTACTAATTAAGAAAAATAATGATACAATGTAGCTCAAGACTTGGCTTGAATTCTAGATACAAAAACCTCTAGCCTAAGGTTCTTGGTATGTATGTTAGGACATTTCTCACATCCTCTCAATCCTTGGATGTAGGATTCGTTGGAAATTAGTGATAAGTTTTGTCATCGGATGGCCAATTGCTTCGTTATTGGAGGGTTTTGGTGGGGTAATTAAAGTTCGGATGAATTCAAATGATGTTTTTTGGCTTTTAAAAAAAATAAAAAATAAATTGGCCTTAATGATGAGTTTTATTCTTATGAAGCAATTAAAATAACTTTTTTTAATCTAATTATCAATGCCCTTGTTAGAATTAATTTCAACATATTGTATGCCAATATCCAACACTTTTGAAGATTCTTATCCACATCAAGAAAGAAAAGAGATACTGCAAGTTCAAATTTGTTTCCACATCTATACATCCTTGGAAAACTTGTCAGCTTTTTACATCCATGGCCAACATACTCAAGGAATATTACAGTCAGCAGGCATGTTTAACCATGAAAGTAGTAGAATTTTCCAACCAGACTCTTTATTAAACTGAGGATAGACATTAAACTGAAAAACAGAAGCCTGAATCACACAGATTAGGAAGGAGCTTTTGATAGATAGCTTATGCTGCAAGAAGCTTCTTTATGTCCTCCTGTAACGTAGTAGGAACGAAACACATGAGATAGAAAGAGATGTAAAGCATGGGTAGAAAGAAGATAACCTCGTCAAGTAATGCAATCATCGATATTGTTTTTTGTGAAACAGCTTTTATTAAAGACCAGCTATATTGTATACTTTTTCCACCTTATGGACAAAGTACAAATCAAGTTAGCAAATCACCAGAATACTGACCCTAATATCTACCATGGTTGATTAGGTATCTAACATGAGGGGGTGGGGTGAATACTTATGCTGAGATGCGAACAAAAGAAAACCAAAATGATACACTGAAAAACTCATCAGTTTAGTCCAAGCCTTAATAAATATTTTCCCAAGCAATAATTGCAATTAAAGAGAGGTCTATATTAGATTTGCTGACTAATATCAACCTCCAACAAGACATGATTGATCCAGATCGAAGTTTTCCAATCTTTTGTATGAAATACTTTTCTTATCATCAAGATGCACAAAATGAACTAAGTTAAAAATAGACCTAAAATTAAGAGAACTGTGGTTAGAAGCTCCTGCATGTGCAGCATCTGGGGCAAAGGTAGGTCAGTTTTCTGCTTCTTAAACAATCAATTGATGATATTGTTATCCCTTTTATGGTATCAAATCACTAAGCAGCGTTCACCCTACGCTATGTCCATAAGCATGATAAGTGAGAGGAATATAAAATACCTCTATCTGGGAAGGTGACGTTGTGGGTGGATATCTTTCAGCAACTTTACCATTCTTGTCCACTAGAAACTTCTCAAAATTCCACTTGATCAAATCACCGAAAAGGCCTCCAGCATTAGATTTCAAAAACTTATACACTGGAGCTGTATTGGAGCCGTTAACGTCAACCTGTGAAAAATATATTTTTAGCTCTTTGTGCCACATGGAAGTTCAAGTCGCAATCAACGATCATGGAGATGAATATGATAAAAATTACCTTATCAAATATAGGAAATTCTGCTTTAAACCGAGTGCAGGCAAACTGTTTGATATCAGCGTTTGATCCTGGTTCTTGTCCGCCAAACTGATTACATGGAAAGGCTAAAATTTCAAGTCCTGCATCGAACAGATAAAGTCATCATTTTTATTGAGAGGACCTTTTACCGTGACAACAATTAACAAACTTCAGCGTAATCACGACCACAATACATAAGCAACAAAAGATAATCATATGCACTGTACAGTCTGTACAACTAAAATACTTTAGATTAATGTAAAGGTTAAGCAAGTGAAATATTGCATAGGTTTAATCAACGCTGTGATATCCCATGTATACATTTTCTTAATTCACTACCAGTTCAGAGTAAAGCTATAAGTCTACGAGGGTTCCAAAGCTCAAAAAGATGAACACATGGAAGGTATAATCCTAAAAGCAATAGCAAGAGTGTGAGCTAAACCTGGTCCCAATCTTCTGAACCTTCATGCAGAATATAAAAATGAGTTGATGGGAAAAAAAATATATACTGGTATTGTTGAACATTTGGATAAATAAAACACCGTCCAAATTTTCATTAAGGGGGTTTGGGTGGCTACTGGCATTTTAATTTTTTTACTAAGTTAAAACATAATTTATTTGATTATTTCTTTCTCTTTTCTAATTTAATTCTGAAAGGACAATTACATTGTGTTATCGAAATTTCATGTATAGTAATGAAAACAAGTCATTTATTGTTTTCAGCACCTGTCCAGAACCAGCCTTTCAGGTTATGGAATAACAGTGTTAGATTTCTTAGACCTAGAGTATGAAATAAAAGTGGCCCTTCAATGGGATCTTTGGTAATGAAAGCATAAAAGGAATTTTGCATCGCACAGGATGCAAATATGACCAGCCTGATTTAGTAATAAGCCCAACATTTTTAAAACAAGTATATCAACGGGATCTTGAGAAGGTTATCTATAGCTCGTACACCAAGAAACCAATCCACTGTTTTTTTCTTCTACAGGAAACCATAAGGCCTTTCTCGTTACACAAGTTCAATCATCCTAAAAAATTAAGTGATGAAAAAATTAACTGAATGCAATGGAATGCTACATGACCACAACACGCACCCTGGCACTCTCAAATGTGGTATTATATCTGATTATATCTCAAACATATATGCTATAGAGTAGTTTCCAATCATTTGAGTCACTTTACTCCTCCAATCCATACCAATAGTTAATGCATAGTGGAAAATATATATATTCATTTTAGCTTCATTTAAAACCAGATCAATTGCATAGAGGCAGATTTTGAGCAATTTCTTTAGTAAGAAATAAAGATTGGGAATAATATACCACAGAACATGGGATACTTCAAATTTTAAGACTTCAAAAATGAATAGAGTGCACCAGAGAATGCAATTATAATACAAGCAAACAAAAAGAGATAAAAGGCAGAAGTCTCCAAGCAGAACTTGAAGAAAACTAAGTATTCCCCTAACCAGGCAGCTACCTTGTGGAAGTGGTATGAATCAAGATATTCTTTTACTAAAAGACTACGAATGCAAAATAATAGTACTCTAAGCTGTTCACAATCACCGTTTCTGACAGTAATAGACAAATGTAGTATTTTTGGGTCATGATTACCAGCAAACTATTCTTTTACTAAAAGACAAAACAATGCAGAATAATTAGTAGTGTAAGCTGTTCGCAATCATCGTTTCTGACAGTAATAGACAAATGTACTAGTATTTTTGGGTCATGATTACCAGCAAACTATTCTTTTACTAAAAGACAAAAAATGCAGAATAATTAGTAGTGTAAACTGTTCACAATCATCGTTTCTGACAGTAATAGACAAATGTAGTAGTTTTGGGTCATGATTACCAGCAAACTATTTTCTCCCCCACTACACTGAAAAGTGAAAGATGATGACATATAATCATGAACATATTTTTCCAAATACAGCACTTTATTTCTGCTTTCTGCATATATCCAGTGGAAGATACTATCAAATAGATCACAGCCTCACCTTGATCTTTATACCTCTCATATACTTCAGATAGCTCTTTGTAATTTGAAGATGTCAATCCACTGAATGAAATATTAGTATTGTCAGTTAACCAGGAGGTACAGCAGAATGTAGATATTAGTTCTTGGGATCAAAGATTCACTAGAATTTTTACCGTGCAGAAAACTTACCATTTAGAAGCAACATTAACAATTAGAAGGACCTTTCCCTTGAATTTGCTGAGTGGCACTTCATTCTTATCAATATCCTGTTTGAAAAAAGGAAAACAGCAACTAATGAGTAAATTCTCCCATTCTCGTGAGAAGAAATTAGTCAGATATAAGGAAGACAGCAATCTTAGATAAAAGGAAACTAAAATATTCAATAATAGGCGGCCTAATAAAGAAGGGCAGAGAACTTTAGCAAGATTCTCCATGCCAGGAGCCAAAACACAAAAGTATAGAATCATCTTCCTAGAAACATGGCGATTAGACTATCAGAAATGAAACATGGAAACTGGAAGCAAAAAAGGGTTTGTGTCTTTGTGATAAACCAGCCTACTTCTAGTTGCAGAGGAACAGGAGTAGTTCACATTGAAGGATGAAACCTTGAGGAATTCATATCTTCAAGTTTATGCCAGACTATGCAAACTTATGCCATTAGCTCTTGTCTTCAACTCAAACCAAAATCTCATTTGAGCAAGAAGCAACATTGTATCTTTTCCCGTAAACATCAATTTGCACCCATTTATCACACTAATGTCCTTCACTAACTCATTCCTTCAGCTTTTAGGTCACTCACTTAATTCTAAAACATATCTATCATAAGCAGATCATAGACATGTTAATGACTTTACTCAAAATGGAACTATCAAGGCCTTATGAGCCATTTATTTGCACTCCACAATATTCTTAACCCTGTAACTTCTGATTGTAAGAACCTCAAATCAAAATGACAGCCACATCACACATATAACAGCCTCACAGAACACCATTAATAAACAACATAAGAAACACAAACCAAGAGTACAAATAAACAGATGATAGTAATCCAGCAGTAGGGAAATGATAAAATGCACATATAAAAAAGCTTACCTGGACAGTGAAATCATAAATACTCTCCCCCGTTGCAGCTCTGGCAAAGACGGTGCTGAAGGATGAAGAAGAATTTAACTGAAACCCAGAAAACTTGGAAGATGAAAGACAGAACCCATGTCCGAAAACCGCTGATTTAGAGGACCCAAGTTTGGTTTTGAAACACGGGAAAGCCGAATTTAAAGTGAGTGTCTGCAAAGGTGCTGAGAAAACTGCTGAGAATGCAATTGAATACATTGTGTTTGGAATATGGCCCGATGATTCTCGCAAATATTTTCGTAAGCACTGGTAATTTGGACGATTACAGAAGTCACTGCACACAATAACAACAAAAAAGAAACCGGTGGGGAGTCGTATTTGGTGTGGAAGATGATGATCCACGTGTTGAATGATTGTATAGATTCGTGGCATTTCTTCTTGACAAAATCAACCATTAGAAAGTCACCATAGCTTTATTAACACTAGATATCACCTTCAAACTTTTTTCAATGAAAATATTTATATTAATAATTTATCAATTATCATAATTATGTATGAATGTTAATATTTTTCTTTAGTTGAGAAAAAAAGTATGCAAATAGAAAGATAAGAGCAGAGTATGAGAGATGGGAACTTTGTGATTCAGAATTCACAACGGGTTCCAGGACACATAGCGAGGGTGGCGGACCTCATCGATTTGGATAGCAGATGGTGGAAGTCTGGCTTCTAGAGGACTTGTTTACGGTGGAGGAAGTTGAGCTGATCAGGGAGATACCGCTTCGTAACCCAAACTCTCCGGATAAGGTGGATATGGCATTACACGAATCCGGGGAAGTACACAGTGCAGTTGGCCTATCATGTTGCAGTGGAAACGAGGCATCAGCCGCTGACGACAGAAGTGGGGTCACAGGCGTTCTGGAATCGCTTTTGGAAGTTTAGGGTCCCGAAGAGAGCTTTACATTTCGCATGGAGGTTTTGCAAGGATTCTCTTCCGACGGTGGCTAATCTGAGGCACCGAGGGGTGGAGGTGGACTCGTCTTGCCCATTCTGTTTGCAGGATGAAGACTCGACGGCTCACTTATTCTTTGATTGTGACTATGCTCGGACGACATGGGGGAAAGTGAATTTATGGTCGAAGATTGAGTTGGCTAGGCGGCAACAAGGGGATGCTTGGTTCCGGGAGATCCTGAAGGATGGAGATTAGGAGTTGTACTCGCTGGCAATCATGGTCTGCGACAGATTATGGTTTCAAATGAATAAGAGGATCTTCAAGCAAGCTCAGTTGGCAGCTAGTGTCGCTGCAGCGGGAGTAGTGGCTAACTTGAGGAATTACAGGTCAGCTCAGAACTGGAGGGAGGAATCGTCGAATGCATTGCTACCGCAGAAGCTGTTGAGGCCGCCGGACCCCGGGTATCCAGATTAATTTTGATGCTGGGGATGTGGGGGTTGGTGTGGTGGCCTTGGACCAGTCAGGCTCATTCTTGCGGGCTGTGGCAAGATGGATACCGCACGTCAGTGATCCAGTTTTGGCTGAATGCTTAGCCCTGGAGGAAGCGCTCGTGTTGGCCAGAGATTTGAACCAGCTGGAGATTAAACTGGTGGGGGGATGCCCTTCAGGTTGTTCAAATGGTGAATCAAGAGGTGGATTACTCGGACAATTGTAGGGAAACGGTTTCGAGAATTCAAAGTTTGCTAGAGAATGGCACTTGATCAGGGCCTTTCTGGGTTCCACGTAGTAAGAATTTTGTATCTCATTCTCTAGTTAACTATGCTAAATCGAACCCTGAACTTGAATGAAAGTATTACATTTTTCAAAAAAAAAAGAACTAAAAAAGTAGAGTATGAAGAATGAGAGAAAAAGGATAAAGGATCTGTTTACCAGAACTTATCTGTAGATCAGTTCAGTTCAATTCAATTCAATTCAGTTCAGTAAAAATGCAATTTGTTGAAATTCAGGTTAATTCAGTTTTGCTGATTCCATTTTTTCAATACATCAATTTTCAGTTCAGTTCAATTCAGTTTAGTACAGCAAGAAATCAGCTCTAGTAAACAGAGCCAAAGTATCTACAACTAAGAAAAATGTATAAAAAGTTAGAAAAGTTATAAGAAATCAAAATGCAACTAATTAAATTAATTATTAAAAATACTTTGTTGATTTTATTTTTAAATTTTAAGTGAAATTTATGGAAGCGCCAAAACTATTGTTGGAGACTCGTAGCAAAAGTTTCACTATGTTATTTAGATGTGGAAAGATTATAGTGAATAAAAATTGTTATGAAATTTAATTAGTACCAGTACACTTTCAACATTAAATATATTTTGATGTGACTGTTTTTCTCAATTATAAAGAATTAAGGGCGAAGAATAGTGGAAAAGAAAGAAATTAAATTTGGATGGAAGAATAAGGCCCTGTTTGTCATAGTTTATCTGTAGATCAATTCAATTCAGTTCAGTTCAGTGAAAATGTAATTTGATGAAATTCAAGTTAATTCAGTCATGATTCCATTTTTCAATACATCAATTTTTACTTTAGTTCAATTCAGTTCAGTTCAGTTCAATTCAGTACATCAAGGAATAAGCTCTACGGAATACCCTTCATTTGTGAGGTCATCCCTCACACTTTCTCTTTCCAGCCTCTCTCTCGGGCACACACCCCAAGACCAGATCTTCTTTTTCTTCCGATCGGAGGGGTGGCCGGAGATCGGCGCCCCTCGCCGCCGGTCACCCCCTCCACCCCTTCCCCTTTATTTACGCACCCAGCCACCCCACTCCCTCCCTCACCTGAACCTCTGTCTTTTTTCTCCGCCAAGCAACGGTCAAAATCATATGTTGTCGACGCACAGGTCCGATCAGTCGGAAAGCCGGCGGTGGAAAGACAGTCACGCGACAGTCGCCGTCGACCGGACAGCTCCTGCCGGAAAGACAGTGGATCCACAGTCGCCACCGGAGCCACATCTGTGTTGTCCACCTCCTGACGAAGTTGTTTTTTGATCGGAAAAACTAGGGGATCTCGACCGGACTTGGATTCAGATCTGCCCGGAAAAACTCCTGCTGTAGCAGTAGCACCGCTGCCACGCGCCGCCGGGCGGTGCGAACAAGCTGGCGTATCAACGCGCTTGCCGCCTCGCCAGCGATACACGCGCCACCAACACGGTCAACGCGCAGTGGTGGGCGCGTGACTGCCACGCGCCGCAGTGAAGGCTCCGTCACGCAGCCACCGGAATCCTCCCGTCGTGAGATATTGGTTCTGTTTCTTTTATTTATTTTGTCAGATGGAGTGGTGCTTCAATTGAGTCTTTTTGTGAAGTCATCTAGACTAGTTTATCGAGTATCCTTTGCCTAGTTGCTGTTTTCCTTGTAACTGGATTAGCCGGGCTATGGAAAATCCCCTCGGCTTCTAGTCTCTTTCCTAGTAACAGTATAGGAGAAATCCGAGTCAGAGTAGTTGACACAATTTACTTCTGGCGACTCTGTGAAATGAGCTAGACTAGTAGACTTGGCTGTCTAGTTTATACTGGTCAGTGCAAGTTATCGGTGCTTTACCTGCTAGATGGTTTTTTTATGCTCTAGGGCATTAGACTTTAGGATGTTAAGATGTACTCTATCGCACTTTTTAGTTGTAGGTACAGCGTGTATCAGCGCTCTAGATACAGTATATGTACTGTAATCTTTCAAATTGCCTCCCTTTGAGGAGATCAGTTATTCAGGTTTGGGGAACCTAATAAATATCCCTCCACCCACGGTGGTTTAACTTAAAAAAAAAAAAAGGAATAAGCTCTACTAAACAGGGTCTAAGTGTATCGAAAATAAAAGTTAAATTAGAAAAGTCAAATGTACCTTTAATGAGGCTTATTTTACATTTTTTGTTTAATTTTTTCTAAAAAAAAGTTTGGGGAAATTATGTGAGGCGCCGTGTGTCGCTTTCACATGCAGTCTCACAAAATTGCACTTTTATATATAGTATAGATAGATTGTCTTACTTTTATTTATAGATGATTTTCTAACATTATTCTATTTTTCTTTTTTTTTAATATTCTTACAATTCAACCACACATCATGTACTACTTTTTCAACTTTCAAACACAATCTCATCACTTTCTCTTTTCTCCTTATTAAAGATTAAAGATTAAAGATTAAATTATTAATGTTCATGTGGTACAAATAGTTCAGTAGGAGGTTGATTGCCCGATTTCCTTTGTTTCAGTACGGGATAAAATCACTTTTATGATAGAGCGGAGTCAAATAGGAGGACCATACTGGGTTCCTAGAGATAGAAATTACATAGCTCACGCTCTGGCTGCTTTTGCAAAGTCAAACTCCCTTTTAGTTAACACTTACCACTTGGGATGCTTTACTTAACTTCTTATCATTCGCTTCCGGACTTTATCCGGAATCATGAAATATAAGAGTATCCACATTGGTGCTTCTTAGGAGCACTTTTCTTAATAAGGAGTACTCCTTATATTAGCATGACCATTGTGGATTTTTAAGGAGCACTCTTTAATAGGCAGCTACTCCCTAAATAAGAAGTTGTTGCCTCTTTTGTTGTGCAAGAGCCAACCAATAAACAATTTCCATTCTACATTTATTTTTTATTTTATTTACATCTTTACTTCTTTTTCTTGCATTAAAAAAGTATTGAAAAGTATACCACCATTGTTGATGGTTGCTCTTTACCTAGTTATTACAAAAAAAGATGATGTAGAATTGAAGGAGCGCTTCTTACCTCCAAACCACTATGGATGCTCTAAGGAAGAACCCAACACTAACAATGGAGCTACACTTAAGAAACACTTCTTTTTCTTTAATTTTATTTTTAAACTTAAAATTAAAAAACACTTAATGGCAAGAGTAGTGTTTTTATTGGTTGGTCAAGTACAAGAAAAGAGACAACCACTCCCTAAGTAAGGAGTAACTCCTTATTAAGGGTGGCTCTTAAAACTCCACAATGGTCATTCTTAAATAAGAAGCACTCCTTATTTAAGGAGCACCATTGTGGATGCTCTAAGCTCTATGTTTTTTTAAAAAAGATTAATTTATTAAAAAAATCCCTTTATACTTAAATAGTAAGAGTAACATAACCCTAATCCAACCAAAACACAAAATGCAAACCATTGTTTATATATGTTAAACTGCTGCACCTTTCAATGTATTATCTGCAACTTTTTTCCTCCCAAAAGTTCTCAGATACCCTGCAAAAGACTCTTTCAAGACAGACTTTTTACCCTTTCACTTTACTATTAGATTCTCGACAAAGCGAGTTTCTGGTTTCTAAGCTTTAAACTATAAACTTTATATGTTGATGTGAAGATGACGCGGATATCTTGATCTTTCAAAACCGAACTGAAAAAATATAAATATATTTAACTGAACTAAACAAACTAAACTAAACAGATATGACAAACAGGGCATTACCGAAAAATGTAAACGTCAATAGATTATCAAATATCAACATTATAACCTGAAACATCAACCACCTAAACTTAGAAGCATCTCCAATCTAGTCTCGTTTTGTAAAATTCTCTTGCCAACTCAGCTTAATTGACACTGCCATTAATAGATATCAAACAGTATTATCATTTTGACGTGGAGAGGAAATTGATCGCGGTTGTCAATATGGGTTTGATTTTCCGAGGATCAAATGAAGCTTATACACTTGCCAAATCAACTAATATATTGAGTGGACAATTCAAATTTTAATTTGCCGCTAAAACTCGTGTTTAACCATTCAAATTTCTTTTTCCTTGAATTGATCAATACTATGATTTAACCATTTTACCTAAGGAGTCGTTTGTGTGGACCATCCCTAGCTATACTATGAGCTACTTCAGAATCCCGGATTTCACAGTGGATGAAATTCATAGCCTACTGAGCAATTTCTGGTGGAATGGGAAGGTGGATGAGAGAAAGATTCACTGGGTAGCATGGGAGAAGATGTCTCAGTCAAAGGACAAAGGAGGGCTCGGATTCAGGTATCTGAAGGCTTTTAACACGGTTCTACTTGGAAAGCAGGCTTGGCGGTTTTTCACTCAGCCTCATTCCTTGCTCGCCTGGGTTCTAAAGGCGATATACTATGAGGATGGGGATCTACTGGCGTCATCTCTTGGATCTAGACCTTCATGGAGTTGGCAAAGCATTCATGAGGCTCTGGAGTTGATCCATTTAGGCGGCAGGAAAACCATTGGTGGAGGCAGGTCGACGAGTGTTTGTCATGACCTTTGGTTGCCGAGGGATGGAGAGTTTCGTATTAGGAACCCGGAGAATGTACCCGGGGAAATCACCAGGGTCTCCGATCTTATAAATGTGAATACTGGATGGTGGGACTGTGCTGTATTGGAGGCTTCTTTTGACAGGGCTGATGTGGAGGTGATTAGAGCTATCCCGTTGCAGAATCTAGGTCGTGCTGACAGATGGGTCTAGCAATACTCACAGTCGGGGACAGTTCGATCGGCTTACCATGTGGCAATTGAAAATCCGGCTTCATCTTCACATCACCATCTTAATGCCATCGGTTTTGGAGAGAGTATAAGAGATTTTGGGGTCGGTTCTGGAAGTTGCATGTACCGAAGCGGGCTCTACACTTTGTTTGGCGTCTATGCTCGGACTCATTATCTACGGTGGAGAATCTCAGGAGGAGAACTATTGAGGTGTCCCTGTTATGTGCTCTTTGTTCGTTAGAGGGAGTCACAACCAGGCACCTCTTCGTTGAATGTGCATATGCGAGGGCAGCCTGGACTGTGGCTGGTGTTTTGAATGAGGTGTTGGTTGTTGGGCAGCTTAGGAGAGATCTTTGATTTCGAAAACTGCTACGGGAGAAAGATGATGCATTTTGTGAGCTCGTTATTACGGTATGTGATGGGATTTGGTTTCAGCGGAACCGCCAGGTATTCGAACACTCTCATCTTGGTTCGGATATCATGGTGGCTTCTGCTATGTCTGGTCGAAGGAGATTCTTGGAGGCCCGCGGATGGGTGGACGATGTCTCGGATTCCCTTTTTCCAGGATCATTACTACGACCACCAGAAGGAAGAACCAGGATTTATTTTGATGTGGGTACCGATGGTGATTCAGCTGTGACTGGTACAGTGGCTTTTGACTCAGGTGGTGTCTTCCCTCGTGCATCTACCAGGAGATTTCCCCATGTCCAAGACCCTGTACTAGCTGAGACATTAGCGCTAGAAGAAGCCCTGTTCCTGGCAGAAGTTGTTAACCTCCCGTAAGTTTGCTTTATCGGAGATGCTATTCAGGTGGTGCAAATGGTTTGACGCGAGGTGGCTTGCCCGGTCATATATGAGTCGGTTTTTGACCGAATCAAATCTACGCTGGACCGGAATTATTTAGGGGGCCTCTTCTGGGTACCGAGTGATTGTAATTTTGCCGCCCACGCTCTAGCAAACTATGCGAAGTCGAACCCCTTGTTAGTTAATACTTGGGATGCTCTACCTAGCTTCTTGTCATTCGATTATGGACGTTTTCCAGAATTCTGAAATATAATTTCTTTGCTTAAAAAAAAAAGAGTCGTTTGTGTGCGTGACTCTAGAGAGAAGTGAGAGCAAAATTCGAGAAAGTTGAGTTAATACCATTTTTAAAACCTTTGTCGATAATGTTGCAGATTTATGTCATTATCATTTCACTAATTTATGATTATTTAACCTATAAAATACTCCCTCCGTGCCAACTCCCAACCAAAACTTCTTACTTTCCTTTTTTGTCCGTCCCAACCAAAATTTCTTACTTTCATTCTTTCCTCTTTTGGCCAAAAAACAACTACAAAAGACAAATATACCCTTAATGAATTCTTATAAACAACAATAATAATAAGTGATATTTCATTTATACCCTCAAAACTCCACCTATAAGATATAAAATGCATTTTTCTTAAAATCCGAGCCGAAATCAACTAAGAAGTTTTGGTTGGGACGGAGGGAGTCCAATGCAAGTATAACTTCTTATTCCATGTAAATCATTACAACTCACAAGTACATAATTAAAGGATCATAATCCCTCACTTTTATTTGTGGAATTTACATTACATTATAACAAAAACAAGTTTATGTGACTTCTCCCCATTGATTTCCAGTATAACTTATAGAGAAAATATAGACTTCAATCAAGGTGGAGAGACGGCGGAATTACAATAACATGTTTTCCGGAACCAATTTCCGCAATGACCACCATTTTTACCAATCGACCTACAGTAATCGCTGCATTCATACTCATTGAATGGGCACCCATAACCAGCATTCGCCACATTTATGCATGTATCTGTGAGCATTTATTTAAGAAGAATTAAATGTGATAAAACTTCAGATATATTTAAAAATTCTTGCATTTAAATTATAATTTTAAAAAAATCTTTATGCACTACCTGCAGCTATAATACATAAATTCTAATATAATAGAGTCATGTCTCATCATAAAGAGTTTCTCCAAAGTCATTCAACCACTTGCTAGTTGCTACTAACCATGGCCATGCATATCAATCAATTCATGTATTACAGATGGACTCTTGGCGGAATCTAATTTGGAGGGGAGGGAAATGGTATTCTAGAGGAATTTGGAGTTTTGAGATTAATTGTAAGCATACATGATAATCTAGCGAAATTTGGTTTCCAAAGACATTTTGGACATCTTAAAATAAAAATTATTTCCTCTTCAATCATTCAAGATTAAGCTCCGTGCCTCCGAGGATACCATTATATAGGATGAACCACCCTCACAATTCAAAAACCAGTATACATGAAGAAAATATAGCCATCAACAAAATATACCTGGATTGAGAACAAGCACGGCGAAGAGCACCAAAAAAATAACAGTCGAGAACTTCATATTTTCTGATGAGTACGTTTGATGTTTCATTATGGAAGACGAAGTTCTATATTTATACTATACTGATCTCCATGGTCCCAAACAATTCATCTTTTTGGATGATAGCATATCTTATTCCTTTTTATACAAATTATAATTGATCATATTTATTTAGATGTTTATTATTTTGTAAAAAAGGTCACTTAATTTATTATATCTAAACAATATTAAATTTGTTAGCTAATTAAACACTCTAATTTCATGATGTTAAATCATAAATATACATAACTATTAATTTAACATAGTATATATGGAAGAATATTAAGAATATTTTTTCTTAAATTAAGAATATTAATTTAACCAGTATACAACAATGTTCTTACACACAAAAATTAAAATTAAAAAAATACAAGAAGAATTAATGTTAGTCCACTCATTTGGTACCGACGTAGTGTGTGATAGTCCGTTTACTTAAACCGACGTGTAAAATTTAATTTCAGGAAGCCTAACAAAACAAAAAAAGACATATGTAATGTATACTTTGAGATGTAAACGCATGACTAATAATGTTACATGCATGTCGGTTGCATTGATACAAATATTAATTAGACACGTCCAAGTAAATATCACATCCAAATAATAAGATGGCTAATGGAAAACGCATGAATCTGTAGTAATTAATTGCTAATTTCAAAAGAATATGAAGTAAATGAAATAAGTCTCTTTTCAGTATATACATGGCAGCATGTTAAGCTCATGCATCTTCCTAGTCGGTTTCGGTAAATGGAATTAATTATAGTTCTGCAATTCATGAATTTGAAACTCAAACTTAGTTCTAGGACGTTCTAACTAGGCTGCTGGGAAGTGGAAACGGCCATGTTGAACATATCATCCTCATGAGCTTTCGTTCGTAAAATCAGCTTCGGCAGCAGATGAAGAACAGGTTGAGCAAGTTCATCAAGAACCATTTGTATCCGTTCTTCTTGAACCATTTCAATGGATTCCACCTTCGTTTCCGGGGTCATTTAATGTACGTTCTGAGCCAAGAATTCAGCGAACCCTCATTCGTATCCTATGCATGCGGGTGATATAAATGAAATTAACAATCTTTAAACATAATTAAAACCAATTGTATTACGTACAGTGAGGAGGTTGATTAGAAACCTCGGGGGACAAAAGTGTTTGTTATTAAATATGGAGCTTTTGAGCGAGCTTTTGTTATTAGAAACCAAATGCATGTGCATTTCTCTATTACTTTTTTGTATCAAAACAATGAACGTTCATTGAGTTCCATACAACATAAATACATATATATATATATATATATTATAAAGGTAAGTATATATGTATATATATGATAATATCAACACCCCATATGAACATGATTATGTATATATATGAACACCCAGTTAAACATGATTACTATAGCATGGGCTGCGAAACGCTGGATCCAATATAAGAAACCATGGGGCAATCCGTCGCTTCCGGTCGGTGGTTAAGTTGGAAGCGATGGATGAACCTTCTCAACAGGCGATAACTGACTTCCTGGAGGAGGAAATGGTCGCGGATGGAGGGGGCGGCACAAGGATGGTGGAGGAAATTCCTTCGCCAGGCGATTGATAGGAGGGTTTATTAATGGACGATGATAATAAACATTTATAACCAATAGGTGTCATTAATTTTGTTAATATCAAATTTGTGGTTATATATAAACATTGGGTATAAATATTTATATGAAAGGCTACTAAAATGATATTCATACTTTAAAAATGAAGGCTTTTTAACACATTTATCATTTAAGTTCAAGTTTACTCTTGCTCGTACAATAGATTAATAAAGTGTATTGAGTTTGTTAGCATTTGTTTTATGGTTATACAGTTAGAAAATTTGCTCGGATTAATAAAATGTATTGAGTTTATTAACATTTGTTTTATGGTTATACAGTTAGAAAATACAAGGTTTTCCTTGAAGGTGTCATGCAATAAAATAATAATGATAAATAAATAGATTCTTAAAAAAAACAAATAACTCACCCAACTATTTTATGTACTTACTGTCTTAATTTTAATGGGTGTGGTAGGGATGGATAAATATGAACATTAAATAAGTTTGAATTTTTAATATTTTTATGTAGAAGAATAAGACTTGTCTAGAGAGTATCAATCTATAAATTATAGGTTTTTATTTACTTATTTTCAATCCATAATTATTTTAATTTTAATATAATCATGTTAAAATAAGTTTACTAGAACACCTACACTATGTCAACTTGCCTTCTTACTTTTCCGTCCCACTACCACTAGAACTTCACGTGTCATCAGCATTCAAATACTTCTCTACTGCTCCCCATGAGGAGAATTTTCGCCCAGTCCCGGTTCAAAGTAAAACTACAAAATTTGATCAAATCCCCCAAAAATCCCACAAAATTAAAATAAAATAGGTTCGACCTATTTCCCTATCATACTTTCTCTAACTCCCTATGAAACCCAATAACATACATTACTACAAAATAAAAACATACGAAAACATAAAAAATTGAAACGATAAATCGAAACTTGTCCATTCTGGAATTCTTACGGAAACTTCTGCAACCTGTCATCCATGGGAAAGCGTGAAATCAGTGTACCTACTGGTGACGACGCTCCCACCAGCGAAGGCGCGGCATTCTCGGCGGATTAATCAGCGCCAATAGAAGGATACGAGATATCCAGCAACAATAACAAGGAAAAGGGTTGAATAGAGGAAATCACGAACATTGATACGGGCTGCGGCTGCGGGCGATGATGAGTTGATTCTTTCTCGTGTCTCGACGGTGAGACGTATGATTTTCGCCAAATTAGTTGATCTCGATTATTATGTGATCGAATTTTTCAGTAACTGTGTCTCTACCATGAGATTGTGAAAGTTGATCTCGAGTATTATATGATCGAAGTGAAATAAGTACCAATTAAAATGTATTAGAAATAGATGAAATAGTATTTTTATTTTAAGATTCAAAATATATCTAATATATCCATAAACATACCAATACTATAGGGTGCTTACCGAAACTTCCCAAGCTAATATATAGTAGACGTTAAAATACTGCCAACCAATTATACAGCTATTAATTACTTTTGTGCAGTTCAGTCGTACGTGCAAGTTGTAGCCGGGAGGAACCTGCTTCGCATGAGCGTTGATTTTGTTTCGTCAACCAAGGATTAGTTTAAGAATATTTTAACTCCTAGATTTACAGTAAATTAAATAAGAAAAGGAAAAGTGTTCAACAGTTTCCAAGTTTAATTTTATACATACGATTTTCATTCAGATTCATCACGCGTGATCGTTCCACACGAGATCTGATTAGATCAGACATCAAGAAATGTGCCCCGTGGCGATAGATGAATCCGAAATACCCCTAGCTTTACAGCCAGATGAAGAAGAAAAGACTAGTCAAGTTCATCAAGAAGTAAAATATCTTCCCTCATTCGCATACATTCTTCTAGAACCACAATGGATTCAAATGCTGTGTTCAGAGCTGAATTCCACCTTCGTTTTCGGTGTCATTTTAGTGTACGGTCTCAGCCAAGGCTTAGCGGCATCGGTCTTCAAAGTGGTCTCAGATTACTACTGGAAAGACGTGCAGAAAGTGCAGCCTTCTGCGGTTCAGCTCTTCATCGGGCTGTACTACGTCCCGTGGGTCCTGAAGCCAGTGTGGGGCCTCCTCACCGATGTTTTTCCGGTGAGAGGGTTCAAAAGACGGCCTTATTTCGCGGCTGCCGGAATCGTGGGGTCCGGTTCGGCGCTGGCCTTGGGTTTGAGTGGCAATCTGAGCATTCTGTTGGCATTGGTGCTTTTGATCGGAATAACAACCGGGATAGCTGTTGCAGACGTTACCATTGATGCGTGTATTGCTAGGAAAAGCATAGAGAATTAGAATTTGGCTCCTGATATGCAGAGCCTTTGTATGTTCTGTTCCTCTGTTGGTGCACTTTTGGGGTACTCTTGTAGGAATTTTTTCCCTTTTATTCTTGTTTAAATTTTTCTTTCTACTTCTGGGGTGGTTTTAATTTTCTTTCTACTTCTAGGGTCATAGTTTCTTTTATTTATAGTATTGCCCCATTAGTTTAGTCAGATTCATCTGATTCTGATTTTTCATAAGAACTAGAGCTGATTTCTGGTTCTAATTTTTCTATGATGTAAACATTTTTTGTTTCATCATTTTTTTCTTCTATGGGTTCATATCCCATTTTATTTGGTAGTTCTAATGTATTAATTTTATTAGAATTTTGTCTATTAGGGCATTCATTCGCATAATGCCCTTCTATGTTGCATATCCAACATCTACAGTTTTTCTTTCCTTTTGGACAGAATTTTTGTTTTTCAGATTTATGATCTGACTTTTTAAAGAACTTTCCTAGTTGAAATTTCTTTTTCTTTTTAATGAATTTATATTTAGAATTTTTTTTCTTAAAAAAATGATTTTTTCTTCTTTTTATAATCTGTTTTACATCCATATTCTTTAGGAGTTTCTCCTGATATGGAACAACATTTTTTATTAAACTTTTTAAGTTTTTTCTGTGTTCTTGTTAATTCACAGAGTTTTGCTAATTCATCTTTTACTATTCTCATAGCATATCCTAGACTGAAACTGGTGGTTGTACTACCTCTTGTTTCGTCTTCGAATCTTTTTAAGCATTTTTCTCCTATGAGAGGGATTTTTCTAAGATATTGAAATACCATTTCTGGAAAATCAACTTGATTTAATTTATAAAGATTTAATTCATAATCACAGTTGAATTTTTCTAGAAAATAAATATCGCAAAGTTGTAATTCTGCTAATCGTTTTTTAGCTTTTTCTTGTTCTATTGCCTTTTCATACTCTTTATTACTAGAAAGGTCAATTCCTAGGAACATGGTATATAATGCATCTAGGATTTTATCTAAGATGTCATGTGGTATTTCTCCATTTGGAGGTTCTCTCCAATTTGTATCTTTTATAAATTGCTTTGCTATTCCTAGACTTTTATGTTCTAGTAATAATAATATGATTCGGGGATCTTCATAGGTTTCAGAATTAGTTTGTATTATCAAACTTTGTTCTGCTGCCCATTTATCGATGCGTTCTTTTCTGTCATATTAGCAATCAATATTCAAGAAATCTCCATCGGATCCTTTTGAACTTCCTCCAACCCTAGTTTTTGCACTTTCTGGAAAGTACTGTGGTTGATTAGGTTTTCTTCTTTTTCTTCCTGTTTTAGAGGGTCCAGCTATATCTTCTAACTTTACTCTAAAATTTTCAGGTATGGTTTCAGTTTCAGAATCACTGTTTGAAACTTCTTCTTCTGTTTGAAGTTCACTTAGTGAATCTTCTTTGTTTAATATTTTTAGAGAAAATCTTGGGTGAGACCTGTCTTCGTGGAGACCAAGCCAAATCAGTCCAACTATATACATAAAAGTAAAGTTTCTAGAATTCGGGGGTCATCTTGTAATTAAATTCAACTCGGCGCCACAGTATAAAAAGCGCTGAACTTGAGGGACTCAACTGAAAATAAACAAAATTTGAAATAGGAAAATGGGCGTTCCCTTCTTTCCCTTCTTCTCCGGCGCTTCGTCTCACCGCTCGTCTTCCACCACAAGTGTCCGGCGTCAATTCTCAACTCCGGTCAAGTTTCCGACAAAAATCATCAACAGTCCATTTCTGCATTCTGGACACAAAATGAATCTGCCACAATGTCAACCTTCAATCCCTACATTAATGCTCAGAATTCATAAAAGATCACCAACTAAAAAATTCAAAAACAACCAAGACATAAATCAAGTCAAAAACATAAATGATCAAGTAAAAAGCATGAATGATCAAGCACAAATCATAAGTAATATACAGAGATGATCAATATAATTCATAAGAAGCTCAAGTGGAAACTGAAATATCAAAGAAAATACAAAAAAATCCAACATAAAAAGATCAAGTAATAAACATAGATAATCAACTAATAAACATACATTATCAAAATCATTACTAAAAAAGATCGAGCTGAAGAGATAATTGAAAAAAAATCAAGCTCAAATAATAATTGAAAAAGATCAAAGAAAATATCAACAAGATCAAACAGGAAAAAATCAATTAATAAGCATAAAACCAAGTCATTAATGAAAAAAAATCAAGGTCAAACTGGAAAACAAAATCAAAGAAAATCTCAAAAAGATCCAACATAAAAAGATCAAAGAAAATCTTAAAATGGTCAAACATGAAAAGAGCAAGTAATATATATACATGATCAAATCAGTATTGAAAAAGATCGAGTTCAAGTGATAACTGAAAAAGGTCAACCTTGAGTGATGATTGAAAAAAATAAAAAAACATATCGAAAAGATCAAACTAGAAAAAATCAAGTAATAATTGAAAAAAATCAAGCTAGAGTGATAACTGAAAAGAAAGAATCAAAGAAAAAATCAAAAGGATCAAACATAATAAGATCAAGGTCAAGTGACAAATGAAAATAATCAAAGAAAAAATCAAAAAGATCAAACAGAATAACATCAAGTTCAAGTGAAAACTGAAAAAATCATAGAAAAAATCAAAAAGATCAAACAAAATACGATCAAGATAAAATGATAACTGAAAAATATCAAAGAAAATATTAAAGAGATCAAAAAGAACAAGATCAAACTCAAGTAGTAATTGAAAAAACTCAAATTTGAATCTTGGGCAACTCATCCCTTCAAATACAATAAGTTCCGCAGCTAAAAATGGTCCTTCGAATGCTGGTAAACCAAAACAAAACCAATTAGTTGAGGAACTTGTTTGGAAACACTAAAGAAAAGGTTACAACAAGAGCTTACTTTAGGCTTTGAACAACAAGAGGTTAGGCAACAACTTTGAACACATGTAGGCTTGAAATCAGATACTAATGGAAAGTGTCAATCATCCTAGGCCGATTTGCTTCGATCTAATCTGACCGGGATCATCAAAGATCATGAACGACGATGCCACCGGCGTGGTTGAGCTGCGATTCGAATCCGTTGATCTGCGATTCAAAGATCATGAACGATCGAGTCCGTTGATCTGCGGTCGGTGGCGCTGCGATTCGCTTCTGGAGATCGAGGCCGGCGTAGTTGAGCTGCTGAAGATCGGCGAGGACAAGGTGTGCCTGGCCGCGACTATGAGGATACCGGAGATGTGGCAAGGAGATGAAGGAAGACGCCGGAAACGCGTGTAGAAAAAATAGCCAGCGGAGATTGCGAGGAAGAAGACGAGTAGGGTGAAATAAACTCTTTTTCCAGATCAACCCCTATAATCCAGCGCGTTTTACATACTGGCCCCGAAACTTATCTTTTCCTATATAGTCCCTGGTCTCTATAGAGACAGGTCTCAAATGAGAATTTGTAATATTTTTATTTGGTGTTTTTCAAATCCAAATAATTGTTTTAGTTCTATGCTATTTTCTATCTCTTTGTTTGCTAGTTCTTCGTTGTCTAATTCTAGCAACCTAACAGCATTGTCAAGTAGATTAAAATTTTCTTCTTCTACTTGTAATTCATTATTTTCTAGGTGATCCCAGAAAATTTGTTCTACTTTGTCCATATAATTGGTCATATCTTATTACTTTTTACCAAATGGCCAAGTTAATGCGTTAGGATTTCCTGATGATCCTAATTCAGCATTTCCTACTCCATAATTTGGATAGGAATATTTTCCTAAGCCTATAGGTTTTGGCTTTTCTTCGTCGTTTAAAGGAGTTATTTTTAAATCTTTTTGTTCTATGGCTTCTAAAACTTCCTTCTGGTTTTCTTGAATTATAATTTTTAAATTCAATAATAATTTTTGCTGCTGCAGCTTCTAACTTACTTTCTTCGCTAGTTAGAATATTTAAAATTTCTTCTACTTTTGTTTTTAGAGAATTTATATCTTCTTGTATTTCTTTAAGACTCATCAAGACATTTGTTCTAGTTGAATTTCCATGTCTTCTATTCTTTTGAAATTCCTATCAAGAGATCTCTATTGCTAGGTTCTTTGGAAATACTTCTTCTGGAAAATTCTCCTATTATAAGCTAATTCCTTTCTATTTTTGTTTTATAACATTCTCCCATGAGTTTTTTATCTTTATCTATATCAATAGCCCAAGAATCATCCATAGGAGTGACTTCAGAAAACTGTTTTTCTTGAATAGTTCCTATTTGTGAAAATACATCTTCTAGTTCGATGTATTTTTCTTTTTATAGTCAATACTGTGATGACTATTGGTTAAAGCATAAGAGACCAGATAGGTTAAGTTAAATACTTTATCTCCTTTATTCATTAAATTTTCTCTTTCAAATTTATGAACAAAAGATAATGTTTTGTCTAAATTTGTTGTATTTAGACTAATTCCAAATTTAGGATATACTGTAAACATGAATTTTTGGTAGGCTAAATTTCCTCTAGCCGCACCTAAAATGCAATCTTGTCTATCATTTATTCTATTATCCATTAAAACCATTTTAACTGGAGAATCTATTCCTTCTTGAAATTCTGATTTCAATAGAATTTTGACGGCACCAAAGTGTACCATTGAGATAGTGGATCTAATTTTACTATCTATTTTTAGTAAATTTTCTTCAATCTCTTTTCGAGTGATTAAAGGTAAATATATTGCTCCTGTAGTATCTTTGATATTTACATGCATTTCTTTAGTTCCTACAAAATAGTAGATGCTATTTTTCCTTTTTAATTTCTCTAAAAGAGATATATTAAAGATATTTTCTTTTCTTAAATTATGTTTTGAGGACCTAATTTTTGAAAGTAATTCTTGTTTTATCAAAAAACTTTCGATGAATCCTTGATTAGATTCAAAGGTTTGAACATTAGAAACATCTTGATTTTCATCAATTGTTTCTTCTATATCATTTAAATGATTAATTTTAAAGTTGAATATTTCAAATTATTATTAGTTTTTATGGCTCTGATACCAAGTTTTTTGGTCCTATTGCGGAATTTTAATTTTCTTTGATACATTTTATGCATCCTTTATAGATGTTCATATAATGCACAAGAGTTTGATGTTTTTCACAAAATCTTGTTCCAAAACTATACCTAGATTTGACTATAAGGGCCAATTCTACGGAATTTAGATAATTTCTTATTTTCTTTAGTTAATTCTCTGTCAAGAATTGATTTACAAACGTTTTTACTCATTTGAATGATTTTTGGGGTTCATCCTTTGGAAGAATTTTGAGATTCTTTTATACATTTTATGCATCCTTTACAAGTATTCATAAATTGTACAAAAATTTGGATTTGATGTTTTTTACAAAACTTAGTTCCAAAACCATATCTGGATTGATTATAAGGGCCAACCCTATGGAATTCGGATAATTTCTTATCTTTTTTACTTAATTCTCTGTCGAGAATAGTTTTACAAATGTTTTTACTCATTTGATTAATTAATTCTTTTAATGATTTATCATTAGAATTGGATATTGATTTAAACAGTTATATTTTTAAATTCCTCAGAGGAAATAGTAAAGTTCTTAGGTGCTTATAATAGATCATGTAAAGAATATCAAAGCAAATATCCGTCCCTGTGTTATTATCCAAATATGTTGCCGTACCTTAATTTTCAGCTGAATTTCTTCAATTTCTGGACTTGTAGATCCAATCCTTTGCCAATTCCTTTCCCTAACGACCTCCTGTCTAAACGGTACTTTTGAACTATTCAGGCGTTGGACTCCAGGATGATACTTCAGTGAAATATGAAGATATATAGTGAAAATTAATCGGCTTTTATTGATAATAAAAAGGTTACAGATAGTGCTTGGTAAGATCAACACATGATCAGCACTATAACTATACTATTCCTCCGGGGAGGATTTTACTCAAACATAAAGGCTTTATTAGCTGGGATGAATGGATGAAGTTAGTGGAGTGTGTGTGTGAATTGTGATGCCTTCAAATGAAATGAAATTCTTCCTTTTATAGACAAGGAGAGAGGGTCTGGTTCGTCATTGTTGACGTTTTCTTCCACTGACTTTTTACATGGTGGAGGATGAGCTGGTGGAGCCAAGGGCATCTTTTGGTGGGATGTCGCTGCTTCCATTACACTTCTGACACATATAGTGGATGCCAGCTTTTTGTGTTTTTTCCTCCATCATTTTGCAGATAGTGGTCTTGTGGGACCCAAAGGTTCCATTATTGCAAATCTTTCTCTGATAAGATAAGATTGCTTTTTCACTTTCTTCTCCGATTGGTTTGAATGAGCTGGAGAAGATTAAGATCTTATCGTCTGCATGATTGACGAAAATCTTATCCTCTGAATGGAATCCGAAGATATGAGATAAGTATTTTTCAATACTCTTCTCTGCAAGTTCTGGGAGATCTGATTCTTCCAGTTTTTCTTCCATTGCCTTTGAAGAAAGGTATTGCTTTCCGCTACTGACCCCGATTTAAACAAGTAGTGAGGCGTATATATTTGTACACCGTCTTTCCACAAAGGAAGGGTACTTTGAACTTTGATGAAGATATCTTTTTTCAGAATCTTTGAGCACCTTAGTTCTGTAAGCCTTAATGGCTTTCTTGACCTGCTTGGGTAGCGTACTGATTTCCAAGAGGTTTTTGCTGGGGTAGATTGTCCGAATCAATCCACAAGTCCATGCCTCTGCTATCTGTTAAGGATTAGCATTTTCACAAAAGTTATAATAACTAATGTTGGTCTTGTCGTTGGTGAAGTAATGTTCATCAACAAATTGTTGCTCTGTGGCACGCCTGGCCATGGAATAAAGATACATAAAGTCGGAGACTCTAAGATCTGGTAATTTGCCGTCATCCACTGGATTAGGGATCTTAACCGGGAGTTTTCCTAGAGAAACTTTGGTCATTTTAGCCTGGCTCATTGCTAGTGCATAGCTGTTTGGCTTGAGAGTTGCAGCACTGGTGATGTATTCCAGGGGAGCTACATTATTCTCTGTGCAGTATAAATTTGCTGCTGTTCTTGCCTCCATGAAAGTTCTGTATTTTTTATGCTTAATGACAGAAACACCACAGGTGGCTTTTTCCGCAATGCTCCATGTTTCATAGATGCCTGCATTGGGACCATTAAAGGCAACATAGTATGCCTTTGAATTTGTATTTGGGATTTGAATTCCCTTTTCATTGGATTTCTCCAAGACTGATAATGACTCAGGTTTATTAGGGACTGGAATTCCCATATTAGGCCTTAGAATTAAATCTATTGGCTTAATCAATTTTTGTGAGGTCTGTACCTCTGTCTGAATTTTTGGTAAATTCACAACCTTCTCCGGATTTAATATGTCTTTACTCGGAGCCGGACTCTCGAGACTAGATTCAGTTTTCTTCATTGTTTCAGAAGAAGGAACAGAATTATCCTTTTGTTGTTCAGACTTAAAAAGTCTTACAAAGTTGAGCTTAGCTCTGATGAGCGCAAGTTCTTGGACCAGAAGTCCTTCCCTTATCAACAACTGTTGTTCTTCATCCATGTTAAGATGATTTTAACAATCTCAATTAGAGACTAAGGTTTTACCCTCTAATATACCCCATCCATGATGGTTATCAGCTGCAGGAAACATAAGAGTCAATTAGTTGTAAAACTCTCTTGTCAAGAAATCTGCAAAGACATTCTTTGTTCCTGCAATGTGTTCAACATCAAAATCATATCGTGTTAGCCACATTTGCCATCGAATTAATCTTCCTTGTTTATTATCACCTTTTAGGTTGATTTTCGGAAGTATGTAAAGTTTTGTTATCTGTCCTAACAAGAAACCTGCAAGGAGTTAGATAAATGCTAAAAAAAATTACTACCATAATAATTGCAAGATATTCTTTTTCATTACTATGGTAATTTAATTCTGCTGCCTTGAAGCTGCCTGATGTGTAGCGACAAATTCTTTCGATATTATTGCCATCTATGGCTTTGAGGATTCCTCCCCAATATTCATTGGACGCATCTGTTTCAATGATGAGTTTCTCCTCAAGAAGAGGATGATAAATTTTTCCAAAACTTGTTAGATTCTTTTTTATTTTACCTACATAGGTTGTATCAGAATCTTTCCATTCCCATGCAACTCCATCTTTCAGTTTTACCTGTAGAGGTTTTCTTATTTCTGCAAGTTTAGGAATGTAATCAGAAGCATAAGTTGATATTCCAAGAAATCTCTGAAGTTGCTTCTTATCTTCTATCTTATTCGGGAACTTATGTATATGTTCGAGAATATGAGGTTGAGGACTGTGAGTTCCTTGATTTATTTCTAATCCTAAGAAATTAATCTTTTCTTTAAAGAGTTGTGCTTTTTTTCTTAGAGAGAATTATCCCTAATTCTTCACATTTCTTTAAGACCATTCCTACATGTATATAGTGTTCTGGTTCATTGTTGCTGAAGACGAGAATATCATCAACATAGACACAACAATATTTTTCAAAAGATCTAAATGCATTCTGCATATGTCTTTGAAATATGAAAGGTGCTTGTTTTAAACCAAATGGTACAACATTCCATTGATAATGTCCTTGAGGACAAGTAAATGCAGTTAATAACTGTGATTCTTTATCTAGCAATACTTGCCAGAAACCTGACTTGCAGTCAAAACTACTGAAAATCTTTTTGCCCCTAATAAGACTTAAGAGTTCATCTTTATTAGGTAAATTATGGTTGTCTCCTATTGTTGCTAGGTTAATGGCTTTATAGTTAACCACCATTCTTTTCTTTCCACGTCTTCTTTCTGCTTCATTTTCTACAAGGAAGACAGGTGACATGTGCGGACTTTTACTAGGCTTGATTACCTTAAGTTTTAGTAATTCTTGAATTTGTTTACCAAATTCTTCTCTATCCTGAGGACTGTATTGCATAGGTTTAACCTTAACAATTGTCTTGGGATCTAGGAGTTTTATGCTAGCTGTCATCCATTTTTTTAGACTTCTGAGGGTCAATTGGATTTTCTGAGCATACTTTTTCAAGTAGTTTTTCTATGGTTGAAAACTTTTCTTGATTTAAGATAAAAGTTTTAAATTCTTTTACTTTTCGTATTATAACTCCCCCCTCTAACAAATGAATTTTACTGGTAGTTATGTTAATAGGTTCAGGTTTTACGGCTTAGATTTCTTTTTCATAGCTGTTAAATACCCTATTGTTCCTACTCTGTGGGCTTTTCTTATTTTGCCAAGAGAAAGTCTTGGGTGAGACTTGTCCTTGTGGATACCAAGAGCAGGGGAATGAGCATTTAATGTTTCTGCTTGATCTTTTAGTCAGTTTGTTTGATCTTTCAATTAACGTCCTTGAGTATTTTTGGTTTGCCTTGATTTTTCAGTTAATTTGATCTTTCGTTCAATTCACTTGATCTTTCGGTCAATTTTCTTGATCATTTCATTGGTCAATTTCATCAACGAAAAATTCAATCAAGTAAATCGGCGGGTTTAAAGCTCACCAACGACAAATTCAATCAATAGCAGTCTCATATAATGTTTGGTCTCATTTGAGACAGGTCTCAAATGAGAATTTGCCTTTTGCCAATAATAACTGGTTGGTTATTTAAGGTAAAAATGATTCTATCTGTATATTGGACAAAAGATCCATATAACTGACAGAAGTTATTACCAATTATAAAATTTATTCCAGATTCTTGTTGGTAAACTGTTGGTATATGAAAGATTTCTCCTGCTAGAAGAATATTTAAATCTTTACATACCTTTGTTATTGTAATGCTTGTGGCATTTGCAATTTTTACATGAATAGGTTTTGCAACATTTTCCCAATGTTCTTCGGGAATAACATATTTTGGTGCTATACAGAGGCTTGTGCCTGTGTCTACGTAACAGTGTAGTTCAATTTGTTTATATCCAGAAAATTTTAACTTTCCCATGATATATATTGAGTTTGGGTTAGTTTTATTAACCATTATAGAGTTCATTATAAAGTTTGTGGGTCAATTTATAATTATTACAAACTTTGTGTGTGGAAGGGATAATATCCATACCTTATAGTTTGCATTTGTCAAATGCGAAGTACCCAAAATTAGAATTCTCCTAATTTTGAACCTAATTTTTGAAACTTTTTTCAAGAGTATCTTATTCCGAGAAAGTTCTCACTCTTGTAGTGGCCTTTTTGTTCATCACATTGGACCTCAGGCAAGTTTAATTCTCCCCCTCCTCTCTTTCCATGTTTGATCGAGTTAAATTGAACGGAATTGAACTGAACCGATTCTTCCATCTTTGGTTGAGTTAAACTGAACGGAACTAAAATGAACCGAGTATACAAAATGTGACTCAAGTTTATCAATAAACATGATTATATGATAGTAATTCACGTGCTATGTTCATTGTTCATGTTCCAACTTTTAATTTTAATTTGTAGGAGTCACTTGGGCTCTTGGCAATACCGGCAGCTGCAATGGTTGCACTCGGATTTGTGATGAAGGAGTCAAGGACACCTAATTAATGATATCCAATCCGAGAAGAAAAAGGTAGGGGTATATTTTTTATATGCAGTTCTTGTTGATAAACATTAAATTAGACATTAACTGAAATGTTTAAATTCAAAAGCAACAAATTTTCAGTATAATTTTGACTCTGCAATTTCTTGATTTAAGTAGGCAATTGAAAATTTAGGAAGTGCAATGCATGGGATATTTAAAACCATCCGAATCCCAGATGTATGGAAGCCATCGATGTACATGTATCTGTCTAGGGATGGCAATGGATTTCCGATCCAGTCCAAATCCATGGATTTAAATCCATTTTTGGCGGATATGGATGTTAAAAAATGAAATCCAACGGATATGGATCGGATACGGATTTATACCTTACAGAGCGGATTTGGATATGGATTTTGTCGTAAATATCCATATCCAATCCATGGATCCATTTAATATATAAATAAATAATATAAATATATATATTTAATAATACATATATTTAATAATATATTAAATAATTAAAATTAAATAAAATATGTAAAGTCACCTATGGTTAGATACTGACATATAATCTTCTAACCCTACCAATTCACTCGTTTGGAAGAATAGATCAAGGGAAAAGAAAGGGACTTATACTTTAATCTGAGTTATGTATTTTTGGGGAATTTGAACTAGTTTTTCCAAGTATTTGTTTTTAGCACATTGTGTGCATTGAATCACTTGATTGCACTTTTAATTTCATGAATTTTTATCGAACTTATTTTGGAATTTATTCATCATTGTATAAATTGTAATTCATATGTGGATATGGATATCCACGGATATCCATGGATTTAGCGGATATGGATTCGGATGTTAATATTTTAGATCCAATGGATCGGATACGGATTTAGATATCAACATCAACAAGTGAATATGGATATGGATATTGTCAAATCTAATCCATATCCAATCCATTGTCATCCCTATATCTGTCTCTAGCTTTGAGCATTAGTACTCACGAAGGTCAGTTCTATTGGTACACTAATCCTAAAGTTGGACCAGCATTCTCTCAGGTAATTAATTTTAAATTTTGAAATAATATAGTAGATTATTTTCTTCCGATGAAATAAATATAAATTCTACCACTTTACTTTTGTTGCAGGAATTTGTTGGCATTATTTACGCAATTGGCTCATTGGCATCCATAGTTGGGGTTTTAATATACCACAAAACTCTGAAAGACTATCCATTCAGAAGCTTGCTATTTTTCGCACAACTGTTTTATGCTACATCGGGAATGTTGGATGTTTCTTTGTTCTCCGGTGGAATTTAGCCATCAGAATACCAAATTACTTTTTTGTCATCACGGAAGAATGCATCTCAAGAATCATATCTCGGATTAAGTGGATACCAATGATGGTTTTGAGCAGCAGGCTTTGTCCGTTGGGAATTGAGGGCACTTTTTTTGCTCTGCTAATGTGCATTGACAGTTTGGGTTCACTGACCTCTAAATCGGCTGGAGGAGTTATTTTGCATCTTCTCCAAGTTACTAGAACTAACTTCAACAATCTGTGGTTAGCTCTTTTTATTCGAAATATCTTGAGGTTTGGTACTTTGGGGTTGATATTTCTTCTCCCCAATACTAATCATTCTAGTCTTGTAGTCCTACCTGACTTGATTCAACCTGAAAAGGTCATGGATAGGGAGGATGATTGAGAACATAGAACTTGTACCTTTGAATGGAAAATTAGATGTTTAATGACGTCTCCTTCTATCAAAATATGGGGTGGCCGGTGCCACCGCCGACGAATAGACCAGATCCAAATCCAGATCAGAGGGGTGGCCGATGCCACCACCGGCGCTCCTTGCCGCCGTCCAGCCACCCCCTCCACCCCTACTCCTTTTTTTGTACCCAGCCACCCATTTCCATGTCCCCTGCCTAAGCCTCTATCCTGCTCCTCCGCCCAACTACAGTCAAATTGCCGTTGCCGACATCCCGAAGCCACCGATCCTAGATCGGTTTTGCAGGAGGTTTTTTCGCGACTGGAGGTGGATAGACAGTTCTGACGTTCGCCGTCAACCGACGATAGCAGTCCAACGGGGAAGCCAATCGTCTGGAGCCAGACACCTCGACTGCCAAAGCCCTCGGTCTGACACAAAAAGTGCCGGTAAAAGAAGGTTTTTGATCGGAAATACTAAAAAGTCGCGAACATGGAGAATGACAGTGTGGATCTGTTCGGTAGTGGTCCTCTGTAGATGCACGCGCTCCACGCACCGCCGATGGCGTGAACAAGCCGGTGAATCAACGCGCCAAGACGCCTTGCCGATGATACACACGCCATGATCCGGTCAATGCGCTTAGTGGCAAGCGCGTGTAAGCCACGCGCCATTTCTACACCGCCATCTGTTTACTGCCTGCGGCCCATTCAGGGTTTTCGTGAGATTTTGGCTCTTTTATTTTAGTTATTTCTGTTAGATGTAATTGTGCTTTAAATTAGTCTTTTTGTATAATTAGTTGGACTAGTTTATCGAGTAGTTTTTGCCTAGCTGCTGTTTTCCCCTGAAACTAGACTAGCCGGACATATGGAAAATCCCCTCGGCTTCGAGTCTCTATTCCGAACAGTACATGAGAAATCCAAGTCAGAGTAGTTTAGTCAGCTTACTCTTGGCGATTCTGTAATAGGATTTAGACTGGTAGACTTGGCTGACTTCTGTCGGTGCAAGTTATTGATGCTCCACCTACCAGCTAGTTAGATGCCCTCGGACATTAGACTTTAGGATGTCAAGATGTATTCCATCACACTTTTTAGATGTAGGAATAGCGTGTATCCGCGCTTTAGATATAGTTTAGGTTTTTAACTTATTCTGTAATCTGTCAAATTGCCTCCCTTTGAGGAGATCAGTTACTAAGGTTTGAGGAGCCTAATAAATATCCTTCCACTTTGGTGATTCAACTATATATATAAAGATATTTAACTGAACTAAATTAAACTAAGCAAATCAGACAAACAGGGTATTACAGAATAACGTAAACGTCATTAGACCTAAACATCAACTATCTAAACTTAGAAGCATTTCCAATCGAGTCTCATTTTGTAAACTTCTTTTGCCAACTCAGCTTAATTGACAATGCCATTAATAGATGATTCGTTCCAAAAAGTCAAACAGTATTATCATTTTGTTGTCACATTATAGCACGCCTTCCAATCATTGTTCGTCACATTTTCAGAGAGCAGAACACATCAGCACATGAAGTTGCAAAAAATCCTCATACATTATTGCAGCAGGATCCATTGTCAAGATCTGTGAGGAAGGCTCTCATGGGTGACACTTTACAGCTCCCAACACTCTGGATTCAAAGCACTACAAGCTCTTCTGATGTTCGGACATTCTCCTGACATCAGCTTCAGTAGATGATCACTCCACTAGACTAGATCCAACCTGGCACAAACTTGAGTCTCATCGTGACGATTCGCTAATCTGGGCCCTGTTGAGATGCTTCTCTTTTTGGATCTTCATTAATCCTTTATTTTGCTCAATACATTAGTCATCAGTTTGTAAGCCTTAAAACTTAATATTTTTTGTAAGCATTCTTGCTTTGAGTTAACCCAGGCAACTCATTCTCTTGTAACAAATTGAGCTATGGCTCCCATTTGGTATCTCTCTTACGGGTACATTAGTCTTGGGGTGACAAATAAAATACCCTATCACCATATATAGTGGTGTTTTCATTAAAAAAATGTATTATCATTTTGACGTGGAGAGAAAATGGATCGCGGTAGATTTTACGATGATCAAATGATACTTACACTTGCCAAATCAAATTATACATTGAGTGGACAATTCAAATTTTGGTTTGCCGCTAAAACTCGTGTTTAATGGCTCATTACCTCTACCAGTTACAAGTAATTTCTTGACGTCAATTCATCAAAATCGAAGGTAAGTTTCTCTCTCGATAGTTTAATTTCCCTAAGCAGTCGTTTGTTCGCGTGACTCTAGTGAGAAGTGAGAGCAAAATTCAAAAAAGTTGGGCGAATACCATTTAAAACCTTTGTCAATAACGTTGCAGATTTATGCCATTATTATTTCACTATTTATGATTATTTAACCTATAAAATACAATGCAAGTATTCTCATTCCATGTAAATAATCACAACTCACAAGTACATAAAGGATCATAATGCCTGACTTTATTTGTGGAATTTACATTATATTATAAAAAAACAAGTTTCAATGACTTCTCCCCATTGATCTCCGGTAGAACTTATAGAGAAAATAGACTTCAATCAAGGTGGAGAGACGGCGGAATTACAGTAACATGTTTGCCGGAACCAATTTCCGCAATGACCACCGTTCTTACCAATCGACCTACAGTAATCGCTGCATTCATACTCATTGACTGGGCACCCAAAACCAGCATTCACCACATTTATGCATGTATCTGTGAGCATTTATTTAAGAAGAATTAAATGTGATAAAACTTCAGATATATTTATAAATTATTGCATTTAAATTATAAGTTTTTAAAAAACTTTATGCACTACCAGCTATAATACATAAATTTTAATATAATAGAGTCATATCATATCTCATCACAAAGAGTTTCTCCAAAGTCATTCAACCACTTGCTAGTTGCTACTAGCCATGGCCATGCATATCAATCAATTCATGTATTACAGATAGACTCTTGGCAGAATCTATTTTGGAGGGCAATGGTACTCTTACAAATGGTGAGGAATCCGATTCTGCTATTGGAGTTTCGAGGTTAATTGTAATTAACCATATGTGATAATCTATCGAAATTTGGTTTCCAAGGACATTTTGGACACCTTGAAATAGAAATTATTTCCTCTTCAGTCATGCAAAATTAAGCTCCGAGGATACCCTTATATGGGATAAAACCTCACAATTCAAAAACCAGTATACATGAAGAAAATAAAGCCATAAAAAAAATACCTGGATTGAGAACAAGCACGACGAAGAGCACCAGACACTAACTAATTAATTAACCGATTAAGGTGGTTCCAACGTACCAGAGAAGGCACAAAGGAACCGCCTTCTCTGGATGTGCCTTAAAATTTTCGACGCCTTTCCCCCAACCGCCGTAAAATTTTGACATCTTTCGAATTTGAAAGTTTCACATTTCATGTTACGAATTCGAAAGTGTCATATACTATAACCGCCTTAAACGTAAAAATCTTGCGAATTCGTAAATTTTTTTAACCCAGCAGAAAGGTCTTTCTCATTCGAAAAACTTTGTAACCCAACAGAAAGAGTTTTCCCATTCGAAAAACTTTGTAACCCAACAGAAAGAGTTTTCTCATTCGAAAAAGGTTACAGATCCTTCAAAAAAAACCCACTCGCCATAATGCTTACGAACTCGTAAGCACTATCGCGAGTGGGTGAAAAGATTTATCGGAGAGCTCAAAATTAAGCAATAAAAACCAATCATGTTAGCTTTATACATTATGGTTGTATCATACTAAAATACATCAATAGCTTCCATTACACTGCCATATGCAGCAGTCATGGAGCTCAACAAAACATCATCAAATCCACTCTATCATATAAACAGCATCAACTCCACTCTATCATATGAAGTCATTTGAGGCTCTTGATTCTGCAGGAACCGTTACTATTATTAGTACTTATCAACACTTCACCTGAAAAAATGTTCCACGTAAATAAAATGAAACAGTTCAGATTCTGAATGCTCACCCGCCTTTTCTGTCAATGTCCTTGCCAAAAAAGTTGAAATATGATTGAACTGATGTAAAATTAGCCATAGCCTGTAGAAATAGCAAAGGGGAGCTCAAGGAACAAAAAAGCATAAAACCTTAAACACACACTTATCATAGTCAGAATCATAGAGCAAGTAGTCATGTAGCAGCAAGCAATGTCATTCAATCAGTTTCACAAACAAGAGCATAGTTTTGCACTCACAATAAATAATTTAATGTTCTAGCCAACACAATGAGAGAATCGCCTACTGAAAAGATATTGAAGGCATGATAAAACCCTCATCTTTTCCTGACTTAACACCTAAGAGATTAGGTGAAACCTGCAATATATATTCTGTAGTAAAATGTTATCACTTTTAATCTCAAGATACTGTCATGTGCTTACAGAAATTTCAGTTCAAAATATTTAATTGCTGTCACTTTGTAACCCTATTTTCTTACTTAATTCTTAACTAAATATGTTCATTCTTTATATCAAATCGATGTTTAGAGTTCCAATATTACAGTGGTACAAAAATCAGCTAAAATGGAGTTATGGTTATGAAGATATGAATTTTTAAAATAACAGTCAGGTGGCTGCTCAGAACAGGATTAGTCCAGTCACAACAGACTTAAAACTTAATTATCTCTATAAATAACTATGCAAATTCAGAAATTCTAGGTTATACATCCTAAATAATGTTATAAGGATTTCACAGGTACAAGAATCAACAAAATTAGAGTTGGGGTTAAAAAGATATGGGTTTTTAAAGTCAGGGTTGTGCTGCAAACATGGATGAAAGAGGGCAGAGCTTCAAAACTCCTTTTCTCCCTCATTTCTACACCAAATGGTACGATTCTTGATCTGAAATACAGATATAAGCCCAAGGTTTTTGAACATATCAGTATTATTCTAAATGGAGTTTTGGACTCTACGATACATGCTTTAAAACTTCAGTACTCTAGATTCAACAAGATTTCCAGATTTCAAGTTTGTTACATTCCCAACTTCCCTCTTATATAGTTTTCTCTTATCACTCATAACAAAAAAACTTTAAAACACAGGCATGTATATATTACCCTTTTCATCAGTTTATTTCAACCAAAATCGATCATATTTATAAATCCCAATCTGAAAGTAAGGTTTTACCTCTTCTCCTAAGCAAGATGGAAACTTTACGAATTGATAGGATTGCGATTGGCTCCTTCCACTCCCTACTCCCTTGTTCCAGCGGCGGTGAAACTTTTAGAGAAGAGGGGACGGCGGAAGCGGGCGAGGGCGAGGGCGGAGGGCGACGGGGCAGCGTTTTGGGGGGAGATGGGAACTATTGAGATCTAATGAAGAGATAAGGGAAGGATTTGGTTTATATACCATTAAAATAAATTATTTTTCTTTTATTTTTAAAGGAATTTAATTACTAATAAAATTGTGATGAGTCTCACACAAGAATTTGTCTTGTGATAATAATAATGAAATTTCTTTAAATTCTTTGGCAATTAAAAAACTAATTTTTTATTAAAAAAAAAACTAACTTCTAGTGTTTAAGGACAGTCAAGTAAAAAATTTAAGTTTTCACTAGTTAAACTCAATTAAATATGGGTTTTCACTAATTAAATATGCAAGACACCCTAAACCCTAAGATGGTTGTATGAGGTGAAGTTTTAATCCACTTGGCCTGAACAGTTAATTTTCAGTTTCGGCCGTTTCTTTTTCACTATTTCCAAAGCTGTCAACGGTCTGATAACGGTAATAAGAACTATTCCCCATGGCGGAGCCACCGCTCCCCACTGGTGGCGTCCCCTCTCCCCGATCTTTCGTTCAAGCGCTAGCAGCTAAATCAACCCCCCTTTACTCCACCTTACCAAACACACCAGATTTACACCCGATTACGGAGTACAAGGGGAAGATTGCTTACATTCTCCCACCGGAAGAAGGGGCCGTTCTCGCATCCTATTATCATAATGCTCTGGTGGGAAAATTCATCAGATCGAAGCCATCAATGGAAGCACTCACTACTGCTTTCAAATCAATTGGATTCACAGGGAAGTATCAACTAGGATCGCTCGACTTCAAGCACGTCCTCATCAGATTTCTGGAAAAGGAAGATTACCAAAGATGTTGGATGAAAGGAGCATGGAGTTTTGGCAGCTCTGTTATGAAGGTGCAAAAATGGACACCTGAATTCTCTCCTGAGCATGAATCATCCGTTGTTCCTATTTTGGTAACGCTTCAAAAACTCCCAATTCACTTCTATAACACTTCTGCAATCATTGGGGTTAGTAGCCAAATAGGTAGATTTTTGAAAATGGATGCAGCCACTCTTGGTATCACTAGGCCCTCTGCAATCAAATTCTGTGTAGAGATTGACCTACTAGCTACTTTGCCTAATACCATAGTGGTGGGAATAGGAAAGAATATAACTGAATATCCAATTGAATATGAGGATTTGCCTAGCTACTGCATTCACTGTAAGGTTGTTGGTCATTCTGATAAGGACTGTGGTTTCCTTCACCCTGAATTTAAAAGAAAACCCAGGCAGTTAGAAGGTGCTAAGACTATTGCTGATGGAAAGACAGTAGTAGAAAATCCCCCAGAGCCTGTGAGTACTCAACTACTGATGAAAAATGTTAATCCAAGCCTTTCTGGTCTCACTCCATCTGATAAGGAAGCCATTCCTCAGTATCTTCAACCAGACACCAATACTACTGCTAAGTTTCCTCTTAAGGGTAATAACAGAAGGAAGTACAGATACAAATCTTCCAAAGCTGCCAGACTCATCACCAAATATATTCCCAAGAGAAACACCCTGGTTACTGAAACTCCTACTCAGACTGATGAAATTCCTCCAACTGGTGTCAAGAATATTCCCACTGGAATCACTCTAAATGAGGTAGCTCATCAAGGAGAAAAGGTTATCCAACCAGGTGGAATGAACACTCCTCATATGACTCCTCTGAAAGACAAGATCATAAATGTTGCTGCTTCACAATCAGAGGGCCAAACTCTATCTGATGATGCTAACCAGATTGCCAAAGACACAAGGGATAAATCAGAGGTTCCAGCCAATATCAACTCTGAGTTACCTCTAGACCTATTGAATCTCTCTGCACCTATGGAGAATAGGCAAGTAGCCCCAAGTGAAATGGATTTATCAGATGGGAGAAGCAGGGACATGATGCTAGCACATGGGGAAGCAGAGTTGATTAATCCAAATACAAAAGCTCCATACTCTCATGATGACATTACAGTTAAAGGTTTGTCTCTCAACACTACTATCCCTCCTTTTCATGCTAATAGGTTTTTGTTCCATTCACAGGAAAAAAATAGAAACAGGTTTGCACCTCTCATTAACCAAGAAGTGGATGGTTTAACTGCTAGTTGAGAGGAAGTGGAGGAAACCTGTGAGGAAGTTGGTAGTTCTCAAGGAAAGGATAACAACAACTCTCCCTCAACATCCACTCAGGTAAGCACTGCAAAGGTACTAAGCCCTACTATTCTTAAGAGAACATCTAAGAAAAGTAGGAAAAACTCATATAGTAGTCAGCTGCATCAAGTTGCCTATTTACTTAGGTCATCTATAAAGAGCTCCAAAAGCAGTTTGTAATGATTAGTACAACAATAAGAATTAACATGCTAGTATGGAATATTAGAGGTATGGATACTTCAATGCTTAGGCTAGAAAGACTTGTCTTTGCTCACAGACCTGAATTGATATGTTTAATTGAACCTAAACATCCCAATTCTGAATGTGCCCATTACATGAAACTGTTACATTTTGAAAACTGTATGCATGCTGCCTCTGGCCAGATTTGGCTTTTCTGGAACAACTCTCTTTCTATCTCCCTTAAATGTGACCATAGACAATTCCTTGCTGTTGACATTTTTAGCCATAAACTAAAATCTCCAATGGAAGGAGTTTTTATCTATGGTTTAAGGACTAAAATGGGAAGAAAAGATCTATGGAAAGATTTAATTGCTTTAGGTTATAATAATGCTGTTTATATAGGTGATTACAATGCATTTAGATCTGTGAGTGAATATAAAGGTCCATCCTCTCCTAAATTAGGAAGTATTCAGGACTTTAATGATTTTATTCATGGATTATCTCTCTCTGAAATCCAAACTGTGGGAAATTTATTCACTTGGACCAATGCTAGGTTGACCCCCACAATAGAGAGATTAGATAGAGGATTGTGCTCCCAATTATGGAGTTCCAATTTTCCATCATCCTCTATTTTAGTACTTAACAAGGAGACTTCTGATCACTGCCCCCTTTTGCTAACAGTAGGAAGTGCAATCCCTTCCTCCCCCAGGCCTTTTAGATTCCTTAACACCTGGTTCAAAAGAAATGAATTCATCGATGTGATAAGGAATAGTTGGTCCACTCCTCTATCTGAGACTGGAATGGTGAGATTATTCCTGAAACTGAATAGATTAAAATTTGTCCTTAAGACTTGGAATAAAGAAGTTTTTGGCAATATTACTGATAATGTTGCTAAAGCTGAAGAATTCCTCAAACTTCAGGAAATAATCTATGACCTTAACCAATCAGATAGTGAACTGGTCAAACTCAAAGAAGCCAAAACCATTTTAAATAAAGCTCTAGCAGAAGAAAAACACTTTTGGAAGCAAAAAGCAAAAATTAAATGGCTTAGAGAAGGAGATGAAAATACTGAGTTTTTTCATAAATCAGTAAAGGATAGAAAAAATAGGCTTGGGATTTCCAAAATTCAGAATTCACAAGGCATCTGGCTAGATGATATATCTGATATTGAGAATGAAGCCATATCTTTCTATGAAAACCTCCTATCCTCTGAATCAACAGAAAGAGCTCCTTTTCATTCACACTTCCTTAGCCAGATTCCTTCCCTTGTCAGTCCAAACCAAAATGAGCTTTTGATAAAACCTGTCACTATGGATGAGCTAAAACAAGTGGTTTTCAGTCTCAATAAATCCAGCTGTCCCGGTCCTGATGGTTACACAGCAAAATTTTATATAAAAGCATGGGATATTATCTGTGAAGATGTGCTTAATGCTGCAAATGATTTTCTTCATAATCCTAATATCCCAAGGGGAATATCCAGCACCTGGATTACCATTATCCCTAAAAAAGAGGTTCCAGTCTCCTTCAATGACTACAGACCTATAAGTCTTTCCAATGTTAGCAATAAAAATTTTTCAAAAATCTTGATGGAAAGACTCAAACCATTGATGCCTTCTTTGATATCCCAACATCAATCTGCCTTTTTAGCCAACAGAGAAATCTCAGACAATGTCCTTTACTTAAAGGAAATGATGAGATTCATCAATAGAAAAACTAGGGGTGCTAACTGTATACTTAAGCTTGATCTTCAGAAGGCTTTTGATAGAGTGGAATGGCATTTCCTCAGCTCTGTGTTACTGAAATTTGGCTTCCATGGATCTTTTGTCCATACCATCATCAAGAACTTGTCCCAAGCTTGCTTCTCAGTCCTGGTAAATGGAAAAGCTGTGGGATTCTTCAAAGCTTCCAGAGGAATAAAACAGGGAGACCCTATTTCTCCTTTCCTTTTTAACCTGTTTTCAGAAGCTTTCACTAGATCACTTGCATATGCTTACCACATAGGAAAAATCCAGTATTTCAACTTACCAGATGGTGCCATTCCTATCTCTCATCTGAGTTATGCAGATGACACCATAATTTTTTTAACTGCTAATAAGTCCAGTCTAACTGTCCTTAAAGCTTTCTTAGTGGTTTTTGAAAAAACAACTGGTCAAAAAATCAATTTTCAAAAGAGTGAGGTCTTCTATAGCAAAAATGCTTCCTTACACACCATTAGACTAATTCAGTCTATCCTAGGGATGAAAAAAGGAGATTATCCTTTTAGATACCTTGGGTGTCCAATTTTTACAGGTAAAATGACTTGTTCACATTTCCAACCTGTGCTTGAAATGATCACCTCAAGGCTAGATAGCTGGAAAAACAAGTGGTTATCCACTGGTGGAAAACTAACACTGATTAAATCTTGCATTTATTCCATTCCCCAGCACATTTGGGCAGTTTATGACCCTCCAAAACTTATTTTAAAAAACCTAGAGAGAGTTATCTCCTCTTTCTTCTGAGGGCATAGTGAAAATGGTGAAAAGAAAAAGTGGAGGAAATGGAAGGACCTGTGCTACCCTTTTGTTGAAAATGGTATTGGGATCAGATCGCTTTCAACCATTATTGAAGCTTACTCGGCTAAATTATGGTGGAAGTATCAAAAAGCACTAGCCCCATGGACACTTTTTATTTCTTCTCTCCCTTTAACTGACAGAACTTCACAAACATGGAGAAGGATATGCAAAATGGATTCCTTTGCAACTCATAATTCAAAAATCATCATTGGTAATGGAATGTGTAGTTTTTGGAACTCCATCTGGATTGACTCTGGTGTTTTGAGTGATTTTATTTCACCTGATGCTACTAATATTCCATCTGATTGCACTGTGGCTGATTTTATCACACATAAGGATCTATACATGCACTCTCTAGCTCCATTGCTACAGACTGATGCCTTGAATTTTCTACAGGACATAAACCTCTCACCACATAGAAAAGACAGACTCATCTGGAAACCTGATCTGAAAGGAAATTTCACTTTCGCTTCAGCCTACAATGCACTCAGACCTAAAAGAGGTAACATCTCTTCTATGGTTAAGATATGGTCTTCCAGAACTCCAAAAAAGGTGTCAGTTTTTATGTGGAAACTTTTTAACTGTCTCCTTCCTTTTGATGACATACTGTTATTCTTTGGTTTCAACATAGTATCTAAGTGTTCTTTCTGTGATAACTCTGATAGTATAGATCATTTTTTCAATGGCTGTAATATAGCCAAGCAGGTCTGGACTGCTATACACTCTTTCTTATGTATTGGCAATCCAGATTTTACCTCCCTGTGGAGCAGACTTGCTAGCTATTGGTCCTTTAAAGGACTTACTACACTCCACACAAATCTAGTCAATATGGTACCATCTTTTGTTTGTTGGTGTTTATGGAAGGCCAGGAACAGAAAACTTTTTGACTCTGTGACTCCAAATGTTCAAGGTTTGGTTAAGGAAATAAAAGATATGATTTTTGATGCCTTTGTAGCTAAGCCTTTTTACATTACTAAACAGCATGATAAGGATATTGCAAATGCTGGGGTTTTGCCTAAATGGTTGAAACCTCCTAAACCTAATTTTTTCCCCATTAAATGGCTCAAACCATCTAGTGGTATAAAAATGAATGTAGATGCTGCATGGAGTCATAATAGTCAAAAAGCTGGTCTAGGAATAATACTAAGGGATTCTACTGGTTCTCTCATACTTGCTAGATCCTTATATGTTAATTCCTTTTCTCCCCTTCAAGCAGAACTGCAGGCTATAAGTTTTGGCATTTTTGTTGCTCACTCTGCTAACCTGTTTGTTTTCACCATGGAATCTGACTGCTTAAATGCAGTGGCTATGATCAAAGACCATAATAAGGCTCCATGGAATATGTTTTCTCTTGTAGACTACATATCCTTAAACCTTTACCCTGCTGTGCTTAATCATATCCTTAGGCAAGGGAATTGTGTAGCTGATTTGTTAGCCAAACATGCTCTGAGAAGTAAATTAAATGATCAGTACAATTTTCACAGTCTTCCAGTCAGAGTTAGAGGGGCTTTAATTTTAGACAAAATGGAGCTCCCTTCTCTGCGGATCCAGAACTAGATACTGCTAATTTTGCTGGTTTTTTTCAATACAGATGAAGTATCAAAGACACACCAGCAGAGAATTTGATCCACTCACAGGTCTTCACCAACTGTCTCAAGGAACTCATGCTGCACCTCATGATGTCTCAAGGAAACTTTGTCCCACCCTGGTGCACCTCTCTTTGTCTGGGTGAAATAAAAAGGGTAAGCATCATCTATAGGCTGAATTGTGATTTTGTGTTTGCTCATGAAATCACTAACAAGCAAGTAGATTGAAGCTTCCTGTCATTTATTTCACCACCATTTCTTTTTGTTGTATAGAAGGAGAAGCCTTGCTTCTATTCTTTCTTTTTGAAGGCACTTGCTTGTGCCTTGTGTAGTGATACTACACCATAGATGCCTTTAGAGTAGGCCTCTATTTCAGCTGCACCAGCTCTGTAACTCTTTTTTTTCTTTTGGTCATTTAAAAGGCATGGGGAAGCCAATATAACTCCCCCCACCAACGGTGGTTATTTAAAAAAAAAAAAAAAAGAGGTGAAGTTTTAATGGCTGAGATAATTGATGAAAAATATTGACGGTTGAGATCAAACTTAAATAAATACATTATTTTTTCAAAAAAAAATATACATTATAATTTAATATATTTATTGAATTTTAGAATAAATGTCATTCTCTATATGGATTCGGATAAATTTAATTATTTTTCTTAATTTATTTGAACTTTATGACTCCAATCAGAATTAATTTTATTTTATATTTAAATTAATTTTATTGTACTTGTAACTGATATTTAAATAAGTTCAATTTCAATAATATTCATCAAATCCATTTGACGGCCTCAATCGCACGGCGGTGACGACGGCCTCAATCGGTTAATTAATTAGTTAGTGTTGTAAGTAAATAAGTCGAGTTAGTCATTGTAAATAGAATTTAAATAAGTCCAGTTAGTCATTAGTAGTGTTTCTATAAAGTCCAGTAAAGTTTGACTAATTATTGATTTAACATATTTACTTAGTAAATATTTATAATTAAGTGTCAATTTAGTTTGTGTCAAGAAAGTGTTAAGAGTTTGAGTAGTTTAAACTTAGTTTGTGTCTACATAAAGTTATGTAAGATTTGCTTTTAACTAGTTAAACTCAATTTAGTTAGGGTGTATAAGAAGTCAAGTAAGATCAATTGAATCTCTAATATGAGTTATCAGGGATTATAGATAGTCAAGTAATATTTGACTTTTCATTAGCAAATATAATTCAATTTGGAGTAAAGAAAGTCAATTGTTTGTTTGTAAGGATCAATTACAAAATATATAGAAAGTCAATTAAAGTTTGACCAATCATTAGTCCAATTCGATTATGTCAATGTTTATAAGTGTCAACTTTGAATCAATACAGTTGCTGTTATTAGAAAATCAATTGAAGTTTGACCTTTGATTAGTTCAAATCAATTTAGTTAGTGTCTAAAGAAAGTTGAGTAAGAGTTAACTTTTGATGACTTAGATTTGATTAGTTCTAATTTTTAGTGAATATAGAAAGTTAATCAAGGGTTACCCTTGTTTTACTAAACTCAATATAGTTAATGTTTATAGAAAGTGAAATGAGAGTTAATCTTTGATTAGTTAAACTCAATTTAATCAGTATATAGTGTGGGTTGATCTTATATTATCTAAACCCAACTTAATTAGTATATATAGAATGTCAAGTAAGTGTGAAATTCAATTAAGTAAACTTAGTTTAGTTAGGATTTGTAGAGAATCAAGTAATGTGTGATCTTTGATTAATTCATCTTAATTTAATTAGTGTATATAGAAAATCAAATAAGAACTGATTTTTGATTAGTATAAACTCAATTTAGTGTGGGTTAGAGTTTTAGTGGTTTAGAATTTAGATTTAGTGGATTTATTATAGGGTTGAAGTCAAAATAAGTCAACAGAAAACTTCTTTCTCATTCTTAAGACAGGAGAACCATATTTCTTATTCAAAAAATCAAATAAAGCAGCGGAAATACTTTTCTCATTCGAAAACTAGTGTTTTTTACGGCACTTTTTTTAGAACCGCCTTAAAATCACCACGAACCGCCTTCTCTGGTCACCCGCCATTACATACCTTACGAATTGGTTTCTCGATATCGAAAAATGCTAAATTTTAAGGCGGTTCCGCGGATTTTGAAGAACCGCCTTATTTTTTGTACCTTAATTTACCTGTTTTGCACTAGTGAGAAGAATAACAGTCGAGGACTTCATATTTTCTGATGAGTACGTTTTATGTTTCATTATGGAAGACGGAGTTGTATATTTATAATAGCTCTCCATGGTCCCAGATAATTCATCTTTTTGGATGATAGCATAGTTTTATTCCTTTTTTATACAAATTATAATTGATCATATTTATTTAGATATTTTTTATTTGTAAAAAAGGACACATAATATTAGTACGTAAACAATATTAAAAATTTTAGCTAAACACTCTAATTTCATGATGTTAAAGGATAAATATACATAACTAATAATTTAACATAGTATATATGGAAGAATAATAATATTTTTTCTTTGGAAATAAAAGATAACACAACACACAAAAAATTTTAAAAAAAAAATACAAGAAGAATTAATGTTAGTGATAGTCCGTTTACTTAAACCGACGTGTAATTTAAATACAAGAAGAATTTAAATTTCAGGAAGCCTAACAAAACAAAAAAGACATGTAATTCTTGTTTACATGCACGACTAATAATGTTACATGCATGTCGGTTGCATTGATACAAATATTAGACACGTCCAAATAATAAGATGGCTAATGGAAAACGCATGAATCTGTAGTAATTGGTTTCAAAAGAATAAGAAGTAAATGAACTAATCAAGTCTTTTCAATTTATACATGGCAGCCTGTAAAGCTCATTATAATCCCATACAAATTCCTAGTCGGTTTATGCAAACGGAATTAATAATTGTGCAATTCATGAATATGAAACTCATAATTAGTTATAGGTTCTAACTAACTGCTGGGAAGTGGAAACCTATCATCCACATGAAGATCTGTTTAGATAGCGAAATATTGAGCTTTCCTAAAATCAGCTTGGATCAGCAGCAGATGAAGAAATAGGTTGAGTTCATCAAGAACCATTCGCATCCATTCTTCTTAACCATTTCAATAATGGATTGCTGTCTCCGGCACTGGATTCCACTTTCGTTTCCAAGGTCATCTAGTGTACGTTCTGACTTCTGAGCCAAGGATTCAGTGAACCCTCATTCGGATCCTATGCATGCAGCAGCACAAAATCTCATTCAAGGGGCGCCGGATGATATTACGAACAATCTGACAAAAGATCGACTCAAACCGGCCAATTGTATTATATATAAATTGTCAGAAAGTAGATTAAAAATTACTTCTGGACAAGTGTTTGTCATTAATGAGGGAGCTTTTCTCGTAACAAACACGGGAGCGAGCGTGCTGCTCCATTTTTCAGCCATGGAAAATCACGCAATTATTGCATTCTTTCTGTTAATATATATATAAAGGGTAGTATAGTCATTTGACTTATAGAATAGGAAGACTATAAAACCAACTCTTGTAAGACCTTATCTTTATTCATTCATTCATATGCAAGCCATGGTTGGCTCCCAAATCTATTCATCTTCTTTATAGTCTAACACTTTCTAAAGAGCTTTGGTTTTGATCCTTGGAAAAGTTGTTAATCACATACCCAACAACGTTGGGGTGAAACCCCGAAAATTTTTCGGGTTACTGTTCTTTGTGAAGGTATTTTTCGGATCTATCAGTTGTTTTTTGGATTGTTGGTATTGGCTTGATTCGATTTCGTTTGAATTGGGGCTGTTTGCTTGTGTTATTGGCATGCACATTAGGGCTTGCTTGTGATTTGGGGTTTTTCGAATTGGAGTTTGTTGTTGGGATAGTTTGTGATTGTTGGGTTTCCGCTCTCGTGCTTGTGTTTGTTGTCGATTTGGTGATTGGATTACTTTTGGCCAGTTTGTTGATCTCGGATTTGTGCCTCCAAATTTGGTTGTATTCCTTGTGCTTTTGAATTTCTGGACTTATAATCATGGTGGGTGGTAGGGATGATTCCCTTCAGTCGATTAGTGTACAATTGGATGGTAAGAATATAATTACTCTCATTGGTGCTATGATACCATGTTAGACTATAAAGAAGATGAATAGATTTGGGAGCCAACCATAGGTGCCTCTTCGTAGGTCCACTCGTATTCGTAAGTCCACTCAGATGCCTGATTTTGCTTACTCCCTCATACTCTCCTTCTTTTGCTTCTTTTCTCGTATCTATTCACTCTTTGTCTGAGCCCACATCCTATAGAGAGGCAGTTTGTGATCCTCTTTGGCAGGCAGCCATGGCTGAGGAACTCACTGCTCTACATCAGACTCACACTTGGGATTTGGTACCGTTGCCTTTGGGAAAACACACTATTGGTTCTCGTTGGGTCTATAAGATTAAGACCAAGTCTGATGGATCAGTTGAGCGATATAAGGCTCGTCTTGTTGCGAAGGGTTATTCACAAGAGTATGGCATGGATTATGATGAGACATTTGCACCTGTGGCCAAGATGACCACCATTCGTACTGTCATTGCAGTTGCCTCTGTATATCAGTGGAAGATTTTTCAGCTGGATGTTAAGAATACATTCTTGTATGGTGATCTTCATGAGGAAGTTTATATGGCGCCTTCTCCCGGGGTGGAGCATGCGCTTAGGCATGTTTGTAGGCTTCGGAGATCTCTTTATGGTCTCAAGCAGGCCCCTAGAGCTTGGTTTGAGAAGTTTTCCACTGTGGTCACCTCCCTTGGTTTTCGCCCAAGCTCTCATGATTCTGCTTTGTTCCTTAAGCATACAAGTAAGGGTCGTATTCTCCTCTCTCCTTATGTTGATGATATGATTATTACTGATGATGATTGTGAGGGGATTGAGTCCTTGAAGCGCGATTTGGCTCATTGTTTTGCTATGAAAGACTTGGGTGAGCTCCGTTACTTCTTGGGTATAGAGGTAGCATCTTCTCCTAAAGGATATCTTTTGTCTCAGTCGAAGTATATAGCAGATCTCTTTGACCGTGCCCGTCTTACTGACAATAAGACGGTTGACACCCCTCTTGAGCCTCATGCACATTATTCCCCTAAAGATGGCATTCCTTTGGCGGATCCCACCCTCTACCGTACCCTGGTTGGCAGTTTGGTTTATCTTACAGTTACTCGCCCGGATATTGCACATGTTGTCCATGTGGTTAGCCAGTTTGTTACTGCTCCTACCTCAGTTCATTGGGCTGCTGTCCTTCGCATTCTCAGGTACCTTCGGGGCACTCAGTACCGTAGTCTACTCTTTTCTTCTTCATCGTCTTTGGAGTTGCGTGCTTATTCTGATGCTGATTGGGCTGGTGATCCTGATGATCGAAAGTCCACCACTGGGTTTTGCATCTTTCTTGGTGACTCTCTCATTTCTTGGAAGAGTAAGAAACATGATGTCATTTCTCGCTCTTCTACAGAGGCGGAATACCGTGCCATGGCCTCGACTACTGCTGAGATTGTTTGGTTGCGTTGGTTGTTGGCTGATCTTGGAATCAAACTTCATCGTCCTACTCCGCTGCATTGTGATAACCAGAGTGCTATTCACATTGCCCGCAACTCAGTCTTCCATGAACGCACCAAGCATATTGAGATTGATTGTCATTTCACTCGTCATCATTTACAGCTTGGTACTATCTCTCTGCCATTTGTTCCATCATCTCTCCAGATTGCTGATTTGTTCACGAAGGCTCACTCAGTTGCGCGCTTTCGTTTCTTATCAGACAAACTCTCAATGCTAATTGCTGTAGCATCGTGAGTTTGAGGGGGATGTTAATATATATGTAAAGGGTAGTATAGTCATTTGACTTATAGAATAGGAAGACTGTAAAACCAACTCTTGTAAGACCTTATCTTTATTCATTCATTCATATGCAAGCCATGGTTGGCTCCCAAATCTATTCATCTTCTTTATAGTCTAACACTTTCAACCTTTTCCTACCATAGTGCCATGGAAGTAGAGTCATTACCATCTGGACAAATATATGATCGAGAGGGTGGGTGGTAAAACTTGCAATCAGAAAAGCTACGCACTCTCAAATCACTATAATGGATTTTAACGTTTTGAATTTGATGTTTCTCAAAAAAAGTTTATACAAATAGAAAATACTAACAGAAAAGGTATAAATCATGCTAGAAAGTTGTGATAAATAATTAGATTCTTATGGTGTGATTATTTTTGTTAATTCCAAATTTGTGGTTATATATAAAGATTGAGTTTTAATTTTTGAATAAAATGCCACAAAATAATATTCATATTTTAAAAATTAAAGCTTATTTATCGTTCAAATTTACTATTGCTCGTACGATGGATCTATTGTTATACATATAGAAAATTATGCAAGAAAATAGATGGTAAAAAATAAAAAAACACTTAATTATTTTTATTGTCATAATTCTATGGATAGGGAGTGACTCAAACGATACACAATTATAATCCTCATATCAGCAAAAGCGTGATGAAAAACCAGATTGCATGAAAGAATCATATATAATATTATAAATTTATAATAAACTGCAATCGCAAAGGTTGAATCCATTTGAAATCCTCTAGCCAAATTAGCCACGCACAAATCATTTTGCAGATAGTTTGGATTATAAAATTGCATGAATAATACACATGTAAATGCATGATGCAATCCCTGCAATAATAGAGGGTTTTCTAAATAGTTAAGTATCGAACCCCTTCTAGCTAGAAAATATATATGTAGCTCCTCCTAACACATAGTTAAAATAAATTCATAAAAGCTTATAAGAACATCAGCAACTAGCAATCACACTTTCTCTCTCCAGCCTCTCTCTCGGGCACACACCCCAAGACCAGATCTTATTTTTCTTCCGATCGGAGGGGTGGCCGGAGATCGGCGCCCCTCGCCGCCGGTCACCCCCTCCACCCCTTCCCCTTTATTTACGCACCCAGCCACCCCACTCCCTCCCTCACCTGAACCTTTGTCTTTTTTCTCCGCCAAGCAACGGTCAAAATCATATGTTGTCGACGCACAGGTCCGATCAGTCGGAAAGCCGGCGGTGGAAAGACAGTCACGCGACAGTCGCCGTCGACCGGACAGCTCCTGCCGGAAAGACAGTGGATCCACAGTCGCCACCGGAGCCACATCTGTGTTGTCCACCTCCTGACGAAGTTGTTTTTTGATCGGAAAAACTAGGGGATCTCGACCGGACTTGGATTCAGATCTGCCCGGAAAAACTCCTGCTGTAGCAGTAGCACCGCTGCCACGCGCCGCCGGGCGGTGCGAACAAGCTGGCGTATCAACGCGCTTGCCGCCTCGCCAGCGATACACGCGCCACCAACACGGTCAACGCGCAGTGGTGGGCGCGTGACTGCCACGCGCCGCAGTGAAGGCTCCGTCACGCAGCCACCGGAATCCTCCCGTCGTGAGATATTGGTTCTGTTTCTTTTATTTATTTTGTCAGATGGAGTAGTGCTTCAATTGAGTCTTTTTGTGAAGTCATCTAGACTAGTTTATCGAGTATCCTTTGCCTAGTTGCTGTTTTCCTTGTAACTGGATTAGCCGGGCTATGGAAAATCCCCTCGGCTTCTAGTCTCTTTCCTAGTAACAGTATAGGAGAAATCCGAGTCAAAGTAGTTGACACAATTTACTTCTGGCGACTCTGTGAAATGAGCTAGACTAGTAGACTTGGCTGTCTAGTTTATACTGGTCAGTGCAAGTTATCGGTGCTTTACCTGCTAGATGGTTTTTTATGCTCTAGGGCATTAGACTTTAGGATGTTAAGATGTACTCTATCGCACTTTTTAGTTGTAGGTACAGCGTGTATCAGCGCTCTAGATACAGTATATGTACTGTAATCTTTCAAATTGCCTCCCTTTGAGGAGATCAGTTATTCAGGTTTGGGGAACCTAATAAATATCCCTCCACCCACGGTGGTTTAACTTAAAAAAAAAAAAATTCATAAAAGCTTATAGCACACCGATATGTAAAACAAGTTCAACAGATGTCCCCATCATACATTGATGTAATCACATCATTCTATATTCTACAACATAAAAATCCTACTTGTACCTATCTAACAATGATAAAAGGACATTATGGGAAAATATAAAATAACCTGTTCTCATCCCTATAGAATCGTCGTTATAGATCGGACATGATAATTGGGAAGAGGAGTTATCTCACCTTCGGGATTGATTTGATATTACACCATTTCTTAAGTATCTTGTAATACGGACCCAGTAACTTGATGAATCCAACATTAATACCATAACAAGTTGCTATAAATTTAAGTCCCCAAGTAGAAATCTTTACCATAGGTTGCCGCATCTTCAAGGATACTTGTGAATTTTCAACACTCTCCCGTATGTTCGGCTCTTGTCTCTTTCATATAGAAATTTGATCGAGTCTTGTAAAAAAGGAAGGGTTTTTAATATTATCATAGGCTGAATGGTTTTTCTTTAAGATTAATTTGTTCTATCTTTGTTATACCAAAAATTTAATATTTATATTTGTATTCCACTTTTAACCTATTATATTTTGAATAAATATTTAATTTACATTTTGATTTTTAGCCAGTAAACATCACATCAATCTCAAAACCATAGGTTGGTAACCAACCAACCATCCAACCATGCCCTAACATACTAATATTTTTAATATATATATATATATTATAACCATTAAACATATTAGTATGGTAGGGCATGGTTGGATGGTTGGTTGGTTACCTATGGTATATATTATATTTTGATTTCTTGAACTATTTTATAATAATTATTTAATTTTTAATAGTAAAAATAAGTAAATATCGAGTGATATATGATCGAAATGAAATAAGTACCAATTCAAATGGATTAAAAAGGGATGAAATCGTTATTTTAAGATTCAACATATATATATTATTTAGGGATATACTTAATCTTAATAATTAAAATAACCAAATAACAATATATTTGCGTGTTATAGGCTACAATAATTAACCCATAAACGTACCAATATGAGAAAATGCACAAAATGGTACCAATTTTACATGAAATTCAGTACCCATTTTATAAATTTGCATAAAAAAATATCCAATTTTTCATTAATGTTACAAAATGATACTCACGACCTACAATAGCAGGTTTTCAGTGTGTCAACCCATAATCAATGGTATTAATTAAGAAAATGAATAGATAATATTAAATCACCTAAAATTTCGTTCAACTAAAATTTTTTCGTACAATAAAATATTTTTCAAAATTAATTTTTGCACCTTACAATATATTATCATAATATTTTGTAAATACAATTTGTAAGGCCCATTTCTAATGATTTTTTACTTCTCACATTATATTTTGTCATGTGATTAAAACATGTCAATTTTTACTGCCCCTTAAAGGATATTTTGGTAATTTTTATAATTTAAAATGTTTTTTATCATATGATTTGAAATAAGAGTAGACGTACGGTAAAATAATATATTTTTTTAACATCCCACGTGCTAGTAAATATTTGGCAAGTGTAGATCATGCAACCAAATAACGCAAAACCTGACATGACAAACTTATGTCCTAGAAAAAACGTTCACAAAATGTAAGGGTAAATAGTTAGATGTCTATTTTTTAAAGTCAAGATATTAACTTTTCAAGATATTTTATGGCAATACCTAAGGATTTTATTAAAGTAAGTTTTTTTGGAATTTAATATTATAAAAATTGATCCATTAACCTTTGACTATAAGTTGACTTATTTAAAACCTGCTGTTACAGGTCATGTGTATCAGTTTGGAAGATAAATGAAAAACTGGGTATCTTTTTAGTGCAAATTTAAAAAGTGGGTACCAAAGTGTGAATTTCAAGTAGACTGGGTACCATTTTGGGCATTTTCTCGTACCAATATTATAGAAACTTCCCAAGCTACTAGCTAGTGCCTAGTATAGTATAATACATTAACTTCCCACTTGTACAACTATTAATGTTTTGTGCAGTTCAGTCGTACTACGTGCAAGTTGTAGCCGGGAGGAACCTGCTTTGCATGAGCGTTGATTTTGTTTCGTCAACCATGGATTAGTTTAAGTATATTTTAACTCCTCGATCTACAGTAAATTAAATAAGAAAAGGAAAAGTGTTCAACAGTTTCCAAGTTTAATTTTATACATTCGATTTCATTCAGATTCATCACGCGTGATCGTTCCACACGAGATCTGATTAGATCAGACATCAAGAAATGTGCCCCGAAGCCATCGACGAATCCGAAATACCCCTAGCTTCAGCAGCTTCACAACCAGATGAGGAAGAAAAGGCTGATCAAGTTCATCAAGAAGTAAAATATCTGCCCTCATTAGCATCCATTAATCTTCTCGAACCATTTCAATGGATTCAAATGCTGTGTTCAGAGCTGGATTCCACCTTCGTCTTCGGTGTCATTTTAGTTTACGGTCTCAGCCAAGGCTTCGCGGCATCGGTCTTCAAAGTGGTCTCAGATTACTACTGGAAAGACGTGCAGAAAGTGCAGCCTTCTGCGGTTCAGCTCTTCATCGGGCTGTACTACATCCCGTGGGTCCTGAAGCCGGTGTGGGGCCTCCTCACCGATGTTTTTCCGGTGAGAGGGTACAAAAGACGGCCTTATTTCGCGGCTGCCGGAATCGTGGGTTCCGGTTCGGCGTTGGCCTTGGGCTTGAGTGGCAATCTGAGCATTCTGTTGGCATTGGTGCTTTTGATCGGAATAACAACCGGGATAGCTGTTGCAGACGTTACCATTGATGCGTGTATTGCTAGGAAAAGCATAGAGAATAAGAATTTGGCTCCTGATATGCAGAGCCTTTGTATGTTCTGTTCTTCTGTTGGTGCACTTTTGGGGTACTCTTGTAGTGGTCTTTTTGTTCATCACATTGGACCTCAGGCAAGTTTAATTCCCTCCCCTCCTCTCCTCTCCTCTCATTCCATGTTTGACTGAGTTAAACTGAACGGAATTGAACTGAACCGATTCTTCCATCTTTGATTGAGTTAAACTGAACGGAACTAAACTGAACCGAGTATACAAAATGTGACTCAAGTTTATCAATAAATATGAGCTTATGATAGTAATTCGCGTGCTATGTTCATTGTTCATGTTCCAACTTTTAATTTTAATTTGTAGGAGTCACTTGGGCTCTTGGCAATACCGGCAGCTGCAATGGTTGCACTCGGATTTGTGATGAAGGAGTCAAGGACACCTAATGATATCCAATCCGAGAAGAAAAAGGTAGGGGTATTTTTTTTATGCAGTTCTTGTTGATAAACATTAAATTAGACATTAACTGAAATGTTTAAATTCAAAAGCAACAAAATTTCAGTATAATTTTAACTCTGCAATTTCTTGATTTAAGTAGGCAATTGAAAATTTAGGAAGTGCAATGCATGGGATATTTAAAACCATCCAAATCCCAGATGTATGGAAGCCATCGCTGTACATGTATCTGTCTCTAGCTTTGAGCATTAGTACTCACGAAGGTCAGTTCTATTGGTACACTAATCCCAAAGTTGGACCAGCATTCTCTCAGGTAATTAATTTTAAATTTTGAAATAATATAGATTATTTTCTTCCGATGAAATAAATATAAATTCTACCACATTACTTTTGTTGCAGGAATTTGTTGGCATTATTTACGCAATTGGCGCATTGGCATCCATAGTTGGGGTTTTAATATACCACAAAACTCTGAAAGACTATCCATTCAGAAGCTTGCTATTTTTCGCACAACTATTTTATGCTATATCGGGAATGTTGGATGTTGTCTTTGTTCTCCGGTGGAATTTAGCCATCGGAATACCAGATTACTTTTTTGTCATCACGGAAGAATGCATCTCAAGAATCATATCTCGGATTAAATGGATACCAATGATGGTTTTGAGCAGCAGGCTTTGTCCGTTGGGAATTGAGGGCACTTTTTTTGCACTGCTAATGTGCATTGACAGTTTGGGTTCACTGACCTCTAAATCGGCTGGAGGAGTTATTTTGCATCTTCTCCAAGTTACTAGAACTAACTTCAACAATCTGTGGTTAGCTCTTTTTATTCGAAATATCTTGAGGTTTGGTACTTTGGGGTTGATATTTCTTCTCCCCAATACTAATCATTCTAGTCTTGTAGTCCTACCTGACTTGATTCAACCTGAAAAGGTCATGGATAGGGAGGATGATGAGAACATAGAACTTGTACCTTTGAATGGAAAATTAGATGTTTAATGATATCTAAAGTGTATTTATCAATACATTTTGGGAAATAGTTTTATACTTGCATATATAAAAAAACTCCTTTGATCAAAATATGGGTAAATTTTTGTTAAGTGTTAATCATGTCCAACAAGATTCTATGAATACAATAACGGGACGTGGATCGGCTACGTTGAGTTTGGGTCACCGACATTGAAATTATATTGAGCCAGGGTCACATGCGTTGAGGTCGAAGTCGCTAACGTTTCAGATTTAGATTACCGACACTGAATCTTGGATCATCGATATTGAAATTTGAACCTGACATTGAGGTTACCGAGGAATTTCTATAGTTATTTTAATACAAAACATTCTACGTATATGCAATGATGAGTACAAAATCAAAGTGGCTCAACTAATCAACGAGTCGTTAGAGAAATTAAGAATTGGCGTATAAATATCACGATCAACAAAAAGTAATAAAGCATGATAAGTTTCATACTATTCATGGGAAGTTTTGGTTTTTGGTACCTCGTATAATATCTTATTTATAGTCGAACGACGTTTGGGTTTCATGTTTGGGCAGGAATTTCATATAGTATACAGATAACAATATTATTATGTGATATATTGTTAAATTGAATGAAGTATATTTTTTTATATAAAAAAATTTTATACACCACAAACATAGTTATTTAGTGGTCAAACATACATCAGAGTATTAACAAGAGGCAGCTTATTTTGCACTAGGCTTTTGAAAGTTTGTTCCTTACTAACGCTCGATTCTCTTGAACCTATTTGTATATTTATTTTAGTTTTGGAAAACTTTAGTTTATTTCAAAAAAAAAAAAAACTTGACTGTAGATAATTTCTCCCTTTTTCAGTCAATTATTTTTAATTTAATTTAATTCGAAAAGAAAAATTGTTATTTTAAAATAATTTTAATATAAAACCATAACTTCCCCCTTAATTAACTCTATGCCCCAATTGGATCGTTCGCGTAGTTGGTACATCCCAGCCCGCAGTCGTTCCTGGTTCTTCCAACTCTTCTGCCTACAAAGGCCACGAACCATATTTCTTAGACATCTTGGTTGGCTGTGAATGCATTCACCAGCAAGCTGAAATTTCTGGCTCCATTGGTAAGCTCTTTTTCTAACCTAATTCATCGTACTTTTACTGCGTTGTTCCTTGCCTTTATGTTTAAATTTTTTTACAACCCCTTTTGTTTTTTCGGTATGATTTCCCGGTTCGAATGATTTTACAACCTTAATCTACTCCTCTGAATCCAACCGCAGCGTTTCATGTTTTTTTTCACGGCCTTGATTTTTGAGCTGTTTCAGTGCTCCCCTATCAATTGGTGAACACGATTTTGACTTTAGAGGGTCGCGTTCGATTGCTCTGGGTCCAGGGGTTTAGGGGTTTAGAGTTCCATTGGTGTTTTATTCAAAATCCCATCAGTTCTTTTCAATTGGTATTACATTCGGATTTTATTTGACAATGTCAATGGTGGCTCCTGTTTATTTTGGAATATGTTCTGTTATTTGTTGGGTGTATATTTAATTTTGTCGACCTTTTGTTCTGGTCAGGAATCCTAGCATTCTTCTGGGGGTTAAAGATGAGTGCAAGGAGGAAAACCCCATTGCAGAAACATAGAGAAGCAGAAGAAGCAAGGAAAAAGGTTTAAATTCTTTTTTGTTTTTCCGTGCTTGATTCTTATTTTGGTGGGGGTGGGGGTCGTTGTTGAAATACTAAGTTCGTTATTTTTTAATACAACAGAGACAAGACGATGAAGCTGCTCAGTTATATCAGTTATTTGTGGAATCCTTTGAAGTGGATAATACGCCGGGTTCTAAGGCATTTGTTAGAGGAGGACTGATCAATCCCAATGATAAGCTGAAGTCTGACTCCGAAGGTTCGTATAAAGCAATTTCTATGTTTCCCTACAGCAATTTCATTGGTTATATATATTATAAAATCTTTTACTTGCTATGGATACATGAATGCTTTCGATTGTATATGGATGCATTAATAAAAATATGGGCCTTTCTATTCATTCACGGATGGCAGGTGGAAATTCCAAAGATGAGGGTTCTGGTATAAAGAAGGGAAGTAGGTAAACAAATGCTTTTGATATGCTATATTGCAATGCTCTATGATAAGGCAATGCTGGATGCAAAATAAATTCGTTAAGATTTTTTAAGATATAGATTTATTGCTTTAGTATCTAAAATATAAGTAAATTGAAGGGCATATCTCTTCTTTTTGGTTTGCAATAGGCCATGTTGACTTGTTGGTTGTATGCTTAATTTTAACCTAGTTTTAGAGTTTCTAATGACAGAGGAAACTTGTAGGCTATAAAAGTGGTATTTGACCTTCTATGCCATTATAATTTCATTTATTCACGGGTACTGAATGGCCACTTAATTTGTTAGTTTTCGTCTGTGGGAGTTCTGTTGAAAGATGGAAGGATACAGTGAGAGTGCAGTTGGCTTTTATTCTTAAATGAGTACAATTCTACTTAAAAGTATGGAATAATACATTAAATATGTATCAGTTCCAATTTCCAGCTTCAAAATCCGGCCTTTCAAATCTAGAGAATCAGGCTTCAAAGTCTTGAGTCTTGTGGTACTGACAAAAGCTGTTGTTTTCTTGTTTTCTCGAAAGAGATCAGTGCTATGTAATAATCTGAACTCTAACCCCTGTATGTAAAAACTGGCCTAGTTTAACTGACTTGCATCTTTGTTAAGATTCTTTCTTATTAAGATGATCATGGCTCTCAAATAAATCATTCCAGCCTGCTAGATCATCATTCCATTTTCAACTTGAAGTCCTTTATTGGATGGGTGTAAGCTATCAACAACAATTCCCCTTACACAGCTGTTACTCCCACCAGGGTTGTTTATATATTGACTCATAGAAGTTCAAGTTTAATTTTATCATGATCATGTGTACTCTTTTTGCTCAATTGCTTGAGAACATAGTTACATATAGCATGGTGTCGGACTTTACTTTATCTTTTGCAGGTATGTACCGTCTTTCATCCCACCTCCTACGGCAACCAAGGCTAGGGAATATGAGAAAAAGGTTTGTGCTAGTGCTACTAAATTGTTCATGAAGAGTTTTATTATTGATCCGTTTGCTCTTTTTTTTATGGTTGATATAAATTGTTAATATTGCAGAGGGAGGAGAAACCCAAAGAAAAAGAAAAGGAAAAGGGGAAGTCAAAGAACATCGATAATTTTATGGAGGAACTGAAGCATGAGCAGGAAATGAGAGAAAAGCGTAATCAAGAGCGTGAGCAGTGGCGAGATACACGACAGGGTGACAGCTCTGCTGTAAGTGATTTTCCAGTTGCCAATCTCTTATAAATTAGCTATGGTCATTAAGTTCTCCTCAGTATCACCTTAGTTTCTACCTTTTATTAATTTCATTTTTGTGATTGAATGTTCTGAGGAGTTTGATTTCTTGAATCACTGTAATGTCTAATGCCGTAATTCTATTTTCTTATGCCACCTTGGGATTTGTGCTGCTCTTCCACTTATGTTGAACATTTTATACCTATGTTAAACCCACCTTATTTATTTTAAGTTTTTTCCTTTTGGATTAAAAAACTGAAGTCAGGTGTTTTTCCTTTTGGATTGAAAAATTGAAGGCGGGTGTTTTTTTTGTTTTTTTGAGAAGGCGGGTGTTTCTGGTTTGTCTAGTATGGCTTAAGAATAAATGAGTGTTCTTTATTGAGAATGAAGTTTCCAACGTGGCCATTAATCTGAAAAAAAGGTTGGACTTAGTGTTAAGAAAATTATTATTCACAAGTTTGTTAAATGTAATTATTGTGCACCATTGAAATGTGGTAATTTGTTGAAACATTTAGTTCAGATTTAATCAGTTATACACAATGTATCTGGAAAACATGTTAAACAAGTTATAGAGTTTACATTTAAAAATGCAATGATAGGAACCAAGGATGTATTAGAAGAATGGTTATTAAATGAACTGGCGGGTTATGAGGAATAGACTAAAAATGTACTGTGCTGAATAGTAAGAACTAATATTGATGAACTATGAATATCTAATATCACAGCCATCAAGCCGGTTTGATGAGTTACCTGATGATTTTGATCCAAGTGGAAGACCTGGATCATTTGATGACGGAGATCCGCTGACTACAAATCTGTATGTCGGAAACCTATCCCCTCAGGTATCTATCTGGTATAATTTTTTTAATGTGCTCTAGTTTCAGCTCTCTATGTTTCACGGATTAGCATTTAAAGAACATGTTTTCTTAACCTTATCAATTTGAATGACATTAGGTTGATGAAAACTTCCTCTTGCGAACTTTTGGAAGATTTGGACCCATTGCTAGTGTGAAAATAATGTGGCCTAGGACTGAAGAAGAAAAGAGACGCCAAAGAAACTGTGGTTTTGTAGCTTTCATGAACAGGCCCGAGGCTCAAGCTGCAAAGGATGAAATGCAAGGTAGAGTTTATAAAGTTATTTTTATTAATGTTTCTCTGGGGGAATCTAGTTGGGGCAAAAGTGGAAACTTGTCTTTCCCGTCATAAACAAATGTTATGCTCTTTATATTATTATTTGCTGCTCTGAAACCTTAAGCTACTGTATATTTTTTGTCTAGCATATATATGTAAAAAATGATCAAGTAACGTTTCCATTGAAAAGATTATTTTTACTATCTTATACTGTACTAATCACCGAGCTCCTCTTAATAACTGAGCTAATGTCTTCTGCTAAGATAGTTTTTTTTAAGTTCTTTATTCTACGTTAGATTGATATGGTCATTGTTTGATGTACTGTGTTTACGGATGATTTGCTTTCCCTGTTTATTACGTATCATGACTATTTGGTGGCCCTGCCATATGAAGCCTTAAATTGAGAAGAGATGGAGTGAGACTGAAAATATTCCATTGTATTTCAGGTGTGGTTGTTTATGAATATGAGTTAAAGATTGGCTGGGGTAAGTCTGTCTCTCTTCCATCACAAGCACTTCCTGCCCCCCCTCCGGGACATATGGCCATCAGGAGTAAGGAGGTTGGGCATTCTTCCTCACCTTTCTGTTTTCTGGAAGTGTCACTTCTCCTTGGAGTTGAATTATACTGAGTGGATATAATCTTCTATATTTGACAGGGTGCTACCGTTATCTTGTCTGGTTCCTCAGGACCTCCAGTTACTACCGTCCCAAGCCAAAATTCTGAGTTGGTAAGCTTTAACTTGTCCCTCACCCCCCGTTTTTTGTTTATTAAGCACAACTTCCTTACTTAGGGGTGGGGATGGCTTTAGCTACGTCACAGACGATCCATTTACATGTTATTTTGCATGCTAGCTAGTAGCTATTTTCTTGGCCCTTCGTTCAAGGCTTCATGTGTGGGATGATCCATCCTGTTCAGAGATTATCTATCTTTGCAAATTCAGATGAAACATGTATTGATATTAAATGCATTAATTAAACAGTAGGGAGTTGTACTGCCTCAAATCTCAATCTGTTGAGTGCAGTGAATAGTAGGCTGCCTCTATTTACTTGTAGTAGATTGTGAGGACTACTCATAGGTTCACTCTGTGCTATGCATCTGTATTTTTTGGAAAATGACATGCTTTGTCATCTATTTGTTTATCATGGGTGTACTGGGCCTGAATGTTTTAGTTCTATTGTATTATCAATTTATGTGTGGAACAATGTGCCATTTTTGTTTGTTTTACTTTATTTACATGGTAATAGATTACTACTATGCAGTTATCTCCATGCTTTAAAATCACCATGTTTGGTAGTTCCTCTTATTGATCTTATAGCTGTAGGAACTCATGGTTAGTCAACATAATATCCTTGCGTGACGTGACTACTTAAGTGAGGAAAAATAGAATGCACTTATTTGAATAGTACAATTGAGGAGAGCTGCATTAGTTATCTTATATTAAATTTGTAAATGTGATTCACCTATCACACAAGTTAGAAGTCTCTAATATTTTTGGCATGCATTACAGGTTCTTACTCCAAATGTGCCTGATATTACTGTTATTCCACCGGAGGATGATCATCTACGCCATGTGATTGATACTATGGCCCTCTATGTTCTTGATGGAGGTTGTGGGTTTGAGCAAGCTGTAATGGAGCGTGGTCGTGGAAATCCCTTATTTTCTTTCTTGTTTGAGCTCGGGTCAAAGGAGCACACATACTATGTTTGGAGGCTGTATTCTTTTGCCCAGGTGAAGCCTTGAGAAATTATGTTCACATTTTTCCTGATCTCTTTAAATTGTTTCTTAATCCATTTTCATGGTTATCATTAAATTATTCTGCTATTCTTTCCAATATAAGTGTCCTATTATGACTCCAAACATTAAATAATAAATATGATAGAAATGATTTATTTTGAAGGTTTTCATGATGGTTATTGGTGTTACTTTTCTGCTTAAATCAAATTTTATATTTTTATGTTGGCAACAAGGTTAAGATGAAGTGCTAGTATACAATTTAGAAGCTCTTTTAATGTTAAAAATCTGGAATCCCTACTCTATTACCTAATTCCAATGTTAGCTAAAATTGCCTTTAGCTCTTTGGTTAGTTAAATTTAGCTAGCCAATACAATACTAATTTAATAGTCAGTGAAGTAATCGGTTCCACATGTTTGAATAGTTAACTCACTATCTTAATTGATCCCATGTCACCTACTAGCTAATATAGCTACTAGTTAAACAATGGTATAGTACCTTTTAATATTTGGCTAGATAAAATAGCCAAAATTATTATAGCATGGTTGGAGATGCTCCTAAACATTTTCCTTTCAAAATAAGTCTGGAAAATATTTCTTGGATGTACATAGGCATAGGCTGTAGTTTGGTGAAAAGTTGTGCTCTTGAGTTTAAACAAGAATCAGTTGGATAAAAATGTATCATGTCAATGCTTTCTTGTTACTATTGTGTATTTCCTGTACTGACAGAAGATGCCTTCCATCTGTTACAGGGGGATACTCTACAGCGCTGGCGAACAGAGCCTTTTATCATGATAACTGGTAGTGGGAGGTACTGATTTTGTTACCATTGCTGAAATAATCATATCCATGACTGAGGTTTTTCTCTAAAAATGATTCCATTTCATCATGATAACTGGTTGTGAGAGGTACTGGTTTTTGGTGTTTTTGCTACCATGGCTGAAATAATTAAGCGTGATTGATGTTTTCCTTAAAAATGATTTCCTATGCAACTGAAATTGGGGGTACCGTACATTTGCTTTAGGACCTACAATTGGTCATGGTTTTCATTCAGTTAAATTTCGCAATTTCAGTGAAATTTCGAAATGAAAACTATGTACTACATACTATATTTCAATTTTTAAGGTCTTTTCTGGTTTGTAATATTACCTACTCATTTGTATAGGTGGATACCACCCCATCTCCCAACTCCTAAAGGGCCAGAGAGTGAAAAGGAAGCTGGAAGCACATATGCTGCGGGAAAAAGCAGGGTACTAATTTTCTATTCTATTTTCAAAACACTGAACTCTATACATGACTGAAATTACATGGTGAAATAAGTCAATAATGTGCTTGGTTATTATTCTCTACTTGTTTTGCCAGCGAGTTGAGTTGGAAAGGACCTTGACTGATGCACAGAGGGATGAATTTGAGAATATGTTACGTGCATTGACTTTGGAAAGGAGTCAAATAAAGGAGGCAATGGGTTTTGCCTTGGACAATGCTGATGCTGCCGGGGAGGTAACTATTCCCATTCTCTGTGAAACATTAATTTGTTACTCAGAGTGTCGAATCTTTTGGGGAAGCTGAACTAGCATCTGAACAATGGATTTGTTTCTCTTATTTGCTGTAATATTGGAATATGAAAATGCATAATTTTGTCTTGAGTATTATTGAAACTCTCATGGTACTAATTTCCATCCGCTGCAACAGGTTGTTGAAGTTTTAACAGAGTCCCTTACTCTTAAAGAAACACCCATACCAACAAAAGTTGCCAGACTTATGCTTGTCTCAGATGTACTTCACAATAGCAGCGCTCCTGTAAAGAACGCATCTGCTTATCGGACTAAATTTGAAGCAACATTGCCAGATATAATGGAAAGCTTCAATGACTTGTATTGTGGTATAACTGGCAGAATCACAGCTGAGGCCCTTAAGGTTAGAGCAGTAAATGACAAATAGACTGTTTTTTAGTTTTTCCCTAGTTGATTGATTATTTAGTTGATTCGCTCTGTTGTCAATGACATTGATCAGGAACGAGTGCTCAAAGTGCTTCAAGTATGGGCAGATTGGTTTTTGTTCTCAGATGTATATGTCAATGGACTTCGAGCAACTTTCCTTCGATCTGGAACTTCTGGTGTGGTTTCTTTTCATTCCATATGTGGAGATGCTCCTAAATTGGAACGGAGTGATGGTTTGGATGATTGGGGGGAAGGTGATAAGATTGATCAAGATGCTGCATTAGCAATTGGGAAAGGAGCTGCAATGAGGGAACTCTTGAACCTTCCAGTTACTGAACTGGAAAGGCGGTGTAGACACAATGGGCTATCTCTTGTGGGAGGCAAAGAAATGATGGTTGCGAGGCTACTTTATCTGGAAGAGGCCGAGAAACAACGAGTCTATGACGTGGATCAAATGAAGGTTGCACAAACTCAGTCCAATTCAGCTCGATATACTAGTAGCAAGAATGGGGCATCTAGTGATACAGATCCAACAGGATGGAACAGCTATGAAGATGGTATTCTGCTAAAGGGAAAAGGTTCTGTGGCTTCACCCCAAACTTATCCTGTTCAACATAATCCAAGTTCTCACAGTAAAGAAGCAGAAACTAATGTCATCTTGCCGGCCTCAAAGTGGGCTAGGGAGGACAATGACAGTGATGAGGAGCAAAACAGAAGTGCAGGCGATCTTGGTTTAACCTATTCCTCTTCTGGAAGTGAGAATGCTGGGGATACCTTTAGCAGGAATCGTGAGCGGGGGTTGTCATCTGCAGCAAGCAACTCATCACATGCAGACACTATTTTAAATGAAGAACAGAGGTACTTAGTTGACGCTTATGATTTTTGCTTAATTTTGAAAAAAATGTATTTGGCCTGTAGTTTCTAGTTAGCTTTGAGAATTTATGATCTAAGGGAGGAGCAGCAAGTTTTTTTTTTTTTTTTTTTGATAATATCCTAGCACCCTTTCCTATTATCTTTGACTCCCTCTGTCCCATTGTTAGCATATTTTGTAAAACAAAAGGGATGGATGGAGTAAATATTAGTAGTCATGCTCGTTAGGATTTCATGTCTCCAGTAAATCACGCTCGTTAGGATTTCCTTATCTATCTGGGCATCGTAGTCTTAGAAACTCTTGATTGTACAGCTGTAGGAGCCATGAATAATCCTCTCAAAATCGTACAGCTGATCTCTATCTGTTATTTGAGAGTTGAGACAAGACAACTAGTCTTTCCATGGAAGCTGTTTGTTATTAGATATTTACGTAGTGCTTTGAAATGTTAAATGCAGACAGAAATTGAGGCGTCTTGAGGTTGCATTAATCGAATACCGTGAATCTTTGGAGGAGCATGGTATAAAAAGTGCAGAGGAGATTGAGAGAAAAGTTGAAATTCACAGACGCCGATTGCAATCAGAGTATGGACTGTTGGATATCAATGAAGGTGCTTCAGGGAAAAGTAAGTTACTTAACTCTTAGAAAATGATTGATGTTTTATAATTGCATCTTTAGCATAGATAATGCTGTCTACCTTTCCAGCCAAGAAGATATCCTCTGTGTCAAAAGAGACTTTTCTAGAACTAAGTACCAACTTTATTTCCCTGCCTTAATGGAATGTCTTTCTCCTAACCTTATCCCTTTGAAGTTATTTATAGATTCCTGCAAGTTAATAATTAGAAGCAGGCAATTGCGCTTCATTGGCCATAAAACACTCTGAAACTTATCATATGTTGGTCTTGTTGTAGATGTATTAAGTTTTGCTGGTTCTGATGTTTTTCGGTTGTCACAAATTAAACATGTAGAGAGATCTTCTGTAGAGGGAAAAGACAAAAGAAACTATATGTCCGAGCCCTCAAAAAAGCGGCGCCGAAGCAGGAGTCGTAGTGGCAGCCCCCACAGAAAATTTTCCAGCAATGACAGAGATAGAGAAATTGATCTGAACAGAGATAGAGAAAGGCGCAGAGAGAGGGATTCAAGAACTCATGATCTAGAAAGTGAAAGGGCAAGTGATCGTAAAAAAAGTGGAAGTAGGGAGAGAGACGATCATGACAGAGACAGAGGCAGGGAAAGAGATAGGGATAGAAGGAGGGCAAAATGAGGCTGCTGACTGACCATGAACGTGCTAAGAACATAAAGCATCGGTTCAATATGCTAGGACATGGCTTTGTCTAGGACGAGGATGGTTCTGTCATGTGGATTCTTGTTTAGACTTGAGTTTGAATGTTAGATTTTGAAATGAAGGAGGAATAATCATCTTCCAAATTTCTGGTAAGGAGTCTGTATAATTACATTTAGGCAAGCACCTTTTGTAATAAGCAATCTTTCAATGATATACTGTAGATTAATTTCGTTATTATGAATGTGGGTTTTGATTTTGTATTTTGGTGAGCTTGATTAGCAATATGTGACCCTTTTCTCTAACTAAAAGAAAGCTTAATCCTAAGTTCCTAACTCCTTAGGGTGATGAAAAGTTGCAGACCTTAAGTTCTTAAAAAAGGTCACAATTTTGGATCATCAAGTTACAGTAGAGTAACAAAGAGAGACAAAGTAATCCGATGAGATGATAGTTCATATATTTATCTTGGGTTTTTCTAACAAGTGCCATCAAGAAGCTCATTACGTATTGAAAGCAATTTGATGTGTTCAATTTGTGTGTAACCTGGGTAATTTTGAATAACAGATCCAATTAGGTATTAATTTTGATTATAATACAAGTATAATATATTTTTAATGTATAACTAAATTATTAGAACTGCCCCAGAACTTTTATCTTTGAACTTATTGATGGCTCAAAATTACCCTTTAATGTTTTCAAAAACGGTCCATCTGTACCGTTAGCCTCAACAACTCAAAGAGGCCATCAAGAAGCTCAATATCTAAGAATTTATGTGGTGTTTTCGACGGAGTGAAGTGCTAGTGTAATCGGGAGTTTGGAGTTGTGACCTACCTTTATGTATTGATTTACTTAATGATGGATTATTGTAATACGAGTCAATAAATTGAGATGTGAAGAATATGTCTATTGCTTATGGATTTGTGTTTTTATGTAGTCATCGAGTAAATAAATTCCAATTTATAGGAGATTTCTCGAAAATGGTGGAAGGAAACAAACGGAGAAAAAGATGGTACGTGTAAGGGATTTAACAGCAGAGGCACAAATGCACCACATATTGAAATGTTAAGGGTAAATTTGAGCCAATAATAAGTTTAACGGTAACGCTCTCCAAGCATAAAAATTTAGGGGTATTTTCGAACATTCCCTCTATCGACAAAGTATATCCTCATTTCGATGGTTTTAGAATTTCAGTTTGAGTATATTTTGCTATCAATCAAGTATGTTGGTGCATTTACGGTACCCGTATAAATGGCTGGTTCATGGTTGTTAATTATTATGTTTGCACCAATTATCAGAACTATGACTAGTGTAAATTTATTCGAAACTGGATTTCGTTAGTTTAGTTAGTTATATTGTTTTATTTTCTAAGATGATAATATATGCACAAACTTTCAAGTTAGATGTTTGACGACTACAACAAAAATTGGTCTTTAACGAAATTAATTTGATTACTCTGTTCATTGTGGGACCGAAATCTATATACTATGGTGCTAATTTATATGTTTAGCACCGCATCAGAAGAAGACGTTTGCCAGCTTCTTTGTTTCATTTGATACCTTAACTCAATTTATTTTGGAGTATAAAATGAAGTTCTGGGACAAATAAAGTTTTATAATTTACAAAATACAATGTGTACAAAAAATGGCCGCATCGAACCAATGTCACGTGTGACTCAGCATGTCAGCCCAATTGCCACTACTCATTAGACTGCATACTGACTTAGTTTAAAGCTGTTTATCAAAGGTCATCTGAAAGGTTTATAGTATCACATCAAAACGTGAAAACTAGGAACCTTCAACAAGTACCAAATGAAAAAGCTAAAAAGTTTTAACACCCATAGTTTTTACTAATTCAACAGACTGTCGATTTCAAGTCCAGTTTCTTGAGCTAATAACTAGGTTATTGGTTGCAGGCCGATCAAAGGAGAGGAATACCAGATCCACTGCACTCAGGGCATACGCTTCCGCTTCTTCGCAAGATTCTCAAACATCTCGTGAACATCAGCAGCTGTGATTGCTTTTGATGAATCAAAATTCTCCTGCCAAAAACAAATTAAAAGGTCAAATTTACTAAAAGTTGGCAAACAGCTACGTTATCAAACAAATGGAGGGGGTCACTTCAGAAGTTTACCAGGAAGGAGTGCATTGCACTTTTCATGTCAGTAATGCCGCTTAAAAGTTCCATTTTCTGAACATGACCTAGTTTGTCAAGAAACTCCAACTCCTGGCCCTCTTGCTGCTGCAGCTTTTCATCCCTTTTTTGCTTTCCAATTTTCTCATACTCAGCAATCGAGTCCTCTTTGTCAAGTAAGAAGCTGATGCCCTTCTGTGAGTAAAACTCCAAACAATTTTGACACTTGCACAAAACTTCTCTCCAGTTTTTGCAAAGAAACATAGTTTCACTCTTATCCTGTTGAAGGGTTGATTTGAGCAGATCTTCACCAACGACACATGCCTTACTTGGACCTGCAGCTGAACTGCATGCCCGTAGAGCTGCATTACAACCACTAGCTTCTCCAACAAAAACACCATTACCAAGTTTGTCAGCTCCAGATAGAGCATCTTTTCCAGAAGCTTCATACCCACACTCCCCATCTTGAGGCTTCTTTGAGGACTCTAGAAGTGGAGGGACCTCTGCAGCTACTTCCTTTTCCTTTGAAGAACCTGAATCATTTTGTTGCTTGGCTGTTACCTTGATAGTTTGAGGATAGAGAGTCAAAAAGAAGAACAACTTGGAGCAGCCCTGACATATCAAGTCTTCGTACAAGGGCTCCCCTTCTTCATCCCTTGGAATCTACATATGAGATGTCACAAAATAGCACAACCAAAAAACCAACAGTAAGAATTTGTCTGACAACAGTTGAAGATTGCTCATATGAGCTACTATGCAAAATTGAACTCATTTGAGTAAGATCAAAAGGCCATCATTAAGAATATATTCACAAAACAAAACACCTCGAGCCCATTTGATATGCAAAAGTAAAAATGAAGTGAATTGAACATTTTTTGTGATAAGAAACAGTGCGGCAGATCATCACTCGAACTATTTAAAACATGAAGGCAGAACTGAAGTTTATTGCCAGTATCAAACTAAACACTACTACTTTGACTGAGAGTCTGAGATACATAAGACACACATCAGAGAAAACAGAAGGTCTACAAAGGTACTACATATGCAGTTGCACCAACCCCATAAGGGAAAGAGGAAAACAAACGTATAGAATCATTTTCCCTATAGCAACATAAGCAAATTTGATCCAGGCCCCCAATAAATTTTGAGGGGAACAAAATAAACCATAGTAGGAAATACTCTTCAAGAAAGCCCCGGGAAGAAAAAGATGTATTAGAAACATATAGCATACCACATCAGGAGATTGAAGACCAAGATGCTTCTCATGGAACCAGTCCTCACATATACAACATTGTATCATCTCTTCCTGTTCTTCAGCTTCCGGATCAGGATAGGGTCGATGGCATGTGCAATATAAGCCTTTGAAATTGTGATTATACACATTTTCCAGATTCTCCACATCTTTGCCGGGCAGAAGCTTACAGTAAGCCTCCCCGAATTTTGAATTTCCACAATCACACCTAAACTTCCTCTTTGTCCAGAGCTCCACAATCTTGTCCAAGCAGCAAAGGAGATATACAAGAAACATAAGGCTAGTGCACATATTTATTAAGAGGGAGAAAAAAAGAAGTTTATATCTACATTCCCTGAAGAAAACAATACTAAGGCATAATTATGCTGCGGGTTAGTATAAATAAAGACTGCCTACGACTAAACATAAACACTTCATAGCAAACAAGTGTATATTGCTTCTTTCACTAGCATCATCACCGAACAATGAACTTTTTGTACACGTTAAAATTGTGAGCAAATTTCAATAAGAGTAGATTACACCTTATACATATTCACTCCACTGAAGAGCAGTTCAAATAATACACAAACCTCAGCATAATGGCTTTTGTTAATCAACGAATACAAAAAGAAAGTGCAACCTAGTAAAACAGGATCATGTGTATTCTACTTAAGACGTGGCACAAAACGCACATCAGAGCAAGAAGGAGATTTTACCTCATGGCCATCATGACAAGACAAACTACAGGCCGTACAAACCCCTGCATTCCCATCAGGTGTGCAGGTCAAGCATGAGAAAATCGCCTGCCTCTTCAGATAACCATTGGCGTATGTGCACTCTTTTCCCTCATCACCACCCAATACCAAATCCGCTTCCTTTGGACAGATTAACGAATAAAAACGGGAAAAGATTAGACATAAACTTATACTCAAACACAAAATGCTCCAAACATAAATTCTACCAACATAATAAATCAAAACGGATACAAGTTCTTAGAAAGCAGGTTTCAGACAAATCAAACAAAATTACAAAAAATGAAAAGGCTTACCAACTCCTGCTCCTCGACGCCCTTGAGATAGTCCCCGATTGAAATTGTTGGCTCAACTTCGTCATCGAAAGCGTCTGCCATTCTGGATTGTAACAAAATTCAAGGTCATAGATAGCAGGCAAGTGGGGTTGAATAAGAACTTTGAGATATTCGTTTCTAAAAACTCAAGAAATATATCATTATTTCAATCTAACAGAAAGATATGCAAACAACAGTAGATGAAGAATATAGCCTCGGAAACACAATGCAGGTGGAAAATACCTTCCGATAATGGATATTGTTGATTGCGCTTCTGTGTCGGTTGGGATTCGCCTAATTTTATGTGTTTATCGTTTGAGTTGAGTTCGGCCAGGTAGAGTGTAGAGGATTCCAGCATCCGATTTACCGGCAAGGAAGGGTCGGGTCAGTGACGATGGATGGGCCAGACGAATCAGGTGATGAGGCCAAGTTATTGGGCCTGTACTCAGATAATAAAGGGATTTTGATTACGAAAATTCTCACTAAGAGCTATAAAATTTTCAATATTCCTCCTAATTAAAGGTACTTTACGTTTAATTATATTTTCTATTGTTATTTAATATTTTAGTTCTCTAATTTTTAATTCTATAACATTATTCATCCACTAAGATTTTTTAATTGAACTAAACTAACTAAATTTAGCTAAAATGAACCGAGCTGGGTAGAAAAAAGCGTAATGAATATTAATTACGGTTCATTAATTCAGTTTGAATGACTCGATTTATGGTTGGATTGGTTTAAAAGGAATTGAATTAAACTAAACTAAACTAAATTATAAAAATACATAGGAAAATATAGTTTAAGTAAATTAATAAAACATTATTGACTCAAATTTGGATGAACTACTTTCAAAATAAAAATAAAAATTTGGATGAACTGAATAGAATTGAACTCAACTCAATTCAATAAATTTTTTTTTTTTAGATGAACCACCGTAGGTGGGGGGTGTATATTGGCTTCCCCAAGCCATAATAGGAAAAAATAAAAAATTACAATAGAAATGTTGTTGGAAACTAGCAACTAATTAAAAAACCTATACTAGCCATGGAGGCTTGGATTAAAACAGCTTTCAAAGAGCTGTTTTTGTGTAGAAAGTAACTACACAAGGCCAAAAAATGCCATAAAAAAGAATGAGTTAAAGGCTAGCTCATTCTGTGGTAAACAAAAATCAGGAGAAAGTACAGTCAAGGAAAAATAATTCCACTTGCTTGTTAGTGAATGAAAGTGAGACACAGTCAGACACAAATCAGCCTATGGATTATTTTCATCCCCAAACAAGAATCTTCAAAAACTGCATCTGTGCTTTGTCTCCAGTGTAAGCAGGTTGATGTGGAATGAGCACTTTGGATCTCCATTTGCATTCTCTGATGGGTATGATCATTGGGGCAGCTTTGCAGTGTACCTGTCATAAGAGACAACATCAGCAGTATCTATTCTGATCCATAATTCTCAAGTTTGGGACTTCTTTAAGATCCATATCTATTAGGGCTTTGATGTATGGAGGGATAGTGGACAACACAGAAGAGATTGAGTTTTGTAAAGAGTACTTTGCTAGAGCATCAACAGCTGTATTGGCCTCTCTAAAGATATGATGCAAATGGATATCAACTAAAAGCAGCTTAATTTCATCTGATAGGTTGAATAATTTCCAGTGAGCAGTAATTGGATTTAAAATCATGGAAATACCAACCATGCAATCAGATTCAATAATAAAACTATGTAATCCTATAGATTTACCATATAGGATTCCATGTTTTATTGCTTTGATCTCAGCTTCCAGTGGAGAGGAAGCATCAATGAGAACCACAGAAGCAGTCACAAAAAGTCCTAATGTGTTACTAATTATGCAGGCAATACCAGCTTTCCCCTTTGACCAGGAGGCATCCACATTAATCTTATAATCATGTGATGGTTTTTTCCACTTAACTGGGATAACTCTTGGCTTTGGGGGTCTGGTGCATATTGGTATCAAGTTGTTGGAGTACATATCAATGTCAAATTGTTTGTCAATGTAAACAGGTTTAGCAATAAAGGAATAAGATATCATATCCTTGATTTCAATTAAAATAACATTAGCATTTGGTTTAGTATTTTCAAAGAGCATCTTATTCCTTGCCTTCCATAAACTCCAGCAAATATATGAGGTTATATTCTGAGTTATTGTGGATTGCAGTGCTGTGATACCAATGTATGACAGTAAATAGGCTAGTCTGGCCCATATATCAGAGAAAGTTTGATCAACAATACCAGCTAGGCACAGAGCATTTTTCCAAGTTTTGACAGATATGTGGCACTCATTGAAATAGTGATCAATAGAATCAGCAGCATTACAGAAACAACACTTGGATGCAATTTGGAAACCATAATGTGTATGTACATTGTCAAATGCAGTAAGGAGTTAAAGAGTCTCCACATGAAGATAGATATCTTCTTTGGGATTCTTTTATTCCATAATTTTGAGTAGGGCTGTGCAACCGGTCTGACCCGGACCGGACCGGACCGGAACCGGTTTGGACCGGGACCGGAATGTCCATAATTCTTGGACCGAAGACCGGACCGGAAAGGGGATATTATGGACCGGGACCGGTCCGGAATTATTCCGGGTTTGGACCGGACCGGACCGGTTAGACCGGAATTTTAATATTTTATTTTTTAAACTTTATTTTTATGTTAAAAATTAAAAAATTTTTACTACAAAAAATTTAGTAATATAAAAATTAGAATAAAAATAAGTTATATTAAAATAGAGTTTGTGAAATATGATTGCATGATTTTTAAATAACAAAAGAAGATGCAATGGTCTCACAAACGATTAAAATTGTTCAAAAAAATGTGAGTAAAAAATTTATAACAACTAAAAGACACCTTTATAAATCTATAAATTTCAAAAAATATAATTTGAAGTGATAGAATAATACTAATATTAATGACCAAAAATAAAAATAACACATAAATTAATTTATAAATATTTTAAAATATAAAGTATATTAAATACCGGTCCATCCGGTCCGGACCGGAAATTACCCGGTTTTGGACCGGACCGGACCGGACCCGGAATCCCTAAAAAACTTGGACCGGAGACCGGACCGGAATCCCTTATATCCGGTTCCGGTCCGTTACTTTCCGGTCCGGTCCGGTCCATTTTTCCGGTCCGGACCGGTTCATGCACACCCCTAATTTTGAGAGTGATTGAGATGTACCTCTTTGTTGTCTGAGCATTTTATATGATGATTTGAAAGAGAAATTTCCTTTGAGCTCAGGTTTCCTTATGAGTATGTCCTCTCTGTGTGTCAGCAAAGTTGTTTCCTGCAAAAAATAAAAGACATTAGCTGGAATCCATGGTGTTATAGATGATAGAAAAATGGTCTTGTTGTTAATGAAATCTGCTACAGTTGCAGTTTCTGGAATAATGGTTTGAGCATGATTGACATAGTCTATCATGGCTCCCCATTGAGTCCATTTGGTGTTCCAGAAACTGCATGTCCCCACTCCATGGAGGACTCTGATGTATTGTGTAGCAAACTCATCCACAAGATTAATTCTTCTCCAAGTTGATGAGTTCCTATATGAGGGAGGCATGGATGCAATGAAAAGAGTCCAATGGGCATATGCAATTTGAAATTTCCACCAAAGTTTTACTGAGCATGCAAGTATGATGGTGGAAAAGGACCTAAAACCTAGACCATTTTGTGTGGTGGGGAAACACAAAAGACGTAGGGAAACATAATTTTAAGTAATTAGAATTTCATCGATTTAAGTATGAAAAAAATCTTTTTGAAAGACTAGTAAATCTTTTGAAAGTCTTGTATAATGTTGACCACGTTTTCACTTACTTTGAACAGGGTGAGGTTTCCACTTAATACACCACTAATGCAACTATTTATGCCAGTTGATGCATTTTCATCACTCACTTGAGTACGCATCTTGCAGTTAACCTATCTAGTTAACATGTGAACTAATTTAATAAGTACAAGAACTCATTTTTCGTTTAAAAAAACTTTATATTCATCTTACCGTTCTTAAGTGGGGCTAAAAAGTTTTGTAATATCAAGTTACAATTGTGATTAAGAAGGAAATAAAGTTACTTCAAATTGACCAAAATTCAACTCTGTAACTGCTTCATATTAACCAATTCAAACAGTTAGCACTAACAGCTAATGGCTAGATAGTGCTGATGAATTTGACATGACATCATCTTATGTGCGATCTAACATTTTCTTTATATAAAGATTCTATATATTTAAAAATAGCAAGTAACAGTACTTAATTTGATTTAACACCTATACCAATGTCTCAAAAGAGTACTTTGGATATGTGGAGGTTAATGGTTTTCTCGTCGCAGTATGCTATATAGTAGAAAACTTTTGTAACATCCAGAAATGCTTTTGAGAAATTTTGATTATCCATCATCTCTGGTGACTTGAAATGCAATACCAAACGCAAAAGTTCTTGCATGTTTGTTTCAATATCTATAGACTTGATCTTGCTCGTGTTTCTCTCTCGCTTTGCAGTTGAAGCTTCCTGATATCAAAAATAAAATATCAAGAGAATCACGAGTAAAATGTTAAATATATATATATATATATATATTTAAGGTAAAGTCGACATGATTTATAGATCTAGTAAGTAGAAAATCTTTGATGGTTATCTTTGTGTCACGTTAACTAGTAGATATTAAATGAACCGGGGAAATGGCAACCCTACTTACTTGCATATCTTGACGAAGTTGAAGACAGATTTTATTGGTGATATGATACATGTACTTATAGTTCTCGTCATTGGAATATAGCTCATTCATGGTTCCACCGCAAAGATTTATAATTTGAGCTAAAAATGCACCTTCATTTGGAACATCTAACTCTATAGCCTCCTCTAACCACGTCTCCCACTGAAATCATTAAGCACAATAAATATATTGTGTATTAAAAAGAAATGAACTAAGTTTAGACTTAATTTAGTCAATAGGTAAACTAATAGATTTAAGTCCAACTAAATTAGAATAAAATATCACCATAATAGTCAATTGTTGATGAATGTCTATTCCATGGTCTTGAAATGTATCAATTGAATGCTGGTATATAAATTCTCGTATTATCCACTGTATGCTCTTTCCCGCCCTGGTAATTAAAGCACGAAAGCAATTTGGTAAGCAAATGTGTAATATCAATTTAAGGTAAAATTCAAATTAAGAGTAATAATATATATGTACTCACTCATCTAGTTTGTCATGGGAGAAACTAGTGTCACCTGTAAATGTGGCAAAAAAAGCATTTTTCGTATCTCTAAATGCATCAACTTGTTCAAAGTAAATTCCAATAATAAGAATGATTGCCCAACTTTTTGCCCACGCATATCTCTCAGTTGATCTGCCAATTTCAAAAATTGTCGCAGAAGCCACAAAATAAATGAGGAGAAGTTTATCTCTCTTTAATCCATACTTCTCCAATTTGAATTCTTTCCACCACCTAATCATCACAAACACTTATATAATGACATCAATACAGTAAGGAAAGAAGTACAAAAATATAAGCATTGTCAATAATGTAAAGAGAAACATAAAATTATTTTTGTAAATAGATCCCTGTAAATGTTTGGCTCCTATAAAATGACCCAAATAATTAAAATAATTGTGGAGTAGTCACCAATTTTTAGAACGTGGTCTTATTTTGGCTTGACCCTTACATGAGACGCTCCCTAATGTAAATTAACATAAACATATTAAAATATTTTAATGAAAATTAAATACAAGGTAAAAAAATAAGAAAATAAAAACATCATATCATTTAAAATACCTAAATTTTTTGACAAATCATCAAAAAAATATCAAATGCAGTTTACACAAGTATTTCTTCAAAGAGTTATGAGCAATAATTTTAATATAATAGCATACAAATATGATGTACATTTTTTTCACATTTAAATTGTACCCAAAAAAAAAAAACCATGTTTGACATATATGGAGGGACATAGGAAATCCTTGCTCTAAGTTCATTTTCTTTCCAACTTGTCTACTCCCTCTTTGATTATGTTCAATTCAATTTAATCAAAATATAATTCATAAGATTTAGGTGAAAGGTATATTATTTAAAAAATACTTATCTAAATTCAGTTCAAGTGGTGTTTTAGTTTAGTTAAATTTAATTTAGTCTAATTAGAGATAATCTTGGCATAACGGGACAACTAAATTAATTGTATTTTCTTAATTAGCATACATACAAGAGTATATTCGTCCATTCCGATTGATGCTGAGTCTGACATTCACTAAATTCTGATTTGGCAAGTTCTAGATAGTGATTATTGTTAATCTCTTCCACCCTACAAAAGAAATTTGTGAAAACAGAGTCAATATATACAACCATAATAATAAGTTCGTTTAAAACAAGAATTAATAAAAGAAAATTTCAAACAGCTTGCATATATAAACCTGTAGAAAGTCTTGGCAATCCAAACATCATCTGCACCACCATATTGTTCCATATAGAATCTAGCTTCAACTCGGGGTAAGCAAGCATAGAATGGGAGTTCAAGACCAAATTTTAACTGCAATTTTAGTCATTATTATTGCAAAATTTTGAACTTTATGAATTATAACACACTTAAAAATATGCTATATGTTTAATTACAGATGAAAATAATGAGGAGAAATTTCTTTATAATGAACAATTCTAACTAATAAAATCACTAAATTACAACCCAGTGCTTACCTCTCCGGCAATATCCTTTGATATAATCCATTTATCCAGAATTTCTACATTTGATGAAACTTTCTCCTTTAGAAAGTTGTAGGAAAAGTTCTCAGCATTCTCAAGAATGTCTTCACCTGGGAATCTCACTTGGGAGGCCTTATAAAGATTGAGCAATGGTGTTGGAGATGCATTTAGTTCACCACCAAGGCAGTTAAATTTTCCATCACATGACTTGAAATAGTTAAAAACATCTGAGGATAAATGCAACAAAAATTTAGATTTTACCTCTCACCATGATTTTCTTAGGTGAGATGAAAATATTCCATACTTCACTATGATGGTTATTCTAGTTTAAGATAAAGAATGGCCATTTCATCCTGTCAGGTATAAACACGACCACTTTCTTAACTCCAAACTCTCGCATTGACAAGAATATTACAAATTCTCATTTGACATGTGTCTCTACAGAGACCAGGTACTTTAAGAGACCGTTATCGGTTGAAGTTGCCGTTGGTGAGTTTCAACCCTGCCAATGCTGATAGATTTTAGGATGTTGGTGTCGCTAGAGCTCAATCGACTCACATGGAACGAATCGAGACTGAGCTTCGGTATGAATTTGTACGGAATAACAGTAACGTACCGAGAATTAGGAATGATCAAGGAAATTAACAGAAAGATCAAGAAAATTGAATGAAAGATCAATGTAACCGAAAGATCAATGGAAAACAAGAATGCTCAAGGGAACTGACTGAATGATCAATCACTAGTTTATTTGTATTTCAGTTTAATTAATCTCAATTGTTTAATTTAGTTCAGTTTAATTAGCTAAACTAAATTTAATGATTAGTCAGATGGTTTTGAATTTTTAATGTACTTTTATTTTCTTGGTTTTTTTCTAGTTTTGAACTTAAAATGAATTGAAATTGAAGCCTGATCAATGGATAGAGTTTTAATAAATGGTTTATAAATACAATAAATCGTACATACCAGCACTAAGGTTAAATCCTTCAAGCCTTAGAAGCCTAAAACCCATGGAAGTATCATCTAGATCACAAATAGTTGCTTTTCTTCCGCTAAATATTCCATTTGTCGTCCAATATCTGTCAATTTCAAATGAAAGAGTAAGATATTAAATGATTCATACAGTGAAAAAGACTTTAGATATTTTTATAAATGCAATATATAACTAAGTAGTGCCGAGGAGGTAAATGAGAAATTAGAAACATTTTATAAATCATAATTTACCCATGGACATAATTCAAACACTTCAAAATTTGCTCCCTGAAAAGATGAGAAATTCCAAGGCGTTGAAGTCGGTCTACCGCCCAGAGTCTTGCAAACAAATCGATCGGGTACGTTGTCGGTGCTGAAATTGAGTCAATAGAATAAAAATAAGAATTCTTTTGTGTATTAAAGGCATATTTTCTTTACAAGTTTAATCAAATTTTTTCTAATTTAGTAAAAGTGTAATTTGAACTAATTTTGAATATGTAAAATTTCATTTCAATTCAAATCAAATCCGTTTTGATTGTATGTCAATTCCACTGTAAATCGATGTTAGGCGTTTCCCAGCAACATATGAATGATATTTGAATTCAAAAAAAAAAAAAAAAAACAGGCGTGTTAGAAATAGGCCTTGTTTGACAATCAGTGTTTAACTGTTAGGTGTTAGTGGATTTTATTAGCTGTTACCTGATTCTATTAGGTGTTTTGACTAGCGGTTTGAGTAGCGTTATCTATATCGGTGTTTGACAAATAATAATTAGCTGATACGTGTTTCATTACGTTAAATGACTGCAATAGATCTTAATACAATTTATTATTAATTTATTTTTGTAATGTGTGCTACTTATATTTATCAAAAATTATTATCACTTATATGTTTATATTTATTTTTATAATATTTATTATTATTTGAATTATTATTCTTTATTAACATACTTATAATTATTTAAAAAAAAAACAGAATTAAAATGATGGAAAATTTATTTTAATATATATTTAATGCGTACCATTTTAATTTCAATATGATTGATACTTCAAAAATACATTTGAAAATATTGTAAAAGATATTTTGTAATATTTTGCGTACGTTGTACGTATATAAATAATTAGTTTTAATAAATTTGATTAATTAAGAAAAGGAAATTTGTGATGGATGAGGATAATAAAGATATTTTGTAATATTTTGTTTGAATAATTTTTTGAAAACGCTGCTCTTTTAAGCGTTTCAGAAATAAGAGGTTTCATCAAAAAGGCTAATTAGAAAACTCTCCTCACCAAACACAAGAAAGAGCTGATTGATCAGTCAACTATCCATATTTAACTAAAAAAGTTAAACGCTATTCAAAACTCTTACCACTAAACGAGGCCATAATATTAGAATAAAAACCTATGTAAAATATAAGAAGCAAAATTGAAATTACCTCCACCACTGAATTTGGTGACAATGTTGTCCAGGTAGTCCAAGCACTTAGTATCGCCAGTATGCATAAATGCAAATGCAGTGGCGGATGGAGAAGTTAGAAATGAACCTTCTTCTGTGCGAAGCTTCAATAACTTTTTCCAATTTAATTCCTCAACAAGTCCTTCTAAACTATAGAGAATCGTTGTTGGAGACTCTGTGACGTGCTCTTCAGTAATTCTACATTACAATTTTATGAATCATTTGATATCCATGTACGTGTGAGTGAAATATCTTCTTTAATAAAAATATATTAAAAATGAAACATATTCTTGCATGAACCGAAAAAAATTAAAAGCTCTACCAAATTCTTAGTAACCATTGCATAAAAAATAAGTTACCTAGAAAGTTTTTTGTCTCTTAAATCCACTATGCTTCTCAAGAAGGGTGTATTGCATGAAAATTTGATGCCCAATTTAAGTGCCCTTTCCATGAGAGATGGAAATATGATCTCAAATCCACAAGTCATATTGTCAAGTTGCGGAGTTTGAAGCTTCTTCATATTGTTTTGTAGAAACTGTATTCCTAAACAATAAAGAAGTTGTTTTTCAAGAAAAATGCTTTTATATATATGAAGAATAATTTTCTATGTATAAAAGTATAATCTTCATGTCCTCTATTAGTTTAATTGAATTTTACCTTTTTCAGTCTTACGCGGATGCATACTCCATGATGTAAATGCAACTACACAAGCAAGAGTGTTGAGTAGTCGATCATATACAGAAAATGCCGGTGAATCTCCCCATGAACCATCAGGGAGCTGGTTTGCAGCAATCCAATGGAGTGAGGATGGAAATTGCGGAGTACCGCTGCCATCTACATTTTCAATGAGACTGACCCATGCCGTGTCATATGGAGATACGCTTATTCTTCCATCTTCAAATGTGCTCAGCATCCATCTAATGTGTGCTATAAGGGCTATTTGTCTTCCAGAATTCGCACCTTATAGATATGTACACACCTTTTGTTTCAGAATATATAAAAGCTCCATATATATATATACATATATACGCAATATATACGTAGAGTACGTTCTGAGGACTTACTTGGAGAAACGGAATGCAAGCCGGAAAATGAAGAGCGGCGGCGGTAAGATGAGGATTTGATGATCGGCGGCGTTGAGAAGGCGGAGGACATGAGAAAGGTACCCATCATGTTGCAGAAAATGACTACCGAAACCAGTTACCTTTAATATCTCCTTTACACACCAACATACATATCATATTAGACACCAACATATATATATATATATATATATATATATATATATATATATATATATTAAGGTTAGTTAATAAATTAATTACTTGGTGATTTTACATTAGGATATAAAACGTACGTGTTCAGCTGTCTTGCTTTCGATTTGTTAGTTTCCTTCTTCTTTTCAACTGTTAAAATTCATCAATGGCGGAGCTAATTAATTAGCTTCACTCATGTAACACCCTGACCCTGCATGAGAGTTTGACTTCTGTTTCATTAATCGAATCCTACGTTAAAGATGGTCCCAATAATTGATTCGCAAATCTTCTGATGCAGACAGTTGTTTGAAATATACCCACGAATACGAATGATGATGCATCTGCAGATATCTGCAGCCTCCATATCTGACTTCTTATTGCGCACTACTAGTACATGACATTATTGATGGGCATACACCACACATAATATGCATGTGAAAATGGAAGGTCAACTTTCATAGTATACTATTTGAATAGTATGTATCACCTAATTAATTAGTGGAAAGAATTCATTTTTGGCTACTGGAAAGCAAAAATTTAAAAACAGAATACAAAGATGGAATTTGCCTCTCTTGGCCGTGCTAGATGATCAAAGAATATTAATTATGGCATAGGACTGCTAATTAATTAATTACGTACAAGCGATTTTCAATGGTCGAAACATTCCTATAAATCGCCGGTATAGTTTCATTCATTGATACGAGCATCAGTATAATTATAGTCAAGCTAGCACTGGTTGAAGCGTCAGAGAATATGCTTCTCCATCAGAACAAGATATTCAACATCTCCATCAGAACAAAATCAGCTGGTAAATTAGTAGCGTTTGAAAATATAAACATGCTACCTGACTAATTTATGCTAATCATCTTTAATATTCTCTCCCTGCAGATACAAATAATCTTCCTCCCAGATGGTCCCTGAAGATCTCATCAGTAAGATCTGCTAATCTTTGTGTATCCCATTCCCAGGAGTATAGTAACGATGGATGCGTGCAAAGAATCAGAGAAATGCTTGATGATGATGATGAGGTTAATATATCAGTATCAGCTTACGACACAGCATGGATTGCCATGATTCCATCTTGTCGGAGGATGGAGCCGCGATTCCCGAAATGCGTGCGTTGGATACTGGAGAATCAGGAAGGAGATGGCTCATGGAATAGCCAGCTTCCAGAAGATGGTGGGCTAAAAGACTCGCTTCTGTCTACGCTTGCCTGCTTGCTTCCGCTAAGAAAATGGCAAGTCGGTCACCGACTTCTCCTTAAAGGTACTACTCCTCATCTATACAAATTTAGTGGCTCCAGTTAGTTACGGTAGCAATTCTGACACAAATTTAGTGGCTCCAGTTAATTATATTTTAGAGAACTTTTCATAGACCTCCAACGTTTGTTCAAGTTCCACTTTGGAATAGTCAAGCCACCGTTCTGGCCGTTCTTGCGCCGCTAGCTGAGGGTATAAAATTACCGGAAGGTACCAATCCCGTCGCGTCTGAGATTCAATGCAAATCGGTCCTCCTCGGGAATGCTTCTCCACCGCGAGATCGTGCCTAAACTCCGCTGTTGAACCTCTGTAGCACGGCCAACCCGTACTCCACTGCTCCTCTACCGCTGAATTCACTGGTGGATCGAGGTTAGAGTAGACCGTCGATTGGAATAGATAATCCGACCTCGACCACTGCTCTTCTGCCGGATATTGTTCCTGTGGAGTCGCCGGGTAATTCTCAAAATCGTAGAACTGGTAATCACCGTTCTTCACCCATGTCGCCGGAGATTCCCTATCACAGTATTCATACTCCACCGGATTGTCATAATTTGATCTCCGAGAGACGTCATTATTGGTGAGTTCACGAGCCTGTCCGCCGTTGTTGTAGCTCGTGTCAGATCGCCAGTCATCGTGGCTCACCGTGCCGCCGTGGTCGCTGCCAGTATCAAGCTGCCATCCGAAATTAATCGTGTCGCTGCTGTCGCCGATGTCGGACTGCTTCCCTGCCGGATCTTGCCAATATTGAGTCGCCGGAGAGTCGTCGACATCACCGCACTCGTAATCGTAAACTGCCAGAGAATCATAGAAATTCTCATACTCCCAGTGCTCGATTGCGCGGCCGAGAATCGCCGTGCTCTGATACCACTTGTAACAGATTCGAAAATACTAGTAATAATATTGTAATTTTAGCAGCTAAAAGCTGAGAATTTAGAGTAAGACAAGGAAGAACAGAATATCTTGAGGAGAGAGAATATGCTAGCTAACAAACTGCAATTATCAATCTGATTTTTCATGATCCTTCCCCATGCCATTTTCGGTGATTATATCCTTGGCTCAGCTACCAAGCACGTGATTTGGCCGTGAACTCTAACGGCTCCAATTAACAAAAAGTCTGCAAAGTCCTAACTCCGTTGACTGGTGACAAAAGACTAATCTGCCCTTGCTGCCTCACAGGAATTGTAACAATCCCTCCTGCTGAAATTTTGCTTGACCTCAAGCACGAAAAGTAAGAAATCGAGTTGTGATGAAATTATCATCTTCCCAGGAAGCAACTTCAACAAACCACAGGCTGTAGACTTTCCAGATAAAGTTTCTGCACTATTGAGGATTCTCAACGCCATTATCCGACATTTCCCACTGAGCTCCAGGCCATGGATTTTTAACTTCTGGCCATTTCCATGCTATCATCCAAACAAAATGTTGAACTTTTCCCACTAATTCCTCAAAACCAAGAGACAAAACAAAGCTGGACATTAATTTGGCACCAAATGGACATATATATTCCTTGTTGAATTCAAAACCATACCCTCGTGATGATATTAGTGGCTGAAATAAAGTCATGCAATGATATAGTTTCAGCCACAATTTTTGGAAGTCAAGTGCACTTACAACCACCATAATTGATGCTTCCACCACTAATTCAGCTTGAGACGAAGAAAAATCACTTTTATTTTCTGTCTCCAGACTGTTTGATGAACGAGGCATCATCCAATTCGTTCCAAAATAATTCTTGTCCAAAAGATCACCAGATTTACCTTTTTCAAATCTTTGTTACCTCTTTGCCGACGGACACAACAACTAATATAAACAAGAGCTGTACTTTCGATAGCTCCCATATATTGCTTGTGAATTTTGTTGCTTCCAGCTTGAATAGCAATTCCCCTTCTTCTGAGCTGGATTGTCCATGAATCTGCAATAGCAACAACCACTGCTATGGCTGCCTCAATGCTAAAAGCCTCAGAAGACTCATGTGTTCCCCTGCTTTTCAGTTTTAACCCATTCTTCTGCATGCTTATTTGCCATCTTCTCACTGTTCCAAGGAAAATATATTCTGCACCGAAGAACCTTTGCCTAAACACGCTTGTTAGGTACTCAAAACAGGTATGTTCATTCTGTATAGCATACTTGTTCTGATATCGATAAGGACACACCAGCCACTGCTTCATCGGTACCCAACAGCAAACTATTTTTGATTTTTTAGACCAACCGACCAATGATGTACTTTTGTATTTCTCCCTTGCACCATTTGACATTTTATCCATGTAGATATAAGATTTAATTCCACCTCGCTGAACATAGCGCGCTGCTGAACTCACATGAATATCAACACTCTGAACTCTCCTTCCAAAAACGAGCTTCTGAAACACTTCAATTCTCGTGTATACATATTCAGTAATAAAGTTTTGAGTACTCCCACCAAACGCTCTAAAACCAACCTCAGTCAAACCAAGGGTCGCCTTGGCACATAAGGCTCCAAGAATTTTATTGATTAAACCTACAACCTGTTTCTTGAGCACACCAGTCAGCCACTTAAGTTCATCCATAGAATCTCCTGTAATATATTCCACATTGTTTTCTCTTGTGTATTCCCTCATCCTAAAGATCCAGCTTGTCCTCAAGCTGAACCTGTGGCTGCGCGACTGCAAATGACCCACGAGGAAAAATAGTTTTCAAGGCACCCTGGAGTCATGGAAACTTGAGGTAGTCTCTTTGAGACTAGCCTTTGCAGCACTGAAAACTTTATGTAGTTTCTGCACTTGTAAAATGATCTTCTTCATGTCCCATTGTGTTGAATCTGCCCAAGAGATGATATCTTTTCTGCTATGTTCCAAACTCTCATCAGACAAATTCCAACTCAGAATAGTTCCCAAGCTTCCATTACATCTCCCAACAATCATACCATGAAATAGTTGCTCCAAAATGCACCAAGAAACCTCAAAAGTATCCAACACAAGACAAACGATCTTTTCCATGTCTCTCGTATAAATCTGCTCCAATCCCTTGCAGGATACTCTGAGTTGGTCGTCATGTATTTTTCCAGAGTTAAATGAAACACCCCCACACAGAATTATGCAACTATGAGGGCCATCTGAAGAGTCTTGCGAAATCAGAAAATAAAAACGACTAAGCCAGTTATAGCTAGACTCCAAATCTTTCTCAAATCCCTCATAGACAGCAGAAAAACCACCACCTTCTTGAAATTCAGAAATTTCCATGGTACCATTACCATTCTGAACTATAACCACACCAATACACCTCCATGTCCCTCCTTTAAAACTTGTTATCCTTTCTACCCAAGACTTCAAAGTTTTCAAGATATGCATAGGTCTATTCCTAGCCAGTACCACTTCATCAAATTGTTTAATGATGGTTATCAATTTATTTACAAGCTTAGAAGAAGAAGTCATAAAACAGATTGAGACTTCTTCTTGTGATTGAAACTCAAGGTCTTCACTCACCACATTCAGTCCCTTACTCCCCACAAGAGGCTTGAATTTATCAAAAATTCCATCAAATTTCACATCTACTTCCCAAGCTTCGTCGTCAATTATCTCAGAATCAACACTAAGCATTTCACCTCCCTCAAAATGTGCACAATTAGTTCCTTGAATACCAGGATCATAACAAACAATAGGTTCATCAATACCACTATCTTTATCCTCCACTTCTACAGTCCTAACTAAAGGCCACACACATGATTTGACAAGCCTATTTCCAGCAACCTGAATCTTAACAACCAGCTTAAGAACTTCATTATCACTTAAAACCATCCAACATTGTCTAAACCTCCAAAAATAATCTTTAGCAGCTAAGACTTTCCTACAACTTCCCAGCCTCTTGACAAATTTGTTATTCACGAACTCACAAGACTATCCAGAACACACAAAAGCTCCATCAATTACCGTCCTAGCTCTATTTTCACCATATCCGTCCAATAGCTCATTAAGATCCCCAAGGTATTCATTCATCACAAAAACAGCAGAACTATGACACACCTTATGAATACCAGGGTCATAACACATAACACCTCTTGGAATTATAACACAACCATCAACTAGGAGCTCACATGAATACTCAAGGCATTCAAATTTCAGTATATCCTTAAACTTAGACGAAATATCATCCATCTCAATCATAGTGACATGCTTATAAGAAATTTGAGTATCACAAGAATTGGTAAGGTGTTTTACCCCAACTTCTTCGTCTGGGTTCGGCTTCTGAGCAACTTTTCTGGAGATATCCGACGGTTGATCACTAGAGTATGAATCTGCCCCGTGACCTTCTTCTATAACTGTACCATTGTCGCCAATTACCATTGCAGGAGAGTTATAGTCGGAAGTTCGCTTTTCGAATTGAAATGCGAAGCTACCATAGTCTCTACCTAGTCCCTCTCGCACATGAGTCATCATTTCTCGCACCACTGCCATAGTTTCTAGGATTCTCTGGTGGTGTTGCTCATCCGCCTCTTTCTGTTTCACCCCATCTTCTTGTTGCTTGATCAATTCCCGAATTCGCACCTTGCTTTCGGCCTGGCAAAATCTCTGTTCCTGAACTGGAATTACGGATTGAATTGGACCTTGTCAATAGAGCGCCTCCGCCGAGACTTCCTGCTGAAATCCTCTCGCTGAAACTCCATAGTCAAGCCACCGTTCTGGCGCCGCTAGCTGAGGGTATAAAATTACCGGAAAGTACCAATCCCGTCGCGTCTGAGATTCAATGCAAATCGGTCCTCCTCGGGAATGCTTCTCCACCGCGAGATCGTGCCTAAACTCCGCTGTTGAACCTCTGTAGCACGGCCAACCCGTACTCCACTGCTCCTCTACCGCTGAATTCACTGGTGGATCGAGGTTAGAGTAGACCGTCGATTGGAATAGATAATCCGACCTCGACCACTGCTCTTCTGCCGGATATTGTTCCTGTGGAGTCGCCGGGTAATTCTCAAAATCGTAGAACTGGTAATCACCGTTCTTCACCCATGTCGCCGGAGATTCCCTATCACAGTATTCATACTCCACCGGATTGTCATAATTTGATCTCCGAGAGACGTCATTATTGGTGAGTTCACGAGCCTGTCCGCCGTTGTTGTAGCTCGTGTCAGATCGCCAGTCATCGTGGCTCACCGTGCCGCCGTGGTCGCTGCCAGTATCAAGCTGCCATCCGAAATTAATCGTGTCGCTGCTGTCGCCGATGTCGGACTGCTTCCCTGCCGGATCTTGCCAATATTGAGTCGCCGGAGAGTCGTCGACATCACCGCACTCGTAATCGTAAACCGCCAGAGAATCGTAGAAATTCTCATACTCCCAGTGCTCGATTGCGCGGCCGAGAATCGCCGTGCTCTGATACCACTTGTAACAGATTCGAAAATACTAGTAATAATATTGTAATTTTAGCAGCTAAAAGCTGAGAATTTAGAGTAAGACAAGGAAGAACAGAATATCTTGAGGAGAGAGAATATGCTAGCTAACAAACTACAATTATCAATTTGATTTTTCATGATCCTTCCCCATGCCATTTTCGGTGATTATATCCTTGGCTCAGCTACCAAGCACGTGATTTGGCCGTGAACTCTAACGGCTCCAATTAACAAAAAGTCCGCAAAGTCCTAACTCCGTTGACTGGTGACAAAAGACTAATCTGCCCTTGCTGCCTCACAGGAATTGTAACACGGTTTTTGATGCCAAGAGAGCTGGTAGATTTATTCACCCAGAATATTTTGAGTTTTTCTATATATATATATATATATATATACTTCTTATATATTTCATATAGACATAAATAAAAAAAATTGGTTTGTCAAATTGTGGATGAAGTATTTGTAGATTGAAAATTCTGCAAAAATCCGAAAGAAGTAACAAAAGAAGATTTCTGGTTCAAGGACTGAACAAGACTAAAAGCACAACCAATATTGCAATAAAATATAATGTTACAGAAGTAAATGTAAACCAAACAGAATTAAACACTTTAGAAATCTCCATGGTTCGGTTTGACTTTGGAGTTGATGGAATGAACCCTCCGCAGATGGGGATGAGCGGTGGGGATGTTGAGAGAATGTACCGCATATTAAAGATTAAATAAATTTAGTTTAGAAATAAAAGTTAAATGTCTTATGGCATAGTGGTAGGAACTTTGTCAAACCCAACCCCAAACATATTTTTTCAATTTAAATGAACATGAATTTACTATTATACCCCTAATATTTAGCGTTTTTAAAAGTTAACGGCCAAGTTAGCCTCAGGGGGCCGCTATGAAGCAAAACCTAAAGGTTAGGGGGACCATTTTGACACTAAAATTCGATAGGGGGTCAAACCGATACTTTGGAAAACGTTAGGGGGCCTCTATAAAATTCTCTCTTAAAGTATTCATCGAAAAGACAAGGCTACCCCCACTAGTGGAGAAAGAGTGGATTTAAGGCGGTTCCAAAGTACCAGAGAAGGCACATTGGAACCATCTTCTCTGGTTGTGCCGTAAATTGGAATCATGTTTAAGGCAGTTCTTCCAACCGCCGTAATTTTGACATCTTTCAAATTCGAAAGTTTTCACATGTCATGTTACGAATTCGTAAGTGTCATCTACATAACCATAGTAAATGTAAAAAACCTTGCGAATTCGTAAAACTTTGGTAACTCATCAGAAAGGTCTTTCTCATTCGAAAGACCTTACCATAGGTCTTTCTCATCCGCAAGACCTTGTAACTTAGGAGAAAGGTCTTTCTCATTCGAAAGAGGTTACAGATCCCCCAAAAAAATAACCCACTCGCCATAGTGCTTACGAGTTCGTAGGCACTATCGCGAGTGGGTGAAAAAATGAGCTCGAAATAAATTAAAACCCATCACATTAGCTTTATACATTATGATTGTATCATACTAAAATACATCAATATCAATATCTTCATTTACACTGCTTATGGCAGCAGTTATAGAGCTCAACAAACAGCATCAACTCCACTATATCATTAAAAAAAACATCTAGGTAGACGCTTCTACACAAACAACCAGCCAAAGCCTTTTGTCAATGCACCAACTTCTACTACATTGGAATGGACCTGCGAAAGCATAACTGCACACTCAATCTTTTAAGGCTTCAAGCAAAGGAACATCCATTCTGCGGCATCACTGAGATGAGAGTAATACAAGTCGCCACCAATGATTCTCTAATCAACATCATGTGTTGAGCAAAAAAAAGAACAAAATCAGCATGCATTTGTACAAAGTAAGAACATATTAAAAGGCAGCGAAAATATATATATATATATATATATATGTATTCCGGGGTTCTTCTCACTTGAACCTGGCTCTGGGTCGAGGAACTTCATAGTCAGGTACTCGAAGTTCTTGTAGTCGCAGTAGCTCTTCAAGAGCTTGTGCATAGGCATGTCAACCGGAATCCTGAATATACAAGTCCCACCCTGAAATACAGTTAAGAAAAAAATCAAGCGAATTAGAAAGTTAAGAGCATTACACACTAGTATGATTGAACTAATGTAAAATCGAAGTATGATAATGGATATTAAGATCCAAAATTTTGATTATCTTGCTTAAATAATGAAAATTTTGCTAATTTCATACGTTTCAGTGCTAATGAACAACCGTTGAAACAATTTGACGGCTCACCAATGGCACGACGCCACATCATATTTCAATCATTAGAAAAAAATGCGTTTCGGCGGTACTAAATATGAACCACTTAAATATACTTAGTGGCAGTTGTGTTATGTTGCTATTTAAGTAACATGATTAGATTAATATGAGTTATCCTTGATTATAGAAAGTCAAGCGATGGTTGACCTTATATGGGATAACTTAGTATAGTTGGTATTTATAGAGAGTCAAGTAATGGTTAATCTTTCATTAGTTTAACTCAATTTAGTTAGTAGTGTTTTTAAGTCATAATGGATACGTATGAGTTAGAGTTTGTAAAAAGTCTAGTAACAGTTAACTTTTGAATGTGTATAAGTGTCAAGTTTGAATCAATATAATTGTTGTTATTAGAAGGTCAATTAAAGTTTGACCTTTGACTAGTTCAAATCAATTTAGTTAGTATATAAAGTCATAAGATTTGACCTTCCATTAGTTAAAGTAATTTTAGTTACCAGTGTTTATAAAAGATTAAGTGAGTTTTGATCTTTCGTTAGTCTAATTTAATAATTTTGTGAAAAGTCAATAACTTGTTAGTTAAGGTTTGTAGAAAATCAAGTAATGTGTGCATTTTGATTGATTCATCTTAATTTAATTAGTGCCTATAAAAAATCAAATAAGAATTGGTTTTTGTTTAGTATAAACTCAATTTATTGTGGTTAGAGTTTTAGTAGTTTAGAATTTAGATTTAGTGTGTTCAGGGTTTATTGGGTTGAAAGTCAAAATAAGTCAACTGAAAACCTTCTTTCTCATTCGTAAGATAGCAGAACCATCTTTCTCATTCGAAAGAACAAATAAAGCAGCAGAACTACTCTTTCTCATTCGAACAAATAAATAAAGCAGCAGAACTACTCTTTCGAATTCGAAAGACAATGAGTTTTACATCACTTTTTTTATAACCGCCGTAAAAATACCACGAACCGCCTTCTCTGGTCACCCTCCATCTCATACCTTACGAATTGGTCTTTCGAATTCGAAAGAGGCGAAATTTTAAGGCGGTTCCGGTGAACTTCGAAGAACCGCCTTAAAAATGTGTCTTAATTTCCCTGTTTTGCACTAGTGGGGTCCTAGAGGAATTAACGGAAAAACGATTTAACACCAAGGTTAGGGCTAGGGGGTCAAAATGATGGAAAACGGATGGTTGGGGGGGAAAATTGAGAGCAACATTCGATAGGGGGCCAAAGTGGAACTTGAGAAAACGTTGGGGGTCTATGAAAAATTCTCTCTATATTTTAATGCGACAATCTGGTAGCCAGCCGGATGACCGTTTGCCCCGCTGACGGTTCTTTCTTCATCGGTGTTGATTTTTAATCCAAGGCTCTGTTTTGGTTCACTGCTTTTGCGGCCAATTCCATTTAATTAGTTCTCCGATTGTCGGATTTTGCGACTATGTCGTCCAATATCTTAATTAGTTTCCACCGTCCACCACCCACAATCTTCGGTGCTAGTGATCAAAAGCCCTGAAGAACATCATAAAGTGAAAATAATATTTGATAAAGTTTCATTGAAACCACCATTAGTGTAGGAATTATATTGGCTTCCCCATGACGTAAATAACAAAAAACTGAAATAAAATACAGATGCCCGAAGGCGATATTTTTTAGACTTTCGCCCGGAAGCAAGGTGTAGTCTGGAGGCTGTGATGCCCCAAGACTGTAGTGCCCCAAGGCTTACATAAAAAAGGGAATATATCATAAAATCTATGGTCGAAACTACCTAATAAATGTAGCACCTTAACTCGCATTCTAAACTATCTAATCGAAGTCTACCAGTCTACCAAGACCGGAAGCCCATAGGGTTTACCCTCTCGCCAATAAAGGTTTAAGAGGGATGTAACAAACAAATGGTCAAGGATGCTCCCCAAGTCAGCCACGTATGAATGTTATCTAACATATAACAAGCTAAACAAGTCAGCAAGTACGGTATACTAATCTAATGAAACAAAGTCGCCAATAAGAGAGTAAAAACTACGTTTGACTGGATTTCTCCTACCGTTCAAATAACTAGATTAGAAGCCATATAAAGTTTACCAAACTAAAAAGGACCCGTCGGAAACTCAATTAGGCAAATAGCATTCAGTCTAATTATCTAGCAAAAACGCCACAATTAAGCACATATCCCCGTTGAAAAGAAAACCTAAATCTTAAAAAACAAAAAAAAACCTCCCTCCTAGTGAGTCCAGACCCAAAGTGCAGTCAGTGAGCATCCGGTCGAACCGAGACGAACCAGCCAAAGAACCGAACCAGGCCGAACCGTCCCGGTCAAAACCAGATCAGATATGATACGTGCGTCCACGTTGACTCCCGGCGATCGGCGCGCGGTGGTCCGATGCGGTGACTCCCGATCTGTGCGTCCTCCTCCGACAGCAGCCTCTTCGAGGATCGCTGCTCGGAGTTGTGCCTCCTCCGGCGATCTGTGCGTCCTCCTCCGACGATCTAATATGAGATCCGACGGGTCGGAGCTGCAGCTTCCGGTCGTTGGTCGGATCTGGGCGGGGTTGTGCGTTGGAGGTCTGATCTATGGTGGCTCCGGTCTGTAGGTTGGCGGGGGAGAATAAAGCTATACTAGATTAAAACTTTAAAATGGGGGAGTTCACCGGGGCGAGAGGCGTCGGCCGGAGCATCTCCGTAATTTGTAAATGGTGGATTTTTCTGGAGAGCGGCGGGGATTCGAGGATTATTAATTAAAATATACAGTATTATCTAGTGTGTAATTTTAATTATGGATTTGTCAGTAAAAACTAGTCTATAAATAAAATTATACAATTCAATTTCAAATAAAGTGACCCCCTAATAAAGATGTTAAAAGAATCAAATATAGTTTATATTATATTTAAAAATATATAAAAAAGGGGCCCTCATAAAAAAAAGAATGTACATTACTTATACAATCAATTTTAATATTATTATATGTACTTTTTTTAATATTATTATTATAATAATAAAAGTTATGTTTATATTTACAATAATATTTAACTTCTCAATCACAAATCTCATATTTTGTTGTAGGACTTGAATTCATTGCATCCAATAGTTGGGTTGTTTGTGATCCTCGTCAACATTCTCCCATCGGATTCAATGTTCGGTTTCCAGGGCTGGTCGAACAAGCAAGAGAACTCGATTTGAATCTGCCGTTTGATGTAGCTTTATTGGATCACATTCTGCATAATTACCAAGTCGAAATTGCAAGGTGAAGACTTAAACTCAAAAACTCTTAGTCGAAATTTGGCTAAATTTTTACGAGCACCATATTTAATTTCATCATGAATGACTTATATTTTAGCAATCAAAATTGTATATTCTATGAACAGAATCCAGGGAAATGAAGAAGCTTTGACCCGCTACTTAGACTACAATTTCCATACGCATTTGTGTGTAAAACAATTCACCACAAAATGGAGTACGTACATTATCATTTAGTGCTGATCAAATCCGTTTTATTTATTCTTCTTTTTATAGCAATCATTTTTTATTTTTTTTGCGTTTAATCATTTACAGTACCCACCATTTATCCTTCAAGCCTTTGCATCCGGCTAAGTATAGTTGATATCATTCAAAAGCTTGGACTAAACAGATATTTCACACATGAAATACAAAAGGTTTTGGATGAAACATACAGGTAATTAAACCATCAATTTAAATATAATTATGATATATATATTTTCACACACAAAAATTGACAAGATGAAAATGGGACAGATCATGGAAGCGGAGGGATAGAGAGATTTTATCAGATGTCACATGTTGTGCCCTAGCATTTCGACATTTAAGGTTGGGAGGATATGATGGCATTTCCCAAGGTATATAGAGTATCTATTGTTACAAATAATGTCAAAAGTAACTGCAAAAATAACTTAAGAAATTAAAATTTTGGTGTACGTACAGATGAATTAGTGGGATTTCTTGAAGAAGAACATTTCTTCAGTACAATAAATCCACGATTCACCGGATTAGCCACCATTATGGAGTTGTACAAAGCTTCGATCTGCATTTTTTCTGCAGATGAAGATATACTTGTGAAGATAAATGCCTCGACTAGAAGATATCTAACCGACCATTTGTTAAATCAGAGCATACAAAATACCAAACTAAGCAAAGAGGTAGGAGCAAGGATATGGTTTTATATTATTTTACTTTTATATTTCACAACTCTATTAAATAGATTAGTGTTTCGTAATTTCATGCATGTTGATGTTACATTATAATTTGTTGAGTTATGTTGGTGTTATTTGATAATTGATACTAGTTTTAACAAATTACCAAATAACATTAATAAAAGATCTTTTCTAAACTTAATTGACTTTCTCATATTTAATATTTGTTAACATAGTCGCAACAAATTAGAGATTATATCATCATTAGATTCATTAAAAAGAAATTTAAAATATGTTTGCATAGTTCATACGTACATTGTCCTCCCACATCTCAACCGTTATAATAGAGGGAATTTATTGTTCTAACCCAAATTAGATCTGTACATAACTCATTCATGAGGTGATGGTAAAAAAAAGGTTGATAAAAAATTGCATTTCTAAAATTGTTAGTAAATAATTAACTTAATTTTACTTAATATAATCATTGATTTAAATTCGTTAAGATCGGTCCTAATAACTATAGTATTAGTTTTGTTATTTAAAAGGCATGGGGAAGCCAATATAAATCCCTCCACCTATGGTGGTTTACCTTGAAAACAATAGTTTTGATCACTTGTGTTTACTTAAATTCTGTCTAGATTCATTAAATTCACTCCAATTTAACTAAAATTTATTTTTATAATCAAATTAGTTCAATTCATTCTTATTTAATTTTCTCTAGTTTTAGTTCAGTTCAATTTTATCCATTTTGATAGGATTCAATTCAATTCAGCTCATTTTTATTAAATTATATTTAATTCCATTAAACTTAGTTCATTTCAGATCAATTCATATCCATCTAAAATTTTAGAATTAATTTTTTTTAATTACACTCCGTTCAATATGTTTTTAAAATGTAGCTAAGTTCAATTTAATTAAACCCCATCCTTTTTAAGAGATCTTGTTTAATCCAATTAAGCTCACTGATTTGGTATTCAATTCAATTAAGTTTCATCAAGTTTATATATACGGTCCAATTAAACCATTCTGAGCTGAGTTGATTTAATTTGATGAAAATATTTTTTGTTAAATTGAAGTAAACTATTTGAAACTAAACTGAATTTTACTAAGCACGAATGATGTAAACCTAATAAATACGGGTATTAGTGTTTTTCAATCAATAATTATATCCACAAAAATTAGTTAATTGTTTTATGCACATTTTAGAAATTATGTGAAAATTACATACATGGACTAATTCTTAATTTTGATGTTCCATTGCCTTTAGAGCAAGTCCAAAAACTATGTTATAATAGGAAACATGGTAAAATATAGAGATTTTGACCATTTTAAAGCTCCAACAACTAAGCTATAAGTTGCCCTAAAATAGAGACTAAGAGGAAAGATAAGTTTTGGATAGGTATATTGTTAGTTTGAACTTTTATTGTATAACTAATCATTGAAGAACTTTAGTTTTTCATGTAGTATCTTTTTCATATTCGCTTGAGACCTCAAAAAAATTACGACTAACATTATCTGTAAAATAAATTGTTTGTTATTTATCGATGAACTAATTGGGGCATGAACTACTTAGGTGGAATATATCATGAGAAATTATCATAGTTCACTAAATCGGGTGATAAACAGAGAATACATAGAACAATACCACATTGATATATTTCAAATACTCAAGACTACTCACAGGTATAAGTTTTTTTATCGAGGCTAAATTTGAATGGATTTTGAGCGTTGGTAACATTTGAAAATCATAAGACTTATTACACTAAACTCAAATATTCAGATGTTTCAACGTATCGGCCATGGATCTTTTAACTTTATCTGTGCGAGATTTTAACGACTGCCAAGCACTACACCTGGATGAGCTTCGCAGACTTGAAAGGTACTTAACTACTTAACTACTTATACATAAGAATAATAATGTTTGATTTATTAGACAAAGTCCTAAATATCATGATCATGTAAAAGAACTTTCATCAGTTTCCAATAAGAGAATGACAAATGTCAACCGTACGTCGAAGTACTTCCAAGTGTATGAGCTCAATATTTCTTAAATTCGCAGATGGTTTGAAGTGAATGGGTTGCAGGATTTAAATGTACCATTGCAGGCTTTGTATTCAAGCTTTTTTATCATCGCGGCTGATATTTTCGAACCTCAATTCTTGGAAACACGAGTATCATTTGCCCAAAATTGTGTTCTCATAAGAGCAGTAGATGATATGTTTGACAACAATGCCTCTAGAGATGAGCTGATTAACATCATTCAGTTAGTCAAAGAGTATGTTCCTAAAAAAATATTTAATCTTGTAAAATTTATGCAAATTTTCCTTTCCTTTTCGACACGAATGTTTAACTTTATTTTTTCCCTTACAATTTCATCTTGATAACTTCTCAGTTGGGACAAAAATTCGATGATTGGTTATTGCTCTGAACAAGTAAAGACCTTTTTCTTGGCACTCTATACCACAGTGGAAGAGTTGGTAGAGAAAGCTTTTGTTTATCAAGGAAGATGCATTAAGCAACATTTGATAACCATGGTGAATATTTTTCCTATCTAATTAACATGTATTTATTTACTCGGTGTAGCGTATAAATCTGATTATTCCGCATAAAAAATTGTTGTAGTGGCTAGAACTTTTAAATGGAATGATGATCGAGTTCGACTGGTGGAGGGAAGCTAAAACACCAAACATGGAGGAGTACTTGTCTGTGACATGCTCAACAATTGGTAGTCATCTTTGCATTCTTACTGGAATTTATTTTATTGGACCGCTGTTAACAGAAGAAGTAATAGGAAGTGAAGAAATTGCAATTCTTTGCAAACACGTCTCTGTTGTTGCTCGACTTCTAAATGATCTTCAAACGTTAGAGGTAAATTTTATAAGGCTTTTTTTCCATTATGAAAATCATAAAAATAATTTTAAAATTTAACTGTTTATAAGTTGGGTGATCAAAATCATAATGCACAAACTAATTAAATGCATACATTTTTATTCGAGTCAGAAGGAGATCTCTGAAAGAAAACCAAATAGTTTGTCCTTGTTGGTTGCGAAAAGTAATGGTTTCATGTCCATGGAAGAAGCTAAGTCATCTATAAAGAGAATGGTCGACAAAAATCAAATGGAGGTGCTAAAAAAGGTTTCACAAACAAAAGGAAGCATGATACCAAGACAATGCAAAACTTTGTTTTGGACAACCTGTAAGATACCGTTATATCTATACAAGTTCACTAATGAGTATGATTGTCCAAAGGAAATTCTAAAGGACACGCAGTCCGTTCTTTTCAGGCCTATTGAAATCCGTAGTTACATTCATTAATCAATTTCCTTATGTTATATCATATCATTCATATCAATTCTATGTTTACTTATGGTGATTGCCCACTGCAAATTCTAAAGGACACGCAATCTGTTCTTTTTAAGTCAATTGGAAACCCTAGTAGTTACATTCATTGACCAACTTCTTTATGTATAAAATCCTATCAATTCTATGTTACATGTAACATTTAAGTTATTTATATATTGTCTCTGTTGATCTTACTAGTGTAATACCCGTGCGATGCACGTAATTTTTAAATATTTTATTTTTGATTTATTTAAATATTTTCACTTAATTATTTATTTATTTTTTAAAAGTTTATCACTATTTTTTTTTTCAAAGTAGTGTATGACTATTTAAATAAATGACACATACGTATAGTGAATGATAAGTAAATTCAACTATTGAATTCATCGGATTACTGGTATCTTTGATCAGGATGTCTTCTATTATACCATTGTGTAGGCAAACACATGTTGGAGAGAGGTGGTAAGAGAATCTGAATACTTTTTCTCTCATCGCAAACGGATTTTAAACCTAATGTTTAAAACGATAACACTTCAAATAAATATAACCGAGTCAAATGAAAAATTTGAATGTGTTTAAATCACTGTGTTTAAATCGAGTCAAACAATTGGACAAAATATGATGCTTATCCATTAAAAGAAATCAATGCATACATAAGAAAAAAAAACACGACTTAGTATTTAATCGAACCAAAATGCACTTTTATTTTATTGAAAGCATTAATGTTCAAACAAAAAAATAATAACAATGTTTTCAATCGAGTAAACCAATAAACATGGGAGAATAAAATGAAAACGATAAACCAATCCAACAAATAAATTTTTCTATCATCCAATGTTTTCTGTTTTTACTTTCTTGACTTCCACCCTTCTCTTTTTTCCGTAGTTGACATCTGACCTTCCTCATCCTCTCCCAAATCCGCCTTGGATGGATCGATTGAAATTCCCAGCGGTTTCATTATCTCCATAATGAAACAGACTCCTGAATGATACAGATTAACAGTTTATATTAGGTAAAAAATTAGGCATTTCGAATGATAACCACAACTGGTGGATTGTTATTGTTGGCCAAAAAAAACGGAGGCATCTTCAGCATACTTGTCCCACAGGGTGCATTGCATCTTTCTGTCTTTGCAATTTCCAAACGAGAGTATATTAGTTATACACACCAAATGATGTTAATCTAAGAAATTAATCATTTAATCTACAATAACTTACTGATCATCATTCAACTCCATGATGTGTTTCTTCGAAGTTTTACCATCCTTTTCATTGGTTTCAAGCTTACCGATAACCGCAACTTGTCCAATGATATCTGTAAAAAAATTAATGAATAGTTAAATAGTAATACAATGGTACACAAATATAGAAATAAAGGAAACACGTACCAATCAGGCATTTGTCATCCATTTTTTTTGAAATAACATCACCAAATGATATAAAACTAAATAAATGTGGGGAAATGGCCAATGTTTCATCACAAATCTTGATACATGTAAAATAATTAAATATGCATGATGTGTTTTTCGATAATTTCCACTGTTTTGTCCGACACTAAAATTAGTGACAACAAAACATTGGCCTTCTTCAAGTACGCTTGAAAATCTGCTCATCAACCTCTTCTTCACCGATGCGTGAATGGTATCGCCCTGATTAAACAAACCATTAGAAATAACGGTAATAATTTGCTTAAATTATAACAAAATTATGGTGTCTTACTTTCTGATCCAGAAAAACCATCTCGATGCTACCATACTCGTTTGCATTATCGAATAGGGGCTTCCGTAGACGTATGACTCGTATCTTCAACGTCATCTTCTCATTCATTGGTGTAACCTCGTTGATAAATCGGTGGGAAGACACAGGAATTTGTCGACGGGGAAACCTGCAAAATTTTAATTATATCAGTTAGAAAAATTTTATGATAGAAATATAAAAAGATAAAGGGAAGAAAATGATACATGATAGTGGAGAAAATGTTGGATAGCATTAAAATGCATCGTTGAAAAAGTGGTGTGGTATTTCTTCGCTCACGTAAAATAAATACTTGACGGTGCAGATTTTGGTACGTAATATTCGGTGTTGATTTTGGTATGACGTAAGTTATGTAGTAACAAAATTGCGAGATTTGAGCACGACGTAAGTTATGTAGCAACAAAATTGCGAGATTTGAGCAAATTTTTAAATATTCAGTCACGTGTATTAGCTGAAAGATATTTAATGTGTAAATGGTAAATATAGTAAATAGGTGTTGATTTTGGTAACAAAATCTGGAATACGACGTAAGCAAGCAACAAAATCGCGAGATTTGAGGTTTGTAGTTAATATTCACGTGTAGAATGGTGGAATCAGTGACACATAGAAAATGGGGACAAAATACCAATTCAACTGTTTCGTAACAAATTTTTGAAAATGCGATATTCGTTGTTAGTAGTTAATATTTGGCACGTTTGTTTTGGTAACAAATCTGTTGTATATTAAATAGATGATAGATATACAAAGGGCGGGAAAAGAATGAAGGAAACAGCGACGCATGTCCAAAATGGGGAAAAACGACGTCAGTTGTTTCCTTCTTTAGTTATAGTAATAGGAAGTGATTTGTAGCAAGACCGGTCAATGTATAAGCATAGTCCAAAAATATCTTGTTGGTCTATGTATATAATGTTATTCTTGTTTTTATTTCCAGTTTTCAAATCAATTGGCATGTTTGTTAATTTTTGTTATTGGATTGGTTGTTTGTTTTAGCTATGATAATGTAGCACAATATATAATTGCTCAAATTACTTTTTATTTTGTTTAAGAAATAAATATTTGACCTTTGAGTGTTGTCTTGTTCTTTTTCCTTTTAGTGTTGTCGTTACCTTTTAAGCTCTGTTTGACTAATCTTTTCTATATATCAATATTTTTTCATTTCAGTTCAGTCTGTTTTAATTTTTTCAGTTCAAATAAATATATTTGCATTTTTTTCCAGTTCAATTCAATTTTTTGTTAAATTTTAATTCGTTTTTTACTATAATTTGCAATGTAGTATGATAAATTTAAAAAGTATATAATTTTAGTCTAGTTAAATATTTTAAGTTTAGTTTAGTTAGTTGAATATATTTCAATTTATTTAAGTTCAGTTCAATTTGTCAAGAAATAACCTCACGCAAGCATTTCCTTAATTTTTTTTAAAAATACTATATAAGGGCATTTTCCCTCTCAGAAATTTATGTATTTCAAATAACACACTATATCAACTTTTTATCTCTGGTTCTCTTTCTCCTTTTCTTTAATTTTAAGTATCAAAGAGTGGAGTATCTGATCCAAAATCAGAAGTCGTGGACGGAGCCTCTACTTAGAGCCATTTTCCTAGCAAATGTAGTGCCTCGTGCTCTAACTCTTAGAGTGTCAGCTAATTCCAATTAGAATGAGAAAGCTTTATGGCTACATAATAGATATGTCTGATGTTCAGTGAAAAAAGATATCATGTTGCTATGTCTAAATAAGGTTGTGTGAACCTGCAAAGAAAAAAAAAATGTGAGATAAGTTATGGAACCTGAAAGTCCCCTGCAAGCTAAAACACTTTCCTACGGAGGATTATGGTGAAGGCCCTCCCAACTAATCTGAATCGGAAAAAAAAGGATCAGAACATTTTCCCTATATGCAACCTAAAGGAAGAGGATGAAATACACACCATTATAAACGATAGGGAATCACAAAAGGTCTGGATGGCATCCCCTCTTGCTCACAAGATACACTTAGTGAATTAGCGATGTTTTGGTTGAAGAGTTGGATTGAAATTTGAAGCCTGGATGATGACACCAGGCTGTTGGCCTTTCTTCTCTGGGAGAACTGGAATAAGAAGGCTATGGAGAATGAGGTACATGATGTTAGGTTATATGAATGTTCTTCCATGGCTACTTCCAAATTTCTACTCTGGTGAGTTCTACACTTCGATCAAATACCCCGCAACCTATATCTCTTTCAAAGAAGATAACATGCCTCTAAACTAGTAGGGCTAAGAAAATATTTCTCGATCATGTACGAAATAAGATCAAAAGAATAAAAAGCATTAAAAATCCTCCACACGAATACAAATACCTTTTGGGGTCAAAGCTAGCCTCACGCGCGCCCTTTTCCCCTCATTTTTTCAACCCGACAACCTCTGAACATAAACTATTCACGCCGATAACGGTTACAAACGAGAAAATCCATGGCGGAGCCACCGTCTCGGCGTGGCAAAACCGTCATCGGAAAGTCTTATCTACGTGTTCTAGCCCCCAAATATCCGTCTCTCTTTGATTCGCTACCTTCAAATCCCGAGATTAAGCCAATAGCGCACAGAGTCAATGGGAAAGCAACGTGCTTCTACGCAAATGAGGATGTATAGACCTTTGCAGCGCATTACCAGAATGTTTTGATCGAAAAGTTCATGCACGGTCGACCCCATATGGAGGACCTACAAAAAGAGTTCAAGCTTATGGGATTCTCCGGTAAGCACCAAATCGGTTCTTTAGATCACCACCATATTTTGATTAGGTTGCAAAGTCGTGATGATTTTCAACATCTATGGCTCAAAGGGGCTGTTCTGTTCAATGGATACCCCATGAAAATACTGAAGTGGACGCCTAATTTCTCTACACAGAGAGAGTCCTCGCTAGTGCCAATATGGGCTACGATTCATCATGAACCACTCAGCCATTTGGGACTTTGCTAATCGTATAGGATCTTTCCTTAAAATGAATTTAGCTACGAGTAACCTGTCCAGACCCTCTGCTATCAAAATCTGTGTTGAGTTGGATCTGCTAGAAGAATGGAACAGCTCCATTGTAATAGGGGATCCAGATTGCTCAGTTGAGTGTGATATAGAATATGATAATGTTCCACTCTACTGTGCACACTGCCGTAAAATTGGTCATGAAGATGCAGGGTATGGCATTCTGCACCCGGAGCTGAAAAGGTCATCTCAGAAGCGCAAAGCCAAACCCACTGAGAAGCCAACCATTGAGAAACCTCCCACTCAAAAATCCCAAAAGAATCATTTCACCAACAAGAGGGTATCTAAAAAAGGAGTCTCATAACCTATTGTTGATCAAAACTCCTGAGGTCTTTCATAGCTTGAGAAGGAAGAGATAGTACAGTTGCAAGCTAACTCCAATGGGCTTAAACAACATGAATCTATTTCACTGGAGAATGAGCTATATGTGGATGTTGTTTCTGTGGTGAGTGATGAAGCTGTATCCCAGGAGAGTGAGGAACCTGCTCCCACCAAGCTGCCACACAAACCTAGAACATCCTTCAAGAGGCTTATGAAACCTCACTCAGTATCCTTATCATATGATGATATTACTTTTACTAGGCAAGAAATCATTCCTAATGTTGCAGAATGGAAAAAATATCATAAAAAATATCATGTTTTAGCTATTGTTCCTTACCAACCTCCTTTGGAGATTTCCAATAGCTTTCAGGTACTGCAGGATGAGTTTGAGGAAATTAACCTGGGAGACAGTGATAATGAATGGAGAGATGTTGAATCTTTCACACAGGATCCTGAGGAACTCCAACCAGGTAAACAAACTATCTCTACTGAGATAGTTAATACTGTTAAAGAGCCTTAAAAGATAATTAGAAAGAATGTGCTCACTGATGGCTTTACAGTAGAAGGTTGGCTTAGGTCATCACAAAAAAATAAAAATGTTTCATCATGATTATGCATAGAAATATAGCAAATATCCTGGTTTGGACCATTAGAGGTTATGGCACTTCACTTAAGAGATTAAAAAAACTACTTAGTATTCATAAAATAGACATATTATGCATAACTGAACCTTGGCATGACAAATCTGATATTTTAAATCTTCAGTACCAAATACTTTTTCAAAACTCTATGCATGCTTTGTATGCTAAAATTTGGCTGTTCTGGAATGATAAATTCCATTTACAAGTAGAGTCTCAATCTGATAAATTCATGAGCACTAATATTACAGATAAGGCTAGCTCTTTATCCTTTAAAAGTGTGTTTTTGAATGCAAAAGTACTTAGAACTCTTAGAAGGACCCTCTGGCAGGACCTTGTTGCACTCCCACATTCTCCAACAATTTTTGTAGGAGACTTCAACACTGTGTCATCAGTGTCTGAGCACAAAGGAAGTCACTCACCCCCACTAGGTAGCATAAAGGAATTTAATGCCTTTATTGATACATTAGGACTGTTAGAGATTCCAACAGTGGGTAACCACTACACTTGGACTAACAATAGATCAAAATCTGAGCTTCTGCTTCAGAAGTTAGATAGAGGCTTGGGAAACATGGATTTTCATTCATCTTTCCCCCACAGCTCTATTCAGATTTTAAATAGAGCAACCTCAGACCATAACCCTTTACTCCTAAAAACCCAGACCTCTGAATTACAAATGCCAAAACCATTTAGGTTTCAGCAGATGTGGCTCAAGAGGGAAGACTTCACAGGTTTGGTCAGTGAGAACTGGATCCAATAATGTGGAGAGTCTGGTATGAGAAAAATGGTAGCAAAGCTCAAGAGGCTGAATCCTGCTATTAGGAGTTGGAATAAAGACACATTTGGGAATGTTCATAGCAACATCAAACTAGCAGAAGATAGAGTTGCTTTGTGTGAGGGGGTTTTCCAGGTCACTGGAGAAGATCAGATGGAACTCAACAAACAAAAAGCAACTCTTTCTAGAGCTCACAGTGAGCTTACTACTTTCTGGAAACAGAAAGCAGGTTTCAAATGGCTTAGTGAGGGAGAGGAGATGTAGATCCTAGATCAACAAAATTAAGGACAATGAAGGGAACTGGACCATAGAACCATTCCAGATACAAGAGGAAGCCTCCAAATTTTATGAAAAACTCCTTAATGAAGAAGATGATGCTCACAACAATGGTATGTATCTAGCCCACTTTATGGAGGTCATTCCTAGCATTGTTTCAGAAGAAGACGATCTATCCTTCCTCAGACCAGTAACTGAAGATGAACTCAAATATGCAGTATTTGACGTGAACAGAGATGGGTCACCAGGAGCAGATGACTTCTCTGGTCATTTCTTCACCCATTTTGGGAATTAATCAAGAAGGATCTTCTTGAATCAGCCAATGACTTTCTTGAAGGAGGTGATATCCCTAGAGCTATGTCAAGCACATGGTTGATTCTCATTCCTAAAAAGACCAGCCCTTCATCCTTATCAGATTTCAGACCAATCTCTCTCTCCAATTTTGTGAATAAGGTTTATTCTAAAATAATTATAGAGAGAATCAAATCCATCATGCCTAGATTAACATCCCAAGAGCAATCGGCCTTTCTTAGTGGCAGGGATATCTCAGACAACATTCTACAAATGCAAGAAATGATTAGATTACTAAATAAAAATCCAAAGCACACTAATACTATTGTCAAGTTGGATATGCAAAAAGCATTTGATAGAGTATCATGGTCATTTTTAAACTCAGTTTTACTAAAGTTTGGTTTCCATGGATCACTGGTTAAGATTATTCTTAAGAATATATCCTCTGCATGGTTTTCAGTCCTCATAAATGGCGTTGCTGCTCAAGGAGATCCTCTTTCCACTTTCCTCTATAACCTAGTCACGGAAGCTTTCTCAAGAGCTTACAAAAGACTGATTGCCTCCCAGTTCATACAAGGATTTATTCTGCCAATGGGAGTGAAGTAGATTTCTCACCTTATGTATGCTGATGACACAACTTTATTCCTTCAAGCTACTAAGAAGAGCCTGAAGATATTGATAAGCTTTCTGGAAGCATATGAAGAATGCTCAGGCCAGAAAATCAATTTTTCCAAGTCAGAATTCTTTTTACACTCAAAAGCACCCATGGCAAAGATAAATATGGTCAAAAGGACCGCTGGAATGAAAATGGGAACTCTCCCCTTCACTTATTTGGGAGTACCAGTTTTCTCAGGGAGAAATCTGAGTGCCCATTACCAGCTTGTGACTGAAAGAATGGAGAAAGCAATTTCTAATTAGAAGGTCATATGGCTAACAGCAGCTGGGAGGATGGTGCTTATTAATCATGTCATTCTCTCCATTCCCATTCATGTCTTTGCAGTACTAAAACCCCCTTTGACAATTGTTAAAAAGATTGAGAGAATGGTCTCAAGATTTTTTTGGGGCGAGCATGAGTTTGGACAAAGGAAAATATGGAGAAAGTGGGCTAAGATGGCAATCTCTAGAGATGAGAATGGCTTAGGATTCAGAGACATCTGAGCAATGATTAAAGCATTCTCATGTAAACTCTAGTGGAAACTGCAGAAAAAAGAAACTATCTGGACTAGATTCCTTTGGGATCTTCCAGATAGCTACAAAACATCTCTTACCTGGAAGAGAATCTGTCTGGTAACTGAGTTTGCAAACTCACAGCCTAGAGTAATAGTAGGCACATGTCAATCATCTTTCTAGGACTCTATTTGGTCAGGTGTTGGAGCTCTGTGCTATCTATGGCCTGACTCAGAGACACCATTCCCTGATATATCTATAGCTCAATTCCTTGGGAATAAAGCTATATACTTACCTTAGCTGGAGCCCTATCTGGCAACCAATATTCTCTCTCTTGTGCAACATATAAAGGTCCATCCAAAATCCGTACCACTGTCACACTCACATCCCTCCTTTTTACCTTGTGAAGTCTTTGGTGTAGAAGGAATAAAATGTTATTTGATGGTATTTATCTTGATAGTCGGGCCCTTTTTAGCTCCATTTTTAAACAGATCTCTATGATCTTCACTGCTTCCCCACTTTCTAGAAGTGTGGAACTGGCGAAGACAAGAGATTATATGCACACAGATGTACTGATATGGGAGCCCTAAGCCAATGGCCAATTCTCAGTCAAATCAGCATACTCAAAGTTGAGAGCTAGGCAAACACAACAAAACTAACAGGTGTGGTCTCCTCATATTCCTGCAAAAGTTTCTATATTTATTTGGAGATTTTTCAATAGGCTTTTACCTTTTGATGACACACTGATGCAATTTGGTATTACTTTAGCATCTAAATGCCCAATGTGTTGCCATGTGGACTCATCTGATCATTTTTTTAACTCATGTGCACCTAATTTAGAAGTGTTAAATATGATGCATAGGGATTTAACTGTGATTGGTTTAGTTCCTTTTCTCAAAAAGAAAAGACCTAAACCAATTAAAATAGTTAAATGGCACCCCACAAACTATGGCTATAAAATAAATGTGGATGGATCCTTTATTTCATGTGACAGAGTAGGGCTTGGGATTATCATTAGGGACACAAGGGGAAATGCTGTCTCAATGCATATGAAGCTCATAAGTGCTCAGTCTCCTATGCATGCAGAGCTGCTGGTCATTCAATATGGTCTGGAACTAGGAATGTCATCTAGAGTAGCTTTTGTTCTTGAAACTGATTGTCTTATGGCTGTTAAAGGAATTATAAACCCTATGAAGGCCAACTGGCCTGTTATGAGTCTATGCCATGAACTTCAACTTTTCAAAGATAAGATTAGTCATGTTTTTAGAGAATGCAACTCTGTAGCTGACTTTCTCTCTAAACTAAGCACTAAATCTTCCACTACTAGCAGCTTGTCAATTTCAGATGTCCCCCCAAAATTTAGAGGCTTAATTTCTCTAGATAAGGATGGTATCTCTTATATCCGATTCTCTCCAAATAATTAAGCCCCTCTGGTTACAATTTGATACTGCTCTCTTTAATTTATCTGCAGATTGGGGAAGATCCTTTGGAAATTATTTCCAAAGGTGGAGGACCAGCAGCTGCACCACAGAACTGAGCAGATTTTGTTTTTCATGCACTTCTCACTACAGAAGGCTTTTGTCTCATCACTGAGGAAATGCACCCAAGCTCCCATGGGAGATACACTTCACTTCCTTGGTGCTGTTTACATTTAAATATCAGAGCATGGCTCTTTGTTGTCAATTAGATAACATTTTCTTTAAATCCTCTCTGTTGATGTGTGATAAGAACTGGCTTGTGAATGGTTCATTCAGGGTTGTAGATACACTAGCGGTAAGTGTATCAGGGGAATTGATCATTCATGGGAACTTCTCATCCCATCACCTTCAAGGATTATAAGGAAGGCTTTAATCATTAGTCTGTTTTTTTCTACTACTCTACTTTTCTGTCATTTACAGCTAGTTCACAATGTAATATGACAATACTCGTGTTTATTTCCCTTTATGAAAGGTTTTAGGAGCCTAATATATGCCTCCCACCATTGGTTGTTTTAAATTTTAAAAAAAAATCAAAAAAATATGTCCTAAATCTCTACAGAGATTAAACATTTAATTATTTAATCTTGCTATTCAGTGCTATGAAATCATACCCAACTACCTTATTTTGCCCTAGTACAATTCAAATTAGTCAACCCAATATGACATTAATATCTTCATATACAACCTAAACAACAAATAAGACCAGACCCATCTACCTTAATTTGCCCCGATACAATTCAAATTAGTCAATCCAATATGACATTTTTCATTTATTTAAATATCTCTATATACAACCTAAAAAATAAATAAGACGGTCCAACTCGACTCATTTTGACTTCACCTGATGACTGGTGTAACCCTAATTAGAAACGAGTCAATCGGGTTGATCCGCCAAATGAGCGGGTTGGCATTGTCACTGACAGTGTGAAATCCTAGGGCTCTTGGCCCACACAAAAAACCACCGAGTCGGTCTACAAGGAAAAGTCCCTTCTCCTCCCTCAAATTCCTCCGGCCATCCAATCCTTCAAAATCCGTTATCTTAGTTTAGCTTTCGTCCAAAAAGAGCCCTAAATCCGTTTTCAAATCAATTCATTCGTTCAGCTTTCAATCTTCTGGTGTATTTTATTATCGTTGATAAATTATTTATTCTGATTGGTTTCATGATTCAGTAGATCACGCAGTTTCTTCCACCGCTGTCCATTTAGATTATGGCTCTATCATCAAGAAACTCGTCTTACTCAACCCCAAACGAGTGCGATCATCTCACGAATTACAAGCTGAATCACGGCGCTAAAGGGTACGATTTGATTAGGGATTTCATCAAAATCAGTCCCTGTGGGAGAATAATGGTTGACAGGTCCAAATTAGAGGTGCCCAGATGCAGTTTTTGCTCTGATAATCAAGGTAGACTCTATCTTTGTTTGATCTGCTCCTCGGTATCTTGTTCGAATTTGGCTGAATCGAATCACGCGCATATGCATTGCCAGTCTTTCAGTGGGCATGATATTGCTGTTCATCTGGATACTGCTGAGCTTTTTTGTGTTATGTGCTCTGATCAAGTGTATGATGTCAAGTTTGATGAGGCTGTGTTGGGGTTGTCGAGGAAAAGTGTCAATGATGTAACAAGATCAAGCAAGAGGAAGAGATTGAATTTAGGTGTCAATTTGGATGTGAAGAGTATGAAGAGGTTGGCCTCATTGAGGGATCAGTATTCTAAATCGTGTTTTCCTTTGGGCTTGAGGGGTTTGAACAATTTGGGAAGTACTTGCTTTATGAATTCTGTCTTGCAAGCTTTCCTTCATGCTCCACCTTTGAGGAATTACTTCCTCAGTAATCGCCATGATCGCCAAATGTGCAGGAAAGCATCTCCTGATCGTCTGTGTTTGCCTTGTGACATTGATGTTATTTTCTCAGCTGTTTTTTCGGGTGATCGGACACCATATAGTCCCGCTCAGTTTCTATACAGGTTCGTTACTCACATGTGGAAATGGCAATCTGCTCTTTGAAATGCATCCTTGGCTTTTCTATGATTAAAAGCTATGTTACTTTTTGGACTTTACTATGATCAGTTGGAGAATTGGGGTGTTTTAAAGGCATTTTTGTTTTAGTTTGAGCATTGCAGTTGTGAATTCCAGATATTGCCATACTGCATCCTGTGATTTCTATTTGAACGTGTGGTTAGCATTCAGTTTGTTCAATTCTTTTAGCATTTTGCTGCTCTTCTTGGATGAAGTATTAACTGTGACAATGTGGTTGATTGCAGTTGGTGGCAGCAGTCAGAAAACCTTGCTAACTATGAGCAACAGGATGCCCATGAATTTTTTATCTCAATGTTGGATAGATTCCATGAGAAAGAGGCCAAGGCAAGCTCTACAATTGGAGGTAAAAAATGGCAACAAAATTTCTTTGTACTGCTTAAATTCTGGGATTTTGACAATTATGATAACGTTTTGTTGTCAGTATTTGATCCAATGGATAAGTGGTTATTAGGCTACTTTTTTCTGTAGAAATTGCATCTTTACCTCTTCCCCTAGGTATTCACAGTTTTAACAGTTCTCTTTTGTTGTTTGGTGCTGTCTGTTGTTTAAGAGCTGCAAAGGGTTAAATTTCAAATTTCAGCAAATTCTAGTTTTTTTTTGTAACTGATATTTAGTTTTTTTCTTCTTTTGAACAGATAATCGGGATTGCACATGTATTATCCATAAATCTTTTGCCGGCTTATTGAGATCAGATCTAACATGTACATCGTGTGGATCCACTTCCTCAACTTATGACCCTTGTGTTGACATTTCTCTTGATTTAGATATGAGCAATTCCCATCTCAGGGATCTTGGTAAGCCAAGCAAGCAAAATGAAAATATAGGTATGTCAACTCTTGTAGGTTGCTTGGACCTCTTTACAAGACCTGAGAAGCTGGGATGTTACCAAAAATTGTACTGTGAAAATTGTCAAGAAAAGCAGGACACTCTAAAACAGATGTCCATTAAAAAGCTACCCTTGGTTCTATGTTTGCATATAAAGCGTTTTGAGCATTCTCCTGTTAAAAGATTGTCGAGAAAAATTGACCGCCATCTGCAGTTTCCTTTCTCCTTGGATATGAGACCATATTTGTCATCTTCAATAGTCAGAAAAAGGCTTGGCAACAGAATGGTTGCTCTTGAGGAGGATGAACTAGAAACTAACACGGAATTTGAGGTTTTTGCTGTGGTCACTCATTCAGGAATGTTGGAATCTGGGCACTATGCAACTTATCTTCGGTTGATGAACCAGTGGTTCAAGTGTGATGATGCTTGGATAACCAAAGTTAGTGAAGAGGTAGTTAGAGCCTCTCAGTGCTACCTAATATATTATGTTCAAAAAACGCTTCACAAGGAGAGTGAGGATGTGAGCTGCCAACCAATATCCCCACGGACAGATGCATTTGTTCCTATTGCTGGTTGTTGCTAAATGGCCTCAAAATTGCATTTTGGCTAGTGGAAAAATACCAGTGCTAGATGGATTTTGTGTTTTCTGAATGAACTCAGATAGATTTTGTGTTTTCTGAATGAAGTCAATGAATGGACCGTGATTTCTGCAGCAACCTGTGTAGAATTAAGACCATGTTATTGCTTCGTACACCTGAATATACGTGGTGATTTAACATTTTCATCTTCTTTATTTTTTGCTTCAAGCTCATAGTTGTTTGGAAAATATGAGCAAGTGCAAGTGTTGTTATGATTTGGCATGTTCCCTACATTTTTGTCAATTTATAATGCAAACATCATATTTTATAGTTGCAAGAAAGGGTATATATGATAGCATATAGACTTATAGAAGTTAGTTCATATAGTGGTAAAAAAAGGGCATATACTATATAGCATATAGACTTTAATCACTTCACAACCTTTCAATTCCATCAAAAATGTAAATGAATGAATATAATGCGGTAACCGCACACCAATAATGAATGTAAATGCAGGAACTGAACAAAGGAAAAGAAACAAATGCATAAGGGGCAGGGATAAATAAATGTAAATATGCCGAAACACCACCAAATACATTGCAAACACAGTCAAGCCAAGGTATTGCTCCAAAATTTTATCTAGTTGGTTGCCCGAGGCTGCAGCCAGCCTCAAAAACAATGCAAAGTACCCTTAAATTCAAACTACTTCAATATCACAAATGCCGATAACACCTCACCAACTATGAAACTGGCAAAATTAGCTTGGTCAGGAATTTTAAGGCACTTGTCTAAAAGACCAGACTTTCAAAATTAGATTTCAGTTAGATCCACCGTGAAAAGAACGCCTGTGTTCTATCACCTCCAGTTCCTTGAAGTCTTGTAAGGAAGCAGTCTGCCCTCTTACAGAGAACGGGGACTTTGCCATGCTGATACGTCACTTATCATATTTCGCAGCTGATCAATAAGAACTTTGAGATGCTCGTTTCTCTCTACAAGCTCCTGAAAATTCAAGCAGTTCATCATTATATATACAAATAAAAGCATCATGCTGGATGAGGTTGATTAAAAAAATCAACTAAATATATCTTCTCATTGCAACATCATACATATTCCCCCCTATGCCTAAAGCTTTAGAAAAATCAAGGTTGCATACCTTTCTCAAAGCAGCAGCTTGCTCCTCTAGATCCTCAATTTCAGCTTGGTCATCAGGGGATCCTGTTGCATCCATATCAGAAGCTTGTGCCTATTTTGAATGACACACAGCCAAATTCACTAAAAAATCAGCATATTATAACAGAATCTACCATCCATTCTTTAAACTAAGACCCAACTTTTCAAATAAATTCAACTGAACTAGACTGAACTGAACCGTCATTTAATCATGAATCATAATTTCAGTATAATTTTAACACAAATGTTGATCATGATAAAACTATCAAAGATGAAACTAAACAACGAATGATAGACTTTGCTATTATATGTATCTGGAAGAAATTTGTACATAGCACAATGGCACCTCAACAGACAACAATATGAGAAAATCAAAACCTTCAAACATACGCATCAACATTCACTTCAAAAACAGACTCTATTAAGAATTATACAACATATTCATCATTGGTTATTGTCAAGCTCTTTCTACTTGGACCCAACAATTATAAGCTTTTTATCATACATCGACCCCAAGACGATAACAACCTCTAAACATCGCAATCATACAACAGCAGTGGCCAAGTAAGAATTATACACGATTTGTTATTTTCAAGTTCAATCTACTTAGACCCAAAAATCATTACTTTTTTAGCATACATCGACCCGATTACAAGACAACAAAAAAACACACCAAAGAATTGAAAGAATCAAAACTAATTCAAGAATCACAACTCGCAGAAACCAGGTACCTTCTGAAGATTAGATATGGCGGTAAGAACGTTCCGCAGAGAAGCGACGGAGGACTTGTAGCGGTAGCGAGCGTCCTCGAGAACTCCACTGGCCATTTCGAAGTGATTCGATAAGGCGGCAGGGTCCGGCAAGACGTCGCCGTTGGAAGAGTGATGACCGTTACTCATGCCGCCGTTACTCATTCCGCCGTTGCTAGTAGCATGGGTGATCGGAGCGGTGGTGGAAGCTGTATTCGGATTCGTCCAGAGGCTAGGGTTACAGAGCTCGTCGTTCATGGAGGAGAGGATTTGAAACGCTGACCCAATCGTGGCCTCCAAATGCTTCTCGCCGTCTTTGCTCAATTCTTGCGTGCTTTTGTTTTCCGGTGGCGTTCTGCCGCCAGCACCGCCGCCAGTCGCCCTGTCGTCCATTTGTTCCACAGGTTGAATTTGGAGTAGGAGTTTGGAATCTGATTTTTCTTTTCCCTATTTATACTCATCAGGGTCAAGTTATCTTCCCATTTCCTCTCATTTTTTTAATATTTTTTTTAAGTTTTCTATTTTGAAAAGGTACTGAAATTCTATTTTTGGATACGATTCTTTTCAATTTATTCATATTTCCTAAAATATGGAAAAATCTTTTCATCTTACCAAATTCATATTTTCATCTTAAATTACTATTTGCATTCAGCTTTCTTTCCTACTTTTCAAAGTTTCTAAAAAGGTTATAAATTTTATTTTTAGTTACCATATTGTTTTTAGTAACCACCATACTAAAATTATGTAACTATTTAGGCCCGGGTTGCCAGAGCTTATCTGTAAATCGGTTCAGTTCAATTTAGTTCAGTTCAATTCATTTTAGTTCAGTAAAAATGTAATTTAATGAAATTCGGGTTAATTCAAGATTCCATTTTTCAATACATCAATTTTTACTTCAGTTCAGTTCAATTCAGTTTAGTACATCAAGAAATAAGCTTTAGCAAACGGGGTCTTGATCAAGTTCAGTTCAGCTTAATTTAGTTCAGTTCAGTTCTGTGAAACTGTAATACATGAAATTCAGGTTAATTCAGCCATACTGATTCTTTTTTTCAATACATTAATTTTTACTTCAGTTCAGCAAGAAATAAGCTCTAGGACCTAATAGAAGTACTTTTTGATACTTCAAAACAAATACTTATAAAAAAGCCAATAACAAATTGTACTGGTACTAATATCTTTTTCAATTATTAAACATGATAAAAGCGTGATCATATTTGTTATTTACCAAGTACTCATTTACAAATAGTTTGTCAAAATCGGTAGTTATTATATGTAAGAAAATTCACTAACAACAGTTAAATATAATGTTCTCCATATGTGAACGTGCTAATGAATTTGAACACAAAAAGGAGTAATGTGAATGTAATAAGAATTGGAAACACTAAATTCAAAATTTCTAACTTTTTAACCAATGTGGCTATTGAAGTCTCATCTTTCCTCCATATCTTTCATTTTGAATTTGAAGTATACAAATGGATATCTTGTAAGATTTTTAAAAATGACCAAAATATCCAAAATGTTCCTTAAAATCTCCATTATCTTTCTCTTAAATTACATTTCCATAGGGATAACAAAAACAATTTACATCCCACTTTAACATAAATGACTCCGTTTTTTGTGTAGGGAGAGTCCAAATAACAAAATTACTCTTGATAGATATAATCCTCTTATACAGTCTTTTATTTTATGTAACCATCATTAACAACTTTGGGAAAACACAATTACACAAACATACTAAATATAACCTTTTGACTTATAAAATTGTATATATTTAAAAAAAAAAAAAATTCGGATGGTGCACGTGATAATAGGTACGCCGTGATAATAGGTGTGGAGATTTGCAATCATTGGTACTGAGGTTCAGTCTATTGGCAATGAGTTTGAGGTCAAATCATAAGTTCATAACAACTCAAATTTTGGTGTTCGTTTTTGTATAATTATGGGTATTATGAGTTGTCAATGTTTTATATCTGTTGGCGATGAGTTTCAAAGAGAATACCTCCATGAATTATGGCGATGAATTGCAATTTATTCCGCAGATTTAATTAAAAAAAACAAAAACAAAACACCAAATAAGCTTTGTCTGAATACCTCCATAATAAGTCAACCGTAGTGCTCACACAAATCAGGAAAGAAGATCTTCTCCTTCCGTAGTTTACATCACCTTCCACCAACATAAAGAACAAGAAGAATAATCAGACCCCATCAGAGGGAAAGTTCTAAAGTTTCGTGATCTCCCATTTCCCAGGAGGTTGATTTTTTTGAGCTCATTTTCACATTTGATTGGGAGTTTTGACCAGCTTGCTTGTTTCTGGGGCATTTTGCTTGCAAAGGTGGAGATGGTGGAGGAAGAGGAGCTTCCAATCTATACCGAGGCAGTGCAGCAGAAAGCTGTCAGAAAAGGGATCTGCGGCAATGGCTGTTTTTCTAAACCAGTTGATTGGATTAGAATGCTGGCGAGTGAAACGCACTGGAGCTTTGTAATGGGGGTTGTGGTTGTTTATGGGTTTAGCCAAGGATTTGGTGGAGCTCTAAACCGTCTCGCCACCGAGTATTACATGAAGGATGTGCAGAAAGTGCAGCCTTCGGAATCGCAGTTCTACTTGGGGATTATCAAAGTACCTTGGATTGTGAAGCCCCTTTGGGGTCTGCTAACTGATGTTGTCCTCATTTCCGGGTATCGTCGGAGACCTTATTTCATTTTAGCTGGTAACAAATTGCTCTTTTAGTTTTACATTCTTGATTTTGATCATATGCTGATTGATTATCTAAATGCATCATGGAAGTTTTAGTCTAGTAATCTGTATCTGTTTGGAAATGAAGTATTAGGACTTGCACTGTGTATTTGCTCGTCGGAATTTGTTAGTACAATAATTCATATTACAATATTTGCAACTCTAATCAAGACTAATCACTATAAGGCCTCTTCTAATGCACATTATACCTCAGGACAGGAATGGAGTAGTGCTAACATAAACATTATTGATGTGTAGAAAATGGCGTAGGATTGAAATCAGTTTAAAAGAAAATTTATGTTATTTTCATTACCCTCTATACAGAGATCATGTTCTTGGAGCATCTTAGTATACTAGAGAATAGATAAAAGGAAAAAGAGTTTATTGACCATAAGGTTCACTGTTCCCTTATCCAGCTCGAGCTCTCTGTCCACTGTTCGAGCTGTGCATAAACGCGAATGGTTCAAGGAGTTAGGAAGAGGTCGGGAAAAATGTAAGGAAATCATGAGTAGTTTATATGAAGGTTAAACATGGAAGGTCAAGTGTTTAGGATATCAAGTCACCATGTGCTGAATCTCGCTAGCTGATAGTTCATACCATAAGGCTGCTTTTGGTTATATTCTTAATTAAGAAACGAAAACACAAATTATTGTTGACCCCATCCCCACTTTGGCTTACCAGGGCTCTCTCTGAAGATAGAATCTCGTCTTATTTATTTCAGGTACAGTTGGCATTATTTCAATGATGTTCTTGTCATTGCACGACCAGCTGCACATTGCACTTGCACTGCTCTTGTTGACTGCAGGAAGTGCTGGAGTTGCAATATCAGATGTGACTGTTGATGCCTGTGTGGCGCAGAATAGTGGCACGAGTCCTGATCTTGCAGCTGATTTTCAAAGTTTATGTGCTTTAAGTCATTCAATTTGCTCACTAATTGGGTTCTCTTTAAGTGGTGTTTTTATTCACTTAATTGGCCCTCGGGTAAGACTTTGTTCTCAAACTTTCCTTCACTTAATTTCCTTAGTTTTCCTTAAGTGATTTGTTTCCCATTACAAATTGAAGGGTGTTTTAGGATTGTTGAGCATACCATCTGGACTGGTGATATTAGTCGGGATTTTTCTCAAGGAACCTCAAGCCCAAAACAATAGTTATAAACAGGTAAAAAAAACCTTCTTTTGAGCTTTGATAAAGTCGGTTTCTTGAAGGCTTAAATTATTTGTGTTCCATCACCAGGTTAGCCAAAAATTTGTTGATACTACTAAAGCTATGTGGAAAACATTAAGATGCCCAAGTGTGTGGCGACCTTGTTTATATATCTATCTATCTTTCGCTATAAGTTTCGACATCTATGAGGGTATGTTCTACTGGATTACTGATCCAGTGGCAGGTCCAGCCTTTTCCAAGGTATGTCTATCCTCATTTTTTGATAGCTTAAAACAAATATTTAGAGAACTCTATCATTCAGGTGCATAAATCAAGTTTTCATCAAATTTGCATTTGCTAGGTGTTATTTTGGAAGATCAGATAATGGTCAGACGATTAATCCACTAACCTGACAGATAGAAGATAGAAATATTCAAATTAATGATTCCAATTTCCATGACCCTATTGATAGATAACAGGGATTGCTATAAATTTTTCACTATAAAAAACATCAGTTTAATTTTTTAGGCTCCTCAAACTTATCCTGTATATTACTCAGACTACCTTCAGAGCTGAATCTACTAATGTCAGATTCAGTCATTCCTGCATATGTTTTCTTGTTTAGTTAGGCTAACTTCCGGTTTTGATCCTTTCTTACAAGTTACAATTCTGTCTCCAATAACGCCTTGTAATGGTAGTAGACATGGCACCTTGTTTATGTTTTCCAATAGTTTTAAATGGACGTGGCAAGTCTTTGATGTGAAGATGGATTATTATTTACTATACACTGAGAAATCATTATGTTTCTCCATCTTATATATCAAACTGTATTTTTTGGCTTAGAGTCTTATTGAACTATGTCATCCTTGAAGGAGAGTATGGCTTAGACTCTTATTGAACTATTATTTACTATACACCATCACTATGTCATCCTTGAAGTTTTCGTTAAACTTCAATAATGCATTTGCTAGGTGCTGTTTGGAAAATCAGGAAATGTCAGAGGATTAATCCAATAACCTGACGGGTAGAAGATAGAAATATTGCTATAAATGATTTGAAATTATGACCTTATCTTTGATAGAGAACAAGGAATGCTATAAAATTTTCACTGTAATTTTTTGGCTCCTCAAACTCATCCTGTATGTTACTCAGACTACCTTCAGAGCTGAATCTACTAATGTCGATTCAGTCATTCCTGTATATTTTTCCTGTTAAGTTAGGCTAACTTCGATGGATTATTATTTACTATACACTTTTCTCCTACTTATATTTCAAACTGTATTTTTTGGCTTAGAGTCTTATTGAACTATGTCATCCTTGAAGGAGAGCATGGGGTTCGTAATGGCAGTTGGTTCTGTTGGCTCTCTTTTGGGGACCGTCCTCTATCAAATGCGGCTAAAAGATCATCCATTCCGAGACCTACTTTTTTGGACTCAGTTGCTGTTTGGTCTTTCGGGGATGCTGGACTTGGTGCTGGTGCTGCGTTTAAACTTAAAACTTGGTATCCCTGATTATTTCTTCGTGCCTATTGATGCTAGCATATCTCAGATGATTGGGCGCCTTAAGTGGATGCCGCTCCTTGTTGTAAGTGCTAAACTTTGTCCTCCTGGAATCGAAGGGACGTTTTTTGCCTTACTAATGTCTATTGACAATGCTGGGGTGATGTCATCGGCATGGGGAGGCGGGTTGTTGCTTCATGTCCTGAAAGTTACAAGAACACAATTTGATAACCTATGGCTGGCCGTATTGATCAGAAACATCTTGCGAATTGCTCCACTGTCTCTATTGTTTCTGGTGCCAAAAGGTGATCCAACCTCGTATGTCCTTCCAGATGAAATGTTAGCCTCCAATGAGGAAGATGAAACAGAAGATGTTGAACTTGTTGGCCTCGTCCAAAAAGTAGATAGTAATTAGTGAATAGTGATACCATTTTTTCATATGTTTTACTTGGTTTATAATCGGTGATGTACATTTAAGCTTTGATTATTTGATCTATAAAGCAGCCAAGATTCTTTTCAAGATCTATTAGTTGTCTCCAACCAATTAAATTGTTTTATTTCCGATTGCCTGATATTATTATTTTTTTTTGAAAAGATTATCACACTCTTTCTTCAAAAGAATAAAAAAATATGATCACACTTTTATTTGGAACTTTGATTTTAGGAGGGAGAAATGAGTGGAAATTAAAGAAGGGGTGAAATAATAGTATGAATCGTTTTTTTATTTTGAAAATAATAGTATGACTAGTTGAAATGAAGTAAAATTTTATGTAAAGGAAATGTGATAATTTAAGATATTCTTTCCATTTAATGAAAGTGTGAAAAATGAAAAACCATTCAAGATTTCCTAAAAAAAAAAATTCAAGAAAGAAAATAAATAAAATTTGACAACCATGTGGAAATGAGACAAATTACTCCCCGCCCAGATTATATCCATTTCTACCAAGTTGCACCATAGTAATAATATAATATAAAGTTTACTTTCAAATCCACATAGTAATAATATTCAAAATATCACTTCTTTCAAATTTTACTTTTTGTTGGCTAGCCTATTTAAAGTGTCAACTTCATAAAAACGGAGGGAGCATGTTAGTTTTGTATAAAGTTTTATCTTCTGAAGCTAACTTTTTTCATAGAATTTAATAATAATAATATTGTAAATAATACTCTCTTCGTCTCAATCAAAGTGTTTTAGTTTGACTTTTTAAAGTCAAACAGAGACCATTAATATTTATTAATTAATATGTTAGATTATTATGATGTAATATATTGTTTGATTCATAATGAAATATATTTTAGAATAAAAAAAATTCAAATAAAAACATAAATAAAGATATTAGCCATCAAAATTGCTTCGATTTAACTTTGAAAAGTCAAACTAAGACGTTTTAGTTGGAACCGACCGAGATGAAGAAGGTATTATTTCTGCCCGAGGGAGTACTGTGCTTTAGAATATGTTTCTTGGAAACCCATAGTTGGACTTATGGTTATGGCATTTCTCATTGACGGAAACTTTATCTTTTCAAATGGCAATGGTATTATGGTATCATGAATTCATGAGCCATACAACAGTTGTTGTGTAATAATAATAGGGACACCTATCCATCAAAACCTAATCTTACATATTAGAGTTAAAAAATATTAATATCAGTTACCATTTTATTCGTGGGATGAAGGTTTTCGATATCGACGACTAGCGTTATTGTTAAGTTCAAACTTTCCAAATTCAAGTTTTGCTTGGCTAGTAAATTAGTAATCCAGCAGAACTTCCTTAACATGTTATTTGTGTATCAGTTATGGTCAATCAAATTCTAAATTTAGATTCCTAAATCTCATGAAATTGATCCTCAAAATCTAAACAAACCGCTTATTAAATCTTTCAACAAAAAGTTAAAGCTTGCCAACATTTAACTCTGCATCTTTTCCGACAAGTGAATAGTAACGAGATTTGAAGTACAATTTTAACTTTGGAAATTTCCGTTATTTCCCTGCACCTTCACTGGCCGAAATATAGGAATCCATGACTCGTCGTCAGACGCAGAATTCTGTTATATAAGTCAGAAAAGGAGCTTGTCTGAATGCCTTTCCAGTAGTCAACCTTAGTGCTCACACACATCACACAAATCAGAACTCAGAAAGATCTTCTCCTTTGATAGTTTACCTCACCTTCCACCACCATCGAAAGGATCAAGAAAAACCCATTTCAGGCAAGTTTTGTCCTCATCTGCAGCTTCAGAAAAAAACCCGAAAGTTGACTTCTTGAGCTCGCTTTCACATTACAAGAAAGATGGAGTTTTGAACTGAAAGGGCGATATGGGGAAGGAAGAAGAAGAAGAAGAGCTTCCTATCTATGGCGAGGAAGTGCGGCAGAGAGATTACAGGAAAGGGATCTGTGGCAATGGATGTTTTGCGAAGCCAGTTGAGTGGCTTAGGATGATGGCCAGTGAAACGCACTGGAGTTTTGTAATGGGAGTTGTGGTTATTTATGGGATTAGCCAAGGATTTGGTGGATCTTTTGCCCGTTTGGGGACTGAGTATTACATGAAGGATGTGCAGAAAGTGCAGCCTTCGGAATCGCAGTTCTACTTGGGGATCATCAACATACCTTGGATTGTGAAGCCCCTTTGGGGTCTGCTCACTGATGTTGTTCCCATCAAGGGGTATCGTCGGAGACCTTATTTCATTTTCGCCGGTAACATTTTGCTGTTGCACTCTCAATCCATCTTGCACGTTTCTTGATTTTGTTCATGCTAAGTATAAGCTATTTTAGTTGTTAATCTTGATATATGTAGTTTGTTTTCTGTAATATTCTAGTAAGATGATTAATTGTATTTGCACTTCCTTTGAAATGAACATATCTTTTATGAACACAACTTTATAAACTTAAAATTGAATGTTAACAGGCTAATAGTGGAAAGATTAAGGAGTCTGATAGTCACACGTTTTGCACTTCTGGACCACAATGAAAATGCTAAAGTAGAAGAAAAAATAGTTTATAGTGGGGTGCTCTTTTTGCTATAGAGAGCATGACATTTCTTGGATCATCTTGACACGATAGAGATTAGAGTGCAGATTGAAAAAAAAACCAAGTTCTGTGACGAAAGCACTGTGCACTTATCCCTCTTGAGCTCTCAGTTAGCTCTGTAAATGTGCTTTCCTGCTCTCTGTAGCTAGATTTGAGATATATACCAGAAGGCCTTAGCTATTGTTTTTCTTGATAAGAAAGGAAAGCACAATAACTGTTTTGATCTCCCAAGATAACCAAATTATTTTTATCTAGTCATTATTGAGCAGGATAATAGCATACATTGATTCTGACTTAATATTTTCATTTTTCTTTCACGTTGTTATTATGTCCGTGTGAGTTTTTGCAATGTGAAAACAGAAACAAATACACCACACAGGACACAGCCATCTACTGTCTAACTTGTAGAGGACAGAAGCGTAAAAAAAGTTAACAGAGAGCTTTCTAAAAATAGAATATGCTCTTGACTCTTTCAGGTACTGTTGGAGTTATTGCAATGCTGTTCTTATCGATGCACAATCAACTGCACATCGCATTTGCACTGCTTTTGTTGACAGCAGGGAGTGCTGGAGTTGCAATAGCAGATGTAACAGTTGATGCCTGTGTGGCGCAGAATAGTGGCACCAATCCTTCTCTTGCAGCTGATTTTCAAAGTTTATGTGCTTTAAGTTCTTCAATTGGCTCACTAGTCGGCTTCACGTTAAGTGGTGTTTTTGTTCACTTAATTGGCCCGAAAGTAAGATTTTCTTCTCATAATTCCCTTCATTTAGTGTCCTTACTTTGTTATAAAGTAATTTGTTTCCGGTTGCATTTCGAAGGGTGTTTTCGGTTTGTTATGCATACCATCTGGACTGGTGATTATGGTCGGGGTTTTGCTCAAGGAACCTCAGAACCAAAACTTTAGCTACAAACAGGTGTAGCCTTGTTTTAATTGTAGTTGTTTTTCCGAGCTTTTGAGGCTTGAATCTGATTCTGTTCCATCACCAGGTTAGCCAAAAATTTGTTGATGCTACTAAAGCTATGTGGAAAACATTAAGAAGCCCAAGTGTCTGGAGACCTTGTTTATATATGTATCTATCACTGGCAGTAAGTTTAGACATTTATGAAGGTTTATTCTTCTGGGTTACTGATCCAGTGGCAGGTCCAGCTTTTTCTAAGGTATGTCTATCCTCTCTCTGTGGTTGATTAATAGATATTTTTCAAGAGAATTGTAATTCAGATGCAAAAAATGGTTTATTTGTTATTTACTTTAGCAATGCATTTAGGTGTTCCAAGTAAGAGATGGGATGGTAAATATTTGAATAAAGCATTCCATAAATTTTGCGACTGTTTGGTTTAGGCTTAAGAGGCTTCCGGATGCTTTGGTAGTTAAATAGCTAACTTTCGCTTTTGAGCTTTGTTAGAGTTCTTTGGTAGTGGCTGTGGACGTGGCACCGATTTACTATGCATTTGTCAATATTTCATTATATGCCATTTTCTGTAACCCGAGCTTTGCATTTCATCAAAACAGTGATGGTCACTTTGTTTCTCCACTCAAAAGTTTTACGCTGATGTGGAAACTTTTAAATATAAAGATTAACTGTATCTACTATGCACTGAGAATGTTCCAGTTTGTATGCTTAGTCTTATCGAATTAAATTGTCCTTGTAGGAAAGTATGGGTTTTGTAATGGCAGTTGGTTCTGTTGGCTCTCTATTGGGGGCTGTTCTCTACCAATACAAGTTAAAAAATCATCCTTTCAGAGACCTACTTTTTTGGACTCAGTTGCTGTATGGTCTTTCAGGAATGCTAGATTTAGTTCTGGTGCTGCGTTTGAACTTAAAACTTGGTATTCCCGATTACTTCTTTGTGGTTATCGATGCTAGCGTATCTCAGCTGATTGGACGCCTTAAATGGATGCCACTTCTTGTTCTAAGCTCTAAACTCTGTCCTCCTGGAATTGAAGGGACATTTTTTGCCTTATTAATGTCTATTGACAATGCCGGACTCATGACATCATCATGGGGAGGCAGTCTTTTGCTTCATGCTCTGAATGTCACAAGAACACAGTTTGATAGCCTCTGGTTGGCCATACTGATCCGAAGCATCTTGAGAGTAGTTCCACTATCTCTATTGTTTCTGGTGCCAAGAGCCGATCCAGCCTCTTCCATTCTTCCTGATGACCTTATAGCTTCAAAGGACGACTTGGAGACAACAGTCGACGAAGATGTTGAACTTGTTGGCCTTGTCAAAAGAGTCGATAGTAATTAACCGAGTTACAGATGGATGTTTTTACAGTGAGTTATACTTACTATACTTCTCTTCACAAGTTTCACACGGTCCTCTATAGTTTGTTGTAGAATACGATATGTAAGAAAACAGAAACTTTGTATGTTTCAAATGAGCATATAAATTTCATTCATAGTTTACTTAGTTTTACATTGGTAGACAACTTGAGACCTGTCATACACAGAGATCCGATTCTTGTTCTTGTTTTTCTGATTTACTAACATTGAACATAACATGGTTTTGAAACTCAATGTTCATGGTTTCAACATGTTTGCATCACATTTTGGACAGAGGGATCATACAATTGAGGCAGCAAGATAAGGTCACTTGTTCTTGACAAAGTTAAACCAACCGTCTCGGACATGTCTAGATCCTTAGGGTTGAGGCCATTTGGAAGCTCCCAATCAAAGTGGTGCAGCAAAACTGCTAAAGAAAGATGAACATTAGCGAGGCCGAAAGAGATCCCGGGGCACATCCTTCTCCCCTCTCCAAAAGGTTTATACTCGAAGTTGTTGCCTGTGAAATCCGTGTCACTGTTCTCGAATCTCTCGGGTTTGAAGCTCTCTGGATCTTCCCAATACCCGGGGTCTCTCCCAATAGGCCAAGCATTGATGATGACTCCTGTTTTGCGAGGAATGTGATACCCATCAATCTCAGTTTGCTGTCTGCATTCTCTAGGAACCAGCAATGGGGCTGGAGAGTGTAACCTTAGAATTTCCTTAACCATTGATTTGAGGTATGCCAGTTGTTGAATATCTGCCTCTTCAATTGTTTTCTTTTCACCAATGACTGTTCTTAGCTCACTTTGTACCTTAGCCATAACCTTTGGATGTCTGATCATTTCCGCCATCACCCACTCTGCTGTGGAAGAAGATGTTTCTGTCCCAGCACCATAAATGTCCTGCATATCATGATCATGAGATAAGGGAAAATCAAACCATATATGCTTTTGTGCATTTGAATTAGAATTCCAAAAAATACATACAACTGAAGATGATGAAAGGGAGACTTACAAACAAAACAGCTTTGATGTGTGTGTTTGAGATGGGAATTCGAAGATCACCGTTTCCTTGAACTCTCAAAAGAACATCTATCAGATCTTGGTGATCGCGCGATTCATCCGAGGATCTAGTCATATGCTGATCGATAATGCTGTCCAAAACTCGATCAATACAAGTATGGATCCTCATTGCTCTCTTCTTCACTGATCGAAAACCATCAAGAATCTTCAGCGATGGAAACATATCAGAAATGTCCAAGGAACTCTTCATCGGATCTAGCAAGGCCTTTCGATCATCTTCATCAACAACTCCAACTGCTGCTCTAAGAACCACAGAAATGGTGAATTCAGCTAGCTTCTCTGTCAGATTGAGTACAGTGCCAGGCTTGACAGAACTGATCAGATTTAAAGCTTCTCGCTGCCTGATCCACTCAAGTGATCTTACTCTCTGGCCACTTAACAGCTCCAAAGAGCATATTCTGCGCATTTGCCTCCAATACTCTCCGTACGGGGCAGCACCCATGTCAGCAGACTCATAGAAGATGATTTTCCCCGAAACAAACTCGGCTCGATCTGCAAACGTAAGATCCTGAGTCTTCATGATCTCTTTTGCATATCGCGGCGAAGATACGAGGATTGTGGAAAGCTCTCCCAGCTGCAAGTGAACCAGACCGCCATACTTTCGGGACAGTTTTCCGAGGGCCTGATGTGGGGTAGCAGCGCCTACTAAATGATGCAAGTGCCCTATAACAGGTAACTTCCATGGAGATGGTGGCAGCTTGTGGGATGTTTTCCATCTTTTAAGGATTATGAGTGATGTAAGAAGGGCTGCTAAAACAGAGAAATATATCAGGGTGATGATGGAAGATGCCATTTTCAAACAGCTGGCTTCTGCTACAACAATGCTGTTAGAAATGATGATGCCTAATGCAACGTTGAATATTTACATATATAACAACTTCAAGATTTGAATATTTACATATATAACAACTTCAAGATTCGGTGGCTAAGAACAAGACAACAGAATACAGCGCAATTAACCGAAACCAGGTTACAAAGGTATTGATTAAGAGGGAATTTTGTGTTTATTGCTTAATGTTGCATTGTAATTGTCCTTTGTAATTTCTATTTCAGTGTTTGCTGGGATGCCTCAATTATCTTCCTATTCCCTTCTGCATTAATTTATTTTCACAATCACTTTTGTATTGGATTTGATATTTGAAACCTTGGGAAAAAGGATTCTGTTGGTTTTATGTGTATATAGGGCGCCTCTAAATTATATTAGATATTAAAATTTATGGGATTGTAGCCTTCCATTCTCTTTGTAATATTCTCAAACGAAGCTATGGCGAGCACTAAAGTTCAGAGGATCATGACGCAGCCTATCAATCTGATCTTCAGATTTCTGCAGAGCAAAGCGCGGATTCAGATATGGCTGTTCGAGCACAAGGATACGAGCATCATCGGGTTTGATGAGTACATGAACTTGGTCCTGGACGAGGCGGAGGAGGTGAGCATGAAGAAGAAGAGCAGAAGGCCATTAGGCAGGATTCTTCTCAAAGGGGACAACATCACTCTGATGATGAATGCTGGCACATGAGATTGATCAATTTAAGAATATATATCTGCAGGAAATAAACTACTTTTCAGAAATAGTTTACTACTCATTGTCTTCTTTTTATTATCAGTACTGAAACAATTCATTCATGATATGATCATGCTGCTATTTTCGCCGATGCAACCTTTGTATGCTGCTAATCTTTCTGGCCTGAACCTTATTCCCTGCGCTATAAAAACAGCCAAACATCTATTCTAGAAAAAGAAAATCCATTTCTGCTTGAGCCTGTTAACATAATTACAATACCAAATTCTCAGGTAAAATAAGGTAGCAGATATAATAAGGTAAGGCTCATGGATTTGAGACTGAGATATAACACTGAATAACTAGGTAAATAGATCATCAAAAGAACACCTGACTAGAAAACGCATATTCATGAATCTCTCATAACATCTCAGCACAAGCCTACTGCAAATAACGCGAACAAAACCCTTTCTTGTTGGTCTGGAGTTTATCGGTTACTGCTAAAAACGCGAATGAAACCCTTTCTTGTTGTTCCGATTCGCATCAGCATCAGCTAACCGATAAACTCCAGACAAGTGCATAACAGTTAACAATTACAACTTCAAATAAGAAACAAGAGTAAAAGCAACATCATGCAATTCCAAGTTCGACCTTTTACCATCACATTGTCAATAAGCAGAAAACACAGTAAGAGAACACAATTAGTGGCAACCTTTTCCTATGTATATGCAACTGTGACATATCCCTAAGACGTGTTCTGAATCGACTCTCTACAATTTATCTTTAATAACTACTAAACTCGGTTGAGAGCTCATATTGGTCAATAACTAGCACAAAACTCGTTGAAGAACTCATTCTGAGTTCAGTCCAAAACAGCCATTGTAACAAAAGAAGAATGCAAAATCAGCTGGCACAAGCAAATAATAAGAAAAGGGATTTTATTTATTCAAATATTTAGAGTACAAGTACTCATGTTTCACCACAATTACACAGAAACACATCCCAATCACGATCACGAACACGATCACGAACACGATCACACACAGACACACACTCGATCGCGATCCACACAAAGACACGCACACACACACTCACACAAAGTCGCATAACAGATCAGACAGCTTCAACCAGCGAGGCTGGCAACAACGGGGTACTTGGCCTCGAACTTGGTGACCCAATCGTCGAGGGTCTTCATCTCCTGGTCGGTGAGGCCGTCGAGGGAGGCGCAGCAGTCTTCGTCCTTCTTGCTCATCTTGGCCAGGGCCCTGGTGGCGTCCTTGCCGGCAAAGATGGAGTAGTCCCCTCCCGGGCCGTAGAAAGACTTGCCGGCGGTCACATCGAACACTTTCCCTTTCACGCCCACGTAGATTGGCTTCGATGGGTCGCTGCCGTCGAACGCCTTGAGCTGACTCACTGTTAATGACATCTCTTACAACTCTAGCCTTTTGGTGATCAGAAGATAGCTCTCTGGGTGATTTGACTGGAGTGGTGGTTTCTGCTAGTGCTCTCCTTTTTATCTACGCTTGCTTGCCCCATCAAGAAATATATTTAGATAGGTTTAATTTTCTGCAACTATATTTTAATTGGAAAAGTTTTGGGAGTGAGCGTCACTATATAGTAACCGGACTAAATTATAAATAGTGCAATAAAGAAAATTAAGGAGGGACCAATTTGCAATTTTTAAAAATTAAAAAAATCACGCGCTACAGTGTTTCCGCGCGTGTACAGTGTTTTTCTACAGTGCGCTACAGTGTACTTCAATGTTTCAAGTTAAAATGTCCATATTTTATGTTTCAAGTTAAAGTGTTCATTTTTCACGTTAAAACGTCCATGTTTTATTTTTATATTTCAAGTTAAAATGTTCATGTTTCACTTTAAAACGTCCATGTTTTATGTTTTAAATTAAAATATTTATGTTTTATGTTTCAAGTTAAAAATATTCATGTTTCAACTTAAAATGTTCATGTACATGTTTTAAGTCAAAATGTTCATGTTTTAAGTTAAACTGTTCTTGTTTTATGTTTTACTGTAGCAACTCGACACTGTAGCAAATCGGTACTGTAGCGGCTCGGCATGGTAGCGCGTGGCTTGACACTGTAGCGCGTGATTTTTTAAAAAATTCTTAAATTGCAAATTGGTCCCTCCGTATTTTTTAAACTTATATCCTATTTGCAATTTAATCTGGTCACTATATAGTGACGGTCACCCAAGAGACCAACTCATTTTAATTTTGGTTAAAAAAATAAAAAAATTAATTTAGGACGTATTTACACTATTTTATAGCATTTATAAATAAAATACTGGACGTTGAGGCAGTATTGGGCTAAACTCCAATTATTTGGGCTAAACTCCAATTATTTGGGCCAACATGTCCAGAAAATTATTTTGTGCTGAACTAAAATGAAAATTGTAAAAAACAAAAATAGCATATCTGAATTAATTTGAATTTCTTTAAATTACATTTGATAAAGTGAACTTAAGTGATCTGATCAATAGATAAATCCAAAAAACAAGGCCTCGGACCTCAGTCCCACTATAAAACCGCTTGAGATGGAAAATAAGTATGTATAGTCTATTCATATAGGGCAATTTTTTAATTTAAATCTTTCTTAATTAATCTCACGAATGATCATGTTTAATTATAATATGTCAAATATTATTATTGAAAGTTAGAAAAACAGATATAAAAATGAAAAGATAAATAATAATATATTAAATGATCAAGATTAAAAAAAAGAAAAAAAGTTATTTTTGGACTAAATAGTTTCATTTGACCCATACTTTGGTCGAAATATGGATTTTTGGCCCCAACTTTGAAAAGTACAGTTTTCTAGTTCTTACATTCAAAGTATGAGGATTTTTGGCCTTTTAGATGAAAATATTTAGTAATACGTTAGCTAACATCATATTGGTAAAGGTAAAAATAATCTTATCCTAACAATAAAAAATCATTACATTTGCAAAAATACAAAGTTTTGGGTGAGACCGTCCTACCATAAACATAAGCTTATAGTAGGACGAATGATAGTTCATGTGTTTAGTAGATTTGTTCATGTGTTTCAGAGTTTTGTTTGCTATAATCTGGATTCATGTGTTTAATAGATTTGTTCATGTGTTTCACAGTTTTGTTTGCTATAATCTGGGTTCATGTGTTTGAAAGATTTGTTCTGGTGTTTCACAATTTTGTTTTTTATAATCAGTAATAATGTGTAAATGAACTAACAAACATGTGAAACACATGAATAAATCCATTAAACACATGAACTATCATTCGTCCTACCATAAGCTTATGGTAGGACGGTCTCACCCAAGACCTTCTCTATCAAAAAAACAAAAAAGACCAAACGGTTTCGTTTAAAAGGCCAAAAATCCTTAAATTTTGAATGTTAGGGCTAGAAAACTATACTTTTCAAAGTTGGGGCCAAAAATCCATAATTCGGCCAAAGTAGGAGCCAAATGAAACTATTTAGTCTTATTTTTGATAATGAGAATATAAATATTTATCTCTGGTCTTAATTGAGACCGGTCTCACATGAGACCTTCCTATCATAATTTGCTTTTAATGAAATATTAAAATAATAATTTGCTATCATGAGACCCACAAATATATTTGAGAATATTGATTTTCTCACTATCAAAACTAACTTTTTCTTAATATTTAGCTCCTCACTATCAAATATTTAACTATTAACTGAATTTGTTAAAAATTGACTTCTCACTATAATAACTTTACAATGCAACTTTTATTGATGATCCAGGAGGATTGACATTTACTATTACATTGTGCTACGGTGATTGTTATTGTTAACATCATCAAATCCCACAAAATAAACATAATAGTCATAGGAAGTTTTGTTAAGTACCCTCACTAATTCTGAATGGCTATCTAAAGTCCATATTTACTTTTGACATCAGTATTGTTATTTTATTTTTTAAATTAAAATAGAGGATTATTCATGACTCCTCCCAACCGTAAATAACCAAAAAAAAAGTTATATCATAAAGTTCAATACTCTTGATAGGAGACAATTTGTAAGGTTACATGGAATTTTATAACTATTACATTGAAATACATTTCCCTGTATTAGTAACACAAGCAGATGTCTTTCTGATTTAAACTAAATGATGGGATTATAGTAGATAGAGAATACGGACTTTAGTAAAATACATTCCCCACTAGATTGAGTTGATCCATCTTGTTACGATCGGGCAAATATCAGTCTAATACTCTAATTTGCAATCACTTCCCGAGTCATCTCATTAAACATTATTTGCATCTCCCCTCGAAGGTAGTAAGAGATTTACCAGGTTGCTTTTACAGTTTCAAAGCATTAATTTTTTTTTATCTAACACGACACAAGCTGACAAAGCAAAGATTAGTCTGTAATCACTTCCCAGTCAATCTTATTAGACCTCATTTGCTTCTTCTCTCGGAGGTTGCAGTAAGAGATTTTCTAGATTGTTTTCACATATAAGCAACGATTAACCAACCCGCTAAGTCCACAAACTGATGTACATACATGCCAAACGCTAAGTATTCATACTGCTTGGACTCGGATTTCTCCTTGCCGCACCGAGCGGGGTAGAACGAAATTGCCAAAAATATTTTTATTAAAACAGACTAATATGTCCTTAATAATTTGATGTGATAGACTTCAATTCCAAGAGTAATATGAAGGATAGTTTAGTCAACTATGTTGAAAAAAAATTGATGGCGCCAAAAGTAAAAGTGAGACGTCAACCCCTAATTTTATAGTGGCCCGTTTGAAGACATGGAGAATATTGCATGAGGATGAGGATGATGTCCACTTGAACGCATGGAGAATGTGACTAAACTAAATTTAGTTTTTGATTAAACTCAAAGAAAAAATTACGTTTTGATTAAAATACGATTCTAATCAAATTAGTTCCATTCTCAAACTTTTAGCCTGAACTCAATTAAATTCAGTTTCATCTCAATTTTTTATTTTTCAATTAAATTATTTTCATCTCAATTTTTTATGTATTTTTCAATTAAATTCAGTTTACTCTAATACTATTTAATTTTTTTTTATTAAATTCATTCAAATTTGGTTGAATTTCATTAAATTTAATTTGATTTGTTTTAGTTAGGCCCTGTTTACTAGAGCTTATTTCTTGATGTACTGAACTGAACTGAATTGAATTGAACTGAACTGAACTGAACTGAACTGAACTGAACTGAAGTGAAAATTGATGTATTGAAAAATGGAATCAGCATGAATGAATTAACCTGAATTTCATCAAATTGCATTTTCACTGAACTGAACTGAATTGAATTGAATTGAACTGAACTGAACTGATCTATAGATAAGCTCTGGTAAACAGGGCCTTAATCTTCATTAATTCTAGACAAATTTGGATAAAATTCAATTAAGTTTCATCCGAATTTATATATTTTGATTTAGTTCAATTAGATTCAATTATGAACAAATTGATTTGATTAATTGATTTCTAATTAAATAATAGTAAACTTAGGAGAGTAATTCTCCTATGAGGCAGCATCACCCACGAGGCAGGGCCCAAAAAGGCCCATAGAATAAGTAATTATACAATTACATCTATTACTATAAAATTCAAGGGTTAATTTGCAAATATCTTATTTTAAGTACATATATTAATAATATTTCTCCTTCCTGCCAACTCATCAACCCACATTGTTGTCACCTCATCCTACCTCGATGCCACATCATCATACCTTGCTACAACCCTGTCATTCTTCAACACCACCTCATCAAACTTTGACGCCACCTCAAACCACAACCTCATTTCCAACGATACAAACCTCATTTTTGACGACACACAAACATCCACATCAACGATACATACCTCATTTTTGACAACATAAACATCAACGTCGATGACACAAACCTCAATGTCGATGATATAAACCTCGATATCAACAACATATACCTCATTGTTCGATTAAAAAACTCAACACCGACGACACAAAACTCATTTTCGATGATATGAATCTCAACATTGACGACAATACATCATTTTCGATAACACAAAACTCATTTCCAAAGTACTCAAACCTCTTTTTCGACGACACAAACCTCAATGTCAACGGTGACGACACAAACCTCATTTTCAATGAAAAACCCTCAACGTCAATGACACATACTTCATTTTTAACGGCACAAAACCTCATTTTCGACAATACAAACCTCAACGACGATGACACATACCTCATATGCGACTACACAAACCTCAACATCAACGACACAACCTCATTTTCAATGACGCATACCTCATTTTCTCAATACAAACCTCATTTTCAACAACAAAAACCTCAACATTGACGTCGATGACACAAACCTCAACATTGACGACACAAACTCAATGCTACATCATTAACACTTTAGCGCCACATCACTGTCTGACTACCAAGTCATCGGTGTCATACACATCATCACCGCCACGTTTCCACCGTCGGAATGATGCCGGAATCTCTGTAAATGCGAAATCACGTCAATCTGTCTTGTCGCCGAATCTGATCCACCACCTCAATCGCGATCTGAACTGACATTATCGACCGCCGTTGCTCACAATCTGAACTACCTCCTCCGCACCCTCGCTAAATAGACGGAATACATGGTCGACGCGCCTGTAACCAACGCCTTGCCGCCGAACTGGAACGCCCATCCACCGCCACGCATGGACAATTCCAGATCTGGAACATCTGGCCGTCACCGCCGCCGTGGCACCGGCGAAGCCACCAGATTAGAAATTGCAGAGGTCCACTTCATGTTTGGGGATAAAGTGAATAATTATGTATAGTTTGCAGATTGGTCCCTTGATATTGAAAGTCCTTTTAAAAAAGGTTATGTGTGTTGTACTTAAGTATTTTTAGGTCGTGTCTCTTGGGTGAGGCTGCCTCACCCAAGAATTTGTCAACTTAGGAAGCCAAACTGAGATGTTATAAAAAGGGAAAAATGAGATTTTAGCTTGATGTTGAACCAAACAGCTTATTATTATTTTATACAAATATTCCCTCAAAAGGAATTCAAAATTTTGGGAGATAGCTCGTTATACTTGAAATCAGTTTATACTTATCTATTAAAGAGGAAAAAATAGAGCCGTTCCGCCTCTCTCTCTCCTCTCCAAACTTATCAAAAACACGCCTCTAAGCGGTTCTTCTCCTCTTCTGCCACTCTGCAAGTGGTTTCGTTATTCCCCTGTGATCTCTCCTTTTCCTCCTCTCTTCTAATCTCTCTGCCTCTCTCCCAATGTTCTTTTACTCCAGGGATAATAGCTCTGGAGTCTGGTCGGATTCGGATGTTCACAAAAGGATTTATCAGAGTAATTCCTCAACTCTCTAGTTTCCGTTATTTTTAATGTGAAATCTTGGTCGGAAGAATGGGATTATTTCTTGTATCCTTTTTTTTTCCTTTCCTTGTTTCAGACGGGTGCCTTCAATCATACAGTGCGTGGGTTAATTTATGGGAATACCTTTATTTGTTGCCATTTGTTAGGAGGGTAATGTGTTCTTGATCTTAATTGTAGTAATATGGGGTGGTTTTGTTTATTTTTGTGCATGTTTGATCGTCTGAAATATCTGTACAGAATAGTGGTACAAAGATTTGATTAATTAATGATGGAATCAAATTATTTCAAACAGGAAGCCAAGAAATCGAAATTTTGTTTGTGGGAGGATAAGTTACTAACAGATGATGTGGAAGAGTCTGTCCAATGTCTCTGGAACAGACAGAAGCCTGTTCTCAGTGACAAAGATCAGTTGGTATGTAATTACACATTTTTACATGGGATTTTCTCCTTTTCTCTTGATTGTTTGGATCTGGTTAATTTATCTCTTAGAATGGCAATATCATATGGCAGGTAGAAAGGATGGAGGAAGTTGCTCAGAGTAGAATTTGGACAGGCAACGATGCAGCTTAGTTTGATTAAAGGTAGTACAGTTTTTGAGCCACAGATATTAGGCCATGGTTGAGAAGTTAGAGTTCATGGAGTCTTGGGAGAAATTAAAATTTATAAGTGAACTAACATTAAAGTATTATGGATGCCTCAGAAAAATCACTTAATTTGATACTTATTGATCTCTGGGTACCAGTATGTTGAACTTCAGTTTAGGCTTGATAATACCATGTATTCTAATTTCAATAAATTCATTTACACTTCTCTCATCAGTTTTTACAGGTTACAACAATTATACATGTTTTTGTATTCAGAACAAGATGAAGGAAACCGAGCCTGTCTCATTTTTATGAAGAGTGATTTCCTGATCCTGCATGTAAATCACTTCCGATCTTCCATGTAAGTTATTCTTCCCAGCATCTGAACAAATACAGTCTTGAAGAGTGATGAACAGATCGCTTCTTAGTATATCTTACATAATGTTATTACATAATCTGTTCCAGTCTTGAAGAGCGATTTAGACAATAACATTGCTGGTCTCTGATCTTCCAGCATCTGTTCCATGATAAGTGTGAGATTTATTGGAGGTGATTTGTGTTCTTAGGTCTGTCACTTTGTCTCTGTTCTTACTTTTCCAGTGCAAACTTGCACTATGCTTTACTGCTGCATCAGAGAGCTTTCCAGTTGATACATTTAAATGCTACTTATGGTCTGCTGTAACTTTTTTATGTGTTTGCATTGGTCAGTATCATGTTTAACTGGGTTCAATCATTGATTAGGCTGCGTTGGATTGTCATTGAGGCCTTACTTTCCAAAAGTGCAATAAGCACTAGCACGACAAGTTCTCCTTTATCCTGGTAATTTTTAGTGATGTGTTAAAACTATTAAGTATGTTGCTTAATGAGTAAGATTGCAGTGGAGTGTCACTGTTCATTATCATATTGGTCATGGCATTTTAAAGTTACTTGGTTCTGTTGTGCTCTTCACTTGCTGATAAGTTTAGAGCCAGAGCTCTTAACTCTAGCTGATTAATAATTACCCTACTTGTCATTCCTGCCATGAGGAGATTCTGCGTGATGGTCGAACCACCTTAATATATTAGTCTTACCCCTAATATTGTTAAGGCAAAAAATGGGCTTGAAATCATAGGGTTCCATCAGGGGGCATTATGGTAAAAATACGGACCTGCAAGAGAAATATGGACTTGCATGGAGAAATTGCTTAAAATAACCGTTATGTCCCACCTTTTGGTTTCAGTGCTCATGGGTTGTTTTCTTTTTTTATTGCTCCTTGTATTTCAGTTATAGTGTCTGGAATTTTTATTTGGATTTTCAATTGTCGTGCAGGTTTTAAACTCCAGGATGCACCTTTGCGGGATATGTGTATTTAATGCAAGCAAATAAGCTGCTGAGAGTTTTTGGTCACTCCTGTTTAGTCTTTCAAGTGCAACTGAGATTCTTCGATCGGATTATCATGCCTAGGCTCAGTCAGCAGTAAGTTATTATACAATTTCTATTTGCAATGTACCTCAATAACTAGAAATAGGTGTACATAGAACATCTGTTATAGATCTTTTAAATGAATCAATTTTTTTTCATAGAAAGGATAAAAGAGCAGTACGTATTTAGCATTCATAAATTAAGTTTTTGGTCAGATTAGTACAAAATAGAGAAAATGATTGATCCTTCTGGCTCCTATCTCGCCAAGTAACTGTTTTTTACATTGTTATTTTTCATCAGATTTCTGTTTGGAACACTTCGTATTATCCTCGTGCTGTTTTGAATTTTGGGAGTACACCTAACCACTCGATCCAGATTTGCTTGATTGAAATTGCTAGCTGTAAATCTCTAGTACTCTAGATAAGTTGCATAAAAACAAGCTAAGCCTTAGAACTTTTATCTGCTCTGTTCTATAGCCTTAATTGCTTAAATTTTTTTAATGTATGTATTGATTTTTTATTCCATTTCTGTCTACTCAGCTTGCAGATCAATATCCAGCCATGTTGGGAAAATTTGGATGAAGGGCACTGTAAGTCTTACATCATTCCTAAAAAGGGGAGTAAATAATTAATTTAATTTTACTTAATATTATTATTGATTTAAAGACGCTAGTACACCAATTTTTATAATTTTAGTTTAGATCATTTATGTTCATTTAAATTCAGTTCAACTTCATTAACTTCACTCCAAGTAAACCAAAATTCAATTATAATCCAGTCAGTTCAATTCAGTTCTATCCCAATATTTATAGTTTTATATTCATTAATTTCTAAAATGAATTTGCCTGAATTTAGTTCAATTAATTTCTCTTTTTCTTAAATCAGTTCAATTCATTTATCTTTTAAAATTCAATTCAATTCATTTATCTTTTTCTTGATTTAGTTATATTCATTTATCTTTTTCTTACTTCAGTTCATTTCCATCCTCTTTTTCTTAATTCAATTCATTTTTGTTTTTCTTAATTCACTTTGATTCATTTATCTTTATTTTTTTATTCAATTCAATTCTATCTTTTTCTTATTTCAATTGACTTCGTTGTTCTTTCTCTTATCTTAATTCATTTTATCTTTTTCTTGATTCAGTTCAATTCCTTTCTCTTTTTCTTACTTCAGTTAATTTCAATTCTTTTTTTCTTATTTCAATTCATTTCTGTTTTTCTTAATTCACTTTGATTCATTTATCTTCTTTTTTTAATTCAATTTTCTTTTTCTTAATTCAATTAACTTCGTTGTTCTTTATCTAAATTCATTTTCTCTTTTTCTTAATTCACTTTGATTTATTTATCTTTTTTTTTTTCATTTATCGTTTTCTTAATTCAATTGACTTCGTTGTTCTTTATCTTAATTCATTTTATCTTTTTCTTGATTCAGTTCAATTTATTAATGTTTTTGATTCAGTTCAATTCATTTCTCTTTTTCTTATTTCAGTTGATTTCAATTTTCTTTTTCTTATTTCAATTCATTTCTGTTTTTTCTTAATTCAATTTGATTCATTTATCTTTTTTCTTAATTCAATTGACTTCGTTGTTCTTTATCTTAATTCATTTTATCTTTTTCTTACTTCAGTTCATTTCAATTCTCTTTATCTTAATTCATTTTCTCTTTTTCTTAATTCACTTTGATTTATTTATCTTTTTTTTTCATTTATCTTTTTCTTAATTCAATTGACTTCGTTGTTCTTTATTTTAATTCATTTTATCTTTTTCGTGATTCAGTTCAATTTATTAATGTTTTTGATTCAGTTCAATTCATTTCTCTTTTTCTTACTTCAGTTAATTTCAATTATCTTTTTCTTATTTCAATTCATTTCTCTTTTTCTTAATTCAATTTGATTCATTTATCTTCTTTTTTTTTTAATTCAATTATCTTTTTTTTCTTAATTCATTTTATCTTTTTCTTACTTTAGTTCATTTCAATTCTCTTTATCTTAATTCACTTTAATTTATTTATCTTTTTCTTAATTCAATTGACTTTGTTATTCTTTATCTTAATTCATTTTATCTTTTTTTAATTCAGTTCAATTTATTAATGTTTTTCATTCAGTTCAATTCATTTATTTCTTGATGCAATTTAAATCATTTATGTTTTTCTTCATTCATTTCAATTCTCTTTTTCTTGATACAGTTCAATTTATTTCTGTTTTTTTAATTCAGTTTTTTTTTTTTTTTTTCTCAATTCAATTCAATTAATTTCTCTTCTCTTGATTCAATTCAGTTAAACTTTCTTTTTCTTACTTTAGTTCATTTATTTTTGGTTTTCTTGATTGAATTCAATTCATTTCTATTATTCTTATTTTATTTCAATATAATTCATTCCTCCTTTCCCTTATTTGATTTTGATTTTCATTCAATTCATTTCTCCTTTCCTAATTTTATTTTTTTATTCAATTCAATTCAATTCAATTTTCTTTTTCTTAATTCAAATCCATTTTTTTCCTCCTTGACAAAGTCTTGGAAGAAACCGTCTCTATATAGAGACCGGATTAAATTATAACATAAAACATGAACATTTTAAATTAAAACATGAATTTTTTTTGAAATATAAAACATGAACATTTTGACTTAAAACATGAACATTTTAACTTGAAACATGAAATATAAAACATGGACGTTTTAACGTGAAACATGAACACTTTAATTTGAAACATAAAACATGAACATGAACTTTTTAACTTGAAACAATGTAGAAAAACACCGTAGCTCGTGATTTTAAAATTTTTCAAAATTACAAATTGGTCTCTCCTTCATTTTTTTATTGCACTATTTATAATTTAGTCCGGTCTCTATATAGAGACGGTCTCCTCAGAGACTAACTCCTCCTCCTTTTCCTAATTTAATTTTCTTTTTTATTCAATTCAATTCAATTCATTCTCCTTTTCCTAATTTTCTCTTTCTTAATTCAATTCAATTCATCTTCAGATCTTACAAATTTGGTCTAATTCAATTAAATTTAGTTTACTTTATTTATTTTAATTTGCTACTCTTTCATTAAGATCAATCGAATTTGGTTAAAATTGGTTTATTTGCATCCTAACATTTTTTAGATTCACTTTTATGTCAATTAAATTAAATTTGGTTCATTCAGTTCATTCAAATTTGGTTCATTTAGTACATTCAAATTTGGTTATAAGCTCCATCATATGTTGTCAGATATCATTTAGCCTAATTTAGTTCACCATCTAGCTAAAAATATATAAATAATGATATAAGCGTCTTTAGATCAGTAGTTATATTAACTAAAAATTAATTAATTATTTACTGCCCATTGTAGATATTAAGTTTAAATTAAGCCCCATTTCGTTTGAAAGTTCCATTGCCCTGAATTCGAATTTTACTATACTCTTTAGCTTCTATCTTTGCGGAGGTAAGTGTTCATGATGTGAATTTGTCACACAACAACTTTAATTTTTTATCTTCCACATAGTTGATTTGTTTTACAGATTTATGTGCACTGCTCATGTCCATGTCTCCATTATGGCTTCCGGTATGTATCTGAAATATTAAATAGTATCATAACTATCTTGTCTTCTCTTTGGTACCTATTGCTTCAGAGTTCCGATCAAAATCTTTCATCTGATTATTTTAAGTTAATATTCTTTGGTATTATCCTCTGATTGATGATGCTTTCACTTATTATTACAGAGAGGCAGAGAAGATGACTATGAGTTGCTCCAGGAGATAGGGATGAGGTTGAACAGAGACAAAAAAATAAGAAATGGAGGAAGAGGTTACCTCGTTTTGTTTGTCTTTCTATATGGTCGGTGATAATGATGGGTTTATTGGTAATATCATCTGATTAGTTTTTGTTTTTGTTTTTCCCGCAGCATAGATAAGGAGAGAGACTAACAGCAGGAAATTGAAGGGTTGAGTCTGGCAAGGACGATGATGACAAGGGTGGAGTTGATGGTACGCCTTCTTCTGTAAGATTCTGGTTTGGGTTGAAGCTTAGAAAATATTGAATGCAATCTTGAATATTTTACGGGACTGAAATTCATATCCTAGGTTCTGGGATATGATTTCAATTTTAGTTTGTCCCCTTCAATATTGTGAGAATCTTATCACGTGATTTACTAGTTTACTAATTGGTTGTAAGTTTACTGTGTGTTGAGCATTTGGAGTTATAAATTCCGGAATTTTCATGGAATTTTAACATTCTAGTGATTTTGACTTCCCCAGTACTGTGTTTTTGGACGTTAACTCTCTTATGCAATCGGGGAGTTCAGCAGTACATGCCATTCTTTCAAAATTAAGATTAAAAAAAATCTTCTACAGTACAGATAGGACGTCATTTTTTTCATTGCATATGTTGTAGCAATTGAAGATGCCGGGGATGACTCAGAATCTATAATGGTGGTGTCTGACCGTTTTTGTATAAATTTTTATATCATTTTTTTGCTTTGTTTTTATGATGCTTAACCTTGTGATTATTTTTCATGGCAGATACCAGTTGATGCCAAATCGGTCTGCTGATGGCACATTGAGAGGTTGAAATTACAGATGTGATGATAAACACTTGCTCACGGCTGGATTTTATGGAAGGGATTGCAGGCTCCGGGTAATGCTTCTTTATCTCTGACCTCCCTTTTACACGTGCCAACTCTTACTAGATCGATGCTTTAGTACTTCTTCAGGGAGCATTCTTGTTTTAGACATTTAAATAATTATGTTTGCTTTTAGGCATTAGGTGGCAATGCAAAGATAAGTATTAATCATTTGGATCTAGTTAATTATTCTCTTAAAATGGCAATTTCATGGGGTTTGATGTATTGCTTTGTTTTTGTTGCTGGTTTCAGACGGGTGCCTTCTATCATACAATGCGTGGGTTAATTTAGGGGAACACCTTTATTTGTTGCCGTTTGTTAGGAGGGTAACGTGTTCTTAATCTTAATTGTAGTAATATGGGGTGCTAATTATTATGAAGAGCGATTTCCTCATCTTGCATTTAAATCACTTCCGATCTTCCATCTAAGTTATTATTCCCAGCATATGAACAGATTTAGTCTTGATAAGTGATTTAGACATGAACAGATCGCTTCTTATTTTAACATACATAATGCTATTACATATTTGTTCCAGTCTTGCAGAGTGATTTTGATAATAACATTTTGGCCTCTGATCTTCCATGTAAGTTATTCTTCCCAAGCATCTGTTTTATGATTATTATTTTTTGCTAGAGAAAAGTATCACAATGATTTAGTTGAATTTCCTTTACATCCTTAAAGTATGACACCTTTTTTCTTAACCCAGTTATCGTTGTCTACTTGAAGAAGGTGGAAATAAGTTCTGGATCATTAATTGGCACCAGCACAACTTTAATACAGAAGAATTCAGCTCGGCAGGTTATATTTTCAACTTTAATGTTTAAAAAATTCTTTCATTCATTTTAGAATGTAAGTAAAGAAGTCATTCTTCGTTGCAGGTGTTGCTTGCTCTAATTGTTGAGGCATATACTGGAACTATTGGAGATGCAGTGGTTGACTAGGAATATGAGGATAGCTATACTGTTGTTGTGTCCGATCCTCTATTCCTTACACTTTTCAAAGAGGAGAATGATGGCCTAGCGGTGTGTTCCTTACTATCATTTTATTTTTCTTTTTGCTTTGTTTTTGTTAAGCCTTGTGTTTAATTTTCAGCTTCAGATACCTCAATATATTGTTGTTAAGGTTTTTATCGTTTTCATCCCAGAGACATCCCAGAGACCAGTTGATCTCATATCGGCCTTACTACTGTCAGAGCACTGAGAGCCGAGGTTGGAGTTTTAGATGATGATGTACACTTGCTCAGTGTGAGATTTATTGGAGGTGATTCGTGGGCTCAGGGTCTGTCACTTTTTTTCTGATCTTACTTTCCAGTGCAATGTTCTAATTTGATGTTTTACTACCGCATCAGAGAGCTTTCCAATTGATATATATATATATATATATATATATATATATATAAATGCTGCTTATTGTCTGGCGTTACTTCTTTGTGTGTTGTGTCAGGTTTAACGGGGGTCAATCATTGACGAGGCTGCCTTGGATTGTCATTGAGGCCTTACTTTCCAGAGTGCAATAAGCACTGGCACGGCATGTTCTCCTTTATCCTGGTAATTTTTAGTCCACATAGTTGTGAATGGACTTATTTACGCTGATTGATGTGTTATAACTATTAAATGTGTTATTTAATGAGTAAATTGGCAGTGGAGTATAACTGTTCCTTATCATACTGGTCATGACATTTAAAGTTACTCAGTTCCGTTGTGCTGATAAATTTAGAGCCAAAGCTCTTAGCTCTAGCTGATTAATAGTTATCCTACTTTTCATTCCTGCCATGAGGAGATTGTGTGTAAAGGTCCAACCACCTTATATTCTTATATGGTACCCCTAGCGTACCATTAGTGTGCAAGACAGATAGATTGTATGTGCATTTTAATGGTACCCCAGGTGTACCATATAAATTTAATGTATTCTTCTAAACATAACCATCATGTCCCACTTTTTGGTTGTTTTCATTTTTTAATTGCTCCTGGTGTATTTTAGTTATAGTGCCTGAAATTTTAATTTGGATTTTTCAGTTGTCGTGCAGGTTTTAAGCTCCAGGATGAACCTCTGTACAACACGTGTATTAAATGCAAGAAAATAAGCTGCTGAGATTTTATGGTCACTCCTGTTTAGTCTTTCAAGTGCAACTGAAATTCTTCGATCAGGTTATCAAGCCTAGGCTCAGTCAGCAGTAAGTACATTATACAATTTCTATTTGCTATGTACCTCAATAACTAGAAATAGGTGTACATAGAACATCTGTTATAGATCTTTTAAATGAATCAATTTTTTTTCATAGAAAGGATAAAAGATTAGTACGTATTTAGCATTCGTATATTAAGTTTTTGGTCAGATTAGTACAACATGGGGAAAATGATTGATCATTCTGGCTCCTATCTCGCTAAGTAACTGTTTTTTACATTGTTAGTTTTCATCAGATTTCTGTTTGGAATACTTTGTATTATCTTCATGCTGTTTTGAATTTTGGGAGTACCTAACCACTCGATCAAGATTTGCTTGATTGAAATTGCTAGCTGTAAATCTCTAGTACTCTAGATGAGTTGCATGAAAACAAGCTAAGCCTTAGAACTTTTATATGTTCTGTTCTATAACCTTATTGATTAAATTTTTTTATGTATGTATTGATGTTATTTTTTTTTTCCCTTTTCTGTGTACTCAGCTTGCAGATCAATATCCAGCCATGTTGGGAAAATTTGGATGAAGGGCAGTGTAAGTTTTACATCATTCCTAAAAAGGGGAGTAAATAATTAATTAATTTTACTTAATATTATTATTGATTTAAAGACGCTAATACACCAATTTTTATAATTCTAGTTTAGATCAGTTATGTTCATTTAATTTCAGTTCAACCTCATTAAGTTCACTCCAAGTAAACCAAAATTCAATTATAATCCAGTCAGTTCAATTCAGTTCTATTCCAATATTTATAGTTTTATATTCATTAATTTCTAAAATGAATTTGCCTGAATTTAGTTCAATTAATTTCTCTTTTTCTTAAATCAATTCAATTCATTTATCTTTTTAAATTCAGTTCAATTCATTTATCTTTTTCTTGATTCATTTCTCTTTTTCTTACTTCAGTTCATTTCCATTCTGTTTTTCTTAATTCTCTTTGATTCATTTATCTTTATTTTTTTATTTAATTCAATTCATTTATCTTTTTCTTAATTCAATTGACTTCGTTGTTCTTTATCTTAATTCATTTTTATCTTTTTCTTGATTCAGTTCAATTTATTAATGTTTTTAATTCAGTTCAATTCATTTCTCTTTTTCTTACTTCAGTTAATTTCATTTCTTTTTTCTTATTTCAATTCATTTCTGTTTTTCTTAATTCAATTTGATTCATTTATCTTTCTTTTTTTTTAATTCAACTATCTTTTTAATTCAATTGACTTCGTTGTTCTTTATATTAATTCATTATCTAGGAAGATTATTGATTTTCGCAATGCATGGTTACTTTCTGCCTGGAAATATGCTTATTCAGCCCCATGCTTTAGTCCCTTAAGATCTGATTCTATGGTTCTTTGAGACATCTGGCAGTGTTGGCCATCATTGGGATATATATGACTTTTTGTTGAGAGAACTTTGCTTCTGTTCTTGTTTTCATGCATGTAGGAAGTAACGCTTGATTTGCGGCTCATATCTGGGAGCTATAGCTCCATACATTTCATTTTTTAAATGGCTCTGGTTGTACTTTATGACCTAAATTTTTTCGTCCATCCCAAATTTGGAGCCTGCTTGCTAAGGTTTTGATGTACTTCATTGTTTGAGCCTGTTTAATTTACTTGACCGTAAGTAATCATAGTTATGTTAACTGCTGTTTTGTTAACTTTGTTTGTATGGTATCTTGCTTGAACCGTACTGTTGAACAAGGTGATGCAATACTGATGGCATTAATTTGTTTGAAATAGTGAATGTTTTCTATTCCAGTCAACTTTGATTTCCCTGATCGGAGCTTTATGATTTTTGCAATCATGCCATTTAGTGTCTCCCTTCATTACAGGTTTGTCGAAGATCAGCGAAAATCAATGCATATGTTAGACAAAAATATGTGGTTTTAGTCAGGGGCGGACCCAGAAATTAAAGTCAAGGGGGGCCATAATAGAATAAAAGTAAAATTATAGCACTATATTTTAATATATTAAAAATTACAAGGGTATAAAATGTAATTTTTATTTTTTTTAAACAATTTACAAAGGTATAAAATGCAATTTTTAATTTTTTGGGGGTGGCCAGGCCACCCTGGGCCACCCCCATGTTCCGCCCCTGGTTTTAGTTGTTCGATAGGTTTCATCATGCAGAGCTCCAGTTCTCAGGTTAGTGTACTTTATCTTGATGATATAACGATGATAACAGATATTTGTTAATTGTTTTGTTAAAGATGGGATTCTTGGAGCAGGAAGTCATAATTAGATAGGTCGTAATCAAGGTTATATGAGATACTTGCTATCAAATTTTGTACAAGGTAGAGAGAATCATTAATAATTGTAAGCTTACAGCTCGGTGTCAACAATAACTGAAAGAGTTTCATTAATTCTAAACTTGCAAATACAAGTGATCTTTGAGTTAGGTGTGGAAAGCATTCTGTAGCTTGCTCCTATATCCATATAAGTTTCTGGCTTGTTACTCTAGTCTTTAAAACTTAGTTATTGTGTTTATTATCAGCATCAGCATTGTTATTGATGTTTGAATTGTATGTAATCCAAGTATTTCCACTGAACATTGTCTAATTCAATTTCCTTCTGCGGGTTGGCTCTCTCAATACTCCTGCAAGGTATTTCCTTTGTATGCTCTTTGCTATCTAAAACTACAATCTGAATATTAATAAAATATTTAGTGGTTTTTAATCCAGTTAAATGGGTATATAGCTAGATTTGACTTCAGTATTTCATTCCGTCAAAATGACCCAAAGCGTATGTTATTATATTTTTATGCAAGTGGATAAACATATCTTTGAAGGCCCTAAAGGCTAAAAAGCATGAGTATTTTGTATTTTTGTGGTAAGTCTCCATTAGGGATGATTGTCTAATTTGTTGCAATTTTGTGCTATAGGTGAACAGAAGGTTGATGAACAGAGTTATTGGTAATCTAGAACTTTGACAAAATGTTGTAACAACTAGTTAAATGTTTGAATTTGTTGATACCTTTTTAATATGTGGTGAAGCATTGAATGTCAACTTAGCACAATGCTATATCTGCATCTCTTATGCATTGTGGCTTACTGAGTACATCATAACTCAACTAAATAAAAAAGAACACTCAATTTTGAAACAGAGCATTCCTCCCATTTCCCTAGGTCTGATCAGATTATCGCATTACCGGCGCAACTAGGTGTATGTAATGGTGGTTCAGCTCTGTCAATTATATGAGCATCTTACATGGATTAATTTTTTGTCCTGCTTTTATATCTAGAGGTCGACTGAGTCGGTTTTTTAGTTTGTTTTTCCCAAAATTACATGTAATTAGATCTGTGTGAGACTGCTGTAACTAGTATTTGTAGAAAAACGAGAAATTTTGATTATCTTTTCACATGCTCTAATCTGAATATGCACTTGTGTGAATATGGACTATGGAAGCCAGTAATAACCAAATATTTTCTGCTTGTGTCAGTACTACTTGTGTGAATGTGTACACTCTTGTAGACAAATCATGTGTGAGATCAAACAAGATTAAAGGCATGTAGTTCAGTTGCCTTACGGCATTCTTTCAAAGATCAATGCTATGTAGCCATGCTCACACTACTAAGTATCTTAAATTAATAAACTTCACATTCTAATATCCCTTTTTACCATTGTATTTCTTTATTTATTTGTATAATGATATTTTTATGCCTGAACTGTTTGATGGATCTGTTCTGAGATTGCTGTACGAGAGAAAGTTGTCGAGGCTATAAAAAAGTTATCGTTATCCTTTATTGTGCTAGTGCTATGTAGAAGTAGTCCTAAGAGAGATTTTAAAGAGAAATTTATATGTGACTTACATTATTCATTCATTCAGAATTGATTTGAGCAAAAAAATTCTTAAAGACTGTCTTCCAGCAAAAACTGGGGAAATTTTCCTAGTTCCATGAGAAACTTTGTACCATGCGGGTCAGTATCATTTATTTTGCAGTTGAGTAGTAACGTACCATGCTGGTCGGTATCATTTATTTTGCTTCCCATACTGTATGTCATAATCTTTTCAATTATTATTAGTTTTAGAAAATGAAAGTTTCTATAAATAGGTAAAAATTAATGTATCAAAATATATTGTCAAAATCGTGAAATGTTATTTTCTAAAGGTAACTACAATAGTAATTCTTTTCAAATTTTGTGGAATAACTTTGTCGTATTACTAGAACAAGAATTCCCGTATTTGCTAATATATTAAATTATGACATAGGAAATGACATATTATCGTTTAAGTATGAAATGTTTACTTCATTATTTGATTAAATTTATACACTACTTTAAAAAAAACAAAATCAATAATGGTACTGGGAAATATATCTTCTACTTAATTTAAGTTAGTTTGTTTTTTTGATACATAATCAATGTATAAATCAGTTTCTATGTAATCAAATTATAATTTAGTTACTAATTAGGTTTTTTTTTTTTTAAAATACTAATTGGGTATATTTTAATACATAAAATATATATATTAATCACTCAACTAGTTATAAAAGGAAAAAGATCTAAAGCTTGGGTGTAAAGAAAACTCAGGGACATTGCTCTAGAAACGGAAATTAATAGGAAAGACCTTGTTATCAAAAGGATTAAAATTATGAAATAATGTGGAAGGGTGTTTTTAAGTCTAGGCTTGGCAAGGCGTCTCTCAAGACTTTAGGGTTTACAGTTCCCACTCAGGTTAGGGTTTGCATGACAGCATTGCGGATTTTTGGAAAGGTAAGAATATGGCTGAGAAAGGTCATGCAAGGTCAGCAGTAAGATGGAGCTGTTGGCAAGGTTAGGGTTTCTTATCCCTGATCCAACTGATTTTATTTTATGTCCAAGGGTTTCATGAAATTCTTATCCAAAGTTTGTTTTGCCTTTTAATATACTTTTTAGGGTGGAAACTTTGTATAATGAGGCAAAAAGTTAGGATTAACAAATTATATTAAAGTTGATCTGTATTATTTATGTAGGGAAGATTTTCTGGTTTCTGACATCCTTCTGAGATTTCAGTTTCAGCTTAAAAAAAGTTACTTTATTTCTGGTTAATATGATTGAGGCCGACTCTGCACCTGTTTGTGTCATTTATTTAGGTCTTCGAGTGATCCTAAGATCACTGATACTTTGGGTCACATTCACTCCCTCAGAATCCAAATTTATTGGATTCTGTTAAACAAGAGTATCCGCAAGATGTAGAGGTAATGGCTTCTGGCTCATTATCTCTGAGGCAGCCAAGTTTTTTGATGTTGTTGAGTTGCTTTGAAGGTTTCCTGGTGACTTAATTAGAAATGATGGCAATCGATAAAGAGTTGATATTAACAGGGATACCTTCAAAGGGGAAATACATCCTGATTTGCTGTTTTCATGTGCCTGTCAGTCCCTTCTCTGATTTCCCATGCTTAGTTAGGCTCTGTAATGGCTTTATTCTACCAGAGATGATTTTGAGATGGTGGTGGTTGCAAGAATGAATAGTCTGGCTGATGGTGACGAGGTTTTCCATCACTTCCATCACTTCCTTTTGCCTTCCATGAATAGAGATATCTTTTCCGAGTATGGAGCTGAGGGTTTTTCCTTTACTGATGATATATTATTTTTATTATATATAAGGGATTTGGAACACAGGGATATGATATCTGAGAAGGAAGGGATTTGCAATGATTCTTCCCCGGATTATTTATAAGGTTAATCCAGCAGGTGGTCCTCGGGGAGAGATGTCTATTTCCCAACTCAGCAATAAACTCGTTGGGCTATACTTGTGTAAGTGGAGAAAAAACATTCAGGAGCTCCTTGGCATGTATGAGATCTGCAAGGAAAAACAGCTCCATTTTGAAGTTGTGGTGGCAAAACTGACCCAAAAATATACCAGGAGAAGATAGTATGTTGAAGAAGCGCAATATATATGATTGGTGGTGTTTTCCCTTTAACAACTCTGTAAGCATGCGTTTTTGGCATCTCAGTAAAGCCTACTACCACCGTAAGAGCTATGGTGAAGAAGCAGCCTTTGATAATCTCATTGTGGTTGGACCTGATGTTCATCATCTGGACATGTATGGATTGGATGTAATGTGGCATTAGGGAGTTGATGTGCATCCTTTCACTTGTAGACGCCGGTATCAAGCAGAGAGAATGAGTTGAAGCATATCACACTGGAGTCGTTATTCGCAGATGATGTTTCAGTTTTTCGAGTTATTCCCAAAAAACTCGGTCAGCTTTCCAAGGCAAGAAGAATATTATCCTTTGCATTGACAGCCTGTCATCCGAAAGTGATTTTAAAACATTAGCATCAGTTTACAATCAGACCAAGACCATGGAGAAGGATAATTTTGAAATGGCTTTTGTTGTGATACCTGAATTAGCGAATGAGGATGAGGTTGAGAGCATGGAGATTCATGAAATGCCATTGTACATCTTCCCTATGAATGTTTTTTTGAAGCAACATCTTCCCTATGAATGGAACTAACTCTAAAAAGTTGGAGCTGATTAGATTGGTAGGCAAATACCACTATGTATTGGTTGGATTTGGAGAAGATGGGCAAGTTTATTCTTGTCGAACAACTCTTGAGGTGACCGTTGAAGCAAAGGAAGCAAGTGATGATGGTAAATGTGATCCTGCATCCCAACAATTTTCATTAGTGAACCGCGACGTCCGAGTGTTTGCTATGATCAGTCCTCTGGATATTTTTTTGTAAGGTTTCATTGATCAGTGCTTCATTTCACATTCTACCTCAGCATTGGTGGTTTTGAAATCAAATGTAATGGATAGTCTTGTATATCGTGACTTCAAAGTAAAATCTGCATCCGTTTCCATTAGTATTCGTATGTCTGCGAATGTATAGAGTTCTTCAAAGAATTCCTCAATTTTCGCCAAATTTGGAAGGAGGGAGCAATTTTATCTTAAACAATATAAGAAAATGATTGTTTACCTATACCTTAATTCAAGTGAAATTGTAGGTTTCATCCACAATTACAGCGTATTCCCAAAACGTTTTGTAAAGTTTCATGAAATGTTTTGAATTGGTTCATTTAAAAACTATTTAAGTTGGTTAATTTTATAGAAAAGTGTCCTAGTGCCCTTGAGTTTTTGGTTTAGTGTTTATGTATCCTTAGTATTTGAAAAGTGATCTGATACCCTGAACTGACATTTGACTTTGTAAATTGTACCCGAAACTAATCGACGTTCAAATGTTTATTTCCAAATCTTTTCAAGTCACTTAAAAATCACAAATAAATATTTGGATGACCGACCATAACTTTAAAGAGTATTATTTACAAAATCGTAAATAAATATATTATATTAAAAACGGTTGAAAAAATATCTAAAATAGATTTTTTTTAAATCCATTTGGCCTCAAAATATGTTAAAATGGTAAATTATACCTTTATTCATGATTATTTATTCTGTTTGGACTTGGGAGAAGACATGAATAATCCTCTCATTAAATTTTTAAAACATCTATTTTGCTGACTTGAAAAAAAAAATCACATAAAATGATAAAATTGATCATCTGGTGTTATCATTTCTTCGTACCCCAAAAGTCAAATCCCCATCGAAACTTCTACTCATATATTGGACATACGTATATAATTCGAAATTCCAAGTCTTGGGAAAAGAAATTGTAGTTAAGAATGTCAATATGGTCTAGTTTCAGGCCGATAATTTCCGTTTCAACACCGAATTTAAGGTTTAAGAATCTTGATTTTGCATCAAGAACCAGAAGAGGGACGGTTGGATTGGGAAATCACGTTGTAGCAAAGAAGTGTGTTGTTAGAGCTGCAATTATGGATTCTTATGAGAGCCCTTCCAACCTTCACAATCGCATGGAACGTGCGTGGTTAATTTCTCAGGTGAAATTTTCTCCCCATTTATCCCTTCTACTGAATTGTATTGGTAATTTTTCTCTTGAGGTTATAATGTTTTATGGTTGCTTGAAAGATTATCTGTGTACTAATTCTCTTATATTTGCATGTGTGATGGAACTTTAATTCGTTGTATGTATTAAATAGTTGACCATTATTCCAAAACTGCACTTTTAAGTATTTGAAGGTAATGGAGTCTGCATCAAGAAGGATAATAAGCCTTCTGTAGGTAGCAGTGATTCAGTATTGATAGTTATTTATTGGGTACTGACTATTTTTAAGCTGCTAATTATACCAAAAGAGACCATAATGTGGGTTTTAGGTTCTACAGAACCTTGATGGAGGTCTGTTAGTCCATGTATGCGGTTATGGATATGCTATATTTGGCTAAAGATTGCATTTAAAAGGAAATGTGTGATTTATGCCTTTATGTTAGTTCCTAACCAACTCAAAATTTGAAAAGTGCTGTCATATGTACACAAATCATTGGAAAGTTGGGAAAACATTTACCTGCAGATGGAATGGCTAGATAGCCCTGTGTTTACTCCTCATGTCACTGTAGTTTTGAAAAGGCTCACCTTGTTAGGATTATGTAAAATAAGCTATTTGTACCTCCTTCATTTCCCTCTTTCTCCCACAGAAATCATTTGTATACTTTACAAGATCATACAAAAGAAATAGAAGATGAACTGTATTATTAGTAACCTAAAAATTCTGGACTCATGATTTTGAGCAGTTGAAGTAATATTTAGTTTTGTTGAGCCAAATATCAATTTGGGGATATGAATTGTTCTACCATACTTTAAGATAATGATTTTCGTCTTTCACTTACAGTACACAGAGTATACCATGAATTACAACTTGGAGTAGTCTTACTGAGCCAAATCCATAACTTTGGCTTAGTTGTATAACCTTGAGTCAAAAATTAGTTGTTACTTGCTATTCAACTAGTTCCTTTGATTTAAAAAGAGTGGCTCGGCATTATCTTGTTTGGGGGAGGAAACTAGTTCTGAGTTAGAGCTTGTCTTGCATTATTTTACTTTCAAGTCTTATTAGAATAGATCTTTTCTTCCCAGTCATGAAATGCACATTTCAGCGATGATATGAATTAAGCTATTTAAAATTCAATCATATGCTACTGAATAAGTTAAACTGCCCACTTTTTGGGTGAACCACTTCTTTAAACATGATAAACAATGTTTAGAAAATATATCACTTCAGATTTAGTTGTCAGTCGTTAAGCTTATACTATTCATCTTCTGCACTATATCTTGATGTTCTATTGGAATTGTTAATTGGTCTTTATCTCCTACTTTTTTGTTCAGCAACCGACGCCAGTGGCTTGTTCATCTTGTTATTCAAATGGTCATGTTGAATGCAAATGGTGCAATGGTACCGGTTTCTTCATTCTCGGTGACAACATGCTGTGCCAAGTACCATCAAGGAATTCAACATGTGTCATATGTGTGGGGAAGGTAAGTAAAATGCTGTGAATAGTTTTGTGGGTAATGTAGTTTCATCTCCATGACCAAATTTCATCTTAAAAAATGTTCATCCTCCTGTTGTAGGGTTCAATGCGCTGCTCTGATTGTAAAGGAACTGGACAACGTGCGAAGTGGTTAGGGGAGCCTCCCATTCCCAGCTAGCATAGATTGGTCCTCAAAATTGCTGTGTTAGGGTAGTACTTATTTGTACATACACTTTGGACGGCAACGTGTAATTATTTTTGTGAAAGCAAGATTGTAAAAGGGGAAAGATATTGATACAGAGTTACAAGCTCTTTATACAAAATCATGGAAATAATACAGTAGGATTGTGATTTATTTTCGTATCAGTGGTTATGCCTTTTAGGCCTGATTTAGATTTTGGTAATTTGCAATTATCTTTTGAGACTCAATTCCACGGTTCCATATATAAAAGCACAAAAAGAAAACAATTTTGCATGAAAATAAACATAAACTGGTTGCTTTTAGGACACGAAAAACATAATAAAACGAGTTCACATGAAAACACTTCTCTTCAATAACAGTAATTGAACAAGTTGAAATGAGGTTGAGGACATTTGACACTATCTACTGAACAAGTTGAGTTACTGAACTTGTTGGGTAGAGGTTGAACGATATTAACACTACAGATTGTAGTCTCTATCTCAAGTAAACAGATGTGCGGAGAAATCTCTTCACCCTATGAGTAGAATGTATTTCCACATTGAAATCAATTGTCTGGTACAATTGCTGAGAAAAGAAGCTGGTTAATATCCTCAGGTCCCGATTCCAGCTTTTCATCACCTGTGAAAGTAGTAACACAAGATCCAAGTCATCATAAGCAAATTTCGTATTGGTGGGGACTTTTCTGATGAACTACGCATTTCAGGTTTCACAAAAAAGATGGAACTTGTGTTTGCAAGAATATATGTCGAATTTATAAAGAATGCTCCTTTACAATGTAATGTTTGTTTGCATGGTTGCTCTACCAACTGATGCAGTCTGTATACCCTAAGAATCCAAGCTTTTTAGAGGGATAAAGTATAAATCAATCAAAATAACCTGTTTTTGATCTCACTTGAGCTGTCCACTCCTCAATTATCTGCACATAAGAGGTCAAAATAGTTTAGACTACTAGGACTACAAGTAGAAACTAAAGTATGCAGTGGAATTACTCTTCACCCTAATGTTCAACAAGAAAAACTTCCTGTCATAAATTTTGGTTACCTCTGACAAATGTTCCAAATTTAATGACACCATTAGGGATACAAAACCTTGCGAAACTAAGCTCTAAAACTAAACAAAGTATGTCTTTCCTACTCTTCCTAGATTATAAGGGTCGACTTCTAAGGAACCACTATATCAACTTTTGTGAAGATTTAAGCAATATTCACCATCTTCGATGGAGCTTGTTGTAATTCAATCAAAAAACCAAAACCATAATACATCTCAAAAAAGGGTTTATATTTTATAAGCCTAAACAAAATTTTCTAATATCAATAACAATCCCTACAGCAAAACCTGCAATCAAAAGCAAAACAACAAAGTGCACTGGGCAATGCCACAAACAACCCAGCCCAGCTAAGTCCTTCAGAGAAAGCTAAGAAAAGTTAAATTTCAGGTCCTTCTAAGACCAAATTCAGCATTCTCTGTCTTCTTTTTTGTGAACCACTATATCAAACTTAATTATTTGAAGCTCTTTTAATTACTGCTAAAAGATGTAGATTACCAGACTATAAAATCAAATGGTCTTTTTCATGCAAGCTATGGTGGAAATTGCAGCAAAACACCACATTGTGGGCTGCTTTTCTCTGGGCACTACCAGAATCATACAAGACATCCCACACTTGGAGAAGGATTTGCTCAGTCACAGAGCTGGCAAGTAACCACTCTAGGGTGTTATGTGGAAAAGGGGACTGTCCATTCTGGTACTCAAACTGGACAGGTGAAGGTGCCCTGTTGTATAAATGGCCTGAACATATGGAATTACCATTCCCTGAAATTTCACTGAGTGCGCTTTCAGGAAAAAAACACCAATTTGATTCACATTTTGCAGAAAACCAAAATGGAGCCCAACCACGAGGACAGGATCATTTGGATGTCATCCAAAAATGGGGAATTCACCATTAAATCGGCATACCACCAGTTCAGGCAGAAGCAAACACAAGTGCAGCATCTTCACAAGATATGGAGCAAATATATTCCAGGTAAAATCTCTATCTTTCCATGGAGAGCCTTTAACCAGTTATTACCTTTTGATGATGTACTGGATAAAATTGGATTTAATCTCCCATCCATATGCCCTTTGTGTAAGTATGCAGATAATAGAGATCATTATTTCAACGAATGTCCATTAAATGTAGCAATCTGGACAGAGATAGAAAGCATGCTAGGCATAGTCTGTTTGAACCAAAGCTCATTGATTCAGAGGATGAATTTCTATCTTTCCTGTAAAGGTTCCTCTAAAATCCACACCCAAATAATCAGAGTAGCTACTTTGGCAATGTGGAACCTATAGACTAGAAGAAACAAGAAACTGCATGAAAATATCATCCTCACAATATCAGTTGTATGCAATGACATTAAAAGGAACATTTCTGAGATCTTTGATGCTAATGTGCTGATGGGAAATCTTCAAAAAAACCAACGTTGGATCAGCCATAGGTCTTGTTCCTAGAGTTATTAGGAAACCTATGAAGAAACTTTTAGTGGTTAAATGGATGAACCCTCGGAATGGCTATAAAATTATTGTTGATGCTGCTTGGGTGAATGGTAAAACAGGAGTAGGAGTGATTATAAGAAACCACCTAGGAGATGTGTTTAAAATCAAAACTCAGAACTGCCAAACCCAATCCCCCATAGAAGCTGAGCTCAAAGCAATTAAGTGTGGCTATAAATTGGCATTGGAATATGGGCTAGACCTTTTTGTAGTTGAGTCAGACTGCCTCAATGCAGTTAAAGGTATTCAAACACCTAAAAGTGCTAACTGGGAACTTTTCCCTTTATGTGCTAAACTGAACTTACTCCATCAAAAATGGCCAGTAGTACACACATTCAGACAAGGGAATAATCCTGCTGATCTCCTGGCAAAGAAAAGCCTTGAAGAATGTCTAACACATGTTTTTGACCTACCGGAGACTCCACCTTTTATCCGAGGTCTTATTGCCTTGGATAAAATTGGAATCCCTAGTCTTAGAGCAGTAGACAGCAGGGTTTTGGATAATGGCTAGTTCAGAATACTGTCTTTCACTCATGCAGCTATATCTGGCACTGATCTGTAGGAAACAAGGCTTAGGGACTGGTGCACTCATGCTTCTTTTCAAGGGCAAGTTACTGCTGTTTTTAACTTACTTTTCTCAGGTGTGGAGCCTGCCCAGCAAAGGACATGACTTTGAAGAAACCAAATGCTTTCGGAAGGTTTTGTCACTCACAAACTCAAGAGCAAGCACAACGTACTGGATAAGTACAACTCCACAAGGAACGGCAACTTCGCAAAGGAAAATCCAAGCACAAGGAAACTTCTTCACTCACTGGAGCCAAGTACCAGCACACCTGAGGGTGGACTTAACAAGCTACAGAAAAATGAGCTAAATAGGGTTTCGCAAAGTCAATTCGCTGAATTTCCCGTTTTTCTTGATAGCTATGTTTCAAGTCCCCCTCTTTTTGTAACATGGCAGAGTTTTAACACTGTCTACGTATTTTATCATTCAGAAATTGAACCCCAATTTTTGGAAGCATGACTTTTTTGCTTCAGAGGCTCTGAGAGCTCTCATTTTGACCCTTTCATTAGCGAGGTCACGTGTATACAAACTGAGCATATGCTCCATTTTATTGAGGTCCAGGGAGCCTCGTCAATAAAAATTTCCATCCATCTTAGGATGGCTTATATTAAAAAATAAATAAACAAATTATTTTGCTTAAAATAAGGGATCGCGGTCTGAGCACAAGTGTGCTCAACTGCTCAAGGATGAAAACGATTGCTTCTAAACACTTATACACAAAGCTACATCTCTTATGATCATTGATCCCTCTTTAAGAGAAAAAGTGATTAAAAATATATCATTTGAGGCAAATCATATGCATGTAATGAGAGAAAGGAGCATTAAGAAATTATAAACTTCAGCAAATTTACTTCTCGCACATTCGATGAAACTTTTTTCATGATAATGCATGCCTTTCTTAATCGAAATAAGAATGGGCAGAGGGAGAATCATTCTTGTACACATATAGATTAAATCTACATTTACACACCTGATTGAAGTTAGCATATGCAGAGTCACTAGAATCGTCAGTTACATGATCCCCAGAGGATGCTTGTAGATTTTGCAAAGATGACCTGTTTCCCACCAAGACCATTCTGGCCTTGTCAATCAAGTCCTGCAAATGCAATCATACAAAAAATTGTTATGCCCCGCCCCGCAAGCTAGTGGAACAACATAAAGGTAACTACGCTGTAAAGTTACTGCAATTTGAGTTTCTCAGTTAGTGCAGCCTGCTTAACGAGCCAGGTAAATTTCATTATGTCAGTAACGGTATTCATCAATATCAATAGAATCTCTCAGAAAATCAAGTATCCAATAATTTTCATAAATTTCTTCAAATCACAAGTCCATCAAGATAATTGCAATTTAACACAGTTCTTTTAAATCATACAGAAACGATTAAGTAAATCACACATCTTTATTTTTATATCCCAGATTCATTTCAATTTTTAGTTATATCAGCAGAAAGCTCACAAGATTATTCAAAAGTGGAATGAAGATTCAATTAAAGAATCAACAAATAATGCCAATAGTTTTAGAGATCCTCTATATTCATCTGCTACTCACTGTGCAAAACGCTTTAGAAAAATCAACAAATAAGTTTAGAGATCATGTAATCAA